>OX344808.1:13813294-18613294 GCA_947034925.1 Eudemis profundana | reverse complement strand
AATTCACAACAGATTTTAAGTAAGATGTAAACGTAAATAAATGGGCTATCGAAGTTTCCGTTCGATTTATTGACTTCCCAAGATAAATACAAGTCTACTTACATATACTAAAAAACTCATGAAAAAGGTTGTACTCATAACTTTTTAAACAAAAAAATTTTTTTTTTTTCTAATGGTACAGGGTACAGACAACATCAAAAGTCGCTGACAATTTTAGTACTGGCAAATGTCAAATTGCATACTAAAGCTACTTTTGATGTGGCCTGTATTTTCCTTCAACATCAGCTCAGACTAACGGAGAGTGCCTGAGCATTTCTATTTTTCTTGAACCCAATTGGACGTAGTTATGCAATAACGTTCCATTCCACATGCAAAATTTGTTGGATTATGGACTTTGTTTTTAAAGATAGAAGGTTGATTTGATACTTTTGTTTTGTGGGTTGGAACGTTATTGCATAACTACGTCCAATTAAGAAATTGTTAGCGTGGAGTTAATGTTACGTATTTTTTTAATTTTTAGGCATTGACAAAATGCGTAACCAAAAGTACAATATTTAACTCTCAAGCTAACAATTTCCTAATTTGGATATAGTCGAGTTCATTTACATCTACACATATAAGAGAGCAAAAATATTTGTACACGCTTTTATGCTCCTGACAAGTAAGTGTATAGATGTAAATCAACTTGACTGTACAAGTAAAAATAGAAATACATGTCTACGTCTTTAGTTTAGTTTAATGAAAATTAAACATATATATACTGCTTATGAAATAAACCTTCTAAAATGACCTGATAAAGTATTATGTTTTAATAAAAAGTATCTGTAATGGCAGTCTGTGTTACCAAAGTCTGGTAGCCCGCTGGTAGCAATTGAGAGCAGATACTCGTACGTTTGTAAGATGTCATTATATTATTAGATTAAGTATCTTTCTCTTATCATTTACACAACTTGGTCTGTGTGAAACCACTCCGTCCTAATAGCCACCAATACAAACAAACGAATTGTTTGCATTCGCTTTAACAGAATAGATAAAGTCTTTCTAAACCTAAATTTGGTATTACAAATGTTTCTTGGACATCGCAGTGTGATCGATAAGTTTCTTCGACCGCTTCAGCAAATTGTTAGACTTGTCAAACAACTGATCCATCTGTCTCTTTTGAACGTATGTGACCAATTGTTTAAAGCCAACTCGTATTATGTAAGAAACTATTGATATTACTGTGAAGATTGCGATTAGTGCTAAAGCAGCAACGTCTAGTAAGTAATATTGGATGAAGTTTAAGTCTTTGGCTGGAGATTGGAGATGGTAGGCTCCTTTGTGCCTGATTACATACTCAGTCCAGTACACTGCTCTTTCTAGAGGCGTTTCCTTCTGATCTCTCAGCAACGTTTGGCGTCTTTTCACTTCTATTTTATACCGTGGCTCGTTAATGACCTCTTTGATGGCGTTGTGTAGTTTTTCTGAAGTTAAATGTTGGAGGTCTAGCTTCTTCGCGTAGCCGTCGACTTCTGCTTTAGCGGCGTTGGCGTCATGGTCGCAGAACACGGGGATGGTGACAATCGGTACTCCATGGTACACGGTTTCGAACATACTCAGCAGGCCTCCGTGTGTGACGAAAGCCCTGATCTTCGGGTGACCTGAAAAACAAAATTAGTTTTACAGCTTCAAAGCGTTTGATGTTAAATGAAATACTTTAGATTTTAGTATTTAAAATATGTTGTGACGGGGTATACGAAATTGTGTCATGTCGAAATGTAGTGGAATTTTATTTGAATTAAAATATATTTGGAAGTGGAAAAATAAGAGCTCGACTTATATTGATAAAAAGTTTGACTTTGAACTAGAATTGGGACGAATAAATAAATACGGGTTTATCATGACGTGATAACAGTGATAAGTTTATTATGCAACTCTTATTACCAGAAATATAAACTATTGAATATTATTGAGCACTAGTACAGTCGCCATCAGATATATCTATACACTTCAAGGTAGGCAAAAATATGTGAACATGAACTGTAACGCCTTGATAATAGAGACGTGTTCAGATGTTTGTGAGCGCCTTGTTTGCTCCGAGATGTATCTGATGGCGACTGTATAACTATGCTTAATGTCAAATATTCGAATTACATACATGTTATATTACTGCTTGATAACATAAAAAATATATACCGGGTGTTGCCTGTAACAGGAGCAAATAATTAAAACGTAGATTCTACTCATCAAACAATAAAACTTTCGTTCAACAACTTTTACAAATTATGTAATCTTTAGATTTTATCTTTTTCATACAAATTAAATAACATTTTCAATGTACGTTAATTAGTTTAATTGACGTCGCTTGTTACGCTACAAACATAAAAAAAACATCGCAATACGGTTTCAAATAAACTTTAAAGTGTAGGTACTAAAAGTTTAAAAATAAGTTATTTTTAAATGCCGCTGAACAAATGTTGTTCAGTTTAAGGAGTACAATCTACGTTCAATTATTTGCTCCTAGTACAGCATCACCTGGTATGATCAGACTTGAGTTTAAGATCACCTTCAAAAGTTACGAAGCGTGAAACCACGCGAAATAATTCAACCCACAAATAAGTAATTAGGTACCTACACCTACTAACCTTGCTCTCAGACAAAATTTATCGCGCCTGCGATTTTAGTCGTAGCATAAATCTCGCAGAAGGCAAGTTGCGTGGAAAATACGGGAATATCACTGCCGCGGCAGTGCTGTGGCTATACCGAGACATATTGCTTTCTGTGATACCTATATGTCGCCCTATTCATTCTATTTATGTACACACTACTTGGTCTATAACACTGAAACGTTGGTCTGTGCAATGGATTTTCATTCGCCACTAACCTAGTATGTAAAGGTATACAGGATGAAAAAAAATGGGATGAAAGGAAACTAGAGTTTTATTATACCTACTAATAAATTGGGTACAATAAGGGCTTTACATCAGGTGACACCAAGATCAAACGCAAACCCATCAACCATAAAAAAAAACATTCCAGGCACATTATATCTGCCGTTTAGAAAATATAAAATACCAAATTACATAGGAAACGGAAATATGTTCATGTACTTTTTTCTTCATGTTACTCATTTTAAGCCCATTTTAAAGAAGAAAGATTTCAGTTCGTCGGAATCTTTTTTCTATATTTTTTTGTGTGCACCCCGATTACTCGAAAACGACCGGCCTTATTTGGATTTATTTTTTGTTTGAGAGGATCTTCCAGGTGGTGCTTTTGTTATTAGGACAGTATCTGATTATAATCTCATCAGAATCTTTAAAAAATCGAGAGATATTTTGAAAATAATATAGTTTCAACCCGGTATTTAAAAAATGTTTTAATTATTTGGGGCATTCCATCGGAAAAGGGTCCTCATGGCGTTGACGTAAGGTCCTTTTTCTGATGAACAGCCACATTTCATCCTGTATAATTTGTGTGATGAGCAAGAGTACTCGAAAACTGATCTACTAGGAAAACGACGAAACCGGAAATTGACCTTATCATAAACTGACTAAATCGGGACCTGGCTTACTAGGAACCTGACGATGTCGGAATCTGCCCTGCTAGGAATCTGGCGTAAACTCAATCTGACCTAACAGGAATCTGACAAAATCGGAATGTGACCTCCATGGAATCTGTCGAAAACGGAATCTGACCTACATTGCCGAAAGCGAATTTTATAGACCATCTGTATTTTTTGCCAAATTAAGGATTTAAATGACTCACCTCACTGAAATAAGTGAAATTAGTACAATATTGGGTAATATTGTACTATCTCATATACTAGGACTTAGGGAAACTAAGAAAAGTGGGCGACAATAACCGTAATCCTAATCTAAGGGAATAACATTGCGGATCTGGAAAGGTCGATTGATCACACTGTGCCGGGTTGGCCCGCAATGAACTGTTACTCCCCAACTTTAATCGCTTACTCGCCGGCGGTGAGTCCAGTGCCTAAAACAAGCAGTAAAGGTAAGCTAAACGTTCCAATAGTTGACATCCTGATGTCACCTCACCTCTACAGTGGTGCATTGACCACGTAGCATCACATAATTATATAATCCCATCAAAAACATTACATGTAAAAAGACACAAGTCTCGCAACACTGTTCAACAAAAAAGTTTTGAGATGTAATGTTAAAAGTCAGTAGCGGGGGGGTGTCACAGAAATCGATTCCTACCGACTTGCCTATTATTTACCCGTGCAGGGAGGATTCTTTATTTGAGAATTATTAAATGTTGAAATGAATATTTTTAGGTTTTGCAGGACTTATAGGCTAAAAACTAACTACCTATGTTTAAAATTTGGAACTTGTGGATCTGCTAGAAGTATCCTTAGAATTATGATGATCATCTGAAATACTTCGAGCGGAACAACGTTTGCTGCTTTATTCTAGAAACTTCCATATTCTAATGCGGGTTACCCTCATCTGGCAGAATAATATTGGTCAGAAATACACTCCGCAGAACATGTTTCGCAGAAACACATTTAGTCGAATGGTAGTTTTGCATAAACTTTATTTGGCATTATTATTTCTAGGCATACAATACATTTTGTAGCATATCATTTTGCAGATAATGACTTTCGCAGATTTTTTTTTAGCATAATTTTATGTAGCATAATACTCCTGTAGCATACTTCTATTATGGCATAATGATTTTTCTGCTTGCAGAAAAGTAGGTTAGGTTAGGTTAGAACTGCGACCTCTTACAAAAACGAACGGATGTTAGAAAAGTAGGTTGGTTAGGTTAGAACTGCCACCACCGCCACCACGCCATGTCGAACGCTGCCTTTATGTCTAGAGACACCGCTATAACCTGCTCTTTGGATTGCTTCGCGGTATATACGATGTCAAAAACCTCCTCCTCCTACAAAAACGAGCGACGACTAATAATATTATACAAAACTATAAATAATATTTTTACAGCAGCCCATAAAGCCTCTCTGCTTGGGTAAATTATTAGGGCGTAGAACGAAAAGGGGGGACGGGGGGCGGAGCCACCCACAAGGGGGGCTCGGGGGGCGAAGCCCCCCGCATTAAAAAAAACTCAAACCATAAGTTCAATTAGGTTAGGTTAGGGTTCGAACTGCGTCCCCCAACAAAACCGAACTGCTGTCAGAAAAGTAGGTTAGGTTAGGTTTGAACTGCGTCCTCTTACAAAAACGAACGGCTGTTAGAAAAGTAGGTAGGTTAGGTACTAACCTAACCTACCTACTTTTCTAACAGCCTTCCTCCATCATCCTTATAATTTACTAAAATTATAAGGATAACGAAGAAAACGGGGGGACGGGCGGGCGGAGCCCCCCACAAGGAGGGCTCGGGGGGCGAAGCCCCCCGCATAAAAATAAACACAAACCGAAGGTTCATTTAGGTAGAAATGTAGGTTAGGTTAGGTTTGAACTGCGTCCCCCAACAAAAACTAACTGCTTTTAAAAAAACTTGTGTTCACCTTGACATCAAATGTTATTCTGCAAAGCAAATTTTATGCCACCTAAATATTATGCAGAAAAATAATCTACGAAATGACTATTCCTTTAGAAGACTGTTATGACCATCAACATTATGCCAACATATGATTCGGGATTATAAAATTCTGCGAAATGATTTCTGCAAAAAAAAATTCTGCGTAAGGTGTTTCTGCCAAACAATACTTCTGCTAAGTATTATTATGCGAACCAAATATATGTCAAAAAAGTTTCTGCCAGATAATAGTGAACCTTCTAATGCTCTACTTGGAAAGCCTGTAGTTTCAGGAGGACGAGAAACAATATATATTCAAGCTAAAATGGAATACCTAAGAGTTTCTGCTTCAATTGAATTTCACAAGCGGTTTGTTGTTCATGCCAGCAACGTATTCTGAGAAATGTTGCTGTATTATTCAATGACTGCAAAATCTTTGGTAGAGTGAGAGCTTTGGAAATTTCATATATTTTTTGTAGGTAGTTATATGGGTAAATATAGCTGCCATATAGAATAGATGAGTTCTTAATTTTTTACAGAAATCACCTGACAAATTCCATCGCAGCGCAGCAGCTACTTATCGGTGAGTACATCGGCCAAGTTCTGTTCTTCAACTGACAAAGACATCGTGTTCACGCATACCTACGTATACCCTATTACTTACGCATCGACAGCGTTTCTCCGTTGGCCACACCACCAATTGAACTTCAGTGGAATTAACTGTTTATTTAACGGAACTTACCTAATGAGTCCTATTATGGCAGCCAGCCTCACGTTGGTGGGTATGTCTGTCATGTTCTGTTCCCCGTCCTGCTTTGACATCACTCCCAGCGGCAGCCAGTGTTATCATTGATTCCACCCACTCACTTTTGCAATCATTGACATATACTACTGAGGAACTGCTCTACTGTACCAATCATTGATGAGGGATTCGTTGAACCCTGAGAGGAATGAATTTTAACAGAACTTACCCAACACGTCCTACTGTGGCAGCTAATATACAGCTACTCTTTGCGGCAGGCTGCCGAGGGCGCTGACAATCAGCCGATCGGCCGACAGAGGCATAATGGGCGTACTTTATTGTAAACCCTATTACTTACCCAACAAATCCTGTTGTGGCAGCCATTTTTGGCAAAGGGACCCTTGACTATACCTACTAACCGAACTTATGTGGAATGAACTTTGTTTCTTTGACGGCACTTACCCAATAAGTCCTGTTGTGGCAGCCACTTATACAGCCTCACGTTAGCGGGTATATCGGTCATGTTCTGTTCCCCGTCCTGCTTCCACAGCACTCTCTGCGGCAACCTGCCGAGGGCGTTGATGATCAGCCGATGTGCAGACAGAGGCATCTTGGACGTGCGGACTGAAGAACCCATGGAGATGTAGATGAAGCCGGCCTCTCCAGCGCCTGAAATCCACTCTTCAATGACCTGGAACAGGAAATTGAGCTACTTATCTTCAGGACGCGACTTGGTTACGCTTACGCTGCACTTGCAGCAGCGCTCTTATAGCACACACGCTGAATAAGACCTTCAAAAGCACTTCTGATAGTTAAACTAGTGTTGTGATGTCTGTATACGCTGGTTGTGTGTTACTTAGGTCTTTTCCATTGGTCACTTTGGGCAAGAACACGAGGGGAGGAGAAAGTAGCCAAGTTAGGCTGGTCACATCTGCCGCATGCCGAATGAGTGGTGAGCCAAGACCACCACAAAGTGGAAGCCCAAAAACTCAAAGCAGAGGTGGGGCACACCTCGTCGACGAATAATCTAGATCTCTTCTTGTCGGATTGGTCAAATATAGCACTAAATCGATACCAGTGAAAAAACTCAGGTCAGTATAGACTCAATAATAATATTGTGATAACGATGTCTAAGCAGCGCTTTTTTACAAAATGCATTCGTGAATGCTACCAAGTACTAGTTAGTATCCATTTTGTGTCTTTAAAACTACCTCAATTAAGAGCCATACGAAAACAAAACCAAAAACATTGATCTAAGCATAACCAAAACAGTTGAGACGTTCAAGTTTACTTTGGACCTGTTACCAACTTCTTTATTATCCCGAATGGGATGTTCCAATTTCAATTCCCAGGAATACCTAAGACAGCATTTACTGGCAACTTGTCAAACAATATTCACGCAATATTTAATTTGCAGGAATTTTAAATAAATGTTATTCTGTAATATCCTACACGTGGTTTTTTTGCATAACGAAATGAGGTTAAAACGGAGTTTGTTTGTGTGCTACTCAGCCGCAGTTCCACCATAGTGAAAATTGATTATAATGTAATCAATAATCAACGTGTAATATAAGTATAATATCGTGTATAAGACAGGTAGCGACGACGTGACAGGTCGCGGCGAAGATAGCAGGACGATCTGGACGTATTCCGTAACGGCTGACCAAAATTTGCTCGGAGGCGAGCCGGGACGAATGGAAACCAAGGGGCTTTTGCTAAATAGTGGATCACTATAATAGGCTAGCAAAAATCGTGTATAAACTAGATAACGCCATAAAATACCTTTCCCGGTGAAACGTCGCATATAATCAAATGATTTTCATTAAGGTGGCTCTGCGGCAGAGTAGTACACATTTTTTTCCGGCACGTGTATTCCTCAATTATGCGACAACAACTCGTGGCCAATTGTAATTTAAACTTTTTTATTTATTTTTGAGGTTCAAACGCTCCAGGGGAAACGACGAAGGTCCACCTTATTTACGTCAACCTTTGCACGAGGGTTATTTCTGGTTTTGAATGGATATACCTACTAAATAGCACCATGAATTTTTATTAAAGCATAAATGTCTGCTAACGAATTCTAAATAATTTTATTGAAACGAACAATACTTTCAGTGCCAAGCCCCCATACAAAATGAACCCCATAGTCGGGTTCTTGCCAATGAATGTGTATAGTGCTAATAAATAGATGCACAAAAATGTTGTTGTTGTTGTTGTATGTTTTGTTTAAATTGTAGATAATTCGATATTTTTGTCTCTAAGAATTAACTGAGCTTCGCTGTATTTCGGGACTTTAAAGCCAGCTACGAGGTGTGTTTATGCAACGAAGATATACATTTCACATACTATAATTATAATTTCGCCGTCAATTATGGCCCATAATTCGACCCCTGCACTAATAATAACACGTCATAATCGGGGTCAAATATATCGGAAGTGTATGACTTCGGATTAGAAACTGTTATACTAGTAGGGTCTAATTATATTAGAGCCGAGAACGACAGCAAAGTTAATAATAAATAGAATAATGTTACTATGCTTCAAACACACCGCATTTTAGTTCGTTGTTTAACAATTCATTGAATACTCACTGGGCTCAATTTCTTCGCTTCCTTGCAGTGTATGCACGCCACCTCGGCTACGTTCGGCAAATAAGGCCGCGGATACGACACCGAATAATGCCCATTCTGCAGTATAAAGCTCACATTCTTCGCCATATCGTACACGTGGGGCATTTGCGGCCCGAAATGCCTCCTCAGCACCCCTTGGAGAAAAACTGCCATTAAACTGTGCATAGTATTAGCTCCAATATGCCACGCTGCGTTCATAGCTCTGTCCAAAATCCCCATGTTATCCGTATACGCTTTTCCAAAGAATGGGATGACGGAAAAAGGGGCAGGGCTTCCAGAGTTGCTTAGAGGCATCGCGTAGAATCCAACAGTATTGATGTACATGAATGGGACTTTGAGCTTGTAGACGATGCCTAGGGCGCATTCCGGGTAGGTCCCGTCGAGGACGATCAGGTCGAAGGACCTTCCTGACCGGAGGAAGGCACGCGTCTCGATGTCGCTCAGGAAGGCGTCGCAAGCCTGAAAAAAGAGTTTTCGGTTCAGGTATCGGATCAAAAAGAGCAGCTCAGCAGCAGATCTAACCATCAGTGCGCGATTAAGCCAGCGCGGGCCTGTTGTATTTTTAAGAGGCCCTCTTGATTTGTTTATAAAAATAAAAATAAAATAAAATAAAAAGCCTTTTATTTCTTACAAAGATATAACAGATTGAAAGTAAAAATTAATAATATGCACTTATTTACTAAAAGTTATGGTTGGGTAAGTTACAGTTATTGAATTTGTGTTTATTTTTATAATTCTTTAGATGCGTTAGTTTTAAAGTACTATTTCAAACATATTTCTTAACAATAATGTAATTAAACTAGAAAATATATTATGTAAGAACCCCTCTACAGGTGAAGGCCTCCTCCAAAGATAGCCAATCCTCTCTTGATAGAGCTTTTTGAGACCAGTTATAACCAGCTATTTTTCTAATCTCGTCTTCCCATCTTGCAAAAGGTCTTCCTTTTTTCCTTTTGCCTTCGGGGCCTTTCCATGTTGTAACCCTCTTGGTCCACCTCTGGTCCTGGAGGCGCGCAACATGGCCTGCCCACTTCCACTTCAATGTTAGAGCATGTGTAAGTCCGTCTTTTGCTTTGGTAATGCTTCTTATTTTTGTGTGTCTTATTCTTTGCATTTTGTTTATATTCAACATGCTTCGCTCTATACCTCGTTGGCATGTAACTATCTTGCTTCTTGTCTTGCTATTGAACTTCCACGTTTGGCAGCCATATGTGAGGCAAGGTAGGAGGCTAGAGTTAAACAATTTGGTTTTAATGTTTACTGGAATGTTGTTCTTGAAGATTTCTTTCATACTCCAATACTTGTTCCACGTCAGCTGTGCCCTGCGTTCGATTTTGATTTGTTTACGATGTGCTAAATGACTGTTTGGTCAATTTGGTTTGGGTTGGTGGTTGAACAATTTTAGGTGTGACGAAATGACATAACAAAGGCCCCGCGCAACCTAAATACAGGGGACCTGTAGCATTTGCTACATCTTTTAAATGGTCAGTCATGGTCATTTTTCGGTAGTTCTAATAGCGTTTCAACCGCTCTCACTTTCCTGGTAGAATTATGAAGCATTTCCCCGTAGACTCGGATTACTATTTTAGGCTATTTTGTAGAATACCGGTTAGAGATGGGCGCTCGTGGGTATTTACCCGGTAAATACCGGGTATTTACCCAATCCACCCGGTATTTACCCGTTTCTACCCATTTTGGTGGGTAGAAACTACTGAGGGTCAAGATAAATAACAATTGAATAAATTAATTTGTGCAAGGGATAAAATATTAAGAAACATACATTTTGTCATCATCGGAATAATATAATATAACTTGGATTGTTAGATAATGCATAGTTACCGAATATTTTCTGCAGACTTAGCGTTTATATCTTTTGATTTGAGTTGATCGTACTTTATAAAACATGTTTGTTTTATTAAAGGAATGATATTGAGTTTTTCTATAAATTTTCGAAGTCAGATTTTAAATTTATTTTTTACATGAAAAAAATATTTATATAAACCACCCGTAAAGACTAGTACTAGTCCAAAGTCTCATGCGGGTTTTATGAGGTTGAAACGGTTGTCAAATAATTTTATTTCAATTTCAGTATCACTTCTTTAAGAAGTGAAGTTGTATAATTATTTAGACTTGGGCTTTTATAGTTTGGTGAAAGGGCTTTTATAGTTTGGTGAAAAATTATTTCTACGAAGTGTCTAAATATTTTATTGTTAAGTTTTAGAAATATTTTGAGGACTTAATATCCTACGAGTACTCTAGTAGTGTTTACACGGTATTTTAAAGTTTTCAGATTCCTAGAAGCTTCTAGAAGATGTCTAGAAACGTCTAGAAGTTACATTAAAGTTTCTTAATGTTTTGTGAATTTCATAGAAGGTTTAACATATTTCTAAAAGTTTCTATGATGGAAGAGAGAAACGTAAACTTCTGGATGGTAATATAGGGTTTATAGATCCTATGAACTTCATAGATGATACTACAAGGATTAAGGAGATCTAAGAGATTTCTAGAAGATTCTTCGTTTATAAAGTCTTTAGAAGCCTACAAATTAAATAATATTATTAAATGGTATCTCTCTGTGGTATCTGGCGTCATGTTTATAAATATCCTAGATGCACAGTAGGGAACTAAAAGGCCTTGTAAGGTTTCTCGAGGCTTCCGTAAAGTTTTGACATGGTTTTATGAAGTTTCCAGAGACCTACAAAGAAATCAAAATCTTCTGTGGTATCTCTTGTAAATTTTACGAATTCTAGATGTTACTATAGGTGGCCAACAGAAGATTGAAGGTTTCTTGAAGCTTCTTTAAAGTTTTGACATGATTTTATGAAGTTTCCAGAAGTCTACAAATTAAAAAATATACGAGATGTTAATAAGATTATCAAGTTCCCAAATGACATAAGACATCTCTGGAAGTTTTTAGGTGGTTTTACAAGGAATCCAGAATCTTCTTTTGTATTTCTAGCCATATTTATGTGTTCCAGATGTAACAATATACGCCTAAATGTCCTTGTAAGGTTTTTTGAAGCTTCCGTCAAGTTTTGAGAAGGTTTTATGAAATTTCCAGGGTCTACAAATTAAGCAATGTACGAAATCATCAAGTGTCCCGTCGGTTTTCCGACATATTATCTAGAAGTTTCTAGGTGGTTTTACTAAGAAGCCAGAATCTTCTGTGATCCATTGTAGTGTTTATGAAGTTCTAGATGCTAAAGTAGGCTTCATAAAGGCCATGTAATGTAAGATATCTAGGAGTTGATATTACGTTACAAGAAGCTATCTGGGTATCTATGATGGTTCTATTTTTTTCGATTTTGATAAGATTCCTAGAAGATTCTGTGAGATTTTTAGAAGAATCCTTTAAGTAGGAGGATATTTCAACAAAATTATGTGAAGTTCATAAAACCTTATAAAAGAGTTTTGTGAAAGTGTAATACATATTCTAGATTTTTTGTGATTTTTCTAGATGGTCTTGTTAAGTTTCTAGAAGGTTCTTAAGATTTTATGATCTTATTTAGATTGTAACCTTCAACTATATTTAAAATTGTCAGTGTCACGACCAAGACAGGAACCAAAAATGAAAGATTAATAAAAAGTAGGGTGTCCCAGATTTTGCGAAAATCCAAACTGAGTAACGCATACCCTCTAATTATGTTTGTTATGTGCTAAAATGCCTCTAAACCAAAAATTAGCTCGTTCTGTGTATGGGACCCCGTGCCGACTTCATCCTCCTCCTCGCGTCGTATTCCTCATTGCTGAGGGTCGTGAAGTCTCCGTGGAATCAGCTTTTCTATAACGATGTCTGGCCATCTGCGCCTATTCTTGGCATCGTGTAGCCGACTTCATCCAAATGTTTCATATTATCCGGTTGAGCTAAGTTTGCACCTGGTTTCCTTAGCACTACATACCAAGCAGGTGCAAACTTAACGCAACCGAGATATAATAGATTCCCGGATTGAGCTTCTGCTTTGACTTTTTTTGTTTAATTGTGACGAATTTCTATAAGATAGTGGTCAGACAGAATCGGAGTGTGCAACTACATGTGTATTTCATGCTTTTCACTTCCAGTAACTTCACAAATATGAAGAAATAAAATCGATGAATTTTGGAACTGCAATGCGGTATTTTACATAATCTATGAACAAAACGTATTTTCTAGCTCTTAATTAGTCGCCTTCTTTAGTACAAAATAATCAAATGCGATTTAATTACATAAAAAGAACCACAATAGTTGCGCCCTACAATCCCGGTTGCGTTAAGTTTGCACCTGGTTGGTATGTGATTCGAAGGAAACCAGGTGCAAACTTAGCTCAACCGGAAGTCGGCACGGGTTTCGATACACAGAATTAGCAGATTTTTGGTTTAGGGGCATTTTAGCACATAACAAACATAATTAGAGGGTATGCGGACACCCTAATAAAAAGTGTATCATTACTTCTGTTAATGTAACGTAAGACGCCAATTTCACTATCCATAGCATTTATTCTTACTATATGTCTATATATCAACAACATTTATCATGTAATTTGCAAAAAATACTAACCAAATAGTTTATACCCACCAATTTGGGTATTTACCCAATTTACCGGGTGGATTGGGTAAATACCTGGGTATTTACCCGGTAAATACCTTGGGTATTTACCCACCGCCCATCTCTAATACCGGTACCTGTAGAAAATAACAGAAAATGGTAATCCGAGCCTACAGGAAAATGGTCAAAAATTCTACCAGGAAAGTGAGAGCGGTTGAAACGCTATTAGAATTGCCCTTTTTACATGCTGCATCTTTTAGCTCGCCCCAAAAATGAGACTAGTTTGGCAGCGTATGGATTAAACAAATATTATACCCGTTATAGATACCCACTTTTTAAGAAACTGCTATTTTATGGTCACGTAATTACTTTTGCTGGGACCTGAGAACGCGTTGAATATAGGTCAGTCTCATAGTTCAAAAGCACCCAATAGCCCCGACCAAACCCAAAAAGGCCCTTGAACAAATAATTACTTTATTTACCCTAAACATTGAAACGTTTATTTTCTTAACATGTTTGGAAAGGACAGGAGGTTTTCTGTATCACTATTTGTACTGTAATACAGTTGTAAAAGGACGTGTCTATTTGTACATAATTATACGAATAAAAACACCTAACTAGATGCCACAATGTATTTGTATTTGTTAGTGTATGTATGCTAATTCAAAACAACAAGGGATCAATGTAATTTTATTGCTTATCAACTCAGTGGTGAAATGGACTCGAAAGTTAACTAACAAAAGATTCTAACATTCTCGAAAGAGTGCGACTACGCTAAGTTTGCAGAAGTCAAAAAAAGGTTTTATTAAAAAAATATATATGGCATCTTCACAGGAAATAGGGTTAATGAGTCTTGATACTTGGTAAATATCTTTTCCGTTTAATAAGTATATAATGTGTCTACCTAAACTGAAATAAATACAGGGCAGTCTTGCACAAATCAATCAATTTAGTCCAAACCAAACTAAGCAATGCTTGTATACATGTACATATTTATTTTAAATATAATACTTAAATACATAGAAATTACCTAAGACCCTAGAACAAATCACTTAATTTAGTTGGAACTAGATCGATGTGTGCAACAAGACTGACCCAGACATTTTTTTCAGTAGGTAGGGTAGACACATTCTGTAATAAAGAGGAGAATTATTGCCAAGTACCAAGATTAAATAATCCTTTGGCTGCAGTTTTCCCATGTTGCCATGTATATTTTTTTTAATAAAACCTTTTTTCGACCTCTGCAAACTTAGCGTAGTCCGACTATAGTACTGGCTGCGACTTCGACTGTCGCACGAATCGCACGATAGAGCGTGACATATCTCTTTCGCACTATATTGAATTGAAAGGAAAAGAAAATATAATAAGTATGGATGCGTAACTATCGCTCAAAATCGGCTCCACGGAATACGCACTAACGAGGCAGAGCCAGTACTAAGTTCAAAAGAAAACCCTATAGCGTCAAATGAAGTTACTCAGTAGCTTTGCAACCAATCACAAATTTTTGTCTTTAAACGATATGCAACCTATTCGAAATTGCACGCTTCTCAAACTTAAGAATATTTGTCATAAATGACTTTATGCCACACCTGGCCATAAAGGGGCTTTTTCCGCACGTTGCGCCTACGGAAAAAGCCGCTTTCTGGTCAAGTGTCGACATAAAATGATGTACACAACACGGGAGATAATAAAGAAAGCCCCCGATCGCATATTTACGTCCCTAACTTGCAGCCCGGGCCGCAAACTTCTGCGATCTCGGCCTTTCTTTGTATTACCACTCTTGTTGTGTAATGTAACTATTAGACTCACACATAGTAAACATTAAGTTGGTTATCAATATCACTTGATACTTAAGACGATTTTAATAAATGTGCGGTATGGGGCAAATTTTAACGTTAGTTTCGTTAGATGTTATCGTTCCAGACATTATATTTCGATGGGGATAGGTCGTATTTCTCACCCGGCAAAGTCGCGGCATATTCGTTCTAGATATAACAGCCCAAGATTATACAGCTCTTATAGCGCCCAAACTGAAGATATAATAGCTGTATAAGCTTTTATACAGCTTGTGTGCTACTTGGGAGGTTTCATTGAGAGAATTGAGAGAATTCATTGAGATTGGTTATTATATCCATTAGTAATAATTGCTAATTCCTACCATTTACCTCATATCCGTATCGGAAGATATCCTTCACCGGCAGCGGTTCCTCTCCTCTCATCCTCGCTCCCACCAGGTCCCAGGTCATGTAGTTCCTCACGTACGACACTAGACCTTCTGGGGCGATCTCCTCTAGGCCCTGGATGTGGAAGTCAGGGGGGAAGGCGCTCATGAATGTGACGTTGTGGCCTCTGGAAAGAGCGGAGAATTGGAGATCAGCTTTGGTTCAGAAGTAGAAGATGTTTTCAATATCGAAATTATTGGCAAACAATGCATGGATTCCACTATCTTACCACGATAGTGGGAGGGTGCTTACTCTACTCATCTTAAATCAAAGAAAAAGCACTAAAGCAATGAGCATTTCAAACGTGTAAGGTAAGGCCTCTTAATATACTAGAAGAGGAGGTAAGGGTTCGATCACACCGATTTTTAAATTAACTGAAGAAGCATTAACACAGCATACGAGTGTATAAAATCGTCACGCCAGTCGTCTAGTCTAGACTAGACTTTATATTAAAAGACGACAGTTTAGGTAAATTTTGATTACCTTTAAAAATATCTTTCATTAAAGAAATATAATCAATTGTCAATGAAAATAAGTATTAGACGTATTATAATTACACTCACGTACAGAATAATAATTACAGTTTTAAATTACATCGCAAGGATTTTGTTTTAAATCAAGGATTCTGTATTTATTATTATAATACGTGACTAGATTAATTAAGGATACTCGAGATTGTATAAAATAACTTATGCGTAGTGTGTATACAATAATTAACTAGAACTTATGCTTGCCACCTGACGAGACCTCTGGCAAGATACCAGAAGGTGTCATTTAGATATATATTTTAACCTTGCGTTGCGCCAAAGGAAAATCTATAGTAAGGTGGATATACTTATTGAGCATTCGAGCTACCTAATTACTGTATCACTTCGTTCTCTTTCTTCAAGGACGTCGCGGAAGGACTCCATCAGAGTTAATAAGTGATTAATCTTATTTGTACACTCTGAAGATATTGACTGGTCCTATACTATAAGATATAAAACGCAAAAATGGTTTGTAAACATCGAGTAACCAAAACCACTAATCAGTAATAAAGGTTACAATTCGCAGGCAGTTTCCCTCATTCACTTCAAATCCAAGGGATCTGGACAGGCCTGGAACTTGGTCTAGATAAGAAAGCATAGTCGGCGGTCATCATTGAGTTTTTAGTGGCGACAACTTACTCCTGAAGGGTTCTCTAGAAAAAAGGCCTTACCTACTGATGAGTCCTCTGGAAAGCTCCCATAAGAGTATCGTGTGTGACTTGATGTTGCCTCATGATGTCAATAGACCATGATGACCATAGACCATAACCTAACTTAAGCGGCAGTAATCGTGGATCGTGGTTTAGTGGCAACAACATAACCCAGGTTCTCTACAAAAAAGGCCTTACCTCCTGATAAGTCCTCTGGAGAGCTCGCAGAAGGGCATGTTGTGTTACTTGATGTCGCCTCATGATGATCATAGACCATAAGGTAATACAATCGTCAGTCATCGTCGAGTTTTAGTGGCAACAACTCAACCCAACTTACTCCTGAAGAAGTATCTACAAAAAATACCTTACCTCCTGATGAGTCCTCTGGAAAGCTCCCAGAAGGGCATCTTGTGTGACTTGGTGCCGCCCATGGTGACCATGAGGATGTCACTGCCGCAGACTGACGCTGCCAACAGGATCGGCAGGCACAGTATAGGCCATCGTGAGCCTTGCTGCAACGAGATTAGAGCTCATTATTGTGTGGTTTACACACAGACCAATACATAAAGTATAATGTCTAACTTCAAACTTCTATTCAATGAACAAATGCAACATTACTATATCAAATACCCAAATCTTTATAGGTTTGCCTATAGTATTTGTAGAGTTCTCTCGATTTCTCCAAGATCCGATTATATCAGTCATATCCGGTCCTGTAGGCTTAATGATGCTAAGCTTTGACTATTAATAAATAAATGATAACGAATGCTTTATCTCTTACTCTCACACTTACATACTTGTCGGTACGTGACGGATGTTTTATCATTTAATTATCGATCGACAAAAGCCTAGCATCATAAGCCTACTTGGTGGCAATGGAACTGAAAGGCATTTCGAACAAAAAATAGTTTTCGATATCCAACCAGCCGTCTTTAAGTAATCGAGGAACACGCGTAACAAAATATATAAAAAGAAAGATTCCGACGAATTGAGAACGTCCTCCTTTTTAAAAGCCTGTTAAAAATTTAAAATATTTATATGCCGCAGAAAACAAGCAAAAGAGTAATGAAAGCTGCTTTTACCCAAAAAAATGCATTTTACCAATACATCTGCAAAAAACGTATCTTTAAATACACTTTCAAATTTTTTGACTTGAACGGTATAAAAATTTAATTCACCATTTTTTTATTGATTCATGCTAAAGAGTCAACATCAAATGCAGATGAACCAAGAGTATGTCAGCGACTCGGCTTCATAATTAACTGCCTAGATTCGGGTCTTTGCCGTGGGACGCTGGTGCTATTGTTGTTTGACACTGTTCCGTGCGTCTGCGCACATAACTGACATAATATCCGTACCGTACAGACAATACTGGACTTAAATAAACTAGCAATTCGCTGCGAACAGGTTGTATGTATGTACGTTTGTCTGAAGAAAACTTTCGAAACGTCAGATCGATCTTGACGAACCGTTCGTCTAATTTCGTACTATACCGACTTTTCTTCTTCTGAAATTGTTTGGAGGATAGTTTTCTTTTCAAGAAGATTGGATCCCATCAAAAACATTACATGTAAAAAGATGCAAGTCTCGCAACGCAGTTCTTCTACAACAAAAAAGTTTTGAGATGTAATGTTAAACCAAGTCAGTACTGGGGGGGTGTCCACAGAACTCGATTTCCACCGTCTTGCGTACTATCTCCTCGTGGAGGATTCTTTATTTGAGAACTATAAAATGTGTTCCTTCCCGGTTTTAAATTACCTAATTCATAAATTAATACTTACCTATTAGCAATAATTGGCAATAGACTATCAACTGTGAGAAAATTGCCATTCTTAAGTTGAAAGGATAATTAAACAGTGCTGAGAACTTTTACACAAGCTATCATTAATGACACGTTTAAACATAACATTATGGAAGGAAGGATAAAAAATTAAGTAATGATGGAAGGGAAGATAGCAAGCGAGGATCGAGGATAAGCTACATAAAAGAGAAGGTAGCTTTCACGTCGAATAAGGAAGTCAAGGAAGTGACTCTGAATAGGATCAGATGGCGAGAGCTGCGCGTTTAAATCGGCTACAACAAGAGTTTAGTCATAAATGTATTGATACATTTTATTTGTGTTAATATTAAGAAGTGAGACGAAGGTGGATCCCACCTCAGGACCAGAACCAGATTACACAACACATTGACTCACTCTCTAAAATTCATCCTATAAAGAGCTCCCATAAGGAGCTGAGCGGCCAACTTAATGACTAAATCTTCTTTTTTGGAATCCCCAGAGAGCTGTATGTATGTATGTGTGGTGATAAAATCGTGAAACAAAATTATCAAGAATCTGTCGATGGATGGATAGATTTTTTATTTGCAAGTTCTCCAACTATTAGAAGTATCATTTCATAAACCAGTCTGTTTATGTCGGTGCATTTATAGTGCCCCTATTTCGCAAGGTGAAATGGCCAAGTGATCCAATTGCGCCACAACTGCCCAGGCGCAGCGTAAGACACGAGAATGTTTGTGTTTGTACATTTTTTATATGTTGAGTTTTGTAAGAAGTAATTAAGTTTTAATTGGTAATGTGATTCGAGTTGCTTGGTTTTGTAGTACCTAGGTGAAGAGATACCAACGAAATAAAATGGATTGTTGATTCCTAATAATAACTTTCAATGATTCACAACTTCATCGCCAATTTAGTCCGCAAACCAATAATCTCAGTAATAATATGGTCACGCTGTGCTGTGGTCCGTCATAGTCAAAGGACAAGCAGACCGACATTATTTTGACAACAGATGACGATCACTAATTACTAGGTAAGTAACACGCCAGCTCGGCTGCCCCATATCTAAACCTAATAAGTGCTTCAGACAAATGTTAAAAAAGAGCTTATCAACATTTTTGTTTATATTTTTACGCCCTTTTTAAAATTTGATCTGTACCTCTTGCACAAGTGCTCTGTCGCGCGAGAAATGAAATCGCGGCCAATTATGCTAGACAGCCTGGAGTACTTACTAGGTTTTGATATGGGGCAGCCGAGATAATATATAGGACACTGCCCTTATACCGCTCAAACCGGGGGGGTATAGTGGCTGTATATTTAAGCCCTTAGTAAGTGGGCAACCAAAGCATTGCTCGGAGAAAACACATGAAACCTCGCAAACACGCATTTTCCCAGAAATAACCAAAAACTCACATAGCAAATTTCATTGAAAGCGCTAAAGCCCTTTCCGAGAACCCCTGAATAAATAATAAATATACAAGAATTGCACGTTTGAAGGTATTAATATTAGATATCGCTTGTGTGCTATAGGTAAAAAACTTAACTAAAGCCCAACACGTAGTTGCGTAGTTGTAGTAGTTATACACGTAGTAGAATACAGAATTTATATGGAACTGGTATCCTTCTAAAATGGAACGTCAAACTTTGTATAGGGATATGTTACTACTATAATATACAAGAATTTTCTTACCTATACAGTGGAGGTAGCACAACAGGCCGCGACTTAGTTTGTCGCGCGACAGCGCATGATCTGTCACTTCTGTACTATATTGAATAGAAAGAGATAAATTATTTTTGTCCGGTCAGAGTTGCGCTAAAGGTACTGGGGTAATTCGCGGATCAAATTATATTTTGGACGAGTTTGCCACCAAAGTTCTGAATTAACCTGCAGAATATAGTTAATTAAGGCGGTTCTAGTTATGGGTATGGGCCCGACACAGTTCGCAACCGTGACGCAACTATGAGTAAACCTCAACACAACGTAATAGTTACTAATAGCAACGTAGCAGGAAAACACATTTTAGGTCAACCCAGGCCGTAAGTGGCATTTTTCGCCTGCTACGAGAGGAGAAAAATGCCACTTTCAAGCCAGGAGAAGACTCGTCTCGCATATTTATGGCCTGCAGATACCTGCGATCTGGGACCATACTCAAATTCTTTTTATTACCACCCTAGGTGCGTAATATACTAATTAAAAAAGGTTTTATTAAGCTGACTTTAAAGAGGAGGTTCACAGTTCGTCTGTTTTTTTATGTATTACTCGAAGACGGCTGGACACATTTGGAATAATACATTACGCAACTAGGGTGGTAAAACAAATTCTTTATTACCTCCCATGCCGTGTACATCATTTTATAACTACACTTTCCGACAGCGTTTAAAACATCTGACATCCATTGATCCGATTGTGTGTGTTTACGGCTAAATTTTATTAAAATCAGGAAAATAGTTTATAAAGTAAAGTAAAGTATATTTTATTTGTGAAGCATAGGTTACAAAAGTGGTACAGATATTAATGAGGCACTATGTTCAGCCAATTGGCATACAAATGTTGTCCAAGCATGCAACATGCTATACTTATTAAATATAGGTAAGTATTATATTATTTAGTCCTAGTTATTAACATTCCAAGAATTCGTAAAATTTGTAATCTTCTAAAAACAGTAAAAAGTGTCTAGTCTGTTGAAAAAACAGTAGAACAGTAAACAAACGCAGTAGATCTCCTGCAAAAACAAGAGACCTGGCAACATTGCGTCTGTAGGTACAACGGAATCGCTGTTTTGTCACTTAAAGTCATAACGTAAATAATTACCTTGTAACAATATCTGAGAAATATGCTCCAAATCGTTTGTTTTGGACATTACTGCGAAAAGCGAATGACGCAAGTGTCAAATTAAACTTATGGTAGGTATTTTGATTACCCTCTACTAGAGTCTGTGCGGAAAGAGAATAGGCGAGGCGTGGCGAAAAACGGAACTAACCTAACCAGTATGGCCACAGAACATAAAATACGGCACATACGGTAGAAAAGCATTACAGCGCCCCCCAATCTAAATCCTATTCTCTTTCCGCACATACTCTAATAAGGAGGCGTTGTACGCTCAACCAGAGTATAATAGCAGTAATTTTATTTTCAACACACTTGCTCATAAAGTCGCTCTTATTTGGTGGTTCTTATGCGCGGAACGCAGCTTATTAAACACAAGTGCTTTTTACTGTTTATTGCCACACAAGTGCTGTAATAACGCCAATTGACCAATGAGAGCACGTCGTCGTGGGGCTCGGCGTGCGGATATGATTCCCGCTGTGCGCCGCCACCACCAGGTCCGACACCGAGCAGCCTGTCCATGAGCGCGCCCGCGCTGCGCCGCCACCACACGACGAGGTGACGGTAGACGAGGATAGATAAACCACGACAATAAATATGTACACAATAGGAATTCTAAATGATAAGTATTATTTTTTATTCGCAAGTGTGTTGAAAAACGTCGTATGACACTCGTGGGCATTGGTCATTACAGTCTCGGCTATGCAGCCTCGACTGTAATGACCAACTTCGCCCACTCGTATCATAATGTACTATTATCTTCCTACAAAAGGTAACTATATCGCGCGCTTGTATGTGTGCGCGCCGTGAACGAACGCACTAGAATGTTCCAGTACGGATCGCACTGTCTGCACCTCGACCTTGAATACATATCGCGCTCCTAAACGGCCGAAGTTCGACTACTTGTCTGTCTGTATGCTTTGGCTCAAATCTACGTACTTACAATATAAACGTAACCCTTTCAAAGCTCACATCGTTTTTCAGGCATATTATAATCGCGTTTATGAGTCATTTTCAAAAAAATTGTACATAGTTAAGGGCCTAATAAAAAACAAAATCACGATCGCTTCCTCTGTGTTACGAAAGCTAGGCATACAAACTATATGGGTAACTTTCGTAACACAAAGGAATAAATTAAGTTTTGTTTTAATTAAATCCCTTAATTGTGTAAATTTTTTTTGAAAATGACTCTTATCTCAAGACAAAGATAAATATAAGGCATGCACCTTTTTGTGACACAAAAGACACAAATGATTCTTGTCTCTATCACGCCATAAACGCGACCATCATAGAACTTATGGAGTGCCCATTACCAAAGTGCTTATAACAAGTGGACTTCAAAAATCTAAAGATCTTAAGTATTGACTCTGCCAAGAACATGCAAGAATGCGTACACGTGTAACAAATAGTATTAATGATACTTCACTATAGTACATTGTGTATCAAGGGCGGTAGGTAAGGAATTACAAACGAGTGTTTGTTACAAGGCCGAGGCGAAGCCGAGGGCTTTAATAACACGAGTTTGTAATTCCTTTACCGCCCGTGGCACACACAATGTTTTTCATCACACTTGTGAGGAAATCTAATTAAAATTAACCTTACTTAACCTAAATAAAATTGTAAAACTGACAGTG
Organism: Eudemis profundana; assembly: GCA_947034925.1. Classification (NCBI taxonomy): domain Eukaryota; kingdom Metazoa; phylum Arthropoda; class Insecta; order Lepidoptera; family Tortricidae; genus Eudemis; species Eudemis profundana. Next base: position 18,590,286 of record OX344808.1, on the reverse strand, counting down.
ACATTAGTGACATATCCATAGACAATGCGCAACGTTCGGAAACCATAGCGGTACAGACCTAAAACGGTTGATTTTATAATTGCAAAATACTGAAATACACTATTGAAACATTTAATTAATGTTACAGAAATATGTGTTTACATGTATTTGCAATACCAGTTCTCTTTAAATAAATATTTCAGTGATAAAAGTTAAAAAAGTAAGTTGGCGTTTCCTTTGAACATGACAAATAAGAGTAAAACAGAACCAGCGTTTCAAATTTAAAAAGAAAACCATTACGCCCTAGGGCGTAATAGCTCATTTACGGCCCGCAAAACCTACGTGTAATGCACCATTTTCGAGCAAGTGTGATGAAAAATATTTTACATAACTACATACTATTTATAACACGGTAGGTATAGTACATTACTTACCTAGGGCGGCAAAACAAAGAATGTCTCAGATCGCGGGTATTTGACTTTAAATATGCGATCTGAGGCTTTCTTTAATACCGCCCGAGGTAATAACAACATTTTACGTCTCCCCCAGGCCAGGAAGTGGGATTTTCCGCACGTCTAGCAGGCGGTAACGTAATAGTACATTACACAACTAGGGTGATAATACAAAGAAAGGCCGAGATCGCAGAAGTTTGCGGCCCGAGCTGCAAGCGAGGGGCGTAAATATGCGATCGAGGGCTTTCTTTATTACCTCCCGTGTTGTGTACATCATTTTATGTCTACACTTGGCCAGAAAGCGGCTTATTCCGTACGCGCAGCGTGCGGAAAAATCCACTTTATTGCCAGGTGTGGCATAAAATGAATAAATCTTACAAAATTTTAAAATGTACAACAACCGCTTCAAATTAATCTATTTACTTAGTAAAAAAATGCAAGAGTACCTACTCAAGTCATTCTACAGGCAGTCGTTCTAGGTATGACTATAATATTTTGGTGTCATTACACGTCAATTCTGCGAGCCGTAAATGGCCTATTACGCCCTATGGCGTAATGGTTTTCTTTTTAAATTTGAAACGCTGGTTCGGTTTTACTCTTATTTGTCATGTTCAAAGGAAACGCCAACTTACTGTTTTAACTTTTATCACTGAAATATTTATTTAAAGATAACTGTTATTGCAAATACATGTAAACACATATTTCGGTAACATTAATTAAATGTTTAAATAATGTATTTCTTTATTTTGCAAATATAAAATCAACTAAAATGGCCGTTACCGCTATGGTTTGACGTTCGCATTGTCTATGGACATAATGTCACTAACGTCACTGTCTTCTAATATTTTCTTGTCATACTGGGGCGATTAGTAAGGTTATATTATTAAGATTTCCTCGCAAGTGTGATGAAAAACATTGTGTGTGCCACGGGCGGTAAAGGAATTACCGCCCTAGGTACACAATGTACTAAAAGAGTTTCCTCGATTTCTCCTAACTACTTATTTTGGGAAGCCATAAGCAATAAATATGTATTTATTACTTTAAAGTTCTGTACTTAACGGTATCCACAAAAAACACCAATATTTTTCTTTCAATTAAGTATAAAGAATATAGCCTAAATCGATGAACGTTTCAAATGTCTAAGCTAAGGCTTCTAAAGCACACATTACGCCTACGCCTACAGTACAGAGTCACAGTTTAACTCTAGAGCAGTAAAGTAATTCCATGTACCTAACCGTCCGAAAACGACGCACTTACGCATAGGCTCGCGTCGCCATCCAAAAAGGGGCTAAACCCCCTGAAAACATTGTTTTAGTGTATCATTATCATCATCATTTCTATCTTGAGACGCCCACTGCTGAACATAGATGAACATTTAACCCATCAAACTTTACATGTAAAAAGATGCAAGTCTCGCAACGCAGTTTTATCTATAGGTACCTCTAGGCCTCATCGCCAGACAGCCACCCTCGCCCTCGACACAGTCAAGCTCTTCCCAAACCATTCACTCATTCAATCCATTCGTGCCAGCTCTTGTGAATCGACCTGTAATCCTGTGATCCGGTAATTCGGCCGGATCAGGCGGTTTTTGGTAGCTACCGGATCCGGTAAAAATCACCGGATCCGGTAAAGCAAAATAAATCAATACTATTTGTTTCCTTCGGTCATTCTTTCAGCAGACTAAATAATCGTTTGGACGCATAGAGAGACCCTTTACATATCTATAAATGTAGTTTTAAGTTTAATGTAATGTATTAATGAAACCATATCATATGTCATATTATTGTAATACTTGTAATATGGTCGAAAAGAGAAACTGGTGAGTTTCTTCCGGCTCTTCTTCTCACCAGAAGGTCATTACCCGAAGCGCCAAAAGAAAATAAGAGAAAACAGTATAATGAGACATGTAAAAGAGCCCTTGAGGGTCTACTTGCAGAAATAAATTATTTTATTTTTATTTTATAATCATTGATTGATTCAGCAATAACAAAATATGTAAAATGATATTATTATAGCCAGAAACAATATCTATTTATGACTGCATTAAACTAATTACTTAGTAAAGTGTTGAATTTGATTAATTGATACTTACTTGATAGCCTCGATAGCTGCACATAACAAAAAGCACACGAGACAACTACGCAAAGATGAGTCTGCGGATCGAAAACTTAAACTGAAACTTATTCAATGTGGAGCAAAACAAATAGGCTACTTACTAGACTCATATCAAATTTGGTGCAATAAATGATTATTTTCTGTAGTATTTATTTAAGAAATCAATATTTTTCGATTACGGTTTATTAAAAGTGTTTGATGGCTACATATTTTTAATTGAAAATTTGCCTTTTTTTTATTTTAACTCTGAAAATGGTGTCGGCCATGATGTGAGGTCACAGGATCGTACTCGTAATCTAACTTCATGTCGAATCTTATACAAGTGAAACTCGCCATGTAGCTTTGCTTTGCTGTGACACTGACATAAGTGACTTGGTGTTTTTTTGAGGTTGTGATCGTAATCGTTTCGTTTTGATTGATTGATTACTATTAGCATTCCCCATAAACGCTAGATAATGTTGGTTTTCGGTTGGAATGACGTCACACCACAGATAATCGAAAGATTAACATAGCTAGCATCGTTTTCGCCCGGTTACGAAAGTTGAAATTTTAAATTATAATTTTGCGGTTTTCTAGGTCGTAAAAAATACGGTAATATTTTTTTCCGTTAATCAGATAATAATTAATAATATAAGACAAACTTTAAAAAGGGGTCAAGTAGCCTATTGTACATAACGTAGGTACATATATACATACCTATTTTAAAAATTGCTTTATGGTTGCAAAAGTGCAGTTGGAAGGCAGTTTTTTTTCAGGTGAAATAACTGCATCAAAATTGTAAACCAACTTCGCAGTCTGCTTGCATTCAGCGTGCAGTTATTTTAACTGCAAAAAATCTGCCTTCAAACTGCGTTTGCAGCTAGAAAGGATCGAAAGACCGCTTCGGCCTTTAGGGTTATCGGCAGATATATCCGTACGTAATTCGCATCATGTGTAGCGGTGCTCAATACGTCATCGTTCCGCGTCCCCCGCGCGGACCATGGGACTGTCAACAACGACATTGCCAAGCTATAGTTGAGATACTGTTATAATTATTTGACTGTGGCACAGGTGAAGGTTGGCGAAGGTTCACTGAACCCTCGACAAGTACTATTTCTTATTCTGTGCCTCGACGTATTGAGTAAATAAGACGTTACTTTACGTACTCCAAGTATTATTCGGACTCAGCTTAGGCTAAGACTGGCGGACGTGACTTACTTAAGGGTAAGAGCTATGTTGAGTGCTTCGCTAAGCTGACTAGAGATATGTCGTTCCCGGTATTCCCGTTTTTTATAAGGAGCAATCCCATAATATTGCCATTACTATTTGAAGTACTCAAGATTATATTGTACATTTTATTGATTAATTTTCTTAAAATCTGGTTCCCTCTCTAAACTCTAAATTAATCAAGATTCGTTTTTACTTTATTATTATTATTATGTAGTTAATTGTATAAAGGCATTTCTAAAATCAGATTCTCACTCCCGAAAACATATTCAACCGTATTTAACTTCACCAATAAAATTAATTGGAAATGTTAATGGCACCCTAAATTACTTCACTGAAAATGACAAGTCCAGCCGGTACAGCGAAAATGTTTCGTTTTGCTAAACGCTAAATTATTAAAATGACGCACTTGTTTGATTTAATTTTGGGAAAATACCTTCACATTTCCGTTGAGTTCTACCATTACTTTTCTGAGACCACATTAGAAAATAAACAAAACGGTCAACTAACATAGAAAGAAAGAAATGTTTACTACTTATTTAAAAGCAAACTTACATTCAGAATATTTTAGTCCTAAAACCTATCATAGTATAAAAAAACCGGACAAGTGCGAGTCGGACTATATTTTTTATGATTACATTACAAATGTATAATTTTCAGATATTATAACTACGACTATGTTCTTCGAAGTTTAGGTAAATATACTCTCCCTATTCCGATCACTGTTATTTCACAGCTTTAAAGGACCGTAGGCTTGAGTTTGTATATGGTTTTATTTTCAACTCGATACCTCCACGCGTTTCCGGGATAAAGGATTTTTAGACAGACGGACAACAAAGTGATCCTATAAGGGTTCCGTTTTTTCCTTTTGAGGTACGAAACCCTAAAAACAAATAGTATAATAAGTCACCTGTATTTATGTTACTATCAAAATCACTACATATAGTCTTCAAAATTTCAGTCGAAAGTTCTTTTAAACGGCCATTCTCACGAAGTATGTCTGCGGTCACCTAATTACCGCGACGCTGTTTTCATGCTAAATGTATGGAGACGCGGTAATTAGGCGCAGTCATACTTCGTGAGAATGGCCGTAAAACATTTTACTTTATTTACCTTCAACTCGGGCAATTTAAAAACATTTACACAAAAATGTGCTCATGTTATTAAAAATGAAGGAATTCTGGGAACTTTACTACCTACTTTGGGTCTACTTTATGTGTGATAAATAAAACAAAGATAATTGTAATAATTTCCTCATTCGACATTAGGTATTCCGCTCATAGCCTAGCTATCGGGTGGTCTACCAAATAAGACAAGTACTAATAGCTGCCATTGTATGATTGTTTACCAACAAGACTGTAAACACTTTATAAATACCTAGTTTACAACTTAAAGGGAAATCATTATGCTTAGCTATTATTGCCGGTGAGATGAATTGTTTCTAAAAGGCGATAAAAGGCTATATTGTTGCAAAACAGTAAATCATGACACTTTTATGATGTATAAGTGGTATGTTGATTGTTGTTAAAATGTGTAACATAACATATAGTTATGTCGTCAAATGTAAAATAATAATATTTGTTTTCAAATTTTAACGAAAAAAGGTCTTGAAGCTATTTATTTACCTTAGCTTTTTTCATTAAGTATCAAAATTACATAACTATATATACACTATTATACTTTTAAAACAGTTCCGTGACTAAGGTACTGCCACCACAGAATAAGTATTAGTACTACGTAAAAAGCCTCTCTCTCTCTCTCTCTAACCGAACTGTTGTCCAGGTCCGACCACCGGATGGAACGCACCGGATCCGACCGTTTCTCTCTATGGCAGTGGTTCCAAACCTGGGGGTAATTACCCCTCCAGGGGTAAAACGAAGTTTTCTCAGGGGTAATATGCATGAATATTAAGCCGTTTTACTTTGAGTAGTTTCTTATCAGCTTATAATACGTTTTTTTGAAGGGGCAATAATACAAATCTCGATGATAATGTGGGTGATATGGTAATAAAGGTTGGGAACCACTGCGCTATGGCATAACGCGTCTGGTCTAAATCACTGCAGACAGCGGGACGAAAATAAAATACACCCATGGACAATGAATTCGGGTCATTTTCTATGAACAATTATATGGAAAGTGACCCGAATTCATTGTCCGCGAGTGTAGAGTACTTGCTCTTTAGGGAACGTAGAGGTGCACTAAGAAATGATATTTAGAAATTCAACCCTAAAGGAGTTGAAACGGGGATGCCGTATGAAAAAATTCGGTAATTCGAGCTATGGTCACTACTTTTCCTAGTCTATAATACAAAAGCTTGGCATTTTAGATGAAATGTTAATGACTTATTTGTTGTAGTCGGTTAAAAAGGTTACAACACTTATGCGGAAGGGCACACTGGTTGGTAGCCATGGTGTAACCATGTCATGGTTGAGAAACAAGGGTATCCACTAAAATTTCGTGTCAATTAATGCGCGGGAGTTCCGGAACCATAATTACGTTACGTATGCCACTTATTAAATTTATTTTCACACCACATTATTTATACAGGGTGGAAAGATAACTCGGGCCCTGGAGGGAAACTACCTTAAATCCTTAAACTAGCTCATTTTACTTAAAGGAGACATTCCTTTATTTTTAAAAAGAAACAAAACTGCATTCAAATATTTTCTAAAACTCGCTTGCCTCGCCCGGAACTCGAACCAACTAAAATGAAAAAAACAAACAGTCCCTATTTTATTATACTAATCGATAGTATTAATATTCAGGATAAAGTTTCTCTAAGCAACATTTGGTCTTAAAAATAAAAATAATCGTTAAATCTAACATTAACTTTATTTTACTATCAATATGTTACACTTAAATTATTTAACTGATAAATTGTTCGAAATGCGAAATGAGTACTCTCGTTCCGTCTACACAAAATTAGTCGTCATTGAAATTCATTTCTTGTAGCCTTCAGCAAAGTGTTGTGGTGTATGCCCCAATAACATTTTCTACCGCAACCCTTAGCACTTGAAAGGTTTCATAGCAAGTTTCATAAATAACATTTTTTACATGATCCCATAAAAAGAAGTCCATGGGCGTCAGGTGTCTCGCATTGCAAACAAAGTCAAACGTTCCATTTTTAAACTTCTCCACTGAACGCCTCGGATCATGTAAGAAGGAAATGTGCATAGAGGTATTACCACCATTAAACGATTTTTTTATCGAAGATTTCAACAAGGTATTTAGCAATAAATTAGCAAGCGTGTACTTCACACGAAGTCTTTGAATGTTGGAGAGATAACAGAACTGTTACGTGTCTTTTATTTTTAAGACAAAATGTTGCTTAGAGAAACATTATTCTGAATATTAATACTATCGATTAGTATAATATAATAAAATAAGGAGTGTTTGTTTTTTCATTTTAGTTGGTTAGAGTCCCGGGCGAGGCAAGCGAGTTTTAGAAAATCTTTGAATGCAGTTTTGTTTCTTTTTAAAAATAAAGGAATGTCTCCTTTAAGTAAAATGAGCTAGCTTAAGGATTTAAGGTAGTTTCCCTCCAGGGCCCGAGTTATCTTTCCACACTGTATATGTTGTTTAATAAAGTTAATGAACCTTTGATATGTGCATAAGTTCAACTTACATTTAAGTACTGACATAAAATTTATGAAACTCATGGTTAATCTTAAAAAATAGTACATTACATATACACTTAACATACATTACATATTAACTAAGGTGGTAATACAAAGAAAGGCCGAGATCGCAGAAGTTTGCGGCCCGAGCTGCAAGCGAGGGACGTAAATATGCGATCTCGGGCTTTCTTTATTTCCTCCCGTGTTGTGTACATCATTTTATGTCTACACTTGGCCAGAAAGCGGCTTTTTCCGTACGCGCAGCGTGCGGAAAAAGTCACTTTATGGCCAGATGTGGCATAAATACATGAATCTCATCAAAAGTGATCATAATGGGATTGAACATTCTATTCTATAAATGCAAATTTCTTTACTTATTACTTTGCAGGGCCTTCCAGACTTATGACAGACCTGTTTTTTGTACCTGCCCGCAAGGATAAATCCTTAAATTATGAATAAATTTTGCCGTGACACAAACAAAAAAATCACATGAAATACACACACAAAAAATACATAACACACAGCTATTTCATCAACCGATATGGCCGTAAAGGTGGTACAATATTATGTTCTCGCTTGGAAAAATAAACAACCTCAGTACCCGTTTACGCATGAAAAGTAGAAAGATTCTGTATCAGTGTAATTCACAGCAATGTGGTTGTTTTTTGGCCTGGAGGGCGTTGAAAGTTTTTTACCATGTCTAAGTGGGCGGCAAGTCATAAAAGTTTGGGAACCTATGCTTTAGAGCCTTATCACACTTACGATTTGCGAGCGTGTTTTTGACACAAAACTTATCGCGGCGACTTCGCGGCGAATTCGCCGCGACCGAAATCCGTATGAAAACTCGGTCGCAGATCGCTAGTGTGATAAGGCCCTTAGACACACCTGGGTCATTCCGCGTAAATGTAACGTGAGTCACGATTTCATTGCGTGTTTTTTTTTCATTAAAGACACAATTTTTAGTGTTTATATATGTAGGGATGATAAGTAACACTTCTTTAGAGATACAATATTTAACGCTTTAATTTGGATCTTGTTTTGATGGTTTAGAACTTAATGAAAATTGTAACTCACGTTACCTCTTACCGTCGCATGACACCCCTGCGAGCCATCCACTTGAATTATGCTAAAGCTATACACACAGAGACATTAAACTCATGCTATGTTTAGTCGTCACGTAACGTCACAGTGCGTTACCCAACGCAGATAATATCAGTTATGTGAGAACAATCAGGAAGCGAGATGGGAAATGTATATGTAGGAAGACTGTCGGTATCCAATCTCTCTCTCAAGCTCAATCCGCGATTTCGCCGCGAGGCCCCCGCGAGGGGGCCTTACCCAGCGACCAGAGAGAGCACCAGCGAGTTAGCGAGTAAATTTGGGCGAGTAGCATTACATTGCGGATCTGGAAACGTCGATTGATCACACTGTACCTGGTCAGCCTACTAACTGTTACTCGCCCAACTTTACCTAACTAATTTCTTCTGTGGTATCGTCAAAGAAACGGCTTATTTAAGCATACATGATTCACTCACTTGAACCGTGCCTTCGTTTACAATGATCTTTTTAACCTTGAGACAACCATTGCTGAACATAGGTAAGCCAAAGGCTTCTACACCGACCGGTCGCACGCTTTTTGCGTCCATCGACTTCCGGCGACTTTAACTAGGTCATCAAATCATGTTGTTAGAGGCCGATCCTCGCTGCGTCTTCCGGGTTGTGATCTCCATTCGAGAGCAAAAATACTTGCTCTTGAATGGAGCCCCATTTACTCGTAATAGGAACCCTTATGGTGCGACTCTGTCAGTTCGTTTATAATTTCTGATCTATGTTTATCTATTCAGACAAAAAGTTTTTTTTGCCAAAACAAGTGGAAGCACCGGCGATCCGGGCCATTTCTAATTACCGCCCTACGTGTGTAATGTAGTATTGTACTACTACTAATATATAACAGGGGATAAAATTAGTCTTAGAGACACAAACTGTCGAAATAACTAACTAAAGTTGAGTTATTTTTGGCACAACCAAACAAAACATAAACGACGTCCCGTCGGCGCCGACTTTACGTGTGACTTCAATCAGACACTCATTGTTATTTATTATTGAAAAGAAAACGAAAGTATTTCTGGGTCAAATTCACGAAACAAGTATACTTTATAGGTCGCCTCTCAAACATACATTTGCGGATGGCAAAAAACGCGCTGCCATTAAAGATGCGAAATTAGTATGCGCGGACTGCTTTGGCATCGGTAGACGTAAGTTTGTTGTACATCGCTCGCATTATTACGTAAAATTATTATGTAAAAAATTGTATCCGATACGGTAATGTTCGCGAAATGATAATTTATTGGAATTTTATCGATAAAGGCTATTTGTTGATGGTTATTGGCGTTTTGGTGGAATTACGGGGCGTATGTACTTGTTTTATTACAAGTGAAAATGAAGAAAGATATTTACTTATTTCTGGTAAGTCGATCTAAGGCTCAGGACCAATCATCGTCACATGCGTTAACAGCCAAAAATCATCCTATTAAGTGGGTGAAGATGTTTGGATGTTTAGAAATTTGGATGTTTGGAGGTTAAGAGGTTTGTTACTGAATAACGCGTTAACAAATTAATGGATAAAGATTAAATATAGCACGTAGGACAAGTCCTGGATTGCAATGTAGGATAAGTTTATATCCCGGTAAGTTCCCTGGGGATAAAATTATAAATCGAGTAGTGCGGGCAAAACCACGGGAAAATGCTAGTTTTATTATTTTAAACGCTTTAAAAGACTGTGAGCCTGACGCTATTAAATTTATAATTGTGCTTTATATTAGGTTAAAAGCCATAACTTAAAAAACAGCTTATTTTAGGAAAACCTAATTTCTTTCCTATGAAGGAACTTTAAGGGTCTATTGTTAAAATCGTTGCTAACTTTTCAACTATTTACCTACTTTTGAATTATATTTAATATACTATATGGACTACTATAAACTAAAACTAAATACTTATCTAATATTTATGAAGATAAAAATTCAAGCAGATAAGTGTGACCATGAATAATTAAGGTTTATGTAAATCATTGAACTAATCAAACTATTACGATACAGGTGTCGGGACCGGAACTTACCGTTTTAATACAGTCGGCGTTATTTTTATTTGTTCCGTGTCTTTCGTTGAATTAAATGCAAACATAAGACTAATCCCGAAAAGCCACGGAAGAAATGCACCTGCACTGCCACTATAAAAATGCATGTAGTTCCATGTAGAGATCAGTCCATCTAGCCGCTGACCGCGTTATGTTGAAGGACAAAATTATTGGTTATCACGATTCTCAGGAAATAAGGGAATCACAAGGAAGAAGATCATGGTAATAGAGTCCTTTCCGACACACTGGAGCTTTGGGATATTTAGTGTATTCAGCACACAGACTACCTCCACTAGACGGAGCATGTTGGGCGGCGCGCGCTCACATCAGATATGGTCTATCGTATAGCATTACGACATTACGCGACCAGCCACTCTTTCAGTTGCGACCATGTTTCTGACTTGTGTGTGCACCAAACGTGAAATAAATATTTCTGTTCAATCCGACGACAATCTCAAAACATAAAATGATAAAAAAGATGTGAAACACGCGTTGTACTAGTAATATCTACCGATATTTAATCGCACATATGCGTGGTGAGCTCGTGTCGTATGGCATGCTCCGTCTCGTGGAGGTGGTCTGTGATTCAGCAATAATATTGTCTTCGGTTTCCGCGATCACTCATAGTAATAAAACAACTTAGGGCCGATACAGACGGACTGCAACCCAACTGCAACTCCCTACGATTTGTATGGGAACTGCATCTCAACTGCGCAGTCAGCGTGCAGTTGTGATGCACTTCCTATACAAATCGTAGGGAGTTGCAGCTGGGTTGCAGTCCGTCTGTATCGGCCCTTAAACGGATTAAATCGCGTATACTACTATATTTTAAGTCCCGACGTTTCGCAACCCTTTTCAGCGTTCGTGGTCGCGGGTAGACTGAGAAAATCATAAATTTCCTCTGTCAAAATTACTGTGGTGCAAACCTACCTACCCACTTAAAAAAATACAATTTCAAAATTAGTGTTGCCAGGGGCCCGTTTCACGAAGCTACAAGTTACAAATTACAAGCGGAAGTCTCTTTCTATCAAAAGGTATTGAAAAGAGACTTCCGCTTGTAATTTGTAGCTTCGTGAAACAGGCCCCAGATGAGCCTAATGTGTAAAGATGTTTACACACATGCCAGAAGGGCTTAAAAACCTAACCTTAGAAAAACTAGCGGCTCTTCCAAAAGGCATACTTGATAAGAAAGGAGACGCCAAGGAAACTTATCAGCCACGCCTTATGCAAAAAAGAAAATAATTTAAACAAAAGACTAGGTATGCTATTTTTGGTAAAACAAATCAGAAAAAAGTTTAGACGGGCCTAATGTGTAAAGGCATTCAGCAATACACAAAAAATCTCAAGGAAGAATCTAGAAGTGTTTTTCGTATTTTCTCGGGCATCCGAATTTACTACGAGATTAGCAAAGGTGAGAGGCCTATCGTCACTACTTTGAAAAAACTCGTATCTAGAAATGTCGTAGAGAAAAACGTCAACCGTTACATACGAAACTCATATACACTTAGGGTTGCCAGATGGAATTACCGTATTATCGGGAGCAGGAAACAATATGTCGGAATTTTGAGACTTTGGTCGGGAGATGCCCCGCGCGCTCGACGCGCGAGGTTTATTTTCAGCCTGAAACAGCACAAATTTTCGCTAGCCGGACCACCTTGAGTGGATCAGACTAACTTTTAAAATAAAGTCGTTTTTCGGGAGATTTTCTTCTTTGTCGGGAGTCGGGAGAACATACAAAAAATCGGGAGAATCCCGCCAATTCCCGGCCATCTGGCAACCCTATATACACTTACTGCGTTTTACCTGGGGTCAGTATCAGATACGTGATGTTTTTAAGTAATGAAATGACGCTATATTTAATTAAAAACGGATCACTCACGTTGTACAAAAACGAGATATTCTCTCGACATGTTTCGGGAGCATTATTGATTAAGGGAATGCCGAATGCTCCCGTAACATGTCGAGTGGATGTCTCGTCTTATGTACATCGTGAGTGATCCGTTTTTACCCGACTGCGGCGAAGCCCAAAGGAGGGTTATGTGTTTGACCTGTATGTATGTATATATGTATGTATGTCCATTCCTATGTCCGCTCGTTACTACTCAACGGCACATCCGATTTTGATAAATGATACATCATGTAGATTCGTCTTGATGGTGCGAGTGTCACTGGCTGGGTATGAATGAAGTTCGTTAAAATAAATAAAATTGCGGATTTTATGCAGTTTCAGAGTGCACCGCGGTCGGGCTTTTTAAATAAAAATGTGGTTATTAATTCAATATGTTTGAGTCTCTCGGTAGGTTTCTAAGAGAAAGACCTGCGTTCATCAGTAGAAGTCTGCGGATTGAAATGATAATGATGTTGACGATGATGACCTATAGTCGCAATGAATGCAAAGGGCGAAATAAGATAATAATTTCATCAATGTGTAGTTCGACTGTACCGACCGAAATTTCTACCACGTCAGTACTTAACTTGACGGAAGTAGGTAATTTATGCAAAATAATTATACATTTAATTCTTCACATAGATCAGCCCTCAATGCATATATGCATACTAAAAATGCCCTATAACGATGTCAAGTTTTGTACTTAGAAGTCTTAGAACCAGTTTTTGGATGTCACGAGATGTTGTCTCGTGAGAAGACGATGTACTGACACGTTTTTAAAATCGACTACCTAGTTTATTAAGAAGTAAAGTAAAAAGTAGACTTGCCTATATTTTCCAGCAAGTGACCTAAGGTCAAACCACACTAATGGTAAAATTATTATAAGACATAATTCCTCTTTGGTTACTGTCAGGAGTGACTCACTCCGCGATTTCGCCGCGAGATTTGGACTAAGGAATCATGTCATCGTATAAAATAGTTTAGATAATTAAATAAAAACCGCACATTATTGATTTAAAAACAGGATTATGGAACTTGTACCTATTTGCATTACATAATATTTCAAAAGAATGTTCGCTAGTTTGAAGAGTCAATATGAAGCATACCTACTTATGTAAGTGCAAATAAGCGAACGTACGTACTTGTCTCTATGAGAATATGATGTCGTTTATTTGGCAATGGTATGATTTACGGGTAGGCACTTCACTATGGGAGCTAATAGCTATCTACGTAAACAGATTAACAGATACACAGACCATTTGTAGACATGCAAATATTTGCACCTAAAATCATCGTCAGCTTAAAGACTTCCACTGCTAGATATCGGTCCTAAAAACCATCTAAAACCGGTCCTACACCGCCCGCGTCCATCAGACTTTAGCGACCTTTACCAGGTCATGAGTCCACCTTGTGTGCCTACCCACGCTTGGTCTTCCGATGCGTGGTCGCGACTCAAGAACTCGTCGACCCCAGCGGGCTTTTACCCATGTTCCCTCTCGTAGTCCATCCAAGGGACCACGGGAAATAAAAATCCCCGTGGTCCCTCCGCGCAATATTGAGAGGGGCACAACTCCATGATTGCCCTAAGTGGTCATTAACTGACCAGGCGGGACACAGACCAACCAAAAAAAAAAAAAAAAAACCGCGCAATATTATACAGCTGCCGAATCACGAAGTTGGAAAAATAACAAATTTGGTCAGTAGTATTGCCACCCGGGACATTATTCATGATAATATCGCTATGTTCAAATGTAACTGCACCATATACGAAGAAAATAAATTCAGGGCGCTCTCAACGTCGTAATGATAATGATCATGACATTTGTTGATTTGGTGATAACTGATAATCAAGCTAAGTGAATTAAGAATGTCAGTCTGTAATATGTAGGTAGACACATTACGGTTTCCTGTAGTAGATACAAATGTTAGGAGTTCTTTGACGTTTTTCATATGTACGTATTTTTTTATTAAAGTTAAATAAAGGTATTTATTTTTCTTCTTCGCTAGACGAATTGCGATAAATTATAATACTCGTAAAATTCTATAATATAAATAGGGGTGTTACCTATACGTTGCCGATCTTTGAGAGCCCTGTTTACTCGTTTCTTGAATTACCCCATGTCATAGCGCGCTGGAAACACCTCAGGTGGGAGTTCATTCCACATCCTGCCAGTTCTTGGCAAAAAAGAGCGTGATGCCCGCTTGTTCTAGGGATGCCAAGCATCTAAAAAGCGTGGATGAACCTTAGTCCTGAGGCGGGAGGTACGGTGATAGAAGTGCAACGGAGGCACGAGCCCAAAAAGTTCCTCAGAACACTCCCCGTTGTGCAATTGTTTTCTATCAACTTTTAGATCTACAATACTGTGTATATCAGTTATCAGTTCTTTTATTGCTTTCGAAGATGCCCCGGGTGTTATATTTTAATATTTCCGCTATGAAACCCTGTAGGCACTGCAACATGTACATAATTTATAATAAAATGAATTTACATTAATTATCTCTAGCTGGTTTCTGTGGAGCGCGACTAAATATTTAATTTTCCAAGGAAAGTCGTAAATCAATCCAAATTCCCATGAAACTGCACTTAATTTTGCACTTTATCATTCTCAAGGCTTACTCCTATACGACCAACTTACTTTGAACCTCCAACACCTGGATGTTACATAAAAATAACGTGTCCAGATATACTGGTACTTTAAGAGTATCAGATTTAATGTTCTAATTTAGTAGGAATTTTTGAATAATTAAAGCCTTTGAATATCTTTTTTAAGTTTGACTACCACGATTTCACGTGTAACTTTAGCTATCAAGATTTGTTATCAGACATCCTATGTCTTATCTGGAACGTCTGTAACCTTAACATAAAGCCACAGAAACTAATTTCCGACATAGTTGTGCCCAAAACCATGCAAAGTTTCATATTAATTCAGCTTTTGTAATTAGAGTCAAGCCTTCCACTATCTCGTATAAGATGTGTAACATAACAAATCAAAACTAGAGAGCTTTCTGTTTTTTTTTATCGGAAATTCACGCGAACGAATCGCGGGGCAGCGGAATAGTTATCTAAAACAGGGCGGGGGCTGCAGCGGAGTTTGCACCCAAACTTAATCACGCGAAATACTGCAATTTGGAACCAATGTATGACTTAGTGTTACTGCCGTCCTCAGACTAAAAGGCCGCTAATTTGTATGAACTTCCATACTAATTAGCGGCCTTTTAGTTTGAGAACGGCAGTGTACGACCTGAGTGGACGCTCGAGCGGGGCGTGCAGCGGGGCGGGGCGTGCACTCTAAAAAATCAGAGCCTACCAAGAGAGATTTTCTCTTTGTTGGCGTTAACTTGAATAAAACAAACAAGATATTAAACATATCAACGAAAGCCGATTAATTAAAACAGCAAGTTCATTGGTGATTAAAACAACAATCTAGAATCTTGATAATTTTAACAAACATATTCCTTGTTTCTATCATTATTTTCTTCTTTGTATGATTCGATCATGTTTAATTAGTTACCTTATACACCAATGTTTGTTGAATCAAATCAGAACATGGTTAATTGAACTATGATAAACAATCAATATCATCTTAGTTGATGCATCTAACGTCTTGTTAGGCTCGTATGGAATCAAGATGCTTGATTCTAACTATCACAATCTTGTTAGGAGCAACCAATTTTTTTTTAGAGTGTGCGGCGTTCAAAAAATCATGTTAATTAGTGTTAATAATTAAGCCTAATTAATAACACTTATTAACAAAATTATTTCCCATATGAGTCGTATGATCGGATACTATAGCTGGATAAAATATACGCCCGTATAAAATTTACACGCTGTAGTTTAAATGTGTGGTTTGACAAAGCGTGTTGCGGCTTAATACGGTTTTTAGGGTTCCGTACCAAAATGGTAAAAAAGGAACCCTTATGGTGCGACTCTGTCTGTCTGTCTGTCTGTCCGTCTGTCACAGCAAGATATCTCAGGATCTACTGATGCTATCGACTTGAAATTTGGAATAGTGTTAAAAACCGCTAATCCGAGCCTATGCAACAGCAATAAAATGTTATACCTTTTTTAATTTTTTTTTAAAGGGGACCGAAATGGGATGTCGTAAATCAAAAGTTGAGCTAATATATCGAGTGGGGTATCAAATGAAAGGGCTTAATATGTAAATTCCAAAACCGTTTTTTTTTCTTAGACATGTAGTTTTTGATTGAAGACAAAATACGTTAAAAAAAATACCATTCCCCCCTATTATCTCCGAAGATACAGAACAGAAAAATCTGTAATAATTACCGATTATTAATACTATCCTAAATATTACAGAAAAAATAAAACGGTTTTCCTAACTTGCAGCGTTTTTTAGAAATTCGCAAAAATCGTAAGACAACCTTATTTGCTCCTACTAAACTAATCGCGGCATATGTCGATGTATGGGGACAACAGTTGTACAAGAGCAAAGTTAAGTTTGTCCCACCATACAGTTTTTCTTGAAATATTCACGTATCTACTGACTGACGAGTTTGTACGGAACCCTCGGTGCGCGAGTCTGACTCGCACTTGACCGTTTTTTTTTTCTATTGACGAAGCATGTTGCGAATCGTTTTTTTTAGTTTTAAATATGGGCCTTATCACACTTGCGATTTGCAAGCGATTTGAAAGCGAAGCGTGCGCGCGGCGTGTTCGTCGCGTGCCCGCAACCAATTCGCCGCGAGTGCGTCGCGATTTTGCCACGAATACGCTGCGCAGCCGTCAGTAAATCGCTGAGAGTGATCTGAGTCTTGGACAGTCACTTACATAATGGATTCCGACGAGTACCGAAAACAACTGGTCTTTATGATAACACATACCTAAACGAAAATGTTTCTAGAATTTCAAGTAGAGATAAGGGATACATTTGCTGATTATTTTGTTTCAAATGAAGGAGCATTACCATGGCAAAATAATCACCTGTAAATGCTATAACTTACCTGATTCATTTTTTTGATTAACTGTTTTTGCTGCAAAATCTTCTATAAATAAATTGCAAACTTCTTCCCATGATTGTTTTTTTAAATTACGGTCACTATACTGCCCTGATAAGCCGAAAAGCGGTATCTCAATCAGAGTAAGTTTTGAGATAATCGACTTTTTGTGAATTGTATTTTTGCACCTTCAAAAACAAATTTTCTTAAAGATGTTAAAACTTATTTGAACATAATTTTGACCATAGATATTATTGACATACTCAAATTATACATAAATTGTACCATTATACCTAATTTGTGAGATACCGCTATTTTGATTACAAAGAAAGACGTCAAAACTTGAGTTACTGCTTATAGCTTTGATATGCGCCTAGAACGCTCCATACAAAAAAATATTTTTTTAATTTTGATAAAAATACATCTTTTAGTTTGTAATAAAAATCCATTTTATATTTTTTTAACAACTTTATTAGCCGTAGAAGAAAATGACATAAAAAAAAATCAAGCAATTATTTGCTTTCTATGAATTAAAATTAATCAAAAGTTGGTAGTCCCCGCCAAAAAGACATCCTATTAGCAGGTATTAAACTGGAAAGAGATTTCAATATATTGTTTTTTTTTGGTCTGAGATATTCCTGCTTGTCTGGTTTTTTTAGTAGGGCATGGAAGTTTGTCTAATTTTAAGAATTTTGCTCCTATAATACTGGCCGTAATGGGTTCATTATCGAAACTAGTTCGATACCTAATATCAAAACTGCCTCTGCTAACTTCCACTTCAACGATTTCACTAATGTAAGGACGGGGTGACAGCCGCGAAAGCTTGTATTGGGTCGTATAGTCTTGCCACTCATAAAAATCGTCTATCGTCATTTTTTTGGTGTTCACATTTTTCCCAG
Source organism: Eudemis profundana (assembly GCA_947034925.1). NCBI lineage: Eukaryota > Metazoa > Arthropoda > Insecta > Lepidoptera > Tortricidae > Eudemis > Eudemis profundana. Next base: position 18,572,041 of record OX344808.1, on the reverse strand, counting down.
CACTATTTACAGCTTCGCAAAAATCATCAAAATCATATATTTTATTTTTTATTCGCTTCATCGCCAGTTCTACTCCATGGTGAAAAGAGTCTGCAGACATAAATGTGTGTCCGGCTTCAAAGTATTTAACAATAATCGTGTCTGCATTAATTTGATCTGAATTTATAATATAAATCAGAAACGAAAAAAACGTCCAGTTCTTGTTTTGAGCAGAACAGTTATCCACCCAAAGGACAATGTTCTTCATATCCCGATGGAACATTAAAAATTGATAATACGTGCTTATAATCTCATCTTTAGATCTCCCAGATAATGCTTCATGCCAAAGTACGGGATAGATACTGGAATCTTTTGAACTCTTTCTAGCTCCAGTAGGCACGAAACTTTCATTATAAACAACAATCCTGTGAGTGAAAACAGTCGTCTTAAACATATCGATCCTTGGTATCATTATGACTTTTTGTAAGTCTGCGGAGTAAACAATGGTATCAGCGTTGGTTAAGTTGGAATCAGATTGATATTGTTCTCTTGCTCTTTTAGCTCGTTTTGTGACTTGTGCCCACATGGTACACCACTCGCAGTCTTCCTTGAGATTGTCTTTATCATGCGTTTTATCGTGCAAATTGAATTCTTCGCAGTCTTCACATTCTTCGTGACCCAATTTCCAAACTCCGCAGCGAATCCGAAAGATGAACTTGCCGCCTATTGCCTTAGAAATTGAATATTGTTGATGACAACTATTTTGAAGCGTTTCTAGCCTATGTTAATATACGGCTATTTGGCTTCATAAAATCGATATGCCGCCCAATCCCTTAGTAATTTAAGGAAAACTTGAGATATAAAAAAACTTTTTAGTGGTTTTTTTAAACGTTTTAAATTAGATAGCGCTATTTGGCTTATACCATTAGATGCGAAATTTTAATAGCTAACGAATGGTGTAAAAAAAACTAAAAAGCCGTATCTCAGACATACCGCCTTTCGGCTTAGCAGGGCAGTATATTCTCGCCTTGTTTGGTCCCATAGAACGGGAGGATTTTGAATTTCGATAATAAATGCCTCGATATCGATTAAAGCAATATTTGATTCTTCCGCCATTATCGTTATCTGTCCGCTCACAATCGTAGATAATAAACTACAACAAATCATATGCTTAAACTAAAGTGGGTAGAAATTAATTTCGATGACGAATGTACGGCATGATGTCTCAACTGTTGACGCGGCGAACTCGCTGCGCAGTCGCGGCGTATTCGTCACGCGGTCGCGGCGTAATCGCGGCAATTTGGTTGCGGGCACGCGACGAACAGGCCGCGCGCACGCTTCGCTTTCAAATCGCTTGCAAATCGCAAGTGTGATAAGGCCCTATGGAGGAAAGTTATCGATACTCATTTTGTACTTTTGACGAAACCTGCGTTGTGGATGTAGCAAATCAGTGTTTTAGGTATTTTTATTTTGTTTCAAATAAATCATTGATATAAATAAGTTCAGAGTTCACTTCAGATTCAATAAAAACCTTCCACTTTTCAATGCCGTAACCCTGACTTTACTACATCCACAGAATGCCTTTGTGAAACTATAGGAAGCACCTACCACGGTAATAGTAACTGGCGAGTGAAAGGATAATTGCAGCGCCGACCGTGTCATTTAGACGCCGGGCATTGGACGTGCCCCTTGCCTTCTCAGGGCCAAAACACATTACGCGATACGATGTCGCATCGCGGCACGTTGCGACTTGCGACGTCGTTGACGATGCGACACCGTATCGCGGAGATCGACGTGCATCGTAATAGTACATTGTGTATCAAGGGCGGTAAGTAAGGAATTACAAACGAGTGTTTGTTACAAGGCCGAGGCGAAGCCGAGGGCTTTAATAACACGAGTTTGTAATTCCTTTACCGCCCGTGGCACACACAATGTTTTTCATCACACTTGTGAGGAAATCTGATTAAAATAACCTTACTTAACCTAAATAAAATTGTAAAACTGACAGTGACATTAGTGACATATTCCATAGACAATGCGAACGTCAAGTCACGTTCGGAAACCATAGCGGTAAAGACTAAAAATGGTTTATTTTATATTTGCAAAATACTGAAATACTATAAATTTAAACATTTAATTAATGTTACAGAAATATGTGTTTACATGTATTTGCAATAATATCTCTTTAAATAAATATTTCAGTAATAAAAGTTAAAAAAGTAAGTTGGCGTTTCCTTTGAAAATGACAAATAAGAGTAAAACAGAACCAGCGTTTCAAAATTAAAAAGAAAACCATTACGCCCTAGGGCGTAATAGGTCATTTACGGCCCGCAAAACCTACGTGTAATGACACCATTTTCGAGCAAGTGTGATGAAAACACATTATGCGATACGATGTCGCATCGCGGCACGTTGCGACGTCGTTGACGATGCGACACCGTATCGCGGAGATCGACGTGCATCATAAAAACTCACGAGACAGACTTGTGTCGCCCACATCGTGTGTTGGGTACCTACACTAGTATTTAATTTACAAAACTAGAATACGAGTATACATATTTCTGGAGTTACCCCTATGTGGCATAATATTGATTTTCCAAAATACATTTCGCATAAAATGTTTTGCAGAAACACTGATAATTGATAAGGCATAATATTTTTTTCGCTACCAGTATAAAATAGGTTACATTAGGCTAAAGTTGGTTTGATTTAAACTGCAACTTCAACAAAGAAGAACGTGTTCCATAAAAGTAGCGTATGCCAAAAGAAAGTATTAGTACTAAATGACTTACGGCATTAAGTCCGCCATTTATTCACTCTAGTATTGTGCAATAAAGTTTAAATACATAAATAAAGTACCTAGGTATGTGAAATTTTATTTTCCTAATCATATTTGTCTGAAATAACTTAATGCAATATAAAAACACGACGAACAATTTAGGCGAAACTTTAGTTAACCATGCATATTCCTGCTACATGGTTAACAAGGTACCTAATTAAATGGATATCCATCGAACCCTAGTCAATTAGTTATGAAGGAACAAGACATAGTTCCCGAGTTGTAGTTGTTAACAAATTACCGCCTACTACTATCTACCCAATTATCGCCCATTAACCTCAGACTTACACTATACTAACGGTACATATCGCTACAGCTAGAAACACGAAGGGCTCAATCCTTCTCCCACTAGTTGGGTTTTAGACATGCGCAAAATGTGTCACTAAAGTGAAAAGAGTGATATGAATCTTTAGCTCTCAAAGATATGCATCACTCATTTAGCTCAGTAACTCTTTTTACCCGACTGCGGCGAAGCATAAAGGAGGGTTATGTGTTTGACCTGTATGTATGTATGTCCGTTCCTGTGTCCGCTCGTAACTAATCAACGGCACATCCGATTTTGATAAATGATACATCATTAGATTCGTCTTGATGGTGCGAGTGTCGCTGGGTATGAAGTTCGTTAAAATAAACAAGATGGCGGATTTTATGCAGTTTCAAAGTGCACCGCGGTCGGGTTTTTTGTAGTAAAAATGTGGTTATAGCTCAATAGCCCCGCGGTGTGTAAACGGCTCGCTGGCTCTTATAAGCTCAGTAACTCCGTGATGTGTCAACAGCTCACTAGCTCTTATGTCTCAGTAGCTCCAAATCCAAATATTTCCGAACGAAAGAGAGAGCAGTAATAGGTATACGGTGACAAGACAGAGACGAAAAATTCATGTTAATCGTGTCTTTTCTCGCAGCTCACGGCTCAATGGAGCTACTTTAGAGCGAGTGAACGAGTGAGTTGAGAGATATACTGAGTTGTTTGAATCAGAACTGAGCTAGTGAGCCGGTGAGCTAGACCAACTGATATAGCTCTTTTGAATCACTCACTCGCGACCTACACATGTCTATTGTGTTTTACTGTTGTTTTAACAGAACTACGAGTAGCGTTGCCAGGCGTCTGGAAAAAGCCGGACATAGTTAGGCTTTTTGATTGCGTGTCCGGCCAAAATAAACAGTGTCGAGCCACTTTTTTTGCCGTACCTAGTAATACTCCCACCTGAAAGGCCGGCAACGCACCTGTGACTCTTTTGGTGTTGCAGGTGTCTATGGGCGACGGTGATTGCTTACCGTCAGGCGACCCGTCAGCTCGTTTGCCCCCTATTTCACAAAAAAAAAAAAAAACTGAGACAAGATCCTCAATAATGTAGGGTGTCCGGCCTTTTTATCCAAACGTCCGGCCAAACTGTCTGGTCTGTCCTGCTATTAAGTTTGGCGATCTGGCAACCCTAAGTACGAGTACTGGCATATACGGTTCCCACTAGTCCTAAGTGTTGATGTAATTCGGATTTATTTTATCCAACTCGAAGCCTACCTACATTTTTTTAGACGTACCTATGTACTGTCCACTTCATAACGATAATGAAATTCGGAAATTATACATGACAACTACAAGGTCACTAATGACCGGTCTGAATACAACAATGCCCGTATAAATTGGGCAATGCCTAGTGACTGCATTACGGCCACATCTCAAAAAACATTTTTTTTTTCAGATTATTGTTGATTCCTGTCACGTACTAAGTACGTGACAGTAATCAACAATAAGTAAAAAAAAAATTTTTTGAGATGTGGCCGTATTATTTTAGTAAAACTGGACTACTAATCACTTTTCCCGGCCAGTATGAATAATGCCTACTCTATCACGGGAAGATAATAAAACAGATGAACTGTAGGTAGTCTTTTTGTTTATTATATGAAACTAGCTGCCCCGGCGAATTTCGTTCCGCCTCCTAATTTTTAATATTTTAGTAGTTATTCCATTATTCGGGGCAGACAAACCCAAAAAACAAAAAATATAAAAATCGGTCCACCCGTTCTCGAGTTAAAAATGGTGTAACTAACACGACTTTGTTTTATGTTTATAGATAAGATAAGGTAAGATTAAACTACTGATTAACAGAACCAATGTGAAAAACCCTGTACTTAGTTCTGTTAACGAGTGGGAAATGATGAGTGTTGAACTCATTTTTGGTAAACGTTTTGGAACTCTCATAGATGTAGGCTGTTTTCTTTATGATTCAAACAAAGAACGCACCCCTGCAGTGTGGACCCAGCCTCTTTGTTAGTTTTAGTTTTATTATTATATTTTAGTTGTATTTTCTACTATCATATTCAAGTTATAATGATATTTACAAATACTCATCTTTACTGAAGAAGAGAAACCATTAGAGAATGTGCGGAATGAGAATAGGATTTAGATTGGGGGGCGCTGTAATGCTTTTCTACCGTATGTGCGTATTTTCTGTTCTCTGGCCATACTGGTTAGGTTAGTTCCGTTTTCCGCCACGCGTATTCTCTTTCCGCACAGACTCTAATGGATTGTTTTGTGATAAGAATTACCCATACAAGTTGATACATTTGTCAAACACCAACACGTTATATGTGTTTGCGTGTGAATAACCTCTATCGAGAGTCAAGCAACCTCTCGACAATCGACAAATTTTTGTCTACTACCCTATCATAATATTTACTTAGCATCTACTCCGCCGCGTTAAGTCAAAAAATAAATAATACTTGTATTTATTCAATAACAGTGTTGGTACGGCTCTTTAAGTACTTGAATTTAATGATGCCTATCCTATAGGTACTTCAGATGTAATAATATGAGGACCACTTATGATGAGTTTTTTGGTCTATTGCTAAATTAATAAAACTTTCGACGTTACGTTTACATGGGCTTTGTCCACAGAAATATTGTGATAGGCAAACACACATAGTGCTATCCACTGATAAGGGCTTTCCTCTTATGAGCACGTAAGTTAGTAATATACATATATAGTAATTGTATTGTATCTTGAGGAGAACATAGAGTATAGTGGAGTAACGCTGAATACAACCATGTCCAAGTATATCGAGTTCTTTTGGTTAAAACCACCCATACCGACTCCACATATTACAATATATCGAGCGAGGTAGACGAAGTGTATCTCGTGTGCTAAAAAGAAGTGACAGCGACCTCCTATGCACGCTGTCAACCTTAGTTTCCGTCAATATTATTATCAGATTTGAATTTCTGATAGTTAATAATGGTATAGGTACCTAATTAATTGTTCAAATACCACCAAATGAAATGGAAAATTTATGTTTTCCATCACTAAATTACACGCGCCAAACGCCAAGCGAAAAACGTTACACGCTTGGTTCCCATAGAAAAGAAAGCTGAACTATTTCCTTCTATCTCGATATAGTTCTGTACGTCTGTCCGTCTGTCACAGCAAGATATCTCAGGATCTACTGATGCTATCAACTTGAAATTTGGAATAGTGTTAAAAACCGCTAACCCGAGCCTATTGGACAGAAAAAAAATCTGATGCCTTTTTTACTTTTTTTAAAGGGGTCCGTAATGGGACTCTGAAAATTGAAAGTAGGGCTATTATATCGAGTGGGGTATCAAATGAAAGGGCTTAATTTTTAAATGAAAATGCTGTTTTTTTTTTCTTAAATAAGTAGTTTTTGATTTATGACGAAAAACGTCAAAAAAAAGTACCCCCCTATTAACTTCGAAGTTACTGAATAGAAAAATCTGTAATAATTACCAATTATTAATATAATTTTAAATATTACAGGAAAATTAAATGGTTTTCCTAACTTGCACCGTTTTTGAGAAATTTGCAAAAAATCGTAATACATACTTATTTGCTCCTACTAAACTAATCGCCATAGAGTTTTTCTTGAACTATTCATGTATCTACTTATGAGTTTGTACGGAACCCTCGGAGCGCGAGTTCGACTAGCACTTGACCGGTTTTTTTAAACCTAGCTTGACCTGCGAGTCGTACTGACTCTTGGGTAGGAATCCTGACCAAGTTGGGGCTTACAAACCTGCAAGGAGATTCGCTAGCCGCCACCACCGTGTCTTTTCGCTCATTGCTCAAACTGAGCAACGGACCAGCGAGAATGGTTGAAACGGTTCAACCAGTCCTTATGAGAGAGTGTGATCGAGCTACTGGGACTGAGCACATGCCCTATCTAAAGTAACTCACACTCTTTTAGTACGGCGCTGAAAATAGTATGTTTACACAAAAACCCATATAGGGCCAGTTTCACATAACCTAGTTCCACGATTGAACTAAAAACAGCATTCAGACCACTGCCCTATAAATATTGCATAATGGCAACACAGCGCCCGTTCATAAACACGGACCGAAATCGCGACCGTGACCGTAGTGCAGTGAGAGTAATATCAGACACGAACACTTTCGCTCGTTGCATAACTTCCGAACGCACCCCGACACAACAATACTAATCTACACCCTATCACTTAAACTTTAAAGGTCAATATGGTGTGTCTAGCGTCTGCTTTACAGCTTCATTTGAAAATGGAATCTAATGCACAGATTTTAGGGTAAGTTTTAGACTACACCGTTAAGATTGCGAGTCGATATCAAAATTACGTTACTGTAATAAGTAGGCGTTTATTATAATAATGGATGCGGATGTGGTTTCCGTTTTGTTTTCTATGTCGTTATCTTTTTTATTGGAATGCAAGATTGACTTTACGGGATCTGTTGGGATTGGGTCCAAAATGAACAGTTGCGTATATAGGTTAACCAATTTTTTTTCTAACGCATTTTCGTGAACTGATTCTAAAACATTATTACTACTTTAAAAAAAAAACTGTATGATCTCTGACACATTTTATTATGGTCACCCTACTAATTTACGCGGCATTTATGTGTCACAATCAGATCAGATTAAGTAAAAATGAAGTCAAGCTACATACAGCATGATTCATTTTAGGCTTTAGATTGATTTATCGTTACCGGAAATTACCGCTATCGTAAAAGCTATGAATTAGTTTTATCACTACTGTCATTACTTGGTGTCAATGATAGAAGCCATTTTATAAATCAAGATGTGTCTGCCTGTGTTATCTTATTTATTGAATCGGGAAATTGGAAAATAAATCAGAAACGCATTTTGATATAGAAGCAACCGCATAAATAAAATATAATACGTTCGGATAAGTATATATCAAATCGCATATCCGATTGATATTTCCAATTTTCCGTTAAAATAAAAAATAAAAAAATAGACGTATACATTTGACTTGCAAAATGTCTTCTACCGTTGACACCAATCAATGAAAGTAAAAAATGTAATTAATTCATAACATAAACGATTTGTATTCGATCTGTTCTTACGATGTGCCATACGATTAAATAAATAAATAAAATAACATAAACGATACCGGTAATTCACGGTAACGGTAAATCAATGTAATACCTTAACTAAATCAGCCTGTATGTAGGTTGACGTCATTTGCCTGTCATCGGCATCAAAAGTACGACCCCTGGTCACAGTGATAAGGAACTATGTAGGCAGATCATTTGTTTGAGGCGTTAAAATTAAGAAACTTAACTTAGTTAAAAAGTTTAAAAACTATGACCAGGGAGCGTACTTTTGGTGCCGATGACAGGCAAATGATGTCAACCTACACACAGGCTGATTTAATTTAGGTTTTATATTGATTAACCGGTACCGTAAGTTACCGGTATCTTTTAAGTTATGATTTTATATCACTACATTCGTCGATTGGTGTCAATAGTAAAATATATTTTATAAGTAAAAATGTATCCATCTGTGTTTTTATTGACTTTAATGGAAAATTGGAAATATTAATCGGATATGCATATTTCATGCTACCCTTCCTTTCTATATCAAAATGCATTTCCGATTATTTTTCCCAATTCGCCACTTAAATAAATAAGGTAACATAGGCGATCACGTCTTGATTTATAAAACGGCTTCTACCATTGATACGAATCAATGAAAGTAGTGATAGAATGAATTAATAGCTTTTACGGTACCGGTAATTTTCAGGAACGATAAATGAATGTAGGTAAACCCTAAAGTAAAACATGCTGTATGTAGCTTGACGTAATTTTTACGTCATTTAGCACCAAAAGTACGCTCCCTGCCTGACTTGACGCTCCCTCGAAGAGATCGATCCTTATTTGTTAAGTCCCATGCTCTCCAAGTTTTGCTTAGATGTTTTACTAAACTAAAAACCCGCAACAAACTATTTAAATAATAATTGAATAAATTTCCTCACTTTCAATAAAACTCCTACCAGATGGTGTCCACTAAAAGATATGCAAAACTAGTCATGAGTTGCAAACTTGACAACGTAAGTGGCAATTTCCCGGCCGAGTTCCGACCAGAACTAGTTTTAAAGAGTGCAAAGTGTAGCATTTCAAAGGACCCTGTCCACTTCTCGAATATTCTCTAGAATGCTATTAGTACATTGTGTTTGTTACAAGCCCAAGGGCTTTAATAACACGAGTTTGTAATTCCTTTACCGCCCGTGGCACACACAATGTTTTTCATCACACTTGTGAGGAAATCTTAAATAAAATAACCTTACTAATCGACCCAGTATGACAAGAAAATATTATAACAGAAAGTGACATTAGTGGAGTGTTGCCAACTCCGAATTTCATACAATGCTAAAATTTTGCTGAAAGTCTGCTAAAATTATGCTATAACTTGATAAATTCTGTTAAAAAATGTGCTAACTAAAAAAACCTTATTCTTTCAAAATTATCGTATTGTCATTATTACAGCTTTACAATAATCCTTTTTGTGGCCCATACTAAACTTTAAGCAAAAATAATTCTAAAGATAAGTAGTAAAATTAAGAATGTCAATGTGTTAATCGAAGGTTATTTTACAAACTTATGTCATCACCAACTTGTATGTTTCTAAATTTACCATTTATCTGTGTGTTTGTCACCAACAGGTAACATTGCTATTATTTACAAAATTATGCCAAAAATTATGCTAACTTCTAAATGTAAAAAAATTCTGCTAAACCAGTCCAAATTATGCTAAATTTAACACTGAAACTGCTAAATTGGCAACACTGCTGATTAGTGACATAATGTCCATAGACAATGCGAATGTCACGTCACGTTCGGAAACCATAGAGGTAAAGACCTAAAAATACCATTTTAGATGATTTTATATTTGAAAAATACTGAAATACACTATTTAAACATTTAATTAATGTTACCGAAAGTTTACATGTATTTGCAATAACAGTTTTTTTAAATAAATATTTCAGTGATAAAAGTTAAAAAAGTAAGTTGTCGTTTCCTTTGGTCATGATAAATAAGAGTAAAACAGAACCAGCGTTTCAAATTTAAAAAAATCATCATCAAAGATCAGCTCCATGTTATAATAATATTGCATTGTCATCTGATTTACATATTCTTGCAAAATTTCTGCTAAATCAGTTGAAGATATCTGCTTCAAAATTAAGTTGCAAGATTCCCCCCGAACAAACATAGAGACATACCTACATACTTACGTACCTACTTAAATACATTGCAAGTTAAATAAAAGCTTGTAAAAAATACACAACAAACCCTCCTTAAACAATACAACCCAAAACATAGGGTAAATTGCTTATTTACCCTACCCATTACCCTACCCACCCTTCAGTAACTGACCACTTTATAAACAATAATAATATTAAAATTTGATAGATTTGCCATATCTGGGATTAAATTGAACACTAAACTAGATCCAGAACTCTGTTGTAGATTATGGCACGAATATACTTATACCAATATCAGCATGTAAAATTAATGGCCCAACTGAATTACATTTTCTTAACTAAATCAGTTATTGGCTTCTCACTAGTAATTGGGCTCTGCCAGCTTTTCTTTATATTCCAGAAACCTGAATATTTCCCGTAGAATAAGCTAATGGATATACAGATACTGATACCGAAACCGAAACTGACGTGACGCCCATGTTCGAAACATCATCCATAACAACCTTCCTAATTTTCCCGCCATTCTAATAACGATACTGAACTGACCTATGTTTATAAAAGAACCTATCATAGTATACACACTACGCCACTTATACCTTTCTGTACATAGCACAGTAAAATGAATTAGTATGCAGGTGGGTTAGTAACAATGATAAGCACCTATTGTGGCTCTAAAATAGCAGAAATAATAGGTTATAACGAGCAATTATAAGTATAAGGAAGTGTTTGTCTAAAACCCCTATGTTATTGTTTGGAATGTCATATGCGCCGTTGCGAGTTGAATAAATTACGTAGTTTCAATATCATACTGGTAGCCAGTCCGCTCTGCTAAGCTAATTAAGGGTCAACCTATTTTAATATGAGGGTCATAGATAGATACGACATTTGGTTTATAACTGCAGGTCTATTCCTCAAAGTCATATCGCATGGATGTCGTGAGTTTCTAGAAGCTTTAGCGGATAACGATCCTAAATCCTAACTGTCTGGGACGTAATTCTCGGTGTTGATGAAACGCATTACTAATCTCTCGTAAATTTTATGAATTCCGCCACACTACGCACATGATACGCAGGCGTTAGTACCTGCTCTCTTAAAAATCCCGTATCGTAGTATACAGTATGTAAACTAACGAAAACCATTATTTAAACCCATGAAAGTTTAGGTGAGAAACAAGGTTATGGTAGATAACTTATTGAAATACTTACCTACTTTAACCTAAAATTTGGTTAAGAATAATGATACATCAATTAAAATTGTGTAACATCCTGTATTCATTGTTTAAAATCCTATATCGTCTGACAAGTCAAGGTCAACATAAAAACATCAAGAATTCGTTCAAATAAAAAATTCCGTGTACACTTCCGGTTAAATACGACGTAGTTCTTCCACCGCTACTTATGTATGACGGATGGTTATTTTGATGAACAACTCGCATCAAATTTAGTTTTCGCCGAGCACGCCTTTACAATAATACGTGCACTTTTAGGCTGTCTCCGTGGCGGGAATCTTTCGCGTACAGCGCAAAGCTTGCACTACCATTATTGCTGCATTCATGAAAATCATATGTCTACGACCTCCTGTGCAATGAAATTCAACGACATTGTAGTTACGGAAATACACATAATACTTATTGTTTATTCATGTCCATGACTAAAAAATTACATTTTGAAAATGCTTTGTCAATTAATTGCTAGGAACCTAATTTCTTAAAATTATTAAGAAAAAATAGTTTGACATTGAAGTTAAAGTGACATCATGACAACAATGAAAATCTTTACGTACCCAATACGTACCTATGGATACTATTTTTCTAATAATTTTTACATAATTCGGGTGCTACTTCTATTTAATATATTTATTTTGTATTTAGTTTCAAGAGAAACGTGTTTTTTAAATAGCTTACAGTTACTGAAGTGCATTAACAGTGAAAAATTAAGTGACTTGTTTACAATGGTGATGGTGGTTGTCCGTTTTTGATATGACATTAACATAACATTCCACAGAATGATAAGAGAAGTGTTAACCGACTTAGTAAAAGGTACAACTTGTCCATTTTAATAAAATTATAAATCTAAAGATAATCGATAAACACTAACAAAAAGTGCGAAATAGTATTAAGCTCGACATGGCCATCAACTGGCTTAAAAAGATGGTTTTATTAAGTTTACATCGTTTATATGTATGTAGGAGGCACATAAACGCTAATACTATATTAACGCCGAATTCGAGTCATTTTCTGCGTCATAATGTGTCTATTTTCATATTGCGTACAAATTTGTTTCATTGAGAAAAACGATAAGAAAATGTCGTCGCTATCTACTGCTATATATGCTAAATTGCTTAAGCTCTCCTACACTTATGTATATAGGATAAATTTTAAATGGCGCATCGAAACCACGTTTTCCGATAAAGTTGCTTAAGATTAAATGGAGCACTGGTGGTAATCACAATGAATGAGCTCATTAATTGATTATGAATTAAATAAGTTCCGGTGTTTGAGCGATTCTGTCGGTATCAGCGTAGAAAGACACCATGTCATGTCAAACCTTTGCATGGTAATGGATACGCAGGAGGCATTTTTAACTTCTTGATCGAGAAAAAACAAAAATCTAACGAATCCAGAAAAAACAAACATAAGTAATAAACAACTTAAACGGATTAAATCGTGTATTACTACATTTAAGTCCCGACGTCCCGACGACGGGACTTAAATGTAGTAATATACGCGATTTAATCCGTTTAAGTTGTTTTATTACTATGAGTGATAATCGCGGAAACCGAAGACAACACGAGTATTAAACATAAGTAATTTGAGTTAATAGGATTTAAGTATTAGTGCAAGTAATTATATATATGGGTTTTAAATCGAGCATTTAAACCCCTTCACTTCTGTGGACACATTTTTGTCGAAATCCATGCTGATATTAATGGGATATCAGACTATTTATTAGAAGTCAGGGATCACTACCAAATAGATTTAAGCGCCACAAAAATTTGCAGGGACCTCGACAAAAATCCACAGCAGTGATGCGGCTTAAACGCTCGATTTTGGACCCATATGGACGTGGAAAAAATATTTCGATTCACGATTAAAATTTACCCTGTAAAAGAGAAACAGCACAGCGATATAGCTTGAGCGAATTCGAATCTAGCCGCTTAATTGCGAAGGGCAGGAGTTCGTCGGCATTGCATTTATTGGTCTGCTGCCTTGGAAAAATAATGGCGGCCTTGCTATTGGTAGGACCGTGACTTATTAATGTATCTACATACATATACAGCAGGTATATCTATTGGCAATGTTCGTGTTATTGGATGCATATTTTGCATATGAATATAAATTATTAACAATACCTCATTAAATATTCTTTTGCAATTAAAATTCTAAACGGAGTATTTCTAACTTCATGAAATATAGACGATATTTTTGTAAGTAATTTGATTAAATAAATTGTTGTTTTTGGACTAAGAGTATTGTTTCAAAGTGTCCCAATACTTATTAGGGAATGCAATCTGACTGTATTAAGAGTCGGGTAAAACCCGAATATTTTGACTCTGAACCCGCGTTAAAAAAAACCTAGTAATTAACAAAAATTATGCATGTATCGTTTTATTCTAAACATAATAAATAAAATTATCTAAAAATATCACATACTTGCTTATCTTACTTAACACGGCCGGCAGTGCCGGCAAGTTCATTGTAGTTAAAAAAACATCACATACTTGCTTATCTTACTTAACACAGCCGGCAATGCCTGCAAGTTCATTGTAGGTAAAAAAAACATCACATACTTGCTTATCTTACTTAACACGGCCGGCAATGCCGGCAAGTTCATTGTAGGTAATGCAACCCGGGTAACTGACTTTATTTAGAGTCATGTAGGTAATACCCGGGTTTCATATTCGACCGGGTATTGCATTCCCTAATACTTATGTAACCACGTTCATTCATACATACAGAATCAAAGTTTTGCATTCGTCTCGCCAATCAACGCGCTTATGATCAAATTGTGTCTTTAGGTCAATGGTTAGAGGTACTCGTATTATCTAACACTAGTCACATTTAAAGTATCTATTAGGTAATAGAGTAAGTTATCAATAGCTGACCACTTAAATAAATGTCGTTTAGTTACTGACCATCAATTATTCATGCTGACACTTAAACTAAAAATATTTTTTGCTATGCGCCATCTAGATTTAGTTTAATAGTAAGAACATCGCCAACAACCATACAATAAACATGAACCATATTATTAGCCTTTCAAGTATTTTTTGTAGTGGCCAGTAATGGGAAGGTGGAAGGTCAGTTATTGACGATTTACCCTATTAATTCCTACATATTTCCAAACAAGGCAAGGCATTGTTTATTTAAAAAAAGTAGTAAATAATAAAATGAAACCGTAAATCTTCTCTTTATTTTAATTTCGCGCCAAAGAAATTGTGAGCTGCATAATTAATGACGAAAACGTTATTACGTAAAGGCAAAAGGAACTAATAAGTTGGTTAAAAAAATGCATATTTAAACGCTTAGAAAACATTAAATATATTCGTGAGTAAAAGAGAGTGTAAACTAAAATTATGGTAGAATTAAGGTTAATAAAACATACCATTTTGTACTCTTCTATCCGGCAAAAAAAAATATCCACACACTGCACTACACAAATCGAATCACAATCGATATTTTCACAACACTGTCTCCCAATCGAATGAACTGCTCACTTCCACAGCTTCTTGGTTCTTGGTCTGCAAAAAAAATAGCGAGTTAGTGAAAGTGAATGGCTGTTAGGTGATGTTCTTGGTCCGTTGCGATTTTGGCGCGAAGCGACAGTTAATTTCCTTAGTCGCGTGCTTCGAAAATACTTCTCTATTGTTTATGACTAATTATTTTTCACTAATGTGACCGTTTGAAAAATGTGTTAGAAAAAATCATAGTTACGCAACGTGTTTCTGCAAACATAAATACAGTCATACGTATACGTAACGATTTCTATTTTAAACGAGGTTTATAA
This sequence comes from Eudemis profundana, assembly GCA_947034925.1. Classification (NCBI taxonomy): domain Eukaryota; kingdom Metazoa; phylum Arthropoda; class Insecta; order Lepidoptera; family Tortricidae; genus Eudemis; species Eudemis profundana. The sequence goes on along the minus strand of OX344808.1, from coordinate 18,556,728 downwards.
ATATAGTATTTATGCGGCGTGTAGGACTTACGTTAGCTTAAATAGAAGCCTTTCTCAAGTCTAGGCTATTTCTTATGCAATTATACAAACTAATCATACCGTAGAAAATAATTAATGTTCATATACGCGCAGCTCATACCTAGGTGTCATAATATGCATCGTACCCAAGTTTGTACCAATCGTCGCTTGTTGATAAAGACGAATTTTGTTTGTATCTTTATACCAGTAACCTGTTAAAGCGTCCTAATGGCATGCGACAAAGCCCTTTGCTTAGAAATGTCATATTTTGGCTTTATTTGACAGAGTGGGAGTAGACCTAACGAGCCCGAGCCCTATGATTTTAAGCCCCACAAGCAAGTATTTAAGTGTAGATGGGATGATAATAGAGCGGATGGATAGAATAATATATAATAGGGCATATACGAACTAATTGTAAGTCAGACGCCCGGGGCACAGTATAATACAGTATTTTTTCTTCTTACAAAAGGTACATCGCGCGCTTGAATGTGTGCGCGCCGTGTACGAACGCAGATACAAATGGGAGGGCTTCGAGTTTCTTACGCGGGTTTTTCTCGGGGCGAAGGTTTCACATTAGAGCCGGCGGTAAATTTGACATTCATAGGTGCATTTAAATATGCCTAAATTAAAGTATGAGGAATTTGTCTTTGACTTCCCAGGCTGAAGGCCCGGGGTGGACTGCCCCACACTTAGTGCCGCCCTGGTATGACCAGTCCAGTCGGACCGTGGTTTTAAACATTTACATTATGTAAATTGTGATTGTGACCGAAGTTACCAAACTAAGTCTTGGAACCAGTAAATGGTTACAACAGAATATGCATTTCCAGTATGCTATTGTAATGACCAGAAATTCAAACTACAATAGCAATACTAAGGTCAGGTTTTAAAAGCTTTTTCATCACACTTGCTCGTAAAGGGTGTTATAACACGCGGGCTTATAGACCAGCTCGAGCCGTTTTACCTCCCGTGGGTTATAAAAATCTATAACTCCCACGGGAAGAAAAACTGTATGAAAATCTATAACTCCCGAGGGAGTTATGAGTTTAGTTTTAAAATATTGAACCTACCCGTACGTCATTTCAGACTAAGGAGGTTTCAAATCAGCCAAGGCTTATTTCACGTCTTCAAAACTTGGCTACAAAACCAATTTTAGTGTATACAAAAATTATATGGTATATTTAACTATTATTTCAGTATTTTTTGCAATTATTTTGATGCAATTAAAATAATTGAGTTTAAAATTTTATTTTGAAAATCGGTACAATCTGGCGGTACTGCCTGTCAAGTTTGAAAACTAAACGCAGTTCTTAACATTATCTGTGGAAGACTATATGAAAAAGTTGACACTAAATAATTTTATTTTTGTCTTATTCTATTTTCCTCGCAAATGTGATGAAAAACATTGTGTGTACCGCGGGCAGTAAGGGGATTACAAACTCGAGTCATTAAAAGCCCTCCGCCTACGGCGTCGGGCTTCTAATAGACTCTCGTTAGTAAATCCCTTCTTACTAACCTCGGTGCACAATGTACTATTATTTAACTTGCAATGCAAATACATTTAATATATTGACAGTTCTAACGCAACTATAACTGTTTAAATTCTATCTTGAGACGTTTGCGTTGGGTATAAAACATCGATAGTTTTAAGTATCATTCGCCGTCTAGGTATATGCTCCAGGCGTGGAAGTGTAAAGAAAATTTTATGTCCACGCATTTAAAATACAAATATACAATTTAATAGACAAATAAAATATAACAACTTCAATTTTGTTAAGAGATCAGGAGCCCAGCCCCGTTCTGGGTAGAAACAAGGCCTCCAACTGTTTATGGAAACAGTAGAGCATGGGCTCTTCTACTTTCCGCTTTTAATGTCCAGTCATTTCATCTTTAGACCGCCCTTTTCCCTTTTGCCATCTTATGTCCGTTATTCTGTACATAATATTATTGCTTATTCTGTGACTGAACTCATGAGACAATATCTAAGTATGTGAATCGTTTCAAAAATCCAAGGCCTCTTAGAGGAGTTGTTTTTGCATATTGACCCTGTCTATGAAAGCTGTTCTTAATAATATGTAAGTATATCGCTATAGTGATATTTATTATTTTACAATCAAACACGTGAATGCATGTTTTAATCTTAATTAATTTATTAATCCAAGGAATTTTCCTCGCATGTCGAAACTGTGCGAATATGAAACAGTGTCAAGGAACGACTACGTTATAAATTTTACGCTCCAACTTGTGACCTCAAATTTAATTCCAATTTTTCATGGGCAAGTTGGATTCCTTGGCGAATCTTGTCTGACAAGAAAACTACTCAATGGAAAACCTAACTCAGGACTCAGAATAAGTAATAGTACTACCTACGTCCAGAAGTTACTCTCTCTAACAAAACTGCCATTCGGTTCCGACCACCGGACGAAACGCACTGGATCGGACCGTCTCTCTATCGGTGACGCGTGCGGTCTCTGGTCGCTGGACAAGCCCGTTCGCGGGGGCAAAATTACTACTACTACTACTTAAAAGTTGCTATAAATTATAATGGACAATTTTGTCCCGGCGGCGGTTCTAGGGGGGTCGTAACATTCGGCGGTTCTAGTGTTAATTCATTAAAAAAAAAATTATTTTAAAAAATTAAACTGGCTTAAAATAATGAAAAAAAAAACAAAGAATTCTTGAGGTCGGCGCTAGCCTCGTACCGCATAGGTACTAATACCAAATGACTACGTTTATTCCAAATATTTAGGTTGGCATCGGGGTACTAAGTAGCCGCGCGGCAAATCGCGGAGTGTGCCTGATTTTACTGAAGCAATCGCTAGTCGCCTATTCTGCGCCAATTAATTCGCATTCTGGTATGACACGACCTTAACCTTCTCCTTTTTCTATTTAATATGTTTTTTTGGCTTAGCCCTGCTTTGCTCTTCACAATATTAAAAGTTTAAAAATCTATTGTTATATGTCCCGCCCGATAGACTTTCCATGACAACTTTCATGGTCTTATATGTTGAAAACAAACGATAAAAAAAGAATTTCATAACCGATAAAAGAACTTATTACATCTATCTGCGCCCACAGAGACACAACTCTAAAATCTCAAAACATGAAATTAGGTCTTGAAACAAATCTAAGTGAGCCCTAAAATAAATCTATCGATAAAAACTAGGATTCCTAAAATTAAAACTAATTTAAAAAAAACCTGGCCTCCAGGCATGGTCCTAAAGATGCTGGCAGCATTTCCTAGCTGTATCGCAAATCGTAATGCCGATGCCTGGGTTATTCTTCAGAAATATGTCTGCGACTTATTCCTCTGTCTCCATACATTTAGTATGAAAAAGGGCCAGAGGAATAAGGTGACCGCAGACATATTTCTGAAGAATAACCCGCCTATGCGTTGCGTAAGGATACTGCGAGCCCTTCGATACCCTGAGTTAGGTTTTCCATTGGTACCTATAAACAATTAAATCATACGGAACGTCGTGAATGATAAATGTATTCATCAATGTCCATTACAATAACTAAAATCTACAGTGTCAATCAGCCAATAAAATTGTCTATTGTAACCTGTAACAAAGGTTAACTATGTTATTCATTTGCAATTACAAATTGTGACCAGGAATATTTTACCTGTGAATAATCAATTCTAATTCAAACCCGTGATGTTGCTATAGAATCAATTATATTATTACAATCATGTCACCATTAAAGGATTATTTACCAGCTACTAGGCACCTACTAAGCTTACAAAGCAAGTTTAACTTTTTATAGTTAACAGCTTAAACACACTTTTTTCCCTTTCTTTTTTTTCTCCTCTGCTTTGTTTTTATCTCATTCATTTATTTTTCGTATCCAAATATACTGACACAAACACATACACGGAATTTTATGCGTATGAAGTCGCAGAGTGGTATCTAATATACGTACTCCATAGAAATAAAGATACACCTATAGCTCAAATGTCAATATTTTTGAAGGACGTGCCGAGTCTGTAAGATGGGATGGAAGCACTTGAAGGTTACCGAAAATGGTCCTAACAAGAAGTAATAAAGAGCCAGCGTCGACAATTGCCGAAATTCAGAAAGTTTAATTTCCTTTGGAGACTAGTTTCCCTAATAAAATATTCAGTTCTGAGCTTGTTATCAGATTTTATTATCTTCAAGATTGTTTTTGCAAACTTTTATTAACTGTTCGATGTTCCAGTGGCGTATTACTCGAAGAACCGATGGCGTGAACCGCGTGAAGGTTCTCGGATGGAGACCGCGAACCGGACGACACAGCGTAGGCCAGTCCCCAATTTTAAATCTGTATCCCTTTTGGTCAGTAAAATTGTCATTTTTGGGGATTCGGAAATGGTAGGATCCTTTTCCAACGGAGATGTAGAAAAAAAACACTGCAAGTAGAAAATAAATTCGCATGCTATCATTTTCCATCTAAGCTAACAAGGGGATAGTTAATGTCGAACATTAGAGCCGGCAACTTCGTTGGTGACACTCACCTGTGTGCTTTTTGTTTTGTGCAGCCGTAACTACTTACACAGGTTACCGCCAACACCAACGGCGACCGACGGAGGCAGCCTCCAGAGGCCCCCGTTCGTGTTGGCGGTAACTTGTGTAAGTAGTTTCGGCCGCACAGAACAAAAAGCACATAGGTGAGTGTCACCAACGAAGTTGCCAAGCTATAATTAATATTTTTGCGACTAAGGGTTAATTTATCGGACCCAACATTACAACCCGTCTCACACTTGTTTGGCGAAAACATTACAAAATGTACGGTTTCATCACACAAATTAATGCGGCAATAAAATCGACTCGGATCAGAAGTCTCCAGTGTCGTAAATGTACAAAAGTTATGCAAAAGGTCTTGAACAAGGAAAGCGTGGTCTCTGCTACAAGGATAATGGAAACTTTTAGTACAGCCTAATCTAAGGATCATAGGAGGATGTGTTTAGGGGTATTTGCGTTGCCCGATTCTCAATACAAATAAATAGATGGTTGACAATCCACTTCAGCACACATTTTGGTTGAAATGTGTTTTATTACATGCCTCGATACATTTTATGTACGCAAAACAACAAAAAGCGTCTCAAAAAACCAAAATATATAAAATTTCTAGTTAATTAAAAGTTAAGTGTCATACGACACTATTAATAAATGCCGCAGACGCATAGTTAAATGGCCGCATATATATTATTGTGGATATTTGGGACTTCTCATATTGTTTTGTGAAAACAAATTTTATTTCGTTAATATGGATTAGTTAATGAAGTATCGGGCGACTTAAATCACTTTAATTTCAAACAGCATATGTTTCGTCACAATTTGACAGATTTGGCGGTATTTAAAAGTAACTTAAGTTTGACTTAACCGCACACGTTTAATTAAAAATGCCCTTAGACTGAGTAATCGTGCGGGGGAAGTGGCGCGAGCCCGAATTGCATACATATCTGTACATACATTCAAGGCATACTTTCAGAGCATAATTACCTAACACCGTTCTACTATCATAGATTACTATGTCTCCATATATTACCGTTGGCGTGATTTTAGTTATTTTTAAGAGAATTTCTTCTGATATTCATACGCACGTGACTTCGGTGGGCTCCATATTGGTTAAACTCCGTGAGATTAAGACGGCAATCGTAAGATTAAAAGTAGACGATGGGGCTATCTACCAAATAACTAATGGGCGGAATTCTTCATAGCAAAATGTATATCCAAAAGCCTGATTTCATTACTTTAACTTTGTTTCCTTAAGTGACAAATATTTATCGATAAGTCGATATGTCAGTTAGGTCAATCCCTCTGACAGTTTGATTTTTGCTATGAAGAATTCCGCCCATTGAATAACTGACTATGCTGTGCTAATCTCGCAGAACTTCGAAAATATCAATCCCACCGAAGTCACAGCGCGGAAGCGCTTGGAGAAATGCCCTTGCAAACTTTGTTATGTTACTTGCCTTCTGTGTTCATCCACTATCAACGGTTAAGTTAGTCTAGTTTATGGATCTACTTATAAGTAAATTCAATAACTACACAATAAATATATCTTAAGGGCCGGGGGTTCCTTAAGATACATTTTCTCAAAATAATGACTAAGCATTTATGCAACCAAATATACAGGGTGTTTCATTGAACTTAATACAAATTAAGCAATTCCTGCTCAGTTAACGATCGAGAACAAAATGCACAAATGGATTCATTAAAATACGTCATAATTAACTTTTTCTAGTTTGCTAACAGAATTAGGAAATTACAATGTCGTGGTGTGGGCACCCCTCATGACGTCCCGCTTACGTGATCTGTTTGTTTTTTATGACCAATCTTCAATAATGTGTCAGAATGCATTTATTCGTAAATTGTCGACCTAGATAAGAAAAAAGAGTTAATGTTTTCGCTACAAAAGTAGATTCAAACTTTTTTCTCTTAACTCTAAGTAGAGTAACCGCAATAAGACCAAAAAAATGAATAATTAAAACAGTGATATTCATTAATTAAGATGACTTTAACAACACGAGACCTAGCAGAGGGTTTTAGCACCACGGAGAGGAGTTTATAAAACATGAGTTGTATTACGTTCAATGAAACACCTTGTATGTAGAAAACTTGACGCTAACGACACGTCACAGATACGCAGCGTCAAGTTTCGGTGTGGCCGATTCTTTATAGGTTTATAGGTTTCCGTGGGCTAGTTTCCCGCAACTCGACGACAGAAATGATCGATCCTTTATAATCATCAATCAGTCGATCATTATCGAGTTTCTGAGTTGTTCGTTTAGCTGTATGGCAAAAAAATATGAGTATGCCTTTAACGGCCATTCTCACTAAGTATATCTGCGGTCACCTAATTACCGCGACGCTGTTTTCATACTAAATGTACCTATTGAGACGCGGTAATTAGACGCAGTCATACTTCGTGAGAATGGCCGTTAAACATTTACTTTATAAGCACGCTATGAGTTATGTCTTTATTTTACTAAAGGCGATAAGTCTATTATTACGATAAACTACCACTGATAAAAAAATACGACGATATCCATATACTAGTAACTTGCTCAGAACAATATCAGTGCGAATAAATTCATTTCTCCAAACAATGCAATTTCATCCGAGAGAAATCTCAAACACTTAATAAAATCATATTAAACTCGCACATATTTTTCCAGTCCAACCAATACAATATCTCAATGAATTTGACACAATACCTACTCCGCACAAAAGCGAAGCCACGCTTTATAAAGTTGAAAATGTAAGCAAATATCTTACAACTGAGAGAAATACGCAGTTTTCTAGCTGGCTTTCAGGAATAGTAAATGTGCCGTATACTTTAAGTTACAAGATATTTGTATCTCGGTATAAGTATGCAGTCGTATGCCGTTCTAATGGAATAAAAGAAAATAGTAAATGGTTCGATTCTTTGCCTAAGGGCCTTTCGGCCTGTAAGCACTTTTCGACGTGCAATTATCTCATAAAGCAGTAACAACGATTTATAGGGTAATAATATTAGTGAAACGCACATCCAATGCTTCTTCATAAACAACCTAAAAATATTACAGATTTTGAACTGTATAATTAATTTGCTTACTTATTTTGAACTCCTTAATTATTGTAATTTTACTCAGATACAGACTATTTTATCAAGTAAGTAATTATGCAGTATACTTATTGATAGTCAAAAATTCTGACTCAGAAATTTTCATTACGTTTTTATGAAACATTCTTTTAAAGGAATTTAGTTATGCATTTATGATAAATAGCTGCTATTGTATCTTAATATTGAAATTCATCAAATTTAAATATATGTTTCTGCTCTAAACCGTAGTTATTTACAATAAGGTAGGTCTTTGATAACTATAAATTAATTAGCTTTAACCATCACGATGATCACGACATATTACTTGTACACTCATTTTCGTGTCACCAACGATTTTATAATGATCAAAACTAAAAATAAGGCACCATGTTGAGCATGACGTCACAAGTTAGTGTTTCATACCAAACTGTATATTTTCCGAGCGTTTTGACAATTCATAAATAGAAGCTGATTTGAACTGTCATCACGTTATGGATTATTTCGTGTGCTGATAAGCAAACGTCACTAATAAACAAATAGGTACCTACTTTAATTTTTTTTTATTTAACTTTTCAAAATTGGGCGTGTTGTTATGAGTAGAGACTGGATCTGATGTAGCGATCTCAATATTAATATGGATATGACTAGTGCAATTCGTTAAATATATGTCATGTTGGTTATATAAAAGGTCTTAATTTTTACTGTGCATTGTGAAGAAGAAATATTAAAGAAGAAGTTACGATAAGTTACATTGTTTTTGTGTGTAGAAAAAATAATAAATTATACCAGTCATATCCATATTAATATTGAGATCGCTACATCAGATCCGGTCTCTAGTTATGAGGCATATTTCTGAAATTTCTTACATTTTCTGGCTCCCCATAAAGACGTTGCACACCACTATAATAGCCTATTAGGATGATTCCAATCTGGTAGTGAACTTTCTATAGGTTGTGGTTGTGCTCACTTAACGATTGAGCAATTTAACGACGCATGTCTAAAGGTACTGCCTACTGCTATTATACCATACGTCAAGTTAATCGCTTAGAATTCTGTTTTTTGTCGGTATGATTAATGTTCACAAAATATTTGTACCTACCTACCTGATTCCTTAAAGGTCTTCCCACGATACAGAATTAGGTACAAATGTGGTGAAATAGAAATAACATGATTTGATCATTTGAAAGTTGCGAACACAGTCACGTCGTTAGTATTTTCTTACCAAAACAGAGTTTGACTTAGATTTTTTTTTATAAGCAGACATACTTGCAAGCCTTACTGACTTGCAAAAATCGGACCAGGTGGGGAACGTGGCGTTCCCTGGGGTCGAACCAGGTCGCTTGGCCGGACCACCTTGAGAGGGTCAGACTAGGTGGGGGCCGGGCGCCTGGGATTGAACCAGGTCGCTTGGCCCGGACCTCCTTGAGAGGGTCGGACTAGGTGGAGGCCGGGGCGCCTGGGATTGAACCAGAGTTGCGAGCGCGTTTTGATACAAAACTAGTCGCGATCGAAATTTGTATGAAAACACGCTCACAACTCGCTCGCAAATCGCCAGTGTTATAAGGCAAGAGCCCTGGCAGATTAAACTTTTCATCGGCCGATAGTACATACAGAACATGTATTAAAGTACGCACATTACACCGTTTTGGTGTTCATGTTCATACTGGTTACCAGCCCGATTAAAATATCGATCGACCGATAAAAAACGAACTGACCGGGTTCGGAACACTACGCTACGCATCCAAACCCGCATTGCTGATATTGGTGCCAAACCCGCCAGGTTGAAGTGGCTGGGCCGGCCACGTCTGCCGCATGCATCCACAGAGGTAGGCGAAACTAGCCGCGGGGTGGCTGCCGCAAGACGGGTGGCGACGACGTTGACGAAGATGGCGGGACGACCTTGTCGCATTTCTTAACGGCTGGCCAGAAATTGCTCGGAGCTGTGACGGTTGTAAATAAAAGGGAGGAGGCCTTTGCCCAGCAGTGGGACATTACGATATGCTACCAAAAAATATTCTGTAGTCTCCAGGGGTTCTAAACCTATTAAAATGTTACAAATACAGTTATAAACAGCTGTGGTCGCGGTAGACTTGATACTCAGGTCTCCGTACCACACCGGTCATAAACATAGGTATTATCTCTCGGGCCGAGCCATTTCGGGTCCTTGCAAAAACTCCAACATCTTTATTGTAACCAAGATTATTATCTAAAATTACGTAATCGCGAAAGCATTTGCGTTGAAAATAAACCACAACGCCGTATAACAGTGACTTTCAAAAGAAATCGGTCACAGAGTGAACTTGATCGAGAGTTATTGGTGTAAGCATAATGAGACAATTATGCGACAAATATATGTCATGGGAATTATGCAAAGATGGCATTTACAGGTCGTAAATTCTGTTTCGAGCGAAATTTATGACGAAGTGATAAAAATACGTACGTACTACTTTAAATTGTAATATATCGTGTACCTATGGATATTATCCCCTAAATAAACTACTTAAAAACTCAATAAAGTACTTTGTGAAATAGTTCATAGTATTTATCCATAGGCATCATATTTCGACATGCAAAATAAATAGGTATCTATAAGGACAAAATGCATAAATATATTTGCATTACATGATAAACTTACTTATTTTTATTGATCTATGCTAAAACAAGCTTAACATGATTTAAATGGACTGCTGGATAGTATCTAATATAAACCGCATAATTGATAGACCAAAAGTATGAATCCTTACTTGTTCGTATAACTGTAGTCAAAATTATTCAATCAGTCATAGACGGCGTCTATTTTAATAATCTCAGGTCAACGTATCAATTAGCTTAACCAGTTTCATGTTTATTTACTAACAATATTAGCAAGTTAGTTGTCAAATGGGCGCGTTTAAGTATTTGCATAGTGTCTGTCATAAACTGTACTACCTAAATAGGTACAGGGTGGAAAATGTAAACTTGTCAGTAAGGGTACTGACCGGTTGCCGCGATCTGAGCTTTTTCTGATTTCTGGGTATTTTCTATTACGTTTTAATGGTTTACACCCGGCAAAGAAAGGTCCAGTCTGTCAATATTTAATTTACTATTAAGCAATACGAAATTCAGCCAACTAATCGCGTAGGTATATTATTTAACTTTCATACGGACGTTTCGAGTTCTTTTCTGCACTCGAGGTAATGGAATCAACTCTTTTGACTTACACTTATCACCTCCTATAAATTTAGAAAAGGGATTCGGAAAAAAGGTGAAGCTGATTTAAATACCGCCCTTGCTACATTAAATGTTCAACCTCAAAAGTGCTCTTTTACTAGAAAGACGATCTGTTGTGACATAATCTATACATCGCGTTTCCATCTTAAAGATGTTTGACACTCAAACTGGTATGGTCACTATATCTGTAGAAATGCGTTCTTGTCGTGAATGTGGATTTTTAGGTGGCGACGTAACAGAGAGCCGTGTTAGTGTGTCGCTGAGGTGCGATAAGAGAGCTAGGTAAGGCTACGTCTCTCTCTATAAGATGAGCGGAAACTTTAGCACGCCAACAACAAAAATACCTAAGCCTACCGTAGCTCTAAGGTTAGTATAACTAGGATTTTCCCACAGCTGTCCTAGTTCAAAGAAACACTCAGTATATAAATAACATGTCAGAATATCGTAGATAGCCGACACGCTGTTTGATCTCGCATTAGTGTTACAATGCGCCTCAAAATCCGCCTTTCATTTATAATAACTGCGAGGTTAAGAAAGTAACCGTAAAATTGCTCTTTAATCCTCAACACTGAAACTGTCGAGATTATCCAGTCGAGATATGCCTTTAAATAAATGAGAAAAAAATCGTTTATCCGGCTAACACAGGACGGCCGTGACATATCTTGCGCGCGGCACAGCATGTCACAGTAACAGCCAATGGGAAAGCACTCCTGGGACGTCCGCGCGTTCTCATTGGATGGCTGTTACAAACTGTGTCACGCGTGAGATGTACCTCGCTAATAATAAGGTCAATTGCAGAAAAAATGTACCTTTTACTTTTTTTGTCTGATCATGGTGTGTCTTATACATTTCATAAATTTATGAAATAACAAAAATTAGTGCAAAATGTCCGATGTCCGTGTTACAATTTTCCCCTATAATGTTTTGTTATGTGGGATGTAGATTCGACGATCATTGTCCCGATAATCGTTTCGGCGAACACGCTTATAGCGAAGAGTCTCGGTCATCATCTCAAGACTCTCGCTAGACGACTGGATCAAGGGTCAGATACAGAAGACGGTACTTCTGGACATGGTGCGCATTGTCAGGAGCTTCTTCTCTCTGCAGCCGTAACCACGTGTAGCCCCACTGCCGGCGCCAGCCTAGGTTAGGTTTTTTATTTGTTTAACTATAATTTGTATTTGCATTTTATATTTTACTTTTTATATTTGTATTGTAAAAAACCTAACTTAAGAAAATAAAGATATACAAACACGTTTTGTTACAATAATGAGAGTCGTTCAGAACTTACTACTATTAAGTTGTCAAAAGTGAACTCAAGACATTATATGAGCTTGATACTAATGATGCAAAAGTAGACAGATTTTCGTTAAAATTATGCGCATCGGGGTCATATCGAAAGTATAGTTTGTCAACAGCAGTTGAGGCTTCCAAATACAGGTTTTGTGATCTAAATGCGCTATTCTTAATTTTGTTATATTCTTGTATCGTTTATTTCACACCATTTCCACATTATGTTCAGCGTAAAAAGAATTCAACATTCATGATATTTTAACTGTATAGATAATTTCTTTCAAATCCAGTTTTGATAATAGTACCCATGAGTAATTGAGAGAACTAGTATCGTAGATTCAATGTTACAACTCGGCTTTTTTTTTGGAAAAGTTATTCTCCGAAGGATGCTAGGACCTACAAAGATAGTTATAAAGAAACATAACATTGTTGTTGAACGCAGTGTAATCTCCTTTATTCACTAAAACCACCACGGCTTTTAAGGATATTTGACCGGTCTCCGCTTCAGCTTTGGTAAAAATGTTTTCGTGTATCTGATCTGTCTGTTCGGATGTCCGGCAGTGTTCCTCTACAGGTCGCATTTCTCAACCGATTCTTGTGAAATTTTGTGAGCAGGTTCAATCATTAAGAGGAAACAGTAAGGCCGAGAGAATTGAAAATTAGGTATTTTTAAAATGTGTTGCTGTCCCGCACTGCCCGCCTCTCCCCCGCAGAGCGCGATAGAGACAACTGCAGCTTGGACCGAAAATACCTTTTAAAATTTCATGAAAACAACGTTTCGTAGTCCCCTGATTTCTTCCCCAAATCTTAACTTATTTAACAATTTTTTTCATTAAACATTAAAGAAAGGCTTTGGCCGTGTTCCTATGTTTTCTTTTTTTTTAATAATCTAGTCAAATTTGTTTTCTGGATGTGTGAACATAGCGGAAAATCAGGCATTTTTTTTAGGTTTTTGAAGGTTAATTATTTCTTTTGAGAATCAATTTATCGTAAAAAAGAAAACATAGGAACATATCAATAGTAGCCATAGATTTTTGGACAAAAAAATATTGCTCTACTGGCATTATCCAGGGAGGAAACAGGGGACTACGTTTGTATGGAAAAACTGCCCTCCTGTTTCCTCTTAAACCGCTTTTTTTTGTTGATTCGGTTTTTGGAAATTTTCAAAAGGGTAGGGCCAAGGGGTTACAAATTCGCGAGGTCTACAGCTCACAGAACCACTAGTTTTATTTCCTATATAAATGATAGCCCTACCAAAGAATAAAGACGGACAAATGGTCCAACTTCGCCACACATATTCACAAAGACGCGCGATAGCACGTCTATGTGAGTGCGATCCATACTGAGCATTCTTACATATTTGCTTGTAGTGCGTTCGTACACGGCGCGCACACATTCAAGCTCGCGATGTGGGTATGATTTGTAGAAAAAAAAAATACTGCTATTGTACTGTGATCCTACGCTGGAAACACGTAGCCTTAGTAACACCCGTCAAGCGACTTGCTAATTTGTCCATATTCATGATAATTGGAAATCTAACTCTTATTACAAAATAGAGAGCTCTGTGTCAAACACCTTTACGCACAGCCTTCAGGGGCACTCACAACAACAGCAGACGGTTTGGTTGGAGTTATAAACATTTTATGAAGGAACCCGTTCCAAGAATATACAGTCAAGTGTACAAATATAGGTGCATGCAAATGCTCAAAAATATGTGCGAATACACCATCTGCAGTGGCAATAAGACCACCCAACCATAGTCCAAATTTACTCGAATCTTACTCGTTAATGTATGACAATTATTACGGATAAACTCTAAGATGAGCAATCTCATTAAACAAATTTAAATAAAAACCCACAAAACCACTGATAGAAAATTGATATTGATAGAAATGAGTTTTATTTTGGACCAAAGTTGGTTGGTTGGATTATAGTTGGGCAGTTTTACGGTACCATATTTATGAAACGATTTATTCCATACATATTTTTGCATTTGACTGTACTTACCTAGTAGCGAATTTATAGCAAAGCCACGAATTGGACGAGATGGCGAGTATTGGACATCGTAAGGGGACATGGTTAGGAGCGCGCGACACGTATTCACTCATACACGCGATAGCACCTCTGTGTGAGTTAGGGAATGCAAACCGGTATACCGGTTTACCGGTTTATCGGTAAACCGGTCAAAAATGAAGCCGGTAAATTACCGGTAATTATAACCCCAAACCGGTTTTTTACCGAAACATATATAAATAGATAAATATTGGTTTACGCTGCCGTTTATAAATTTATGTACTACGAAACGCCTGTACTTTATCGAAATCCAATGATTTTATGTGATTTAACGATTTAATTTACTTTTTTTTGCTTCAAAAATGTTGAAAAAGTTTTTTATTCCTATCTTTCCATATCTTGTCTCCTTCTGCCTTTCCGATCCTTCTGCGAATTTCCGTCTCGCAAGAGCCATTATTGCTTATGTTATGCTGGAACCCAGGTATACAAAGTTGTCTGTAGTTTCTGAATTGAACGTTCCGCTGAGCTCCAGCTTGCCTGAGCGATCCACGATCATGACTTTAGTCTTGGATCTGTTAATTGCGAGGCCAAGTTCTTCGCTAACCCATCTCATTCTATCCAAAAAACTGACCATCTCGGCTTCAATTGCTGCTAAAAGGGTGGTGTCGTCAGCATATCGCAATCTTGCGACCTCCAACAGTGATGCCACCATTCCAGCCGTCACATGTTTTCTGTACAATGTACTCGCCGTATATATTGAATAGGATGGGTGAGAGGATGCAGCCTTGTCGGACGCCCTTACGAAAACTGAACGGGTTCGATGTAGTCTTGTCGACTCTCACTATTCCCTGGCTGTTGTAATATTGCGACTGTGAGGTGTCGAGGTACACCTAAATCCGTCAAAACCTCCCATAAACAGCCCCAGTCGATACAGTCAAAAGCCTTACTGTACTTAGTCGACGAAGTACATGATGACTGGCGTGTCGAACTCGTAACATTTTTCCACAATTTGTCTGATATTCAATATCAGCTCCCTAGTACCTACCTTTACCCTTCACAAAACCCGCTTGCTCTTGCGGGATTTGCCAGTCTAGATAATGACGGATCCTGCTGTTCATCACGTGAAGTAGGACTTTACTGGCATGGGAGATCAGAGCAAGGATACCTACGGTAGTTATCGCTTTTTTTGGTCGGTTGCAGATCTTGTGCAAAAGGTCAATTCCCCTGTCACCTTGGGCCTTGAGAATTTCGGACGGGGTATTATCCTGTCTTGGGGCCATCTTAGTTTTAAGACGATCAATTGCTGCCACTATCTCGGACTTAAGAATATCAGGTTCCAGGTCCATGAGATTCCAAACCATTCCGGTTTTGCTGAGCAGCCGGGCTTTCTTGAAGAGATCTGATGTTTGCATCTTCATGGCATGAGACTCAACCTCGCGACAGATGTCCATGATGAAGTTGTTTTTGTCTCTACGGCATTCCTTCTGGATCACTTTTGATAGACTGGAATATTCCTTCATCCTCTTAGGATCTTGGAGGCTTTTGGCTTTCATGTCTTTCCTGTGTTGGACTAGGTTCCACGTTTTTTCAGTAATCCATGTGGATCTTTTATGGTTCTTTTCTCTTTTAGAAACGATGTCATCCAAAGCCTCGTTTACTTGGGCTTCGAAGTGCTTCCACAAACACTGATTATTTGAGTATCTCAAAAAAGCGTTTTTCAATATAATCTTATTTTACACGATGTGGGTTGTTTTTTAGGGTTCCGTACCCAAAGGGTGCCAACGGAACCCTATTACTAAGCCTCCGCTGTCTGTCAATCTGTCCGTGAGTCACAGGGCTCTAATTTTGACACCGTAATACGTAGACTTGAAATTTTCACAGAATATCTATTTCTATTGCCGCTAGAACAACAAATAATAAAAACAAAATTAAATGAAAAAGAAAAGGGGGTACCCATATAGGAAATGTGCTTGTGTCGATCAGTCACAGGACTGTATCTTACAGGACCGTAATAAAGAGACTTGTCATTTTCACAGAATGTGTAAATGTGTTGTCGCTGAGAGATCAAATAATAAAAAGAAAAATAAATCAAGAATACAAGAAACGTGTTTTTTGGCATTTTTTGCTCGATTTTAATACTGATAGATACTTAATATGTTTATAGAATGTGTGTCTCTATAACAACACATAATAAAAACCAAAAATAAAGTTAAAAATAATAAGGGGGATAAATGAATGTGTTTTTGGCGTATTTTTGCTCGACAATGGTACGGAACCCTTCGTGTGCGAATCCGACTCGCACCTGGCTTGATTTCTTTTAGTTTATGGATGGTTATTATACAGAAATCTTAAATTAAACAACATTTTTGCAGCCTTTTACTTCAAATCACCAATACCGGTAATTTACCGGTTTACCGGTTTTAAACTACCGAAGTCGGTAAATTACCGGTTTCAAAATTTTCCCGGTAATTGCATTCCCTAGTGTGAGTGCGAGCCATGCTGGAGCATTCTTACGCACTCTTAAGGTGGATTTGTGTACACACAAAGAATTTGGTAGAGTGGGGTTAGAATGTGGGTGAATTCGTTTGGTCTAAATCCACCTTTATTTGTGACGTTCCGCAGGTAAAGTTACCTTATGGCGGGTAGGCGCTTACGCTGTTATTAACGGCACTCCAATATTAATTTGATGCTACACGACGTAAGTGCCGACCCTCCATAAGGTACCTTTTCCTGCGGAACGTCACATTTATTTGCTTGTAGTGCGTTCGTACACGGCGCGTACAACTTCAAGCGCGCGGTGTACCTTTTGTAGGATGAAAAATTACTGCCATTATACTTATTTTTGTGGCCAGGGGAAAAATGTCCTCCAAGAATAAGCCTCTATCTACTAGATGTCGTTATGATCATTCGTCGTTCTCAATATATTTAGGTCAGTCGCATTTGTGAGAAAATTTCAAAATGGCTATAGAAAGAGATGTGAGCTGCTGAAAAATCTTACAGTACGTACCTATACGCGGTCTAGAATGAAATGTACGCGCGTAATGCTTTGCCGCGCGCTCATATTTTTATAATAAAAATCCGTCCAACATAGCGCCGTTCAGTTGAGCTGCCTTTTTGATAACACAATAGTATCTTAAATAATAACACTCCGTCACCTGGGGAGTAGTAAATATCTAGATTCTAAAATCGTTTTATCGTTTACCAAACACCAGGTACTGAAGTAAAATGTAGGTTGTTTTATACTGAAAGCATTTTAAGACGCGCACTGTACTCTCTGAAATCTCTAGACGTAGTGGTATTAAATGGGGTGGGAAGCTGAGGTTGTATTTTGGAAGGTGACTTGATTTAGTGAGTCAGGTTATTCTATAAAATACCAAGTAAGTTATCTGTAGTGTCAGTGGCGAGACACGAGTATACACAGAGCCTCAGCCAGTCCGAGACATCCACGTCCCCGTCGTCCACCCTCGGACCTGCACAGCCACGCTGCCGCGTGATCGCCACCTATGAGCTGTGTTGCTAACGGATGCAGGGCACACAGGGCGACCGTTCTGCGCCCTATAACAGAACCAAATCACTAGGGAGGATACCCGAATCAAACCGAGTCAGTCTGCGGACTCTAAGGTGGCAGCCCCGCCAGTAGACTAGGGCACAGTGGGCTAATCACCTGCTAGCCTGAACCCCAACCGATTCAAGAAACCGAAACAGTGCAAAACCGGACCGATCACACACAAACGACCTTTGGCATGAAAATACGGACACTGATAGCTTATTGGAATGTACGAACGCTATACGATGACAGCAGACTAGCCCAAGCGGAAGCAGAGATGCTCAAATACAAACTGCAGATACTCGGCCTGAGTGAAGTAAGAAGGAATGGATTCGGGGAACTGAGAACATCCAAGGGATTAACTTTTCTTTACTCCGGCAAGGAGAACGAACACGAAACGCGGGAACATGGCGTAGGGTTGCTTCTTTCTCCAGACGCAAAGAAAAGCCTCTTGGATTGGAAACCGATCTCGGAACGAATTATCACTGCTCGCTTTAACTCAAGAGTCCGCAAGATCACCATTGTGCAGTGCTACGCTCCCACTAATGCTGCAAAGGAGGAAGAAAAGGACGACTTTTACAGTGCGCTTCAGACTACTTTGAAGAAGATACGTAGGCAAGATATTGTCATCCTGATGGGAGACCTGAATGCTAAAGTGGGCAGCGGTAACACCAATTGCGAAAAGCACCTAGGCAAACACGGACTTGGAACGCGCAATGACAACGGAGAACGGTTTACGGAGTTCTGCCAAAACAACGACCTAGTCATTGGAGGTACTCTTTTCCTACATAAAGACATCCACAAATATTCTTGGACATCACCCGATGGCGTCACCCGAAACCAAATCGACCACCTTGCTATCAGCCGTAGATGGCGAACATCGCTACTAGACGTGCGCAACAGACGAGGTGCCATCAGATCATCTAATGATGGTCGCCGGACTGCGCCTTAAAGTAGCGGCCGCGCGACAAGCAGCAGGTACTAGCAAGGTGGGACGTAGATACGACGTGGGGAAACTAAAGGGGCCTGACACTCAAAATAAGTTTGCCCTTGAACTTCGAAATCGCTTCGCCGACCTACCGTTAAGTGCTGATACTATAGACGAAGAGTGGAATCGCATTAAAGTGGTTTACCAGGAAACCAGCTCTTCTGTACTAGGGCACCCTTCTAAACGTCGCGAAGACTGGATATCACAGTCGACCTGGGACCTCATTCAGGCACGGAAGGAGATCCACTTGAAAATAGTTGCAACATCGAGCGACACTGACCTAGCCAACCTTAGAGACCAATATAGGCAGACACGGAAAAGAATCTATCGCAGTACAAGAAAAGATAGGCGTCTCCATACCGATAGCATAGCTCAACGTGCACAAATCGCTGCAAATACGGGAAATCTAAGAGAACTGTACAGTGCAACAAAGACCCTGGCTGGGAAAGGGCAATATAAGAAAAAGCCTCTCCGTGACAACCAAGGAAGACTCTTAGTAACAACAGAAGGGCAGCTTAAACGTTGGCGTGAACATTTTGAGGAAGTCTTCCGCATATCAGCCCCAGCCGCACCTGACATACCTCAAATCACCGCATCACCTCAACTTCTGGACATAGACACTTCACCGCCATCTAGAAGAGAAGTTGAATGCGCCATACTTTCTCTCAAGAACCACAAAGCTCCAGGAATCGACCTCATTACTGCGGAAATGCTTAAAGCGGATGTGCAGACCGCCGTCGACACTCTGACTCCGCTTTTAGAGAAAGTATGGACTGCTGAAGATCTTCCTGAAGACTGGAATAAGGGTCTCTTAATTACTGTCCCGAAAAAAGGTGACCTCACTCAATGCGGAAATTGGAGAGGAATCACTCTGCTTTCAGTACCATCCAAAGTTCTGTGTAAAATATTACTGGACAGAATGAAGGAGGCGATCGATCCTCTACTTCGGAGAGAACAGGCTGGTTTCCGTCCAAATCGCTCTTGCACAGACCAGATCAACACACTACGGATCATTCTAGAGGAAGCATCAGAATGGCAACGAGAAATCTACCTCACCTTCGTTGACTTCGAAAAAGCTTTCGATACGGTACGTTGGTCCAGCATCTGGTCTCGTCTAGACGAAATTGGTGTCCCACCTAAGATTAGAGACCTGCTGAAGGCCATCTACAAAAACTACAACTGTAAAGTCGCACATGATGGCCTGATCTCCGAAGATATCAAAGTTCTCGCAGGAGTCAGACAAGGCTGTCTTCTTTCGCCCTTGCTGTTTCTTATCGTCCTGGATGGAATTATGCATCGTATCAACGATGGCAAGCGTCGAGGTATAGAGTGGGGGTTGACCAATCAACTGGATGACCTAGACTACGCTGATGACATCTGCCTGCTTAGCCACAAACATTCCGACATGCAAGCCAAACTGGACGATTTACAGCGAGAGGCTGCAACTGATGGCCTGAAGATCAACTCGCGGAAGACCCAAGAAATGCGTACGGAAGGAAAGAACTCGCTACCGCTGCAACTAGGCGCAGAACTAATAGAACGAGTGCAGACATTTACCTACCTGGGCAGCGTAGTGTCAGAATCTGGAGGGACTGAAGAGGACACCGCTTTGAGGATAGCCAAAGGAAGGGCTACTTTCGCACAGCTTCGCTGCATATGGCAGTCTCGGAAACTGACGAGAGGAGTAAAGCTCAAAATCTTCCGATCGAACGTGAAAACCGTGCTGCTTTATGGATGCGAGACGTGGAGGGTGACAAAGGAAATCACGCAGCGGATCCAAGTTTTCGTCAACAGATGCCTACGACAGATTCTCGGAATTTACTGGCCTGAGAAAATTTCTAACGAACACCTCTTAGAAATCTGTCACGAAACCCCGATCGGTCACCAGATCACACGCCGCAAATGGACCTGGATCGGCCACACCCTTAGAAGAGATCCCAGCCACATACCTAGGCAAGCCCTAGAATGGACACCGCAAGGCAAAAGGAAACGTGGTCGACCGAAGAAATCCTGGCGGCGCTCAGTGGCATCCGAGATGAAGACAGCCGGGCTATCGTGGCCCGAGGTGAAGCACGCAGCCCGAGATAGGACGCGATGGAGACGCACTGTGGACGCCCTCTGCCCCACCTAGGGGACTCAGGACCTTAAGTCAAGTAAGTCAAGTGGTATTAAAACTACACGTTAGCTACTCGTAGATTTATATATAAATTTAAGATACTTAATTAAGCTTTGATAGGGACATGAAATTGTGGCGAGCGGTCTGCGAGCGCCCTCTTAATTACATTCCCCTTTAAATTAAAACAAAAATATTGCTTTGCTAATCCGCGATATGATAACGTGTTACTCGTGTTAGTTAGGTAATTGGTGCTAGCCAGTTATAATTACTTGCATATTTTCCATGCATTCACATGCAAAATAAAAAAACCATGCAAATAAATATAACAAACCACCACCAAAAATACAAAACTCCACACGAGGCATCCTCAGGAGTAGAGATGTGCCATTCCCGGGAATATTCCCCGTTTGTATGGGGAATATTCCCACCGCGGGAATATTCCCCATACAAACGGGGAATATTCCCGGACGGCACATCTCTACTCAGGAGAAGCTGGATATGTTGACAGTCCGGCGTCCGTTGATGGAATGAATTCTCTTTAAAAAAAACTGTTTTGATTTTCCAAGTTAGATAAGGTCATGGTATAAATTTTATTAGAAGAGAAAAATTGAAAAATTATATGTCTCGGGCAGGATTTTCTCTTCTAATAAAATTTAGAATTCGTTGGCAGTCGTTAATGCTTTGATAAAAAATCAAGGTCATGGTATGTCTACCTACCAGATTAATTTTAGTCTAATCTTTTCTAGTGGTATTTTCACATTCAAAGTTTTATTATTCCAGTATTTGACAATCGTAACCAAGATGCTGTCTGCATTCCAACGATAATGTCAATAGAGATATAAAATATATACTGCTTAGTATTTTATGTTCAAGCTAGACTAGTAGGTACTAGGTATATCGAGATACGAAAATCGTATAACCGTGACGTCCCGCTCACACGAATATTGTTTTAAGGCTTGTACACAACACTGCGAATCGGCATGATACGAACTTGCAACGCAGAATGAGTTGAGAACAGTCCTTCTTTTGGAAATCGGTTAAAAAATTATAGATTTTTACCATGCGACATCTCGTCGCTGTTTTGTGTACAAGTCGTTGCAGCACAGGAGAGTGATCAGAACATTCATTTTCAAACTTCGAGGTAGCACCCCTATAGACCATGACCACCTCGTCTAAGTCTTGAAAAGAGACTGGTTTCTCATTTTCTAATAAACACTGATAAATATATTGGGAATAAAAAAAAAAATTAGGAGAGGAGGAAACTCCAAAACCCACCAAGTTCGTGTTGATCCTGACATTCAAGTTAGTCCTCAATTTTTGTAAAATGAACTGATGCATGCATGCAATGCATATTTGGCAACATTTTTGCTTTACTTATTGTATTACACTGTCATCGATATGCAGGTGTACTTTTCAAATTATAATACAACACGAACATTGGAAATGGACAAAAACATATTTCCAAGACTTGAATTACAAATTGGTACAGAAAGAAGGTCATATCAACGAAATTTAATAATACTTTGAAGAAAATTTAATGCACGGGATAATGTTATAAAAACATTTCTACGGCTCTTAAGGTGACGGGTACGGCGAAGATATAAAACTAAGTAAATAAAGATGATTAATATTTATATTACATTAGTTCTTCAAAGAGTCGATGACCAACATTGGTAACCCATCCAGCATTCTAAAATAGCCCTTCAGTCTTTGAAATAAGGTCCTCGTTATAAAAGTACACCTTACATCATAGGGAAAGAAGTTAAACTGGTTAATATAGGTGAATAGGCTGAAGCAAATACAAATTTAAGATTGCTGTTGAAAGCGGCGCAGTTATCGAACACAGTGTTGAATTAGTATTGGGTAGTTTTTAGTTTGGAATTTCTGCAGCGCACTAGGTAAGTTTGTAGTCACGTAATCGAGGTTCGTAGTGGGACCAGTTTTGTTTCCTGTAAGACGGTGCCATACTGAATATTACGCGGAGGAATTCGGCTATTTATGAAAAGACAATTTGCCATTTCATTGTGATTCTTACTCATGTGCTAAACCACCATCAATTTAAGTAAGGTAAGATTTAAAAATTGCGAAATTTTTCACTTGGAAAACTCGGCAGTTTCTCAAATTTTTCAGTACCTAGTAAACTTTCCAAAATGGAAAGTTTCTTGAATTTCTTGTGAAATTTTCCATTTTTTTATAGATTCCTAACTTTTTGGTAGGTAACTTGCACATCTGTACCTAATGATTCAATTCCCATTAAATTATTCATCAATATATTTATTTAAACTTTATTGCACAAAAGAAAACTTATCGTACAAAAGGCGAACTTAATGCCATAAGGCATTCTCACCAGTCAACCTTAGGGCAAAGCAGATTACTTGTGACAATTCAATTGATTTATTTTGCAAATATGCCCCAAGCTTTTACACGTTTGACCTTAGGATACCAGCACTTTGGAAAATTAACTCTGGCGAGAAGAGATGCCACAAGGAACTCATCAACTGAAAGACGTCTCACTACCCTGAACCTCCAAGGTGGTCCAGCCAATTTTCAAGGTGGTCCGGCCAAGCGACCTGCTTCGACCCCAGGGAACGTCAAGGCCCCCACGTGGTCCGATTTTTGCAACAGTCACTAAGACCTGCAAGTTTGTCAGGCTTAAAAGAAACAAAGAAAATCGTCATTGGGGGATTTATCGTAATCGCCACACTTGGCAGGCGGTTGCGATCGCCATTAGGCCATCACTTCTACCGCATCACCGAACTATCCCTTAGTGCAGTGGTTCCGAACCTGGGGGTACCCCTTTAGGAGTATAATTAAGTTTTCTCAGGGGTAATACTCATGTTAACCCATTTAGACCCAAATACAAAGTAATAGTTTTTTTTTTTAAAAAACTTTATTATTATGATTATTGGACACTAATAAATCATTTTACATGTGAATGCTGAAAAAACTGTTTCTTCAGGTCTGAAAAAAAAACGCTGTCCTCAAATGGGGCCAATGGGTCTATGTGTGATAGTTTTCGAAGCATCTTTTCTCGATGCATAACGTTTTCAAGCACTTTTTACATTGCTAACGTGCTTTCATGTGGCATTCAATGCATCGTAGCTGCTTTGGTAATTGGTAGCTTTTGAGGAATGTGTTTTCTTTGAGTAGTACTTTCATGTAATTGCCTGTATTATCTATTTTTTGGAGGGGTAACGACATAAATCTCGATGGGGCCTGTGGGTGATGTAGGTTGTAATAAAGGTTAGGTACCACTGCCTTAGTGCCTTACAGTGGCGTGGCGTAAAAGACATCCTTGGGCAAGCCGATGCAGATTTAGTGTACACTTTCTTTAAAAGCTGTAGAATAAGGTGCTCAAGTGCAGGATATCGTATCAGGTAAGCCGGTAGGAATCGAGTTCTTTGGTCGCCACGCTTCTGGTGCCTTATCACACGGGCGAGTTGCGAGCATGTTTTCATACAAAACTCGACGCGGCGAGTTCGCTATAGAACTTCGCTTCTAACTCGTCCGCAAATCGCAAGTAGGTATGATAAAGGCTCTTAGATCTAACTTCTTACGACACACACGACAATCAGTTTGTATCAAATATTTTTGCGAGCTCAGGTAGAGATAATAGAGATAGAGAGGTTGTCTGAAAGAGATCGCTTCTTTAGCGATAAGACTACATCATATCTACGGTGGCTACATTAGTTTTTATTATCTTGTTTTAATTTTAGTGTCTCTTGTAATTTTTGGTGTGCAATAAGGAGTAGGTATTGTATTTATATCAATCAGTTAGACTTAGGGCTTCCAATCCCGGTATACCGAAATCTCGGTATTCCGCGATCCCGCGCCCTTTTTCAGTCTCGCTCATAGCGGAATTACGAACGCGGGATCCCGCGGGATTTGCGGGACTGCGGGACAAACATTTTTAACAAAATATTGATACAAGAAAATAAGAAATAATAGTACAACTTGGCCTTTTCTTTGCTTAAGTAAGTTAGCATGATAGTTTGTCTATCTTCTTTGATGTTAGTTAATCTTTCTCGTTAGCCCAACTCAAAGGTTTAACTGGAAGAGGTCCCTTATAGGGACAAGTTCGCCTTTGTACAGATCCATTATTTTTTGTATTGTTGCTATTTGATTTTATGTGCAATAAAGTGTTTACATACATACATAAATTTAATATTTTAATAATTTGTCTTTAATTATTTATTTATTTCTATGCGGGATCCCGCAAATACCGGGATCCCACGGGATCGAAAGTGTGCAATCCCGCAGGTACCGAGATTAAAGATAGGCTGCGGGATTGGAAGCCCTATAATAGACTATAATTTTTGCCTGCTCACTTTTAATTTTCTGAAGACTACCTAAAACTACCTATTTGACTATCTACTCGTCTCAATTCGACAAACGATCTTTGAAATTATATCGTAGTAAATAGAACAATGTTAATTATTTGGATTGAAATGCGCAATATGCATATTATTTTGTAAAAACAATAAAAAAATGCGTTACCGGACATGTCTTAGACTCAGGAAAACGAACTTAATGTTATTATTTCCTTTCAGCAATCTACTCAATTTTTTTTTCATAATGAAGTCATATTTTATAGCCCACTTCACGCTTTATAAATATATTTTTAGTGTAATTAGCTGGCATACGCTTGCTAATTATATTTTGCAGTTTAAACAAATATTTCTAATGCTATTGTTTTGAAGTAACTCATGTGATCAAATTACATTTCGAAGGATACCCAAAGAAACCAAAATGTAACCCGGCATTATTATATTACGTTCTCGAGTCGAAAAGAAAAGAAAAGAGATGAGTCTACCCAGGGAATATTTCCCATCATCAGCCTATATACGTCCCATGGCTGGGCACAGGCCTACTCTCATAGACGAGAGTGAATGGGCTGTAGTCCCCACACTAGCCCACTGCAGATTGGGGACTCCATTAACATCTTTGAATTTATTCGCGGATGTATGCAGGTTTCCTCGTGATATTTTTCCTTTACCGAAAAGCTAATGGTAAATATCTAATTATATTTCGTACACAAGTTCCAAAAAACTCATTGGTACGAGCCAGGATTTGAACCCACGACCTCTGTTTGAAAGGCGCATGTCCGAACCACTCGGCTACCATAGCTTTCCTATATAACATGGGACAAAAATATATTTCCTATAAAAATTCTTAAACGGCACATGGCACATCACTAGTTCCGAACAAGACTAGATAATTATACTCCGTTTTTATTAGATGTGGAAATTTGGTAAACAAACTTGACATTTGACAACTTGAGGTTTCTTATCAGGTACATTATGTGAAATAATTTCATTCGATACTAAATACTTGATTTTAATATAAACAATTTATCTAATTAACAAATTGAAAAAATAAAGCAAAGGAGATTGACAAGGTTTGGACCAAAATGCTGCCCAGAGATGAAAATACCTCTAACGAGTTCCTTGCGTTACTTTCTATTAGAAAATACCTACATATATTTTCAAAATCGGTCCAGGAGAAAAAAAAATACATGAATTTTTGTTTTTAAGGTTTTCTAGCGAGCGAGCGCTTTCGGTTTTACTTTGCACTTTCAGTTTTTTGTTTGGGAGCGATAATCAATAGTACATTACACAATTAGGGTGGTAACACAAAGAAAGGCCGAGATCGCAGATGTTTGCGGCTCGAGCTGCAAGCGAGGGACGTAAATATGCGATCGAGGGCTTTCTTTATTACCTCCAGTGTTGTGTACATCATTTTATGTCTACACTTAGCCATAAAGCGGCTTTTTCCGTACGCGCAACGTAAAATCTGTTACTTTTAATGTAAGAAATAATTAATTTTTAGTGCCCATCAAAAAGTTTTTTTTTTTTTTCATGACTCCTGGGACAGATCTTAAAGCGCTTTAGTATACAGTCTAGTGTTAGCCTAAGGAGCATAATGCACTGTATTTTTAGTCTGGGCAGCACTTGGTCCGACTCCCATACAAAGTTGGTCAATCTCCTTTCTTTGATTTTACTAACTTTATTCTAAAAGCAAATATCAAATTAATTTTTTTGCTTATATTCGCAATCTTGGTAGGTACGAAAAGTTGCACAATAAAATACCCAAAGAGGCAGAGGTTTTGAAACATTGGTCAGGTTTTTAAACTCGTTGTCGTTATCATCAGTTTTTCAATACAGTTGCGAATAAAAAATAATACTTATCATTTAGAACTTCTGTTTTGATATTTAAATTGTGATTTATTAAAGTATATCCTTAACTACCAACGAAAAGCGGCTGGTTATAAACATTTATAAATTAGTGACAGAAGTGTGCAGCAAAGAAGAGTATCCGACAAAAGATTATAAATGTGAAAGTGTGAAAGATATATTAATTGTATCAGACAAAGAAAACGACATCATGTACTTTTAAATTGTTCATCGATAATTACAAATGTTGACGACTACTGATTCTTTTGTTTACCAAATTTCCACATCTAAAAAAACGGAGTTGTGACCGGCACGGCACTATCAATGCAAAACTTTAACAAAACATGTAATAGTTTTGCATTGATAGTGACATAAAGGAGGACTTACAACCAATGAAATAAGAATATTACTGGCAGATCAGTGTTAAATTTAACTCTACCTATATCAAAATCTCGTATTTCCAATACTTGAGTATAAACATACTTTTCATGGCTGTCAGCACTCTATTATGTTTGCTTGGCAAGTTTTGTTGAAGTTTTGCACCAATAGTGCCGACCACTGATAATTAGGTACCTCTGTGAGAACAAAAGGGCTATTCGTGTGGAAGGGTAGTAAGGAGCCAATCAAATGGGTGGGGTGGGTATTCAAAACATACGCACACTTCCTCCATTGCACGTAGAGTGTGACAACGATAACTCTGCAGTGTCTGTAAATGCAAGTGTTGTCATATACCCCACAGCAGAGTTATCATATTCGCACTCTAGTTCAAATCTATACAATTCGTGGTTGAGTTTCGGGTTGGTATTGTTCCCCAAAGTAGTTCAATGTAGATAGAATTTCAAAGGCGTCAAGAAGTTACTTAAAGCTGGAGGGGTAGAAAGATGAACATGATTAGAAAAGGCGGACTTTAAGTTATCTAAATTTTTATTAAAAAAAAACGAGGGCTACAAGCAATTTTTTTTGTCCTTCGGTAAGATTTTACAAAGACAGGTTGAGCAGTGAAACCGTGAAAATGTAAATGTTCATATGCGTATAATTACTACTGGAAGTAAATTTAATTGCGGTATTTAAAATCATTACATTTTTTAAGTGTTATATAATTCAACTCTAGTTTTTTTTTATTTCAGCTCTACTGTCGGATGATGATTATAAGTTCTAACCATAATTAAAATGAACCGTTTAGAAATCTTGTAATAGTTCGGATTACCAGATAAGTGAGCTATTGCTTGCGTAAACTGATTTCTAGATCTGCGAGTTTTGCAAAACCTAACTGAAATGTCCGGTAAAAAATGTCGCCGCTTACTTAAGTCTAAGTTTATTTTCCAATCTCTACGCTAACTGACTATTACCTAACTCGAAACTAATTCACTTCAAAATCTTAAAAGCATTTTTTAGAACTTAAGTTTCCGTAATCTTCTCCTGTTTAATTGGCTATACTTATTTTTTGTTTTCCAAGAAACTTCTTGGATAATTAAAAGAAACAGTTTTTTAATAAACTGGTTCAAAATAACACTGGCAACATTCTCAATAGAAAAAAATAGATTAAGTCACATTTAAAAAAAAAAACAAAAACAACACTCACCTTACGAATTCCGAGTTCGAAATTTGAATTAAGAACCGAACGTTACCGTGCGCGCGTTTCCCGCGCGTCGCGACACCACAATAGCCCTACCACTTGGCTGCTTACCACTACTCACGGTTACTTCAATGAAATATACGGAGTTGTAGGAACGTGACGACAGTGGTAGCTATGTGTGAAATTATTCGACTGGGGCCAAAGTGAACATTACCACAACATTTACTTTGGGTGACTTTTGCGTAGTGATAATACTGATAATTGATGCTGTGCTGTCGCTGTACCACAACGCTAAACAGATGTTATGCCTATCTACTTATAGTAAGGAAATGTACGTGTAAAATTTAGATACCAAATTGTATGTAGGTACGCAAAGTACAAGAAATAGACATAGGTATCCTCATATCCTGTCAAGAAAAAATAACAGTAAGCGCTGTAAAAAGAAAAGGTACCTCTCCGCCATAGCTACATATTTGTATGGTGCGGTGCATTTCTGTCTCTTCGTCTTCATCATCATCATCATCAAGACGTCGACTGCTGAACAATCCTCAATGAACCCTCCCTCAATGAACGCCACCATGACCGGTCCTGTGCCGCCAGCAATCATCAAACTCTAGCCACCTTAACCAAGTCGTCTGTCCACCTTGTGGAGGGCCTACCCACCCAACTAACGTTAACTTAACAAGTCGGCCCCCGCCTGTTCTTCTGTAATGTGCCCTAGCCATTGTCACTTTACACTTTCACTGTCCCCATACAAAACTATTGGACAATGTCATAAGTCCCATTTGTGCAATCAGCATGGGGAAGAGACCCCATAGTGGCAGCACGGACTCCTGAAATAGTATATTGTGTCACAAGGGAGCAAAATTATGTATTTACGGCGAGGGCGTACATTGAATCCTGAACGAAGCGAAGGATTCTACAATTGAATCCCGAGCGTAGCGAGGGATTCTAAAGTAGAATCCGGAGCGTAGTGAGGGATTCAAGTGTTAACGCCCGTGGTGAAAATAATTTTGCTACCTTGTGACATACACTGCTTTTCACACCGACTATGAGGAAAATTCAAATACAAACGCTACCTACCAAAATAACGAAATATTTAGTTAATAAAAGAGCATCACTCACACATTATTATAAAAATGAAATGTTAAATTGTTAAATTTATAGGCCATTATTATTTTATAAAACGATTATTATTTTTTACGGACGAAAATACCACTTCCATGTTATATTTATGGCCCTCGCCTGCGGCTCGGACCGCCAAAGGTCTGTGATCTGGGCCATTCCTTATTATACCGCCCTCTGTGTGTAATATACGAATAAAGCTGTCTATGGTATGGCATATTCTAAGTGGGTTCAAACTAAAAATACCCTGTTGTCCTTGAACAGAAAAGTGCTACTTTGATCCCTCTTATGAGGGAGCAAAATACTTTTTTTTGAATAGGAGGTGTGAAAAAAACCTTCATGACCCCACATTGGGGGCACCGGGAGAAGCAACGTGTTAAGTTTTGCAATTTTTCTAGCTATGTCTCAAGATACAGGAACTCTTAATTTTTGATTAGATCTCGCCGAGAAACTTCCGAGTTCGAACATTGCTCCTTGTGTTTTTATGCCACACCTGGCCATAAAGTGGCTTTTTCCGCACGCTACGCTTTTTGGCCAAGTGTAGACATAAAATGATGTTCACAACACGGGAGGTAATAAAGAAAGCCCTCGATCGCATATTTACGTCCCTCACTTGCAGCTCGGGCCGCAAACTTCTGCGATCTCGGCCTTTCTTTGTATTACCACCCTAGTTGTGTAATGTACTATTAATGTCTTATGCCTATTGTAAATTACTGGCCTCGTGTAATACATATGTGTATCGTTTTCAAGCAAAAAGTACCACTATCCACTTTGTCAATAGGATGAAATCCTTACTAGGAACATTACAAAGCAACCTGTTTGATATGCGGTGACTTTTGCTTAAAAATGTCACAAGCAAGGACCTCAAAATAAATAGCCGGACGTACCCTCGCTAACAAAGAACTGAAGCACCTCTAGTCCGCCGGTTTCTTTAACGCTGGTTGGTCAGGTCAATGTGTGCGTGCTGCGGGTAGTAGGAAAAAACCTGTTGATGTGTGCGCGCGGCTCGTAATTACAAAGCAACCGGTTCACTGCAAATGCTTTAGTTATCTGTTGGTGAGGCTCCGGCCGGCTATTTGTTTTAGGGTCCTTGGTCACAAGTATACCACCAGATGCGAATGTACTAGGTCAAAAAATATACTTTTATGCCATATCTGGCCAGAAAGCGGCTTTTTCCGTACGCGTGTAGCCATAAAATGATGTACACAACACGGGAGTTAATAAAGAAAGCCCTCGATCGCATATTTACGTCCCTCGCTTGCAGCTCGGGCCGCAAACTTCTGCGATCTCGGCCTTTCTTTGTATTACCACCCTAGTTATGTAATGTACTATTTTTTTCATATCTTCGCTGTAACAGTACCTACAGTGCAAATGATTGCTAATATTTTCCTACAGGCGTTATAAAGCTGACAATCGTAAAGTGCCACTTGAATTCAAAATACATATTACCGGCCAAATGAGACC
Organism: Eudemis profundana; assembly: GCA_947034925.1. Lineage (NCBI taxonomy): Eukaryota > Metazoa > Arthropoda > Insecta > Lepidoptera > Tortricidae > Eudemis > Eudemis profundana. The sequence goes on along the minus strand of OX344808.1, from coordinate 18,525,639 downwards.
CGGACTCGCGCACCAGAGGGTCTGTACCGCCGAACATTTTTTTGAAATACATATGTGGCGTTCTAAGGCCGATTATCCATTTACTAGCAAGTAGTAAAATGGTACCTTTTTCTGAAAATGTCAAACATAATTTGAAATCATCATAATTAGCCTCTTGCATCTATAAAAGGTGATTCAAGCAGCGTCCATCAAGATATGGCACCTGCCCGGAAATGTTGAAAGAGCAATTCTAAAAAAATGCCAATTTCTTAATTGTGAAGGTTTCTGCCAATGATATGTAATAGGGAATATGCATGATATTTTTCATTTACTTTAATAAAAGTTCGTCCATATAAGAAACCACAAGAAAAAAATATTTTTCGAATAACTCTAAAAATAACCAAGATATAAGACAACAAAGATTTATCTCTATCTCTTTCTAGCAAAACAGAATATAGTACGGAGATTGTATGGCGGCCGTGTACTATGACGTCATAGTCCATATCGGATCTCTCTGTCTAATCGCTGTCTGATTAGTGCTTTAAAATGTTTATATCTTCCGTATTTCTCGGTCGATTTTAATTTAATTGTGACTTTATGTCATCTTTTTTATGGCATTTCGTCGGGGATAGTGCAATACCGCGTAAGTAGCACATGTCGATAAGGTTTCAATTTCTAACAAATTTGCTTGAAACTGAACCTTATTTACATATGCTACTTACGCGGTATTGCACTATCCCCGACGATTTTCATATTTTGTTAAAAAATGTGTTAAAAAAAAATCATGCATATTCCCTATTGTTATTACTATTTCTACTTAGAATTACAAGCCCCTTCCATCCCAATAGAAGGAAAAAGTGTCCCAAATTTTGCATGCATTAATAAAACTTTCCTTTGTATTACCGTTATACTACTTAATATACTAAGTAAAGTAGTATACCTAACGATGGTCTAGTTCACACTCGTATTTCTTTTTGACCAGTGAAATTGCAAGATTTGTGTGCTAACGTGCTAATTACGAAACTTTTTTTCTCGTAATTAGTACGAATGTGAACTAGACCATCGGTATGAAAAAACCTGGATAAGTGCGAGTCGGACTCGCCCACCAAGGGTTCCGTACAAATACTTAAAATAAAGACTAGGTACTTTTTTTATTTAATTACAAACGTGGTACTGTTTTCAGATTTTTCCCTATACTTGTAGTATAAGGCGGAATACTTGCCAAATTTCATAGTTCTAGATCAACGGAAAATACCCCATAAATTCGGGTTTGCTTGAGAGTGTCAAAATATACAATTTTTGCGGCATAAACGGCCATTTTTAGGGTTCCGTAGCCAAAATGGCAAAAACGGAACCCTTATAGTTTCGTCATGTCCGATAGCTCTTTCAAAAACATTGTAATGTTTTTGATTAAGTGAATACCTTTGGAAATAATGGCTCCGAAAATTGTGTCTATCTTCTAAACCGTGTGTCCGAAAAATATAAAAAAATTACAAAGATAACCCTTAATTAATACTTCCCACAAAAAATATTTTCAACAAGATCGGATTAACCGTTTTCGAGTTATTGCCGAGAAACTGCGCTTCTCAACAAAAGGACGTCATTGCTATGAAGATACGCTCTTTTGTTGTTATACTTTTTTAACATCGTATTTTTTACCTTATAGTTACGGCTATGGAAGTTATGGAACCCTACACTGAGCATGGTCCGACATGCTCTTGGCCAGTTTTTTACGTTAATTTAGAAGTTTGAGTTTTTCACAGCTTCAAGGGACCGTAGACCTGAGTATATATATGTCGCAGTTTCGTTCTGCAAATTAGATATTTCGTCATCTGTGGGCATTTTGATGGGTAAATCACCAGTGGGTTCCCCGAGATGATAAAAACAGTCAAATTAGTCCATTACACGATTTAATTAGGTTACACAATATTACAGGTCGATTGTCCTTGATAAATCTCTAACACTAGGTAATTAGTCCAATTATCAAATTAATCACTCGTCAACACGCATGTGCGTCCGCGCACGACAAGGGCTCGCTGAATCTCTGCCGGTCCTTCCTCCGCTGCCCGCACCCCAAAGTACTTGAGAGTGCTTCTACGAATTCCCGACACGGCCATCACTGACCATCACCCGTCCTCGGGTGCATCTCCTGAAACAATACAGCCATAGCACAGTATTTCCATCCAGAAAATCCAAACAAGCCTTAAAATACGTGTCAAAACTAAACTTTTCCAATTACTTCTTTGCCAGATGCCAAACCGTCAATTCCTGACTTCATCAGATTAGTATGAGCTTCAAACCAACTTCAATCAGACTCCAGCTGCTCCAACAGCTCGCACATGCCCTTAGACATGCCCACTGTGCTTCAACACAGCTCAAGTCGCTCCAACGACTTTCAGACCTACTTGTGCACAAGATTTCAGCCGACGCTACGGCTCCAGTCGCTCTAACGACTCTCTCACAGTCATAGTCCACCATTTTTGTGCTCCAACACAAAGAATCCAGCCGCCCCAACGGCTTACCACACCGCTCCAACGGTATCAGTTACTAGACACACTGACGCTAGTAACCATAGTCTGTGAAGCGCTCATACTAAACTGTTACTTGTTGTCTGATTTCTTTCTTCATTTTCAATTAACACATAGTCTATAACACAGAACTTTGAAACAGAGGCTTTTCTACTATCAAACCTAGTCTTGTCATAACTAGCATTTTTAATAATATTTTGATTTGCTTGTTCTCTACTTTTTTTAACATTGATCTCTACACTATCGTTATCAACAGCCATAAGAGCCAATGGCCTCGCCACTTTACCAATCATTAACTCCAAATGGCTGGCCTTAGTCACTCGATTCACAGTAGAATTGATAGCTAGCTAAATGCTGCCTAACTCATCTTGCCATGAAAGATTACTACTAGCTTCGACAGCAGTGAGCATACTTTTAAGTGTACTCGTGTCCTTTCCACTTGTCCGTTTGCACGACTCCCGCCTGTAGCTATAAGATGTAACTGAATGTTCGACGAATTACAAAAATCACCAAATTCCTTGCTAGCAAAGCAGCGACCTTGATCTGCTACGACGCGACTGGGTGCCCCAAATAAGCTGATTCCGGAATTCAACGCCCTGATACTACTTTTGGAATCAATATTCTGCGAATGATGCAGTAGAACGAACTTTGTAAACGCATCAATAATAACAAAGACATACTCCTTAACGTAATTTTTACCACTTAATTTGCCTTATGCGTCTATATGTACTGTATGCCAAGGCACACTAACTTTTGGGATTGGATGAAGTTCAACTTGTATTTTACCAGAACATGGTTTAGCTATTTTGCTAGTTACACAACTTTTAACAAACTTACGGACATATTTTGCCATATTTTCAAACCAATAATGCTGTTAATATAAACATTGCGCTTAGGAATGCGCGTCACCCTGCGCGGGCCCCGATCGTTGAGAACTTAAGGGCACCCCGCGCTGACACGGCGATCCTGACTGTCACACGTCCTCGTGTGCTAAACAACGTCACAGAGTGTCTCTAAAAGAACACAATCGCAAACAGTATAACTTGCTCGGCTATCCTGCCATCAAGTCTCAACAATGACACATTGGTAAGTTCCCAAAATTCCTGACGCATCTTATCAGCAAGACGCCAACTCAACAGTAAGACATTATCACAGGACACAAATCAGATACAGCCCAAAATCAAGTAGCTCAATCTTGACACAAACATCAACTGGCTCAACATAACACATGTGTTAAGACACATCAAAACAGACCAACTAGGTCATATCTCATCCACCATTGCATTCCATTGCAATCAAGGTCCGACAGACTATAGCTCCACCAGTGCAATGTAATATTCACATGCAAACGTAACCCTCCTGCTTGTCACCACCGCGCAGTCTCCGTACCAGCTAAACTGGGTTTGGAATGTGACCTACGGCTAATGAACAAGTCAGTAGATCACTTTGCAAGAGCCAAAACGAATCGCCATACACCATGCTGACCATAACAATTCTATGCCAGCCACGTGCATCATCGACTCGTGAATATTGTTAATCACAGACCATCTAAAAGCTCGAGGTACCATGGGCAGGCATCTCGTTCGACGGTTACGTTGAACTTTACGATAAAGAACATTGGAGCGAATCTCGCATTACGAAGGTCTGAAATAATCTTTTGAATTTCAGGATTCCTTTCTTGCTCAGCTTGCAACCAGTTTGTCGCTAACTGAGCGCTGTCAATGAAAGACAATTGGCGTGTTGCATTCTAGAACCCTAGCAGTAAATTATTTGGAAGTCAAATAATTGAAGATAAGCCCACTATCGGTGAACGCGAGGAGATAGGTCAATTTTATTTTGAGTCGCCTTTACTGAACGACAACCAGTAACTACGATGAACTTACGATCATGCAGAAAATGTCGAATATGTTTAATGGCTTTTACAACTGCAAGAGTTTCTAGTTCGTATGAATGATACCGCAATTCGGCAGAGGATGTTTTCTTGCTGTAGTAAGCCACTGGGTGTTGTTTGTCATCAACCTTTTGTATTAAAATGGCCCCATAACCATCTACACTGGCATCAGTATGGATCTCGACGTCAGCATCCGGATTGAAAATCATTAAAACGGGTTCTGACGTTAATAGTGATACTTATAGAATGGACGCATAATCCTTGAAAAATTTGGCACCAACTAACGAAAGTAAGAGGCAAGCCCAATAAATTGCCTTAGTTGAGTCACAGTCTGAGGAGGTTCGAGTTTTGTAATTGCCTCTATTTTTGAGGCTTACTTTACCATCCCCAACCACAAAGAAATTCGATACGTTTCTTAAGAAAAGAACACTTTTTGAGGTTGAGTGTAAAACCGGCCTTGGACAAGGTATCTAACACTAGACGAAGTCTCTCCAGTCCCTGTTGTTCATCAGACGAAACAAATGGCATAGCGATATATTCTCATTGACCATCAGGGGTAACAAAAGCAGTTTTCTCAATAGGGTATTTGACAACAATCAAAATAAATTCATTAACTCTAACCAGCAAATTACGCTTCCAAAACAGCCCGGATGAAATCATTCAAACTTATTTTCGTGCCATCAACGATTTTACAATGACGAAAACTAATAATAAGGCACCATGTTGAGCATGACGTCATAAGATAGTATTTCATACTAAACCGCATACTTTCGGAGCGTTTTGACACTTCATAAAAAGAAGCTGATTTGAACTGTCATCAAGTAGCCTATTGAATTTGGTTGAACAGAGATTTGATGGTAACCACTCAACATGTCGAGAACTGTGAACCATTTAGCACCAATAAGTCTAGCAATCTGATCCTCGATTAATGGCAAGGGATATCTATCAGCAACCGTGTTGTTGTTAAGTTCCCTATAATCAACACACATTCGATCAGATCCATCCTTTTTCTTTACTAAACACAGCACTGGACTCGAAAACGGAGAGCAACTACCTAGGACGTATAACTCCAGCATGCAGTAACTCGTCTATCTTTTTCTCTAAGAAACTTACGCTGCACTCATTCGATAAGGGCGTCGTTGAACAATACGTGATTGATCAATTAGACATATCTCTAACTGTCCTGTGGTCACTCTACGCTCAGAAATTTTGTCAGTAACGAACAAAGAATATTCTTGTAAGATTTCCATCAATTGCGTTTTAAAACTCATGGGAACGTCACTATTGATGTCGTCAAAACTTATTTCATTCCCACAATCAGTTTTAACACCTACGTCGTTATAAAACACTTGAGCATTGTCCCGAAACAGAACGACGGCATTCGTAGTAATAGCAACTTGAAACCCCAGCGATAAGATTCTCGCGCAACTTCATAACATAAACAATAGTCGGGAACGACATGAAAAAGAACTTTTAAACAACGTACGTTACTACGCACAACCGATTACTTGCATCTACTTGCATCTGTTAACTAAGCCATCTTAATGCTACAACATTAAGTAATCGCTATTCAGATTTATTGTCATCAAAACTCTCCTTAATTCGTGAAATCTCAGTTCCAAAATCTAAACAAAATGAATACGACTGACCGTTATTCATCTAGTGACCACGCTGATTTGCCAACCACACAAAGGTTAGCGCTGCTTCACGTACTCGGGCCCGACGGGGTACCTCCCGACGTCTGCCGACGTCCGACACGCAGAAGCGATGTGGCTCTCCACTCCACAACGGAAAGAGGTCACTTTCCTTTGTTCTTCATGTTTTCGTTCCTGCATTTTCAGGCGTTCTAATTGAAAATCCACAGCTTTATGGCCCGTCTCACCGCCACATTGCAAACAGCGAAATGAAACACTAGAGGTTTTAACCCATTTTGCATTCGCAGCATTTCACGCCAAAATTCACTGTTATTGTCACTTTCACTATTACCACCATAATTATCTCGGGGTGATCCCACTTCTGATGTCGCAGTTTCGTTCTGCAAATTAGATATTTCGTCATCTGTGGGCATTTTGATGGGTAAATCACCAGTGGGTTCCCCGAGATGATAAAAACAGTCAAATTAGTCCATTACACGATTTAATTAGGTTACACAATATTACAGGTCGATTGTCCTTGATAAATCTCTAACACTAGGTAATTAGTCCAATTATCAAATTAATCACTCGTCAACACGCATGTGCGTCCGCGCACGACAAGGGCTCGCTGAATCTCTGCCGGTCCTTCCTCCGCTGCCCGCACCCCGAAGTACTTGAGAGTGCTTCTACGAATTCCCGACATATATATATTTTTTTTATTCCCGATAGGTAAGCATTTGACTTTGATCTCACCTGTTGGTAAGTGACGATAAAGTCGATGATGGAGCATGCTTACCTAGATAGTGCCTATTCACTCTCGACTTGAAGAGATCCAAGTTATATTTTTCCGGGAAGAGGTCTGCTGGATGGTTTTAATTTCACGCGTTCCTGAGATAAAGGGTCTTGACAGACAGCCGAACAACACAGTGATCTTATAATGGTTCCGTTTTTTCCTTTGGTGGTTCGGAACACAATAGGAAAAAACCGGTCAAGTGCGAGTCGGACTCGCGCACCGAGGGTTCCGTACAAAATCGTCAGTAGATACGTGAATAATTCAAGAAAAATTGTATGGTCGGACAAACTTAACTTTGCTCTTGTAAAACTGTTGTCCCCATACATCGACATATGCCGCGGTTAGTTTAGTAGGAGCAAATAAGGTTGTCTTACGATTTTTGCGAATTTCTAAAAAACGCTGCAAGTTAGGAAAACCGTTTTATTTTTCCTGGTATATTTAGGATAATATTAATAATCGGTAATTATTACAGATTTTTCTGTTCAGTAACTTCGGAGATAATAGGGGGGGAATGGTATTTTTTTAAACGTTTTTGGTCTTAAATCAAAAACTACACGTCTAATAAAAAAAATAAAAACGGTTTTGAAATCTTCATATTAAGCCCTTTCATTTGATATCCCACTCGATATATTAGCTCAACTTTTGATTTTGGACATCCCATTTCGGTCCCCTTTAAAAAAAAAGTAAAAAAGGTATAGGATTTTTTTTCTGTTCCATAGGCTCGAGTTAGCGGTTTTTGACACTATTCCAAATTTCAAGTCGATAGCATCAGTAGATCCTGAGATATCTTGCTGTGACAGACGGACAGACAGACAGACAGACAGACAGAGTCGCACCATAAGGGTTCCTTTTTTACCATTTTGGTACGGAACCCTAAAAATGTTGGAACCATTTTTTGGCCCATTATAATTGTAAAAGCCCGTATTCTAGAAATATAGTTGAAATTTTTTAAAGTGTCCGAGTTCTAGCAAAATACGTCATTGCAAATTGAACCTTCTAACTTAGACAATAAAACTGCTATTTGAATGCATTTGCTTATTACAACTCGGACACTTTAAAAAAAATCAACTAGACATCTAGAAGTAAGATAAAATTGGCAGAAAATTGCACAATAAAAACAAATGACAAACATTTTTAGAAATGCTCGGGAATACTGCGTCCTGATGTGTCACAGTTACAGGACGAGGTCTCGGCGGCTTTTTGGGGGCGGCGAAATTCAGAGCATGACGTTTTTTTCATCCATTTTGTGTATGGGTATTGTACTTAGAAAGTTTCTTTTGCCCCGGGCGGTAGACAAGACACCCACGCTTCGCCACTGCCCCAATTAAGGGCCGTTTAGATAGTGCCGTTTAGATAGGGCCGTTGAGAAATATCGTGCGAGTTGCTATACATTGCCGTCGATGATCCATAGCCGTACGCCGTACGACCCCGCAATGTAACGAAACTCGCAAAATAGTTCTCGCATCGCATAAATAGCTCTTTATGGTTCAAAAGATACAACCCTGACGGACATAAGAACAAACTGAGCCTTAGTAGTTATGATCTTCTGTACAGATTTGTTATAGTATTCTATTTTAGGGTTCCGTACCTCAAAAGGAAAAAACGGAACCCTTATAAGATCACTTTGTTGTCCATCTGTCCGTCCGTCCGTCTGTCCGTCAAGACCCTTTATCTCGGGAACGCGTGGAGGTATCGAGTTGAAATGAAAACCATATACTCAGGTAGGTATATGGTTCCTTGAAGCTGTAAAAAAATCAAACTTCTAAGTTAACGAAAAAAATATATGGTCGTTTGTGCCGCAAAAAAAGAAAATTTCGACACTCTCAAGAAAACCAAAATTCATAGAGTGCTTTCCGTTGACCTAGAACTATGAAATTTGGGTAGTAGGTACAGTCAAGGAATTTAATTTCCAACCCACCTAAGGACCAATATCGTATAGCATACTGTCATCATAAGAGCTAGCTAGACTACGACGTTACTTTGACATATCACACGCATTGTTTTGTGTCAGTAACTAGGTAACAGATTAACAACGTTGACATGGTGAACTGAAATTTGGAACGTCAAGGCACTATCAAAAAAGGTCGACAACCGCGGAATCGAAATTCGAAGAAAGTCCATCTTTCTCGCTCTTGCAATATTCGAATGAAAGGAACGCAGATAACGAAATTTAGATTATCGACGTTTGTGGTAGACTTTCCGGAGTCTGGATTCGGAATTATTTTAAAATGTTCTCGATTGACACTGACACCAACTGACACGTATTCGTAATTAGATGAGCAAATGACTTCGCAAAGAGGTTATCTTTAATATGCAGTGACAAATAATACGTATTGACATTTAAATACTATTACTGAAATAGAAATTTCGACCTTAATGCATTGTGAATGCTTAACAACATTTCAATGAAAAGGGTAGGAAATTAAATTCCTTGACTGTACATAATATCTATAAGTCTTATACTTACCTACTACAAGTATAGGCAAAAATCGGAAAACTATACATTTTTAATTAAATCATTAAAAGAAATAGACTTAAGGGAATCAAAATTTATTAATATGAGGTCCTAATTTATTAGTTGCAGATATTTTAACACATTATACTTTACATTAAAATAATTAACTTTAAATAGAAATTAAGAAATCTTTTCATATAACTTTTTTGATTTCATTTACCTAACAAAAAAATTCATTATAATTTCGTCTAAAAAAAATCACCATGTGCATTATTACATGTCACACAAACACTATCTGTCATACTTTATATGAAAGAAACATGTTGTTTTTAATGCGGGTAAATTACACCACATTTCTATGTTACATATATAGATCTCTCTCTCTGGGGTCGGTCCCTCATGTCTGAGGATCGTGGTCAGCATCAGGGTTGCACCTGGCGCGGATGATCTGCCTCCACCGGTTTCTGTCCAGCGCGTCTCTTGCAACCGTGTAGAATTTGGAGGACGACGAGTCTTTCACTTGATCGGTCCATCTTGTTGGTGAACGACCGGTCGTTCACCAACAAGATGGACGATCGCGACCGCGCGATCTTTTGCCTTCGGTATTCCCAACCACAATCAGTTTTTCCAAATTTTCGTCGCCTCTACGCATTGTGTGGCCGAAATATGAAAGAATGCGTTGTTGGCATATGGTGGACAAGCGAGTTTTTATTCGGAGTTGGTTCAGGATCGATGCATTGGTGCGCTTCGCTGTCCAAGGTATTCTTAGCATTCGTCTCCAGCACCACATCTCGAATGCATCGATCCTTTGTATTTCTCGGGCCAATATTGTCCACGTTTCTACACCGTACAGGAAGATAGGGAACACTAGTGCTTGTACCAATCTGATCTTGGTTTTGATACCAATTCCTCTTTTCTTCCAGATACATATATAGATACAAGAAATCAAAGTACATAGAAAAATTAAATGGCGCTCACCTATGAACAGACCGGGAATCGAACCCGGTACCTCTGGTGGGCCGTGGAAGTGGCCAGTTACAGTTAAGTGGTACGTAAAAGAGCTACTAGAATCTGTTCAATGAGTTTTCATTTAGTAATTACATTAACAGGGTGTTATTACGTAGCAAATTTGCTTTTCCTTTTTCTCCAAAAAAACATCGTAAAAGCTATAATGTTTCATGCTTTAATATACTCCAGAGACCGAGTACTATCAGCTGTAAAAATATCTGCAACCAAAGAGTATATAACAAGTAAAGAGTGTTCTCTCCATACTACGTACTAATCTTGCTTAAAACTTAATATCGTCGCCGGTACCTCGTAATGCGACTTAATATGTTAGATGGCGTTACTGTGCAGTATAAAATCGTCATTTTTAATGCCATCTACTAGGCAGTAGAGGTACCTCTAAGCCTCTAACTCGACTACAGTTGCGTTTTAATATAACACCCAGCACACACACACACACACACGCGCATATTATGCATGTGTGTATGCGGGCGGGCTCAACTTGTCAACAGAATCAAATTGAATCGAAGTTACAATACTAAAGACGATCCTGCACCGGGCCATACCGGGCTATTAAGATATTTCCTGAAATTATGGCCCTTCTCAATACAAATCTAGAATTTTATAACAGTAGGTGGGCCGATTTTTATTTGGTTGTATATTATTTTATTTCTTCCGATTTAAGCTAAAGCTAAAGATTTAATTATTATTCTTCCTTGCCTAATATAATGCATTAGGCAAGCTCAAGGCTGCGCCGAGCCGACCGACACCCGGCAGCGCCTGTGTGCGAAACTATGAAGCCCAAAAAGAGGGTTATGTGTTTGACCGGTATGTATGTATTTATGTATGTATGTACGTAAGTATGTATATTACCCGACTGCGGCGAAGCCCAAAGGAGGGTTATGTGTTTGACCGGTATGTATGAATGTAAGTATGTATGACGACGTGTATCAAAACAGTTATATAACGTCACGCAAATATTTTTTTAACTACCTCTAATTCACTAGGAAATTCATGCTATAATAATAATTTTATTTTTGTCGACAACCCTAGCGGTGAGCGTGGCGATCAGAAAGAGCGCGCGTTATGAGTTAGAGCGAGAACGTATGAGTTAGGCGCATTTTTGTGTCTCGAACGTCATGGGTTTTGTTAGACAGTGCGACTTCTGTACAAAGTAGTATTACTTTTTCTGTGCCCCAGGGAACGCTACGGCTCCCACCTGGTTCGACTTTTGCCACGCCCAATAAGGGTTACAAGTTTGTCAGGCTTCGGAAAAAAAACATAACACACAATACAATATCCCGATGTGTCCGAAAAATGTTGTTTGAAAACTTCCACTGAGTTACAAATAAGTTATGGAATTTTCATAACGCAATGGTAGTTTTGAGACAGTTTGTAGGACAGACAACTACGGCGTTTACACATTTAGCAAAAGGTCCGTCATAAAGCGTAAGTCAGCGTTATGGCAATTATCAAAAATCCAGGGGCGAGCAGAAGTCAACGGGTTAGCAAAATATGGGAGTCCAGTAGTCATAGCACAGTCAAAGAAAATAGCATAAAATCCACGAGCCGATATAAACAAACAAACAAGTCGCAACTTCGATGGCCAGTAATTTGACAGCTGACAACTAAACACTCAACCTTGACAACCTACTAATTTGATTTTGAATTGAATATCATACAGAAAAAATAATTCATTATATTTTTATGTTAAGTAGTTAAGAGGATAAAATATCGAAATTAAGAATTTGAAAATTTTAATTAAATTTAATACGTAGCATGATAAATTTACAGATAGATTTTTGTAGTCTGGCAATTTTGCGCAGTGTAAGTAAGTAAGCGTTGCATGCCATCTACTGGAATTCACTATTAACAGCAAGCTCCTTTATGCGATAAAAACGGTGATTACGAACGACTTTACTACAGATATTGTCGTCACGGACGTTGGAAAATAGTAAAGGTGAATTTTTCATATTCCTATTTCATGGTCCGATAATCTTATATAACAATACTAAAAATAAATGTAAATGTCGAATTAAATCAATAAAATACCATATTTCATAATGTTAAGCATTTCATTATTTCGAATTAGCCTTGTAACGCCATCTATCAATTTTTTTTCAATACTTACACACAATACAAAGAGAGAACGATCTATGTGTTTTATTAATCTATGCTGCAACTAATAAATTAGGACCTTATATATGTACCTACAAATTTGTACGGAACCCTCTGTGGGCGAGTGCGACTCGCACTTGTCTAGTTTTTTTAATCGTACTTTCCACAATGTACAATATAATATGTTTTTAAGGATTTTTAGAATAAAACACTGGACTTTAGACTGGAATAAACTTGTGTATTTTCTAAATACTTGGTACACAAACTAAATGCAATGAAATTAAATAAATATTTGTACCCAAATTCCTCTAAACGATGATAACTAAATGACATGGAAAGCAAGCCTCATAAATATAATAAAGTTTAAATACTTCTAATCTTATTACATAATAGCGCCATTTTGATTTTATCAAATAATAAATCGATATTAATAGTCATATCGTAGTTTTATAGGCATCAACCGCGCTTTTTTAAAATGTGAAAAAATGAACTTATAATCGACTCATTTCGATATGTAATGAAAATAGCACCGTCTATCAAAGTGGACGTGTAAACTAAATAAAAAATTGACAAACTGAGGGGCTTTTTCGCAAGTCGGGTAAACATAATGATACATGTATGTATTGGTTATGCAATTAGCAAATCCACCAACAAAGGATTTTAAAATGTAAAAAAAGTTTTAGCCTTTTCTGTCTCAATAGATTATAGTTGGCTTCAATTATAATAAAACTGAGTGGGCCAGCCGTGTCAGAAAAAGCAGCTATTTCAAAGTTCTTGGTTCTGCCAAAAAGTATTTTTACTCAAAACTCAAAAGTTTTTTTTTCAATTTTTACAGCACTTCTCTGGCGGCAAAAATATTCTAATAACCCACAATCTATTAGGTGATCCTACGATGCACTTACATAGTAGTTGGGCAGTACCTACAATTTTTAAAAACATTTTAAAACACACTTAATTTAAGTAAAGCCAATGTCTTAGTCTAGTGAGATTTTTATAAGGCAATTTTTCACTGCCCTATAGGCAGTACTTAAAAATACTTCGTTCGTAACGACAATATAGTACATTACACAACTAGGGTGGTAATACAAAGAAAGGCCGAGATCGCAGAAGTTTGCGGCCCGAGCTGCAAGCGAGGGTCATAAATATACGATCGAGGGCTTTCTTTATTACCTCCCGTGCTGTGTACATCATTTTATGTCTACACTTGGCCAGAAAGCGGCTTTTTCCGTGCGGAAAAAGCCACTTTATGGCCAGGTGTGGCATAAAAACGTGTACAATCGAACACACTGTACATTTGTAAACGAATGTCAACTTTATTGCAGCGTGTTAAAGTCTATGGGTGCTCAGTTAACAGTGGCTTTTTTTGTATAACACGGTTGATCTTTTTTTGAACTTAACTAGAGAGAAATTAATCTTTCTGGATGCAAGTCCCACATACATTTTGTACTATCTACTGTACATGTCGCAGCCAACTGGTTTAATTTGCCATTTGATTAACTGCCTAGCCTTTTCACTAAACGGCGCCATTTAGTTAACTGGCTGGATGAAATTCTGCCAATGCGTCAATGTATCAATTAACGAAATGGATGGCCAATGCTTAGGCCGTTCCTTTAGTAGGGCAACTATGAGATTAGGGTTTTCTTTTTAAACAAATATGACCCGCCAGCAGGTCGACGAACGCGAGGCTTCTATTTCTGCTCTGAGGGACACAAGCTGACTAACAAACCTAACCTAAAAAAAGTTTGTGTTGTTCACTTTTTCCATGCGGGGGGCTTCGCCCCCTGAGCCCCCCTTTTGGGAGGCTCCACCCCCCCCGACCCCCAATGGAGGATCAGGTTCTAGGACAGAATAGATTTATACAACTAAAATTTGACGGACTCGGCTAGGCGGGCTATTTAATGTTGTCGAACGAAAGTAGTTTGCCTAGCCGTTCGGTAGAAGGGCTAGACGGCCCGATGTTCATCCAAGCACTTAACTAAATGGCGCCGTTTAACGAAAAGGCTAGGCAGCTAACCACATATATATATATATATATATATATTGTGGGTTATAGTACAATGTGCCGATATTAGGACATTAAAGTATGAACCTAAAATCCGCGCTGCCGGTCATGTAAATTGCTAATTTCGGCATATACGTCATCACACAAATGGGCCTATGTCCAGCAGTGTACGGCTTGCGACTGATGAAGAGATAAGTAACTATCCTATGCATTCTACGGCGTAATATTTTGATATCCCCTAGCAACCCGTCTTTGTTTATCTCACTGCTGCTGAAAGTGATAGTGCATTCCATATCGTTGTTTTCCTCCGACTATTTCATCATCCGTCTGTCCTGGGTCAGACTCCTTGTTGAAGGGGTTGATAGGGGGTTAATCGTTGCCTATTTAGTGGGTACAGTGCTGTTTTACCTCACTGTGTTTTTCAGTGTGATATCAATCACTATTGATATTGATGTTCCCATGCAACAAGTCCTTTTTTATCCCATTGTTACTGAAAGTGATAGTGCCTCTTCTTTTTTTTTCTCGGCTTGTACCAGGGCAAACTCCTTGGTTACTGGGTTGAGCGTGCCCCCCGTTGCCTACAAAGTGGATATTTTTTTACCTCGCTATGTGTTTTGCGGTGTGATATCAATAGTGATGTTTCCATGCAACCCGTCCTTGTTCATCCCGTTGCTGCTGAAAGTGATAGTGATAGTGCCTTCCGTCTCCTTATTTTCTTCAGGTGGTTTCATAACAAGTACCGGAGCAGACTCTTCTTTGGTGACTGGAATGAGGGGAGGCTCTCCATTGCCTATGTAATGGGTCGGGTAGTGTTGTTTCAGCTCCGTTAATAGACGGAATCGCATATCGCATTGGGTGCATCTGAAAATATTAAAAAAAATATTAGTAATAAAACAACTTAAACGGATTAAATCGCGTATATTACTACATTTTAAGTCCCGACGTTTCGTAACCCTTTTCAGCGTTCGTGGTCGCGGGTAGACCATAGACCGTAGAAAAAATATTAGTTTTCTGTCTCATGGCATAGTCTCTATAGTGTTGAGCGTAAAAAACATAGCTGTAACTAGTAGGCCTAAACAATAATAATGCCAAGTGCCAAGGCGATTTTGCACATCGTTTGTAAGCAGCACCATACTCGCCAGGTGCAAAGTTAAACTGGTACTCACTGGTAGATGTTCTGCCCGACGTGCATGTGTGTATGTTTGGCCAGGTCGTTGCTCTGCGAGAAGGCTTGCAGTACTAACACCAATAGCCTTGCTGGTTGAAGTGTAAGTCTGCACCTTCTTTGTATGTGGCGCTATAATCGCCAGGTGCAAAGTTAAACTGGTATACTCACTGGTAATGTTTTGTCCAACGTGCATGCGTGTGTGTTTGGCGAGGTCGTTGCTCTGCGGGAAGGCTTGCAATACCAATAACCTAACTGGTTGAGGTAAGTTTGCACCTCGTTTGTAAGCGGCACCATAGACGCCAGGTGCAAAGTTAACCTGGTATACTCACTGGTAGATGTTCTGTCCAACGTGCATGCGTGTGTGTTTGGAGAGGTCGTTGCTCTGCGAGAAGGCTATCAATACTAACACCAATAGCCTCGCTGGTTGAGGTAAGTTTGCACCTTGTTTGTAAGCGGCACCATAGTCGCCAGGTGCAAAGTTAAACTGGACTCACTGGTAAATGTTCTGCCCGATGTGCATGCGTGTGTGTTTGGCGAGGTCGTTGCTCTGCGTGAAGGCACGCTCGCAATACTTGCAGCGGTATGGCTTCTCGCCAGTGTGGATGCGGTAGTGGCGTTTCAGGTGGTCCTTGCACGAGAAACTGCGAAAAATAAAGAAAAACTACTATATTTCGCGGTCAAAATTTTCGGGTCACCGTAATTTAAATAATAGAAATAGGTATTTTTTTATATTTGACACTGGTTTCATTTACGTAATATACTAATAATACCTGCTGTATTCTGGCTCTGGCCTATTGTTAGCGTCTCTTTCTCTGACATACAAAAAGAACGAGACATCCACACGAATCTAAAGAAAAGCGTTTCGGAGATCATGTCATACCTAGGAAATGCAAGCCCGGTACCCGGGTAACCGACTTGATTTAGAGTTGACTCAGAACCCGGGTTTTCGTAATATAAAAAAAAACCTAGGAATTGATAAAAAAATATGCATGTACCTTTTAATTTTAAAAAGCACCACTCGCTTGCTTATCTTACTTAACACGGCCGGCAATGCCGCGCGTTCATTGTAGGTAGGGATGTAACGATACCGATATATCGGCCGATATATCGGTACCGCCGATATATCGGTATCGCCGATATTATACAACCGATATTTGAAGAGCGCGAAAAAAATTGGCTGTATGAAAAAAAAATCTTCAAAAAGTAATTTCAATTTCTGACTTAATTTATGTAGGTCCTTAGTTATAATAAGGACATACAAATATCTGAAGTTCATACTTCATTATTTAGCTCAGATATCGGTATCGATATCGTATCGGCAAAACTGTGTATCGTTACATCCCTAATTGTAGATAATGCAACCCGAAAACCCAGGTAACCGACTTGATTAGTCAGGTAATACCCGGGTTTCAAATTTGACCGATATTGCATTCCCTAGTCATACCGCATGGAACAGGTGTCGCAGGCGAAGGGCTTGATCCCCAGGTGTATGAGCTTGTGTTTCTTGAGTGAGTTGGGCTTGGTGAAGGCGGCCCCACACTCGTCACACTTGTAAGGGTGTACACCGGTGTGTGTGGCGATGTGACACGTCATCTGACCTGGAAATATAAAATAACTATAAAATAATATAATATTAATATAACACAAGTGGCAATTTTTTTGCCTATACATGAACAACATAGAGGTATATAGAGTTTTGCGCGGATGTGGCATTGGAATTGACATATCTTAATAACCACTTTTTACTAAAAAAAACCCGACCGCGGTGCACTTTGAAACTGAATAAAATCCGCCATTTTGTTTATTTTAACGAACTTTATACCCAGTGACACTCGCACCATCAAGACGAGTCTAATGATGTATCATTTATCAAAATCGGATGTGCCGTTGAGTAGTTACGAGCGGACACAGGAACGGACATACATACATACATACAGGTCAAACACATAACCCTCCTTTGGGCTTCGCCGCAGTCGGGTAAAAAGCCCCACACCTGCCTATCCAAAAGAGCATTGACCTGGGAACTTGGAAATCTCTATATGCCCTTATCTGGGGGAGGGAGGTAAACCACAGAAATATATCGAGATATAAGGAAATAGTTTGTCGGTTTGTATGGCAAAGAAGCGTGTAACGTTTTTCGCTTGGCGTTTGACGCCAAAAGTGCAATTTAGTGATGGAAAACATAAATTTTCCATTTCATTTGGTGGTATTTGAACAATTAATTATATCATTATTATCAGATCTTCAAATCTGCTAATAATATTGACGGAAACTGAAGTTAACGGTATTTAAAGTAGGTGGCCGCCACTTCTTTTTAGCACGCGAGGTACATACACTTTTTTCTTCTACCTCAATATATTTCGTGAGGTAAACGCATTTTTTACGTTATATTTTATGTCAGTGTGCGATTTTAACATAGAGCTATGTCAGTCCTTACGTAATTAACTAAGTGCAGGGGGCCACCCCTACACGCTAGCAGGAGGTAACAGGAAAAAATAAAAAGAATTAGTGAATTTGAGCAACTGACTCGCAAAGCTAGAAATGTTGTGGAAGTATTTGAAGGAGATCCCTTGTTTCAGTGTTTTCTTTAAAAATTAAAAGGGGACAATCTTACACAAATCGAGCTAGTCCCAAACTAAGCAATGCTTGTACTAGACGACGATATACATACTTAAATAGATAGAAAACATCCATGACTCAGGAACAAATACTCATGCTCATCACACAAATATTTGCCATTACCAGGATTTGAAACCGGGACCTCTAGCTTTGTAGGCAATGGCACTCCTACTGAGCTAAACGTGTCGTTTTCATTCTACGACCGTACATCTTCAGGTTGATGTGTACATGATGATAATGTGTGTCTGTTGCTCTCTCTTGACTCACCTTTAGTGGAGAACCTCTTGGGACACAGGTTGCATGCAAACGGCTTCAGCCCGGAGTGCCGCATCATGTGCTGCCGCAAGTTGGAGCTGTTATTGAAGCCCTTGCCGCATTCCGAGCACAAATATGGGGTTTCCCCGGTGTGGGTGCGGATATGGTCTTTGAGGCTGCATAGCTGGGTGAATGCTGCAATCAGAATACAAAATCATTAGAGATATAATGTTGTTTGTGCAAAGAATAATTTTGTATTGGACCATCCGGATCCATTGTATTGGCATTTGAGTGGACCATCAGATATGTATTCTGAAATCTGCAGATAGTGTGTATCTTGCGACGGACAAGGTTAGCCAGTAGCGGAATCAGGATTTCAGCTTGAGAAGAGCTTGAAATAATCCACCAAGGTAAACATCAAAGAAGCACCCAGAATATCATTCCTTTGAATGGATCTGCTACTGAGACCAGCACCAATAGAATGTCCGGAATGTTGAAAATTTGATAGAAGTTTTGAATTTAGTTACCTTTACTACAATGGGGGCAAACATTAGGTTTGATCCCATTATGCCTATTCATATGCTCCATGTATTGGTCTTGTCTTGAATAACTCTTGTTACATTTCAGGCACTGGTATGGACGTTCATCACTGTGTAACTTCATATGGCGCCGAAGTAAGGACTTAAGGGCAAACTCTTTCTCGCAAACATCACAGTGAAAAACCTTTTTCTTATCTGCTTTCCGCCTATGCTTCTTCATATGCATAGCTAAAGATCTATTTTTAGTATATGCTACATCACACTCGGAGCATTTGTACAGAGTATCCTCTGGTTCAGTCTTAATTTCAACAGTTACATGCTCATTCATATGTTCTAATAGTCCTGTTTCGGATTCAAAATAATTCAGGCATACAACACATTTGTAGTGCTTGGTTAAGTGACGGTCGAGGGTTGATTGCTTCTGAAAAGTTTTATTACATACCGGACAAAGCAAATCAGGTTCTTCATGGGTTTTTAAATGATTCAAAAACTTTTTCTCATTAGTATAGTGCTTGTTGCATTCATTGCACACATAGCCTTTCTCCTCAGTCTCATGTTTCGTAAAATCATCAAGTAGGAAGTCGTCGTAACAAAAATCATAATCAAATTGGTTCTCGGTCTTGAATTCCACTTCTATTTCTTCATTTTTAACATTCGCCTGAGTTTCAATTACTCTTTTTAACTCGGTATAAGAATTAAGCACTTGGGCACGAAAGGCTTGTATAAACTGAAGCGTTTTAACACATTCTTCGCATAGCTTTTGAGGAAATCCATCTTCTTTGGACACCTGAAAAGAAGTTAATTTTTTAATTAGAATAATTACATAATGAGGCATTGCTGTAAAAATAACGTAATATATAATACCTGCATAGACGTAAGGGCTTCCAAAATCTCTGACAGCGGAACACATTTCTCGTTTGCTGACTTACAAGAGTCATAAAGGTCCACCAAAGCCTCACAGTTTTTCATACACGTCCGACAGGTATTCTCGAAATTAAACATTTTTAGGCTCATATGAGTAATTCCACGCGTTTGTCACATCAAAATGCACTGTGTAGAATACATTTACATTTTAATTAAATTAGGTAACAGAAAATTAAGCAAAACGAAAACATTTCTCGTCATCAAAGTCAAACAATTGTAGGTGAAGAAAAAAAATATTTTGACAGCTTGCTATGCTACCTCCACTTAATCATTCAGCTTTGTTTGCTAGAAATCTGTAAAATGCCATTTTTATTTACTAATAAAATGTATTACTTACCTTCGTTAAAAAAAATACACGTAGATTTAGTCGGGTATGATAATTATATTTTTTATTCATCTGTGTATGTAAATTATTAACTGGACTCACATTTATTTATTGTCACAAAAAAAACTGCGTAAGCAGAAACAACAAACTACAGCAAAATTATCTATGCGTTTCAAAACTCGCCATTTTCTTAGAATTTCAATTAATACGTCTCATATTACACTGACTTTTAGATTTTAAATGTAAAACGTCAGCTGGATGACGTTTAACCATACGAAAAAGTAAGTTTGTCAAGCTAAGTTTATTTTTGTGACATGGATGGATGTCATGGAAGTATTTTATAGGACAAGATTTATGTTTACATGAAATTCAACAAGGTACATTTTATTCCTTTCATTTGTTTGACTAGTAGAATTTAGTAATATTTGAACATAGTAAAAATACCTACATGATATAAATACTAGGTTTTTATCGCCCCCATGGTTTTCCTCCATAGTGTGAATTAAAATGAGTTCTGACAAAGTACATAGGTAATCCCCTAAAAATACCGTATTCGTAAAGCTAATCAGTTTTGATGATACCAGAGTTATTTTTGCACTTTTAAACTAGTTAATACCTATTTTTATGTTTGAAGCAGCATGTTACTTGTGGCCTAGTTTACTTCTTCCTGATCTTATTTTCAGTGTGTGAAAATGAACGATTTAGTTTTTATTGGAGACTGGACAAAGGATCGTGTTTTGGGATCCGGAAGTTTTGGAATCGTTGTCCTTTGGAGACACAATAGAACTGACGAAAAGTTAGCTATAAAAACTTGCAAATGGAGCGACGAACTAACCGAAAAGCACCGAGAACGGTGGACCAAGGAAGTGGAAATGCTGCAGAAATCAGACAACGCGAATATTGTCAGTACAAAAGAATTGCCTCTGGAATTTGTAAGTGGTTTGGAACGAGTAAACCCGTCTCGGCTGCCCATCCTGTGTATGGAGTACTGTGGTGGCGGTGATCTGCGCCAACTTCTCAACAAATCAGAGTTCTGTTCTGGTCTGAAAGAAATGCAAGTCAGACAAATACTTAACGACATGAGGAATGCTATGCAGTTTCTTCATGGGAACAAAATCACGCACCGTGACTTGAAACCTGAGAATATTGTTATGCAAATCATTGATAGCCCAGGAAAGAATAAAATTGGCCCCGAAGCACAGAAGAAGGTAGTCTACAAGCTAATAGATCTTGGATATGCAAAAGAAATAGACTCACATTCGGTGTGTGCGAGTTTTGTAGGCACCTTACAGTACCTAGCACCAGAACTATTCTCCAGTAAAACATACAGCAACTCAGTTGATTTTTGGTCTTTAGGTCTAATTGCATTTGAGATTATTTGTGGAGTAAGACCTTTTCTACCATATTTGGCACCAGTACAATGGATACCTCATGTTAAAAAGAAGGCACATGACAACATATGTGTGTATGAGACATTCCATGGAGACATTGAATACTCGAATGAATTATTTCCAGAAAATTTTATTTCGAAACCCCTCAAACTGTTGTTAGAAAAATGGTTACGAGTGGCATTGGAGTGGGAACCGAGGCTGAGAGGAAGGGACGCCCCATCTAAAGTGACATTCAACATCCCCACTGAGCAAGGAACAGCATCTAGTAAGATTGTGATATTTGACCTACTTGAAGAAGTCCTGGCCAAAAAAATAGTAAAAATCTTTTCAGTATCAACACTGTCCCAACATGCCTATGAAATTGATGAGAAAACTAGCATATTGGTGCTAAAAACATACTTAGAAAATGATACTAAAGTCTCAAAAGATAAACAAATTTTAATCTCTCCTAAAAGTTTTCTTGAACTTTGTGATGATGATCTTGTTGTCAATTATTGGAATGATTCTTGTAACAATATGCTTTATCTGTATGATAAAACTGTTATGATAAAAGAAGTCATTGAACCGGTGGTGCCAAAAGCTGTGCAAAGATGCCTCAAAGAAAATCAAAAGGCAATGTACAATTTCAAAAACAGTCAGAATTTGTACAGGAATAGTGTTTATTTTGTCATGTCTCAAGTTGAAATGTATGAATCTTTAATTCATGGACTCTTTGTGAGAGCAGAATCTTTTAAGCATGGAAGTAAACTGTTGCTTTTGAACCATAATAAAGTTGACAAATGCATAGGAAAACTAGCAGACAAGCTGGAGGTGGTGACGAAAATGACAGAGACTGGCAAAAAGCACATTGACCATCTAAGAGAAACTGGCACGGGTGTAAATTACTTAGGTGGCTTTGACAAGATATTTAGAGATGTAGATGACCGGTCTGAGAAAATAACTAAACTACAGCTAGCATGGAACCAGCTATCCATAAGATTGCAGTCTGCAACTAGACGCAGCAACGAAGTTCTGACCACAGAGATCAACAACTTTGTTGCTAAGAACAACTTTCAAGCTATATTCGCAGACACTTTGAAAACTTACGTTCTCTTCAAAAAGAGTGAATTCTTTGACCAAAGAACTAAAGAGAAGCAGTGCATTGACATCATAAAGCTTAACTACGAATGCCTGAAGCTTAGATGTAAAATCTTGCATGAAATGCGCCATCAACCATTTGTTTTGAAACTTATAGATCTCAACACGGAACTTGCAAAAATTGCTGATATAATTTCTAATGCAGCTGATACTACTGACAAACTAAATATAGATTTGACTACTGCAATTGATCAACTCACTGACTGTATGTGGACCACAATAAGCCTTCTTAGCAGTGAAGCTGATGACCTGGCTAATTTACCCTACAGTGTGGTTTCATTTCAGAAGAGAGACTTCAAAATCGGTGAATCAGTTTCAAGCCATTGTATTCCAGTAGGGAACAAAGTTGAAGATAATGAAAAACTCAAAATGCTAATTGAAGAAAGTTTGAAGTTGAGGAAAAACCATTCTTACTTAACAGAGCAGTTAAATATGCAAAAACAATTGTTAAAACAAAATAGTTTTGACTACAGTTTCTTAGCAGAATAAATACAACTCTGCCGTCCTATGACTAAAAGACGGCAAACTGCTATGGAGTTTCATACCAGTTAGCCGCCTTTTAGACAACGATCAATTGTATATAGAGTATGAACTTATGAGAGTTATGTATGAGTTATGGCTAATAAATTAGAAAAAGATTATTAATATTTGTAAGCTGTAGTGTACATAATCAATTAATTATACCTACATAAGTTCATATTTAACAATGCTAAAAACTGTGGTATATATTTTTGTGCAATAGTCTTTGAAATTCTTACTCAAGAAGTCTAATTTGATTGACGAGGGAATTAAATTAAATGTGTGTGTTAATTAACAATAATAACACTTTTGTAATGTATTACGGTAACTATACACTGTCTAGTCTGGCGAATTTCTTCGTATTTGATTTTATAGGTAATTTGGAAATGTTGTGCTAATATTAATTAAGTGCAATAAAAAATATTTCTTATTCACGATCTTTATTTTATTTTAACATAAGAATAATTCATGAAACAAAGAAATCAGATAATGTACAGTCGCCATCAGATACATCGGAGCAAACAAGGCGCTCACAAACATCTGAACTCGACTCTATTGTCAAGGCGTTAGAGTGCATGTTCAGATATTTTTGAGTACCCTGAAGTGTATATTAGATGTATCTGATTGCGACTGTACATACGTAATGTAATGTCTTAAGCATACATAGGTATAGTGAAGTTATTGAAACTTGCCCTATTGAATTCATTCGAGGCCTTGACGAACAAGGAAAACATTACAAAATATCCATCATGCTACACGTAAACTGTTCAAGCCAATTCTTAAAGCCTTCTATTGTTCTTGTCAGCTTCTTCACATCGGCGGGAGGTAGTAAATATTCTTCCGGTGCAATTCTCGGCTCTGGGCACCCGCTGATGTGAAGCCAAATCGCAAATATTGCGTCGTTAATGTTGGCTACAGCCCTCCCGCATAGTCGAGCTGACGTCAGACATGTCAATACTAGCGCCCCCATGTTCCCAACAGAAACTCCTTTCGGGATCTCCCGACGGGCCGCCAGCATATAGCTTCTCAAAAGCCTTTCCGTACGGTCATCCAACGTGACTTTGACCCCAGCTACTAAGTCCAAATAAGACGCCAAGTCTTTTTGAGCCTTTATTTCCTCTTCGCCTTCCTCATCTGGTTCCACAGCTCTTTGCAGCACGAAGTCTAAGACATCCTCGGTATACTGCCCTAAGTCGCCTCGGCAAACCGTCCCAAAGACATTGGCAACGTTAAATAGCACCATTTTCTTGAAATCCATCCCTCGCGCCCAAACTGCGGTTCGCAGTGTGGCTTTGCTGGTGTCAGTTGTTATTTCCCCGCCTTCTATTGCAGTTAGAATGGCAGATGTCTGCTTTTGATTGTACGAGTGGAGCGGTAGGGGCATTACGCAAACTCCTCCAGAACTGGCTATCAAAGTTGTCGAGACAGCTGCGTTGGAAGTTCCTAAAAACACGGACCTGTCGGCAAGTTTCGTGGCTTCCTTCATGATTTCGCCGACGTATCTGGTATCAAAACTTGCCACTAGAACATGAATGATTTTGGAAGCTACTAACTCATTCGCTTTGACGCTAGCCAAGCTTAGTAGAAGACTGATCTTCAGTTCCATGAACGTGTTCAAAGGACAGACATTCAGTCCTATGCTTGAAGCGAGGCAGTATATGAAAGTCCAAGGTATGCCTTTACAATCTTTGTACAATTCGGTGATGGCTAGAGGAATCGGACTTGTGATTGGAGCTGGTAAATTCATAACTTCTTCAATAGACCATATCGACGTAATTTTTTTTAATATTACTCCATAGATGTTGTATCGCGATCCTAGGTTTAATTTTGGAATCAAATCATCCACGATTAAAAACTTCTTAGACAGCATTTGTCTTTTTAAATGAAACGTAGCAGTCACTTGTTCGCCGCATCGCTTCAAACCGCTGTTTTCGAAGAGAAAGCTTCTACAGATGTAGCATTTTGGTGGTACTTTTGGCACGTATTGTAAGATTACCTCGTTCCCTTCGCATTCCTCTGGGCATGACCAAACTGTGTGGTAAGAGTAGCTTGTGGGTTTCGAAACTGCTATAAGAAGACCGCTGAATCGTACTAATCCTGAGAAATCATGTGGATTGGTGCGTAATAAAACGGTTGGTACACTTTTTAACCTCAAAGTAACCGCAACTTGAGGAAACTCTATGCATTGCGTGTAATTGTTCACATTTTGCAGGCAAGCAAATAAAATCTCATTACAATTTTCCTGTAACTTCAATGGTTCCTGTAGAAGAAAGTTTCCAAGATCAGGAAACAAGTTGATAACATCCATAACATCGATCTCGAGCAAGTAGCGAAATGCCGGGAACCGGGCAGACTTGTCATTCAATTCATTTAAAAAGTTTTCACACGCATCTCTCATGTCGGGTAAAAAGCGCCTTTTGTCCAAGTATAGCAATAATTGACAATTTAATTCCATTGCTCTGTGATATTCAAGTGTGAATTAAATTATTATCTTAATTCTGCAATTTTTTTCCTTTTTACTTTGTTTTTAGTAACCTAAGACATTCATCAGTTTTGGATATTCAGCCTATTATAAAAAATAATATTACGCGTTATCTATGCCTAATTAACTTTTTTTAGTTTAAGGTACGTAGCTACGATTCGAATTGAATATTCTGCAACTATTTATACGAAACAACTATCAAGTAGACGAAATCATGCGTTTAAAATTCTAAAAGTGCCTATTACATAAGCATCGCACGGCACTAAAAAGCCTACGCTCAACATTTATCTACTGGCCCACGCGACGAAACAGAAGTTGCAAGGTCGACAAACAATCAGCGGAGGCTGTGGAACGGAAATGCTGGATCAATATGCTAATCCGATCAGCAATATTTGCCTTACTTAATGCCCGCTTGTGGTCGTTCATTCATTGTAACTAAGTACGCTCGGGTGCTAAAGTGCCTTGAGTATTTAGCACTGACGTCGACCGATGACGGGTACATGACGCATCGATTTTATCGTCACAATTTTACGAACGTATGACTAAGGTCGTGAATCTTTAAGTATATTATATTTTGTTAGTAGTAATACATAACCCGGAAGGCTACAGAATCATTCTCGATATTTCGAGTGTAAAGGCAACAGCGTAGTAATCTTATCAAGGATATGAATTGCACAATCCTGATGCGAGACGATCTAAAAGATAGTGATAAATAGAGCTCATTCAGCGCGTTTAAGCAATTATCCGAGCGATTGTACTTGAACGGAGCGGGGCGAGTAGGCGGAGAGTGAGCGTATTTTTCGAGCGGAATTCGGGCGCGGGCGGCGCTTGCGGCTCCAGTCGCACTCCATGCCCGACCACGACAAGTACCAGCTGCGGCCGCGCGCCGCGCGCAGCCGCGAGCCGCGCGCGCGACGGGCGCCGCAACCCCTCAGCAAGTACAGGAGAAAAACGGCCAATGCGCGGGAACGCAGCCGCATGCGCGAGATCAACCGCGCGTTCGAGACCCTGAGACAAGCTGTGCCTGCTGCAGCCATCACCGGGACGCCGGTGCCTTGCGAGAAGCTGACGAAGATCACGACTCTGCGTCTGGCTATGCGATATATAACGGCGCTTTCGTCAGCGCTGAGGGATTCCAGCGCTGAAGAGGCCCCGCCGGACCCGTGGTCCTCCCCTCTATGCTCGGACCTCTCGGAGTTCTCCGCGGAGATGGAGAGCCGGTCGGAGTGCGCGGAGGACTCCCTGTCTCCCTTCGAATCCTTCCTCGCGGAGTTCGACTACGACACCTACATGGAGAGAACGTTCGCGTGATGTGAAGTGTTTGTGATGGACTGCTTTCTGATTAGGTATAAGTTTTATTGCCATATTAATTAATATATTTTTATACGAGATTCTTCTTTTGAGATTTATTTATTGTCTAATTGTAATAAATTTTAATTGTTATCGTTATGGTTACAGTTTTATTTTTCTCAACACTTCTCGTTATCAAATAAAACTTTTCAAGAAATTTCTGTAAAAAAATGTTCGTTATAAAATACTCAAGCCAATTACAACTTTAATTAAATCTAAAACGACTTCCAAACAAAGCAAGGCATTCGATCATTTACACTTAAAGCAAAATAAAATTTAACGAGATCTTACTTCATTTACCAAACGTGGACGAACATTACTTTTAATGAACCCTGACCAAAACTACAAACGAACCATATTCTTATAAACTACTTAAAATGATTTATTGAAAACCTGCATAACAGATTTCGCATACGATTTATCTTATGGTGGCCCTGGGACACTATCTCTAGATACCTTATCTTTATCTTAAACCTAAAAAAGTTACAAGACCGTATCCCCGTTCCGAGTTAGCGAATCTCCAGTGAGGCGTAAAGATCGAAGATTATGCAAAACTCCGGAAGCGTGGGCCGGAAACCCACAAAGTCCCAACTCGAGGGGAACCTTCATCGATTTAGAACCTTATGGTATTAAAGGCCGTGGAACCGCCCATATGCCCACGCGCTGATCTCTCTCATTGTTCCTTGGCCATTGGAAATGGATACGAAGACGAATGTAATTGCCACGGGTGATTAATTTTGCTTGTTAGTCGGTGACCGGTAATTTTTCGTAGAATTCTCATTACGATATTGTTCTGTCTTTCTAACTAATTTCATCGGTAGATTGGCATCATCATCGCCCTTACGCTGTTTACCGTTTCTTTTACTGTGTAATATAATTATTTTATCCTATATATTTTCTTCATGCCTTTTTCCCAGATTTTTGAATAAAGCAGGGATCAGAACCGGTATTGCAAAAACCCCCAAATAACCCAATATTTTGAATTATTTTTGAACCAAAGAACGGAAAAAATACCGGTATTTTTGTATGGAGCAAGTACCGGGATCCGAGCCCTGGAATAGAGTCTAACTAGATAAGAATGTTCCATTATCATCTTCATCGCCACTCATCAACAATTTGAGATCAAAGTTCCTGCTCTTTTTTTTCATCGATGTAGAGCATTTGTCTCTTGCTATCAGGCTCATACAGATTTTGTAATATGAGTTAAGTGTTCGCGTCTTTCCTGTGGACATCACAAAATTAGGGGCTTTAAAAGCCTAATTTTCTAGCTGGACCCCCATGCAAATAACCCTACTCTTCTTCTTCTAGGCCTATATGATACAAACATAGTGATGTGTATTCGGGTCGTTAACTATCATTTTGTCCACTGGAAAGACGTTTTTTCGAAATCTGTATATGACCCATCAAGATCGCGACCGTCTCGTGCTAACTGAGCTAGAATCAGCTGAATCGTGAATTCCAGTTTGATACCATGCAGTGCAATACATATGAAATAAGATAATCGGTATCGCGCTACAAGTGTAAAAACTGCATCATTTCAAAACTCCCAGCATCACTGCATTTTCACGGATTAACATTTTCCAAGTTTACAAACCCAACCGTACATTACTATTGCATTTGTATATGTAGTTTTTTTAACCAATAGATCAGCCAAAGAAGGCTAAATGGCGTGATCTCTACCCACTTAGATACATTCAAGGGTGAATGAAATTAGTGGACATGGAAACATTAAACGTACCATACCCAAGGTCATCATTATTTTACTCAAAATCAGGGGTCTCCAAAGATTTTTAGCAAAGGGCCACATGAAATGCCCGACTATAGACTTAGGTCCCCTGCTCTAAATAAACAACTTCAGACATTGAATTAGGTACCTACTATGACACTTTCAAATGCACAAGTTACTATAAAAAAAAATATTAAAATTGCTATAATAATTTCCTTAGTTCCTTCATAGATCCCATAATTGGCACTGGATTTTAATAAATGGGAACTGAGAATGTAACCTTTCAATCAAAAAAACAAATTTCCAAATCAATGTATAAATTAAAGAGTTCTGACTTCTGAGGTAAAAAACATAAAAAAACAACCGAATTGTAAACTTATAACTCTTTTGAACTCTGTTAGCCATTACTAAGCCTCCGCTGTCCGTCTGTCCGTCCGTCACAGCGCTCTAGCTTTTGAACCGTTTTAGGAACAGACTTGAAGATTGTGGATTTCTATTGTCGCTAAAAGAGCAAATAATAAAAAGAAAATTTAAATGAAGGACTCCCATTCAAGAAACGTGCTTTTTTGGCCTTTTTTTGCCCGATTTTAATAATGGTAACATAGGTAGATGCTTGATATGCTCACAGAATGTGTATTCATATTGCCGCTATAACAACGCTATAAGTAACAACAAATAATAAAAACAAAATAAAGTTAAAAATAAAAAGAGGTCCCCATATAATAAACGTGTTTTTGTCGTCTTTTTGCTCAACGGTGTTTGGAACCCTTCGCGTGCGAATCCGACTCGCACTTGGCCGGTTTTTTTTATTAAATTCCCAATTATTTTTAATCAAAGTCAAACAAAATAAATTGCTTCCTTAAAATATTAAACGTCTCATCTCAATTATACACACGTATATGCGCTATAACGACGATAGAGTCGGACTACGCTAAGTTTGCAGAGGTCGAAAAAAGGTTTTATTAAAATATATATATATGGCAACATGGGGAAACTGCAGTAAGAGGAATTTTTAATCTTGGTACTTGGCAATAATTTTCCCCTTTATTACAAAATTTGTCGAGATACCTACCGAAATAAATATCTAGGCCAGTATTGCACACATCAACCTTCTTAGTTCCAACCAAACTAAGTGATTTGTTCCAGGTTCTTGGATAATTTCTATGTATTTAAGTATTAATAATAATTAAATACTATTATACATATTTAAATATGTACCTACATGTATTCAAACATTGCTTAGTTTGGTTGGGACTAGATCGATTTTTGCAAGACTGTCCTGAATACTTATTTCAATAGGTATTTAGACATATTACATATATGCTTATTAAACGGGAAGATATTTGCCTAGTATCAAGATTAATTAATCCTCTTTCTTGTGATGTTGCCATATATGATATTTTTTAATAAAACCTTCTTTCGACCTCTGCAAACTTAGCGTAGTCCGACTATATTAATAATAACGATATAATAAAGAAATTTTATGCCACACCTGGCCATAAAGTGGCTTTTACCGCACGCTACGCGAACGGAAAAGCCGCTTTCGGGCCAAGTGTCGACATAAAATGATGTACACAACACGGTAGGTAATAAAGAAAGCCCTCGATCGCATATTTACGTCCCTCGCTTGCAGCTCGGGCCGCAAACACCTGCGATCTCGGCCTTTCTTTATTTTACCACCAGTTTGTGTAATGTACTATAAATGCACGGCACCTGAGGTATTTGAAAAATACGCTTGCACAGAGATGTCACTATCTGATGTTAGTTAATCATAATAAACTTAAGTATTTCATTTATTAACTCCGTAATACAGGGGTTCCCAAACTGTGCGCCGCGGCGCCCTGGTGCGCCGTAGAAGGCAAAGAGGGGCGCCGTCAGTCGACCTCTATCATTATCTAAACCCAAAAATATTCGCAGGTACCTATAAAGCAACAATATCTATTTGAGCGAACTAGGGTAGGGCGCCGTGACAAAGTACTAAACTTGTAAGTGCGCCACGTGCTGAAAAAGATTAGGAACCCCTGCCGTAATACATACTTAATTGGGTTTTTACTTATAAAGGCACTTATCTTTAATTACCATATATTATGCCTGTCTGCAAACTAATAAGGAGACGACTTCGTGAAAATGCCAAAACAATCTGTTATTAGCACTCGATCAATGAATTTAATTAACCAAATAAGTATATTTAAAAATTAATGAGTAATCCTTACTTAGTAATATTAAAGCAAAGTCAGTCTGTAGTCCAATCAACACGCAGTTTTAATGTAAAAAAGACCTCACCAAAATGTTTGCAGTGTGATAAAGTCGAATAAAAATCAAATCTTTAACGTCTTCATTTGTTTCATTGACTTATTGACATCCTTACTCATTTTATAGATGCTAAAGTGTTTGTTAATGTCGAAAAGAATGAACAAATAACTTCGAAAACGCGTGCGTGCCATGCCAGCCCTGCTTCAGTATTTTAAGGACGGAACAAGTTTTATTTTAGGTGAACTCGTTGATTAGACTATTCCAAGTCAGCAAGGCCACTGACCTCTGTATGTCGGGACGAATTTCTGTTCCCATTTACGGAATCCTAATACCTCATGAAACTACCTACAACACTACTTAAATGTACCTATCACATTGTTATTTTTTAATATACTATTTCCCATTTATTACAAGAATATTATAGTAGAAAATATAATTAAAACAGTCATGCCACAGGGGCCCATATTAGAAATAGGTTTAGATACATTTTAGTTTTAGGTAGGTAATAGGTATATTTTAATTTTTACTTTAGGGTTTTAGTTTAGTATTTAGTTTTTAATTTAATTTATAAGTTATGATATTTATTGTTGTTGTTATTTACTGTTTAGTTATTGATTATAACATATAATAAAACTAAAACTCAATAGTATTAACCTACTTAAAAAGCGTTCGCGCACGAAATTCACGTGAATATGTCACAGCACAGTAGCGTAGAAACGGAGCAGAGTTTTAGCATCGTAACAATTTATTATTTCTAGAAAAACACATTAAAAATACGTATTCCAGGATCTCTTGTTAACCAAAAACAGATTAAAACTGTTTTACATGTCAAAAACTATTTAAACACGTGTCCAAACCGTGATACCTAGTTTAATGTTAAACCCGAAAACTATTTAATTCAGTTTAAGAAGTAGGTGTAGACCTATCGCTAAATAGCGTCAAGTAACCAATTCAATAATTGCAGCAGGAAATTGGTTAAGTTACTTATTAATATATTTACTTGCGTAATTTACGAATGCCTGATAAAATTAGGATAAACAACACCTTATTCGTTAATCTCCTAATAATAAACCAATAAAAGCAAAATGCGTAAAACACCTATCCTACCCGTACCCATGACGTAAGCAAAATACATTTATACATTAGGATAAAAATGCAAAACTTATGCAACGCGTGTCATGCAATAAAGAACCAAAGAGTGGTATCCCGGCTCATGTCCATTTTGGCTTAAGCGTATTGCTTTCCCGCCAAATACGGCAGCCATGACAGTTCTCTGAATTATGTGATTAAATGACATGACACATTACTAAAACGGCCGCGAAACTTGCTCATTTTATTTTGATTTTGCTCACGTTGACAGTTATGCTTATGCATAATGCCGTCCGTCGGATAGAGCTTTGATTATGCTATAGACGTCGCCAAATTGAGAGCGATTGTTCGCCAAAAAAGGAGACTGTGTTGAAACAGTTGATTACTGGTGGAGGAGCTTGACATGTACACGTACCAACCTACTTGTGAGCTTATACATACCTGTATTTGAATCTGCATTAATTCAAAGCTGACTACTAATAACATCTATGCTGTACACTCAAGTGCAAAAACAAGTATGGAAAAAATCGTTTCATAGATATGGACGAAGTTCTTATTGCCGATGCAGAAGGTGTATTTTGACATATTTCTGAGCATTTGTATGCACCCATATTTTTACACTTGACTCTACAAATAGAGGGTTTACTAGAGAGAAAAGCATTGTAAAAAATGAGAAATTAACACATACTTAGTGTTATGGACGAAGTTCTTATTGCCGATGCAGAAGGTGTATTTGGACATATTTCTGAGCATTTGTATGCACCCATATTTTTACACTTGACTCTACAAATAGGGTTTACTAGAGAGAAAAGCATTGTAAAAAATGAGAAATGAACACATACTTAGTGTTTGACTAACTAATAACTGCGTCCGTATCGGTTTTTGCAAATCTGAAAAATTCCTGGACATTCCGAACATAGATACTTAGGTTCACAGAGAAATTGGCCAAGAAAGTTCAAAAGCAAGGCCATTCACACGATTTATTTTTAATTTATAAGTGGCTAACGAACAGTCGAGCCATCCGATGGAAAGTGGTCACCACCCATGGATATATGCAGCACCAGTAGGCTTATGACGCTACGCTTTGCCGCGCGATAAATAAATGATAAAGCATCCATCACTCTCACACGCATATTGTCAGAACGTGACGGATGCTTTATCATTTATCTATCGCGCGAAAAAGCGTAGCATCATACGCCGATATAGAGCTGCCTAATCGTTGCCGCTTTTTGTGAAAATATTCGTACCTAATAGAAATATTCGTTAATTTCGAAGCACAAGCGCTAAAAGACATATTTTTTACGTCGTCTTATTGTCCAGGGGTTAATTTAGTCAAACGCGAGAGGCGAGTTATAAAGGGCTCCAACCTTGGTGGGGGACACTTTCTAGAAGGATAATAATAGCACAAAGGGCAGCAAACGAATACAACATTGTTGGCATACGATTAAATTAAGCAAAGAAAAATGTAAGTACAAATAAACATTAAGTACTTATTCATGCTAAAATGTCTGAACTTTTTCTCAGAGACGGCAGTAGTAGGTAGGTATTCCAGATTTCTCCGTGTTGTTTTTATTGCCTCATAATAATTATTAAGTATAGGGAGATGTACGTACCAGTAATAAAATTAGAAGATTATTTATTTCCACATATCTTTGTTCGGTTTTTGGGATGATAAAGAATAGGATTTAAATAAATGAAACATTAATTTATTCTTTAATTTAATATTAATAAAGTACAAACATACAGATTATACACTAAAACAAAAAAAACAAGATAAAATTTAAAATACCTAAAACTAAATTAAACTACCTAAATTAAAATCAAGCAGCTCCGCCTAAACATAGCAAAAATATACAATACTTGTGTTAATTATAAACAACCTCTATTGATTGGTCTAGTCTGTAGCCAATACTATGCCCAAACCAAAAGACCCGTTTCTCGTTGCATCCGTATCCCAAAAGATCCGTTTCTCATATTTAAGTTCATTTTAACAATAAGTATACCTAGTCGTCATCAGCATATTTCCAATCGTACCTAACATGTGGATAAAATATTATCGAGAAACGGACTCTTTAGGAAAAGGTATAGTACTAGTGACGGGAACGGACGTTTTGGAAAACGGATATCACGACAAACATATCTATATTTTGGGTGAAGCACATTTTGGGAAACGGATTATCTAGGAAAAGGTTGTACCGGGAATGTTCATTTCGGGATAAGGTCTTTTTGGGAAACGGATATCAAGCCAAACGTATCTTTTGACACATTTTGGGAAAACTTATATCGGGAAACGGATTATTTAGGAAAAGGTTGTGACGGGACCGGATGTTTTGGGAACGGATATTTTGGGAAACGGACAGAACGGTCCAAGAGGTTATTGTGCTAACCCAGTGGTGGACAAACTTTATTTTTCGAGGGCCTGAAAATTCAAGAAATTTCAGAGCAGGGCCAGAATTATAGCAAAAATTATTCTTGTCTTATTGCGTGCCAAATTGCCAATATATGGTGGGCCCTATAATAGGAGCAAATAATTAAAATGTAAGTTGTACTCCTCAAACTGAACAATAGTTGTTCAGCGACATTTAAAAATAACTTTTGTATTGATTTTTACTATACTTTAAAATTTATTTGAAGACGCAATGTATTACGATTTTTTTTATGTTTGTAGCGTGACAATCGACGCGACCGTCGGCTCGCCGTACTTTGTCCACCGCTGTGCCAAGCCCTCTGTTTAAAAATACCTAGTTGTATAATTGTAAATATATTATTATTTTATATTATTCGGACGAATATTAAGATTCTAAATGTATGCCTATTATTTATAATTAGTCCTTCCTTTTATAGATATTAAGAAAAAAATATTTTTGAACAATAGTCATCAAATGAGTCAGAATCGTCATCGCAGTGATGATTCAGTAAGGCCGTGGATCTAGCGTGGGCAGGTGAAGAAATTATGACTTTACTTATCGATTACTACCTACCTCATATTGACTCTTGTTTGATCTGCATCTGTTAACCTAAATAAGGCAGCACTTTTATAATTTTATTGTATTTTTACGTTACATACCTACTTTAATTAGGCTTATTGCAATAACATTACTTAAGTTAAATCTATACGTATATGTATTGTGATCCACATACCTTTCTGAATTAAGTAAAAATCGACTTTTGACCGCTAGCAGGAACAAACATTTGTTGCTTAAAACTAATTAAATTTATTTGTGATAGAATTACGATAAAATATCAGCTGAAGTAAATGATAAATTATAATCTTCATGGTAGGTACTTAGTTAAAACTAAAATTTATTACTAAACGAGCCATCTACTTACGGGTTTTTCAATTCAATATTTTATCTCTTATCTCATTTAGGAGAAGAGCTTCCGAAGATTTTTTCTTAGTACCTACTTACCTATTCATCAAAAGAAGAAACTCCTGTCCAACTAACAAGTTCAAAAAGTTATATGATGAGACCGCGCATGTCTTCACGTGAAGTTTATAAGGAAAATATATGTGCTAAATAGTTCAATTCAACGCCATAAAATATTTATGCAATTCTCAGAAGTTAGGAGTAACGAGGTCATTGTATTCCTTAATGAGAACATTTTTAAAAACAACTATTTACGTGTTTAGCACAAGCTGAATAAAATGTAATGCAGCTGAAATAAATTATGAGTAATTCTTTAGTCTACTGTGAATCATTCAACTGAGTTAAAACAGTAACCTAATGGATCCCACAATGTTCTTGGAAAAGTATTTTGAGAAAAAATATTATTTTGTATTAAACACACAATAACAAAAATATGATAGTACACAATAAACTAAAACCTATAAATAAAACTAATACTAATACTAAAATTAAAAGTAAGTTCGGACCGCCTTGACTATACCCTTATGACCCTTTACGTAAAAAAGTTTATAAGTATGTGTATATCTCTATGAGCATAACGTACATATGGGTGTTATGAAGTTTCAAAAGACCAGTTTAACAGACTTCACAGTAGAATTTACGCCTGTAAGTTATTATCTCAGTCTAACGTATAGCTGCGTCCTTACTTACGTAAGTAAAACTTACAAATCCGGCCGTATACTAGTCACAGTTGCCTCCTTGCACCTCACAAGTGGTGGTTGTCATTGTCTCTAAATTATGCAGGGTAAAGGTTAGGAGAATCGTCTCTGTGTATCGAAAGTGTCCGTCGAAATGTGCTAAATAGTGGTGGCGCTACTATTGCAGATGGGTACAATTTGGTATAGGTACTGCCGCTTTATCAAATACCTACTTTAGTCACCAAAAATACAGGGTGATTTGAAATTCGATGTATTCCTTTAAAGGGGTTATTCTATAGATTATTTGCAATGATTTAAATCCAATCAACCAGGGGTCAAAACTCAATGGTTATCAAGTTATTTGAGTTTTAACTTCTTTTTTTCGATCTAAACCTGTTAATTGTGAAAAAACTACTTAAATTAGGAATGAAAAAATCCAACATCTATCCAATAAACGGCTGATTAAGTAAAATCCAAAAGACAACCAAAACCTTTTTAAAAATTTTACGAATAAAAGGATTTGAAGTCAAAAGTTTTTAGATTTTGTTCAAAATTTTGTAATTCTTCGAGTCATTACTTAAAAAACATTGACACTTCGCGTACAAATTACAAAACTTAAACTGTTTCATAATAAATAATGAACAAAATCACAATTAGCAGTTTTAGATCGAAAGGCGGCTTTAAAAAAAAAGTTAAAACTCAAATAACTTGGTAACCATTGAGTTTTGACCCCTGGTTGATAAGACTTAAATCATTGCAAATAAGCTATAGAATAACCCCTTTCAAGGAATACGTCGAATTTCAAATCACTCTGTATTAAACCTTACCTTACTTCCCTCTACCCTCCATATCAATTATCAGCGCACTTCACTCCGTCTACAACCTACAACTGCTAAAAGTTCTATAGGGAACGTGCACGACGAAGGTGCTGCCAACTGGTGCCGCCAATCTAAATCATATACCCTCTCATGCTGGGGCCACATTGACGAAAACGCCGTTAATAACTTTAATTTATCGCGTTGAAGGACGATTAACGTCAGTGTAGCTACGACATTGACATTGACACTTACATATTATCATTGACATTGACAGCTTGATTTGACAGGGGCGATAGTTTCCTTTATTGTCCGCGCGTGTCTCTTTTATCGTTTAGTGGTGCCACCTATAGTTCGTGCACGTTCCGTATAATGATTTCATACTCTCCTGTAACGCTAGCGCCATTCTATTCTGATGGTTGATGGATGATGGTTGTCTTTATCGCTCTCTACCCTCTACAGTTTAAATTACTTTAACATCTCTTCGCGGTTGACAGTCCGCTCTAGTTACGAACATTTGGTGATTCTGCGGTAAGGTAAACGCCCGAGTGCTCGACACTGTCCCAATAGTCGCCATCTCGAACGTTAAGTCGTTAGCAGTAGGTAGAGGTGACAGCAGGGTGTCGACTATTGGGCATTAGCATGTCGAGCACTGGGACGTTTACCTTAGGTCAAAGCCAATAAGGTCAGTGGTGGTTTCATCGCCCTGCGGCAGTGGGCGACCCGTCGACTGCAAGCGAGTGACCACTACGTAGGTCGACCTTTATGCTAAGACCTGAGGCGATTTGGGTTCCGCTGTTTTGTTTCACTGTAATCGGATGATAAAAAGTATCCTACAACCATCCTTGTGTTAAGGTAAACGTCCGAGGCAAAGTATAAAGACGAACTAGTAGTCCAACTTCGGCCCTTTAGGCTGCGTTTCCACCAGGGATGTGCGATGATGCGTAGCGAGGGATGTGTTTGTCATGAACCAATAGAAACAGCTCAACGGAGCGAGGATAGGTAAATTAGGTGTTTCAGGATAGGTAAATTAAGGGTACCATTTTGGTACAAGGCTGGTAAGGTAAATGTCCGAGTGCTCGACACTGACCCAGTAGTAGCCATCTTAAATGTTAAGTCATTAGCAATAGAGGTGACACTAGGCTGTCGACTACTGGGCACTAGCGTGTCAATCCCTCGGACACCAATAACACCTCATAAACACTCCACTTGCACGCCAAATAAAGCATGCTGGGGCCGGACGTGTAGACCGATAGCACCGACGGTCCCAGTCTACACTTCACACGAAACGGGGGAGGTTTTAGTCCGTAGGCGTTTGGGGATAGAGTCGAGACAACGTGACGCTGGACTCTATTCCCGAGCGAGTCGGGCATGCGCCCCAGGACCGGCCTGGTGGTATCCAATGAGGATCTCCTCCCTCGGCGAAAAAAAAAAAAAAATTCCCTCGGACACAGTGTAATAGCAGTAATTTTTCTTCATACAAAAGGTACATCGCGCGCTTGAATGTCTGTGCGCCGTGTACGAACGCACTACAAGCAAAGATTTAAGAATGCGTACCTAAGAATGCTCCAGTATTTATCGCGTGTCTGTGTGAATACTTGTCGCGCACTCCTAAACGTCCGAAGTTGACGTTGAAGTTGAGTGAAATGTTAAATTTCTTTTGAGAATAAAGTTTCTTTAAACCTAAGTTGGACTACATGGTCATCTTTATACTTTGGTAAGTGGACAGAGCAGCGAAACAAAAGAATTCTTGATAACTCACAGCTCTCGCTTGACCGGTATTTTATTTCGGCGTACATCCTACGCGAGTGGTTTTTGGCCGTCGTAAATATGCTAGGGTCTGCAAAAATGCCGTGGGTAGTGCGTTGTGTGCAGTCCGAATTTGAGGTAGGCCGGTCATTGAGGTATTTGACCGTTGCAGTAATTCCAACTGTTCTGCCGTCCTAGTCTAAAAGGCAACTTTTTACTATGAACTTCCATAGCAAAAAGTCGCCTTTTAGACTAGGACGGCAGTGTTAGGGTATGGCTACGTCTTAACTACTAAGTAAAAGCTTATTTGCCCCCCCCCCCCCCCCCCCCAATCGATCGCATAAAAATGCATTTAAAGACAACCCTTAACTCGAATTTGCGAAATTGGTTGAAATAGAAAAAAGAACTTATCCCGGGGAAATGAATTCGCTATTTTAATTAACAAAAACGACTTAATTTACGTACGTCATTTAATTGAAATTGTTTAATGAACTAGAGTCGTGTTTATTTTAAAACCTAGACTACGTACAAAAGTACAAAATATAATGTATAGGTCATACATATCTATTTTTCCTTCATCTCAAAAAAAAAATACTCCTGGGGACCATTTTACTTTAAAATATAAACTGTAAGTTATCATTAAGTAGGTATTTCGGTATTTATTTGTTAAAAAAAATACGTCTTTTTGAGTTCACCGACGATCCTTAAACAGCATTGCTATAATTTGTCTAATAACATAGCCTGAAATGGATACAACATGGACAGGACAAGTCTAAAAAACTAAAATAAATCGGCAGTAAAAAGTAAATGACTGCAAGACCCGGCGTTTGACAACTCAAGTTAGTAGCGTAGATTGAGGACTGGACGAAATCGATACGGCAAAAAATATGAAAATAATATAAATAAACGGCAAATTACTGACCGGTCTAGTCCAATCAATGAGGAATTGAACCGTGCAATAATGCCGACATAGCGTCAATGAAACACCCGAAGTGCGTAGGTTAGGTATATACTTACTTGGATTTTTTCGGGGTATTTTTACTAAGTTTGTTTTATGTTGTAAGTTTACATGCATCATTTTGGTTACTATCATTATCATGTCCATAAGTTCTTAAGAAGCGTCATCGCGCTAGCGCGATCTTTCGGAGTCAGGTGTGATCATCATTTCAGATTTGGCAGATTGCAATGGGGTGACGCCACCTAACTTCTTCGTAACCTCTGCGACAGAGAACTCTGACCAACGGCAATATTGTGATCTCAGTGTTACACATTTAGTTATCTCAATGTGCAGGTTTCCTCGCAATGGGAATCGAGTTCTATGGACGCCACGCCTCTGTAAGTTATGTAAGTAATTAAGCACATAAGTTAGAAAATCTTATTAGTACTAGGCGACCGCTGGGATTCAAACCTAGGACCTTACAATCTCAAGCCCTACAGCCCAAGCCACTGACAGACCATCAATGCTTGTTCTGAATGTAAATAAAAAACAATTGTATTAATTAATAAAAATTATACAATTCAACAAACCTTAATGTTATAAGTCTATTCTATACTAACAAAATATGGACCACGTCTTCCGAAATACTTTTTTTTTTTTTTAATTTTCTAAGGCATCTTAATAAAATAAACTATGCACGACACGGTA
Organism: Eudemis profundana; assembly: GCA_947034925.1. NCBI lineage: Eukaryota > Metazoa > Arthropoda > Insecta > Lepidoptera > Tortricidae > Eudemis > Eudemis profundana. The sequence continues at coordinate 18,485,203 of OX344808.1, read as the reverse complement.
GCCACGCTGCGGTGCAAAGAGCGAGTTTTTTGCGGACAAGAATCCCGCCGCGATCCGTGGTCGATGATGTTTGATGGTCTGCACTTATGAAATGCCGTCACCAACGTTTGTAAAGGCGAGTTTACAGTGCTGGCTTCACCTGTAGTGCAGGGTGTGCAGTACACACGGGTGCAGGGTCTTAAGGGGCGCCGGGCGCCGCGAGCGACAGACACCTCTAATGTTTCAGCCACATTGTCGGCGATTCGGCGAAGATTTGTACTGGCGTGGCGTCTCTTTCCCTGAAATACAAAAAGAAGGAGACGTCAACTCGAATATTCGCCGAATCCCGATAGGGAACGTGCACGATCTATAGGTGGCAGCACTAAACGACAAAAGAGACACGGGCGGTCAATAAAGGAAACTATCGCCCCTGTAAAATCAAGCTGTCAATGTCAATGATAAAATGTAAGTGTCAATATCAAATATAGTAAGTCGTAGCTACACATTAATCGTCGTTCAACGCGATAAATTAACGTTATTAACGGCGTTTTCGTCAATGTGGCCCCAGCATGAGAGGGTATATGATTTAGATTGGCGGCACCAGTTGGCAGCACCTTCGTCGTGCACGTTCCCTATAATGTGGCCGCAGTATAAAGAGCATCGCTCGCGGCGTCAGCAGTAGGAGTGGCTCACTCCGCGATTTCGTCGCACGGCTACTCTACTACTACCAATTTTTGCACCTCTGGAGGGGCTTAGTCAGCGACCAGAAAGAGCACGCGTTATGCTATAGAGAGAGACGATCGGATGCGGTGCTTGCCGTCCGGCGGCCGGACCCGAACGTCAGCTTTGTCCTAAAAAAACGATAATCCTATTAACAAAACACCTTTAGCCACTGAATAAGTAATAGTACTAAGTACGTCCAGAAGTTTATCTTTCTAACAAAAATGAGGTTCGGGTCGACCACCGGACGGAATGCACCGGATCCGACGGTCTCTTTATCGCATAACGCATGCTCTTTCTGGTCGCTAGGTAAGCTCAATAGGGCATCAAGGGGGCAAAATATGGTACTAGTGGGCTGCCATCTCCAAAATTGGACACCTAGGACAAAAAGCGGAAATCCCGGATTTGGGAGCTTAAAACCCGGACACGTCAAGAGCAACGCAGTTTTTTTTTCACGCGGGGAGGGGGGGAGTGCCCCGCGGATGGCAGCCCTAAGTAGCCGCGCGGCGAAATCGCAGAGTGAGCCACTCCTACTTTAGGACACACGGCATACTGTGAACGGCAGAGGAATAAAATTATGGAATGCAAAAGTATCGTATATGGAGGCATGGATTTCCATGCATTTGATCGCCGCGTGCGCACAGCCTTAGCGAGGAGCCGCCGCGGGGCGTCGCCGCGGCGAGTGTGAGAAAAATGTCCTAACCCTCACCTACATTCATGGCGCCGGCGCAGGGTTGCCATATCTGCCGTCCTATGTCTAAAACTAGACCAACCTGCGCTAGAGTGCGACTGCAGTGGGGTACATATCAGTGGCGTGGCGTCCAAAGAACTCGATTCCTACCGGCTTGCCTAATATCAAGCATTTGAGCACCTTATTTTAGAGCTCTTAAGGAAAATATACACTAAATCTGCGTCGGCTTTCCCAAGGATATCTTTTACGCCACGCCACTATTATACTTTACCCAGTTTGAAGAGAGCTCATCCACTTACCTGTACTTACAATAGCATTGTATCTATACAATGCTATTATCTACTTTTGTTCTCGAACCGCGAACCAAATACTTACAAAAAAAAAGGTTAGAAGTACACTGTATGTATATCGAAGTTTCAACCTTATTTCTTGTCGAGTAGGTTTGAAATGGAAATGAAATGCAACAAATGTTATGATCGCCATTATTCTGTTAGTGTATTTTGTAGTTTATTGTCCAAAAAAATAAGGTAGAAAAATTATATTAACCTTCCAAGGCGTTTATTATCTTCTTTTACTACAAGCTCATTATCATAATTTGTGGTTAACCACTCAATGGTATTGTAGTCTCAAGTAGAAGAGCTCGCTTCAAACTGGGTAAGGTATACTACTCTACACGTACATATACAGCAACACCTCCATTTAAAAGTCATATTTCCTTGAAAATGTGACTTTCAAATGCAGGTGATGCCATATACCCATACACCCCATTGCAGAGTTAGCGTACTCACACTCTATTCACATTACATCTATCATTACAGAAAGAAACCCAGAATACGTCGATTCTCGTGGCTACCTGGTAAAATAAAAACCTCACGAATTTATTTTGTATTCGTGCTGACATAAGCTTATATTTCGCTTCTTGCGGGCTCCAGACACTCGAATTTACTTCCATGTGGCTTTTAAGCAGGACTTCGAAGAGAGCTCGTGTAGCTTATGTTCGAGAAAATGTCCTGAAAATCCACCTACCTGACACAACCTAAAAGTCCGTTTTCATTTCTTCTTAGCTCTTTCAAAAAGAGCAATTCCCGTAACCGTCAAATCTTCCAACTTTGACTACCGATACCGTCCAATCTTTACCCAGGAAGGAAATATTCCTGGCATATTTCCCAGAAATATGTTGACGGTAAATAAAGCATGTACCCAGCCTAGTGAGGTGCTGTATAGTGTACAATTTGTGACAGTAATTTTAACAAACAATTTCAAACGCGCTGCTGATATTGAAAAGCTCTTTCAAAAGTAAAATTTATAGTAAGTAAATGAATAGTAAAATCGTAAATTCAGTTTGTTCTAATAGGTTAGTCTATTTTAAGTTTCTGGAAAATCCTGACACTTTCTAAGTCCGGCCGCAATACTGACAAAGAGTCAAAAATCCTGACAAGTCAGGACAAATCCTGACGTATGGCAACCCTATGCCGGCGCAGCTTCGTGGTAAGGGCTGTGTACACGGCTTAGGGTTTGCCTATTTTAAGGCATTAAGCCCCTTTCCCAGTGTTGTGCATTTTTCCTCTCTGCCTGCCAGGCCCATTCAGTAGGCTTATGATGCTATGCTTTGTCACGCGATACACAAAATGATAAAGCATACGGGTCAGAACGTGACAAATGCTTTATCATTTATTTATCGCGCAAAAAATCGTAGCATCATAAGCCTACAGATTGAAAAACAAATCTTCCCCAAACGGGTCAAGAGAAGAGATATGGAGCGCAAGAAGTGAAAATAGCTGGCTGCCATCAGTCAGGCTATATTCCAGACAGATTTTAGGCCCCCCTGCACCGCATCCGACCGTCTCTCTATCGCATCTCTCTTCTCAATCGTTCCCTCACTGCTGAGGATCGTGACTCCTTTTGATTCCGTCAACCAGCCTCCATCGGTTACGCTCCGTTTCTTGGTGGAGTGCGGCACTGATAGTTATCTCCAGTTCTTCCGATATCTGGTCTGACCACCGTTCGGGACTTCTGCCTCTAGGTTTTTCCTTCCTTGGGCCTTCAACTTTACGTTATGATCGACCATTTACGTGGTGTTCCAAGTTGTTCGTATACGTGCGTCTCTATCGCATAACGTGTGCTCTTTCTGGTCGCTGGTTGAGCTACTCTGGAGGGGATACTAGTAGCCGGGCGGCGAAATCGTGGAGTGAACCACTCCCGCTATAACGTTGGTCACTTCGACAAACGATATTGATTTCACATCATTAAGCCGCAAGGTGCCACAAAAGCCACGTCCCAGAATCCTCGGAATCGGGTCTAGGCCTGTTTCCCAATCACAAACAAACGTTCACAACTCCTAATACGACGACACAGGTGGACAAACCCATATCACCACAAACTTAACTTTAACACTCAAAAACCTAAAACCATTCAAATCTAATCCTTACCACTTTAAACTTAAAGGTCTGGTCAAGTTTGAAGCAGTGTACTTGTTCGATTATACGCTTGACACGTCGTGTGGCAAAGCTCACGATCAATAGATCATATTGTATTTCTTTATAAATGTAAACGCATGACCATATCGCCATAAAGGCAGTTGGCACATAAAGTGCTTTGCTAAATTAGAACTGATTCTAAGGCGTGGGAATGAAATATGGAGTGTACCTACTGTGATTTACTGATTTATTTGGATTGGAAGACTTAAAGCTCGAGGGATTCTCTGCTAGTCAACTACATACGCAGTAAAGTTGAAGGGTGTAAAAGCACGACGTCACTAACAAATGGGAAGTGGCAATACTTTCTCAAAAGTCGAGAATTTTCTTGGAAATTTTAATATTCTATCCAGAATTTCTGCAACCACCTTTAACTTCTTAAGAATTTTCTACAGCTTGTGGTTTTTGGATTTAAAACTGTCATGCCTACATAATTGAAAACAAAACCATAACTTGTAATGATCAACCTGTTTGCTTTGCATACAACTCAACATAAAATAGAAATAGGTGATATGTAACTACATCAACTACATGACACAGTTATTTAATAAAGTTTTTCCGAAAAACTTTTTTCAATCGACGACAAGTTTAGCCTAGTGAGAGTGACACCGCCTACTAAGCTAGAGGTCCCGGGTTCAAATCCTGGTTAGAGCAAATAATTATGTGATGAGCACGAGTATTTGTTCCTGAGTCTTGGATATTTTATATCTATTCACGGCATTTAAAGCCCCATAGAGAACCCAGTCATGGATTTCACCATTCGCATTTACACTGGGAATCTCGTCTAGACAGCGACCGCGGTTAACGATGTAATGACGATGAATTTAGCGTAATCAAGATATTAACGCAAGCACTTAGAATATGTCCAATGTTTACCGTAGTTTATACCTAAACAAACTCCATTTATCACCGGTACAGTCAGCAAAGAAAGTGGCCTACCACTTTTGAATTGAACTCTATTTCTTAAGTAATAAAGTCGAAAAGTGGTAGACCACTTTCTTTGCTCACTGTACAATCAGCACGAAATAGTCTGAAACATTCAAAGTGCCAGATATCGTTCTGCCGTCATAAGGAAAAGGGGCACATCCAACATTTTTTCAATGTTGAGTTGTATATAAATTCGGAATCAGTAAAATGTACCGATTCCGAATATGTATACAACTCACTGTCGAAAAAAATGTTAGTTGTGCCCTTTTGCGTTATGGCGGCAGCGTTATACATCTTTGTCTTGTGCCTATTGGAATAAAGATGTGCTGCGCATATATGGGCCGACTTATGTTATGATGGTGATTGGTGCAGTCAGTGTCATAATTAGCCTTTTTTATGCGCTTCTATAATTGCGCCCTTACCTTGTCCTATTGGCATGGCTAACAAGGAAAGGTACCCAACTGTCCGGCTCCGATCTTATTTATTTTGATATATATTCGAGAGTAGTCTAAAATAATAGACACGTATTTTTTTTAGCTGCCCAATCTCAATCTATTGGGACAATCTGACCTCCGAAATACTGAAAAGTGACTGAACAAAAAAATTCAAGCAAGCTTCTAGTTAATTAGGTACTATATTATATATCAAAATAAATCAGATCGGAGCCGGACATTTGGGTACCTTTCCTTGTAAGACAAAATGGCTACAATATAAATCTCTCGAAACAGTAGGTATATGACGGCCACTGGGAACGTACATCTGTAACGCAGCGCAAATAGTAGGTAATACGAGTATAGGGAACGTGCAGGAACTAATGGTGGCAGCACTAAATCGACAAAAGGTTCACTATGAGGACAGTAAAGGAAACTTATCAGGTCTGAAAAATGTATACTGGTTATAAATGTCAATGTGAAGTATAGTAAGTCGTCGCTACCCCAGTAGCGTGGCGTCCAAAGAACTCGATTCCTACCGGCTTGTCTAATATCAAGCATTTTCCTTTCTAAACCCACCACGACTCAATCCTTCCACAGATTCCTTGCTTACATAGTCCATAATCTTAAAAAGTTCAATGGTAAATAGATAACTACTTTTCGAAACAATAACACTTAGAAACTCTCTCTGCTCCTGGGGATCGGTCGGGTGACGATTCGACATTCGATCGCTCTCCAGGGACAACAAACACTAACAACATACACACTACACTACACACTAACACACCACCAACACATATACATGCATCTAAACACACCCCCAAGGCAACGTGTATACCGATAGCACCGAGCCAAAGGAACAAAACACTTCACTAGCGAAAGGAACTATCAGCTAAAACTGATAGAACCGACCGTTTCTAAAAAAAAAAAATATCAAGCATTTGAGCACCTTATTTTACAGCGCTTAAGGAAAATTGGACTACACTAACATTAATCGTCCTTCACCGCGATAATTAAAGGCGTTTCTGTGGCCCCAGCATGATAGAGTACAAGATTCAGATTGGCGACACCAGTTGGCAGCACCTTCGTCGTGCACGTTCCCTATACGCGCGATTCTCCTTGGCTTTTACATGTTGTGCCGCGCGTGAAATACCTAAGTATATCGTGGCATTCGTGGCTGTCTTTGTGCTCGCTATGCCGGTCTGGTAAGTTCTGCGCCCCTCTAGTGTTTACGCTCTTTGCCTGGAAACCACAGCACCGTCCTTTTTCTTGTGAAAAAAACATGCAATACAGATACCAATTTTTCGGGGGGAAGATATGGCATTTCTAGCCACAAAAAACTCTACTTTCCACGCCATCTGCAAATACTAATAATTCTATTCCTAGAGCGGTTAGAGCAGAGCAGACATACTTACTTGAGCACCCTACTTTCTCAATATAATGGCAAACTGTTTCCTTTAGTCCTTTTTAATTGGTATATCTATTTTCAATCTTCAAGTTGCGAATAGAAGTGGCTGGAAATCAATTTGTAAGATCTATAAGTACCACACATTGTACCAAAATAAAACGCATGAGATAACCCTCTTATTTACGGTAATAATCTGATAAAAATGTCATTATTAAAACTTATATTAGAAACAAGACCACAAATCCTTCAAAATATTATTAAAGATTGTGTGATAACTCGCATGTGACTCAATACACGATCTCACACAGTAGCCAGTATATGTTACAACAAACTTATAAATGCCGTTGAAACTGGCGCCATTGCCAGCAAGTTCCCCACAAACTAATCCGTGTCTCCATTAGTTATACTTGTAGAAACTGCAAAATGAAGTTTGTCATGTGATACTCCGAATATGGTGTTTGCAGCCAACGTGAAATATAGACGATTTGTACAGATTAAACGTGGTTATGGATCGTTATCTTAAAAAGCCGCGATGTGTTTATTATTACAACTTTATAAGCTGAAAGCTTGATTATGTCATGGCTTGTTAGCAGAAATAATGTCTATCCACATAACATAGACAGCATTTAAGGGTTGTAACCTGCTTGTAACATTTGAATTAGAGATTAAGCAGAATTTTACAATAAGGAAAGACTGATAGATTACGTTCAAATCTGGGAATCGAATTCAGTACCTACTACTTATCTTCCCGAGCTTATTCTTCTTTCTTACCGAGCATGATATCCATCTTATATATAGGTACACATACTACATATTAAGTTTAGTGGAATCCTAGGCCATTGCAGCAAAATTTCATTTATACATAGATAGGTTTAACAGTAAATGTAGGCATACATTTACTGTTTTCAAATTGGAAAACATACGGTGCAGATAATTTTTATATCGTCTATATAAGTCAATAAAATAAAATAAATACATATCTAAACCTCCACCAAATGTGGCGAAGAGAAGATAACCAGAAGTGGAAATAGGCAGTACATAGTACATACCGCTAGAACTAGGGCATGCAGTACGAATGCATAATACTTTATAAATCCTTGCTTATATTTTCAATATCTAACTTAGTTTTATTCATTATCATAACCATCCTAATTAATGTGGCCCCAGCATGAGTACAAGATTCAGATTGGCACCGTTGGCAGCGCCTTCGAGCTTCGTTGTGCGCTTCCTTATAGGCCCGGAGACCTCGTGCAAAATTCGACGGCTATGGTAGTAGTGATGTACCTTTTGGCAGTATTTCCAAGTTACAAAGGGAAAAAATCTCCATTTCTCATTTTCCGTATAAAATAGGGAATTTTCTGGAATTGGCACATCTCTGCCCGAGTTGCAAGGAGACCGCTCTCATGATATTGACCAGGACATTATCTCTTCATCTGCCAACAGCCTCTTTGTCTTTAATTTACTATCGCCAACAAGGGGTAAAGAAAATGTAAACAAGAAAACTGATTCCTCTACCCTGAATTATTTCAAAATAACGGTACCTCAAGGCCTCGCTTAAATATATAAACAAAACCTTTCTAGGCCGTCAATCATTACTCATTCCAGTGCATATTATTGAGGCCTAGCTCCCCTACTCGCATTTGAATGAAGCAGATTTCCCATATAAAGGATGGAACCAACCTGCTAAAAACCACAATAAATTTACCATCACATCCTACGACCTAAGCAAAATTCAACCTTAGCCACCTAACTTAAAGTCCATATAATAAAAATTGAAGGAATACGTATCGTGGTTACGTCAGCCGGACCCTGTTTTAGCTAAGAAACTGCTCACATCAAAATTAACGATTTAAGTAGGTTGCTGCAGTTTTGAATGCTATTTACGTGAGCATAGAGTACACAATTGCGTGGTTAGATAGTCTTCAGTATCAGTTTCACACACAAATTTTAAAAGGCTAGGATAACCTGTGGTACCTATTGTGACAGAGGTCTGTAAGCAACAAAACCGCTGCAAAAGGAACTCATTCAGAAAATGTAGCAGCTACGCGACACAAGCGACACATTCATTTTTAGGAATTTCAGCTGCGTTTCCACCAGGGATTTGCGAGGATGCGTAGCGAGGGATGTGTTTGTCATGAACCAATAGAAACAGTGGTTCATTAGTTCATTATCATTACAAACACATTCCTCGCTACGCATCCTCGCACATCCCTGGTAGAAACGCAGCCATAGGGTTTCGTACCAAAATGGTAAAAAAATAACCCTTATGGTGCGACTCTGTCTGTCTGTCTGTCCGTCTGTCACAGTCAGATATCTCGGGTACTACTGCTGCTATCGATTTGAAAGGGTATAACCGTGTTTGTATGGGGGATTATCTAAACTACTGAACCATTGTATACACATGGTATTCTCACCCCGTTGATCCAAGTGAATGTTTTTGAAAAAAAAAATATGTTAAGAATATTAGTTTATACATAAAATAGGTATCCAAAATTGGTGGGTGTCTAGGAACAATTAAAGAAAAATAACTGGGATTTCATTTTTTTTATAAATACATCAAAATTACTAGCATACTAGTATATTTAAGTTACTTACAAAAAAATCGGTTCAGTAGTTAAGCTTTAGATAAAACTAAATAAAAACCGATTTTACTTTATTTTATTTTCTCGGAAACCTGTGGCACTTTAGGCTCAATATTTGGTGAAATAGCACGATTGAAATACAATAAAATTGATGATTAAAGTAAAATTAAATCTCAACCCCATTTTCGTATGTGCCCGTGTTGTTGCTCTAAGCCAGCGGTCGGCAACCCGCGGCCCGCGGGCCGCATGCGGCCCGCGAACCCCTCACTTGCGGCCCGCGAGCCTCCCTGGCTATTTTGTACGTAAAGATCGTTATGTCCAGAATCGTATTAAGTCACAAAGTGCGGCTCGCGTCAATTTCGTTACCTACTATGTGGCCCTTGGCTGCTAAAAGGTTGCCGACCGCTGCAGTCTAAGCCAAACACAAAGTGGGTAAGTTTAATTACGCTAACAACACGTTTTCTTTTATGTAGACTGTCTAACCGCGATAATGATCTCTATAATACACTACTAGCTTTAATAATTACCTACAAAACATGAAAAAAACCGCCCACTCGTGTTCCGAGTTCCGACCGACTTCATTCATGAGTTCATTCACTCACTATAAACCAGTCCACAAGAGAAATAACAGAAACTCTCTTCATTGAAGAAAACCTAGTGTTTGCACTAATTGGACATTAGCTGAAGGAGTAACGACGTAACAACATTACTTTTCCACTTAACTATAAAGCCGTAGATCTTGTTGCGATATATTTAAGGTTTGATGTTGAGTATAATTATGTTTTTGATCGGTACGACTAATTTGGTCAAGTCTAGAGTTATGTGTAATTCAAAAAATCCCTACAAAAAGCTGCCTTGCCAGCGGTTAGCGCATTCTGCGAGGGGCCTAATGATAATATGTCATATTTTTGCTCGGGTGTAGTGACATATTTCATTCAAGCAGTTTTTCGATGCGTGCCTAGTTTATAGCTGCGTCGTTTAATTAAATAAGTTCATTAAAATAAACTTGTGTGTCAATTACGTAATGCTAATTGGTCAACGCGGTTAACACTAGAATTTGCCCGCAACTTCGTACGTAAGGGTGGAAAAGGTATTAACGGTTACGTACCGTTAGCCGTTTTTTTGTTCAGATGAAAAAAAATATAAATAGGCAAACGGATCAGATCAAACCGATAGAAACACGCTATCTTTGATGGATACTTATCCATCAAAGATTCAGCGTGTTCATTTCTTATTCTAGGAGATAAAATAAAATTGACTCGTCTGTCAGACGATTTAGAGACTTGAGGTTGAAATCTTGGAAATCGACCTCCTGGAATTATCAACGATAAACATTGAAGTATCAAAATTTTTGATTTGAAACAATAGATGTTGTAGTTCGATTACTCTTCTGTTTCATTCTATGGTTTAATTGCGATGCTTAGAAATTCACTAGATCATAATTGCGAAAAAGGGTAAATTTTGATTGTTTTTCCTGATTTACTTGACATATAGGCAAAGTGTAGGTACTGTAGGGTAGCGTGGTAAAATCTTACTGGCGTCTCCACCTTCCGACCTACGATTTATACGAAAAAAGAACAGTGTAAAAATAATTATAGTAGTTAAAAAATAAAATAAAATGGTTAACGGCTTAGGTAAATCATTACATCACATATACGTCCACCACGTACGTCACGTCACATATACGTCTCCCACAGCTGGGCGCAGACATACATATAGGTACCTACGTGAGAGTGAATTGGAGTCCCCACGCTAGCACAGTATACTTAATAGCAGTAATTTTTCTTCCTACAAAAGGTACATCGCGCGCTTGTATGTGTGCGCGCCGTGTACGAACGCACTACAAGCAAAGTTTTAAGAATGCGTAAGAATCGTGCTTCTGTGTGTGAATGCGTGTCGCGCGCTCCTAAACGGCCGAAGTTGGACTACTTGTTCGTCTTTATTCTTTGACGCTAGCCCTCTGCGGGTTGGGGGCTTCACATATACTCGTACCCAAGGACCCATGGATGTATAAAATAGAAGGATACCGCGCGGTCTAAGACGCGGGTGAAGCCAAGCAATGGCCGCCGAAGTGAGCATGTGTGCGTTGACGGCCCAATGGCAGCCGACCGGCCCATTATGCTGGTTGATGTGTGCGTGCGTGCGTACAAAGCGCCGGCTCATTGCCGGCTCATCATGAGTGCTTCACTTATCTGTTCGCGACGCTACGTCCATTTATTTTTAAGGTCCTTGCAAGGACCAAAATAAATAGCCGGACGGAGGCTCGCCAACAGAGAACTGAAGCCATTTCTAATACGCCGGCTGCTTGTACTTACGAGCCGCACGCACACATCAACTAGTTTTTTCCTATTGCGAGCAGCATGCACACATAGGTAGCCGGCGGATTAGACATGCTTCAGTTCTTTGTTAGCGATGCTCCGTCCGGCTATTTATTTTAAGGTCCTTGCTCGTACCTTTAAATTAAATAATAGGTGTATAATTAAAAAAAACCTAGTAATCTCAATTAACGCACACTTACAAACATATTTTTTTCCGACCATTTAAAAGCGATTACCGACGCAACTCCATATCCTTTCCCATAGTTTTCTCAATTGTAGTGCCCTCAATTAAATAATTATAGTCGCATTTTATTGGACAATTATAGGACAAGTCTCAGCAATAATCCATTAGCAGTAAACTAAGTTTTACGATGTAAACTGCCTATGAATTGTACGATTAAGTTTTACTTTAAGTACTTGCTTGGAGTTAGGAGTACAGTATTTCTGTCTGTTGGCACGGTGGGCCAATCAAGATGTTGAGCACTTAAGCTCAGAATTAGTAATAGTCAGACATAGAAGTTTTTGTGTCACGAATAAAATTATCCTAGGGACTTCCCGACGATATTAATTTATCGACAAATTGTACTTTCTTATGAGAGATATGACTATGAGATAACGTATAATATGAATATGCAACTTGCTATTTACCTATATACAGTATAAAGTCCGTTTTATTTGTTAAAATTGATGTTTATTTGAATTTTAAAATTCCTAAAAAGTATGCGTATTACTGAAATTAGGTATATGTATAATATATTCCGTATATCTTTATTTGCTTAAGTTGGGTTTTTTACAATATATATATAAAAAGTAAAATACAAAATGAAATTACAAAACATAAACACATTATAAAAAACCTAACCTAGGGTGCCGCCGGCAGCGGGGCGGGGCCCAGGCTACCGGTGGTTAGGGCCGCAGAGAGAGGAACCTCCTGACGATGCGCGCCGTGTCCAGAAGAACCGCTTTCTGTATCTGACCCTTGATCCAGCCATCTAGCGAGAGTCTCTTAAGATGGTGATCGAGACTCTTCGCTATAAGCCTGTTCGCCGAAACGACTATCGGAACAATGATCGCCGAATCAACATCCCACATGGCGGTAACCTCGTGAGCCAAAGCCAAGTCAAGGTACTTGCTGAGCTTGTCCTTCTCGGCCTTCACGAGGTTCTCGTCATGGGGGATGGTAACGTCGACGAGCACTGCACGGCGGTTTACCCTTGAATTGCCGACAGACATTTAATCGAATATTATTTAAAAGGCAACGTTCCAAGGATTTTCATTTCATCGACAAGTCATTGCGTCGATGAATCATTACTAGTTCATTTAAATCAGTGTTTTTTAATTGGTACTTGTGTTATTTCGTATACATTTTATATCATGTTTTTTCTTTACGGGTATTTTTATTTCATGTTGCTTTGAATGTAATAAAATTTATTCCGCATGAAATTATTTAAATTTGTAATCATTTCGGGTTTACCCTTGAATTGTCGACAAACATTTCATCGACATATCATATCATTTCATCGAAAGTTAATTTTCTCTGGAACCATATTTTTCTATAAATTAATATAAAACAAACCTAACCTAATCTACATGATGACTCTTTAAAAAATGGTTGTACGTTGTTTTGCCTAACAACTTTTTGCCTATTTTCGTTTTGCCTAATTTCATTTAGACTAATATTGTTTTGCATAATTATTCATTTTGCCTAATTTTTATTTGAGTGAAACTCGTTTCGTATTATAATCCTTATTTTACCTAAATTTATTTCGTCTAACATTGTTTTGTCTAATTTTTATTTAGTATAATCTTCTTTTGTGTAATGTTTGTTTAACATAATTATTTTTTGTATAACATCCATTTTGCATAATTTTGTTTGTTCTATATTCAGCAATTCGTTTTTGTTGGGGGACTCAGTTCAAATCTAACCTAACCTACTTTTCTGACAGCAGTTCGGTTTTGTTGGGGGACGCAGTTCGAACCCTAACCTAACCTAACCTAACCTAATTGAACTTATGGTTTGAGTTTTTTTTAATGCGGAGCCCCCCTTGTAGGGGGCTCCGCCCCCCCGTCCCCCCTTGTGGGGGGCTCCGCGCCCCGTCCCCCCGTTTTCTTCGTTATCCTTATAATTTACTAACCTAACCTACCTACTTTTCTGACAGCCGTTCGTTTTTGTAAGAGGCCGCAGTTCTAACCTAACCTAATCAACCGACTCACTCACTATCTACATAGCCAGGGAAAAATCATACCGAGACAATACGGCTTTAGATTGCAAACTAACACCACTACTGCCATGAACGACGCCCTAGACATCGTATTTACCGCGAAGCAATCCAAAGAGCAAATGAAATGAAATGAAATGAAATGAAATAATGAAATGAAATGAAATAATTTATTTCTGTAAGTAGGCCTCAAGGGCTCTTTCACATGTCTGATTCTTTCTTTTGGCGCTTCGGCAAATGACATTCTGGTGAGAAGAAGCGCCGGAAGAAACTCACCAGTTTCTCTTTTAAAATAAACATTGAGCATTACAATAATTGTGAAAATGCAATTTCAATAAGTGTATTACTTACTAATCAAACAAGTGCTTAACTAATAGCTATACATTTCAATAAACATAAAACTAAATTTTTCAGAGATGTAAAGGGTCTCTAGGGGTCAAAACAAGATAAATTAAAAAGAAATATGGGAAATAGAGAGACATACACTAAAATTAATGGAGATGTAAGGGGTCTCCGTCGTCAAAACATGTTTAGGAGGTGTAAAGGATCTCCAAACGTCAAAATACAAAATGGGAAACGAGAAATAAACTACTAAACTATCATTAAATTTACATGCTTTACAAAAAAACAAACTTACAGAAATTAAAAAAATCTGTGACTCGCATAATATAACTTAAAAACTAAAATTAAAACATTTTTTCTTAGAGATGTATGTGGTCTCTAAGCGTCCAAACATTGGCAAGTACAAAGAAGAATTTTAATATAGCATAATCTACATTCCTCAGAGATGTATATGGTCTCTAAGATTCAAAGTTAAATTATGTATAAAAACGGACTCTATGCGTTCAAGCTATAAGAAAAAAACGTTAACTTCAATTGAGAACAAGATGTAGTCTCTCACGTCAGTTCTATTAAACACTAGTATATCATTATCTAACACATTCAACATAGCCCATGCAAGCGTGAACAGACCGGACCCCACAAACGGCACCCGTTCACGAGCATGACGCGTATCTCAGCCATCGCCTCCCTCAACCATATTTTAGGGAAGGTTGCGACCCGATCAACGACGCCACCGTAAGCAAAGCCCCTTAAGCGAGCATGACATGCTCAAGCTGCCGGACATTGAAACTAAAATAATTTGTCCGGTGAGAAACGACAAAATGTGCTCTCATGTTACATGGAAGATGGGGCTATTAAGATTTAAAATGAATATTTCCTACAATATTTAGACTGCTTAATCACTTAAAGGCATTCTTATCATCTAGAAAGTCATTGACAGTGTAATACGCCTTGCTCAGCAAGTGTCGCTTAACATGCGATTTAAATTTGCTAGGAGGTAAATCCACTACATCGGAGGGTATTTTATTATAAAAGCGTATACAGTTCCCCACGAATGACGTACTAACCTTACGGAGACGATGGGCTTGCACAACCAATTTGTTTTTATTTCTTGTGTTGAAGTTGTGAACATCACTATTGAGCTTGAATTCATGGAGATTTTTTCTTACATACATTATGTTCTCGAGGATATATTGAGATGCTACGGTAAGAATATTTATCTCCTTGAATTTTTCTCTCAATGACACACGAGCTCCTATTTCATAAATAGATCGTACGGCTCTTTTTTGCAGTACAAAGATGGTTTGTATGTCTGCCGCTCTTCCCCACAATAGAATACCATAGGACATAACACTATGGAAATAGCTGTAGTACACAAGCCTGGCCGTCTCAACGTTGGTTAACTGTCTAATTCGCCTTACTGCATAGGCAGCGGAGCTAAGTTTACCCGCGAGAGTGCTTATATGAGCATTCCATTGCAGTTTAGAGTCTAAAGTGACACCCAGAAATACTGTTCGGTCTTCAAATTCTAGTTCCTCGCCCTTTAGTTTTACTTTAGCATTGTTGATCTGCTTCACGTTGGGTAATGTGAATCTGATACACTTGGTTTTCTTGGCATTGAGGAGCAGGTTATTTGCAGTAAACCAGTCCACAATAGTGGACAGAGCATCGTTAATGACATCGTAGTTATCATGTTTTCTCTCCACCTTGAAGAGAAGAGAAGTATCGTCTGCAAATAACACTATATCATGTTGACCTTGCACAAGATTTGGTAAATCATTAATGTATACCAGAAACAGGAATGGACCCAGAATAGAACCTTGAGGTACTCCAATGGCAACTGTTGAGCCTGCCGATTCAGTCCCGTTAATGACGACTCGCTGCGTTCTGCCCGAAAGGTAAGATGATACAAGGTTAAGGGCTTCGTCTTTTATTCCGTAGTGACTTAGCTTTCTTATTAAATTTTCGTGACTAACGCAATCAAATGCCTTTGATAGGTCGCAAAAAACTCCAATAGCATCTTGAGCCTTTTCCCAGGCATCGTAAATATGTTTAATTAGTACCGCACCGGCATCCGTAGTGGAGCGACCTTTGGTAAATCCAAATTGATTGCTATTAAGTAGCTTATTTTGATTGAAATGAGACATAAGCTGATTGAGGATAAGTTTTTCGAACACTTTGCTTAATGCCGGTAGTATTGAAATCGGTCTGAAATTTGTGGGGTCTGATTTCGTTCCTGATTTAAATAAGGGAATGATTTTGCTATGCTTCATTAAATCAGGAAATACTCCAGCATCAACACATTTGTTAAAAATATCAGCTAAATACGGTGCCACGGGCTCTATAATTGAATGCAACACTTTGACAGAAAGGCCCCAAAGATCTTCAGTCTTTTTCAAGTTCAGAGACTTAAATGTTTTTATTACCCTATTAGGAGTAACGTGAGCAAATTTAAAGCCTTCCGTGCATTCTGCTACGTTCATTTTCAATAATGCTTCAGCGACATCTGGCGACGAATTTAAAGACTTTGTTGTCTCTATAGGTATATTGGAGAAAAACCGCTCAAAATGATCTGCCACTTCCACGTCTGCATTCACCGAAGCATCATTAATTCGTAGGCTGTATTGATGATCTTTGACCCGGGTTTTCCCAGTTTCATCGCTAATTATCTTCCACACAGTTTTAATCTTATTATTAGAGTTCTTGATCTTTTTCGATAAGTAATCAGCTTTAGCGCTGGCACACATTAGCTTAAAAGACTTGGAAAAATTCTTTACATGCTCCAGAAATTCCGGTCTTTTATCAACTGTCCTCAAATCATACAGGTCGTAGAGTTGACGTCTCTTCTCGTGAATATCTGGTGTAGCCCAGTCACTGAATTTAGGTTTAACCTTGCCTTGAATTTTCTTCATACCGAAACAGGCGTCGAATTCTTTCTTAATGCAGTTAAACAGCGAGGAACACATACTGTCAGCATCATCGTGAGTAAATGAAAGATAACATAGTTGTTTCCATATATTTTGATTAAATAAATCTAAGCGTTTTTCCGATATAGGTCTGCACAGAGCGTCTTGTGGAGTCACAACCGTTTTTCCACTGAAGGAGGCTTGTTGTCCACAGTGGTCAGAGCTTAAGTTGTTAATAATAGATTTCTTAATCGCATCCATGTTACTAAATATGTTATCTATACACGTGGCGCTGGTAGCTGTAATTCGAGTAGGCTCACAAAACAGGTTCACCAGGTTAAAGGATTTAAAAGTGTTCAGTAAACTCACAGTCACTGAGGACTTTTCAAGCAAATTTACATTAAAGTCACTGTTTCGATAGCTATAAGGTTCGTAATTGGATGATTTCAAATTTAAATACTCGTTACGTGCGGTCACAGCGAATGTTTATTTGCAACTAACTTACATACACATTTCGATTTCGATTGATTATTACGGAAACATGCATGTGTGCGTTAAATGAATCGAACATGCCGCCCACCAAAAAATACATTTTTTAATCAAGATCCTGAGCGAAATATCACTGCTAATACTTATAAAAGATGACAGAATACAACTTTGTGGGCTTTAAACTAGACTAACCATTATACAAACACATGCATGTTGATTCCTACAAGTTTACAAACTGTAAATGGTAAGAACACCAAGGAACATTTTTATATGAAAATCAGTTTAAGTTATAACATATCCAATTAAAGATCAAACATTATTGTTGTAATTACACTTGGCCGTTCAATTCTTATACTAGAAATTATTGAAAATTTCAGTAAAGTAAAGACACTACCTAAATACTAATTTACATTGAGAAGATCATGCAAACATGCAGTAAAATCATGCATAAGGTACATTTAGTCTGTACTAGTACTAACAGGCATTTCACATAACTTAGACACTGAACGTTTAATAACGTCCCCGCGACACCGCACACTGTATACTCGAGTTAAGCCGTCTGGGCCAGGATGTTTCGCCATGATCCGACCAAGTGACCACTTTCCAGGTGGGAGCTGGTCATCCTTTATCAACACGACATCTCCGATGTTAAATTCAGATCCTCGTTTTAGCCATTTAGGCCTTTCCTGTAGTCGCGAGAGATATTCGGTTTGCCACCTGTGCCAGAAATCTCTGACTAGTTTTTGTGTCAATTGCCATCGAGACAATCTATTGATATTAACTTCACGTAGGTCAGGGTGCGGTATCGTGACAGGGGCTTCTCCTATTAAGAAATGCCCAGGGGTTAATGCTTCCACATCTGGGTCTCTTGTGTCGAGAGGTATGAGTGGTCGAGAGTTTAAGCACGCTTCTATTTCGCACAATGTAGTTGTCATTTCTTCGAAAGTAAGGCTGGTGCTGAGTATCCTCTTTAAATGAAACTTCACCGATTTAACCCCGGCCTCCCACAGACCCCCAAAATTAGGGCTATAGGGGGGAATGAAGTGCCATTGAGTTCCTTCCCCGGCCAACCTATTGGCTAAGTGACCCGGCAGTTGTAAACCTGCTTCTTTCCAGGCCGTTACTAGCTCTTTGTTAGCGCCAATAAAGTTCCGTCCTTGGTCACTCCATAAATGTGTGCACCTGCCTCGGCGTGCCACAAAACGCTTGAAAGCTCCTATGAAAGATTCTGAGCTCAGGTCTCCCACCAGTTCCAAATGAATGCATTTTACGGCCATACAAATAAAAATAGCGATGTAAGCCTTGTTGGATTTAGCTCCTCGTCCTCGTGACATTAATACTTGCATTGGCCCTGCAAAATCCACTCCGCTATGCAAGAACGGCCTGGCTTGCGTTATGCGAACCTTAGGCAAATCTCCCATAATCTGTTGTCTTGTAGTTGCCCTCTGCTTGGCACATACTATACATCGGTGGATATGATCTTTTATTACGTTCTTAGCCCGGATAATCCAGTACTTTGATCGTAAATAGCCAAACATAAGCGGCAATGTGCCATGTAGTGTCGTCTTGTGAGCGTCCGCGACTATCAGTGAAGTTAATGCATTTCGAGAGCCCAGAATGATAGGGTGCTTCGTTTCTTCTGGTAAGTCTGAATTTCTTAACCTGCCGCCCACCCTGAGGACATTTTTATCATCAAGAAAAGGATTCAAAGCCTTTATTTCACTATTTTCTTTGACATATTTGTTTTTCCTTAAATTATCTAGTTCTGCCCCATACTCTCTGCGTTGTACTATTTTGACACATCTGAGTAAAGCGTCTTCTAATTCCAACGTCGTTAATTCCTTTTCTATGTTTCCAGGGTCTCTCTTGCTATTTATGAATCGCAAACCGTAAACAATAGTTTTCAAGAGATCCAGTAACGTATCAAAGTTCTCCATTTTAATCCCAGTTTCTTCACTTTCCACATTTAAGTTCACCTGTATGTTTTTCCTTCTTTCTAAGTCTGTTTGTTTTATTTCAGGTCTCCTATAAGGAATGTCATAGCTTTGCAACCACTTTGGGCCCTTCCACCACATCTGATCAAGTACCAAGCCTTGTAAAGTCGTTCCTCTACTCGCCACATCTGCTGGATTGTCTTCTGAGGTCACATGATACCATCTTTGGTTGCCAATGTTATCCAGTATTTCCACCACTCGATTGCAGACGAAGACGCTCCACCTTCCAGGATCTCCAAAGAGCCATGACAAAACTACCGACGAATCTGTCCATGCGTATACTTGATCATCAGGTATTCTCATCGCTTCTTTGACTTGTTTCAGTAACCTAGACAACAGGACAGCACCACACAATTCTAGTCGTGGGAGGGATACTGGTTTTACAGGTGCCACGCGGGTTTTGGCAGCAATGATTCCAGTCTTTATACCTCCCTCCTCAATTTCCACTCTCAGATAAGCTACTGCACCATACGCCTTGGTGGAAGCGTCACAAAATCCATGTACGGTGACCATTTTCAGGTTACGCTGAGTTGTGTACAACCATCTTTCGACTTCAACGTTTCTGAGGTTAGCAAAGCCTTGACGTAAGGTTGACCATTTTTGCTTAGCATCAGGATTGACTTCTTCATCCCAATTAACACCCTGTAACCATAACTCTTGCATTAAAGTTTTAGCTGGCAGAATAGCAGGGGCTAACCAGCCCAATGGATCAAATAACCTTTGAGTGTGGGCTAGGATGCTTCGTTTCGTTATAGGTTCAGGACTCGCAGGTAGTTCAAGTGTGTATTGGAAAGAGTCTTCACCCACATTCCAGGACAGCCCCAAAGCTTGGATCATACCATCTAATTTAATCTCCATGTTTACACGTGAGCTCCTTTGAGATGGTTCTATTTGTTGAAGAAAAGATCGTTCATTCGATGTCCATTTTTGCAAGTGAAACCCCCCTCGTTGGAGTATTTCTTGTATTTCCTTTGCAGTAGTTATGGCTTCCTCTACAGTGTCATTTCCGGATATCAGATCGTCCATATAAAAGTCCTCCTTGATTGTCCTTGCCGCAGCGAGGTGGTCTTTAGCTTCATCGTCAGCTATTTGATGAAGAGTCTTCACTGCTAAATATGGGGCTGAAGCTGTGCCAAAAGTGACTCGAAGTAAACGGTAGTCCTTTATGTTTTCATTGGGATTATTACGCCAGAGAAGTCGCTGATAGTTTGCATCAGACTTTGTGACCAGTATCTGGCGGTACATTTTCTCAACATCGGCCACAAAACATACCTTTTTCATCCTCCATCGCATAATAATATTTCTGAGGTCCTCCTGTAACTGGGGCCCCACTAGGAGATCGTCGTTTAGTGACTTATTGTTATGACCCTTCGCCGACGCGTCAAAAACGACTCTGACTTTACTGGTCTCCTTCTCCTCTCTGACAACTGCATGATGAGGTAAATATACAGACGGACTTCTCATTTCTTCTGCTGGGACTTCCTCCATATGGTTCATGCCAAGGTAATCTTCAACTACCTTTGTGTATTCTTTCTTCAATTGTGGCATCTTCTCGAAACGTGTTTCTAGTTGTTTGAGACGTTTTAAAGCTATACTTCTAGTGTCACCTTCCGTTGCTTGCGGTTGGTCTATTTTCATCGGCAGTTTCACTACGTATCTTCCTTCATTTGTCCTGGAGTGCAACGTCTCGTAAATTTCTTCGCATAGTCGTTCATCTGCCGTGTGTGATCGTTTAAACGGTGGTTCTAATTCCCACATGTTTTTGAGCATACTATCCAAATCCACATGGTGATGCATTGCTATCAATTCATCATGAGCTTCTTCATTGTAAATGCTTCCGAATAGAATCCACCCCAGGCTGGTAAGTTGAGCACATGGTGACCCAGGGGGACCCTTGATGATTTTTTCTTTCATTATTTGAGCACATACCTCTACGCCCAGAAGCAAGTCCACTCTTCCGGGTTTGTCAAAAGTGGGGTCTGCTAAAGTAAGGCCCTTTAAATGCACCCAATTGCTTGCGGTTTCCTTAAACTGTATCTGTTTGGAGGGTAGCAGTGATGTTAATCGCGTGGGCATGACATACATTTTAACATTGAGGTTGAAATTGTCTTCGTATCGTGACAGAACCTCTAATTGTACTGCGTGGTTAACCGTTGCCTTAGTACCACCAACACCAGTAATATTCCCTTTTACTGGCACCCTTTTAGCCGTAAATAATTGAGCTGCTCTCTCGCTTATAAATGTCGCTTGTGACCCTGGATCCACCAACGCCCGCAGCAGGTTCATGTTCCCGTTCTCATCTCGTACAGGCACTACCGCTGTGGCTAGTAAAGCAGTTGACTCCTTCGTTGCAAAATTAGTAACTATTTCTTCTTCAGGTGCATCATCGGTTTGGCTTATGTTGTCCCCTTCTATGTTGGCATGAGCAGAGACGTTG
Source organism: Eudemis profundana (assembly GCA_947034925.1). Classification (NCBI taxonomy): domain Eukaryota; kingdom Metazoa; phylum Arthropoda; class Insecta; order Lepidoptera; family Tortricidae; genus Eudemis; species Eudemis profundana. Next base: position 18,463,286 of record OX344808.1, on the reverse strand, counting down.
GTTTTTTTTGTATCTTCGTGTACCGGAGTCAATCCCCTCCAATTAGTTTGATGCAAAAGTGAATGGTGTCGACGATGACAGATCTTGCAAGATACCTTTTGTTTGCAGAATTGTACTGAATGGCCTGGCAGAAGACAGTTGTAGCATAGTCGCTGATTCTTCACATATTCATTTCTATCGACGGGATTTAGTTTTCCAAATGCTTTACAGTGATACAACGCATGCGGGTCCTGACAGTAGATGCAGGTTTTGTCTGTAGTAGTAGTTGCATGGAATGATTTTTCCTTCACGGACCTTGCTAGTGATGATGATGCAGAGGTAAGTTCCAATGTGTGTACTTTATCTTCCAAAAATTGAAATAGTTGGTTTAAGTAAGGTAACTCATCGGTAGATTGTAGACTCACGTGTTCTTCCCATTGTTTATGACTCTCTGGATCCAACCTTTGCGTCGCTAAAAATATCAGCATGGGATCCCAGGAATTGGTGTCAATTGACAGACCTCGAAATCCATGAAGGCACTCTTTCATATTGTCAATTAGCGCTTTTAATTGTCCGGGGGATTGGTTCACCATCTTTTTTGTTGAAAAAAGTCTTTTGAAAATCGCATTTACCATAAGACGTTTATGACTGTACCGTTTTTTTAATGTATCCCAAGCCGGTTTGTAATTTTTCTCCACTACCTTATAATGCTTTAATGTTGTACTAGCTTCGCCCACCAAGCAAGACTTTAGGTAATGGAAACGCTGCACATCACTTAAGGACTTGTTATTATGTATGATTGAAGTGAAAATATCTTCAAACGACTGCCACTCTTCATAAACACCAGAAAATTTAGGCAGGTCCATCCTAGGTAGTTTCACATCCATCGCAGTCCTCATTTCCACGGCACCCAAAGAAGAATTCATTGACGTCATCGCGGATGCTGGTGTATTAAAGTCCATTATATCCTGAAGCGTCGTTTTCAAGTTCAAGTATTTTTCTTCACATTTATCATAATAGCCTTCAGTGAAATATAACAGAGTTTTCCTTTGTTCCGAGTTCGTTATCTGGAGTAGAACGGAATGCGTCTGTTTAAACGACATCCAATATTCGTCAATACTTTGCATGCGCACTTTCACATAACCGCTTGTTAATCTGTCTTTAGGACACTTTTTGAAATTCACTTCTGCTTTTTTAATACAGTTATAAGTTTCTTCTAATTGCACCGTAACTTCCTCTATTGTGTTTGTAGCCATATTGTTAATTCACAAATAACGTTATAGATCCGAAAACAACCAAATTATTCACTTTATAAATTACGATATCTATAACTTAGCCGCCGAGTAGCCGATGAGCGGTCACTAATGACTTTGTTTACGTTAAGTTGCACATGTGCCTTTGCCAGGTAGCAGCGAGTCGTCAGGCGACCGGCGATGTATTGTATTCTTGCAATTAACCTCCGGTTCGATTATGGACCATGTTTCGATAGCTATAAGGTTCGTAATTGGATGATTTCAAATTTAAATACTCGTTACGTGCGGTCACAGCGAATGTTTATTTGCAACTAACTTACATACACATTTCGATTTCGATTGATTATTACGGAAACATGCATGTGTGCGTTAAATGAATCGAACAGTCACCACACACAATCACACACTTTTTACTTCTAAAAATGTTACTGAGCACTTCATCCATAACTGACTCGAATAAACTATAGTCCGCCGATGGGGGTCTGTATACACATATGATTATAAATTGTTCCAATTCAATACACGAAAGTTCTACTTGGCGCTCAATGGACATGTTTACGATATCCTTGCGTTCTTTACATTTCAAATTACGCTTCAACATAATTAAAGAACCGCCGCGATTATATGACTTTCTAGAGAACGAACTCGCTATAGTATGATTGTTAAAATTAAACATAAATTCGTGACCTTTAAGCCAGTGTTCAGTTATACACAGAATATGTATATCTTTACAGTCTATAAACAAACTGATCTCATGTTCCTTACTTGTGAAACCTTGTATATTTTGGTGAACTACATTTATTGCATCATTATAACTTATACTAGTGTTACAGTCGTCAATGGGCTCAGAGCCGGTGGGTGCACGCGTTGTCGAAGAGGTTAGTTTAAATCACCCGCCGGCTCCGGCATAGAACTCGCGCCGCTTAACGCAGAATCCTCCTTAACACTATCACACGCCATGTTAGTCATGACGGGGTCTACAATATTATATGCTAATAGTTTAGCACAGTCGCGTAAGTACCTACCCGGGAGGTGGGTACGTCTGCGGGTCAGGACGAAGCGCTTAATAAATTTATTCGTATCGAAATACAAAATCGTACTATTATACAACGACAACTTATACAATAATGAATTGAAATAATCAATTTTTTTTGTCACTTTTTCTGACATTTTTTCCGAGAAAGGCAACGCACTAATAATTATTCTACCAATGCCTTCCTCGGCGAGGCGGGTGAGGGTCTCCGACAAGGTAATAATATCTCGCTTGGTGAAATCGAGACTATTTCCCAACAGAATGACCAGCGTAGTATCGCGGTCGAACCTATCGGAGGAGACGCAAGAGACCAGATGATCGACGGAGGCGCCCGGTAGACAGTTGTTGGTAACTTTCTGCCTCAGATGTTTGGCCATCAATACGCCGAGCCCGACGCCCACCCCGTCGGTGTACAAGATCGTCTTCCGCGGCGTCGCGGGCGCGGCGGCGACGCTCGGGGCGCGCGCCGAACACGGCGCGGCCGGAGCGGCCGGGCCCGCGCCCGGACAATCCAACGGCGCGAGGTGAGGTGCGGGCGGGGGCGGCGGGGGCGGCGCGGGCACTGGAGTCGACGTGCGCACGGGTGTGTGCGGCGTGCGGGACGTGCGGGGCACGCGGGGCGTGCGGGGCGTGCGCGGCGTGCCGGGCGCGCCGGGTGTGCGCAGCGCGGCGGCGGCGCGGCGCAGTGCGGGTGCCGGCGAGGCCGGCCTGCTGGAGCAGGCGGCGCCACTGTCACCCGACCCGGCTTTGCTTATAAAAGAGTCAATACCCGCAGCTTTGCCATTGCCGAGGTCGATCAAATTATTAATAAAGCCTATATACTCTTGCATTTCCTTACACGATAGTTCATATTTGTTGGTTATGTCTCGGAGTGATAATTCTAATCTCTTAAGTTCTTGATCGGCAAGCTCCAACTGGTTTTGACACTTCAGGAGATCTTTAGTCAATGCTATGTTACTGATTTTAAGTGGAACCGATTTGAAAAATAACCTGTGGCGTTTCTGTAAGAGTTTTGACTTTGAAATAAACTTTTTCAACTTAAGATATTTTTTTATCTTGTTAGAACCCCTCACTGATATATTTCTATAACAATGTTTAGGCATATATACAGAATCTGTCAGATCTATTGTTTCAATTATAGGAGGACTTACAATACTATCATGCAAAAAGTCCATATTCTCACAACTATTGAAGCTGTTTAGTTCTGCATATATACTTAGGTTATTCTCCGCTGGCTTGGGACACTGTTTGCAGATGACATTTTCCCTTAACTGCGTTTCCTCGAGCTGCTGTTCTAGGTCTCGGATGCGTTGCAGGGCCTGCTCGTGGATCTCTTGACACTGGAGGTATTGGTCAACAGATGTTTGGAGTTCATTCCGTTCAGCGACCACATCTTCATACTCGATGTCCTGCTCAGCGAGCTGGCGTTTAAGAGTAGTGTTCATTCGTACAACACGTTCTATTTCCTCTTCACTTTCTTCTCGCTCCTGCACAAGCTTGTCATTTAGCTCCTTGGTTGCTTTCAACTCGAGCTGTGTTTGCCGGAGTTTGGTAGCCAGGACATCCATGCGTGTAGTTGGCTTGGTGATCTGAGCTGAAAACATTGTGGTGGGGTATAGTATCTGACTAGATATTGAATTACAAGAAGCCTGAATTAAAGTATATGTTTACTAGTACACTCAGTATACCAAAATATTAACTTTTAATGGTGTTCAGTACAATTTTAAGAAAGTAATAAAGTACTTAATGCTATGTAACCTGTTTTACTAAGGTTATATTAGTTTAACACACCTGTATAAGTCAGGTTACTTATGATTAGAGATACTTTCTGAACTCGGAAACATACATACATACTATGCATTAACTATGGTCTTTTTAATAGATATCTGATCAAATAACCTACTTTAACCTAATTAAAAGTTATAAAATATGAAAAACAATACTTCCCCGGTTTAATTTCGATGATTAAACAGCACAGGCAGAAAAATATTCAAATGCTGGAACGTTATCCAGTCGTTGACAGTTGCTCGTTTCTTTGTCGGTTTTAAGCAGCCAATATCTTGTTTCGTAGGTAACTAAAACTCTTGACTACATTTACACTGGTTGTTTATAAAGTAATGTTCACTTTTATAGCTATAATCGCTAGTTTCAGGATTAATACTTAATTTAAATATTATTCTAAAATACGGTAGCAGGTTATAGCGGTGTCTCTAGACATAAACCCTCGATCACATATTTACGTCCCTCGCTTTCAGCTCGGGCCGCAAACTTCTGTGATCTCGGCCTTTCTTTGTATTACCACCCTAGTTATGTAATGTACTATTGAAAATTCTTACAACAGAAAAATGTGACAATGTATAGTACGACATATAAAAATGTATTAAAGTAATACGTCGAATAAATGAATTGCAATGAAAATGCCAACATTTTCATGTACGCCGACGACGTCACGGCCGTAGTTAGCGCGCCTACCGAACGAGAGCTAGAGGGAGCCCTTAACGACGTTGTGACGCAACTAAACGACTGGTTTAGGTCGAACGGCCTGGCACTAAATAAAGAAAAAACGTGCTTTATCACTTTTAAACTCAACGGGCACCCGAGTCAGGACCTGAAGGTGTGTGCCGGCGATGCCCCTATACAGCACGCGACCCGCACACGCCTTCTCGGGTTCCACATCGACAGCGCGTTGACGTGGGAGACGCACATAGACGAGGTGTGCGGCCGGCTCGGGCGCGCGTGCTTCGCGCTGCGGCGGCTCGCCCGCACCGCCGGTCGAGTCGCGGTACGCCAGTGTTATTTTGCGACGGTGCACTCCCTGCTCACGTACGGAACCGAGCTGTGGGGCCGAGCCGCGGACTGGCGGAGAGTGTTCGCGATGCAAAAGAGAGCGATTGGAACGATGGCCGGCGTGCCAGCGGACGCTTCAGCGCAGAGGCACTTCCGGGAATTGAATATTCTACCCTTGCCTTGTTTATACCTGTATCAGGTGGCGGTGTTCACTCACGAACATCTTGATGCTTTTAAGCGCAAGGGGAGGAACTTCAATTACGGATTGCGTAGCAATAAGCACGAGAGCAGGCTGGTGGCAGATTCGCACAAACTCGCCAAATCGGAGCGATCCGTATATTTTGCAGGGCCCTCTGTTTACAACCGTTTGCCTGACACAGTAAGAAATGCAGCTTCCGTTCCTAGTTTTAAAACAGCATTAAAAAAGTGGCTTCATGAGAATAATTTTTATAGTTACCAAGAATTTTTGAATTTACCCCTAGCATTGTAGGTAAATATTAAATAATTATTTATTTATTTATTAAATTAATTTTCAACAATGTAAGTACTACGTGACATTTATACAATGTAATGTACAATGATTTTTCGGACGTATAACGATGTTATCAATAAATAATTTCATTTCATTTCATTTCATTTCATTTCAATGTTTAGTAATTGTGCCAATTAAAACAATTTGAAACAAATCAGCGATCAAGTAATATTCGTTGAATAGTATTTCTACGCAGTAAGAAAAATTGAAATGAATAGTAGGGCGGTTCTCCTCAAAACATTATTCTTGACCAAAAAAATGTCTATTTTACAAACCCCGCGATAGAGCATCTTTATTAAGCCAGATGTATACATACATTAAAAACACAACGTTTTATCATATAGGCACGCAACAAAACCCATTAATATTCATTATAGTTACTTTTTTGTTTAAAATGGTGTTTCTGATAATGACTCCTTATGATAATAATGACGTTTTTGTAGAAAATAATCACGGCTCGTTGCCAGCAATGATTTTCACCTGAGAATCAGGTCTGATGTATATTGATTTAAGTGTTTTTTTTTTGTTATGGTTTATGATATGGACGACAAAAATAAAATTTGAATACATCGACACTGGAAATTTCAAATTTCGTCAAGGACATTTTGTAAGTACACTAAATACACCATTGGCATCAGTGGGTATTTCTTTTCTATCTGTTCTATTGAAATTTTGGAAACACTTCAAATAAAAAAGTTATGAGATGATTAAAATTTGTCGTAACTTCCTAAAATTTAAAGTTGTATCATACAATATAGTGCTCATACGGTCCCTTTGTTATAGGGGTCAATTTAGCATACGAATTTATATTTTCATACATTTTATGGTTTTTCACTTATGTGCTACATTTTTAAGTCCCCTTTAAAAGGGGACTAACAATGTAGTAATATACGCGTTGTAATCCGTTTAAGTTGTTTTATTACAATGAGTGATTATCGCGCAAACCGAAGACAATATTATAAACTTATTCTTTTCTTAAACAGTTAAGACAATACTGATTATCTCGTAGGTATGGTTATTTGGAACTCTAAGAATTATAATTTTTATGCCAAACCTAGCCATAAAGTGGCTTTTTCTGTAAGCGTAGCGTACGGAAAAAGTCGCTTTCTGGCCAAGTGTAGACATAAAATGATGTACATAACACGGGAGGTAATAAAAAAAGCCCTCGATCGCAGATTTACGTCCCTCGCTTGCAGCTCGGGCCGCAAACTTCTGCGATCTCGGCCTTTCTTTGTATTACCACCCTAGTTGTGTAATATACTATTATGTGCAAGTAGCCGAGTTTTGAATATATTACACCACAACTAGGCTTCGGTATTCCAAATAACCCCAGGAAACTTTACATAAGTGCCTGTTTCAGTCAAAAAATAAAAGACAAAGCTAATTGTTTACTATTATTAAACCGCGCTTATAATACGATTCAGCACATATGTCGTTTTTGAATGAATACTTGAAATGACATTGTCAATGGTTGTGTGCATATAAATGAAAATACTTATTTCAGTACAAAAAAGTTCTACTTCGGAAAAATCATTAATTAGATCACCTACTTAAATAAAATAATGTAATAATTGAACTTCGAAAATTATTCCCTCATAACATTATCGTCTTCACTGCTATCTGTATCATCACCTGGCACAAAGAAAATAAAATAGACGATTAGTGTGCTAAATAGTGTTAAGTATGTACGTTGTAAATAATTACGTTCGGTCACAATTGTATAACATGAAAATTATGTGGAAAATAATGAGAGATTTGTTAAATACTGTCGACTATAATATTTTTTTATAAAACACACACACAGCATTTACCAAGAAATACGTTCTAAATGTATTACAGTGAAACCAGGATAACTGGGAACTGGGTAAGTGAGAAACCTCCATAGCTGGAACTCATACTGAGGTCCCGGCACCTAAAGCACTGAATTAGGTATCTGTGTTAGTGGGACACAACAGACATCTATGTCTGTGATTAGTTCTTTTGATTTTATTGTCTTATTTGGCTCTGTAAATGAGGCGACATAAAAATGACCTCTGTTGTGTCCCACTAACAGAGGTCATTTTCAGAGACCTCTATATCTGGGATTACCTAGTCCCTAATTACCCTTTATAAATAAAAGTCGAAAGATACGCGATGAAATCTGTGTCGTTTATAAAAAACATGTTTGATTATATTACTTTTAATACCTATTCTGATGTTAAACAACTCATATACATATGTGTATACATAGACATTGTTTACTTTATTTAGTAATCGCTCCTCTATAACTGAAATAACCTCTATTATTACCCTCTATTAATAGAACCCTCTGCAAATGAGACAGATATTTATTTATACCTGGATCTGAGAAACTGGGTAAGTCGAATACCTCTTTAAGTGAAATAAATTTGCGGGTCCCTTGAGGTCCCAGTTATCCAGTTTACACTGTATCTATAAAAGTCTTAAACTAAGAAGATATTACAGATTGACTTATAATTATATTTATTTATTCTATGTACTTTTGTGCAAACGGTACTTCGAAATCGTATTCTTATCGAGGTTTGATAATAATAATTATGATTAACTTTTTCTTCATCATTATTTTTACTAATTTCTGATTGCTTTCCGATGTAATTATTCGATAATTTATTTTCTTTTTAGAGGACGAAGGTGAAATTTGTCGAGTGTGCATCAAATTCAGTGAAACATCAGTTGCTCTTTACTCTCACACTCACACACATTCATTCACTCACTTACACACACACACACACACTCACACTCACTCACTGTCACTCACTCACTCACTCACATTCATTAACGCACTCTCACACACTCACTCACGTTCATACACTCATCCATTCACTTACTCTCACTAGGTAACTGACTCACATTCACACACACCCGGTCACTTACACACTCACTCGCTCATTCATACTCACTCCCGCACAATCACTCACTCACATTCACACATACTCACTCATCCACACACGCTCAAACACTCACACTAACTTTCACTCATACATTCAATCACTCTCAGTCACTCACTCACATGATCGAAACTATAAAATACACGTTTATTATCTAGGAATTCATATACTAAAATCATTATTAGTACCTAACAATCGTCATTATACTCCTTACACATTGTCATTATTGGCAACACGCGTCTTTGGTTTCTCTGACAATGTTGCCGAAAATGATGCTGCCAATAATGACAAATTCTAGAAAATGTGGATTTACAAAACAATTAGGTATATTAACAAGACAAGAATGCACTAAATAGTGTTAGTCCCATGTGTACTTTGATATGGTTATACAATAATACTCCACTGTAAATAAAATTATGAAGATACGGTGAATAATGTGACAGACCATAATGATGACAAACTTTGGAGAATCAAAATGAAACGCTTATTACTCGAATCTCGCGACGTATATCATCTCCGAAGTTTGGCGATCTACTGAGGTGTGGAGTGAAGTGTTACTTGAACACGAAATTACCCTCCTTTTGCGATTTATTATAGGCAAAAATCGTACGGAAAACAGTGTTTCCCCTAGTGACGTTTTTTTTAAACATTTTTTGATTTAATTTTTGGGCAAGTTGTAATAAACTTTTTGAACATGTTTTTGATGAAAAACAATCTTTAGTTATTTAAGTATAATACTGATGTGCAGAACTTAAAACATTCCTTATAGTTATTTTTTTATGACATCAAATATTGGAAAAAATGGGAATGGGACACGCCTATTTGTGCCATTTTAGATACAATTTTCTCAATATCTTTTTTTTGGGTGATTCAAGCTCAAAGCGGTTTTTGCGCCATCTGCCTTATTTATCTAAGTAACGAAATGAAATACTTCGGCTCTGGAATTCCTTAGTATTTCGGATTACCATAGCGAGACATAAATTTTGACCCTCTTAAATATTCGCCCAGTAAATGAAACAAAAAAACGCCAAACAATATTACTAGTACTAAAGTTTCGATGAATCGTTGTCGATGAAATAATATTCGATGAAAAGTTTGTCGGCAAAACAAGGGTACACCCTGCACGGCGCTTTGATCGATCGAATATATTATCATTATATAACATCGATCGGTAGTGACTAGTGATTAGCATTTTAGTTAGGTAAGTAATTTCGTTTTTATCCGGTGAACTTAATATCAACTATGAAATGTCACTTTGAAATAAGTATTTGAAACAGTTATCGATAAATTTAATATCGGAAGGAAATCCTCAGTTAACGTTTTGGCCACCTAGACTTCTATGTCTGGTAATAGTAGGTACTACGTACGTACAGAAGTCTCTCTCTGACAAAACTGACGTTCGGGTCCGACCACCGGATGGAACGCACCGGATCCGACCGCCTCTTTCTAGTACTATTACTTATTCTGTACTCGAAATTAAAAATGTACATCCTTGTTCTATAAACAAGTTAGGTACTCTGTTAATTATGTGATCAGCGTGATTATCAAATTACGACCCGCTTTGGTCACAATTAAACAAACATTAATTACTACAGCTATTTAGATCACCGTTTAATATTGATCGATTTCGTCATCAACGTCTAGCAATGATTATTTGTTGTGTCGGCGGTAGCTAGTGGCTTTTTATAGGAATTTTAAGTATCCGTGGCGCCAAATAGCCAACGCAGGCCAATTAGTGGGCTCCTATATTACGTGTACTCGTATCCAGGGTCGGGCTTGTTGTATAGTGAGGCACTGGCCTTTGCCAGCCGGGCCCTAGCTCCTAGCTTACGTGAGCCCGCTAGCCTGCGCAGGCCCCTTACTTTACCTAGGCTTTCAATAGCAATTGGCTACTTGACAACTTTTTTCTGTGATATGTTACAGGAACACCTCTCAATAATAGAAATATTAGTGAAAAAGCCACTTCAATATCATAAAAACTCACCGAGATACTACAATGTTAAAATCACATTTTTAGACTTTCCCAAATAAGTGCCGAAACGCTCCCTACTGAAGCCTGTTATACAGTGACGTCACTACTCATACGTTGTTTGGAGAAATCAATAACTTTGTTCTGCAACTATGTTAAAACTTGCATTTATCGTAACGGTTTCATAACAAAAGTTACTATAAATTTAATGGGTTATTTAATGGTATTAATAGTTTTTAATAGTTTTATACTTTTAAAATGGACTTTCCCACCCAACTTTGGAGACTCATAAAAAAAGTTACACGTTAGATATCAAACTCAAAACTTGAACATATTTCCTAATTATGCTTATTTTAACAGGATCTTATATAATTTTTACAAATATCAGTTACAGTCAAATTGTCGACACGAACTTAGTGGGAGCAACACCGCCTACGAAGCTAGAGGTCTCGGGTTCAAATCCTGGTAAGGGCAAATATTTGTGTGATGAACAATTATTTCCTGAGTCATGGATGTTTTATTGCTATTTAAATTTAAGTATGTTTTTATCTATACACCGTGGGCCCGTATAACCCGACCAACTTTAACCATGGATTCTAACAACTATTAGAAGTAATAAAAGTTATGTGACGTATAGTCGATTAACGCTTACTTTCCGAGATATTCATAATTTTTAAAATAAAAACTCCCAAGTGTAACAAGCCCTAATAAATGTGACTAAGATACTTTTACTGATTTTTTAAAATCCTTTAACTAAACAGCAATTAACCTTCGCAGTATTAGATGGTAAGCGATTACAAAGCCAAAATATTGACCTTTCGTTTCCATTTTAGCTTTTTTTTTCCTTTTTACATAACTTCTCCAATAAGGACATGTTTATAACGAGGGACTGAATTTATGGATTTGTTTTGTTCCATAAGACTATTAATGTAAAATGACAAAATTCGACCTATGTTGATATAACGTTATTTACTTGTAATACCATCAAGAATACGTGGTTAAAGTTGGTCGGGTTGTACGGGCCCACGGTGTATAAGACTATAAGTAAATACGTGTTATTATTGTCGTCCTTGTACTCATAGTACAAGCACTGCTTAGTTTGGGACTAGGTCAGTTTGTGTAAGATTGTCACAGAGTAAAAAACATCGGTTTTAATACCGGGATCGGTATTATCCATACAAATAATACCGGTGTTGGAATCCTTACTATTACTACCTATGCCATAGTATTCCATCAACCTTCAGTCTGCGTTCGGCCCTGTAAGAAGTTAAGAAGCGACACGTACCACTAAAAGCGTGTCTATGGCACTTAAATTAAAAGATATCTGAGACGCATTCATCTACATTTTTAGGGTTCCGTAGCCAAAATGGCAAAAACGGAACCCTTATAGTTTCGTCATGTCCGTCCGTCTGTCTGTCTGTCTGTCCGTATGTCATAGGCATTTTACTCAAAAACTACATGATGGATATTGATGAAATTTGGAATATAGGTTTATTTTATGAGCCGCTACTTAGTTTGGTATATAAATAATTAAAATAAATATTTTTAGGGGGGGCACTCCATATATGTTAAAGACAGTAAAAAAAAAATTTTTTAGCAAATATCAACGTGTGGTACATAGTTCGACAGCTCTTTAAAAAACACTATAAGGTTCCTAAGTAATGTTTTTGATTAAGTGAATGTATTTGGAAATAATCGCTCCGAAAGTTGTGTAAATAGTGTCCCCCCCCTCTATTTTCTAAACCGTGCGTCCGAAAAATATGAAAAAAATCACGAAGGTAACGCTTAATTAATACTTTCAAAGACAATTATTTTCAACAAGATCGAATGTACCGTTTTTGAGTTATTGCCGATAAACTGCGCTTCTCAACAAAAGGACGTAATTGCTATGAAGATACGCTCTTTTGTTGTTGTACTTTTTTTACATCGTATTTTTAGGGTTCCGTAGCCAAAATGGCAAAAACGGAACCCTTATAGTTTCGTCATGTCCGTCCGTCTGTCTGTCTGTCTGTCTGTCTGTCTGTCTGTCCGTATGTCACAGGCATTTTACTCAGAAACTACATGATGGATATTGATGAAATTTGGAATATAGGTGTGTTTTATGAGCCGCTACTTAGTTTGGTATATAAATAATTAAAATAAATATTTTTAGGGGGGGCACTCCATACATGTTAAAGACAGTAAAAAAAATTTTTTTCAGCAAATATCAACGTGTGGTACATAGTTCGACAGCTCTTTAAAAAACACTGTAAGGTTCCTAAGTAGTGTTTTTGATTAAGTGAATGTATTTGGAAATAATCGCTCCGAAAGTTGCGTAAATTGTGTCCCCCCCCTCTATTTTCTAAACCGTGCATCCGAAAAATAAGAAAAAAATCACGAAGGTAACGCTTAATTAATAATTTCAACGAAAATTATTTTCAACAAGATCGAATTAACCGTTTTTGAGTTATTGCCGATAAATTGCGCTTCTCAACAAAAGGACGTAATTGCTATGAAGATAGGCTCTTTTGTTGTTGTACTTTTTTTACATCGTATTTTTTAGTCACGGCTATGGAACCCTACACTGAGCATGGTCCGACATGCTCTTGGCCAGTTATTTACCTTATAGTTACGGCTATGGAACCCTACACTGAGCATGGTCCGACATGCTCTTGGCCAGTTATTTACCTTATAGTTACGGCTATGGAACCCTACACTGAGCATGGTCCGACATGCTCTTGGCCAGTTATTTACCTTATAGTTACGGCTATGGAACCCTACACTGAGCATGGTCCGACATGCTCTTGGCCAGTTATTTACCTTATAGTTACGGCTATGGAACCCTACACTGAGCATGGTCCGACATGCTCTTGGCCAGTTATTTATTTTTTCTACTCCTGTACTTTTATCTATCTTTTACTTGGTCACGAACACTAATATTTCGCACATAAGTTTCGAAAAACTCATTTTACGAGCCAGATTCTGCTTGAAAGGCGCATGTCCGAACCACTCGGTTACCTTAGCTCCGAACATTGTTTAAGAGTAAATGAAAACAAAAACTAGATTCTAAAGGCAAAAATTAAAAAGAATCTACTTTAGTTTCATATCGCTCGACGTCTCGCTCCGTTTCGCCCGAGCATCGAACTTTGGACATACCAGAAGCACTCACTAGACCGAGTACGATAAATTAATAAAATGAGATATGGTACTTATACATATATCAGTATAACGCGTGTCTATGTGCAGGGAGGTGTAACAAAAACTCGTTAATTGCATCTTTTGCTTGGATTAGTCGGGTAAAAAGTAGCCTATGTGTTAACCGCGCTCATAATCTACCTGTACACTAAATTTCATGGAAATAGGCCCGAAAGTTTTTGCGTGATGCGGGAACTTATGAAATTTAGAAAAAACTGTTTATTTAAGGTCAACTGAGGTAATTGGGTCTATGGGGGCAAATGCGTCTTTTAAGGATTTCATTAAATCCGAACTCTTTAAAATTATTTCTACCGTACCTACCTTTAGTTTACGCTGTATTTTACAGGCAGGTACGGTAGGAATCATTTTAAAGAGTTTAGATGAACTGGAATCTTTAAAAGACGTATTTGCCCCATAGACGCAATTACCTCAGTTGACCTTACGTATTATTATTTTCAATAGTCCCAGTAACTTTTTTTGGCAAAATCTTTAATGTATACAAACGCAGTCTTACTACGAATTATACTATATGTAGATAGATAGATTAAAATGATAAATTTTGCGCTGCACGCACGCAAAGAAAAATCACACCGTAAGAAAGAATGAAAGCGGCGAATATACACGTAGGTACATATAACTAAAAATATTTTTACAAATGTATATAATTAATCTAAAACAAAAACCTTAAAGTAAAAACAATTACAACTAGGCTGTACTTAAGTATTACTTAATAATCCATTTCTAAAATGAGCCCCTGTGGCATGCCATGCATTGTGCCGAGAATGCTGGCAGCATTTTCTCTCTTATTTACTGTGGAATCGCGATGCCTTATTTTATACGCTGAGCGAGGAAGCTCTTTCCCCCCGTGGCGTCGACCAACCGCTTAGAAATGTCTTTGAAAAAGACCTGTGCCGTTGGGCCCCACGGACCAAGGGCACAGATTAGAGAATATAAACAGATATTTCAGTGTCGCGCGTTTCCATACAAAAAACAAGAATTCCCACGCTTGTGTCGAAGCCGCAACAGGCCATAAAATGGTAGTTGGCGTTGAGGCCCCTGTATTTCCTCCGCTTGATAGTATAGGACGCACGGTTGCGTCCCATATTAGCACCCCTCCCATCTTCCACGGAATTAGGGACATCCCAAGAAAAATAAAATAAAAAACCGGTCAAGTGCGAGTCGGACTCGCGCACCGAGGGTTCCGTACAAACTCATAAGTAGATACGCGAATAGTTCAAGAAAAACTGTATGTCGATTTGTTTAGTAGAAGCAAATAAGTATATGTTATGATTTTTGCAAATTTCTAAAAATCAGTGCAAGTTAGGAAAACCGTTATATTTTCCCTGTAATATTTAGAACCTGACGTGTAATGATTCTATTTAATAGCAAGGACCATTAAATCAAGAGGACTGTTATTCTCCATACAAAATGCTGTTCCCCGAATTTACAACGCCATCTATGTATAAGCTTGGTAAAATAATTATAATATTATTTACAATTATTTAACTTTGCAAACGTGACACAGTATTTAAATTTATTTATTATTAGCTGTTTACGAACTAATTGTTACTATACTATGTTTCTTTGTTCAATTATAACATCGTTAAATGTTTAGTGTTTTAGCGCCATCTAGTTTTTTTCCCGGAAATCCCCTAGCGTGAAAAAGGCCATCGCTTAGTTTTGCTACTCTCCGCTAGATGGATTAATGGATGGATTAAGTTTTTGTAAATTTCTAAAAAAGTATTAAAGTTAGGAATACCGTTCTATTTTTCCTGTAATGTTCAGGTTGATATTGATAATCAGTAATTATGATACATTTTTCTGATCAGTAACTTCGGAGATAATAGGGGGGGAATGGTACATAAAAATGTATAAATTAAAAACTACTTATTTAAGAAAAAAAATAAAAATGGTGTTTTAATCTACAAATTAAGCCCTTTCATTTGATACCCCACTCAATACAATAGCCCTACTTTCAATTTTCAATTTAAAAAAAAAAGTAAAAAAGTTACAAGATATTTTTTATGTCCAATAAGCTCGGGTTAGCTACTTTTAACACTATTCCAAATTTCAAATCGATAGCATCAGTAGTTCCTGAGATATCTGGCTGTGACAGACGGACAGACAGACAGACAGACAGACAGACAGACAGACAGACAGACAGAGTCGCACCATAAGGGTTCCTTTTTTACCATTTTGGTACGGAACCCTAAAAACTAATAACCAATTTATAAGTCTACCTATATGACTCTAATTTACACTGTTAAGTAGAATGACCTAAGAGACTTAATTGGTTTGCTGACAAAATATCTCGTATTGTGCAATGAAGGTAGAGTACCTGCTTAAAGGTTGCAATTAAGGTAACCTAGAAAATGCAGCCAATTAAACGATGTAAAACAGTTAGTTACATACTGCGCGGCTAGCACAACACGCCCGCGACATATCTCCCGCGCGATTGAGAATTTCCATACTGGTTATAAGGCTCAATGTCAATGGCTTACTATACACTAACGTTAACCGTCCTTCATCGCGATAATAACTGCGTTTCCCGTTAATGCGGCCCCAGCATGATAGAGTACAAGTTTCGGATTGGCGGCACCAGTTGGCAGCACCTTCGTTGTGCACGTTCCCTATTCGTGCCTTCTCATCGATGGCTGTGTTGCGTGTCCCGAATCCCGCAGGAGTTTTTTTTCAAATGGTGTACATTTAACTAAACGTATACAATTAACTCGCCAAACTGCTAAGACAGTTTATTGGCGAGATTGCACTCATATGTCACAGTTTTTCAGTTTTCTTATTCGTTATGATTTTGGGAATTTGGGATCGCATGGGATGCAGGATCCCGCAAGACAAGCAAGGCAGCTCTGTATGAGACTGAAATTGAAATAGCATGGAAATAGCAGAGTCCTTTACTTACTGTTCATTTTTTGATACAAGTGAGATCGGAGAAAAGACAACTAAATTTATTTTCCATAAAGTCGACTTTTTTTTCGAAAATCTCCAATACCGATACTGAAACCGGAACTCCGGACTTGAGTATCAATACCGGATCTCAATACGGGTATTGAGATCCGGTAATGATCTGGTTTTGCATGCCCTAATACACTACCTAACCTAACTGTCTTGTGCTGGGTGTGCAGACCTTTGCCATTCTTTACATAGAATAGGTATAACACTAAGTATGGTTTAGGTGCATGTAGTATTTGATCCCGTCCTATGTGTGTTAATTGCGTCGTGAGGCTAGGTAATCAATAGTTAATCAGGTGCAAATTGAGTATATTTAACCCCTATGTAAATGGGTAATTTCGCAGTACTTAATGAAAATTGTGTATCAGTGCATCACAACTGCACGCTGACTGCGCAGTTGTGATGCAGTTCCCATACAAATCGTAGCGAGTTGCAGTTGGGTTGCAGTCCGTCTGTATCGGCCCTTTTAAAGAGCTTTATTCCACTATACTTTTTTGCGCTTTAAGTATTGAAGTGTAGACCTTTAAGATGGCTTCAAAACGCTACTTTAGGACGGCTTCACAGCATAGGAATCCACCTATTAGGAAAGCAGCTGACTATGTTCCCTCTGTTCCAGGTGACGACGAGCTCCGCCGGTCCAGCCTCATCCGAGGCCGTTTCACCCGGCGTCCCCGCTCCTTCCTGTCTGATCCGGACGACGACATCTCAGCAGGATTCGAAAGAATCATAGCTGTGAGGTCATCGGACGGAGTCCGACGAACACAGCGTCGCTCCCGCCGGCGGAGTCGACCTCCTCGCGACAACAGCACACAAGGGCCGCGTCCTGATTTGCCCCAGGGCCCGAATGTCCTGGTTTAACTTTACTCCGACCTTGCTCGGACCCCGCTGAGTTTCTTGCCGGAGCCTTCTTAGCTGGGCTAGGTTTAGCGAACCGGCAACTAAAACTCCCATTCGTTCGATACACACGCTCACATAAAGACAGGTTGATCCGCTTCATCCTTCCCGCTGGTGCTGCTCACTTTGAGCAATCAACGAAAAGTCATGGTGGCCCTGGCCAAACGACCTGGTTCCCCTGATCCCAGGCGTTCAGGCCCCCACCTAGCCCTACTAAATCGAGGTGGACTGGGACAAGCCACCTGGTTCGACCCCAGGGGCCCCCGGCCCCCACCCAGTCCGATTCCACTCAGGGTGGTCCGGCTAGCGACCTGGTCCGACCCCAGCGAACGCCACAGCCGGCCACCCGGTCATATACGAGTAATCGCCGCTATGCCCTATAAGGGTCGCGAGTTTGTCAGTTTCTAAAAAAAAAACAAAAGTGTAGACCTTGACTCAACTAAACTTCAAAGATAGATTATTTACTGCTCGGCGCTAAATTAGCACCTTTTTTGACCATAGCGTCCCGTCCCGAGGTGCTTTAGCCCAACCGAGTACAATACAAGGCTTACAGGACGGAGACGCGCCCATTCATCTGCGCTGCGCGGGCCGCGCTGACCCCTGCGCGTGAGTCACTCGAACCGCGACCACAGGAACTGACGACTTGGAAAGTTGGTACCTTAATCAGTGGCGTGGCTTCCATAGAACTCGATTCTCATCGGCTTGCCTAATGTTAGGCAGTTCAGCACTTAATTCTAGTGCTCTTATAGAAAATTGAAGCCAAAGCTGCTCCGGCTTGCCCAAGGGTTTCTTCAACGCCACGCCACTACCTTTAGGCATCGTCCTAATAGAACGCGAATGCGCGATCATCGTAAGTTCGCGCGAATTTTACTCGTACGAACGCGCGATCAAACATAATGAACTCGAATAGGTGTCCTAACTGACAATCGCGGGTTCGCGCTATTAGGACGATGCCTTATACCAAACTCGACTGAAGTATCAAGGGTTTATCGCGTGGCATACGAACGACGTAAAAACGTGTAAGATCTTGCAGAGTAAACAGGTATCGTCGAATAAATTTCTCGTCTCACTTCCATCATGTTTCACGACCGCCATTCATCACGATTTTTCTTATGTTTTTAAAATGGTCAGACAAGATAGTCTTTTAGTGGGTTCCTTCTATTTAACATACGTTTTATTTTTTCGAAAGTATTGTTAGCCCGAATTTTATTTCGCATAAGTTTTCGCCGGCTTCAACGGAATATATTTTAGAAAATCTTTTACGTAACGTTGTAGTGTTGTGCAAGTTTTGCCAGCGAATAACTCAGGCATCAACTGCGAACGTCTTCGTTCGAAGTTTATCTCGTGCCGTCTGTCTCGCTCTGTCCTTAATCCTTATAGACATTTCAGTGAGCTGAGCGCGACGGCAGGAACTTCAAACGAAACGTGGCATTGGGCCAGGTCCGTGGTTACAGTGGCCGCAACCGAGGGCGCCAGATACGCAGATTTCATCTTATATCACAATACGTGCTTCACCTTTTTCGGCTGCACTTTACGCCTTAGACGCTTTTTTTCCAAAAGCGTTTATCTTTCGGTCAAAGTGGCCATTGTTTCTGGGACACCTCTCGTACAATCAACGCCAAAAGTAACTGGTAATATAGAACCTTTTCGCAACAACGCACTTATAGCTTGGCAACTTGGTTGGTGACACTCACCTATGTGCTTTTTGTTAGGCGCAGCCGAAACTACTTACACAACCTACCGCCAACACGAACTGCGACCGACGGAGGCAGGAGGAGAATTAGGTATTGTATTGTAAACCAATGATTTAAATCTGCCGATGTAATTAAAGCTGCAAGGTTCTAACTTGGCTACTTTTCTCGAAGCGTAGTGTGTTTTATGATACTTCAGCGGTTAGGCCTTTTATGGTATGTAGACGTTGTTGCTTGATAGCACTAGGTAGACTTGCTGAGAATTACCTCCTTATTCATAAAACTTAACAATAAGGCATGTAATCAAGATAATAAACATCTGTGCGTCTCCAGCCTGTTGACAACGAGTCAGTCATTATGTTATATCTAGAATACTCTGTCTGTAATTTCTCATTTTCTATTTGTGCCTTCTGTGTCATGTACAGTCAGGGAAGTTTTCACATGACCAGTTTCAAAACTATTTCGCTTGCAAGCTCATCTTAAGCAGACCCGCCCCTCAATGAGCCAACCAATCAGGAAAAGACACGTTTTTTAAAACCATCTGTTTTTAATTACCACAAATGTTTCGACGGTCCGTCTATTGATTTTGACGGTCCGTCTATTGATTTTGACTCAACTCTGCGAGTTGAATCTTCGAAGTCATTGTGATTTTTTTAGGATTCCGTACCCAAAGAGTACCAACGCTATTACCTACTGTGCCTCCGTTGTCCAACCACCATACTAGGCAGATACTTGAATATTTCACAGAATGTGTATTTCTGTTGCCGTTGTAACAGAAAATAATAAAATCAGAATAAATTTTATAATTAAATCAGACCCCTCATACTTACAATAAACGTGGTTTTCGGCGTATTTTGCTCGACGGTGGTACGGAACCCTTTGTGTGCGAATCCGACTCTCACTTGACGCATTTTTTTTTGCTGTGTGAACTACCCTTGTCGTGTGGTCTTTGAATCGCGCAATGCCGCTTTAAGTAAGCGAACCCAGCAGCAGGATAATTGCTTTTAGTCGCCTCGGGTAAAAAATATCCTATGTCTTAACCGGGGTAATACTCGTAATGAACGCATGTTTTTGCGTGATACGAGCACAAACGGTTTTGCGACGACTTTATTGTATGAATTGATTAATCATTTCATAATAATAAAACCTAGAGTCTATTAATATATTTATCCCACACCTGGCCATAAAGTGGCTTTTTCCGCACACTGCGCGTACGGAAAAAGCCGCTTTCTGGCAAAGTGTAGACATAAAATCGAAAAAGTAGTTACAATCACTTTAGCCAAATTATTTGTATAATACTTGTAATTATTCTCGAAATACATTACTATAGGTTGATAATAAAAACAAAACCAGTTGTCAAAAGCAGATCGTTCTTTAGCGATAAGACCACTTGTTATTTTTTGCCACTGCTTACATTCCATTGAGTTGAGATATGCAATTTAAACTACGTGGACTGGGGTTACTCTGATTCACGGGGTAACATTGATCATCGATTTTTAAACCCAAATACCTACCTTTGATTTTGAACACGTTTATTAAGTATTTTTATTGAGGTAGCCTACCTTAATAATAAATTGTTCTGAATGCATTCAAAAACTTCGTATAGTTGAAAAATCGTTGATCAATGTTACCCCCTGAATCAGAGTTACCCCAGTCTACCGTATACGTAAGTTACTTTGCTCAGAATGAAATATCTGTTGAAATCGAATCGAAGTTTGAGACAAAAGCAGGGTCTCGGGGTCCTTTTTTGTGACATTTTTTGTCGTTTTCTTTGTTATAGAACCCTCGGTGTGTCGTAACATTTGCTTTAAGAAAAAAATTGGCTTCTTGAACCATCATTGGTCAGTAGAGACTCAGTAGCCGCACGCAAAAGTGACCCTTAAGGTGGTCATGTGAAAACTTCCCTGACTGTACGTTTGTAAACGAATGGTTTTTTTCACTTTGTCACTCAAGAACTCCTCGGACTCATCGGTAATCTGACTCATCTGATCTACGAGAAATCTGAAGAAAGTGGCAATGCCCTCCGCATTACGAGTAGCACTACAGTTTTAGCAGTTTTTTGAGCTATATCGTTTACCTAGCTTTGGTTCGTCTACGGATCTCTCATTCCTGAAATGCTTAACCTCGACACCTCCACTCTACCAATCGAATTGTGCGGAAGTGCATTTAGCATCAGTGCTTATTTAATTGCGGAAAAAACTGTGTATGTACAAGCCGGTACCGACCGTATAATAAAACAAGGTATATCTTCCCGTGAAAGCTGATGACATCGTGCGAACTTGACTTCGTCATAAGCTCATTGAAGCCTATATACAAAGGAAAGGAAGCATAAACATATCGTAGCGTAGACAATTTTACCTGATTTTATTGTATACTAGCTGTCCTGGCGAACTTCGTTCCGCTTTAGAATTTTTGATTTTTTTATAGTTATTCTGCTATTCGGGGCGAAGACATTAATGATCATAAAAATCGGTCCACCTGTTCTCGAGTTATAAATGGTGTAACTAACCCGACTTTGTTTTATGTATATAAGATTATTATTTGTATAGGTATTAGGTACCATGATTGTGTCTAACCCAACGTCTTAGACTGTGGTATTATTTCGTGGTGCGATATTATCTTATAGTTACGTAAGAGGAAATTTGCTTTCCCTGCTTCTCAGCCCCAAAACAACTACAAAAAATCTTTATAAAATTAATTACAATATGGGTGTACCCGTCGCAATTTGAGAGTTAAGCCGGCATCACGTCCTTCCATTTTTGGGGGTCGTCGGCCGTAGCGCCTTTTTGGGAGGCATTTTTTGGCTTTCGAAACATTCGCGCAGTCGGGTCGTGCGATGCTGCTAGCTGAGATACAGGTATACTTATGTTTGCCTACATGAATAAATAACTGTTGAGGTTCCTTTGCATGTTTTTCGGAGGTCTTCTTAAGAAAAAAAAAACTCGGCTATTCAACCAAAAGTGAGTACTTAAATGTTTTAGAAATCCAAGACGACGAAGACGTAATGTAGGTAGAGGTAGACGGCGCTTATACTAGAATATACAATGGGGATGTGGACTAATGTACAATTTAACAAGATAATATGGTGATTATGGACGCTCGGAGGGATATCCAGTATGAGATTTTGTTTGAACTTGGTGGATCCAACCAGATACTGATCTGATGAGGCTAAATGTTTGTATAAACTCGTATCGATAGGATTAAGTACCTAGAACATAAGTACTCCAATAGTATACTCACATAGTAACTAGGTAAGCTTTTTAAATAAAAAATAAAGATAATTAGATTAGAAAATACTAAATTATCATACATAACACACAAGAAATAAACAAAAAAAATATAAAAGCTATGAGACCACAAAGTTATACATTTTATGGTATTTTTTTATCGTCTTAAAGAAAACTTAAAGTTTATTTCGGAATTCTTAAATAACACTGAAAAAATAAATGTGTGGCAACTATGTGCTTAAATGCAAAAAAACTATGTGCTATTTCTTTTATAAGACTTAGTACAGCGAGGACACAAGATGACGTCACAGAGTTTAGTAATTAGATATTGTCGTGAATTAATTTAAAGGAAATTAAGAACTAATCTAAATATATAAAAGAAGAAGTCCTGACTGACTGACTGACTTACTGATCAACGCACAGCCGAAACTACTGAAGTTAGGAACTTGAAATTTTCACAGTAGGGTGGTTATATAACGTAAGTAAGGGATAAGAAGGGATTTTTTGAAATTCATCCCCAAAGGGGGTTAAATGGGGGTTGAAAGTTTATATGGGGACCATACGATTTTTAAAGTAGGAGATCTGAGACTTCGAACATAGACTCTTTAATACAATTTAAAAAAAGTAATTTCACCGTTTTTGGAAATTCATCCCCAAAGAGGGTTAAATGGGGGTTGAAAGTTTATATGAAGACCACACGATTTTTAAAGTAGGAGATCTGAGACTTCGCATATAGACCCATCAAGATGAGTACAGGAAAGTAATTTCACGGTTTTTTGAAATTCATCCCCAAAAGGGGTTAAATGGGGGTTGAAACTTTGTATAGGCACCAAACGGTTTTTGACGTTAGAGATCTGAGAGTTTGCACATAGATCCTTCAATATGACATGAGAAAAGTAATTCCACCCTTTTTTGAGATTCATCCCTAAAAGGGGTTAAACGGGGGTTGAAATGTTGTATAGGGACCAAATTATTTTGAAGTTACAGATCTGAGAATTCGTATATAGACTCCTCAATAAAGGTCGAGGAAAGTAATTTTACCGTTTTTCAAAATTCATCCCCAATGGGGAACATCCTAAATGGGGGTTGAAACGATTTTTGAAGTTGCAGCTCTGAGACATCGTACATAGTCTCCTCAATATGAGTACAGAAAAATAATTTCACGGTTTTTCGAAATTCATCCCTATAAGGGCTTAAACGGGGGTTGAAAGTTTAAATGGGGACCAAACGATTTTTAAAGACGGAGATCTGAGACTTTGCACATAGACCCATCAATATGAGTACAGGAATGTAATTTCACGGTTTTTCTAAATTCATCCCCAAAAGGGGTTAAATGGGGGTTTGAAACTTTGTATAGGCACCAAACGATTTTTAAAGTTAGAGATCTGAGAGTTCGCACATAGATCCTTCAATATGAGATAAGAAAAGTAATTTAACCCTTTTTCGAAATTCATCCCTAAAAGGGGTAAAACGGGGGTTGAAATATTGTTTAGGGACCAAATTATTTTTAAGTTACAGATCTGAGACTTCGTATATAGACTCCTCGATAAAGGTCTAAGAAAGTAGTTTTACCTTTTTTCAAAATTCATCCCCAACAGGGGTTAAATGGGGGTTAAAACGATTTTTGAAGTTGGAGCTCTGAGACATTGTACATAGGCTCCACAATATGAGTGTAGGAAAGTAATTTCACGGTTTTTCGAAATTCATCCCCAAAAGGGGTTAAACGGGGGTTGAAATTTTGTATAGGCACCAACGATTTTTGAAGTTGGAGATCTCAGAGTTCGCACATAGATCCTTCAATATAAGTAGAGAAAAGTAATTTCACCCTTTTTCGAAATTCATCCCTAAAAGGGGTAAAACGGGGGTTGAAAGTTTAAATGGGGACCACACGATTTTTAAACTAGGAGATTAGTTGCAAAAAGTAATTTCACCGTTTTTCAAAATTCATCCCCAACGGGGGTTAAATGGGGCTTGAAACGATTTTTGAAGTTGGAGCTCTGAGATATCGTACATAGTCTCCACAATATGAGTACAGGAAAGTCATTTCACGGTTTTTTGAAATTCATCCCCAAAAGGGGTTAGATGGGGGTTGAAAATTTGAACTTTGAAGTTAGAGCTCTGAGAAATCGTACATAAACTCCTCAATAAGAATAAAGAAAAGTAGTTTTACCATTTTTCGAAATTCATTCCTAAAAAGGGGTCAAACGGGGGTTGAAACTTTGTATGGGGACCAAACGATTTTTGTAGTAAATCTTGAACTTCGTTCATAGACTCATCCATAAGAGTAAAGAAAAGTGATTGCTGTTTTTTGGAATTCATCCCCAAAGGGGTTAAAATGGGGGTTGAAACTTTGTGTAGGGTACAAACGATTTTTGAAGTTGGAGCTCTAAGACATCGTATATAAACTCCTCAATAAGAGTAGAAAAAGTGATTTTTCGTTTTTCTAAATTCATCCCTAAGAAGGGGTCAAACGGGGGTCAAAACTTTGTATGGAGACCAAACGGTATTTATAGTAGATCTTAAACTTCTTACATAAACTCATCCATGAGAGTAAAGAAAAGTGATTGCTGTTTTTTTGAAATTCATCCCCAAAGGGGTTTAAATGAGGGTCGAAACTTTGTATACGGACCAAAAGATTTTTGAAGTTGGCGATCTGGGACATCGTACATAGACTCCTTAATAAGAAAAAAGAAATGTGGTTTTACCGTTTTTTCATCCCTAAAAAGGGATCAAAAGGGGGTTGAAACTTTGTAAAGGGACCAAACGATTTTTGTAGTAGATCTTGAACTCATCTAAAAAAGAAAAGAAAAGTGATTGCAGTTTTTTGAAATTTATCCCCAAAGGGGTTTAAATGGGGGTTGAAACTCTGTATAGGGTCCAAAGGATTTTTGAAGTAGGA
Source organism: Eudemis profundana (assembly GCA_947034925.1). Lineage (NCBI taxonomy): Eukaryota > Metazoa > Arthropoda > Insecta > Lepidoptera > Tortricidae > Eudemis > Eudemis profundana. Next base: position 18,437,975 of record OX344808.1, on the reverse strand, counting down.
AATCTGACACTTCGTACATAGATCCTTCAATAAGGGTACAGAAAAAATGTTAAACCTTTTTTGAAATTCATCTCCAAGGGTTATAAATGGGGACCAAAACTTTATAAAGGGACCAAATGATTTTTAAAGTAGGGTATCTAAAACTGATTAAACTGAATAGAACTCAAATGATTTCACGGTTCATTAAAATTTATCTCGAAGACGGGTTGAGTAAGTAGGGGTTGAAAGTTTTTTTAGGGACCCGTACAATTTTTAAAGTAAAAGGTTTTTAACTCCATGCATAGCATATAGCAATTAGTAGATTGTTTTTTTGTGTAAGTAACAAGCGGTTTATTAAGTGCATTTAATTTTTTGGTAATAATCCTTAAATGGACTTAAGAATTGATTTTCACGGTAAATGTGCATTGTGCAGTTTTGGGCCCAATATTTGAGGGTTTTGTTTAATTACAACAAAGTTTATGAACAAATATCAGAAACTATTAATTGCCTATTAAGATTAATTGCCTAATTATAATTTACACCGCAGACGAAGTCGCGGGCATCAGCTAGTGTATCAATATATTTAAAGAACCCAATAAAAAAGTGTGCACTTGAAAATAATAATCTTCTGGGACAGGTAATGGATCGCGGATGCGCTTGCGCGGGTCAACACCCGCCACGGAGCGAAATTGGGAGTTATTTATGTAACACGAAATCTCTGTTATATTAAATTATAAAGGCTCTTTTATTTAGTTTTGTCATCCTACGTGTTTTCTTTTGACATTCTACACACTTCACGCGCATTGGTTCCACTGTACTTATATACAGTCGCTTTAGAAAAATGTAGAGGAAAGCATTTTAATGTGTACTACTCGTAAACTTCAAAAGAAAACTCAAAAAAGTTCGTTCAAGGACTTTAGTTGAAAGAGGAAATGTTTCTTAGGTAAGTAGTACACTAAGCATTTTGCATCGCCCTAGCGCTTTTCCCTGCGCCTTTTTGAGGTCTCGTGTCCACTAGTCTACCAACGCTCCCGAAATATACTCATGAGAATGTGAAAAAATAATAAAAATACTAAGACTAGAGATTTAAGTTTGAACTATTAAGTACCCAAAACAGAAATCAGCAACGATACGATATAGGTACATAAACTTAATATATTTTTGTAGTGTCATAACGGGTGTAGATATGCGGCGAGACCGGGCAAGACACACATGCACAGCCGTCATTAAAGGTGGAATTATTTATAAAAAATTAAAATTAATAACTATTAAACATCTGAAAAAACCTCAAGTAATGATTTCAAATGTCTTGATAACAAAAAAAAAATTATAAAACACTCCCCGAGAAATGTATTGGGATAGTTTGTTGAAAATGGAACGTACCTTCCAACGATGATAAGTAACGTCACAGTCACAGAACGAACTGTCAGTGTCATCGAATTCCGCCAAGCTGCAAGCTGGTATGCAACTCGACCGATATTTAGAATAGGTCGCTCTAATTTCCTTATCACAGAACTAATAAAAAGTTAAACATTAAGCCATAAAATGAGGTGACGTAAATCATTAACTTGATCCTCATATACATTCCAGTTTGAGTTGAATCGTGCATGTATTTGTACATGAAAATGGCTGGTACTCCGATCAAATTGGGTTCTGTTGTGTCTTTCTGTATAGTGTTATATGCAATGTATTGCCGTAAATCTGACTTAGGGGATGACCGGCTGCATCCGATGAGGGAGCAGCTGCTAATTCTTGAAAGTCAGAACCGAGTGGGACAAGGAATATTGCAACCGAAAGTTGCTCTTGGGTACGGTGCTTGTCACGATCTTTTTGTGAATGCAACGTTACTGCTGAATCACAGGGAACTAAAAGGAGACCCAGAGCACTTCAGCGAAATAAGGAATAAGGACGAATTGCTGAAAAGTTTTGCATATTTCTTCAAGCATGGTGCCGCCGCTGAGTAAGTCGATTATGCATTTTAAATAAGACCTTCAATAGTTAATTAACATATTTTGACAGTGTCATGTATCTATCGACTTTTTTGTTGTTTCGTTTTTTCAGTATGATAATACAAAACTTGAGTTTTTATGGCTAGGTCTTATTATGCTTTTAAATTCACTGTTTTATCTTTGGTTTTTCCTTTAATGTGTCCAGTCGGTCTGTTCCACCATCTCATAAATAGCATGATAATGTGCGAACTTGTTCTTATAAACATGCTTTGATTTTCAGGCGATTTGTATCCAACAGCAAGCTTTATGATGAGATCGTTGAAAAAGCCCTAGAGCTCCCCGAGACCAGGTGGGCGATTGGTGGCAATGCACCACTCATGGCAAAGAGGTTTAACATAGAAGGCTGGAAGGTGCTCCTGGCCGGCAAAATGAGTTCCAAACTCAAATCGTACATTCCAAAAGAAATAAAAATAGTAGGTGCCGAAGAAAATGAGCAACTGAAAGATGACATTCACATGATTCTTGAATACAAGGCTGATGAAAGGTTTGGTGACTTGAGGGCTTCTAGGGCTAATAGATATATTCTCCACAATGATGAGAACAATCCCCTGTTGAGCTCGCTCGAGAAGTTTGCTGAACATTTGCCGCAGTTCAGCCCAGACTTGCTGGTGATCAGCGGTCTTCAAATGATGGATAATTTTCCCTTCAAGAAAACTGACACTCAAGGTATATCGCTGTTGGGAATACAGATATTGTCAATAGTTTCAATACATTTCTATACATAATTACAAAAAAAATTAAAACCTAATTTGAAGGCAATTAAATTAGAAAACTAATTTCCTCAATGTTCTTACATACACTGCAAAATAGTTTCAAAGAAAATATGTGTTTAACTTTGAATAATAAATTTTACAACCTTACTTGGAGCTAACTTTCACAGTTCATTTTCCGTGCATTAATAAAATCTGTCTGATCAATAAAACCTGTTAATCTAGTCTTTGGTCAATAAATTCAATTAATTTAGTTATACTTCAGGATTGCCCTGACTGTTACAATAGCCACAATAATATTTATTTTTATTTCCAGATCTCAGGGCTGATAGACTGGAACTAGTCAAACAACAAATCCTGTCACAGTCCCCTCAGACGCTAATCCACTTCGAAATGGCCAGTTACGTGGACCTAGAGCTGCTCCTTCATCTCAAGTCCAAAGTCCTACCATATGTGGACTCAATCGGCATGAATGAGCAGGAGCTGACCAATCTACATAACCTGCTTTTATATGGCAACGTCAGTTATGTGGCAGACTCAAACCCAAGGGTAGCCACAGCCCTGGACCAAATGAGAAGAACATTCCAATTAATAAGACAGAAAAATCAAGAACACAATAGTGACAGAAAGTTGACTCGTATTCATGTACATACATTAGCTTATCAAGCCATTATGACAGTGAAAGATTCCCCATGGAAAAGAACTGCCGCGGCCACAGCGAAGGCATCCCTAACTGCACACAGATATGTCTGTGATGCGCAAACAATTTTGCTGGAGAAGTCAAAGTTGCTGCTAGACGATAGCTTCTCTACTAGCACTGATAATGACAATAATAGTAGGGTGGTGATTGAGCCGACAAAACCAGTGACTTGCTGGGATGAAACTCTCGATGGAGATAAGGTAGAGATATGCGTGGCGCCGGTGCTGATATGCACAGAAGCGCAGTTAACAGCCGGGGCGGGAGATAACATATCAGCCGCTGGATTAGTCCTCCAGATAGAGAAGTGAATCTAAGTCATATTAGCACTTTGTACAATTTTTTTGCCTTAATTTTACTTGAGCTTGTTTAAGCAGGGACATTAGTAACAAAGTCTTGTTTAAGTTGGTTGTTATAGCGTGCCATTTATGTTGATATTGACGTGAAATTTTGATCAAATTGACTTGTCTTCTGTCTACTGAGGAATACATATTTACTTAATGTTGTATTTATTTTATTTATGATTTAGTTTAAGGATATATTTGCTTGATGGTTTTAAGGGTATTATAGAAAACTGAACATTCTTGATATTTATTATTTAATTGCCTCGCTTGTTATATGAAACATTCCCATAACATTGATGTACTTTTTGATCTGATATGTTTTTTGAATAAAAAGTTATTTATTAATATATAAAGATGTTTTATTGTAAATAAGGCTTAGAACTAAAATATACTGAATAATTAACTAAAAATGTACATTGTACAAGTGATATGATAGCATTATAATATTTATAATACTAGGTAACCCATAAGAAACAATACTTTATAATGAGCAGTCCTAATGTGTAACAATTTGGATGTGCCATACTACATTGCCTCCACCAAAAAGTTGATATTTCAGTGGCTCAATATTACAGGAATCTACTTATACGTTACATTTTGAGGGTAGTTAAAGTTAAGACTAGGTAGCAGAGCTATTCGGAGGCCCATTGGAGGTCCACAGTTCGCTTTTTGTTTTTTTTTCGACAGAGGGAGGGCATTTGGGCTGCCGCATCTGGGGAGGCCCCTGCTGTCGCGATTTAGAGGCCCACTTATGCTGGAAGCCAAGAGCGTCGTCACAATGACAATGTTAAAAGTGAAACATAGAACCCTGTAATTTTGTGCCAGTGATTTATCAGTACCTTTCTTTATTTTTCATAACTAGCCTTCTGACATGCAGATCAAAGTTGACATGGTAAAGCTATTGCTTTATCAAATTTTCACTATTGTTGAGATTTGAGATCCATTTTTTGAGTCTAGTAAGGAACTATAGGGGCATACATTCCGGGTCACTAGCATAAAATGTAAAATCTTGTAAGGCAGAGGTCTCCAAACTACGGCCACTGAAAGAATGCGTGAGAGCCCATCGTCGACCGTAGGCTGAATTACTGTAAGGGACAGGCAAAACAATGTCCCTTACGCTAATTAAGCCTACGGTCGACGACATGGTCCGCCCGCGAGAGCTCGCCCTCCGATGAAAATATATGCTATCTTTATTTAAACAATCAATGAGCTAGCTGTATTAGCTTACGAGATATTACATTTTATGTTAGGGTCGATTTCAGGCCTTTTTCCAGTGATTTTTTAACTTCATTAGTGTCACTTGATTTTTACAGCGAAAGGACTATCCAGTGACAACAACTTTTGATTAAGTCATATGTAGCCTCGATACTGCCTATCGTTAATAATAAAAGTTGACTGTAATCACAGCAAGCTTGCTGCTAAATTTACTGGAACAAAAATAAAAAAAACTGCCACAGTAGAAACACTCTGAAATCAACCTGTTAGTGACTCTCAAGTGTACTTAATTAAAAGCCGGGGTAAGCGTGAGATGCGGGAATGTAGGGTTACTGGTTCAGCTTTGTTGCAACTCATGCCTCCACCACATGCATTCCCCAACTCTTAATTAAGTTGTACACCTATGTCACAAACCTCAAACTGGAACTCTATATGTTGGCCACACACAAGCCAATTAATAATCCTTAATTATGTCAGCACTCAATGTAAATTACAGCCTAATGCGATTATATTCTAATTATACCTAATAAACATATTGCCTTACCAAAATTACAACTTCTAAAAATTAAATTTATTGAGAAAGTTCATTAAAGTATAACACTGTATTTGGTTTACTGAGTCAGACTGCATCTGGCGATTCCGGGACTACTAGTAGGATCAATCCAAGCTAGAAACAATTTTACAATGAATTCCAGAATTGGCTGCCACAAACAAAACATGGCTGAGGTTTTGAAAATTTCACAACCAGACCAAAACTTGAACAATACCCAGAAACCGACAGAGGCCACTAGGTAGGTTTGTGAGGCAAATGTGCAACACAGAACCGGCCAGCATCTGAGCAAAAGTGCGAGCACATGCTAGTCAGGTTATTGGTTGTGAAAGTGCTAAAACCCTGCTAGAAAGAATCAGGGCTAACTTGCCTATAGTCAGTCTGACCCTGGGTTCACTTACATTTTTAGTCATTAAAATTATATAACACACTTTACTGACAACTGCTTACAAAAATAACATGCCCTGCAGGTTGGCACTGAATGTGTTAAGTAATTGTTTAATAGTTAAAACTAAGTCCTATCTTTTTCATACCAAATCAATGTCATGATGAAAGATAATGAAAACAAATTGTGACTAAAAAATAGCCTTAAGATTTAACACTAGACAAAAAGTGCATTCCCTAAATTTACAAATTAAATAACCATTTATAATCGGAAACTTAAGTTTTAAATCTAGACTTATATTTCAATAATCAACACTCAGTCTTAAATATTAGGTGCCTACTTATAACTGAAATGAAATACACAATTTTCAGTCATCACTGAATCTTATCTTTTTATTAGGTGGTTGGCCAGTAGCTCTGTAAGGATCGTAAAGACCACTTCTAACAAACCTTTTAGCTGCCTCAATGTCCACAGTCGGCCGTTTATCTCGATCCTTCACTTCCTGCCACTTTACCATTGTAGCTTTAATTCTCTGTAGCTCGTCTTTGATTGGATGCTTCGTTGGATCGACCCCTTGAATTCGCAAATGGATCCAATGGAGCGAATTGAGGGTGAACGCTAGGAAAAGGTCCAGCTCTATTTGCGCCGGCAATGTGAGCTTATCATAATGTTGCTTCAGAGGTAGCAGCTGGTCCAACACTCCTTGGACCTCAATCAAGTTTTGTTTGAGATTCTCACAGTTATTAACGAAGTCATCGTCCTTGGACAGTTCTCCGTACTCCAGATCCCAATTCATTGTGGTCGTTTGTGCGACTGTAGGTTTATCCATTGTAAGCGCAGGCGATTGGGTTTGATTAGAACTATCGCCCCACGTTTTATTTATAACCTACGACCCTGACCTGACGACAGACCGCCGCACAAGAACATAAAATAAAATGACAAATGACACTAATGACAGCAAACGTCAAGCAGGGCACCAAGTGCTGTTCGGGACACCGAGAATATCGTCTTCAGTCAGGAATACACACCGGTGTCCCACAATTATGAGCATATGCGCCAATCTCAGTCCCACACATATTATATGAGCAACCAGTTTGTAATCCCATACATTTGCGAACCCAGTGTTTCATATCAGTGAAAATCGTAAACAAAAATCATTGGCCAAATTAGACAAGATAAATAATATCTGTGGGGATGGGGAGACCACTCATGATATCGAGGGTTTCAGGCGAAAGGGGCGTATACGCAATAGTCCTACTATTGCGTATACGCCCCTTTGGCCTGAAACCCTCGATATGACGCTTAAGTACCTACTCTGTGCAATGAGTGGTGCAAGACTAGTCGTTGAAGTTCAATATTAAATCAAATGAGCAGTTTTATTTGAATACCCACAATTCGTCATTACTTAAAAAAAATACTTTTTACAAAACTAGGGTGGTAAAACAAAGAAAGGCCGAGATCGCAGATGTTTGTGGCTCGAGCTGCAAGCGAGGGACGTAAATATGCGATCGGGGGCTTTATTACCTCCCGTGTTGTGTACATCATTTTATGTCTACACTTACACCAAAAAGCCACTTTATGGCCAGGTGTGGAATAAAAAATATTTTGAAATGAATATCTATTGAAAATATAGGTAAAAAAACCAACGGTCAAAGTTATAATCTTTAATTTCACGGAAACACAATAATTTTCAGTTAATAAAAGTGTACTTGCACATTTCTATTCAGTAATCATAACTTGTTTAATACATTTCACGATGATTCATAATAGTCCTATTAGCTAAGCGTAAACATTAATCGAAGAGACTGTATCAGTCGTCCAAGTACTCAAACGGTTCTGGGGGTTCAGGTTCTTTCTCTTCTTCGGTCTTGGGCCCGAAGGCGGCCACCGGTTCAACCAACGCTTGCTCACCCTCGCCCTCATGATTCAACATAATAATGCCACCAATAGAAATATCTTTCAGAGGAGTAAAACCGGATCCTTCAACTATAGAGATATTCTTCAGTTGTTGCCGCATTATCCTGGCGGGGTTGTTTAGGATCTCGAAGTTCGGTTCCGGCTCCTTCTTCTCCTTGGCCTCCTTCTCTTCTTCTTTTTCTTCCTTCTTCGCCTCCTTGGAATCCTTGGCATCCTTCTCGTTCTTGACAACGTGAACCGTGATGTTGGGGTTCGGGGACTTTGATGACTTTTTTTCATCCTCGTCGACGTCCATTTTTAAGGTCGAGGAGGTGCCACTGCTTGAACCGGAGGCGGAATCGCTGCCGTGCGCCCGGCGGCGCGCGCGAGCCGCAGCAATACTCAGCACGGCGGTGGTAACTCGCTCGCGCTCCTCACGTTTCTTTTCTTCCAATGGCGCAGGATAAGCGTACAGGGACGGTTTCGAATTCGACTTGATGTCCATCTGCGGCATTTTAAGGTCGGAGTTGAGCGCGATGAGGCAAGTCGGCGTGAACGCCAGCGACAGGCAGTGAGCGAGCGGGAACCAGTACCAGTACTGTGTGAACACCAGCATTCCCACAACGGCAAGCATGTTCATGTGGCCGGTCCTGTTCTGAAGCGATACGGTCATATTCCGCCCGCCAGCATCGATGATACCCTGGGCTAGAATAGCGCCGAACTTAGCCATCACGTCTTCGTGCTTATTCGAGATGACTTGCGCGTATAGCTGTCTGAAGTAGGTGACCTTCGGGCAGAGGGTTTCCGTCTGCTGGATGAGGATCATAGCGGAGGCGATCAGAGCACCCTGTCGGACGAAGTTGACGGGGTCGAATTTTACCATAGGTTCGAGCAGGCCGATGGCCTCGCGGTTGCCGGTGCCGGCGCAAGCGATGCCAAGCGCCATCGCGGCTCCGTACCTCACGTGGGGGTTGTACGACTCGGCCAACAGAGATACGACCGAGGGGCACTGCTCAGGGGTCCTAAAGAGCAAAAAGCCGAGAGCTGTGACTGCGGCGCGACGCACGTCGTCGTTCACATCGGAGACGGCCACGTGGAGAAGAGTACGGATGGAATCGTTGTTCCCAGTTCCACAGTAAGCGGTCGCGATGGTGTAGCAACCGGCGCGGCGCAGCAATGGATCCTTGTCTCTAAGCAGTTGTTGCACTAACGCATCAGCTTCCTCGAGCCTTCCGTACATGGTGAAGGAGATACCGACGGCCAAACCGCGCAGAATCTTCTCGTGTTGAGTCTCCTGAGCATACGCCACCATATCCTCGATGGCAGCGGCATGCCTCGAACCTAACATGACCATCCCCATCGCAATACCCGCGGCTTCACCAGTTACAGCATCATCTTGGTACAAGTTGAACTTAAGCTGCTCATAGACATCCTGTCTGTGACTGCCCATGGCGGCCAGCCCGAGGCCGAGGCACCCTCCGTGACGCACCATTTCATTCTGTGCATCTTTTAATTGCGTTAAAAGATAGTCGATGATGTTAGCGCCGTGATTCGCGTGGATAAGACCGAGGGCATACAAGCCGCCGCCTTCAGAATAACCTGATGAAGGTCCAGCCTCTTTCGGTAGATAGGACTGCATGAGAGCCAAGGATTCGCCTTCATGTCCTCTGTGAATGACTCCAAGGGAAGCTGTGACTGTTAATTTCGCCCAGTTTGTCGCTCTAGCCAACCACTCCAGGTTATCTCTCAGGAACTGGTCACTGGTGGTTCCAGCATGCATGAAGGCATTAGCTATGACTGTAGCTGTATGGCAAATGGACACCCTGATGGCATCTTTAGTGTTCTTCAAAATAAGCATATCAGCATGATTGGACCTAATCAAGAACTGCAACTGTAAACCTATGGAAACATCACCTCCTAAAATTGAAATTAGTTTTTCTACCCTTCTTTGATGTTCTTTTTCTTCATCATTTAAACTTTCAATATCTCGGACAGGCTTTTTAGACTCTTCGGCTGGTGTGTCCACCTCCATGGCTGTAGATGTCTCGGGGAAGGGGCCCCCCTGAGGTTGTGGCTTCCCTCCTAGAGCACTAGGTATCGGAGCAGTACTCCTCAAGGCCTGTAATACCCTACCTAAGAACTGTTGTGTTGCAGAGTCGTACAAGTCAAAACCTATCTGATATGCCATGAGAACTGATTCTGTGGGTCCGTGTGTCAATTTGTCGAGGATTTCAGCGACAGAAAGAGGGTCTTCCAGGAATATAAGGCACTGACACATGTTGACATAGTCAGGAATATTAAGGCCTCTGTAGAGCCCTACGAGGGAGCGGAGGACTGTACTGCGGAAACCTCTGTTTTGGAGTAGGCTCATTGCTACTTGAAAGGCGTACTGGAGCATGCCTGGAAAAAGAAAATTAATGCAATTAATTAAAAGCTTTAATATTATAATATAATATTTATAATATAATACAGGTATATTCAATAGCTTTCATTAAAATTGGTATTGTTTTGTGTTTGTTCTTCATTTGTTTTTCCTTCAATGTAAGAGTAAATTTTTACCCTCTTCTCTTAATTGGAAGTGCGAATTATTTCATTCCTTTAAATAAAAAAATCTCTTAAACGTAAAAAGCAACAGTTTATGCAACTGACACATAATGAGGGGCCTTATAACACGAGTGTAGTTTTATGAAACAAACCAAAGGCAAATTATAAGATCACATGAGTGTTTTACACCATTCACCACCATTTTTATTCATGCTTTGTATAGTATATAATATTATATATATTATTAATATATTAGGGACGTAGTTTAGCGAAAAGGATCCAACCCACAAAAAGTCATCAGTGAAATGTCAACCTTTTGTTTAAGCATTTAAATTCTATCATTTTTAAGTTGATTTGTGTGGGTTGGGTCCTTTTCGCTAAGCTATGTCCATGTTGTGCTTAAAATTTAGTGAAATATTTTTTTTTCTTCTTGCCCTTCTTTTACAAAGCCCTTAAGAGATTCCCTCTGATTTCTTTTTTTAAGGCAAAAGCCATCTTTCAAAGAAATTAAGGCAATATGCACCAAAGCATCAGGTTATCAGGTGGGTAATTCCATGAAAATATAACGGAAGTCACCATTTCATCATGTTTTTATTTATTTATGGCGTAAATTTAAGTATTAATTTTAGTCTACATATGTATAAAATCCCTAGATATATTGACTCCTGGATTTGCACCATCAATGAAGAAACACGCAAGAAATTGGTAACTTACGTTACTCTTAAGAATGCTAGCAGGACTTTGTTATTGCAATGTCATTATTGTCATCAGACATCAGCTCTTTGTCAACATACCAAATTGCAAATTAATGACCGTTAGAAGTAAGGGAGATTGAACTCATGTTTTGTTTGTACACCACAACAGGAGTAGGCACCACAATAATATCAATTTAGTGGTATGATCAATCAATTTTGCAGTAACATCAGTTTCAGTAACAATAGCTTCATACAAACAAGATTACATCAATATTTACGCGTAAAGAATGACAAACAAAAACAAACCTGCAATGTCATCAGACTTCATGACCGACTCCTCGAAGATGTCCATCCGCCTGGTCTCGAGGGCTAGACCAAGGGCCTGCCTGTACTGCCCGTCGTCCAGACATCGCTGGAACATCCTGTTCACAATGGCCTCCAGCCGAGGGTCGATCGGCTCCGCTCCACTGTCCACGTGCAGGATCTTCCTTTTCTGTGTGTAAAAGTCAATCGCTTTCGCGATCGTCGTATCCACATACTCGTTTCGTGCGTTGACATCAAACAAGTCCCCTGCACCCAATGCGTACGTCAAGGAATCTTCAAACGCTCCCAAATGGTAGTACACCTTACTCGCCACCAGAGCTGCTAACTGGTGCTGAGAAAACACTTTATCTTCGTGAAGAATCTCGATTTTTTCAATTGATTCGGAGATTTCAGGCCAGAATTCATCGACGATGTTGTCTAATCTTTTCAACGCGAACTCTTTCACCTCCGGCATCGGCTCATCGAGCAGGGATATTATCCCCGCGGCGGATGTAATATTCATCTTGGTGTTTTAAAACTTATTTTACATAAAACTAATATTTCACGGGTTTATTTCAATAAACTCTTTCTTTGTAGAAATGAGAACGCGATGAATTGACAAATTTCTTATTCATAACCAATCTAGAATATTATGTGTCGCACTACGCGAAAAATATCTGCTTAGTAGTAGAAATAATTATAATTAAATTCAACTAAAGAAAATATTACAACTCAAAATAATAAATATTACAATTTTGGTTAACTTTGAAGTCGTAAATACAATAAAAAATTACTTGATTTTATTGAATTGATGTAGAATATTCAAAGTAGTAGAAAATAATGTTTAATACTAGCAATACCTACTATTCGTTCCATAGACAATGCAATAGATTTCCAAGTACGTTCAAAAACTAAATTCTTTATAAAAAAAAAAAAATAAGCGTAGAAATTTATAGAATCTCTTAGGACTTTCAAGATTTTAAAAACTTGCAAAAATAAAATGACAATGAAAGTATTTGTTTTTATTTCCTAATATATTATGAGAAATTTACTGAATTTTGTTTTTTTTTTCATTAGAAATCAGCAACAGTATTTGGTAAAAACACGTACGAAAGCTTTCGAACATGTAGTGAGTTGTCAATTTTATGTCAATGTGTCAATTCGCAAAGTTCGAAGCACGTAGAAACATCTGTTCAATAACGCTGTTTTCAAAAAATAATACACAATGTTGGATCTGTTCAGTATCTTCAGTAAAGGAGGAATCGTGCTATGGTGTTTTCAGGGTACGAGTGAAATATTTTCACCGTCAGTGAACGCACTAATTCGCAGCGTTATACTGCAAGTAAGTTGTAGTTTGCGAGACTCGTTTTTGCAGACCTTGATCTTAATCTAATTAATGTATTCGCATACACGTGTACAGACTAAACCCTTAAAAGACCCGGTGATTGCTAATAATAAATGGGTGCTAATTAAACAGACTTCTTTTTAATAGCATTGTTCGCCTCTAAAAATCTACATTGCCATCTAAATTACTAAGTCAGCCACAATTACCGAGCGTCTGAATTATACTATCTTAGCCACTACTTATCTTCTATGTAGGCCACTCTAAATACAACTCAGCATGGTGGTTATTTTTTAGCATCTAAACTTGTAACATGCATTCAAGCAGTAGACATCTAAAATCTTAATATATGCCATCAAAAAAGATATGCTATTAGCTTCTAATTTTTTAACTCAGTACGCTTAAAATATAACTCAACCCACATTAATTAATCGTCAAAATTTAGCTAAAATTGTCATCTAATAGTAAATTTTGGCCACTAATATTACCTAGAAACTGTTGAGGAGAGACATAAAATTAGTCCATTACACAACTAGGGTAGTAATACAAAGAAAGGCCGAGATCGCAGAAGTGTGCGGCCCGTGCTGCAAGCGAGGGACGTAAATATGCGATCAAGGGCTTTCTTTAGTACCTCCCGTGTTGTGTACATCATTTTATGTCTATACTTGGCCAGAAAGCGGCTTTTTCCGTACGCGCAGCGTGCGGAAAAAGTCACTTTATTGCCAGGTGTTGCCACACCTGGCAATAAAGTGACTTTTTCCCAGGTTATTGCCAGGTGTGACATAAAGTAATTTAAAAAATTAAACCGTCTCCAAAAAAGGTTAACATAAAAGTTTTATGGTAACTTCTTTTTTGAGGTCGGTGCCAGCCTTAGTTTTAAAGAAATATTTACATGAGTACATTATGTAATGTATGTACTAAGGCTGGCACCGACCTCTAGAAAAGTTACCATAAAACTTTTATTTTAACCTTTTTTGAAGTCGGTTTAATTTTTTAAATTACTTTATGTCACACCTGGCAATAAAGTGACTTTTTCCGCACGCTGCGCGTACGGAAAAAGCCGCTTTCTGGCCGCCTTTTTCGTTCAGCCTATTTAAGTTTTTTGTTAAGGTCATTTCCCCCAACGGCCCCTTTGTTATAAACCAACCAAATTTCTAGCACTTGTAAAATTTTCGACGAATGACTTTAAATCGGAGCGCATAACACATCCGCACACCACAGTTTTCTGGTAGCAGCTCGTTTTTAATGTCAATAGTGACTTTCCGTATCTCCGGCGCTGCGGGAACAGCAGCCCTTCCGCCCTTGCATGACGGCGCACGGTCACTTCGCTCGGCTCCGCAGCTTCGGCTTGTTGGTCGCCTTCGGCGACCAGCCTCAGCCGCTCGCCTCACTCGTTCCCGCGCTTCGTCATGGCGGGCGAGGGCTGCTCTCCCTCCACGCCTCCGGCTTTATAAAAACACTCTAGGGCGCGCTGTGTCGGCACGCGTCCTAACCAGCGAGAGCCCTAGATTCGGATTTTCGCAGGCTAATATCGTATACATAATATTCCATCATTGAAAATTTTACATTTTACAATCCGTCATTTATCTTGGTAATTATCAAATTTAGAGAAAAATTACCCATACAAAACACGCTTATTTTAGACAAAAAAATTTAGTCAAAATGATATTCGGCTATATAATGATTAGTTAAAATAAGAATCGACAAAGTGAGTTTTAGATAAACTAATATTCGACAAAACAAGAGTTATGCAAATGATAATTTAGGTAAAACGAGTTTCGACAAAACAATAATTATGAAAAATGAATTTATACATATTGACTTTAGACAAAAAATTCACTATAGTAAAAGTTGTTAGACAAACTGAAATTAGACAAAGAAAATTTAGACAAGTCAAGGGAATACCTAGAAAAGCATTACAGCGCCCCCCCAATCTAAATCCTATTCTCTTTCCGCACAGAGTCTAACGAAATTTTGTATGTGGAAATGGTAAAAAAGCTTCCTAACCCAAAACCTCGTACAATTTCGTACGAGCCTAATAGTGTCCTCGTACCTCGTACAGCAGACCACAAATCTCGTATTTGTACAAGGAACCTCGTACGTCTGACTAACTCGTCGGTACATGAATGGCGCTCTCTGATTGGTGCAAATGGCCGGTCACTGTCGTCTCGCGCACTCGCGCCAAATTTTGAAGTGGCTATTTTCTCGATAACAGAATATGATGTATTATTTTACATGCTAAGTTATAATAAATGATGTTGTCAATGGAAGCTTGAATTATATTTTTTTGAGGACTTTGTGTTGAAGCCGTAAAACGTAAAATGGTGATGAAATGTAAAATCCATGGCTGAGTTAGTAAATTAGGTGGCAATATATAAACAAGAAGGCAAGTTAAGATAATTGTTGATCTTTGTTTGACGCTTTCTAAAGAATATTTAGTTGGCGTTGTAAAAGAGACGAATTAATTTATTAGAGGCTATCTCATTTTCCCGTTGCTTAGTTATAAAATGAGAAGTTTGAGCACGTGGTCAAGAAATAAATCTGCGGCTTGACTTATAATTTCCCATAATAAATAGGTCGCGGTCATACACTAACACGTTGTACATTATTCATTCTCATTTGAATATGGACTTACCGTCGTTGGGGAAATTTCCATATTTTCCCGTAAACAAAACGCGTAACAGTTGTATCCTTATCTTGAGTAAATATTACTTAATACGCGGCTAATGCCGTGCTTTTTACGCAACATACTTTTCTTTAGATAATTTAAAAAACAAGCTCAAAATATCATTGGCTTCAATGTTTATTCAAAACATGCAGCATTATTTCACACAGTAGCATAAACGTTTACGCAACTTCATACGTAACCAGTAGGTAGTTCATTTTGTAAATTCAATTACTGTAATCTAGATTATCATAGTTACAACATACACATAGGTAGGGCATGCAAACCCGGTTTTACTTGTATGGGGCCAATACCGACAAATTGGTTTTTTGGTATTGACCCATACAAGTAAAACCGGTATTGCATGCCCTACAGATAGGAGATATGGTGTGATTTTGCTTTTAATTCATGACAGATTTAAAAGGCCCAAGACTTTAAACAAGTTCAATGATTTACGGTACTTTCTCTACGATTCAAGATGATACGGGTGTTTTCTATATTACCCTTACGTTCAGGACTATTTTGCTTATATTGGATCCTGTTGATATATATTTTATTTATTTATCACTATTAAATATTGTGGTATACATCAATCCAAATTGTCAAAGTTCAAGCTGAAATCCCGTTTCTTACTTTTGTTTCCCACAACATGCAATTAAACCCGTAATAGGTACCACCTTTACTGCAGTACAGAGTTGATGTGACCCCATACATGTATAAAGAAAGAAAGAAAGAAAGAGAAGTATTTATTCGGATAACACATCATTACAATTACATATGTGAAACAATTTCTGTGGAGCCAGAGATGGTTAATTGATAAGTTAATGTAATGCTGCACCAAGGAAAACGACATGGCACAGCAATATACTGATAATGTTGCTCTGTGCCCAAATATGTAGAAGTAGTGTTCCTACACCACTTCTACACATTTGGGCTATCCTATTTGGGCATTCCTATGCATAATATGATTTGGTCAATAGTTTTTAAAGATCCATTTTTTCAACAATAAAGGTCTCATGGAAACTTTATCATACAATCAAAATAAACTACATTAGAGATAACTATAATTGGTCCTATTACTCAGTTGTTTGATCTGAGCAGGTAATAAGTATTTAAAAAAATGTGATAGTTCGAAGGAACTAGGTATCATATTTTTTAAGTACTCATTAAAATAACAATAAAGAAGCCTAAAAGCTTTTAGACATAGGGGTTAGTATATGTTATTTTAATATACTCATCTGTAATCAAGTGGTCAGTTATTCATTAATTAATTGTGAGATATTCTGAAATTGAAATAAAATTTTCAAAAAAGGTGACTAGACTTATTTCTCCTGCTTTCCATGTACCCTTCATATAAGTTCTTTGCAATTAATGTATTAAAGAGGGTCCAGCAATTATTCATGTAATTAGTGAATATGATGCATTCTATATTCATTGTTCGCAAACTTGTTTGAAACATTTATGCATAGTTAACTGGTTTCTTGCTAACTTAGTTAAATGTAAAACTGGTTATTTATGTGATCTTATACTGTTTTCGATACATAGAACTACTCTCCTCTCCTTCACAATTTTTTTGCAAATCACATTTTTTGTAAAGGATTTCACGCTATGCTGACATTACCAAATGTATTTTTCCAAATTCAGTCTTGCTACACAAAAATTCAAACCTATATAAATATGAGACCCAAACTTGGATCAAAACTTATTTAAAAAATAATATTACATAGAATAAGATATGCTAGAAGCACAGAAAAAGTAATAGTACCTACTACTTTAACAGTACTACATACAGAAATTTCTCTTTCTAACAAAACTGACATTCAGGTCCGACCACTGGACGAAACGCACCGGATCCCACCCATCTCTCTATCGCATAATGCATACTCTTTCTGGTAAGCCCCTCTGAAGGAGCAAAATGTTGGTATTAATAGACGCGCGGCGATCGCGGACTGAGCCACTCCTAGTAATAATGACTTGTTGGTCCCGTAGACCTAGATGGGCCAGACGGCACCCACAGTGCCTTCAACCTCAACAGTCTATCTTGGCTTTATCTCTGTATAGTAAACATACTGTCTTTCCAGGAGCGTTCAGGCAACACAACGTTCAACCACAACTCCCTCACACTCCAGTACAAGCTGGACAATGAGTTTGAGCTGGTGTTCGTGGTGGCGTACCAGCGCATCCTGCAGCTGTCCTACGTGGACAAGTTCCTCAATGACGTGCACCTGGAGTTCCGGGACAAGTATAAGAACGAGCTGCAGGGCGGACAGCACATGGGGGACTTTGACTTTAAGATGTGCTTCGATGCGGTGTTGAAGGGGTGTGAGCAATGGGGTGAGTTTAGCTCGTATTGTTCCTTTAATTTATTAACCACGTATCCAATCGAACAGGTGTTTTTTCTATCAAACTATTCGATTAAATACGTGGTTAAGAAAGTAAAGGAACGATATGGTATTAATTCTTTGCCTATCATAAATAAACTCTGCTTAAGTTGCTTCATTGTTGGACCTTTTAATCGATTTTGAAAAAAGATTACAGATTATGGCATAGCCCGTAACAGCAAAAAAGGTGCCATGCTGCGATTCAAATGTATACAACTAGCATTTTGAAGCTTAATGATACCTGCAAATTTTTTTTATACCTACAATTGATAATATTTATTTCGTTCCAGCCAAGTCCCAAGCTAAACTACCTAAGCAAATGAGGACGTTTGAGGATTCTCTCAAGTCCAAAAAGACTGTTGCCTCTATGATCGAGAGGAAAGGAGAGGAGAAGGGGAAGAAGTCAGGTAAGATAATTACTCACTTACTCCTTTGGCACAACAACCCAAAGTTTGTCTGACTCCCTCTAATACAGTTTCTTAATCTTTTTTTGGTCACGGACCCCCTACGTTATTTCGAAGACCTGACAGACCCTTTCCGAATATAATCAGAGAAAAATAAAATCAAGGGCACATGAAAGTTTGTGTTGTATGCCAAGCCATGGACCCCCGGCTCTCGTATCACGAACCCTGCTCTTATACCTATTCCTGCCACTTGTCTTAGTCTACCATACACAGCACAATGGTAGCGAACTATATGGTTTTATACATACAATTATTCTTTACTGCACACCGGAAAGAGAAAATATTATGGAGCCTTAATAGTAGGTCATAATCATTCAAATAATAACGCGAGTCCAATCATTATGTATTTACAAATATGTATCCTTTTTAAAGGTCACATAATATAATGTTGGCCATTATTTGCTCCATTCACTAGATTCCACTATTTCCACTCCACTGTAGCACGACGGTACTACAATAGAACGCAGTAATAATGCTTGACAGGACACAACATTCAGTATTATCTGGCACTATAACGACACTAGGAATGAGTCGGGTATTTTGTGATAGCGTTATTTTCTGTAATATTAACCACTAGCATTCACCCGCGTTGTTCCTTTTACTGTCCCAAGGTAACTCTTAACCCATTCATTGCCGACGCTTCATATTCCTACTTTCCCCGTAGTGCCGGCGCCTTGCAAGCGACGACGCGAATTCGCGTCCACGGCATACAGATAAAGTTGTTAACGACGCGAATTCGCGTCCGCGGCACACAGATAAAGTTTTAAACGACGCGAATTCGCGTCCGCGGCATTACGATTTACAAATAGAGTGACGCGAATTCGCGTCTTCGGCAATGAATGTGTTAACCGAGATATAAATATCCTATGTTTCAATCCAGGAATTATGTCTACTTGAATGCTAAATTTTAGCTCAATCCATTCAGTTGTTACCCTGTTATTTAGTAACAAACATCTTGGGAAACTTTCACATTCATAATATCAGTGTGATTAGTGTGATGTGATTCTTATGCCAAAGTGGCTCGCACCCATCGCCTTGTCCCATATCCGTATCTATATCTGTAGTATGCTGGATAGGCTGGCAAGCTTGAATCTGTCGGTACGCTACCGGTATCGTACGGAGCTGGGACAAGTATACGAAAAATTAAACCAGATTAGTATACATGTTGGATCCATTGTTTGCGTTACAACTAGTTATAACTTGCAGTTAAGATAGTGGAGAGCAAGAGCCTGACAAACGGCAAAATAGAGGAGCCGGAGGAGGACAATGACGTCATCGCCGCCAACCGCGCCAAGCTCGCGCAGAAACTCAACAAGACTAAGAAGGACGTCAAGTGAGTCTAACTATTCTGGCATGCATCATGAAAAAGTAGAACGACCCACTTATAAAATAATGACTGTATTTTGTGTTTGCGGTGGCGCAAGACTCGACCACTTTGCTTTTTTTTTAATACTGACTAACACGCGACCCTTATTGGGCATAGCGATCGTATGACCGGGTGGTCGGCCGTGGCGTTCCCTGGGGTCGAATTACTCTGCCAAGAGTGCACGACTAAGAAGAAGAGATTTTGTGTTTACAGGAAGTCCCCAAAGAGCCCGAAAGTAGAAAAGGACCGTACAAAGAAGCCCCGCGTGTGGGAGCTCGGCGGCGGCACCCGAGACCTTCCTGAGCTGGATTTCAGCACCGACAAGCCCGAGGACTCCAACATCACACCAGACACCCACCTGGTGGGCAGGATGACGGGCGCTATCCAGGACCTGGAGGTGGATTCTGAGGAGAGCAGCAGTGAGGAAGAGGAGCAAACCGCCCCCAGCCCTAAGAAGAGTGGGGGCATGTTTAGCATCTTCAAAGGTAATGATTACAAACTACGCTCAGAAGAAAATGAGATACCACACTGTATGTACCTGGGTTATTCTTCAGAAATATGTCTGCGGTCACCTCATTCCTCTGGCCCTTTTTCATACTAAATGTATGGAGGCAGAGGAATGAGTCGCAGACACATTTCTGAAGAATAATCCACCTAATCAACCCACCTGCGAATTATTTAACCGACTTCAGAATAACGAGGAGGTTCTCAAGCCAGTTGTATATTTATATATTGCACTATTTTTAAGGAATCATCATATTTAATGGAAATATTTTGAATCCTCATAGCTTAATGTGGAAACACCACCATTTTTAAAATAGTGCATTAACTTGTGCACAGCGCCATCTCTCTCGCTGGCTTGTCACTGCTGTAATAGGAGTGGGGCCAGGGGACACTGCGTTCGCGCATGTCTTAGAGTGGTGCTAAGGCGCTAAGCCTTTCAAACAGAATGGTACAGAGGGCGCTAGTATCTCCGATACGAATGCATTCAAAACTTACGTGCGGTGACGTCATAAGCTAATTGGAGAAATTGGATAACTCGCTGTCCCGGAATGACAGAGGTGCGGGTTCAAATCCGGCATTAGCTGTAGTCGATCGTATTTGATTTTTCAATGCATTTGCTCAATGTATCTATAATTATATATTTTTATTTTTTTTTTAATATTTGTCACCTTAGAAATCCGTCATTTGTATTTTTTACTTGATAGGCATATTTCCAAATGGCATTTTTTCCAAAATCCAGTTCTAAAGGAGTTCCAGTTCAGAGAACTCTCCAAGTGGCGCATTTACAATGAAAGCGGCCTAATTAACTTGTTTTAACAATTTAATTAAAACCGTGTTTAAGAGTAACCCCCCCCCCCCCCCCCCCTCGTTATGTAATTCGTCACGTATAAAATTACCGGTCAATCAGTATTTAAGCATATCTAAAACCAACCAAGCGCCGTTTTCAAGAAATGCTACAGGCCCCGCGCAGACTTAATCTGGCACTGCCCTTAGGGTAGATAAAATCATCGCCCTACCTATAGGTAAATGTAATAGCGAGATATTTAGAAAAGAAATTGTTCCTTTTTACTAAATACATATCGCACCTAGGTACTAAATATTACTTTTCACCTCAATGAAGAGCGGCGCTACACAGGCAATATCATGTTTAATGGGAGGCCTCATCCCCTACACTGTGTAACAAGTGCTTTTTCATGAAATAAATATTTTTGAATTTAATTTGATGTCAGGTCTGGTGGGGTCTAAGGCGCTGACGTCAGAGGCGATGCAGCCGGTTCTGGACAAGATGCGCGACCACCTCATCGCCAAGAACGTGGCCGCCGACATCGCCAACAAGCTCTGCGAGTCTGTCGCTAACAAACTGGAGGGAAAGGTCAGTTGATTGGTACTATTGCTGATCCACATAGTACTTCCCTAATATTGACTTTGGTTTGGCGATTAAAGTTAGAATAAGAATAAATGTATTAAACAACGTATTATATGTACAACGATGACATCTAAAGACTAAGATATACAATTAGAGAGTTGAACCTATGCCTGAACTAGGATTCCCTGAATCTCAGGTAAAAGGGACTATCAAACATTTATCTAAACTAAATATTCACATACTAAATATACAGTTTAATACAATTCAAATCTTATTAACTACTATGACTTTGAATCAAATGTGACATGCTAGCATCTGCGTCAGCAGAACTGTAAAACTGGGCCAAATCGATGTTGCATTCTTCAAGTTTGTTTTTATTTCATTTAGAGGTTATAGGCGTGCGCCGCGTGCGATTTGTATTTGCAATTATAAAATTGTTTTATTACTTAATTTATCCTCTTAGGAAATGCATTATCAACAAGAAGAACAAGAAGTTTGTGGCAATCACTATAAAAAATGTGAAATGAAAAAACTCGACGCCCTAGACGATACTAATGGCGTGCCGACAAGTACATTTTTGACATGCGTATTGTTTTTTTTTCAGGTACTGGGTACCTTTGATAGCGTGGCAAAGACGATCAAATCTACCCTGACGGAGTCGCTAGTCCAGATCCTGTCTCCCAGGCGGCGAGTGGACATCCTACGCGACGCCATGCACGCCAAGCAGGAGGGCCGGCCTTACGTCATGGCCTTCTGTGGGGTAAGTTGTAACACTTTTAACCTTCGATAGCGTGGATACCATCAATGCCAGGTTGACGGAGTCGTTAGTCCAGATCCTGTCTCCCAGGCGGCGAGTGGACATCCTACGCGACGCAATGCACGCCAAGCAGGAGGGCCGGCCTTACGTCATGGCCTTCTGTGGGGTAAGTTGTAACACTTTTAACCTTCGATAGCGTGGATACCATCAATGCCAGGTTGACGGAGTCGTTAGTCCAGATCCTGTCTCCCAGGCGGCGAGTGGACATCCTACGCGACGCAATGCACGCCAAGCAGGAGGGCCGGCCTTACGTCATGGCCTTCTGTGGGGTAAGTTGTAACACTTTTAACCTTCGATAGCGTGGATACCATCAATGCCAGGTTGACGGAGTCGTTAGTCCAGATCCTGTCTCCCAGGCGGCGAGTGGACATCCTACGCGACGCAATGCACGCCAAGCAGGAGGGCCGGCCTTACGTCATGGCCTTCTGCGGGGTAAGTTGTAACACTTGAATCCATCGATAGCGTGGCGAAGACCATCAAAGCCACACTGACGGAGTCGCTAGATCCTGTCTCCCAGGCGGAATGGAGAAATTCAAAACCTTGTGTGTGATCAAACACCTGCGATCTTCATTCTTTACTGCACAAGGTTGTATGTTATTCTTCCAAATGTCGGAAGGAGGGAGGAAAAAACCCGCGAAGTATCCATTCATGTTGACTTGTAGAATTTTAATTTGATGCTGTCTTCGGTTTCCGCGATTATCACTCATTGTATAGATAGTTCCAGTAGAGTTGAGGTCACGCACACAACAACATGTTCTGTAATGACAGCGGGATTTTGAAATTACTGTTCTTTTTTTGTACCGATAGTAAGTTCAACAGCAATTGCAAGATACACCAAAACGTTTCTTTAAACAGCCTTGTGCTCACGCATTCATTTCATTCATTCACTTTTTGCAATGAGTATTTCATGTAGCTTTGTGTGTAATCAATCATTCACCTCAACTCTCCTGGAACTACCTATTATAAAACAACTTAAACAGATTAAATCGCGAATATTACTTTATGTTTACGTCCCGACGCTTCGTACCCCTACCCGCGACCATGAACGCTGAAAAGGGGTTACGTAACGTCGGGACGTAGATGTGAAGTAATAAGCTATGTGAATATACGCGATTTAATAAGTTCGTTTAATTACAATGAATTTGAATTCGCCCAGGTAAACGGCGTGGGCAAGTCGACGAACCTGGCGAAGATCTGCTTCTGGCTGATCGAGAACGACATGTCGGTGCTCATCGCCGCCTGCGACACGTTCCGCGCCGGCGCCGTGGAGCAGCTGCGCACGCACACGCGCCATCTCAACGCGCTGCATCCCGCGCACAATCACTCCAGGACCATGGTGCAACTGTATGAGAAGGGTTATGGTGAGTTAAAAATGTGTCTTCTACATACATCCGACCGATCGCAACAAGTTGACAGTGGAGTCGAACAGCTGCGCAGCACACGAGGCATCTTAACGCGCTGCATCCCGCGCACAATCACTCCAGGACCATGGTGCAACTGTATGAGAAGGGTTATGGTGAGTTAAAAAAGTGTCTTCTACATACATCCGACCGATCGCAACAAGTTGACAGTGGAGTCGAACAGCTGCGCAGCACACGAGGCATCTTAACGCGCTGCATCCCGCGCAGAATCACTCCAGGACCATGGTGCAACTGTATGAGAAGGGTTATGGTGAGTTAAAAAAGTGTCTTCTACATACATCCGAACGATCGCAACAAGTTGACAGTGGAGTCGAACAGCTGCGCAGCACACGAGGCATCTCAACGCGCTGCATCCCGCGCAGAATCACTCCAGGACCATGGTGCAACTGTATGAGAAGGGTTATGGTGAGTTAAAAAAGTGTCTTCTACATACATCCGACCGATCGCAACAAGTTGACAGTGGAGTCGAACAGCTGCGCAGCACACGAGGCATCTTAACGCGCTGCATCCCGCGCAGAATCACTCCAGGACCATGGTGCAACTGTATGAGAAGGGTTATGGTGAGTTAAAAATGTGTCTTCTACATACATCCGACCGATCGCAACAAGTTGACAGTGGAGTCGAACAGCTGCGCAGCACACGAGGCATCTTAACGCGCTGCATCCCGCGCAGAATCACTCCAGGACCATGGTGCAACTGTATGAGAAGGGTTATGGTCAGTTAAAAATGTGTCTTCTACATACATCCGACCGATCGCAACAAGTTGACAGTGGAGTCGAACAGCTGCGCAGCACACGAGGCATCTTAACGCGCTGCATCCCGCGCAGAATCACTCCAGGACCATGGTGCAACTGTATGAGAAGGGTTATGGTGAGTTAAAAATGTGTCTTCTACATACATCCGACCGATCGCAACAAGTTGACAGTGGAGTCGAACAGCTGCGCAGCACACGAGGCATCTTAACGCGCTGCATCCCGCGCAGAATCACTCCAGGACCATGGTGCAACTGTATGAGAAGGGTTATGGTGAGTTAAAAAAGTGTCTTCTACATACATCCGACCGATCGCAACAAGTTGACAGTGGAGTCGAACAGCTGCGCAGCACACGAGGCATCTTAACGCGCTGCATCCCGCGCAGAATCACTCCAGGACCATGGTGCAACTGTATGAGAAGGGTTATGGTGAGTTAAAAAAGTGTCTTCTACATACATCCGACCGATCGCAACAAGTTGACAGTGGAGTCGAACAGCTGCGCAGCACACGAGGCATCTTAACGCGCTGCATCCCGCGCAGAATCACTCCAGGACCATGGTGCAACTGTATGAGAAGGGTTATGGTGAGTTAAAAAAGTGTCTTCTACATGCATCCGACCGATCGCAACAAGTTGACAGTGGAGTCGAACAGCTGCGCAGCACACGAGGCATCTTAACGCGCTGCATCCTGCGCAGAATCACTCTAGGACCATGGTGCAACTGTATGAAAAAGGCTATGATGAGTAAAAAAAGGAACACCTAAAAAACTCCTAAAAGGAGTGGAACTCTCTTCCCGCCCATCTTTTCCCAGAAAAATATGACTTGGATCTCCTAAGGTTGAGAGTGAATAGGCATCTTCTAGACAAGCATGCTACATCCTAGGCTTCATCGTCACTTAACATCAGATGCGACGAGGGCAGAGGGGCGTGAGAGAGAGCCCCACATAACCCCCCCAACCGACACCTGGCCTCCTTAGGCCCGGGGGGGTATGCGTAATGCATTTTCCCACCGCAAAAAAAAGGTGCGTCGAGGTCAAATGCTTGTCCATCACAAAAAAACTGCTCAATTTGCAACTTCATTACGAGGTTGTCCGGCTGGACTGGAGCAGAGCGGAGAGGATCGAAGCTGGGTCAATATAAACCAATAGAGTTTAAGCTCCGCTCTAGTGGACATGGACACGGGTGGATAAAGTTAGTGACCATGTTGCGGGGTGACTTTACATACATCCAACCGTGACTCCGACTGATCGCAACAAGTTGCCAGTGGAGTTGCAAAGTGTGTAACCTACATACTGCTCACGCAAACCAGGCATCTCACACGCTGCATCCGCTGGTTATGATGAGTAAAAAAAAATCACCCATTGTAACAGTGACCAATTACAAGGTAACTCAAGAACCATGGTTGAACTTTACAAAAAAGGTTAGGTTAAGTAAAAAATATATAAAAATGGGGCATCTTGCAGCTTTACCTTCATTGTAACAGTCACGAATAGGGAATATGCATGATATTTTTTATTTACTTTAATAAAAGCTCATTCATATAAGAAATAGTACGAAAAAAATATTTTTCAAATAACTATAAAAATAATCAAGATATAAGACAACAAAGATTTATCTCTATCTCTTTCTAACAAAACAGAATATAGTATGGAGATTGTATGGCGGCCGTGTACTATGACGTCATAGTCCATATCGGATCTCTCTGTCTAATCGCTGTCTGATTAGTGCTTTAAAATATTTATATCTTCCGTATTTCTCGTTCGATTTTAATTTAATTTTGACTTTATGTCATATTTTTTACGGTATTTTCATATTTTGTTAAGAAATGTGTTAAAAAAAATTCATGCATATTCCATATTGACTGATTGTAAGGAGAGTAGGCCAGTTATCAGTGGCGTGGCGTAAAAGATATCCTTGGGCAAGGCGGCGCAGATTTAGTGTACATTTACCTTCAGAGCTGTACAATAAGGTGCTCAAATGCTTGATATTAGGCAAACCGGTAGGAATCGAGTTCTTTGATGATGAGTGATGATGAGTAATGCCTGGATGAACGATAGTTGTATCCCTCTATTTAAAAAACTTAACATTCTGCCACTGCCATGTTTGTACATAAGGGATATATGTGTTTTTGTCAAAGAACATCTCGAATACTTCAAGTTACGGAGTGAAGTCATAGAGAGACGGACAAGACCACATCTTATGTCCCTTCTGTACAAACCACCCAGTCACAAGGACATATACAAAAGAAATGTGTTCAATACAAGTATAACTATTTATAATAATTTACCAAATGATTTACGGACATTATCAGGGAATATATTTAGACACTAGCTGAAAACCCGGCTTCGCCCGGGTAAAATGTAAAAAATTACAAACCCCATTTAACCCTTTCACCTCGTCAGAAATAGCATTACCAAGAATCTCTTCAGTTAGGTACATTTTGTTATTTATCTTTCGAAGCCTTTTATTTTTAACCGACATCTAAGAAATGTGGGTTCTATATGTAGTTATGTTTTGTTGAAATTCAGGGAACTTCACAAACATTTAATATATTAGGTATGTAATTTACATATCAAGGTTTACTTTCAAATATCTGAAATAATAGATTCCTATTCAAAATTTTAACCCTTTTGGAGCCAAATCCCATTTCTTTAGTCTAATTATTAATGTCCCACTGAAGGGTAAATCTATCCCGCTTGCAATGGTTCTGGTCCAAAGGACCACCCAGACCAGCCGTTAAAAAATACGTCTAGGTTCTAGGTTGTCCTGCCATTTTCACCGTGGCTGCTATGTCCTCGCCACCCAGCCTGTACCTCGGGCTCACCCCACCCCAACATGGTCTAAATTTTTAATTTAAGCCCTCGTTCTTGAAATACAAAATATGACAGCCGTCCCGGTTCCGAGCTAACTTTGGACAGCCGTTAAGAAATGCATTCAGGTCGTCTCACCATCTTCGCCGCCGCCTGTTCTAGCGTCGTCGGACTGGCCATATAGTTAAGTTGGTGTTTTCCAGTTTTCCTAGCCGCCGCGGAGCCCCCACGGGCCTGGCCCCCGGCTTGTGGTTGTTGTTATTGGGCCCCGTACTCGTGGGAAGTCAGGGAGCCCAGTCCGGTCCTGTCCATTCAGCATGTCGCACCTACTTCGTAGCCAGTTTAGCCCGCCTATTTGGATACATACTACAGACGTGGCCGGCCTAGTCTTACTTCAACCTAAGGGGTTAGCATCTACATCATCAATGCAGATTGCGGTGCGCAGCGTGATGTTCCGAACTCTGTAGGGTTTTTTTTCACTCCCAGCTTACTACGTTGGGTTTGATTGCTGCGTGCGTGATTTGACAAACCTTAAATTTTGTTTTATTAATTTTACCATGTTCTTCACAAACTACGGACTCATCTTTTGGAGGTAAAATTAACCGGCATCCTCTATGTTGCTTCCCGTAGGTAGAAAAAAAAATTCGAAAACCATATTTCAACGTTCCTATTCCTACCTCAAACATGATAAAAAACCGGTCAAGTGCGAGTCGGACTTGCGCACCGAGGGTTCCGTACAAACTCGTAAGTAGATGCGTGAAGAACTTAAGAAAAACTGTATGGCGGTTAGTTTAGTAGGAGCAAATAAGTATTTGTTATGATTTTTTCTAAATTTCTAAAAAATATCACTTAATACAATAGCACAACTTGAAATTTTCAACCTCCCATTTTGGCCCCCTAAAAAAAGTAAAAAAAGTATTAGAATTTTTTTACGCCCAGTAGCTCAGGTTAGCGACTTTTAAAACTATTCCAATTTTCTAATCGATTGCATCAATAGTTTAGGATATCTGACTGTGAGAGACGGACAGACAGACAGAGCCGCACCATAAGGGTTTCTTTTTTACCATTATGATACGGAACCCTAAAAACATTGAGACCTGCATCCTCAAGTTTATCTGTATTATGGTCGAATATTTCAAACGCCTGGTTAATTTTGTGTTTTCACCTAAATCATAAACATTTATTTTCACTTTTATGTCTTTGTACTAAAAACGGGTATAATTTAATGTGTTTTTTTAAGTCAGAATATATTTAAGAAAACTTAAAAAGCTACCTACAGAGTTTCGCCCCTAACTTACCACTTCACCTTTAGAGAGATTAAAAAAAATGTGCCTATTCCTTTTTTTTCGTTTAGAAATTTATCTGACACCTTCGCCCACGTTTGTTACTTTTTCTTGGGTTATGTTTCAATAATATTGTACAATATTATTGCCAATATTATTACATTATTTTTCAATTATGTCAGTAAATTATTAATTATATTCCCGTTTAAAGATTGTTTTCTTTGAAATAAAATTATGGAAACGTATGATTTTTCTAGTTAAAATAAATAACGGTTTTCTTACCCATGCCAAGTCTGTACAGCCGCGCCCGCAGTTATACATAGTCGCATGCTACGTGCCCCTGCACTAAACTGTGACAATTTCCGAACGAACTCGAATTGACGCAAGCAAACATGGCCGACTGTTTTTGGTATTATTCGAATTATTTTACATCTTTATACGCTTATTTCTCCGTTATACGAATTTTGCGAATATAAGTTGTCGATTCGAAATTGTTATTTTTTTACGCTTTAATTTTTGAGGCGCTTTTCGTTCAGGTCTACCGTAGGCCCCGGCTAAATTATTAATATAGAGTAGCTGTGAACCCGGCTTCGCCCGGGAAAAATGTAAAAAATCACAAACCCCCGTTTTACTTCCTTAGAAATATTTTCTTATTTTTAACAGACATTACAAAAAGGAGGATGTTGAACTGATGGCTGAGTTCCAAACATTAAAATAATGTTGAAGTCGTTTTTGGTTTAAATTATCCAAATTAAATTATTGTTGTTACACTATATTTCCCGTTAGTGAGCACAGCTCTCCCCTTTAAATTAGAATCGCCCCGGTCCAGAGGCGGCGTTAGACGTAGGCGACGTGGGCCACCGCCAACGCCACGCGGTCCAAGGGCCCTCGCGCCTCGACGGCAGCACAGCAAAAAGAGCTTCGTCACCAGTTAATAATACCATTAACCGTCTTCATGGAACAGCAAAGGGCCTCGCGAAATATCTTTTGTCCACAGCAAATTTAGGTCTTGCTGCGCCACTGTCCCGGTCCCGGGCAAACTCTGGCCGGGACCCGGCGGAAGAAATACATCTAAATCATCCCACTATCTTCGCCGCGGCCGGCCCCATCCTCGTCATCCAATTTGTGGCAGCCACTTAGCGTCAGTTTAGTCAACCTATGTGTGTGGCAGATGTGGCTAGCCCGGGCACAGTCCATCTTCAACCTGGCGGGTTTGGACCCTGCATCAGCAACGCGGTTTTGTATGCGCAGTGTGGTGTTCCAGACCCGGTCAGTTCGTGTCACTCCTCTTTCAATTTAGACCTTCTTCAAAAAGTATAGAATCATCTTATGGAGTTTATGTTTAGTTTATTTTATGGAACGGTTCCTGTGTATGTAGAAGTGCCCGCGAGAGGTAAAAATTAAGATGGCGCTACTATCACAGGTGGGTAAATGTTGCAGCAAAGAGCCAAAAATTATTTGACTTTTGTTAATTCATTAGTGAAAATTGTTAATTTAATAAAAAAACATGTGACCTACATACTTAACTGATTCCCCGTATAAGATAGTTATCCTTACCTCTATCCTCTATATTATGGGGGTAAAATTAACTTCCATCCACTATTTTGCCCTCAATAGAAAAGGAATTTTCGAAAGAATTAGTATATATTTGAACATTCCCACCTCCAAGACAAAATAAAAAAACATTAGGGAATATGCATAATATTTCTTGTTTACTTTAACGAAAGCTCTTTCATATAAGAAACAGGAGGCAAAAAGTATTTTTCGAATAAGTATAAAAATAACCAAGAAACCATCAAAGATTCAAAAAATCAAAAAACGTACTGTAACATCATAGTCCATGTCTTACCAACAGGTGAGATAAAAGTTAAAAAATTAAACTTAAAAAGCTACAATACCGAGTTTCGCTCAAGTCACCACTTCAGAAGGATTAAATACAAAAGTGCATCAAAACTGCCTATTCCTTGTTTTTTAAGCTTAGAATTTTAACTGTCATTTTCGCCTGACGTTGGTTCGTTTTCATTGAGCAATGAGACAATAATATTGAGCAATTTTCACTTATGTCAGTAATTTATTAGGTAGGTACGTTTTAAAAAATAAAGCAAGATGCATAATATTTTCCTGTTAAAAGATCGTTTTCTTTGAAATAATATTCGTAAGGATATCGCACGATTTTTCTAATTAAAAAACACCGTAAACTTACGTCGCGGTCAAAGTCACACGTTACGCGCGCTTCCTTAAACTATATCAGTTTCCGAACGCAGCAAAGAAACATGGCCGACTGTTTTTGGTATTATTCGAATTATTTTACATCTTTATACGCTTATTTCTCCGTTATACGAATTTTGCGAATATAAGTTGTCGATTCGAA
Source organism: Eudemis profundana (assembly GCA_947034925.1). Taxonomy (NCBI): domain Eukaryota; kingdom Metazoa; phylum Arthropoda; class Insecta; order Lepidoptera; family Tortricidae; genus Eudemis; species Eudemis profundana. The sequence goes on along the minus strand of OX344808.1, from coordinate 18,407,108 downwards.
ATGATTATTTTTTTACGCTTTAATTTTTGAGGCGCTTTTCGTTCAGGTCTACCGTAGGCCCCGGCTAAATTATTAATATAGATAAGTTGACGAAATGGCTGATGGATAAATGTTTTTACAGTGTGGGGGAATATTTAAATTATAAAAATCTACTGACATCTTAATGATCGATTACGTATATATTATTATTATTATTTTAATTCAATAACATCTATAAATCTAGATTAATTAATCAAATATTTGTACACGTGCTTGCATGTTGAATACAAGAACATTTTATACTCTAAAACCTTTTAAACTGTATTCTGACAAATAAAAATTTTCTGATTTCTGATTTGGACGCCACGCCACTGCCAGTTACAAGTGTCTTTCACGGATGTAGTGAAATTGTTTTTGGCTGATCTTTAATGATGTGTCGGCCCTGTTATGGAAATTTATTGGACATCCACAGCCTACTGTTACATTTTTCAAACGTCGCAACTCACTGGTGGATCACGAGCTATTATTGAGTGGGCGCCGAGAGTGGAGCATACAGTTTTTTGGTGCCCGAAGTGCTTCTATTCGGCGGCGTTTTATTATACCTCTCGAGAAGTGGAGCTTACAACTAGAGGTGACTATTATCACAGTTAACATCTCGTTTGTTTCAGGCAAGGACGCGGCCGGCATTGCGATGGAGGCCATCCGCTACGCATCCGACTCCAAGATCGATATCGTGCTGATCGACACAGCAGGCCGCATGCAGGACAACGAACCGCTCATGCGCGCGCTCGCCAAACTCATCAAGGTATACAGAGGGTTTTCACACCCGATAGTAATCGTGCCCTAATTGCGTGGGAACGTAATAGGCTACTTGACAGGTTTCTGAAAAGTCAATCCGATTGTTTAATGATGTCTATTGAGCACTCAGAAAGTGGTAATTTTTAATTCTTTTGTGTATTTTTTCCGAAAAAAGCAAATAAAAATGCACTTTTAAAATTAGCCGCCAAAACGGTTTCTCGGACAATATGGCGTCTATGACCGTAAACCGACAAATGTCAACGAGGGTCGCATAACGTTCTACCTTTAAAAATAGGATTGACAGATGCTGTCGATGCTGTTTACTATGGTGTGACGTCATCGGCCAATCCAAACCGTTTTCGATAAAATGGCGACGGATAAAAAATAATCAATTTTCATCCGAGTTTTAAAAATAAATTATCCATTTATTTTTAGTAATATTGACTTAAATTGGTTTTAATACTTATAATTAATACATATATCCATAATTCTTCCATTATTTTTCACACTGTCAAGTAGCCTAACCTTCTGTTAAGTAGTCTATTACTCTGCTACCGAGAGAGAAGCGCTCGCGGTTGCATTCGTTGCGGTCATGCGCGCGCTCGCCAATCTCATCAAGGTATACAGGGGAAGTGCCCCGACCCGATAGCATGTGGTGGTCGTGCCTTAACTGCGTGCGAACGTAACTACTCCGCTACCGAGAGAGGAGCAACCGCGGTTGTGTTCATTGTAGTGACTCTAACATCAACGGCGGAGCCACGGTGGGCCTTTTTGAAACTGACAAACTCGCAACCCAACCTGGGCGTAGCGATTGTCGGACCGGGTGGTTGGCCGTGGCGTTCCCTGGGGTCGAACCAGGTCGCTAGCCAGACCACCCTGAGTTGGGTCGGACTGGGTGGGTGCCGGGGTGCCTGGGGTCGAACCAGGACGCCTTGTCCGGTCCACATCGATATGATCGGGCTAGGTGGGGGCTGAACGCCTGGAGTCGAACCAGGTCGTTTGGCCTGAGCCACCTTGACAACCACGGTGGGCCGCTTGCAGGACAACGAGCCGCTCATGCGGGCGCTTGCTAAACTCATTAAGGTATACAGGGGGGTGTCTTCACACCCGATAGTATAGGGGTGACGTAGAGGGATGATGGTGTGTTAAAAATATATCATTCTATTTAGTCTGTCAGTTAGATTATGGAAAAATATGGGACGCGTATTTTTTGGTTTATCAAATTATTAAAAATCGACAAAGGTATAGATCATTAAACTTCCGATGTGGAGGCTTGTGACGTCACTCCTAGGTGAACATTGTACCAAAGAGTGACGTCACTCGAAACTTCTAGGCACTGTACCTTCGTTATTTTTTATTTGTCAAACAAAAGAAAAAATACGTGTACAATATTTTTTAATAATGTAACTGACGGACTAAACATTGTTTTTAGTTGTCGAGCCTATTTTATAATCGTGCCCTAATACTTACTTTGTACTTTTAGTTTCATGTAAGAATTATTTAGTATGAGTGGATGAAGAATGGATGAATTTGAGTAGTAAAAAATAGTCTCAATTCAACTAAAACACTTACAAAACCTACAACTAATTTTGTATTTTCAAGGTGAACGAACCCGACACGGTCCTCTTCGTCGGCGAAGCGTTAGTCGGCAACGAAGCGGTCGACCAACTCGTCAAGTTCAACCAGGCCCTCGCCGACCACAGCTCCACCACCAACCCCCACACCATCGACGGAATAGTGCTGACGAAATTCGATACGATCGACGACAAGGTGGGTGCCGCGATATCGATGACGTACATCACTGGCCAGCCGATAGTGTTCGTGGGCACGGGACAGACGTATACGGATCTGAAGGCGCTTAATGCGAACGCTGTGGTGCATGCGTTGATGAAGTAAAAGGGTTGGGTGGTACTGCAGACAGGGATATGGATACTCTAGAGCGGGGATGGCACAACTATCGCAAAATTTGCTCCAAATTCCGATGTCAATAAGATACACGAGTAAGAAAGAGTTCTATCGATTTCTTTAAAATCCCACCATTAGATCCTGTCTTGATGCCAATGGGTCCACCAAGGAGATAATATACCCTTTAAACAAAATATTTTTTCAAATCCAGCCGTCCTCGAGTAATCGGGAACGGGCATAAAAAAAGAACCCGACGAACTGAGATTCTCCCCCTTTTTGAAGTCTGTTAAAAATTGGCACGTGGATCAAAAAGGTTTGCCCTTTCCTGAAGTTACTATAACATTTTTAATTCGTACCCTGACGCATATTTTTCTGGGGTTAGGTGTCATAGTAGCATTGACTCTAAGATACTCGATATATCGGTTATATATTCCATTCTACATATAGGTGCATCCCTCGCGACTTTCCGGGCGAACTTTTAAAACTTTATTTTTAAAACATACCGTCTATGGTATCAATTAGGTTCCTACTCCATAGTGGCAAGCGTGACAATTTAAACATTAGGGACGTATGTTTCAAGTTTTATTTTGAACACGTATTTGTCAATTAAAGATTTCATGTATTTCAAACGCAGATTATTTGTATTAGTTCTGTATATTGCTAAACGTGTCACCTTGCCTGCCACATTTATAAAATAGGAACCTATTACCATTCGAAAAATATGTCATTAATCCAAAAACTATGTGTGCACGAAAAGAACCACCATTTCCAAACCTTACATAAGTTCTAAATATAGTAGAATTAACAACATAAAAATGTCGGAGAATGTTGAACATTCTTTAAATATACACAGTGTATAAAATACAATTTTCCCGCAATTATTTTTACGATTACAATTTTATTTTGTTTCTTTTTAAAATATAGCTAATATGAATGAGATGATATCGTCTTTAACAAAGCCTCTCTCACAACCATTTGTTAGAAAGAGATGGCGATATATCATTATATTGTGAGTAATTATGAATTGCCATGGTAAAGGTTTTAATTATTGTAATACATACGTTGAAATAAAACAATTATGTTTATTGAAATGAAATTTTTATTTTCTTATGATTTTTCCGGGTTGTGTACAGGGTTTACTTTCATCATTATTATGGAATGATTATTTTTTTTAAAGCTTTGTTCCCATGTGTGTCTTTGTGCATATCTTTGAAGTATATCTCATATACGGAATAGAAATGCGTGCATTGGCACATGTGTGAACCTAGCTTCATATATTATTAGTAAATAAAATCATGTTGTTATATTTGAGTTATAGTATTCGGATTGGACACGAGATGCCAAATGAACCAATGTACAGTCAGTCCCATAGTAAATGGAAGCAATAAAAATGTTGTTGCCTATATTGCCTTAGCATACTTTGAAATGGTAATGTATTTATTGATGATAGTATAACAATTAGTTACAAGATAATCATTTCGTGTTTTGTGGCGCCATTGCATTGTTTCGGTCGTATTCGATTATACTGCTGCAATGTAAAATGACTGACTCCTCAGGTGAGCGTTAGGTCTCGGGACTCAAGTCCGATTATAGTTAATGGCAGTATTTATGTTAGGCTCAAAGAACATAAACGCACACAACGCATTGGGTGAATTTCGTATTATGAGTCGCATAAAAACGCCCAGGACGCGTTGTGGCAAATACTAAAAGTACATCACAACACACAAACCTTAAAAAGATGATTGATTGGAACAAATCAATGAGGATCTTTAGTAGGTACAATCATCAGCAATAACATTATGATGAAAAGGGACATGAAATAATATCTGACACTATAGTATTACGTTAGCAATAAGGTCTTGTCAGATATTTGTGCGAGTCTCATCATATATTATCGCTGGCGACTCTACGACAATGTGTGTGCAGTGTGTTGATCAATAAAAGTTTCAACAGATCAATTGCGTGACGGTTCAACAAAAAAGTTGTACCACTGTTTCAGTCATGTGGCCGTAGCAATGTAATTGAGCCATTATAAGCTGTACTGACCTGTTAAAGGCGTTTCCACAACGTCAATTTCTCTATCCTCTTAAGTCCTGTGTTTTGTTGACAGCGTAGTCCAGACTACCGAATGTACTATACCAAGCACATACTAAGAATAGTGCTTCAGATCGAGAGATAAAGTTTTCCATTTTTTGTAACTTTTGACAAAGGTATAAGCACCTTGTTATTTGTATTTATTTCGATTGGAGAAGGCATGCCATGAAAATTTTGTATATACATAGTGAAGTGCGTTCGGCAGTAATGCGTGCCGCGCAGTTAAAATGTCAGGTCTGGACAATATTTAATTTGTGCTTATAAAAGTACGCGGGGACTTAGGAGACTATGGAAATACCTTTAATTTGAAGTGAAATAGTGTTTCAGTGCCTTGCCAAGTCCACGGCATCGAAAAGTGACTTGTAAGCTAGATCCCCGCCCGACACTGCCCACGCCTTTTGGCATAGTTGAAGTTTATATGAAGCTTTTGTAGGTTATGTACAGAATATATTTCTATAGTAAATTATAATAGGTTGAGAAGTGACACGTGTATACGTTATTTATCGTTATAAAGTGAATATTTAATCTGCTATCAGAAAGGATTAAGACAAAATGTTAGGAAGATCTTACTAATACTTAACATGGATAAATAATAAAGTAAATAGCAATTTATCGGAAAATATCAAACTAAATGCAATTTTATGTCACAAAATGTCATGTGATTTCGGTCCCATCGATGCATGGGACCCAAAGTTTTGTGACAGAATAATATGTCACAAAAAACAGTATAATTTCTAGCGATAGTGTAAAAGTGTCACATCTTTACCATAATACTTATTTTTGCTTATCCACATTACGTATTTAATGTACAATCTCTTATGGAACGGCATCTGTACACTGCTAAACTTACGATATATTTAACTACCACTTATCACATTGACTGTACTTCTCGTTACAGTCAGCGCCATAAACATCCTTATTTTCATAAGTTCAAAATCGTATCGTGTCGTCCCGTTTGCTCAAATATTGTGTAATGGGAGAGCGAAAGGGAAGCACAAGACGAACCTTCCACCTTAGGAGTAATCTCATTGTTGAGCATTTTTCAAGAAACGTGTACACGTGTTTCTTTTTCTTAGAATATTTATTAAACATTAATTATAACAAAAATGGATCCTGAGTAATTTTACAAAAAAAATGTACACAATAAAGGGATTTCATTAAAACAAAACTTAATTTATTCCTTTGTGTTACGAAAGTTCCCCATATAGTTTGTATGCCTAAATTTCGTAACACAAAGGAAGCGATCGTGGTTTTGTTTTTATTAGGCCCTTAACTATGTACATTTTTTTTTTGAAAATGTCTCCTATAGTTCTTATAATAACCCGTGACAAACATCAAATTCGAGTAAATCACATTACATTAGGATAATTATTTATTAATTCCTTAAGAATTTCTTTAAGAAATTCTGTTATTTTCACCATATCTCTACCCGCACTTAGGTCTCACGCCGCCATTTTCAAACAAAATAGCGGATTTCGCTCAAATGTCAATGGATGACAGTCCAAAGTATTCTTTCTATGGCACATTGTTGCCCTATTCAGAAATCGTTTTCCTACTCTTATTTTCTTGGATAGAAAAAAAAGTGACGATTATTGGTCCTTGTCGGTAATTGGTGCCACTACGGTACTTTATGGGTTTTTCTTGCTCAGAATCGTTTGTACTTTCGAACCTAATACACGAAAATTGGTGTCCCAAATTGAAAAAGTATGTTTCCAGTGCGTCACGTGCATAGAAATAAAAAAAAAATCTTCCAATCAAAAACGTGACTATCTGGAACGGAATTTGTGGAACTCAATTTTTCTTGTGTGAGGTTCAAAAGTACAAAGCAATAAAGTGATTTGATTTTGATTGGAAGGATTCTGAGTAAGAATAATCCAAAAAGTCAATATTCTAAGAAAAAAAAACACATGTACACTTTTTTGAAAAACGCTCTATTGCTTGTCATTATTGAAGATGTTAAATGAAATGTGTAGGTAGATGTTTATCTTGCTGACTGTACTTCTCGCGTCATTCTGTAGAGCAATTACGTTCATTCCTATTTATATCGTTTATTCGAAATTTTATTGTAATAAATTTTGATCCTATGAAATATAAATAAAGTTACGATTTTGATAAACTGCGGTTTTATTAAACTCCCTTGTATATTTAAGATAAATCCTGGTATGTCTTGTGTGACTGTGTTGTGTACAATAGGTACCTAATAAAAATACGTCATATACCTAGTTAACCAAGGCTCTAAACATGATAATTTGATAAAGCATACTAGTAATTAAATTCAATAAGAATTTAAATTTCTCAGTGGCTGTTTTAGACTAACTATTACCTATGTCAAATAGTACTATATCATTACTTTGTAGTTTACTTATTTGCAAATAGGGCATGCAATACCGGTATTACTTGTATGGGCCAATACCGAAAAACCGGTATTATTCATACAAATAAAACCGGTATTACATGCCCTATTTGCAAATGAATGTGTTCCTTAGTGTTCGAAAGTTAGCTGAAAAGCAACAACAAGCACTAGTACGCTAAATACAACTGTCCGCACGATATACAGCTACGAAAAGCACCGCTTTTTGAGCAAGAGTATTAATAGCACATTGGTGTACTGCCGTTTCGACGAAATATGTTTCGTCAAATTTCACTTGGCAACCAACTTTTCGCCGAAGTTTTATTTGGCAAATCAATTCTTGGCATAACTTTACTTCGCATTTTTTTTATTTCGCCACATTTTTATATTGCAAAGTTTTATTACATCAATGTTTTATGTGGTAAATAATTGTATAGCAAATGATTTGCTTAAGCAAATAACATATCGTCAAATAACATTTAACCAAGTTTTACATTGAAAAGTTTCACTTCAACACACTTTTATGTGACAAACAATTATGAAGCAAATGATTTGCTTAGTTAAATAACAAAAGGTTAGGTTAGGTTTGAACTGCGTCCCCCAACAAAAACGATCTGCTATCAAAAAGTAGGTTAGGTTAGTAAATTATAAGGGCACAGAAGAAAAAGGGGGGACGGGGGGGCGAAGCCCCCCACAAGGGGGGCTCGGGGGGCGAAGCCCCCCGCATTAAAAAAAACTCAAACCATAAGTTCAATTAGGTTAGGTTAGGTTAGGTTAGGGTTCGAACTGCGTCCCCCAACAAAAACGAACTGCTATCAAAAAGTAGGTTAGGTTAGGTTTGAACTGCGTCCCCCAACAAAAACGAACTGCTATCAAAAAGTAGGTTAGGTTAGTAAATTATAAGGGCACAGAAGAAAAAGGGGGGACGGGGGGGCGAAGCCCCCCACAAGGGGGGCTCGGGGGGCGAAGCCCCCCGCATTAAAAAAAACTCAAACCATAAGTTCAATTAGGTTAGGTTAGGTTAGGTTAGGGTTCGAACTGCGTCCCCCAACAAAAACGAACTGCTATCAAAAAGTAGGTTAGGTTAGGTTTGAACTTCGTCCCCCTACCAAAACGAACTGCTATCAAAAAGTAGGTTAGGTTAGGTTAGAACTGCGTCCCCCTACCAAACCGAATGGCTATCAAAAAGTAAGTTAGGTTAGAACTGCGTCCCCCAACTAAAACGAACCGCTCCCAGAACAGTAGGTTAGGTTAGGTACAACGCACATTAACTATCAACGATCACTCAAGAATGAAATGCTATTTTGAGCCACAAAGTATATAAACATAAGTAATACCCTCTTAATTTAGCTGTATGGGACATCACCCTACCCACTTAATGAAATAAAATCATACTGCAATTTGAACCTTGCATTCTAACAAACTAGGTTAGATTTTATTTGCCATTCAATATTTTACTAAATTACGATATGCCAATCAATACATTTGACGAAATGAGAAATGACGTCTTAAAAAAAAACCAGGTAATAATTTGCGTAACAATAATTTATCAAATCATATATTGGTAAATGATATCAGTGCGAAACGTTGAGTTGGGAAATAACATTTTGACCAAATAAAAATATGGGATAAAAGGTTTGGGAACTAAAAATTTGCGAAATAATTTTTGCCGAAACATTAGTAAACCTAGCACATTACATAACTAGGGTGGTAGATCTCAGAAGTTTGCGGCCAGAACTGAAAGCGAGGGACGTAAATGTGCGATCGAGGGCTTTCTTTATTACCTCCCGTGTTGTGTACATCATTTTATGTCTACACGTGGCCAGAAAGCGGTTTTTTCCGTACGCGCAGCGTGCGGAAAAAGCCACTCTATGGCCAGGTGTGGCATAAAAAAAATACCATACTTTTCACATCTGAAAACCATATGTAAGGTAAACGTCCGAGTGCTCGACACTGACCCAGTACTCCCAGTAGTCGCCTTTTTGAACGATGAGTCATTAGCAATAGAGGTGATAGCAGGATCCTGATTATTGGGCATTAGCGTGTCGAGCGCTAGGACTTTTACCTTACGTATACGGTTATAGATGACTGGTGATAGAGAGGTACCTATGGAAGAAGACGACATGCTGCGCCGACCCCAAATGAATGGGAAAAGGGCAAGCGAATGATGATGATGATACGGTTATGCCTTATACTTTGGAGACCATTATATCGATGAAACTGTCAGCTGTGTGCCTGTGTCACATGCGATTGCTAAAGATAGTCACCCATTTGTCCAATGTGTCAGTAAATTGAACCGCGCGTTAATTTCATTAGGCATTTAATTTGACCTCCCGTCGCCGGCATCCTGCTTAACTCGAATTTTGCCCATTTCGTTATACAATACTTTGGACTGTCCACGCATCTGTGTGTAATTGGGTCATACATTGACTTTGTTTTTTTAAACGTTCCTTCTGGCATTGAACGTAGGATTAAAAACGGATAGTGAAAAAGGGGAGGGTAGGAAAGTAAAGAAGTTAGATTTAGTCCTCTCTTTCATAGGGACTAACAAAACTGGACTCCAGTGTGGAAGTAAATAAAAAGATTATTTACAAATAAGTTTCGGCTGAACATTTCTGAACCGTTGCCACCTGATCAAAATTAAATAAAAAATACAACGTATTTTTACGCGGTTAAATTTTACAAAATCTTTCTACTTTCGACTATAAATAGAATGTTAACCATTATGTAATTAATTGTGTGAACAGAAGGAATGGGATAAAAAAATAAATGTTGTGTGACTTTTAGGTATTAGTAGTTTACAGTTAGGACATAATTTAGTGACAATGTGTGACTTGGAAAGATTCTTCAATGATCTCAAGGAGGCGATACTGAATTTTAAACTGGACTTGTGTTGTTTCCTGTTCAGTGTGAGAGCTGGAATCTTGTTGTGTGGATTTTTCAATGTGATTTCAAGTGTAAGTACTTATCATTTTTATTTTATGCTAGAAGACCCGTCCGTAAGGGCCTGTGCACACGGCGCCTTTTAAACGGGCCGTCAACGCGCGTTTCATCGCGCTGTCCTTTTTACACCCTAAAAATATACAGAGACAGCGCTACGAAACGCGCACCGTGTGCACAAGCCCTCACGTAGTCAAGTTTACATAAAGTCATCAACTTAAATATACAGGAAGACTGGAAGAACATGTTTGTTTGTTCGGGCATCACACAAAAACTACCGATTTCATGAAATTTAGTGTACAAGTAGATTATGACCCCGGTCATACACAGGACGTTTTGCCCGATTACGGCAAAAAAGAGACATTACCTTTTCATCTCATCTCTACGAACTAAGTTATTCGCGCGATTCGTAGCGCTGTCTCTGTTTATTTTTAGTTTAGGGTGTAAAAGGCACAGGCCCTAATAACATACTAAATTCCGTTTACAATGGCAACATTCTCGTGACGTATGCACTTGCATACACACTTACTCTTGGCAAGAACATTGTTTTATTGTACAATCGAAGACACTCCTAACTGACCACTTGTCACCCTTATTACAGTAAACGGCCATAAAGAATGCACATCGGCAATCATCGCATTTCCGAATACAAACGAATGCTAATTTCCATGTACATCAATTATTAGATTAATCGTTCATTAGAATTTGAATTTAGAACTAAGTACTTTATTGTTGTTTTGTTTTGATTTCACGTGGAATATATAGAGCTGTAAAACACGATGTAATTATATTTAATTATTGCTTGTTGGGGGAAAATAATATACATACATATATATATATGTATATATTCACGCCCATATTCCTAAAAGAGGTTGACTGAGCATTAGCAACTGATGTTATACTACTAGCATATTTAAATGTGGGCTTAAAGATCGACAAATTCCTATAGATGCCATAGTACAAATTTAATTTTGTAAAAGTTTTAGCAACTCTATATATATATTGAGTTGGATATGCGACTGCACTCTCTCGCATTTGAACCACGACTGACAAAACAAACGTCATGGTGTGTGCGACACAGATATCGCTATACGAAGTCGAAATTAGCCGATTGCCTCTTTCCAAAGATCGATGTGCATTCTTTATCGCCTTTTACTGTACAATGTTTTAAGGTCTACTGATGGTCACTTAACTGTGTCTTCGTTTGTACCATAATAGCCACAACACAACATACCTAAACACCACAAGCGTCTGTCTTTGATGTTCTCATTAAAGTGTACATTGAGGGTGGGGAAGGTTAACAAAATCGTAGCTACCTACTTGGGATGTCGTTATAAGTATAGGTTGTTGAAGAAAATAGAGCACCAATGGCTTTATGTTATCCAACAACTAGGTACACACACATACTTGCTATTACAGATGGTAAGCCTGATCGCCGTGGCGACGGCGGTTCTGCCGCCGCTGCTGATGAACGCGCAGCAGTCGTTCATGGACGGCGAGTACATCAAGTCGACCTGCGCGTTCGCGTACAGCGCCGACTTGTGTCTCGCCGTGCTGCTGCTCTGTGGGATGTATCGGGTATACAGCCTCCATATATCATCATTATAACCCAGTGGTTCCTAACCTTTATTACCACATCACCCACAGGCCCCCTCTAGATTTGTATCGTTAGGTACTCCTCCAAAAAATAGGTAATACAGACAAGTATATGAAAGTACTCAAAGAAAAATGACTTAATATTATGAGTATTACCCCTGAGAAAACTTAATTTTACCCCTAAAGGGGTAATTACGACTGTTATAACCCCTCTGATAATGTTTCTAAGTCAAGCTGTTTCTCTAGGCAGTCACAGGCCCCAAAGACTTCCAAAACGTACGATCGCACGCACACATTTGGCTTTTAGCTTGTTTTGTAAACTGTGGCGCCAATATTACTGCAAAACTTTGGCATCGGATTTTTGTATTATTTTAGTGAAATTATAGTGTGAACTCAAGCAGATTGTAGGGTTTCACGTTGCGTCTTCGAGTTCGTGGTCTCCATTTTAGAACTGTAACTTATCTGCAGAAACTTAGACAATTTAATTCGATACGATGTTGTAAGGTGTATGTTTGACTGTCAGAAAGACATCGTGCTGCTGCGATACTACACGTACTGCGGACTGGCGATGCTCGCCTCCACGGTGCTGGTGTACTCCATGGTCATCAGCGTCCTCTCCGTGCTGCTCACCTTCCTGCTGGTCGTCAGCCTGAGTAAGTTGCCTGGAGTGCTGCGGTACTACACGTGCTGCGGGCTGGCGATGCTCGCCTCCACGGTGCTGTTGCGTCCTCCGTGCTGCTCACCTTCCTGCTGGTCATAGGCTTGAGTAAATAACGTACAGATATACAGGGTGTCCCAAAACCAACTTTGATACGAAAAGGGCTGATAGACCAGCTCATCAGACACCAGATTAAGTAAATTTGACCTCGTAAAAAATTCTTAGTTTTCGAGATATTGACGTTTTTGCAAAACTCGTGCTAAGTGATACCCTGACTCGGTTATTTGAGTGTCATGACTAAAATATCAAGTATTTTTCAAATCTGGTTTTTGATATGGGTAGCCAGATAACTATGCTATTGAACGTAAGTAATTCCTATTTCTGTTAATTTCTTCATGGTGTGGCCACAGTAGAATATCAAAAAATAATTTTCAGATTTTTCCAAATTTCACGTCTGATTTCGAACAAAGGTGGTGAAAAAAAAATGTACCAACACAACCTGGCACATGACGTAAAAAAATGGCGCATTTTTTGTAGTTTCTAAAATCGTATAACATTTACTAAATATTGTAATCGTTTTTGAGATAATGATATTTTTTTACAAAAATAACCTGTACTGAAGTTACTATTCCATTGACTTGGCGCTCAACCAGTCGACCAAAAATTCCTTTAGTCCGTTTTCACAATTGCGGTTTCACAATTGGCTACTAAAGAAGAAAAAAATTTCGCTGTTTCGCAATTAATTGACCAAACAAGAATTTATTTTCTGTTTTCGTAATTGAGTTTCACAATTAACTGCGAAACAAGATTTTTTTTTCTGCTTTCGTAATTATATGATTACGAAACAGGAATTATTTTTACTGTTTCGCAATTAATTACCAAACCAGAATTTATTTTCTGTTTTCGTAATTGAGTTTCACAATTAACTGCGAAACAAGAATTTTTTTCTGCGTTCGTAGTGATATGATTACGAAACAGGAATTATTTTTCACTGTTTCGCAATTAATTATCATTGTAATGTTACACCTGGTTATAAGTTTTATATAAAAGCAAGTTTCCTATCTTCCGTAGTATTAAAGAGTAAGGAATTTAATTTTTAAATAAATAAAAACGCTTATATTCTATACATAGGACTCCCGCAATGATCGCCACAATTGGGGGATCCATGTCGTACAGAGGACGTCTATTATATGTTGATGATTACTCATATCCTAAGATATATCGCTATCTACAAAAATAAATATATGCATATTGTGTAGAGTAGATCATGGAATATAAAAGCTCATTCATTCCGATGTCATTTATTCCGTGAAGTATGGGACGGGTGCTAGTGTGGGGTGCGAATTGCGTAGACACACTGGCCCCGTTACATCTCTACCGAACCTCAACAAGGGCGGTAGCAGCAGCAGAGGCGGCAGAAACCGCCAAGGTAGGAAAATACAGTGATGTCGGCGCAGAATATGATTTTGTTCTTTTTGGTGTTGATACCCAAGGTCCATGGGGCCCTGGCGCCCTAAGTCTCTTCAAGGAGTTATCGAAGAAACTCAGGGAAACCACGAGGGATCCCGAAGAGCTGGCAGCTTCCTCGCTCAACGCATATCAGCCTTACAATCCAGCGAGGAAATGCTGCCAGCATCTTCAGAACCATGCCGCAGGGGCCATTTTTAGGTCTATTTTAGTTTTAGCTTATATAATTTTAATTTAGTGTTAGTTAGTATATTTATTAATAAATTTTATTTTATTTTCATATATCGTCATAAGATTCATTAGAAACAAGGTTTTGTTTCTAATGAATCTTATGACGATATATGAAAAAAAAAAACTTATTGTTAAAATAAAGTAACTATAAAAATTAAAAATAAAACTGTAAATTAAATATGACATCACCTTGACAAAAAATGTACTTATTTTCTTTTTTAATGTTTACATGAAGGAGGTTAAAACCTAATACAAATAATTCTTGTTTCACAATTAATTGTGAAAAAGGAATAAGGAATGAGTTTGGTAATTACAATTGCGAACGAAGAAAATATACTCGATTACGAAAACAGAAAGTAAATTCTTGTTTGGTCAATTAATTGCGAAACAGCGAAAATTTTTTCTTCTTTAGTAGCCAATTGTGAAACAGCAATTGTGAAAACGGACTAAAGGCAAAAATTTACCTAAATGTTTGACTATTTCATTCCAAATAAAAAGCCCTTTGATCGTCTTCTCGTTAGTAACCTAATTCAATACAGTTTATTGATTAATGGCTATTTTTGGTGCTAACGGACCTACTTTGACCGATGATTACGTTAAGTTTGCACCTAATTTGTAAGTATTGTCTAGGACGCTAGGTGCAAACTTAGTTCAACCGGATCGTATGAGAAATTTAAGATTAAGTGTAACTACAGTACAAGTTACTTTTGTAACAAAATATCATTATCTCAAAAACTATTACAGTACCTATTTAGTAAATGTTATACCATTTTAGAGACTACAAAAAATGCGCCATTTTTTTACGTCATGTGCCAGGTTGTGTTGATACATTTTTTTTTCGTTCGAAATCAGACGTGAAATTTGGAAAAATCTGAAAATTATTTTTTGATATTCTACTGTGGCCACACCATGAAAAAATTAACAAAAATAGGAATTACGTTCAATAGCATAGTTATCTGGCTACCCATATTAAAAAACAGATTTGAAAAATACTTTATATTTTAGTCATGACACTCAAATAACCGAGTCAGGGTATCACTTAGCACGAGTTTTGCAAAAACGTCAATATCTCGAAAACTAAGATTTTTTTACTGAGGTCAAATTTACTTAATCTGGTGTCTGATGAGCTGGTCTATCAGCCCTTTTCGTATCAAAGTTGGTTTTAGGGACACCCTGTATAAGCTATATCATTAAGTTAGGTACAGCACAGGAGAGCAGTGCTATCTAAATCTACTCCCTCTTTAAGGATACTTACCTACAGTCAAAGAGACAATAAAAGTGATATTTAGGCGTCCGAATTGTCCAAAACCACTCGATACCTACTCATCAAAAACTCGTTGTTATTTGTATAGCTATCCAGGAGTGAATCCTTAATCCGTATTCAACATATAAGATCAGAGATAGACAATATATGGTGGCGACACGTTTAGTTTAGTGGGAGTGACATCGCCTACGAAGCTAGAGGTCCCGGGTTCAAATCCTGGTAAGGGCAAATATTTGTGTGATGAGCACGAGTATTTGTTCCTGAGTCGTGGATGTTTTCTATCTATTTAAGTATGTTTTTATCTATATAAGTATGTATATCGTCGTCTAGTACCCATAGTACAAGCATAGTTTAGTTTGGGACTAGCTCGATTTGTGTAAGATTTTCCCAAGATATTTATTTTATTTAGGATAGTGATGAAAAAATTACTCTTTTAAGCATTTTCAAACTGTATGAAACTGCAGATTTCTGTGTCTTATGTAAAAATCCCCATACATTTCGGTGAGCATAGCTTTTTGGTTCAAATCAGTAGAATCACTATTAATTCTTTTTTTTTACAGCGTACCAGGTCTACATCATACTATTAGTGCGGAGTGTGATGGTAGAGCTGAAACATGAAGAAGATAAGACGAATTATTACGCAAACTATCCAGTTTATTGGAAACTTAACGATGTTGAGGCTCATATCGACCATAGAGTCGTAGAAGAAGAATACTATGAGGAAAATACCCCAGTTACTACTAAGAAAACTCCTGAACCGGTTCACACAGAAGAACTTACTAAGCCAACACAAATTAAACCAGTTGAAGATACAATTGAACCAATGACGAGCGAAACAATAAAAGAAGACATAAAACCAGAAACGCCTAAGGAAACTCCTTTGAGATATCCTTATAAATTCATTGCGATCAAAATCCCTAAAGAAGAAACAATTAAGGAAGAGAAAGAAAATGAAGATAAAGAAAAAGAGTCGATTAAAGAGGCTGTGGCTAAGGAAGATGTAAAAGTAATTAAAGAAGACAAGAAACGAAAACGATCGATATTTGGAAGGAAGCAAAAAAGCAAACCTGAAGAAGACAAAGGGAAAGAAGAGACGAAATAGAATTAGGAATTAACAATCAAATCAGCTGTGTTTTCGGATATTAACTAGAAGTACTTATTGACTTAAATTATTATACCTTATAAAAATATTTATTGGTATTTACTTGTTTTCTTTAAACCCTTTCGCACAAAGCAGATCAGGAAAGGATATCAATCTTGGGAAAATTTAAGCCTCTAACTAATTTAACAAATTGTTGGTACCTACTAGTAGATCAGATACAACTGAGTACACACGCCTTCACACACTTTGTCACGTGAAAATTAAAAAAATCGTATTTTTTAAGGTTCCGTACCCAAACGGTGCCAGCGGAACCCTAAACGTTCGACCTTACCGTCATAATATTATCATGAATTCTTTTTATCATATGGATGAGTAAATTCATGATAGTATTCATTTTTTTATCAATTAGAAAGAGTAATAACTCCCACGGTAGTGACATCCACAGTAGTGACTATGTGCACAAAAATGAGAATGACCCAGATGTTCAACTCCCACTGTACAACAGAAGAATATCACATAGCGACAGAGGCATACGATATAAATCGATACCTTTAGACTCAAAGGGCGTAAACGCCGCAGGTTCTAATGGCGTTTACGCCGTTTGAGTCTAAAGGTATCGAAATATGCAAATAAGTTGTATCTATGATGGTTGCATGCATAAGGGAGCCAGCAGCGACTGGATGCACAAAGTAGTAGACCGGGCTCTGTGGCGTACCTTGGGAGAGCCCTATGCCCAGCAGTAGACTGCAACAGGCTGATGATATTTTTTTTATGATGGTTGGAAAGAAAGTCTGTGTAGGTAATGTTTTAATAGTATGTGAAAGTGAGGACAATAGAGGTATCTCTCCAAGCGGATGTTGTGCCTGGGGCCGAAGTCCGAAAGCAGATGCTTGAAAGTGTTATATATAGAAAGTGTGTGTGTTATAACACTTCGATAGTGTGATATAGAAGACTATGGAGAAAGCGCCATTTGTATGGGCGTTGATGCTAACGCCACCTGTTGGTCGTATTGATGTCGTTGTCCGCTGCTTTCATCATTATTCACTAGGTGGCAGTGTCGCCACAAATTAAATAAAGAATGACTCAGACAGGGTCTGTTAGTGGCTCGACCCGCAGTAGAGGTCCATAAATAGGTATATGATCTGGATCCTCTTTATTCCCTCCTGCGGTAGTGTGGTGCTTACTTAATATTACGTCTTTTCCTAGGCAGTAAACAGAGTTTTCTTCCTGCGAACCACAGTGAGACACCCACCTGGCCGCGAAAAAGGAAAATTTCGTGCATTATGACTACGCCACTAGATCTAAGGTGTGTTTTACCGCCCTAGGTAAGTAATAAAGATGCACCTTGAGAGTAAAATCTTATTTACTCTAAGGACAGCTAAGGAGAATTGGACTATACATAACAAAAAATATCACACAATTCGTTCGCTAGTAAGCTAGTGCCAGACTCCAGGATCTTTGGCCGACCTTTCCAATTAACAGCATCCTAATTAACCATTAATTACTGAACATTTTCGTGTGTTGGCCGGAGTGTGGTGGACGTTCGCCATGGAGAGATATGCGGATTTGTTCAAGAGACATGTGCTTCACTTCAAGCTGGAGCTATGCTGTTTCATGGCTACAGTGCGGTCAGGATTGATGGCGCTTGCTTGCATAAACATTGCCATTGGTGTAAGTGATGTTCTATCTATACGTATAATTAAATCGTAGAAAGATTGTGTTGGTATATTAAAGATTCCTCCAAAAAAAACTAGTGTTAAAAATCACACTCACACTAATATTATAAATGTGAAAGTTTGTGAAGATGTTTGGATGTTTGTTAGTAAATAACGGGGTAACAACTGAATAGGTTGAGCTGAAATTTGGCATGCAAGTAGACCAAGTCCTAGATTGAAACATAGAATACTTTATATCCCGGTAAATAGTTCCCTTGGGACAGCAATGGCAACAACGCGGGCTGGCTTAAAGGAAAGTGGCTTAAAGCATTCAAGGACTTTACCAGTTATGATCATAAGTTATTTGAACATGGTGTTATAACTACCGTGCATACCGTCAGTTTCTTAATAATTGGGTTTTACGGAAAAAATACCGTAATAGGTTCTTTTCCATTACTGGTGTCGTCACCCTATTCAATTTTGTTTAATTTAATTACTTACGTCACATACAGTACAGCATTAGTTACTCGGAGTTGCATAGTACATATACCAGGTTATGAATACCAAGGGCCCGTTTCACGAAGCTACAAGTTACCAATTACAAGCAGAAGTCTCTTTTCAATACCTTTTGATAAAAAGAGACTTCCGCTTGTAATTTGTAACTTGTAGCTTCGTGAAACGGGCCCCAAGTATAATATCTTATACTACTTAACAACTCGAATATTTATTGATTTATTTGTAAACCATCTGACGTACCCGCAAAATGCCCCCTGGAGTGCGATGTATGCTCATGAATCTATAGGTACAAATTTCACGAAGTTTTGTACTCCATCAAACCGTCACGTTTCAATCGCAGGTTATGACGCTGATGTTCTTCGCAGAAGAAAGCTTCGAGCCGCTACTCCTCAAAGCCCTCAGCGGAATCGCTGAAGATCCTCCCAACTACGGACCCTCGCTTATGATCGTGTACTCTATCGAGCTAGGCTCCAACGTATTGTTACTCTGCGGAATCATTCGGGTTAGATAAGTATTTTAAGCAAATATGGACGTAGTTCTGCACAAACGATCCTATCCACAAAGTCATAATAGTTCCATGATCTAAAATTTATTGTATGTGGTAAGGGTATACCGGGTACACGGAAAGAAAGTGTCTATAGTCACTTTTTTGAAAATTAAAATTTAAACACAAAATGTAGAGCTCGTAATGAACTATTACTTACATCATACATGTTCTGTTAACTTTAAAATTTCTTGTAGAACGACCTGGTGCTACTCCGCGTGTACTTGTACTTCACTCTCGGAGTCCTGACTGCGGCTGTGATGGTCTACTCCGTGATGTTCAGCGTCCAGTCACTTACTGTTAAGTGCCTCATCATCGCCAGTATTGGTAAGTTCTTCTCAACAACATTCAATGAGGGTATTTAGAAATCAGAAATCCACCAGCTGGCTGCAGGGTGGCGAAAGGTCCATTTGGCAATAGATGTCAAAATCAAATAGTGTGATTGGTGGATCTTGACGCCTCCTGTCAAAAAGACCTTGCGCCACCCTGCTGCCAGCAGGTGGGTTTATGATTTCTAAACACTCTCATTGTTCGTTGTCTTTAGGATAATTCATGAATATACTTACGTCTGTTTATTTTCTTACACAATGATTACAAATCTGTGATAACCGCTCTGAACAAAGTAGGTACGTAAATAAGTTTTCAATCTGCAACGAATCATTAATTCTCTTAATTGTATCGTCTTGTGTTTCTCTTTCTTGACAGTGTCTAATGTTTTGCAATCGTCATGTCTTATCTTTCTCCATAGTTGAGAAACATATAGTAATCTAATGGATGATCCTATAGTAAATTGATGTGGTTCTGGGTTCTGTAAACTTCTAGAAGTTCTAGAATATACCTAAAATTAGGTTTGTCAAAATAAAAGTTTTCTTTTTTTTGTATTTCAGGGTACCAAATCTACATCATACTGCTAGTGCGAAGTGCAATGGTTGAAATAAACCAGGCTTCAAAAAAGAATGGCTATACGGTCAATTTCCGACAAAGTAGCGTCAGATATTCACGCCCTGAGGCTAAAGACAAATACAGCGTTGTGATAGAACCGCAGAGACCTAGAGGATCACTGGTGCCTCTTGTAGTTATAGAAACTAAGCCAAAAACAATCAAAGAAGTTGTTAAGAAAGAGCCAGTTAAGAAACCAGCGGTTACCGTGCATTTGCCAGCGAAGGAAGATGGTACTAAGGAAGTAGTTGTAAAAGAAGAAACTGTCAAAGAAGGCGCTACCAATGAAGGAGTTACCAAGAAAGAACCGGTCAAGAAAGGAGCTGCCAATAAAGAAGCAGTTAAGAAAGTAGTGGCTAGGGAAGGAGATGTTATGGAAAGCACTGCTAAAGATGCACAGGAAGAGGTGGCTAAGGATAAAGAAAAAGAACCAAAAAAACGTAAGCGTAGCTTTTTTGGAAGGAAAGAAAAGGCGAAAAAGAACGAAAGCCCGGCAACGAACGATGTCTGAAATTACATTCTGATTTTCGAAATGAGCTCGTATTTAAAAAGTGACTGACTTATTATGTAAATAAATAATTAATTTAGTAGGTATGTACATTTTCTTTCAGTTATCCCTGCTTGAACAAATTAAGTACTTTAGGCGACCGAAATTCAAACGTGTGCCGTCCTATGACCAAAACCCGGCTAACCTCTATGGATGGAGTTGTATAGAGGTTAGCCGGGTTTAAGATGATAAGACGACAGAAGTAACGAAGGGTGATTTATATCCGGACACACGCAAAAGGGGTTTTAGGTACTGTCTTTTACGCTATAAACTGGCAGCAACGTATTGGTAAAAACTTAACTAAAGCCCTTCTTGCATAGTAGTAGTGTACGGAATTTATATGAAACCTATGCCCTTTTTCTAAAATTTAACGTCAAACTGTCTATTCGGGTGGTTACTACTATAGGAAGTAGGGATAAATAAGTCACTAAAGTTGAGGATACAACGATCTATAGATCGGTATTTATGGCTCTTACACAAATTACACATAAACATAATACGATACGATATCGCGTCGTGCTACGACACGGCATCGTTTCACGATGCGACGTCGTATCATATTTATGTGTAAGAGCCATCACCTGTTAGGGAGCATAATAACTCCACAATCATATGGTAGATATACGAGTATGCACATACTGCAATAATAATGAAAAATAAAAAAATATAAGATTCAAGACTTTATGTAGTGCAGCATAAACTGCATGGTTGTTACGTTTAATTTTCCTGGCCGTCAATCTTGTCCGATTTAAATTTGAAAATTTTCATAAGATTCACGTGACAGACTGTCATTGGAGTTTTGTCGATTATTTGACTTGTACTAGCTCCGAGTGCATTGAGGCCTCGAAGTTTCTAGTTTTTCTCGTGGTATTTTGCACGTGTGTTTTGGGGTTTGTGGTTTGTGGCCGGTGTGGCCGGTATCTGCGTTGGTGGCACAGTGTCATTTTCCTGTTTTTTTTTCCTGATTGCGTGGCATTTGTGGCTCTGCCCGACGTCTGGTGCGCTCGGCTATTGGTGCCGTGAGCGCGGGCGGCAATCGAGTTCTCTGCGGCTGGGAATCCGGTAGGTGTCATCCGCGAGGCTCGGTGGTTGTAGTTAGATTTACGTAGTTTGTGAGTAGCTTTAATTGTGTATTTTGGTTGCAGTAACTTCCCCTTGAGAGTCGGCTCTGTACCGATCGGGGGGCTTAGACGCCTTCTACTTGTGGTCTCCAGTGCGAAAGGGCGCGGCTAGCCCCGTGCACCTGATCTCCTCCTTTGCCCGCACGCGTTGGGGCTGACGTCGGATCCTCGTTAGCGTGGGAGGCTCAAGCCGGAAGGGTCGTACGCCCGAGTGGGGCACTTACGTGGGTTCGCCGTGCGCGACCGTTCTCCCTCTCCAATAGTACCACAGGTGACCGTAGGGCTCCCGATTGTGACCAGCTACCTATAGTTAAGTTTCTGTGTGCACACATCAACTGAATAGGTAGGTCGCGATTGGCGCTCGACGTCCGTAAAACGAGCTTTTCTCGCGTGGTTTATTCTCCAAATTCTAAAAGAGCAGTTACACGCTGATTTCCCATTTTGGCCAATTATTTTCTTTCCTCGCGACATACCCGCGCCAGGTCTCTTCACGCGCGTGAGACCCTACCATCTAGCTAAGCCGTTAGCCTAAATTCAGCGCTTTTCCTATTCGATCCTTACGTCCAAATTATTTGTTTATTTTATTGACGGTGTGTCTCTTTGTGGTTTTTTTGTAACGCCCTTGGTGTGTGAGTATTTACAACCCTGTTCAATTTTATTTTTATTATTTATAATATATTTTGTATGTGTAAATTCGGAGTTTCTTTCATTTTAATCCGGTTTACGCTATAAATATTGGCGCCCGAATAAATTCTTACTTATTTTAGCAGGGGGATGGCGACCGAGTAGCGGTCATCGTTCGCTGCGCTTTCTTGTTGCAGGTTTACGTCGTGAGTCGTAAAGTTTAGTTGTAATTCGTCGTAAAGTATTTTAGTTCGTAGTTTTCACGCCTATTCGGGGGGTTTGCGTTGCGGGCGTAACGCTTGTCTTTCTTAGTAAAAATCTTGTTTCAATAAATAATTGTACCTAGCCGAAACACTTTTTTCACTTAGTTTACTTTACTTCGTAGTTTTCGTGGTTATTCGGTGTGTAGTACGCCGGTTGCCATAGCCACGTTCGGTTTGTGTACGCGTTGTCATTAGGCCTTGTCAAGCGCGGTCCATCATCGGTCCGGTATTGTCAAAATAAGGACATTTTTGCGTATCGTATATTATATTGCAATTTTATTTCTCTCAATACTCAATTCTTTATTGCACTCCACGGTATTTGTAAACTAAGATAATTGTAACGTATTTGACTTACAAATCTAGGCTAGGGAAGTTGACTGATCTTACGTACGGCAGCTTTTAACATAATAATTAATTTGTTCATTAAAATTGTGTCAACATACGTAACTTACAAATCTAGGTTAGGGTAGTTGACTGATTCTTTCAATTGCAAATTGTTACTAAATATTAAAATACTAATTATTAAAATAATTTTGACAGACTTTGCTTACAAGTCGAATTTAGATTAGTTGACTTATCGTATCAACTAAGGTTTTTTCGCTACAATAAAACAAAATAAATAAATAGATATTCTGTCTATTGATTTTAGTATTTGTTGGTCAACAATAATTTAGTTTAGGGTATTTGACTTGGTCTACTAACTTCGGCCTTCCGCTAAAATATTGTGTCTCGGTCTAATAGCACCTATCGAGTTACGTCTCTCGCTGCATTCTCGGTGGTGCATTACTGGATTAATTTATTTAAAATAATTACCTTGATTGGTTGGTGCGCTTGCTGTGCGGTACTAGCTTACGTTTGCGTTTACAATGGAGGAGCTTTCGGAGTCATCGATTTGTGAGACGCCTCGTCGGTCGCCAAACCCGTTCCGCGATTCGGCCCCGCGCATCCTACAGCCCCAGGCCCGTTCCAACGATTCGCCGCCTAGGTCCGCTCCAGCGCCAGCCTGGTCTCCGCCATGCGCGACCTACGTGCCTCCGAAAGGCGAATCGCTCGCCAAGTGGAACGTTACCTTCTCTGGTCATACTTGCGTGCGCGATTTCTTCGCGCGCATCGAAGAAGAGGGTCAAGCGCGAGGGGTTCCACCTTCGTATGTCGTTCGTCGGTTTCATGAGGTCTTAGTCGATAGCCCTTTGAAATATTTTCGCGCGATCCGGCACCCAGGTCTCACGTACCCAGAGCTGAAAGCGGCGTTTTTACGGACTTACGAGGTGGCAGATTACGACTTCAAGATCGAGCAGCAACTCCGCGCTCACAGACAGGGTGAACATCAGTCGGTCGCGGACTTCATCATCGATATGCGGGACCTCAACGCTAAGCTGCGGAAGCCTATCCCTGAGGATGACCTCTTCACTATTGTCAAGTATGGGTTGCACTCCCGCTATTGCGCTTGCTTGGCGACCAACATCATCAGAGACATTGACACCCTCCTCGAGGTGGCACGGAATTTCGAAAACTTTTCGAGGACACCACAGGCTACAATTGGTGCAGTCGAAGCAGACCCCCCCCTGGTCTGCTTGAAGTGTCGGTCCACGGGACACCACTTCCGCTGGTGCCCAAATATTTCCGAACCGGTCTGCTTTAAGTGTAACCGCGTCGGGTGCGTTACGCGTGACTGTCCGCAGTGTAACGGCTCGTCGTCAAAAAACTAGTCAGCGGCGCGCGCGGAGGCCCTGTGGTGTCGCCGCTAGTAATCGATAGTACGCCTGACAACCGACTTTTTATTGAGATTTGTGTTGCGGGGACCTGCATCAAGGCCCTTTTAGATTCTGGCGCTCAGGCTTCCCTCATCGTGTGATACTATACAGCACGACCACGGACGATTTTGTTATTTCTTTTGCGGTACATATTCACGAAAAAAAATGTACTATTTTGTACTAATCATTAAAAAATTTGTACTCGTACGGTTTCGGAGTTGTGAGATAGAGGTTGTGGTCGTGCTAGGTAGATGCTACCTGGCACGACCACACTGAGATCGAGGTTAGTTTGATAGTCGAAATAAATGTACTGAAATTGTACTATTTTGTACCGAGTATAAAATAATTGTACCGCTTGCCAATTTAAAAAAAATTACCTTTTTGGTTCGCGGAGTACAGCAGACGGAAATGAAAGCGGTACAAATTCACGAAAAAAAATGTACTTTTATGTACTCTTCATTAAAAAGTAATAACTCATACGGTTTCGGCAGTGTGACACAAAAGGTGGGGGTCGTGCTAGGTAGATGCTACCTGGCACGACCACACTGCCATTGAGGTTAGTTTGATAGTGAAAATAAATGTACTGAAATTGTACTATTTTGTACCGTACATAAAATAATTGTACCTCTTTTCTGTAAAAAAAAAATGTCCCTCAATGGTTCGCGGAGTACAGCCGACGCAAAAGAATGAGGTACAAATTCATGAAAAAAAATGTACTTTTAGGTACTTGTAATCAAAAAGTAATTACTCATACAGTTTCGGCAGTGTGACACTAAAGGTTGGTTAAGGTTGGGTCGTGCTAGGTAGATAGATGGTTCCTGGCTCGAATACGCTGATATCGAGGTGAGTTTGATGGTCAAAATAAATGTATTCTATTTGTACAGTTGAGTTCATAAATATATGAGCATTTCCTAGGCTTCAATAATAAATATACATTTACCGGTACATATTCATCTGAACAGATTTATCAATCAATAATATATACACGTTTTACCTGCCATATTCATCTGAGCAAGCTTCTCAATAATATGTTAGCAACTGAAAATTGATAAAATATCTGTACTACGATTTTTCAAGATTATCTAAACAAGTGGAAATATAATAAATATCTGCACAAGGGTTTTCAATTACTTGTAAACAGGTTGTGGTGCATAAATATCTGTACTGACGTATTCCAAGCTCAGATAATGATGAACTTGACGTTAATACGGGCGTGGGGCAGGCTGCCTGCCTGTGTTGTGCCTGTAGCTTCGCCTGCGTGGGATACTACTTGTAATAATCTCCTCAACTTAACTTACTCACAACCTATTTCAAAACCTCCTAAATAACATTCTTTAAAAAAAGAATTAAATAGATACCTCTATAAATGTATCTTCCAAAATAACAAATAAGTACTGCATACTACGCATTCATTGACCAATTTATTTATTTCTACTGAAAAGCTGAAATGTTTTGTTTGTACAGATATTGACGAGCTTCTAATTGTTCACATACATTTGGAATACGTCAGTACAGAAATTTATGCGCCACGACCTGTTTACAAATAATTGAAAAAACCACGAAAAAACCCTTGTGCAGATATTTATTATATTTCCACTTGTTTAGATAATCTTGAAAAATCGTAGTACAGATATTTTATCAATTTTCAGTTGCTAACATATTATTGAGAAGCTTGCTCAGATGAATATGGCAGGTAAAACGTGTATATATTATTGATTGATAAATCTGTTCAGATGAATATGTACCGGTAAATGTATATTTATTATTGAAGCCTAGGAAATGCTCATATATTTATGAACTCAACTGTACAAATAGAATACATTTATTTTGACCATCAAACTCACCTCGATATCAGCGTATTCGAGCCAGGAACCATCTATCTACCTAGCACGACCCAACCTTAACCAACCTTTAGTGTCACACTGCCGAAACTGTATGAGTAATTACTTTTTGATTACAAGTACCTAAAAGTACATTTTTTTTCATGAATTTGTACCTCATTCTTTTGCGTCGGCTGTACTCCGCGAACCATTGAGGGACATTTTTTTTTTACAGAAAAGAGGTACAATTATTTTATGTACGGTACAAAATAGTACAATTTCAGTACATTTATTTTCACTATCAAACTAACCTCAATGGCAGTGTGGTCGTGCCAGGTAGCATCTACCTAGCACGACCCCCACCTTTTGTGTCACACTGCCGAAACCGTATGAGTTATTACTTTTTAATGAAGAGTACATAAAAGTACATTTTTTTTCGTGAATTTGTACCGCTTTCATTTCCGTCTGCTGTACTCCGCGAACCAAAAAGGTAATTTTTTTTTAATTGGCAAGCGGTACAATTATTTTATACTCGGTACAAAATAGTACAATTTCAGTACATTTATTTCGACTATCAAACTAACCTCGATCTCAGTGTGGTCGTGCCAGGTAGCATCTACCTAGCACGACCACAACCTCTATCTCACAACTCCGAAACCGTACGAGTACAAATTTTTTAATGATTAGTACAAAATAGTACATTTTTTTTCGTGAATATGTACCGCAAAAGAAATAACAAAATCGTCCGTGGTCGTGCTGTATAGTATCACACCCCTCATCGATCACGCCCTCTTGTCCAACCTTGGGATTTCGTATTGCTCAAGGGTCCGTCCGGCAGTTGTCTCCGCCGATAATTCGCCCATTTCAATCTTAGGCGGTGTCGATTTGCCAATTTCTTTTAATGGGTCTTTAGTTACCCATCCGTGTTTGGTGAGCAGTGGTTTACCGACTCAGTTTATCCTCGGTATCGAGTTTTGGAAGTCGTTTGGTTTAACTCGCATTTTAAGCGAGGCGTTTAGGAGTGAAGCCGCTGGGAAACTGTTTGTACCGGCAAACCACCATGTCGAAAACCAGGCGTCTCAGGTAGGTGAGGTCCGCTATATCCATCCGCGTCGCGCGTTGACTCCGGAGCAGGAGCTAGAGCTCCAGGGAGCTATCGAGTGTTTCGAAGAGATCTCTTCCGAGCGGGCCGGTTTAGGCTGCACCTCCTGGCTGGCGCATAAGATTGAAACTGTCGGTCCACCTATTAGGCAACGCTATTACCCGTTGTCGCCGGTCAAGCTGAAGGTGTTGAACGAAGAGGTCGATAAGATGTTGGACATAGGAGTCATACGGCCGTCCCGTTCTGCCTGGGCCAGTCCGGTCGTGATGGTGACCAAGAAGGACGGCAGTGTTCGTTTCTGCGTCGATAGCAGGAAGCTTAACAGCGTGACTGTTCGCGACTCGTATCCCCTACCGAGGATCCAAAGCATTCTAGACAACCTTCGCGGTGCAAAGTTTCTCACTTCGTTGGATTTTAGGAGCGCATTCTGGCAGATCCCCTTGGCAGACAAGGCCAGTTGCGAACGGACCGCCTTCATCGTTCTGAATAGGGGATTGTTCGAATTTGTAAAAATGCCGTTTGGATTGACCAATGCTGCGGCTGAGATGCAGCGCCTGACCGATCTGATAGTGAATTTTGAATTTACGCCTGAGTCGGACGATTTCGTTTTTGGGTATGTCGATGACCTCATTTTGGTCTCCCGAGATTTCGACAGCCACATTCGCCTGATCCGTAAGGTCAGGGATCGCCTGAAGGAGGCTGGTCTCACGGTTAACCTCAAGAAATGCGAGTTTTGCAAGTCCGAGCTCAGATACCTCGGTTACATTGTCAACGAGCGGGGGCTTCAAACCGATCCAAAGAAGCTCGAAGCCATCAACGACTATCCAACGCCGGGTTCGGCCAAGGCGTTGCGCGCTTTCATCGGCATGTGCTCCTACTACCGTCGTTTTGTTAACAACTTTTCATCTATAATCGCGCCCCTTACGAAACTTATTGGGAGTAAAAAGGGTCGTGACCGGATAGATTGGAGCGCCGATGCGGAGCTGGCTTTCCGCAGGCTGAAGGAGGTGCTGCTGAATGCCCCGGTGGTCGCGTGTCCGGATTTTGCCAAACCGTTCATTTTGCAGTGCGACGCGAGTCAGGTCGGTCTCGGGTCAGTGCTAGCGCAGGAGGTCGATGGGGTCGAGCGTCCCATAGCGTACCATTCCCGGCTCTTTTCTAAACCGGAGAGGAACTACAGTACTTGTGAACGTGAACTTTTGGCGGTATTGGATTCCATCAAGCACTTTCGTGGTTATCTAGAGGGTTACAAGTTCAAAATTGTTACCGACCACATTGCTTTGAAGTGGCTCGTTACGTTGGACAACCCCTCGGGTCGTCTTGCTCGCTGGGCTACGGTCATCTCTCAGTACGATTTCGAGGTCGAACATCGGAAGGGCTCCATGAACGTCGTTCCTGACGCCCTGTCCCGACAGCAAGTCGGTCTGATTTCTTTTGAGCGGGGCGCTGACTCTACACGTGATCCATGGTACGAGAGAGTTTATCGTGGCGTTCTCGAGACTCCTCGTATCTTCCGGGCGTATACGTTGCGTGATGGCGTTTTGTTGCGTAGGGTAACCGTCGATAACCCGTTAGCTGCCAATCCTTGGAGAATCGTGCTACCGGCCAGTAAGGTTCGCGAGGCTATCACGGAGGTCCACGACCACTTTCCTAACGTTCACCCAGGGGTCTTGAAGACCTATGCGAAGCTTAGGGAGTTGTATTATTGGCCGAATATGTTTCGCGACGTGGCAGAAGCGCTATCCGAGTGTCACATTTGCAAGGCGTACAAAATTGCGAATGCGCGGCCCCGCGGCCAGCGGTTATACCCGCGGCTAGTCGCGGCTCCCCTGGATTTGCTCTCGGTCGACCTCATCGGGCCATTACCCGTTGCGTATTACGGGTTTCGTCATATCTTGTCCATGGTGGACGTTTTTACTAAGTTCGTCTGGCTGGTCCCGTTGAAGAAGGTGGACGCAAGGTCCGTTTCGCAGGCCCTCGAGTCGGAGGTCGTACTTCGCTATGGGGTTCCGGGCGGTGTTCTGTGTGACAATGCTACCGTGTTCCGCAGTGCTGAGTTTGCCAGGTTTCTGTCGTCGTATGGTGTACCTCCTCCGTGTTTCACTCCTTACTATTCTCCTCAGGCCAACGTCGTCGAACGGTACAACCAGAGTGTCGTTACTACGCTGAGCATACTGGTCAGGGACGACAACCGCAATTGGGCTAGGCAACTTCCAAAGGTCGCTTTGTATCTCAACTCCTGTATTAATCTGGCAACCTCTTACACCCCGAATTTTCTGATGTACGGTAGGGAGGTGTTTGCGGTTCGTGATCGGGTCGGAGTCCAGCCTGAGGTCCCAAGTTTGGACCTCAGCCGGGGCGAGCGCGCGGCGAACCTCCAAACTCTCCACGAAGTGTACGCGAAAGTTGCGGACGCTATGGCCTTCGCCTTCCAGCGGAACGCCAGTCGGTTCAATAGGGGTCGAGTTGCGGTCGATTTGCAGGAGGGTCAGGTCGTGTGGCGGCGGAATTTCCAGCGTGGAGCTGCCGACGTAGGCGGTGGTGGCAAATTCGCGCCGCGATTCACGGCCTGTCGCGTCGCGCGCAGGATATCCCCGCAGGTGTATGAACTGTCGGATTTGGACTCTCCTCACGTCGGGAGATATCACCTTAAGGATATTCTCAAGTGAGAGAACCTCTTTGTGCCAAATTTAGTTTATTTTTTCCAAATTCCAAAAGCGCATTGGTCCGCCTACCTGTATTTGGTTTCCTTTCGGCGTATTCGTTCCGGTCAATTCTGATATTTTACTGCTTTGCGTAATAAGCCATATAGCTTGTCGTCATCTAGGGTTGTCCGTCGTTCCTATTGTTAGGGTTGTCGATCACTTTTCACTTTTGGGAAGCGGTGTCGTTTTGTTTGGGGCCTTTCACGTAGGGTTGTCAACCTACGGTAGGGTTGTCGATCGTTCTTTTTTTGTGTTTAGGGGTGTTTGGTGTTGGTGGCGGCGTTGCTTCAGGCATCCTGGTTTTTCCATTTCATCTTTTGGCAGGGGGATGTCTGCAGCATAAACTGCATGGTTGTTACGTTTAATTTTCCTGGCCGTCAATCTTGTCCGATTTAAATTTGAAAATTTTCATAAGATTCACGTGACAGACTGTCATTGGAGTTTTGTCGATTATTTGACTTGTACTAGCTCCGAGTGCATTGAGGCCTCGAAGTTTCTAGTTTTTCTCGTGGTATTTTGCACGTGTGTTTTGGGGTTTGTGGTTTGTGGCCGGTGTGGCCGGTATCTGCGTTGGTGGCACAGTGTCATTTTCCTGTTTTTTTTTCCTGATTGCGTGGCATTTGTGGCTCTGCCCGACGTCTGGTGCGCTCGGCTATTGGTGCCGTGAGCGCGGGCGGCAATCGAGTTCTCTGCGGCTGGGAATCCGGTAGGTGTCATCCGCGAGGCTCGGTGGTTGTAGTTAGATTTACGTAGTTTGTGAGTAGCTTTAATTGTGTATTTTGGTTGCAGTAACTTCCCCTTGAGAGTCGGCTCTGTACCGATCGGGGGGCTTAGACGCCTTCTACTTGTGGTCTCCAGTGCGAAAGGGCGCGGCTAGCCCCGTGCACCTGATCTCCTCCTTTGCCCGCACGCGTTGGGGCTGACGTCGGATCCTCGTTAGCGTGGGAGGCTCAAGCCGGAAGGGTCGTACGCCCGAGTGGGGCACTTACGTGGGTTCGCCGTGCGCGACCGTTCTCCCTCTCCAATAGTACCACAGGTGACCGTAGGGCTCCCGATTGTGACCAGCTACCTATAGTTAAGTTTCTGTGTGCACACATCAACTGAATAGGTAGGTCGCGATTGGCGCTCGACGTCCGTAAAACGAGCTTTTCTCGCGTGGTTTATTCTCCAAATTCTAAAAGAGCAGTTACACGCTGATTTCCCATTTTGGCCAATTATTTTCTTTCCTCGCGACATACCCGCGCCAGGTCTCTTCACGCGCGTGAGACCCTACCATCTAGCTAAGCCGTTAGCCTAAATTCAGCGCTTTTCCTATTCGATCCTTACGTCCAAATTATTTGTTTATTTTATTGACGGTGTGTCTCTTTGTGGTTTTTTTGTAACGCCCTTGGTGTGTGAGTATTTACAACCCTGTTCAATTTTATTTTTATTATTTATAATATATTTTGTATGTGTAAATTCGGAGTTTCTTTCATTTTAATCCGGTTTACGCTACAGTAGGTACTCTCGCGCTTTCAGCACAAAATGTATATTTGACGGGTTTAACGCAAGAATGCTTAGTTTGCCTTTTATTTTCGACGTATCGGCACAGTTATCTGAAATTGATTGTTGGCAATACCGAAGGCAAGGTCACTTAGCCTATCACCAGCACGATGCACGATGGACAAGCTTAGAACGGAAGAACGCGAAGGTTTGATAATTGATATACATACTTAGGCGACCATTGTCAGCGAAGATAGTCATAGTCGCCACCCAAGATTTTGCTGGGGGTCGAAGATTTGCAAGATTGAGGGAAGGGGGCGTTTGGAGCGAGTATCAATACAGCAAGCTCCTAGGCTTATGGATGAAGGCCTATGTTACCGTGTGATAAGGCGCTAAAACTTTGATGCACGCACTACGGTACCAACATCCTAAGATTTACGCTTCGGTTCGGACTTAGGTATACCTATAGGTACTGGTACTTCTTAGTTCAGGTTTTATTGAAAAATCTTATTAATCGTTCAAGCTCTTACAGTAACATGTACATTTTGTAACATGTTATCATCATCGTTACTGCTGCTGATCATAATCCTCCCACAAAATGACCGGACCTTACGCTGCCCGCTTCCAAATATTTGTGGAATTGAATAGTGTGAAACAATGTCATACATTGCCATGAATTTCAGCGCCCGATAATTTTGTGACCTTTCCCATTAGCAACATCCTAATTACGGTAATAATTAACGCACATTTTTGTGTCCTACCCGGCCGGGGGCGGTCGTGTCGCGATGGAGAAATTCGGGGAGTTTGTGAAGAAGAGTGTACTTAACTTTAAGTTGGAGCTATGCTGCTTCGTAGCCAGCGTAAGAACTGGAGCCCTGACGCTTGCGTGTGTGAATTTGATTTTGGGGGTAAGTATAATAACCCCTATTGTGTTAAATCTAATGGTGTATCTAGGGAAGAGCAGGCAGGGACGTCGCGAGAAGCAAATTAAAAAGGAGCGCAAAATTAGAAAAAATAAAGATCCTGAATAATATTCGCCAGCGTTAACATTTTCTCTAGACACCATTTCCGTCCAGTACGCACCTAGCTGAAATTTTAATTGGTTTTTTGGGACTCCATAGACTTTGTATCTACTAGGGTTTCGAGCAATGCGCGAGCGCAAAGCGATGGACGTTAACATATAAAATAAAATAATTCAATTCTGCATGTAGGCCCTCAAGGGCTCTTTTACAAGTCTGATTCTATTCTTTTCTTTTGGCGCTTCGGGTAGTAGCGCGTCGGGTAGACCTTCTGGTGAGAAGAAACGCCGGAATAAACTCACCAGTTTGTCTTTTTATAGGTACCTACTTAGCAGTAGCGTGGCGTCAATAAAACTCGATACCCATCGGCTTGTCTAATATTAGGCAGTTAAGCACTTAATTCTTGTGCTCTTAAAGAAAATCAAAGCCAAAGCTGCTCCGGCTTACCGAAGGATTTCTTCAACGCCACGCCACTGCTACTTAGCTACATGCACTTTAACGTAGTTTGACGAACTATAAAGCATACAAACATTATGTAAGCTGAGCTTCCCGAGCCCTCCAGCATGACACCGTGCCGTTTATCACCGACGCAAAGCACTTTGTCCCTCCCGCTCACACGAATGCTCGCTAAAAAAAGACATATACGGTCATTGACGGTAGCTAATTGATCAACTTAATTAAAAAAACGTTACCGTAGTTTTCTAAGTGTTTCCGCACTTTCTTTGCGCACGGGATATACTCAAAGGTTCTTTTCTTACATATCTGTTCTTGTTTTCCAGCTAGTCATACTTGTCGAACTTTCGGAAGTCCCTGAAAACCCAGAAGAAAGTTTTGAGCCGCTGCTACTTCAGGCCTTCAATGCGCTCACCGATATAGAGGACAGTCCGCCAAACTTCAAGCCCTCGTGTGTCTTGGCGTACGCCACCGAGATCGCTTCGAATGCGCTGGTGATTTGCGCCATGTGGCGGGTAAGCTCAGTTCAACTGATAGTGAATTTCAAAGTAGCTACACTGGACCATGAACAATCCAACAAAGACATCTAAATTCGGAACTGCTCTCATGGATAAATGCTTTTATTAATAATGGGGGTGTTGACTAATGTTGATTTTTACAACATAATATAGTCACATGGATTGGAAAATACTAAATTATCAGAACACAAAAGAAATAAACAAAAAATGTATAAAAAATATAAAGTTATGTTATGAGACCACAACACCAACAACACACAAAAATTAAAAAAAAAATGATATTTATCGTCTTAAAGAAAAATTAAAGTCAATTTCGGAATGCTTATGTAACACTGAAAAAATAAATGTGTGACAACTATGTGCCTAAACGCACTTTTTCGTGCTCAAAATGCTATTTTTTTCATACAGACTTAGTACAGCGAGGACAAGAGATGACGTGACAGGGTGCGTCCGTTTTCAAGGCTCCGATATAGTAATCCAAGTGTAGTAGTTATATAGGTATATATTTGTTTCTCATAAATAGTAGAACCCATTTACATCAGAAACAAAAATTAGGTCACGTTTTGCAACAAAATGTATCAAGCTATGTAATGAAACACATTTCTACCGTGATTGATGTGGAGGAAAATACCTAATGACCCTCTTTTTATTTGTATGGAGAACGATCGACTCAAATCACCTTAAAGCCCAAATTGAAAAATTACATTCTTCGACGGAACTCGAACCCGCATTACGTACTAATCTAATTTAATGATAACTTCTAATTGAGTTAATAGTATTTTATGCAACAGTTGTATAAGTGGGTTCAAAAAATGCGAATTGCGTGAGTTGCGATACGAGCCGCGAATGCGGCGAGTATCGCAAATAGAGACGCAATGAGCGTTTTTTGACTTAATTATACAACGTTGAATACAATACTTTTTCTACGACTAGGTTTTAAATTATAAAATACAAAATTAATCATTACCTGGAAACAAGGCAAATATGACGTTTGACTGACAGTATGTGTCTATGGTAAACTTTTTTTTTAAATTTAAAATATACTTAAATTAAAAATACTTTTTTTTATGTTGGCATCAATGAATTTAGTTCGGAAAGTTTTGTTTTTCTTAAAAACCATAGGAATTTACTTGTTTGTTAAGTTGGTAGTTGTGCATTTTTACCGTAAAGTTAAAATTGAACGCTTAATCCTTGACCTAAGATTAACCTAGATTTAGAAGTCTGTGGCTGCTAGCAATAACGTAAAGTGACCATAACGATACTAGTGCTGTTATGGGGAATAGAGTATAGACTTCTCTGAACTCATATTATGTATGTTCTTATATTAGTGTTTGTGACGAAGTAAAAGACAGATAACAGTACAGGAGTAGAAAAAACACCTAATGCTTCACAGAACGACCTGGTGCTTCTCCGCGCTTACTTGTACTACGCGCTGGGCGTCCTGACTGCAGCCGTGATGGTGTACTCCGTCATATTCGGCGCCCTGACCCTCGTGCCGGAGCTACTCATCGTGGCCAGCGTGGATAAGCCTCCTTGGTAGTCAGCGACAGCATCTTGTTGCGGAACGATCTGGTGCTACCTGGCATACACTGACACTCTTGTTAGTGGAGTAGCTTTGAATCTTGTCTGCTGTACTTCAGCTTCTTGACGTTTCGATAAGACACGACACCAGTTTTTTCTTTCATGGTGGTGCTGGTGTACTCATATTCGGAGCCCTAACCCTCGTGTCGGACAGTTATAAAGATCACTACCGGTTACAACGATCAGGCATAAGTATTAGTACTGTCTTTTGTCAGTTATTGCCATGGTATTGCAGTAAAATGTAGTATTATAGAAAGTACCAAACCTTCGGTACATGCACCATGCCTATTTACCCGAGTAAAAGCTAAACAGACTGGTCAATTGATAGTTATTTTTGAGTTAGGTTACTCTAAAAAGGATACTACGTAATAATAAGGTTGGTTGGTCAGTGGTGTAATTGGTTAATCATGGAGTGCCATTGACACAAATCAAATTGGGTTATAACACTAGCAGTTTAGAGTACTTTATATGTATGTACATATACGTACAATATTTTAACGTGAAAATTTTCTATTACAAAGAAACGTTAATGTGTAAGGTGCATTGAGGTAAATTCGAACATGGGCTAATTCTCTTAAGAATTTCTCGTAATCCACGCAACAGATACATATTTACTGAAACATGCTAACACTATACTAGACACGCCATTAGTGCTTCGACAAATTGCACATAGCATATAGAAATTCCAAATTTTGATTTTAACCTTGTATTGTTGGTACGCCATTTTGGATTCGGGCATTTTACAACAGTACCATTAGGTAACACAGGATTTCCCACTTCAGAATCACCTTTTATAAAATCAACGCGCGTAAACACACGTATAATTGTATGATATAAATCTTGAGATAATTGAGTCTGCGTGCCAATTTCCTCCCTGATCAATTTTTTAAAACTACTTACCTTTATTCATGTTTTTACCAGGAACTCAACTGTACCAGATAATGCTAGTCCGGAGCGCAATGGTCGAAATAAAGCAGGCCTCAATTAAAAACGGCTACACGGTCAACTTGAGACCGAACGACGAGTCAGGCTCAGGGAATGAAAAATACACCGTCACCATAGAACCAGAGAAGCTTAAACGACCTCTAGTCCTCCCAGTTACTAAAGACGATATATCACACCCAGTATTAAACAAAGTCAGTAAAGAATCGGCGAAAGAAGCGACGGTCACAGTACACTCCCCCGCGAAGGAAGCCTTCCTTCGCGATAACGAAGTTAAGGAGGAAATGGTGAAACCTTTGCGCCATTTTGGGAAGGAGAAAGCGAAGATAGGGGAGAGTAAGGCGAAGATTGAGAAAGTTGAGACGAAGCAAGTGTGATTGAACGTGTTTCCAAAATCAATGTATATTTAATTAATGAAATGATACTGTAATAAAAATAGTCTTTACTACGACAAAAGTACTTATTGTAATGAACAAAAACGAAGGAACATTACTGGTGCAAATATTAACGCAAAAATTTAGTTTTCAAGATGTCACTTCCAAGGTTTTACTATAAATGAAATGAAATAAAAAAGTATTTGATATACAAAATTATTGTAATCGTCAACAATTTCAAACTAAATCATTAGAAAACTTTACAGAACCCGTCCATTTACTATAGTCAACTCGAGAATCCGAAAGAGTTTCTTTCCCTCTTCTTACTGCTAGAAAGAGACAGAAATGTTAATGTCAATATAAACTCTAGTCTCACACATCTGTCGGTCCCGAGTTGTCAAATAAATTGACGGGTAATACAATATCCAAACAAATCAACAAAATTTCCATATCAATGGAAAAAACAAAAACTTTAATTTTTAAACCTAATAAGTAAATTCAACTTATTATAAAGAAGCATTTAAATGTTTGATTTGTTTTTGATCACATGGCACATACACATATGTATAGTTTCACTTAGAATTCTATGTATTCTAATCCATAACAAGGTCCTTAAGTAACATCACATCAATGTTTCACATTACAAGTATGTAGGTACTGTAAAGGTTGGATTATTTTTGAGAAAAGTTGCGACAGCTAAATAAATGTACTGACGAATGCAGCCCATCCCAGCTGTATCTGTCTAATATTTTTTTTTCAGATTACTTTCTTTACGACAACTCACGCACGACAACTAAGGAGTACATGATACTAGCACAGGACCGAAGAAAGTGGCGTAATAAATAGGCCTATACCCAGCAGTGGGTGGATACATGCTGAATAGATAGACCTAGACTCACGGACAGTGAATTCCGGTCGTTTTCTATGAACGATTATTTGGAAAGTAACCCGAATTAATCGTCCGTGAGAGTATATTGCCATTATAATTTATAAGCCAGAAAGCCATATCCATCTATAAGACTCGTATTAAGATAAACCTTTTTGGCCTAGTAGTAGTTTGTGTTCAGAAAGCATAGAAGAGTTTGACCGAGTAGCATCTACTTTATTCAACTAACCCAGGGATTCCCAATCTGTGGGTCGCGATGCCCCGGGGCGTAGCACTGTCCTAGGAGCGTCGCGAGGGTATTTTTAGGCCGCCGTAAATTAATTTTGAGATACATGCTTTAGGATGTTGCTTATTTTGTCGATTTTTCGCTCACCCTTTCATTTCATTGTAGGGTATGAAAAAGCATTCCTAACTTGCATACTTGTTTTGCTAGAGTAAAAAAAAATCGCAGGATACCAAAAATTGGGAATACATGAGTTATCGATAAAGGTTTCTTTATCCACCACCATAAACACCAACAAATAACAGACAAGTCGACAAGTCGCGAGACTGAAGGGTGCTAAAGCATCATTTATTGGTTAGTAGACGCGACTATAATAAGTCCTGTAAATGCCAATTTTTCACTATGACATGAACCTAACATAACCCAACCTTCATAGTACCGAAGACACTGACTAGACTTTAGACTCAAAGGGCGTAAACGCCATTAGAACCTACGGCGTTTACGCGCTTTGAGTCTAAAGGTATCGATATAGATATATGTCTTACTAAACATATAAAGCTCTGGGTTTGGTCACATAAGTACACATAGGTAAACCTAAACTTAATGCGAAGCTTCATAAGATTCGCCATTATTAGTTTTAGTAAATATAGACTTAGGAATGACTTTCCATTTTATAATGTAATAGTTATACGAAACTACAGAAATATACCATTTGGTCACTCCATGCTTTGATCCTTTGGAATGAGGCATCATTTCCGATTGTCAACGACAAATAAAAAAAGTTAGGCCACCCTACATAAGGTCGGTCATCTTTTACACGCTACGCCAAGCACCAAAGTTATTAGACAATCCGTTAGGATCGGGATATAGCCAAAGATGTCGTGAAAACATTAGTCAAAGTCATTATTATCGCCGAAAATCATGAACGTTACATGCAAAGTGAACCAAAGGAGCGAAATAGACCACCGAGCCAAACGACGACTTTTTCACTTGGACCGGGGCTAACTACCTGGTTCGACCCCAGGCGCCCCCACCTAGTCCGATCCACAAGGTGGTCCGGCCAGCGACCTGGTTCGATCCCAGGCCCACGGCCCCCACCGGATCCGATTTTTGCTACATCCAGTAAGGATTGCAAGTTAGTCAGGCTTAAAAAAAACGACGTTATCACTCTATTCTGACCGCCTTAAGCCGTTTGCTCGTCGCCGGACGTGGGAAAACATGTGTCCGTCAAGATAGCGTACACCGTAAAGATATTCAGAATCTGATGCAGCCAATAAATAGTACCCAAATAGTACCGACGAAATACCTAGGTGAAAAAAATAGTACCCTTAAACTTTTCGAAATATAAGGCCTGTTCACGGTGTACGCTACCGGCGTCAAGCTGGCGTACACCGTTTGTATCTCAGGAACGGCTTTGTTTTTGGAAACGCTTTATATCTCAAAAAATAGTACCCAAATAGTACCCTAGGGCCCTAAAATTTTATTTCTCTAGCTATCGTAGAAGCCGAGATATAGTGAGCTCTTTCTATAAGAAATTCCCGGGTACGCCAGCTTGACGGTGTGAAATTTTGTACACCGTTAAGTTATGGAAAATCTCGGCTTCTACGATAGCTAGAGAAATAAAATTTTAGGGCCCTAGGGTACTATTTGGGTACTATTTTTTGAGATATAAATCGTTACCAAAAACAAAGCCGTTCCAGAGATACAAACGGTGTACGCCAGCTTGACGCCCGGTAGCGTACACCGTGAACAGGCCTTATATTTCGAAAAGTTTAAGGGTACTATTTTTTTCACCTAGGTATTTTGTCGGTACTATTTGGGTACTATTTATTGGCTGCATCAGATTCTGAATATCTTTACGGTGTACGCTATCTTGACGGACACGGAAAACATTTGTGCGTTGAACTTATAAATTGATGATTAACACGTTTACTCTCCGTGACCCATAATGGGTCACGCCAAACCACTA
Organism: Eudemis profundana; assembly: GCA_947034925.1. Lineage (NCBI taxonomy): Eukaryota > Metazoa > Arthropoda > Insecta > Lepidoptera > Tortricidae > Eudemis > Eudemis profundana. The sequence continues at coordinate 18,367,687 of OX344808.1, read as the reverse complement.
TTACAAAGCCGCAATTGTTGCCTAAAATGGTCAAACATACACAAATTTTCGTGACATTATTTAGTGTTTAGACACTAATTAATATACTGCACCGAAAGCACCTTTAAATTGGCAACTGCCTCATACTCAGTCTCATACATATATATCTGCATCCAAATACGCAGATGTCAAAAGCCACATCCGCAACATCCCTAGGGCCAAGGGGCCATGGCCCTAAGATAATAAAGATCCCGAGGTAATTTCATTTAATAATCTTGCAGCTTTTAGTGCGGCAAGATATAATAGTCGAAAAGGTAAAACAAAAAATGCCCCAGATTGCAAGGGTTTGTGGCCCGAGTCGTATGTCATGGGCCACAGAAATATAGAGATAGAGAAGTAAAAAGTTCCTCGATTTGTATAAGAACGTTGCGTGTCAGATTTTTGCGTTTGACACTTTGGACGGCCCGAGTGCAACTAAGAGGTAATTTGCGCAAAGCGCAAGTCATGGCACGCGACGTATAAGCGTTTGTTGGGTCTACTTTAATACATGGTTTGTGTCTGGGGCAAAGTATAGAGAAAGAAAAGGAGGCAAACTCCAGTCTTTTAGGAGCGCGCGATAGCTAATCAAGGTCGAGGCGCAGTGCTGCCGTCTGTCGGGTTTTTTCGCATCCAAACATACTACAGCAGCGGTCGGCAACCTGCGTCCCGTGGACCGCTCAATTGCGGCCCGCGAGCCTCCCTAGCTATTTTGTATGTAAAGGTCGCGATCCCGGCCCGCGTTAATTTCGTTACCTACTATGTGGCCCTTGGCTGTTAAAAGGTTGCCGACCGCTGCACTACAGTTTACGACATACGCGGAAGCGAGCGCACACGGCGATGGTACAATCCCGGCGGAGGCATTGATACGTTTGTCAAAAGAAAAATGACTGCTATACTGTGCCTGGGCCCTTATTTAGGGTTCCGTACCAAAATGGTATAAAGGAACCCTTATGGTGCGACTCTGTCTGTCTGTCCGTCTGTCACAGCCAGATATCTCAGCAACTACTTACTGCTGCTATCGATTTGAAATTTGGAATAGTATTAAAAGTAGCTAACCTATTGGATGTAAGAAAAAACTTGTAACCTTTTTACTTTTTGTTAAAGGGGTCTGTAATGAGACTTTGAAAATTAAAAGTAGGGCTATTATATCAAGTGGGGTATCCAATGAAAGGGCTTGAATTGTAGATTAAAACACCGTTTTTGTTTTTTTTTTAAATAAGAAGTTTTTGATTTATGACGAAAAACGTAAAAAAATACCCCCCTCCCCCCTATTATCTTCGAAGTTACTGAACAGAAAAGTCTGTAATAATTACCAAATATTAATGTCATCCTAAATATTACAGGAAAAATATAACGGTTTTCCTAAATTGCAGTTTTTTAGAAATTTGCAAAAATCGTAACACATACTTATTTTCTTCGGTTTCCGCGATTATCACTCATAGTAATAAAACAACTTAAACGGATTAAATCGCGTATATTACTACATTTTAAACGTCGGAACTTAAAATGTAGTAATATACGCGATTTAATCCGTTTAAGTTGTTTTATTACATACTTATTTGCTCCTACTAAACTAATCGCCAGTTTTTCTTAAAATATTCATGAATCTACTTATGAGTTTGTACGGAACTCTCGGTGCGCGAATCCGATTCGCACTTGACCGATTTTTTATGACTGCCCGTGCTGTGTACAAGTTTACATATTTTTTCTCCTTGCCGTGTTATTTTCTCGCCGTTGACGCCGGCAAATGCCACTAACAACCTGGAGTACCGCTTATGTACTACTTAGTATTACTATTAGTAGTATTGTCGTAAATTAACAAATTATCGTCGTATGCCGAACAATTTTACTAGTGAATAAAAATATGTAACCTAACCACTTTCTTATACCTACCCCTGTAGTTTTGGTCATAGCTTAGTTGTCAAATGTGACATTTATATTAATAAAAATTAATTGTTTTGACATTTATATTTAGACGTCATCATTGGACATTGACATGGTTTTGATAAAACTCATTCACAGGGGTCGGACAAAAAGTGCGGATGACGTAAAAATGACGTACCTAATCTTGCACACAGGATGATGTTTGTGTTTAAACTTCCGTGTGACATGTAGTAACGAAGTAGTATTGATGAAGTAACAAAATAATCGTAAATACGTTCGTTGGTATATCTTGATTACAGCAAGAGCAGTATACGTGTTTGTCACGTACCTCCAAAAACGGAAAATCGCCACAATATTCGAGTAAAGATGACATTTTACAGCGTTTTTTTATACATTAGTATATATAAATTTTAGCTAAATATAATCGTGAAGATACAATAGCTAAACAATAAGGAAGTCAATTTATTGTTCATCTGATTGACAATGTGTCAGTCAAAAACGTACTTACTCATTTCAAGTGGCGATATCGTTTAATAGAGGTTGATAAATGATGAGTGATAATTGTGTATAAAAATCAAAAATACTATTTGAAATCATTCTATAAGTGGTTTGACGTCATCCGCACTTTTTGTCCGACCCCTGCTCATTCAGATTACAATATGCGAATTTGCAAGTCTGAAATGCAACCATACAATTTACTTGGAATTTATTGTATAGCACATGGAGAAACAACTTCGAACGCAAGTAATTTTAAAATAATGACTGAGGAACAGCGTCTAAAGCATATTTTACAGGCAACATTTTAACATAACACTTAAACTTACTCCTTAGATATTTTTCATTGTTTTCTTATTTTTCACGACCATAAAAATTGACATCAATTCACATCGAGAAATACATTGATAATGTACTTAATTAAAGTCACGTATATCTATGGTTAAACATTGGTTTTTGAAACCGTTAAAATGCCTGGCGTATAGTACCTTATAATAATGAGTAAGTACGATTCACGCTATAATATAATATAATGTAATATTTATACATACGATAACTACTTTGACAGCCGCATGCAAATTTGAACTTTAGAGTCCTTTACCATGAAGTATAATTTGCATGCAGTTTGGACGACATCATTATCTGGCCAAAAATTCATCCTCTTTTACTTACTTTGTACTTTACGTACTCCGTTACTTTGCAGAATTTGGCAGGTTTTACACAGTAACCAAAAATGCCATTCTAATTAGAAGGAATCGTCTGACTCAGCTATACTCAACCTGCTGCATTATCTTTGACCCAAATTATGGTTAACTATTTAAGATTTGACCCGCAGCACCATGCCTAAAATGTATTTGTGACCCCAACAAAAAAGGTTGAGTATCGCTGGCTGACTATTCGCCAATATGTATGGTAAATCATATTTTTGGAGAAACACCCTTCAACTATGAGAAATATGTTCGAACTTACTTTGCCATCATTAACTGATATCGGGTGGTCGGTGGTCGACTAAAACTCACCAATTACCAAAAACATCTCAAAGAAAAATCAACTGTGTTGAACGAGTAATAAGGTTGACTATTTCGTGATTTCTTTAGTGTATTTGTTGAGTTTTGGTTCTCACCTGAAGATTGTTAATGCGTTAGGTGTGAATCTTACATAATTCGTTACTTATTGTATAACACCAAGAGATTCAATATTAGACGGTGACTTAGGTATGGAAAGATTGTTCAAAACGGCACGGCAAGCTCAAGACGGTCGCGACATATCGCTCCTTTACTTTCTCAACCACGTATCTAATCGAATAGTTTCATAGGAAAATGGCACTCGTAACACAGGTGCTTTTTCCATCAAACTATTCGAGTAGATGCGTGGTTGAGAAAGTAAAGTAGCGATATCTTGTGTGTGACACAGTATGTAACAGCCCATGTGATCGCGTACACTGCGCTGCGTTACAGTTGCGCGTTCCCATCATCGTAATAAAACAAGTATGGAAGCGTAACTGACGCTCAAAATCGACCCCACGGAATACGTACTAACGGGGCGGAGTCAGTACTTAGTGCAAAAGAAAAAAACATGTGATCAAATTTGGCCTATTTTTGGCTCCCCCTTGGTGATATTTGGTGATTGTAACGCTACCCCCCCCCCCCCCCCCCCCCCCATCCAAGATCACGTGTAATTATTTGAAATTTATTATTGATGTTTTAAAGTTGATAAATGATATTTGTGTAAATACGCTTAGAAAATATTGTTGAGTAATTTCGTTGTTTTTGGCTAATATTTACAGGTGATGTCTTCTCGGACCCCCCGTTCCCCATCGTGATCATTCGTGATATTTTTCTGCAGTCATGTGCTAGCCGTGCAGTTTTCTGCAATAGTAATAATGTAGCCACATTTGGTTTTTTAGGAGCCTACAACATATACCTGCTATACTTATGAAATGGACACGATATGACTTAAATTATACTATATTAAAATGCGTTAAATCTGTACCTAGATGTTATTTGGCTGGATTAGAATTGGCTTTACTGCTTCATGTTAGGCGGGAGACCACGGCCGCGACCTGCAAAAATACATGTATATTAAACATATGTAAGAAAAAAATATGTCAATAGAAGAGTTTTAAATTCACTCTCGGTTGCAGCTGACAGGCCATCTAAAATTACGTCGGATTTCAGTGGCGGTAGTCATAAAGGATATTGACTAGAAGAAATGTGATGTTCCCTTATTTGTTTTTAATAAGGGTAGATACCACAGTGGCGTGGCGTAAAATATATCCTTGGGCAAGCCGGTGCACATTTGGCGTACAATTTCCTTAAGATCTGTAGAATGTGGTGTTCAAATGCGCGATATTAGGCAAGCCGGTAGGAATCGAGTTCTTTAGACGCCACGCTACTGATACGCCACAAACATTAAAATATAAGAGTAGAAATAAAATATCATTCTATTTAGTCCGTCAGTTAGATTGTGGAAAAATATGGGACACGTATTTTCTGGTTTATCAAATTATTAAAAATCGACAAAGGTCTTCATCAATCTTCCGGATTGGGGCTTGTGACGTCATTCCTAGGTGAAAATTGTACCATACAGTGACGCCACTCGAAACTTCTAAGCACTGTATTCTCATTTTTTGTTTGTCAAACAAAAGAAATAATACGTGTACAATATTTTTACCCGACTGCGGCGAAGCCCAAAGGAGGGTTATGTGTTTGACCTGTATGTATGTATGTATGTCCGTTCCTGTGTCCGCTCGTAACTACTCAACGGCACATCCGATTTTGATAAATGATACATCATTAGATTCGTCTTGATGGTGCGAGTGTCACTGGGTATGAAGTTCGTTAAAATAAACAAAGTGCATCGCGGTCGGGTTTTTTTAGTAAAAATGTGGTTATTTAAGAATCTAAATGACGCTTAACGCTATAGTCCGTCGCTATAACGGTGACCGACGGAGGCTGCCTCTGTCGGTCGCCGTTCGTGTTGGCGGTAACTTGTGTTAGTAGTTACGGCTGCACAGAACAAAAAGCACACAGGTGAGTGTCACCACGAAGTTGCCAAGCTATAATGAATGGGCTAGGCGACTAAAAAAAACTGTTTAGTCCGTCAGTTAGATTATTAAAAAATATTGTACACGTATTTTTTGTTTTCTTTGACAAACAAAAAATTATGAGGATAGAGTGCTTAGAAGTTTCGAGTGACGTCACTCCTAGGTACAATTTTCACCTAGGAGTGACGTCACAAGTTCCCACTCCAGAAGTTTGATGATCTATAACTTTGTCGATTTTTAATATTTTGATAAACCAATAAATACGTGTCCCATATTTTTCCATAATCTAACTGACGGACTAAATCACTACATAGTATAAAACAAAGTCGCTTACTCTGTCCCTATGTATGCTTAAATTTTTAAAACTACGCAACGGATTTTGATGCGGTTTCTTTTTAATAGATAGAGTGATTGAAGAGGAAGGTTTATATGTATAATACATGCATAATATAATAGAGAAACACCGTGCGAAGCCGGGGCGGGTCGCTAGTAGAATTATATAGTTTTAATCCAGTCGTCATCCCTATTGTATAAATTAATGGTTACCTCGTCCGTGGCCGCCGGCGATGGTGACCTGGCTGAAGCTGGCATTGAGCAGGTCGCTCTCGGTGAGCTCGGGCGCCGGCCGCATCGCTTGCGAGTCTGCAAATATTCACAGTATACAACGTGTTACACGACCATTTTTTTTTTTATATTTTTTTTTTTTTTGGGAACTATCAAACTCGCAACCTATACCTGGGCGTAGCGATTATCGGACCGGGTGGTTGGCCGTGGCGTTCCCTGGGGTCGAACCAGATCGCTAGCCAGACCACCCTGAGTTTGGTCGGACTGGGTGGGATCCCGGGGGTGCCTGGGGTCGAACCAGGACACCTTGCCCCGGTCCACCTCGATAGAATCGGACTAGTGTTACACGACCAACTGAAAACTGTTTATTAAGAATCAAGTGTAGAATCATTTACACTATATTTTAATCAAGGACCATTAAAACAAGAGGACTGTCATTCTCCATACTTTGGATTGTAACCCGACCGCTAGGGGATTTCCGGGCAAAAACTAGATGGCGCTAAAAAACTAAACATTTAACGATGTTATAATTGAACAAAGAAACATAGTATAGTAACAATTAGTTCGTAAACAGCTAATAATAAATAAATTCTAACATTTAAATACTGTGTCACGTTTGCAAAGTTGAATAATTGTAAATAATGTAATTCTTTTACCAAGCTTATACATAGATGGCGTTGTAAATTCGGGGAACAGCTTTTTGTATAGAGAATGACAGTCCTCTTGTTTTAATGGTCCTTGATTTTAATATGTTTTTTTTTATTTCCTCTTTTTATCTTGCCCAGTCCACGACTGCTACCAAAAGTTACGAGTGCAACACACTGTATCTTTGGCAATAATACACGGATTTAAAAACAAATACTGTAGAATAATTCAGATTAATGTAAATCAGTCGGGGTGTCTGAGGTTTCCAATAGGTGGTGTAACACCTTGTATGTCGCCGACAACTGGGCATTTCTCCAGAAATATGTCTGCGACTCAATCATATGTCTCCATACATTTAGTATGAAAAAGGGCCAGATGAATGAGGTGACCGCAGACATATTTCTGGAGAAAAGCCCAACTGGTTTAGCTAGTAGGGTGGATTTTTGAATGTGTGAAAAAACCATTCCTTGTCTTGAAGGATGAATCAGGTGCACTCATCACCATCGTAAGTTTTTGTGGCCTGAACCGTAGGTGAGCACTGCAAGTATGCAATATGGGGCTATTTTGTTACCGCCCGTGGTGTGTACAGCTTGCATCAAATAGTCAGCCCCGTCGAACAAATCTTTACTACTATAGTCACAAAGATGTGTGACGATATATTATGAAAGTTACAGGTAGGGATGTAACGATACATAATTTTGCCGATACGATACCGATATTTGTAGTAAATTATCGGCGATATCGATACCGATATCTTAGCTAACTAATGAAGTATGAACTTCAGATTTATTATGTCCTTGTTATGTATGTCCTTATTATACCTAAAACTTGGCTATATTTAACAGAGAGTCAACCTTGAAGGTGTAAAGTAAAAATAAATAAATTGTCAACACAATTTTATTTTTTTATTATGAACCAAATATATAATTAACATAGTAATTATTATTGCAGAAGGATAGACCAATATATAAATAAAGTCAGTAATTGAAATTACTTTTTGCAGATTTCTTTTCATACAACAAATTATTTTCACGCTCTTCAAATATCGGTTGTATATAATCGTCGATACCGATATATCGGTATCATCGGTTGTATATAATCGTCGATACCGATATATCGGTATCGGTATCGTTACATCCCTAGTTACAGGCTATTTGATGCTGATTGTACATTATTAAAAAAATTCTCCTGGTCAGGAAGTAAAATATTTTTCTGCACGTAGCTGGTAAGAAACTATACTTACAATCAAGCTTCGGCATGCGCAGAGGCGGCTGCGTTTTCTTCTTGCGAACGCCTAAAAAAGTAAATGGATTTGTAAATTTAAATATTTCGGAGGAAATAATTTACGTGTCAATACACATAGTTCACCTCATAATAGTACACGAAATTGTGTGTGGAATAAAAGTTAGAAACTTACTGTCATCTGATCTATTGACTATAGTAGTGTCCCCAAATGAATCACTCATCGAGCTATTGAAGGACATCATCGCCTGAAACAATCGCATTTGTTACTAATTTGAACTACATAAAATAACTATCCTCATGAATCCAGCTACATTTCCTTGGGGATAGTGCAATAGCACGTAAGTAGCAATTTCAAACAGTAATAAAATATTAATTGGGTATCGCTTCGGTGGCATAATTGGTAGTGCACCTGTGTTGGCTCGGAGAGCCGTTGGAGACGCAGGTTCGAATTCTGCCCGAAGCAGGTAATTTCATTTTTTTTCTCTACTAATAATATATATATATATATATATATTTTTAATTTCAAGCAAAGGAGGACCGGAAAAAATGGTCCCAAGAACCAATTACCCCCATCGTGGCGAACATAAAAATCTGGGTGAGGTCGCAAATAATCGCACAACGTTGAATATGTTGGGATGTTGTTAGGATACATATTAGTAGTGTAAACTCGATTTTGCAGTTTCGAAAAAGTTGTGCTAAATGTATGGTGGTCGCAAAACACCGAAATTTTCGGTCATTTTTCAGATTTTGGTCTGTACCTTCTAAAAACCGGATTTTTGGATAAAATTGTCTATGACACTATTAAAGAAGATAAAATTCCCTACAATATGAGTGTAACATCAACTCTGCATGTTTAGAAAATGTTGAGATATAGCACTTCAAAAAATTGCAAATTTTCCTTAAAAGTTCGAAATTGCACTTTCAGCTACCTCTCAAGCTGAATAGCAGCTGAAATACTGATCTTACAATGACAATTAGATGTATAAAGTTATAGAGCAATTATTGAGCTTTATTTTAAGTATAATTTGAACCCTGTACTTGCGATAATTCTCTTGTTATCGAAAAAAAACCAAATCATTAGAGAACTCAGATTTCTCAGGAAAGAGTGCTCCTAAAGCAAATTGTTAGTATATTGCGCAGTTATTCATAGGAAGTTTTAAAAATGACTTTATATTTCTAAACATCAATCATTTAAAAAGTTCTGAGAGACCATGATGATCGCGTACATCGCACATTATGTAAATGATAAAAGCATCGTCACATTTACTTTTACATACGTGCGTAAATTCGAGTGTGTTAAATACTTTATTATTTATTTATACTGTGATATGCGTAACCATCATATGCCCGCTAAATTAGTCTTAGATATACATCGTAAGATCTTAGTCATAAAATGTGAAAATCAACGTAAAGTGATGGCGAGTTCTCGGCTCCAGTGATAGAATTACAGGACGCAATGTAAATTAGTATTTATCGCAATAACTTACACTAAAGAGTGGCTATGTAGTTACCCTTGAATTGCTGACATTTTACGGAATCCGGCAAAAAGTTATCTTCGATGACATAAAACATTAGATTCAACGTTTGTCAACGAAACGTCACGCAACCGGTAGGTTTACGTGGTTATACGTTTACACCTACTAGTTTTCCGCGTCTAATTATGCTCCTATTTTGTGTAAGTAGGTACTTATAATATTAGGCTTGCTTTTACGCAATTGGCTAAATGGTCGTATTCTTCTGAATTACACCAAGAAAAGTGTCGTCAAAATCATGTTCATGGCTAAGTAGTCAAGCAGGGGGTGCTAGACAGGAAACCTCCCAGAGTGTCTGGATTCTTCTCATTCCTCTTGATCCGGTTGATCCGCAGGAAAGGGAAGCGTCTTGGCCGGTGCACCCCGGGAGCAACGGCAAGTGATTTCTTAGGGGCCCCTAATTGATCACTTGCCGATGCTGCGAATGAGCCTGTCAGGGGGGGTTGGGGGGTCCCGCACCGGGTTTCCTCTGTTAGAGGACTCTCCAGGTGCGGCACGCGAGGGTGGAGCGTCGGGCACGGGCAGCATCCCTCCGACGTCTCCTTTTGGGGGGCACTGCGGGCAGGCACCAGACGGGTGGCGTGGCGGTGGACTAGTCCCCTGCGTCCCGAGAGCTCAGCCTTGCAGGCTGCCGCTACCTCATGTGCTGGGGGCGGGACGCGGAGGACTGGCCCACCGCGGTCCGTAAGGACAGGCGGGAGTATCTGCGGGGTAGGGGCGTTTGTCCTCCCGTGGATGGCTGCGGGGCAGAGGCGTTTGTCCTCCCGTGGCGGCGAGGGAGGGACCGGGACACCGTGTGTCTGGTGCCGGTCCCTGCTTCCCCGGGGGACGGCCATTTGGTCGGGGGGGAGCTGGTGAGGGAAGGCACACTGGCCATGCTACAGTGTGCCTTTTTCGGAGAGGGTCCGCCCTAGGGCGGAGGTGCTGGTGATGGCGTGGCGATAGTAGATTCCCATTCCATCACCGTGAAGGCACAGGTCGGTAGCATCCCTGGGTTTTAGTGGGTAGGCCAATCCCTTCAGGAGCGGAGAGCCCCACATAACCAATACGTAACATCTGGCTGTCACCCCCGATGGCCTTAGGTTACGTAGTGGTATGCAGTTTTATGCATTTCCCGGGGTCAAAAAAAAAAAAACAAAAAAAAAAGTAGTCAAGCAGGGGCTTATTGCATAACAAAGTACGAGATAATATTATAAGTAAGTTTGTATGGATTTTTACTAATATTAGCTTGTCTTCTACTATGTACTCGTCTAATGAGTCTATTCTCGACGAGCTCAACATCAAAACGAGACTCCACAATCTGTACACAACGTGTCCAAAGCTTCTTCGGGCATCTGGTCAGGTCAGGTCCGGATAGTCTGGAGAAGCTCCTAATTACTGTTCGCATGGCAGGAAGAAGGAGTAGGGGCCGTATCGTATGCCTATGCTGAATCGTGATAGGTAGGATGTAGCCAACAGTTGTGTGTAATACGTAAATTATATGCTAGATAAGCTAACAATATGCGTAACGTAGGCAAGATGACCAACCTAATGTTACAAAATACGTGTACGATCTTCTAACAGTGCCAAAGTCCATCATACAAATTTGGGTGGACAAGGAGCCCCACATAAGATCCTTATGAGTGGGGTAATAGTTAAGAAACGGGAAGCCGAGTCAAAGTTTTCCTCGGCTCAAAAAGGTGTTATCTCAAACACCGTAGGAGCATTCCACGGAAACGTTACGTCAGGGACACTACCTTTTTAATACTTTTTACAGGTAAAATTAAAATCTGAATATCGGTATGGTAATATCAAGACTTGGCTTTAAGATTGGTAGTGTTTCTTAGTAGTAACTAAAAGAATATTAGGGTTTGCTACCATAGCATTACGTAAGCGACAAAAAAATATGTTTTCATGGAATGTTCCAATAGGAACTACATACTCACTTCTAAGTTGTAACTTATTACAATAAATACGAATTTACGTGGTGCCCTGTACACGTTGATTTTCACATTTTATGACCAAGATCATATAATGTGTATTTAAGACTAATTTAGCGGGCATATGATGGTTGCACATATCACAGTATAAATAAATAATAAAGTATTCAACACTCTCGAATTTACGCACGTATGTAAATGTGACGATGCTTTTGTCATTTACATAATGTGCGATGTACGCGATCATCATGGCCCCTCAGAACTTTTTAAATGAATGATGTTTAGAAATATAAAGTCATTTTTAAAACTTCCTATGAATAACTGCGCAATATACTAACAATTTGCTTTGGGAGCACTCTTTCCTGAGAAATCTGAGTTCTCTAATGATTTGGTTTTTTTCGATAACAAGAGAATTATCGCAAATACAGGGTTCAAATTATACTTAAAATAAAGCTCAATAATTGCTCTATAACTTCATACATCTAATTGTCATTGTAAGATCAGTATTTCAGCTGCTATTCAGCTTGAGAGGTAGCTGAAAGTGCAATTTCGAACTTTTAAGGAAAATTTGCAATTTTTTGAAGTGCTATATCTCAACATTTTCTGAACATGCAGAGTTGATGGTAAAGTCATATTGTAGGGAATTTTATCTTCTTTAATAGTGTCATAGACAATTTTATCCAAAAATCTGATTTTTAGAAGATACAGACCAAAATCTGAAAAATGACCGAAAATTTCGGTGTTTTTCGAGCACCATAAATTTAGCACAACTTTTTCGAAACTGCAAAATCGAGTTTAAACTACTTATATGTATCCTAACAACATCCCAATATATTTAGCGTTGTGCGATTTTTTGCGACCTCGAATGTTCGAAATGACTGGGTCAAATAGCGATGTGACATATATCATTAGAAAGGTGTTTCAATATACTACAATAGTTACTATGGGAGCTCATTTCAAATCACTGTGTGAAAAAAGTTATGGCGATATAAAAAACTTATTTTCATAAACGATTTTAAGCAATAAAAATGAATTATTTCGTATTCCTTGACGTTACAGTCCACCTGTCAGGCCTCCCCGGCCCCTCAGGCTCCCCCGGCCCCTCCGGCCCCCCAGGCTGCCGATAGCAGGGCACCGAAGGCCCCTAAGGCTCCCTCCGCACCGTTGATGGGACTTGAGCTGGAGGCCAGCAAGGCGAAAGCCCGAAAGGCCCGCCTTTATTGCTTAAAATCGTCTATGAAAATAAGTTTTTTTATATTGCCATAACTTTTTTCACACAGTGATTTGAAATGAGCTCCCATAGTAAATATTGTAGTATATTGAAACACCTTTCTAATGATATATGTCACGTCGCTATTGGTTCTTGGACCAGCCTCCATACATTTTTGCCGGTCCTCCTTTACTAGAAACTGAAACCTTATCTACAGGACGCAGTAATGCATCAATGTCAACGCTTTGTGACGACAGGTATCAATCAATGTCCCATACATCCAGGATAGTAATCTTTCATAAAAGGAAGGTTAAATTGACATACCCAATTTTTAGGATTTGAGATTTTCATAAGTATCGATACATTTACAGTGTACGGGCTAGGTAAATGAATGCTAATCGATGTAATTTAACCATGTGGCACACAAATGCCTATGAAATCATCCAATGGAGTAGTGAAAGTGAAATAAAAGTGAAAGGGGCATGGAATTTTGTAAGGGGAGTACTCACTCCGCTGCCGCCTGCGACTGATGGCCCTGCCCGGTCCTTCTTATTCTCTTTGTAAGCAAGTAAGGCCTGAAATACAAACAGAACGTGTACAAGCATGTAGTAGGAGCGCGTATCCGATGCTGCGCTATGCTTTAAGTCGGTTCGAGTCAATTTGGAAACACATCACTCGGTAAAAAACAAAAACATTGCCCAGTTATTTGCATGTTGCATTTATATTACTATAAAATGTTTTGTAATCATTTCCTATGTCTAAAACCCGGCTAGCTGTTATTACAACTGCATAGAGCTAGTCGAGTTTTAGGCATAGGACATAAAAGGATTAGTTGTACGACGTCCAGGATGGTGAACGCCCAGCACTGGGTGCGAGACAGGGTGCAATGCACCGACTTCTCCTTGAAACATCCCTGCAATAGCACTCACATCAACTTGGCAGCCGGCCACGGTGTCGATGCCGGCTACGGGGCAGGAACTTGTGATTATAGTTTTTTTTCCTGATCAGCTGAATCTCCAATTGGTAGCAGAGCGTGGTAGCGACCTACGGGCCTTTTCCTTTGAAACCTGTAATAGCACTCACATCGACATTGAAGTCTTTCGGCAGATGGCAGCCGGGCACGGTGTCGATGCCGGCCACGGGGCAGCACGCGTCCAGTATGGTGAACGCCCAGCACTGGGTGCGAGACAACGTGCAATGCACCGACTTCTCCTTCTCCTCGTGACTCTGCGGGTATAAAACGAGACAACGTGAGGTTTAGACGTCGGACCGGAACTAGCGGCCTGGTTCGACCCCAGGCGCCCCCGGACCCCACCTAGTCCGATCCACTCAGGGTGGTCCGGCAAGCGACCTGGTTCGACCCCAGGGAAAGCCACGGCCCCCACCGGGTCCGCTTTTTGCTACATCCAGTGAAGATAGCAAGCTAGTAAAGGCTTCAAAAAAAAGTTTAGATATGGCCAGGGTTCGGTGTACATGATAGCGTGTTTTCTAATAATAAAAATAAATTAATAGTTCCATGTACCAGCAGTAAGTGAACGGCACAAAAAGGAGATTCAAACGCATTTATTTCGTGAATATTTAGGTCAGGGATCTCCAAACTACGGCCCGCGGGTCAGATCGGGCCCGCAAGCCGGTCCAATCCGGTCCGCGAGAGCTCGCTCTCCGGTGAAAAGGGCCAGCGGCCGAGATAAAGACTAACTCCGTGGTCGACCATGTAGTGTGACCCGCGCAAGATTTTCAAAGGTGCAGTGTGGCCCTTTGCTAAAAAAGTTTGGAAACCCCTAGTTTAGGAGGTACTTGACCATAACTTATGCTTCGCCTAACAGAACATTTTTAAGTGAAAATTCCCGTAAGTGGGAGTGGAAAGTCAAAGCGCTGTCTCGCTCCCACTTATGACCGCCGCACCGCGTTGATCATATGGAAGAACAATGTGTTCACAGACTTTCGCCCTCCGCTGAAATAGTAGTAAGAATGAACATACCTCACATCCCAGGCCGGTGTTCAACGAGAACAGATCCCGCTTTAGCTGGCCGAGGGCTAGCGAGGGCTTGGGGAAGCCCTCGTCGGCGCGCGACTTGAGTGCGTTAATCATGTGGAAGAACAGCGTGTCCAGCTTGTACACGCGAAACAGGCTCTCGTCTTCCGCTGAAACAATAGCAATGCAAGGACTCAATGGTAGATGATGCTACATACGTCACCCAGGATGACGTCACAAATGAAGGAACTGGTTGAAAAATTCGATGACTTGACAGAGTTTCGGTAGCGTAGTTGGTAACGCGCCTGGGTTCGAATCCTGCCCGAGACATACATATAATTTTTAAATTTTTCTCTTCTAAAAAAAATATAGTAGCAATGCATATAATAAAACTGTCATTGCTACCAGTGTTCGCAAGTTGGAGGAGTGACTCACTCCGCGATCGTGCCGCGTGGCCTTGAGGCCACCCATAGGTGGTATGGTACAGCGATCAGAAAGAGCACGCGTTAGTACGCGATATGCGATAGAGAGAGACAGTCGGATGCAGTGAACTCCGTACGACAGTTTTGTTAGAGAGAGAAGCTTCTGTACGTCGTACTAACTTATTCTGTGGTTGAAGTGACAATGGGCTGGGCATATAGATACCTTTAGACTCAAAGGGCGTAAGCGCAATTAGAACCTACGGCGTTTACGCCCTTTCAGTCTAAAGGTATCGATATAGCTCGAAGGGCTGATGGAGCGTTAAAGTTCTAGAATGGAGACCCCAAATCGTAATACGCAGCGTGGGTCGGTCCCCTACAAGATACCAGTGGCGTGGCGTCCAAAGAACTCGATTCTTACCAGCTTGCCCAATATCAGGCATTTGAGCACCATATTCTACAGCTCTTAAGGAAAATGTACGCCAAATCTGCACCGGCTTGCCCAAGGATAACTTTTACGCCACGCCACTGCAAGATAGTCTATGACGACCTGGATAAAGTCCCTGAAAGTTGTTGACTGACAGCGTACGACCTTTCGTTGTGGAAGTCTTTGGGGGAGACTTATGTTGAGCAGTGGACGTCTCAAGGTTTGCCCGTCTGTTTTAATCTGCTGTAATACTGTTAGATTAGATTAGATTACATTTTTTATTTCATAATACAAAAAGTACAATATAAATTACACAATGTCAATTTACATGAATCTTATACTATGATCGTCAAATGAAATAAAATTAAAAATATAAAATGCTCACAATAAAAAGATACAATGTCAGAAATACAGATGCAAAATAAAATCAAATTGTATCTCCCAATAAGGATCGTCATTATATCAGAACACAAAAATATAAAAACACTCAAATAATAATGCACATAATAAAATAAATTAATCATATCTCCCAATAAGAATCGTCAATGTCACAATACAATACAGAATCCAAAATAATTAAAAAATTTAATAATGTCAGAAATACAGTAAGAATTATTTATAACATTAGTTCCATGTACTCGTTTACCGAGTACAGAGGGTTTTCCAACAAAAGGTTTCTCAGTCGGCCCCTAAATGTCTCGTCACATGGTTGGTTCCTTAAATCGGCCGGTAAGTGTTCAAAGTACGACGCGTTTCCACACCATATGTAGTTAGTTAGTGTACCGATATTATTGACAATTCAAATAATCATAAAAACCTAGGTTAGGTTAATCATTATTAATTACTCTGATTAGTAACTTACGTAAAAGATTTTCCGAAAGGTTTTTCGTGTGAGCTAAAGAAAAATTATGCAGATAAAAATTGGAACAGATACAATTATGCTAAATAGAGAGCCATAGCGTATTGACGTGACATGGTTACATGCATACAAAGCAACATCCAAAAAAACTAATTCAGGGTCCTCCAATTTTTTATTGATCAACATATCTTTAATGTAGGTGTGCAAAAATTCTTTATTCAGTTCGTGATTTTTTTTAAAATGGCGTAGCCAGACACTCTCACTAGGTCTACAGCTCACAAAGCCACTATTATTACATGGAAGGGTAACTGTAGCTGTGTTGGGCCGGTGTTGAACAGATGTGCAGCCAGGCATGTGCATACATGCCTGGCTGCACATCTGCTCAACACCGGTCCAACCTTCTCCGGCAGGGTCCGGGCCCAGTTCTAGAGGTAGTTGGTTGGCCTGTCTAAGCTGTCAGGCATGTCTAGTTTCTATTCCTCGCAGCCACTTATAGGTAAACCAGGTGCGTCTTGTGGGTAGAAACTTACTTCCTTAGGACTGGGAGAGCTAAAGAAAATTGGATTTGGAGTGGATATTTACATGCTCGACTGCACATCTGCTGTATGAAGTTCCACACTGGTGCCACCTTCTCCGGCAGGGTGTAGACCGGTGGCAGGGTCCGGGCCTGATTCCGTTGCTTCAGGTAGTCGATGGTGTGTGCCAGGATCTGGAGGTAGTTGGTCGGCCTGACCGAGCTGTCCGGCATGTCTAGGCCGAATTCCTCGCAGCCGATCTTCACGTCGCTGGCGTAGCCGATGGGGGCCTGACCTGGAAGAAATTACAAATTTAAAATCATTTGACACCTTCGAATTGGCTAAAAACCAATGTAATCAAGTGAATAACCTAGAAAAATTAAGTTAGATAGTTTTATCTTTCATCATTAGCTTTTGCAAGTACTTCTTCTAAACCGTTTCTTATGAAACTTTGCACGCACATTGAGTTCCCGTGACAATACATTACGATAATTTGGACTTACGGGTATATTTAGGGCAGTGGTTCCGAACCTGGGGGTAATTACCCCTTTAGGGGTAAAATTAAGTTTTCTCAGGGGTAATACTCATATTAAGTCGTTTTTCTTTGAGTACTTTCATATACTTGTCTGTATTGCCTATTTTTTAGAGGGGTAATGATACAAATCTAGAGGGGGCCTATGGGTGATGTGGCAATAAAGGTTAGGAACCACTGGTTTAGTAGAAGTATTTGCAAATGCTGTCACAGGGTATAAAACCAATAATAAAGGGGGTTTTATTACTACAAATTAATTATAAAGGGTCAAGCTGTATAAAATTGAAAATTACCTGATGTGATATCATCGATATCGATAACAGAATTACTGCTAGGAAACTAGTTATGTAAAAATTCATATTCCTGCCCGAGAGACCGAGATCTCTGTCGGACCTTATGCGCTTGTGGTAGCTTAATGGGTTAAAAGCGCCTTGGCATGGTACATACAAGGTATCAGTTCAAGTCCTATGTCGACTTTTGTCTAATCATTAATCAATATATAAGCAAGATTGATGGCAAACGACCTAGAGGCCGCAATCCAACTAGATGGCCAGATCAGATCCGTACCACTCTTGACACCCGGCTGGCCGGTCGCAATACACGACGCCAAGAACAGACACAGATGGCGGAGCACCGTTAGAGAGAAACTGATTCCACGGGGAGTTCACTACCTAACAATATTTTTGAAAAGAGAAACTGCTGAGTTTCTTCCGGCGCTTCTTCTCACCAGAAGATCATTACCCGAAGCGCCAAAAGAAAAGAATAGAATCAGACAAGTGAGCCCGAGAGCCCTTGACTTACTTGCAAAAATAAATTATTTTGATTTTGACCCTCAGCAATCAGGAACACAAGGCGAAGAGGAGGAATCAATATTACCTGGGTTGATAATCTCATGATAGTTGTCCTTAACGCCGTCGATGAGACTGAAGCGCAGGATGGTGCACTCGCCGATGACGTACTCGGTGCCCACCTGGCAGTAGTAGTTCACGTCCATTAGGTAGATGTCCGCGTTGACCAGAGCTGAAATAAATATAAATATCTCTCTGAAATAAGTACAATACAATCTATAAAAAAAATAAAAATGTATTTATTCCGTAACACAAATTATTTTTACTGAAAGTGTTGGCACCTCTTTTCAAGTATCTTGATACCTGTGTTAAGAGGCACCGCTCTTCTTAGGTGGTAATTGACATGTATTATTGAAAGGTATTGTCAATATTTAAACAAAGTAACAATCTATACGTATAATAAAATCGTAGAAAGACTGTTTGTATATTAAAGATTTTTATCAACATAGAAATAGAAACTGGGGAATGTTAAAAATAAGTAAAAAACGTAAATAAGTTAGTTTTTAATATCTTGTTTATTTAAGTGATCTCTTAATATAAGGATCTCTGTCATTTTTTTGTGAGCAATAAAGTGCATTGTATTGTAAATAAATATTATTCTTAACATTAAAGGTTTTTCCCTAAATGTAACTGGGGTGGGAGGAGTTATATTTTGCGAAAAATCTTTAATGTCAATCATGGTTTTGCTACGATTTTATTATATTTTAGAATGGACTAAAAGAACTGATAAGTAACAGTAGGCAAAATGTAGCCAGCAAAGAAATGGATTGGCCAGTTTATCGGAAGTAAATTCTCGGTAGATGGCGCTACGAGCTCGCCAAAGGTATTTTTTATTTATACTACACAAACAACCAATAATTTTAATTGACAACTTTTCCTGTTCCCATTATACAACAGGAAAATTACAATGCCAAATTACCTTGTAGGTAACCCACACATTGCTCACTGTATGCAAGTTCTTCGTATTACCATAGTTCAGTTCAGTTAGACCAGGGTTTCTTAAACTGTGGTCCGTGGACCCCTTAGGGGTCCGTGATACGAGAGCCGGGGGTCCGTGGCTATGCATACAACACAAACTTTCATGTGCCTTTGATTTTCTTTTTCTCTGATTGTATTCGGAAAGGGTGCGTAAGGTTTTCGAAATAATGTAGGGGGTCCGTGACCAAAAAAAGTTCAAGAACCTATGAGTTAGACCCACTCGTACGTAGTAAAGAAATAAAGACGGATCTTCAGAAATACGCAACGAATCTAATAATATACCAACTAACATTTCTGGAAGTGCTGAAGATGTTGTTGAGTCAATTTTATTAGCTAACCGATATTGGCGGCATGGATGTATATTTAGGGCAGTGGTTCCGAACCTGGGGGTAATTACCCCTTTAGGGGTAAAATTAAGTTTTCTCAGGGGTAATACTCATATTCGTATTATGTCGTTTTTCTTTGAGTACTTTCATATACTTGACTGTATTACCTATTTTTTGGATGGGTAAATATACAAATCTAGAGGGGGCCTGTGGGTGATGTGGCAATAAAGGTTAGGAACGACTGATTTAGGGGGTTTAAATGTTTACTTCGTTAATACAGTTGTACTTATATTATAATAGCTGTATTTTTTCTTCCTGCAAAAGGTACAATGCGCGCTTGAATGTGTGCGCGCCGTGTACGAACGCCCTACAAGCCAAAGTTAAACGTGCTATCGCGCGCCTGTGTCCCAGTTCCACCCCAGGGAACGCCACGGCCAACCACCCGGTCCGACAATCGCTACGCCCAGGATGGGCTGCGAGTTTCAGTTTCTTTAAAAAAAAAAAAAAAAAGAAAAAAAAAAAAAAAAAAAAAAAAAAACGCGCCTGTGTGAATACGTGTCGCGCGCTCCTAAACGGCCGAAGTTGGACTACTTGTTCGTCTCTATACTTCCACAATAGTAAAGCTAACACACAAGTTAATATACGGCTAAATTATGTACTAAAACCAATGGCTCAAGGATCTGGCCGTACCTTCATTGGAGTTGAAAGAGTTCAATTTGACGAAGTTCATGATGTCCTTCAGCTCCGCTTCCTCAGCTTCCTGCTGTTCCCTCTGCATCCGGTCTATTTCCGCCAGAGAGATCCCAGTTGATGTAAACTTTCTCTCTGGCACATTGTTTTTTTGCTTGGCTTTTTTCGCCATCTCCTCGTACTTAGCTCGGGCGGCCGGAGGTGAATCCTGGTAAAAAAAATAAAGGTTTTATTTTATTCAAAACTAACTGTCCCGGCAAACATCGTTCCGCCTCAGATTTTTTTATTTTTTTTAGATGTTTTAATAGCTGTGACGTCCACGTAATAAGTGTATTTGCAGATTGATAACATATATAAATAAATGTATAGAGGCAGTTGATAGTAGGGCGCCGAACTGGCAGTTTCCCGTCTACTCGCAAGCGGGTCGGTCGCTCTGGGATCAACTGCTTGTATACTCGGGTACAAATTGTATTTTATTTCCAAAATCCCTAGGGCCAGAACGCTACAATAACTATTTAAATAACTAGTTGAGCCAACGCGTAGAGGCCCTTTCGACAATTTAATGAAAGGCAACGTGTACACCCAGCGGATGCTGTCCCTGCCCGTGTCACGGAACGCACGCAGAGACAGCCCCCGCCAGATGCAAGGACTATTGTTAATTGAAGTGGAAATATGGACTAGATTAGACTAGGCTATAAATAATAAAATAAATAAATATTAGGGGACAATCTTACACAAATCGAACTAGCCCCATAGTAAGCTCAATAAGGATTGTGTTATGGATACTAGACGACGATATATTTAATAGATACAAATACTTAAATCCGTCCATGACTCAGGAACAAATATTCGTGCTCATCACACAAATAAATGCCCTTACCGGGATTCGAACCCAGGACCTCCTGCTTCGTAGGCAGGGTCACTACCAACTAAGCTAAACTGGTCGTCGGCTATGGATTGAGACATGACGGCGCCTGTCAGGAAAGTGTCTCTTGGCTTTCGCGGCACTGACAGACCGTGACTTGCCCTCCGTTGATGGGCCCCTGTTAAATAGCGACATTATGAGCAATGGCCCAGGGGCAACACCGCTGCCGAGGGCTGCAGGGTGTCGAGAAGTGTGCTGCGCTTTCTCCGAGGGTACTCGCGGCGTTCTGCCCTTTAAGAGGAAACAGGAGGGCAGTTTTTCCATACAAACGTAGTCCCCTGTTTCCTCCCTGGATAATGCCAGTAGAGCAATAATTTTTTGTCCAAAAATCTATGGCTACTATTGATATGTTCCTATGTTTTCCTTTTTACGATAAATTGATTCTCAAAAGAGATATTTACCTTCAAAAACCTAAAAAAAATGCCAGATTTTCCACTGTGTTCACACATCCAGAAAACAAATTTGACTAGATTATTAAAAAAAAGGAAAACATAGGAACATGGCCAAAGCCTTTCTTTAATGTTTAATGAAAAAATTAGTTAAATAGGTTAAGTTTTGGGGAAGAAATCAGGGGACTACGAAACGTTGTTTTCATGAAATTTTAAAAGGTATTTTCGGTCCAAGCTGCAGTTGTCTCTATCGCGCAGACATCGTGCGGGACAGCGACACATTTTACAAATACCTAATTTTCAATTCTCTCGACCTTACTGTTTCCTCTTAACACTTCCACGCCTGGAGCATATAGCTCTCGCGACTCCACTCTGGACGGCCGGTTAAGGCAAGCCAGAGGCGGGAGTCCTTTCACTAAATCCCATGACCCTCCCTAAGGACCCCCAGGAGCACTCGGGTACGTGGCACAGTGGGACTAAACGTTCTTATCCATCTCAAAAATGGTTTTAGCGAAAGTCGTAATTCTGATATAATTTTGATAGTTCTACGTTCTATGATAAAAGGCCTATCTGATATTAGTGTGACAAATAATAATTATTAAGTTTTACTTACCTTAAATGGCACTGAAACATTGAACTTCGATAATTCCGTATTTAACAGACTAGACCTTCGTGAAGTTTGACTTAAGATATTTTTTAAGTTTCCCAAAGAAATATATTAGTATTATACATAATATGTAAATATTAATCTAAATATTATTTAGATTCACTAGGATCTCTAGTTTGTAAATACGGTATTATTTTACAGAAAAATAGAATGTGTATTTTTTTAATTCATTTTGAAATGTCCCTATGAAAATTTCCGTATGTTTTAATTTCAATTGGAGGTTTCCTTGTTATCGAAAGCTGCCGATGTCGAGTTATTATCATTTATAGAATCCTTAATTAGTAAATAATCCAAGGAAAAAAAAACCTGCGTTTTATAGCGCCGTTTCGAGATAGAACCATGTCCGTCAAGATAGCGTACACCGTAAAGATATTCAGAATCTGAAACAGCCAATAAATAGTACCCAAATAGTACCGACGAAATACCTAGGTGAAAAAAATAGTACCCTTAAACTTTCAGAAATATAAGGCCTGTTCACGGTGTACGCTACCGGGCGTCAAGCTGGCGTACACCGTTTGTATCTCTGGAACGGCTTTGTTTTTGGAAACGATTTATATCTCAAAAAATAGTACCCAAATAGTACCCTAGGGCCCTAAAATTTCATTTCTCTAGCTATCGTAGAAGCAGAGAAGAAATTTTCAACTCTATATTACTCAATAAATATAAGTTTTATAATAAAGGCGTTTTGACTATATAAAGGCGCAACTATTCAAGATTACGTATGCAAAATTTCAGCAATAAATCTCAATAAACAAAAAAGTTACAGATTTTTGAGATGGAAATGACCGTTTGGTCCCACTATGCGTGGGGTCGCTACTCCCCAACAGCTCGCCACAAGCTGCCCTGCGTCACAATTAGTTTTATTATTAATTTCAATTAGTTAAATTGCATACACAGGTACCTATGTATCAATAGGAGTTAAGAGTTTTCGTAATCGGCATAAACAGATGAGACAGTACATTTAATTTTATTCATCTATACGAAAATAACTTGGCACAGCCCTGAGTGTTTGTCTAGCGCCCGCCTAGCGGGCACGCGGCGTGCGGCATTGCGTTGCACGTCGGAGCCCGCCCGGCGAGTTTTGTCAGTTTCTGGGGTATTGTTCAAAATTTTGCCCGGTTGCGAAAGTGTTAACCATGAGCTAAATTTCCCGCTGTTAAGTAGATCAAATATAAGTGCTGCAAAAAATAACCTGTCAAGGGAGCCGTGTAAAAATGGACAACCTTTAAATCATAAAATTAACAGGTCATTTTCGGAAACAGATGTCCCTACTGAAGGAATACATTTAACAAAACCTTGCGCCTTTATATGGTTAACTTTCGTTATACAAAGGAACAAGGTTAACCATTTGTTTAATTAAGCCCTAACTACAGTCAACCTTTTTTGAAAACGACACTAATGCTAATGACATATCCAGAGCAAAAATAACATCCATGAACCCATGTTGATTATGACAAGCAAAATACTAATTAAAAATCTATTAAACAAAAAATACTTAATGCACATTGGATACAAACTATCGTTGTGCATTTAATATTTTATTTGTAATGCTTTTATTATCACTGGGCATTTGTTTATGCAATACAAGCTGTGGTGTCTGGTTGCCAAGTTGGGAATGTTGTAACTTGACACCCTTAAGCCAAGATACTGTTGATAAGGCTCATAAATGTTTTCTTGGAATTTGAATAGAGCAGTAATATAATTACATATCATGAAATTAGGTTTGCCCAGGGCTCCGATACTGGTATTTTCTTCATACAAAAATACCGGTATATTTTCCGTTCTTCGGTTTATTATATATTTTTTTCATCGGACAATCTAATAATACGGAATCATTACTTAAATGCATGATGGGGCCCTACATAAAAAGCATATATTAATTCAAAATATAGGTCTATTTCGGGGTTTTTGCAAAATACCGATTCCGAGTCCTGGTTTCGCCTGCTACGTCACCCGTTAATGGGCGTTTCTCCAGAAATATGTCTGCGACTCATTCATCTGTCTCCATACATTTAGTATGAGAAAGGGCCAGATGAATGAGGTGACCGCAGACATATTTCTGGAGAAATGCCCTAATACTCGCCAAAAGGGATACAAATACAAGTACTAATACTAATATACTCTATTGCACACCAGAAAAACACATAACAGGCTGTCTTACCGCTCAAAAGCGATCTTTTCCATACAACCTTCGGGTAGTCGAAATCATCGATATTGACACAAACATTTGTTTGCTATTAAATTCTTACTAGATGTTGTATTCGTTTTATTATATTTCACCCCTGTGTGTGTCAGACAGACAGAGTAACTTTCATATTTATAATATTAAATATGGACTAAGCATAAATATTTGACTCGACCTAGTTGCTGGAGGAACAGAATTGTGTCAGATATTTCTGAATGCACAATATCACAATCTCGTAACATAAATTGTGAAAAGAGGCACAAGCAACATTTACAAGCCTTAATTTGACATGAACAACGTTTTCGCTATGAACATAGGAATTAGGGTGGTCCAAAAAAAAAAAAATCTACTTCCACAAGGGAACCTTGGAGTAAAAAATAAAATATACTTATGTATGTACCCAGCGACACCTTCGTGAATAATAATGATGAATGTGACATAAAGTAATAGGCTAGATTGTGTTTGCAATAATTATGAAATTTAACCATTGTAAGGAGGTATTCGGCTATTATCCAAATTAATTCTATACAATTTCTGGTGAATATGATTGACCCCTAAATATTGTTAAATTTCGATCAAATTTTACAGAATGGTGTTTAAAATCGAATCGAATAAAGGGAACCTTGTGGAGAAAGTAAAACAAAAATATATTTTTTGGACCACTCTAATAGGTATTTCATCACATTTCTATTATCTTATAAAGTACAGGTCAGGTCAGTTTTATCTCCTAGTTACTGTTTCATATTTTATCTGTTTGTTCATTAAATATCCTAAAAAATGTCTATCCATGATGTGATTTAACATAAATTGTTATCAGTTAAAATTAATCGCTTTTGCTTGATTTTTGCTCCTCACAACAACTTTTCCAGTTAAAACATTCTAATGAAATTATGCACATGTCGCAGCTGACTGGTTTAATCAGCCATTTGGTTAAATGCCTTCCATTTTCACTAAATTATGACCCGCCAGCAGATTGACAAAGCCCGCTACGTGGGGCTTCTATTTCTGCTCTGAAGGACACAAGCTAACTAACAAACCTAACCTAAAATTTAAATGAAAAGGCTAGACAGTTAATTAAATGGCTAATTAAGCCAGTTGGCGGCGACACATACACAGTGACGCCCTGTGAGATTAGAACAATATGACAATTTTAATTTGGTACCAAGGGTTTTATGACGGAGCCAGAAGCTGGCCAGTGGAACAGGAACGATTAAAAATAAAACCGCGTTTGCGTATTGCCATTTTTCTGCCCACTATGTGGGGGACAATGCCCAATTACTGGCCAGGGAAGACGTAAAACGTATTTTCACACCTCCTATTCAGAAAAAAGTATTTTGATCCCTCATAAGAGGGATCAAAGTGATACTTTTCTATTCAAGGACAACAGAGTATTTTTAGTTTGAACCTACTTAGAATATGCCATACCATATACAGCTTTATTAATATATTACACACAGAGGGCGGTATAATAAGGAATGGCCCAGATCACAGGTGTTAGCGGTCCGAGCCGCAGGCGAGAGCCATAAATATAATATGGAAGTGGTAAATTCGTCCCGTCCGTAAAAAATAATACACGTTTTATAAAATAATAAGAGACTATAAATTGAACAATTTAACATTTCATTTTATTAAAAATGTGTGATGCTCTTTGATTAAGTAACTATATATTTCGTTATTTTGGTAGGTAGCGTTTGTATTTAAATTTTCCTCATAGTCGGTGTGAAAAGCAGTATGTGTCACAAGGTAGCAAAATTATTTTCACCTCGGGCGTTAACACTTGAATCCCTCACTACGCTCCGGATTCTACTTTAGAATCCCTCGCTACGCTCGGGATTCAATTGTAGAATCCGTCGCTTCGTTCAGGATTCCATGTACGCCCTCGCCGTAAATATATCATTTTGCTCCCTTATGACACAATCTACTATAGTATTTTTTTTTCCGCTCTGTTACACATACTATTTATTAAGTGCATTACAATCGATTCGATTCTGCGCATTCAAAGATCTGCCGGTACCTGTATAATATATGCACACTAGTGTTATTAAAACTTGTTTGGAAGGATGCTATTGGAAATAAACATGTTAAATGTTTTATAGTTACGTCCAACAAATAATACCGCCAAATAGTATGTGTTTTTACAACGTAAATACTGTAAATAAGTAAAAACATACCCTCCAGGATGGCCCCGCTGCCTCCGCTACTTCCGATAATTTACCATAGTTGATGCCTTTCTGTCGCTGCTGTTCTCGAAACTCTTGCATGTAAAAGTAGAATGCATTCTGAGGCGGCTTCTTAGGCATTTTGATTCACAAGAAAAACTAGCAAAGCTTTAATTAACAAATATTTTCTTTAGTGACCGCTCCCGCTAAATCCGATCCGCCCAAAAGTCACAAATATAGAAGAGAAAATAAAATAATGAATGAGCAAATTAATCAGTTCAGTGAGTGAGTGAATTAAAAATGAATGAATGAAAAATATGTCATTTTTGTCAGGGTTACCAATTACCACTCACCAAAGAAGAGTATTTCGCTGGGTGCGCGATGACAGCGCCAATTAGCGGTTACAAATACGGCGGACTTTTTTTTTTGTGTTTTGTGGCTTTTGCTGCAAGACTAAATTTCGCTAGTAGAAAGTGACAGCTGGTCTGCCGAAAGTTCCTTTTTTGGCCATGACGCGCGCTGCGATCGTTTCGTAGTTCCACCACCTGATACTTCGCACCCAGCGAATTCTTTGAAGTAGCAAACGACTGGAGTGTGGACTATGAGTCGACAAGGGACATGCATCAGCGCTATATTTATTATGTTTCACGGTTGTAGGTTTATTTGTTTATTCGACGAAAATCTAATTCCGTTGGAAGGAAAAACGGTACTCAGTCTTATATCGGAGCCGCGTGGTCACTGTTCGAGGTAAACTATTAGTTATTTACAGTACAATTGTCCTTAGCTG
This sequence comes from Eudemis profundana, assembly GCA_947034925.1. Taxonomy (NCBI): domain Eukaryota; kingdom Metazoa; phylum Arthropoda; class Insecta; order Lepidoptera; family Tortricidae; genus Eudemis; species Eudemis profundana. The sequence goes on along the minus strand of OX344808.1, from coordinate 18,340,448 downwards.
TCCTAAGTGCTAAACAGCTATCTACCAATTGGGCGATTCCATTATAGCGGGTGCAACATTTCGACTCATTCAAGGCCTCCTACTAATAAAACGAAAAATATTTTTTATAAAAATATTATTTTAAGGATTACTTTTTAACCTTATTATTTGGGAGGTACGTACGTCGAGACAGAATGTTCATTATACGGAATTTATTTTATAAGGTATGACATACTTACTACTTGATACTACGCGGCAGCGGAACTACGCGACACTGCAGTATGGAAACTAAAAGTGTCGCGCGTCGTAGTGCGCTCGTACTTTAAACTTTATTTAACTTAACTAAGCCTTACTGGAGTTATAAATGTAGTAAAGCTAGTGGCTTTTCCATCCGTCTATCACTCTGAAATCTAATTTTACATACATTAAATTATCATTAAAGTTAGGGTGAGGTCGTAAATTAATCGTTAATAATTAATATAACAATTAATTTACGACCTCACCCTACACGATGGTATTAAAAAAAGTAACAAATATTGGGACTTGCAAATTGATGTCAAGGTTCGTCTCTAGCGGAATCGCCCCATTAAGATACAATGTACCTTTTTAATAATAATTAATATAACAATTAATTTACGACCTCACCCTACACGATGGTATAAAAAAAAGTAACAAATATTAGGACTTGCAAATTGATGTCAAGGTTCGTCTCTAGCGGAATCGCCCCATTAAGATACAATGTACCTTTTTAATGCCAAAGAAGTGATTTTTTTTCTAAATAAATAATGCACCTCAGAGAGAATGTTTGTACCTAGGTATGATTATTATTTCTTTCTTGATAACTGAGTAACTTTAATGATAATTTAATGTATGTAAAATTTGATTTCAAAGTGATAGACAGATGGAAAAGCCACTAGCTTTACTACATTTATAACTCCAGTAAGGCTTAGTTAAGTTAAATAAAGCTTAAAGTACGAGCGCACTACGACGCGCGACACTTTTAGTTTCCATACTGCAGTGTCGCGTAGTTCCGCTGCCGCGTAGTATCAAGTAGTATGTCATACCTTATAAAATAAATTCCGTATAATGAACATTCTGTCTCGACGTCCCTCTTGTGTATTTGTACCTCCCAAATAATAAATAGCAGTCTACAATACAACATGCGAAAGATTTTTCATTTTGTTACAGTACAAAAAAAAATTGGCAACATTGTTTGCAGATTCTTGTTTATTAATATCATTCACTCTTTCATTAGTTTCATTCGACAGTTCAGTTCAGATCAGTCAGTCAGTGACGAAATGACAGTGTAAGGTGTAGTGTTTGTATATCAGGAATTAAATGCTTTAAATAATTGGTTTTATCTTCTTTCTCACTAGTACTCGGTAAAGTTTACTGAAATTAGTAAGTTTATCAGTTCAAAATATATAAATAGTCAAACGATCGTGTTCATCCTATTCATGATACGAGGTATGTTTGTGATTGCTGTAATTTGCTGTCGGGTTTTTGAGTTTACTGTTATTTGGAGGTTTATTTTTGCGTAAACATCAGTTGATGAGATGAATCTGAGTTGTTACGTGTTTAAACAGTGCTCGGTATCGCGGGTGCGTGTTGATTCGATCTAAATTGTCAATATCCGCTAAGCGGGGAATTGTCGTTTGCCCACTAGATTTGTGCGTGATTACTCTTACAACTCGATCATAGTGGCATAAATACGCGAATAAAATGAAGGCGGTAATTGTTATGCACGTCTGAAAGCCTGCATTCCGGGTAGGCGTTCTTGCTACGGTGCTATAAGGTCAGTAGAATTCATCTTGAAAAGTTGACATTTATAAATATGGTTATTGAAGCATGGTGAGTACTTGGCCGGCATATATGTGCCGATTTGAGTATGACTAAATTCGTATGGAAATACCCTAGAGGTAAAGCTTATTCAATAATAAAATAATTCTTAACATTAGTTTATAACCAGTGCATGAAGGCACCATGTAACATACATTCCAATATTTAGTTAAACTGAGTACCTTCCAGTAGAGTGGCGTCCAAAGAACTCGATTCCTACCGGCTTGCCTAATATCAGGCAATTGAGCACCTTATTCTACAGCTCTTAAGGAAAATGTACGCCACCGGCTTGCCCAAGGATATCTTTTACGCCACGCCACTGGTACCTTCTCATTATTCAATTCGGCTAAGATGGCAACAAATGCGTAAAGTCATCAGCTTTTGTTATATTTGGCAACATATATCAGCTCTAAAGTTAATTTGTCGAGAAAGCGTTATGGCATTTAGTTGTATGATGAGTTTTCTTTTTTACGAAAAACGAGGGGTGTTACAAGCTTGGCGTGTTTATATGTGGCTTTTTGTGTCTGTCAGTGGCATGCACAGTAGCTATTTACATGTAATACTAAAACAGAAGGTCCCCCAACAGCGAACAAAATATTACAACTTTATCGTATAAAGGGCCAATACTAACATTGTCAGATTTTTTTTTAACCGACTTCCAAAAGAAGGACAGTTCTCTATTTGTCTGTATGTTTTTTTTTTGTTTGTATTTGGCAAGTCTAGTTTAAAACTTTCTGAGTAAACAAAGCGGGGTTCTTTAATCGAAAATCGAAATCGAAGAACTTTTAAATTACATGTCTATGTCACTCCCAGAAGTCGTCGGCAACGTCAAGGGTCTGCTAGGCTTTCTGGTAGAGTTGGGTTGGCAAGAGTAGTGCCATCAACCCATCACGCAAAATAGGCGCATGTTTGTCGTCGAGTTGCGGAAAACAAGCCCGCGTAAACCTATACCTATACCTATACATGTCTATGTCGTAAATCGGGATGTCTGGCAATGCTGGCCAATACTTACCTATCCATCAGGTACATACTTTTTGAAGTTATTTTTTAGTCCGAGGATTTTTTAAATGTGCAATAATGTTAAAATAAATACAAATTGGGGATATTGTGGCAGAGTAGCTTTTAAGACAACAAACAAACATTACTTTAGCATTTTTAAAATCAGATAGATAAAATGAATCCTAGTTGTATCTGTATATATAGGAGTGCTCTAATTGACATATTTAATGTGATTCCCAATTAGAAATATCAAGTGTGATACCATATTGTATCCACTTTGTTATCATTGTTATTGTTAATAAGTAATATAACATTTACATAGTTATTCAAGCTTCCTGGAACTGTAGAAGTTAACAAAACAAATGATACATGGATAATAAATATTAAAAATAGTAAAATTTGTTTAAATCAGGCTCTTTTTACCTAGCGAAGACAAAGCAAGAAGGAAGGAACTCATTCTACACTGGTCCTGCTGGTGCCTCTACTATGTGGCAAGTCTGACATTGACTACAACATGCTGAACACTTTCGCAACCACGTAGCGCTACGCGCTCTGGTCTGGCTATTGTACTGATATAATAGCAGTATATTTTCTTCCTATAAAAGTTACATCGCCCGCTTGTATGTGTGCGCGCCGTGAACGAACGCACTACAACTACTACAAGCAAATTTTTACGAATGCGTAAGAATGCCCGAGTACGGATCCTACTGTCTGCAACCCGACCTTGAATACGTATCGCGCGCTCCTAAATGGCCGAAGTTTGACTATAGCTTGGCAACTTCGTTGGTGACACTCGCATGTGTGCTTTTTGTTATGTGCAGCCGTAACTACTCACACAAGTTACCGCCGACACAAACGACGATCGACGGAAGCAGCCTCCGGAGGCCCCCGTTCGTGTCGGCGGTAACTTGTGTGAGTAGTTACGGCTGCACATAACAAAAAACCGGTCAAGTGCGAGTCGGACTCGCGCACCGAGGGTTCCGTACAAACTCGTCAGTAGATAGGTACGTGAATATTTCAAGAAAAAGTGTATGATGGGACAAACTTAACTTTGCTCTTGTAAAACTGTTGTCCCCATATATCGACATATGCCGCGGTTAGTTTAGTAGGAGCAAATAAGGTTGTCTTACGATTTTTGCGAATTTCTAAAAAATGCTGCAAGTTAGGAAAACCGTTTTATTTTTCCTGTAATATTTAGGATAATATTAATAATCAGTAATTATTACATATTTTTCTGTTCAGTATTTACGGAGATAATAGGGGGGAATGGTATTTTTTTTAACTTTTTTTGTCATCAATCAAAAACTACATGTCTAAGAAAAAAAATAAAAACGGTTTTGGAATGTACATATTAAGCCCTTTCATTTGATATCTCACTCGATATATTAGCTCAACTTTTGATTTACGTCATCCCATTTCGGTCCCCTTTAAAAAAAAGTAATACTGGTATAATATTTTTTTTTGCTCGGATTAGCGGTTTTTAACACTATTCCAAATTTCAAGTCGACAGCATCAGTAGATCCTGAGATATCTTGCTGTGACAGACGGACAGACAGACAGAGTCGCACCATAAGGGTTCCTTTTTTACCATTTTGGTACGGAACCCTAAAAGCACACATGCGAGTGTCACCAACGAAGTTGCCAAGCTATACTAGTCTGTCCCTATACTTTGCTTTGGTCGTAGCCGATAACATGGCCAACTCCGTACGTCGTAGCTACTACGAGCCTAGCACTCGCCGAGCGGGTTCCAGGTGTTGGAAGTGTTGACATCTTCTCCTTCAGTGTGTCATACCTTAGCAGAAGTCAGTGGTCATCGGTCAAGTGTTCCCAATAGTGTCCGACCGAAACTAGGTTTCACGGCCGTTCCGATGATTGCAGAACCGAAACCGAAACTTCCATATAAGGTTATGTTTTCGTGGGAAGAAAAAAAATTACAATCATAATCAGTCAGACTTAATTAAATCATAGTCGTATAACATAATAATTAGGGATGTAACGATACACAGTTTTGCCGATACGATACCGATACCGATATATAGTAGTTAATATCGGCGATACCGATACCGATATCTTAGCTAAATAATGAAGTATGAACTTCAGATATTTGTATGTCCTTATTATAACTAATGGCATTGACTACTGGCTATATTTACCAGAGAGTCAACCTTGAAAGTGTAAAGTAAAAATAAATAAATTGTCAACTCAAAATTCCATTTTTTTTATTAAGAACCAAAGATTTAATTAACATAGTAATTATCATTGCACAAGGGAATAGACCAATACATAAATTAAGTCAGACATTGAAATTACTTTTTGCAGATTTTTTTTTTCATACAGCAAATTCTTCAAATATCGGTTGTATAATATCGGCGAGGTTGTATAATATCGGCGATACCGATATATCGGTATCGGTATCGTTACATCCCTAATAATAATCATTTAGTCACTGATATTTAGAGTAATAATAATAATTAAATATAACATATTATTTCTTATTTCAAATAAATTATCTGTGCTTTTTGAAATAAAGACTGTCCGATCGCAATACAAAACCACTCAAATTCAGTTTCGGTTTCGGCCGGATGGCAGCTGAAACCGAAACTAAGCCGAAACCCGTTTATTGCCGAAACTAGGCCGAAACCCGTTTATTGCCGAAACTCGGCCGAAACCCGTTTATTGCCGAAACTCGGCCGAAACCCGTTTATTGCCGAAACTCGGCCGAAACCAAAATTTGTGTCCGTCAAGATAGCGTACACCGTAAAGATATTCAGAATCTGATGCAGCCAATAAATAGTACCCAAATAGTACCGACGAAATACCTAGGTGAAAAAAATAGTACCCTTAAACTTTTCGAAATATAAGGCCTGTTCACGGTGTACGCTACCGGCGTCAAGCTGGCGTACACCGTTTGTATCTCTGGAACGGCTTTGTTTTTGGAAACGCTTTATATCTCAAAAAATAGTACCCAAATAGTACCCTAGGGCCCTAAAATTTTATTTCTCTAGCTATCGTAGAAGCCTATTTATCGTATCGTAGAAGAATATTTGGTTTCCGTAGATATGTCCAAAATATGCCGCCTTTCTTTTGATACCTAACAAAACAACAAATAATTTTAATGGATTAGAAATAAAATCGAAAATGTATCATTGTGTAGAATAATATACCTATGTGGCCTTTATTCTCTGTTCTCTGAAGCCTGAACTGTTTCTAATAGGTCAATATCAAGCCCACAGCAAAAGTATGCCAAATGAGTTTGTACAACTGTGTGTTAAGGGTCATTTTCCTGTAGCTGGCGGTAGTTGACGATACTATACCACCATGATGACACATAATTATGATGATATTCATTGTTGATGGGCCTTACATTATTGTAAACCTCGTGTTATAATCTTCTGTTTGTTTATACTTAGTTACTCGTATGAGCATAGGTTTATTAACGTATGTAAAAACTTTAGATATAACTACAGAACTAATTCGCAAGTCTTGCGAATTGGTTCTGTAGTTGTGGTTTTCCTTATAACTGTTAATTTAATACAAAATTAATGATGTAACAATTAGGTATGAAGAAGTGATTCATGATCAGCCTATATTATGTCCCACTGCTGGGCACAGGCCTACTCGCAGTTGACACTTGAACATTTGAGAAGTGAATAGTAATGGGAAAAATGCCCAAACAATGTTACATCTTCTTATTCATATGCTTATTTTTTAAAGGGATTTTAAGAACTTTTAAGAGTTTCAGCTCTCTTACTACTTAAAAATAGATGTTTGTTTTTCATCCATAATACAAGTCACAAGCCATATTGGCCATACTTTTGCAACAAAAACGAATCCATAACTCGGATTCAGATTTACAGCTTCAATATGAATCCTTTAAGGGTACAACAACGTGAGTTTACAATAATGTGTCGCGAGTTTTTATTTTTAGTAAGACACATCTACGAGCAATAGTTTTCTGCAATTTGTGGCCCGGCAACTATGTGCATCTTGCTCTAACATGCAAGGTAAGAGAAAGATAGCAAGATTTGCCGGCCACGAATTGCATAAAAATATTTCCCGTTTAGACGCAGCTATATGTAAAGTTCATTTTGTTGCAGCAATGCTGTAAGCACACCGGCTGCGCCCCGGCGATGAAACATTACCCCAATGGCCACATGACCCTCAACGACTACCTGATGATGTACCTGGCGCGATGGAAGCGCGTGGCCGTCGTACTGCTCGTCATATGGATCGTGGTCACATATCTCTTCATAGCTCCGCTCAGGTAACTATTAATGGTATTAACACCTTTCGCTGAAGGCCAATACTTTTCATACAAAGTAAATAAATAATAAATAAATAAATAAATATTAGGGGACAATCCTACACAAATCGAACTAGCCCCATAGTAAGCTCAATAAGGCTTGTATTACGGACACTAGACGACGATATATTTAATAGATACAAATACTTAAATACATAGAAAACATCCATGACTCAAGAACAAATATTCGTGCTCGTCACACAAATAAGTGCCCTTACCGGGATTCCAACCCAGGACCTCGTGCTTCGTAGGCAGGGCTAAAGCGGTCGTCAAAACAAAATGAACCGATAGTCAGGAACTCTGCTCTGAATGTGTTAATGAGTAGGTAATTGAAGATTTCAATGATATGCTTCTATATTCTTAGGTGTCGTTCTAATACAACGCAACTACGCGATCATCGCAAGTTCGCGCGAATTGCGCTCCGTCTGGTGGTCGAACCCGAACGACAGTTTTTTTAGAGAGAGTCTTCTGTTCGTAGTACTAATTACTTATTCTATGTCTCGAGTCAAATATCTAAGGCCTATTAAAAGTTACTAAGATACGAGACGGTCATTCATAGACACACTCCTTTTCAAAACCATCATCCTATATTTACAATTACATAGAGTACACTAGCATTTTCCCGCGGCTTCGCCCGCGTTGTTCCCGTTATTGTCCCAAGGAAACTATTTACCGGGGTATAAAGTATCCTATGTTTCAATCCAGGACTTGGTCTACTTGCATGCTGAATTTCAGCTCAATCCATCCAGTTGTTATTGTTACCCCGTTATTTAGTAACAAACATCCAAATATACAAACATCTAAACATTCAAACATCTTCACAAACTTTCACATTTATTTATTAGTGTGATTACCAATGATTTCAAAAGTAAGGATAGGCCCATCAGAACAGTTCGGAACTATTTTCCCCGTAACAAAAAATGCAGCTATAAAGACCAGTGTAATGTGATGAATTAACAGTAACTCTTCATTACTGTTTACGACATATGACGCACGGATTTGGGTTATAGCGAGTAAGCATTATTATATTATAAAAAGATGTAACTAGCTTTAAGACACGTCTTTGTCTTTGGTCTTCGTCTTAGTCTTGTCTTATACTCAATACAACAAGTATCATCATGAAAGACTATTACTTCAAACCCCCATAGTCCCCATCTGCAACCTGTATATTACATGGCGACCCTGCCAGCGAACCAAGGAAAATGAAGAAAGAATAAGTTACAGAATCAAGCTGCGCTATGAAGAAAAATATTTGAAGAACATATTGAAGACTGTACCTCTAGAAGAAAGAAGATTGAAGCCTAGAACACCATTGCAAAAAAAAAAAATATTCTGAGGAATTGAAGAAAGAAGATCAAACCGAAAACTGAAATTTATTATGAAAATTTAAAGACATATTTTCAAGAAGATTTAAAAATTAAGAAGAAGACAACAAGAAAGAAGAGCGTTGTCCAGGGTTATCCCGGCTCGCAATTCAAGAGGTGTCCAGGGTTATCCCGGCCCATTTCAAGAGGTGTGCAGGGAAATCCCGGCCCATGTTCGAGGGAGTCCAGGGTTAGCCCGGCCCGTCATCGAGCATCGACAGCATCAACCAACCCGCCCGCCAACGTGACCCGCGGCCCGCCCCGACGCTACCTAGCGCAGTGTCAGCATGACTCACCAGTAGATTGATTCCGATTAATGTAAGTTTTTAATTATAACAATATTGTAATGTAATTTGTCAATGTGTTTAGTCAATAGCCATACGATTTTTTTTATCTGTGTTAAATACAGCTATGCAGTATAATATTTAGTTGCGAATTAAGAATAATAACAGCAGAGTTCAGTTGAAATAAAATATATATTGATATATTATTCAGATACTTAAAGTTATGTGATTGCGAATTTTTTAGCGGATATTGTGTTGCAATTTATCATACATTATTTAAAATATTTAAATAGAAGTAAAAATATATATTATCTCAATGATAAAAGCGATATAGGTATTTCGCAATATGATATAGTATGTAGAACAGTATTCCGCACGGTCAGCGAGCAGCGGTCATCGCGCTCGTGCGCCGCGCCCGCGCCCGCGTATTACGTCGGCATGGTGTCGATTATAGTAAGATTTTAGTTTGACCTACTTATCAAAAAGTTGTATTGACTGTTTATTTCAGTAATAATGTTTTGTCCAGATTTTTTTATATTTTTAAATCAATGACTTTAACCACACCAGATATACCCGCAATTTTAGGCCTGATCAACCTAGAGTTCGGAATAGTAACAAAGCACTTAAAATTGTCTAGATAACAATATGACTCCAATAATTAATAGGTATAATTTTTATGTATTTATTTATGTTTATATATTAATAAAGTATATGTAGTCATATTATCGTAAACAATAAATAACAAAAACAATAAATTATCCTAAACTATAATAATTATACTAAACCTAAAACTAAACTAAACTAAATAATTAATATATATACAAAAGGTTTGATGTCCAGGTACGGTACATATTATTGTGATTTTTGTGTTAGGGAAGTTAGAGCACTAGTCCTTCGTGTTGGCTCATGGTGTTTTGGACTACCGTGCCCTCCGTGAAAACCGTTGGAGACTTATAACGTCTTAATGTATTTGTGACTCTAAGTACAGGCAACCGAGAGTTAGGCCTGATATGCCGGTAATTAAGGGTGACCATGCCCTTGGGTAACCATTCCCATTTGTGTTTTTGAGAGGATTGAAGGGTGACCATGCCCTTGGGAAACTATTCCCATTTGTTTTTTTTATTAGGAGCTAAGGACTCCGATGGCATTAGATATTTTATCATTGGGTAAATGTACCGATACCTAGGAAATGTTTACTAATGTGTACGATTATAATTTCTGGCTAAATAAAAGTAATTTTGAATTTAATTTTAACACCTTGACCGATGTGGACAGTAATTTTGATAAACTTATGTATTCATTTCAGTTATTATAAATACCTACCATATTATTATGCTAATTTTTTTAGTTCATTTTATCAAATCAAGTGTTAGAAATGCTACTAATTAGAAACAAAAATGTAAAACTCAACTGCGTTCGTCACATTTTTTTTTTGTTGCATGAGGGGGTGAAGAGTGAACTTTCGGGGGAGATGTAATGTGATGAATTAACAGTAACTCTTCATTACTGTTTACGACATATGACGCACGGATTTGGGTTATAGCGAGTAAGCATTATTATATTATAAAAAGATGTAACTAGCTTTAAGACACGTCTTTGTCTTTGGTCTTCGTCTTAGTCTTGTCTTATACTCAATACAACAAGTATCATCATGAAAGACTATTACTTCAAACCCCCATAGTCCCCATCTGCAACCTGTATATTACACCAGCTGCGCAGTGCACGCGCCGCGTATCGCGCTGCCGGCTGGTACTGATTTGGCGGTATTTTTACCGCCAAAGCGTTGGAACCGTCTGCGCGCTCGCCTAGCCCTGTCCTTTGTATACGTCAATGGCGATTACGTTTTTCCTCCAGGTGCACAGGTAACACAGACGAAGTAGCGGAGTTCCAGGAGAGGCTGAAGAGGGTGTCCTCGCAGCTGGACGCGCTGAAGCAGCAGCACACCAACCTCATCGCGCAGATCAGGAAGTCGCCGGGGTGAGTGTTCTTCATCTAACGTTATGCCTGTTTCACCGGATATTAGGGAGATACGGTAATAGATCTAATTCAAGTTATACACTGAAGTATGCTTTGTTAGATACCAACTTCAAGGATGTCAAGTTTATTTTTAATTTAAAATCGAAACTTAGACATTTTCATGTAAAACTTGCCACCTCAAACTTGTCATCTCATCGCTTCTTTTGTCTTGTACCGTGATAGTTATACAATTAGCGTAAACATCGGAAGCCAACCACTCCTTATAAATAACAGTTATTACGGCATACAATTGTCATTCGCCGCGCCCGACACTCGAGTCCTGATCGATTGCTCAGAATGCTGAGTACATCGTATATGATACGAGTGTCAAAGTGTTCATAATTCCTAGAGTTGAGTTGAGTCGTCAAGTGTTGCGCGAATTTAATTCAATCCCTTCTGAGTGCCATCGAAGACACTTTAAGTGGTCGTTTTGTAAAAGCTCATAGTATAATACGGTATTTTACTGTCAACGGGTCCTCTCCAGGTGGTCCGGCCAAGTGACCTGCTTCGACCCCAGGGAACGCCACGGCCCCCACCTGGTCCGCTTATTGCAACAGTCAATAAGACTTGCAAGTTTGTCAGGCTTCAAATAAAAAAAACTGTCAGCGGAACGGGGGCTCAAGCTATACCGGTGGTAAGGGCTGCAGAGTGAGGAACCTCCTGACTATGCCCGCTGTGTCCTGAATGAATGAATGAATTAATGAGAATTTATTTGCATAAACACGGTAATACATTTTGATGACATTTAAGTAGTTTAAAAGAATCACGTGCTTAGCCACAGATTGGCATGCATAATTTTTTTTATACATTAGAAAATTACACAGAAGCAAAACATTTTCAAACCTAACTACTATACTCTTAATATAATTATGGAATATAAAATTCATGAAAGTGTTAAAAGTAGACTGAAAACGTCACAAGTATCCATATCCTTTTGTATACATTGACTTCAATATTATTTTATTTTGTTATTCAAATGGATACATTACAGTGTTATTTTATAATTAAGTAATTATTACTCGTAATTACCTACTCCAAATTAAAAATATTTCATTGTTGTGTGTGTGGGAAACCTATGTTTCTGAGAATTCAGAGCTAGTATTTTTATTTAGAAGATTGCCAACAGAGATAGTGTTGCCACGCCTAGTTTACCAAAAATCGGGATTTCGGTGTTTGAAATCGGGACAGCATACATCAATTGAAGATTTGAAGCTTAAAAAATACGAAAGCACAAAAAACAAAGCAAGCAGTTCTATTAACAACGTGACGTGAATTCCCATTGTCTTTTGCCGGACTACTTTTTAACACACCCTTAATATAATGTCTGAAAATTGGGACATCTGGCGTAACTATCAAGGGTTAATCAGGGCATGTCCACAGAAAATCTTAAAATGTGGTAAATCTATACAGATTGCCGAAGAACGAAGGACTCTAATAGAGGGAGGAGGGACTCTTAGGAGTCACTTCTCGACTATGGAGGTCACGGGACGATCGAAGCGTCGACGTAAATATATCATGTTTACGTGATTAAGTCCCGTTTTGTTATAATAATAGATGAAAGGCTGCTTTGGTTGAACAATAACTATAGGCTAAACAATATGATAGGTACTGTCCGTTCCATACGTGATCGATCGGTCGCCATTTTACCATATCCAGTATGCCGTTGTTAATCTTATAACCACAACCTTGAATATTAAACGAGGAGATTGTTTTCATATTCATACTTAGTCCTTTTCTGAGTTATAACATAGATTTTATTGTAAATATAAATCAAAGTCAGCTAGATTAATTACAAGCATAATTATAATACTTAGCTCTTAGAACACAGTGTGTTAATGCAACTGTAAACTATTTCATCAGAGGTTGCATACACTATCATATGTTTGTTTATATATGGCTAATTTGGTGCGTTGCATCATTTGTCAATTGGTAGAATAAAGAAAAGGTCTTTGATGTTCTTCTATCTTGCCGCTGCTTAAGGGCGCTACAAAGCGATAGAGTCGAAAACGTGCGATCATTCGTGGTCGTAGTCTGGGGGAGACTTGAGTGTGTTTAGTAGTTCTGTGTCTGTGTAGACGCCTCCCGATTGAAATGTTGAAACCTGTAGGTATTGTGTCAAATGACTAATAACCTACCTCGCTATCGTTCTTATCGAACGCATGGAATAATTGATGCGGACCTTGTAGCATGGCGTGTTAATATTATAACGACCCAGATAAAGTACGGCCACAGTACATACATAGGTAGCTTAAAGCAGTATCGTATAGTGACATTTACGCCCTTTAGTATTACTATATGAAAGAAACATGATTAGGTGAGATACATGTGTACTGCGTGCTCTCATAGATGGCGTTTAGTTTAAAAGCCCATAAAACAGAATGATACAAAAGTCAAAGTAGATATTGAAGGCGCTTGCTAACTGCTCCACTAGTTGAAGGGTAAAGACGCTGGGCTGGAAATCCAGAGGTACAGGGCTCGATTACGAATTAATTTTTCTATGTACTTTGATTTCTTGTATAACTATATATCGATACCTTTAGATTCAAAGGACGTAAACGCCACAGGTTCTAATGGTGTTTACGCCCTTTGAGTCTAAAGGTATCGATATAAGCTTCTAGTATTGCTTGTACATATTTGGATCCTTTATGTGCCGCTTTGAAGAACTAAGGTGATCTGCATGGTTGCCAGAGTTAGCAAGGTGAAGTGGCGATGCACTGAACATATAGTGCGAAAAACCGATGACCGATGGGGCGTAAAGGTTCTCGAATGGAAACCACAAATCGGGAAACAGCGTGGCTGGCACCCTACAAAATGGTCTGACGACCTCCCAAAAAGCGTGATTCCGTTTGTTTTGTTTGTCTGGGGGAAAATAAAGTCAGATAAAAATGGTGAAACTCCGTGGAGATGTTTTCTTTCAATGTGATGATTGCGCCCGTTGAAACGCTATATTTATTTAAACTTTATTGCACAAACAAGAAATGGCGGACTTACTGCCGTAAGGCATTCTCTACCAGCCAACCATCAGGGTAAACAGAGACATTATACTCGTAGTCGTACTCTATATCCTATCCCAGGCCATTGAGTGGTGCATGTATGTATGAGTGTGTATTTGTGACGTTTGTATGGAGTAGGGTAACTGCATATATTTATTTTATCTGTGGCGCGGGGCAGGTGGTAACAGCCAGGTGGCCGACCTTAAACCGGCCTTATATGGTAAAATAAAATGGGCATCCTTGTATGTAAAGTTTATTATACAGACGTGAATATACGGCATATAAAAATAGTAATCGAATTGTCCTGAGCCGTTAATCACTTTTCATTTTCACTAAACCGGTTCAGTGATTTGTTGCGAACTCGTCCGCGTGATTTCGCTATGTGCAGTGGTTTATGTTGTGCGTTGTCTGTCAGTAGGTACCTTATTCACGGAATTGATTTATAAGTAATTTTTTTTTTAATGTTTGTTTATACCTACTTTGGAACTCCGTTATTTAAGAATCGATTTAGAAACGAGTTGAGGGTGGGTGGGTAATGGGTATACCGGATTGTGATCCTTTTTCCATTACCTAAGAATAGTTTTTAAGGAGATAAGGATACCTATGTAGAGATTTTGAAAAATTAATGATCCATGAGGAATTTAAGATTCCTTACATAAACTCACGGACAATGAATTCGGGTCACTTTCTTTCTATGAACAATTATATAGAAAACGACTCGAATTCATTGTCCGTGAGTGTATTATAGTCACATGTAGTTGTTTGCTAGTGTCGTAGTAGATAATTCAACATATGAAGCCGGTATTTTTTAGTACTTAATATTAACACAAGTTTAGGTTTACCGATACAGGCTGTTTTTATAACATCTGCAGTAAAGTGGTCGGGGATTTGATAAAATCGCCGATTTTATATTCTTGGTGCGTATTCATTGAATTGTTTACTTGGCTAAAGTGTGCTAAAGTACTGATAACACGTGTAGGCACAGAGCGGAGCGTATAAACTTGACGGATTGAGGAAATCGCATAGTTGAATGATTTAGCAGCCGTTTTTATACTAGTATTAAATCCAATTTAAATTGACCGCCCATTCACTAATCAACGTGATGTTTCAATATGTTAGTTAGAAAATAGTACTTTTTGATATAAGTGCGGAAAGTAGGGACGAGTGGAAATGAAAACAAACGACCTTTTTTTAATACATTTTGCGAAAAAATTTTGGTGAAACAAAAACATGGAATCGGATGTCACCTCAGCCAAAACAAAAGATGTAAAAAGCATTAGTGCGCAAAAAAACACTTTCCGCACGATATACAGCTACGAAAAGTGCTACTGCTACTTTTAGAGCAACTGTATTATAAAATGTTTATCGCAACACTTGACTTTGTATCCTTTCGATTCCCTTTCGATCTCAGATCTAGTCCATGACTGGATGACTAACGGCGAAAACCAGTTTGTGTAAACAGCTTAAAATTTCATAGTATATAAAAATCAATGTAAAATAATATTGTTTACCCGCGACCGACAGTAATATACGCGATTTAATCCGTTAAAGTTGTTTTATTAATCAATTTAAAATGTACCAATTCAGTCCAGCAGTCTTCGAGTAATCGGGAGATATACATAAAAAAAATCCTACGAACACCTCCTTTCTTGAAGCCGGTTAAAAAAATGTAGTTCGAAAAGTCCTATCATTATGAAACTTGTTTATTTATGTTCGGTATAAACAGTGATTCGTTTATTTATCTGTATGTCTGTTAATGGCCACTTAAACGTTTGAACTCATCGGAACGATTTGATCCCAATTATTGGCTTTAATTTATAAGCGTATTTAGGTGACTTCTATTATAAACCAATATAGACTCATGGGTGTCCTTCTCTAGTCTATCTAACGAGTACTTCATAGTTTTAGAAATTATACCTACCTACAACTGTGTTTCTCATTTTTTTTTGTAGTAGTATAGTAACAATTATCTAAGGTGTCCAAATGTTCGTAAAGAGAATGAACAAATATTGGGACACCTTATTAGATAATTCTTACTATAGCATAATTTCGAAAATCAAACTGTTTAAACGCGAAGTTCCTAGAGACTCCATAATCAAAACTCCTTCCGAAATTTGGACATGTCACTTTTTAACCGACTATATACATACTGTCCCAAAACTCAACGATAAGCCGGCACCAGAGGATGGAGCTACTTATGATTAGTCGAGAAAAAATAAGGAAAAAAATATATATACCAATTATTTTTTCTCGACTAATCATAAGTAGCTCCATCCTCTGGTGCCGGCTTATCGTTGAGTTTTGGGACACGTTGTATAAAGCAGGATGTCATCTGATCCTTTCCTTAGGACCAATAATGTGAGAATAGGACCATCTGGGAGGCACAAGGGGTATGCCAAACAAAAAAAATCCAAACGTTCCATCCGTTTTCTAGTAATCGGGGAACGTAAAAAAAGGTTCTGACGAACTGATAAGTGATAACCTCCTTTTAGAAGTCCGTAAAAATGTAAGCTATACCGGTTACAGGCCCTCTAGTGAGGAGGAATATCGTGTCTAGGAGTTTTGATTCTAGAATGCTTCAAATCCATTGATAATTTTTTTTCATTGTTATAGGTTACGCGGCAACCTCAAAGATCTCGACCCAAGTCTTCTCCTGGACTCTGGACAGGGTCCCACAGAGGAATACGAGAATCTCAGACGGCGGATATACTCCAACACGAAAGAGCTCTGGTACTTCATCAGCCATGAGCTGGGGAACGTTATGAAAACCAGTGAGAACAGGGAAGAGAAGTTAGTTTCAATTATGGAACAAATTGCTGATAGAAAATGGTTAGTATTATTTTCTACTAGCGACCCGCCCCGGCTTCGCACGGTGTTTCTCTATTATATTATGCATGTATTATACATATAAACCTTCCTCTTCAATCACTCTATCTATTAAAAAAAACCGCATCAAAATCCGTTGCGTAGTTTTAAAGATTTAAGCATACATAGGGACATAGGGACAGAGGGACAGAGAAAGCGACTTTGTTTTATACTATGTAGTGATAGCGTAAATAATTATGTTCATGGTTATATTTAATGTATTTTATTAAATTTGGCATGTTAAAACTGAGCCAATTAATTGTCAATAATCTGCGTACGAAATTAAATCATAAAATAAATGTGACCGTAAAAACCTATATATAGTCCAATCCAAAAATTGAATTTACAAAACTAGCAAATTCTAGAAACTAATACTGAAATTGCTATCATAATATTTGATGAGGAGTTCCCTCAACTCCTAATGGATGCCAGCATCAGAGTTGGATTTAGAAACAAATGCACAAGTTACTATAAGAGCGGTCGCACATTGGGCCACTAGTGGCGGCAACAGCACCGCCATTGGTGGCGCCACAAGTTGCGGGCGAGTTTTTTCATACATTTTGTATAGCATCGGCGCACACCGGGCGTCCGTTCGTGCGATAAGGTGCGGGATTGGAGAGTTTTTTTTTTTGAAACTGACAAACTCGGAACCCGTACCCGGGCGTAGCGATTGTCGGACCAGGTGGTTGGCCGTGGCGTTCCCTGGGGTCGAACCAAGTCGCTAGCCAGACCACCCTGAGTTGGGTCGGACTGGGTGGGTGCGTGTTTGCTACTTGTGGCCGCGTTTAGTGGCTCGCCTTGCGCGCACAATTGGCCACGTCGCCGGCCACCGCGTCCCACGTAGGCCACGAGGGGCTGGATACAGCCACCAGTGGCGGCGTGTAGAGGCCTGACTGAGCCACTTGTGGTCGCGTTTTGTGGCTGCGACTAATGGCCTTAGTGTGAGATATCGAAATGGCTATACCGCTATTTATTACTGCTTGAGGACTCACCTCAACTCCTCATATCATCAGAGATTTAGAAAAAAAATAGCGCTATTAAACTATTGCCGGTGTCTGTACCGAGAATTGAGTGTCTGTAGTTGCCAAGCATCCTGCATGCCATCGATGCTACGTTAAGAGTTCTCCGAAACGTCGAAGGAGCGCAGATGTGTTTATGATTCTGCAAAATCTTTGTTTATTATCTTTCAACATTTCAGTTTACCTTTCAACTTCATTCTCGGAAGAGATATAAATAAATAGATAAAACAATGCATATCGAATATTGTATTTTAATAGTAATTTTAGGTGTTAAACTGTAGTCGTTATGCAAGTCGAATTTATATATTTTATATGTACAATGGAACCATAAAACCGGCCAAGTGCGAGTCAGAATCGGCAAGGGCTCTGTACTATTACCAATTTACCACATAATACAAACATTTGTATATACTTTACTAAATCTGTAAATGTACTTACTAGCTAGTTACGTTAAGGTCGGACCTGGTGTCTACAGGCTCGCATACAAAACGTTTAAAAATGGAATATTATTAGGCTGCGTTTCCACCGGAGCTGGGCGAAGTAGCTAAGCGGTGTGCGAGGAAAAATTCCACCAATGCCGGGCCGCGCTGAGTGAGGCTAGGCACGTTGATTGGTGGATTTTTTCCTCGCACACCGCTTAACTACCTCGCACAGCTCTGGTGGAAAGGCAGCCTTAAAAACCCGTAATATGCTACAGTCAGCAACAGCTGATATAAGCATCCCGTGCCATATACGATTTTACGGCAAGTTGCATACCTATTTCTTTGTCTGAGTGTATATAAAAAAATTGCAACGCAGACACAAATAGCAGCTCAGTATAATGTAGCTTTCGACAGATACGTCTAGGAAGTAATTATGTACACATAACCAATCGATGTTCGCGACATTTCTTCACAGTTAGTTATCTGCCTTCTAGTTAGTTGTCAGCGACAGACGTCCACTAGTGGACATAGCCTTTCACTTTACACAATTTCTTCACACTGTAACATAAAAAAACCCTTTCAGGTCCCTCTTGTCTGACCAGGAGAAGCTTCCAGAGCTGGACGGCTACCACGAGTGGAGGAAGACCGAGGCAGCCAACGTCAGCGATCTCATACAGAGGAGATTGTACCATCTGCAGAACCCACCCGACTGCAAGGACGCGAGGAAGCTCATCTGCAACCTTAACAAGGTATGTACGAAGATTATGAGGAGAACGGATGTTTCTGATAGATCAGAAGCTTATTCTGCATCGACAGCTTCATAGAACAAAGTCAAAGTTTATTGTTCAATTTGGGCATATTAAAATGGTACCTATTTTATAAGGAGAGAGCGTTCGTAGTTGAGCCCTAGTTGAGCCTTTTTTTTAAGCCTGAAAAACTTGCAAGCCTTACTGACTGTTGCAAAAATCGGACCCTTCTGGACACGGCGGGCATAGTCAGGAGGTTCCTCACTCTGCAGCCCTAACCACCGGTATAGCTTGAGCCCCCGTCCCGCTGAGTTTTTTTTTATTTGAAGCCTGACAAAATTGCAAGTCTTATTGACTGTTGCAATAATCGGACCAGGTGGGGGCCGTGGCGTTCCCTGGGATCGAACCAGGTCGCTTGGCCCAGACCACATTGAGAGGGTCGGACTAGGTGGGGGCCGATACGCCTAGGATCGAACCAGGACGCTAAGCCAAGGCCACCTTGAAGTTACACTGATTGCTCAAAGTGAGCAGCGGACCAACGGGAACGTTGAAGCGGATCAACCTGTCCTTATGTAGAGTGTGTAAATCAAAGTAAGGGGTCCTTGTTGAGCCGTTGAGGACTTCACAAAAAGTATAAGAAGCGTAATTTTCGACATTAGTAATGTCGAAAATTACTTACAATTTTACGAGTGAAATACCACTGAACCGATACTGTTACTTGATTAGAATAACAATCAAGGATGAGTCAGACAGAACCTGACACCCTTCCTGTTACTCGTTCATTAATGTAATAGAATTGAACGAGAACTCATAAATTATTCGGTAGCGTGCATTTCAATGTATTTCCCCACTTGGCTTGCTACTATAGTTAACTTCAAAGCTGATACGACATGACTAATCGTTTAACGGTTTATGTCGCAGCTATTTTAATCGTCGCTGTGAGGATGAGACATCTTTGTACGGTGTCTAAGTCTAAAAAGAGGGACATTGGTAGTCATTACACGAAAAATAAACCATTCGTAATTGAAAAAGGTGTTCTGAACTGTGGTCAGAAAGAAAAAGAACCCAACATTTCCAAATATAAAAAATAATAAATTGTAGTTTTCTGGGATTTTTCCCATGCCTAAAATAAAAATAAAATAAATAAATAAAAATAATTTATTTCCGACCTTACGATCCATATAATGTTAGTTACAGAAAACTTAAAAAAAAACGATGTTAGTAACACAAAACATAAAAAATAATAATAAAACGGTAGACAAAACAAATATATTTGGTTTGGGCTACAATGCAAGCCATTGTGAGAGCAATGACGAATTGTAACAAGCTCTGCTCTACTTGGCTAATATGTGTCTAACTTGATAACGATGCATATTTGCTTTTTCCTATGGTGACTTCTTATTTACTGTGACTATCCCAGCGGAAGTCTAGACTGAATTGTGTTTCAAGTCTAGATTGACATTTATTTTATGGGTTAATTGGTCTAACACTTTAGATAGGGTTTTCCAAACAGGGAAGATGTCAGCAAACTGTCTACATGTTTGCTTATTTTGTCAAATATAAAATTAACTTCAAAATTACCACTTGCAATGCGGAAATTCTAATTTCGCCTTCTACCGTTTCTATACAATAGATTTATACGGTAAGTTATGGCACTCAAGGTCGTTTACTATTATTACAGAAACAATACAGTAATAATGATACAATTATTTCTATTGTTTCTAAACTATGGCAGTTTGTTTGATGCCTAAGTAAATTAAAAAAATCCATGAAAAAATATTTACATTCGTCATATCGCTTCACCAGTAAAATATAACTAACCTCTCGAGGAGTTGAGAAAAACATAAACTTTTTATTACTTTGTTAGGTAACGGTTATTTAATGGTTATTTATTTTCCGAAGGCTGTAAAAATGCCAATAAAATAAACAAGGTAATTAAACTGATTCTATTTTATAATACCCGTAGCAAAGTTGTTTTTATAAGATTTGACAAGTCTATAAAGCCGCCCAATACGATGCATGGGTAAAAACAGAACGACAATATATCAGCGAGTTACTCTAATCTAGCCTAAAGTTGATTTTCCGAAATACACTCCGCATAAAAGGTTTCGCAGAATGGTCGAATGGTAATCCCATAGAAATGTAACCTGGCATAATTATCACCTATCACGCGCACTTTTACTATGGCATAATGATTTTTATACTAGCAGAAAGATTTCTTAGATTAGGTTGAAGTAGGTTAGAACTGCCGAAACGACGAAAGACGAAAGTTAATCTGTACCACTTCAGGGCAGTAAAAAAAAAAGGTAAAACTGCCTAATATTAGACAAGCTGATGGGAGTCGACATCTATTGACGTCACGTCAATGTTACGTCTCTTACACACTGCCGGCGACGAACAAGTAGTCCAACTTCGGCTGTTTAGGAGCGCGCGACACGTATTCACAGACGCGCGATAGCACGTCTGTGTGAGTGCGATCCATACTGGAGCATTCTTACACATTCTTATTTCTTTGCTTGTAGTGCGTTCGCACACGGCGCGTACACATTCAAGCGCGCGACGTACCTTTTGTAGGAATAAAGATTACTGCTATTGTACGTACCGCCGGTCGCCACCAAGGCCCCTGGCCTGCTAATGGGCATTTCTCCAGAAATATGCCTGCGACTCATTCATCTGTCTTCATACATTTAGTATGAAAAAGAGCCAGATGAATGGGGTGACCGCAGACATATTTCTGGAGAAATGCCCTAATGCCGGTGACGAACCCGCGCGGCAAAATGCCGCCTCATATTATGAAGGAGCCTTTAGCCCTTTCAGCGCCAAGTCCCCAATTTTCATACAAATTTAACCAGATCGTCGGGATCTCGGCACTGAATGTGTTAGGCTCGGCACATTTAATCACGGAGGGTTCATTTTAATGGTATAAACCTCCTCATATCTTTCAGTTCAATGCAATCGTTAATCTAAGTAATAACACTACTGTTCTTATTGTTCTATCTTCTGTGGAATTAGTTATTCTTTCTCATCTGCTCAAAGGTTAGCTGGAAGAGATCCCTTACAGGGATAAGCTCGCCTTTGTACATAACCATTGATTTTTTTACTGCTTCTGTATGATTTTATTTGCAATAAAGTGTTTACAAACATACATGCATACATACTATTCATAGCGGGAAGAACCCATAATTAGATTAGACGATCACAACACCTGTCGGGGTCATTGTCCTACAGTGATGACATGCCTGACTGCCGGATGCAAGGTTTCGACACATGTAAACAGTGGTTAACCTATTTAGCACTGTCCTATGAATCTGTTTCATACGAGATAGCGGCAAAGCGTGATCAGTTTATTAGTTTTTTTTTAATCATTGAGGTAGTAACTATAATTGGCGAATGAGCGGTTTTTATGTCGATTTCATAGACTACAAGATACTCATTCTCAATCATTATTCTGATAGATGTTTTTTTATGCTAGGCATTAAGTCTATGTGAAGAAAAGAAGACATATCAGTGGTTTTTCTTTAAACCATGCACAATCATATTTAGACAAAGGACATGCCAGCTGCCGATAAATAACCCCCCTTGCCATCAACGAATGTATGACAAGGGGGTTCCTTTTCTTTGCAGCTGACTGTACCTGTGTAAATTGACATTGCCATGCTGTGTGATACTATACAGCACGACCACGGACGATTTTGTTATTTCTTTTGCAGTACATATTCACGAAAAAAAATGTACTATTTTGTACTAATCATTAAAAAATTTGTACTCGTACGGTTTCGGAGTTGTGAGATAGAGGTTGTGGTCGTGCTAGGTAGATGCTACCTGGCACGACCACACTGAGATCGAGGTTAGTTTGATAGTCGAAATAAATGTACTGAAATTGTACTATTTTGTACCGAGTATAAAATAATTGTACCGCTTGCCAATTTAAAAAAAATTACCTTTTTGGTTCGCGGAGTACAGCAGACGGAAATGAAAGCGGTACAAATTCACGAAAAAAAATGTACTTTTATGTACTCTTCATTAAAAAGTAATAACTCATACGGTTTCGGCAGTGTGACACAAAAGGTGGGGGTCGTGCTAGGTAGATGCTACCTGGCACGACCACACTGCCATTGAGGTTAGTTTGATAGTGAAAATAAATGTACTGAAATTGTACTATTTTGTACCGTACATAAAATAATTGTACCTCTTTTCTGTAAAAAAAAAATGTCCCTCAATGGTTCGCGGAGTACAGCCGACGCAAAAGAATGAGGTACAAATTCATGAAAAAAAATGTACTTTTAGGTACTTGTAATCAAAAAGTAATTACTCATACAGTTTCGGCAGTGTGACACTAAAGGTTGGTTAAGGTTGGGTCGTGCTAGGTAGATAGATGGTTCCTGGCTCGAATACGCTGATATCGAGGTGAGTTTGATGGTCAAAATAAATGTATTCTATTTGTACAGTTGAGTTCATAAATATATGAGCATTTCCTAGGCTTCAATAATAAATGTACATTTACCGGTACATATTCATCTGAACAGATTTATCAATCAATAATATATACACGTTTTACCTGCCATATTCATCTGAGCAAGCTTCTCAATAATATGTAAGCAACTGAAAATTGATAAAATATCTGTACTACGATTTTTCAAGATTATCTAAATAAGTGGAAATATAATAAATATCTGCACAAGGGTTTTCAATTACTTGTAAACAGGTTGTGGTGCATAAATATCTGTACTGACGTATTCCAAGCTCAGATAATGATGAACTCGACGTTAATACGGGCGTGGGGCAGGCTGCCTGCCTGTGTTGTGCCTGTAGCTTCGCCTGCGTGGGATACTACTTGTAATAATCTCCTCATCTTAACTTACTCACAACCTATTTCAAAACCTCCTAAATAACATTCTTTAAAAAAATAATTAAATAGATAAATATACCTCTATAAATGTATCTTCCAAAATAACAAATACTCCATACTACGCATTCATTGACCAATTTATTTATTTCTACTGAAAAGCTGAAATGTTTTGTTTGTACAGATATTTACGAGCTTCTAATTGTTCACATACATTTGGAATACGTCAGTACAGAAATTTATGCGCCACGACCTGTTTACAAATAATTGAAAAAACCACCAAAAAACCCTTGTGCAGATATTTATTATATTTCCACTTGTTTAGATAATTTTGAAAAATTGTAGTACAGATATTTTATCAATTTTCAGTTGCTTACATATTATATTGAGAAGCTTGCTCAGATAAATACGGCAGGTAAAACGTGTATATATTTTTGATTGAGAAATCTGTTCAGATGAATATGTCCCGGTCCATGTACATTTATTATTGAGGCCTAGGAAATGCTCATATATTTATGAACTCGACTTTACTATTTAGCACTTTGCATTAAATAATAGTAATTCTTCGCAGTTAAGAAAAAAATACTTCAATGGTTCGCGGAATCGACCGACGCTAAAGAAAGATGTAAAAATTTATGAAAAAAAGTATTTTTATGCAATCTTCATTAAAAAAACCAATATTCATACGATTTCGGCATAGTGACAAAAGATTGTGGTCACTGTGCTAGGTAAATGGTTCTTGGCTCAACCACACTTTCATAGAGTTTAATCGAATGACCAGAATAATACAAAATAAATGTGCTTAAATTGTGGCTACAGTCTACACTAGGTACTATAGGACATCAAATGTAACAGTGTTATTGCAAAAACCTCTGCAATTACTAAAAATAGGTCAAGTGCGAGTCAGACTCGCGCACCGAGGGTTCCGTACAAACTCGTTAGTAGATAAGTGAATAGTTTTTTTTGTCTTAAATAAAAAACTACATGCTGAAAAAAAAAAATAAAAACGGTTTTAGAATCTACCTATACACATTAAGCCCTTTCATTTGATATCCCACTCGATATAATAGCTCTACTTTTGAATTTCGACATAACATTTCAGTCCCCTTTAAAAAAAAAGGTATAAGGTTTTGGTTTCATCCAATAAGCTCGGGTTAGCAATTTTTAACACTATTCCAAATATCAAGTCGATAGCATCAGTATATCCTGAGATATCTTGCTTTGACAGACGGACAGACTGACAGAGTCGCACCATAAGGGTTCTTTTTTACCATTTTACCAATATATTTATTTTGACCATCAAACTCACCTCGATATCAGCGTATTCGAGCCAGGAACCATCTATCTACCTAGCACGACCCAACCTAAACCAACCTTTAGTGTCATACTGCCGAAACTGTATGAGTAATTACTTTTTGATTACAAGTACCTAAAAGTACATTTTTTTTCATGAATTTGTACCTCATTCTTTTGCGTCGGCTGTACTCCGCGAACCATTGAGGGACATTTTTTTTTTACAGAAAAGAGGTACAATTATTTTATGTACGGTACAAAATAGTACAATTTCAGTACATTTATTTTCACTATCAAACTAACCTCAATGGCAGTGTGGTCGTGCCAGGTAGCATCTACCTAGCACGACCCCCACCTTTTGTGTCACACTGCCGAAACCGTATGAGTTATTACTTTTTAATGAAGAGTACATAAAAGTACATTTTTTTTCGTGAATTTGTACCGCTTTCATTTCCGTCTGCTGTACTCCGCGAACCAAAAAGGTAATTTTTTTTAAATTGGCAAGCGGTACAATTATTTTATACTCGGTACAAAATAGTACAATTTCAGTACATTTATTTCGACTATCAAACTAACCTCGATCTCAGTGTGGTCGTGCCAGGTAGCATCTACCTAGCACGACCACAACCTCTATCTCACAACTCCGAAACCGTACGAGTACAAATTTTTTAATGATTAGTACAAAATAGTACATTTTTTTTCGTGAATATGTACCGCAAAAGAAATAACAAAATCGTCCGTGGTCGTGCTGTATAGTATCACACGCCATGCTAGTAAAATGGTCGGGCGGCAGAGCGTGACTTTTCACTTTCCGATTATTGTATAGAAAAGGATAGATAGGTAGCATTTGTCACAGTGATTCTAAAGGCTATGTGTCTCTTTGGTATAATCGTAATATTATATCCTCATAAGAACAGCGTACATTTTGAAGATTGGGCCACCCATGTTTATAATGGAGGCTAGGTACTAAAGCAGTGGTTCCTAACCTTTATTACAACATCACCCACACCACAGGCCCCCTCTAGATTTGTATCGTTACCCCACCAAAAATAGGTAATACAGACAAGTATATGAAAGTACTCAAAGTAAAACGACTTAATATGAGTATTACCCCTGAGAAAACTTAATTTAAACTAAAGGGGTAACTACCCCCAGGCTCGGAACTACTGTACTATAGAGTGGAGATGGGCGGAACACTTAGCAGACGGAACGACTTTAGATATTTCTAGAGTGGTGGTCATGACCAGGTCAAAAGTCATGAGGCGCCATCAGATTGTTGGTCAGAGGATATCTGGAAGTCAGCGGAGAAACTGTGGATCGGATTAGCGCAGGACCGGGCAATGGTGTGGAAGTGAAGAGGCCTTTACTCAACAGTAATATCAACTGATTTTTTTGTGATGTGTTTTTTTGTTATTTTACGTGAATCAACAAAATTTACTACTAATTAGGGTTGTAACGATACATAGTTTTGCCGATACGATACCGATACCGATATATTGTAGTAAATATCGGCGATACCGATACCGATACCGATATCTTAGCTAAGTAATGAAGTATGTACTTCAGATATTTGTATGTCCTTATTATACCTAAAACTTGGCTATATTTAACAGAGAGTCAACCTTGAAAGTGTAAAGTAAAATTTATTAGAAAAATATAGATTGTCAACTCAAAATTCAAATTTATTTTTTAAAAGGAACCGAAGATTTAATTAACATAGTAATTGTCATTGCACAAGGTAATAGACCAATACATAAAATAAGTCGGTAATTGAAATTACCTTCTGCAACTTTTTTTTCATACAGAAAATTCTTTTCGCGTTCTTCAAATATCGGTTGTATATTATTGGCGATACCGATATATCGGTATCGGTATCGTTACATATCCCTACTACTAATATTGTTTTCTACTATAAATTGATCAGTAGAAAATATATTTTCAGACTACCCGCGGCCACGAACGTATTGTAAAGGGTCACAAAACGTCGGGACGTAAAATTAAGTAATATACGCGTTTAAATCGTTTTATTACAAAACTACTAAATTGTCCGTCTAACATAAGTTATTGAGATTTGAACTCTTAACCTTTTATTTAGAGCTCCGCTCTCAATAAATTGGTAGGTACACATATCTATCTTAAAATAATTATTACTATTGCTTGATAAGCTTGAAGACGTATTCGATGCGGTTTTGACTGATAGTAGTGGAATTGTGTACGATAAGAACTAGAGATATTCATTCATGTCAGAGCGTATCTAGTTTACTATAAATAACCCTTGTATCAGTGTTATATCCGTGTTTTTATATTTGATTGCTCTTGACTTCGATCTTGATTGCTAGTGATTGATATAGCGTGCAATGGGCGGAGAGCACCCAGTAGATGCCTATACACTCTGGTGTTAAAAATAAGTACTCAGATTATTATGTAAATTAATGTAGTGTAAATTTATGTATACCCCGTTTACATTCCAGGGCTGCGGCTTCGGCTGTCAACTTCACCACATAGTGTACTGTCTCATATTCGCGTACGCCACGGAGCGGACGCTAATCCTGAACTCGAAGGGGTGGCGGTACAATAACAAGGGTTGGGAGTACGTGTTCTACCCGATATCCGAGACGTGCACGTCGTCCTATGACGACCAGGTCTTGCAGTGGGCAGGTGAATATATACTGCTCCATATAGTGTGTACTGTCTCGTATTCGCGTACGCTACTGAGCGGACGCTAATCCTGAACTCGAAGGGGTGGCGGTACAACAACAAGGGTTGGGAGTACGTGTTCTACCCCATATTCGAGACGTGCACGTCGTCTTATGACGACCAGGTGTTGCAGTGGGCAGGTGAATATATTTACTGCTCCATATAGTGTATACTGTCTCGTATTCGCGTACGCTACGGAGCGGACGCTAATCTTGAACTCGAAAAGGTGGCGGTACAATAACAAGGCTTGGGGTACGTGTTCTACCCTATATCCGAGACGTGCATGTCGTCCTATGACGACCAGTTCGCCTTTGTACATAACCATTGATTTTTGTACTTCTTCTGTATGATTTTATGTGCATAAATTGTTTACATACATAGGTACATACATATACATACCAGGTGTTGCAGTGGGCAGGTCAATATATTTACAACTCCATAGAGTGTACTGTCTCATATTCGCGTACGCTTCGGAGCGGACGCTAATCCTGAAAGTAGCGGACGATATAAAGGGTACGATGTACATTTAAACTGATATTGTAAAAAAGACTTGGCATGAGAGATGGCGCCGAAGGATGTCTATGTTTTCTAAAAAAAAGCATGTAGGACATTGGGGCGATGAAACCGGCTTTATAGCTTACATCTGGTCCACTGAGGAAGTCGATAGTATTTGTATACACTCACCGAAATTTGCAGTGGGAGTGATAAAGACATAAGTCTTATTCTTGCTTCACCTTAGTTTGATAAAAAAGAATTCTAAACAATCCTATCCAACAATTTTCACATATTTTTTTGGTTTCGAACTGCCTATTTCAATCATCCTTATCAAAATATCCATAATATACAGACAATCTATTTCAACGACTCTAAGTCGTATAAAAGTCGCCGCTCGACTTTTCAGTATGAAGTGTAAACACATCTGTAAACATGCGATTAGAATGACTTATTACAGTCTACGCATTCTGCTACTTAATAAATCATCCGTAGCCATGTCGTATTATTACAAGATGCATTGCTTAATTCAAAATGCCCAGACTTTATGTGATTATACTGTGACAACCTAAAAAATACTTTAGATCTATTGATTTAAAGATCATTTTTGATTAGTGTAACAATTTCTAATCACTTCGTGTTTCTTTCGTTTGATGCCAAAAGGGCTTAGGAATATTCTGCCGGTCTTTGCACATAGGCCGCCCTTTCTCTATAGAGTCATGAAGCCTGGACGAGTGAATAATTGATGCTGTTAGTAATCGATTTTCTGATAAACTAGTGTTCACCATTACGACAGCCGTATAATAGTAGATATTAAAAAATCAATTTTCTATGGTTGTGTGAATTTATGAACAGTTTATTACGATAAATGTATTAATTTTATACTTGTATTTGTTCACTTATTAACATCATATAGTAATGATGGTAGTTAAAATGTCCAAACACGCTTGTAAGACGCACGTATTGTCTAAATGTTAGATTATGGGTTTACGCGGGCTAATTTTCCGCAACTTGACGTTTGATAATGCGCCTTTTTTACGTGTTGGTTTGAAAGCTCTACTCTTGTCAATCAAATTTTGTCTACAAACGTTTTATCGAATCATCATTTCGTTGCCAATTTATTCTCCGAAACCTTTAAACTTTCATGTTTTTTTTGCATTATATACCAATTATTAGGTTAAGTTTGTCTTATATCAATCCCAAAAAAAAACGGTTTTAGATGAAAATGTTTTCTATGGAATGATGTGTCGGTGAAATAAAGCATTTGTCGGGAATTCAACGGTTAACCTTCAATATTACTTAGTTCCTTGAATATAACGCAGGATTTTATCTAGTAGTAATAGTACTACATAACTAAAATGCTTTTTCTGATTTTAAATTCTGACTAATAATTTACCGTCTCAATTCCAGTGTCACACGACGCCAAAGTGGTGTCGCTGCCGTTCATAGATTCAATATCGCAGAAGCCAAAATTCCTGCCATTAGCCGTGCCTAAGGACCTCGCACGCAGGTACGTCTTTGTCTAAACGAAGGCACTTTCTGAAGCATTAGATACTTTGAAATATTTCGTTGCTTGTATTTTTATTGCGGTATATTGGGAATTGTCTAAATCAATAATCTAATATTGGGAATAAATTATCAACATTATACGTAATAAAATTGACTGCTATCTGCTCATCCTAAATTAACTCTTGTTAATAATTGCATGCTGTTGGACTCGGTAGCATAAAATCGTACACTGGCATTTCTCCAGAAATATGTCTGCGACTCATTCATCTGTCTCATACATTTAGTATGAAAAAGGGCCAGATGAATGAGGTGACCGCAGACATATTTCTGGAGAAACGCCCACACAAGACTATCTTAAGTAAACGTAGGTGAGAACCACAGTATTTATAAAAAGCTAAAGAGGGCCAAATAAAGTATGTTACCTATCGTAAATGTATTGTAAAAAGACTGACAAAAGTGACTCTGTGTCGTGTTCTAGAATAATCCGGTTCAATGGCGATCCGGCGTCGTGGTGGATCGGCCAGATCCTCAAATATATCCTGAAGCCTCGGCCGAACATGCAGAAAGTCATCAACGAGACCATAGCCAAGATAAACTTCCACAGTCCCATAGTCGGGTAAGTGTTTA
The DNA here is from genome assembly GCA_947034925.1 of Eudemis profundana. Taxonomy (NCBI): domain Eukaryota; kingdom Metazoa; phylum Arthropoda; class Insecta; order Lepidoptera; family Tortricidae; genus Eudemis; species Eudemis profundana. Next base: position 18,310,155 of record OX344808.1, on the reverse strand, counting down.
ATATCAGGCTTGTAGTTTTGTTCTATAGGAATTCCGTTAAGAACTGTAACCTTTCAACTTGAGCTTAGTAATACAAACCCAACTCCATTCTAAATCAATCATAAAATGACTGGCGTATTTCTTAATACACATGTAACTATTGACTGGTCTTCCTAGAACAATTTGGTTTGGTTTAGTGAGGCCGAGATATGGGTATCTTGTAGATGGTATGGCTGGACATGACTCTGCGTGCCAATAACTGAAGACGATTGATTCAGTCCATGTCCATTAGCACTACATCTTTCCACCTTGATCTGAGTCTCCCCCTGAATCTTCAATCGGAGATAGAAAGTTGTAGTACCAAATTTAGTAGTAAAGTCGAGCCTCGATAAGACAAGATCGTCCAGAACGCGAATAAAACTTCCTTTCCCTGCCCTTCAAGCCTTAAAACATCCATACCTCGAAATATTATATACCTCCGTAAGACGAAGTTACCAATCATTCCTCACAAGATGTTTCAGTACTTTTTATAACTGTAAGATATAGAAGATAAAACCTCTACAAGTCGAACTTGGACCTATGAAAACCCCCATAAGTCGAGACCTTTACCGACCGAATTTTACAGTAGCGTTTCCCTTGAGTTTCGAGTTATCCAGGTTCCAATGTAGTAATAACATTAGATAATGTTCCAGGGTGCACATACGAAGGACAGACAAGGTGGGAACAGAGGCGGCGTTCCACCACATACATGAATACATGGGGCACGTGAACAGCTACTACGAGCAGCTGGAGCGCACGCGGCCCGTGGCCATGCGGCGCGTCTATCTCGCCACCGACGATGCCAATGTGAGTATATTACGCACCTAGGGCGGTAATCAAATAATACACAGAATGTGTTTGGTCTGGACGGTCTTAATAGTACATTACACAACTAGGGTGATAAAACAAAGAAAGGCCAGGCGCAAACATCTGCGATCTCGGCCTTTCTTTGTTTGACCACCCTAGTTGTGTAATGTACTATTTTGGGGCTATCTGGAAATGTACCGGTTAATGCCACTCGGGTCCCGTGAGACGCAAAATATTTTTTATTGCCAACTTACGATTAGTGGTGAAATTCGCGATCGAAAGCAATTAAAATACACATTGTGACATGTGTGTTTTTTTTGTATGGAAAAAACTCGGTTTCGGTTAAAACTCGAGTTTTTTTCATACTAAAAAAAAATAACCGATTGCAACCCCTAGTTTTAACTAAAGACCGTGGGGAGCCTGCGTTTTTATGACATCGTGTGAATGTATTTTATTCCTAATCTTAAAATCGCCATGGTAATTTCTGATGTAAAATACCCTATTTATTAAAGTTCCGGAGATTCCAGTGTACATGTACTCTATAAATTATCACCCCTCGACCTGTCTGCTACATTTCAGGTGCTAGAAGACGCCCGCAAGAAGTATCCAAAGTACGAATTCCTCGGCGACCCTACGATCGCCAAGACCGCCGCCACGCACCGGCGCTACACGCCCGCGTCGCTCACGGGGCTACTGCTAGACTTACACATGCTGGCCATGTGTGACTACATCGTGTGCACATTCAGCAGTCAGGTGTGTACTGTACTGACGACACGTCGAGGCCCCCCTCGCGACACACCGCTACGCACCGACGCTACACGCCCGCGTCGCTCACGGGGCTACTGCTAGACTTACACATGCTGGCCATGTGTGACTACATCGTGTGCACATTCAGCAGTCAGGTGTGTACTGTACTGACGACACGTCGAGGCCCCCCTCGCGACACACCGCTACGCACCGACGCTACACGCCCGCGTCGCTCACGGGGCTACTGCTAGACTTACACATGCTGGCCATGTGTGACTACATCGTGTGCACATTCAGCAGTCAGGTGTGTACTGTACTGACGACACGTCGAGGCCCCCCTCGCGACACACCGCTACGCACCGACGCTACACGCCCGCGTCGCTCACGGGGCTACTGCTAGACTTACACATGCTGGCCATGTGTGACTACATCGTGTGCACATTCAGCAGTCAGGTGTGTACTGTACTGACGACACGTCGAGGCCCCCCTCGCGACACACCGCTACGCACCGACGCTACACGCCCGCGTCGCTCACGGGGCTACTGCTAGACTTACACATGCTGGCCATGTGTGACTACATCGTGTGCACATTCAGCAGTCAGGTGTGTACTGTACTGACGACACGTCGAGGCCCCCCTCGCGACACACCGCTACGCACCGACGCTACACGCCCGCGTCGCTCACGGGGCTACTGCTAGACTTACACATGCTGGCCATGTGTGACTACATCGTGTGCACATTCAGCAGTCAGGTGTGTACTGTACTGACGACACGTCGAGGCCCCCCTCGCGACACACCGCTACGCACCGACGCTACACGCCCGCGTCGCTCACGGGGCTACTGCTAGACTTACACATGCTGGCCATGTGTGACTACATCGTGTGCACATTCAGCAGTCAGGTGTGTACTGTACTGACGACACGTCGAGGCCCCCCTCGCGACACACCGCTACGCACCGACGCTACACGCCCGCGTCGCTCACGGGGCTACTGCTAGACTTACACATGCTGGCCATGTGTGACTACATCGTGTGCACATTCAGCAGTCAGGTGTGTACTGTACTGACGACACGTCGAGGCCCCCCTCGCGACACACCGCTACGCACCGACGCTACACGCCCGCGTCGCTCACGGGGCTACTGCTAGACTTACACATGCTGGCCATGTGTGACTACATCGTGTGCACATTCAGCAGTCAGGTGTGTACTGTACTGACGACACGTCGAGGCCCCCCTCGCGACACACCGCTACGCACCGACGCTACACGCCCGCGTCGCTCACGGGGCTACTGCTAGACTTACACATGCTGGCCATGTGTGACTACATCGTGTGCACATTCAGCAGTCAGGTGTGTACTGTACTGACGACACGTCGAGGCCCCCCTCGCGACACACCGCTACGCACCGACGCTACACGCCCGCGTCGCTCACGGGGCTACTGCTAGACTTACACATGCTGGCCATGTGTGACTACATCGTGTGCACATTCAGCAGTCAGGTGTGTACTGTACTGACGACACGTCGAGGCCCCCCTCGCGACACACCGCTACGCACCGACGCTACACGCCCGCGTCGCTCACGGGGCTACTGCTAGACTTACACATGCTGGCCATGTGTGACTACATCGTGTGCACATTCAGCAGTCAGGTGTGTACTGTACTGACGACACGTCGAGGCCCCCCTCGCGACACACCGCTACGCACCGACGCTACACGCCCGCGTCGCTCACGGGGCTACTGCTAGACTTACACATGCTGGCCATGTGTGACTACATCGTGTGCACATTCAGCAGTCAGGTGTGTACTGTACTGACGACACGTCGAGGCCCCCCTCGCGACACACCGCTACGCACCGACGCTACACGCCCGCGTCGCTCACGGGGCTACTGCTAGACTTACACATGCTGGCCATGTGTGACTACATCGTGTGCACATTCAGCAGTCAGGTGTGTACTGTACTGACGACACGTCGAGGCCCCCCTCGCGACACACCGCTACGCACCGACGCTACACGCCCGCGTCGCTCACGGGGCTACTGCTAGACTTACACATGCTGGCCATGTGTGACTACATCGTGTGCACATTCAGCAGTCAGGTGTGTACTGTACTGACGACACGTCGAGGCCCCCCTCGCGACACACCGCTACGCACCGACGCTACACGCCCGCGTCGCTCACGGGGCTACTGCTAGACTTACACATGCTGGCCATGTGTGACTACATCGTGTGCACATTCAGCAGTCAGGTGTGTACTGTACTGACGACACGTCGAGGCCCCCCTCGCGACACACCGCTACGCACCGACGCTACACGCCCGCGTCGCTCACGGGGCTACTGCTAGACTTACACATGCTGGCCATGTGTGACTACATCGTGTGCACATTCAGCAGTCAGGTGTGTACTGTACTGACGACACGTCGAGGCCCCCCTCGCGACACACCGCTACGCACCGACGCTACACGCCCGCGTCGCTCACGGGGCTACTGCTAGACTTACACATGCTGGCCATGTGTGACTACATCGTGTGCACATTCAGCAGTCAGGTGTGTACTGTACTGACGACACGTCGAGGCCCCCCTCGCGACACACCGCTACGCACCGACGCTACACGCCCGCGTCGCTCACGGGGCTACTGCTAGACTTACACATGCTGGCCATGTGTGACTACATCGTGTGCACATTCAGCAGTCAGGTGTGTACTGTACTGACGACACGTCGAGGCCCCCCTCGCGACACACCGCTACGCACCGACGCTACACGCCCGCGTCGCTCACGGGGCTACTGCTAGACTTACACATGCTGGCCATGTGTGACTACATCGTGTGCACATTCAGCAGTCAGGTGTGTACTGTACTGACGACACGTCGAGGCCCCCCTCGCGACACACCGCTACGCACCGACGCTACACGCCCGCGTCGCTCACGGGGCTACTGCTAGACTTACACATGCTGGCCATGTGTGACTACATCGTGTGCACATTCAGCAGTCAGGTGTGTACTGTACTGACGACACGTCGAGGCCCCCCTCGCGACACACCGCCGCCACGCACCGGCGCTACACGCCCAGTAGTAGTCAGGTGTGACTGTACTAAACACGCTTGTCCTTTTATTGAACATGTTAATCCTAACCAATATTATAAATATGAGTATGTTTGTTGTTTTATCCTTGTTTGGCGCAATAACGGAGCCACCATTAGACGTGTGATGTGTTACATGCACGTAGAATGCAGACCGCGTAACTAAGCTTACCTTTTACATCGTCCGTTGACACAGAAAACTCACTAAAAATCTATCACTACTCTTAAAATCCTCGCCTCTCAGCAATTAATCGATACTGAAATATGAGCGTTTATCGTAGTAGGTATTTGTTGCTACGTTTTTGTTACTAACGCTTCTAGTTAGTTTAAACAAAAGTTGGTATCGTTTGCAGGTGGGCCGCGTCGCATACGAGATGATGCAGGCCAACCGACTGGACGCGTCGGACAGTTTCTTCTCTCTGGACGACATCTACTACTTCGGCGGGCAGAACGCGCACGACCGGGCCGCCGTTTTGTCACATTCGCCGAACAACAACCAGGAGATCGCCTTCCAGGTATAATATTAATTGGAGATGATGTAGGCCAACCGACTAGACGCGTCGGACAGTTTCTTCTCTCTGGACGACATCTACTACTTCGGCGGGCAGAACGCGCACGACCGGGCCGCCGTTTTGTCACATTCGCCTAACAACAACCAGGAGATCGCCTTCCAGGTACAATATTAATTCGAGATGATGCAGGCCAACCGACTAGACGCGTCGGACAGTTTCTTCTCTCTGGACGACATCTACTACTTCGGCGGGCAGAACGCGCATGACCGGGCCGCCGTTTTGTCACATTCGCCTAAAAACAACCAGGAGATCGCCTTCCTGGTACAATATTAATTCGAGATGATGCAGGCCAACCAACTGGACGCGTCGGACAGTTTCTTCTCTCTGGACGACATCTACTACTTCGGCGGGCAGAACGCGCACGACCGGGCCGCCGTTTTGTCACATTCGCCTAAAAACAACCAGGAGATCGCCTTCCAGGTACAATATTAATTGGAGATTATGCAGGCCAACCGACTGGACGCGTCGGACAGCTTCTCTCTGAACGATATTTACTTCTTCGGCGGGCAGAACGCGCACGACCGGGCCGCCGTCTTGTCACACGACCGGAACAACAATCAGGAGATCGCCTTCCAGGTACAATATTAACTGGAGATTATGCAGGCCAACCGACTGGACGCGTCGGACAGCTTCTCTCTGAACGATATTTACTTCTTCGGCGGGCAGAACGCGCACGACCGGGCCGCCGTCTTGTCACACGACCGGAACAACAATCAGGAGATCGCCTTCCAGGTACAGTCAGCATCATTAGTGGAACGAGAAATGATCGACGAGTGATGAGTCGACGGTAGGGTTCGTCATGGGACCTGTTAGAAGTGTGTTCTAATGTTTGCAATGAAATAAAATATAACATGCTTGGTATACTGACAACTAACGACATCTAGCGGCAAGTATAGCTCGAAAATGTTAATTACAACATACAAAGTCCAGTAACATTGGTGGTTTTCATGTTAGTTACACTAAATTGCACGTGATGCCGGAAATCCAGAGGTGACCGATTCCTATGCATCTTTCATTATATCGTGATTGCTTAAGTTATAGGACGACACTACTGACGACATCTAGCGACAACTAAGAGTATTTTAGTACAGTTTTCAAATAAGCACGCATACAGAACGTATTACTTTGCATTTTTGTGGAGTTGACGTCAATCTTGATTTTTTTCCTATTTGTATTTTTTTTCCGTCCCGTTCAAATAAAATGTTGTATGTTCCAGGTGGGCGATCTGATCGGCATCGCCGGTAACCATTGGAACGGGTTCGGCCGGGGTACGAACAAGAGGACCAATCTGGTAAATTATACTTACGTATAAATTGTAGACACACTTTAAAGTTATATTTCGCTCAATATAGCTCGATACAATCCGCAATGCCGCATACACCAAATGAGGAAAATTGTTTCTTATAAATGAGCGATAAAATACTCTTTTGCGTCACACCTGGGCATAAAGTGGCAATAACCGCCCGCTACGCGTGCGGAAAATCTGACTTCATGGCCTGGGGGAGACGTATATTACGTCCTTCCTCAGATCGCATATTTATCGCCCTTGCCTTCGGCTCGGGCGTCATACCTGCGACCTTTTTCTTTGCTTTACCGCCCTAGGTAAGTAATGTACTAGTTTTTATAATTATAATATAATGGACGAAATGTGATTGTCAAAATTCTAAAGTAATAACGAATTTTGTTTTTTTTATTTGATTTTTTTTTGATGTATCAATATTGGAGGTAGGACCGCATTCAATGTAGGAGGACTGAATGTGTTTAGAAACACACGATAGTAACGCCATCTAGTTGAATTTACTCGGTCCTAATTCCACAGCGAGACGCAACAAATGACCAATCATTCCTAACCACTACTCTTTACTTTCCAGAACGGGCTGATACCCTGGTACAAGACTGCAGAGCACCTCGTTCTATACCCGTTCCCCGAGTACAAACACGTCCCGTTGTACGGCGATACGCGGCAGACAGAGTTATAGGCGCCACAGTAAGCCCTAACCAGGGCCATTGATTATATTGCCACACAACTTATCGGCTCCTGGTACAATAAGATCATGGTATGTTCTTCCCGTTACAGGTGATGATGTCGAACTTTACTATTTCCTAAGGCATCGTCCTATCGAATAGCGAATACGCGATTATCGCGCGAACACGCGATTGCGACCATACTTACTTGATGGTCGCAATCGCGTGTTCGCGCGATAATCGCGTATTCGCTATTCGATAGGACGATGCCTATGAGAAGCTCATATAACGACGTCCGAGTGCTTAACACTGTAGTAGTTACATATGTAGATGTCGCCGCCAACTGGTTTAGTTAGCTATTTGGTTAGCTGCCTAGCCTTTTCAAACAACACACTCCTATTTTAGGTTAGGTTTGTTAGTCAGCTTGTGTTCCTCAGAGCAGAAATAGAAGCCCCTGCGCGGGGCTTCGTCGACCTGCTGGCGGGACATAGTTTAGTGAAAAGGCTTGGCAGTTAACCAAACGGCTGGTTAAACCAGTTGGCTGCGACATAGATACAAGAAATCAAAAGTACATAGAAAAATGAAATGGCGCTCACCTATGGTCCAGACCAGGAATGGATACCATTCGACCACCGGAACACCCAGCAAGCGCCTTCAACTTTGCCATCTACGTTGACTTTTGTATCATTCTGGTTTAATAGGTTGTTAAACTGTGGAGTAATTTGCCCGCATTAAAAACTAAAAAAGACACATGTTTCTTTCATATTGTAGTAGTTGCCTATGTGAATGTTAAGTCATTAGTAATAGAGGTGACAGGACGTCAACTAGGGCATTAGCGTGTAACACTAAGACATTTATCTTACAATGCCAATATTATCGCGATATAGTTAAATTTTATCTCGGGAAGAACATACCGTGTTTTATACCATGCAGCTCACGAGATGCCATTTCTTTTGTTGGGTGACTTATAATGTCACTTCGCTTATGATTTTCGTACAATCGAACACACTGCTAACTGTACATTTGTAAACGAATGTCGACTTTATGGCAACGTGTTAAAGTCTATGGGTGGTCAGTTAACAGTGGCTTCGTTTACACACACGAGAACACTACCATTATCCGAAGTTCAAGAGTGGATCTTACGGAACTTAAAGATTCCTATTTAGAGAGATGTCGGGACAGAAATGTTTTTACAGTTTTATGACGTCACAGTTACCAATATAAGGACACCAATATGTATACACCACAAAGTTTCAAAAATATGTATACAGCTCTTATTATTATGACAGTAAGGTTTATGTATACATATTTTGGAACTTTGTGTGGATATTTATTTATCTTTGCCCGTGCTTGTACTCCAACTAAAATTGTATTTATGAGGCCATCAGTATCAGACACAAGACATGCTTTGGTTTTACTGATAAAGCAATGAACAGTCAGACACAATACAAAATATGTATGGCAGGGGGTTACATATATCTGTAGCTGACTGTACCATCAGTTAATGATAGCCGTTTTCCGACTGTGATTCAATTTAAGGCCTACATTTGACAGTATTTTTATAATACCATCATATATTTCGAAAGTCGGCTTATTTGAAAAAGTAGTCAAAATACAGTGGGTACATGATTGTGTTTCAAATGAAACATCGTGATCGAACGTTTTGTGGTTCGAGGCAAAATATATCAAGCTACAATATAACGCATTTACTAAATTAGATGTCGTGGAAGTTGTTTGCTAACACCTTTTTCGTTTGTATGGATGACTAAGCAATCGAATTATCATCTGTGACGTTTTCATTTTTTTCATGACTATAATAAAATGGAGACAGTTAACGGTCTTTTTACCCGACTGCGGCGAAGCCCAAAGGAGGGTTATGTGTTTGATCTGTATGTATATATGTATGTGGGTGGATTTTCGCCGTACATTTAGTTTGGCATACAAATGTCGCGGAGGAAAATCCACCCATGTATTTATGTATGTATGTATGTCCGTTCCTATGTCCGCTCGTAACTACTCAACGGCACAACCGATTTTGATAAATGATACATCATTAGATTCGTCTTGATGGCGCCGCGACGATGATGGCGAATTTTATTTACTTTTAAAGTGCACCGCGGTTGGGTATTTTTAGTAAAAATATTAAGTTATTAAAAAAAGGTATTTAAGGCTTAAATTTAACAAAATGTTATGTTGTTCCTTGGTGTAACAAAATAACAAGAACATTGTGTTAAATTAACACTTTCAAGCTACGTACATTTTTTTGAAAACGAAAATCAGTTGTTTGACTTCTTGTAGTTAGCTAAAATGCTCATCTCAATTTGGTCTCAAAACAGCACATTGACTGTATTTACATAATTTAAAAAGGAAACCATCTTCATCGAACCAAGTCTCGTGCAATGTTTACCGTAGGCTTAGGAAAGACCCCAAGTGATACACTAGGATTCCATAGTTCTATCTAGACTGCTTACAATAGTTTCCTTTGTATATTAAGCGTTATTTATTACGTTCGCGATATGTAGGGTAAATTTTCAGCGTTTATACCGCGGCGTTTATTGTCATTACCGTTTAAGCAAATAACTTGCAAGGAATTGCCATTGTAAAGGTACCTTATGGACGTTGTTGCATGCGTCGTGTCCGACTCCGTTATTATATGATATGACATCCAGACAGAATGCCCTAGGTACCTTTATGCCACACCACACGCTGGCTTTTACCGCACGCTACGCGTACGGAAAAAGCCGCTTTCTTGCCAAGTGTAGGGGTAAAATAATGTACACAATACGGGAGGTAATAAAGAAAGCCCTCGATCGCATATTTAGTTCGGGCCGCAAACATCTGCGATCTCGGCCTTTCTTTGTTATGCCACCCTAATTGTGTAATGTACTATTACCAGCAAAACGTCACATATGTATGTATCGGCAATAACATTTTATTTAGCAGCTTAAACGCTCAAAAATTCACCCCATATCAAAAGAGACCTGACCAAAAGATATGAATGCGCGCCGGTTTATAAAAACCAAGTACTGTTTTTTTTTTCGGAAGTTTTCTTTAGTAATCGTAACGTGTTTGTTGGTTATACGATTTTTCAGTCTATGAAAAATTTATAATAACTGACTTCAAACAAATCTATTCACAAATGCGTACAAAGTCAAAGTTCTTTATTTTTCAATTTAGGCATATTAAAATGCGCATTCATAGGCGCTTTCAAGATTTACCACCGATTCCAATGTGAGACCTCTGTCCAGAGAAGAACCGGCGTAAGAAACTCGGCTAGGTATATTTTTTCAAAACAGTCATAAAATGATGACTACTTCAGTGCTATTATCCCGACCGGATGACAATAAGATCATCTGGGAAGTATACCTGTAACAAAATATTTTCAGTATCGGTTCAGCCGTCTTCGGGATGAAAACATAGATGTAGATGCTGATTGTCCTAATAACGATGCCACAAGAAAGTGCGACACCGTCTACAAAAATTCAAAATTGTCATTTTAGAGCTCTGATTTACCCTACATATGTATGCGTGAATGGGTAAATCGATAAGTGACGTGAAGAAAGATCCAGAAACACTAGTATAATCTGTGGGAACACTTCGCTACTATAATACACCGCGCGAACAGCGCCATCTATGGTCGGCTAGGGAAAACTTCAGAATAACACAAACGTATCTCGCTTGTCGTTCGGAAATCGTAAATTATTGTGGCATTGTTTAAAAACGTAATTACTAATTGCAATACCACTTTTTTCGTTATACAATTTAAAATGAATAAACTACAAATATCGTAGGAAGCTCGAACAGTTCATATTTTGGTCAGGTCATACTGATAAGTTCTTATTATATTCTATTTTTTACTTTGACCGTAATGAAAAGAGAAAAGTGGATTAATCAGGGCGTGATTATATAAGACTTTCTCTTTTTATTATGTATTCATATACGAGAGAAAACCTCCAGATAGGGTGCAGATTACGTTTTAATACTTTTCCACTATCTCAAATGTATGAGTTAGTAAAAGCGTGTGTTAAAATGAGGTTAAAACTACCAATTGCCCACAACAGATGTCACCTCAGACCGAAGCGCCTAAGGGTTGTTTAAGGGGGATCGTTAAAGAAAGTTACCAATTTTAGCCGCTCAGATGGCGTTGTACGTCGTTTGCGTAGTGTTTTTATTATTTTTAGCTAAACCCAACCAAAGATTTACTATTTCTATGTCTTGGCGGAACCAGTAAAAAATGATGAGGTTAAATCGCAACCAATTTCAGCTCAACAGTCTTCTTGTGGACAATAAAACAGATTTTTTTTAAATAATCGCAATTTTCCACATTCTCGCACACACGCGTACCCGTTGACAGTCATTAGTGTCAGTGACTGTCAATAATTATTATTATGACAGTATGACAGGTCATGTTTGTTTACATATTATTTTGGCGCCATTTTAATCTATTTGATAAAGATTTTGACGTAGTTTCAGGAGATGTTGAAATATGAAGTTTTAGTTTCATACTATATTGTTAGGTATCCAATATATTGTTATATTTCTGATTTTTTGATTATCTGCACATGTTTGTTACTTCTTTCTTTGTAATTGACCTCTCTCATTATGAATAGTTAGTTGTGCATGTAACTTACATGTAACTAGTATACTTACTGACCTAAGTTAGTATACTTTTATAGTATACTTACTTATTAGCCAAGCCAAGAAAAAAACATATATTATATCGTATTTTATTTATTTATTTTCATTGAGAATTGTCGCGTCAAACTTACGTACACCAAAATGCTAAAATTCCACTACAAGCAACTTTTGTGAATATCTTGCTACTCTGTCATACGTTTAGGATCTGTTATCATTGCGCTGTAAAAAAAGTTTGATTCACGGGTTCGATAGAATATTATTCATAGCCTTCGGTAGAATACAATGGCAAGCCTTTCAGCTGCCTCATATCGCTTCTTAATTCTTGAACGCGCTAGGTAGGCGATCTCCAGTCTGGCTGATTCCAGCCGAACATCTCCATGCAGAGCTATAGCTTTTCATAGCAGGGGTGACGGCAATCCATCTGGTCTCGAGTGTGCGTATGTTTGTTTTCATTATTTTTAATATAATGGCAGTACGCTCCGGTAACTACTTCACATCAGGCAGGCTTACCACCCAAGTAGTATGCAAAATGTTGATCAAGGAAATATTTAATTAACTGTTTTCTATTCAAATAATAAAATTAATAATAATAACAAAGAAAATCTTTGCTATAGTATGAACAATTTTGACAACTTCAAATATAAATGTGACTAAGTAGGCAACATATTTTTTTTAATCGAGCATGGGAGTGCATTAACGAAAAAGGTTTTTGTCAAACGATACATTTATGGTCAATGAGAGCAAACTATCTTAGCTTTTAAAACTAATGGACTGCATCGAAAAATCCAATATTTTTTACTAAGAATAAGAGCTCGTATTTATATCCATAAAGTAAATAACTCAAGTATTTGTACAATTTTTATCTATACGATAAAAACGGTTACAATGCAATACCACCTCCTTCTTGAAATTAGTTTAGGAAATGAAATTTGTTGATGGAGATAAACTTCGACACTGACTGACAGCACTTTATTTTTTAATTTTTATTAGCTTAGCGGCCAGAAGTTTTAGGAGTAGGTTTTATACAATCTAGGAATTGTTTTGACACCTAGAATCAGCTGTTGTTGATAAATGCCGCCCTTTTGTTTACACCGACACGATACTCTACACTCACACAAACAACGGTTTGATCAAAATTGTATTATTTTTTTTTTTTTTTTTTTATGTTATAAGTGGCAAACGAGCAGACGAGCTGCCTGATGGAAAGCAGTCAACGTCGCCCATAGATATCTGCAACACCAGAGGTGTTACCTATACGTTGCCGATCTTTGAGAGCCCTGTTTACTCGTTTCTTGAAGTACCCCATGTCATAGCGCGCTGGGAACACCTCAGGTGGGAGTTCATTCCACATCCTGCCAGTTCTTGGCAGAAAAGAGCGTGATGCCCGCTTGTTCTTGGGATGCCAAGCATCTAAATAGTGTGGATGAACCTTATTCCTGAGGCGGGAGGTACGGTGATAAAAGTGCGACGGAGGCACGAGCGCAAAAAGTTCCTCAGAACACTCCCCGTTGTACATACGGTAGAACAAACACAGAGAGCCAACGTCTCTCCTGAGGCTAAGTGGTTCCAAACCGTATGTTAGTACGGGATCGTCGACAACACGAACTGCCCGGCGTTGGATCGAGTCCAAAGGGAGAAGCTGGTATTGGGGCGCTCCAGCCCAGAGATGAGAGCAATACTCCATATGTGGTCGCACCTGGGCTTTATATAGTAAAAGCCGGTGACCGGGAGTGAAGTACTGCTTCGCCTTGTTGAGCACCCCGAGCTTTTTAGAAGCCAGTTTGGCTTTGCTCTCCAGATGGCCCCGAAATTGAACTTCGCTCGTAATGTCGACTCCGAGGATCCCAATACTTTTGAAAAAGGTAAGGGCAGTGTTCTGGAAACTTGGCGCTAAGACAAAAGGGGTTTTTTTAGTAGAGAACGCGCAGACTTGTGTCTTACTGGGGTTAAATTGGACGAGATTTCGTCGACCCCAATCTGAGGCTTCCTCCAAGGTAGCCTCGACTTCAGACACAAGTCTTACCCTGCAATCTGCTAACTGCTCGGGAGAGAGGTTAGCACGGCCTGTATATTGGCTATGACCCGTGCTGTCATCCGCATAGCAATGAATATTACTAGTCTGTAACATATCATTGATATGCAGGATGAACAGGGTGGGCGATAGCACAGACCCTTGGGGAACGCCAGCATTAATGGGCATGGAGTCCGAGCATACACCGTCAACAACGACTTGAATGCTACGCCCGGATAGAAAACTGGCGATCCAGGTGCATAACCCCTCAGGTAGCCCGTAAGACTGAAGCTTCGAAAGAAGTGCCTTATGCCAGACCCGATCAAAGGCCTTTGCGATATCTAGACTGACAGCTAGTGCCTCCCCCTTACTCTCGATGGCAGCAGCCCAGTTGTGAGTGAGGTACGCAAGGAGATCACCAGCGCCGCGACCATGGCGGAAGCCGTACTGCCTGTCGCTAATAAGCTGGTGTTCTTCGAGGTAACCTAGGAGCTGGTTATTAACCACACGCTCCATCACTTTAGAGAGAGAGTTAGTTTTAGTATTAGTTTTCAAATGGATTTATTTAGAATATTTCTCATCTTTTCGGTATTTTTTTCTTATTGGCGGAATCAGAAGGAAACGTACTATCGAACTAATAATGTTTCAAATACAGAAAATGATCACGGCTGGAGAAAAACGGAACTGAAATTTGTATGAAAATTCTCTGAAACGTTCAACCTTAAAAAAATATGTACGTACTATGGGTTAATAATTGAACAAAATGTTAATCTTGTTTCCTTGTGTAGCGAAAGTTACCATACAATTTGTATCGACATCTTTGCTTACTACGGACATATTTTTTTTAATAACTCCTAATGTTTTCCATTTGTAAATAAAAGGTACTGTTATGTTGTCAAATGGTGGAATTATTGACATCAAAAAAAAATAAAACATTAATGTAAACTAAATAAATAAGGATTACATCTGCATAAAATACCTCCCTTTTCACAGATATAATTTAAATTTATTTATTTTTTATCAGTTTGACGTCACAATGACTTTTTTGTTTTGACGATGACTGCAAAATTGCATAAGTTGAGTTCCATTTATTTTACAAATCGTCGGCTAAGAGTGTAAAGATAACTCCTTGGAAATTTACAAACAATATTCAATCTTAATTTCAAATAATTGAGTTCATTTTAGATTAGAAATCTTAAAGGAGTTAGCAACTTTACACTCTTAGCTGAAGAAATGGCAAAAATTAAGGGCTTCGAACCGTGGCGCCATCTGCAATGCTACGCGTGTTTAACCTCATTGTTTAAGTGAGAATATAGTAGCAATTGTTGCCAGATGTACAGTTTATTGTACCGATAAATATAAGCATTCTCTGATATGTTGCGAGTTTTAAGGTTTCAGTTGATGTATTAAGGTACCGAATACTGTTGCATATGAGATTAATATTTCTTTAAATGATCTGATTCGATCTGAAAAATCTAAAATTTATATACCAAGTATTTTTGGCCTCAAATATTTATGTTGCATTTCTCAAAAATAACGTTAAGTGATTTGTTGATTTTTTAGTATGTAGTAACCAATCGTTATGTATTTATTGTCTGCATGATATCGATTATAAAATGTCAATGCGAACAGTTACTGATTTTCTTAAGTACCTATCTAAGTATTTTAAATATTAGATTCATAAATCGATTTAACACGATCACTGTCCCGATACAAAACTATCGGACTGGTTGGGACAAGTCCCAACCAGTGTGCCTACCATGAGTTGAGCGTACAATCGGCGCTAGCGAGTTTAACGTATCGAGAGTCAGTGCGCCTCTCTCACACGCGCTGATAGTACGATAGAGATAGACTGTCATCGAGCGCTCGATACTCGCTAGCGCCGATCGAAAAGTCAACTCATGGTAGGCACACTGAGTATAAAGACAACCAAGTAGTACGACTTCGGCC
The DNA here is from genome assembly GCA_947034925.1 of Eudemis profundana. Lineage (NCBI taxonomy): Eukaryota > Metazoa > Arthropoda > Insecta > Lepidoptera > Tortricidae > Eudemis > Eudemis profundana. The sequence continues at coordinate 18,294,375 of OX344808.1, read as the reverse complement.
GTTTGGGTGCGCGCGACACGTATTTACACAAACGCACGATCGCACGTCTGTGTGAGTGCACTCCATACTGTGGCAGGGGCGCGCAGGGGCAAATGCTTGCCTGTGGTGCGTCCGTACACGGGGCGCACACATGCGCGCTCCCGATGTGCCTTTTGTTGGAAGAAAAACTAGCGTATACCGTGCCCCAACTGTGTAACCAGTATGGGGAAGTGACCCTATAGTGGAAGCACGGACTCCTGAAAAAAACCTCCGCGACCTCTCATTGGGGGCACCGGGACAGGGAACGTGTTAACCATATCTCCTATATCGTCGGGGATAGTGCAATACCGCGTAAGTAGCACATGTCGATAAGGTTTCAATTTCTAACAAATTTGCTTGAAACTGAACCTTATCTACATATGCTACTTACGCGGTATTGCACTATCCTCGACGATATGTGAAAGTCAAATCGTATAGACTCAATGGACAGCAATGTGTCGAAATTCATTTTTTAACAAATTTATGTACAAATAGTGATAACTGGTACAGGCCAAAAATTGACTGAACGTGTGATTTGTTTCACACCTTTTACCACAATGCGTCGTATTTTAATCAATGTTTTAACATAGCTCAGCGACTTACGGGGCCCTTTGTACATAAAAGTTTTAAATTAGAAAAATTATAGTTCATTTACATTTTAATTAATATAATTTCAATATGTTCTTGGATCATATTGGCAAGTAAAACTTTGTTTGCGCAACTCCGTCGATATCTTTTCTATTTTGACAGCCTTAAGTATGTACGTTAACGTGCAATTGTGAGCTAGAAAGTCGAAAAAATGGTATTGAGGACGGAGTCGTCATAAAGCTGTTATAAAATTAGATTTTATGCAATAGGCCCCGGGAAGCCGCAGAACGCAAAATGTGATCACATAATATTACTGCCTGTTACCGATTGAGGAAATAAATACCTCGATGTACGCAAATATCATGAACGTATAGTGTGAATGTTACTTTATTATGTATACGTAATATATGACGTTATCTGTACGTAAGTTATTTATCTATTGATACGTACAACAACGCAAATTCCAATGCTCCTAGTGTAAACGATTTTAATGAATTTTATAATGTTCAGAGCTTGTACAAGTGTAATGAAATGATGTAATATGGACCTAAATTGTGTGTATATAGCTCTAGTGTACATAAGACAGAAGTAAATTAATATAAATAAATAATTAAATTGAATTATTCACTCTTTTATTTTATTTACTAAAACGTCTAGAACGAACACAACATTAACCTTATCGGCGTCAACGATGCATATATCCGCACCGCAGGTTCAACGTCAACGACCAATGAGGGTGTTTAGAAATCATAAACCCACCAGCTGGCAGCAGGGTGGCGAAAGGTCTTTTTGACAGTAGGCGTCAAGATCCACCAATCACACCGCCTGATTTTGACATCTACTGCCAAATAGACCTTTCGTCACCCTGCTGCCAGCTGGTGGATTTCTGATTTCTAAATACCCTGATTAGGGTTCCGTACCAAAATGGTAAAAAAAAAACCTTTAGTTTAGCTTAGTCGCGTGTTCGCGCGATAATCGCGTATTCGCTGTTCGATAGGACGATGCCTTGTGGTGCGACTCTGTCTGTCTGTCCGTCGGCCACAGCCAGATATCTCAGGAACTACTGCTGCTGTCGATATGAAATTTGGAATAGTTTTAAAAGTCGCTAACCCGACCCTATTTGACATTAAAAAAATCTTGTATCTTTTTACTTTTTTTTAAAGGGGGCCGTAATGGGAGTTTGAAAATTTAATGTTGTGCAGGTATCAAATAGGGTATCAGATGAAAGGGCTTGATTTGGAGATTCCAAAGCCATTTTTATTTTTTTGTTAAATATGTATTTTTTGATTTATGACCAAAAACGTTCAAAAAAATACCATTCCCCCTATTATCTTCGAAGTTACTGAACAGAAAAATCTGTAATAATTACCAATTATTAATATCAACCTGAATATTACAAGAAAAAAGTAAGGGTCTTCCTAACTTTAATATATTAGAAATTTACAGAAACTTAAAATCCATCTAGCGACGAGTAACAAAACTAAGCGATGGCCTGTTTCAGATTACAGAAAAATTATCTATCAAATAAAATCATTACTCATCGGGTTCTAAGTATTACAGGAAAAATATAACAGTTTTCCTAACTTGCACTGTTTTTTAGAAAGGTCATTGGGCGTTTTTGACCCGCTTTCCGAACTTTCGCGTACAGAGACCAAACTAGTTTTAAAATAGAGAATTTAATGTCACTTTTCTAAATATGTATTTTTTTTAAGTATCAACCGGCAGAAAAAAAGTTATTAAATTTTTTATCGTGGGCCAGGCATCAAGAAGCGATAGTCGCGCCTGTTTAGACGAATTAGCAATTGATTTTGATCAAGCAGAATAAAAAATTGGTTTTTAAAACTGGATTTTATTTTTATTCCTCTTTATATTAAACAATATAACTACAGCAACGCAATATAACAGCAGCTATTCAAAGTATTTTTGTAATAATTCCAATAGTCCTGACTTAATTCATTGCAAAAATGCTATAATGATAAGAAATGATTTTTATTTTTTTTCTCAATTCTCCCATGGTTTACAAGAATACGACTCATACTACAGAGTAACAGATACATTTACCTACATACCTAGCCCTATTTCCTTTGTGTACGCCGTGGGTCATATGTCCGAACAAAATGCCCAATGACCTTTGCAGAAATCATAACATATACTTATTTGCTCCTACTAAACAAATCGACATACAGTTATCTTGAACTATTCGCGTATCTACTTATGAGTTTGTACGGAACCCTCGGTACGCGAGTCCGACTCGCACTTGACCGGTTTTTATTTTTTGTGTTGCATTGTTTGGCATTCCACGGCTAAATTAAGAACAGTGACAAGTGGCGTAACATTCCCGTGTGGTGACTGTACAGTGTACATACAACAACATAATTTGACATAATGTTCAATTTCGTTTTGACACTGTTATGGCAGATACCATGTGATTGAATGTGATTAGTAAGTTTCACGTTTGACGTAGCGGCGAAAAGGTTAAGGAAGATCACTGCAAGTATAGAGTATAACAGTTAAATTTATACTTCTGTCTTTGATATTGACAAACGAATACATCCACATAATAAGGAGTAAGCGACACAATGCTAGGCAATTAATTCAGAATATGACATGATGATCTAACCATTCTAACTTAATGCATACAGATCATTACTTTCTAAATCATTACTTTAATTTTATTTATTCAAATAAGTTAAAGCGAGTAAGCGATGCACCGAATGGTGAACAAACATGCCTGACTTGCCTGAGGCGAGGCAGTCCATGCCACAGACGATCAATATTACTGCGCAATATTACGAAACGCACGCCCGGCCGTATGGTGGGAGATAATGTACATTGTGCAATATAGAAAGTTGGAGCGGTTCACATTTTATTGCGCCATATTTGTTATTCGACGCCAACACTGTGTGAATATTGTACAATATCGTTTAGTTCGCCGTATGGAGCGGTCGCGCGCCCAATAATAAGAAATGGCGGCAAATACTTCAACGAAGAATAAAGAACGAGAATTTATCAAAGAGTGTATTCTTTTATATCAAGATTTACCAGCTTTGTGGGATGTAAAAAGCAAGCCGTACCATGACAGAGATAAAAAAAATAAGGCCTACGATTTGTTACTAACCAAATATAAAGAGATGTTTCCCGAAGCCACAAAAGACGATGTGAGAAAGAAATTCAATGCTCTGCGAACAAACTACCGGAAAGAACTGAAAAAGTACGTCGATTCTAAGAAAGGAGCCAGTACAGAATTTTCATATGAACCTAACTTATGGTACTTCAAAGAAATGAGCTTCCTATATGATCAACAATTATCAGAAGTGGACTCCTCGTTGGACACTACACATCATTCTAGAATAGACGAAGAACAAAGAATTGTAAGTATTTATAAGTAATTTATAAGTAAGACAAAACATTCCTTTCTCGTGTAACACGTAGGGTTGCCAGATGTCCGGTATTTAAGCGTACAGTCCGTTATTTTCGAGGCCTGTCCGGTAAAAAATAAATGGTCATACCGGACAGAACAATGTATTAGTATAAAAAAAAAACGTTTTTTTCCCCCCTTTTTGGGGTTGTCCGGTATTTTTTCGCGACTCACCTGGCATCCCTAGTAAGTGACTGAGTTAGTTAAGTTTGCACCTAGTATCGGTGACACTTAGGGCCGATACAGACGGACTGCATGCCAGCTACGATTTGTATGGGAACTGCATCACAACTGCACGCCGACTGCGCAGTTGTGATCCAGTTCCCATACAAATCGCAGCTGGCATGCAGTCCGTCTGTATCGGCCCTTAGCTCAACCGTACGAGGGCTGTTTCCAAATTGGGAGAAATAAAGTTACTTACTGAGTTTTTTTTGTTTCCAGGAAAATCTTGTTCGTTTTTGCCATGGAAAAGAAGATTCCACACTCGATGAATTCCCAAAAAGCAAAACGAATAAAAAACCAAGGACACAAGAATACACGAAGCATATAAATTTAGCAGAAGATTTAAGCGAAGAAAAAGACGAATTTTACTATTGGGGTATGGCTTACGCAGCTGATCTTCGAAAAATGAAAAAAACACAACAATTCTATGCCAAAAAGGCGATAGCTGAAATTATGATGGAAGGTAGATTAGGATTGCTGGACCGTCATTCTGTAAAAATAAATGAAACGCATAGTATTCCATATTTAGTACAATATAGCCCACCTTCATCTAATACTTCAATATCTTCGCCAACATATATCAGCCCGGAGCGAGCACCTGAAGATTCAATACAGCATTTAGATTTGCCATACAAAAAGATAAAACTCGGTCTTTATTGTGATAAAGACATTAAACATGAATAACTTCAATTAAATTTAAGTTGATAAAGACTTGAAAATAATACAGAACGATGTCAATCCATCAAGAAAGATGTTTCATTTCGCACCCTTTCGGACGCTAACTTTATTTTTATATTGATTTAAACTTTCACGATTTTCACTCATTATTATACAGGGTGGCCACTTTCTGGAAAACCGGGAAAACCGGGAAATGTCAGGGAATTTCACTAGTCATGGAAAAGTCAGGGAATTGTCAGGGAAATTTATTGAAAGTCAGGGAATAAAAAATAAGACTGGTTTGCGAATATATTGTATAAATACATATGAAATATATACGTACTTAAAAAAAAGATTATTTTTGAGATATAAAGCGTTTCCGTAAACAAAGCCGTTCTAGAGATACAAGCGGCGTATGTAGGTACGCTAGCTTGACGGGCCGGTAGTGTATACCGTGAACAGGCCTTATATTTTGAAAAGTTTAAGGGTACTATTTTTGTCAATTATTTAGGTAGGTATTTCGTGGGTACTATTTGGGTACTATTTATTGTCAGCATCAGATTTTGGATATCTTTACGGTGTACGCCATCTTGACGGTCACCCGCTGCCTTCTCTTCGCGCCTGTCGAATATCACCAGTGATCGGAATAGGTAGAGTATATTTACCTAAACTTCGAAGAACATAGTCGAAAAGTGGAGACTCCCTTACGATTAATTTTTTTCTTAAGTCCCGGAATCTTACTAAAAATTTATATTATTGGTATTCTTTCGCATATAGTAGCTGTCTCTTTCTAATAGTGCTGTCTCTTTCACTCCTTCGAGAAATGTCGCCATATATATTTTTTTTTTATTGCTATAGACTGGCAAACAGGCAGACGGCCCACCTGATTGATGGAAAGCGGTCACCACCGCCTATAAACATTCGCATCACTAGATTGCATTGCCATTGCGTTGCCGGTCTCGAAGAAATTTGATGACACCCTTTTTAAAAAATCCCATATTGTAGCGTAGTGGGAAAATCTTAGCAGGAAGTTCATTCCAGATCCTTATTGTACGCGCTAGAAAGGTTCTAGAGAACCGGCGCGTTGTTGAGTGTAATGATTCAAGGAAATGGGGATGAACCGCCTGCCGATGACGAGTGGTGCGATGGTAGAATGATGCGGTAGGCACCAACCCAAACAGTCCCTTGGAACATTCCCCATTATACAGACGGTAGAAGACGCAGAGAGATGCAAAGTCTCTAAACCGTCAGTAAGTATGGGATCGTTGACAATGCGGACAGCGCGTCTCTGGATGGTGGGACGAGCATGTCTTAGGAGGGGGTAGTCTTGCGCCGGTGTTATAGGCATAAACTTCAAACTTAATTTCCGTGCTTTAGAAGCGTTTTCAGCAGGCTGAAAAGTGATTTCAGGCCGTTTCAGAGGTGGCTCTTTCACATACTATAAAATCGAAAATTCAATGATCCACGCGGCTCGAAATAGGTCACTCCTTGTACATGGATGAGCAAAATAAAAAGAAGGAAAACTTAAGTTCAGAAGAGAAAAAAGAAAAAGTGCAGAATTGGTTAGAGAACTTGAAGCAAAAAGGCAAGAAATTCTCGAAGGAGCTGCCAAAGAAGCTGCGTTATGGGAAAGACATATTACCAAGTTGCAATAGATTTTGTTATTATAACTCAACGAGTTAATTTTTATTTCACTTATACCCAAGATATTAAACCAACTTCAAAAAATTAGATTTCTCAATTCGTCGCTTTTGTACCATAATACTCGAAACGTTGAAGTCTTCGTTTTTTTTTTATACAACTTCGTAGTTTAAATATTGAAAAAGTATTCTATATATTTTATCCTTATTACATTTAAGATTATGGTCAGGGAAAAACTTGAAAAAACGCCTGGAAAACCGGGAAAAGTCAGGGAATTTTGATTGTTGTAAATAGTGGTCACCCTGTTATAACAAAACGGGACTTAATCGCGTAAAAACATGATATTACCTCGACGTTTCGGACGTGCCGTGACGTCCATGGTCGCGAAGGGACTGGCGAGGCGGGTGTCAACATCTTCTAGCCGCGCGGGTTTTCCGAACTACCCGCACTTGGTCTTGATTAATACTTTGCATATTAGGGTTGTCACTCGGCCGACACACAACACTAACAACATCAGGCGATTTGCCGGAAGACACTTGATGATATTGACACATGCTGATGACTGGATTCCACGACGAAGAAAGCTTAAACCCATCTTCCCGATTGAAATTGCGGTGTTTTTTGATTTCAACCGCTTCACGGACAATTCGAAGCCATTCGAAAAAAATATTATAAGTATTACCTCTAAACCTTACTTTCTATTGCCTCCGAACAGTTGGTGGATCGTGGCAAGACTGATTTTGTCATTATCATTATCACTAAAAGGTTAAGAACCACTAGTAAATCATTAATTCATCAGATTTACCGGACGGGGTATTCTTTTTGTAATTATTTTTAATTAGTTTTAGGTTATTTTTATGTAATTGCATTTAATTCCTAATACCAATATTTATTTATTTGCCATCTGTACTGTTTTGTTTTTAGGGTTCCGAACCAAAATGATAAAAAAGGAACCCTTATGGTGCGACTCTGTCTGTCCGTCTGTCAAGCCCCCAGATTTTGATGATGAGGGTTTCCATCTTGTGACGCGTAAAACTTCTGAAAAAGCTCAAAAAAGAACTGCTTCGTGTTTGGCGGATGCCGATCTGTCTAATCAAGACTCGAGTAAAAATAAAGTTAACAAAGTGAGTCAATCTCAGACACCGACATCGTCTCCTATTGGTAGACAATGTTACACTAATAAAGATATGGGGCCATTTATTGTTCACATTCAATCAAAAAGTGTAAATGAAGGAAATGTCAGTACTGTCCTCTACCCTGTCAAGTTTGGCCAATTTTTATGTAGTAAAGGCATTGACCGTCTGAAGCGGGATAAGTAAAGTAGGACGAAATCGACTAAGTCTTGAATTTACTTGTGCGGCCGCGGCCAACAAGTTCATAGATAATAATCTGTCAGATACGCAGTATTCTGCTTTCATTCCTACATATAATGTATGCAAAATGTGCGTAATTCGCAATGTTCCCAAGGATCTCACAAATGAGGAGATTGCGGCTAGTGTCGTTACCCCTGATGGATTCGGTAGAGTAATAAAAGCCCGGCGGCTTAACACAAAACGTAAAGTTGGTGAGTCAATGGAATGGATCCCTACTGGGACTGTGGCCATCACTATAGATGGGCAGAGGCTACCTCAGCGGGTTTTTCTGTTCCATAATTCGTTTGGAACTCATAAATATAACTTTCCAGTGATTCAGTGCTTTCAATGCTGCAGATATGGTCATGTTCAGGCGAATTGTCGTTCACAGCCACGGTGCTCCAAATGTGGCCAAACGCACTTGACTTCCGACTGCTCCTCATCTAATGATGTTGTGTGCCTTTTCTGCTCTGGCTCTCATCCGGCCACCGACAAATCCTGCCCAGAGTATGTTCGTCAGCACAAGATTAAATTAGCTATGACGGAGGATGCCATTTCATTTATAGAAGCGTCCCAACGTTTCCCGTCGTCTAAACGATCTTTTGCTGAAGTCGCAGCCTCTGACCCCCCTAATCCTAGTGTATCATACAAAAAGACGGTATATCTGCCCCGTAAACCTGGTTCCCCCCTGCAGGAGGGGTATGACAGGCGAGCTCACCAAGCCGTTGTAAATAGTTTCTGGATCCCTGAATCTCAGAATGGCTGCGCTCTTCGCGACAGGTCCGCATTGGATGAGGAGCAGTGGCTGGACAGTCAATCTGCTTATCTCTCTCCAGATACAAGTGTACGGGAGTTCCAAGCTAGCCAGTCCCCTTTCGAGGAAGTACAAGTAAACGACAGAGTCCTAGACTCCCTCTTATCCACTGTCATTATGTTTTTGAGCGTCGACAAAATACCGTCCCACGTTGCATCTAAAATAGAAACTCTTTGTTTGATTTTAAATAAAAGACTTCATAACGTATATGGCAGTTCGGTGGAACGCACGTAGAATAATAAAATTACTAAAGAGTTGGAAATTTATTTTTTCTGTAGAAAATATTTGGTCCCTAGATTTTCAAATTTAAGTTTAAAAAAAGTTAGTAGTTCTTTAATTCGTCTCAGACTTGGTCACGTATGCTCTCTAAATTTTTTATTTAAGTTTAGGGTCAAGGTATCTGCTGAATGCGGGTGCGGTCATGAGATTGGCTCAATTGCTCATATATTTTTCGATCGTCCGTTAATCCGTTCCTGTCTATGTCCAACTTGTTAAGCTTAAAATACAGTTCCCTACTAACGTTGAAGCCCTATAATCTTTTCTGATCCTGTTGTCCTAAAAGCCTTAGTAGAGTTTATAGATAATAATAATTTTCAATTATAATGTCGTCTTTTGTATATATTTCAATTGCATTTAATATTCAATTATTATCATTTATGTATCATTCAGCCAATTCAATTTAAGTTAGGGGGAATTCGCTCCACGGCTCCGCGACAAGTAACGTCAAACTTGAAAAAGTGCCTTGCAGCAAAAGCCACAAAACGAAAAAAAAAAAATATTTTCCTTGTTATTAATTTTATTCTCGAGACCAGATAGATTACCCAAGTAAATCCTAATTTGCGTCATCATCAGAAGTTCGTTGCCATCACCCCTGCTATGAAAAGCTATAGCTCTGCATGGAGATGTTCGGCTGGAATCAGCCAGACTGGAGATCGCCTACCTAGTGCGTTCAAGAATTAAGAAGCGACATGAGGCTGCTGAAAGGCTTGCCTTTGTATTCTACCAGTCTATGAATAATATGCTATCGAACCCGCGAATCAAACTTTTTTTTACAGCGCAACAGATCCTAAATGTATGACAGAGTAGATAAGTACCTAGTCCTAAAAAGTTTTAATAAAACAATACGATATAAAATATGTTTTTTTCTTGGCTTGTAAGTAAGTAGGTACTATAAAAGTATACTAACTTAGGTCAGTAGGTAAGTAAACTAATTACATGTAAGTTACATGCACAACTAACTATTCATATGAGAGAGGTCAAATTACAAAGAAAGAAGTAACAAACATGTGCAGATAATCAAAAAATCAGAAATATAACAATATATTGGATACCTAACAATATGTGTAGTATGAAACTAAAACTTCATATTTCAACATCTCCTGAAACTACGTCAAAATCTTTATCAAATAGATTAAAACGGCGCCAAAATAATATGTAAACAAACATGAACTGTCATACTGTCATAATAATAATTATTGACAGTCACTGACACTAATGACTGTCAACGGGTACGCGTGTGTGCGAGAATGTGGAAAATTGCGATTATTTAAAAAAAATCTGTTTTATTGTCCACAAGAAGACTGTTGAGCTGAAATTGGTTGCGATTTAAGCTCATCATTTTTTACCGGTTCCGCCAAGACATAGAAATAGTAAATATTTGGTTGGGTTTAGCTAAAAATAGTAAAAACACTACGCAAACGACGTACAACGCCATCTGAGCGGCTAAAATTGGTAACTATCTGTAACGAATCCCCTTAACAACAATCAAAATAAATTAATTTATGCCACACCTGGCCTTAAAGTGGCTTTTTCCGCACGCAGCGCGTACGGAAAAAGCCGCTTTCTAGCCAAGTGTAGACATAAAATGATGTACACAACACGGGAGGTAATAAAGAAAGCCCTCGATTGCATATTTACGTCCCTCGCTTGCAGCTCGGCTGCAAACTTCTGCGATCTCGGCCTTTGTATTACCACCCTAGTTGTGTAATGTACTATAACTCAAACTATTAACTTACGTTTCCAACACTGCCCGGATAAAATCAATTAGTCATTTACTTGCCCCATGTTTTGATTTTAAAATGACAAAACTAAAAATAAGGCATCATCTCGACCATGACGTCACAAGTCAGTGTTTCGTACTAAGCTGCATACTTTCTGAGCTTTTTGACATTTCATAAAAAGAAGCTGATTTGATCTGTTATCAAATAGTCTGTTGTATGACTGTACGATCACATGACGTCTACTAAAAAGCGGATTCACCTTATTAAATATGTTAATTTAATAAGTGATTCAAACGTCACGTATAGCGAACGTTCATTACAAACAGGTTTTGCAGTAGAAATGCAGTATTGACGGCTAGGATGAGTTCCGCAGACCACGCGATACCAGTTTCCAGCGGGGCCACTAAACTAGCTATGCTAAAAATCATTTATTTTAAACACCAAGTGTATCTTCTAAGTCTTTTATTGTCAGAGTGGTCTTAGCGATTTGGATACTAGGCTTCTTGAATTCCGGTTTTCGTTGGTGGACTTTCAAACTTCCTTTCACGATGTGTTTCGATTTCTGGCGGTGCGAGAGCACTCTTGTGGATCGGATGATTTAGTTATGGCTTTTAAAAGGGTTGTTCATCAGATTAGTAATTAAGACTATGTCAAACTATGTTAAAAACAGTCAGGGGTATCAAGAGGACTACCACTCTCTTTTTAACCGTGGTCCCACCGCTATGTCCCACTGGCGGGTGCACTGGTAAAGAGTTTTAACTTTTAAGTTTTCATTTAACTACAGTTAAAAGGGGCGGTGATCGGTTGGTTGCCCCAGATATACGGGTATGGCTTACCCATTTTAAACTGAGCTCTTCTACTTAAGACTACAATACCATTGAGTGGCTAACCACAAATTATGATAATAAGCTTGTAGTAAAACAAGATAATAAACGCCTTGGAAGGTTAATATAGATTTTCTACTCTATTTTTTTGGACAATAGACTACAAAATACACTAAGCCTACTGCGGATTAGCGACTTCACATACATCTTTGAATTTCTTCGCGGATGTATCCAGGTTTCCTCACGATGTTTTTTCTTCACCGAAAAGCTAATGTTAATTATCTAATAATATGTGACGTTCCGCAGGTAAAGGTACCTTATGGCGGGTAGGCGCTTACGCTGTTATTAACGGCACTCCTATATTAATTTGATGCTACACGACGTAAGTGCCGACCCTCCATAAGGTACCTTTTCCTGCGGAACGTCACATATTTCGTACATAAGTTCCTAAGATAAGAAAATAAATACCAAACCCAAAAGAATGAGACATGTGAAAGAGCCCTTGAGGCCTACTTGCAGGTATAAATTATTTCATTTTATTTAAAAAATATCGCCATGATCGCTGTCACTGTGGCCCCAGAAAGACAGTTCCCGGCGAAAGTAGCCAAGTTCAATAACACTCCGACAGTACCGCTGCGTCGCCCGCGCAGCCGCCCGCGTCCGACCCACATGGCAAGATGAAGCTGCTGCTGATACTGTGTCTGGCCGGTCTGCCGGGCGTGCTGCCCGCCAAGTACCTGCCCAAATGGAAGAAACAGGTAGGATCCCGTGGATATAAAGAAACACCCTTTTTACTCGATTTAGTCTATTTTCTCTATTGAAGACGAGTCTTAACACGTTCACTGTCCATACAAAACTATCGGACTATGTATATCACAAGTCCAAACTGTGGAATCAGTATGGGGGAGTGACCCCATAGTGGAAGCACGGAGTCCTGAAAAAACCCTCATGTCATCACCCCACATTGGGGGCACCAGGAAAGGGAACGTGTCAATGTTTTTTCGATGATACCTACCGTTTTTATCCGGGACTATTTTGCTGTCACAAGCCAAAAAACTGTACCTATCTATGAGACTCATATTAAAATCATGTAGTTCACGTTCACGTGTATTCTATTTTGCTTATTTTAATTTGCCGAAATTCAAGCTGAAATTGCTTCTACACTTGTCTTCCACAACACACAAAAACCAAAAAATATTAGCTCCGTTACGAAACTATCATACCTATTCTTCAATCAGTTTATCAATAGGCACTATAATTCTTTTCTCAATACATATCCTATTAATAATCCGGATTAAAAACATTTCAAAAATGTCTAGCTGCCTTTATCTTTACGTTTTATTTTTTGTTTTTTTTTTTTTTTATAGAAAGTAGGGAAGATGCTGATATAGTGTCGATACTTTTATAAATGGATAGGATAATTTTTCCAAAGGTAATTTCTTAGTTCAACGTCATGAATTCATGATACATTGTGTTGTCTTTTCGTAAAACACGCTCCAGATACGTTTTAATTATTTATTCCATGAACTACAGTTTACAAGTTTAGCAGCATATTAATCGACACTATTTTTAAAGTCGGCTAATGCGTTGCCGCCAAAAAGCCATAGATAATAAATGAAACCGAATGGAGGTCAATCATTCCTACATTAACAAATAAGTTTTATGGACCTTAAAAAATAATTAAATATAAATGTATAGCAATTGATTGACCCCTACGAATGTATGGCTATGTAGGTATCTACGCGAATAGCACAAAATTAAGTGTTAACTTCTTTCATTCACTCATTCATTCTTGGATTCGACTGGCCCTCTTTATAGAGGGAAGGGCATCCGAAGCCGGTAGTAAATCTTGTCTATTGAAACGAATAGTAAAATGTAGTGTCGAAATGAATACAACTGTTGTTTTCAATTGCAGCATTCATTACTCCACATATCGTCTCATTGACTTTATAATGTTGCAAAAACTGCAATATTTATACATACTTAGATGCATGTACGGACATCAATCGTATAACGGAACATAATAGTAATGTGTATAATCCAAACAGTGTTGTAAGTTGTAACATAATATGTGCAGGATAATACACATAAGTTTCTGTCAAAAAACAAATGTTATACTTACTACGCTGGCTCAGCGACCCAAAGTGGATCTTGGCCTCCGACACCAAGTTACGCCAGTCTTTCCTGTAGCTTGTCGCCAATCGATATAGCCGATATAGGTTCCTGGAAGCTGACACAGGTCTTTTTGGACTTCGTCGATCCAACGATACCAAGGACATCCCACCGGACGTCGCTTTTTAGGGTTCCGTACCAAAATGGTAAAAAAGGAACCCTTATGGTGCGACTCTGTCTGTCTGTCTGTCTGTCTGTCTGTCTGTCCGTCTGTCACAGCCAGATATCTCAGGAACTACTGATGCTATCGATTTGAAATTTGGAATAGTGTTAAAAGTAGCTAACCCGAGCTTATTGGACATAAAAAATATCTTGTACCTTTTTTACTTTTTTTTTTAAAGGCTCCGTAATGGGACTTTGAAAATTGAAAGTAGGGCTATTATATTGAGTGGGGTATCAAATGAAAGGGCTTAATTTGTAGATTAAAACACCATTTTTATTTTTTTTCTTAAATAAGTAGTTTTTAATTTATACATTTTTATGTACCATTCCCCTCCTATTATCTCCGAAGTTACTGATCAGAAAAATGTATCATAATTACTGATTATCAATATCAACCTGAACATTACAGGAAAAATAGAACGGTCTTCCTAACTTTAATACTTTTTTAGAAATTTACAAAAACTTAATCCATCCATTAATCCATCTAGCGGAGAGTAGCAAAACTAAGCGATGGCCTTTTTCACGCTAGGGGATTTCCGGGAAAAAAACTAGATGGCGCTAAAACACTAAACATTTAACGATGTTATAATTGAACAAAGAAACATAGTATAGTAACAATTAGTTCGTAAACAGCTAATAATAAATAAATTTAAATACTGTGTCACGTTTGCAAAGTTAAATAATTGTAAATAATATTATAATTATTTTACCAAGCTTATACATAGATGGCGTTGTAAATTCGGGGAACAGCATTTTGTATGGAGAATAACAGTCCTCTTGATCTAATGGTCCTTGCTATTAAATAGAATCATTACACGTCAGGTTCTAAATATTACAGGGAAAATATAACTGTTTTCCTAACTTGCACCGATTTTTAGAAATTTGCAAAAATCATAACACATACTTATTTGCTTCTACTAAACAAATCGACATACAGTTTTTCTTGAACTATTCGCGTATCTACTTATGAGTTTGTATGGAACCCTCGGTGCGCGAGTCCGACTCGCACTTGACCGGTTTTTTAAATTTCGTTCAACGTATTTGACATTGACAACAATCAAAATAAATTAATTTTATGTTACACCTGTCCATAAAGTGGCTTTTTCCACACGCTACGCGTACACAACACGGGAGGTCATAAAGAAAGGCCGATTGGAACCATAATTTGACGGTTAGCTTTTAGTACATTACACAACTGTTGTGTAATGTACTAAAAGCTAACCGTCAAATTATGGTTCCAAAACTGCTCGGATACAATAAATTAAACTCATTTTCGTGCCACCAACGATTTTAAAATGACAAAAACCAAAAATAAGGCACCGTATTGAGCATGACGTCACAAGTCAGTATTTCATACTAAAATGCATACTTTCGGAGCGTTTTGGCACATTATAAAAATAAGTTGATTTGGTCTGTCATCAAGTAGCCTATTCCCTTCGTGATGATATATTATGTACTTTCTTTGATGATATGATTATGATATGTATCTCCTTTGATCCTACGGAGGAGCGTGCATCTCGTGAGTCAGCCACTTTCTAATATGAGCGCGAGAAAGCCGTAGAAAGCGGGTCGCGAGGAAAACCCGGGTGAAAACACTAGTCATTCAAAACAAATACACGTGTGGTCCTTGTCGATCGAGTTTTGGACAGCGTGCGTTGCTAGAATAATGACGTTAGTATTAATCCTATCTGACGCTTAGTGGTAGTTACAAACATTGGTGGTTCGGTATGAGTTAGATGTAAACATTTTTTTTGACCACGGAGACTCCTTACATCTTCATTAATTTTAGTAGTCAAATTATTTGGATATTTTTATTTTGGTGCCTAGAGATACCATTTTCACTTCTAAAACTTGTAGTTTAAGTTTATTGCAATGCAATGGATCAGACCATCTTTCGGTAAAAAAATAAAAACTACTTATGCCCAGCCAGTTATTTGATACTTTTGACAGTACTAGGTATGACTTTTACGTTATTATCTAATCACGTTGTTATGATTAATGTTTTTAAAACAGTAACTGGTGTGTCTCTTATGGCTTTTCTTCTCACCAGAGGCACAGAATAAGTAATAAAACTACGTGGAAGTCTTTCTATGTAACAAAACTGACGATCGGGTTTCACCACAGGTCGTGTCGGACCGTGTCGGTAGGTGTCGGAACGCATCGGATCCGACCGTCTCTCTCTATCGCATAACGCGTGCTCTTTCTGGTCTAAGCTACTCCGGAGGGTCAACATTTGGTACCTACTAGTAGCCGCACGACGAAATCGCGGAGTGAGGCACTCCTGACGCTATTAATAAGGGATATTTACTTGACAAGAGCATTGTTGACCTGCCGATCGTTGGAGTCCGCTAGATGCAGGCAGCGTAGTGGTCATGGTGGCGTTCATCAATGCCACGAATATGCCTGCCTAAATATATGATATGCCGCGAACTCTACCATTGACAAGACAACCGATGGCGGCATAAAACGTGAGACCGTTTAAGGCCGAGCCACACCGGCTGCGTACACGTCTGCGTGCGTGTGGCGTACGCGTTGTATAGTATGAATGTTTTTCAAAATGGCGGCTAGTCACGCTCAAAGTCAAGGAGCTGCAGCGTACAGTGCTTGCACACGCAGCCGGTGTGGCTCGGCCTTTATTGTGCAAGACTTTGGAGGAGGCCTGTGTTCAGCAGTGGAGCTGAGAGTTAAAATCACAGAAATGTATGGAGATTGGAGATAGAAGGAATGGTTCGTCGATTTGTATGAGAAGCAAGCAATACATTTTTCATTTCATTTGGTTGTATTTGATCAATTAATTATACCATAATTATCAGATTTTCAAATGTTGACGGAAACTGAAGTTGACGGCGTCCAAAGTCGTCATTGTCACTTTTTAGCACGCGAGCTACATACACTTTTTCCTTCTAACTCGATATATTTCTGTGGTTAAAATGATGATGATGATGATTGGCAGGCATGCGAGCTGCCAGCGGTGCAGAGCGAGCACAGCCACTACGTGTGCGACGACAAGGGCGAGCCCAAGTGTCTGCCAGGCTGGCAGGGGGACCTCTGTGACGTGCCCATATGCAAGAAGGGCTGCGATCCGCTGCAAGGTAAGACATGTGACTGGAAGACTTCTTCACACTTTAAACATAGGTAATATCATGTGTTAACTCAGCTAGCTTTTTTGAGCTTAAACAATGCTAGCCCATTGAGATGTCATAATTATCAGCAGTGGCTAGCTAGGGGGGTCCACACCCCGGATGCAATCGCTGAATGCAAATCCCCGGCCACCAAAAAAAACTTGATGGTAGGGTAAGTTTGCCACAACAAAACCTCAGCAGCATGGGAAACCCAGCCAGCACAAATGACTACGAGTTCAGTATCCTCTGAAATATCTTGTGACCTTGATTTTGTAGTATTCTGAGTTAAGTATAAGAGATAGCTAAGTTTGATCACATCATAAACATTCGATTGCGTGCTCGAGTTGCTTATTTAATACGCTAGAGGTGCTGTTGTCAACTTGTCATATGCAAAAAGAAATTACTTATTTACGAAGAGAAGCTCGGTTGCCCAGTAAGAATTCAAAAGATTTCGTGGATTGATTGTTTGGATGATACTACAGGTTGTAGAAAGTTTCCAATAATGGTGGGAAAGTTCTCAAACATTTTTGGAAACATTCATTAGAATTTTAAGAAAGTTGCCATCTTATAACTAGGATTTGCAAAATGTATGATTGGAGAAATTATTTTTTAGAAGTTTTTTCAAAGTGTCGTTTTTGGAGCTTTCCAGCGGCACAACAGAAGTCGGATAATTCTAATTGTTATTTTATGGCAGGTTACTGCAAGCGGCCAGGCGAGTGTCGCTGCAAGCTGGGCTTCTACGGCGAGCGCTGCAACAAGTGCATCCCGCTGCCAGGCTGCCAGCACGGCAGCTGCAACGTCTCCTTCGAGTGCGTCTGCAGGGAGGGCTGGGACGGCCTCTTCTGCTCTGAGCGTGAGTTCTGCTCTACCATAGCTATGAAATCAGCTTTAACGGCAGGTTACTGCAAACGGTCAGGCGGGTGTAGCTGTAAGCTCAGCTTCTATGTCGAGAGCTCCTGCAGGGTGGACTGGGACGGCCTCTTCTGCTTTGAGCGTGAGTCTTGCTCTATCATTGCTAAGAGCTTAGGATACTGCAATAGCCACGAGATTTCGCTGCAACGTGGGCTGCTACGGGAGCACAGCTCCCGTCCCTTGCTCCATCTCGTTGCAGTGCTGCAAATGCATTAGTTGCAATGTCTCCTTCAAGTGCGTCTGCAGAGGGGGGCTGGGACGGTCTCTTCTACTCTGAGGTGATGATTGAGTTGACCTCTATAATCGCTATGAGGTTATGATCAGATACTGAAAACGAAAGCTTCTGCAAGAAGGGCTGGGATTTCCTCTTCTGTTAAAAACGTTAGTATAATTTGGCCCAAGTACTCGTAAAGGTATAATCTCCACACTCCTGCCCTTCGTGCAACTGCATCTTCCAGCTGAACTTTAGTTTCGCGAGCCATAATTGAGTCATCCACAACCTGGATAAGAACGATTGACGATCTCGTTGTTGTGCACAGCGAGGAAAAATTGACTCATGAACGAGTATATATTGGTCAGCGTAGATTCAAATGGGGTCACGGGACAGGCGAAGTAATGTCCCTTGCGCGAATCGAGCCTAAATTTACTGATAATCACGTTGTCTAGAGCCATGATGAGCATTGGCTGGTGGGGTGCCTGCTAGCTAATTTACTTCTTGTTGCATAAACTGCTATGCTCGCGAAGTGTTTCATATTTCTGTAGTCAAATTAAAGGGAGCATACCTTATTTTTCTGGGTAACGTTCCAGTTTTGCTAAACTCCTGATTGGGAATTAGTTTCCATGGAAACGAACATACTGACGATATCACGTTCCTCCATCGATCACAATAACCACACAGCCAACCAAGCTTTTTTAAATAAACTAACAGATAAGTATTGTATATGCCAATTAGGGTTTGCAATATTTGTTGAATTTTAATATTCGAATAATACGAATACTTAGATTTCCATTATTCGAATATTCGAATAATTCGAATATTTTCGAATATTTACCAAAAAACTTATTGCGAGCGTTTGAAATCACGCAAATAGTATCACAATAAACTAGCAAGTTATCTACTATGAATAAACAGAGTTCAAAGAGAGAGAATAGCTGTTTCCATTACATATTACATTCCATTCATAAGGCCCATAGCGAAAAACCACTCTTCTACTCGGTATACTTACTTACTGGTCAAACAAACACATTGATCTCGCTCGAGATATTCCGGAATTTCAGATGACGCCGTGAAAATGAGACGCTGCATGTTTAGAAAACTGAAAATGATCTTTGCGTCGTGACAGATCTTTGTTCAGTGTATGTAGCAGTGCCGTGGCGGCCATAGAATCCGATTCCCACCGGCTTGCCCATTTTGAAGCCCATTTTTGCCCATATGACCGGAGTATGAGGAGCAGATTTGGATTACTCTTTCTTCAGGAGTAGTAGTACTCCTGAAGAAAAAGTAGTCCAAATCTGCTCCGGCTTTACTAAGTATATATTTAACGCCACGCTACTGGTTTGTAGCCAGTGAAGATATACGAAGTAGAAGCGTAGTCTCTCACTATGAGCATAATGAAACGAGGACCACTTGGCGCTCACAAACACTGACCAAGCTGTGTTTGAAAACAACACCCTATGCATGTTGTATGTAACTTCACAAAAATATACTCGGTGGAAATACCCTCTAGGGACGAATGGGCAAATGAACAAACGTTCTTCGAAGAGCGCAGCCTAATCTGGTTCACGGATGGCTCAAAAAAAGGTGATGACGTAGGATGTGGAGTCTATGGACAAAGGCCAAAACTCAGGGTAACCGTCAGCATGGGTAAAGAGGTCTCAATCTTTCAAGCGGAGGTTTTCACCATCAACAAATGTGCGGAACTCATCCTTGAAAAGAACCCTAGACACCGTTGCTTGGCTGTCCGAGTTGATGTAGATACATACACTCGGACAGCCAAGCTGCTCTGATGGCTCTAGATTCACTTGAGTCACATTCTAAACTTGTCCAAAACTGTAAGGTCAACCTGAACACCCTGGCCATATCCAACAAAGTTACACTTAGATGGGTACCAGGACACTCCGATATACACGGAAACGAACAAGCAGACGAACTTCCAAGGAAAGGAGCCGACAAACCCCACGTCGGCCCGGTACCGTTTTATGGTACCACAAAGCAAAAAGCCTACTCTCTGCTACAGAACCTTTACAAATGTAGGGCAATCGAGCACTGGAAGTCCGTAAAAGGACAATACCACTCGAGAACCTTTATTGAAGGGTTCAACAGCAAAAAATCTACGGAGTTATTATCACACAAAAGATTTAAAATTTGCTCAGTGACCAGAATCCTCACTGGCCACTGCAAACTGAACAAACACCTGTTTCAAATGGGTATGAAACAAGATCCAGCGTGCAGGTTCTGCCAAGAGTCAGAGGAGACTGCCATGCACATCCTTTGCTCATGCGGACCACTCATGCGCAAACGCAGTATCCATCTAGGGCGACACATTTTGTTTCCGGATGCGATACAACTACTCACTGCCCAAAGAATCTGGAATTTCCTAGACTCAACGGGCCTCTGCAGTGAAATATAACAAAAGGGCTGCCACAATAGATCAGCAATAGTCTAAGCGGCATATAAAAGGCCCAAAACCTTCAACAATAACAATAATGAACTATCTCAGAGTCGCTCAACGCGCTATGGAGAGAACTATAATCTTGATCGGAGTCCTTTTAAGAAGTCAAATCAGAGATCTGTAGAAGAACTAAGGTGAGCGATAAAGCGGTCAGAGTTAAAAAGTTGAAGTGACAATGGGCTTAGCATACGCCACCGGTTTTTCGAGCTAGATTACTCGATAAACCAATGCGCGATGGGACCTAAAGGTTCTCGAATGAAGATCATGAACCGGAAAACGCAGCGTGCTCACAAGATGACGTCCAGGTTAGGATCACCAGCAGTTGATGGCGGCAATAAACGTCGTCCATTTGATTGTTAATGTCTTTAGGCGATGTTTATATTCAGCAGTGGACACCTCCGTGTTAAAATTAATGACAAAACTACGAAACCCAGCAAATAGTAATTAAATTAGGCACAAAAATGCAATTTTAATAATAGCTTGAGCTAAGACTGCACTATTTGCGCCTTTGTATGTTCCTAGTGCTGGGCCGTGGGCCTGCTCCATGGATACCATGGGCAAATGCGTTTGTTATACCGGTACAGAACCCTAGTTTGTTTAGTAGCTCTTAAATTACGGATTAGACAAAGTCAAGGTTTTCCCTGAGGCCTCTTTCGAATTCTACGCCACGAACTGCTAACGGTTCGAGATTGATCTTAAAACTTCACGAAAATATTGTTTTACTAGCTGTGAACCCGGCTTCGCCCGGGAAAAATGTAAAAAATCACAAACCCCCGTTTTACTTCCTTAGAAATATTTTCTTATTTTTAACAGACATTACAAAAAGGAGGATGTTGAACTGATGGCTGAGTTCCAAACATTAAAATAATGTTGAAGTCGTTTTTGGTTTAAATTATCCAAATTAAATTATTGTTGTTACACTATATTTCCCGTTAGTGAGCACAGCTCTCCCCTTTAAATTAGAATCGCCCCGGTCCAGAGGCGGCGTTAGACGTAGGCGACGTGGGCCACCGCCAACGCCACGCGGTCCAAGGGCCCTCGCGCCTCGACGGCAGCACAGCAAAAAGAGCTTCGTCACCAGTTAATAATACCATTAACCGTCTTCATGGAACAGCAAAGGGCCTCGCGAAATATCTTTTGTCCACAGCAAATTTAGGTCTTGCTGCGCCACTGTCCCGGTCCCGGGCAAACTCTGGCCGGGACCCGGCGGAAGAAATACATCTAAATCATCCCACTATCTTCGCCGCGGCCGGCCCCATCCTCGTCATCCAATTTGTGGCAGCCACTTAGCGTCAGTTTAGTCAACCTATGTGTGTGGCAGATGTGGCTAGCCCGGGCACAGTCCATCTTCAACCTGGCGGGTTTGGACCCTGCATCAGCAACGCGGTTTTGTATGCGCAGTGTGGTGTTCCAGACCCGGTCAGGTTCGTGTCACTCCTCTTTCAATTTAGACCTTCTTCAAAAAGTATAGAATCATCTTATGGAGTTTATGTTTAGTTTATTTTATGGAACGGTTCCTGTGTATGTAGAAGTGCCCGCGAGAGGTAAAAATTAAGATGGCGCTACTATCACAGGTGGGTAAATGTTGCAGCAAATCGCCAAAAATTATTTGACTTTTGTTAATTCATTAGTGAAAATTGTTAATTTAATAAAAAAACATCTGACCTACATACTTAACTGATTCCCCGTATAAGATAGTTATCCTTACCTCTATCCTCTATATTATGGGGGTAAAATTAACTTCCATCCACTATTTTGCCCTCAATAGAAAAGGAATTTTCGAAAGAATTAGTATATATTTGAACATTCCCACCTCCAAGACAAAATAAAAAAACATTAGGGAATATGCATAATATTTCTTGTTTACTTTAACGAAAGCTCTTTCATATAAGAAACAGGAGGCAAAAAGTATTTTTCGAATAAGTATAAAAATAACCAAGATACCATCAAAGATTCAAAAAATCAAAAAACGTACTATAACATCATAGTCCATGTCTTACCAACAGGTGAGATAAAAGTTAAAAAATTAAACTTAAAAAGCTACAATACCGAGTTTCGCTCAAGTCACCACTTCAGAAGGATTAAATACAAAAGTGCATCAAAACTGCCTATTCCTTGTTTTTTAAGCTTAGAATTTTAACTGTCATTTTCGCCTGACGTTGGTTCGTTTTCATTGAGCAATGAGACAATAATATTGAGCAATTTTCACTTATGTCAGTAATGTATTAGGTACGTTTTAAAAAATAAAGCAAGATGCATAATATTTTCCTGTTAAAAGATCGTTTTCTTTGAAATAATATTCGTAACGATATCGCACGATTTTTCTAATTAAAAAACACCGTAAACTTACGTCGCGGTCAAAGTCACACGTTACGCGCGCTTCCTTAAACTATATCAGTTTCCGAACGCAGCAAAGAAACATGGCCGACTGTTTTTGGCGTTATTCGTATTATTTTACATCTTTATACGCTTATTTCTCCGTTATACGAATTTTGCGGATATAAGTTGTCGATTCGAAAGTGTTATTTTTTTACGCTTTAATTTTTGAGACGCTTTTCGTTCAGGTCTACCGTAGGGCCCGGCTAAATTATTAATATAGATTGTCTAACTAATCAGGCGGGCTTAATCTTTACGTAAAGAATAATGAACCCTGGCGATTTTCAAAGAAAAATTAATTAATTCATCCATCATTTTTAGTATTCGAAATATTCGTTTTATTCGAATAATGAATACTTTAATATTCGAATATTATTTCCGGCGAATATCAATGATATTTTATAAGAAGATACGTTATACGCATACTCGCCAGCTGAGAAATATGCTTCCAAGAAAGCAGCAGCACACATTGGTACCTCACTGTACGGTGTACATACTCACACATATTAACAGATTGCATAAAAGAGATGGCATAGTTACAATAATGCAAAAAAGAGACAGCTAGCTTTTTGTTACTTGCGCGATTAATTTTTAAACGTAACCGAGTGAACCCTTCGGCTAGTTTCGGATTGACTCGGAGCCTGCTCGGCGCTCGCAGATTAAGCACGCAGAAGGTTGGTTATCCTTGTCACTCTCATTGTCAAAGACGTAAGTTTGTCTCTTTCATTCAAATGACCTCTATGGTAGTAAGATGGCGTCGTATTTGAAAAATAAAATAATAAAAATGATAAAATTAAATTATTTCAGCGTACTTACAGGTGATATGTGATCCCTTGCGCTTTGTTGCACTTTTTGCTATGATTGGTGCACTTTCTGATCACACACGACGGCATTTTTTTTGTGAATCTTGTAAATATTCACCCTTGACATCGTCGTGCGTTTCGTTGACCGACCCGCGAGGGACTACCCACTACAAAAAGGGCACCAATACAATTATCGTGGTTTCAGTGCTTCACTTTTGGAGTGCTTGTAACCTATCTACTTATAAAATATCATTGGCGAATATTCGAATATTTCGAATATTCGAATATTCGAATTGCAAACCCTAATGCCAATTGCCAAGTATACACAGAGTCTCGAACTGTTTCGCTAGATAAACACTACCGTATGAGAAAGCACGAAATTATGTAAGTAAATAAAGACACATGTCTAATTGAAACATCACTGTCGATACGCTCTTTTAGCACTGCAGTACTGACCCACATACAAATCGGCCTTATTCAGCACGATCTCTAAACGGTTAATAGCGGTGATAAAAGGATGTAGAATGGCTATCGATGTCACCGTTATGAATAACAGAATCTCTTTGTGGCCTATGCGTATCTTTCGCTGCATTCTATCGAAACCCAACTGCGCAAACTGGTTCGTTGGAAAACCAGATACCAGCTGTTGTCAATAGACAACAACAACAAACGTTAGTCACGAATGACTATGCTTATTTAGTTGTATTTAAGTTTGATGTAGAACAGTCTTTTGTTTCGGCATTGGCCACACCTTAAACCGGTTCGCATACGTCCAAAACGATGCATTTAGAGTAAGGTAGACATACGTGTGCTTGACGCTGTCCCAATAGTCGCCATCTCATTAGCAATAGAGATGACAGCAGGATGTCGACTATTATGCATTAGCGCGTCGAGCACTGGGACTTTTACCTTAGGTACCTATAAACTTATAATAGTTACCCGGCATCAATTAATTTGAACGCCTATAAATTCATATTGACCACTAGGTGGGTATTACTTGTGACCGACGCAACTGTGTTATTCCAACAGTTAAATTTGATTGATCAATGTATTAACAGATATCGTTTTAGTATGAGTTACCTATGTGTTAAGTATCTTCCCTTTGGGCTGTAAAGCCTTATGCTATTAAGTATGTCACGAACAAAACTCTCTTCGGTATCTGTGTAAAAAAAGTTATGTGTACTCAATACGTTTATTTAAACTTTATTGCACAAAATAAAGTTTATCACACAAAAAAATTATAAAGATTGAGTTCGCTTGAAAGTTAGAGATGTAGGTCATTAAGTCATTAAGCCGTATTGTAATGTGCACAAGAGTGACGACAGAAGTGTTCTGAAATCTGTACCCTTATGTATTGTACCTACCTACTGTTTTAGCGATCTGCCGTTCGGACTGCCACGCAACCCGCGGGTTCTGCGAGTCGCCGGGCGAGTGCCGCTGTCGACTGGGCTGGTCGGGTCCGACCTGCCGCGCCTGCCAGCCGCTGCCCGGCTGCCAGCACGGCTACTGCGACAAGCCGCTCGAGTGCAAGTGCCTGCCCGGGTACACCGGCCTGCTGTGCCAGACGCGTGAGTATTTTATTTTTATTTATTTATCGGTTTGCCAACAGATACAACACCAACATGACGCCTGAACACTGAATTCAGGAGTTTCTTCTTTCCTTGGACAAAGAAAGAAAGAAACTCTTGTTCTGCTTGGGTAGAAGAACAGGTGAGGCCAACAGGTCAAAGCTCGTGTTTGATTCTTAGACTCAAGAAAAGATCATAAGCGCGCCTTACAAGGAACCTTGCTGAATTTGAGAGAGAGAGAATTTTGAGAACGCACTATGACTATGAGTAACTTAACCCTACTTTGCCCAATACTCTACTGTTGTTTACAGGCACATTTGTATATTTGGAGTAGGTTCAGTCTGACCACGATTTTTTTCTCGTCTCCAGCGATCTGTTCGACGGGATGCCACAGCGAGCGGGGCTACTGCCGGCGGCCGGGCGAGTGCCGGTGCAAGGTGGGCTGGACCGGGCCCACGTGCGCGCAGTGCCACCCGTACCCCGGCTGCGTGCACGGCACCTGCAGCAGGCCGTGGGAGTGCGCCTGCGAGCCTGGCTGGGGCGGCATGCTCTGCGACGAAGGTAGCTTCTTTCAACTGTGACCCTTAACTATGAAGGCAGTTGGTTTGTGGTGGATGTAAATTGTGGTCACTATAGATAGATGTAACCGTAAAAATAACTTACCTAAGAGGCTCAATAATGATGATATAGTGATATCCAACTATTATGTAACTTAAGTTTTATCCACATTTGGACTGTTCCTTTTAACTTCATGTATAAGTAAAATCTATACACACCGGTAGCACTTGTAGCAGAAAAAGCGCAAGCAAGATGGTCTGAGCTGAGGACTGTTATTCTCAGTGTCCATTGCTCAATGAACGTACTGTCAAATATTTTGGAACACAATATCGCCATACCAATTCAATACAAATAAGTGGT
The DNA here is from genome assembly GCA_947034925.1 of Eudemis profundana. NCBI lineage: Eukaryota > Metazoa > Arthropoda > Insecta > Lepidoptera > Tortricidae > Eudemis > Eudemis profundana. The sequence continues at coordinate 18,268,136 of OX344808.1, read as the reverse complement.
CTAAACTTTGTCTTGCATCCTTTGTTTATTAGTTAGTTGTCAAAGGAAGATAAATTATATACATAATTCCCTATGCTCATATTGTAATAAAAAATTCCAGAGTTGAACTACTGCGAGAAGAACTCTGACACCTGTAAGAACGGAGGCAAGTGTCAGTCCCTGGAGTCAGGAGACGGCTACTTCCGCTGCCAGTGCCCGGCCGGGATTAGTGGGAAGAACTGCGAGAACCTCCCCGACAGCATGACCACGCCCACCCCGGACAACTCCACGGAGATTCTAGAAGCTTCCAGCGAGGCCGACACCACCACGGAGCTGACGAAGGAACCCAGTGAAGAGAATGAGACTGAGTAGCTTGTTCGGCGTAGTTTAGTATTTTAGATGTTTTGTGGAAAGGTTTACTAACATATCAAAAGACTTAAAAATGTAATTGAGATTGAATTTAGTCTGGTCGACCTGTGTAATATTATTCTGGCCCACCAGGTAATACTAGAATCATGGTACAATAAAACTAGGTACGTTTTTCTCGTGCAAGCTTATCGTGACGTAGAGAAGTTCACTTTCGTCACAGTAAGAAATAGTACTTCGTACACAAGTTTCTCTTTCTAACAAAACTGACGTTCGGGTCCGACCACCGGACGGAAAGCACCGAATCGGACCGTTTCTCTGTATCGCATAACGCGTGCTCTTTCTGGTCGCTGGCTAAACGCCCCCAGAAGGGCAACATTTGTTACTAGTAGGTAGCCGCGCGGCGAAATCGCGGAGTGAGCCACTCCTGCTTTCGTTAGGAACATACCTATCTTGTCTTATTGTACTATGGTTGAAAAATGGTTGGTAGGTACTGATCGCCCCTAGTATGATACTGTTTATGGACGACGCCAAACATTCGTTCTGATCCAATGACTGATGAAATGCATGTTTTACGTGAGTGACATGCTACCTTGCTAGGAGGTTTAGCCATAGTAAAGGTTTCACTCAAGGAACTCTTACAATCTGGAGGAAGTTGTCCATAAACTAATGCTAATTAAATTATATGAAATGTGTATTATTCGGTAAAGTTGTTATTCTCAAATGACTGAATTTGCTTATTTATTTTCCTTAGTTAGTTGAAGGTTTAGAATTTCGAAAATTGATTGTGAAATAAATATGACTGCGTGTATTGATAAGTGAATTAGTCTAAGTTATTTATTTTTTAGCAGTAAGACGATGAAATAAATTATGTGAAATGTTTAAGATTGAGTTTTAATTTTAATAGACGATAACATTTTAACGAAATTAACTCATATCATGCACCAAAACTTTGGATGTCTACTTATTCGAAATCATCAGGCACTGAAATACATAAATGAATTCAGTTAAAATCGACCATAGAAACAATATTAGTGATTAATTGAAAATTAAGGGATTGCTAGTAGAACAAAGTTAATGTCGTTAAACGGACTGAAATACATAGGTAGCTACCCTACCGTAAGGTCGGGGTACCTACTTCGACCAACTCAAGAAAACTTGGAATGAAGATGACAAATTTATGGTCTGATACAAAAATGATGGCAAAAGACTGAGCTGAGGGAAAAAAGTCCGATTTTTACAAAAATGTGAATATCTCGAAAACTAAGGCATTTTTACTAAACCTAAAATCAGATATTTGGGCCGCCTTGAGACGCCCTATCATCTGTTAAAGGATTATCCATGGTTTTTGGGACACCCTGTATGTACCTACAAATTTGTACGGAACCCTCGGTGGGCGAGTCCGACTTGCACTTGTCCGGTTTTTATGTTTTACATGTGTAGCCTGTACTAGTCTCTTAACATTCCTTGTCAATATTTAGTTATGCGTGAATAATAATTTTAATGAAGCCATGATCAAAATATTTTAACCACCACTATTACGCAAGTGTTACACATAGCGGCGATTCCTAACGTTTATAATTTTTCCTAATCTGTATTGGGTTCACACAGAAGGTAATAAAGTCCTATTTGGGTCGACGGCATTTTGCAATATTGAATGGTTTTTGCGAGTTTGACAATGCGAGTGCTAAAATGTTGGACATTGCTCTACGATCGCTGATAGATAGGGTGACAAGGCGATAGTTTGAGTCAAGAGGAACATGTCTGATTAGATAGGCTATTTATAGTTTTTTAGAAATTCGTACACCGAATATAACTATACTTTTACTCTCTCGGGTGTTGCAACGCATCCTGCAGGCTTATGATGCTACGCTTTGTCACGCGATACACACACACACACACACACACACACACACACACACACAGACACAGTACACACAGTATTTGTCAGAACGTGACGGATGCTTTATCGTTTATTTATCGCGTGACAAAGCGTAGCATCATAAGCCTACAGAACGTTGTGGTGAGAAAACATATTCAAGACGAAATTCCATGTAGGTACTTAGTTTAAATAATGTAAGCGAGATTCTTGTCAAGAACGATAAATTTTAAATTTCCGAGAACATTCTCATCTATTTTTTGTAAAGTTACCGCAACTTGCACATCTGTATCTTATTGACACTTACGATTATGCAATAGTACATTACACAACTAGGGTGGTAATACAAAGAAAGGCCGAGATCGCAGAAGTTTGCGGCCCGAGCTGCAAGCGAGGGACGTACATATGCGATCGAGGGCTTTCTTTATTACCTCCCGTGTTGTGTACATCATTTTATGTCTACACTTCGCCAGAAAGCGGCTTTGTCCGTGCGCGAAGCGTACGGAAAAAGCCACTTTATGGCCAGGTGTGGCATAAAATGTTTTAAAAGCCCATCAAGTCTTTATATAGTCCTATTCCCAGAAACCGGTGGAATACTGGCCACCGCGCGCACTCAGTAAAAATGGCGGTTGCGTCGGAATCCGTTCGCGTATTGATTAATTTGTCGCTAAATATGTTGCGGCGGGCAATGGTTGGGATACCAGCGCCCGCGCCTACCCAGTGTCCATACCTTAAGCGATACAACCGCGAACATTGGATGGATTGGCCGTAATATTTGTTTTTTTAAAACTTAACAATTTGGTATGCATTATACGACCAAAGTTACGGTAGCCGAGTGGTTCGGCATGTGCCTGTCAAGCAGGGGTTGTTTGTTCGACTCCAGGCTTGTAGGTAGGTTGACAAACCAATGAGTTTTTCGAAACTTATGTACGAAATACGGTTTGATGTTTACCAATATTTTTTTGGTAAAAGAAAAACATCGTGGAGAAACCTGCATGCATTTGCAAAGAAATTCAAAGGTGTATGTGAAGTCCTCAACGCGCAATGGACCAGCTTGAGTGGGGACTACAGATCATTCACTCTCTTCTATGAGAATAGGCCTGTGCCCAGCAGTGCGACGTATATGGGCTGATAATGATGTGATACGACCAGCTGTTGTTCCATTTCCACTGGTACTTTGATTCCTTAATCCATAGACTGATCAGTTCTTGACTGGTAGTACCGTATCGGAAAACCCAGCTAAGATAGGCTTGAGACCTGATTTGCCGTCTTAGGCACTAGTCCCATCGCCGGCGAGTAAGCGAGTAAAGTTGGGCGAGTAGCATTAGGTACATTACGGATCTGGAAAGGTCGACTGATCACACTACTCCTGGTCAGCCCGCAATGAACTGTTACTCGTCCAACTTTACTCGCTTACTCGCCGGCGGTGGGACGAGAGCCTTACTACCGTCCTAGTCTAAAAGGCGACTTTTTACTATGAATTCCCATAGCAAAAAGTCGCCTTTTAGACTAGGACGGCAGCTTAGTCTAAAACGCGACTTTTTACTATGACTTTCATAGTAAAAAGTTGCCTTCTAGACTAGGACGGCAGAGAAAGGTACAGTCTAAGCTACACGTCACAGGAATACACTTCGCTTCAGCTTGGGCAAAAATGCTTTCGTATGTCTGTCCGGCGGATGTCCCGTTCTTCTCATTTACGAGAAATGCAAACTCATTTCTCAACTGATTCTCGTGTTCGATTGTTATGTATATAAATTTTAGCAGATTCAGTTTTTGAATTTTTTTCAAAACTACGAGGGGATTAAGGTTGACTCACGAGATCTACCACTTTACTAGTTTAAATAAAAATATCATGTCGCCTAATATCGACATAAGAAACATAACGTATTCTGTGCAATTAATCAAGTTATGCCAGTCCGGTTAGAATCGGACAGCTGATATTTTGTTTGTTTTCATTTAAAAGTCAATTCGGCTAATTGTGTTTGATTACTGTTTTAGTTAAGTTCGGACATGCTTGTATTTAATTATGCTCCTCAGTCTACTAGTCTACAGTTAATGTCCAAATTAGGCGTTAACTTGTACTGACCTAGAAAAGGTTAGATCGAGTTGAGTTTCATTTTATGTCCGAGTACAGTCTGCTCCTTTTGTTCTAATTAGGTACAAGCGTAAATCCTACGCTTTGCCTATTCGTTTGTAAATTAATTTGTGTCAAATATTGCTAGTCCTCTTTGAGACTGCGGTTCAAACCCTTTAGAACCCTTAGCTAGTAGGTATTAAAGCAATTTCGTTTTTGTTGAAATTGCTTTACGTAATCATCACAAAGTACATTTTATCTCAGTGGTTTGAGTATTCTGTTCATTCCTTAGAAAAGCATTATTCCTCATCTTAAAAAGTACCTACCTAGATAACTACTGGGTGTATTTTCAAAAACGTAATTTCGCTTTCATTACATATTGGCGAATACTGAGAAGATTCTGCCTTATTAGAATTGGACTTTTGGTTACAATGTAGAATCAGTCAAGTTCTAACAAGTAATCAACGAATGCCAGTCTAATGAGGAGGAATCTTTTAAATATTGGTGGCCAGAGTAATTACGCCAGAGAAAATACACCCTACTATTGCTCTTTCTTTCTTGCTCTTCTTTAATTTTAGATTAGAGGATTCGTGCGTTATCCTTCATGCGATATCAAGGAAAAAATATTGAAATAGGGATCGTGCTATACAAAAATCAAGCAACCTACTGAAATACGTGAACTTAGTACAATCCCTCTTATATCCTAGGGCAGGGATCACTAATTAGTTTCGTCTGGGGTCCGGATTTCAAAATATAAAATGACCATCGCGGTCCTTATCTAATTGAGTTTATTAAAGCATTACAATTACAAGCATTATCATAAGGGAAACAAAAGCTCATAGAGTCCGTTGGCTTGGCCACCTTTAGAGATTGGAGGAAAATCGAAGTGTAAAGAGAGCATACTTGGGCCGCTCAACCGGTCGACGTCCTGTAGGCCGACCCAGGTAACGCTGGAAGGACATGGTGGAGGCGTATCTGCGTGAGCTTCATGCTTTTAATTGGCAAGAGATAGCGCGGAACCGAGAAGAATGGCGCGCCCTCGTGTCGGAGGCCAAGACTCACTTTGGGCCGCTGAGCCAACGGAGTAAAGCATTTATTAAATTACGTACTCAGTAAGTAATACAAGTTACTGTTTATTTGAGGTCCGCACAAAGTAGGTCGGCGGTCCGGCTCCGGACCGCGGTCCGCCATTTGATGACCCCTGCCCTAGAAACGAAGAAACATGGGAGACAATGATTTTTATCTAAAATTACATGTGATGTTGTACAAGTCATTTCAATCAACTCGCATTTAACATGCTGGTAATTTAATATTAGCTAGGTACTAAATATTCACATCACTCCTTTGAAGCAGTTTAAATTAGCTCAGTCTTGTCAGCAACTGATCGACGCCCTGAAATAAATCATTCAACCGTTAAGAAAATATGGAAATCTAGCCTCCAAGTCCCATTAACTAAATTACATTTAAGTGGACTTAGAAAATCAGAAATATTTTCAATTTTGTCATAGTCTGACAAAAGTATTGACAATATTAGTCAACTGATCGAAGTATATCGACGGTTGAATGGAATCTCCAGTAGCGCTTAGATAATTTCGCCTTTCAACCGTCGATATTTGGTTGGGGGCGTTTTATTGCGCGTAGTGGAAACATAATAAGAGCCTGAATTTTGGCAATTTAGAGCAGCGTTTCTCAACCTTTTTAAAGGGCGGAACCCTTAGTACCACATTGCGGTGATCTGCGGATTCCGTACCCATGATATTGTCATTTTGCGGTTTGCGGGCCCCCTAGGTTTTTAGGTATAGGTTCACGGACTCCCAGGGGTCTGCGGGCCACGGGTTGGGAAACACTGATTTAGAGTGATGTTTGACACGATATTCCATAACGAAATATAAATAAAATAAATACATATCAACGGCATGCTATTAAACCAGCCCTGGCCCAACCAGTCCTGGTTAGAACAGTAACGTTTAAGAGCAAAATAGCCTAAATAGATGTTAATTTCAAACGTGTTTAGACATGTTTAGTGTTAGAGATAATTCTTAATTTTGAGTGGTTTTTAGTTTAATGTTTATTATAATTATTAAGTTTTATAATGTTTCAAACGTTTAAGACCTCTTGACTAAATCACATTTAAATAACCAAAAGTGCCCGACAGACGGACATGTTGCAAGTACATTAATACCTAATTGATCGAGGACCATACCGTGCATGTGTTCCTAGGATATATAAGCCGGTGGCTGCGCGGGCGCACCATATTTATTCGATACAGGCGCCGGGCGGTGGTTGGTACACAACTCATGTGATTTTGCTGTGATCTCTGATTTAGGAAGGCTCAACATGGCCGCGGTTCCGGTTTTGATGGTGAGATTTTGGACAATTTTTTAATTACCGCTAGTAAAAAAATTATAACTGGCTTTAAATGGTTTTGAAATCTTCGTTATTATTTTTTTCTTGTGAATATATTGTGTATTAAAAAATACTAAGGATACTAAGGGAAAAGGAAGTAGCAAGAAATAAAATTATGTATAATAAATATTAGAACAGAACATTCAGGAATAGAACATAACTAGTAGAAGTCTCACAGGATTGCAAGCTCCAAGAATGGATGTTGAGGATGAGTATTTCATTGATAGGTACCTAACCTACTCGATTGATTCATTTTGGTATTGAGTATTGAGAAAGATATTCTATTACATACATTGTGACTATGAGTCAACATCGGGTTGGCAACTTCGACCAGCTTCGCCTTCGGCTACGTGAAATTGTACTACGTGAATCCAGCCTGTTTATAAATACTAGGCTATGTGAGCTGCAGTTTGGCAACCAATATGACTCAGCCATTTTGAAAAAAAATAAAACAATAATTGAGTCGAAAAATTGAACATTAATTATCGAACCTGCTCACAATATTTCACGAGAATCGGTTGAAAAATGCGACTTGTAGAGGAGAAAAGACAAACATCCGCGGGCTGGACATACGAAAGCATTTTTGGCTAAGCTGAAACGAAGACCCTTCACTGACTCGGTCCTACGAGCAATACAGGCACCGAGCAGGGAAGTGGACAAAAGCGTGCGTTCCCCTCCTGTATCAAAAATATATGTCCAATTCCAAGATAGTTTTTTTCCCCAAAATACCTATAGTGTCTTTCTACCAGACAGTGGGTACCTGTTGCGGTTGTGGTAAACCAATCTTATAAAACAGACAATTTAGAGAACTTAATGAAAAAATTCTAAATATTATAGTCAGTCAGTTCTAGTCACACGTGCAGACTCTAAATTGGCTAATCGAAGAAATTACTGAGCTGACATTGCACACACCCTAGTCTAGGGCGTGTTCCCACTGCACTACATTGGTAGTGACTTGCACAATGAACAGACCTGTAACTGCATAAGTTCCGCATCGTATTATTCTCAAATGAATGCGAAACTTCCGCGGGTGCGGATGCTATCCGCAATATCCCTAGTTAGTAAATTAGAGGACACGTATTCGTTAAATGACTTAACTAAAACAGTTACCTGCATTTGATTTCAATAGTCACCTCTAAAGAAAGTTCTGGTACGAACAGAGCTCTGCACCTTTAACTAAACGATATACATCGTTAACCTGTTAAAAAAAATTAATAACTTCGTTAACGTTAACGCTCTAAATGGAAGTAGGTTTGAAGTATTTTTGTAGCAAAAATAGAATTGCTATTCCTGAATTATACGACGATGTCCTGCCACCATCTTACCTGATTTTGAGTCGAAAAGCTTCTATATTCTAACCTGCACGATAGATATAATGATTTGGTCTTAATTTAATCCCTACTAATAACTATCGAAACAATAATGACTTGTGGTTTTTGCGTCTTGTCATCGGTGTTATCAACATAAAGTTAGCGAGCCAGTAAACAACTTAAAATATTAACTTGTAAGTTAATCCGTAGCTCAAATAGTTAACGTCGTTAATTAACTGTGTTATGTCCACATGCCCAGCTATGTACGAAAATTACGAAAAACGATCGGGAAATCCTTGGATTACAGATAAGTTAACCGTTTGACCGCTCATTACATAGTAGTTATTACGACGAATATCGCTCAGTACTCGATCATAATGTCTTCCGACAGGGTAATGTAAGAAGGGTTACATCGTTAATAGAATCGCGGGCATTATAAGACAGCTATAATTAGCTTCATGGTCCGTGACGGTGTGAAGTATTCTGAGTATAATAAATACTGTATTAGTGTAACAAGATTATTTTTTAACCGACTTGAAAAAAGAAGGTTCTTGATCATCGGTTATTTTCTGATGTACTAATAATGTTCTTTGATTCAAAGACGGCTGAACCGATTTAGAACATTGTTCTTTTTGTTTAATCAACCAAGTGGTTACATTGTCACCAGACCAGGATCTGATAATCTTAGAGAGGGCTCTCTTAAAATGTTATTATGGGCATATCTATGAATAGCGATTTGGGTATCTACTTTTATAGTAGCTTGCTTTTTTAATTGAAGTTGTTACTTAACTTGCAATGATCGTATTTAAGTTATCCATTTCGAAAGTTACAAACAAGTTTTTAAAGACTGGATGTCCAATTCTGCTGAAATTTGGCATAAGTACTCATGTTAAGTATGTTTATAGTTGTCTAGTACCCATAGTATAAGCATTGCTTATTTTGGGACAAGCTCGATTTGTGTAAGATTGTCCCCCGATATTTATTATTGTGATGTTGATTTGGTGACAATGCAATTTACGACACCTTCGACGTGATCTGATGTTGGAGCCGGGATCTAAGGAATGGAACTCTCTAATGACAAATACTACTACCTATAGTCGAATTTAATAAATAAATATTATTATCACAGTTATTTTAATACCGGAGTCCGTAGGCGTGTTTTACATCCGATAGTGGATGGGCCACACCGAAGCGTAAAATACGCTTTCGGTGAATTGACGTAGTGTATATCTTCGCTGTAATGTGGCGTTTGTCTGCCGTTAATCTACAATTAGTTAATCCAACCAATGCTGTTTATGTTATTGACCAATGTTGCTATCACATGCTAGTTTAGACTTGTAAAATTGTTACGTATAGCTTCGTGAAACGGACCACGGGTAGCCGGGCATTTCTCCAGAAATATGTCTGCGACTCATTCATCTGTCTCCATACATTTATTTAGTATGAAAAAGGGCCAGGTGAATGAGATGACCGCAGACATATTTCTGGAGGAATGCCCAGCCTATTATCGCAGTGGACTGCTACAGGCTGATTTGCTTGCGATACTGTGGCGGCAACTTTGCTGTGTGTGCAGACATCGTAATTTTGGTAGCATTTTCAGTGCAGGCGTCATGGTAGAGTGCCATAAGAGAGAACAATTTCTATTCAAACGATGTATTACCATTAATATTGATGATAATTAACTCTAGTTAACCATTTTCGTTGTAATTTCTTATCTTATGGCACTCTGTCATGATGCCTTCAATAAAAATGCTATCTTTAGAATATATGCTTATGACACAAACTGTGATCTGAGAAATTCTTTATTTTACAATTCTATGCAAAGTACATACATATTGCCTTACAGAGCAACTTCAGCTTGTTACCAAAACTCATTACTCATTCAAGCATTACCAAATAAATAAATAAAACATCTCAGTTTCCCAAAACCAGCGATACGAATTGGATCACTCGTGCTTAATTCATGCACGCTTCTATGTTAGGTTACATACCCAGCCTAGAATCTTGATTGAGTATCTATATCCGATGCGATACTTGAGGTTTCGAAACCAAGTAACTTATAAGGTCCGTAACTAATTATGTTCCTGGATGTAATTAATGTTTAATTGAGAAAGAATCTTGTAGGTGGCTTGCGGCTATTTCCTTTTTAGTCGGCATATGTATAAGCAAGTACCAAATATTTTACACTAACTGTGAATATTAAAGTGTAAATACTACTGGATAAAAATAATGGTAGGCTTAAGATTCTCGCAAGTTCCTTCTTCAAAAAGCTAGACTTATTTTCGTAGCTTTCACGAGAATATCAAATAAGATTTTAGAGTATTTTTCCGAAATAATTCTTGTAAAAACAAAAGTTTCATTAACCATCGTTTTTCATTAATCCTGTGGGAGACTTGAATGATTTTGGTTAATAGGGTCCCAATTTATGACTATGGTGTGATAGAGGACTATTTATTGAAATTTGAAATTGAAATTGAAAAAATTTAATTCAGGTAATTTAGCCCATATGTGTTAGTTACAAATGTCTTAAAACTATGTTAGTAAATACATTATGTCAACCAATTATAGGTACTCCAATTACAAAATAAATTCAAATTAAAACAAAAACAAAATTATTACATTAATACATGTGAATGTCATTCCACTTGACAATAAAATGACAGTCGGGCTTGAAGTATAATGCACTCAGAAGCGTGCTGGAACCCTCTGACAGCCTGCGCATGAGCGAGGCCACTCTCTTGCGGACTAAGGCGGGGAACCCGTCGGTGCGTGCGTCCGCAAACATGCCCGACGCACTGCAGTGCCGCGGCAGCCACAGCATGCTCCTGAATGCATTATTATATTGTATACGTAGGGCATTGTATGAACGTTTAGTGTAACTGGTCCAAAGGCTGCAGGCGTAAAATGTCTGGCAGTAGGCTTTGAACAGGGTTATTTTAACTTCCCGAGTACATTTAGCAAATCTGCGTGCCAGCATATTACACCTGACAGCCAATGCCCTACGTTCTTTCTCCATGTCTAAGTCATCAGTGAGATCCTCCGTCACCCAATGCCCAAGATATTTAAAGGACTTCACATGGTTTAAAATAGCCCCAGAAAGTTGGAACTGCGGGATAGGGTAGGTTTTATTACCTGCCTTAAAAAGTAATATTTCACTTTTTTTTTCATTATATTTTAAACCATGTGACTCGGCATAGCTCTCACAAATATGTAGGAGCTTCCTTAACGCACTAACCGATGGACTCAGCAACACCATGTCGTCAGCATAGCTTATGTTGTTGGTACATTTACCGTCTATGGAGCATCCAACCATAGTGTTGCTGAGTTCATCAATCAGCTTGTTTACATATAGGTTAAATAGCCGGGGCGACGAGAGGCCCCCCTGACGAACACCACACTCCAGTTTGTAGTCAGTCGAATGCACGCCCGCCCATCGAACACTATTGACCTGGTTTTCGTACCAAAATTTGAAGACCCCTAGCAGTTCCGGTGGAAGGGTAGTTTCCGTTTTCAGCTTAGTCCATAGAATGTTGTACGAGACCAGGTCAAAAGCCCTCGATAAGTCTAAAAAGCAGGCGTACACCGGTGTTTTTCTACTTGTATAATATCTCACTGTACTTTTGAGGCAGAAAATGGCTGATTCGGTCGACAATCCAGCCTGAAAACCAAATTGCGCCTCATTTAAATCTACATGGGCACTCAATTGATCATCCAGTAACCTGTCGAGCACCTTTGAAACTACTGTAGCCAGGGAGATCGGCCTGTAATTGTTAATATCCGATGGGTCTCCAGTTTTGTTTTTTACAATCGGTATAACAATTGTTCGCATAAGGTCCGCCGGAAGGTACGAGTGGCTAATACAGAGATTAAACAGCAAAGCCAACACTCTAGGAAGATGAGGACCAGCATTTTGCAGATGTTCGATGCTCAGATCGTCGTGTCCTGGTGATTTACCTCGTGTCATTTTTTTGATACAACGCTCAATTTGACGAGCCGTAAAACAGGTTAATGGACCAGACTTCTGAACATCGAACACTGAGACAGCCTTATCTAACGGGGACTTGATCTGAAAGTGTTGACTAAACAAGTTCGCTATGTCATCAGGACTGCGCTTACCCTGGACGCTAACAGGAAGGCTAGACCTCGGATTCAGTCTATTAGTCTGTTGCCAGAACTTCCGAAACTTTTTTGAAGCGTGATGGCTAGCAATAAGGTCCATTTTAATTTGCTGCTGATTGTTCTGGCACCATTTGAGTTTATTCTTAAAAGCTTTACGCGAGTCAGACATATTATTATAAACAGTTCCAAATTTCGGTTTGTTACATAAAATCCATTCATGTAAATAGAGCCTAGCAGTCCGGTGAGCCTCCCGCACATGCTTATTCCACCCCGTTACGTACCGCTTTCGCCTCGCTGGTGGTTCATCATAAGTCTGCACTGCAGCCGTCCTTAAAATACATATAATGTCACTGTAGAGGTCATCAATGCACTGATAATGACCCTCTTTATGACAGACCTTATCCGAACAGTCGCGAAAAACAGAAGGAAAGTCAATATGCTTCAGTCTATCATTACAAATATTCGTATAATGCTCTATTGCAGCCAACTCTCTACAACCCCAAACTACTTCGTTTCTTGTGGTCACTCTCGCCCTCTCGTCACAACTTACTATGGGCTGTATATTCCCCAGACTGCATTTTACTTCAAATCCAAAAAGCAATTGGAGGGGGTTCTAAGTAAGGATACTTGTAGGTACTCGCCAAGAGTGCCCAAGGTCCAAAAGAGCCCTGAATATTTACGCAATGATTGGGAAAGCGTGACTGAAGTAAAAATGCCAGAGCGGTAGGTTCTGGATCTTTGAGACGAGGACTACCAAATGAAAAAAAAAATTAATTACGCTCCGCTCCTCCATTTGGGGGTCGTTCCATTTACTGAAGTGAGTGTAATAAATTTTTTGACCCCGCTACCTTTGGCTTTAATCTCAGTGTAACCTTAGGTCATCAATCAGTGCAGTTTACCATAATAAAGCCATACTCGCGCCCTTGCCACATTTCTGCTGACACCGCTTATCAGTAGGGTAATTCACAAGTCAGCCGTCAATATCATCACTAATATAATTGATCCGTAAACTAGTAATAACAGGTCCTAATCAGAGGTCACGCTGCTGTGTCATCGAAAACGAAGCAACGAGCGGGCGAACATATTTTGACTACTGATGTAAGCTGTAGATCTCAAAAATGGCAAAACTTTACACTTGGAAAATCCATAATTTCTCAAAAATTCCTACACAGGATTTTACAAAATGAAAACTTTATTTAAAACATTGTGAAAGTTTCCAGAAATTTTTGAACTAACTACAGGCTAATACACTATTACGAACTGTTATTAATTACTACTTGGTCACTACTCCAAAACTTTACCGCCCCAAGTGACGCGCGTCAAGCGATCAAATAATTACCATCCTCGGAGAAGGCTTTAAAATACTAGTTGACAGGTCAAATTATATTATAGACCAGATAGACAGCAAAGTGCTCAATGCCAGACTGTGTGGCTACCGCGGCTTGCCTTGGCCTTGTGTATGACACTGCACGCCACGCCTGTCTTGCACCTGTTATAGCTATACAGGGTGACGGCTAACACGTGATAATATGAAATCAGGCTATGTTAGCAAGGCACAATTTTCTTCACATACACAATTGGCGTTGATATTTGATTCGATTGAAATGAAATTGACTTCTTAAAAAGATTGGAAGAAATAGCGGCTAATTCAGGAGCCGAAAGTAGAATCAGGTTGTATTAAGGCCTGATTAGTAACGGATTTACCAAAGCCAGGGTGCTTTTTATTATAAAAAATGAGACTTAATCGCTAAAAACATGCTATTACCCCCTCGCGACCACGGTCACGGCACGTCCGAAACGTCGAGGTAATAGCATGTTTTACGCGATGAAGTCCCGTTTAGCTATAATAAAGACTGAAAATCGTGAAAATTTAAATTAATACAGAGTGTTTTTTTTAATATTTTTCAACATACTTTGACGTGAAAAAACACTGACACTTAAAACATGAATATAAATAATAAAATAGGTATATGAGGATATGTTTACTTTTACTAATTAAATTACCTACACTTTTATCAAGTGTAATCCTAAAATAAAAAAAATCTCTGAAGTCATCCTGTATCAGACGCTCGGTCTTTCGGGCTTGGTCAATATGAATGATAACTTATCATTCATAAGTGTCATAGTTCACGGTGCATGGAGAACAATAAACTATTCAAGATGGATTTTCACTTTCTTCGTGTACCTACGCAGTTATGTTAGACATGATTTAATTTTGTGAACAATACTTCGAATTATATTAAAAGAGAGCGTATAGGTAGTCAAGATTTATTTTAGTTATGGTTACCTGAAGGAATTTCAAATAGACCGTATTATTTCAGGATATCTCTAAGATACAATTTATGATTGCGAAGGAGTTCTTAATATGCCAGCTAATTGTTGATCTTAATATTAAGTTACATTTAGGGCCGATACAGACGGACTGCAACCCAACTGCAACTCCCTACGATTTGTATGGGAACTGCACCACAACTGCACGCCGACTGCGCAGTTGTGATGCAGTCCCCATACAAATCGTAGGGAGTTGCAGTTGGGTTGCAGTCCGTCTGTATCGGCCCTTACATAGATATCACAATTACCTCCTAGATAAGAAATTGGTACTTATCTATCACACTTTGAAGTTCATTTCTTTTTTGATAAGATACAATTTACTATTTGCTATTTAGCTTGGTCTAAGGTCATTTTGATATTTACACACAAGCCATAATTGTGTATGTAGTTGTGTGAATACATCAAAAATCTCCACGCATCGTATGTTCTGGAACTATAAGGAGTGCTTATTTAGTGTAGAATTATAGTAATTGAATATTATTTCTGTAATTTCAGATACTGCTCATAGGCAGCAGCCTATGTAAGGAGCTAGAAGATAAACCCAAACTCTCGAAGCTGCTCGAAGACAATGGCATCAAGGACACGCCTTCAGGGAAGGGTGTGAAGCGACAGGTGTTCTCCACTGGCCTGGGCTCTCTCGGGGCTGGGATCGGGTCTCTGGGATCAATAGGTGTGTAAACGTTATATTTTCGACTTGTACTTGAAGATTTTTACGCCAAGCTTTAGGCTGCGTTTCCACCAGAGCTGTGCGAGGAAAATATCCACCAATCAACGTGCCTAGCCTCGCTCGGCGCGGCCCGGCATTGGTGGATTTTTCCCCGCACACCGCTCCGCTACCTCGCACAGCTCTGGTGGAAACGCAGCCTTAGTTCCATAAAACTTAATCTTAAGGCCCGGTAGGACCTGGCTCGCATTTCACATACAACTAGGGTCGGGCGGAATGCAGATTATTGCAGATTATCTTCGATTTCTAACATAAAAGTATACGTTATCAACCCAAACATGAGAGGATGCCCTGCATGACTGTGAAATCATGATTGTCAGGTATTAATTTTGTCAGAAAAGGTAACTGGTAATGAACAAAATGAAAAAAATGAAAAAAAAAACTTTATTTTATAGCGTTTTCGCGCTACTTTTCTATCGAGCGAAGTGTTCGCTATCGTGTTCTAAGTGAGAGGAAGCCCTAGATACAGTTCTGAATATTATTATATATGTTTTACAGTGACCTACGAGTCAAATAAGTGCTCTAAAAATGATTTGGAAACTAGGCTTCCGTGCCCGATTCTGGTCTAGCCTCGCCTTAAATGGGAAGCTTCGCTATGTATCTTAATGCAGGACCTTCGACACCTAATTCGAATTTACAAGTCAATTTTGTGTGCACGTAAAGAATCGAGGCCCTAAACATTGTTATAGTAAACAGATAAGTTTGGCTCTTGCCAACATCATCAAAGTTATTTAGCCGCTCAAATTAAGGTCGTATAAAATTTTATTTTAGGTATTGCTTGTGAGAGGTAATTGTTAAAGCCTCAACCATGCATATACGCATTTTATTTTCAGGTGGCATAGGAGCTCCAATAGGAGCACCTATAGGTCTTGGTGGCCCTATTGGGATACCAGCAGGTCCGGCATTGGCAGGCCCGGCTTTGGCAGGCCCGGCTTTGGCAGGCCCAGCGATCGCAGCGCCGGTCGCCGTTGCACCAGCGGTGGCACCAGTCGCAGTCGCCCCCGTTCAGACGTCCGTCGACATCGCCCCAAACCCAGTCGTCCTTAGACAAGAAGTGCCCAGATTCATCACTAGAACGATCACCAGAAACGTGCAAGTTCCCGTTCAAGTCCCCGTACCGTACCCGGTCGAACGCCAAGTACCGGTTCCATATAATGTTCCTGTACCTGTACCTGTGGATAGACCGGTCCCCGTACCAGTGGTGCACAAAGTCCCGGTGGAAGTGACGAGGCATGTACCGGTTTATTATGAGAAGAGGGTGCCGTATCCAGTGAAGGTGCCGGTGCATGTGCCACAGCCGTACCCGGTGACTGTTGACCGGCCTGTGCCTGTGGACCGGCCGGTGTACATTGACCGCCCTGTGCCTCAGCCTGTGTACGTGGACAGGCCGGTGAACGTGCCGGTGCCGGTGCAAGTGGATCGCCCCGTGCCTGTTCCTCAGCCTGTGTACGTGGACAGGCCGGTGAACGTGCCGGTGCCGGTGCAAGTGGATCGCCCGGTGCCTGTTCCTCAGCCTGTGTACGTGGACAGGCCGGTGGCTGTTCCGCAGCCTGTGGTCGTGAACAGGCCTGTTCCAGTTGCGCCTGCGATTCAGACCGTAGCAACCGTACCTGTAGGTGGCGGTGTACCTTTTGGGGGAGGTGTACCTATTGGGGGAGGTGTACCTATTGGGGGAGGTATACCTATCGGGGGAGGCATACCTACCGGTCTAGGAGGCTTGGGAGGACCTCCCACAGGCTTCGGTAGCTCCGTTGACCTCTCCAACTCAATCTCCGGCATTTCAAGTTCGATCGCTCTCTCCGGCCGCTAATTTATTATGTTTTCTTCAATTGTACTGTATTTATTAAGAAATATTTGAATAAAACATCGTTATGGGTGTAAAATTTTATTAATTTAATTAATCATAAAAATACCAAAATCTACTTTTTCATCTGTGTTAATACTTTTAGCGTTATCTAATTCTTATTTGCGAAATAAGTTACTACTTTGAGAACAACAATATACTTTTGCCTTTTTTATGTTACGAGAAAACTAAATTAGACTCTACCAAATAATTATTGCTTTTTTCTTAACCATAAATTTTAACTAAGTAGTTAGAGAATCTTAAACAACAATTTATACAATTTCACACACGGTACTAGGTAAATTTTAAAATTTCAGTCAACATGAATAAATTAAAATATTTTTTACTATAAATACTAGTACGGCATTTCTCCAGAAATATGTCTGCGACTCATTCATCTTTCTGCATACATTTAGTATGAAAAAGGGCCAGATGAATGAGGTGACCGCAGACATATTTCTGGAGAAATGTCCACTAATCAATATGTAATTTATTAATGTCCAAATAAACAAAAACAAATTATAATTTTCAAATACTTTTGTTAATACGGTTATGGTTGGCATAACAAGGTGTTCACGTCACTATGCATTTCTTTTAAAACGCTAGTGATTGTAATGTGATTGTAGAAAGGGTACACTGGATAAAGTATGCAGCATAAATTGTTGCCGACACACAATTTTACCAGCATTTCAAGTGACTTTATAGTATACTACACAACTGGGTGGTAATACAAAGAAAGGCCGAGATCGCAGATGTTTGCGGCCCGAGCTGCAAGCGAGGGACGTAAATATGCGATCGGGGGTTTTCTTTATTACCTCCCGTGTTGTGTACATCATTTTATGTCTACACTAGTGGTGTGGCATAAATATAATAATTCGTTTGGTGGGGTTCATGGGAGTGCCGGGTTTGCATTGCATTGCAGAGCAACGTACGCGCCAAGCAGTGCTGGATTAACCCATAAGCAAATTAAGCAATTGCTTAGGGCATCACGTCTTAGAGGGCACCAGAAACAGCACCAGAAAAATATTTGGATAGGAGGGGGCACCCACAGACGTGGATTGCTTAGGGCATCAGATAGTCTTAATCCGGCACTGGCGCCAAGCCGAAGACGGCTACGACATGAGTCAATGAGAACGCGCGTACTAAAAAAAACTGTTTAGTCCGTCAGTTATATTATTAAAAAATGTTGTACACGTATTCTTTATTTTGTTTGACAAACAAAAAATGACGAGGATTTAGTGCTTAGAAGTTTCCAGTGACATCACTCCTTGCTACAATTTTCACCTAGGAGTGACGTCACAAGCCTCCATTCCAGAAGTTTGATGCTCTATAACTTTGTCGATTTTTAATATTTGGATAAACCAAAAAATACATGTCCCCTTTTTTTCAATAATCTAACTGACGGACTAACTAGAATTATATAGTTTTAACCCAGTCGTCATCCCTATTGAACACACTGTTAATTATACATTTGTAAACGAATGTCAATTTTATTGCAACGAGTTAAAGTCTATGGGTGGTCAGTTGACAGTGTGGCTTCGTTTGTACACTGCACTGCTTATAGGTGCGCGCCCATTGGCCGTTATATATCGCCCGCGCGCAAGATATCGCGGCCGTGTGCTTAAATCGGGTAGAATGGTCTGTCGAATTTTTTAAATCTTTAGGCTTTAGTTACATTTTTGTGGCAATCCTGATAGCTCTTGTTTAATTGAGCTTAAAATATCACGCATCGTTTGTTGGGGTTCATAACGGCCAATGACTTTGCGTTAAGTTACAGATGTGAGAGTGAAGAGTCTATTTGGGTCATTATTTGAGCGTTTCACCCGTCTCACTTTCGTGGACACATTATTGTTGAGATTCCAATTTAATGTAGTTTTAAGGTATTTGTTGGTAGTCCCGGAAATGTACTAAATAGCTCGATATAAGACTAAAATCTGAGGGAACTTCGACAATAATGTGTCCACGAAAGTGAGGCGGGTGAAACGGTCAAATAATGACCCAAATAGACTCTTCACTCTCACATCTGTAACTTAACGCAAAGTCATTGGCCGTTATGAACCCCAACAAACGATGCGTGATATTTTAAGCTCAATTAAACAAGAGCTATCAGGATTGCCACAAAAATGCCACTAAAGCCTATGACCCATTTTGTCTATGAAATTTATCTTGCAGAATCTTGTGGTTCTCGTTTGTTTGAGATTAAAATATGACGCATCGTTTGTTGGGGTTCATGGGGTCGCCGGGCTTGCAGCGCCAGGCGCGCGCGAAGTCCGCGCTGTCGTGCAGCGCGCCGCGCGCGCGCAGCACCTGCGGGGAGTGCTCGTCCGACAGCTCGTGCTCCAGGGAGTCCTTGGTGAATACCCCGCACCACAGCTGAGGATATTACAGTGGTGGACTTACTGTGGGGCAGAAGGGGTGGTCCACCCCGGGCCTCAAGCCTAGGGCGGGGGGGGGGGGGGGGGGGATCCAAATCGCGCTAGCACGGGCCTCTTCAGCTGCGGCAGCCCAAATGCCCCCATTAAAAAATCAAAAAGCGGACGTTGGACCTCCTATATTACTACTATTACTTAGCCTTAGTCCGCCACTGCTTTATTGTACAAAAGGAAACTTATCGCACAAAAGGCGAACTTAATGCCATAAGATTGCCATGAGATTCGTCAATGAGAACTTGTCTTGTTCTTGCGTCAGATTTTCCATAGATGTCCTAAATTTTAAATAGGTACCCTCGATATACCCAGTTTATCCGACAATAGCCCTTGCTCTATAAATAGCAATGTACCATCTTTTGTATGATTGCCGATTATAGACCTAAGTAACTAAACGTTTATCGATGGGTAAAATCTGGGCGTGGGCAAAGTTGGCTTACTTTTTCTTTAAGAGCCAAGTGATAGCCTCTAAATCGGGAACCTGATGGAAGTCTGGTTTTGTTGGCTCCCACTGATGACCACGATCCTCAGATATATGTAGATGGGCTCTATGTACGTATGAAAGAGATACCAAGCTGAAGTTGTACTCACGTTTCCATAGGACAGGAAGAACAGCTGTTCAGAGTTCATGTGCTCGAAGCCAGGCAGCTTCGGTTCAGGCCCGTGTTTACGAAGGTGCTGTTGCAAAGCCGCAAAGGCCTCTCTTAGGCCTCCGTTGTCAGCTATGTTCTCGCCTAAGGTTTTCTCACCATCTACCTGGAACGTGTTAAGATGAAAAAATGTGCATATTTTTTTAACTCGAGGACTCGCCTGCAACTTCGTTCGAAGAGATGAAATAAGTTAAATATCTCTTTTTTTGCTTCGACGTAATCGGGTAAAAAGTATCTTATGTTTTAACCGTACATACAATCTCATGGAAATCGGTTTATTCGGTTTTGCGTGATGTGCGCACAAATAAACAGACAAAAATTAAAAAAACGTTGGCGTTGTATTACTTATATTTCACACTACCCAATTACTTTCTTTGAAAAATGTTTAATGTACCAACACAGTCTAGCTACGATTATATCATTAGATATAGAGGGCCTTGGGGACAAAGTGCCTTAAAAATATTTAAGGAAATCTAAGCTAAGCGGCTCATTGATGCGATGGGTGACCAGGGGGCTGACTCATATTTATGCCAAAGGATAGCGTTAGCTAATCAGCCTCAGCGAGGTAATGCGGCCAGCCTTCTGGGCATTTTCCCTCGTGGGACCGACTTGCATTATTTATACTTTGTTTTTTATCCTCTAACAACCTTTATATATTATATATATTGATATCTAGACAGATGATTGTCTCTGGCACTCACGCGTTCGTTGATCTCTGGTATGTAGTAGTCGGAGTACTGGTCCACTAAGCATTGAGTCATGTTGATGAAGGCATGCACCGTGCTGTTCGACCACCACGGGATCAGGTTGCCGTTTTTGTCGAACTGTCGACCTTTGGACAGACAGTACCGTAAACTCCAGTTTCTATAGTAAAATGCACTCAACTATGGTCCAAACTTTGGAGTATCCCCATATGTACATGCCGCACCTATTTTGGCTTTAATCATGTGAATCATGACCAATAATGGAATGTATGTAACAATTAGTTAAAAATAGTGTGCAACTGTACACGAGAGTGCATCATAGTCTTGGCCAAAGTTGTGTGCACTGGACTGTTGAATTATATACAAAGGATAGGTGGGGGCTGGAAGAGAATAACCAAAAATTGAGTTCAGTGGCACGAGGAAAGGCCTGAAACTCGTCTATGCTATGAAGGTGAAAAATTGTTGCTGTAGAGAGTATACCACTTACCGTAATTATCAAATCCATGAGTTATTTCGTGACCGAGGACAGTTCCCAAGGATCCGTAGTTCAATGAACTGTAAATGAAATCGTACAGATGACAATAATACCTAGCCATAGGGCTTCCAATCCCGGGATCCCGGTATTCGTTATGCAAAAAAATCGCAGGATTAGAAGCCCTATACCTAAGTTACTCATTTAAATTATTTGATTCAATCGATATTGTATACTGTACTTACTCTAATCCCAAATCAAAGAACGGGTATTGCAACATTACTAGAGGAACAGCTGCGTCCAAAAATTTAACAGACATTTAATGATTTCCTACTTATGAGTAATATTTTTCAAAGGAAGTTCATCCGTATTTAAAATCTGTATTTGAAAGTGTTATAAGTACTTACTTATAGTGTTTTCTTGGAAAGTATGATACGCATTTACTTCAGTAGGATCAGTTGCCCATGTGAAATTATTCCCATCTCTAAATCGATTCAGGGCCTTCTTTATCTTTACTTGTATTATGTTTATCATATTATCTAAATGCTTTTCCAAATCTATCTCTACACCTTCGTAGTACTGGTCTAGTTTCCCCTCTTCCAAAAGCCAGTCTGGGAACCCTATGAGAGTTTTCATTTCTATGATCTTTTGATACGTCGCTAGTTTCGTGTCATCATCCATCCATTTGACTTGGCCTACTAGATGTGCTAGAGCGTTCTTCATTTCATGAAGCATCGTTTTAATCTGTAGGAGAGATACACTTTTTGGGAAAACTTGAAGTATAACTACACGACGTATATCATTCATGGTTTCAAATGGAAAATACAACAATAAAACAACATAATTTCTAGAGTTTGGAGTAATTCAAAAACTCGGCTTGGTAAGTAAAGCGTGGAAGGAAAGCTGCCCATTGAGGTAACTGAATCCCCCTGACTTACCTGTCGCAGAGGTTACTGAGGTCAGATGGAGTCGCTTCAAGGTCTTGACTTGTCAAATCTGGGATTAAAAGCGTTTCTAAAAGAAATGGAAAAACGCCCTAGTTTGAGGAGTACCTTGGGCTTGGTGACGTTGTAGAAGTTAGGGTCGGCAATGGCATAGGACACCGCCATGCCCATCATGTCGTTGACGCTGCTGGCACAGTGCAGGCTGCGCGGCATCGGCGCCCCGCGGTGCGGGTGCAGCGCGTCGTACGAGCGCTGGAACAGGGCTCGGACCTCTGTCGTTGTGTGCACCGACATTACCTCCATTACCTGGTACAATCATGTCAATGATCGTGATAACATGGTGACGTGATAACAACGTTTGGGTATGGTAGGGTACAACGAGCTACGGGTACGCAGGGAAGTATGTTTAGGAACATATATATTTAAAATAATTAGAGGTAGGATATGCAACAGCCAGGTGTTGTGTCACGTAAAGTTGTGCGTGCCCGATAGGTACGTGTGGCGCCGGCGCAAGCCGCGGCTGCTGGTCGAGCCGCGCGGGCGCACAAACCTGCTTGGAGCGGCGCCGATGACGCGCGCATTGCGCACCCTTAACCTAATAGCCGAAAACATAGACTTGTTTTCTTGTTCTTTGAGTGAATTCACAAAGGCAGCGTTATTTGTAATATGTTACGTGTGTAAAAACCAGTTTAAATAAGTAACGAAATCGTGCAAATAGTTACACTATTGTCTTAGGCTTAGCACCTGTAAAAATAGTTGTAAGTGTGGAAAATAAATAAAATAAATAAAAACATCCTAGACTTGCCGACGCGGTCGCAGTTTCAAAATCACAACGTTTCGACTGTGTACATGTTACCGTTAAAAGTCATTTATATTACATACAGAATAACTTTTGTACCAAATTAAGTTTGAGTAAATAAGCATTGAATTTTGAAGAATTTTATTCCGTAGTCAACTGCCTAAAAGATTCATTGATATTAAACGTAAAGCATTTAATAACTTTGAAACGTACCTTGATCCAAATGTACAATTCCAAAAGAACGGGTGGAGTTTTGGCAACCAGTCCCGACATCAGCAACATATATTTTAAATCGAGACTAGATATCAAAATCTTGTCATTTTCAAAATCCAACTTAACGTTACTGACATTGAACACTCCTTCCAAATATCGTTTCCAGATAGGTGTAGCAGTAGCGTTAACACTTTCTAAAATAGTATCTGTGTGGTTTTGGATCTCGTCAACTGTATATTCTGGTATATTTAACAATAATCCTTCTTCAGATTCAGTGCTGTTATCTGATTCTAACTGAAATTGTAGTTCATAAAAGTTAGTGATCTTGTTCATATCCAATTCGAAACCAAGTAAACATATTATCATCTCCTAATTTCGAAATTAAATTTACAATACGAATAAAATAGTATCTCGAATTTAGGTTACATATAATGCAGATACAATTACTTTTTCTGCTAAAATTAATTCAAAATATAAAGTGTGATTGTACATCTGAGATAAGATGATAACATCATGATCATCATAGAAGGGAAGATCGCAGGAAAGTATAAGTATGTACAAAATAAGCAATCGTCAAAATTGAGAGAAACGGCTCAAATTATTAATGAGCGTTGTATATTTAGTCACACTTGAATCGATTTTAGAATATTAAATTCACAAACTACCCCGACAAGGAAAAGTCATATACATATAGCTAACTACAGTTAACCAACACTCATTGATTCACTACCCACTTATAAAAGTAAACTTGAATACGTATGTAGCGTTGTCAATAAATAATGAGGACTGAAGGAACTACTTAAACTTTATATAACAAGGTCAAGAAAGGTCGAATACAACCCTTTAATAAAGTTTCAACCTACCTCATATAAATCATTATTGATTGACCAATATTCATCAGCAGTTAAAAATATATTTTGGTCGAGTTCTGTTTCACTTAGTTTGGTAATGTCAGTGCCGGATTCCAATACGAATAATTTGATAAGTTCTGCATAAAAAATCTTGTAGATGTGTGTATGTTTATCATCGTCACTTGGTTTCTCGCTGCTCTCGAAATTGTGGTCGCTGTTGAAGACTATGACGTCGTCAGGGACGTTCGGTTTGGTTAGGATCGTGAGTCTACTACTTTTTCTACCAGCGTGACGTCTTCTTTCATTATGGATGCTGTAAATTGAAATCGTATCGCTATAAGTTTCAGTCTATTAATTCTTATAAGGACATCGTATCCAGAAACAAGGCGAGGAAACAACAAACATTAACTCAAACAAAAGTTTACTATTATAGTTCAAACTACAACCATTCAAAAGAAAAAGTCACAGAAAACAGAAAAAAAGTAATAATAAAATTATTCTCTAGTCTCTCAGACACCGTTCGAGAATGAAAGCTGAATGTGAGTTTAATTGTCTGTAAGTTGTACATCAGAGAAGTATTGAAAACCAATTTACCTTGGGAAAGGGTTAGTAGTCTCCGGCGACCCCATCACCAGTCTGTACACAGAGGAGTTCCTCGGGTCAGTTAATATGTCGAAGCCTATGAGCACATCCATGCCTAACTGCACTTTAACCTGGATCACAGCCTCCAGCCAGTCGAAGGTGTAGGAAGAATAGTCGAAGTCTTCCGAAGCGTTGACAAAGGTTGGGTATGGCGGAAGGTTTAGGGATTCGAGCACTTTTATGACGGGTTTTAGGCCGAGTTTATCTAAGGTTGCTGAAAATAAAATTGTTATTTTAGTACCCGACTGTATCAGGTGATTACCAAGGTAGACATCCGATTGTCAAGGTAGTACTTTAGTACTAACATTATAGCTTTGGTTGCCTAAATGTTAATTTACAGTACGATATTCGTCTGTATGAAAATCGTCGAGTTCATACTCTCGCCAGTCCTTCACATCAATGTAGGATCTATTTAATCTGGAGCCTGGAAGTCTCACACCTTTGTTTAATGTAGAGCCAGATTATTATCCAAGTGCCAACTCACCGGTGTCCATACAAGCTGCATACATATCCTTAGCTTGCTGGACGGGCCTGGGGTATTCTGACCCGTTGGTGCTCAGGAAGTCTCTCACCGCGGTGTAGACTTTAGTTTGCTTGTCTCGGAACCAGTCATAGGAGCGGTACGCATCAGGCCGTGGGTGGTCCACTGCCCAATTACCGCAAACGTACTGAAATAAAGAACATTATTTGGTTGGTTTCTTGAGAGTCTGGATTATAAGTAATAAAATTCTTGTGGAATTCAAGATGTCTCCTTCATTGCTTTAATATAAAACACTGGTGTACTATAGCACATTTTTGGTTTGCATTTTTTTACGTTAACCTAGAAATTTGATTTTTTCACACCTTCAAGGGACCGTAGACCTAAGCATATGGTTAAAATTTCATCCTTCTTGCGCTCTCAAGATAAAGGGTCTTGACAGACGGACGGACAGCCGGACAACAAAGTGATCCTATAAGGGTTTAGTTTTTTTGTTTTTGAGGTATGGAACGCTAAAAAGCGTTACAGATGCGCGTTTCCATTGGCTGTTACATGATATATCCCCCGCGTGTTTCGTCGCGGTCGTCGTGTGTTGGACGTACTGTCCGACACTGACTACGCGAGTCAAAGCTTCACTCTAGAACCCATCTATTTTAACGTTACTTGCCAGAATCAGCACTTCATCATCATCATTTGGACACAGACCTCCTCAGTAGACTTCCACATGGACCGGATAGAAGCGACCCGCATCCAGCGAGTCCCCGCAACCCTGACCAGGTCATCCGACCACCTCGCGGGTGGCCGTCCTACGCTACGCTTGCCAGTACGTGAATCAGCACTTACTTGATATAAATTTCTTTATTTAAATGAGGATGTACATAACCTTATATTTAATGCCATCAATAAATCAGTCGATACAGTTTTTAATATAGCTGAGCATGCAACAATCCAATTTTACTCGTTATAATTGTTTATTAGAAAACAAAAATACATGTAAAACAACGGGTACATGTTAATGGCAGGTACCCTCATAAATAATGGCATGCACCCCGATATCTAGGCCATCTATCGAACATTCATAACGCTTGGACATGTCCTACATCTACCCCCACTCTGATTATCCAAAAGGACGTATTTTAATAAGAAATTGTATTCACTTACGTCCTCTAGCATACAAATTGACATATACTCATTGTACTAGGACACGACATGTTGGTAAACTGACAATTTTCATGTGACTATTATTGACTTTTCGATATAGAGGTTTTTAGAGCGCAGTAATGATCGTCATTACCTAGAATTTTCAGAGAGAGTAGTTTGTTTTCAAATGACCACTCAGTTTTTAACGTATTGGTTCAGCTCGGTCATGCTATTTAATACCATGAATAGAGCCAGAGAGATACCTAAGGCAAAGGTAATAGATTTTATGCCATCATTATAATTATCTCCATCGTATTTTTTTTGAAAAGATGACGGCTGTTATACTTCCCATTAAAAGCCATATGCCAGAGGTGTTCATGTACGAACAGAGCCAGTTTAGCTGCCAAGCGAGGATACTCCCTGATTCACAAATTAGATATTGCTTGTGTTCCTTCTTTTAGAGATGTCTGACCTGACATTACATTAAATAAATAAAAAAAAAAAATAAAAAAATAATTTATTTCTGCAAGTAGGCCCTCAAGGGCTCTTTTACATGTCTTACATTATTTTGTCTTCTTTTCTTTTCTTTTGGCGCTTCGGGTAATGACCTTCTGGTGAGAAGAAGCGCCGGAAGAAACTCACCAGTTTCTCTTTTTATCCTTTGATGAATATACATGAGATTTCATTAATACCTTACATTAACTAAAAAAATTACCTTGTAAAAGTCGTCGCAAGGGTCTGCTGAGGTGTCCATGGATAAAGCCAGGTTGGCTGCGGAGCGGAGACACTCTTTGCTCTCGCATACTCGGACCGGTTTATGTCGCTTTTGTTTTATATCTAAAACAAATTGAAAGTCCCAATTGGTTCATCAAACAGTATTTGGTTGAAGACGGTTTTATGGGAAATATCTTTTAAATTTCGAGCGCTATTTTCTACGAGGCGGTGATTTTGCCCTAGACGGTATAGTAGAAAATAAAGTTTTTAGATTAGGTTAGTGTTATGTTCTGAAAAAATAAAGAGTCGTTCAGCGCAACATAAATTCCGGAATACCTAATGAAATTCGTAAGAATGATGCATTTGGAATTTTGATTCTTCAGAATTATGTTGTGTATCGGGTTTTACGAAATGAGACACAAGCAGTGTATGAGCTCAAATGCGCCAGACATTTTACTTTTTCATTTTACTAGGGTGCAGTCATATAGAAACCAGGGATGCACCCTACTATACAAATATCGATACCTTTAGACTCAAAGGGCGTAAGCTCCATTAGAACCTGCGGCGTTTATGTCCTTTGAGTCTAAAAAGTATCGATATATTTGTAAGGATTGCAGGGTGATTACCTCTCCACTTATTCGATAAAAAAAAAAACTCGAGTACTTACAGAGAACTGTCATTACGATGGCTATACACAGTAACAGTAGAAGCAGAACTAACAGCATGATTAAGAGCATTTTACTCTGATGTTTTCTTCTGAACCTGAAAAATAACAAAATGTTAATTTCGTTTTGTGAAATTACGAGTATACTATGTATCAGCACCAAAAGAAGACTGCTTGCAGAGTAAGAGTTGTCAAGTCGGAGAAAATCCCAACTAATATTATAAATTCGGAAGTAGGTAACTCTGTGTGTCTGTCTGTTATCTTTTCACGTTTAACCCGCTGAACCAATTTAGACGAATTTGGTATGAAGATATGGTTTGGGACCCAGGGAAGGGGCATAGGATAGTTTTATTCCCAGGAATCGTCTCTTAAGGGAGTGAAAAGGGGGATGGAAGTTTGTACAGATCATCAAAAATTTAAGGTATAACTCGGAGAAAACTCGGAGGCGAAGTCGCGTACACCAGCGTACTATATATAAATAATCTATACCTAGATGTTCCCATGTAAGTGGAAATCCCTTCTGAGAGCCCTATGTCCCTGATGAGGGATAAAAGGACAGCATCATCATCATACCTAGCTGTTCTACAGCCCACTGAAATCAGGTAACCGGATTCCCGCAGGTCACTTCCATTCTTCAGCGGAGGAGTTGTCGTCTTCGCGCTGCCTGCACCTGAGAGAATGTTTACTATACAGGGTGAAATATTAATGACCGTCAATTTTTTTTCTAGGCATTAGGTATCAATAAAAGATGCCATTTCTGAAGAAAATAATGTAGGTAAAATGTTCACCATAAAATGTGCTGTCCGAATAAATAATTAGTAACGTGACGATTACGCTTATCAACGCATAAGTTTGTTTCGGTGACTCAAAGCCGTCTCCTGCGCAGTGCGATACCGCGGTATCCACAAACGTATGTTTTTTAGGATATATCTTTCAGCTGCTGCTGTTTCTTAATATTTTAGTACTTAAAGATACTGACTGAATAAAAAACGTATTTTCTATTTTTCGTTAAAGAATCCACTGTAAACGTTTGAACGGTCAAAGACATTTCACCCCTGTATACGAGACTGGGTAAATTTTCAGCGTTTCTACCGCCGCGTTTATTGTTACTACTGTTCAAGCAAATAACTTTGCAAGGTGTGTTGATAAAAATTTAGTTTTCAAAGGAACGAAGGCGATATCGAGACACAGACTGATTTTATGGATAATTCTTGCCACTTGTCATTTTCTTGCACCAATATATTATGTATATAATGGGGTTGTATAGCAGTTAGCGGGCGTTTAGACACAGGATGGTAAAATTACACAAGAAATAATCAAAGACTTGAAGGGTTATATACACGTATCTATATCCGACAAACAAACTTTTTAGTAGGTATGGTGAACATAATTCTCCTGGTCTAACGAAATTTTCGAGCTCTAACTGCTAACTGAGTTACATTACAGTCGTTGTAGGTCACTTCGTAACTTTTAATATAACTTTAATAAATAATAATAATAAATAATAAATATAAGGGGACAATCTTACACAAATCGAACTAGCCCCATAGTAAGCTCAATAAGGCTTGTGTTATGAACTTTGAAATCACATTGTTGATTACATACGATTTAATAGAACTAGGTCAACCACATGTACGGTAAATACTGTTTAAATACATAAACTTACGTTGGACTATATCTTCAATTACTTTCAAGGTCCAGGAAAATGGCGTTAAACGATCAAGTTCTAACGGAACTATAAAAGGCAATAATATTTTTTTAAAAGTAATAATAGTTTTTTATTGGCAACGGAAAGTTTTCTGCAAGGCGATTTCCAGCCAGGTTTATGGCTGTTATATTATTAAATGCAGCTTTATTGATTTCTCACTGGCCATCGACAAAATAATATGCCATTTGATGAAAAAAGGTTTGACTTAGTGATATTTTTTTTCTGCGGGAGTTCATTGCTGAGGTAAATTGATATCAAAAAAGCTTTTCTTAGCTTAATTTTACTTACAAAATAGTCTGAGGGAAGTAGATATTTTATAAATAAGTCTAAGTATATTTTCTAAAAAACATTTTTTTTTGAGTAGGTATGGAACTACTGTGTATGGAGGAGTGAGTATGGAATTAAATAAGTACGTGTATCTACCTTATATACAGAAAATACGTATACGTACGTACGTATAGATTTAGTACAGCTATGTACACGTTTTAGGGTAAGGTGTCTTGAAGAAAGGTGCTTCGTTATACTTGACCTATGTAGAAAAGGCACAGAAACTGTGTGATGAGTCATTTGACCGAGCACCAGCAGTTTAGCGAATTTGCATTGCACGATGCTTATCAACGAGACGTCCGTCGCGATTTGGCTTGTTAATGGTCGGCACACAAACATAAACTATTTTCATACAAACACGTGCATATGATTTCGTAATCTATTATATTATGCTATAATACGTATAAATGAAATGCCAGAGCAATCCAGCCCGGGAACACTGCCGGCTCCGAACCTAGCCTCTGTCTTGATTATTTTAGGTTAAATAAATGTAAATAAATATTGTGGAGACAATCTTACACAAATCAACCTAGTTCCAAACTAAGCAATGCTTGTATTATGGGTATTAGACGACGATACTTATACAGGGTGAATTTTAAATCGTGAATCGTAACCACGTTTACCCGTAAAGCTACTTAAGACTAATACAGAGCACTAGTGTTAATTACAATGAAAGACCCGCTTAATTAATTATGAACAAAACGGTGGAGGTGGTTATACCATTAATCGTAATAAAACTGAATTATTTTATGACTAAATACGATTTAAATACTTATGTTGACATTATTGACAATACGTGCAAAAATTCTATCCAGCCAACTTCAATATTAGGAGGTTGGATATCTAATGTTGAAATTTTCATGACAAGTACGAAACAAATTAGGATAAATCAAATTAAAAGTGGACAAAATAAAAACGTACTTAATTTAGGTTTAAAAGCATTGTAAGTTATTGTTAACGATGTATAGACTTCAAAAAAAATATTCACGTAAAAAAATATTATATTCACGATTTAAAATTCACCCTGTATAGATAATCATACTTATTAAATAAAACATTGTCAAACTAGCTAGCATACGAGTACTAATTGGTTTGAAATTATGGAAATACCTATAGTAATATTACAATACCGGCCAAAAAGATATCACGTTTAAGTTTTTAAAGCAAAACTTTTTGTTATATTTTATTACCATCTGCACATTACTGCATCAGGTAATTGGTAGTATGTAGACTCGTTGGACGACCGTTGAGAAAACCTGCCCTTATATGTATAACGAGTTTTTCTCAGTCTTCACTTGTTTTTTGAAAAAAATACATGAAAGTATTCTTTTATGGCCGGTACTGTAAATGATTATGTAATTTAATAAACAAATAAAATACCCGTTTAAGTAAATAACGAAATATTATTAAACTGAAACAAATTATAAACTATTTGAAGGTCCACGGATGGAAACAATATCTAGGAAGGTATTTACATATTATTTTCGAATGTTTGTATGTATAAATTAGCAACCTCATAACGACTGCATTAGTCTTAATAATTTTAATCTAAAAAGTGCATTTTTGATATAGCTGTTAACTGCTCATTGAAGTATGGATATTTATCTGAATAGGGTGGATCCAAATAAAGTGGAAAAGACTTATGCTTATTATGTATTCAACCTCGACGACAAAATAGCGGGTGTGTCCTAGTTTTTACTAGAAACTATGAAAGTTAAAGTTAGGTATCAAACTTACAGTGGCGTGGCGTTGAAGAAATCCTTGGGCAAGCCAGAGTCAGCTTTGGCTTCAATTTTCCTTAAGAGCACTGGAATTAAGTGCTGGTCTACCTCATATTAGGCAAGCCGATGGGAATCGAGTTCTATGGACGCCACGCCACTGCAAACTTATATAAATAACAAAACAAATGATATGAAATTAATAAAAGTAATAAACAGAAAATTAGTCAAAGGTCCTTAGAATACCTACATTTAAAGCACCTTATGGCATAACAGATAAAAAGGCATAGAGGTGCACTTAGGAAGGTTTTTTCAAAAGTTTCATCCCTGAATGGTTAAAACGGGGCATGAAATGTTGTATGAAAAGTGGGGAATTCGGGCTCTATTAGCAATAGTTGAAATTTAATCCGTCATAACTTACGTGTGACAGTGGGGCCCATAATGTCCCCGCCTTGGCCCGGCCAAGCGTTCATTTTAAAAACTTTTATTTCCACTCTCACAAACTTGAAACAATTTTACCTCGCGTTTCTTTCTACGATTTAAAACTCCACGACACATATTTCGAAGTTCGAATTTATTTTAAAAGTTCCAAACGGCCAGTAAGTTTTTTTTTTTCAGCTGGAATGCGTTCAGCTTCAAGGCGTTTCAGTTACTGAGTTGTTGTGGCTTCTGAAACGGCTGGTCGTTACGTAGTGTATCCATTTGTGAATGAATAATTAGGACACAATTGGAGACAAATAAAAGGTGTACACATTGATAGGTTTTTAGATCGACTTTGATAACGGTTTATGGTTTGTCCCATATATCTTGAACAAACCATTGTTAATCCTTTTATTATATTTTCTGGCGGTAAACGTTTCATAATGTGATTCTTTAGCTTATTTTATTTTTCACCTCTGACTAGATTTATGCTCGGTGCGGGTTTTTTAATAAATGTAGCAGTGGTTTTAAATGTAGGCTAAACTGCATAGGCACTAATAAACTGCGCCTTACAGACTAGGAAGGAAACATAAAGAACCTAATAATAGGTAAATTATGCACTGCACAAAAATTTACATTTGCCGCCTGATAACTCAAGAACTCTGTTTTTAAGTACTGGTTGAAGTAATGGATGATTATGATTATGGTAATGCTGTTTTCTCTGTATATATAATTTAGTAAAACATAAAAAGTATATAGTAAATTGTAGTCAGAAGCTTAAGTCAGGTCGAAGTTAACGTTTTTTCTTATAGCTTGAAGACATGGAGTCCGTTTTTATACATAATTTAATTTTGAGTCTTAGAGACCATATAGGTCTGTGAGGAATGTAGATTATATTATATTAAAAATTCTTCTTTGTACTTGCCAATGTTCAGACGCTTAGAGACCACATACATCTCTAAGAAAAAAAGTTTTAATTTTAGTTTTAAGTTATATTACGAGAGTCACAGTTTTTTACATTTCTGTAAGTTTGATTTTTGTAAAGCATGTAAAAAAATGATAGTTTAGTAGTTTATTTCTCGTTTCCCATTTTGTATTTTGACGTTTGAAGATCCTTTACACCTCCAAAACATGTTTTGACAACGGAGACCCCTTACATCTCCATTAATTTTAGTGTATGTCTCTTTATTTTCCATTTTTAGGGTTCCGTACCAAAATGGTAAAAAAGGAACCCTTATGGTGCGACTCTGTCTGTCTGTCTGTCTGTCTGTCTGTCTGTCCGTCTGTCACAGCAAGATATCTCAGGATCTACTGATGCTATCGACTTGAAACTTGGAATAGTGTTAAAAGTCGCTGATTCGAGTCTATTGGATAGAAAAAAAATCTTATACCTTTTTTACTTTTTTTTAAAGGGGTCCGAAATGGGATGTGGTAAAACAAAAGTAGAGCTATTATATCGAGTGGGATATCAAATGAAAGGGCTTAATTTGTAGATTCCAAAACAATTTTTGTTTTTTTTTTCTTAATTTTGTACTTTTTGATTTATGACCAAAAACGTTCAAAAAAATACCATTCCCCCCTATTATCTTCGAAGTTACTGAACAGAAAAATCTGTAATAATTACCAATTATTAATATCATCCTAAATATTACAGGAAAAATAAAACGGTTTTCCTAAATTGCATCGTTTTTTAGAAATTTTCAAAAATCGTACACATACTTATTTGCTCCTACTAAGCTAACGGCCATACAGTTTTTGTTGAACTATTCACGTATCTACTTACGAGTTTGTACGGAACCCTCGGTGAGCGAGTCCGACTCGCACTTGACCGGTTTTTATTTTTCTTTTTAATTTATCTTGTTTTGACGCCTAGAGACCCTTTACATCTCTAGAAAATGTAGTTTTACGTTTATTGAAATGTATATTAGTTAAGCGCTTGTTTGATGCATTGTATTATTGTAATTGCATTTTCACAGTTATTGTAATGCTCAATTCTTTTTTGAAAAGAGAAACTGGTGAGTTTCTTCCGGTTCTTCTTCTCACCAGAATGTCATTTGCCGAAGCACCAAAAGAAAGAATCAGACATGTAAAAGAGCCCTTGAGGCCTACTTGCAGAAATAAATTATTTCATTTCATTCTAAATCTAGGTTTAATGCCACGAGCGATTTTAATGGATGAAGAATACAACATTTAAAATCTTGGTTTCATCACTTGATCACTTTTATGCCTTTACGGCATGATAAAAAAACCGCCGATACTTAGGACTTTATTACACTTGCGATTTGCGGGCGAGCTGCAGGCGAGTTTCTATACAACACCAGTAGCGGCGAACTCGCGGCGAGTTCGCCGCGAGCGACACTTGTATGGAACTTCGCTTCTAACTCGTCCACAAATCGCAAATGTGATAAGGCACTTAGGTACGTTTGTTCGAGGAAGAACATTTCAAAATCGGGGCGAAAGATAACCAATTTTGCAACCTTAGTTAATACCGCATATCGTCAATTCGTTAGTTCGTATCGCGCTATTTTGATAAAAGCGTGTTCATATATTTTTGTTCTCTTATGTGTACATGTACACATATAAGAGAACAAAAATTACAGTCATGTATGTAAATGAACTTGACTGTACTAATTGTCATATCAGATTCGCCGTGAATTCTAAAACCCGTGGCTGAAGCTGGCGGAGGTTGACTCTAATATCAGCTGATGGTAAATAATTACGGTAGGATTGATGCCCTATCCTGAAAATGATCAGGTATATAATGGGAATTATATATGGCGGATGGTTCTAGAACGTGGAGCTCACGTTATGTAAATGATCCATTTGATAAACACTCGACTACCTTTCGGTCCTCGATCCACAGCCAGCGTGGTGACACCAGTAGCTGTCATAAGACCGCACGCGATCAGTAGTGATGCGCTATCGATTATACAAACCCATAATCTCGCGGCTTGCCATTGTTTCATTCATTATGGCTTCCTTGTTCACATAATGACACGAGACTCCTTTATATCTCCTTGTCTCACTCTATGAGAGTGAAAGAGATAGGTGCTTATCTTAGACACGTTTGCGTAAGGTTAGTATTTTTACGTTGGTGTATTTTGCATGTTGATGTTGTATTTTGTTTTGTTCTACCATTCGTTTTGCGCGTTGTATGAAGCTTAAACTACCAACGAATTCTAATGATGCCGTGAAATTTTGATAGCAATTTTTTTATGCTTATTTTCTTGTAGTAATTTTTAAGCCACTTTCTTGTTTATTTTTTTTTATATTTCTACTATGAATAGGTTTTAAGCTTAGTGCTCAGGCTTGAATGGCTTAGATTTGGTTACCTGTTGCCTTTTGTAGATTGATTAGCCCATTAGCGCGGGAAGTTAGTATCAGTATTCGATACAGGCATACAGGTATAGTTTAGATAGATTCTACACGGGCTTGTTATATATGTCCATTGAATAATAAAAAATTATGTTACTGATCGCACGATAAGGTACTTGCCTGTAATCAATTTAAATTAGTTCACGCTAGCGTTTAAATCTGTTTTCGAAAATTTGCAAAAAATTAGTTAACTTTAGCGTTTTCGATAATTTTAAATCAAAAACTAAACATAAGGAGATTATTTTACTATTGAGTAAAATCACGTCAGATTACTCTTTTTTCATAGAAACTTTAGCGCTTTTGCATAGCATTTTTCATAAAAAGTAACTAACTTAACTTAGTAACTTGATCTATCACAAAGGTACTTACCCTATGCTTACGTTGCTTCAGTCTAATCATAAGATCAAGACACAACAACAGTCATAATCATAAACAAATGCACTTTTTTTGTTGTAGGTACCTCGACATTGCGCTACGTAACGTACATTGGGATCTGTGAACACTTTTGGTTACGAGAACTGATTTCTTATGTCATATTTTAGTGGTTGCGCGTAGACTGAGCCCACGTGTACTGTTGGTTGCAGTAGTATCACTGACAGATAATAAACCAGGATGGAATACTTAGTGGTTTACGCGCTTGTAACTGATTAGAATTGATATATGGCATTTATCAGTACGAATGACATTAAATAATATGTATGTCAGGAAGGAGTCCGTAAAATTAAACCAATAAAAACCAGGATACAAATCTTTATTCCACCTCGACGCTACAGACGATCTCGACGCATAAATAATGGGACTAACATCTACCAGCCGTGGCCATACGAGCCGACCGACGAGATCACCGGCGCGTGCGCGTACGACTGCACGATGGGTTGCGCGACCGTCTGCACGACCGGCGCGGCGTGCACTATTGGTTGCGAGTAGACCGGGGCCGCGTGCACGACTGGTTGCGCGACTGAGACAGGGTGGACAACCTGAAAATGAAGATTTTTCTCTCAAAATAAAAATAAAATAAAAAAGCCTTTTAGCTCTTTCAAAAAAAGTATTTTACAAATACCAAAAGAAAATACTCCGTATTAATTAATTTTTCAACTTTAAAAAACTACTTGGTTGCCAAAACCATTGTCAGCTGACCTATGGGAATCAGTTAGGGTGGTGTATTTTGCTATAGGTACAACTACCAAGTGGACTACCGTCACCCATTGTACGACTGGCGCAAAGCGTACCACGCGGTTTTGGCTACGGATGTGGCGTGGACGATGGACGTCTCTTGCACCACTGGTTGTGAGACCACCACCGTTGGTTGACGGTTAACCTGTTGGTGAAGCTGTAGCTTTGGTGGTGGATTTGGCTACGGACGCGACCTGGACGATGGGCGCCGCTAGCAAGACTGGCTCATACGTACCCCTGGTTGTGTGATCGGCAACTGCTGGTTGATGGGCAACGTACATGTTGGAATGAGCTGTGGCTTGTGGTGTCGGGTTTAGTTATGGCTACAGGCGTGGTATGGACGATGGGCGCCGCTTGTAAGATGGGTGTATTGCGTACATACCAGTGGTTGCGTCACCGCTGCTGTTGGTTGCCAGTTAACGTACCTGTTGGAATGAGCTGTAGCTTGTGGCGGCGGGTTTGGCTATGGCTACGGGTGCGGCGTGGACGATGGGCGCCGCTTGCACGACGGGCGCGGCGTGCACCACTGGTTGTGCAACCGCCACTGTTGGTTGGTGCACTAGACTCACTGATGAGAGCTGAAATATATATTTAGTGATTAAAATTCAAATTGGTATTTGTTTTAGAACACAGTCCCAGTAATTATGTTAACTGTTAGAAACAGAAAGGCACTTCAAAATTTTTAATTATTAACTAACTAACTAACTTGGCTCAGGGACCCAAAGAGGGTCTTGGCCTCCGAAACGAGAGCACGCCATCTGTCCCGATCGTGCGCAACTTCTTGCCAGTTAACGACTTGAAGACGTCGCAGATCCGCCTGCACACTGATTATTACATTATATTTAAAAACGTATTGAATTTTGAAAAGGAAGTAACACGAATATCCATGTAAGGCAATGGCTAAAAATGACGTGCTCCTCGAACCCTAAAGGAATTATGGGTTAAAGTTAAAGTCATAAAACACTATAACCAACTGATATAGGTAAGAGCGAGAGACTGCTCTCTGACTTTTTGCTCAATTCGCTCGCATGCTCTGGCTACTACCTATGGCCGTCACTCGTCGCTGCCGCTCGTCACCGATCTTATGGCCGTTACCGCCCGTAAATAGCATGGATTGCATATGTAGTGTAGTTACCCCATGGCCGCCCCAGCCGCCAATCCCGTAGCCACCCAGGCCGTACCCTCCGTACCCGCCGATGAGGCCGCCGGGCTTCGGCGCCGCCGCCGCCACCGCCAGCACTGCGAACGCTACCTGAGGACGAGTTGTAATGAGAACCCGTATCCAATACTTCAACTTTTTAAACGGTTTTAAACATAGTATATTTAACTTCACCCTGTATTGGATAGGCGTCCTAGTGCTTGCCACTATTCCAGTAGTTGCCATCTTGAATGTTAAGTCATTAGCAATAGATGTTACAGCACGGTGTCAACTATTCGGCACGAGCGTTTTAAACACTGTTTTAAATCTTGCGACCGACAGCTTTTTGTACGATGTAACCTACTCAGGCTTACATTTAAAATTCAAAATCTTTATTTTATAAGATAGGTGCAGATACACATCTTTTATGATCTAAGGTAATGGAGCCACCCGGTAAGCAAAAAAGCCTGTGTTGGGTGGTGCCGCTCTTCCTTAGGTTAATGATTTTTATAAGTTTCATTGAGTATACAAGTCACGCTCACGCACAGGTGTCGACAGTGGTCTTTGCTGACAGATCAAATCAGCTTCTTTTTATGAAGTGTCAGAGCGCTCATGCAGTTTCCAGGAAAAACTGACTTTTGACGTTACTGGTCAAATTGGTGATTTATTTTTAGTTGTTGTCATTTTAAAATCGTTGATGGCAGGATTTTTTTCGAGCAGTTTTGGCAATATAGTTAGTTCGATGGTTAGTGCTATTTAATTTATTTGATTACAAGGAGATACACAGGTGGTCTTCGGTGACATCTTGATCGTCAACCTGTGGTGACCCGACTGCGTACACGACGTATAAAATAGTGCAAATCGTAAACTTAATATTGTCTTCGGTTTTCCCAATCATCACTCATTGTACTAAAACAACTTTAGGCAGGTAAATTGTCTACACGCGACCACGAACGTTGAAAAGGGTTACGAAGTGTCGTCGGGACGTAAAACTTAAGTAATATACGCGATTTAACCTGTTAAAGTGGTTTTATTACAAATCGTAGGAATTTGAAAGTTTTTATTAATACAAGCATCGATAACCTAATACAAAATAAACCCTTAAAGAACATTAAAATAAAATCGTAGGTAAGTATACTGTTTAAAATTATTTCCCAAAACAAATATAGTGCAATAGACGGGATCAATATTTGTAAGTAATTACACTAAGTCCTTGAGATATCTCTATATGTAAATACATAACATTGTAGATAGTTACCATGTCCTAGTTTGTTAGTTCTGGCTATTATTTTGTCATTTATCAGTCTAGGGATTGACAGTACAGTTAAAGTTATTAATGTTGTCGATAAAGTGACTAGCCCAGACATGGAAGCAAAGACCTGAAATTACCCTCAATGAGGTATGGAGAGGTTGTTAACATGGTATAGTAGGTATAGTTGGGGTTTTAGGGCGGTGAAAGGTTATAGAAATGGGCAAGTGTGAGTTGGACTATTGCTACAGTACCGGTCAAAAATATATCACATTTGTGTTAGAAATAAAAAATACTGCCAAGTATTTTTTTTTTCAAAAACAATAAAAGACTGACAAACTGTCGCTATATGTGGCCTGGTTTTCTCATCGGTCGTCCAAGGAGTCACACACTACAAACTACCTGATGCAGTAATGTGCAAATGTTAAAGAAATATAAAAAAAAAGTTTTGCCTTAAAAACGTGTTATATTTTTGGCCGGTACTGTATTTTATGATCGGTGCAAGTAGGTAAATGTAAAAGTTTAATTAATGTAAAATGTTTTTAAGGTCGAACATTGATTATACAATACAATCATATTTTATTGCACACCAAAATAAATTATTACAATGCGAACTTATATAAAAACAGTGGTAAACAATAAGCGGTCTTATTGCTAAACGGCGATCTCTCCCAGACAACCTTTGGGTATCTTCAATGAACGGAAAATATAAAAATAAATGAGTGAATCAAGGACATTAAAATAAATAGCCGGACAGAGGCTCGCCAACAGAGAACTGAAGTCATTCCCAATACGCCAGCTGCTTGTACTTACGAGCCGCACGCAGACATCAACTAGTTTTTTCCTATTGCGAGCAGCATGCACACATAGGTAGCCGGCGGATTAGACATGCTTCAGTTATTTGTTAGCGATGCTCCGTCCGGCTATTTATTTTAAGGTCCTTGGAGTGAATAGGTAACTTCGGTGAGCATGCTCTATCATAGAGCCTTATCACACTGGTGTTTTTTTTTTATTTTTTTTATTTTGATTGGTCTGTCTCCCGTTTGGTCAATATTGACCACTTTGGTAAAACTGAAATTGTGCACAGGATCACACTGGCGATTTGCGAGCGAGCTGGCGATTTGCGAGTTTCCATACAAATGTCACTCGCGGCGAACTCGCTGCGAGTGTGTCGCGACTGGTTTTGTATGGAAACTCGCCCGCGGCTCGCCCGCAAATCGCCAGTGTGTCCTCGTCTCCAGTTTTCATCGAGTAAGACTAAGATCAAACAAAGCCATTAATCGTAAAAAACAAACCAAGTTTACAAATCGGCTAACAGTTTAATAAACAGAATCCTGTAAATGTTAACTCTCCTTCAATACGGGCAGCAACATAAGAGCAGTAATTTTTCTTCGTACAAGAGGTATATCGCGCGCTTATATGAGTGCGTGCTGTGACCGAACGCAAGCAAAGATTTATCAATGCGTAAGAATGCTCCAGTATGGATCGCACTCACACAGACGCAGAATATGTGTCGCACGCTCCTAAACGGCACAGGTTGGACTACTTGCTAGTCTTTATACTTTGATACGGTTGATTTTTAATTGCATTTATAGCAGCAGCCTATTACTAAGAATTTATTGACTGCTAGTAAACTGATTTTTTGCCTACAAGTGACACACATGTAGGACAGGCCGACAGGCGAGTTATGGTGCCTCTACACAGCTGCCGTATAATGTCACGTCATCATGACATTTAATATGTGTGCTATTTTTACGTTAGTAAGTAGTTATACGAGCAAAAAATTAAACCGTAGATTCTACTCCTCAAATAATAAAACTCTTGTTCAACCACTTTTTAAAAATATGTAGTCCTTAGATTGTCTCTTTTTCATACAAAGTAATTAGTATTTTCAATGTACATCAAAATCCGTCTAATTGACATTGCTTGTCAATCTTGTCACCCTACAGACGTAATCAATTTCGCAATACATTGCGTGTTCGGATAAACTTTAAAGTGTACTAAAAATCAAATCACAAGTTATTTTTAAAAGTCGCTGAATAAAAGTTGTCTAGTTTGAGGAGTAGAACCTACGTTTAACTTTTTTGCTCATATTACGGGCCACAGCCTGTATTTTATTTGTATTTTGTGTCACTTTTAAATTAGGCATGGAAATAAACTTTAAATATGTGTGATTCATGTTTAAAAATGTTCTGAATGAACAAAATCCTTTAGAAAAAAAAATATCTAAAGAAAGAAACGGTGCGAAAAATGGTCACCACTCAGTGTCTGCCACCGCACGGTAATGATTTTCAGTGGCACCCTGAATCTAAAAACTAACTTAACCTAATTATATAAATTGAACGAACGAAGAGCTAATGTATGGCCCAAGCCGATTGGTTAAAAGTACTTACTCCGATTGGTTAAAAGTAGGTACTTACTAGCCAATCTGTATGGGACATGTTGTATAGGGAACCCTAACTAGAAAGGCTGAATATTTTATGATATACATAATGATTCAAGTTTTAGGAAATGACTAAGTGATAATGACTAGAATATGTGGGCGATGATAAATGGGAAAATTTTTGGGCGCCTGTCGTTTTATTGACAAAGTTCCGAATATTCATTTCGTTGAAAACTTCTCTGAAACTGTAAAATCTTGATAATTTTTGATAATGAGTAGGTTTGTTTAAAATCAATCCCAAGAATATTATTACAGTTTCTTTCGTTGGAATGATTATGTCGGTGAAATGATACATTCGAGAAACACTTGTTTGTGATTTAAGGGTAAGCCAACGTTTTTTCTCTGAGTCGACAATTTTGTATAAACATTCTGATGTTCACTATTCTGTATGTATATGTGTACCAGTGGCGGGGCGTCCAAAGAACTCGATTCCTACCGGCTTGCCTAATATCAGGCATTTGAGCACCGTATTCTACAGCTCTTAAGGAAAATGTACGCCATATCAGCACCGGCTTGCCTCAGGATATTTTTTACGCCTCGCCACTGATGTGTACATTGATATAAGTTTTCTCGCTGGAAAAAGTTTAGATCTATTTTTAGTTATCCATTAAAAATAATGTTTTGACGTATTTTGTTTCCTATGACTGTTGTTCTTTTAATAAATACGACGTTGCTAGGCTTAACTAAATAATTGATATTATTATCCAGTAATTTTTCCATATTTAAGCGCATAATATTTTCGTAATCTATAATAAGCCTCGACGAGTTTTTCCCACTTTTTCATAATCGATGGAGTATTTGCCACTTTGGGGTTACATTCGGCCACACCCAATTTTCCTAATGTAAAAAGAAAGTTCTCAAAAAATAATTGAATACTCACTAAGTATCGCATAGTTAGGATAACCGTTGCCCACGGAGGAAGAATGTAGTCTGGCCAATTACTGGGCAGGCTGCCCTTATATACCGAGATGGTATTTTAACCAGCGAGCGTTTAGACATCCACGGAATTAATTTTAGGTGCGCTGGACGTACGTGAGGCGAAACCGCCCGTCTTTTTAACTTGGAAAAAAATGCCATAATTACAATTAAACTGTCAAAGGAATTTGAACTCCATGACAAATACTTAGAGTGCAAATTCGAATTGCTCGGGAATGTGAGATGGAATGTTTTGGCTGTGAGGAGGTTTAAAGGATTAAAATTTATAAGACCGATCTGAATTACGAGTGTTTTTGAATATTTTGATCGCGAATTCAGGCGGTTTTCTTATTAAATTGGAGTGAGGTGTTGCAAAATAGTAACCGTCCGTTTTTCAGAGGCAAAGCTTCTATTATTAAATTATACGTGTTTTTTAATTGACACTGCACAAGTGATACAGTAGAGCTAAAAATGTGATTTTTTACGAGTAGCATACTAATTCATTTATTTTAATATCGTTTTATTTTGTTTACTTTAGTTTTAACCTGAATTGCTTGTTTGGTGAATACTGCTTTATTTTACTTATTTCTCCATGGAATAAATCTGTATGTTCCTTAGATTTTGATTGGTCAGATAAAATTGTATATCATTTACAGGTGGTTTTTTCGTGGCTTATTGATATGTAGCGATTCAACAATAAGACGTGCAAATTATCATTAATTTTGGCAAATATACATTTATGGGATTATCTATAGTAAATATGATTGCATCGCTTCGAATAAATAATAACTTTCACTCCCAAAAACGGCTAAAAGAAACTTATCTTGCCATTTAATTTCCACACTTTTACTTATTTTCCTAAAAATATTTTTTTCTTAATATACCATGACATAAATGTAAGTAGGTATTTTAATGACATATTGACTATATTTGTAAATAACTAAAAACACAAAATTATTAAACCATAACGAACAAAATGGCATATTCGGATAAGATCTGAAATAGCATCGTCAATTAAGGCCAGCCTCATGACAGTCATGACATGAGTCACCTAGTAAATTCGCAATAAATATCTCAAATACTGTTCACCAATT
Source organism: Eudemis profundana (assembly GCA_947034925.1). Lineage (NCBI taxonomy): Eukaryota > Metazoa > Arthropoda > Insecta > Lepidoptera > Tortricidae > Eudemis > Eudemis profundana. The sequence goes on along the minus strand of OX344808.1, from coordinate 18,224,848 downwards.
AATTTTGCTATAAAAAGTTAGACCACATTACTTGCAACCTTTGCATTCTCGGTCCCATTGCCAACAAAATTATACATACCGCTGTTTAATAAACATAACTTAATTACTATATTACGATGATCAAATTGGTCACACTTAATCATGTCCTTAAAAAGAAATGATGGTGCGAACATTCTTTAGATAATGATAGAATTTGCGTGAATAGATTTGCTTGGAGTTATAGATTAAACCTGTTATGATATGTCGCAATAAATATGTATTGCTGGTAATTAAAGGCTTGCAAGTGGTAAACTTTATCTCAATCTTCATATATATCAATTAGGTTACCCTTGCTTAATATTTGGACATAAGTATGCCACTAAAAATAAATGCCATTTGATAAATAATTCAATTAAACTTACTAAATTCTACGTAGGTAATAAAAATAAGAGATATAGGCAAAAACTATATTTTTGTTTTAACATGAACTCAGAACTTTTCTGAAACAACGAGCCGTTTCACAGAGGTTCTGAGGCCAGATTCAAAAATGTTGCCTACTTACTAGACCAAAAAATATCGTCACTACTTTGAAAAAAACTCGTATCTAAAAACGTCTTAGAGAAAAACGTTAAAGCTCCATACAAACATCATATACACTTAATGCGTTTTTACCTGAAGTCAGTATCAGATACGAGTTTGCTTAAAGTAGTGACGATAATGTCAATAAATACTATATGACCAGCAAATTTTCCTATTAGTTGACATTGTCATCATGTTACTTCGTAGTATGTAAGAATCCTTAGATGTGTGTTGTCTACATATAATATAATCGCTTAAGTCCAAGCAATGAATTGGTATTTTAAATTTGATTAAACTTCAAATGGACGTATCAATAGAGGACTAAGTCCATTTTGATATATGTTAACACATATTAGGAAGAATATTTTGTAAACTGCCGGTCGCCTCCGCCTTTCGCTCGAGAAGGCCCCGAGATGCTCGAACCATCCTCTTTTAAACACTAGTGTTAGGAAATCTGCAACTAGATCGTTGCGTGGTCTATCGCCTTATTTAAAATTGGGACTGGTACATAACAGACACATATAAAGTGGTATGAGTACTCGTACATGTGAGGTTGTGAGATATTGCCTAGTAAAGTAAAAGACTCGTTGTCGTGTCTCCATAGCGGTTGCAGCTCCGGATGTTCTAATTACGATTTAGGTTTGAAGCGATGGAGTAGTTTTTAGAATATCCTTGTTTGATATTAAACGTTTGTAAAACATCTGTTAAGCGTTTGTCCATTTTCACTGTTTATCTAGTTTTGGTAAATGTGTGAAAAAGTGCATGTTTCGGGACCTTTGAATAAATCTGTGAGAGAATGTTTGAATAACATTAATTGTTAGCGGATTAGATAGTTAAGAGGATAGTCTAAGAAGCCCTAAAATTTACTTTACTATGCCTTTAACATTATCGAGAATTCAAGTTTTGTTTCTTGTTAAGTAAAGATTCGACATAAACAAAAAAATATCAATAGCAATACCCAACGGTCTTTTGCTAACAATATTTTTTTGTAATTTTCGGAAACAGACATAAGTTTTACAATATGAAATTGGTACCAAAAACAGGCTCTATACTTTTTCCTGTTGATTATAACATCGGGTTGCAGCCGCTCATTCCGACATCTCGCTGTCTGTCTGATCGAATATACATGTATGTAAGTAAATCACTCGTATCTTTTAAATCTAAAATGCCTATCTAGGGCTCGGATTAGTACACCGTTGGGTAACACGGCTTTACGTCGAGACTTCAGGCAGTGAGATAGATGGCTACTAATGCTTATGTCACACTGTGCAAGTGGCATGCGAGTTACTGTCCTACAGTAACTGGTAGACACGATATGCGCAGACAGTTACCGTATAAAGTGAGTGAGACCATTTGACCGAATGTTAAGTTGATATTAAAGGACATTACAATACGAGTTCAAAGATTAAACACATAGAAAGTTTAAACGCGATCTACAGTAGTCAAGGCCGAATTGGGTCATAAATCGAGCGTTTAAACCGCCTCACTCCTGTGGACACTTTTTTGTCAGGATTCCTGCAATTTTTTCTGGCGTTTTAATCTATTTGGTAGTGATCCATTAAAATCGGCAGGGATTTCAACAAAAATGTGTCCAAGTGAGGCGGTTTAAACGCTCGATTTATGGCCCAGTTATGAGACTTTGCTTTGCATTTCTCTTAACTCAATTGTATGTATCTAAACACTTTACTGCACAAAATGATAAATAGTGTTGCAATAATGGTATATGTATAAAGTACTTAATTGAACCTGCGGTCGATGAATGTTCGTTTGAATTCACGGAACAGTGATTTTCAAAAGAACGTTTCAAAGAACATTCGAGTTAGTTGCTAATATCTAATTAACGTATACGTACGTAACGTACCTATTAGGATTTTGAACTTTCGCTAAAACTAAATGATCACTTAAGGTTCCAAAGCGAATAAAATGGGAGCCCTACACTTACACTTAGCATACTCGCTATTGCCATCTTAATACATTACAACTTAATTCTCACATCTTAGTTGCTGTTTGAATGGTCGCTAGTCGAGTGCAATTTAGTTTCAACCTGTCAATGCAGACAGTTTTACTATACGACTAATCTGTAATTCAGTTTAGGACCGAAATAGAATCACATTAAAAGAGCCATCACTCCTCAGAGCTAATACGTTAGTATAGATGGCAAGTGCCAAGACAGTGACTTGCACTGTGTGGCCAGCCTTAATGCTTGTTCACATTAGTGTGGGTGACAACTCTGATGCAAACTGTATCTTAATTTATTTATCGAGCAATTAAGCAATACATGCATACGTACGTTACTAGTATAATTAAGATTAAGTACCTAGATCGCTATGTAGGTCTGTTTAGTTAATTTTAAACTATTTTTATGAAACAACATGAGTATATAGTATATACTCGTATATGCGCTACTTGTCTGCTAGGGTTTCCCTTATATACGAGATCGTCCGAGTATCTTCCCGTCTTTCAATGGAATGTCACTGTCCGAAGTACAATACAATACCATTACTTTTTATTGTACACCTGAAAATTCTGAACAAACCTACGGAGATTATGAGCAAAAGAGGTAAACAATCAACGGTCGACGGTTATGGCTAAAGAGCGATCTCTTCTAGACAACTTTTGGAAAGAGGAAGGTTCTATAAAACACCACCGTCACCAGTATCTGGTTATAAGGTTTAACCATTGGTCAGAGCTTCTTAATATCCGTCATCTTTCATCATCATCAGCCGAAAGTTACCCAATGCAGGCTATGTCCATGAAGAACGTCTATTGCTGCTTATGTCTAGCAATGGATATCTTTAGCTAGTCACAAAGAACGTGAACATGTATCGGATTCTAGCAACATTCACCGGGTCATTAGTACATCTTGTAGGGGGCCTACCCGGGCCATTTTTTTAAAGTTGTACATTAAATTTTTTTTAGAACTGAGAAATTTTACATCATTTCTACTCAGAATCACGCGTACTACAGTCTCCGACAGAAGAAAAAAGGTTCCCAATTTTTTTCCGTTACTTTTCCATATACACTTGTATATGGCGGTAACGGAACGGAAGAGCGATATTGTATGAAAAATTTGGGACACATTTTTTCCTTCTATAAGAGTACGCGTGATTCTGAGTAGAGATGATGTAAAATTTTTCAGAGCTAAAAAAAGTTAGTGTACAACTTAAAAAAATGGCCCACCCGCGTTGTAGCTTCTGGTCGACAATCAAGAGCTCGTTGGCTCCAGCAGCCGTCTGCTCTACGAGCAATGGGCCTTGCCACATAAATTTTGCAATTCTTCGAGCTAAGTATGTCGGTTAGTTTGGATCTTTTACGGATCCAAACGGATCTTAATACCTGTAGATTAAGCTAAACCTAATCGATTCATTAAAATAAAGCTCAACTCAGCTATTTTAATAAGTTAAAATCAGAGTAAATATACAAATGAGAGCAACCTCGCACCTAATCAGAAGGGCCGATTTGAAATGCTAATGTCTGCCATATGCAGAGCCAAGTGGAGGTTGCGCGAAGTATATCGGGTTACTTTTTGTAATCCAGCGCGTGCGCAGAACATACAACCTTCATTAATCCAAAAGGGCATAACTTAGTAGGGGTTTTCGACCTATATGTCTTTTTATCGGAATGTATAAGTTGTTGCCTTTTGGAGTATTCAAACAGTCCCTGCTAATTATCACATTATCAGCAAGCGACGGCTAATGCGGTGCAAGCCCAGTGGTCTATGTTATGTATCATGACGGAAATAGTACATTGTGTATCAAGGGCGGTAAGTAAGGAATTACAAACGAGTGTTTGTTACAAGCCCGAGGCGAAGCCAAGGGCTTTAACAACACGAGTTTGTAATTCCTTTACCGCCCGTGGCACACACAATGTTTTTCATCACACTTGTGAGGAAATCTGATTAAAATAACCTTACTTAACCTAAATAAAATTGTAAAACTGACAGTGACATTATCCATAGACAATGCGACTTCACGTCACGTTCGGAAACCATAGCGGTAAAGACTTAAAATGGTTGATTTTATTTTTGCAAAATACTGAAATGCACTATTTAAACATTTAATTAATGTTACAGAAATATGTGTTTACATGTATTTGCAATAACAGTTCTCTTTAAATAAATATTTCAGTAAATAAAAGTTAAAAAGTACGTTGGCGTTTCCTTTGAACATGACAAATAAGAGTAAAACAGAACCAGCGTTTCAAATTTAAAAAGAAAACCATTACGCCCTAGGGCGTAATAGGTCATTTACGGCCCGCAAAACCTACGTGTAATGACACCATTTTCGAGCAAGTGTGATGAAAAATCTTTTAAGGACTTTGTATACTCTGTTTCACATAAGGTAAACGTCCGAGTGCTCGACACTGTCCCAGTAGTCGCCATCTTGAACGTTAAGTTACTAGCAATAGAGGTCGTTGTATTATTAGAAATTGTTATGACGATCCTTATTGGGAGACATGATTTGATTTTTATTTGCTAATTCTGTATTTTTATATTTTACCACTGTGACATTTACTACCCTTATCCTTGTATTTTTGTTTTTGACGATCATGTACTTATACCTTTAACTTTGTCTGTACTACAAAATACTGTTATTTTCACATGAAATAAATGATCTATCTATCTATCAACAGGGTGTCGACTATTGGGCATTAGCGTGTCAAGCACTGGGACGTTTACCTTACTAAAACTCGTAGCTTAAAAGGGTTAGTCTTCAGAAATATGTCTGCGATTTATTCCTCTGTCGCCATACATTTAATATGAAAAAGGGCCAGAGAAATAAGGTGACCGCAGACATATTTCTGAAGAATAACCCAAAACATTTATTCTGTAACGTAGCTTTTACCCACGGTTTCACCAGCGTTGTTCACGTTATATTATCCCGGAGAGTGACTTACCGGGATTAAAGTACCTATGTATTCTAACCCAGGATATAAAGTATACGTACACTTACATAGATAGATACAAGAAATCAAAGTATACCACTTCGTCGAAGTGGTAAACGCGCGACGCTGCGCTGGAAATCCAGAGGTACCGGGTTCTATTCCCGGTCTGGACCATAGGTGAGTGCCATTTAATTTTTCTGTGTACTTTGATGTCTTGTATCTTAAATATTTTTACTAAAAAAACCCGACCGCGGTGCACTTTAAAAGTGCATAAAATCCGCCATTTTGTTTATTTTAACGAACTTCATACCCAGTGACACTCGCGCCCTCAAGACGAATCCAATCATGTATCATTTATCAAAATCGGTTGTGCCGTTGAGTAGTTACGAGCGGACACAGGAACGGACATACATACATACATACAGGTCAAACACATTACCCTCCTTTGGGCTTCGCCGCAGTCGGGTAAAAATATAGTATGAGTATACTTGTTTACAGTTTCCAGTAGGCTTATGATGCTACGCTTTGTCACGCGATAAATAAATGATAAAGCATCCGTCACTCTCACACACTATTTGTCAGACGTGACGGATGCTTTATTAAGCCTACAGGGCTTGGTACCTATGTGCCACCAACCTTCAGCAAAATCCATTTAATTGCTATCGCGTTATTAAATAATGAATATATTTACAAACTTTCACATTTTCAGCATTTGTAGGCTGTAGGATAAGCTAGGCCACAGATACAGTTTTGCAAGGGGTTCCCTTTATTTGGCATACGTTTTATTTGCCCGAATGTATTGTTAGCCCGAATTTTATTTCGCATAATTTTTCTGTAGCTTTAACGGAAAATATTTTGCAAAATCTTTTACATCGGCTACTTAGAAGATATTAGGTTAGGTGAGGTTTCTTTTATAATTATTCTGAAAAGTCAATATTATCTGTAAAATAACAATTATGCGTAAGTAGTATTCGGACAAATAGAGCATTCGGACAAATAAAATTATGCCAAAACAGGGTGAACCTTTTGCAAGGTGTTAGCAATGATACCAATCTGTTAAATAAAAACTCAGTTACTACTCCTGGTCTCATTCGAGATCAGTATTTAGTACCCAACGATTAGACTTGACAGTTGACAGATGTGGGAACTTAAGTGTCGACGCCGAGAGGTATTTTCTACTTGGTTTGGACTAACATCTGCTAATAACTGATTTCGTCACAATCTTACGACATGTTCCATCGCTATTAACTAGTTATGGATTTAATTTTAGAATTTTGCTGTTCATTTCTAGATTTAGTATATACTAAGGATGTCAATTGATATACCCTGCTGTAAATTGTAAGAATTACTTATTTGCAAATAAATGTGTTATTTAGTGTTCAAAAATTAGCTGGAAAGTAAAAAGTACTAGTGCGCAAAATACAACTTTGCGCAAGATTTACAGCTACGAAAAGTACTACTTTTTGAGCAAGTGTATTAAAAATGATTATTTTGTATAATTAAGATTCTATTGAGAATATTTTAGCTCAATAAAAACTTAACAAAAGCTTAAGTCATCGAAAACATTGGTAACAAAATGGGAATTAATTAAGGATCTGTTAATTGATGTACAAACTTTTTAGAAATGCACTTGACAGGCATAATCAGCGCTTAAATAACTGTTAATAACCAACAGTGTATATAATGAAATTGAACATGCTTAATTACATGATAACGAACAAATATCCTGATTCCAGTGAAATAATATAGTTATAGTAAGTATCTGGGTCGGCGTGGTGGGTCAGTCGTTCATCGTTAATAATGCATGGTATCGACTGCGGCTGGTCGATGGGTAATGTGCTATACGTCACGCTATCATGTGAGGTGGCCATCTGATAGCAGCTTAATGGAACAATTCTGGCGAAATGAAATAGGTATAATTGTTATTATATTTGTGGATATAAAACTGCTGTACCTACGTTCGTCTCCGAAGTTATCGTTATTTATTAACATTCACACAGTCTTTTAAATTCTCTCATATTCATAACTGGACCATACCTACTTTGACTTGACCATAATTTGACGATCATAATACGAAATTCATGTAAATTGAAATTGCGTAATTTGTATTGTATTTTTATATAATGAAATAAATAAATCTAATCATCTGTCTTTTAAAACATCATCATATAAATTTAATCATCTTTTTTTTAATCTGACTTGATCTACGTTTAGTCCTACTGACTCTTGGGTAGGAATACAGACCAAATGGGGGCTAACAAACCTGCAAGGAGGTTCATTAGCCGCGGCCACCGTGGCTTTTCGCTGATTGCTTAAAGTGAGCAACGGACCAGCGGAATGGTTAAAACGGCTCAATCAATCCTTATCGACACTGGAAATTTCAAATGTCGTAAGGGACATTTTGTCGTAAGTACACTAAATATACTATTGGAATCAGTATTTTTTTCTCTATCGATCTGTTCGGTTGAAATTTTGATAACCCGTCAAATAAAAAAGTTATGAGAAGATTAAATTTTGTCGTAACTTCCTAAAATTTAAAGTTGACCCATACAACATAGTGCCATATAAATTTAGTATACAAATTTATATTTTCATACATTTTATGGTTACTTACTTCATTAACCTGGAAACCATAAATATAACTTACAACAGAAATTCGCAATGTACAAATACGCTTTTGGTAGTTACGACAATATGATAATATTTTTAAGAAAAAAACGGGTTATTTCAGATTCGTAACGGACATTTTCGTCTTAAATTCACTGCGTAAGGGACACTATTTCCTAAACTATTAAGGTTATAGATTTCCAATAATTAGTTCGGTGTAGATAAAGTTATTTGAAAATTATAAATCTGAGAATCATCCTAATCGGTTAAGAAACGACCGAGTTACGATTTTTTTTAAATTGAATTTTGTTTTTTGGCTCTCCTGAAAAGTCGACCTTTGTCCCTTACGACATTTGAAATTTCCAGTGTCGTTATGTAAAATGTGTGATCTAGCTACCCCTACCCCAGCTATAAAAATTCCGACAAGAAACTTAGCTGAGCCCGACCACCCTGTCATCCTGTTAACTAAACTATACATTGGTAACTGTGCGCCCAAGCGCACCACTTCAACTCTGTAAGCAAGCGAGGGTTGCTGTGACTCCCCCCATAACCGATTGCAGCTATAAAGCTCCTCCATGATAGCTCATGGAGGAGTTGCGCTATTATTAACTAAAAGGTTCGAATTAGTATCGATCAAATTTATTGATGTAGATATTACCTTCAAACAAACATTTACGTTAAACATATTTACTTAATACTTACCAAATTCTATTAAAACTAATTACAATGTAACTACCTCAACCAGCCCACCCCAGACTCGGTAGACAGACGGACAGAGTAGCGGCGAGTCAGTGGATGCGATCTATGGGGGAGGCCTATGTTCAGCAGTACGCGTTTGTAGCTGATAGATCCTCATGATGTATTCGGTCACTGTACGAGCGTTGTTGTGCTTTGTTAAATAGCTGGTAAAATAGTCAGACCAGCCAGACTTCTATGCTACCATAGCATAGCATAGCGATAGAAAATTAGATGCCATAGAAAAACATTTCGTCACTCGCAATATGTAAGAAAGAAGCGTAGCAATCCATTCACCGTATGACCTTAGGATGTCTCGAATTGAGACGTTAGTGCGTTGCACCCTCTACGTCGTAGCGGGCACACTTCCGTAGCACTCGAGGTTGGCTAGGAGTGCCATCTGTGGAGAAGCGATGGTACTTACCGGTGCACTAGGTATGCTAGAGCAAAGTCAGATAGTTCAAGTTTTACTAGTAAGTTAGAGCACCGATAAGGAACGTGCAGGAACTATAGGTGGCAGCACTAAATCGACACAAGAGACACTATGCGAACAGTAAAGGAAAACGTATCAGACCTGAAAAAAACTGGTTATAAATGTCAATGTTAAGTATAGTAAGTCGTGGCCACACTAACGTTAGTCGTCCATCGTCGCGATATTCACAGTGTTTCTTGTTAATGTGGTCCCAGCATGATAGAGTACAACATTCGGATTAGCGGCACCAGTTGGCAGCACAATCGTTGTGCACGTTCCCTATAGGCAGCTGTTCAAAGTTTGGTGGTAATGGTAACAGTCAGTCACCTTAGCGCTTTTTCCCGTTTCTTTCGGCGTACACTTTAGTAAATTTACATGGGACTGTTTAAGTATTAGTAACACCAAATGAGTGTCGTTTTTTTATCAGCAAATATTTTTCCATGGCGTCTCTCGTGGTCAAAAATAAAGAGATATACGTATAGTGTTTTTTTTCCATTTTTTGTATGAAAGTGTAGAGAGTTAGTAGCAGAAATACATTTGCCATGTCTTAATGGTCCGCCAATGTCCTTATACGATTTTCGCTGGCGTGCATATTTTTGGAGTAAAATAGCACACCTGGCCATAAAGTGGCAATAACCGCCCGCTACGCGTGCGGAAAATCCCACTCCATGGCTTGAGGGAGACGTAAACTTGTACTTACCACGGGTGGTAATAAAGAAAGCCTCAGAGCGCTTATTTATCGCATCGTCTATGCCGATACCTGCGATCTGAGACATTCTTTGTTTATCCGCCCTACTATGCAAGAAACCTGTTTTAATTGGCGTTTTTTTGCTTGATTTTTATAATGGTAATGCTTGATATTATCACAAAATGTGCATTTCTATTACCTCTATTACAACAAATAATAAAAATAAAAGGGGATACATATTCATACAAGAAACGTGTTTTTTGGCGCCTTTTATCTCGTCAGTGTTACGGAACCCTTCATGTGCGACTCCGACTTTTCACAACAAATGCACGAGTTACTATAAAACACCTTAAAGCTATAGCTGTGTGCCTTTCATATTCGAAGAGTTTCCTCGATTTCTTCAAGATCCTATCATCAGACAGATTCGGTTACAATGGGTCCCACTGGAAGGTATCCTCTTATAAACAAAAAACAAATTTTCCAAATCGGCCCAGCCGTCTTCGAGTAATCGCGTAACAAAGATACAAAAAAAACATACAGTCAAATTGAGACTCGTCCTTATTTTGGAAGTCGGTTGAAAAGGTTTAATGATCCTGACTGGACAATCCCATGGCGCAAGAGCGAGTTCCGCGTTGTCTAAGCGCGTGCGCACGATCGTTGCTCAACGCGCCCTTTACTATTGACACTTACCGACTGTTCCACTTGTAAATGTTATCATAGTTTTCGATTGTTCATTGTTTGGGAAACTGCTCTGATTAATATTGTGGAGGTTATAGTTATTATAACAAAACAACACTTAATCACCTATAAATATGACTATTTTACGTTTTGGCTGGTAACGTACATAGTCACGAACGGCCTTATAAAAATCATCCTGCTAATTTTATAAATGTGAAAGTTTATGAAGATGTTTGGAAGTTTGTTGCTTTTTTATCTATGTTCACTTACTTATAGATTTCGTTGATTAGATGATGCACTGAATAAACGAAGACAATATCTCGTACCCTTGGTAAAATAAAGCCGTATGTGACTTTACGTCCAAAGTGCTTTTATTACGCGAATGTTACACAAATCGTACCCTTGGTAAAATAAAGCCGCATCTGCAAAATTACGACTTTCAGGGGAAAAGTTTAAATCTTTTTGTTTCGGATAGTTTACAGCATTTGTGTAACATTCGCGTAATAAAAGCACTTTGGACGTAAAGTCACATACGGCTTTATTTTAACAAGGGTACGATCTCTGCAAAAAGTGTCGCTACGAAGGTTAGTACGTACTAAGGTTCCTACTGATAAATGTACCATTATCGGAAAATGTACATGCTATCTTAGCCGACTTTGGCTAAACAGTTAGTTTAACTATGATTTAAGTAAGTAATGCCTCTCACGCACGCTTCAAACTTATAAGGAAGGATGTTCCTTTTCCCGGCAATGTCCATGATTACTTGTTCCGCATATCAAAGCACGGTCCGCAGAACACCATAACAAAGTGGGCAGTGTCTCCGGCACGCACGTCACGTCCTGTGGAAAGTGGACACGCTGCAAATGGTACGGGAGTATGTTATGTAACACCCCCTTGGAAGCAAAACGTTATATGAGTGTGGAGTCTGCAGTGGCTGGTGACCTTTTTTGATTGATTGCATTACCTGTTTCACATATGATAGGAAGCTATTGATCTACCTAGTCTAGTTTTTGTACGGTGGAACGTGTTTTATGCAATCGTTGTTGATCATATAGACCTTATGTGCGGGGAATAGGGTTTGAAATTGTTTACATATTATTGGACGAGGCTGCGTGTAACAGTGCGTTAGTTCCCTAATTAAGATATGTTACGGACAGGAATGGCAGGAAGCAAAATGTGGCGTAATATATGGAATGTCTGCATAAGAGTGTCTGAAGTCTTTACATAACTGTAATTACCTAATTTAAAAGTATCGTGTCTTATATCTGAATAAATCAATCACATTAGGTTACTACTGGTATCATTATCATCATCAGTATACGACCCAAGGTTGGGTATAGGCCCATTTACTCTCATCTCTAAGAGTAGTCTCATAGATGAGAGGGAGTGCCCTGCCTCACCGGGACGCCATAGCGACGTCACCAACAATCGTAGCCAGATAATTCGTATTGAAATGTATGACAGCAAACTCACTTGGCGACGTTTGGCTACCATATTTTTGTACGGGATGCGTGGCCAGCGACGTCGCAATGGCGTCTTAGTGGGGCAGAGCTCTGAATGGGGCCGTAGTCTGCAGTGGCGTGGCGTAAAAGATATCCTTGGGCAAGCCGGTGCAGATTTGGCGTACATTTTCCATAAGAGCTGTAGAATAAGGTGCTCAAATGCCTGATTAGGCAAGCCAGTAGGAATCGAGTTCTGTGGACGCCACGCTACTGTAGTCTGCACACTGGCCCAGAGCAGGCTACGGTAGCCGAGGACAGACGCCGTTCAAGCGGAGGTCATGGGTTCGAATCCTGGCTCGTAACGATGAGTAGCTAGCAGCAGTAGGTATATTATTTCCGAAAAACTAACTTATAATTATTAATGTAAGTTTTAGAGTTAATGTAACATTATGTCTTTGCCTTTATCAGAGTCTCGATATAATGCTTCTAGGCGCTGTCCATTTTAGTTGATAGTGTCAGGTCTTGTAGGTCGATTTTTATTTACATCTACTGGTTGCATCGACTTGACTCATTGAGATTACATATGTTACCATTTACCATTCATTAAATTACTTGTAAGTAGCTATGATAACAATGATTTCAACAGAAACTTATATCAAACTGGTTATAGTACATTACACAACTAGGGTGGTAATATAAAGAAAGGCCAAGATCGCAGATGTTTGTGGCCCAAGCTGCAAGGGAGGAACGTAAACATGCGATCGAGGGCTTTCTGTATTACCTCCCGTGTATACATAATTTTATGTCTACACTTGGCCAGAAAGTGGCTTTTTCCGTACGCGCAGCGTGCGGAAAAAGCTACTTTATGGCCGTGTGGCATAAAATGATTTAATATTATCCGTACTTAAATTTGTTAACTGAAATAAGACAAGAAAATACTGTTCATACATTTTTATTATAAAAAATCGTTCGTTAAATAGTTTTTAGCCGACTGCGGTCGAAATAAACTCTTACTTCATGTCTACAACTAAATAAAAGCTATGTACAACAGAGCGTCAACCAGGTACACAAAATCCTTCCTCTCCCCTGACATAATCGAAAGAGATCAACGAAAAACGAAATAAAACCTTTTCCAAATGTGCGCGCGTCCTGGACCAATATTCGACATGAGCTAAAGTCAAATATACTTCCGCCGCCGCCGTAAAGGCCGAATGTATAAGGCGAACTTAGGCTTTACGCGCTGTCCAATAAAAGTCCTTGTTTAATGTATGTCGCTAATATACACTCACGGACAATTTTCTATACACGGTGTAACACGAGGAAACCGAATAATTTTAACAGCGTATTCATGACCATATTTGAAGTTAAAAATGTCGTAAAATGTTTGCTGGATTCAGCTTGGTTTTTGAGATATTTGCGTTTTTGTTTAAACAAGTTGTAATGAAATCTCCAGCACAAAGCACCCTTATGATTGCACTTTTAGGTAAATCCTGCTTTGAAACAATTTGTCTGACAAGGAAAATTCATTCTTATCCCAAGGTTTTGTTTTACTGGTGAAGGAAAGAAAATTAATTATGTATGAAAACATTAAGAAAAATAAAATCATATTTCGACCTGGGTTCATATAACATTTTTTGCTTCTTACGACCTCAGGAATACGTTGTTAAAATTATTCGGTTTCCTCATGTTACACCTGGTATAATTGTTCATAGAAAGTAACCCGAATTTATTGTCCGTGACTGTAGTCTGCCAGGTAATATTGCAGCCTAAGTAAAATAAAACAAAATCTATTGAAATTGACGATACAGAACTAAAATCCTGCGTTCAAATGAAATAACAGTTAAGGGTAAGTTTTTTGTTCATTTTCATGTTTCATTCTGCGTCTTCCATTCAAAGTGACACGTCTGAACACAAAGTGAAACAAAGTGTGTTGTGAAAGAAATATGAAGCATTGACTCGAGTGAACCGTATGATATCATCTTTACTTAGTTGAATAACCAGACCGTAAGTAGACCCTTAATAAAGTAGGTACCTTCAACAAAACTTCCCCATATTGAGAACCTTTGTAAGTGACATTTTCTAAATAATTTATGAGAATTTTCTCAAAATCCTCACTTAGAGATCGTTTATAAATTACGTCACACGATTTTTCAGATATTTAGATCCCTTTGTTTCGTCCTTTATCGTTTGTCTGTTGTCGTTCTTTGTCCCTTGCCCACGCTTGTCCCACATATTTACCCGACTACGGCGAAGCAAAAAGGAGGATCTTAACCTGTTCTATTGAAAAGAACCCTATTTTCAGTCTGATGTAATTTATAAATGACCTCGGGTTGAAAATCTGGTTCTTGTGAAAGTTATCAAAAGTTTCCAAGAATATTCTCAACTTTTGAAAATGCCTTTAACTTGCACATTGCTAACCGTACCTAATTGTAATTAGGTTTACAGATGGTCATAAGCCAAGTGCTTGCCGATGGTACAATCTATGCTTTATTACGTGGCTTAATTTATTGCGCATTTAAACAATTTAGGACGTTTACATTTTTTATACAAACAATAAACTCACACAACAAAAATACATATTGCTTTCTCGTCCCATCACCAAATACCCCGATATATGGCAACACGCATTTTATCTTGACTTAGTTTCGAAATCCTAATAATATACAGCGGTATCGCTTCTCTCGCTCTCTCTAAAGCTATATTAACCTACATCACAATTCTCGTTCAATCGTTGACTACACGTGTCCTATATGAAAATGCCATTATTTTTTATACATGGATACATAAATCCCTCGTTTGTTAGGTTAGTTTTTACCTTAACCCTATACCGTAGATACAACTGTACCGCGCGACTCTTCGTTGTGCGAGAAAGAATATCTTTCTTTTTCCATTAAATGAAGTGCGAAAGTGACAGGCTATGCCATATCGCGTAACAAGTGAAGCCACGGCCAGTTGTACTAGCCATATAGGTATAAGAAATGTGAGCCCTACCCAAGCCATTACAACGTCCTCCTAAAAGTTTTTACTGAATTTAACGATCCAGAAAGGGACTAATCTCTCATTCTTACTTGAAATAAACACACAGTTCAAACTGCAGGTTTTCATTCAAGATTTCTTTGCAGCTTTAAATCGTAATTTATCCAAATCCTACTTAACAGACAATAAAGTTCGCGCGCAAGCTCTATGTTAACGGAGTACGAAGATGCAGGCGGGTGTATCGTCGTTTCATATCACATACTCTCCAATTAGAGAGATTTGGAGAATAGTTCCCGAATCCTTACTGCTCAAGCGCGGGTTATACTCAAACTCCTTCAATCCCACCCAAAACTTTCCATCACTACCTAACAAACGAGACGACCACTTTACCAGATCTTCCCGTGCCCATGGATGTCATACGCAGAGATGCCGTGGCCAATTAGTCCATGGCCCAGCCCCGCGTGGCCCAGCCCCACATGGCCCAGCCCTGCGTGGCCCAGCCCTCCGTGGCCCAGGAGCCCATGGCCGACGAGTCCGTGGCCTACGAGGCCATGGCCGATGATGCCGTGGCCCACAGTCTTGACTACCGGCACTGCGTACGGCTGCGGTACCGGCACGGCGACCGGTTTCGGGACAGCTACCGGATACGGTTGGGGCACTGGGATACCCACCTGGAAATATTTAATAACTACATTGAGGACCAACTTTTTGAAGGTTTGGATAGTAAGATTATCGCTTCCCAAAATCCCTTTTTCAGTTGTTAGCCATAGATTCCACCAGGAATCAGTTTATAAGCTTCATCTTGTAAACAATCGTATGATTATGTTTTGAGCCAAACTGCCTCATATTGTGTGCGTTAGCGACTTAAGAAGTACAAAGTGAAATAAAATTAAATTGGTACGTTATAAACGGTATGTTGCACGGTTATCTAACGTATACAATACACCTAAACTTATATCTATAGAGCTTACAACCCGCACTAAGCAACATTTCATGGTCCATTAGTAGCCAACAAGCATGTAATACCCAACAAACACAGGTTCCCAACTCTCAATTCAAGCGGGTAGATGATTCGGTCCACCGGTTTTCCATGGTTCTTTAAGGCGTTTCTTTCCGAAAAATTGTCATTGTATTCATTTATAAATGGACTCTATATCTTATTATTTATTACGTTGAACCTCAACGAGGTTAAAGATCTCATAAAAAAATATTAAAAGTAACCACGAGCAGCAGAATCTTGGAGACAGCTTAAAAGGGAATGATCGCATCAAAACTTCCATGAGTTGGTGCTTTATTTCCTTTCTACGGATTTTAGGCATCTGCAGGCAATTACCCGTAACTTTCTTCCCATCGCCACTAAAATTGCGCTTGCTCAATCCTTATTGCTCCCTATTTTAGATTACGCTGACATCTCCTATCTTGATCTCACTGAGGAGCAACTAAACAAACTTGAGCGTATTTAAAATATCTGTATTCGGTTCATATTTGGGTTACGCAAGTATGACCATGTTTCTAGTTTTCGCTGTCAACTCAAGTGGCTTCCTATCCGACTTCGACGTAACCCTCATATCCTTTCTTTTCGGTATGGTATAACCTTCTTTCCTGCAACCCCCCGCTATCTTAAAGAGCGTTTTAGTTATTTATCGTCTGTAAGATGTGCCCAAAATTTACTTCTGAATGTCCCCTTCTCTAGCTCCAAATTTTACAAGAATTCATTTACATTCCAGGCCGTACGGTTGTGGAACTCTCTACCTCTTAATTTAAGACGTGCTCAATCTCTCGACATATTTAAAAACATGCTAAAAAAACATTATTTATCACTTCAATAGTCACTATTTGCTTCTATTTTATTGCAGGCTTTGTTGTAAATATATACATGTTTCCTTTTAGGGTTCCGTACCAAAATGGTAAAAAAGGAACCCTTATGGTGCGACTCTGTCTGTCTGTC
Source organism: Eudemis profundana (assembly GCA_947034925.1). Classification (NCBI taxonomy): domain Eukaryota; kingdom Metazoa; phylum Arthropoda; class Insecta; order Lepidoptera; family Tortricidae; genus Eudemis; species Eudemis profundana. The sequence continues at coordinate 18,207,860 of OX344808.1, read as the reverse complement.
TGTCTGTCTGTCTGTCTGTCTGTCTGTCTGTCCGTCTGTCACAGCAAGATATCTCAGGATCTACTAATGCTATCGACTTGAAATTTGGAATAGTGTTAAGAACCGCTAACCCGAGCTTATAGGGTGTAAAAAAATTGTTGTAACTTTTTTACTTTTTTTTTAAAGGGGTCCGTAATGAGACTTTGCAAATTGAAAGTAGGGCTATTATATTGAGTGAGGTATCAAATGAAAGGGCTTAATTTGTAGATTAAAACGGTATTTTTGTATTTTTTTTTAAATAAGTAGTTTTTGATTTATGGCGAAAAACGTTAAAAAAAATACCGTTCCCCCCCTATTATCTTCGAAGTTACTGAACAGAAAAATCTGTAATAATTACCAATTATTAATGTCATCCTAAATATTACAGGAAAAATATAACGGTTTTCCTAACTTGCACTGTTTTTGAGAAATTTGCAAAAATCTTAACACATACTTATTTGCTCCTGCTAAACTAATCGCCATATAGTTTTTCTTGAACTATTCATGTATCTACTTATGAGTTTGTACGGAACCCTCGGTGCGCGAGTCCGACTCGCACTTGGCCGGTTTTTTTTATATATGTATGTATTTTATGTATGTAGGTTTATGTATTAATTTTTATATGTATGTGTATTGCTTCCCTTGTATTTGGTTATTTGTGTGCATTCTTCGTCTTTTGCATCGTTTATTACTCACCACCTACTCATTTAGTTTTGTTAATTTTATATCAACTCCGCTACCCAAAGGTTGTCTGGAAGAGATCGCTCTTTAGCGGTAAGATCGCCTATTGTTTACCACTGTTTTTGTATAAGTTTGCATTGTAATTTATCTTTTGGTGTGCAATAAAGTATGATTGTATTGTATTGTATTGTATTGTACCCGGATATAATAGATTTCTGGGTAATGGTATCATCGGGTTTCACAATGGGTTACGCATCCTCATTTATCTTGCTAAGAGTCAAGATTTGAAATTCCTTGCAAACATATACGTTACCTTATGTGCGGAGCACTAGGATCTCAGAATGAACCCACTACATTCCTTTTCCTGCTCATGCCAGCCATACCAGTATACTTAGTCCGTGCTCTGCTGCATCTCAATGCGCTCCTCCGTAATTTTTGTGTCTACATATCTGATTTCCACAGTGTCTTAGTTTTAACTGTTAATGCTGTGTTTAATATTGAATAAATGAAATGGAATAGTCGTGTGGCAATCGAACTATGTATAAAAACTGGAGCCAGTTTTGCTTTCTGGGGTTTGCTGCCCGTAGCCCTTATGCAAAGGAGCTCCAACAGATATGTACAGGCTGTGTGTTGCCAGGCCTCCGCTTACATGCTTATTGAATGTCTAAGTCAGGTCATAAAAAGTACTTTACCTGTTTAATCACGGGTACTGGGACGGCATGTGGCACGGGCACGGGGACGGGACGGTCGACCGGGACGGCCACTGGCTTCTCTACCGGCACGGGATACGGCCGCGGCACCGGCACAGCGTACGGCCTGTCTACCGGCACGGGGACGGCTACCTGAGGAGCGAACATACGAGGATACCAATTAAATCATAAAACAAATATATGATTTGTGAGTCAGGTGGTTGCAGGCACGCCTTACAAGATTACACTCAAACACATTCATTGAGATTAAAATAGTTTAGTTGGTAATACTAAAGAAGTAAGATCTCTATCCCAACGACTTTCACAACAAATGGTTGCACGCTTTTCATCACCATTACTTTTCGGCAAATTATAATATATTAGAATGTTACGCTATTGAAATGCGGATTTGCAAAAGCCGAAAGTCATTGAAGAAGTTTTTATAGGCCGTGTTTTGAATGAGCTTGGCTGCCAGTTTATGAGACTGTCGGCGTTACATAGGAAATATGCCTATCTATATCTACGTAAGTAATGTCTCATGCCGCTAAAACAGACGATCGGAATTTAAACTCGCGACTTGCGCTACTTTTTTGTAGTAGTTAGAACGAATTAATTTGTTCTTTTAAGTCTTGAAAGCTCCAGCTACTATCGACTCTCTGATAACACTCTCTCACACGTAAAGGTATCAATCGTTTTAACTTCCGCGAAAATTCATATCTAATTCAACTATGTTAATCGCCGCCAGATGTCTAATGACGGGAATTTACGTGCCGTCAAAAATATCCTTGGGCATTTCAAAAGCTTAACGGTAGAATAAGGTGCTCAAATATTCAATATTAGATAAGTCGGTAGAAATCGAATTCTATGGACGCTACGCCACTGTTTTAGCCAAGGTAAAATGCATGTACTCACTTTGACCGGGTACGGCACGGGCCGGTCCACTGCGACCGGATACGGCGCGGGCACCGGCACTCCTATATGCTTCGTCACCGTCGTATGCACATCCGCGCCGACCACAGCGGCTCCGCCTACTAGCGGCCCTCCGAGGCCTAGGCCTCCCAGGGCGTAGCCCGACGACAGGCCGTGCCCGAGGCCCAGTCCGTATCCGTGTCCGCCGTAGCCGTGGGCCAGAGCTGGCGCCCCATAGTGGCCCACCAGTCCGCTCCGCTTCTGGACGACTTTGCTGGGTTCTGCTAGAACCGACGTCACGAAGAGGATTGATAGCTGGAATTTGAAAATTAAAGAAATTAAGCTTTATCATAGCATGTTCAAAAAGAGAATTGGGCCAAACACAGTCTTTAGTATGAGTTAATTAATGTTTTAGATATTTACTGTGGACATCACTAAAATTAAGGGCTTTAAAAGTCTAGTTCCTTGCTGGACCGTTGTAGACCATATTCATACCATAATGTAGTAGGGCATCATGATATGTAAGTACCTACCCACGCTGTTAACTTTACTATTGTATTGTCCACAGGAAAGACGCTCAGTTTCTGAAACTTGCATGACGAAGGCATTCTAAGTAGGTATTAATGTATCAAATCTGGCAATATTTTCACTAACTCAATTTGGAAATCAACTTTGTACCTAATATTATTAAAAAAATCCGCTACCACTATTTTTCAAGTTAATTCAACCACCAGAGGTGAAAATCAATTTTCTACATTCGTATTGAAAAGTCCGACACTATGTTGCCTAATTGACAACATTTCATATTTTCAAAAGATCTTAATTCGAAAACCATTTGGGTAAAACTGTATTTTATGCTCAAAAAAAATATTTTTGGATTTTTTTTCCCATTCATTTTGGAAAAAATCGTCAATTAGTGTGAACCGGAAGTGTGACGTCATTTTCCCTGCATTATCGAGAGAGACCTTAGTGCTGAAACGATTAAAAAGTGTATGGTATCCGGTTGTCATTTTCTGACATACTTGCCGTCTGACGTTTATTTGTTTTGAAAATTGTTACAACTGCTTAGCGGCTTTAGAAGTTTAATTTTCTTACCGTTGGTTCATTTGCACGTTTTCGAAGACCTTAAAAGACTTGGCACTTTCCCACTGGACTCCGATAACGCATTCAAACATTATTAACTTGGCATTCTTTTACCGGACACCGATTTTTTTCATATAATGAAGACATCAGAAGGTTTTTCTCAGGCTGATAGCACGAATCTGCCGCGTGTTGAAATTATGATGATGGAGTACACATCGGCAAGTGATAAATATAATCCAGCCCAAATAAGAGGAGCAAAAGCATCGTTGTCTTCCCGAACTTCCTATGTTGACAACGCTGTAACGCCTGACAGTTATTTTTTTAATCGTAATTGTCGCTCTGGATTCTAGTTTTTTTAAATCGTAATTGTCGCTCTGGATTCTAGTTGGGAAAGTGACGTCATTTTCTACATACGCCCTTTTAGAATGAGCTACTTTTCAAACTGCTATTTTTAATTGAAAAATTGAGTTAAAACGAAAAAGAAAAAATTCGGGTAGCTTAAAATTCCACCTATTTTCTATCCAGCTCATAAAATGAAGGAGTAGAAAATTTGAAATATTGTCAATTTCCGGGAAAGCTGAAAATATCAATCAGAGAAGAAACAAAATGGCGGATACCTCCTCTCACAGGTATTGGAAGTTGCCTATTAAATTATTATCTAAATTGAACGTGAGTTTAACTCTTGTCGAATAGAGACTCCGACGCGTCTAATGCGTATGTAAACAAGCCCAAAGCCCTTGCTTACACAGCCAACTCACACGATCATTGCCAAAATCGCGCTCCAATCTGAATACAATGGAAAGACTTTTACTGGTTACGTGTAGTGACTTCACAGCAACGTCCAGCTACGAAATATTCATACGTGAGGGGAATTATAACTGTGGTATATGATTGATTGTCGATATTTGGTATGATTGTAATACCTTAATGCTATCGTTTTTTATTTGTATTTTGATATTCATTGTAAGTTACTTATGTAATATTGTTTACAATCAGAACAATTTTCATTTTCCATAATGTTCAAATGCTTGTAAATTCGTATCAAATAGTTGTCCTTCTTATCCTTACAGTTCGATTTTACTTTAAGTAAAAAAGTTTTGCTCTAAAATGATTTTTTCGTGAGCCCAAAACTTGGCAAAGTTATGTTTAAATTAATTGTCATTGAGTGGTTTTATTTATAAATGAGGAAATAGTGTTTTTAGCACAGGTGCTTCTTGAACTAAGAATCTTGTTTACTACTTGAGACAGCTCTAGAAAATCTGGCTGAAGGTATAATAACCTTGCTAACTGTCCAATCAACCAAATAAACTGAAAAAATTGATTCTACAACATTAGCACGAGATACTAAAAAAATACTAAAATTCCTATTACGTGTTATATATATCTGGGGAGTACTATATCAATATTTAGAAAGGGTCCAATCTATAAGTATTTTCAATTAAAAAAATATATTTTATCTGACATTTGCGAAATAACTGCGCAGGATCAGAACATTGTCGGATCACCGTGACATGTTGCATGGTGAGGTTAAAATTTAACTTTAATGTATATACTCAGGTTAATAATTAATTTACGTTAACATGAGTTCTCGTTTAAAAAGTTATTTTTGACTCTATTCTAAACTTAACTCTCCTTTATAACCACTAGAATGGGCTTTTTTAATAAAAAGATTATTAAAGCTGCAATCCTCTATTTTGAAGATGGATTTTTACGTCTAAATGGAATTAAACCATGTTAGGGTACCCTCATCACAAATTAAAGAGTTAGAATCTTGACGGTGTATCGAATTAGCAAATATAGCGTAGTAAACATACAAACAAAAGATACTGCCCAACTGAGAACCTCCTGTTTGGAATAAGTAGAAAATCGCCCATCACCTTCACAGACCAGATCACAAACATCACTCGGACACACTCATTACTTAAGAAATTATTTGATGACTCTAAAATTGAACAGAAGATTTTAGAAAATTGTAAATTCAGTAGCTCTTTAATTCTGAAATCAAAACACACAAATACCACCCTTTTTTATAAAAAAATAATTGGTAACAAAAATGCAATAAATGTATTAACGAACCGAAAAACTCTTTTGTAGTCGGTAAAAATTCATTCATCACTTCCCAAATCACAAATATCACTCATCACTTATAAAATTAGTGAACTGAAAAGTTTAATGGGGCTAATCTTAGAAGTTTTTGGATGCGGTAGCTTAATTCTGAAATCAAAACAAAACACTTACAAATGCCTTCATATTTCACTCAATGCACTAAACAAAGAACGTGGATTTCAGTCAGCGTAGCCGCACACTTATCGAATGTTCTGCTCCGAGCGCATACGCTTATATAAGGCTTGCAACCCCACTTCAGGGTACTAACTTCGCGATTTGCGACATGCGTTTTCGGTAAAATGGTTTACATTACAAGAATATCTCACAGGATAGTGAAAGGACGCGCGGGTTACTATATCTGTTTAGGTAATTAGTGGTAGGCCTTACAAAGCCAGGGGTCCTGGGTTCACATCCCGGTAAGGGCAAACGTGATGAGCATGAATTAGTCATTGTATTGGTCACTGTTACATAAGGCCTGCAACCCAACTTCACTGTACTGACTTGCGATTTTCAGCATGAGCATTTAATTTAAGCATTTAAAAAAACTGTACATGTCTTTTTTTTTAATATTGACTTTTTGTTTTTTTTTAATCAGAATCGTTTGAGTAGTTTCGAACCTAATACACAATAAATTGTGTCCCATATTTTTGTATGGAAAATTATGTTTTCAGTGCGTCATGTCCATAGTTGACTTTACAACAGAAATTTACTAAGTTCTAATACTCTTTTGGTAGTTACGATAATATGTTATCACATTATCTTAATATTAAATTGACTTTACTGCACAGAAATTTGTAATGTACAATACTGTTTTTGTGGTTACATATTTAAATGTATATGGCCAGATCCAAATGGATACAAATCATATACGTTTAGTTAGGTTGACTCCACCTACCTTACATAATCGTACTAGTAAATGTATCCACATACTTTATGGATATGGAACGTTTCCTTGTCTAATCAATGGACCCGATTTCAACTATGTACTCGTAGGTACAATCACCAGCAATAATACTAACTGGAGACTTTCTTCTTGAACGGCATTTTTTTTTATTCAGGATAGGTAAGCATTTGACTTTGATCTCGCCTGTTGGTAAGTGAAGTCGATGATGGAGCATGTTTACTATAGATGCTTACACTCAGATATCTTTTTAGAGTTCCGTACCCAAAGGGTGGCAACGGAAAGCTATTACTTCACCTCCGCTGTCCGTCTGTCACAAGGTTCTGTCTTTTGAACCATTCCGGCGACTTTAACACGGCGTTAGATTATGTATCTTCAAACGTATCGTGTCCACTTGTCCAGAATAGGTAGCAAGTACGCTGTGCTCTCTAAGGCTGTGCTTTAAAACACGCATAGCTGATGGTGGAAAGAAGAAAAGTGGGACTTAGGTGGCCACGAAAGCTGCATGCATCCCGACAGATGGACTCAAATAGTTACTAACTAGATGCACCAGAATGGGTGGCTACAGCAGGACAGACCAAGGCGGAGACGGCGGGACGATTTAGATGCGTCCCTAGCTGACTGATCTGAGTTACTGCTAATATGGTGGTGTAGAAATCAAAAACAAAAAAAAACGCTTCTTTCACTTCACTTCACAAAAATCGTTCACGTTTTCTTCATCGACATTTCCTTTCTTGCACATGCTCGAGTCGTCCACATCCCCCGATTTACTAGAAAGAAAGAAAGAAAGAAAATACATTTATTCAGTAGTAGAACCCATACAAAACATAAACAAAGAAAAGGTATTTAATAAAGAATTGTCAACAGAACATCGCGACCAGTTCTGCAACACAGTAACGTGCTCGAGATTTAAAGCGGCCCTTGGGGTACGCATTCACTGCATAATAGTGCAACTAATAAAAATGAATTTATTTAATCTTAAGTGCATGAAATGTAGAGTTAAGTATAGTGGCGTTAACAGTTTATCATTAATATGAAGTTTATCTGTGATATTGAATTAACCGAATAAGCAAATTTGGTCGTGACTTCGCTTGCCGCGCGATATTTTGAGCGTGATAGTCACTTTTAGAGCCCCTGCAGACTACAGACTTTTTATCGGCCGATTTAATCGGACTGTTAATTAGTATGAACACCAAATTGGTGTAATCTGCGTACAATGTTCATACTGATTAAAAGCCCGACTAAACTATCGGCCGATAAAATGTCCGTAGTCTGCGGGGGCTCTTACACAATGAAAAAAGCTCGGTAGTATTTATCGCGTGATAAATAGTCGCGACACAGTTGTGCTAGAGGTACAGGAATTAGGCGGATCTCACACTGCAGCGAAAATCGCGGCGACACGCGACTCAGCGATTTTCAACTTTGTACGTAGAATCATCGATTTGTATAGAAAAATCGCGGGGTGGCGCACACTGGCGCGAAAATCGCGGCCACTCGCAACTACTATGCGCAGCTACACGGAAAAAATCGCGGCGACGGGCGATTTCAGTGTGTTCTTCGGCTTAATAGATTCATAGAAAATCTAAAGTAACCGACAACTGGCAGGATAGGACAGGGTAGTGATAGGGTTATCAATTCACCTTTTAGGGATCCTAACCCCGCCGCATATTCCATGCGTACTCATCTCTAACCTAACCAACTCGTCTATTCGCCGTTCTTTATTCTAGTAAAGGTCTTTGCCCAGAAAAAAAAATCAAGTTTATACAAAAATAAACAGATACTTTTTTAACCGATAAACACGTTGGTTGTTGTTCAGTTCTAACTTGTAGGGAATAGATTAAGTGCGCTTGATCAGATCCCGAAAAAATGTAGATCAGGCGGTATATTACACTCACGGACAGTGAATTCGGGTCACTTTCTATATAATTGTTCATAGAAAACGATCCGAATTCACTGTCCGTGAGTGTCTAAACTCAAGTCGCACCTATATTGGTCTTATGAGCGGTATAACCCTTGCAACATGCGGCCGATGTCTCGGCGATCGCAGATAGCCGCGATTGTTAGGTACTGTTTAGGGCCGATGGGGTAACGCCAAGGAATGCCTGTAGGTGTAACAAGTACCGGTCAAACTATATCTAAACATATTTCTGTTATTGTGTCATCGAAATGGTCAAAGCATTTATCTACAATATCATCAATTCATCATAATCAGCCTATATTGTAAGTCAACTCAGGAGTTGGGTTATCTAAGACACAATATATGTCTCACTACTGGGCACAGACCTGCTCTTACTGGCCCAGTGCACATTGGGGACTTGACTTATGTCTTTGAATTTATTCGCGGTATTCAGGTTTCCTCATGATGTTTTTCCTTCATCAAAAAGCGGAAGGTAAATATCAAATAATATTTCCGACATACGTTCCAAATACCTTATTTGTACGAGCCTGAATTCGAACCCATGATCTCCGTTTGAAAGGCGCATGTCCAAGCAGTCCGCTACGATGGTAGCTTTGTCTTATCTGTACTATGCCTATGACGGAGCGAGCGCAAAGGGTCAGCTTCAACCTGAGCAAAAATGTATGTTATGTCTGTCAGTCCGGATGTTCTCCTCTCAGGTCGCATTTCTCAACGACTGTCGTGAATTTTTGTGAACATGTTCGATAATTATATAGTTTTTTTTTTACCAATATAGTATTTGAAAAGAATTCAAACTGGCGGAGTAGGTCAACAGCTGACAGAACAGTCATAATTCTATTGTCTTCGTTTTCCGCGATTATCACTCATAGTAATAAAACAACTTAAACGGACCACCCTACTTACTTAGTCTACCCGCGACCACGAACGCTGAAAAGGGTTACGAAACGTCGGGTCTTAAAATGTAGTAGTATACGCGATTTAATCCGTTTAAGTTGTTTTATTACTATGAGTCATTAATTGTACTCAAAAGTCCGCTTTATCCACCATTGCATGCAGCCATACATTATCTAGGGTGGGCGTTTGTTTTCCTAGTTACGTAAGTGAACTCGTAGGACACGAATGTGTCAATACCACTCGTTAAATTAACGGATGGCTTACCTACGTATAGATTGGATTCTTGCATTCATCATTTCTTATTCAAAATGTATAACGATCATCGATAATGGAGAACAACAAATTGGACTTCCCGTAATTGACCGAGTGAACGAAGTGTCTCTGCTTCAGGTAGGTGGATGTCTGTTCTCCTCTCATCATCATTCGCTTGCCCTTTTCCCATTCATTTGGGGTCGGCGCAGCATGTCCTCTTCTTCCATACCTCTCTATCACCCATCATCTACATCCTTCCTAGCCATATCATCTCTCACACAATCCATCCACCTCTTTCTTGGTCTACCTTTTCTTCCAGAACCTTCGACATTCATACCTTACATATATGTTTGTTCTCCTCTACAGGTCGTATTTCTCAACCGATTATCGTGAAATTTTGTGAGCAGGTTTGATACTTATATAGAATTTTAATTGTATATAAGGTGCTAATAAATTAGATACCGATATCTTTAGAGCTGATAGTAGGTACTAAGCTTTCTGAGTTTATTTATGTATAAAACAATACACAAATGATGTATGTTTTTTGGAGAAAATTAAGGAAGTAAGTTTGCTACGTAACGCACCCTGTTAATGAGGTAAACAATAACCAGTGATTAAGACCTCTTTGATTATCCTATGGTTACTAATTGTTCAATAATATGAATGAACTGGCCACTTAACAAAAAACGACGTCCACTTGACAGAAAATGTTCTTGTCAGTTAAATTAACAGTATGATGTGTATGATTAAGTGCGGGTAGAATTTTAATTTATTTATTTTGTTCGGTTAATGAAAACCAAAAAATTATATGAAAAGTTTTCTTAATTTCTAGTTAATGTTAATTTTATTATTATAACGTAAAGTATCTTCTCTTAAAATATCGGCACCTAATTTGTTAGCACCTTACGTATACAGAACTCAGTATTTGTTTTTTTTTTTAATATGTCTGACTGAAGACGCGTGAGGTGTATAGCTCATAGAGCCACTAGTCATAATCATTTATTGCACAATGGTATAAAAGCTTTGAACTAAAACTAACTAGGCTGGCGCAACGACCCAAAATGTGTCTTAACCTCCGACACAAAAACACGCCACTTCACTCGGTCTTGCGCAGTTTCTCGCCAGCTTACACCAGCTCCAAGCTCACGCAGATCCGCTTCAACCAGGTCTTACCAGTGGTATTTGGGGCGACTGACAGAGCGTCGACCGGTCGGTCGACCCAAATAAGCTTACTTGACGTGACGCTCCTAAAAAAAGTTTTACAAAATAAAATGTATCACATGGACTTCGCAAGGGTATAGAAAACTTATCTTAAGATAAATTTTAAACTACCAATATACCCCCGTCGTGGCGAACATAAAAATCTGGGTGAGGTCGCAAATAATCGCACAACGCTGAATATGTTGGGACGTTGTTAGGATACATATAAGTAGTGTACACACGATTTTGCAGTTTCGAAAAAGTTGTGCTAAAAAATTGATGCTCGAAAAACACCGAAATTTTCGGTCATTTTTCAGATTTTGGTCTGTACCTTCTAAAAGCCGGGTTTTTGGATAAAATTGTCTATGACACTATTAAAGAAGATAAAATTCCCTACAATATGAGTGTAACATCAACTCTGCATGTTTAGAAAATGTTGAGATATAGCACTTCAAAAAATTACAAATTTTCATAAAAAGTTCGAAATTGCACTTTTAGCTACTTCTCAAGCTGAATAGCAGGTGAAAAACTGATCTTACAATGACAATTAGATTTATGAAGTCATAGAGCAATTATTGAGCTTTATTTTACGTATAATTTGAACCCTGTATTAGCAATAATTCTCTTGTTATCAGAAAAAAACCAAATCATTAGAGAACTCAGATTTTTCAGGAAAGAGTGCTCCTAAAGCAAATTGTTGGTATATTGCGCAGTTATTCATAGGAAGTTTTAAAAATTACTTTATATTTCTAAACATCATTTATTTAGAAAGTCCTGAGGGACTATGATGATCGCGTACATCGCACATTATGTAAATGACAAAAGCATCGTCACATTTACATACGTGCGTAAATTCGAGAGTGTTGAATACTTTATTATTTATTTATACTGTGATATGTACAACCATCATATGCCCGCTAAATTAGTCTTAAATACACATTGTATGATCTTGGTCATAAAATGTCAAAATCAACGTGAACAGGACACCATGTAAATTCGTATTTATTGCAATAAGTTACAACTTAGAAGAGTTAGAAGTGAGTATGTATGAAGTTCCTACTGGAACATTCCATGAAAACATGTTTTTTTGTCGCTTACGTAATGCTTTCGTAGCAAACCCTAATAATTTTTTAGTTACTAAGAAACACTACCAATCTTAAAGCCAAGTTTTGATATTACCATACCGATATTCAGATTTTAATTTTACTTGTAAAAAGTATTAAAAAGGTAGTGTCCCTGACGTAACGTTTCCGTGGAATGCTCCTACTGTGTTTGAGATAACACCTCTGCCCTTTTTCAGCCGAGGAAAACTGTGACTCGGTTTCCCGTTTCCTATTACCCCACTCATAAGGATCTCATGTGGGGCTCCTTGACAAGGAGTCCTTGTCCACCCAAATTTGTATTTTTCCCTATCTCCTACGACTTATTATGCACCCAGTGGTAGGTTATGTAGGAATATCGGGTAGGGCAGCAACGGCAGCAACGTCTTCCATTGGAGTTAAACTAGAGTGATGGACTTTAGCACTGTTAGAAGATCGTACACGTATTCCGTAACATTAGGTTGGTCATCTTGCCTACATTTCGCATATTGTTAGCTTATCTAGCATATAATTTACATATTTCACACAACTGTTAGCTACATCCTACCCATCACGATTCAGTCTCTCTATCGCAACTGCTTGATGGAGGTCATCTTTACTATTGAAATTAAAACATCAGGATGGATTGTAGCATAGTATTTGTTACAATTACGAAAGGCTGTGGAGAAGAAAAAGCTCATGCCAGACAGCTAGGATTAACCTTGTTCTCTGCAGAGTTTGTTAGGGGAAAACCTGAGGCTAATTACGAGTACATAGTAGAAGACAAGCTAATATTATTAGTAAAAATCCATACAAACTTACTTATAATATTATACGTACTTTGTTATGCAATAAGCCCCTGCTTGACAACTTAGCCATAAACATGATTTTGACGACACTTTTCTAGGTGTAATTCAGAAGAATACGACCATTTAGCCAATTGCATAAAGGCAAGCCTAATATTATAAGTACTTACACAAAATAGGAGCATTATTAGACGCGGAAAACTAGTAGGTGTAAACGTATAACCACGTATAACTACATACCTACCGGTTGCGTGACGTTTCGTTGACAAACGTTGAATCTAATGTTTTATGTCATCGAAGATAACTTTTTGCTGGATTCCGTAAAATGTCAGTAATTCAAGGGTAACTACATAGCCACTCTTTAGTGTAAGTTATTGCGATAGATACTAATTTACATTGCGTCCTGCAATTCTATCACTGGAGTCAGCCGAGGACTCGCCATCACTAAAGTACTCGTTGGTTTTCACATTTTATGACCAAGATCATACAATGTGTATTTAAGACTAATTTAGCGGGCATATGATGGTTGTACATATCACAGTATAAATAAATAATAAAGTATTCAACACTCTCGAATTTACGCACGTATGTAAATGTGACGATGCTTTTGTCATTTACATGATGTGCGATGTACGCGATCATCATGGTCCCTCAGGACTTTTTAAACGAATGATGTTTAGAAATATAAAGTAATTTTTAAAACTTCCTATGAATAACTGCGCAATATACTCACAATTTGCTTTAGGAACACTCTTCCTGAGAAATCTGAGTTCTCTAATGATTTGTTTTTTTTCTAATAACAAGAGAATTATCGCTAGTATAGGGTTCAAATTATACTTAAAATAAAGCTCAATAATTGTTCTATAACTTCATAAATCTAATTGTCATTGTAAGATCAGTTTTTCACCTGCTATTCAGCTTGAGAAGTAGCTAAAAGTGCAATTTCGAACTTTTTATGAAAATTTGAAATTTTTGAAGTGCTATATCTCAACATTTTCTAAACACGCAGAGTTGATGTTACACTCATATTGTAGGGAATTTTATCTTCTTTAATAGTGCCATAGACAATTTTACCCAAAAATCCGAGTTTTAGAAGCTACAGACCAAAATCTGAAAAATGACCGAAAATTTCGGTGTTTTTCGAGCATCAATTTTTTAGCACAACTTTTTCGAAACTGCAAAATCGTGTGTACACTACTTATATGTATCCTAACAACATCCCAACATATTCAGCGTTGTGCGATTTTTTGCGACCTCGAATGTTCGAAATGACTGGGTCAATAGTATAAATCAAATATAATCTTCTACGCTAGCGCCACAAAACTATTTTTTAAATTGGGTTATTCCTTCGGACAACATGTAGTTCCCATGGTACAGGAAATTTCCGATCTGATAATTTTAGTGTTCAGCAGAGCATAAGATGCTGTAACCGCTGGGTCAAATCTCCATCTCATTGCAACTAGGTATCGTGAGATCAGGTGAGATATCAATGTGTCTTAATAACAAGTACCCGACGTGACAAGATTTTAATAGTGCCTGCAATTTGGCGTTTATGATGGCCACAGTGGTCATCATCCATGGCTTCTTGTCATACAATAAATATACTACTCATTCTGTTTAGTACAGTGCAACAAAAATGGGGGATGTGTTCAGTTCTTATTTAGCCATATAACAACTAATAAGATACCCCGCGCTTCGCTCGTCGTTTCGTAAAGTATATACTCGTAATTATCAGTCGATCTGTGTTTGCGAGTAGATATCTCAGATTAATTGGGAGGATTTTGCTACGGATTACATGCTGGCCTAATCCAAGACGGATAGCGTTAGCAAAAGACGGCCGCGATGCAACTTGCGCGCAGCGCTACATGTACGGAAATGCCTTACAGTGGTGAGGCGTCCATAGAACTCGATTCCCATCGGCTTGCCTAATATTAGGCAGTTCAGCACCTAATTCTAGTGCTCTTAAAGATTATTAGAGCCAAAGCTGCTACGGCTTACCTAAGGACTTCTTCAACCCCGAGCGAGCTGCGGGCGAGTTTCCATACAAAACCAGTCGCGGCGAACTTGCAGCGAGTTCGCCGCGAGCGACATTTGTATATGGAACTTCGTTTCTAACTCGCCCGTAGCTCGCTCGCAAATCGCAAGTGTGATAACTGATAAGGCTCTAACGGCCAATGGGAGTGCGCATCTGTTCCGCAGCCCAATGTATGCGTGTGCTCATTGACTGTTACAATATGTCATATGGCTGCTAGCTGTGCAGCACTGAATGTAGGTATCTTGATAAACGAGAAGCGGTCAGTTGAGCCAGACCTTCTGACCGCTTTATAAGGGTATTCCCTCAAATAGGTGTTAAACCCAATTAAAATCACCATATTACCCAACATTCACTACAATCGTACACGCATCCGAAGCAATGACTTATCTATCACTGCAACTGAACCCATAAATAACTACCCATTTGAAAGGGACACCGGTTCCCACAGTTCCTTAGATTTAGATTAAATTACATTATATAAAACAACCTAAGCATCTAATAAGCGACCATAGAAAAATGAACTTAAAACTCTTTTGATAGGGTTCGTTTTGCAACCATGACGGTTGACGTACGAAGAATGCATCGATGCTCTACTTTCCATAGCGGTGGACGCCAAGGACTATCCTACTTTAGTTTATATCGATATTTGCATATTATAAGGCAATGGTTTAATTAATGTCTGCCGTTATTACTATAACTTGAATGTCTGTTAGATGGTTTCGACATTCAGTAAGTTCGTAAAATCATAAATGTCGTGAGCGCAGTTTTGAAACTGTATCATAATTATTTCTACAGTCGGGAAATAGTCCTCCGCATTGAAAATGAGGCAGTTTATGTCTTAAAATAAGTATTTCCGTTGCATTTTATTTAATTAAGCTAAGGTAAACGTTCTAGGACGTTTATTTGACACGCTAATCCCCAATAGTTGACACACTGGTTTCATCTCTATTGCTAGAGATTTAAAATTCAAGATGGTCACTGGGACAGTCTCAAGCACCTCTACCTTACCTATTTGGCAAACCACATTTTTATATAAAAAAACCCCGACCGCGGTGCACTTTGAAACTGCATAAAATCCGCCATTTTGTTTATTTTAACGAACTTCATACCCAATGACACTCGCACCATCAAGACGAATCTAATGATGTATCATTTATCAAAATCGGATGTGACGTTGAGTAGCTACCAGCGCACATAGGAACGGACAGAGATACATACATACTTACATACAGGTCAAACACATAACCCTCCTTTGGGCTTCGCCGCAGTCGCGTAAAAACTGAGAAAGATTGATGAATTCATTGATTTGATAGATAAACATGCACGTGACGTGTTATAAAAAAACCGGTCAAGTGCGAGTCGCACTCGCGCACCGAGGGTTCCGTACAAACTCATAAGTAGATACGCGAATAGTTCAAGAAAAACTGTATGTCGATTTGTTTAGTAGAAGCAAATAAATATATGTTATGATTTTTGCAAATTTCTAAAAATCAGTGCAAGTTAGGAAAACAGTTATATTTTCCCTGTAATATTTAGAACCTGACGTGTAATGATTCTATTTAATAGCAAGGACCATTAAATCAAGAGGACTGTTATTCTCCATACAAAAAGCTGTTCCCCGAATTTACAACGCCATCTATGTACAAGCTTGGTAAAATAATTATAATATTATTTACAATTATTTAACTTTCCAAACGTGAAACAGTATTTAAATGTATTTAAATTTATTTATTATTAGCTGTTTACGAACTAATTGTTACTATACTATGTTTCTTTGTTCAATTATAGCATCGTTAAATGTTTAGTGTTTTAGCGCCATCTAGTTTTTTTCCCGGAAATCCCCTAGCGTGAAACAGGCCATCGCTTAGTTTTGCTACTCTCCGCTAGATGGATTAAGTTTTTGTAAATTTCTAAAAAAGTATTAAAGTTAGGAAGACCGTTCTATTTTTCCTGTAATGTTCAGGTTGATATTGATAATCAGTAATTATGATACATTTTTATGATCAGTAACTTCGGAGATAATAGGGGGGGAATGGTACATAAAAATGTATAAATTAAAAACTACTTATTTAAGAAAAAAATAAAAATGGTGTTTTAATCTACAAATTAAGCTCTTTCATTTGATACCCCACTCAGTATAATAGCCCTACTTTCAATTTTCAAAGTCCCATTACGGAGCCTTTTAAAAAAAAAGTAAAAAAGGTACAAGATATTTTTTATGTCCAATAAGCTCGGGTTAGCTACTTTTAACACTATTCCAAATTTCAAATCGATAGCATCAGTAGTTCCTGAGATATCTGGCTGTGACAGAAGGACAGACAGACAGACAGACAGACAGACAGAGTCGCACCATAAGGGTTCCTTTTTTACCATTTTGGTACGGAACCCTAAAAACCGATAACGTAATCGTATTAGTATTTTTTTTTTTTTTTTTTTTATACAACTAGGGTGGCAAACAAGCGTACGGCCTGCCTGATGGTAAGCAGTCACCGCAGCCTATGGACGCTTGCAACACCAGGGGCATTACGTGCGCGTTGCCGACCCTTTAAGAACCTATTCACTCCCCTCTTGAAGAACTCCATACTGTAGCCTTCTGGGAAAACCGCGGCAGGGAGCTCATTCCACATTCGGATTGTGCGCGGTAGGAAATTTCTTTGGAACCGCACGGTGCGCGACCATTTTGGTTCCAACGTGTGTGAATGAATACCCTGCCGATGGCGAGCAGTGCGGTGGTAGAAGGTGGCCGTAGGCATCATGTCAAACAATTCCTCAGAACACAGCCCATTATACAAGCGGTAGAACACACATAAGGAGGCGAAGTCTCTCCTTAGACTTAAGGGTTCAATACCGCTTGTGAGTACGGGATCGTCGATTATTCGCACAGCGCGTCTTTGGACCGAGTCAAGAGGGCCAAGCTGGTATGCTGGCGCCCCAGCCCACAGATGACAGCAGTACTCCATATGGGGTCGGACCTGTGATTTGTACAGCAACAGTCTTTGCCCAGGAGTGAAGTACCGCTTCGCTCTATTCAGGACACCAAGTTTTTTGGATGCCAGCTTCGCTTTCTCTTCTAGGTGACTTCGGAACTGAACGTCGCTGGAGATGTCAACACCTAGGATCCAGATACTCTTCGAGATGGTAAGGGCCGTGTCTTGGAATTGTGGGGCCACAGTGAAAGGAGTTTTCTTAGCGGTGAACGCGCAAACTTGTGTCTTGGTGGGGTTGAACTGAACTAAATTTCCTCGACCCCAATCGGAGACTCTGGATAGAGTGCTCTGGATTTTTGACACAAGTTGTTCGCGACTTTCTTCCACCTCGGAACGAGGGATGTTTGCTCGGCCCGTGTAAAATGCATCTCCGGTACTGTCGTCTGCATAACAATGAACACTATCATTAGACAGCATGTCATTGATATGCAGCAGAAACAGCGTTGGTGATAGCACGGAGCCTTGCGGGACGCCTGCGTTAATAGCCATGCTTTCGGAGCAGCTGCCATCAACGACGGCTTTTATGCTTCTGCCGGATAAAAAGCTAGCGACCCATTTGCACAAACCCTCGGGCAGTCCGTAAGATGGTAGCTTCAGTAGAAGACCCCGGTGCCAGACCCGATCGAACGCCTTGGCTATATCTAGGCTAACTGCCAATGCTTCACCTCGACTCTCAATGGCCGAGGCCCAGCGGTGTGTGAGATACACTAGAAGATCACCAGTGCAGCGGCCGTGGCGAAAACCGTATTGGCGGTCACTGATCAAATCGTGTTCTTCTAGGTATCTTAGGAGTTTCGTGTTAATCACACGCTCTATCACCTTAGAGAGGAGGGAGGTTATAGCGATAGGCCTGTAATTTGATGGATCTGACCTGTCCCCTTTTTTGGGCACTGGATGCACGTGGGCAGTCTTCCACGAAGACGGAACCTGCCTTTTGGAGTAGGAAAGCGCGAAAAGGTGCGTTAACACAGGGCACAACTCAGGAGCACACTGTTTGAGCACCACTGCTGGTATGCCGTCTGGCCCGCTCGACTTGTGAACATCTAGACAAAGCAGTTCCCGCCGGACATCCCTTTGAGTAAAGGTTATCTCCGGCATGGAGTGTCCGCACCACGGGATCGTAGGTGGTACGGTGCTTCCATCGTCGTTCAACGTCGAGTTTGAGGCAAAGAGAGTACCCAACAAATCGGCTTTCTCTTTAGCACTATGGGCCAAGCTATCATCAGCACATCGCAGGGGTGGTAAGGGCGACTGACAAAAATTTCCTTCGGCAGCTTTAGCGAGCGACCAGAATGCACGACTTCCCGAAGGGTACCTCGCAAGTCGCTCACCAACTCTGCCAACGAAATCAAATTTAGCTCTGGCAATTACTCGCTTACTGGCTCTCGAAGCAGCATTTAATTTGCGTTTCACATCAGATATGTTTGGATCCTTATTGATACGGGCTGTGGTCCAAGCCTCATACGTTTCCTGCCTAAGATTCCTGACTTCTTTGCAGGACCGATTAAACCAAGGCCGTTTTTTGGCTCCTGCAGCTACTAGTACGTTTGGAATGAAGCATTCCATGCCTATCAGGATAGTGTCAGCGACAGCAGCTGCGCAGGAGTCAGGATCTTCTGATGTGAAACAGATCTGCTTCCACGGGTACGATGCGTAAAATTCTCGCAATCCCTCCCAATCTGCTGACTTGTAGTGCCACATGCGGCGTAAGTTGATTGGTCGAGGTGGTTCGAATCGCGCGCATGGTACACTTGTCCGGACGAGACAGTGATCGGATGAGCCAAGTGGTGCATCTACTGAGATAACATATCCATTCGGACTTGTGGTCAGCAGAAGATCCAGTAAGGAGCTTGTGTGATCCTCGATATCAGGTATTCTCGTTGGAGAATGTACCAATTGCGAGAATCCATAGGCCAGAGTAAATTCATGAGCAGACCTCCCTGCATAATCGGTGGACCGAGAATTGAGCCATTCTACATGATGAGCGTTGAAGTCTCCTAAAATCACCAACTCTGCAGAGGGGTATTGCTCGATAACTTTGTCAGTCGTCAGTTGCAGGTGCTCAAAGAGCCGAGCTGTATCCGTGTCACCGCTGTGAGACCTGTATAGGCACGCATAGACGCGGGTGTGGCCACCGTAGTCCACGCGCACCCACATAACTGACAGGTCCCCGACTTCATAGCAGAGGAGACGGCGGCAACAGATATCTTGCCTAACGTACATACATACTCCGGCACGTCTCAGGAATTTATGTTCGAGCTTGTACCCGGGGTAGAGTAAGTAAGACGTATCGGCGGGGCAAGATATTTGCGTCTCCGTAAGAAATAATAGGGTCGGCTGCGCAGCCTCAAGGTGTTGATGGACTGCGTTTAAATTTGAATGAAGTCCCCTGATGTTGCAAAAGTCCACTTTAGTGGAGAGAGATGCCGCTGGTGAAACACTATTTCTTTTTTTGTTTCTGGCCATAGAGGGTGAGTTTGAAGGTTTTGTAAGGGATTCATTGTGTTGACAGCCTAAGGGACAAATACACGGTGCAAAACCTGCCAAGGGTCGGAATAGGTAGTGCGGTTTTTCGGCGCGGCGTACGGAAGGGCCCCCGGTCCCCCCCATATAGTAGTAGTCGGGTCCACTCCGGTCTCCTTCTCCGGCACGACTACCATTCCAAGGGATTATTCGCGAGATTGGCGGTTCAGCCTCCCAGGGTGGAGATTAAGTAATCCCTGGGTTCGGGAACCCTACTAACCTGCGGGCGGCCAGCGGTCAGCCGTTTCACCGGGTCTCCCTGATCGCCGCGCCGACACTCCGCGCCTACACAGACCAATAGCCGTGTTGGGAGCATCGTAGGTCCCCCGCTGTCAACACAGCGCATCCCCGAGAGCTCTGGCGACCTTACTCACCACAGGAACACAACACCATACAAGTATGGTGTTATTTGGCTGTGATCTTCTGTAAGGCGGAGGTACTTCCCCAGTCGGGCTGCTCCAAATGTGAACAAGACAATATGTCTTGTTATGCCCTACCACCTATAAAGTATGACAACGATTTGGACAATAAGATGTAAAGTACCGGTTCTAATGTAGATTTATTTTTGTCGTGTATTTATTTTCATACATTTCTATAGGAAGAAAGATTTATCTACAACAAAAAAGTTTTGAGATGTACGGACTTGCTTTAACATTACATCTCAAAACTTTTTCGTTGTAGAAGAACTGCGTTGCGAGACTTGCATCTTTTTACGTTTGTAATGCTTTTGATGGGATTTAATTTCTTTTTATAACTGGTCTTCTTTTATTTATTACATTCCAATCCATTCTATTTATAATTTGAACTACAAAAGTAACTTTGTAATCGCATGTATTTGTATAGGATTACTTACTTATGCAGTTTGTACTGAAATTGCAATACCT
The DNA here is from genome assembly GCA_947034925.1 of Eudemis profundana. Lineage (NCBI taxonomy): Eukaryota > Metazoa > Arthropoda > Insecta > Lepidoptera > Tortricidae > Eudemis > Eudemis profundana. The sequence continues at coordinate 18,186,895 of OX344808.1, read as the reverse complement.
TTAAGTTAGGCTAAAATCTAATTATGTTCAAAATTTGGAGCTTGTGGGTCTGCTAGAAGTACCTTAGAATTATGATGATGAGTCAGTCAGTGACAAAACTAACGAACTTTGACGTGCAATAGTTCTTAAACTACACTTTCAAATTGAATGTTATTGAGAATATACTTAAGTCTTATTGAGCCCTATATATATTCCTGAAAATTCAGGGTTCTAGCTTTAACTAGCTTGAAAATGGCCTGAATGGATTCGAGAAAAGGATAGTACAGCCGTGCCTTTGTTTCGCTCAACTTGGCGGGGGCACTGCCGTGCTTTCAAATAATACGAAAATATTATGTCTTATTTAATAAGTTTGGTTCTCTAATTTTTCACCAACAGAACTATACGTGGGTATTTGTAAACTGAATAAGCTAAACTTCCGAGCGTTCTTCACTATCTTAGTGGCCGCCATCTTGAACGTTAAGGTATTAGCAACAGAGATGACAAAAGGGTGTCGACTATTGGCCATTAGCGTGTCGAGCATAGGCACGACTACCTTATTATTTATGAGAAAGTACTGATTGTTTTATCTATCTTATATTTTTTTCGCGCGATAGACGCGATCAATAATATTATTACTCACTATATTTTTAGTGCCCTTATTTTCAGAATCGTAACAGATAAGGAACGTGTACAACGAAGGTGCCGCCAATGAGAGTGTTTAGAAATCATAAACCCACCAGCTGGCAGCAGGGTGGCGAAAGGTCTTTTTGACAGTAGGCGTCAAGATCCACCAATCACACCGTCTGATTTTGACATGTACTGCCAAATAGACCTTTCGCCACCCTGCTGCTAGCTGGTGGATTTCTGATTTCTAAATACCCTCATTGATGCCGCTAATCCGAATCTTGTACTCTGTCATGCTGGGGCCACATTAACGGGAAACACCGTTATTATCGCGATGAAGGATGATTAACGTTAGTGTAACCACGATTTATTATACTTGACATTGACATTTTTATTTTTATTTTGACATTATGTATTTTTTTCAGGTCTAATAAGTTCCCTTTACTGTCTATTTCATCGATCTAGCGCTGCCACCTAGTTAGTTCCTGCACGTTCTATATACACTCACAGACAATGAATTCGGGACACTTTCCATATAATTCTTCATAGAAAATGACCCGAATTCATTGTCCGTGAGTGTATTACCTACATTCAAACATGGCATAAGCCGACACAGTTCCTGCTGCCCTCATCAGCACTACAAAATGGTAAACAAGGGTGCGGCCCACACGTTTGATCACTCGTGATATAATCTACTTAACTCCTAGATCGGGCATACACGGACCCGTCTAACTAGTAGGTACAATCTACTAGGATGTGTTTACTTACTTCGTAAAAAATGTCTAAGCCGGTTATTACCTGTACTGTTGGATTATAATACCCTAGATATAGTCTGATTCTCTTTAGTTGTCCTGAGAAACATACTAGTTTTTGCATTAAGGTGATTCGAGTCGGTCGGTTTTCCATACACACCAAAAGAGGGTCATTGTTTGCTTCCACGGCATCAATTATGTTTGAATTGTATTTTGTTTTATGCGAACGCGAAATGACATGAGAACTCGCAGAAGCCTAAAAATATACACATGTTTAACAAAAAAAACGCAAAAGATCAAATTTCCTGACGATGTTATTTAAACGTATGCATAAGTAACGATCAAAACAAAACATCAATATAAAAGCGATCAGCGCTTATCGAATAGTTTGGTATGTGAATGTAGCGCGTAATCCACTCACGCGCAGGCATAGCGTGTCAACACGCCGCCACACGCCGCTCTAAGGCCGACTATCCACCACAACAGCTAGTACAAGATGGTCACGTAAGGGCATTATCACACTGGCGATTTGCGAGCAAGTTGCGAGCGTCTTTTCATACAAAACTTGTCGCGGCGAGACCCTTCAAAATTTGAGCCCTTTGAGGGTGTTTCTTTTTAGGAAAATATGAGTTTGAGGTGAAATGAAAAAACACGTGTCTATTTTTTTTCATGTTCTCCAACATATAATGAAACCATTAATTAACTAGAAAAAGTTGAACTTTGGCAGCTAAAAAAAAATACGTGTCTGCTATTTTAGACTACTCTATAATATAACATATATCAAAATGAATCAAATCGGAGTCGGACAGTTGGGTACCCTTCCTTGTTTACTAACGAGGACTACTAGCGAGGACTCAAAGAGGACGTCACGTCGGCGTCCATTTTGTATGGGGCGTTTTCAACGCTCGGTGCGGTCGGCTACTTTTGATTGCAATTGGTGGCTGTTATAGTAATCCAAGTATGTAGTAGTTATAGGTATATATTTGTTCCTCAGAAATAGTAGAATCGATTTCCATCAGAAACAAAATTTAGTGCACAAGCCTATTACGTCAGCTTACTATAAAACACTATGGTTCCAACATTATATCAACATCTATCAACAAAGCTAAGACTTTCAATAACAGTGTATCTCCATTCCAGAGCTTCTCCAAAAGTCGACTAAATTTGTGAAGGATTACGGTCTAATTCTGAATGTACGTATTATATAAAGCCCTTTTAGGCCATTTCTAGGCGGTGTGAAAACGTATGCGCTCCTGACACGTGTCTCGTTACAGCTCGTAAGGACTTCACACTCGCGACAGTGCCTCGTTCAAGTCAAATCAAGTGACCAGTTAGTGGACAACCGACGCGTCTGAAAATATAAGTCTACCTCTAAAGGTGGATTTCCACCGGCAGGGCGAGACGAGACACGACGCGGATTGAATTGGGTACCTAAGTTTTTATAAGTGGTCCATATTATATTTTTTGTAGTAAGTAAACTGCGAAAAGTGTTCAAAACTGTGTCTATCCCATTTTTATTCCTTTCTGTTTTGTAGAAATATTTTTTTGAATACCTCATTTGACAGATGAAGCGGTTGGTGATATGAATAGAGCTCGTGCCTAAGTCTGCAATAGGTGTCTTCCATTTAAAAAATAACTGGCCAAGAGCATGTTGGACCATGCTCAGTGTAGGGTTCCATAGCCGTAACTATAAGGTAAAAAATACGATGTAAAAAAGTACAACAACAAAAGGGCGTATCTTCATAGCAATTACGTCCTTTTGTTGAGAAGCGCAGTTTATCGGCAATAACTCAAAAACGGTACATTCGATCTTGTTGAAAATAATTTTCGTTGAAAGTATTAATTTAACGTTACCTTCGTGATTTTTTTCAAATTTTTCGGACGCACGGTTTAGAAAATAGAGGGGGGGGGGCACAATTTACTCAACTTTCGAAGCGATTATTTCCAAATACATTCACTTAATCAAAAACATTACTTAGGAACCTTATAGTGTTTTTTAAAGAGCTGTCGAACTATGTACCACACGTTGATATTTGCTGAAAAAAAATATTTTTACTGTCTTTAACATGTATGGAGTGCCCCCCCTAAAAATATTTATTTTAATTATTTATATACCAAACTAAGTAGCGGCTCATAAAACACATCTATATTCCAAATTCCATCAATATCCATCATGTAGTTTCTGAGTAAAATGCCTGTGACATACGGACAGACAGACAGACAGACAGACAGACGGACGGACATGACGAAACTATAGGGGTTCCGTTTTTGCCATTTTGGCTACGGAACCCTAAAAAGTAAAACCGTCAATGTCAAATAAATCAATGTATAAAAATGGGATAGCCACAGTTTTGAACACTTTTAGCAGTTTACTTACTACAAAAAATATAATATGGACCACTTAAAAAAACTTAAGGTACCTAATTTAGAGTATGGCAAATTTTCAATCCTCCGAAGATTGCGCTCTAGGAGAGGATTGAAAATTTCATATAAATTTCAATTCAATCCACGCCGCGTCCCGTCTCGCCCTGCCGGTGGAAAACCACCTTTATATATAGCTGGGTACTTGACTGTAACTGAAATTTTTAAAAATTATATAATATAAGGTGCTAACAAATTAGCTACCAATATTTTTAGGGCTGATAGTACGAAGCTTTCTGAGTTTATTTATGTTTAAAACAATAAACAAATTATGTATGTTTTTTGGAGAAAATTAGAAAAGTAAGTTTGCTACGTAAAGCACACTGTTAATGAGGTAAACAATAATCAGTGATTAAGACCTCTTTGATTATCTTATGGTTACTAATTTTTCAATATGAATGAGCTGGCCACGTAACAGAAAGCGACGTCCACTTGACAGAAAATGTTCTTGTCTATGATTAAGTTTGGGTAGAATTTTAATTTATTTATTTTGTTCGGTAAATGAAAACCAAAAAATGATATTAACAAGTTTTCTTAATTTCTAGTAAATGATAATTATTATAACGTGAAGTATCTTCTCTTAAAATATCGGTAACTAATTTGTTAGGACCTTATATATACCTGTTAAAATAAGCAAAATGAGGAAACATGTTAAAGTTTTGAGTTTGATACCTAACATGTATCTTTTTCTATGAGCCTGCGAAGTTGGGTGGGAAAGTCCATTTTAATAGTATAAAAATATTAAAAACTATTAATACCATTAAATAACCCATACAATTTATGTTAACTTTTGTAATGAAACCGTTACAATAAACGCAAATTTTATCATAGTTGCAGAACAAAGTTCTTGATTTCCCCAAATAACGTATGTGTCGTGATCGTGACGTCACGTTACGGCACGTGGGCTTCAGTACGTTCGTTTCGGCACGTTTTTGGGAAAGTCTAATAACTCTCCTTTGGGCTTCGCCGCAGTCGGGTAAAAATGTTATTTTAACATTGTAGTACATATCTCGGTTATTTCTTCCTTTTTTGAAGTCGGTAAATTTTTTTTAGATTACTTTTTTATTTTGTTACACTCTTGCCAAAATGGTAGAGCCTGTCATGCTGTGAATGGTTAGCTTTACCACTAGTCACCATTCCTCCGTCATGTGTGTACGTCTGGTGCTCTCATGCAGGCAATTCATTGCAGCCTTGATTTGCTCGGTCCATCTCATAAGGGACCCGTACCTTCTAGAAGTACGGGTCCACTATGCCGCGATTGTTTGTCGCTCGACGCACACACGTTCATTCCCTAGAATGTGGGTGAGTCGAGCTAGCCTGACTGCCACGTAGTGTGGCTCCCCAAGAGCTGCTTTTCAACCGACTTCAAAAGAGAAGGAGGTTCTCAGTTCGTCGGAAGCTTAACATTAAATGAGCTCGCTCTTAATCGTGCCTGATGGTGGGGATTGATTGCGTCTGTACTCTGGTTCTAAAAATGTCCGGGTTATAATTCAGTGCTCTAGTCAAAAAGGGAATAAGTTAGATATGAGCCAAAAGTAAAAAGGCGTAAGTCCTGCTATGAGACTTCAGCTCTTTTGTATCTCGTTTAAATCTGACTTATTCCTTTTCTTACTAGAGGCACTGAAATTATCAGAAATAACAGCGACGGCAGGGAGTTCAATACCTTTGTTGTTCGCTTAACAAATGTGGAAGTGTACTGCTTTGTGCATCAGGTGGACATAGCGACAACACGTGAATTGTACTGCACTGATCATCATTATCAATTCTTATAACAACCACGTAACAATGACGGATGACCTGATGAGGTCACTGCGTACCACTTGCAAGCATTACCAGTGTTACAAAATAATATCGATTGAAATGCAAGGCATCGGACGCCCGCGGTTTATGATGTAGAAAGCGGCTTAGATTTTAATCTATGGAAGATAAATCCTGCTTGATACATCGTTGTATGTGGTTAGTTAACAGTACCGGAAATTGGTATGAGTGATATATATTGAGAGTAGTTCAGAGTAAGCTGTGTAAGTGGCAATGGGCTGGGCATATAGCTAACTGATGGCCGATATGTTGCAAAGGTTCTTGTATTCAGATTATAAAATAGAAGACACTGGGTGGGTCGGCCAACTAAAAGGTACTGCACCTATAGCATAACTGGCCGCGACTTCGTTTCTCGCGCGATATAGCATCACCTGTCACTGTCACACTATATTGAGTGGAAAGTGATAGCATTTGTCGCGCGACAAAGAGTCGTGCGTCACACTTGTGCTAGGGTTATTGGTCGGAAACAGATGACAACAGAAAAGGCGTGACCGTTCATTGTAAGCCGTGCAATAGCTGCAGCTGACATAGAATTTTTTTTTTTGTAAAATCCTACCTAAGCTTTGGTCCTTTAGGATACACTTCAACCCAATGGTATTTTTTGTGTAATTAACCCTACCGCATCTACACAGTAGCTTGTTCCACCATCTTCATAAATCGGATGATGGAATCTGGTGGCAGAGCTTGGAATTCGTTTGGCATCGATATTCAGCCAGCTCCAAATGCCCTCATTTTTTCTCCCTCTCTCATTTTACCGCTCCCGTTGCTGTTATCCGACATTTTCTTCTGCGCTTCGCGCTGTCTTCAGCATCTAGTTGTGAGACCATTAGCATGCATGTCATTTCTGGCAAATTCCTTCGTTCTTTGTAGATTCCTAAATTAGTTCAGATATTTCGATGACATCACAAGGAAGCTGTTTTAAGCTACATAATTATCACTTCTGCCGGTGGTAAAAACTGGCCCTGTGCCCTATTAGCTGAGTGATAGAACCGCATTCTGCGCCCGCGCAACGCGCCGTGTGTACTTGCTACGCAGACCCCAAGAATTCATCATAAATAGTACTTAAAGTTATGAAGATATAAAAAAAAGTATGTACTCGTACTTAGGTGCATAAATAGTTAAAATTTATAAAATTCCTAGGTTAAGCCATATTTTTTATTCAAATTTAAATAATTTATCCTGCAAATAAGCAACTAATACATTACAGGCCTGACTGCACCAAGAAGAAACTCTCCAGATAGTTTTTTTTAAGTACATTTACAATCATCAATAGGCACAATTATGAAAACAGTTACAGCAATTTACAGAGATCCTCCTTATCCGAGCATAAAGCATATTTGTATGTCAATTGTCTATATTTCAATAATGGTTTGCCGAGTACATATAGATGACCGAGCGAATGCGAGGCCAGATAGTTACGAGGCTGGCAACCCCATTTCACGTCGAGGTATGATAGTGCTTTTCTCAAATATGCAATAAAATAAATTAAAAACACTCAAAAAAATCACACTTTATTTTCTAGAGACACTTAAAGTTAAGTAGACAAAAATCGAATTACAGAATGAAACATTTTAAATTTTCTTTCCAAAATCTGTTTCAATATATATTTTTACCGCCAATATTTAGATGCAGATGCAATATTTTAAATGTGTATTCTTGTAGTTAAGTTTGCAATTTAAAATTATTGGAAATTGTTTATAATGTGTTATTTCTTATGTTCATGTCGATTTTATATAAATAAAACTGCAAAATATAGCAAACATCGTTTATTGTTAGGGTTCCGTACCAAAATGGTAAAAAAGGAACCCTTATGGTGCGACTCTGTCTGTCTGTCTGTCTGTCTGTCTGTCTGTCTGTCTGTCTGTCCGTCTGTCACAGCCAGATATCTCAGGAAGTACTGCTGCTATCGGTTTGAAATTTGGAATAGTGTTAAAAGTAGCTAACCCGAGCTTATTGGACATAAAAAAAATCTTGTACCTTTTTTACTTTTTTTTTAAAGGGCTCCGTAATGGGATTTTGAATATTGAAAGTAGGGCTAATATATCGAGTGGGGTATCAAATGAAAGAGCTTAATTTGTAGATTAAAATACCATTTTTATTTTTATTCTTAAATAAATAGTTTTTGATTTATGGCGAAAAAAGTTTAAAAAAATACCATTCCCCCCCTATTATCTCCGAAGTTACTGATCAGAAAAATGTGTCATAATTACCAATTATTAATGTCGTCCTAAATATTACAGGAAAAATATAACGGTTTTCCTCACTTGCACCGTTTTTGAGAAATTTGCAAAAATCATAACACATACTTATTTGCTCCTACTAAACTAATCGCCATACAGTTTTTCTTGAACTATTCATGTATCTACTTACTAGGATTATTATTATTATTAGGAAGACCGTTATATTTTCTCTTCCTAACTTGAATACTTTTTTAAAAATTTACAAAAATCTTAACATATTCTACCCTCCCTACGAGAGCCATCTAACGGAGAGTAGCAAAACTAAGCGATGGTTTATTTTAGATTACATAAAAAATGTCTATTAAATACAATGATCACTCATCAGGAATCGGGAAAAAAACATAAAGTAACAATAATTATTAAAAACTCTATAATAGGAGTATGTTAGGAAATTTGACACTAGTAAATACCATAAAAATGAAATACCACTAGCGCCATCTAGGGACACATATCTAAAATAAAGTGTGCTTCAAAACATGATTCCTTCATGAAAAATGATACATGAGAACTAACTTAGTTGACAAACAATTATTTCAATAAGCCAATAACAAAAAGTAACGTTTAAATTTAAATTACAAGTAAAATTTACGCGCTATTTAGTATCAATAGATGTCGCTGTAGCATACGCTGCATCGCGCTGTTAAGATTTTTCCAGGCTTAATAGGGCTAAAGTGGGTTAAAAGCAGGGTTGCTGTTAGTCGTAAGGTTGGTCTACTTATGAGTTTATACGGAACCCTCGGTGCGCGAGTCCGACTCGCACTTGACCGGTTTTTTTTTTTTAATGGCTGAATGCCGTGATGCCGTGTCCCAAATAAATGTAGAATGGAAATAAAAAAAGGGAAATATTTAATTCAGCTTCTAAAATCGTAAATGAGCATTTTAAAAAATAAATTACCTTATTTCTTTAAATTAATTATTGTGTTTATATTACTTGAGCTAGGAAAAGCAAAGAAATCAATCCCCTTTTTCTTTTAGGTTAGTTTGGTTAGGTGGCTTACGTCCCTCAGGCTAGAAATAGAAGCCCCGCTTTGCGAGGCTTCGTCGATTTGCTGGTGGATTGTAGCTGCTCCAAAAAAAATACGAAAGTAAATGTTCTTTAAATCGAATTATAAAAAACGTGTCCAAATATGTTATATTTGATGCTCATTTCTCTTATTTTTGGGGCCTACTAAATAAATATCAGATGTAATTTTTACATTTCAAACATTTGCATTTGCGTAGCTCTAAACCGAATAAAATTTCGCTCGATTTGATTTATTCTATATCTCACAGAAAAAAGCTCAATCATTAAAAGACATGCTCATTTATATTTTTTTGCTTACCGTTTCTGCAAAATTAAAACGATCATTAAATACATGCCAAACATTTTTATCGTAGGTCTAAACAAATTAAAATATCGCTCGATTTGATTTATTCTATATGTCACAGAAAAAAGCTCAATCATTAAAAAAGATGGTCATTTATTTGCTTACCGTTTCTACAAAATTAAAATGCTCATTTAAATAATAAAAAGATCGTTTAAATACATGCCAAAAAAATACATTGCATCATACATACGGCAATGTTGTATGAAATTCCATTAAAAGTGTAAAGGTGCACCGGAAACGAGGTACTTTGCGGCCTATTATAGGGCACGTAATGTCAACATTTCATTGCATTATTGACTATTATTGTACCTTATTTCATGAGGGAATACAATACTACCTATTACACCGCCCATGGTCTTAGCCAACAGTTAACTAGAACGTCAGTTACTTAGCGAAACAATATTATATCCGGCAACATTATAATGGCGAGAATTATACATACTTTGAACTATAATACGGCTGAACCAAACGTCTAACACTTGCCCAACGGCCTAGTTACGCAAATGCTACACTAACTTATACTACCTAATTGCCAACAGCAAGGAATCATTGGAATAATCACATCCAATCCTTTCGGATGCCTTGCGCGGAATCTTAAATTGCTTCCACCTTGTTAGCGCTAATTTATGAATTTCATGATTTAAGTGTTTCAAAATGTGATCAGAAAGTATTTATAAAGCTAACATAATATCAATTAGTTTTTGCGTGAACACTTTATTTCATGAATTTATTTTTGGGCCTGATATGCAGCCAGGATGTTAATTAAACTTTCAGCCTTCTTTCATATGGTGATATCACAAATCACAACAAATCGGGGGATTTATCGTACCCTGGTCTAACTAGGCCACCTCTTCATTTTTATGACTCTGGTACGGAAAATTAATACCGCAAGTTATTTCTACATTCCTATCATACTTTTGCCCAACCATCTAACAGCAATAACAGCATCCTCAATGCAACATATAGCAGACATACCGAAATACCAGTCGCAACTTGTCGTGAGGGAAGTCGTACGTCGTAGCGGTTTAGCTAAAACAATTTGATAATCGCGCTTACGTAAAACCATTACGTCTGCGTGTCTGGATCACCCAGTTTATACCTAAATCGGACGACATACAAGTATGTAGGCAGTAGACGCATTATAGATTAGAAATATTATAGAGCTGATGATACTTAGGTATGGTTTTTTTTGTGTTTCATATATTTTGTTAATTATAATGAGTTTTTGCTGGTTCAGTGTGTAGTTGTGTACTACCTCTTAGCCCTCAATTCAACGCAATTGTCCTCCATTAGTCCGCAATTCTTGATCTTTTCGATCGCCTGATAGAGATCTCACTTATCACCTACTATTTACGTATTAAGTAGTACTTATTGTATATATAGCCTTGTGTAGTAAATTACAAGCTGAACAATGTAGAGAGAAAATGAAGGCTCAAGAGTGTTTTTTTAATTTCCACCGTATGTGACACAGAGTTGGCAACAGCTTGAAGGGCCAACAGGCTGAGGTTAGGTAAGTATCGATTGTACCAACAAGTAAGGTACTGATACTGATTCTACCACCAAGTTACTTTTCTTAAACATGTAATGAAATGTTGACATTACGTGCCTTATAATAGGCCGCAAAGTACCCTGTTTCCGGTGCGGCTTGACATTTGGTATTTAATGGAATTTCATACAACATTGCTGGCCTAGGCCTGCAATGTGTTTTTTTTAAATTTCCATTCCACATTTATTTGTGACACGGCATCGGCACTTCCCGGCCTCTGTAGTAATGTACTATTACTACTACTATTTTGAGCTATTAAATTAAGAGTCGTCACCCAAAGTACAAGCCTATGTACCCACAAAAATCAATAAAAACACAATTCGTCGGTTCCTTTTACAAACTTTATTTCACGTATTAGTGAGTTGTAGAGCAATCCGCGTGCATAATGCATCACGCTACCACAAAACACAATTTTATTGTTTTCATGTAGGTAACACTCGTTCGTCAGAGAGGGTATCTAACAACTCTCTTGCATCCAGTGCAGCTTTCATACAGGGCGTGCTCAGGTTCCGCACATGGGCCCGTATACCACACTTGACATTATAAATACCCTGCTTTTCTCCGTTCGATCACTTTCTTCCCTCGCCTCGGTTGCGACACACAGCACATCGGTGGAAAATGTCGCGAATATGTTGTGTAAGTGATTATTTATTATACTGTTAATTAGCCCGGTATTATCCAACCAGGAAGAACAGGAGTCCGCATGGCCTAACGGTGTACATCAATGGCATGCAACATTATGAACCTTACGATCTTGATGGAATTAATTGGATTTCCTGGTTAAGGTAAGATCGGTACTTACACCCGAAATTGTCAACTTATCTTCATTATAATAATGTCATCATCATGATTATAACCCGGAGACGTCCTTTGCTGAACATAGGTCACCCCTTAAGACTACCACAAAGAACGGTCGCACGCTGTTTGTGCTTATTGTAATAATTGAAGTACCTACTAATTATAGATCCTCTTGCCTATTGGTTATGTTGTAACTAGGGATGTAACGATACATAATTTTGTCGATACGATACCGATACCGATATTTGTAGTAAATTATCGGCGATACCGATACCGATATCTTAGCTAACTAATGAAGTATGAACTTCAGATTTATTATTTGTATGTCCGTATTATACCTAAAACTTGGCTATACGAGTATTTAACAGAGACTCAACCTTGAAGGTGTAAAGTAATAGTACATTGTGTATCTAGGGCGGTAACGAAGGAATTGCAACCGAGTGTTTGTTACAAGCCCGCGGCGAAGCCAAGGGCTTTAATAACACGAGTTTGTAATTCCTTTACCGCCCGTGGCACACACAATGTTTTTCATCACACTTGTAAGGAAATCTTAAATAAAAATAACCTTACTAATCCACCCAGTATGACAAGAAAATATTAAAACAGACAGTGACGCTAGTGACATATGTCATAGACAATGTGAATGTCAATTCACGTTCGGAAACCATAGCGGTAACGGCCATTTTAGTTGATTTTATATTTGCAAAATACTGAAATACAATATTTAAACATTTAATTACTACCGAAATATGTGTTTACATGTATTTGCAATAACAGTTATCTTTAAATAAATATTTCAGTGATAAAAGTTAAAAAAGTAAGTTGGCGTTTCCTTTGAACATGACAAATAAGAATAAAACAGAACCAGCGTTTCAAATTTAAAAAGAAAACCATTACGCCCTAGGGCGTAATAGGTCATTTACGGCCCGCAAAACCTACGTGTAATGACACCATTTTCGAGCAAGTGTGATGAAAAAATAAATAAATCGTCAACACAGTTTTTTTTTATTATGAACCAAATATATAATTAACATAGTATTATTAATGCACAAGGTAATAGACCAATATATAAATTAAGTCAGTAATTGAAATTACTTTTTTGCAGATTTTCTTTCATACAGCAAATTCTTTTCGCGCTCTTCAAATATGCATATAATCGGCGGAACCGATATATCGGTATCGGTATCGTTACATCCCTAGTTGTAACGATGATTATTAATAAATGATTTTTATTTTTATTTTTTATTAACTTCTGCGGCGTCCCTAACCCGATCGTCACACCATCTTGTTGGGGCCGACCCACCCTGCGTCTTCTGCATTCCATTCAGTCATCCATCCTTCTTCATCATTCTCAATTCTCCGTCCTCCATTCTCCTTCATCGAACAATACTTACTATGTTTATTATCTTTCCAGGTACTTCTATTCCTGAGTATTCATAAAACCTTCAGCGCTGAGCAGACCAAACGCAGCCTCGTCAATTCTCTCACCGTCCCAGTCGGCTTCCCCGCCCGCCACTCAGTCACCGAACTCCACAACCGAGTAGCTATACCCATCCCCCAACCTATCCCTATATCTATACCCCGTCCATTCCCTTACCCAGTCGCCGTTGGGGTACCAGTGGACCATCCAAGGCCGGTGCCAGTGGTGGTACCGCATCCAGTTGCACATATAATACCGAGGCCTATTGCTGTGCCTATAGACAGGCCGTTCCCGTACCCGGTGGCCCACCCAGTGCCAGTGACGATCACGCAAGGGGTCCACATTCCGGTGCCTCAGCCGTATGCGGTGGGGGTACCAGCGGCTGTCCCAGTCCGGGTGCCGCAGCCAGTCCCGGTTGCCGTCAACCCGGTGGGAGTTAGTCCAGTGGCAATCAGCCCGGTGTTGGCGCAACCGATTGTACAACCAGTATCACAGGTGGCGCTTGGTGGCGGGATCGCGGAAGCGCATGGGCACTCGATAGTCCACCCATACTGATTTTGACTAAATTCAAAATTTTCTCATGTCCACTTTGCAAGAGATTTCGTTGGACTGGATGAAGAATTTGAACATCTTCATGATTGCTGGTCTCCTTTATGAAGCATCGGGTATTTTAGAAAGGCTAGTATATGCTGCCGTGTGAAAGATATTTATAATTATCTTAAGCGTCAGATGTTGTTTTTTAACGCATTCACTGCCGGTAATTTTAACAAAGCCTGCAAATGTTCTCAGCAAATAGATAAATAGACACATGCGTCTAACTAACTTACAGGATTTGTTAGGTGGACTTCCCGAACTCATTGTTTCTTCGAAGTAAATTTTCCGTTCGCATTTTTCCCCGAAAGATTTTTTTACAGTCTTATAGTTCTCTGATCCTTTATTTCACCGCTTTCCTTTTTTTCTATGAGCATATTTTACTATCGTCTTTTTTCACTATATACTTACCGATATCCAGGGGCAGTCACTTTATATTTGTAAAAATAGTTTAGGTACCAATAGGTTAAGCGCCGATACAGACGGACTACAACCCAACTGCATTTTGTATAGAAAACGTGCAGTCGGAGTTCCCATACATGTTTCGGTTAGAATGCAGTCAGTCTGTAGCGGCTTTAAGGTAGGTTTAATTAATAAGGTCTTTGAGAGCTATACATATCTTATATTACGTTATAATAAGAAGTATAGATTACCGATCGGGGAACAATGCGAACGGAAAGTGTACTTGCTGACTAAAAAACGAAAAGTATATTATGGTGCATAGGGATTTTACCGATCGGGGAAAAATGCGAACGGAAAATTTACTTCGAAGAACTAATGAGTTCGGGAAGGCCACCTAACAAATCCAGTACTTGGAGGTAATGGAGGTCATACTGCTGTGGTCCGTCAAAGCCAAAGCGACGAGCATAACAACATAATTACAATCAGTTCACGGATCCAATATTATTAGAAACGAGTTTGGTGGCGATATTCTGAATAACATTATTGGATGCGTATTATTGACTAGATTATTTTGTTTATACATATAAGATGTATGTAACTTGACATTGCACTGATGAACTTGCTTTCACGTGAGATAACTCCGATAAGAGCAGACCTATCTATACCAAATATGTATATGTGGTGAGTGCATTGAGTTATCATGCTTGATTCATGTATGTTTGTGTGTTTTTTTACTAATTATTAATTTTTAATAGCAACTGTCATATCCAAAGGTAGTCTGAAAGAGAGAGATTTTTAGTGATAAGTCCGCCTAAAGCCTACAGTTACTCGTATGTTAAAATAGGCTTTATTCACATCATAACATGTCTTTCTTTTTGGTATGAAATTAAGATTAGGTATATTATGTTTTGTTTATTGACTGAAAATCTAAACGACTAATGTTCTGTAATTATTGTTAAGTTTATTATTAAAGAAAGCTTTAATTACTGTGTAACTTATCGGTATTGAATTAAACGTTTACGCCATTGTTTTGTTTTTTTTTTACAATCCTTCGTCGTCTTCTGTGTCAGTCAAAATTTCAATAAATTTATTTCAGCAATAAATACAAAAAATTGCTCTATAAATGGCTCATTTATTCCTTCTTAGGATTTGTCATTAATTTGTTGAATTTATGTTGGGTACATTATGTAACACTCGTTCAAAATAAAATATGCATATTCGTCGCCAATGTTTCGACCAATGTTTACTTTCTTTATTTTTTTTTTCAATGAAAAGGCTCGTTGATGTTTTAATACAGTGATTTGTATGGCAGAGTAGTTACGAGTAAGGCCCAATTTAGACGGGGGGCGAGAGCTCGCATGCAATTTTCATTTCATTGCGGTGATGAATCGATCAACTGTGCTCATCGTACCTGCTGTAGCCCGCAATGTAATCAAACTCGCATACGAGTTCTCGCCCCGTCTAAATGGGACCTAATGCTCATAAGCTTAACCTAATTAGTACACCATTGACCCAGATTTTGCGTTGACGCATTTTGTGACTATTATTATTATTTATCTTTACCTGATAATTGAATTGTCGGCTACATGTAAGCGGTACATAGTTTCGTACTCTTAGCTTCCCATATATTATTTAGCTTAAAGTGATTCTAGGTACTCGGTTCCTTAAACTTCTTAACATATTTAGGTATGGAACTGCCTGTTATTATGTCATAGAATATTTGACATCACTTTATTCCTAAGTAGTATGTACACTATGTACAGAGCGTAAAAAAAATAAGCGCTTGTCGTATTCAATATTATTATTATTTCAGGCACTGGGACTAATGTTCAATATAATTATAATTTCAACCTGGAAACGTCCACTGCTAAACATAGGTCTCCTCGAAAGACTTCCACATGCACAAGCACCAGAGGCACCAATTATCCAAGCAAAATTAAAGATAAAATTAAAAATATTTCCAACTACGCAAATAGGAAAATTAATGTTAATCAAATTTTGTGTATCGTTATCTATAATCCGATGTATCGACTGATAGCGTATCAGTACGATTAGGGACAGAGCGACCGCCGCGCATTGCCCAGCGGAGTCGAGTAAAAATAACCTGTCTACAGTAATAGTTATATTAGTCCAGTGCCACAATGTACAAACGTGAGTATGTCACTTTATTTTATTGGTTCTAATGTGCGCTCTAACAATGTCAACGATAAACTGATAAGGCCCCTTTATTATTTAAAAGGTTTACGGCACTTGAAGATTGCATTGCAAACGAATTGTTTTATAGTAAACAAAACATGGTTCAAATATGTTGAAAGACGTAAGTTTGTTTACGTTGTAAATTTTAACTAATGTCACGTAAAATACATGGTTCACGTTGGTTAATTATGAGATAATTCTATGGAAATGATTTGAAAGTACACTTCGTATCTTCGAATGAGTCACTGTCAAAGCTGGTATTAATCAGGGTGCTACTTTTACCATTTTGTAGTGTTACCACAGGAAATAAAATCCGAAATTTTTCTCAATGTTTTTTTTTTCGTAAAAAGTCAAAGAGGGCACATTGGTAATACAGTTAATACTATCTGCGTAATTCATCGCTGTTACAAATATGATCTAGATTTTGCTTTTATGCTTTACTTAATACGTGCATTCGGTTATGACGCTGTTTCTCTCATTGCGCCACAGTTCCCAGATAAAAAATAAATAATAGTACTAATTATCCAGTCAATATACTTACCTTTCTTCATTCTCGGTTCTGTAGAATTGTATAAGTTTGGGTGCTGTCTCTATCAATCCTATGGGTGGGACAAAGACAACGAGTTGTCTCATGAAGTTTTGTTAAGAATATCTAGTATAACATCCCGAGTCGTATTGTAAATTCAACTGTAATCAATAGAAGATAGAATTCAAACTAAGAAAAAAGTTACTTGCATTCGATAGCGCGTGGGGCGCTGCACGGCTTAATGAATGATAAAGAAACATTGACGTTGTTATTGCTAAGTATTGTCAGTTAATGATTGGAAATGTAAACAGTTTGTATTCCGGTTTCTTGCAGAATTCCCGTTTTCGATGGAGAACATCCCGAGGCAGGCCGGGTTCGGCTGCTTGTCACTTAAGATTGGAAGCATCATCTCTGCGCTGATAGTCATTGTAAGTTTAGCTTGTATTCAAAACACGTGTCTGGGCATTATCATTTAAAATGTCCTTTTAACAGTTAACAGATCGTCACAAAACTGGCGATTAGTGTCAATCTAAATATATTTTAATCACCAACTGATAGGTTACATGGTATTATTTAAACATAGCTCAAGTTTAGCCTAATTGTAAAATAAAAATGCCCACGTTAGCTGAAATCTCAAGAAGCTTTTACATGAAATTACTAAAAGTTTCCTTTTTGTGAAGTTCCCTGTGTAGGATTTAGTAAATTTATAAACTTTCCGTAGGCACATCAGTACTCATATATATCATCATCATTTCAGTCAAAATCTACCGATTATCATCATCATTGTCATCATCATCAGCCGAAAGATGTCCACTACTGGACATAGGTTTCACCCAAACATTACTATGACTGGTCTTGCGTCGGCGCATTCAGCGGACGTCAGCAATCTCCATCAGGTCATCAGTTCGCTTTGTGGGGGCCTACCCACGCTGCATCTTCCGATGCATGGATCACAGCTGAGTAAAGGTCACTTTCATACCATTATGCTCGGTTGAGTGTTAGTCTGATCCACAATTTCGCCCCTGACTTACATATATCATCTCACAAACGAGCTGGTTAATTGCCTCTGACCCTAACCCTCTTCTCAGTCACCACTCTATCTATATTTGACTGTATTATTAGTTAAGCAATTCGCATCTTGAGCGGTGATATATTTTCCCTTAGAAAAAAAAATATTCCATATGAATGCGCCTGTTTGAATGTACAAACCAAAATTATTGCTACAAGTGAACTGGAGGCGTTATGAAAACTTTAAGATAAAACTTCCCATTCCACCTTCTCATATTTCCCATTTCCGTCAAATCCCCTTCCATGGGGATCTATCCATTTCACCAGGGGTGCCATTTCAAATCCAAGTCGAGCAAAACAAAAGCACGGCCGTACCATCCTTTTCTCGAAGCAATTCAGGCCATTTTCAACCTCCTCTAATTTTGTGCTGGCTAAAGCTAGAACCCTGAATTTTCAGGGATATATAATAAGACTTAGATATATTCTCAAATTTCTCAATGACATTAAATTTGAACGTGTAATTTAAGAACTACTTATTGCAAGTCGAAGTTCCTTAGTTTTGTCACTGACTGACTCACTGACAGACTGACTGATGATCATCATAATTCTAAGGTACTACAAAACCTAAAAATATTGCAATTTCAGTCACAACTGCGCACATAAGTTTGTAATCCTTTACAAGTACATGCTATTACAAAGATTAGTTTTGTAGTTCAAATTGGAAATAGAATGGATTAGAATGGAATAAATAAAGGAAGACTACTTAAAAAAAGAGATGGGATCTCATCAAAAACATTACATGTAAAAAGACGTCGTCGACGTACGTCGTTCGTGGGGAACTGTATACGCTTTTATAATAAAATACCCTCCGGTGTAGTGGATTTACCGCCCAGCAAATTTAAATCGCATGTAAAGCGGCACTTGCTGAGCAAGGCGTATTACACCGTCAGTGACTTTCTAGATGACAAGAACGCCTTTAAGTGAGTAGGTAGTTAAATTTTGTAGCAAATATTCATTTTCACACTGCTAAATCTTAATAGCCCCATCCTCCATGTAACATGAGAGCACATTTTGTCGTTTCTCACCGGACAAATTATTTTAGTTTCAATGTCCGGCAGCTTGAGCATGTCATGCTCGCTTAAGGGGCTTTGCTTACGGTGGCGTCGTTGATCGGGTCGCAACCTTCCCTAAAATATGGTTGAGGGAGGCGATGGCTGAGATACGCGTCATGCTCGTGAACGGGTGCCGTTTGTGGGGTCCGGTCTGTTCACGCTTGCATGGGCTATGTTGAATGTGTTAGATAATTATATACTAGTGTTTAATAGAACTGACGTGAGAGACTACATCTTGTTCTCAATTGAAGTTAACGTTTTATCTTATAGCTTGAACGCATAGAGTCCGTTTTTGTAAATAATTCACATTAAACCTTAGAGACCATATACATCTCTGAGGAATGTAGATTATATTATATTAAAAAATCTGTTTTGTACTTGCAAATGTCTTGACGCTTAGAGACGACATACATCTCTAAGAAAAATTGTTTTAATTTTAGTTTTTAAGTTTTGTGAGTCACAGATTTTTTTTTTTACATTTCTGTACGTTCGTTTTGTGTAAACCATGTAAATGTAATGATAGTTCTATAGTCTATTTCTCGTTTCCCATTTTGTATTTTGACGTTTGGAGATCCTTTACACCTCCAAAACATGTTTTGACAACGGAGGCCCCTTACATCTCCATTAATTTTAGTATATGCCTTTTTATTTTCTATTTTTCTTAGTAATTTATCTTGTTTTGACGCCTAGAGACCCTTTACATCTCTTAAATTGTATTTTTATGTTTATTGAAATGTATTTAGTTAAGTAGTTGTTTGTGATATGCAATGTAATATTGTCACAATTATTGTAATGTGTTTAAAAGAGAAACTGGTGAGTTTCTTCCGGCGCTTCTTCTCACCAGAATGTCATCTGCCGAAGCGCCAAAAGAATCAGACATGTGAAAGAGCCCTTGAGGCCTACTTGCAGAAATAAATTATTTCATTTCATTTCATTTCATTTCATTTCATTTCATTTCGATGTAAGTCTCGCAACGCAGTTCTTCTACAACAAAAAAGTTAAACCAAGTCAGTATCGGGAGCATCCACAGAACTCGATTTTCACCGACTTGCCTATTATTTAACCGTGTAGCACAGACCACCTCCACTAGACGGAGCATGCCATACGACACGAGCTCACCACGCATATGTGCGATTAAATATCGGTAGATATTACTAGTACAACGCGTGTTTCACATCTTTTTTATCATTTTATGTTTTGAGATTGTCGTCGGATTGAACAGAAATATTTATTTCACGTTTGGTGCACACACAAGTCAGAAACATGGTCGCAACTGAAAGAGCGGCTGGTCGCGTAATGTCGTAATGCTATACGATTGACCATATCTGATGTGAGCGCGCGCCGCCCAACATGCTCCGTCTAGTGGAGGTAGTCTGTGCCGTGGAGGAACACATTTTATAGTTCTCAAATAAAGAATCCTCCACGGGTAAATAATAGGCAAGTCGGTGGAAATCGAGTTCTGTGGATGCTCCCGATACTGACTTGGTTTAACTTTTTTGTTGTAGAAGAACTGCGTTGCGAGACTTGCATCTTTTTACATGTTTTTGATGTGATTGTTTTAGCTGGAAACGAACTCTAAATAACGAGCAATGGAATCTAATGTCTCCTGTCTCCCCTCTATTAGCGCCTTGGCTCTCGATGGCTTCCGATATTAATTCACTAAAATTTACCGAAAGCTAACTAGAGATAAAATCTTTAAAACATATGTTTTGTATTCCAGTTGTACTCAGTCCTGGCGTTGGCGCAATGCCTAGCCGCCATAAGCGGACTGCCGCCCAGCACCACCTCGGACGACCTAGGCTTCATGGTGACTTACGGGTTAATTGTCACTGTCACCATCATTCACTGCGTCACGCTATTCCTGACTGCCATCATGCTAGTCGGAGCACTGAGGGTGAGGAGACATATTCTTATTTTAGTTTTACTCAGTTTTAGCTTCGGACTTGCTGCCCTAAGCGGATTGCCGCCCAGGTCCACCTCAGGCAAGAGTGACTCACTCCGCGGTTTCGCGGCGCGGTCTTGAGGCCTATTAGCCAGCGACCAGAAAGAGCACGCGTTATGTGATAGAGAGAGATGGTCGGATCCGGTGCGTTCCGTCCGATGATCGGACCCAGACTTCTGTACGTAGTACTTTTACTTCTTCTGTGTCTCAGGAAACTTCGGATTCATGTTGACCTTAGTGTTGTGACCATCGCCACTGCGTTACCTTCTTCCCGCCTGTAATCTTGCTGGTTGGATCCTTGAGGGTGAGAAGATTTCAGCTGTATTCAGCTTTATCTTTGGTCTCTCAACCACAATTGAACTGCCATCTTCGCCCAGGGGCTTACGGACTAGTTTTGATTGACTATTGAGTAAGTAAAGTACATTCTGAAACCCATTCGAATTGAAAAATGTTCATTTCATAATCTAAAATTGAATAGCGATTGGACCCATTCCCATGCTCCTGATTGTAAGCGATTACGGTATTACTTACCTATAATGCAGCTCACTTTTTTAGTAGCAATGTTGCTGCTAGACAACAAATAATTTTAAAATCTTGCTGTAAATAAAGATATATGCTACTTACTACAGGTAGCTAATTTATAAATATTTAACCTGTTTTCTTTATTTTCCAGGAGCGTTCGGCGCTGATGCGACCGTGGGTAATCTGGACGTCGCTGCAGGTGATGGTGTACGTGCTGCTGTTCGTATTCTTCACCACCATCAACATGATCAACAATTTCTCTGACAGCAGCTTGCCCGTCTACGTCACGGAATTCTTTAGCTTACGTGAGTTTATATAAACGAGTAACAATGACAACTAGAGGGTGTCTTGATAGAATGGAAATGCAACTAAGCAATTCCTTCTCTTCTTTTTCGTTCCCTCATGACTGAGGGTCGTGATCACATAAAACCGCGAGCTCTTCACTCCAAACGGTTTCCTGCCGTCCTGATCGACGCCAGTAGAGTTCCCTGACATGCTTCCTTTACGGCATCGGCCCATCTCGGGTCGGTGATCTTCCACGTCCCCTTTTTCCTTCCAAGAGCCAACCACAATGAGCTTTTCTAAACTATCTGGCTTGCATCTAGCCACGTTCCCGAAATACCGCAGAATCTGCTGGAAGGTGATCGATGGCTGGAAACACTTGCAACTTCTAATCGAAGTTAAATACTTGCCTTACAGAGCCAAACCTCTTACTCTATCAATCTTAATTAGAGATGTGCCATTCCCGGGAATATTCCCCATACAAGTGGGGAATATTCCCGGGAACGGCACATCTCTAATCTTAATACGTTGTCTTTCACGATTGGTAACTTTAACCTTTTAACCGCCATTCCGCTGCTATCCTGACGCCAGGACTAAAAAACTTAATTTAAAAAGATATAAATTAAATTTAACTAAAGGTTTATGTTTAAACTAGGTACTTTGGAAGCGGGTAGTGTGTGTGGGCATTTACCGACCTGGCGTCGTATATTGCCGTCTGTGGCGGTCAAAAAGTTAACACTTCGTGACCTTCGGGGATTCTATAGGCCTATACTTAGGCGCCATTGCAATTTCCTTAATCCTATGTTGTTTTGCCTTGACTCGATAGATTCTGTAAACTGAGTTTGCCTTCGTCGGACCTCAAGTCACCAAAGTCATCGGCGTAATGTCACGTATCTTTCGCCGTATATCAACAGATATTAAATGTTAAAATCGGCATAAGTACCTTAAACTCGCGGTGATGATAATTCGGTCAGTTCTTTTTACCCGACTGCGGCGAAGCCCAAAGGAGGGTTATGTGTTTGACCTGTATGTATGTATGTCCGTTCCTGTGTCCGCTCGTAACTACTCAACGGCACATCCGATTTTGATAAATGATACATCATTAGATTCGTCTTGATGGTGCGAGTGTCACTGGGTATGAAGTTCGTTAAAATAAACAAAATGGCGGATTTTATGCAGTTTCAAAGTGCACCGCGGTCGGGTTTTTTTTAGTAAAGATGTGGTTATTATTACCTAAATACGTTACCCTACCTAACTTACTCAGTTATTATAATAATACGTAATGAATATGGCTCTGTAAGTTCTTATAAAGCTCGTTTGCTGCTTGGTTGCAACTTCTAAGTTTTGTCAAGGTTTTTGTCGGCAATAGACGCTGTTGTGCTAAAGACGTTTGGTTTGTTTTCCAGTTCTCCGATGCTATATGCTGATGCTGGTGGCGAGCTACTACAAGCAGCTTGAGGAAGAGCGAGACGAAAGACTAAAAAGCCTCATCAGCAAGGACATATGGTATGAAACTGCGTGAGAGAGAAAAGTTAGATTCCAGTGCCTCTAGTAAGAAAGGGAATAAATCAAACATGAGCCTAAGCAGAGGAGGCGTAAGTTTTACTATGAGACTGAGGTCGGACTTACTCCCTTTCTTACAAGAGGCACTCATTTATGTTTTAGTCGCCACTCTACGTTGTAATCCTTATCGATGGTTTTTGCAATATCAGTCTCCTTTTTCAGATTAGATAAAATTAATCAATCAAAAATGATTTTACATAAATTTAATTTTAGTTACATAGTAGCCATCTAGAGAGGCCACAGAAAGGTTCTGTGGAGGACCGTTCTGTGAACTATGCTAGGCGTCATGGAAAAGACAATTTTGAAATGAATTTACCTTGTTCTTAATGTACATACTTGGTTTCTGAAATTTTGTTTTGTAACTTTTTTAAATTATTAAATATGTAGGTAGAGTGGAACAGACTGCATCATTATTTTAAGTTACGATAGAGGATAATGGCACTGATTATGGCGGGAAGAATTATTGCTGAAGGGGGCCTATTTTTAACTATACCTGGATCCTTATGTATAATATGAAACACTGTTTGTGAATCAGCTAAATAAAGATAAGCCGACGACTCATACGTAAATATTATTAAAATATACGTTCTGGTGTAAATATACTGTTTTTTTTTATTGCAACTGTATTTGTATTTCTTCTTCAGGGATGTTACCAACTGAGAAATTTTCTGTCTTAATGTGTAATATTTACTTAAAATTACATTTAAATGTAAAATCTGTCTTGTAATATTATACTTAATTCTTTAGTGATGTTATTTATCAAGTTACATAGTGAAGTTTGTAAACTTTGCTGACAAAGAAACAGGTATAATGAACATAGGCCAACTGAATTTTTTTACTGAATTATTTAAATAAGAGATTATTTTATTGTGATATACTATATAGTGTGGTGTTATTTTACAACACGTGTATTTTTAAATAAAAACTTTGTTGTTATCATGATCGTTTTATTTCGATATTTAACATTTTTGGCATAAAACTTAAATACAAACGTAATATAAATATACTGTCGTTGCTATCTTAAATTACTAAAATATTTCACGTATTTGTTCAAAAATATCAACGTTTGTAACAATCAGGTTTTTATCAAAAATAATGTATATTTTACAAAATGTACACTTCAGTTTCCTATATTTTTGAAGAATATTACAAATCTTTTTTTTTACAAATTCAAAACAATACATAACTGTACTTACACCGGGTCCTGTGTAAATCTGGCCATTACTATACTAGTAAATTATTGGTAGGTACGTATGCAGTGTGAAGTTTTTTAAACTTTAAAGGCACATAGGTATTTTTAGTAACTAACATTTAATTATGGAGATCTCGGAGCCTACGGGCTTAAAGGGTTATTCTTGGAAGATATTCACTAGAATGGTTATTTTGGTTTCTTCACTTGGCAGGTACACACTAACCAAAAATGACATTCTGGTCAGGCAGCATCTTTTGAGTATTCGCCAATATGTGTAGACCAGGGGAATGATACTTTTGAAGAATAACCGTAAACGCCCTGTAGCGTTTTGTATTTCTACAATCGCTGATAATAGGCAAACCTACGTATAGTCCCCGTAACTTTTATTACCATTTTTCAGTTCCATACTTTTTTTAGTGACGTTATCGCTAACAGAACGACGCCATGTTTAGCCTTAGCGGAACTAACACAACGGACTGCCTCTTCGCTTGTCGCGCGACTGAGTATATCTTGTGAATGATATCATCTGATTATTTTCGGGCTATATTTAATAGCAAGTGATGGGCAGTATTTGTTACGTGACAAAGATTGACGTGTCACATTTGTGCTGTACTGTACCTCTGCAGAATGTTAGTCGCGTGACAAGTACTGTCTGGCTCTTTCTACTCCTAGTGCGAGAGATGAGTTATTCTCTGTCTTATGACAAGCGGAGTCTCAGCCAATTATGCTAGCTAGCTATTAACTGCTTGTTTGTTTAAAATTTTGATCGGTCGGGGTGATAGATCACAATTGCTTTTTTCTTTTGTTCTTTTCATCTATCTTACGTCAGCATAATTTATTGAACAATTGACAGTTTTATTACAATTATAAATACCATATTACTCGCTGTACAAATATGTATAGTAAAGGCACAACATAACCAGTCATCACATTGAAATAACCTGTAAAACATCAACGAAGTTATAATGATTTCATTGGGGTTTTGAGTCTCCCATGAGCATAGGTGATTTCATAAGTTCAAATATGTACGAAGCCTACGAGTATACTTCGAATGTCTAGGTTTGTATCGTGTCGTCCTTTTTGCTTTTCTGATACTTATACAACATTTGACTGAGCGGAACGGCGCGATATGAGCAGGCATCGAATATTCCTGCGCCTATTTACCTAAACTTCGGCGTCGGCGTAGGTATTTGAATGGTATGGAGGCGGACTCAATTTATTTTTTTACTTTTGTTAGTAAATTTACCGGGATTTCGGAAATTATTTACAAATATCTCAAACTTGTCCTTCGAGTTAAATGTATTTAGTAAACGGAATAAATTACTGAATTCATTGATACCGCTACAGCTACTTTATGTGGCAAGCGCATACATCAAATTGAGTGCTTACAAAACTAATCTAAAAAAAGTAAAACCTAAACATTTTTGCGATATATTACATTCTCGTAACGTTTTATGCAA
The DNA here is from genome assembly GCA_947034925.1 of Eudemis profundana. Classification (NCBI taxonomy): domain Eukaryota; kingdom Metazoa; phylum Arthropoda; class Insecta; order Lepidoptera; family Tortricidae; genus Eudemis; species Eudemis profundana. Next base: position 18,161,134 of record OX344808.1, on the reverse strand, counting down.
TCCCGGAATCCCGGAACTTATATTATTTAAAAATATATTTTTAAGAAGCCGACTCCATACTAGCTTAGTTTTTTCCGGGAATTCGCCAACTTTAGGTAAATAGGCGCAGGAATATCCGATGCCTGGATATGAGCTTCGGACGGTTTCGAGTGTAGGAACAGAAGTATGTTGGTACTTATACCTCTTGCAAACTGTCAACAAACTCTAAATGCCTTAGAGCCCAAGTAGCACACAAACTGTATAAAAGCTTATACAGCTCTTATAGCGCCTAAACAGGAGGTATAATAGCTGTATAAGCTTTTATACAGCTTGTGTGCTACTTGGGAGAGCAGGGGTAACCTCTTTCTAGCTACAGAAAATTGCCAAAACTTTTTTATTTTCATGACCCCCTTGTAATAAAATTGATTATACTATTTAGTGAATGTACCTACTACAGTAGTTACAGAGCGTATCTGGATTATTCTTCAAAAATATAATTCCCTGTCCACACATACTGGAGAATACTCAAAAGATCTCGCCTCTATAGAATTCTAGTGGAACCTGCCAACTTCAAAAAGTAACTAAAAATTCCATTCTAATGAGGAGACATGTTCTGGGTATTTGTGGCCAGAGGAGTAATATCTTCCAAGAATAACCCATCTATGATGCGACAGTTCCAATTACTCGTTCACTTAGTGAAGAGCTACTTGAGAGCTAGTCTAGCTCTCAAGTAGCTCTATTGAAGCGTGAGAAAAGACACGATCAACATGAACTTTTCGTCCCTGTCTTGTCACCGTATATCTATTACTGCTCTCTCTTTCGTTTGGAAATATTCGGAGTTGGAACTACTGAGCTATAAGAGCTAGTGAGCTGTTGAAACACCGCGGAGCTACTGCTACTGAGTTAAACGAGTAAGCGATCTTTTCACTTTAGTGACACATTTTGCGCATGTCTAATTCTCTCGCCAATTCAAGGGCTCTAAACTTCACTATATTGCTTCGTTATGGTTTCACAGGTTACATTGGTAATCAATCTCACTTACACTAAAGTTCTCACTTGGCCACGTCAAAAAATGTTCGCGTCTCTTTCTCCCGGCACGGGGACCGGAAAGGGAAAAGAGACGCACGACATCGAACGAGCCGAGAGGATGTCGCCGACCGGCGCCGGCGCTGTTACACAGGCTCTCGTTCTCTCGTGTACTTCACTGTGCCGTCCCGCTCCATCTTGACGATGGAACTCCAGATTAGGATTACCAGGTATATCTGGAGCACTGAAAAATAATAAAATGCTATGTAGCTTAAGCTTGTACTTAATAAACATGTGCCTACCTTACTTAAATATAAGCCTACGGATTTCTCCGCCTGACCTAAAATGTGTCATCATGGCTACCCTACATATTTTAAAGGTAGGAGTGAATCTCCAGGGAAAGAGTGTTTCATGGTAGACCTCGAGTTTAGTGTCCATCAACTGAGACCAAGGTGAAAAGCAAACCCTTTTGGTATAGTCATTAAACATTCAGAGCTGAAGGACCGTCTTAGGGGTCAAATAAAAATATTCATAAAAGGCAGCATGATCAGAAAGGGTTTGAATCGGCATAATCTAGCTTAATTCCTTCATATTTCTTATTCAGACCATTCATCCTCATTTTAGCTTTCAGTGCCATCTTCTACCCGACCCAATACTTATCTAATATCTGTCTTCTTTCTTCTGACACTATAATCATCATAGGGTTTCGCACATCTTGATCTTGACACATCATTTCAGCAGTGTTTGTACGAGAAGGGCAACGCCATACCCTAAAAAGGGTGAAACCCATGACAAGGCCTGGTTTCGAGATCTAGTAACACTAAAGTAGCTTGAAATTGTTGATCTGTAAGTTGGCCGGAATGTCTGATGGTAATAATAATGATGAAGAGAAGATAATAGTACTTACTAAGTTGGAATAGTATAAGGAACAGCTCGCTGGCGGTCTCTTTGGTCATGAACGCCAGGCTGTAGGTGAAGCCGATAATGGAGAACACTATCTCGAAGTACAGATAAATTTTCATCAGTAGCACGTGTTTCTGAAAAAAAAAAAAGTTTTCTCAAGGCAGATGGAGTCGAAGAACAATGGGGAAAGAGGCAATACTTTTTTGTTTATAATAGGCAAGTGCTTGAACTTGGCCCGGACTTTAATTAGTAATCACAAGCCATTCATCGAGGTTATTACTTGATTTTGATGGACCAGGTGCTTGTTTCATGAAAGTCCATTTGCACTTTGCAATAAGCGTTTTAAAAAACTTGTATTGTTTCGTAAAAAGGGCCCGGCATAGTTTCATTCTAAACAAAGAAACAGTTCAGCAAAGCTAACACACACCTACATAAATCTTAAATCATTGCGATATCAACAATACAAACAGAACTCCGTTCTGTAACTTGAGCTGTCAACAGCTAGATGGCATTACATCTGATAAACGACGGAATACGATTACGCGCTCTATACGAAGGTCGTAGCTACTGCCTTGACCTGATGAATGAAACTTTGGAAGGAACACACTTGTAAGTCAGTAACCATATGCGCTTCTTTTTTAGTTTTCTTCAAATGGCGTTTTTCTGTTAGTAGCCGGGAGTATTATTTTAAAAATTAAATGCAGAGTTGTTCACACCATACATAATATGCTAAAACACGTTTTCATTCTTAGATTGTCATTCTCTGCAAACCCTATCTGTAACTCAGGTTGAAGATCTACCTTATGACAGTCTACGATAAAATAATGGAAATGTTTTAGATTTTTTCCTCTGCTCTTAAACTTTTTCCGCACGCTGCGCGTACGGAAAAAGCCGCTTTCTGGCCAAGTGTAGACATAAAATGATGTACACAACACGGGAGGTAATAAAGAAAGCCCTCGATCGCATATTTACGTCCCTCGCTTGCAACTCGGGCCGCAAACTTCTGCGATCTCGGCCTTTCTTTGTATTACCACCCTAGTTGTGTAATGTACTATTAATAACTGGCTGCCTGTAGCTCCTTTGCCAAGAGGTTCCAATAGGTATTCTGTAAGGGTGTGGGGGGCTAGGCCTCCGCTCACTCACCAGCACACTATATGTACACTATCCAGCACTTAGAAAACCACCGTGAGACTCAAACATACTGAAATAAAAACGGATCACTAACTTATACAAAAGACGAGACATCCACTCGACATGTTTCAGGAGCATTCGGCATTCCCTTAATCATGAGTAGTATTCGCGAACGCTGCCCGCCGACTACTGCGCCTTGCAGCTTTGTCTCAGACAGAGCTGGAGTGGATGTTTCGTCTTTTGTATAACCTGAGTGATCCGTTTTTATTTCAATATATTATCCAGTACTATTAGCACATGATGGTCGAAATTGATGATATCACGGATATCATAAATGAGGTCAGGTTTTTTTTTGAAGCCTGAAAAACTTGCTGTTGCAAAAAAAATCGGACTCGGTGGGGGCCGTGGCGTTCCCTGGGGTTGAACCAGGTCGCTGGCCGGACCACCTTGAGTGGATCGGACCAGGTGGGGAAAGGTCGGGATTACCTTATGCAACGCTACGATGAAGGATACAGTCATGGCGGTCTCCAGCACCAGCGCCGTGGTGTCGGCGATGAGGCGCGGGAACTCGGACGGGTCCGTGATGCCATTGTTCCGCAGATACGAGATGTAGAATGACAGGAAACCGGTCACTACTAGTGTCAGGATCTGGAAAAGAAAATGGTCTAATTATTTTTTATATTTAACTACCTACTACTAGCAATAAGACCGCCTGTTGTCAACCATTAGCTTTTAGTATCTTGTTTATTTAAGGATCTCTGTATTTTTTTGGTGGGCAGTAAAGAGTATTGTATTGTATTTTATATTTTTGATGCTCTTACGTAGATTTGCGAAGGTTAGTTTCTCGCAAGTCGACATCTGATATGCCTCATATGTCCCTAATTTGTTTGCTGGGTGCTCTCGAAGAAACCGATTGATTACTTTTTAATTACAGTTACCTGTTATTAAGTCCCACTTGAAAATGAGAAAGTTGTACCTTTTATTTAAGAAAACGGGACTCGCGTAGAGATATGTTTTTTCATTTGCTTCGACGTTTCGAATGTGCCGTAACGTGTTGACGTTACGGTTGACGCTAGCCCCGCTGTTTTGCAAATGGATTTTTATATGAATTGTATTATATGTAAACACTTTATATTGCACATAAAACCATACAATACAAAAGTCAATGGTTATGTAAAAATGCGAACTTATTCCTGTAGGGAATCTATTCCAGTTGTATGGAGATCCGAATAAATAATAATAGTATTTTTATTTATTTTAAACTTAATTTAATTACGTGTAGGAAACCGATAAAATAGTGCCCTTTAGACGCCTTCAAAGAGGAGGTCTCTGCTTTCCGATCTAGGACAGAGCCATATTATGATGGCAATACTGTAAAAAACCCTTAAAGAACCTTGTATCGGATATGTGCAAAGTTTAGTTGGGTAATGCGTACGCGCACAGAATTGCGTTTGCGCGGGCTCGCTGGTTTCATCACTTTCCGATGCCGAGTAAAAGTTGTTTACACTATGCGCCGTAATAAACATACTTAAAGGAAAGGTCATTGACACCGCTATTCTCGTCACCTGACTTTAAGCGTAAATTATATAAATGTTATTATTTTTTTATGTCTCTGCCTGCACTTGAACACGCATCTCCAACGGTTCTCCGAACCAGCGCTGATGGACTTTCGACTGTGCCACCGAGACTGCAACCCAACTTAGTTTTGCAACATTTAGATTTCATTGGCATACGTTAATCCTTTAACAAATTTGGTAAAATATACAGTCTGATTTTTGGGAGCTGTCCTTAGTAAGTAGTAAAAACGTTTTACGCTTAAGATGCACCTTTTGTCGAAAACTGTTGTTTTTTCGTGAATAAAGTAACCCTAAGTCAAAAATTTACAAGGTTATGTTCAATCAAACTGTTACCTTCTTTTATTTATGTGGACACAGCCATTTTTATAACTGAGGTAAAAAACTTAGCAATACATGGTAATACACCGCAATAAAGGTGACTCTTGAGAACCACGAAAGAAGACAGAAAGTCTGTTAAAAAAAAATACAGTGAAAGAAAAGACAAGATGCGTTATGCGCCAGAAACACAACAGGGAGAGATGGCGGGAGATCGTGCGTGCGGAGAGCTGTGTCCGTCTTTACCACCGATGTGGACGCCTCAATGTGACCACGACCGCTCTGCCAAGAGCGAAATGACAGAGAAGAAGAATGATGGGTTCTTACCAGGTTTCCATAAGCAAAAGCGATCAGCCCTTTCCGTAGTGGGAAACAGAAGCAGCATCTTGTCAGGATCGGGATTTCTATTGAGTCGCACACCTTCTGTCTGAAAACCAAAGAAAACACCAAATTAATACGCAATTTTTACTACACAACTCTTTAGAAGGCATGCATCTTGACATGTTTTAAGTGAGGGTTGTTAAATGTCAGCTGGCAGCATCGTTGTGAGATATCGGTTTGATAACAGATGCATATTCAACAATCACACCACAATATTTTATCGCCGGTTCTAGAAAATACCTCTCGCCATAGTGGCGCCTCTCGGTGCAATTAGAGAAACACGTTTTAAATAGATTTAGTTAGCTTGACCCCGTATATTTGTTACTACTTAATTTTACGACAGCTTATTCAATTTGTAGTCTACTTCTAAGTTATTTGCCATGCCGCAGGGGCCGTTTTTAGATTTATTTTAGTTTTAACTTATTTAATTTTAATTTAGTTTTAGTTTTTAGTATATTTAATTTTAAATGTGTATTCTTGTAGTTTAGTTTGCAATTTATAATAACTTTTAAGTAATGTATATTTCTCTGAATAAATGTCTTTAAGTTATTTACTTGTTCTCGTTAATCCCATTTTTCTATTTCTAATTTTGGGTTGTACCATAGACCGATTTAAATTCAAAAGTATCTTTGCCAAGTTCCATCATCCATGTACTTTTATAATTCTAACCACGACTGCAGTGTTTTGAGCTAAATGCACTTTGTACTATTATAAAATATAATACATGTATTACAGTATATATAGCACTAGAATGCAAGCCAATACCTACAAACATGTTCAATCCCACGAATTGCCGCAGAACAAGAATAATCAACGTCAATGGGCACCGCAATAACCACAATCTGCCATCTTAAGGAAAATCAGCGGTTGAGCTAAGTTTGCACCTCATGCCCAAAGCATCGCATAAAACCGAGGTGCAAATTTAACGTAACCAGGTTAGATGTGTTATGTTATGGTGCTGCGATTTATACGCAGTTACTCAAGTCCATTATTTCTGATAAGTCAACACCTGTTGGTTAACGAGTGGACACAATGCACGTGTGATTGCTTCGTAATGTTACGTGTGTACTAAGCCTGCATTAGTACAATAGTATCATTGGCTTTTTGACACATAATAACATCCATAAAACGAAAATTAGCATTGCTCGTAGAAATTATAAATCGTATAATCGTTTATACTCGTTTTACTACACTTGTAATGGTTATTCTATTTTTAGGGTTCCGTTCTTCAAAAGGATAAAAAACGGAACCCTTATACAGGATCACTCGTGTGTCTGTCTGTCACACACAGCTAATTTGCTCCGAAAGTACCTACTGGACCGATTGAATTAAAATTTGGTAGATACATTAAGGTTGATGACCCAAAGGCGGACGTGTAACCGAAATATATGATTTTTAACATGGGGGCCACTTTGGGGGTAAACTAGAAAATTAAAAAAAGGTTGGTAAACTATATCGTGTGTAGTGTTTCGTATCAATTTAATGTTACGCTTTTTATCATTACAGGGTACAACATTTCTCAAAAACAGTATGTTTTTTTTACAATAATATTGAACCAACAATCAAATCAAAATATGATCTATGATTTGTGATGATGAATGGCCTTAAGTATGCGGGTGCACGGTCCTTGACATTCTAAACCAGGGGTCTCCAAACTACGGCCTACGGCCCGCAAGCCGTTCCAATCTGGCCCGCGGCCGCGGGAGAACCTATGGTCTGGCCCACATACGCGATGTGTTCTTACCAGGTTTCCATACAGTTTCCATACAGATTCTGGCAACCTAAAAGGCAATTAGTATGTGTATGTATTAGGTATAAGAACGGCTCGGAGGCTGGAAAGCAAGGCGAGTGGGGTCACGTTACCTCTGTTTTCGTGACCCCTCTCCGCCCCGGGAAAAAAAAAGATTTTATGTAACTCATGTAACTCCAGGGTCAACCATGTCGTGTGGCCCGCGCGACATTTTCATAGGTGCTATATGGCCCCCTGGAAAAAAAGTTTGGAGACCCCTGTGCTAAACCATTTCTCCGTCAACTCTGACCCCACAGTTTATTTAATACAAGCAATTTGCTCCCAAAATTACTTTCTTCGAGCTATTATATCTATTTATGTTCGTTAAACACGCATAACTCTCCATTTAGGAGTTATAAATAAACCGATAACCGATTGTATGGCGTAGTGTCGGTTCAAATTAACCGCCCACGAGACTTGGGTAGTAAGTGGTCGTTTGTGAAAATATAACAGACGATCCATTAAGAGGAAACAGGAGGGCAGTTTTTCCATACAAACGTAGTCCCCTGTTTCCTCCCTGGATAATGCCAGTAGAGCAATAATTTTTTGTCCAAAAATCTATGGCTACTATTGATATGTTCCTATGTTTTCCTTTTTACGATAAATTGATTCTCAAAAGAGATATTAACCTTCAAAAACCTAAAAAAAATGCTAGATTTTCCGCTGTGTTCACACATCCAGAGAACAAATTTGACTAGATTATTAAAAAAAAAGAAAATATAGGAACACGGCCAAAGCCTTTCTTTAATGTTTAATGAAAAAATTAGTTAAATAGGTTAAGTTTTGGGGAAGAAATCAGGGGACTACGAAACGTTGTTTTCATGAAATTTTAAAAGGTATTTTCGGTCCAAGCTGCAGTTGTCTCTATCGCGCTCTGTGCGGGAGAGGCGGGCAGTGCGGGACAGCGACACATTTTACAAATACCTAATTTTCAATTCTCTCCACCTTACTGTTTCCTCTTAATGACCTCTCTCATTCACAAATACGCCATCAATCTAGCTCCTAATATACATATAAGTCTGTGGTAGTTGAACATAGCTTTTTTTAAATGGTTTTAGAAATAAACCTGACACAATATTATTGAAGTTTCTATTTATAAGTGAACTCTGAACAATTAACTTTGATTTATTAGCAAAAAACAAAAAATCAAGGAGATCAACCTTAAAAAAGCTATCACTTTTTTATCACAATTGTCCATCTCTCTCGAGATGTCCGTGTGCGATTGCCAAAAAGAACATTTTATATACAAATTGACCATCATTACCAGTGTCCGGGAGTGATGGCCATAACAATGAATTTAAGTACATACTTTTGATTTACTTATTATTCTCAAAATATTTGGTTGTACCTTAGCATCTACGGATGGAGTGAACGTAACTAAACAGTAACTAGCGACACCTAGCCAAGGGTTCTACGATTTTTTTCGAAGGCCCATCTCTCCCTTATGGTCAGTTACCTTACCCTGGAATTATCCTAATTTGACCCGTGAACTAGTGATTACACGACTGCCCAAAAAAAGGAGTGTTATGTTTTCAGGGTTCATATCTGTGTATGTGGGTTTCTTTATTCCACGATAATTTCTAAACCCCTGAACCGATTTAGACATGTTGGGTATCGTTAGTATTCCTGAGTCATCCCGAGTGTCATAGGCTATATGACGTCATTATAAAAACAATATTTCGGATTATGTACGCCATATTGTGTGCTTGGAAGAAAAATAAATCTTCCGACCCCATCGAGTGGGACTGATCATAAAAATTTGTTAACTTTTAAGTTTGTGTTCATTCATGGCAGTCGTGTTTTTTTATTTTTAATAATGTTATAACGGTTCGTAATCGGGGGTCAAACTGTGACAGTCCGCTCGTCCCTTATGACTTCACGACCACAGCAGCCTCAAAGTATAAAGACAAACAACTAGTCCAATTTCGTCCGTTTAGGAGCACGCGACACGTTTTCACACAGACGCACGATATCGCGTCTGTGTGAGTGCGATCCATACTGGAGCATTCTTACGCATTCTTAAATCTTTGCTTGTAGCGCGCTCGTACACGGCGCGCACACATTCAAGCGCGCGATAGAAAAAATACTGCTGTATACTGTGGCAGCGTGACCTCCGATTACGAACTGTTATTACTAATTCGCGGGTCAAATTATGACCATGATGCCGAAATTGTGAATAGGTACTGATATAAATATGTAATAGTTTTCTTAATGATCGGGTTATTATTTCATTTATAAGGACGATAATCGAATTTAAATTTCAAGGTAGCTTCAAATAACTTTGACATTCAGTTTCAAACTGATGAATTACATATTAGGGCGATTTCATTATCGCGGGTGCAACATTTTGACTCATTCAAGGCCTCCTCCTAATAAAACGAAAAACATTTATTATAAAAATATTGTTTTAAGGATTACTTTTTAACCTCTTTTCTACAGATTTGTGTATAAGAATTTAAAATAAATCTCTCTCCGGATCACAGTATAATAACAGAAATATCTTTTAATTATCAAATATTTAAAATGTTTTGCCTATTTATATTGAAAGACAATAAACAATCAACTATGGAAACATAAAAAAAAAGTATTAAAAACTGAAACTATCAATAAATTATTCACTGTTAAAACGATCGCTGGTGCAACGTAGTATGATTCGCAGTTGGTCCTAAAGGTTTTCAAGCGCTTTAACATCCTGAATATGAAGTTAAGTCCATAACAATTAATTTAAGACCTCACCCTACACGATGGTATCAAAAAAAGTAATAAATTTTGGGACTTGAAAATTGATGTCAAGGTTCGTCTCTAGCGGAATCGCCCTTTAGGAGCCTAAAAATATTATTAGATTTTAAAGTATTAGAATGATCATAAACTATCACATACCTACTAATTGGGAAAATATTGTGAGAAAACCCGCAAATGGAGGTACTAGAGTTTGTAACCTTGGTTACTGGCCCTTGGTTATTGGCCTGTTAAAGGGTTTATCCTCACCAGTTCTCAGGTAAAGAAAACGGTTCGTGACAATACCTAATTGTTTCGTATAAAAATATTCTCACAACTATTACTCGAAAGTGAACTGAATCGATTTACCTAAAAACCTTTGTCAGCTACATTTAGGGATTACGAGCGCGGAACATCGATTTGCCGCGCTGATCTATAATAGTCATAGATTATATTGATCGACGAGCAAGGCAGGACCACTTTTGGCCATTTGAGGCCATGATGCGTGAATGATTAATGGTGACCCTGATTTGTCGAAAGATGAGGTAAACTTGGTGATAGAGTATTTTACGGTTAATTAAAATCTCGTATCTGTAGTTAATGTGTGAAGTTTTTAATCAAAAGCAGGAGTGGCCCACTCCGCAATTTCGCCGCGCGGCTACCAGTACCAAATTTTGTCCCTCCGGATGGCCAGCGACCAGAAAGACCAGGCGTTATGCGAAAGAGAGAGACGATCAGATGCGGTACGTTTCGTCTAGTGGTCGGACCCGACCGTCCAGTTTTGTTAGAAAGAGAAACTTCTGTACGCAGTACTATTACTTATTCTGTGGCAAACGGTAAGTAAAGGTCGATTCACGAAAGCTGGCGCGAGATTTGACAGAATTTCTATGAAAATAGCTGTCACTCAGTACAAATCTCGCGCCAGCTTTCGTGAATCGACCTGTACCCACCACTTTACCGCTTATAAATAAGGGATTACGTTTGCTTCTTCGTAGCAGTATCCTATTGAAGCACTTTAGGGATTCATTCACATATATTACGCCACAAGCAAATGTCCTAATCAAACGTGACCTTAAAAAGTTAGAAAAAGATGTGACTGAAACTGCAAACATGTAATAATATCACTACAGCGAAAGGTGCAAATGAGTTGTATCCCTCAAGTTAAGTAAATTAAGAGTTAGATTTATTTGATAGAAATCACGAAAATGCCAGAAATATATTTTCGATAAAAAGATACGTCAAAAATTCAATGGTATATATAATGTATAATGGTAATGGCATGGTAATGGTGGTTGTTGAAAAACCTTATTTACCTAACAAACATATATACCTAAGGACGGTGTTTCGGCGAAGGTTTGAGAAAAAATATATCTGACCCCGTTGCAATAAAAGATGAGGATGAGGCAAACGCAACGGCAAACATCTTTACGGTCCAGGGCCGGCAAGTCGCATCGGATATTTATGTGAGAATCCGCATTTGGGTCAAATGAGAGCATCGGACACGTTTTTAACGAGTTAAGTAACAACATTACTTGCCTGCGCGCGTATCGTCGGTTGCGGGTTGCGGATATCTTCTGTGTGATTTTTGTGTACAGACGTCTATTAGGGCTCAGTTGATAGATTTATGTTTTTGCCAACGAAGCATAAAAATAGCTATATTTGTGGGTCTCTTTAGAACCCCACTGCTGGGCTAAGTTTTCCCTCTCTCCTGCCATTTGTCCAAGCCAAATTTTACCATTTGTTTTCATCACTTTCCAGGCCTTACCTACCGCCACCTCCAATTTGATTTTACTCTATTCCTCACAGAAATATGTCGAGATAGGAGATAGTTCGTCGATTTGTATGAGAACCTAGCGTGTGACGTTTTTCGCTTGGCGTTTGACGCCAAAACTGTAATTTAATTATGGAAAACATAGATTTTCCATTTCATTAGTTAGTATTTGAACAGTTAACTATAGGTACCATTATTATCAGATTTTCAAATCTCATCATAATATTGACGGAAACTGAAGTTGACGGCGTGCAAAGAAGGTCACCGGCACTTCTTTTTAGCACGCGAGGAATATACACTTTTCCTTCTACCTAAATTTCTGTGATTCCTGTCTACTTTCGTTTGAATAGATATATGTATATTGTTCGTAATTTAGCCGTAGAATTTCACCTCGTAACTATTGTTTATACGTGACCATAGTAACGGTAACATACAAGATAATTCACGGATAAATTATGAGCAATGACAAGTAGCAGAAAAATCGCTGCATCCCTGATCGTATGTATTCGTATCATCCATCCATGGTGTATGGTTTTTGTTATGACATTGCAAATTGTAGTCTATCCATAAGCTAACTCACTGGTGGTTTACAGTATTTATAATTAGCCGCAGCAACTAATTATATGCCGGTAAATGGTGCATTTATCTCAAGGTCTTGATAACAATAGACAGCAAACAAACAAGGCGTCGACAAAGTACACTCAAACAACTTGATACCTAGGTTACTGGCTATGGTAAGTTGAAGATTGGACCGATATCTCCGTCACCAAAAATATTGAAATTTGTTTTTATCATAGGAAAACAAATGCCATGAAAAGATAAGTAAGTTCCATGAAAGTGCCTCTATGTGTTGCTATCATAACATTTTATTGTTATACACAATCATCCAAAATTACCAGAGCATTTAAAAAAAATGCCATTTTCTTTACGTGACTAAGTTTTCTGGCAATAGAAGAAAAATTTTTCCATAAATTAATGCAAATTTCCTTTGTCCTACCGTTATACAAAGTAACATAACAGGGAAAAGGGTAACACGATGGAAAAACAAATTTGGGTACGTTTTTTGTCCCAGAAAATTGTTCAGTAAATGGAAAAGAGGTAGTTTTTCTACAACTTGTGTCTCTTTTTGTAAGGACAAAGGGATGAGCTGATGATATTATGAGAGAGAGTTGATGATAAAATAATCTTCGAATTATTGGAGGTGGTGACCCAAACTATCATAATACAAGGAGGTTGTTCAAGGTATGGTTTTGCCAGAAAGGGCTCGGAGGGCACACTCATTGGGCCGGAACTATATGTGGGTCTCTCACAGGGGACCATAACAACAGCCATAAAGGACCACGCCAAACACCAACACCAACTCGAGTGGAAGAACATGGCGGGCCTGAGGCACTCGAAGCTCTTTATGGAAAGAGTCAACACACGCTGGACAAACAAACTAAGAAAGTACAGCAGAAGACAGCTCAGAATCATAACGGGGGTGTTTACAGGTCACTTCGGGGTCAAAGGACTCCTGACCAAGATGGGACTATCAGACAATGCTGAATGCAGAATGTGCGGCGAGGAAGCAGAGACGATGAAACACATACTGTGCGAATGTCATGCCCTCGCCAGAACTAGAATGAAGGAATTTGGCACTGGCTACCCAGAGCCAGATGAATTCCAGGCACTACCAATGGGGTCCATCATCCGATTTATGGAGATGGTGGAACAGACCATGGCGTAGATGCGGTAAGGGGTAATTACACAAAAGATCCCATTGGGTCGAAGTGTATCCGCAAGGACCCCTATTACCAAGATAAGATAAGATAAGGTATGGTTCGATCCACTTAAAGGAAACAATACTGTTGTGTGGTTTTGTACCTCATTATCGTCCGTCATAAAAGAGAAGCGTGCTTCACAGATAAAGAATTCGTGCATTGTCATTTTAGTGGATTATAACTCTAAGGCCTTTGCCAAGAGTTAAAATTGCTTTAATAGAAATGTGACTTTAGACGTATTTTGCACTTCACACCCCTGGCAATTACCTGACTACCTGAGATCCGAACAAAGCGAAGGCAGCTGGAACGCCATTATTCTATTAATGCAGTTGTAAACTATGGTTCATGGAGATAGAGTTGATAATCAATTGAACTTTAAAGGTGGTTGTAACGACTTTTTACAATAACGTCATCTTGGTGTTTTTGAGGTTTACAAACAATCGCTTTGTTTCCTTTAAGTGGATCGTACAAATGCCCCACGGAACATCTATAGCTACCGAGTTACAACTCTGAGAATATAGGGGAAAAGAAGAGCAAAGACTGGTAAGCGTCGTCCGAAAACAATTGAAATTTAAGTCTTCATACAAATGCTAAACACCGCATAACACCCTAGTTACGTTGCTAATTTGAGAATGAGCGCAGATTAATTAGTTCACTAGTGTGAATTATAGAAAGCGTTCACAGAAAGCGTCCAAATAGCAGTGAGGAAAAGTTATTTAGGTCGCCAAAATACTCCTCTACAGCGAATTTGCCAATATTTGTGAACGAAGAAAATACGTTTTTCTGACAGTAATCAAATTTTAAAGAGTTTAGGTTTTTGTTGTTTCAATGGAAGCTGGCCTATGAGATGGATCGAACATATCAGGGTTATTCTTCAGAAATATGTCTGCGGTCACCTTATTCCTCTGGCCCTTTTTCATACTAAATGTATGGAGACAGAGGAATAAGTCGCAGACATATTTCTGAAGAATAACCCATCAAATAGGCGGACCCTGGTACACCAATCAAAGAGTTGAAATTTGACGAGTGACATTTGCGTCTGAGAATAGTAGAAGTTGATCACGGCCGCTTTGGAAAGACCAAGAACTCTTTATGGTGTCAAAATGAATGCTTTTTTAACAGCTTTTCATACACAATGGATGTGACAGTCTCATCCTGTTACGTTATCTAAGTATTACCACTCTAGAATGAATGAAATTGGATCAGATATCTAAATCAATTTCATATTAACAGTTTCTAATGACAGGGAAGTCATCAGACCAGAATTACTCCTCGCAGTTATATACTTCTCAGAACACGATGAATGCTTTATCGTGTACTGTATCTATCTAACACAAACAACGCGAGCATCATATTCGTCGGTTAATACGGTCGGTGTTTTTTAAATCAAATCCTCGGCATTAAAAAACCAATAACAACTGCTCTCATTTTTTTCTATTTTTTTATTATTTGTTATTACTTATGCAGTCATACGCAGTGGCTACATATTTCAGCCGTTTGGGGTAGAGATGCTGGAACCGTGAGGATCACTTGTGTTCATAATACAGGGTGAATTTTTTTTCATCGTCTAAATTTTGACAGTGGATTCTTTAGCGAATAGAATAGAAAATACGTGTTTTTTTTCAGTCAGTATCTTTCAGTACTAAAATATTGAGAAACAGCTGCTGAAAGATATCCTAACAAAACATACGTTGGTGGATACCGCGGTAGTGCACTGCGCGGGAGTCGATACGTGTAATCCTCACGTTACTAATTATTTTTTGGTGACAGCACATTTTATGGTGAAAATTTTACCTAATTCTTTTTCTTCAAAAATGGTATCTTCTATTGATACCTAATGCCTAGGAAAAAATTGGACGGTCAATAAAATTTCACCCTGTATATAAAGCAAATTGCCCACAGGCTTTATCGGGTATCGGGTGATCAGAGGGCTGGCTCTTTCTTAGCACAGAGTATCGGCATTGCCATTCAGCGTGGCAATGCGGCGAGCCTTCTGGGCACCCTACCGTCCGGGAGAAACATGGGGGAGTTGTTTTATTTTTAGGGTTTATTTAGGGCATTTCTATTGTAACTTATTTTATAGAATATGTAAATAGTTTTGGAAAAAGACATTAAATTTAGAGAGACGCCTTAACGCTATCTCTATTCATCGATCCGAGGTACTTCCAACTCTGAATTATCAACTAATTCTGGATTTAAAAATCAATTCTGTAAAAAACAGTAAGAAGTAAATAGATGTCAAAGCGGGCGGCAAATGGTTATTTTCATTTCGTGATAACAATAAATAAACAACGCATTAGCTTCTAACGTAAATATTTCTAGTTTACAGAAGATACGGTCGATTAACTTTGTGTGTACAAAATTACGATATTAGTAGGAATTAGTTCATATTTGCTGTCTGTGTTTGCGCGCCGTGGGATTGCGTGTACCAACCAGGCCAGCCAATATTGTGAAGTAAATAGTTTTGTTTGCTCTGGGAGAACTGATAGAAGGGCGATTCTTGAAAGACATCATCCCTTGGCCACGAATATCAGAAGATTTGTGTGATACGTTGCGTACCGACTATATCTTATTTTTGAGGATAAATCATCACAGATAATAGAACTCAAATAGTACTATTTAGTATCTAGCATAGAATAATCGTATTTCTCCAGACGCCGCCGATGTAAAAATTATACTCAAAATGTACCTCCAGGTTTTTAATACTTTAAAAAAAACGATCCAGTCGTTGTTTATTCCCATAACAAGATTCTCAGTACACTACTTCCATACTATGTCTAGGTGTAACTTTTTTTTGGTGAATTAAAGTAAATAAAATAATGCCATTCTAAAGAGGCGGGCGGGCGGGATATTCTGTACAATATTAACTTCTATGAAATGGTGCCAATTATACGTTTTAGACGTTACCTAAAATTATTTGAATGAAGAGTAACGAGTAAAAGTAAAGAATAATTATATCAATGTAAATCGTTTATTCTTAAGGATTCTTATTCGTAATAAGAATAATTTATTCACGCCTTTTATTCCCAATAATTAAACGAATAGGTACATAACTTATTCGTCGTATCATCTCAAAATCATCTAAAAATACATGTTATTTGTTTGTCTCAATTCGAAGATTTTTTATTCTAATTCTGTCCATATCTTGGTTCCATTATCTAAACGTAAATAACTAGCCAGCAACACAATAAACACACAGGCACACCGCGACGGCTATAGACTCGTAACTTTGAATTGAAACTCTTTCATACAAATCATGTGACTCGGATACAAAGACGCTCGCCGTGTGACTTTACACTAATGATACGGCGTGGAACAGCGTAATCGCCACATCTCTGCAATCATAAACAATTTGTGCAATACTAGCTTTCCTTGTAATAAGGTAAATGAGACATTATGCTATCAATGAGACATTATGAAATCATTAAAATCCGCCTCAAAGTATTCTTTGAAGACACGATTCCTTTGACCACAAATACACAGAAGATTCTTTCTTACTATATTGGCATTTTAATTACTTTGCAGAATTTGGCAGGTTCTACACAGCGACCTGAAATGCGATTCTAGTGAGTCGGAGTCTTCTGAATATTATGCTAATATGTTTGGATGGAGGAATTAGCTTCGCCGTGTGATTTTACTAATGATACGACGTGGAACTGGTGTGTGGTGTCCCCTTGTTTCGCCGACAAACGTTTCATCGAACGTTTCATGTAAACCCGTGGAACTGCGTAATCACCACATCCCTGCAATCATATATACGCAATGTCTGCGATCCTGGTACCTTGTGCAATACAAGCTTTCCTTGTAATAAGGTAAATGAGATATTATGTTATATGTATATGTACTTAAGGCCCGGTAGGACCTGGCTCGCATTTCACATACAACTAGGGTCGGGCGGAATGCAGATTATTGCAGATTATCTTCGATTTCTAACATAAAAGTATACGTTATCAACCCAAACATGAGAGGATGCCCTGCACGACTGTGAAGTCATGATTGTTAGGTATTAATTTTGTCAGAAAAGGTAACTGGTAATGAACAAAATGAAAAAAAATGAAAAAAATACTTTATTTTATAGTGTTTTCGCGCTACTTTTCTATCGAGCGAAGTGTTCGCTATCGTGTTCTAAGTGAGAGGAAGCCCTAGATACAGTTCTGAATATTATTATATATGTTTTACAGTGACCTACGAGTCAAATAAGTGCTCTAAAAATGATTTGGAAACTAGGCTTCCGTGCCCGATTCTGGTCTAGCCTCGCCTTAAAAGAGATCCATTAAAGTTACCGCAAAGACATGGTTCCTCTCTACAAATATTCAGAAGATTCCTTATCACTCGAATGACAGTTTTAGGGACTTTACAGAACTTGGCAGGTTCTACACAGCCAAAAATGTACACTCCTTTTTTGGACAATCGTGTAAAAAGGCCAACGTTTGGTTTATGCGATAGAAGCCCTGAAGACAAATCCGGCATAAATTCGGAGCTAACCAAGGGCGATCCGATGGTATGGTCTTATCAATACCTCTTATCGGTCCCAAAAAAACAGTAAGAGATTTTTTATGCCTTTCGATAGTACTCATTGTACTAATGTGCAATGCATAAAAAGAAATGAGTTTTATCTACTTGTCGTTTTCTTTTTCAGAACGATGAAAAAGTTAGAAGAGCAGTAGGTATTTTATTTGGCATTTTAGATCAGTATAATTGTTAGGTATTTTTTCTATTTTATTTGGAAAACCAGTAGAACTGAAGTGTTTATAATTAGGAAGCGTTTAAGCACATAGTTGTCATGCATTTATTTTTTCAGTGTCATTTAAGCATTCCGAAATTAACTTTAATTTTTCTTTAAAACCACAAAAATATCGTTTTTTAAAACCTTGTGGTCTTATAACTTTATATTTTTTTTTATATTTTTTGTTGATTTCTTCTGTGTTATTATAATTTAGCATTTTCCAATCCATGTGACTATATTATGTTGTACAATTCAACATTAGTCAACCAACATCCTCATTGTATTGGTTAATATTGGCTCAGCTCCGCTCCGCTCCAGTGGACAGGCAGCCTTATCCAGGTCTCATCATGCTAGCTTAAGCCGTGCGACTTAGATACGGGTAATCATACGAGAAACCGCATAATCACGGCAATCACGGATATGCCTACTTATCCCTATCCCGGGTTATCTTGTGCAACGTTTCGCGTGCTTTCGCTGCCACCTGTTCTATGGAAAGTAGTGATCACGTGAGAACTAGTTCTAGAGGAATTAGGGTCAACTATCCTTTTTACTTCTATGTATACCGGTACGGTGGTGCCACTGGTTTTATGACTCTCTATAATCGAAACCCTTTACTAAATATACCAATAAGAAATACATGTAGTTCATTTGTATAATACAGTAATTTTTCTTCGTACAAAAGGTACAGTCAGCCTCAAAAGTAGCTGGACACTTTAGTACTACGCCACGATACAAATGTGTTCAGCAACTTTTGAGGCCGATCGTACATCGCGCGCTTGAATGTGTGCGCACCGTGTACGAACGCACTGCAAGCAACGAAGTAAGAATGCGTAAGAATGCTCCAGTATGGATCGCACTCGCACAGACGTGTTATCGCGCGTCTGTGTAAGTACGTGTCGCGCGCTCCTAAACGGCCAATGTTGGACTACTTGTTCATCTTTATACTTTGGCTTGGTGGAAGTCGCGCGAAAACCACAGGTGATCAGAAGTAATAGTACTTACTAGGAACAGAAGTTGCTATTTCTAAGAAATCTGACGTTCGTATACTGAAACCCAGAGTAAGTGTAAGTTAGCAGTCCACCTCTAATTATCCATCTTAACATAACAACCCCAGAGATTACGTTACCGCGCTCGCTACGTTCCCCGCTAGTTGTGCTTACGTAACTGTTACGGTTACTGTCCTGGATAACTGCGAAGATTTGTTATGACATACGATATCTGTAAGCGAGAGACGGTTGACGATTTGTGAAACTAATACATACAAATTCATGGTGCTGTTTTTCCAGGGTTCAGATACAAATGTGTTGATGCAAAATCGTCTGTGTTTGGTATGCCGAAATGGGATAATTGGGGTCAAATTTATTATACTCATTACATTAGCCACATAAACATCAGTGGTACAAAGTACATAACAATAATTTTAGGACGGAAAAGATCATTAAATAAAGTGATTGACGGACTTATCGTTGAAGCGATCTAATCCATTCGGGTCACGGAAGGTTTGCAAAAACTTCATAAACACGTAAGCAAAAAAGCATAGAACAGTGCTTATAATGCTAAATCTTGTGAATTGAAAAAAAAATCGAAGAAGTATATACTTTCGATTATATCTTCATAACATCTTCACCCTTCATTTGCGTAGTTTGACGTTCAAAAATTATTCATCTGAACAGTTTAATAGTAAGCCATTAAAAGTAGAAACCATTGTGGGGGACACAATTATTTATAAACACTTTACGCACGACAATTTTAAGCGCGATTAGGAGAGCTCACAGAAATAAGTTGGTCGCATCAAACTGCAGTGGGGGTGATCGTGATTAAAATAGACGTTTCTGACAATAGAATAAAGTGGTAATACATCTCGGAAGATGTACAGAAACCACTGTTAACTGACCACTCATAGACTTTAACACGTTGCAATAAAGTTGACATTCGTTTACAAATGTACAGTTAACAGTGTGTTCGATTGTACAGCCAGCAAATGATTTTCCAATGTTCACATCACATATCACATCATCAGTCTATGTAGGTACGTCCCACAGCTGGGCACAAGCCTACTCTCATAGACGCTTATTATACTTCCCATCTTATTGCAACGGAGTAAGTGCGTGCATATTTTTGTCTAAGGGAAAAAGTAGAAAATTATGTTGAAGTGGTCTATGGATACGTAACGTTATAAGAATCGCCTAGAAATTCTACTCATCATAAAAATTACTTTTGTTCTATAATTACGAATCCCTGGACTTAATCGCCAAAAGAAAAGAAATGAAATAATATTTAGACTCAGACTTGTAAAAGAGCCCTTGAGGGCCTACTTGCAAAAATAAACTATTTTATTTTATTTTTTATTTCAATGATAAGTTAAGTATCAAAGGATATGTTTCACTATTTTCAAAATATTTTTGTATCACTATGTGATCGTCTATTGTACGTAATTTGTACTATTGTTCGTAATAAACTTTCCAGAGGAAGTTTTACGTAAGTCACTTACAATAGGTTTGGTTTTTTTTTATATTTTTTCTGAAAAGTCTGGCATCTGGAATTATACGAAAATAGTATACGGATGAACAAATTCAGACAAATAAAATTACACTATATCAAGGGGCGCCGTTACGGCTAAATGTTGAGTATGGCTATGCTAAGTGGGTTTTCAAAAAGATGTCCGTAGTTAAGGCAACAATTATACAATTTTAATCTTACATATATAGATACAAGAAATCAAAGTACACAGAAAAATTAAATGGCACTCAACTGTGTACAGACCGGGAATCGAACCCGGTACCTCTGGATTTCCGGCCCAGCGACCCAACCACTCGTCCACCGTGCCACCCGTGCGTACACAGTTGAGTGCCATTTAATTTTTCTGTGTACTTTGATTTCTTGTCTAGAAATGTGGTGTAATTTACCCGCATTAAAAAACCAATGAAGACACAGAAAAGTTTCTTTTATATAAATTTTAATCTTGTCTTTTGTTTTGTTTATTTTTTTTACCAGAACCTAGACTCTTTTATCAATGGCATATATTTGTAGATTTTTTTTTCGAAATTCGATTTTTTACACGTTGATAGATGGATGGATGTTATGGTGTTCGCGAACTAAACCATTGGCTCTTATACTTGTTTTAAATCACAGTAATTCAGTGGTAAGTGTGTTCACAAGAATGATTAGTTTTCTGAAAAATATCGAACAAGTCGGACATTCATACTTGAAAACTTCTTTTTTTTTCCCTTGTTTCTTTGTTTGTAGTTTTTAGGTTATACACCTTTTTATTATTTTTGTTGTAACATTTTTTTTATGGCAATAAATATTTTCTAATTTCTAAAAACGACCCAAGTGTCGTCGCGCAACATCACGACCTGAGCGATCAAGGCTCGGGTTTTTGCGAACATCACTCGTTTCCGGGAAACACGCGATTACAGAGGTCTATAGAGCCCATGGTTAGACGGAGTAATTACCGAGCATCTGCGCCGGGCAGTCCCTCGCCAACTAACACATGTAACTGATGACAATCACTAAGATACACTTTGTATGTAGGCTATTTTAGGCCGACTTCAAAAAGATGAGTATTCAGATTGGTACTTAGTATTCATTGGATTCCTTTTAATATTTTTAGGGTTCCGTACCTCAAAAGGAAAACAACGGAACCCTTATAAGATCACTTTGTTGTCCGTCTGTCAAAATGTAAAAAAAATCAAACGCCTTAGTTAACGTGAAAAAAAAACGTGACACAAAACGTGACATAAACGGCCACATTTTTTTTAAACGGTTTTATTTAACTTACCGTGTTTGTTTTACGTTAACTTAGAAGTTCGATTTTTTTCACAGCTTCAAGGGGCCGTAGACCTGATTATATGGTTTTATTTTCAACTCGATACCTCCACGCTTTCCCAAGATAAAGGGTTTTGACAAACAGACAGACGGACTAACAGACAGATGGACAGCAGAGTGATCCTATAAGGGTTCCGTTTTACCCTTTTGAGAAACGAAACCCTATAAACGACCGCGAGTCCCACTGATCATAATAACATGTCGGCAGATATGTGCAGCTTACATATCGCCAGCCCGAGGTATATAGTAGCGAAATGAAAGTGGCATTTCCGGAAGAAAGTACATTTTATTCTCTTCTATGAGCAGAGTCGGCAATAAATTCAATTTCAAAATAATTTAATCGGCCATAACCAATATGAACATGGTATTGCTAAGAATAATATTTTCTTTATTGAAGTGTGTAAGATGATAGCATTGTATTCAACGATTGTTTTTCCTTGGTTAAACATGAAAACACTTAGTTAAGGCTGGAATCTTCGAAATCGACCTCACTGAGAATCAAAAGTAAGGGCCTTCACTTGTGATTTGCGGGCGAGCTGCGGGCGAGTTTCTATACAAAATCAGTCGCGTCGAACTCGCGATTAATCAATACTTTTGACATGTAAAATTAGGAAGCTGAATATCGTAATGGTAATATTAATATCATAAGTCAGTGTTTGCGATTCTGTGAGACGATGGACGATAGACAATCCAGTGTTTTATCATAAGGTTATATTTTGAAATATTGTAATTTTGTTCTGATTGTTGTTTCTTAGTATGTAATTATTATTGTTTGTTTGTTTCACGGCGCATTGGAAAACTGTAAAGCTGTGTAAACGTATTTAGTAAAAATAAATAACTTGGCTTTGGGATTGGTAGTGTTTCTTAGCAGCTAATAAGTTTTATTAGGGTAGCTACGTGATAGCTACCATAGCGTTACAATACAATACTCTTTATTGCACACCAAAAAACTACAGAGATCCTTAAATAAACAAGATACTAAAAACGAATGGTAAACAACATCTTATTGCTAGGAAGCGATCTCTTCCAGACAACCTTACGTAACCATCGTTACGTAAGCGACAAAAAGTAGATGTTTTATTAGAATGCGCTTACTGTGGCACATTCGACACAAGGAGCTCTAAATGCTTGCTGCGCTCGAAGATCCTAGCCTTAACAGATCTCACTGGAGTGGAGACATTAATTTAACGATTCTTTGTATTGTAGCAGCCATTACTGACGATTCCACGCAATTAAGCCTTGCATCAGGATTCAGTGTTTTTATAATCAATGACACTCGGAATAATCGTTTTTATGAGTTTATTTAGCATAACATTGTCGGTGGAAGTAATTCAAGAAGCATGTCGAAAAACCGAAACTTAAAGGCATTTGCTTTTCAGAGGAATAGCTATTAGTGTTTTTTCTCTTTATTCACAATAGGAAATGATTTGACCAGCATCTCACTTGTTGGTAAGTGAGGTTCCGTTAAAGTACAGTTTTCTTCCAGAAGTTAGTTATTATTATTTTTATATTGAAATCGGATAACACAAGTTCTGATTGCTGTCCGCATATTTGCGTTGTTTGTTATAGGTACTGCTTCATTTATAAATTCATCAATTGCCATCATCTACATACAGTTATCTAATCGGTGCTTCCGCCAATTAATTTGTGTGCAGTCCAACACAATTTGACCTCCTACGGTATTCAGTTTTTATCCTAAAATGGTCCTAGATGGATTGGTTGCTGTACAGAATTGACCAGTACATTCAGAAGTTTAACATCAGAACTGTGTTATGGAGATGAAGCTCAAGTTATACTGGATAGGAAAATGTGGGTGCAGTGTTGTAGTTGACTTGCAATCATCGAGGATGCACGTTTTCATAAGTGTACTAGCTTTTTGATGCAACTGCATGTCAGTTAGTTATTGCGACCGATCATTACCATCACATCATCAGCAGCAGCAGCGTCCCTCTGCTGGGTCTGTGCCTATGGGCTAGACCTGTGCCTGGGTCTCGCCTATGAGAGTAGACCTGTGCCTACTGTCATAGGCTAGACTGAATGGGCTGTTCACAACACAACAATTACACGCTAGATCATTAACATGAATTTCAATATTGTCTATTCTATGGGATGAGAATGATAAACAATCCACATTTTAAGTTTCTTGACAGGAATCATCCACACAAATTACTTACTTGCTTTTGAACCACCAGCCACCTTTAGCCTTACTTTTTGAGAAATACACTAAGCCTATTCCATTTCTATTTCTTATGCTTCAGTAACTTTTATTATTTTCTGGTCAAAATCTGATTTGAATGGACGGCAATAAAATTGAAATTATACTTACTTATTTTGTGTCTTTTTCAAATTCTTTGTCGCAAAACGATAGTTAATGCGTTTTTAATCGACAGAAGACCTTTTATATGAACTGTACATACTCGTAGTGCTTATGTCAGTTTTGCATTTTCGATGTCAACATAATTTCGAAAATAATCTGTCATTGCAATTACGTCAAATAGGATAAAAGGTTCGCTAAATCGTTATTTAATGTCTATAAATACACTAAAAACTAGCCTTGTATTGAAGTGGCTGAAGTCACGTTGAACACAGTAGGCTGATTCACAAGCTTCGCTGTAAATCTCGTTTTGATATTATTTTATTGGAACTGTGAACTAGTAGTTCGTAATCGGCACAAGATTGTCAGGACGCCCGTCACCTTGACTTTGACGGACCACAACAACTTGACCTCCAATATTCCAAGTTCATTGGCCAATTATACCGGGTGTGGCCTGTAATACGAGCAAAAAATTAAACCGTAGATTCTACTCCTCAAATAAAAAAAACTTTTGTTCAACCACTTTTTAAAAGTATTTAGTCCTTAGATTGTCTCTTTTTCATACAAAGTAATTAGTATTTTCAATGTACATCAAAATCCGTCTAATTGACATTGCTTGTCAATCTTGTCACCCTACAGACGTAATCAATTTCGCAATACATTGCGTGTTCGGGTAAACTTTAAAGTGTGTGTATTTTATTAGGCTCATAAACGTGAAATTTCTTAGAACTGGCAACGCATTGGTAATGCATTTAGTGCTGCAAATGTCTATAGGCGGCGGTGACCACATCTTATCAGGTGGGCCGTCTGCCTGTTTGCCAGTCTAAGGCAATAATAGTACATTACACAACTAGGGTGGTAATACAAAGAAAGCCCACGATCGCAGAAGTTTGCGGCTCGAGCTGTAAGCGAGGGACGTAAATATGCGACCGAGGGCTTTCTTTATTACCTCCCGTGTTGCATACATCATTTTATGTCTACACTTGGCCAGAAAGCGGCTTTTTGGCCAGGTGTGACATAAAACATTACACCCATTGGCGCCAATAGCGCCACTTGAATCTGAAGGTATCGATAAATACATCGACATTTTCGAGTAACAAAGTAGTTGCGGACGATACTAGAATAGAATTTAGTCTTTGTGCACACTTTCTCATGACCCTCATATTCTGCCCGAGTCCATATCGAGGCCAATTTCTAGCCCGCTACGATTTGTTTTAATGAGCGAAAAGGTTACTTGACTTAAGTACAATTTGTTTGTAATGATTTTATCTTATGAAATGTTTATTATAAGTATATCATTAATGTCTGCTAACGAATTCTTAATGTTTTATTGAAAGTGAAAATTATCATTTCCTTATATCACAGAATGAAAATATAGTCGGTTATATTTATTTTCTTGACTAATTTAAAACATGTTTAAATACAAAAAGTAATATTACTTATGTGACAAATAATAAATACTATAATACCTATATTTCATCGACATTTTTTCGCAAATGTATTAAAAAACATCGTTTGATACTCTTGCGGAAGTGTCATTTCCACTCGTCCCGAGTCTTGTCCCTCGCCTCGGGACTCGGGCAAAGACACCTCGGGACTCGTGACAAGTGATATACTTTCCGCACTTATTTATTTATTAATACATGTTAACATGACATTACAGTAAAAAAAAAAACCAATGCGTCATGAAACGTAGAAATAAAATATCTATTTAGGCGACGAAACGGCGTGGCCCGGCGTGGTCTTATATCAAAAAGTACTATTAAACGGGTATCATTTAATCGATCAGCAAAATATTCATATTTTGGTCAGCAGAAATATGTATTTGGTCAGCCAAAATAGCTAGTTGGTAAGCAACTTATGGTAAGCAAACATTTATAAATCAGGCTGCAATTAATGATATACTGATCTGCTCTAAATTATTTTGGTCAGCAAATTAAATATTTGAGCTGCATTAAGCGATCTACGGTTAATCAAATTTTGGTAAGCAATCAGTAGGTAAGCAAAATATTTCATTTTGTTCATCAAAAAAAAGGGGGCAATAAAACCTAACTGGGCGCAACTATTCTGCCGCCAATCGTGTGCGCATTTTGTCATTCGGTAATTGTCAGCTGTCAAGTAGCAGGTGTCACTGTGATATATACAGGGTGTCACTGTGATATATAAAGGGTGTCACTGTGTTATATACAGGGTGTAACTGTGATAGATACAGGATGTAACTGTGATATATACAGGGTGTCACTGTGATAGATACAGGATGTAACTGTGATATATACAGGGTGTCACTGTGATAGATACAGAGTGATACTGTGATATATACAGGGTGTCACTGTGATATATACATAGTGTCGCTGTGTTATATACAGGGTGTCACTGTAATGTATACAGGGTGTCACTGTGATGGGCTCATATAAAATTGGTATTTCGATTTTTTATACATCTCATAATGTTTAGAAGTTATATTATTTATTCACAACGTGTATCGGTTCGTTTTTAGGGTCAGCAAAAAAAATAACCCTAACCTACCTATTTTTGAGAGCCGTTTCGTTTTTAGGGTCATCAAAAAAAAAATAACCCTAACCTACCTATTTTTGGGAGCCGTTTCGTTTTTAGGGTCATCAAAAAAAAATAACCCTAACCTACCTATTTTGGGAGCCGTTTCGTTTTTAGGGTCATCAAAAAAAATAACCCTAACCTACCTATTTTTGGGAGCCGTTTCGTTTTAGGGTCATCAAAAAAAAATAACCCTAACCTACCTATTTTTGGGAGCTGTTTCGTTTTTAGAGTGACACCCTGTATACATTACAGTGACACCCTGTATATAACACAGTGACACCCTGTATATATCACAGTGACATCCTGTATCTATCACAGTGACACCCTGTATATAACACAGTGACACCCTGTATATAACACAGTGACACCCTGTATATATCACAGTGACATCCTGTATCTATCACAGTGACACCCTGTATACATTACAGTGACACCCTGTATATAACACAGTGACACCCTGTATATATCACAGTGACATCCTGTATCTATCACAGTGACACCCTGTATATAACACAGTGACACCCTGTATATATCACAGTGACACCCAGTATATATCACAGTGACACCCTGTATATCTCAATTAAACTGCTTACAGACATGTTTTCTCTGCTGAGTGACATCCTGTATATAACACAGTGGCACCCTGTATATATCACAATGACATTCTGTATATATCACAGTAACATCCTGTATACATTACAGAGACACCCTGTATATAACACAGTGACACCCTGTATATATCACAGTGACATCCTGTATCTATCACAGTGACACCCTGTATATAACACAGTGACACCCTGTATATATCACAGTGACATCCTGTATCTATCACAGTGACACCCTGTATATAACACAGTGACACCCTGTATATATCACAGTGACACCCAGTATATATCACAGTGACACCCTGTATATCTCAATTAAACTCTCTGCTGACCAATTGTAAAATCTTGCTACCCAAGTAATTATTTTGCAGCTCGACTGTTTATTAGGCAGCCAAATGATAAAAAAAGCAGATTAATATTGGTTAAAATGTTAACCGTTTTTAAACTGTTTGCTGAACAAGAGTTGCCGCCCGATTTTATTTATTGCCAGCCAAATCTTTGTATGCTGCCCAAATGATTTAACTGCTTATTTTTTTTTGCGGATCAATTTTAATAACGGCTGACCAAAAATTTACTTTCCCTATTAAACTGTATTTTGTTCCGCACTAAAATAGTCAAATAACAACGCTTATCTTGCATGTCATCTGTCATTACGTCACGTGACATCATATTGTCATTACGAGTAAAAAGATTGGTCAAATTGTCCTACTATCTACAAAAGAAAATGAGTTACTACTAGTAATCTGATGGCCAAATATATAATTTTGGCTCGCATTTGGCAAACTGTCGCAATTTTCCCGTGGCCTTATGTTAATTCAATACGACACGAGTCATTGTATTGTTTGATATGGTTATTGTAACAGTGACACGTACCAATTTATTTCATACAGTCGCCAAAATTGGAGTTCACACAATTTCCGTATAATGGCACCTTGAACAGCTGTATTATTTACTTTGTTTTCGCGGACGGGTTTACTTTGTTATACCTACTTACTTAAGTATTATTCGCCAAACGTGCATTTTTTTTCTTATTGTGTGGCAATTTAAAGTTGTGAGGAGTTAGTTAGGTAAATATTACAAAAAGGTCATCGACTTCAGATATGCACAGAAAGCTTATTTATTTCGATTCAAGAAACAACAATTTAATGAAAGTGCGAAAAGGGCCGCTTTTGATTTGAATTGATATAATCAAATCGATGTATAGAACATGTAAATATGTCAAATTATGCTTCCAATATTTACATACAGAATTACATTTAGAAAAGTAAAATCTGAATACGGCGGAATTATTGTACCAAACCGTTCAATGCAGTATACAGGGTGTTGCCTGTAACAGGAGCAAATAATTAAAACGTAGATTCTACTCATCAACTATAAAACTTTTAAAAATTATGTTATCTTTAGATTTTATATTTTTCATACAAATAAATAGTATTTTCAATGTACGTTACTAACATCAGTCTAATTGACGTCGCTTGTCACGCTGCAAACATAAAAAATCATCGCTATACATTGCGGTTTCAAATAAAGTTTAAAGTGTATTGAAAATTAAAACATAAGTTATTTTTAAATGTCGCTGAACAAATGTTGTTCAGTTTGATGAGTACAATCTACGTTTTAATTATTTGGTCCTAGTACAGGCAACACTTGGTATTAAGTCAACGATGATAAGAAATAGGTAACGGAGAGGCTTCGTTCGACACGCCACGGGGCGGCACGTCGTGTCGTGTAATTATTACAGCCAAGATCACCGATAATGACGTTTGGCAACTGATTATCTGTCTGTGACGAAACTATTGTTCTTGCTCTGTACTGGGCTTGAAGGGTGAATGCATAAAGGGCCTTCATTTTGTCAACGACATTACGGTATTTTGCCAAGGAGAGCTAAAATCTTAATTTTTAATTTATTTCATAATCGTCGTCTAGTATCCATAAAACAAGCCTTATTGAGCTTACTATGGGGCTAGTTCGATTTGTGTAAGATTGTCCCCTAATATTTATTATTATTTATTATAATGTCAAATAAAATAACCGCTTTCAAGCATTGAATTACTACGACACTAGCAGATACTTCTGTTACTGTAAAAAAACTAAAATAGTGATACATGTGTTTATAATATTTAAGAAGTTCCTAAACTGCTCACGAATCCCTTTATCAGGGTCGGACTTTGCAAATAATGGGACAAAATTGGAAAATTTGGGAGAAACCCTGTCAATTAAATTGTCCAATTCAATTATGAGGTCAGTTCAGTGCTGAGGTTACAAACAATAAAAATACCACCTAAGTGAAAATCTCCTCCTTTTTTGAAGGACTGTAAAAAATAGGATCCATTGG
This sequence comes from Eudemis profundana, assembly GCA_947034925.1. Taxonomy (NCBI): domain Eukaryota; kingdom Metazoa; phylum Arthropoda; class Insecta; order Lepidoptera; family Tortricidae; genus Eudemis; species Eudemis profundana. The sequence continues at coordinate 18,131,420 of OX344808.1, read as the reverse complement.
ATATTACATTTTGGTATTTAAGTATTAAATGCACTTTATCTTTTTTTTCTACTTGTTTACTCTACTTAATATTGTACATACCTATGATACAAATACATTGTGTGAATGACTTCAAAGATTCCTCGTAATAAACGGCAAAGATAATATTAAATATCAAGCAACAAACTTGGTCCTTTCATAGATAGATAGATCATTTACTTCACGACAAAATAACAGTATAAATTTGTACGGACAAAATTATAAGTATTCATGCCATTATAGTCAAAAACAATAATACAAAATGAGGATAAAGGTAACAATGTCGATAGATTTAAAATATAGAAGTAACAATTCATAGTCAAATAATATGCACAAGACCGACATAGTAACTATAGACAAGACTTAGTATATATAGTCTACACAAATTGAGAATAACTTTCATGGTTAAATGGGTGAAAGTAATCCATAATATCATTTAAAGTCTAGAAAACTAACTTGCCAACTTTTGTATTCTTTACCACTTTCGAATTCACAACTCCGGAGTATTGTTAAAAGAAAGTGTTTATAATTTTCAAAAGATATTTGGTAGGTCATTTAAGTCACTCAACTAGGGTGGTAGATTGCTAATTAGGAGTTTTATTTATTTGTAGTCTAAGACTAATTTGCAATAGCCCGAAATGTAAACAATATAATTTAAACACACATTGTTCTGCGAAACTGTTATTCCTAATGAGTTCGGTGTAAAGTTCAGGATGTCACCTTTGCACGTTTGGCAATACTGGGATCTGTGGCAATACACTGTTTAGTTTAGAGTAATTAAATTGTGACATAAAAATAAATTAGTTGAATAACAAGAAAATAAAATAGATTTTTTTGTCCTATATTTAATGATATTTTAGGACGTCTTAGTTAATTTTAAGGGTTTGCACCAGGAATCGATTATAATACTTTAATTATGCATAGGTAAGTAAAAAACAAACAAGGCATTACTAAGCAAATATTTAACAAAATAATAAAACTTTTAAAAAGTACAAGTACTCAAACTCATAAATCATGACGCGATTTCCTTATCTCATAGAGTTTATTGAATTACGAGTATCACAAAAAATGTTCCTCTTTTTCTTACTTGTTAAATAATAGTATCATCACAAGAAACCACATATTAAACGTCCATTAAAACGCTATAAATAAACCAATAAAACTGCTTTAAAACTTTCAAACAACACATAAAAACCGTGTTTTTGCGATTCTCGAAATCGAAAGCAAGAGAAACTAACATCAAACAGGTTTACTAGAATGCTGTCTTATGTTTTCGCAAATATTGGCATTAAAAAAATTAAAAATATGCTCATACCAAAATTTTCCAAGCGCCACAACGCGCAAAACATTTTTTTTTCATTCTAAATAACCGAAAACCGTCAAAATAAAAAAAAAAGTAAAACCAAGTAACTTTCTTCAACGAAATCCGCCTGCCCTTGACACTAAGTTATACGATACCTCGCCCCCAAAAACGAGTTTAAACTTTCGCTGGCACATCACTTACTTCCAACTGGTTTCCACTGTGGCCGCCATGCTGATCGCGTGCTTTGCGCGGCGCGACACTCGCTATACTGACTTGAGCAGTCCTGTGGCGCTGCTCCACTGATTTAGACTGAGAATAGTATAGAGTTGGTACAACCACCGTTCTGTTGTTGAAGCACGGCAATTTTCTCAAAAAATACTTACATCTTTCTCCGAATGGGTTATTCTATGTACGTTTTGAAATCTTACTGTGCTTGTAAATAAACTAGGTATAACAATGATATTCTGTTATTATATTCTTAATAATATTCAGTTCATTTCCTTTTCATGTATATCATTAAAAAATATATACTAAGAAATGGCACTAATATTGGGTAGGTAGACTATAAAATACTTCGACATATCGATACCTTTAGACTCAAAGGGTATAAAATTTCGACCACTGTGATTGGTCAACTCACGGCGCGTTTTTTTCAGCTCACCCCTAAGTCCAGCGGAAAGTCACACCACCGTTCCCAAAGTGGCACCGTTTGTCCGCTCTATATACATTCGGCAACGAACACCGTGAGAAGTTGTTTGCTAACACGTCTACGTTACTGTTTACGATATCTGCTGTTTCGCATTGAGACCTTCCGAGGAGCCTTGTTGGGAACCACGGCATCTTCATGCTCTCGTGACGATTACAAGGAAGTTATGTAGTAACATGCCATGATTATTCAAATACAAACATGCTCCTCAGTAGGATGCACACTTGCACACACTCGAGGAAATTGAACGTTTATTAGAAGAGAAAACTTTAAAAATTATATGTCTCGGGCAGCATTCGAACCTGCATCTCCTCGGCTATCCGGGCCAAACACAGGCGTGTTTAATCATATTCTTAATTTGTTCGATCGTGGTTTGTCATCAGTCGCGTCGTATCTAGAGATGTGCCGTTCCCGGGAATATTCCCCACTTGTATGGGGAATATTCCCGCGGTGGGAATATTCCCCATACAAACGGGGAATATTCCCGGGAATGGCACATCTCTAGTCGTATCGGACAATATATTATTATATTATAGTAACACGACCAATTTCAAAATTACATTAACCTGCTAATTATTCAAATTCCATGAGTGTACATAATATACCGACAATATGTATCAGTGGTGGGTGAGGCGACGTCAGCCATATCATTATGAAAAGCCGGAACGGATTTGGTTTATAACTTCTCCAAGAACATAACAGTAAGGTGACGGCACCAATCATGGACATGTTGAACACAGTAGTATCCAGTAATGGACAGCAAAGTTTCAAGGGCTTATAGCCGACCATTCATGGACTTTACCAATTATAATTGTTGTAATATAACATAGCGCAACGGTTTTTAGTTTGTGCTTAACTTTAAAATAGCTGTCATTTGATAGCTCTAGGCCAACATATTCTGCTAATCTGGCTGATAAAATGTAACGAACTTAATCGTTGTTAATATCTATTTACTAACTCAGTTTCTTACAATACATCCTTATGTTTTTGTTTCGTAACCTAAGTATGTGTTATCAGAATTTACACGTGTTTTTGTTCAAATTTCTATAAAATGCTATCAAAACAACGGAAACTATTACGAAAACTGTGAAATCACTCCAGTGAAATAAAAATGTTTTGCGTTTGTGCATCGCAAACTTCATTGAAACACTGCCGAGTAACTAGGTACGATATACGTTTACACCTCCGAAAGCTGTTTGGTCAGTAGTCTGGCTTTGCGATGCTAAGGATGTATTTCGGAGCTTCTGTATTCGTCACGGTTACATGTTTTTGAGAAGGTTCTACGCACTCATATTTTTTGCTTGACCGCACATTGAAAACAATGCACATAGGGCTATAGTTTCCTGTAGGGCAGGCACGATAGCGTTTATCGGCTCAGATAAAACATCCGTTCCTGGTTATCATGTCTCCCTTAGTACAGTCGAGTTCATTTACATCTACACACTTACGGGAACAAATATATCTGAACACGACCCTATTGTCAGTTCAGGAGCATAAAAGCGTGTTCAGATATGTATGTACTCTTATATGTGTAAATGTAAATTAACTCGACTTTACCTAATAGTCTAATCATATATACTTATACAATACACGCCAAGGACAAAAAAGTATAGACAGCGATCTTGTGGGGACCAGGGGCGAACCCGACTTGCATAAGTACCTACTCGGGACAAACTTTCAGGCTTATATGACTTCCCACTATTATAGCGAGCCCACTAGTATTACCCGGTCACCCGATAGTATTAGCGATAGCCAGGCCAAATTTTCCCTTAGTGCCTATACTTTAGGCTTATGATGCTACGCTTTGTCGCGAGATAAATAAATGATAAAGCATCCGTCACCCTCACATCAGAACGTGGTGTTTAATCATTTATTTATCGCATGACAAAGCGTAGCCACAGATTAGAGAATATAACCAGATATTTCACTCTCGCGCGTTTACATACAAAAAAACAAGAATTCCCACGCTCGACGATAACAATAGAGTCGTCCGACGGGCGCCCACCCACAGCCACAGCACGGTAAACTTCACACAGTACAGTACGTTTCCCTACTACTCGTACGTCCTTTGATATTGGCCGACGCCGAAGATTATATTTATTTGTGAAGACTTCGTGTTAAAGCATCCATGGTCTAATAATTTAATGGTCTAATAATAAACCCAAATAATTTAGCACTTTATTTATACACAAACAAACTAAGGTAGGGATCACTGCAATTCAATATAAGTTTACATTATTCACTGATTTCCTAATGAAATGAGTTTGGAAACCAATACGTTATGTATTTCAAATACATTATTGATAATTCGCACAGTTCTCGCTAGCGTCGTCGGCTGGCATCAACAGCGTTTGCTGTACTGTCAGTATAATTATATTGTGCTACTGTAACGTTTCGTCTGCCGGCGTGCAGATCGGCTACGCCCACCGCGCGGAAGGCCAAAATCGAGTGAAATACACCTGTAGGCTTATGATGCTACGCTTTGTCGCGCGATAAATATAGCATAGGTCACTCTAACACACATATTTTTATTTAGATGTGCCCTTTTGCGTTATTGCGGCAGAATAGTAAAGTTGCGCCCATTTTGTGCATGTCAATTAGGTTTTATTGCACCTTTCATTTTGATAAACAAAATGAAATATTTTGCTTACCTACTGATTGCTTACCAAAATTTGATTAACCGTAGATCACTTAATACAGCTCAAATATTTAATTTGGTGACCAAAATAATTTAGAGCAGTTCAGTATATCATTAATTGCAGCCTGATTTATAAATGTTTGCTAACCATAAGTTGCTTACCAACTAGCTATTTTGGCTGACCAAATACATAGTTCTGCTGACCAAAATATGAATATTTTGCTGATCGATTAAATGATACCCGTTCATAATGTTATTTTGTTCCTATAAATACATATTTGGATTTTGCATAGGACTTGGCACTCATTTAGATCTCCAGTCTTTTTGCGGCGAAGTCTAGCATAATTTTTGTATTGAACTTGGCTCTCCTTTTTTACATTTATGTTTTTGGTGGGATATCATTACTTTTTGTAAGGAAAACTAGGCAGGTATTGAGATTTAATGTTTGTAACGGTTCCAACGATATAATTAAAAAAAAAATTGTATGGGGACCCCCCAATTTTTGAACATTTTTTTAAGTAAATTTTTTTTTCTACGCTTATACACAATTATCGAGCTGGATACCAAATTTCATTAACGGTTCCAACGATACAATTAAAAAAAAATTGTATGGGGACCCCCCTATTTTTTTTTTTTAGATATTTTCCTACGCTTACACACAATTACCGAGCTGGATTCCAAATTTCATCCTTCTAGGTCATCTGGAAGTAGGTTAGGTTTAGCTACTATATGTCAGTCAGTAGATCAGTCAGTCAGTCAGTCAGTCAGTCAGTCAGTCAGTGCTAAAATTTACGACTTTTTGACCTTCATATCTTTATAACCATTTGAGCTAGCTTCATGAAATTTGGGCTTCTAGATGTCCTTATGGATATAATTAAACACACGTAGTTTTATGTGTTTACGTTAAAGAGGTTTTGAGTTATAGAAGGGTCAAAAGTGGCACCAAGTGGTTCGTGTAATATTACACTTGGCGCTGGCTAGCCAGTTTTGCTTGAACTTGGCTTGATACGCTGCCGCGTGTCTAGATCCTTGGGCAAGCCGGTGCAGATTTAGCGTACATTTTCCTTAAGAGCTGTAGAATAAGGTGCTCAAATGAATGATATTAGGCAAGCCGGTAGGAATCGAGTTCTTTGGACGCCACGCTACTGATTACTAGTTAACTTACATACTTAATTGCCGCAGTGAAGGGGCTAAAATGATGTGCGTTTCCAACTCAGGTTTTCAACGTCTAAAGTCTCTTGCATTCAACACTATTGGCAAAAACATAATACAGTATAAACAATACTCGGCTCTTCATGAACAGTCCTTTACATCTAGTACAAGGAACGGTCCCAAGTGGATTTATATTTGGCGCCAAAGGTCAACAGTGCAACGCGGTTCAGTTGATAAGACATCACCACTTCCATTGTCTTCCTAGTTAGACTTGAGACGGTCTGATAACGACTGCCATTGACTATTACGGTAAACTCCTAATGTTTGTCATGCTAAGGTTCTCCCCACATCTGGGTAAGGCTCAGAATCGTTTCAACCGTCCTTTCCGGTGTGCTACTAAATATTCATATAATATAAGCGATAAGAAAATGTCATTATTATAACAAAACGGGACTGGAATCGCGTAAAAACATGCTGTTACCTCGACGTTTCGGACGTGCCGTGACGTCCATGGTCGCAAATGGACCAGGGAAAGGGACTTCAGTCCCTTCGCGACCATGGACATCACGGCACATCCGAAATATCGAGGTAATAGCATGTTTTACGCGATTAAGTCCCGTATTGTTATAATAATGAGTGACAACCGTGAAGTCTTTACAAATAAGTTGATACTTTTTATTCAGCTAAACACGTTCGTAGCAACCTATGTAATAAGTAATTTTGAACTTAAATCCTTTACTATTGATACATCCGTAATTGAAGGTTATTTTTTTGCCAAAATTAAAGCGGTTTCTCAGAACACGCATGACGAAAATGATGAGTTCATCTCGTCCTCTCTCCTGTTGTGTAGAAAGAGACGGTGCTTTTATTGGTTATGCAAATACTTTTAATTGACATGTTTTTGTACCTATATAAATATTTTGTTCTAATAAATAAAAGGACCAGATGCCGCCACAGGGCCGCATCTGCGGGAAGAAGACTTTTTCATACTAACCTTCAGCCCTTGTTTCGAACCTGTCATTTAACGGGTGCTTTGTTATCTTATCAGGAAAATAATTGATTTTTTTATCCGATTTGCTGCTTAATATTTACTTTTTATAACAACGAAAGGCATACTTTCATAAATCATAACAGCACTTTGTATAGTATTAAATATATTATTTATAAAGAAAAAAAACTAACAACCTAACCAAGACAAGTCGCTTTTCAGCTTGTTGTAGGATAAAATAAAACTACTTTTCCTATCAAGAGGCCTGTAAGCAAGTCGACGAAGCCGAAGGCTTCTATTTCTGCTCTAAGGGACGCAAGGTACCTAACTAACCTATCCATGTTAAAGTGGTAGTGGTTTAATGGTTTTTTATTTTCCATATTTTTTTCGCCCCCAAACCCCCTTTCCGGGTGGCTTCGCCCCTCCGTCCCCCCTTTTCGTTTTTTATTAAATGTTATTAGTTATTATAAATGTTTTTAGACTACTTAACAATTATACTAAATGTATATTATATCAAATATTATTAGACCATAATGATCATTATACTTCTTAAACTTTATATCAAATGTCATTCGGTTTTTTAACGTTATACCAAATGTTGTTATGGTAAATGAGTATTATGTTACTTGAAAATTATGTAAAACAAAATATTCATTTTGTTTGTATGCTAAACGTCCATTATGTTGTTCGAACGTAGTGAAATGAAATTATGCAAAATGTTTGTGAACGGCACCCGTGCTACAAGTCGTTGGACTATTAGGCTAGATTTACACCTGTAAGTTTACTTAAGTACCTACGTAAGGACGCAAATATACCTACGTTAGACTGAGATAGTCAGTCATATATGTGTAAACTTATAGGTGTAAATCTGGGTTTACAGTCATTTCACAAATGATCATTTAACAAATAACGATTCACAAACTATTCATTTCACAAATATACCAGTTAACAAAATCCTCATTTTATAAATGATTATTTGACAAATGTACATTTCGCAAATGTAACACTTTGCAAATATATTGAATGTTAAATAATTATTTAACAAATGTTCAATTCACAAATAAATCATTTTTCAAAGTAGTTATTTCACAAAACTTCGATTGGTACCTATGTCTGCAATTTTTATTAGGTGTAAATAATATACAGGCAAGTACTTATTTCTTTCAAATACACGTTGTAGGTACAATATACATTATTTTAAACCCTGGTTTGAGGGGACTCAGCGGTGATTTCGGTACAGTAAAATACTTACAATCATAGTGTTTATGAGGTCGTCCTACTTTTAATGCTAGAAATATGGTTGTATTGTGGTCGCAAGATATCTAACACTCCTCCTCGCTTCGCTCGTCGTCGTACCTAATGGTGACTCTGGAAATATCTTCATTGGTAGTAGGTACGTCGGAAGGGTCGCAATCAATATTATTAGATTTGTAATACGCAAATAACACATATTCCCATTGTGTCATATCTTCGCTAGGTCAAACTTTGCATTTTATTAAACGTTCATTTACCCAACGTTATTTTGTCAAAAGCCGTGAATATTAAATGAATAGTTTGTTAAATAAAGATTTGTAATATATGATTTTTTCAAGTAAATAATTTATGTAATGAACGATTTGATTTTGCGAATAGACTAATTTGTCATTAGTTTATTTGCCAAACGTTATTTTTAAAATGAATATTTGTGAAAAGTTTTTTGTAAAATGACTGAACACCGTAAATCTGGCCTTAAGGTCTCTGCCCACTACAACGTAGGTATCATACCATGACCGTACTAGCCGACCATACACTTTTTCCTTCTACCTCGACTTCTACCGCTAGAGTTGTGCCGTTCTCGAGAATTCTCGGAATCGTTCTCAGTTTTGTATGGGAAATGTTCTCGAGAACGTTCTCTCTCCATATAAAAAGGAGAACGTTTCCGAGAATGGCACATCTCTATACCGCATACAAACAATTCCTTTCCTTAATGAAAAAAAAAAACCAAAAGTCCTTATCTTGCATCTGCATGCATCTTTTTGCGACTTCAGTTTTCATGGAATATCGAATGAATCAACTCGAAAGGTGTCAATTCAAAGATATTAATTACATAAGCACATACCGGATGCAATATGATTATTATATGTCATGAAAATATGATCTTTATTAGGTTACTGGAATGCAAACATCATTATTATTGTTTATCTGTACCTATTTTGTCGGGTTATTCACTTTACGCCGAAAGTTGAAACTTATGCTTGCATTCTGAACCCGATACGAATCTGAGAATCGAGACGTACCAATAGACTAAGTTGCGATCTTCGGTTATACTACCTTATCTAGTCTCACCATAACTAAAACTAATACCCACTCATTAATACTTACCTCCTTCATAAATCTGGTCAAAATATGTGTGAAAAAGTGTATGGGTAAGGGCAACTTAAAACTTATATGTATGTATAGTTTTCAGATTTTTCACTATACTTGTAGATGGTATTAATTGCCAAATTTCATAATTCTAGGTCAGCGGAAATTAAGTACCTACTAGTGGCGTGGCGTCCAAAGAACTCGATTCCTACCGGCTTGCCTAATATCAGGCACTTGACCACCTTATTCTACAGCTCTTAAGGAAAATGTACCCCAAATCTGCACCGGCTTGCCCAAGGATATCTTTTACGCCACGCCACTGATACCTACCCTATAAATGGTTTCTTTGAGAGAGTCGAAATGTACGTTTTTTGGGACAATAGGTCGCTAGCAACACTGTAACTCTAGCACGTGGTTTCCAAACTACGGCTTGCGGGCCACATCCAGTCAGTCCAATCCGGCCCGCGAAAGAGCCCAAGATCCGGCCCGCGAGAGCTCGCTCTATAATGAACCCATCAGGATGCAGAATAAATATAACTCAACTCAGTGGTCGACCATGTCGTGTGGCACGCGCGAGATTTCCCAAGGTGCAGTGAGGCCCTTTGCTAAAAAAGTTTAGAGACCCTTGCATCTAGCACAACTGAGACACGAGATTCTTTGTCGCGCGATAAATATATCCCTCTCTCTATCTAAATATCTCTTGCCAATATAATGTAACAGTGACAGGCCTGGCCAGGCTGTTTCTAACAAAACCGACGTTCGGGTGCGACCACCGGACGGACCGCACCGGATCCGACCGACTTTCTCTGTATCGCATAACGCGTGCTCTTTCTGGTCGCCGGCTACGCCCCTCTGGAGGAGCATAATTTGGTACTAGTAGCAGCGCGACGAAATTGTGGAAAACTCCTGACGCGACAAGCGAATTCGTGAGAGCAGACAGAGCATGACCTGCCATTGACACGCCATTTTGACGTGTATTGAATGGGAACGGTTAGGTAGTATTTGTGTTCACGCCAGGGGTACGTATTGCCTGTGCATCTAGAAGCAACAAGAAAGAATTTTTGAAATATCGTGCCATACCGGCTAAATAGAGTGACCCTTTGTCAATACATACATATTTAGACTCAGACTTGTAAAAGAGCCCTTGAGGGCCTACTTGCAGAAATAAACTATTTTATTTTATTTTATTTATTTTATTTAAGCTCAAATATATATCTAAATTATTCATCAGAATGTCAACCATTGATAGCAATTACCATCACGTAAACCACCGACCATCACTGTACCGTCAAATAATGACACAATAACAGTCGGTCAGTCGTATAATCGCTGCAGTCAACACATTACTCTGAGGTTCAATGCTAAATGTGCCAAATTACATAATGGGTACGAGTATGGGACTTCACCGTATATGTACGTACTTACACACACACGTATATATATATTATTCTAGAAAGATAAAACTTAATTAAAAATAAACCCCGACTATCACAGACCCTCAAACAGACTGGGATATACACATACATAGCGTCAGTCAGACTTATAACACCTCTTTTTTTGCGTTGGGGATTATAAATGGAATTGAATACCTGTAGGCTATTGTTATTACTGCAATGTTCTATATATTTGTGTAGCGCTCTCAATTTCAGATGGATCCTATCATCAGAAAACGGATTTAAAAAATAAATTGACGAATCTGGAAATGTATACCTACTTGTCAATGAGGGCTACTGCGAATGAATTTCGCGGCTAGAGGCGCTAGTGTAGTAGCTAGTAGCGTGAGGTCTCCGAAACGTGAAATGTCACTGCTTGTAGGGGGCTACACGGGTTTATTTGTTATTAGAATAAGGGAACCTATTGGATCGCATAAATTTAAAAGGCATAATGCATCATTTGGCATAATTCATCATTCGGCATAATGCATTTTTTTCTTAAACTGTAGAATTTTCAGGACTGTTTAAGACATCATCCTGTTAAATAGGTTAGGTTAGGTTAGGTTTGCGTTATAATAATCCTGAAAAATTCTACAGTTTAAGAAAAAAAAAGCATTATGCCAAATGATGAATTATGCGAAATGATGCATTATGCCTTTTAAATTTATGCGATTCAATAGTAAACCTTAGAATAATGTTATCAATATTTTGCAATATCTGAGATTATTTATGGCAAATATGAGTTACGTTACGTGTCAACGATTATCAGTGCTTTGAAACAGTTTCATCTTTGAAATGTTTTCATAAATACGATTGAAATGTAAACTTCGTTTTCACACCCCTAATAAAAACTGACAGCTATACTTCAGGACCCTACACGACAGTGGCGCCAACTCGTGACTAGTGGCGGAACCACGAAACGATCGCAGCGCGCGTCATGGCCAAAAAAGGAACTTTCGGCAGACCAGCTGTCACTTTTTACCAGCGAAATTTACGTTTTTAATTGGCAAAGTGCCTTGCAGCAAAAGCCACAAAACACAAAAAAAAAATGTCCGCCGTATTTGTAACCGCTAGTTGGCGCTGTCATCGCGCACCCAGCGAATAAATAACAGAGTTCTGAGATCTTTAAAAAATAGAATTGAGGACGTCCTTCCTTTCGTTAACTGTCGAGGTGGCTTGTAATGGAAACGTAAAGGCTAAGCATAAATTAGTTTTTATCAGAATAAAGATTACAGTAGACTAGCGTCATCATGCCTCATGACATGACACTAGCTGGTACAACCTTGGCAGGCGCGAAAATACTGTACCTACTGTTTTGAGATATAATATTGAATGAAGATATAGTTATTTGAGATGAAGCTAGAGGTCCTGGGTTCGAATCCCGGTAAGGGCATTTATTTGTGTGATGAGCACGAATATTTGTTCCTGAGTCATGGATGTTTTCTATGTATTTAAGTATTTGTACTATTAAATATATCGTCGTCTAGTGTCCATAACACAAGCCTTATTGAGCTTACTGTGGGGATAGTTCGATTTGTGTAAGATTGTCCCCTAATAATATTTATATTTATATTTTAATATTTACAACAGGTGCTCTATTTCACATGTTAATCATTAATCATAACGACATGGTAGGATAAATAGAATAACATATACAAAAACTGTGCAATTCTGACAATATTACATACATACGGGTCGAATTGAAAACCTCTTTTTAGGGTTCCGTACCAAAATGGTAAAGAGGAACTCTATGGTGCGACTCTGTCTGTCTGTCACAGCCAGATATCTCAGGAACTACTGCTGCTATCAATTTGAAATTTGGAATACTTTTAAAAGTCGCTACCCCAAAAAATTGAGAACAAACTTAAGCCTACTGGACATAAAAAAAGCTTATACCATTTTAACTTTTTTTGAAGTAGGTTAAAATGACGAGCAATTTTAAATGACAAGAAAATGCAGATGCGACAAAACAAAATTGTGTTTTAATTATGTCTTACTTTATTTTTATTATTTTACCAAAGTTATCGTTGGTTGAATGACAGTAAATAAAGAACAGAATTGAAAAAGAAACTTATTTAAAAATATTTTACATCAGAGGATACGACATTACTTCTATGAACTGAAATACAATGATAAAAATGCTAGAAACTCGTCTACACATAGTCAAAGTGATATACAGGAAGTATAGTCGGATGGACGGACAGAGTCTATTACTTAAAGCTCGTATACGGACGACATGTTGCCAGAGACAGTGGCAACTGCAGCCATCTCCACCTCGGCAGTAGACATCGACGCATTGGCAGCAGTAGGCGTATGATGTTACGCTTTGTCCCGCGATAAATAAATGATAAAACATCCGTCATGTTCTGACAAATAGTGTTTGAGAGTGATGGATGCTTTATCATTTATTTATCACGCGGCAAAGCGTAGCATCACAAGCCTACAGTTGTTGCTGCAAGTTCAAGCGTCTCCATTGGCACAGTTCGTCTTTATACTTTGCCATTGCTCGACGACTGCCATGAACAGGGTATATACTCTAAAGACTGAATCTTTTCTCGAAGTCCTTATCGCGACGTCCCTCTAGCTCTCCTTCTACTTTATTTGTGTGTGCTGGTCGGTAAGATATAAACGTCGAACAAAGCCGTTCGGAATACAGGTGGTCGTCGTTGGAAGCACGATACCCATGTAGTTCAAAGTTCGTATGGCGCCGTCCCTCTACTTCTCCTGTCATAGTTTATTTGTGTAAGCGGATCGGCACGATACGAACTTCGAATAAAACGCTTCGGGATATAGCCTGCGGTCAATGGCAACATGCTACTCAAGTATAAGAGCCCTTATAGCCCAACGGTGTTGCAGGGTATCGTTTCCGTGTCCTGGTTACGTCAGGATAAGATGTCTCAGATCCTGGTGCGCCACGTATTGCACTGAGCTCTCCTCGATGGCTCGCACGGTGTTGTACACCAGGAAGAGTAAGTATACGTTCAGACCTGTAAGGAACATAAAAAAAATGAAATGGAGAACTATTTAAGTATTTATAGAACTTATTAGAAAGGACACAGTGCTGTTCTGGTTAATCTAAGTTGCTTGAGTCGAAAGGAATGTAAATTCTCTCTCTCTTGACACTGTATAATGTGAAATTACAGGCAAAAGAGATTGTCAGTGTTTGATTAGTTAGTTTTCAAATTCAAAAGATGAATTGAAATGGTTTTCAGTGAATACAATTACGATAACAATTTAGCAAAAGCGTAATCACTAGAATTGCTATAATGATTGAGTAGGCGTCGAACGAACACCAAACAAGATTCATAGAGCTCAAATTAACAACGATATATAGCTCGGTTGGACAATAACGACTTATTTAATTTATTTTTCATAAAACTATTCCATAAGGAAAGATGAAACAAAAGTCACATTCTATCGCAATAATAGAACTTGACCATGGAGCGAGGAAAATGGCGTCTACATTATGACCAAGAGCAAAGTTTTTGAAACTGTGATAACTAAATCTTATTCTATAAAAGAATAGTTGTTGTTGACTAAAATGCACTTGCGCGAGTTTTGTAACGCTGTATCGAATAAAGTATGTGTAAAAGCTAAAGCTACCGATCGCCGTTTAATGATAACGACGAAAATAGTTTGTATATTTATTTATATTTGACCTTGTTATGCAATAGTATGTCCAGATGGTCAGGTACATAGGACTTCGATAGCACTTGACACATTATTGCGTAACACTGTCCATTTATACCCACTAAGCCACAATTAACATGTTGTTATGAAGGAAGTGTGTCAGTAAACTCTACAGACGTCAAAGGCGGAAAACCATGTGGAGTGAACAGCTTTGCTGCTTAGAGTAACGACCTCATGGGGTCACGGTCCTCAGTGATAACGAAACGAGGAAGAAGACAGATTAACCTGTAAGTGTGTCCGTGTCCTAATCATCATCATTTCAGCCTAAAGATGTCCACTGCTGGACATAGGCCTTCCCCAAGGATCTCCACGATTGCCGGCTTTGTGCTGCTATTATCCAGCGGCTTCCCGCGGTTTTCACCAGATCGTCGGTCCACCTTGTGGGAGGCCTACCAACATTTCGTCTTCCAGTACGTGGTCGCCACTCGAGAACCTTACTACCCCAGCGGCCATCAGTTCTGCGAGCAATATACCCTGCCCATTGCCACTTAAGGTTCGCAATTCGTTGAGATATATGGGTAACCTTAGTTCTTCTACGGATCTCCTCGTTCCTGATTCGATCTCGGAGAGAAACCCCGAGCATAGCTCTTTCCATTGCCCTTTGTGCGACCTTGAGCCTTCTTATGAGGCCCATTGTAAACGACCACGTCTCTGTTCCACGTGTCCTAATGACAAGCGGCAAAGTGGTACATTATGCTTGGGGACGTATATGGGTCATACTTAAAAAGAAGAAGTACACGGCGTTTTCAAGATACTCGTCGATGTCCAGGTACAAGAGGTCCACGCACAGCGTCATCAGCTGGAACACCAGCCCGAAGTATAGATAGCTTTTCAGCAGGCTCTGCTTTCTCTGAAAACAGCCAAATTATCCATTTAGAATGCAATAATCATCATTATTTGTCGTTATTTCAACCTTGAGACGTTCACTGGTAAACATAAGTCTCCCCCAAAGACTTTCACAACCACCGAGCCATCAGAATATTATTTGCCACCGGGTCAGCGCCATGAGGGGCCTAGATAATGTAGATGGATATTTAGCATTTTAGACGAAAAAGTCACGTTGACAGATTATTTTGCTAGGAAAATTTCATAAATAACATATCTAACTCATGGGCACATTGCACATGTTCTTTGATCATGTGATTTATATTTTATATACCTGTTATACTGCGCTAGAACTGTGTATAGGAAATGTATGCAAGCGTAGGTGACTGTAATGTCTTCAGGAAGTAACCGCCACGGGCCATCAGTGTATAAGTGAGATAAGTAGCCTACATGTCGGATTATTTTGGTTGCTACAAAGACTGCTTCCTATCCAAGATATAGTCGCTGCGTAGATCTTGTGCCAAACAACAGATGACTACTAAATATGTCAACTATAAGAAGTGGATACGGGTTATATCGCAGCAGTGGGCATCGCTGATCGATGGGTTCTTATGGGGTGGTCACACATTGGAAGATGCAGGGCCCTCTTCAAGAAGGCCTGCATACCGGGAAGCCAAGTATTCGGTGAAAATTAAGAAAGTCGTCTGGGGGTAACACAGGATCGGTCATGGTGGAGTTGTTTCAGATAATTTTGGTAGATTCTACCCGGTGGACTTGGTGCTCTAAGGTCGTCGCTGGCTGCACCGTAACAATCATGGACAAGCAACTGATATGAAGCCTTAGAAAGCCTTTCTATTCCTAAAATAATACTAAACGAAGCAATAAGTGCATCGATTGGTGAAGTACGGAAGGATGTACAGCTCTTGCGATCTTTTAGCACCGATCGATGTACTTAATGTTTCGTTTAGTATTATGTTATGGCCACTGTGACAACCAACCCGCGAGACAACCATACCCGGTCTCCCCTATATCAGGCAGCATCTAGTTCAGTGGTTCTTAACCTTTTAGCGACGAAGGAAGGAATTTGACAAAATTGCGTCTTGCCACGGACCACCAACTGTTAGGAGGTAATGTAAAGTGTATATGTTTAAAGATAATACAGTATTTTTTCGGATGGCTACGCGAACTACTTCGGGTGCTTCCAGGGACCAACAGTGGTGCGCGGACCACCGGTTAAAAACCACTGATCTAGTTGGTTGGTACCTTATGCGCTCCCACAAGCAGTACGATGTACATCACGACGTCCGTCACCAGAAAGGCAATGGTCAGCGGCAGGTGCACGAGAGGATCCATGCGGGGCGGGAGCTGCTCGCTTTCACCATCCTTCGTCACCTCCTCCACCAGTAGGAAGAGGAAGAACGGGAACACGAGAAGTGTGAGCACCTGATAAAAAAGTCAAGCTAAATGTTCTCATACAGTGATGTCACTTTACTAACAACAGACGTCGACGACTGTAGCCGAAAAGCACCGACACTCGACAGTAGTTGTTGTCTCTGTAGTTGGGTAATATGTCACCCGTGTGTAAGAGCTCTAACTTAGCTAGGTGTAATACCTCAGGCTACTTTTTGACTCAGAGAATGGACATGGACAATGGATATCGTTAGATGTGACTGTCATAACTTATATTATACATTTGACCTTAATGTAACATAATAGGTTCAACATTATTCAGTTCTATTTAGTAATTAGAACTTTAGGTACGATCAAATAAACTCAATGCTTACTCTTTGTTGAAGATAACATGCAATATCTGACAATCAAATTTGTGAATAGTGTTTTTATTAGATTAACACTAATTCAAATAGGCACTTAAATACAGTGAGACATTTTGTTGGGTAATTACCAGCAAATGTTTCAATGCCTTCGGCACTCAGTTCAGATGTCTTTCCATCTGTCTGTCTCTAATCACATGCCAAGGAGTAGGTGGTCGTATTTTTTAAAACTCGTATTGTTTTTTTGACCTTAACACATAAACTCAAAACTACAGAAGTGTTTTGGTCCTTAATTAATTATGTCGGGCTATGGCTACTACTTACCAGATTAACATATCCAAATATAATCACTCCTTTTCGTATCGGAACACAGAAACAGCACTTCCTAACTATCGGGATGGTCGGACATTTTGTTTGGCACCATTTCATCGCGCAAACGTGACTGTTACCCCAGTCGGAGCCTTAGTCGTGACTTCATAAGGTTTGTAAAGATGAAAAGCTAGGTTTATTGAAGTCTTGATTTAGTTGTCCAGCCACACCGGTGTCTCTCGGCCGACTGGCAAGACGGCAATCATTGTGGACATCCCGTTTATAATGGAACGTTTCCTCTGGAGCTACCATGGTTTTGAATATAAATGAGGACGGTTTTGATCCGTAAAGTTTTAGACTGAACGGGACAACACTGGCCTTGTTTAAAGTATGTACGAGTCTAATCAGACTTTTCTGATGGTGACGCTTTTTTAATAGTAAGTGTAGGGCGGAGTTGAGTTCCATGTTCTTGACTTAGAGATAGACGGTGTGTTAATAAAGTACACAGCGTTTAGTTCTATAATGCACTACACTGTCTAATTGTTTCACAATATCTCCACCAGAGATGGGCATTATTCGAATACATTTTTATTTAAATGATCATTCGAATAAAAAATAATTCACGATATTTTTATTCGCGGATGATTTATTCGTGACTAAATCATCCGCGAATAAATTATTCGAATAATGCCCATCTCTCCATCTAGTAACAATATCCTCTTTCTAAAGGTAGATGATGGTTGTATTTGTTTATGTATTGATATTTATAATAACACGTCTATGTATCTGTCCTAGTTAAACTCGTCAAAGTTCAGTTAGTGGGTCCGCGGTACTTTGTTGTAGTTTTCATAATCTTTTGCCCGCTGATCCTTTGAAATCCTTTCATATGACAACCGACGTTGCCAACGCAGGGAGGCTAGTTAACCATCGCAAACTCGATGTTGGTTGACCAAACAAATTAATTAACTTTTACAAATGAAAAATTAGGTATTGATATTATACATTCAAGAAATTGTCACAAAATCCTATGAATGATATTCCTTTACGCTAGTTAGATCTCAGGTATGAAATCTTGAGTCGCATGTATTTGTGTTAATACGCGCGAAGGAAGATATCTATTAGGCGTCTGGCATTCCGAGAAGATTGGCCCAGACCTTAGAAATCTTGATCTAGATAAACTGTCATGTAAGTAGGTAGCTGTTAGTCGCACGATCCTACTGTTCAAAGTACAGGTTCCAACATCTTAAATATCTACATATTTTATGTATTTGGTGGGTGATAACTAATTAAAGCGATCTATATCGGCTGGTTTATGCGCATATTGTTTCTTCTAACATCGTATGCTCGAAAATTTATCGTTATGTAATGAAAATGTATAATCGTAAATTCCTAAGAAATGTTTGTTGCCAGTTTTAGTGCCCAAACGATAATTCAACCAAAACAATTTTAGACTATGAGACGAGCTCCTCCTTAGTATTAGTAGTGGGAGGGAACAGGGTGATTGTACTATCTCGGAAAGGCTTGGAATAGTCAGACAAATTTAACAGTGATTTAACTGACGTTTTTTGTAGTAGCAAAATTGATGAGGGGCAGCCCTCAAGCTTTCCAATTAATTAAAAATGGACCGAAAAATAATACAATAGTACACACCAGACAAGAATTTCATAAAATTTAAAAGTCAATAGTAAAAATTCGTAATAAATTTTCGTTAAAAAAATGCTTTGCGAATATGCAATATACACTATGTAATGATTCTTCGACTATAACATTATTGTAGTAAATCAGTTTTTTTTTTATATTTTTTGATTTTCTAAATCACTTTTCAGCCTCTCCAGTTCTTGGACAGGGAACAGCGGTGTCTTCAGAGCCACCTCTTCCTCAGAGTCAGAGTCCGTGTAGACATCACATCTTTTGTCCCGCTCCTCCGCTATGGGAACGTCAAGAACAACACTAGTCTCTCCTTGACCGTTGACAAAGTAAGCTCTTGGGTTCTTCAACTTTAGTATTTCGCTTCTGATAAGTAGGATGAAGTAGATATCGAGGACTGTAACAATAATACAATAATAGTATATTAGAGACGGCTTTTTTTAAATGTTTTCAATTCTAATTATGACAAAAAATAAAATATAAAGTATAAAGACAGACTAGTAGTCAAACTTCGGCCGTTTAGGAGCGCGCCATACGTATGCAACGTTGAGGCGCAGACAGTGCGATCCGTACTGGAGCATTCTTAAAACTTTGCTTGTAGTGAGTTCGTTCATGACGCGCACACATACAAGTGCGCGCAGGGCCGGATTTGGAGGTGTGAAGGCCCTGGGGCAACGAAGGAGCGGAGGCCCCTAACCACAGACCACCTCCACTAGACGGAGCATGCCATACGACACGAGCTCACCACGCATATGTGCGATTAAATATCGGTAGATATTACTAGTACAACGCGTGTTTCACATCTTTTTTATCATTTTATGTTTTGAGATTGTCGTCGGATTGAACAGAAATATTATTATATATTATTTCACGTTTGGTGCACACACAAGTCAGAAACATGGTCGCAACTGAAAGAGCGGCTGGTCGCGTAATGTCGTAATGCTATACGATTGACCATATCTGATGTGAGCGCACGCCGCCCAATATGCTCCGTCTAGTGGAGGTAGTCTGTGCCCCTAACGGACTAGTGGAGGCCCCTACTGATTAGGCAAGTGTTGTGGAGGCCCGGGGCAGTAGCCCCGCTTGCCCTCTCCCAAATCCGGCCCTGAGTGCGCCCCCTTTCGTAGGAAGAAAAATTACTGCTATATACTGTAATATCAGCCAACTGATTAACTGTACACTTGTACAAACGTTTTGTTGAGTTAAGTTTGGTGACAAAGCTAGTGTTTGGTTTTAGTAAGTGTAAGCAAAAAATCTCGTTCGAACGAGATTTTTCGCTTGAACTTTAAATTTTACAGTAATGTTTCTCACAATATTTCTCAATAAAAAAAATATATACGCTGGAGATGAAAAAACACAATCTTAAAACGTACAGAAAATAATCTGAACCGGCAGCGTTACAACGTCAAAAGCTTATTAATAGAGGTAAGTAGTTGGTTAAACAAGTTCTATGCCCACATTCTTCTCGATGAGCAATTTTTCAATAAGCACATCCATTGGTATCTTCCAGACACTATATTTCTGTAAGATTAGTTTAATATTTTTACTACAGCCATTAAACATTTTCGCTGATTGCTCAAAGTGAGCAACGGTCCAGCGGGATTGGTTGAAACGGTTCAACCAGTCCTTATGTAGAGTGTGTGGTCGAGCTATTGGGAATAAAAAAAAATATATCGCTTCGCTAATCCGCGATATGATAACGTATTAGTCAATTATAGAGAGGCGAAACACGTGTCGAGTTTTGTATGTTTGGTGGTGGGTTCTTATAGTTATTAGCATGTTTTTAGGGTTCCGTAGCCAAAATGGCAAAAACGGAACCCTTATAGTTTTGTCATGTCCGTCCGTCTGTCTGTCTGTCTGTCCGTATGTCACAGGCATTTTACTTAGAAACTACATGATGGATATTGATGAAATTTGGAATATAGGTGTGTTTTATGAGCCGCTACTTAGTTTGGTATATAAATAATTAAAATAAATATTTTTAGGGGGGGCACTCCATACATGTTAAAGACAGTAAAAAAAATTTTTTTCAGCATATATCAACGTGTGGTACATAGTTCGACAGCTCTTTCAAAAACACTATAAGGTTCCTAAGTAATGTTTTTGATTAAGTGAATGTATTTGGAAATAATCGCTCCGAAAGTTGTGTGAATTGTGTCCCCCCCCCTCTATTTTCTAAACCGTGCGTCCGAAAAATATGAAAAAAATCACGAAGGTAACGCTTAATTAATACTTTTAACGAAAATTATTTTCAACAAGATCGAATTAACTGTTTTTGAGTTATTGCCGATAAACTGCGCTTCTCAACAAAAGGACGTAATTGCTATGAAGATACGCTCTTTTGTTGTTGTACTTTTTTTACATCGTATTTTTTACCTTATAGTTACGGCTATGGAACCCTACACTGAGCATGGTCCGACATGCTCTTGGCCAGTTTTTAATTTTGTATGTGAATGCATGGAAAACACGCAAGTAATTATAACAGGCTAGTACTAATTGACTAACACGTTATCATATCGCGGATAAGCAAAGCAATATTTTTGTTTTAATTAACATCGATTTCCGCATAGTAACGCTTGATTCAATCAATTAGAATTAGAAAATATTTATTGCCATAAAAAATACGTTACAACAAAAATAACCTAAAAACTACAAACCAAGAAACAAGTAAAAAAAGAAAAAGGAACTTACTTAATTACGAGCTATTGGGAGTTTTAGTTGTCGGTTCGCAACCCCTAGCCCAGCTAAGAAGACCCCGAAAAGAAACTTAGTAGATCCCGACCGTAGTCCGAGTGCTTTTTTTTCAAAACGTTCCATTCTTATATTTTCTAAAGTTTAGGCCGTTAGTTTATTTGACAACTGATTTTCTTGCTTAAAAACGTTTTAATTCATATAAGGTATACGTCTGAGTGCTCGACACTGCCTAGTAGTTGCCATCTTGTTAAGTCATTAGCAATAGAGGTGATAGCAGGGTGTCAAGTATAGGGCATTAGCTTGTCAAACACTAGGACGTTTACCTTAAACTTACTTATGCTGGCCACGATGGATATATCCGCCGAGAGGGAGGAAAGGCCAAGGTTGTAGTATTCTTCTTTGTAGAGCAGAGTTAGTACAACCTGCAAGGTGATCAGGATAAGGTAGGCAACAACGGTCAGCGCCAGCGCGAATATGCTGAAGGAGAAGTAGATTCGCAGCAGCTTGTAGTTCTTCTGTAATTAATAAGGTTATATTATTAAACAATGAGGTTTAAGTATGCCACTCCATACTTACTATACTCTTTGGCCACACCTGGCGATTAAGTGGCTTTTTCCGCACGCTACGCGTACGGAAAAAGCCGCTTTCTGGCCAAGTGTAGACACAAAATGATGTAGGGGAGACCGGGTATGGTTGTCTCACGGGTTGGTTGTCACAGCAGCCATTAAATAATACGAAACGAAGGAATAAGTGCATCGATTGGTGAAGTAGGGAAGGAGGTGAAGCTCTTGCGATGTTTTAACACCGAGCGATGCAATTATTCCTTCGTTTCGTATTATTTAATGGCTGCTGTGACAACCAACCCGTGAGACAACCATACCCGGTCTCCCCTACACAACACCGCGGAGGTAGGTAATAAAGAAAGCCCTCGATCGTATATTTACGTCCCTCGCTTGCAGCTCGGGGCACAAACTCTGCGATCTCGACTTTTCATTGTTTCACCACCCTAGTTGTCTATCTTAGCAATAGGTAGTTTTGATTGTATTTTACTTTTAGGATTTAGTTTTATTTTTACTTTCAGATTATATTATTTAGTTTAGGATTTAGGAGTACTAGTGATTGGGAAGAACCTAACCTAATCTGTAACATGTGTGGTAATGGGACCATTTTTAACGAATCGGTTTTTTAAACCTTTTCAACCATTTATTTTGACGACCTAATTGAAGACGCCGAAAACAGGCAAAATTGATGATCTTACTTATATCATAAATGTGAGAGATTTGGATTTTTGTTACTAAATTACGCGGTACCTAACATTTGATTGGATTGAGAGTAATTTATCATAAAATTAGGCAGACCGAGTCCGGGATTGCTAGTACCGTAAACCGGGGTTACTTTAAAATGCAGGGGCGACTTTGCAAAAGCAGTTTCCCTTTTATATAATCGATTTTTCTATTGCTAAACTCAATATACGAAATGCTTTGGTTGATTTTGCAGCTGATTATCAAATTGCAACCAGGTAATGAAATATAAATACCATGTTACATATTAAATCTAGCAAAATAGCCCCATTTTGTCGCCCCGTTTTACGGTATAAACATATAATATGGCAAAGCTCACATGTTACTCACCTTATGGGCCCCAATTACGAATATGACAGAGAACACCACATTGGCTACGAGGAAACTCAGCAGGGCCAGCAGGATTGCAAACCCTTTTGCACTGAACTGCGTCCCGACTTCATGGAGTATCAATAGGAAATACGAAACTGCGAAAATCTGAAAAGAAAACATCGATAAACTAGAGGCTGCCCCAAACATAGATCGCTAGCCTAGGAAACCGTACCTTGATCGATTTCAGGCGTTTTCCAGGGTAACTCGATTTTTACCGCATTATATTTTTACCGGACTATTGAGTGACCACAACTTTTGATTAAATCATGTGTAGCCTCGATACTGTATATCGTTTATAATAAACATTAATTATGATCACCACTGCTTGCTGCTATTATTTGCCGGAACATGAATGAAAGAAAAAATCTCCGTGGTCGAAACGCTCTGAAATTAACTCAAAAAAATCGAGACAAGAGAGACGAGACGAGAGACAAAAATTGAGTTTAAAATTTTACTATAGTAAATATTATGATACTCTTAAAAGTTTGGGAACCGCTAGTCTAGACTAAACTCATACATAAAGCATTCGATACCCAATTCACATTCCTATACATGTGTTGAATGCCTAAAGATGTTGATTGGTATATGTATTTCTGACCGTTTTTGGTTCTGTTATACATAGTGGTTTCAGCTGAGTTACTTGATGTTAGTCATCATTTAGAAGATGAATGTGTCCAAACTGATAATAAAAAAGTTATTCACGTTATATTTAGGTAATAAAAGCTGTATACATAATTACATAATATATTCGTGAGTCATATCATCATAATTTTTTCACTTACTTTACGCGCTATATAAATATAATCAAATGAATTATGTTTTTAACTCGAATAAAATGTTTCATATACCCGTATTCTCTAAAATTGCTTTAAACTCTAAATCATCAATACGGTCATAATTCGACTTGAAAGTGTTTCAAGACTTCTAAGGTCGCAAATGATCCATTTATGAGGCCTATGACTTACGCCCCCCTTAAAATGTAAAAAAATCACAAAAATGTAGGTATACTTACTTACCAGCCTCAAATATCCCCAAACGATCAAGCCTTTCCTCAAAGGTATGCAGCAGCAACATTTAGACAACACTGGCATGTCACAACACATTTTGCGTAATCGTTACGTTTTTATAAGCTATTAACAATCATATGAAATGGCAATATCCCTACGAAGTCTCTTTACGTGTGGATGGAATGATATTACTAAGCACAACAAGATAGATTGTGCTCAGATGCGCGTGTGACCTATAACACTTTGATAAAATGGACCGATCGAGTGCATTACATGTTTACTGCCGAGTCCCAGGTTTGGCTTCTTTCAAATGAGGTCGAGTGAGGCTATCCCGTTTGTAAGGGGATTACCTATGTCAAACCGATGTAACTACCATACACTCACGAACAATAAATTCGTGTCATTTTCTATATGTTCTTAGAAAATGACCAGAATTCATTATTCTTCAGTATATGTGCACAACAGTGGCGTGGCGTAAAAGATATCCTTGGGCAAGCCGGTGCAGATTTGGCGTACATTTTCCTTAAGAGCTGTATAATAAGGTGCTCAAATACCTGATATTAGGCAAGCCGGCAGGGGTAGGAATCGAGTTCTTTGAACGCCACGCTACTGGTGCACAATCATACACACACACACACCCACATACGATCACACAATTTACTACACTGAGTAAATACGTGCCCTGCAAAATTCATCGGGTGACAACCAAAACTTATTAATTACGTTAAAAAAATTAAAGTAACAATCAACATCATTAGACTAACAGCACGGTTTGTATTACAATAATTTCAATGTTTTATATTGTTAGTGAGTTTTGGTTATCTCCCGATGAAATAAACTGATTAAAATAACAACTACCTGGTACTCGTGTAGTAGATTGTGTCACAAGGTAGCAAAATAATGTATTCACGGCGAGTGCGTAAAATTGAATCCAGGGCGAAACGAACGATTCTATAATAGAATCCTGAGCGTAGCCAGGGATTTAAAAGTAGAATCTTGAGGAGGGCTAATAGGGATTCCACACAATTAAAACAAATCTCTAGTGCGGGATTCCGCAGTTGTAATATTCAACTTAAAGGCAAAGAAACGATATTCTACATGTATTCATGTTTATTCTTTTGATGTAAACACTTAAGGATTCCTTTCTAAGATTACTGACAGTTACATCTTTTTCGGTATGATTTAAAGTACCGTGGACTGGGATTACCTTGATTCACGGGGTAACATTTATCATCGATCAGTCCACGGTAATGAAAGTTCGGCCGATCTCGCTATTTGTTTTAAATGACAATATCTTTTCCAATAAAATGGTCAACTTAAGATACAGCGTGTCTTCTTGTACACTTATTAATCAACCTTATTTCTAGACCTTGACGTATCCTGACGTCGTGCATTCACCAGCATCATCTGTCTCGTCCGTGCGGTCGGTGTCTGTGACCGGACGTACCGTGCACTGCGCCTCGGCAGCCGACGGGTTCGTGAACTGGAACTCCACCGTTTGTCCTTGCAGCTTTATCATCAAGCTGCGTATGAGTAATATCCAGTATATTTGGACAACTGAAACGAAACTAGTGTTGATCAGGCTAGGTAAAGGGGATGAACTCCCTTAACTCTTCACAAAATTGTACTTATTTTCAGTTCATCAATTTTATTCCACCTCTTCTGTTAAACATAGGCCTTCCCCAAATGAATTTACAACAAACGATCCATCGACTTCTTGTCGGAGCATTCTTTTGCGAAACATTTGTAAACAAGTAAGCTTTGTAAAGCTTACTTGAGGAGAGGACGCTTTTTTAGACTATCTGGTCCGGTATGCTGCGTCTTCTGGTTCGTGGTTATCGATTTCAGTTTTTCGACCTATACACCTAGCCACTACTACTTTAACTTTCTTACTCCGTAATTCGGGGCATCATCAAGAGATGCTGGTTATCTTGACGATCCGGAGTCCATACACCTCGAATAAATTTAGTCATGTATATGCCGCACAACGTGGTTTCATTAATAATTAAGACTTTTGCTAGGGATTGAGAGACATACATCTTGTAAGACGGAATAGCCCCAATTTTTCGGGAAATTCCGTCTAGCTACCTGTTTTAAAAAATATATTTATGCCACACCTGGTCATGCCGCTTGCGCGTACGGAAAAAGCCGCTTTCTGGCCAAGTGTAGACATAAAATGATGTACACAACACGGGAGGTAATAAAGAAAGCCCTCGATCGCATATTTACGTCCCTCGCTTGCAGCTGGGGCCGCAAACTTCTGCGATCTTTATTTGTATCACCATCCTGCGGCCTTTATTTGTATTACCATCCTAGTTGTGTAATGTACTATATATTCCCCAAAGTAACACTAGAATACGATGGCAGGCGCAACGGGGGCCGGCCCACCACAAGATGGTCTAACAACCTGTTTAAATTCGATGAGTGTCGATGGACGTAAAGTGCGTACGACCGTTAATTGTAGAAGTCTTTGGGGAAGACTTCTGTTGACGATGATGATGAAGCCAAAATTATAATTACTTACAAAATATAGCAAACTGGACACAAAAGCCAGGGAGCGTGATGGACAGAATTAAGGAGTAATGGGCGTCCATCGCCATCAGTCGCAGAGCCAGGCTGATGTCGGTGTACGCCAGCCAGCAGAAACCAACCAGCGCCAGACCCAGCCACACCATACTGTAGATATACGTTATCTTGACAAACTTGATGTTTTTCTGAAATAAATATACTAACATGAAGTTAGTGGTACCCTCGTGAATATGGACGTTACGATAATGTACGAAACGGCGAGGTAAATATGCATATATGTAACCACTTTATGAAATACAATTAAGGTAAATGAAACCAGTACAAAGGTGAACTTATAATGAATCTCTGACAGATATATTATTTAATCTAAAACAAATAACAATAAACCGCACACAAAAGACAAGTGAAAAGAAAATAAAATTAACAACACCGGAATGCACAGTTTTCGTCGCTCAATTTTGAGTTCCTTGAGCCTACAAGACAAAAATACATAAGTATCAACTTTTGTTGAAGTGTGTCAACATTGGGAATTTTTTGTCAGTAACTATAGATTAGGCTCGATTTATTCTAATTATGTGAATCGATTGACCACAATAAATACATCGCAATTAAATTAACAATAACTGAAAACATTTCTAATAAGTAAAAACTACAAAACATACCTGATGGCTTCCCACGATCAAAATAATGTTGAAAGCAACGTCGGTCATTAAAAACATTATTTCTATAAGCACTATGGCCAATGTTCCGAAAACCATTGTGATGAATAACAGCAAACTGATTGCGGCCATATTGAGAACCTGCAAAATGTCATTTAGGTCATACTATAATAGGGAATATGCATGATATTTTCTGTTTACTCTAATAAAAGCTCGTTCATGTACACCGTGGGTACTAGTAGAGTAACCCGACAAACTTTAACTATAGATTCTAATAACTATTAGGAGTAAAAAAAGTAATGTGATTTATAGTCGAAAAACGCTTACTTTCAGAGATATTAATTATTTTTTAAATGAAAGCTCCCAAGTGTGTAACAAACCCTAATAAATGTGACTAAGATAGTTTTACTAATTTTTTTAAATCCTTTAACTAAACAGCAATTAACCTTCGCAGTATTTGATGGTAAGCGACTACGAGGCCAAAAAATTGACCTTTCGTTTCCATGCCATGTAGGGTAACACATTAACCCCTATGTTAAAAAAAATAAATACAGCAATGTATTTAATTGTTGCTAATTTTCTAACAAAACAAATAATTAAAGTCCTAAAGTGTGGTTACACTCCATTAAATACCTAAGTGTCATACCTGTCACTCGTATTTTCTTTGACAACTGACAATTACTAATCAAAACACGTTTTCTTCATAAATATTGCGGCATGTGACGGATAACCAAAGAGGAAAGTGTTCATTTGAAAATCTTTAAACCTCTTTGTTTATTATTATCGTAGGATAACCACGTTAAGCCAACAAAAATGGGATACATTAATAATTAAAAAAAACATACTTCTGATTATTTTAAAAGTATGAGACCTTAATTGAGGGGCTAAGTTTAGGGGATATGTATGTAAAACATTCATTTTGTATTACCAATTCGAAGTCACCCTGTATAGTCACATGGATTGGAAAATACTAAATTATCATAATACAAAAGAAATAAAGAAAAAATGTATAAAAAATATAAAGTTATGCGACCACAAAGATTAAAAAAAGCGATATTTTTTTATCGTCTTAAAGAAAAATTAAAGTCAATTTCGGAATGCTTAAATAACACTAAAAAAATAAATGTATGACAACTATGTGCTTAAACGCACTTTTTCGTGCTCAAAATGGCAAAATGCTATTTTTTTCATACAGACTTAGTACAGCTACGGAGCAGATGACGTCATAAGTTCCTACCGTTTTGTATAGATCAATGCTCAGTGCGATCTGCTACTTTTGATTACAATTTGTGGCTGTTATACTTATACAAAATGTATTAGGTGTCATATAGATATTTGTTCCTTACAAATAGTAGAATCGATTTACGACAGAAAAAAAAATCGAGTCAACAGGCGAATTGCAATTTATTTAAATCGCACGTTCCAAAGTAGACTAGCATTCAAATTGTGACCGAGCGGCGAACCGCCACATGCGGTTAGCGATTAAAATTGACCGAGCAAATGCTTAACCGCACGGCTATCTCGTGTAAAACTCAGGCAGCTCGTCTGCTCATTTGCCACTTATAACGTAAAAAAAAATATTGCCGATAACAATTTTAGGAAATATTTCTTCAGGTCATTTACAAGACGACTTTTACTCACCACTTTTATATATCCCCAACCGATCAGACCCCTTCTTAAAGGTATGCAAAAGCAGCATCTTTTGAACTCGGGAGTCTCACGACGCATTCTGAACAATTTCTCAAACGGGTTCCAATGTATTTCCACCTTTTTCTCCTTCTGTGCCTCTTCTTCGTTTGAATGCATCATTATGAATTAATTTTAAAAGTCACGAATGGGGTAGTTTAGTAGTAGTTACACTGCATATAAAATCGACATAAAATTATTAACTTGGCTGTATCAGTCCCTGGTATTGTTGCTACTGCCCTTGCAGCGCAGAGACGTGTACTTGGCGGTGTGTCAGCCAAGTTCGTAGTGATTTGGATTACAACGTGATTATGATTATAAATAAAATAAATCAATATTGTGGGGACAATCTTACACCAACCAGCCTAGTCCTAAACTAAGCAATGCTTGCAGTATGGGTAGGTACTAGACGACGATATACAAACTTATATAGATAAATATGTACTTAAATAGATAGAAAACATCCAAGACTCAGGAACGAATACTCGTGCTCATCACACAAATATTTGCCCTTACCAGGATTTGAACCCGGGACCTAGAGGTCCCGGCTTCGTAGGCGGTGTCACTACCACTAGGCTAAATGTGTGTCACAAACGTGTGCTATATCATATGTTCATATTTATCAGTAAATCCTATTTAACGCTACTACATAATGTCTTTTTAGGCCAGTTTTAACATTAAAATATACATTTAAATTAAAACTCAATTCTTGTACATAATGATTCATTAAATTTGATGATTCATTGCAAAATTCTTTACTTTAAAATATATATATATTTTTTTTTCTATGTTGTTTTATGCTGTCATGAATAAATGTATTTTCTTTCTTTCTTTTCTTTCAAAATTATTTACGTCAGACCTGACCATAAAGTGGCAATAACCGCCCGCTACGCGTGTGGAAAATCCCATTTCATGGCCTAGGGGAGACGTAAAATTTTGTGCTTACCACGGGCGGTAATAAAGAAAGCCTCAGATCGCATAATTATCGCCTTTGTCTGGCTCGGACGTCAAATACCTGCAATCTGAGACATTGTTTGATTGATTTGTCTTTCTGTAACGCAAATAACAGGGCAATTTATTTGCCAGATTCTTGCATAGTGATAAAATATAGTCAGAAGAATGATATATATAATTTTATTTTCCCGGAAAAATGCGGTATCTGAGGAATAAGGAAAACAAGTTTGCCCATTCGATCGAAACCGCGGGAAAACCTAGTCGTCAATAGTTTTACCGACCAAGCCAATGTCTGTCACCGAGGGTGGTAGATAATTAATTGTTGTAAATGGGTGAATCAACTTTTCTTTGTCAACAAAATTTCACCTTCTCCGACTAAAATTGAAAGGAAATCTTTATTCGGATATTTTTTGAATAAAATTTATGCTCATTTAAAAAACAGACAATAAAGCTACGTAATCCAAGTATTTTTTATTACTTATAACTTGTTTATAAGCAGTGACCCAGTGGACATAGCTGTCCCCCACTTTTGTATGAAAATAAGGGTTCATCCGCTGGGTCACGCTATGTATTTGTTAAAAACGAGTTTTATTTTTATTTTTCCCTAATCCATCTCTAGATGTAAGATCTTGTTCCATTTAAATCATGTTAAAACATGCAAAAGGTAGACAAATAAGGAGAAAGGGCAATCTTTGCATAAAGCAAAAAAAAAGTTGATTCACCCATATATGTTTTTTTTATGACAATAAATTTATTCTATTTCTATGCTTGCAGACCAAACTTGGCATTTTTTTAAACATAATGCTTTTAGCGGCACTTCCAATTGCGTAGGAGTTAGAAGTGATAAAGAGTAAACATTTAGTACATTGTAATTATGATTTGCTGAATAACTGTAAGGTCATACCAAAGTATAAAGACAACCAAGTAGTTCGTCTTCGCCGTTTAGGAGCGCGCGACACCTGAGTTTCCTTAGGCAAACTCAGGTGTCGCGCGCTCCTAAACGGCGAAGACGAGGTTGACCTCGAACGATATGATATGAAACAGATCGCACACATCTGATGTAAATATTATTAAGTATAATAGTTTAAATAAATTAGTACTGGTAACGTGTACATGTAAGTAACGCAACGATATTTCGGCTCGTTTCATAAATAAAACCACTCTCGTGCTTAAGGCATTTTATGTAACAGTAGAATCAACTACTATTTAATTAAGAATTATCTACTCTATTTAATTGGTATAGTTTGATCAAAAAATTATCAAAAATTCTATAAACGACTTAAAATATAACATTTGTATAGGTACTAATAAAATACACACCTTTCGGGATCCTTAGGAATGCAGAAATATGATAATTCTGGATTTTGCGCACTATTCCTCAAACATCCGAACACACTGCAGTATATACGTCTTCTATACTTTGCTTCGTGCGCAGACATTTTGTACGTTCGACCGCTCGCGTCGATCCTCGCTCAGCCCTGACTAAGCACGCGGCATTGCTTGCCTGTGGTGCGTCCGTACACGGCGCGCACACATGCGCGCTCCCGGTGTACCTTTTATCGGAACAAAAACTACCGTATACCGTGGTCATACAAAATGAAATTATAGTATAACAATATAATACAAATATACTTAACACGATTACGATTTTGTACGATTTTGCTAATGGACAAGTTATTTCAAATATTAGCAACGTCCCGTCAAATGAGGGAATTTGGGACAAGTCAAAACTGTAGTTGAAGGAATGACTATCAGACTGGCTGTCTATTATGCAAGGATTATAAACGGTACAGTGTTGACAACAGCATTTCTGAAATAAACCAGTATTTTCTACGTCTAATGTTCGTCAAAAACTCCTCAAAGAAAAAGCTAAGGGCAGGTGGAGTAAGATTACGAACCGGCTCAGAGTCGCTTAACGTGCCATGGAGAGAGCTATGCTCAGAGTCTCTTTACGCTATTGAATCAGAAATGTGGAAATTCGTAGAAGAACTAAGGTAACCGACGTAGCTGCCAGAATTAACAAGTTAAACACTGTTTTTATATAAGTTTGCATTGCAATTTTTCTTTTGGCGTGCAATTAAGTATATTTGTATTATATTGTTAAAGTGGCAATAGGCTGGGCATATAGCTCAAAGAACCGATGGCCGATGGGTTGTAAAGGTTCTCGAGTAGAGACTATGAACCGAAAGGCCCCCTACAAGATAGTCTGACCTGTACCTCTAGCACAACTGTGACACGCGACTCTTTGTCGCGCGACAAATGCTACCTATATCTTTCCACTCAATATCGTGTGACAGTGACAGGTGATGCTCTATCGCGCGAGAAACGAAGTCGCGGCCAGTTATGCTAGACGTACTGGTTAGGGTCGCTAAAGGTCGATGGAGGCAGGAGGAGTGCGACCGTTCGTTCGTCGCAGCATTGGATATACCATGATTGAAATGATGATCATGATGATGAGATGAATAGGGTAGTAAATAGTATATGCCCCGTGATAATAACCCTCGTCGCCCCTGTCTGGTTCCACCAGAAGACCAGTGCCGGCTCTAGAATTGGCATTATGCTGAGGTGGGACCTTTTTGTGGCAGCGAGATTTTTATTTTTTGTGTTTTCTTGTTTTTTTTCTACTTTGTAACTATTTACTGTCATGAATAAATGTACTTTCTTTCTTTCTAATTTATTTTAACAGCCCAGCAGCATAGATACTTTAAAACAAAATTATTTTTTGTTATAATTCTGTCCCCCTCTGAAATCTTTTATATTTTCAGGCCCTTCATGAAAAAACGTTGCTCACCAATGTTTATAGGCTCAGACTATAGTTTCTCTTCTTCTTCTTCATCGTTCCCTCATTACTGAGGATCGCGACCAGCCATTGTTGATCTCCAATTAATCTATAGTTTAGTGATAAAGAAAGGATTTCCATTGCCATTAGGTATTGGCATAGTCTTAATTATCAACTTATTATAGTCGTTATGTGGGAGTTACCCGGTGCCGATAAGCGGGTATATGGAATGTGTTTATTTTATGCAGTAGTTATCTCTTCCTACGTAAACACCGCACTCTGACCTACGGATTTTCTAACATAACAGGCTATTTTGATGACAGATCAAATCAGCTTCTTTTTAACAAGTATCGAAACGCTCAGTAATTATGCAGTTTATTATGAAATACTTAAGATATCGTGGTCAAGGAGATACCTTATTTATATTTTTTACCATTTTAAAATCATTGGTGGCACGAAAATAAGTATAATTGATTTCATCTGAGCAGTTTCGGAAATTATTGGTTAGTGTTAATTTATTTATTTTAATTGCTGTCAAATACCTACCTGTATAACAGCTTAGGCAGCCATACTTCTAGTTTGAATGTTATAAGGGTTGTTAAGATCGACTTACCCTGAATTGTCGACAAACGTTTTATAGATTTCATTCATGGAAAGTATTTTTCTTTGAAAGAGTTTTTTTCTTTGGACGGACCACAAACCACTATTAATAACTAACTTCATAATGAAACCTTCAAAAATCATGAAAAATTTGCGATACCAAAGAAACAAATAACATTTACGTCATACCTGGCCATAAAGTGGAAATAACCGTCCGCTACGAATGCGGAAAATCTCACTTCATGGCCTGGGAGAGACGTAACATTTTGTACTTACCACGGGCGGTAATAAACGAGCCTCAGATCGCATAATCGCCCTATAGCCTTGGCTTGGGCGTCAAATACCTGCGATCTGAGACATTCTTTGTTTTACCGCCCTAGGTAAATAATGTATTATTTATTTGCGTGAAATAGCGTGAGATGTTTTGATTCATTTTATCCTAAACATCGTCTTCAGATACCTGACACTCAGTCATGTCTTGAGCAGTAGGCGTAGGTAGTCACGGAATGAAACGATCATTTATAAAGATCGTCACATTTATAAGTCTTAAGGTGATTCAAGTAGGTCTCTTTTCCATATAAAGATAAAGAGGATCATCAATATAAAACGGATAACTTTAAATAATATTAGTTTTTCGCCCTGTACTGTATCATAAATCATAATATAATAATTGCCTTGTCTTCCCGTTCTATTTATGGTGTTTCAGTGTTATATCTGCGGTTACCACGTTTTTAGTAGTTAGCTCTTGTTTTTTTTTCAATATGTCTTTACTTATTGACCAGTGAGCGGAGCTTCTCCGTTTCAGCTTGGACAAACTTTTATGCATTGTCTATCATGCATCGCATTTTTTAACCGATTCTCGTGAAATTTTGTGAGCAGATTCGATAATTTATGTACCTAGGTCTTACTTTTACTCAGTTTTTGGATTTTTTCAAAATTGCCTACAGCTCACAGAGCCACTTGTTTTATTATATTACTGTAGTTATTGTAGTAACGCCTAACTACAGTAAAAATTTGCTGCGTAGTATCGGCTTAAACATGTATACTGACCCTTATCATCTTGTGAGTATCAGAAGAGACGAGTAATCGGTCAGCAGCGACCGACGTGTGCACCATCTTACTGCGATTGCCAACCCTTATTTTCTTTGTGTAAGTCTTCTTTGATGTTGGTTATTCTTTCTCATTTGCTCAAAGTTTAGCTGGAAGAGTAAAACAATAAAGTGTTAATATACAGGATGTCCCTAAAAGCAACGTCGATAAGATAAGGGCTGATAGACCAGCTCATAAGACACTAGATTAAATAAATTGATCTCGGTAAAAATCTCTTAATTTTCGAGATATTGATATGGACGTTTTTGCAAAACTCGTACTAAGTGATACCCTGTCTCGGTTATTTGAGTGTCATGACTAAAATGTCAAGTATTTTTCAATTTTGTTTTTTGATATGGGTAGCCAAATAACTATGCTATTGGATGTAAGTAATTCCTATTTGTGTTAATTTCTTCATGCTGTGGCCACAGTAGAATTTACCAAAAAATATTTTTTAGATTTTTCCAAATTTCACCTCTGATTTCGAACGAGGGTGGTGGGTGGGACAACATGACGTAAAAAACTGGCCAAGAGCATTTCGGACCATGCTCAGTGTAGGGTTCCATAGCCGTAACTATAAGGTAAAAAATACGATGTAAAAAAAGTACAACAACAAAAGAGCGTATCTTCATAGCAATTACGTCCTTTTGTTGAGAAGCGCAGTTTATCGGCAATAACTCAAAAATGGTTAATCCGATATTGTTGAAAATAATTTTCGTTGAAAGTATTAATTAAGCGTTATCTTTGTGATTTTTTTTATATTTTTCGAACACACGGTTTAGAAGATAGAGGGGGGGGGGGGGCACAATTTTCACAAATTTCGGAGCGATTATTTCCAAAGACATTCACTTAATCAAAAAAATTACTTAGGAACCTTAAAATGTTTTTGAAAGAGCTGTCGAACTATGTACCACACGTTGATATTTGCTGATAAAAAAAATTTTAGCTTCTGTAACATGTATGGATGGAGTGCCCCCCTAAAAATATTTATTTTAATTGTTTAACTACCAAATTAAGTAGCGGCTCATACAAGACACCTATATTCCAAATTTCATCCATATCCATCATGTAGTTTTTGAGTAAAATGTGACATACGGACATACGGACAGACGGACAGACGGACGGACATGACGAAACTATAAGGGTTCCGTTTTTGCCATTTTGGCTACGGAACCCTAAAAATAGTGCATTTATTGAAATTTCTAAAATGGTATAACACTATGTATGTATACATATCAGATAGTAATAGTTCACCCCCGGAATCCTAAGACACATCCGTGTTTCTGTATAACGTTTGAAGTCATATACCTACCCCAAATTGCATCAAAGATCCGATCATTGGTTATTAAAAAAAAAAGATGCATCAAAATTATCACAACTGACCCTACACAATATTTCCTTAGGAAAATATGAATCCCCTTAGTAGAACAACAAACAACCCCAAGATAACTAATTTGCGTAATAAAAATAACCGGTACCTAATTACCAGGAATGTCATAAGTAGTTTAACGCTTTAGTACTTTGTCATAATAACGTGACAGTATTAAAGCACATTGAATGTAGTTAATTAGTTAAAGAGATAAGGTAGGTATTAAAATGACTGGTTACTTCCCAGGCGTTCGGTGTATATGTTGTCTGACTCTTATCAAAATATAGCAACAACAGCCATACTGGAACTTGATAAATATGTAGCTGTAGTAGATAAACAAATTCATTTCAATAAAACGAGAGGAATCGGACAGTCTTTGTTAACAATTGAGAAAAAAAATATCCAGAAAAGAAATATCAGTACCTGTGTGTTGTGATACTATATAATTATTATCTGTGATAGTGTGTAAAATGCGTGGAGAAACGCCACAATTTAAAAGATGTTGTTTCTGTATACCTTTAAGGAGGGGATTGATTGGATGGGGATATGCCAAACTGGTAAGTGACAATTATACACCAAGGGCGGTAAAATAAAGAAAAGCGCAGTTTGCAGGTGTTTATGGCCCGAAACGTAGCCATAAATATGCAATCTGTGACTTTCTTTGTTAACATCCGGGTGTGCATATATTTTTACCTCTTCTCCTGGCCAGTGGAAGGATGACCGTAAATTGGACCTATTAGAAAATGTATGTCATGGAATATTTTGAAATGATAACGTGCTGCATGAGTAGGAAATCATTAATTTTTAACCTAAAGGGCACCAACAGTGTAAAGAAAAAAGTGTTTAGTCATTATAATCTCACTAATATTATAAATGTGAAAGTTTTCACAAATTTTTGGATGTTTACTCGTAGATGTTTGGATGTTTGTTACCTAATAACGGGGTAGCTGTGGATCAAGCTGAAATTTGGCATGTAAGTAGACCAAGTCCTGGATTGAAACTGAAATTGAAAAAAAGGATAATTTATATCCCGGTAAAAAGTTCCTTTGGGACAATAACGGGAACAACGCGGGCGAAGCCGCGGGAAAATGCTAGTAATCTCATATTATAAGACTTTAAAAAATATATACCTCGCAGTTTTTTACGCCGATTCTTCTCATGGCAGAGGTTTTACATTGGAATCGGTGGTAAGTTGACATTCATGGGTGCATTTTATAATATGCCTAAATTGAAGAATAACGAACAAAGCATATTTTTAATTTCTTTACATGGAGTGTGGGCGCCTAAGCTCCACGGCCCCAGGGTCATATTACTTAATGTCTTCGGTTTCCGCGATTATTTTACTACAATGAGATCAACTTATTGCCTAGCTAGACCATGAACAAATTAGTAGGTACCTATCGATGTAAGTATTAATGAAATTTTATCGGCATAACTTTGGTCCATACTTTGAACGACATAATATATTTTGATAAGAAAACTTCTTGTTTGTGGTTATGGTTAAATTGTGGTGTGTGGTCACATTCAGTACATATAACAGTCAATCAGTTCGCATAATAGGCTATTTGATTCAGACTTGTAAAATTGCCCCTGTGGCCTACCTATTTGCTTTAAGGTCACGAGTGTCAACTTCCACTACGTGCGGAAAATCCTATTTCCTGGCCTGGGGGAGACGTAAGATTTTGTACTTACCACGAGCAGTAATAAAGAAAGCCTCAGATCGCATATTTATCGCCCTTGCCCTCGGCTTGGGTGTCAAATACCTGCGATCTAAGATATTCTTTGTTTTGCCGCCCTATAAGTAAGCAATGTGGTATTTTTGTTTCAGGCGCTCAACATTTTAACGATTGCCTACTTAACACTGATAGCGTGTGTGACTCCCAAGCAATATATACGAATGAAAGATGTTGTAATCCTCTCAGTAATATGCGCTGTGCTGCTCATAGACTTTGGTTTTAACGCACTCTTCGTCGTGGGTGGGCATACGGTATGTTCGTTTTTACAAGCTTTTTATTATTATTTACGTCACACCGGGCCATAAAGTGGCAATTTAACGCCCGCTACGCTTGCGGAAAATCCCACTTTCTGTCCTGGGGAGACGTAAAGTTTTGTACTTACCACGGGCGGTAATAAATAATGCCTCAGATCGCATATTATTCGCGTCAAATACCTGCGATAATTCTTTGTTTTACCACCCTTAGGTAAGTAATGTACTATTAACTTGCAATGTTCGTGGTCCAGTATTCAAGGTTTTTGTAGTGAAAAAACTTATATAAAGTTGTTTGTGTAGTTGTGTACACTTTGCAAGAAAATGTATAAGTGTACCTAAATTATATAATTTATAATATTTAATAAAATGTTGAACTTATTTTATTAATCATCAAGATCGTGTATACTAAGCAAATTGTATGATAAATTTTAAAAATAGAATGTCTATTTGAACACTACACTCACATATTTTATATAGGGTATCCGAGAGTAGTTATTCATCACCATTATCATACGTCCCAACACTGGACACATAACAGGCATACTCTCATAGATGATACTGAATGGAGTCTCCACGCGGACCCGGTGGGTGCGCCATAAGACACTTGTCCGGTAAACAAATTTCTGCCATATTTGGCGAGGGGGGAACAAGGTAACGCACACTTACTTACACACGCGTACCTACATGAAAAATCGCCTATCACTACGAAACCAGCACTTAACAAATAGAACAACACATTGACCGATTCACATTCACAAAGATACATTTTACATTGAAATAGTGTAATGACGTGACGCACAACATTGATAAGTTTAGCAGAACACCAAGGCAACGCGAGGTTGCTTGTTTGTCAACTAGTAAACAAAGTTCAAATAATGACAAATCTGATTTTTGTAATTTTTATAATTTAAAGGAAGTAAATAATGATAATCTATTTGACGACCGCTTTAGCTTAGTTGGTAGTGACCCTGCCTGCGAAGCAGGAAGGAGGTCCTGGGTTCGAATCCCGGTAAGGGCATTTATTTGCGTGATGAGCACGAATTTTGTTCCCGAGTCATGGATGTTTTCTATGTATTTAAGTATTTGTATCTATTAAATATATCGTCGTCTAGTATCCATGACACAAGCCTTATTGAGCTTACTATGGGGCTAGTTCGATTTGTGTAAGATTGTCCCCTAATAGTTATTTATTTATTATTTATTAATCTATGGAAGTATGTATAGTAAGTATTCTAAATAGGTACTTTAGATGTGAAAGGAAACACCATCTCTTTGTACGTTTGATGTGTTAGATCTCCTTTTGCAGCGAAATAGGGAACAATTCGGCATATTCACGGAGATCTTTTCAGGTGAGTTACTGAATTTAGTCTGACGACTAATGTAATCCAATTGCAACTTGTTTCATAGAACGAATATATGATCACTGGGGCAAATTGCTTGGCAGAGGGGAAATACTAAGCAAGACCACTCCCCACGAAGTCCACGTTGCTCTAAGACCTGAATACATCCGGGTAGAAATTAAAAGGTGTATATGAAGTCACCACCTCGCACTGGGCTAGCGTGGGGACTACCATTCACTCTCATAATATATAAGAGTAGGCCTCTGCCCGGCAGTGAGACGTATATGGGCTGATGATAATTGTGCAACTTGCACTATAACCCAGAGTATAGGTACTAATTCAAATTCAAATTCAAAAACATTTATTACCAATAACATATTAAACGTACTTAACAAAACGATAGAAACTTATTTTACTAACTTAACATTTAGTAGATATCCGTATCTAAAAAAAAAACCTTAAGTATGTTTGGTAATGGGTACCAGTCTCAGCATGTGCTAGGCTGAATCCCAGCGCTGATTTTCAGACTAGCCCCTTCTATGGGTTTGGTCGTATCGTAACACTACGTTACAAACAACAAATTAATTAAAACAAAAACAAAATAAAACATGGATAGAGAAAAAAGAGAAGAAGAAGACAAAGGACAAGAATAATCATAGTACTTAATAGGAAGTAAGTATAATAGAGAATGTATGTTATTTTATATATATACATATTTTTACATATTACAATATGAATAATCAAGTTATCGGTGCTGGTTTGTCCAATCCGCGTTACCTAGAATTGCTTCAAAGCGATACTTTATCAACTTCAAAGGTCAACGTAAGAGGAATATCTTCGTATAATATCCTCGTCACGATTGGCGTACTCAGTTATCAGTTCTTTTTTTTGCTTTCATAGGTTTACATATAGGTCTTACATTTCTAATAGCTCAGCTATGACACCCTGCAGGGCATTGCAACATGTAATTTATACATTCTTTTAATTAATGATATACTACTAATTAAGTACATATTTAAGCCTAACTATCCTTAAATTCTATAACAATATCTACGTAATTAGAGTACTATTTTTAACGTAGCAATAGAATAGAATTTGCTTTAGTTTTTACATACTTAAAAGTCACAACCTTATAAATTTATTACAATCTACTATGTAATACTACATATTAGCTTTCAAAGAACTCTTGTAGTTATTATATTTTAATTATTTATAAGATTAGAAAGAGACAGAAATCGGAGAAAGAAGAAGTATGATTACTTATAGTATGATTTTACGTTAATGCAAGCATAATCACTACATAATCCATAAATGGAGATCTTTTACACCTCCAAAACATAATATTTTGACAACGGAGACTCTTTACATCTCCATTAATTTTAGTATCAATTTATTTTCTATTTTTTATTTGTCTTGTTTGGACGCATAGAGAGACCCTTTACATCTCTATAAATGTAGTTTTAAGTTTAATGTAATGTATTAATGAAATCTTATATTAACGTCATATTGTTGTAATACTTTTTGGTTCAAAAGAGAAACTGGTGAGTTTCTTCCGGTGCTTCTTCTCACCAGAAGGTCAGTACCCGAAGCGCCAAAAGAAATAATACATATTTAGAAACAGACTTGTAAAAGAGCCCTTGAGGGCCTACTTACAGAAATAAATTATTTGATTTTTTTATTTAATCATGTCTTTTATTTTATTTTATTCTTTTACGGAACACTCAGAAAATTTGAAGTCTTAATGATGAGATTTACGAGTACATATTATTACTAGCTTATGCCCGCGACTTCGTCTGCGGTGTAAATTATAATTAGGCAATTACTCTTTATAAATTGTTTCTGATATTTGTTCGTAAGCTTAGTTGTAATTGAAGAAAACCCTCAAATATTGGGCACAAAACTGCACATTTAACTACCGCGAAAATCAATTATTTAGATAGTCCATTTAAGGATTATTTCTAAAAAAATAAATTCACTTCATAGACCACCTGTTACTTACACAAAAAACAATCTACTAATTGCTATATGCTGCGCATGGAGTTTCAAACATTTTACTTTAAAAACAAACACAAACAAACCCCCCTAAACAAACTTTCAACCCCTACCTACTCAATAAATTTTAATGCATGATGAAATCAATCAGTTTTCTACTTTAAAATCGTTTGGTGCATATACAAAGTTTCAACCCCCATTTAACCCCTTTCGGGGATGAATAAAAAAAACCGTGAAATTACTTTCCTATACTCAAATTGAAGGATCTATGTGCGATGTCTCAGAGCTCCAATTTAAAAAATCATTTGGTCCCTGTACAAAGATTCAACCCCCATTTAAGCCCTTTTGGGGGTGAATTTCGAAAAACCGTGGAATTACTTTCCTGTACTCATATTAAGGAGACTATGTACGATGTCTCAGAGCTCCAGCTTCAAAAATCGTTTCAACCCCCATTTAACCCCCGTTGGGGACGAATTTTGAAAAACGGTAAAACCACTTTCTTCGACCTTTATTGAAGAGTCTATATACGAAGTCTCAGATCTGTCACTTAAAAATAATTTGGTCCCTATACAATATTTCAACCCCCGTTTTACCCCTTTTAGGGATGAATTTCGAAAAAGGGATAATTTACTTTTCTCTACTAATATTGAAGGATCTATGTGCGAACTCTCAGATCTCTAACTTCAAAAATCGTTTGGTGCCTATACAAAGTTTCAACCCCCATTTAACTCCTTTTGGGGATGAATTTCGAAAAACCGTGAAATAACTTTCCTGTACTCATATTAAGGAGACTATGTACGATGTCTCAGAGCTCCAACTTCAAAAATCATTTCAACCCCCATTTAACCCCCGTTGGGGATGAATTTTGAAAAACGGTAAAACCACTTTCTTCGACCTTTATTGAAGAGTCTATATACGAAGTCTCAGATCTGTCACTTAAAAATAATTTGGTCCCTATACAATATTTCAACCCCCGTTTTACCCCTTTAAGGGATGAATTTCGAAAAAGGGTCAAATTACTTTTCTCTACTAATATTGAAGGATCTACGTGCGAACTCTCAGATCTCTAACTTCAAAAATCGTTTGGTGCCTATACAAAGTTTCAACCCTCATTTAACTCCTTTTGGGGATGAATTTCGAAAAACCGTGAAATAACTTTCCTGTACTCATATTAAGGAGACTATGTACGATGTCTCAGAGCTCCAACTTCAAAAATCATTTCAACCCCCATTTAACCCCCGTTGGGGATGAATTTTGAAAAACGGTAAAACCACTTTCTTCGACCTTTATTGAAGAGTCTATATACGAAGTCTCAGATCTGTCACTTAAAAATAATTTGGTCCCTATACAATATTTCAACTCCCGTTTAAACCCATTTAGGGATGAATTTCGGAAAAAGCGTGAAATAACATTTTGCAACTTATATTGAAGAGTCTATTTTCGAAGTCTCAGATCTCCTACTTTAAAAATCGTGTGGTCTCCATTTAAACTTTCAACCCCTGTTTTACCCCTTTTAGGGATGAATTTCAAAAAAGGGTGAAATTACTTTTCTCCACTCATATTGAAGGATCTATGTGCGAACTGTCAGATCTCTATCTTCAAAAATCGTTTGGTGCCTATACAAAGTTTCAACCCCCATTTAACCCCTTTTAGGGATGAATTTCGAAAAACGGTGAAATTACTTTTTTCAACTTATAATGAAGAGTCTATGTTCGAAGTCTCAGATCTCCTACTTTAAAAATCGTGTGGTCCCCATATAAACTTTCAACCCCCATTTAACCCCCTTTGGGGATGAATTTCGAAAAATCCCTTCTTATCCCTTACTTACGTTATACAACCACCCTACTGTGAAAATGTCAAGTTCCTAGCTTCAGTAGTTTCGGCTGTGCGTTGATGAGCCAGTAAGTCAGTCAGTCAGTCAGTCAGGACATCTTCTTTTATATATATAGATTTAAAATAGCACTTTAAAAATTAAAAACTTTATTTGACCACATTTTTTTTATAAGTACACACTACAGATATTAATTATACAGTATGTAAACTAACGAAACACATACATTTAAACCCGTGAAAGTTTAGGTGAGAAACAAGGTTATGGTAGATAACTTATTGAGATATCTAGAAGACACTTTTTAAAATTTGGTTAAAAATAATGATAAATCAATTAAAATAGTGTTAAATCCTGTATTCATTGTTTACAATCTTATCGTCTGACAAGTCAAGGTCAACATCAAAACAGCAAGAATCCGTACACTCACGGTTAAATACGACGTAGCTCTTCCACCGCTACTTACGACGGTATGGTTATTTTGATGAAAAATTCGCATCAAATTTGGTTTTCGCCGAGCACGCCTTTACAATAATACTGTGCACTTTTAGGCTGCCTTCGTAGCGGGAATCTTTCGCATACAGTCGAAAAGCTGCCCTTCCATATTACTGCATTCACCGTAGATGACAATCATGTCTACGACCTCCTGAGCAATGAAATTCAACGGCATTGTAGTTACGGAAATTACTTATTGTTTATTCATTTCCATGACTAAAGAATGACATTTTGAAAATGCTTCGTCAATTCATTGCGAGGAACCTTATTTCTTAAAATTATTAAGAAAAAACCTACTTACATAATCGGAGATCGCTAAACGCTTAATAATGCCTTAATATTTAGTTCATATTTTGACACTACTATAAATAATAAAATCTTTGCCTTTCTAAAAAAAAACAATATTTTTTATAACATTAACTTTTCCCATTGGAACACACTGAGACTGGGTGATAATTGTCTTATCTCTCGTCTGTAGATAACTATCAATGTAAACCAAAGGGTGAAAACTCTACTCCGAGATCACGCCGTTCACATTATAGGTACAAAAACGTACATATAGTGTTGTTCGTACATACATATAGTTTTACATATAGTTTTTTTTTGTACATATAGTGTTGTAGAAACAAAGCCACAGTTAACTGACTTCCCATAGACTTTAACACGTTGCAATAAAGTTCACATTCGTTTACATATGTACAGTTAACGTCTGTTCGATTGTATCCAACCATGGCCTGAACGGTACGAGTTAGTGTC
Source organism: Eudemis profundana (assembly GCA_947034925.1). Classification (NCBI taxonomy): domain Eukaryota; kingdom Metazoa; phylum Arthropoda; class Insecta; order Lepidoptera; family Tortricidae; genus Eudemis; species Eudemis profundana. Next base: position 18,087,156 of record OX344808.1, on the reverse strand, counting down.
GGTCACACGGTGACCGACGCAGCTCAAACGAAAAAAAAAACAGAAAATTCCTTTGACGTGTTCGCTAAGAAAAAAAAACAAAATATATTCCATACCTCCATTATTCTGAAATTTCATATTTCTCTCCGCTATTTGCCATTGAACAATAATTTTGCTATAGGTAATCGGCGCAATAGAAAAAATAAAAATGTTTTACGTTAGGTTTGGGAATATGATATTCAGAAAAACGTTGCTTTGGTCATAATGACTTTTGAATAAATGTACATACCCACGAAATCTGACGAGATTCATAAGAAGCATTTGAAACAAATTCTTAATTTTTTAATATTTTGATTTCAGAAAAGCGTCAAGTTGCTGAAAATATCGTATATCTACAACATAGTGTCGCTGTGTTTCATTCTAGTGGCCCACTGCCTTAAGCTCTATGGGAACATTCGGTTTCTCTACGTGATGTGGCAGTATGGGTTACGCATGTACTATGTGTTTGACTTGCTTGTCAGTTCGAGTCTTGCGTTCTTTGTCATTTGTAAGTATAAATAAGTCTTGGTCAAACTTTTATTTTTGGCACAAGCAAACCAATAATAATTGCTGTCTGAAGCAATGTAAAGTTATTTTTGTATTTCTAGCGGACATTAACGTGATATTAACCATACATATTATACTTTCAGTCGTACAAATCTACTTCATCTTACTGATACGCAGCGAGATGATAAAGCTAAAGCATCAGTCGCTGGAAATGCAGTTCAGCAACCACTTAGCTTCGGGCGAGCCGCAATGCACAGTGCACGTGACTGACACTAAGCAATGCACGGTGCACGTGACTGACACAAAACAATGCACGGAAAAGAAAACGAACATTGATGGGTGTTGCAACTGTTGCATGGACAAGCAATCGGCCGTAACGAATATTGTCAGCAATTGAAACGAAAATAAAAGATGTATCTGATGTGATGTGTTACACCGATCAATTACATTATACTGATGCCTATATTTTAATCACACAGACGTACAAATTTTTAGGGCAACTTTGTGACCTTGAATAAAATACGGTAAAATCCAATTAAAATACACTTTTACTGTCCTCACACACACTTATAGGTACAAACAGTAGCGTTCCCGATACGACTCCGCGCTTTCCCGTCTTGCGTCCCTCTCTACTGTCACATCATCTATATTCTAAGACACTTCTTTACTGGCTAGCAGTGTCGTGGCATCCATAAAACCCGATTCCCACCGACTTGCCTATTTTTTTAAAGCATAATAATATGACTGGAGTGTCTAAAAAAGTCTGCTCCTGAAAAAATAGTAACCAAATCTACTCCGGCTTTACTGCGTGCTTTTCAGGTCGTACTGCCAATCACTGGATGGCACTTCATGCACCGGTGTACCAATGGGTTAAGTAGGTGTTAGGTTAAGTTAATAATAATTAAGGTATTACTAACATAATAATAAGTATTTTCCTGTAACTAACATAATATGGATCTCTGATGTCCGAAATAAAGCATTATTATTATTATTATTTACTAAGAATAGGTACCTATATTGAACTCCACGCCACTACTGGCTAGGTATGTAATACTTATACTCGTACTATTAGACATTTTGAGGAAAACAAGAGCGAACTACTAATAATTTACTAACCGCAGAGATAACACTGAAACACCATAAATAACACAGGAAGACAAGGCAATTATTATTATATATAGGCTAAAAACGAATGTTAAGGTATTTAAAAGGTATCCGTTTTATTTTATTTAAATAACATCGTTATATGTAAGTTGTACTCCTCAAACTGAACAAGATTTATGCAGCGATATTTAAAAATAACTTATGTTTTGATTTTGTACCTGGTCCTGGGTCAATTGCAGAAAAAATTACCTTGTACTTTTTTTGTCTGGTGTGTCTTATATATACCATTTTACTCAGAATCGTGAGCACTTTTCATTTATGAAATAAAAAAAGCTGTCCTAAATGTCAATTTCAGTTTCGTCAGGCGGGTCTCACTCCGCGATTCCGTTTAAACCTACACTTTAAAGGTTTTTTGAAGCGTCAATGTATTGTGAATACTTTTATGTTTGTAGCGTGACAAGCGACGTCAATCAGACTGATAATAACGTACATTAAAAATACTATTTAATTGGTATGCAAAAGAGAAAATCTAAAGACAACATAATTTTTCAAAATTTAACATATTATTAAACTATATTTTCAATTGAAAAAAAAATGAAAATATAGTTAAATTGTAACAGATGCTAATAACGTTAATTTATACGCTGTATCTATATAAAACTCTCATTCAAAAGATAACTTAATTTCATGACACCTGTGTGTCAAATTTGCAAACGGACATTGAAAACTTTAGTTGGCAATGCAACCACATTGGCACTTATCAAAAAGTGGCTACGTTGTTTACATCAAAAGTGAGCAGCGAGTAAATGGAGTCGCTTAAAAATTTTTAGGGTTCCGTAGCCAAAATGGTAAAAACGGAACCGTTATAGTTTCGTCATGTCCGTCCGTCCGTATGTCACAGGCATTTTACTCAAAAACTACATGACGTATATTGATGAAATTTGGAATGTATGTGTGTTGTATGAGCCGCTACTTAGTTTAGTAGTTAAATATTAAAAATAAATATTTCTAGGAGGTGTACTCCATACATGTAACAGAAGGCGAAAAATTGATTTTCATCAAATATCAACATGTGGTACATAGTTCGACAGCTCTTTTAAAAACACTTTAAGGTTCTTAAGTAATATATTTGATGAATGTTAAGTGGATACTTTCAGAAATAATCGCTCTGAAAGTTGCAAAAATTGTGTCCTCCCCTCTATCTTTTAAACCGTGGTGGGTCTATATAATGGCAACCCTTCGCGGCTTGGAAGTATTGTTCTAATTTATTTTGCAAATGGCAACTCTGTTCGGTTTGGTATTTAGTGGTTGAAGTACTTTTATGGTTTTGTTTAATTGTTGATTGAAATGCTAGTGTTAATATTATTTTAGATAGGCTTAATGTTAATTAATACGTCCAGTAATACTGTTTCTCAATGGATAATAGTTTGCACTTTGCATTGTTTTAATTTGTATTTCACTTAATTGTACGGAAACGGAAGGGTTGTAAAATGTCATGGAGGAGAGTATCGATCGATGCGTATGGCGGTGTAACGGAGAACGATTTAAGAGGAAACAGTAAGGTGGAGAGAATTGAAAATTAGGTATTTGTAAAATGTGTCGCTGTCCCGCACTGCCCGCCTCTTCCGCGCAGAGCGCAATAGAGACAACTGCAGCTTGGACCGAAAATACCTTTTAAAATTTCATGAAAACAACGTTTCGTAGTCCCCTGATTTCTTCCCCAAAACTTAACCTATTTAACTATTTTTTTCATTAAACATTAAAGAAAGGCTTTGGCCGTGTTCTTATGTTTTCCTTTTTTTTAATAATCTAGCCAAATTTGTTTTCTGGATGTGTGAACACAGCGGAAAATCTGGCATTTTTTTTAGGTTTTTGAAGGTTAATATCTCTTTTGAAAATTAATTTATCGTAAAAAGGAAAACATAGGAACATATCAATAGTAGCCATAGATTTTTGGACAAAAAATTATTGCTGTACTGTCATTATCCAAGGAGGAAACAGGGGACTACGTTTGTATGGGAAAACTGCCCTCCTGTTTCCTCTTAAGTTACGGGAGTAAACGAATGCCAGCGCGTTCTGACGAGTTTTATTCCAGCGACCGAATATAGCCGCTGCCTGCTGCCGGTTATAATTGTTTCAACATGATCGAATATACCGTTTTTGAGTTATTGCCAAAAAACCGCGCTTCTCAACAAAAGGACGTAATAAGATACGCTCTTTCGTTTGTGCAGTTCTTCACATCGTATTATTTACTCAAGTATAGCAAAACGAATAGGAGGATTATGATTTCAGCGCCGTATGTATACATTTATGTATGTTTGTATGTTCGTCTGTTCCTTCTTAACTCAAAAACTACTGAACCGATTAAAAAATGTGGGGTATCGTTAGGTTCGTCGTGATTAGACGCAGGTTATAAGCTAGTTAGTTGGAACCAAAATTAAGATAGGGACCATGAGCCTCATAAAAAGTGAAGCATTGAAGTCATCAAGTCGCATTGGATAATATGACAATTTAATGAATTTTAAAAGCTCATTTCAAAAATATATCACACATGTGTATTTCCATTTCAATTCAATTACAACAAGAAACACGTTCAACAGCCCGCGCTCTTCGCCGATACTTTGTTCTAGCACACCTACCTCCTGGTGCACCAATGTTGGTACTAAGAAATTAAGGAATACTAGCGCCATACTAACTACGATGAAAAAACAAGTTTATTAAATGGACGTTGATTTGATAAAATAGCCATTAAAAGATAGTTTTCAGTAAGGGTGCTTCCGCTGTCACTCCTCGGGTCACCACGACTTGAGAGTGATCTTGTGAAGGAAGTTTCAAGCTGGAAGGTCGAAGGTCCGTCTGCAGGTGCCCTTTATGCCGCACTCATTCAAAGTGAAGCTGAAGGTCTTAAACGTTCCAGGTCACTTTACGCAAACCATATATCAATCTCATTTTTGCGAGCCCGTAGGGCGAGCTTCAGGTTACGAGGCCGAAGGCCGAGCTCCTCTGCAAGCGCACTATATCCGTAGTAAGCCCTACGGAGGCCGAAGGCCAAGCACCGCTTTGGGGTAAAGGCACATGGTTATCTCACGCAAACCGCATATGAGTCTCATTTTCGGGGGCCCGAGGAACGAGCTTCAGGCTGCAAAGCCGAAGGCGTAGTCAGGTTTTAAATTTTAACTATATTTTCATTTGTAGCGCATTTCCTTTTAGTAAAGGTTACGGAACCCTACACTGAGCATGGTCCGACATGCTCTTGGCCAGTTATTAATAGTTAATAGTATTTTATGCTTTAAAAAATGGCTTTTATGCCACACCTGGCCATAAAGTGGCCGCTTTCTGGTCAAGTGTAGACATACAATGATGCAACACGGGAGGTAATAAAGAAAGCCCTCGATCGCATCTTTACGTCCGTCGCTTGCAGCTCGGGCAGCAAACTTCTGCGATCTCGGCCTTTCTTTGTACTACCACCCTAGTGGTGTAATGTACTATTTTCTACTCCTGTACTTTTATCTGTCTTTTACTTGGTCACGAACACTAATATAAGAACATACATAATATGAGTTCAGAGAAGTCTATCTATACTCTATTCCCCATAACAGCACTAGTGTCGTTATAGGCGGAAAACGATACTGCTAGCAGCCACAGACTTCTAAATCTAGGTTAAACTTAGGTCAAGGATTAAGCGCTCAATTCTAACTTTAAATTAAAGTTGCACAACTACCAACTTAACAAACAATTAAATTGCTACGGTTTTTAAGAAAAACAATCTTTCCGAACTAAATTAATTGATGCCAACATAAAAAAAAGTATTTTTAATATCGTCACTGCGTGTCACTAGAGTCAAATTACAAAAAGTTAGTTTGCGCGCTATGTTTAATGTTGTATTTTATATTTTAAAAACCTAGTCGCATACAATACTAGAAAAAGTATTGTATGCGACGTTGTATAATTAAGTCAAAAAACGCTCGTGTCGTCTCTATTTGCGATACTCGCCGCCGCGGCGGCTTGTATCGCAACTCGCGCCATTCGCATTTTTTGAGCCTACTATACAACTGTTGCATAAAATACTATTATGCAACAGTTGTATAAGTAGGCTCAAAAAATGCGAATGGCGCGAGTTGCGATACGCATAAAATACTATTATTGCTTGCTTCTACGGCATCAGTTACCTACAGTTGAAATGTGTTTTGAAGCCAGCGAAGACCCTCTTTATGCTTGTATGGAAAAGTGGTAGTTTGATACTTCGTCGATACTTGGATCACCTTAAGGTTTAAAAGTGATGAAACGTATCATTCCGCGGCTATTAGGGCGTGCAAAACCAGGAAATTTTGGTGTGGCAGAACCGGGAATTCCCGGTTTACACGTGCTAAAATTTCCCGGTTCTGCACGCTCTAGCGACTGAGAGATGTCTCATTCTTTTTGAATGTCACAGAAAGAGATACCGACACGAATCTGCGCATTATCGCGGTGTGTGTAGCCGTTGCATAAAGGACATGAGCAGATACCTGACATCTGCAGACGACGTTGAGGATCGAACGAATCAAAACAACACACGTTATTCCACGCCAATAAAATGTATCAAACTATAAAGAACGGAAATACTCGCGTCTATCTAGCAGTAGTTTCCTCAATTTTGCCTACCTGATAACGATAACCCTACGGCCACATTGGATTCGGCGAAGATTCGGTTTGGCGGCTCTTTTTCTGACATACAAAAAGAACGAGACGAATCACGTCGAATCCCGATACTGTGGCCGTAGCATTATAGGTCTACTATTGTGGTGGCATGTAGCAAACTAGTCTGTGTTTGCTAGTGACACGTGCAGTAAGGAACTCGCGCTTCAATAACCAATTTAATTAACCAATTTGCTGCTTCAAATTTACAAGGAGCATAATGTAAGTATTTAGAAGTTGTAATTTAATTCATTAAGGTTAAATGTTTTTTTTTTAATTAAATGAAATTAATCAAATTGCGTTTTACAATCTAAAAACTAGTTAGTAAACTAAAATTAACTACACCTAAATTAAATAAAACCTAAAAAGCTAAGACTAAAGTGTATTACAAAATATTACAAAAATTGGGCCCCCTTGGCATGGTGCCGAATATAAATTAATAATTAAATACAAACTATAATTATTATATATATTAATCTGATTATTAATAACTAAAGACAAATACCATAATTACTTACAGATTTTTCTCGTAATAGAGGATGAAAATTAATCGAAAAAAACTGGCCAAGAGCATGTCGGACCATGCTCAGTGTAGGGTTCCATAGCCGTAACTATAAGGTAAAAAATACGATTTAAAAAAAGTACAACAACGAAAGAGCGTATCTTCATACCAATTACGTCCTTTTGTTGAGAAGCGCAGTTTATCGGCAATAACTCAAAAACGGTTAATTCGATCTTGTTGAAAATAATTTTCGTTGAAAGTATTAATTAAGCGTTACCTTCGTAATTTTTTTCATATTTTTCGGACGCACGGTTTAGAAAATAGAGGGGGGGGACACAATTTACACAACTTTCGGAGCGATTATTTCCAAATACATTCACTTAATCAAAAACATTACTTAGGAACCTTATAGTATTTTTTAAAGAGCTGTCGAACTATGTACCACACGTTGATATTTGCTGAAAATTTTTTTTTTTACTGTCTTTAACATGTATGGAGTGCCCCCCCTAAAAATATTTATTTTAATTATTTATATACCAAACTAAGTAGCGGCTCGTACAACACACATACATTCCAAATTTCATCAATATCCATCATGTAGTTTCTGAGTAAAATGCCTGTGACATACGGACAGACAGACAGACAGACAGACAGACAGACAGACAGACAGACAGACGGACGGACATGACGAAACTATAAGGGTTCCGTTTTTGCCATTTTGGCTACGGAACCCTAAAATCGAAACAGAGGATAAAAAAATCCTGAAATAAAAAGTTCACGGAGCTGAAACAAGTTTTTTTTTGCTTCTGCTTAGTCGGATAAAAAACGGTGTTAACGGTGTGTATTATAATCTACCTGTACACCAAATTTTATAAAATCGAGTAATTTTTGCGTAGGGTAATTCCAGGATAGAACAGTGGGATAGATGCCTCGATTTTATTTTCTGCTAGTAGCAGGACTGTGGGACTAAAATTCCACTATATAATAATAGAAATTGTGGTAGTGATAGATTGTATTCGGCCGAATATTCGGTTCGGTAAGGTCCGTCTGTCACAGCCTATCTCAGGAACTACTGCTACTATCGTTTTGAAATTTAGAATAGTTTTAAAAATCGCCAACCCGAGCCATAGCCGAGGACATTTTTTATTTATTTTCTTAAGGGGGCTGAATTGGGATGTTGAAAATTAAAAGTAGGCCTATTATATCAAGTTGGGTATCAAATAAAAGGGCTTAAGGGTTTTGTAGATTCCAAAACCATTTTTATTTTTTTTCTTAATCATATACTTTTTTATTTAGGACGAAAATCGTTAAAAAAAATACCATTCTATTCTAGCCTTATTTATTATCTTCAAAGTTACTGAACAGAAATATGTATAATAATTACCAATTATTAATATCATCTTAAATATTACAGGCAAAATATAACGGTTTTCCTAACTTGCACCGTTTTTCAGAAATTTGCAAAAATCGTAAAACTTATTTGCTCCTACTAAACTGACCGCCATACAGTTTTTCTTGGACTATTCACGTATCTACTTACGAGTTTGTACGGAACCCTGGGTGCGCGAGTCCGACTCGTACTTGATTCTTACCTAAGCCACGGTTTTTTACAAAATAAATGTTAATGTATTTATATTTTGACCCATATTTATCTCTTAACTTTGTTTGAATGAAATGAAGGGTTGAGACGCAAGAAATAAAAAAAAAACACCGGTCAAGTGCGAGTTGGACGCACCGAGGGTTCCGTACAAACTTGTCAGTGGATACGTGATTTGGGTATTTATTATAGTAACTCTAACTAGCAGTGGCGTGGCGTAAAAGATTATCCTTGGGCAAGCCGGTGTAGAATAAGGTGATCTAATGCTTGATATTAGGCAAGCCGGTAGAAATCGAGTTCTTTGGACGCCAAGCTACTGTTAACTAGTGAATTTGTTGTCGAATAAGTTTGTTTTAAGTAGTTTTTTTTAATAATAGTTAATATAGATATTGATCATTTTAGATCCAGCATGCCAAAGTTAATTCTCAACAACTGTTGCTGCTGTATTGATCTGAAACCAGGATGCCTTATCCTGGGCTACTTGGAACTGGTAAATACACCCTGTATACCAGTGGCGTGGCGTAAAAGACATCCTTGAGCAAGCCGGTGCAGATTTGGCGTACATTTTCCTTAAGAGCTGTAGAATAAGGTGGTCAAATGCCTGATATTAGGCAAGCCAGTAGGAATCGAGTTCTTTGGACGTCACGCTACTGCTGTATACTCAACGTAACCTTTATTAATATTATAACTAACGTTTCAACTAACCTATTCTATATTAACCGAAACTATCCTATATCCTTCCCAGGGTAAAAATGTTGCCTAAATCGATTAAATTTAAACTGACACGAAAAATCGCAAAAAGCTAAAAATAGTCCATTAAAAAACTATGATGGTAAAGCAAAGAAAGGCCGAGATCGCAAATATTTACGACCCGAGCTGCAAGCGAGGGACGTAAATATGCGATCGAGGGCTTTCTTTATTACCTCCCGTGTTGTGTACATCGTCGCTGGAAAGCAATAATGCTGTAACCCTCAAAAAGTAAACTTTTCACTAGAGCCAAAAAACGTTTGCACTTTTTTTGAAAAATTCATAACTCACAAACAAAAAGAGATTATTAAACCCCCTTTAGTACACATGTTGTAAAAAAATCGAAGTTTATAATTTTAGTGGTAAAATTAATATAAACTTGTTTTTAATATGACTTTTGTCGTTTACAGCATTTCGATGTTTCTAATCATGGCGCGCAATAATGCTGTAACTTACAAAAATTTTGTATGGAAACAATATTTTTACCAAATCTCACAGTCGTTTTAAAATGCTGTAAGTCTAAGATGTGGTTCGTAATACATTTTTTGGGCCATGAAAACTTAAATTGACAAGATTTTTGTACTGCAATGTTGCTGTAACTGAATGAATGAAAGGAAACAGGACGAGTTTACGACGAGTTTTTCGAAAGCTACAAGTCATTTGCCCATTCAGAAGACATAAATTAATCAGAATTGTTATTATATTGACATCCAACCGTGTATACTAATAGTAATTTTAATAATTCAAATTTTAATGTTTAGATTTAATATTATTAAATGCAATACCTGTATTATATAATTGACTTGTAAACTATTTTTTACCAATAAACGCAATACAATACAATACAATACAGGTATAAATGAAGTAGAGTAAGTGCGAATGGTTGTTAATGTTAATCCATTTTAAAATGTCACTGGTAAATAATTGTTGATCTGTAGTAATATTTTCTGAACTACTTAATTTATATGCCACACATACATATATATTAAGCTGAAAATGTTATGTTTTGGCTATTACAAAGTTATCATTAGGTATTGTTATATTTATGTTGTTGGACTGTATGTATATTAGATGCAGCAGCACTATACAATTCCGTAAAGAAATTTAAATAATTTGGTTTGGATGATGATTGAGAGCGGAAGTATGGTATTTATGAGGCTAAAACCGCATACACAGTATTAAAAAACTCATTATTTTACAAAATAAATAAATCTAAATACGTATCAGAAACGCCTGGAGGAGCTTGTGGTTGATGAAAACACAAATGGTGGGAAACCCCTTCTATAACTGAAATGTAAGGTCATTGAGATTTGGTGCATTCTACCCATTCTGACTTATGGCTCCCAGTTAAGATCTAGGAGGACTTCAGAGGTAGAGGAAAGTATTGGGAGAGAGGCTCATGCACAGCAGTGAGACACCAAATAGACTAGTTAAAAAAATCGTGGACGGTTGACGTGTCATTTTATTCAAAAAAAGGTAATCGATAAATATATTCAATTCAATTCAAAAATTTATATAGATTGTTTTACAGAACAGTTGTGATACACTTTTAGTTTACATGCATTAAAGTTTGAACGGAAAAATAATTAACATGGTTTTCTTTTGAAGTAGGTTATTTTTATATTACCTCTATAATCCAAAGGAAGCTTTGTAAACATTTATATTTAATTTAAATCATGATTAAATCTTTTAAAAAACGAAAACTAGCAAACTACAAATAAAAACGACCCTCAATAATATACACATACACGTTTACTATAAATTTTAAAATGTTTTTACTGTCATTATTCATTTATTACTGTATCTTTAAAATGCTGTACACCATAGTTTATTCACAACATCTCCCGACAAAATGCTGTAAATGACAAAAACTGGTCAAAAGTTGAAATTTACGGAAAGCAAAAATGCTGTACGTGATGGCGGAGACCTAATTGCGGAAACCATTTTGCTGTAAACCACAATGCAGTTGAAAACACGGGATTTTATGCGGGTTACAGCGTTTCTTCATTCCGTGATTACAAATTTAGGTGAAAAAATATATGCTGTATACATTTTATTTATCATCACAGGCAAATAATAACTATACCAGCCGACGCAGAAAAAAAAAACTGAATACGAATATGCAAAAAAAGCATCTTCGATGGTGGTGCGGGTTACAGCATTATTGCTTTCCAGCGACGACATCATTTTATGTCTACACTTGGCCAGAAAGCGGTTTCTTCCGTACGCGTAACAAAATGTTTGGTTTCAAATGATGATAACAGATGGTGCTGACCTTAAACGGCAAAAGATGAAATCAAACCATAAAATTCATTCAACCACGATTGATGTTGTGCAAGCAAATACGATTCGAATCACATTAGCCTCTTTTGATTTATATTTTACTTTTTACAGCTAGGATCATTGTATTACTTATGGCAACTCTGCATGATTCCACAAACTATGAAAGATACTGCAAAGCAAATTGATAAAGTCGAAAAACTATCAGGGCAACCCACGAACATAGACGTAGCAGCATGGGAAAACACGGCCAAAACTATCATGATGCTCGGGATTTTGATCTTTATTGTCAAGCTCATTTTTGTTATCGCTCTGCTTCTTGGACTGCATCAGGTAGGTACCTATCTAAATACCTCTAAAGGTAAACAAGCTACTTTTATTTATTTATTTTCGAGTATCTCGGAAACGGCTTTAACGACGTCAATCAAATTTGCAACGTGTGTGTTATCGGGGGCAACCAATCGATCTGGCTTGGTCTTACTTATCTCTGGCAAAACGCGTCTTCTCGTCTTTCCACCGGAACGACACCGAAAACACGTAACGGAAGCGAATGGGCACGTTCGAGCTGTCATGTCATGACGCTTACGTCCCGATTTGAACACAAAAGTCTCGATTTTTATAGCAAAAGTCCCAATTTTTGGAAAACTAGATCTGACAAAATTAGTCCAGACTCACGGACCCTGGAATTACTAACGTGAAGTGAGGTGAATATGGTGTTCCCATTCAAAACCATAAATTTTTCATAATAAAGATTTAACTTAAAGGTCTAGTGACTAGGTTCACCAGGTCATAAAATTCCTTATAAAAAATAGGACCCTGGAAACGCTCACCAACTGATCAGGATGCTAAGCAAAGAGCTTGCCCAGAGCACTGGAACCACTGAGCTGGCGCGTTCCTCACTCAACGGATCGGCACAATAATCCAAATGATCATCAACTTGGGCGTTACACTTGAACCCCTCGTTACATTCTATGTATATAGTCAATGTACGCCCTCGCCGCAAATACATTATTTTGCTCCCTTGTGACTCAATCTACCATTGATTCCTAACGTATTTTTCCGTGTTTCAGGACAAACGTGGCCCCGTAAAAGCGTACCTGATTCATTATGTCGTGCACATGGTTGTCAGCGTGATTGCTTACTTCGTGGGATGTGCTGAATTAGATAAAGCTACAGAGTATAAGGAATCCTCCTTTATATGGACTACTTTGATCATTGCAATCGTCTTTGTTTTATGTGAGTAAATATTACCCATATTTGGACAGGTCTTGATAATCACAACAATAATGCCTGATGACGGAGCGTTGATAGTGATTTTATTTGTGACTAGGAGTGACAACACAAATTACCTAAAGGTGGGTCCACACTTGTGACTTGACGACGGACCGGACGACGTGGCATTGCAAGTTGCAACAGAACATGTTACGCTAAATATGGACGCTGGAGATTGTGCTGACACGGTTACAAACCGTGTACGATGAAATGTCATAAGTGTAGACGCATGGTGTCGAACCAGACTGCGTGGCATGGCATGACATCGGTACAAGAGCCGGTCGGTCGGACGATGTTTATAATTATGCCTGCACTCCGTGAATGATGGACTAGGTACCGAGGCGGCGGCGAGGTGCGGGCGGGGGACGTACCGCCGGACAGGTCTCGACGTGATCCATTCCTACCCCGTGCCTGTGTCTGTGTCATCTGGCATACTTGTACGCGTGTCATAAATGCAAGTGTGGACGTGTCGTGGTCACGTCACAGGTCGGGGAAAATAGCGAACATGCTTTGAAAAAGACCAACTTTCGGCGGATCGGCTCGTAACACGTGACTTTGATGCGTGACAGTACACAGACCAGCGTCCACACTAGGCCCGGTTAGTAGATCTTAACTCCAAATTAACGGTACTGACACGTGTTTCTGATACGGTCACGGGATAATGTTCGGAAAATTGTCACAAGTGTGGACCCACCTTAATAATTCTTCTGGCACCACCTATAAAGCTAGAAGTCCCGGGTTCAAATCCTGGTAAGGTTAGGTTAGGTTAATATTTGTGTCATAAGAACGGGTCTTTCCTCCTAGTCTTGTGTGTTTTCTATCTATTTAAGTAATTAAGTATTTATCTTTCTTTGTATGTATTATATCGTCGTCTAGTACCTAGACCTACGCATAATACAGGCGTTGCTTGATTTGGGACTAAGTCGATGTATGTAAAAAATGTCGCCGAACTCGCCGAATATTTATTAATATAGAAGAAATTATTTATACGAAGAATATTTTATTTTCAACAAAAAAAAAACAAAATGCAGTCACAGTTTCTTTAATCATTATTACGGTGACCAGCTCAATTAGTAGGTAAACTCTTATACGAAGGTCCCTTAATTGGAGGTCTCTTCAGATGAGATAAATTTTATTTATTCCATCCTGATTTTTAGGGTCCCGTAGCCAAAATGGCAAAAACGGAACCCTTATAGTTTCGTCATGTCCGTCCGTCTGTCTGTCTGTCCGTATGTCACAGGCATTTTACTCAAAAACTACATGATGGATATTGATGAAATTTGGAATATAGGTGTCTTTTATGAGCCGCTACTTAGTTTGGTATATAAATAATTAAAATAAATATTTTTAGGGGGGGGGGGGGGCACTCCATATATGTTAAAGACAGTAAAAATATTGTTTTTCAGCAAATATCAACGTGTGGTACATGGGTCTATATTAAAACGCATACAGTAAAACGTCCTATTTTGACAATGCATACCGTTGTTACGCATAATTGTATATTCGTATAATATTAAAATGTATATTTTAAAACGCATATTTTAATTTGCATACTATTAAAACGTCTAACAATTATTTGGTATAACATTGGTGTTCATAAATACTAAAAAGTATAATTTTAATATGTCTAATCAGACATTTTAATTTTAGATGCTTAATCGAATAATTGGTATCGCAGAGGTTGTACAAGTATGTTTACAGTGACATATCCATACTTGATTTGAAAACTAACTGTCGCTTCCAGTTTAATTACGTAAGGTAGGTACTTTCTCTCGATTTTATTTATTAAAATACCTACACTATTATAGTTAGGGATGTAACGATACATAGTTTTGCCGATACCAATATCTTAGCTAAAGAATGAAGTATGAACTTCAGATATTTGTATGTCCTTATTATACCTAAAACTTGGCTATATTTAACAGAGAGTCAACCTTGAAAGTTTAAAGTAAAAATAAATAAATTGTCAACTCAAAATTCAGTTTTTTTTTTATTAAGAACTAAAGATTTTATTAACATAGTAAGTCAATAATTGAAATTACTTTTTGCAGATTTATTCATACAGCAAATTCTTTTCGCGCTCTTCAAATATCGGTCATATATAATCGGCGATACCGATATTATATCGGTACCTATCGGTATCGTTACATCCCTAATTATAGTATATGCTGATAAGCCAATTTTATTTATGTAAGAAAACACCCAGGTGTGCGTGTGGATTGAGTGAGCACCCTTCTGAAATAAAAAAAAACATCCTGTTCATTTAGTAAAAGTTCTAAAACAATTGTAGAACTAAATCTCTGTATTTGTAAAAAGATAAATCAAAAGATATAACCTTTAACGTGTGCTCACTCAGTTCTCACAAACTACTAACGAAATCAGGGAATGTATTCATTTAACAAATAATATTTATATACGAATTTTTAGTAAAACCTGTGCTAACTTACCTTTATAATTTGTAGATCACCTAGTAACGTATTTAAGATTTTACAAATAATTTCTTATGCTCACTCAATCCGCACACTTTCGAAAACCCGATTTCTGATGAAAAAACTGAAGATTTAATCTGCTATATATGTGTATAGTTTAGTAAAACTAATCTGGGAATTTGTAAAATACAAAACGAACCACTAACGTGGCAGGTTTTTGGATAATAAATGTTTGTTAATGCTCACTCAGTCCACACGTTACAAGTAAGTTAAAAATGTAAATATCTCAATATTTGTAGTATTACATAAACTATAAATTACTTCAGCTTTTAGTAAAAATTTTTACTAAATATCCACCATCTAATATTTTATATTCGTTGTCTGTTTTTAAAGATATTCAATTGCAATTTTTCTAATGTAAGTAGATCGATTAGGTTGACCACACTTTATTATATTATGGTATATCCATGAATTAAATTTTAAAGTAAACAATTGTTTTGATTAGGTTAGTACATACTTATTACAATTAAGAGTTACCTGATCCGTAATTATTACCTTTCATTTACTGTAAAAGCTTTAATCCGAGATCAAAAAATTAAAATAAAACATCTTTCAATGTCAAAGTGACGTACCAGGGGTAGTAACCTTTTTGATCTCATATATTTTTGAAATGAACTGTATTTTGGATATGACCAAAATATAATAAAGTGTGGTCAACCTAATCGATCTACTTACATTAGAAAAATTGCAATTGAATATCTTTAAAAACAGACAACGAATATAAAATATTAGATGGTGGATATTTAGTAAAAATTTTTACTAAAAGCTGAAGTAATTTATAGTTTATGTAATACTACAAATATTGAGATATTTACATTTTTAACTTACTTGTAACGTGTGGACTGAGTGAGCATTAACAAACATTTATTATCCAAAAACCTGCCACGTTAGTGGTTCGTTTTGTATTTTACAAATTCCCAGATTATCTTTACTAAACTATACACATATATAGCAGATTAAATCTTCAGTTTTTTCATCAGAAATCGGGTTTTCGAAAGTGTGCGGATTGAGTGAGCATAAGAAATTATTTGTAAAATCTTAAATACGTTACTAGGTGATCTACAAATTATAAAGGTAAGTTAGCACAGGTTTTACTAAAAATTCGTATATAAATATTATTTGTTAAATGAATACATTCCCTGATTTCGTTAGTAGTTTGTGAGAACTGAGTGAGCACACGTTAAAGGTTATATCTTTTGATTTATCTTTTTACAAATACAGAGATTTAGTTCTACAATTGTTTTAGAACTTTTACTAAATGAACAGAATGTTTTTTTTTATTTCAGAAGGGTGCTCACTCAATCCACACGCACACAACACCCAGTACGCCCAGTTAAGTGGCCTAGTGGCTCAACTACAGTGAAGATAAAAAACTCCCGACAATAAAATACTAAGAAGTAAAGAAATAGTACATTACACAACTAGGGTGGTAATACAAAGAAAGGTCGAGATCGCAGAAATTTGCGGCCCGAGCTGCAAGCGAGGGACGTAAATATGCGATCGAGGGCTTTGTTTATTACCTCCCGTGTTGTGTACATCATTTTATGTCTACACTTGGCCAGAAAGCGGCTTTTTCCGTACGCGCAGCGTGCGGAAAAGGCCACTTTATGGCCAGGTGTGGCATAAATATAATTATGCCACATCTGGCTCTCGATCGCATATATTACGTCCCTCGCTTGCAGGTCGGGCCGCAAACATCTGCGATCTCGGTCTTTCTTTGTTTTACCACCCTAGTTGTGTAATGTACTATTACTTCCCTACCTATAGTACTGTGGTAAGAGAGGACAATAGAGAGATCTCTCTCCAGGCGGGTGTTGTGCCTGGGGACCGAAGTCCAATGAGAGCTAGTCGGAAGTTGTATTTATGCAACCGACTTAGAAAACTCGCCTGCGGCTCGGGCCGCAAACATCTTCGATCTCGGACTTTTTTTATATTACCACCCTAGTTGTGTAATATACTATATATTATAACGAAACTACCTAAATTTAAAGTGATAGATGACGTGATAGAAATAAATTTAATGTTGATTCAATAATGTGTGTTTTATTAAATACTAGCATTTTCCGCGGCTTCGCCCGCGCAGATCCCGTTATTGTCCTAAAGGAACTCTTTACCGCCGGAATATAAAGTTTTCTATGTTTCAATCCAGGACTTGGTATACTTACATGCCAAAAATAAAATAGTTGATGCGAAGGGTAACAAAAGCGAGAGCTAATTACCAAAAGTAAATAATCGCAGGGGCAAATATAAACCTACATATACATGCATAAAAACAAATGAATAAATAGGGGGAAAATATTAATCACAAAACCTTAAAAAAACATCGTAAAAATGGGAACATATTTTATTGTAGGTATTATAAACAATAGTACTAGTTGATAAATCCCAAAAAGTAGGGATTCTGTAGACAACAAGGACCAATTAAGTTATTTTTTTCCAAGTAACGCCCCACGTATACCGAACGCATAAAAGTATGCGTTCGTTATGCTTAATAACATTATGCGGATTTCAGGTATGCCAATTCAATCGGTATGTAAATTAACTAGTATGCGTTTTTATGATTATGCCATCTAATCGGTATGCTTAATCATCGTATGCCTAAACTGTTATGCATTTTAATATTAGGCTTATTAAGTTATGCCTAATAAGGGACACCCGTGGTACATAGTTCGACAGCTCTTTAAAAAACACTATAAGGTTCCTAAGTAATGTTTTTGATTAAGTGAATGTATTTGGAAATAATCGCTCCGAAAGTTGTGTAAATTGTGTCCCCCCCCCCCCCCCTCTATTTTCTAAACCGTGCGTCCGAAAAATATGAAAAAAATCACGAAGGTAACGCTTAATTAATACTTTCAACGAAAATTATTTTCAACAAGATCGAATGTACCGTTTTTGAGTTATTGCCGATAAACTGCGCTTCTCAACAAAAGGACGTAGGTAATTGCTATGAAGATACGCTCTTTTGTTGTTGTACTTTTTTTACATCGTATTTTTTACCTTATAGTTACGGCTATGGAACCCTACACTGAGCATGGTCCGACATGCTCTTGGCCAGTTATTTTATGTTAGGGAACCCGGCTGACTCGTAACTGCGTAGTTTTTATACTTCACATTAGATGGCGTCATCGTCAGTGGCGGCGGCACAAGAATAAATTATTTACTTTTTTGTTGCAGTACCAGCAATTTACTTCGGTTTGGTAATAAGGAGCCAGTATTACAAGATGGGCACTACTAATAGTAACAACCAAGGCGTAGTCTATACACGTTAATACTCAAGCTTACACGGTCATGAAGTTTGGAATGTTCAAATTATAATTATTGCGGTCATTCACCCCATGTGGTATAGAAATCCCCGAACACTGGTCAGAACATTACGCATTTTCTATTTTTTATGTTTGCATGGGTTGAATGGAAAATTTAAATGTAAACCTGAAGATGGAAATGCAAATTAATTACTATAAAATATACTTATTCTTTATCCTTCTTTAAATTTTTATCAATAAATCTACTTTAAGTTGCTTATAAAAGTAAATCTGAATTTTGCTTTGAATGTATGGTTGTTTTATTTTTTTGTAACTACTCTTAATAAGTGCCTTTTTCGGGTCTTTAATAAAATATGGGGAATATTTATTTAATATTCTAGAATCGTAAATGAGCACTTTTGAAAATAAAGGTTTTTTTTTATGTATAAAATCTAATAATATAATTAAACAAGTTTTGGTAACGCAGTGGACACTATATTTGAGACGACACCGGTAACAAATTGGTAATTTGAGTAAGAAATGCAACATTTTTGTGATAACAGAATATTAAGAAAAATGGCAATAGTTAAACTTAAACATTGAGCACCGATTGAGAACTAACGTAAAACAGCTAGGAACATATTTGGACATATATGCAATTTTGTAAAAGGGTCATCGTCAGTTCAAAAAACAAAAGTCGTCCCTCCGGTAGCCAAAAGTTAAGAGCTTGTATGAATCTAGCTTATGTTGTTATTACATCAGATTACAGAAGAGGGAACGTTCTTTATTATCATACGAGTTTTATCAGAAAATTAGGCCCTGGAATCCTTAATTTCGCTTATGTCCACCGGAGAGACGCAAACGTAAATCTGAGAATGACCTAAAAGTATACAGCGTGGAAGTCTAATACGAGCGAACAATTAAACCAGATATAGCGTTTAATAGTGTTATCATTAATTAATACGATTTTTTAAATTACACTTAATTGTGACCACGTAATTAATTTTTGGAAATTTACCGAGCATCAATGTACCGCATACATGCTTGTTATGACATTGCGAGATACGAGCTTTTTTAAAGTAACTGTCAACTAGCGTGTTTGTCAACTTGAATGTGTTGCGTTACATTGCGGCCCGAATTATTTTGTATGGTAAATTATTTTCATTGTAGTTTTAAGCAAAAGTTATCTAAATATGCTTCTTAGGTCCTATGCTGACCACCGTTTCAATATTCGCCCGTATTAGATTTACAGTAAACGGCCATAAAGAATGCACATCGGCAATCATCGCATTTCCGAATACAAACGAATGCTAATTTCCATGTACATCAATTATTAGATTAATCGTTCATCAGAATTTGAATTTAGAACCAAGTACTTTATTGTTGTTTTGTTTTGATTCCACGTGGAATATATAGAGCTGTAAAACAGATAATTTAGCTTTTAATGATTTTACTGTCGGCAGTTCTTTGTAACGCAGAAGAAAATCGTACACCGTTCTTCGAACAACATCATAATCAAAATCGTCCATATCTAAACGAAATTGTTTTTTTGGTCACCCATTTTTCGGAGAGCTGAACTTTGTTCCACTAGAATGTGTATCAGTGCCAGTGCCGACTTCGTTTAATAAATTGTTCAAAGTCCTTTTTGAAATTCCAGTGGCATCTGCAACTCTCCGTTGAACCTTATTAAAATAATTACTTACATTAACATCCTCATGTTTTTTAAATTGGTCGGCTTCAGTTACAAAATACCTATTTATAAATATTGTAGATAATTTCGCGTGACTCGCAAAGTAACGGCTTACTTTCTTTTCTTTTAGATGCCATAGTACAAATCTAATTTTGTAAAAGTTTTAGCAACTCTATATATATATTGACTTGGATATGCGACTGCACTCTCTCGCATTTGAACCACGACTGACAAAACAAACGTCATGGTGTGTGCGACACAGATATCGCTATACGAAGTCGAAATTAACCGATTGCCTCTTTCCAAAGATCGATGTGCATTCTTTAGGACCGTTTACTGTACAGGCTGTTTAGTTTCACCTCCATTTTAGGCATTAGAAAGAATTTTGGCTCAAATAAATTAAAATGTATTTTACTTAAATATTTACTTCAAAACTAAATCGTTTAATGAACTCTTTGCGGCGTATGTTCTCTATATATAAATACAATATGCTTCGATATTAATTGTATCCCAATAGTTGGTTTTCTCGCCGATTTCCTGTGCATGGGCTTGCTTATCACACAAAATTAGCTATGAGGATGTTTTGATAAAATAAGAACAAAACCATATTATTTTAATTAGAACCTATTAATAATATAATTACCAATGTCGTATATCGTACAAAGGGACCACCAGAGAAGCCTGCAGCTGTAAAATGTACAAATAATGTTCATTCGCTATTTTAGTCAAATAACGCACCATGATGATATTTATTGAAATACACAACAATAAGAATATACCAAGGTTCCTTAAACTGTGGTCCATGGATCCCTTAGGGGTCCGTGATACGAGAGCCGGGGGTCCGTGGCTATGCCTACAACACAAACTTTCATGTGTTTGTTTTTCTCTGATTGTATTCGGAAAGGGTCCGTAAGGTTATCGAAATAACGTAGGGGGTCCGTGACCAAAAAAAGTTTAAGAACCTCTGTAGTAGACCTTTAAAACTACGACGACGACCTTTTGACGACCGCTTTAGCTTAGTTGGTAGTTGGTAGTGACCCTGCCTACGAAGCAGGAGGTCCTGGGTTCGAATCCCGGTAAGGGCATTTATTTGTGTGATGAGCACGAATATTTGTTCCTGAGTCATGGATGTATGAAAATGAAATGAAAAATGAAAATGAAAAATGTTTATTAGGTTACACAGCATAATAAAAATACATCATGGTTGGTGTCTCCTAGTAAGCACTAGATGTACTTGTGACAGGAGACGCCGCTCCTCCAATAATAGGTAAAATGTAACCAAATACTAACGTTACACAGAAAGGTATATTTATTTATTATTTACTTACTATTAGCTAGATCTGTACTATTTTATTACTAAGTATTAGGCGTCACAGCGCTATCACTCCAGCATGAGCGATTTATATTACATTTAATGTAAACTGTAGGTAAACTCACTTTACACTATCGTAACAGTAATTCAGTCTCTTCATAGGTCAAGTTGTTTAGCCACTCAACGATTGTTTTTTTACAACTATAGGATTGTAGGGGATATATAGAGATTGATTTATTTATGTTATTATATAGGTGTGCAGATTGTGCAACAAACTGATGCTTTTTTGCAAAAGTTGATTTAAAGGTAGGTGTCGTAACTATTTTGTAATGTCTTCTCCGTTTTAATAGCGATGGTTTATATGTCAATGTCTTGTGTGTCTTTAACAATACATTCAAGATATAAAGTTTCCGCATGGTTAATAACCCACAGCCTCTGTAAAGTTCGGTGGTAGGGTATCTATAGGGTTTTGAATACATTACTTTCAGTAAGCATCTTTGTCCCCTTTCAACATCAATAAACTTAGTCTTACTCGCTCCACCCCAAATTGGAATACAATAACACATAATGGACTGTGCTAACGTAATGTATAATTGTTTAAGTAAAACCTGTGAAGTGATATGTTTTAATTTTTTAAATACCCATATTAGCTTTCGGATTCTATTATTTAAATATTCAATATGCCCGTGCCACGACAACCGTTGGTCAAGGATAATTCCAAGATATTTGGTTGAGGCAACCCTGTCAATTTTATCACAGTGACAATTCTGGGTATCTGACAGGTCGCATGCGTGAATTTTTATAGCTAGTGTGTCAGATGGTTGGGTACTTTTATATTTAGTAAAACATATGTAGTTGGTCTTTGCAATGTTAAGAGTTAAGAGGTTTGACTTTAGCCACATGGTTATTTTTTCGAGACCCATTTCTGCTATCTCAAAGACGGACTCCCAAGTTTTGCCACTAAAGACTACCACAGTGTCGTCAGCGTAAGAGAAAATTGAGCCTCCATCAACGGCCAGTTCAGTCAAGTCGTTTATGTATGCAAGAAAGAGGGTAGGTCCGAGAACACTCCCCTGGGGGACACCGAAGGTAATTTGTTCTTCCCCGCTAGTGTGGCTGCCAATTTTAACGACTTGACTGCGACCATGGAGATAATCAGCTAATAGATCAAGCGGTTTCCCTCTTATACCCATGACCTCAAGCTTGTGTACAAGAATGGAGAGAGAAACAGTATCAAAGGCTTTTTTTAAGTCTAAGAATATAGCTAAGGTTTTTTGTTTTTCATCCACTTGTTTGGTGATTAATGTGGTAAGTGCCAGCACAGCATCCTCCGTGCTTTTCCCTTGTCTAAATCCGTATTGCGAGTCAGAAAGTAGGTTAAATTTGTTTAGGTAATTAGTAAGCCGAATGTTGATTAGTTTTTCTATGATTTTTGAAATTGGCGATAACACTGAAATTGGTCTATAATTATTGATGTCGTCTCTCTCTCCACTCTTGTACACAGGCGTGACAAGAGCCTGCTTTAGTTGTACTGGAAAGACTCCATTGGTGAAACACAGATTAGCCAGACTGCAAATAACAGGAACAACAATGTGTCTGGCAAGCTTTAGGAATCTAGTAGGGACCCCATCACCACCACAGGCACTGTCACTTTTCAAGCTCATCAGTATGGTATCGACTTCTTGGTAGTCAGTGTCAAGTAAGACAAAGGATGATGGGTTCGAGTGGGTGGTCGAAAAGGTATTGTTTCGGTGAACATTATGGTTACTCTGCCTAATATCATTAGCAAGATTTTTACCAATGTTAGCAAAAAAATTATTTGCTATATTGACTGAGTCAATTGGAGTAAGTCCACGGTTCAGAAGCTCGGTGGGAAGATTATTACTAGTTTTGTATTGTGTTATAGATTCAATGACTTTCCACATCTTCTTAGGGTTTTTTGCAACATTAGCCAGTTGTTCACTATCATATTTCCGTTTAACATTTCGTGTATTCTATGTATTTAAGTATTTGTATCTATTAAATATATCGTCGTCTAGTATCCATAACACAAGCCTTATTGAGCTTACTATGGGGCTAGTTCGATTTGTGTAAGTTTGTCCCCTAATATTTAATATCTAATATTTAAAAATAGTAGACCACAAACTAAAACTTTTAATAACTGGAACCTAAAATTAAATTATGTACAATTAAGTCTCAATTAACTGATAACAAATTAAAAACCAAATCTGCTATAGGTAATTAGGAATTAAACTTAAACCAAATAGCATATAAAAGTAAGAATAACAGTATGTAGGTACATTAGACGGGTCTTGTGAATGAGACTGAAATCACAGTAGGTTTAATAGCAGTAACTTATCTTCCGATAAAAGGTACATCGCGCGCTAGTATGTTTGCGCGCCATGTACGAACTACGAACGCACTACAATCAAAGTTTTAAGAATACGTAAGAATGCTCCAGTATGGATCGCACTCACATAGACGCGCGATAGCACGTCTGAATACGTTTCACGCGCTCCTAAGCGGCCGAAATTATACTACTTGTTTGTCTTTATACTTTTTTTTATTTGGAGGTCCTTGATGCGTCTGTATCCCCTTTGGTAAAAAAAATTGCCACTTTAGGTAATTGGCTACTTGACAACTTTTTCTGTGACATGTTATCGGCCATTCTCACGAAGTATGACTGCGTCTAATTACCGCGTCTCCATACATTTAGTATGAAAGCAGCGTCGCGGTAATTAGGTGACCGCAGACATACTTCGTGAGAATGGCCGTTATAGAAAGATCTATAATAATAATAATATTAGTGAAAAAACTACTTCAATATCATAAAAACTCACAGAGATACAACAATGTTAAAATTTCATTTTTAGACTTTCCCAAAACGTGCCAAAAACGCCTCATACTGCAGCCTCTTAGAACGAGACGTCACGATCGAAATTTTGTTGGATAAAATCATGAAATTTTTCTGCAACTATGTTAAAAACTTGCGTTTATCGTAATCGTAACGGTTTCATAACAAAAGTTACCATACATTTTATGGGTTACTCAATGGTATTAATAGGTTTTTAATATTATCATACTTTTAAAATGGACTTTCCCTCCCAGCTTTGCCGGCTCATAAAAAAAGTTACACCAGGTATCAAACTCAAAACTTTAACATATTTCCTTATTTAGCTTATTTTAACAGGATCTTATATAATTTTGTCAAATTTTGGTTACGGTCAAGTGCCCAATTGAGAATCGAGAGCTGAGAGAGGCACGGTATATTTGGAGGTCCCTATGTTGCTTTTTTAAAATACTTTTGGGTGTATTTGTACTCGCGTTAAAGCAACCCGATCAACCGATACCACAACTTTTTGGTGATGAAGGCAGGATAGTTTTAACATAAACAGATCAAAAAGAGGATTATGTTTTTTTTTTCACGTCAAATTGTGGGATCTTCTATAATATCCTTAATAATATGAATTTGCTACTCAACAAGTAACTACCTTGACGTGGCTCACGAGGGTACCGCCATGTGGGATGTTGATACGACGATCATTGTTCTGATAGTCGTTTCGGCGAACGGGCTTATAGCAAAGATCACCATCTCAAGAGACTCTCGCTAGATGGTTAGATCAAGGGTCAGATACAGAAGACATGGCATCTGGACATGGCGCGCATTGTCAGGAGGTTCCTCTCTCTGCAACCTTAAGGCTTAGCGGAGCGGGGCCCAAGCGAAATAATGTCTATTATTAGGTAAATTCTTAAAATTTTGAGTAATATGACATTTTCACCCTAAAGATGCACATTCCGCCAGATTGTGCTCGAGCTAAATACCCGCCCTGTCCAGTACTGTTGTTTACCTACATAACAGAAGATGATATAGACAAACAAGCAGAGGAACTGCCTGATGGTAGGCAGTCATCATCGCCCATGAATATTTCTGCAACATCATAAGTGTTATACAGGGTGTCTGGACAACGATGTCGGAGCTTTTAAGGGCGTGCAGTACAATCGATTTTATCGATAAATCACCAGGTGGTTTTTTTTTTGTGGATGGTAAAAAAAAAATAAAAACTGTAAAAGTACCTAATGCGTTTTTGTCATGATTATTTACTTTTATTTATTTTTTTCTTATTGGAGTATTTGAATAAAATTATTAGTTTAAATTGATTGCTTACACATTTAGCTATCCAATAACACTCTTTTTGCATTTGTATTACGGATAATGGACACATAATGGCAAAATTACCACGTGCGCCCGTGCTCAGTTATTTGAAATGTTTAAATTGCCGCCATTTAATTACCATCTACTCAAAAATAAATCCGCTTGGAGATTTATCGATAAGATCGATAGTACTATACGCCCTTAAAAGCTCCGACATCGTTGCCCAGACACCCTGTATATACGTTGGCGATCATTGAGAGCAATGTTTACTCGTTTCTTGAAGTACCCCATATCATAGCTTCACACTTCAGGAGGGATTTCTTTCCACATCTTGCCAGTTTGTGGCAAAAATCAGCGTGATGGCCGCTTGTTTTTGGGATGATATGCATCTAAAATGTGAAGATGGACTTTATTCGTGAGACGGGAAACACTGTGATAGAAGTGAGACGGAGGCACGCGCCCGAAAAGTTCCTCAGAACACTCCTCGTTGTACATATAGGTATATTTAGTTTAGAGCACTAATGCAAATATTTTTTTATGTATTCAAGGAAATATAGTTAACTTCAGCTGCATATACTCGTAATACTGTCGAGCATATAATAGAATTACTGAAATATACCATTTAAAGGTACTAAGATGATATTTATTCATGTGGGTGTCTCGGTTAGGTATGTATCTAAGAGTGGGTCCCTATATACGTTTGTAGCCACGTCCCTCACGGGACACGTCGGCACTGGACAGATTTTAACCATTTTTGGGACAAGTATAGCTGGACACCCGGAATTTTGATCCGACTATGCAAAAAATTGTTATGCAAAAAGGGTTTCTTCTTTTTCACCTTTGCTGACGACAGGTATATGTTAAATAGTTTTTACGTCATGCACCCCGGGCCGAAAGTGACATTTTTCTGTACGCCGAGGGTACGTGAAGGGTAAATCCAATTTTCTGGTTAGGGTAAAGCTTAAAATTGTGTTCACACCAGGTGGTAATAAAGGAAGCCCTTTCAGACCGGTCTGGGTCATCCTTTATATATTATTACTTCGGGTGTGTACTATACCATTACATGTCTAAAGCGATTATAATTATTTACTTTTAACTTTCAATGTTTCGTTCGGCGTATACATATTTCTGCAGACATCTCTGTTGACATTTCGCTGGAGCATCAGTTATCCGCGACCACGGCACATGCAACTGTGCAGGAACATCGGAAAATAAAAGGTAAACAAATATAATCGCTTAAGAACCGAACCGTAATGAAATGCAGTAAAGGCGTTAATAGTACATTGTGCACCGAGGGTAGTAAGAAGGGAATTACTAACGAGAGTCTGTTAGAAGCCCGACGCCGTAGGCGGAGGGCTTTTTAATGACTCGAGTTGGTAATCCCCTTACTGCCCGTGATACACACAATGTTTTTCATCACATTTGCGAGGAAAAAAAAATACATAAATAAACTAAACGCACCCGCTAAGAGACAACTTCAACTGTCAACATTTTCGTGACTTTTTCAATATAGTCTTCCACAGATAATGCTAAGAACTGCGTTTAGTTTTTAAACTTGACAGGCAATACCGCCAGATTGTATCGATTTTCATAATAAAATTTTAAAGTAAATTAAATTAATTGCATTAAAATAATTGTAAAAATTACTGAAATAATAGGAAAATATACCATATAAGTTTTATATACACTAAAATTGGTTTTGAAGCCAAGTTTTGAAGTAGTGAAATAAGCCTTGGCTGATTTGAAACCTCCTTAGTCTGAAATGACGTACGAGTAGGTCCTATATTTTAAAACTAAACTCATAACTCCCACGGGAGTTATAGATTTTCATACAGTTTTTCCTCCCGTGGGAGTTATAGATTTTTATAACCCACGGGAGGTAAATCGGCTCGAGCTGGTCTATAAGCCCGCGTGTTAAACACCCTTTACGAGCAAGTGTGATGAAAAATAAAGAATGATCCAGGTCGTAGGTGTTTGTAGCCCAAGTCGTAGGCGATGACCGTGAATATGCGATCTGGGGCCTTCTTTAACACCTCTGTGCCTGCGCTGTGTACATAATTTTAAGTTTTCCCATGGTTAGGAAGTGGAATTTTCTTCCCGCCCAGCCTGACGTAAAAACTATAGTAACACCTATTCAGAAAAAAGTCTTTTCCTCCCTCATGAGAGGGATCAAAATGATACTTTTCTGTTCAAGTACAACATATTTTTTTACTTTGCACCCATCTACACCATATAATAAAAGACTATAAATAAACAATAAACAATAATTTATTTTGTTTCAAATAGTGGATACAAAAACAGGGCAAGGTTGAGGCTTCCCAGTAGGTATAAATATTCCTGTGTTGGGAGGTCTCGCTCTTCCAAAAATAGGACGTGGTAACAATCACTAGTCCAAATTAACAGGTTATACTTATTTTATCCTAATTTAACCTAAGTTTATTTTATATCAGTGTTTAAATACACCATTACTTAAAGATATCAATATATACATAACTTATTTTAATTAATTTACAACTATAAACAACTATAAATTTAACAATTCAAGATTGTTTCAATTTACAATTTAATTATTTGTGACGCACTTTCATTAAACTTATTTCGTTATTTTGGAAGCGTTTTATTTGAATTTTCCTCATAGTTGCCGCGTCTGCCAGAGTTTCGGAGTACTAAAAACCGTTGTTTTGTTGGTGCACAAGTGTACCTGTACAGCACCTAACTCTTGCTCCACTGAATACCGTCATGTTGTTCTGGGGCGACCTCTTATTCTTCTTCCCTTCTTGATCTTGCGAGTTGGGCATGTTTAACTATACGTCGGATGCTCGAGAGTTCACGTGGTAGACGATAACACCTTTCGAAGATTTGCGCGACAATTGAACTTCAATGGCGTGTATGATTAGCATTATAAGATACAGGCCGTAGTAAGCTGAAAATTGAAAATATAAAATTACTAGATAGTCCAGTAGATATGTCGAATACATGTATGGGAAGTTGGAAAGTGTTCAGAAGTTAATGGAACTTTTACATGTTGTTAAGGCGTACACTAGGAAGAATATTCTATGTTTTCGACTTTAGATTTTTGGCTTTATCTCAAAAACGCGGTGGATGCGGGCCGATCATGACCTGACTTTACATATGTCTTAGTGGGCCAACGAGCAAACGGATTGCCTGATGGTAAGCGATTACCGCCGCCCATAGACACCTGCAACTCCAGAGGAGTTTGTGGCGATATATGAGGGAGGCCTATATCCTGCAGTGGATGTCGGTGGCTGATAGATAGATAGACCATATATGGACATATAGAGGTAAATAACAGGCGGCCTTACGTGCCAAAAGTAGTTCTAGGTTTAAATATTTATCATTTTAGCGTTTACGGATTAGGGGTCTGTAGGCGTATGATGCTACGCTTTGTCGCGCGATAAATAAATGATAAAGCAACTGTCACGTTCTGACAAATAGTGTGTGAGGGTGATGGATGCTTTATCATTTGTTTATCGCGCGACAAAGCGTGGCATCATAAGCCCACTGGACACAGTTTAATAGCAGTATTTTTTTTCCTACAAAAGGTATTATCAAACCGCGTTTAGAAAGGGATTGAGCTCATATGTCATTTTTGAACTAATGCATGATATGACATTGTCAGTGGTAGAGTATGCAGATAAATTAAATTGTATAATGCAACATAATTGAAACCACCGCGCTAAGGTATAATACGCCCGAGTTAACGCGCTAGTGAAGTACGTAAGCCACCAACACCGCGCGCCCGCGCAGCCCCCTGAGGCATATATAAACCCTGCGCGGCCAGCACCCGGTCAGTTTGCCTCGCGCCGTTGCCGCTCCCAGTGACTTGGGACGATAACTGCCTTGTCGAACGCAAGCGTCGCGACCGCCCGGTATTGCTTCCGTAGCACGGAACGTATCGTTCAGTCGTAACGCAAATATTTTGTTAGGAAGTACACTTCTTGTACTTAGGGTACTGTTGCGCGATAACGATACTTCCGTAATACGGGATATCAAAAGTGCACAGTGTTTCGCCTGCGTCACATTATTTTTGTACGTGTAGGTAGTGCTTTATTGCTATGCTTGTTATTTAGTGTTTATAGTTAAGTTTGCGCTTTAGTCTTGTTAAAAATCTATGTAGATCTCACTGCTTTGTTATTGTTTACTCGCTTATTGCACTTGCTTTAATTTATATTTTGCCGCTTAAGTTTGTATTAAAACTTTTGTTAGAACCTTGTCGCACTAAGTTCCTTACGCTTGTTTTTGCCTTTGTTTATTGTTAAATTAATAGTTCCCGTTACGTATGTGTTACTGTTTGCTTTAAATCATAGCTCCCGTGTTGCTTTATATAAATTTTTTGCATTAGTTAGTTTTAGCAACGTGACATTTAGCTAACGCTTGCCGTACTGTTGTGTTAACATTTACTGTGCCCAGATTCTTTTACCCAATATACGTCTTAAACTTTTCCGTGGTGGTTTCAATTAAGTACCTGCATTATAACTTGGCGCCCAGTCGTGGAGGCCAGACGGTATAATCTAAGACCTAGAACGGTTAAAGAATTGGACAGCAGGAAGGTGATAACCGTAGAGATGCCTCAAGAAAAACCTGTAACCGGTACTCCTGTAAGTAGCAGTTCTCAGATGTTAGGCATAACGACAGCACAATTCAAAGAGCTTTTAAAGGCAGTTGGCAGTGGTAAGAAGAAAACCCTACTCAGCGAATGCCCTGCAAGATTTAGTGGCACAAGGCATTCCACGGCGGTTGAAGCATTTATATCCGGTGTCGCAACATTCAAGCAAGTAGAAGAGCTAGACGATAAAAGCATTTTGGAAGGGTTACCATTAATTCTACAAGATGATGCTGCGGTCTGGTGGCAAGGAGTCAAGCATGAGATTGACACGTGGGAGGAGTTTGAAAATAGATTACGTCACGCATATGCTCCACAGAAACCCGCCTATGAAATCTACCAACAGATCGTCGAAGAGAAGCAGGATTATGATACTCCAACAGAGATTTTCATTCAACGAAAACGTGCACTTGTAGCACAATTGCCGTCACCTCGTCATACAGAACAGCAAGAAATGGACTTGATATTCGGGCAGATTCGATTTGAGATAAGGGACAGGATAGCAAGAGAATCGATAACAGATTTTACGGATTTGTCAGCGAAAGCCAGACACATAGAACGAAGCTTAGGTGAAAGAGCAACGAAGAAGGACAGGAAGGAAAACGTTCACAGCACAAAACAGAGATTGCGTTGTAATTACTGCAGAGTACCTGGTCATACGGCTGATGTTTGTAGGAAGCTCGCCAGTAGAAACGAGAAACCAGTTCAGATGTCAGAAGTACCTGCAATGCCTCCAGTCTCGTCACTAGATCCTGCAAAGCCGAAGTTCAAGTGCTATGGTTGTGGAGAACCAGGTGTTGTTCGAAGCCGATGTCCGAAATGTAATGTGCAAAAAGTAAAATTGGAAGAAATTAGTTTCTGCTCCATCAACTCGACTACTGACAAGCGACTACGCCCTACTGTTCCTATCAGCATTGGAACTATACAGTCAATTGGCTATGTTGACACGTGCGCAAAGTCTAGTGTTGCCTCGTACCAATTATACAAAGACCTGTTAGAAGCAGGATACAAATTCAAAGAAGAAAGGATGTACATTACCTTTGCAGACGGGATTGCGAAGATGCAGAATGTCCGTACCGTCACCGTACCTGTCGTTGTGTATGGTAAAACCGTACCTACGTCATTTATAGTGTTGCCAGAAGCCAAAGAAAATAAAACCTTGCTAGGAGTAGGTTTTATTCAAGATGCCATGATGGTAATCAATCTTCCTCAGCTCACATGTCGTTTTCTAGATGAGCCTTCCAGCGCTTTTGACCTGATCCAGGAAGATATCGGTGAAACGATTATTGGCGAGGTAGTGTCTGATGTTTCGTTGCCAGAACTACTTTCACCCATGTTATCAACTCCAGAGAAATGTATTACTCCAAAGCGTTGCACTCCTATGACTGAAATGAGTCTAACTCGTCCATATGGACCAGCTTTTAGTGTTGGGATGACTGTATCCCCGAAAATGGCCGTTAAGCGACAGCTTGAGCCACTACTAGCTGATGAAGCCCCGTCAACCTCTGCGCAATGCATGATTGCTAGCCAGCTACCGTCTGAAGAGGAAGCTTATGGACCTTTAATACCGCTGCGTACTCCACCGAAACGTCCCTGCTATACACATCTAGATGGATATTCTCCGATTATGGATGCTCTGTATAATGATGCTGTGAGAGCAGTAGAAGAAACCGATCTGTTTGATACGATTGAATCGAGCACAGACATCGCATCTATCGACGTTAACGGCCGTGTTCTAAGCCACGAGGAGAATCAGCGATTGAACGAATTCTTAAGTCAACACGAAGATGTGTTTATTCCGAACGGAAAGCCAACTACACAGACAGAGCATATTATTGACACTGGGAATCATCGTCCCACCTCTGTCCCGCCGTATCGCTTACCGCCAGCAAAAACTGAGATATTGAAAGAGGAAGTTAGCAAAATGCTCGAAGAAGGGATTATAAAGCCATGCATGTCTCCATGGTCCGCACCTGTTGTAATGGTTCCTAAGAAGGATGGAGGAACACGAGTCTGCGTCGATTACAGGCAACTCAATTCGATTACTACACCTGACGTGTATCCCTTGCCTCGCATCGATGATTTGCTACACAATGCTAAACGCACACCTTTCATGTCCACCATAGACCTCCGTGCTGGTTATTGGCAAATTAAAGTCCGAGAAGAGGACCAAGTCAAAACAGCCTTTGTGACGTCATTTGGCATGTATATGTTCCACAGAATGCCCTTTGGACTTCGCAATGCACCGGCCACATTTCAACGTCTTATGGATGGTTTCCGCATTTCCCTGAGCCATATAAAACTATTGGCGTACCTTGACGATCTCATTATAATGTCTGTTTCATTCGAAGAACATTTAAAAGATTTGCAGGATGTTTTCGCACGACTCAAAGAGTATAACCTGACTGCGAACAAAGAAAAATGCAAATTCTGTTGTGCAAGGATCAAATATCTTGGACACTATATCACGGCTGATGGATTAGAACTAGATCCAGAGAAGATCAGCTCAATTGTGAATATGCCAGCTCCTTCGAATCTCAAGCATTTACTGTCATTTGTACAAACGTGCTCTTGGTATCGACGATTCGTACCTAATTTCGCTAGTGTCGCTGAACCTTTGACACGCCTGACAAAGAAAAACGCTGAATGGTCTTGGAAAAGCGAACAGCAGACCGCGTTTGAGACCCTGCGAAATCTCCTAGTTACAGCTCCCGTATTGGCACAAGCTGATGATAGCAAACCATACATCATAAAGACCGATGCTAGTAACTACGCGATTGGTGGAGTTTTGGTGCAGGGGGAGGGAGATAAAGAACACCCTGTCGAATATGCAAGTCGACTTCTGAACCAGGCTGAACGCAATTATTCAACCACAGAGCGTGAGGCCTTGGCCGTCGTGTGGGCAGTAAATAAGTTTCGTGGTTACATTGAAGGAACGTCAATCACGATCATGACAGATCATCAGGCTCTTAGGTGGCTCATGACGCTGAAGTCCCCAACAGGTAGACTAGCCAGATGGGCTTTACAGCTACAACCTTTCGATTTGACGATAAAGTATATACCTGGTCGAACAAATGTGGTTGCTGATCTACTATCGCGACCTAACTGCGACTCAGAAACAAAAGAAAACTGTGGTGTTTGTAGTGTTGTAGTAGACTTACCGACAAAGAGTCCTAAAGAGATAAGAGAGAATCAGATGGAAGATGAAGATATAGTAAAGATCGTCAAAGCATTAGAAGGAAATTCTTTTAAAGGATATATGATGAATAATGGTTTATTGTACAGATATAATCCTGATAGCGACACTGAAGATTGTCAGCTCGTAGTTCCCAAGCAGGAACAGAATGATGTTATCTCTGTCTATCACGATGAGCCCACTGCTGGACATTATGGAGCAGAGAAGACTTTAAATCGTATCAGCAAGAGATACTTTTGGAAAGGCATGAGGAAGGACATTGAGAATTACGTCCGCAATTGTCTACTGTGCCAGAGATACAAGCCTTCAAATATGAAACCCGCTGGATTACTCCAAACTTCAGCGATGAACAAGAGATTTGAAGTCATTGCTTTTGATTTGTTTGGCCCGTTACCGACTTCATCAGATGGAAAGTCATGGATCTTGATTATAGAAGACCTGACCTCTCGATGGATTGAATTATTCGGGTTGGAAAGCGCAACTGCTGAAAACTGTGCTATGACTCTCATAAATGAGATCTTTCTACGATACGGAATGCCAAGACGGATGATCAGCGACAACGGTACTCAGTTTGTTAGTGCTGTAATGCAACAAGTCACGTATGTCCTCAAGATCAAGCATGCATTTACACCCGTGTACCATCCAGAGACGAACCCCGTGGAGCGGAAAAACAGAGATCTCAAGACACAACTCGCAATACTCGTTGGTGATAATCATCGTATCTGGTCCGAGCAGCTTCCTAGTATTCGTTTCGCGATGAACACAGCGGTAGGCTCAACTATTGGTTATACACCCGCCTATTTGACATTTGGTCGTGAATTAAGGACTCCTGATGACAACGCGCATGATCTGAGAGAAATAATCCTGTCAGAAAATTTCATTCCCGAGATTACACCAAAGCTAATAATGTTAGCAGATACATTAAAGAAGGTACGAGAAATACAAGAAATGAAAGAGGAGAAGAGAAAAGAATACGTGGACAAGAATAGAAGACACTGTCCCAATTATAAACCTGGAGACCGAGTAATGGTAGAAACACATGCTGTTAGTAAAACCACTCAAGGTTTCAGTGCTAAATTTGCACCTCGACGTGATGGCCCATACGTAATTGTGAGTAACCATGGACCGAGCTCCTTCCACATTGCAGACCCTGGCCAACCGGATCGTAGCATCGGATTGTATCACGCCTCTGCATTACGCCCATATCAATGTGACAATGATAGTCCGTTACCGCCACCTGCCATGCCTATCCGCAAAAGAGGTCGTCCACCCAAGAAGGTTACACCAGAGCCGTCCCGTACTTCACGTCCGCGTGGTCGTCCACCCCGTCAACAAACCAATCTGGCTTCCTCGCCGAGACGTCTTCGCAGCCAGAGGGGGAGATTATAATGCAACATAATTGAAACCACCGCGCTAAGGTATAATACGCCCGAGTTAACGCGCTAGTGAAGTACGTAAGCCACCAACACCGCGCGCCCGCGCAGCCCCCTGAGGCATATATAAACCCTGCGCGGCCAGCACCCGGTCAGTCAACGTAGCACCCAAGCAACTGCCAGACCAGCGTCAGAAGCAGAGACTGAAGAATCAAGAGGGAAACAGTAACATCAACCCAGGACGTCCCCCCAGACCTCCAAACACACACTGACCCAACGGTAGCACACAAGCAACCCAAACGGAAGACCGCAGCACCGTAGTGCTGTGTGAAGAAACAGCCACAGAGGGCAGAAAGCCCTGATATGGCCCCCCCACGCCCCCACACAAAGGGGAGTGTGAGATGAAGACGAACAACACCCGGTCAGTTTGCCTCGCGCCGTTGCCGCTCCCAGTGACTTGGGACGATAACTGCCTTGTCGAACGCAAGCGTCGCGACCGCCCGGTATTGCTTCCGTAGCACGGAACGTATCGTTCAGTCGTAACGCAAATATTTTGTTAGGAAGTACACTTCTTGTACTTAGGGTACTGTTGCGCGATAACGATACTTCCGTAATACGGGATATCAAAAGTGCACAGTGTTTCGCCTGCGTCACATTATTTT
The DNA here is from genome assembly GCA_947034925.1 of Eudemis profundana. Lineage (NCBI taxonomy): Eukaryota > Metazoa > Arthropoda > Insecta > Lepidoptera > Tortricidae > Eudemis > Eudemis profundana. The sequence goes on along the minus strand of OX344808.1, from coordinate 18,051,714 downwards.
TGTACGTGTAGGTAGTGCTTTATTGCTATGCTTGTTATTTAGTGTTTATAGTTAAGTTTGCGCTTTAGTCTTGTTAAAAATCTATGTAGATCTCACTGCTTTGTTATTGTTTACTCGCTTATTGCACTTGCTTTAATTTATATTTTGCCGCTTAAGTTTGTATTAAAACTTTTGTTAGAACCTTGTCGCACTAAGTTCCTTACGCTTGTTTTTGCCTTTGTTTATTGTTAAATTAATAGTTCCCGTTACGTATGTGTTACTGTTTGCTTTAAATCATAGCTCCCGTGTTGCTTTATATAAATTTTTTGCATTAGTTAGTTTTTGTCGAGGTTCGTATCAAATCCAGAGTTTTTACTGGCCGTTTTATAATACCTTTATAGTAGTTTTACAGTGACGTGTTCTTTTTACATTTCATTCTGGATTGACACTTAATTGGATTAATACAAAAACTTACTTATTTAATTGTGTTTGTGATTTGTACCGTGCAATCCACCGCTAGATTAACCACGCTCTGCCATCTGACCCTAACAATGGTTATGGGCCCAGGATGGATTGCACGGGGTGATGAAATGTACTAGATCTGACATCGGGATTGTTTTTGTGAGTATTTCAACTAAGAATACACTAGAATGAGCACTGTACGAATTGATTCCTTGTCCAAGGAAAATTACGAAACATGGAAATTACAAGCTGAAGCTATCCTCGTCAAAAACGACCTCTGGAAGTACACTAATGGAAGGATACTTAAGCCTGCCGATTCTGCGGCGTCTGATTTAGAGAAATGGGAGGCAGAGGATGCTAAAGCGAGGGCTGATTTAATACTATGTATCAGCTCAACGGAACTTCGTCATGTGAGGGATTGTAAGACCTCAAGAGAAGTATGGCTGCGGCTGGAGTCAATTTTTGCTTCTCGTGGGCCGGCTAGGAAGGCCATGTTACTAAAACGTCTTCTGACGCACAAGATGAGTGAATCTGGAGATATTCGTGAAGACATTGGTATCTTCTTTGATGCGGTGGACAAACTGGAGTCCATGGATGTAAAGATACATGATGACCTTTTATCAATAATGTTGCTGTATACTTTACCAGCGAATTTCTCTAACTTTCGATGCGCTATTGAGAGCCGTGACGATTTACCGAAACCAGAGATTTTGAAAGTGAAAATCTTGGAAGAATACGAATCCAGAAATACTAACGACACTGAGAATGATGTAATGTATGTGCGGGGAAAGAAGAAAGCCGGAGATAAGTGGCGAACTGATTTTAACGATAAAAGAGTATTAGGACAGTCACAACCTTATCGACCTTCTAATATTGAGAGGAAAGTATTGACCTGTTACCGCTGTAACCGTCTGGGTCATAAAGCCGTCGACTGTCGAGAACCTAACCCAAAATCAAGATCGTACAGTAATAATGTAGAGGAAGGATTAATGTCTTTAAATGTTTCAGGTGTAGAAGAATGTAATATTGTTCATAATATGAGACAACATTGGGTGCTTGACTCCGGGTGCACGTCCCATTTATGTAACGATGTTAACTTGTTTGGCGGTACGCTTGAGGAGTATAACGGTAAATTAAGGTTGGCTACTAACATGAGCGCCGAGGTCGAAGGTAAGGGACTAGTTAGACTATCGGCATTGAGAGATAATTCGGTACAACCTATTGAATTCAAAGATACTCTTTACGTACCAGACTTAAGAACTAACTTAATCTCGGTGGCAAAGGTTACAGATAACGGCTACGGTGTGAACTTCACGCGCGATGTTGCAGAGGTAGTTGACAAAAATGGTAGGGTTAGGCTGACCGCACATCGTAGAGGCAATCTATATTGTTTGCAAGAATGTGAATCTGCAAGCGCGGTCACAGATTGTAAGACAGATTTAAAACTTTGGCATGATCGATTGGGGCATCTTAATGCGAAAGATGTCGTCAAACTATTAGGAAAGACAGGGCATAGCGTGAATGCTAGTGAGACTAGTATGAATATATTGCGTGATTGTGGAATTTGCGCTAGAGGTAAGATGTCCATGTTACCATTTTCGGATTCTAACGGTCCCTGTAATGAAAGGCTACATATTGTATATTCTGATATTGTCGGGCCAATGAGATGTGAATCAAAATCTGGTGCTAAATACTTTATCACCTTCATTGATGACAGTACACGTTGGTGTGAAGTTTATTTTCTTAAGACTAAAAATAAAGCTTTAGACGCGTTTAAACTTTACAAAAGTTATGTTGAGAACTATACTGGCTCGAGGATCAAATATTTTCAGTCGGATAATGGCGGTGAATACTGCAATGCAGAATTTGATGACTTTCTACGTAAAGAGGGAATACAGAGGAGGCTGACAGTTCCGCGTACTCCTCAACAAAATGGAGTAGCGGAGAGGATGAACCGCACCCTGCTTGAGATGGCCAGATGTATGCTTCTGAATAGTGAGTTATGCATAGGCTTTTGGTCTGAAGCTATAGATACAGCGTGCTATATTAGGAACCGCTGCCCAACTTCTAGCTTAAATGGTGACATCCCTTATGAAAAATGGTGTCAAAAGAGGGTAAACATCAATTACTTGCGTAGGTTCGGGGAAAAAGTAATTATTTTGGATAAAAACCCGAACATTGATAAGTTTGATGCCCGCGGAATAGCAGGAGTATTTACGGGATATCCGAAGACAACTAAAGGATTTAGGGTGTGGATACCTGAGAAGAGAAAGTTTGTTGTTTCCAGGGACATAAAATTCAATGTTAACGTATCCACAGAATCAGCGAGCGACTTACTGCACGAAGAAAAGGATTTTATGGAGATAATGCCTTCTAGAGAAGCTATGCAAACTCGTGACGGTGATGATTGCCATGATACTCATGATAGTCGAGAAAAGGCTTCAGTGGAGATAGTTTTTAACAAAGGAAGCAAACGGGATAACACTGTTATGGATAATATTATAGAATTGCCGGTCGTGATGGAAGATATGGAAGATGAACAGGTTCCTGGACAAGCCGCTCAAGATGGAGAGGCATCAGATCGAGTGTTAAAGAGAGGACCCGGCAGACCGACTGTGGTACGCACAGGTCAGCCAGGACGACCGAAAAAGGTGTATCATTACGTTGACGTGGGAGAAACTAGAGAAGAGTCTGACAGAGATGACCTGGCGGAAGAGTATAAAGATTGTGTAGAGTCTGCAGGTACAGCTTCAGAAATATCTTTGAATAATGCTTTACGTAGCGAAGAACGATCAGAATGGGAGGACGCAATATTGTCCGAAATACGGAGTCTGGTGCAAAAGGGAACTTGGGCTATTGTCAAGACACCAGCAAATTCAAACGTGGTTGGCTGTAGATACGTATTGACCACCAAAACTAACGTTGATAAAACAACGAAGAAGAAGGCTAGATTAGTGGCTCAAGGATTTAGTCAACGTTTTGGAGTGGACTATGACAAAACTTTTGCACCTGTTGCCCGATTAGAAACAGTACGTCTGATGATGGCAATTGCTGTAGAAATGGACCTGGAGATTCATCAGTTAGACATTAACACTGCGTACTTGAATGGAAATCTCGATGAGAAAATCTATATGCGTATTCCTCCACTGCTAAAGGAGTGTTTATTAAAACTGGCGCATAATAATCGAGAAGATCCTGTGATAGTTAAAAATGCAAAAGAAATGCTAGAGAGTTTGGAAGCCGGTGGTGAGGCATGTCTATTAAAGAAGTCTCTATATGGATTAAAACAGGCGGGGCGACAGTGGAATATACGTTTTGATAAAAAGTTAAAAGACATGGGATTAGTACAAAGTCTCAATGAGCCATGTTTCTATATGAGAAATCAAGGAGGCGAACATTTATTTGTCCTTGTTTTTGTGGACGATGTATTAATTGCATCAAAACGCGAAGACCGCATAAACCGATTTAAAAATGAGTTGAGCAAAGAGTTTGACCTCAAGGATTATGGAAAAGTTAAATACTTTTTGGGAATAGACATAAAGAAAAATGAAAATGGCATTTCGTTGTCACAAGAAGGCTATGTCAAAACTGTTTTGGAAAAATTTAATTTATCTGACTGCAATCCTTGCAAAACACCGAGTGAATTGTCGAATTCCTTTTCGAGCAAAATGGAGAATAACGCAAACAATGAAAAATGGCCGTACCGAGAACTGATAGGCTCGCTTATGTATTTATCCGTGGCAACAAGGCCCGATATTACCAATACTGTTACCAAACTGGCTCAGTTCGTAAGTAATCCTAATTTGAGCCACTGGCAGGCAGCAAAAAGAGTCTTACGGTACCTAAAGGGGACGGCAAACTATGGCCTGGTTTACAGAAAGACTGGTAAGCCTGTTCAAGCATACTGCGATGCGGATTGGGGAGGTTGCCCAATGGATCGGAAATCTTATTCTGGTTATTCATTTATTTTAGGAGGAGCTAGTATTTCTTGGTCTTCTAGAAAACAGAGGACAGTAGCAACTTCTAGTTGTGAAGCGGAGTATGTTAGCATCGCGGAGGCGTTGAAAGAAGGCCTGTACCTTCAAAGCCTGCTGACTGAAATGGATCTAACCGGGTATGCCACCATCTCTCTTAATACCGATAGTCGATCTGCGATGTTCCTTGCTCAGGACCCCGTATTTCATGGTAGGAGCAAACATATCGATATCAAGTACCACTTTATAAGGGGCGTTTTAAAAGACAATAAGAGTATACTGTTGGGACATGTACCCACGGACTCAATGTTGGCAGATGTTTTGACAAAATCACTGCCTAGTATAAAACATAACAGGTGTATGGATGGCTTAGGAGTTCAACCTTGCTAATCCATATTCCTATAGTTTTTTTTTAGCTGAGGAGTTATCTTTTGTTTTGTTCCTTTATTGTTATTTATGTACGTCACTATGAATACTTAATTGTGTAGACGTGTGAGGCAAAAACTTTGCATTTGAGGGGGCGTGTCGAGGTTCGTATCAAATCCAGAGTTTTTACTGGCCGTTTTATAATACCTTTATAGTAGTTTTACAGTGACGTGTTCTTTTTACATTTCATTCTGGATTGACACTTAATTGGATTAATACAAAAACTTACTTATTTAATTGTGTTTGTGATTTGTACCGTGCAATCCACCGCTAGATTAACCACGCTCTGCCATCTGACCCTAACAGTTTTAGCAACGTGACATTTAGCTAACGCTTGCCGTACTGTTGTGTTAACATTTACTGTGCCCAGATTCTTTTACCCAATATACGTCTTAAACTTTTCCGTGGTGGTTTCAATTAAGTACCTGCATTATAATTGTTATTTTGGTACAATGAAGTTCTAAAGTATGGAAACAATATCAAATTATACAGCGTGTTTTTATTGATTTCCGATAGCATTAAGAGATAGTTCTTCAGATCAAATAGAGTTACTTTCTTAAACACCGTTTTTAAAGTATTTTAAGTATGATTTTATAATTTATGTACAATTGGTAAGTGTTGTCATTGATGTAAAGTCAAAACTGTCACAATTGCAATTTTACATTTACGCTAAAGGAGGTGAAAGTGAGAGGTCACACTTGTGATCAACACGATTCTGATTTAGTTTGTATGAAAAAGTAAAAACAAGTCTCATTTTGAATTTAAAAGAAACCAATATACCAAGATGGCCATCAAAGTTTTCAAAAGAACCTTCTTCTTCTTATCGTTTTCTTTATTAAAATATGTTAGTACATTGTAGACAATTTCTCGGCATCGACCGTTTAATACTTTACCGCGATTCATATTGTATACAAACGTATTATTGAAAAGCTACAGCAATTTGATAAAGCGAAATAATGTGACTGGTGACAGATTTGTCAAATATGATAATACTATTTTTTATAAAACAAATGACAATATTTAGGTACCGAGAATAGAGTTTAAATATGCAAATCATATTTAGCTATTAATTCTATTATCTATAAGGGTCTGCACTTATGAAGATATCAAAGATTGGTTTATGATTATATTTAATCATTTATTAAGTACACTTGTGCTAACGGTACACTCGAATCCCTTTCTCAACGCGGTTTGATAATACATCGTGCGCTTAAATGTGGGCGCGCCGTGTACGAACGCACTACATGCAAAGATAAAAGATAAAGATAAAAGATCATTTATTCAAGTAGGATTTTCCAATCACTTTTGCGTCGTCATAAGCTAAACAATAAATCATCAGGATATTATTATAAATTCAAAACAAATACATAATTATCATTCAATTCATAAATATCTATATATGGGTATAATTTATCTAGACACTTATTTTAACAGTCGTGGCTCTGAAAAGGATGATTTGCATTAGGAAACAATTGTAAATGCCTTCCAACAGACGCCATGTCCTCTTATAACTAACAATTTTATTCACTGTACAACTACATACATCTCATCTTATCAATTCAATCATTCAATTCTAAAGAAGGCCAAGCGTTTTTGTCGTCCAAATACTCTTGGATAGTATAATAAGCCTTTTGTAAGAGAGCATTTTTAATATATTTTTTTAGTTGAATTAAGGGTAATTTTAATGCTTCCTTTGGTAGTTTGTTGTAATAAAGTATGCATTGACCCAGAAAAGATTTGTACGCTTTCCGAATACGAAACTTGGTGAGTGCAATTTTATGCTTATATCTAACACTATGCATCTTCTGGAACGAGTCAATGTTTTTTAGAGCATAAATAATATTATCATAGATATACTGCGATGCCATTGTAAGTATGTTTATTTTTTTGAAATGTTCCCGAAGTGACGCGCGTGGGCTCATATTATATATAGATCGTATGGCTCGCTTTTGTAAAACGAAAATGGTTTGTATATCAGCTGATTTACCCCAAACTAAGATACCATATGACATCACGCTGTGAAAGTAGCTGAAATAGACTAATCGAGCTGTTTCTACATTGGTGAGTTGTCTAATTTTTCTAACCGCGTACGCTGCGGAGCTAAGTCTACTTGCCAATAAAGATATATGCGGACTCCATTGTAAATTTTTATCAATAGTTAACCCTAAAAACAGCGTTTTATCTACGATTTCCAGGCATTCCTTATTAATGTATATACTACCATTAACCGGTTTTACGTTAGGTAATGAGAATCTGATACATTTGGTTTTTTTCGAATTAAGTAGCAAATTGTTAGTCGTAAACTAGTTCAGTAATTTATCCAAGGTATTGTTTATCTCATCGTAGTTTCCAGAATGTCTGTCAACTTTAAATATCAAAGATGTGTCATCTGCAAATAACACCATTTCGCAATCGTCCTTAATAACATATGGCAAATCATTTATATACACCAAGATTTAAGAATGCGTATGAATGCTCCAGTATAGATCGCACTCAAACAGACGCGCGACCGTGCGTCTGTGTGAATACGTGTCGCGCGCTCCCAAAAGGCCGAAATTGGACTACTCGTTTGTCTTTATACTTTGGACTGGATTGAGATAAGTTGAGGTTTGGATGGGAGTTTTCAAGTAAAACCAGACATAGTACCGGAGATGTTGTATTCACGGTATGTCAAAATATAGAACACTGTTAATCTAGGTTAATGAATACTTATAGTTAATTATTGCTTACTGGCTAATATCCCACTTCGTGCGTCATATGTTGCGAGGCGTATTGGTGAGTTGCAGTTAGTCGAGGCACACAGTACACCTCCCCCGAAGAGTTAGCCTTCACCCCCGCAATAAAAGAAAAAAAAAATGACATACGTAGTGGAATTTTACATTTTTTTTTTAAGAATTATAATTAATTTTAGGAATTATTTAAATATCATTATGATACAACTTAGTGTTATTCTTATGAGTGATATAAATCAAATTATTTTTCAAAATTTTTACATTAGGTGACATATCTTCAAGTACTTTATAGGGACCAGTATAGATACAGTCTAACTTATTACCAATTTGATTTTTTAATAGTACATAGTCACCAGGATTATATGTTAATGAGTTAACTTTCTTATCGTATGTTAGTTTCCTATTGTATTTACTTGACATTAAATTATTCTTAGCTTCTAAGTGCGCTTTCTGTAACCTGTATTTGAATTCCTTTGGATAACTATCATAGTTATAGAGAGGGTCGACAGAAGAAGTTAAATTACTTGGTAACTTACATAATTTTCCGAAAACTAGCTCATGTGGCGTATATTGTGTCTCGGTGTGCACGGTAGTGTTGTATGAAAAACACCAATAGCTCAACCAGCTGCTCCAATCTGTGCTGTTGTTGCTGCATTGAATTCTTAGATACGCACCTAGACACTTGTGTGTATTTTCTAGGGAACCTATAGTTTGATGATGGTACGCGGTCGAGTTAAGTTTATTAATACCTAACAAACTACATATTTCAGAGAACACGCTCGACATAAATTCGGTACCTAAATCTGTCAAAACAGCGCTTGGTATTCCGTATCTTAAAATAAAGTTATTTACAAAAGCTTTACTTATCGATTCAGTATCTTTTCTTTCTAGAGGGTAAGCCTCAACAAATTTTGTTAATTCGCACTGAAGTGTTAATATGTATTTAAAATTTAAGTTGTCTATATCTAAGGGGCCTACTACATCAACCTCTTCCCCCGGACCTCCGCAAGGTGTTGACGTGCTTAAGTCCCCGCGCTAATTTTATTAAATTTTTGATTAATTAAATCAATAAATAAACATTTTTAGCCCCATTTAATTCACGAGGGAAAATAGGAGCGCATAAACTCGACGGTACAACATCACGCCGCGCCGAGCTCAACAACTTGCTCTGCTCGAGCTTCTAGCACCCTGGTACATCTTGCCTACACTAAGGACCGCGGGTGAGTGCTACGCTGCTACGACGTCACACGCCCCATCTGCTACGCTGCGCCGCCGAGTGCTACGACCTGCTCCACATTTATGTGATCCTGGTACCGCGCAGCTATAACAGCTATAAGGTGTGAGTGCGAGTACGTCATCATCTCTACACGTGCCATCTGCTTCGTACTGAGCTGCAAGCTACGCTACGCTTCTGGAATCCTGGTACATTTTTTCGCTATATTATAAGATGGCATCAACACTGGACGACAGTATGACATGCGGTGCCTGCCGATTGGACTTGTCAGTGGGTTCAGAGTATCTGCAATGCATGGTGGAAAATTGCGGCAAGTTATATCACTACGCATGCAACAACAAAACTCTGTCAGAGGCTGAAAAAGCAGTATGGGCTTGCCCCGAATGCACTTGTGCTGCCAAAAAAGGAGGCCGGAATTGTGACACGCCGGTTGGTACCCCTGTAAACATAAAAAATGTAGCTCTCAGGAAGCCGAACACCACTGCCCCTTCTGGGGCACCGCAGCCTGCCCCTCGTCGGTCGCCCCACCTATCACCGGAGGCTGATGTAACCATGTCGAAGCCTACGACCTTGGAAGTTATATTACTCCGTGAGCAAATAACCTGCTTGACAGAACAGTTGGCTGATGCAGTTTCTTCTATCGGCCGGTACCAATCTGCTGTTACTGCATGCACGAATAAGCTTGAGATAGTGAGCGCCAAACTTGAGGCGTTAGAACAGTCCTTTGAGTCTCATGGTGCACCAGCGTCTTCTACACTAGTATCAAAGCCTAGGGACAGCAGTGAAGATGCTGTAATAACTACTAAGGCAAGGAAAACGCGTGACCTGAAGCGCATTCGTGGCAAAAAGAATGATAAAAATGTAGAACTTGACGGTGCTTTTGTCGTAAAAGCAAGTACTTTGCCCAGCACTTCAACACTGGAGACGCTAAATCAAGTCACCATGCCCGCAAATTCGTCTTCCAATAATAGGATCGTTGCAAGTTCCCAGCAGAGTAATCTTACAGAAGACATCTTGCTGACTGACTGTAATGAAGACCCTTCGAACAACGGATGGACAGAAGTATCTTCAAAAAAGAAGCAGAGACGTCCAACGTCAATACGCTGCACGGCTGGCCCTGACATCACTTCTCTCAGGGCAGTGGAGGTACGGAAACACATCCACTTGTGGAATATGGTGTCTGGTGCTGATGAAGTCCGAGATTACCTGCAACAGCTGTGTGAGCAAGCAACGTGTACCGTGGAGGAGCTCAAGTCTAAAGGCGAATACAAGTCATATAAACTGGGTGTTCCTATCGCTTATTATGACAAGTGCTTGTCAGCTGACGTATGGCCTGAAAATGCAAGAGTGAAAACGTGGTTTTTTCGAAAGCAAACAACGCAAACCAAATAATGAACTAGTAGCAATTGACGGCCCTACGATCAGTATTGCTTATCAAAATGTCAGAGGTCTCAACACCAAATTGAAGTATTTTAGGCAAAGTATTCTTACTCACGAATGTGATATTGTCGTTGCCACAGAATCGTGGCTCTCAGTATCTGTCGAAGACTCGGAACTTGTAGGAAATACCTGGAGTATCCTGCGCCGTGATCGTGCCTCTGGCCGACAGGGTGGGGGTGTGCTTGTGGCCGCTAGGCCAGGTATCAATCTACGACGAAGGCCCGAATTTGAAACGGCAGACGGGGAGGACTTGTGGACTTCCTTTGTGGTAGAGGACAGTATATTTTATTTGTGTGCGGTATACATTCCACCGAACTCTTCAGAGAACGTGTATATGCGCTTTTTTCAAAAAGTTGAATCATTTATAAACTCCATTGGTGTTGTTATCATTATTGGAGACTTAAACCTTAACCCTAAGTATACCTCAATTAGTATCCTAAGTTATTATTGTTATTTTACTACATTTTGTGATTTGATTGAGATGAATGAGATATTTAATACGCATGGAGGAGTGTTAGATGTGGTGTTGGTGCGAGAGCGCGTCCACGGCGTCGTAGTCAGTGAGGTGACTGAGAGTAGCCTAGTTCCACATCCCGACTCTTATCATCCACCCTTGGAAATATCCATCCCACTCGCGAGCGCCAAAAGTCATTCCGTCAAAATGGACCCTAGTAACGTTGACAGAAAGCGTGACTGGAATTTCTCCAAGGGAAATTATGAACTTCTTTACCAACTCATTGCTGACGTGTCCTGGAAGGACGTTTTTGAGGCCCGTAATGTCCATGTTGCTGTGGATCACTTTTATGAAATAATATATGGTTTTTTCGACACGTGCATACCTAGAAAGAGACGGTCTAGTAAGCCCTGCAGATGCTATCCTGTCTGGTTTACAGCTGATCTTATTAAAGATATTAAAAGGAAAGCTTTCCTTCATCGGGAGTGGAAGCGATCAGGTGATAGGAATATATATGCAAACTTTTCTAAGCTTAGGGCAGATATTAAATTAAGATCATCTGAAGCTTACAATATTTATATAAAATGTATTCAATCCAAAATAGCATGTAATCCCCGGGCCTTTTGGCAACATATAAACAGCTTGAAATCCAAAGGCGGATTCGAGAACCAGGTGTTACACAATGGAGAGTTACATGAAGGTATAGAGGCTTCTCAGGCTTTTGCAGACTTTTTCTCAAGTGTCTTTCTTCCCCACGTACCCATCCTCGACCATACAAGGGTTATGCAAAAAGATACCTCGAGCACTGCTAACTATGTTCACATAGACTCAATATCCCCTCAGGACGTAAAAATTGGCATAGCGCGCCTAAAGCCCAATAGCTCTCCAGGTCCAGATAGTCTTCCGGCATATATCCTGAAAGGCTGTAGGGATTTTCTAGTACTTCCATTAGCTTATATTTTCAACCTTGCTCTAAGTACTGGGGAGTACCCTAACCAGTGGAAGGTCACACGGGTGCGCCCTATTCCCAAGTCCAGAGATATAGCTAGTGTAGAAAATTATCGTCCCATAGCCATTCTCTCTTCGATTGCCAAGTTGTTTGAGGCTATCATAAACAAACTATTAGCCTCTCAAATAAAACCTTACCTCTGTGACTCTCAGCATGGTTTTAGGCCGAGGCGATCAGTCGAAAGTAATCTCTTAACCCTGGTTGACTGTATCTCTGAACATTTGGACAAAGGAATACAAGTTGACGTATTGTATTTCGATTTTAAAAAAGCCTTTGACCGCGTAGATAATGAGATATTATTAAGCAAGTTATGCAACATCGGCTTTTCGCCAAAACTGCTTCGGTTCTTTGCCAGCTATCTACGTGACAGGCAGCAGTACGTTCAACACGGATGCTTTGTTTCCGATTCCTACCACACCCGCTCAGGAGTCAGCCAGGGTTCGATTTTAGGTCCGTTCCTATTTGGCATTATGATAAACGACTTGGCCTCTATTCCCAAATATGCCAGGTGCCTACTCTACGCTGATGACTTGAAGCTCGTTTATGGTGTACAACAACTCTCAGATTGCGCTTCGCTCCAAGAGGATATAAACCGGATTTATCAATGGAGTATTGAAAACAAACTTCTGTTCAACCCCCAAAAGTGTTCCGTTATGTCCTTTAGCCGTGCTCGTAGTCTCCTCTCTGCAAATTATTTATTAGGGATAGACCAAATTACACGCGTTGACACAGTTAAAGACTTAGGCGTCATCTTCGATACGTGCCTCAACTTTCATGTCCACATGAAGACTCTAGCTTCCGACTGCTACCGGAGGTTGGGATTTGTTATCCGCAATACCCGGGATTTTGACAATCCCAGGGTCATTAAGCTTGTTTATACCGCTCTAGTGAGAAGCAAACTGGAGGCAGCGTCGGTCGTGTGGAACCCCCACGAAGTCACTTACATTTTGCTTCTAGAGAAAATCCAAAAGGCGTTTTTGCGTTTCCTTTATAAAAACATGTACGGGTACTATCCTTTTCTTTACCCAACAAAGTTTCTGCTCGGCACCTTAGGATTTAATTCTCTGGAAGCAAGGCGTAATTATGCACTCTTAACTGGTGTGTGTCAAATCTTACGGGGTGATTCAGATTGCCCGGAGTTGGTGAGGCAACTGGTACGCCTCCGTGTTCCCTCACCGTCTCAATCGAAATTTAATTTTCGTCCACGCAACCGCGATCTGCTGGCAGTTCCCAAAGCGCGCACTGTGTCATATAGGCATTCACCACTTGTTCGCGCTTTGCAATATCTTAACTCGCTTCTCGTATCAGCACCAGACTGCGATATATTTGCAAGTAACTGGAGTACTGTATGTGGTGAATGTATGAGGTTATGTGAGATGATGGATGATCGCCCATCGTCTGTTAATTGTTCGTAATTGTTATTATTTATGTGATTTTTATAACTTGTTATGCTTGTGTTATAGTTAGTGTTTTGTTATATTTATGTATGAATTCCACAGTGCCTTGGTTTGTAACTGTTATACTGTGTAATTGTTTAAATAAATAATAAATAAATAATAAATAAATAAAGGGTAATTTTTTCGAAAGAGGTACTTGGTGTCGAAGTTATTACCATTGGTTCTTTAATGTACTTGTTTGTATGTTTGTTATGCTGGCAATGAGTACAATTTTTGACATATTTCAATACGTCGTTACTCATTCCTGGCCAGAAATAATATCTTTTAATATTATTAAGCATCCTGTTCACCCCGGCATGACCGCTCGTGGGTAACAGGTGAAAATCATTTAAAATAATTCTAATTTCTGATTTATCATACACTTTCGTAACACTTTTTGTTACTAGGATTCTAGGAACCTTACATTTATATTTTTCTAAAAATGCGTTTACTATCTCAGCATTTTGTTTATCTTTTACTATAGTGACTTCATTTATATTCAGTCTCTTACATAATAATTCTAATTCCCTCGCTAACACGCCTACGGTAGATAACGATCGGGTTAATAGAAAAATGCACGATTTATTTGGTACGTACACAAAACTTCCTTTATTACTGAAAACTTCATTCGGGCATTTATTAATCTTGCTTAATTTATAATCTGAATTTAATACTAGCTCCACACAATTCTTAGGGGCTTTGATGATATCCACGACTCTGGGTTCATCAAACCTTCCGGGTACATCAGGCAAAAGGTGGTTGTCATTGTTACCGCAATTTTGTTGGGCATGTAATTTTCGTGTCTGCGCTCTTGTCACGACTGATACACTGTGAGTGCTGATTTCTTTTAAATCATTACTGTTTAATGGTAACCGACTCAATGCGTCTGCTGCGGCATTTTGCGGTCCCGGGATATATTCTATGTCAAAATTATATTCTTCTAAATACAATCGGAATTTGGTCAGTCTACTTGATGGATCAGTCATGCCGAAAAGATAAATTAACGGTTTATGGTCACATAGAATCTTAAATTTTTTCCCATATAGATATGGTCGAAAATGTCTAGTCGCCCAAACTATAGCTAACAGCTCCAGTTCTATAACTGGGTAGCGAGATTCTGCTGGTTTAAGGTTACGACTAGCGTACGCAATAACTTTTCCGTTGCTATTTGACAATACAGCGCCCAAACCAACCTTTGACGCGTCTGTGTGTAACACAAATTGGTTATTGCTCGAAAAATCTGGGTAGTCTAGCACCTGAGGACTCGCTAACACTTTTTTTAGTTTTGAAAAGGCTGTTTCACACTCAGCGGTCCAATCAAATGTCGCGTTTTTCTTAGATAATAGGTTCAACGGGTAAGCGATGTTAGCAAAATTAGGGATGAACCGTCTGTAATAATTAGCGAATGCGACGAATCTTTTAACTTCATCTACGTTTGTTGGCCTTGGGTATTTATTCAAAACCTCTACTTTTGCTGGGTCAGGTTCAACACCGAGCGAAGTAATTTTATGGCCTAAATACATTATCTCTTTACGTAAAAATTCACACTTTTGGGGATTAAGTTTAAGATTAGTGCTTTTTAATCTTTCTAAAACACGAATGAGGTTCTGGTTGTGTGTGGTCATTGACTTTCCAATAACAATGCAATCATCTAAATATATGAAACATTGTTTATAATTTAGACCTGACATGGCTATGGTCATTAGTCTAGAGAAAACGCTAGGGCTAGTGCGTAGCCCCATTGGACATCTTTTCATTTGATACATTTTATCAGTGGTAAATGCCGTATATTTGCGAGAGTTTTTATCTAAAGCAAGTTGATAATAACCTTGGGAGAGGTCGAGTTTCGAGAAATAAATACTACCCGCGAGAGAATCTAGTATCTCTGTAATATTGGGCAACGGAAACTTGTCGTCCTGAATTTTATTATTCAATTGTCTATAATCCACGACTAACCTCCATTTCTTTTCTCCCGACTTGTCACTTTTTTTGGGAACGAGCAATACGGGGCTCGACCACTCCGAAGTGGTTTCTTCAATGATGTCGTTATCGATCATATCTTGGATTTGATTATGTAGTTCCTTGCGTAAAGCATGAGGTATCCTATATGGTTTCACATAGACAGGACTCGCATTTTCTTTTAACTGAATCGAGTGCTCGAGCAAGTTCGTAGTGCTGAGCTTATCGCCGGGCAGATGGAAAACATCTGCGTATTTGGCACAAATTTGTTCTATACTTAACTGCTCCTCTTTATTTAAGTATGTATGTAGGTTTAAAAGTGTAAGCAAATTTGTTACTCTATTAACATTAATTTTTCCGCTGTCGAAGCTGCAAATATCGAAATGAGCTAAACTGTACATTTTTAAGTTTGACAAATCTATATTTACCATTTTCTCAGTAGTGTTCAATATCCGCACTGGGATTTTTCCCGTTTCGGGTTTCGTAATTAGACCGGCAACGTAAACACCTGTTTGCAGTTCCTCCGCTAGCACTACGCAGTCCTCGCATAGCTGCGAGGGGACGTGAGTCACAATCTCACAACGCGGTGGGATCGTATGTATATACGTAGCAGTATTGCCTTCGATAGGTAATAAAATAGAGTGACCTTTGTCCTCTAAAGTCAATGTGTCATTTTTGTAACTTATACATGCATTATAACGCTTAAAAAAATTTTGTCCTAAAATGCCGTCTGCAAAACAAGATAAATTCCTAAAAACATAAAACTTTTCGTGGCAAACAAAGCCGCCGAAATTCAAAGTTAAATAAATAAATCCCTCTGAAACTAAATTTCCGCAAACTCCTTTTATGGTTATTTTATCCGTATACATTTGCCTCAGTAGGTCATGTCTATTCTCTAAACATTCATATTTAACAATACAAAGACTGGCCCCGCTATCTACTAATAAGCTTAATCTACCTGTATTACCTATTGTACAGTTGACCGTACTAAAGTTGTTATAACTAAATATCCCACTATTCATATTGTTCACGAAAAAACTGCATTTCGCGTGGTTCGCTATTATCTATTGGCGGCGAATCACTTTCCTGGTGATCGCTGTTATCACTACGAAAATGTTGAGCGCGTGCGGGCGTCGCCGCGGGGCGCGGGAAGTCTCGCGCGCGGTGACCGCCGCCGCCGCGTGCTGAGCGGGCAAAATGTTGCTGTGATTGACCTGAGCTATGCGACGGATTATGTTGTGACATACTGTTGTTTTTATTATAATAATATCGCGAACTGTTTGGATTTGAGCCGGAATTAAAATTACCTCTATAGTTCGAATGCTGGCGATTACGATAAAAAGCATTATTATAATTGCTTTGAGGTTGCATATGGCGGTGATTATTAAAACCCGTCTGTCGGTAATATGCAACCTGGCCGTCCGTTACTGATGAACTTTGTTCATCAAGCGCTGTCCTAATTGCTTCGGGCAATGACGCAAACTGCCTAGCAGCTATGATAGTGCTCAGTTTTGGATCTGAAAGCCCGTCGGCGAATCGCTTGATCGCCGACTTCTCATTAATTGGCCGTAATATGTCGTACCTACTGTCATCACCATCGGCCTGTGAGATAGTTAAATTTACAAAGAGATCCTCGATCTCAGCCCCGAAAACTTCAATAGATCTCCGTCCTTGCCTAGCTCTGTACAGTTGGGCCTGGATTGCCTCTGCTGACTTTTTGGGCAACAAAAATTGTCTCATGTCACTGATAAGGTTTTCTACGTTAGTATAAGTTGTTTTTAACCTCAGCTTAGCACTAGAAGACAACCTAGTTTTAAGTACAAACTCTATGAGCATTTTATGGGATGCATCAGTGATGACGGAGCTGTACATTAAAATGCCATCTATTAACTGCTTGGTTATTTCTTCTGGCCCAGTCATTACCGGCAACAGGGCGATGGCCGTCTTTATATCAAACCCGGATTTGTCCATTTTGTTATCTGTCTGGGACTCAGTGTCTACAAGTGATAATAAAACCTTAATTTTACTGTATGTTACCTTAGTTTCTTCTATTAGTGTCTTAGCAACTTCTATGTCAGAATGACTTAATTGTATAGTTTGGTCATTTATACGAGACACAATATGCGTTAATTGACTGTATAATTCATTAGACTCTTGTAATTTCCTTCGACCGACTTCCTTCTGTCGCCTCTCTGGACCTAATTTTACAATATTTTCCCTTAATTTATTTAAATTATCCCGTAATGACTGTAATTCACGTAGCATAATATGTATATACTTCAAAAAATAATAATAATTAAGTTACAACATAAAATAAACTTACATAAACCGCGAACTATGTACCGACAAGTGGGTCAGGCTGACGCTGCGCGATGCACGATGTCGGGTGGCGGTCACGTCGGCGGGCACGTAGCACGATGTCGACGAACCTGGCACCAGGTTTGCTGATGATCACGATGACGGGCCGGGCTAACCCTGGACTCCCTCGAACATGGGCCGGGATTTCCCTGGACTCCTCTTGAAATGGGCCGGGATAACCCTGGACACCTCTTGATTTGCGAGCCGGGATTACCCTGGACAACGCTCTTCTGTTCTTCTTAATATTGTTCGTGGTGCTTCTTCGTATGCGTAATATTTTTCTTCTTTCTTGATTTATTTAATTAATTATTATCTTCATTCTTGATATAGTCTTCAATTCTTCTATCTTCAATTTGTTTCTTCTTTCTTCAAAATGTTCCTCGTTTTACAGTCTTTTATTTTTCAAAATAATCTTCATATGAATTTCTTTCTTCAAAAATGTCTTGATTTCTTCAAATTTGTTGTATAAATCTTGGTTCCTTCGATTCCTTGGTCGTCTGGCAAGGTCGCCATGAGATAAGTTGAGGTTTGGATGGGAGTTTTCAAGTAAAACCAGACATAGTACCGGAGATGTTGTATTCACGGTATGTCAAAATATAGAACACTGTTAATCTAGGTTAATGAATACTTATAGTTAATTATTGCTTACTGGCTAATATCCCACTTCGTGCGTCATATGTTGCGAGGCGTATTGGTGAGTTGCAGTTAGTCGAGGCACACAGTACAGGATCACTTACTCGGCATCTGTACCACATCTTCTTGATAAAAAATGCCATAACTCCTTTTCCTCGCATAATTCGCTTGAAATCCGAAAACCACGCCGCCATAGATGATGTACGCTATTATCATTCCCACCTTGTTCTGAAAATTAATAAAGAAAATAATGAACCAGAAGCCTTATTACGACCGCATTTATCACGCGATAAAGAAGTGATAAAGCTTTCGTCTCTGGATCAGTGGTTTCTGTGACGGGTGTTTTAATATGATGAATTAACAGTAGCTCTTCGTTACTGTTTAAAACATCATCACATCACATACAACAACACGGTTTTGGGTTATAGCAAATAAGCATTAATATATTATAAATAGATCTAACTAGCTGTAAGACACGTCTTTAGTTATTGTCGTGTCTTGGTATCTCAGTATCTACTGAATATAATGTCCACCACCTCTTCATGGTGGTAGACATTATATTGTAACCCCTTTTACTTCGAACCCTTATAATTTGATTTTCTTCAAATCACCTCAAAGTTTTCTATTTAGATAAAATAAACTAAAGTATAAAAAACCCTACCTTTCTTCCGAGCGAGCTGCAAATTTTATTTATGCAAATTCAATTTAACGACAACTAAAGTAAAAGCTTCATAACAGAACCAACAGAACTTTCAAATTCTTATTAGAAAAACAGGAAATTTCGAACTGTTCGACTTTTGTATGAAGAATATATGGGTGCTCAACACTTTTGGCAAAGGCTGTATAGTTAAAAAACTTTTTCTACTCCTGTACTTTTAGCTGTCTTTTACTTGGTCACGAACACTAATATAAGAACATACATAATATGAGTTCAGAGAAGTCTATACTCTATTCCTCATAATAGCACTAGTGTCGTTATAGTCGCAAAACGATACTGCTAGCAGCCACAGACTTCTAAATCTAGGTTAAACTTAGGTCAATGATTAAGCGCTCAATTCTAACTTTACGATAAAAATGCACAACTATCTACTTAACAAACAATTAATTCCTACGGTTTTTAAGAAAAACAAAACTTTCCGAACTAAATTAATTGATGCCAACATAAAAAAATATATTTTTTATATCGTCACTGTGTGTCACTAGCGAGTATACGTCCAATTAAAAAAAGTTTACCATAGACACATACTGTCAGTCATATGTCATATTTGCCTTGTTTGCGCGATTTTTAATTTTATATTTTAAAACCTAGTCGTAGAAAAAGTATTGTATGCAAAGCTGTATAATTAATTAAAAAAACGCTCATGGCGTCTCTATCTGCGATACTCGCCGCCGCGGCGGCTCGCATCGCAACTCGCGCCATTCGCATTTTTTGAGCCTACTTATACAACTGTTGCATAAAATATTATAACTAAAGCACCTGTTACCTACATTTAGTGGTGTCTAAAATGGAACGTCAAACTGTCTATACAGACAGGTTACTACTACCTAACCTACTTGCAACAGGTGCTTTAGTTAAGTTTTTACCTACAGGATGTCCCTAAAACCAACGTCAGTATGAAAAGAGCTGATAGACCACTTCATAAGACACCAGGTTAAGTAAATTTGACCTCAGTAAAAATCTCTTAGTTTTCGAGATATTGACGTTTTTGCAAAACTCGTGCTAACTGATACCCTTACTCGGTGATTTGAGTGTCATGACTACAATATCAAGTATTTTCCAAATCTATTTTTTGATATGGGTAGCCAAATAACTATGCTATTGGACGTAATTCCTATTTCCGTTATTTTCTTCATGCTGTCTGTGGCCACAGTAGAATATCAAAAAATAATTTTCAGATTTTTCCAAATTTTACCTCTGATTTCGAACGAGAGTGGTGAAAAAAAAATGTACGGACACAACCTGGCACATGATGTAAAAAAATTGCGCATTTATTGTAATTTCTGAAATGGTATAATATTTACTAAAGACTGTAATAGTTTTTGAGATAATGATATTTTGTTACAAAAATAACCTGTACTGAAGTTACTGTTCCATTGACTTGGCGCTCAACCAGTAGACCAAAAATTTACCGAAATGTTTCACTATCTCATTCCAAATAAAATGCCCTTTGCAGGGGCGTAGCGACGCAAAACCACGCCCAGGGCACGCATCCAAACTGCGCCCCTTTTTTTTCTCAGTGACACCCGGGGCGAATAATCCATGTGAAATGGCGGCTGGGGTTTGCATTCAAGACTTTTATTTTTTTATTTCGCCATGTTTGCGACTTTGGATGGATGGTATTTTTTTTGTATAGGTAGTTAGCAGATTATTTTTTGCGCCCCCCTCCTTGTTGGCGCCCAGGGCACGCGCCCTGCTTGCACCACCCTCGCTACGCCCCTGGCCCTTTGATCGTTTTTTCTGTCTATCAGCCCTTTTCGTATGGACGTTGGTTTTAGGGACACCCTGTATATGTCTATTCTTTATCTTTATAAACTCTTACCTCACAAACTCCTTTGCAAAGCAGCACATGAAAGATGAAGTTGATGAGGACTATCAGGACGATGAGTGCCATTACATTCCCAACGATCGAATGCACTTGACTGGTTAAATTGCCTATTACCGGTAAGGAGTCCACCTCTGAAAGCAGCATTTAATAGTGTATTACAGACCTCGGGTGGTAAAACTAGGAGTGGCTTACTCCGCGATTTCGCCGCGAGGATACCTTAGCCAGCGATCAGAAAGAGCACGCGTTATACGATAAAGAGAGTTGGTCGGACGAACGACAGTTTTGTTAGACAGTTATTTAGTGGTAGAACAAAGAATGTCAGAGATCGCGGCTGTTTGATTACAAATGTTTGATTTGGAGTTTACTTTATTACCACCTGTGGTGTAGATGTCGCCGCCAACTAGCTTAATTAGCTATTTGGTTAGCTGCCTAGCCTTTTCATTAAAGACACTCCTTATTTTAGGTTAGGTTTGTAAGTCAGCTTGTGTCCCTCAGAGCAGAAATAGAAGCCCCGCGCAGCAGGTCTTCGTCGACCTGCTGGCGGGCCATAGTTTAGTGAAAAGGTTGGGCAGTTAACCAAATGGCTAATTAAGTAATTAAACCAGGGAAATTATAAGTCAAGCCGCAGATTTCTTTCTTGGCCACGTGCTCAAACTTCTCATTTTATAACTAAGCAACGGGAAAATGAGATAGCCTCTAATAAATTAATTCGTCTCTTTTACAACGCCAACTAAATATTCTTTAGAAAGCGTCAAACAAAGATCAACAATTATCTTAACTTGCCTTCTTGTTTATATATTGCCACCTAATTTACTAACTCAGCCATGGATTTTACATTTCATCACCATTTTACGTTTTACGGCTTCAACACAAAGTCCTCAAAAAAATATAATTCAAGCTTCCATTGACAACATCATTTATTATAACTGTTAGATAGAAAATAGTCGACTCGATGATTTCATGAATCGATATTGTGTCTACGACCCTACAGGGCGCGCACGTCCCTAAAGCTAGGCAGCATTGTTTTAAAGACAGTCTGCATCGATCTATGAAGCGTGACATACTTGTGTGCCCATGAAATATTATTAATAAATAATTGTTGTAAAATCAGTGTGTAATTAAATCCTTTTCTAATAGTCAGAAGTGGGATCTGAACTCATGTGAATTGCAAGTGAAAAGTGCGTTTCAACGGAAAAGCGAGGCGCGAGTGAAACGGACTTACGTCCCGGCTCCTACGAGTGAGTGACAAAGGACACAGTGCTCCGCGGCAAATTAAGATTAACTTCACGAATAGTTGTTTTTTTTAAATAGTTTTTATTTCTGTATTGGACTCTAGTCATACGAAGCTTGTTCTAAAAATAGAAGCATAACTTATTAAATAACTTTCCCGTGACGAACAAAAGAGTGTGTTCTATGGTGACATCACCTGGCGGCCGGTGGTGGCAACGCGATAAGCATGGATGTTATTGTTTGACGGGCGTAAACAAGGACATCATTGTTTGAAAGGCGACACGCGGTAACGCGGCGGGAGGAATTGTTGATGCGCGGGAGTAGATAGACTCTAACTATAGGCTATTGGTGCGTCGAAACTTCAAAACTACTGCACAGTTGGGAACAATGTTTCAATGTTTGGTGAGTCCGTTCCAATATACAATTTGAACTTGCGAGCGTGCTTAACTTAAGTGTGTGAACAATATTTTTGTGTGCGACAATTGAACTTTTATGAACTTTTATGGGTATAATAATTAGGTTATTGTGACTTTGAGGAACCAGCTCAATTATTATTGTGTGGGATAGTTATTAGTTAACTGACTCCTAACTTGTATTTGGACTTGGCTTATGTTTGTGAGACCTCTTTACTTGTATAGTGCTATATTGGTTGTTCTGTAAAGTGTATATATCTAACAATGGGGAAACATAAGAAGAGCAAGAAAGATTCTAGATCTTCGTCTTCGTCTTCGAGTAGTGATGATAAGAGGAGGAAAAGAAGGAAACGTGCTCAAAAGGAAAAAGATTTAAAGATAGGTACGCTTGAGGAACTCGTACGCCAGCTCAGGCAGGAAAATGCTAGAGCGGCGTCGTCATCCCAGCAATCTACCACATCACCACGGCGGGAAAATCGTCAGGATCACGTTCGATACGTAGGACGTAATGATGCCTTGCCGGAGTTTGATCCGCAGACCACTACAATACCGGTCGATCAGTGGATTCGAACGGTCGAATCTATAGCTACCCTGTATGGGTGGGATGAGAAGACGACTATATGTAATTGTACATCGAAATTGAGAGGCTACGCGAAAAGGTGGTATGAACGTCTCGAAATTTTTGATGCTTCTTGGTTGGAGTGGAAGACTCGATTGGTCAAGGCATTTCCCTTCGCAAGGAACAGGTTAGCCATGCTTAGAACTCTAGTAAGTACTACCAGGAGGCCTGAAGAAGATCCAATCCAGTTTTACTATGAAAAGCTGGGTCTTGGTATGTCATGCGGCCTATCAGATGATATAATCGCCGAGGCCATCGTGGGCACCATTGGGGACAAAATAATAGAAGTTGGAGCCATATCTGCTGGATGCAAAAGTACTGCGGAATTATTGAAGTACTTAGCCGGTATACCGCAACGTCATTCCGATCTTTATTTGCGAAAGCATAAGGACAATGTTGTAAGAACTATGGACATGTCAAAATGCTTTACATGTGGGCGTACGGGCCATAAAGCCAGAGCGTGCAGATTCAAGAAAAGTATGCATTCAACAGACTCGAAAACAACAGAGGAACGACGATGTCATGACTGCCAGGAGGTTGGACACATAGCAAAAAATTGCCCAAGGGAGGGTAGCGCGGTCAAGAAGTGCACTTTCTGCAAACTGCTCGGACACACCGTAGATGTTTGCAGGAAGAAAAAATATAGCGAGTCCACAGTCAAGAACGTTTTGACTTTATGCATCAGTGAGACTGATGCAAAGTATTACAAGACGGTTAAGGTCAACGGAAAAGAATGCACAGCATACGTGGACTTCGGCAGTGCTTGTAACACAATAAAGAAGTCGGTGCAAGAGCGGCTAAGCCTAAAGCTGGATGAAGTGGAGAAAAATTTTATGATAAAGGGATTCGGGGGAGCACTAACCTCTCCACTAGGAAGAGCGAGTGTGCAATTGAGTATTGATGGAGTTGTGCGAGACACATCAGTGCTTGTTGTCCCGGACAAACTGCTAAATGTGGATATTTTAGTGGGACAGCCTTTTACGGAGGCAACCAACATAATGGTGGTAAAATCAGCAACAAATTTACACATAATGGATGATTATGGCGTGAACTTGGAAAGCATCTTTGGTGTCACGAAGAAGATTGCTCTCAACTCTGTGGATGGAGTGGCTTTGACCCCAGGAATAAACAGGATTGAGGTGTATACTGATGAGCCAATATGCGCAATGTTGGATGTTCACGAATCGGAGTACCAGAAACCAGGCTGTGAGGCAATTGTTCTAAGTAATACCACCGAAATGACTGTCGGTACTGCTGTGATTACGGTTTACTGTGGTAACTGATTGTAACGTTCTGCGTTCCGTTTGGGTGAAAAGAGACATGTCACCCAGGATTGGTAGATGGTGGCTCATGCTACAGGACTATGACTTTGATGTAAAATATCGTCCAGGAACGAAAATGGGGCATGTGGATGCTCTGAGCCGTAACCCAATAATTGAAGTGAACCGAATAGTGGAAGAGGAGTACATTGATGCAATACAGGCCTGCGACCCGGGTATCCAGGACCTGATAATGAACATCAAGAGAGAGATTAACGCAAACAAGGGCAAGGAATGTGGGTTATCGAAGGACTACCGACTAGATGGACACCGGTTATGTCGAGTAGTCGATGATGCACTCATTCCGGTACTACCTAAATTAGCACGGAGACATGTGCTGAGATTGTACCATGATGAGAAGGGACACGTCGGATCTGAAAAGTGCTTCAGTTCGCTAAGGAAAAAATACTGGTTCCCACGTATGCGACAGACCGTCGACAGATACGTGAAAGGGTGCATTCCATGCCAATTTACTAAAAAACCTACAGGAAAGCAACCCGGATTCCTACATCCCATTCCTAAGCCAACCACACCGTTCCATGCGCTGCATGTGGAGCATCTCGGGCCTTTTGCCGAGATCATGGTAAGAACTATGTATTTGCAATCATAGACGCTGCCACAAAGTTCATTTGGTTGGAAGCCGTGGCTAGCGCCAATGCTCAAGGTGCTTTGGTTGCCCTTAGAATGTTCATAAAGACGTTTGGTTATCCATCAAGGATAATCGGAGATCAAGGCACTGCTTTCACATGCAAAAAGTTCAGGGCGTTCTGCGAGGACAGTGGCATAAAACAAGTTCTGAATGCTGTAGCATCGCCACGAGCCAATGGCCAGGTGGAAAGATTTAACCGGACTATCTTAGACTCCCTGATTGCAAGTATAAGCGACGATGAAAAAGGATGGGTGAAATGTCTACCCAATGTTCAACTGGGACTGAACTCTACCATTTGCAAAGGGACCGGAAAGACTCCATTGGAACTGGTGTGCGGACTACATCCACGAATGCCGGGAGATTTGGTGGGACCAAGCGTTGACCCGGCGTTAACGGAAGTAAGGTCTGAAGCAGCAGCGGCGATAGAGCGTAATGCAATCTCTATGAAACGCAAGTTCGATGAGAAGCGCAAAAGTGCTCATCAGTACCAGGTTGGGGACCTAGTGATGGTTGAAAGGAGGCTCTTTAGAAAGGGCATAACTAGCGGAAAGCTGATGGATCGCTACGCTGGGCCATATAGGGTGATTGCAGCTCTCCCACATGATCGTTATACGGTGAGGTCGTTCGCTAAAGGGAGGCGAGCCTACCAGAATACCGTGGCTGCAGACCACCTGAAACTGTGGCACAATGAGACGCTTACTGAAAGCGACGAAGATTTTCATGAATAGAGATATGTGTGGATACCTGCTTCGGCGGATGCCTGCTTCGGTAGAGATGCGTGTGAATACCTGCTTCGGCGGATGCCTGCTTCGGTAGAGATGCGTGTGAATACCTGCTTCGGCGGATGCCTGCTTCGGTAGAGATGCGTGTGAATACCTGCTTCGGCGGATGCCTGCTTCGGTAGAGATGCGTGTGAATACCTACTTCGGCGGATGCCTGCTTCGGTAGAGATGCGTGTGAATACCTGCTTCGGCGGATGCCTGCTTCGGCAGAGATGCGTGTGAATACCTGCTCCGGCAGATGCCTGCTCCGGCAGAGATGCGTGTGGATACCTGCTCCGGCGGATGCCTGCTTCGGCAGAGATGCGTGTGAATACCTGCTCCGGCGGATGCCTGCTTCGGCAGAGATGCGTGTGAATACCTGCTCCGGCAGATGCCTGCTCCGGCAGAGATGCGTGTGGATACCTGCTCCGGCAGATGCCTGCTCCGGCAGAGATATGTGTAGATGCCTACTCCGGTAGATGCCTGCTCCGGCAGATGCCTGCTCCGGCAGAGATATGTGTGGATACCTGCTCCGGCAGATGCCTGCTCCGGCAGATGCCTGCTCCGGCAGAGATGCGTGTGGATGCCTGCTCCGGCAGATGCCTGCTCCGGCAGAGATATGTGTGAATACCTGCTCCGGCAGATGCCTGCTCCGGCAGAAATATGCTTGGATACCTGCTTCGGCGGATGCCTACTTGATAGAGGTACGTGTGACTGAGAGTGTGAATACAACGACGGTGTAATTTCCGAAATGGAGAACATCTGCTGCGGCCGATGCCTTGCTTATTGGTGATCTACATTGCGATGCAACGAGGAAGGGCAGCAGCATAACGACTCATCGACGAGGACGCCGACAGTGTCAGGACAGCCGAACTGTTAGATAGAAAATAGTCGACTCGATGATTTCATGAATCGATATTGTGTCTACGACCCTACAGGGCGCGCACGTCCCTAAAGCTAGGCAGCATTGTTTTAAAGACAGTCTGCATCGATCTATGAAGCGTGACATACTTGTGTGCCCATGAAATATTATTAATAAATAATTGTTGTAAAATCAGTGTGTAATTAAATCCTTTTCTAATATAACTTAGCATGTAAAATAATACATCATATTCTGTTATCGAGAAAATAGCCACTTCAAAATTTGGCGCGAGTGCGCGAGACGACAGTGACCGGCCATTTGCACCAATCAGAGAGCGCCATTCATGTACCGACGAGTTAGTCACCAGGGTTGCCAGACGTACCAATGATGGAATATTATGTATACGATATTAGCTTGCGAAAATCCGAATCTAGGGCTCTCGCTGGTTAGGACGCGTGCCGACACAGCGCGCCCTAGAGTGTTTTTATAAAGCCGGAGGCGTGGAGGGAGAGCAGCCCTCGCCCGCCATGACGAAGCGCGGGAACGAGTGAGGCGAGCGGCTGAGGCTGGTCGCCGAAGGCGACCAACAAGCCGAAGCTGCGGAGCCGAGTGAAGTGACCGTGCGCCGTCATGCAAGGGCGGAAGGGCTGCTGTTCCCGCAGCGCCGGAGATACGGAAAGTCACTAGCCAAGTATAGACATAAAATGATGTACACAACACGGGAGGTACTAAAGAAAGCCCTTGATCGCATATTTACGTCCCTCGCTTGCAGCACGGGCCGCACACTTCTGCGATCTCGGCCTTTCTTTGTATTACTACCCTAGTTGTGTAATGGACTAATTTTATGTCTCTCCTCAACAGTTTCTAGGTAATATTAGTGGCCAAAATTTACTATTAGATGACAATTTTAGCTAAATTTTGACGATTAATTAATGTGGGTTGAGTTATATTTTAAGCGTACTGAGTTAAAAAATTAGAAGCTAATAGCATATCTTTTTTGATGGCATATATTAAGATTTTAGATGTCTACTGCTTGAATGCATGTTACAAGTTTAGATGCTAAAAAATAACCAACATGCTGAGTTGTATTTAGAGTGGCCTACATAGAAGATAAGTAGTGGCTAAGATAGTATAATTCAGACGCTCGGTAATTGTGGCTGACTTAGTAATTTAGATGGCAATGTAGATTTTTAGAGGCGAATAATGCTATTAAAAAGAAGTCTGTTTAATTAGCACCCATTAAACCAGAAGTGAGATTTTCTAACTGAGTATTGCGTAGAAAAAAGCCACTAACGGCCTGAAGAACATTGATGTGTTACAACTTTGAATTGAAAAAATACAAGCTGGTTTCAAATCTTCACAAAACTTAGGATATTTTTATACAATTCATGTGGAATCAAATAACTTATTTTATGGCGTTTGACAACAATCAAAATAAATAAATTAACTCTAACCATCAACTTAAGTTTCTAAAACAGGTCAGATAAAATCAATTTTACTTATTTTCGTGCCGCCAACGATTTTAAAATGACAATAACTAAAAATAAGGAACCATGTTGAGCATGACGTCACCAATCAGTATTTCATACTAAACTGCATAGTTTTGGAGCGTTTGACACTTCATAGAAAGAAGCTGATTTGAATTGTCGTCATGTAGCCTATTCGGTTTATAATGGTCAATGTACAAAACAGGGTAAGTTTATGCCACACCTGGCCATAAAGTGGCTTTTTCCGCACGCTGCGCGTATGGAAAAAGCCGCTTTCTAGTCAAGTATAGATATAAAATTATGTACACAACACGGGAGGTAATAAAAAAGCCTTCGATCGCATATTTATGTCCCTCGCTTGCAGCTCGGGCCGCAAACTTCTGCGATCTCGGCCTTTGTATTACCACCCTAGTTGTGTAATGTACAATCGAACCAACTGAATCATGACCCACCATAAGCTCATTTTGCTAAAACTCCTAAATGCAAGTAGGTCGAAATTTGCTTAAAGATAGATTTCCATGGTGAGGAACTTGTTATCATTTTATTAGACACTGACATTTATGGAGTGCACTGTCACTGTATTCCGAGATATATTCTATTCGCGTGATTTTTTTCGTATGCCATAGCCTTCCTGACTTGAGACTATAATCCGAGCTCTCTGTTCTTTTAAATTGGCCATCATTTAAAATGATTAAGCATTTTACAATTTAGTTTCTATTCTTTCACATTGACTGACAACTGATAACTTGACATTTGACGCACATTTAGAACATTGTATTTATGAAATATTATTTTTCCATCATCAAAAAGTTAAGGTTATCTCAGCGAGAGCTAGCTCGAGATTCAAACATTGACTGTAAAATGTGTTTCTATTGCAATGATAACAAAGGTTAAAATTGTCTCCGACCTATATTGACGTAATTTTGCTAGGATCTAAAACGTCCTAAGTGTGTCGATAGACCTTACAAGTTGGAAAGTTTCAAACGAATTGTCAGCAAAGTGGGTCATGATTCAGTTGGTTCGATTGTACTATAATCTAACCTTTCTAAAGTTGTGTAAAGAGAAGGACTTCACGAAAGTTACAAATAAGTTCACAATTAGGTAAAACGATGGGATTGTACATACGTTCGAACGCTGCGTTTAGCCGGGCGCTAAATCCTATAGCGAAGAAGGTGGTAACCACCATAATGAGACAGCTGAGCATCTGGAGACAAGGATTCTTATTATTTATTTTATTATATTCTGAAGGCTACATGCAAATGTTGAAGTGGCAGTGGGCAGGCCATATAGCTCGGAAAACGGATAACCGTTGGGGCAGTAAATACCTGGAGCAGCTGGGCTGGGCAAGCGCACCGTGGGACGGCCTCAGACTCCGTGGACAAGGACATGTCACCGCCAACTAGCTTAATTAGCTATTTGGTTAGCTGCCTAGCCTTCTCATAAAAAAATTAGGTTAGGTTTGTTAGTCCGCTTGCGTCCCTCAGAGCAGAACTAGAAGCGGGGCTTCGTCGACTTGCTGGCGGGTCATAATTTAGTGAAAATGCTAGGCAGTTAACCAAAAGGCTAATTAAACCAGTTGGCTGCGACAGACAGACAACTTCCCGAGAGTAGCGGGGAGTCGAGATTCAATTATAATTTATTAAGATATGTATTTTTTTCGAAGACAGAAATTAATGACTGTGCAGAATAACGGATGTGATCAAACGCAGTTATGTGGAATGAATATTGTGCAGAATCATGAATAGGAAGAAACAATAATGGCATAAACATCGAATTATCGATTGAATATACTTACACCCAATATAACAGCGACAGGTATAGTTATAATTCCACTCCAGGTCATTTTTTCGTTTATCTGCGAAAATATATATATCTAAATTAAAAAAGGGTATCATTTAATCGATCAGCAAAATATTCATATTTTGGTCAGCAGAAATTTGTATTTGGTCAGCCAAAATAGCTAGTTGGTAAGCAACTTATGCTTAGCAAACATTTATAAATCAGGCTGCAATTAATGATATACTGAACTGCTCTAAATTATTTTGGTCAGCAAATTAAATATTTGAGCTGCATTAAGCGATCTACGGTTAATCAAATTTTGGTAAGCAATCAGTAGGTAAGCAAAATATTTCATTTTGTTCATCAAAAAAAAGGGGGCAATAAAACCTAACTGGTCATTCACAAAATGGGCGCAACTATTCTGTCGCCAATCGTGTGCGTATTTTGTCATACGGTAATTGTCAGCTGTCAAGTAGCAGGTGTCACTGTAATATATACAGGGTGTCACTGTGATATATACTGGGTGTCACTGTGATATATACAGGGTGTCACTGTGTTATATACAGGGTGTAACTGTGATAGATACAGGATGTCACTGTGATATATACAGGGTGTCACTGTAATATATACAGAGTGTCACTGTGATATATACTGGGTGTCACTGTGATATATACAGGGTGTCACTGTGTTATATACAGGGTGTAACTGCGATAGATACAGGATGTCACTGTGATATATACAGGTTGTTACTGTGATAGATACAGGGTGTCACTGTGATAGATACAGGATGTCACTGTGATATATACAGGGTGTCACTGTGATATATAATCAAAAAATATAACCCTAACCTACCTATTTTTGGGAGCCGTTTCGTTTTTAGGGTCATCAAAAAAAAATAACCCTAACCTACCTATTTTTGGGAGCTATTTCGTTTTTAGGGTCATCAAAAAAAAATAACCCTAACCTACCTATTTTGGGGAACCGTTTCGTTTTTAGGGTCATCAAAAAAAAATAACCCTAACCTACCTATTTTTGGGTGCCGTTTCGTTTTTAGGGTCATCAAAAAAAAATAACCCTAACCTACCTATTTTTAGGAGCCGTTTCGTTTTTAGGGCCATTAAAAAAATAACCCTAACCTACCTATTTTTGGGAGTGACACTCTGTATATATCACAGTGATATCCTGTATCTATCACAGCGACACTCTGTATATAACACAGTGACACCCTGTATACATTACAGTGACACCCTGTATACAGGGTGTCCAGTAATTAATAGCCAGTAAAAATATTTTCATTTGTGACCTAGACGATCATTACAGTGAAACACGAGACCAAAAACTGAAAATTAAGAAAAGTGTGAAAATCTCGAAAACCAAGGGACTTTTACTAGACCTAAAAGTCGATTTTCTGAACCAGCCTAAGGTGCCCTCTCAGGGGTTAGAAGATTGGCTATTAATTACTGGACAACCTGTATAACACAGTGACACTCTGTATATATCACAGTGTTATCTTGAATCTATCACAGTGACACCCTGTATATAACACAGTGACACCCTGTATAGTGATATCATAGTGACACCCAGTATATATCACAGTGACACCCTGTATATCTCAATTAAATTGCTTACAGACATGTTTTCTCTGCTGACAGTGACATCCTGTATCTATCACAGTGACACCCTGTATATAACACAATGGCACCCTTTATATATCACAATGACATTCTGTATATATCACAGTGACATCCTGTATACATTACAGTGACACTCTGTATTTATAACAGTGACACCTAGTATATCTCAATTAAACTCTCTGCTGACCAATTGTAAAATCTTGCTGCCCAAGTTATTATTTTGCAGCTCGACTGCTTATTAGGCAGCCAAATGATAAAAAAAGCAGATTAATATTGGTTAAAATGTTAACCGTTTTTAAACTGTTTGCTGAACAAGAGTTGCCGCCCGATTTTTATTTATTGCCAGCCAAAGCTTTGTATGCTGCCCAAATGATTTAACTGCTTATTTTTTTTTGCGGATCAATTTTAATAACGGCTGACCAAAAAATTACTTTTCATTAAAAAACAATTTCTTATGCAAGGATTGGCACCCACAATTCCGTTGCCAACAGGAACCAACTCTCTGCAATCCAATCCTAAAGCTCTGCAATCCATCTCTCTATCTTTGCAGGGCTATTACGTTAATTTATTCAATCATAATACATCATTAATACTCGTTCTATTGTTTCATTGTTTACATTTGTAAATTTCAGCGAATAGGTATGTCGTCGCACTCATGCTAAACTTGCGAATGTGCAATATTGGTGAACTTTTGCGAATCTCTCAAAGTGGTAAAAATAGTACATTACACAACTAGGGTGGTAAAACAAAGGCCGAGATCGCTGATGTTTGCGGCCCGAGCTGCAAGCGAGGGACGTAAATATGCGATCGAGGGATTTATTGTTGTGTAAATCATTTTATGTGTGGCTTTTGCGGTAATTGCCACTTTATGTCCAGGTGTGACGTAAATTTATGCCACACCTTGCCATAAAGTGGCTTTTACCGATAGCGTGCGGAAAATCCCGCTTCCTGGCCTGGGGGAGACGTACAATTTTGTACTTACCACGGGAGGTAATAAAGAAAGCCTCAGATCGCATATTTATCGCCCTTGCCTTCGGCTCAGGCGTCAAATACCTGCAATCTGACACATTCTTTGTTTTACCTCCCTCGGTAAGTAATGTACTATTAAAAAGGTAGACGTAATTTGTAAATTGTACGGAGTCCTTCAAACACGGGTCCGACTCGCACTCAGCCGATTTTATGTTCGAGAAGTATCTAACTCGTTTCAGCCTTGAGAATCAAAACAAAAAAAACCGGCCAAGTGCGAGTCGGACTCGCGCACCGAGGGTTCCGTACAAAATCATAAGTAGATACATGAATAGTTCAAGAAAAACTATATGGCGATTAGTTTAGTAGGAGCAAATAAGTATGTGTTAAGATTTTCAAATTTCTCAAAAACAGTGCAAGTTAGGAAAACCGTTATATTTTTCCTGTAATATATAGGACGACATTAATAATTGGTAATTATTACAGATTTTTCTGTTCAGTAACTTCGAAGATAATAGGGGGGGAACGGTATTTTTTTTAACGTTTTTCGCCATAAATCAAAAACTACTTATTTAAAAAAAAATACAAAAATACTGTTTTAATCTACAAATTAAGCCCTTTCATTTGGTACCTCACTCAATATAATAGCCCTACTTTCAATTTGCAAAGTCTCATTACGGACCCCTTTAAAAAAAAAGTAAAAAAGTTACAAGATTTTTTTTACATCCTATAAGCTCGGGTTAGCGGTTCTTAACACTATTCTAAATTTCAAGTCGATAGCATCAGTAGATCCTGAGATATCTTGCTGTGACAGACGGACAGACAGACAGACAGACAGACAGACAGACAGACAGACAGAGTCGCACCATAAGGGTTCCTTTTTTACCATTTTGGTACGGAACCCTAATGATAGTTATAGATAGCCTTTAGGATAATATTCTTAAATAATAAAATGAAATGTTTGTATATTTAATTCTAAGCTCGATAACCTCCTCTTGTAACGTAGCCGTCTTATCTAAATGTGAGTTGCTTTGCTCGCATGAGTTTTTTTACTTACTTATCTAATAATTATTATAATCAAGTGCTTATTGGACCACGCACAATGGAGTAGTGTAAAAATGTGGTTCAAGCGGAAAGGGTTCAGTTTACGTTGTTCAGTACATGTGATTTCCAGTAATTGGCTGTACAGACTTCTACTGAAGTTTATATTTGTATTGTTGGAGCATTCAATGAAAACATCTACTTTTTGTCCCTTACGAAACGGTGTAGTAGCAACCGTATTAATAGTATTTTATGCCACACCTGGCCATAAAGTGGCTTTTTCCGTACGCTGCGCGTACGGAAAAAGCCGCTTTCTGGCCAAGTGTAGACATAAAATGATGTACACAACACGGGAGGTAATAAAGAAAGCCCTCGATCGCATATTTACGTCCCTCGCTTGCAGCTCGGGCCGCAAACATCTGCGATCTCGGCCTTTCTTTATATTACCACCCTAGTTGTGTAATGTACTATTATGCCACACCTGGCAATAACGCTTTCTGGCCAAGTGTAGACATAGAATTATGTACACAACACGGGAGGTAATAAAGAAAGCCCTCGGTCGCATATTTACGTCCCTCGCTTGCAGCTCGGGCCGTAAACTTCTGCGATCTCGGCCTTTCTTTGTATTACCACCCTAGTTGTGTAATGTACTATTATGCAACAGTTCTATAAGTAGGCTCAAAAAATGTGAATGGCGCGGCATTTCACGATATGCCGGTATTTCATAGGAATATCATGATATAGCGAATTATACTGTCGCAGCCAACTGGTTTAATTAGCCATTTGGTTAACTGCCTAGCATTTTCACTGAACTATGACCCGCCCGCAGGACGACGAAGCCCCGCTGTGCGGGGCTTATATTTATGCTCTGAGGGACAGAAGCTGACTAACAAACCTAACCTAAAATAAGGAGTGTGTTTAATGAAAAGGCTAGGCAGCTAATTAAGCTAGTTGACGGCGACACAATACAAGTTCACGAAGTCCTGGGTTGAAACATATAGATTACTCTTTATGTCGGTAAAGCATTCCCTTAGAATAGTAATGGAAATAACTCAGGCAACGCCATGGGTAGATGCAAAATGTAAATTCAAGAAGAAATAGCCTTATTAATCGATTTGCCTAAACGTTGCTAGTTGCTAGGCAAATCGTCAAACGATGAGCTTTGAACGATATGGCGGATGTTAGTATCATGAAATGCCGGCATTTCATGATACGCCTAGAATTTCCCCTTCGGCCGCGTACGAAACCGGAGGTTCGTAACCAGTTGCGAAACACTACTTTTTTCTCTTTGTAGAGATTAAACCAGTAGAGATTAAAGAGTTTTTTGTTTTCTTACGAAACTGCGTCTATCCTTTCGTAATTGGTTACGAGCTAAGATTTTTTAGGACGTGTACGATACTAGTTCAAAACGAGGAATTATATGTTGTATAGCAATATCCCTTATATGTTTCACGTTAAAGTATATGTAAATGATCTCAAACAACTTTTGCATCATCTGCAATAAAGAAATTTCATTTTAGATAGGTAGTATAGGTACCTGCACCTGTTATTCTTTGTATTGCCAATTAAATCCTGCATTTTAATATTTTATATTGTGTTTATTAAATAAAATAACTCAAATTATCCATAACCGCTGTTTATTTGCAATCCATTCAATGCTATAGTATCAATATCTTAAGAGGTTCTGTTGTCATTAAAGGGCTGCTGACGCATGTAACTTAATAGACTTGTATAACTTTTTTGTAGGTAATTATTGATGTTCTTATTTTTAATTTAATTGTAGTTTGTCAATGTTACGGATATCGTTTAAAATACTAATGACGATTACATTCATAAGTCGCCCATTAGTTATCCTTATGGGAATCGTTCCTTATGGGAAGTATGAAAGAAGTACCTACCGCTTTGTTTCATTACCTACTTCAATTCATTACTTTGTCACAATTCTTTTTATTTCGAAACCAGTATCGTGTGAGGAAAAAACCCTATTATTTGATAACTGGTTTCGTACAAAGAGAAAAAAGTAGTGTTTCGCAACTGGTTACGAACCTCCGGTTTCGTACGCGGCCGAAGGGAGAATTTCATGATTTGGCAAATTATACGACCAGCCGCCGACATATATATATTTAAAACTAAACTCACACCAAACAAGAACACAGTTCAAAAGATAGACCCTAGTGACTTATGGACTGACAGCGGGGGCTTAGTAATAGGGTTCCGTTGGCACTCTTTGGGTACTTGGCACCCTAAAATAATTATATCGTTAAGTTTTACCAGGTGTTGCCTGTACTAGGAGTATATCACTAAAACGTACGTAGATTGTAGGTACTCCTCAAACTGGATAACATTTGTTCAGCGACATTTAAAAATAACTTATATTTTAATTTTTAGTACAGTTTAAAGTTTATTTGAACCCGCAATCTAATGCGATGTTTTTTTTTATGTTTGTAGCGTGAAAAGCTCATTCCTCTGAGTATAATCTACGTTTTAATTATATGCTCCTGTTGCAGGCAACACCCGGTATATAAATGTATATGTTTCTTTTGAGAGGGCACCACACCTTACCTACGGAGCGAGTATATTATCATGAAATATTTTGATTAAAATATATTTCATGATAATATACTTAAAAACTTTGATTCGAAACATTCAGGTCTAAAAACATTTAGACTACTTAGCTTCTAATAAAAAAAATGCCGCCACACAGGAAGGAACAACGAACGGTAAAAGTAGTAAGTAATATAATTTTTGTCCCTTAGTTAATATAACAAACTATAACGAAGTAAGTACTCACCCAGATTAAGAACTTATTAAAATCCTTCACAAACTTTGTCCCACGCGACTGGTTTCTGTGATCAATTTAAGAAGTATGTAGAATTGAAATAATACACCGGAAATTTGGGAACAACTGATAACGGCTAATAAATTTATATACGCATGTAACGCACAGCATTAGAAGAGAGACGCAAAAAGTATCGATATCTCGTTTTATTTTAGAGTAGAATAACCGTGCGAATGAGCCGGATGATGCACGTTGTGCGATTTCAGGAAAAACCGTCTTGATATTCTTGTTATAGCCAATATTATGGTTCTTGTTTCTATAATTTAATGGGGAAACACCACAATTTCTTAACCGACTTCTAAAACGCGCATGCCCATTCCGCATCCCAAAATACCGGATTCTCGATTTATCAGATTCCTGCTTTACTACATTTCCGTTACACTAGATTATAAAATCGTAGGTTACTCAGGGATCTATAGTACATTTTTTTTTTTTTCAAATTAATGGAAATATATGCAGAGTACAAAAGTTTAAATCTAAAATAACTTAACTTAACACATTACTTACTACTACCAATTCTTAAAACTAAAACTCAACGAATACCAATTTTAAACTTAACTAACAAAAAAACATTAAGCCCCTGCAACTCCCCCGCCCTGGGCAAAGAGCCAAGAATGCTCGCGGCGTTGCCTCGCTGAATCGCCAGGCTCAGCCTCTGTGCGAAAAAAGATCCAGCTCTGAGATCGCCAGAGACTCCCACCAACTTTTCCGATATCTCCTGGACAAATTTTTTGGTATCAGACGACCATGGCCGTAAGGTTTCTACAGCAAGTGCCACAAATACGTAATCACTTGACAAGAAAGCGTATTTGCGCCACTTGACTGTCTGGGCGTTGTCAGCGGCAGATCCCGGCCTACAGGCAGAACCCTGAACATGGGACGGAGCCAGCGTGTCTGTGCAGGTGACGTCCCACGCCAGGGGCCTTCCCAAACGCCAAGGCACCAAAGTGCACCCATCGGGCCTCTTTCCATCTGCAGCGGACATTCCGGAGGGTTCCAAAGTCGCTGGTACAGACACAGTTCCAAGGGCCCGGCGGATGAGGTCGTTCAACGACGCGTGCCGGAAAATACGACCAGCACTCTGTCGACAGTGAAGCCCGTGTCTGCCTAAAGCGTCGACCGAGCTGCCACATTTACAACAAGTGTGAGGTACGCACGCCCTCAAAGCGAGACGCAGACAAATAGCCACGCGCAGGGAACCAGGGTCTAAAATAGTTCCGAGATTTCGGGAGGGAAGAGCATGCAGCCAATGCCCAGCCTCTGGTCTATAGTACATTACACAACTAGGGTGGTAATACAAAGAAAGGCCGAGATCGCAGATGTTTGCGGCCCGAGCTGCAAACGAGAGACGTAAATATGCGATCGAGGGCTTTCTTTATTACCTCCCGTGTTGTGTACATCATTTTATGTCTACACTTGGCCAGAAAGCGGCTTTTTCCGTCCCGTGTTGTGTACAAGACTCTAATATTTTGAAAATCTGGTATTCTGGGAATGAAGTATTTTGTGAATGAGCGTTCTAAAAGGACTGTTGGGCGATTCCATTCCATTATCGCGGGTGCAACATTTTGACTCATCCAAGGCCTCCTCCTAATAAAACGAAAAACATTTATTATAAAAATATTGTTTTAAGGATTAATTTTTAACCTCTTTTCTACAGATTTGTGTATAAGAATTTAAAATAAATGTTTAAATAGCCACAAGAGAGGGTTAAAGTGCTATCGCGGGTGCAACCAAATCAGCCCACCTCTCCGGATCACAGTATAAAAACAGAAATATCTTTTAATTGTCAGATATTTAAAATGTTTTGCCTATTTATATTGAAAGACAATAAACAATCAAATTCAAATTCAAAATTCAAATTGTTTATTTTCATAATAGGATTTTACAACCACTTTATGACGTCAAATTACATTAACTATAAACACAATACTGCAAGCTACATTTTAAAATTATAATAAAAATTAGAAGAATTATCACAGTTAAGAATAAGAGTTTTTGATGTAAATCCATGGGAATAAGCTGAATCTGTCAGCTTATTCCCATGCATTTACATCGTCCAGGTACTCATTTATATTGTAGTAACCCTTTTTACACAATTTCTCTTTTGTTTTTAATTTAAATGTGTGTAATAGTATTTTATGCAACAGTTGTATAAGAAGGTTCAAAAAATGCGAATTGCGTGAGTTGCGATACGAGCCGCGAATGCGGCGAGTATCGCAAATAGAGACGCAATGAGCGTTTTTTGACTTAATTATACAACGTTGCATACAATACTTTTTCTACGACAGGTTTTAAAATTATAAAATACAAACAAGGCATAACCTGCAAAGAAGGCAAATATGACGTATGACTGTCAGTATGTGTCTATGGTAAACTTTTTATTTTTTAAATGAAGTTGACACGCAGTGAATATATTAAAAATACTTTTGTTTTTATGTTGGCATCAATGAATTTAGTTCAGAAAGTTTTGTTTTTCTTAAAAGCCGTAGGATTTTAATTGTTTGTTTAGTTGGTAGTTGTGCATTTTTACCGTAAAGTTAAAATTGAGCGCTTAATCCTTGACCTCAGTTTAACCTAGATTTAGAAGTCTGTGGTTGCTAGCAATAACGTAAAGTGGCTATAACGACACTAGTGCTGTTATGGGGAATAGAGTATAGACTTCTCTGAACTCATATTATATATGTTCTTATATTAGTGTTCGTGACCAAGTAAAAGACAGATAACAGTACAGGAGTAGAAAAAGGCAATTATTGCATATTTTCTGGAACCTTATTATAACAACGTACACACTGGCCTATGAACGATTTACTTATTTTACGGAGCCTGCTGCATGTTTGTATAAAATCGTTTTTGTTCCTAAAATTTCTCTTCTGCACATCACCTTTTTTTTCAAATAGATGTTTGTTTTTCTGTACGTAAATCAAGTTTTCATAAATGTACTGAGATGTAAAGGTTAGAATGCCAGATTTACCAAATTTATCCCTTAAAGACGTTCTGGCTTTTAAATTATAGATAGCCCTAACTGCCCGCTTTTGCAAGATAAAGATGTTGCCAGCATCTGCAGCATGCCCCCATAAAAGAATGCCATATGACATTAGACTGTGAAAATAGCTAAAGTAGACCAGTCGAGCCGTTTCCATGTCTGTAAGTCCTCTTATTTTTTTAACTGCGTATGCGGCTGAGCTGAGTCGGTTTGACAAGGTGCTGATGATTCCATTGCAGTTTGGCGTCTAGCGTAAGCCCCAAAAATACGGTTGATTCCACAGGATTCAATCTATCATTTCTCATTTTGATGCCCATCGATACTGATCTGACATTAGGTAGAACAAACTTGACGCATTTTGTTTTTTTTTTCATTCAAAAGAAGGTTATTTGCTGTAAACCAATGTACGATGTCAGATATAGCAGCGTTAACATCGACGTAATCTAACTTATTTCTAGGAATTTTAAAGATTAACGAGGTGTCATCAGCAAATAAAAGTATCTCGTGTTTGTT
Organism: Eudemis profundana; assembly: GCA_947034925.1. Lineage (NCBI taxonomy): Eukaryota > Metazoa > Arthropoda > Insecta > Lepidoptera > Tortricidae > Eudemis > Eudemis profundana. Next base: position 18,011,977 of record OX344808.1, on the reverse strand, counting down.
TCTTACAAGAGAAGGCAGGTCATTTATATAAATGAGAAATAGAAATGGACCTAATATGGAACCCTGCGGGACGCCCATTTTTATCGTAGTGCCAGATGATCTCATACCATTTACATCCACCTTTTGAATTCTATCATTCAAATAGGAGTCCAAAAGTTTAAGTTCTGTGCCTCTTACACCATAATGGCACAGTTTCCTGATCAGGGTCTCATGATGAACACAGTCAAAGGCTTTGGACAAGTCACAGAAGATCCCCAAAGCATCCTGTGACTCCTCCCAAGCATTGAAAACGTGTTTTATAAGCTGTACACCGGCATCGGTCGTTGAACGACCACGGGTAAAGCCGTATTGTGAACTGTGCAATAGTGTAGTTTGGTTGAAGTACGTCAGTAATTGCTGTAATATAAGTTTTTCAAATATTTTACTGAGTGCCGGTAGAATTGAGATCGGTCGATAATTAGTAGGGTCGGATTTACTTCCAGATTTGAACAAGGGTATGACTTTACTGCACTTCATCTGATCTGGAAACGTGCCACTATCGATACAACTATTAAATATATGTGACAAACAAGGGGCAATACAATCTATTATTGAACTAACAATATTCATAGAAAGCCCGTCGATATCTGCTGACTTCTTCATTTGGATAGATTTAAAGGCTTTGCATATATCCGAGGGTAAAACATAATTAAACTTAAAATTAGTAGTACATTCATCAATATTAGCTTTTAATAATCCTTCAGCGACCGCAGGAGATGAATTTAGGGACTCGGTAGTTAAAATTGGAATATCGGCAAAGAAATTTCCGAAAGCGTTGGCTACTTGTAAATCTGAATTCAGAACTTGATTACCTACTTTTAATTGGTAACTAGTAGTCTGAGATCTATTTTTTCCGGTTTCATTATTTATAATTTGCCAGGTAGTCTTCGAGACGTGCTGGCTACTTTTAATTTTGTTCCTCAAAAAATTTGATTTAGCTGCTGCGCAAACCCGTTTCAACAACTGCGAATACTTCCTAACATAATCAGCAAATGCTTTAGATGTATTATATGTTCTTTCATCATAAAGTTCATATAACTTTTGCCTGCTTTTGTAAACTCCTACGGTCGCCCAGTCATTGAACATAATTTTATTTCCACACTTTTTCTGTTTGGACTTAAATATATTGTTATACTCAGAGCGGATAATATTAAACAATGAGCCATATAGAATATTAGGCTCACTACAATACGGTATGTCAGATATTTGTTCTATCATGTTGCTCCAATCAACTATAGAAACAAAAAAAAAAATTAAAAACTGAAACTATCAATAAATTATTCACTGTTAAAACGATCGCGGGTGCAACATGTATGATTCGCAGTTGGTCCTAAATCTTAGAATGCTAAGGTTTTCAACGCTTTAACATCCTGTATATGTAGTTAAGTCCATAACAATTAATTTAAGACCTCACCCTACACCATACCATCGTATCAAAAAAAGTAATAAATTTTGGGACTTGAAAATTGATGTCAAGGTTCGTCTCTAGCGGAATCGCCCTGTTCTTAATTCGAAAGTAGGTACCTACTACGTTTTTTTTTTGTATATTTGTTACGCGATTACTCCACCAATTTATGATTTTGATGATTCTTTTTTGGTTGAAACTGCCCAGGTGGTTCTATGGGACTTCGAAGAATTCGAGGGAACTCTTCAAATATTACAGGCACATCTATAGTGATTTAGGTCTGTATAGTAGAGTAACTCGTACATTTACAATTTTTTTTTTAATTTTGTATTTAAATACCTATTAGGTTACTCTTGTAGCTGTGAGTATATGGTAAGGTAATGCCTTGCACGGGTTGCTAGCAATATTACGGACATATCGCATTTTAAAAATTACTTTTTTATTTTACATGGCGCTCATAGTATAAGCACGTATAAGATTCGTGTAAATTGACATAGTGCAATTTATAGTGTAATTCATATACTATGAAATAAAAAAACCGGTCAAGTGCGAGTCGGACTCGCGCACCGAGGGTTCCGTACAAAATCGTCAGTAGATACGTGAATAATTCAAGAAAAATTGTATGGTGGGACAAACTTAACTTTGCTCTTGTAAAACTGTTGTCCCCATACATCGACATATGCCGCGGTTAGTTTAGTAGGAACGAATAAGGTTGTCTTACGATTTTTGCGAATTTCTAAAAAACGCTGCAAGTTAAGAAAACCGTTTTATTTTTCCTGTAATATTTAGGATAAAATTAATAATGGGTAATTATTACAGATTTTTCTGTTCAGTAACTTCGGAGATAATAGGGGGGGAATGGTATTTATTTAAACATTTTTGGTCTTAAATCAAAAACTAAACGTCTAATAAAAAAAATAAAAACGGTTTTTAAATCTTCATATTAAGCCCTTTCATTTGATATCCCACTCGATATATTAGCTCAACTTTTGATTTACGACATCCCATTTCGGTCCCCTTTAAAAAAAAGTAAAAAAGGTATAAAAATTTTTTGCTGTCCCATAGGCTCGGATTAGCCGTTTTTAACACTATTCCAAATTTCAAGTCGATAGCATCAGTAGATCCTGAGATATCTTGCTGTGACAGACGGACAGATAGACAGACAGAGTCGCACCATAAGGGTTCCTTTTTTACCATTTTGGTACGGAACCCTAAAAATCTAAAGCCTAATTCATTTTCATAGATGTTTACTGTTAGCCACAAAAATATGAATTATTATAATGACATTTTGAGATAATAAAGATGCCGCAAGATAAATTACAGCAGTGTACGCTAATTACATGGAACAAAAAATATTGTAAGACCTATATACATATACACTGTATTCCTAGCAAATAAACCTTTGAATCTTGAATTTTAAAAAAATCGATGGTTTTCGTCCCATTTTCATCAAAATCCATTTCAGGCGATCCGTGAGGAATCCTGCGAAGTTCTCATTATCATAGCTGCGTGTATAGCAAAATCTATATTTTCTATAGTAAGTCGTGCATTTGTGCAAATCTAGTTATGATGATGAGATCCCATACACAACACGGGAGGTAATAAAAAAGCCCTCGATCACATATTTACGTCCCCCGCCTGCAGATCGGGCCGCAAACATCTGTGATCTCGGCCTTTCTTTATTTTACCACCCTAGTTGTGTAATGATATTACAACGACACGTTTAGCTCATTCTATGATCAACTCAGCCCACACCTCACTTAGCGGATCTAATCTTAATCTCATACTAGATGTCGCCAGCGTCTATAGTGAGTTTTCAAGACAATCGCGAAACTCGTGAATTTCAGAAGAAAAGTCACGGATATAACATAACACCTGTGCACACGCAGCTTAGTGCCGCGGTGTACGTGTTACCAGCTGCTAGTGATGGCTTGCATTGAGTTCACCGTCAATGGACGGAAGTGTTCCGGTGAGTCCTGTTTTTAACCGGTTTAAAAAAAGGAGAATGTCTTCAATCCGGCTGTCCTGTATTTATTTTATTTTGATTATCTTAGAAATTACCTCAGTTATTTTTACATTTACCTACAGCCAGATTGGTTCAAAATTCGGTTCTGTAGGGTTCCACAAGGAGGGAAGGAACCCTTCAAATGTCATAGTCACACGTATAAGCATATTTGAAAGCAACTGACCCATCAGGAATTAAGATTCACGTTTCTGTGCATGCACACTATTGTCCTAACTCAGGGGTTCCCAAGTGTGCGCCGCGGCGCCCTGGTGCGGCGTAGAAAGTAAAGAGGGGCGCCGTGAGTCGATCCTGTATCATTATCTAAAACCACAAATATTCGCGGGTACCTATAAAGCAACAATACCTATTTTGAGCGAGGGTAGGGTGCGCCGTGACAAAGTACAAAACTTGGTAAGTGCGCCACGGGCTGAAAAAGATTGGGAACCCCTGTCCTAACTATTAATTTGGGCTTGGTTGAAGGTCTGATGATGAAGACAGTTAATGATCTTAAAGCATTTTTTTTATTTTATATTGTTTTGTTATCTAAATTAACTCATATATGTCTTAATATTTTCTTAACTTGCTTGTGCAGAATAGCAGCGTGCAGTAAATATTAAAGTATTTTAATCGAAAAATTCACAGAAAAACACGATATCAGCTTGAAATTTACGAAATTCAAGTTGAAAACGAGTTTTTCTGGTTATATTGAGAGCGATAGAAGCAGAAAAACTCGTTTCCAACTGTATCGTGTGTCTAGAGAGACACATGATACAAGTAAGCAATGATTAGCATGGTTATACGATTCAATCACCTAAAAATATAATACACCTACCAGTTGGTTTAAATTATCAATGAGTATAATGCGCACTTAGTATAAAACAGTAAGCGACTAAATATTTTGTTAGAAGAGAAAAATTTAAAAATGTTATGTCTCGGGCAGGATTCGAACCTGCATCTCCTACGGCTATCCGGGCCAACACCGGCGCGCTACCAACTACACCACCGAAACGTGGCCCAAGTCATCCAATTTTTCAACCAGTCTCCTCCTTTGTGACGTCACCCTGGGTGACGTATCATGTATGATTGAGTTCTTAAGAAGCGACTAGTAATCCAGAGATGTACGTAGCCCATTGGCTCAGAAAGAGCCTATCCACTCTTACTTTAGACCTAAAGTTATCATCTTCTTTCCTGTCGTTCCCTCATTACTGAGAATCGTGACCAACTGTAATGTCCCTTCACTACCTGAAGTCATACTTGTCAGGAAATACAAACAAAGACAGAAGTTCTATTCCTTTAGCAATGCGCATCAGATGTGCGGTTCTTTTTAAATGTAATCATAATCTGTTCACAGTTAGTTTACGCTTACGGTTAGGTGCGCGTACGGAAAAAGCAGCTTTCTGGCCAAGTGTAGACATAAAATGATGTACACAACACAATAAAGAAAAATAAAGAAAACCCTCGATCGCATATTTACGTCCCTCGCTTGCAGCTCGGGCCGCAAACATCTGCGATCTCGGGCTTTCTTTGTTTTACCACCCTAGTTGTGTAATGTACTATTAACATGGTCCTTATTGTCAAGCATATAAACAAATCCATTACAGCAAAGTAAGAGAGGGAGGGGCTTCAAAGACTAGATATTAAAAACGAGCGACTCGAATCACTATAAATAATAAGGAATCAAACAAACTAGTTTATTGTACACGACTTAATTTATTAAATAATTCTTATAACTATTATTTATAAGTACCTAAGTTGAACTGTGTGGCAAAAAGAGATTGCCCCTCATAAATGCAAAATAGTTTTCTTACCCATATAATTTATAGGCCTTTCAAAGATAGCCTTTTATAGCCTTTCGATGATTTATAAATCATCAAAGGTTTTCCTTATCATTTTATCAAAACAGTTAAACAACACTAGACAACGTAACAATAATATTTGAAACATAGAGCTATTAGACCCCAAGTAATCTGCATAAAGTAAAATAGCCTTCAGTAACCCATCATCATACTGTCATTGTGTGGCTGTCATTGAATCATTACGCTGGCATTCTCTAGTTGTGGCAAACGACTGGACAATTGCTTTGATGTAGACAATCTTTGATTTCTTAGTTGTCGAAGTCACGATGCTCTCTCTTTAAAGTACAAAACAAACACAGTACCTATTATTTAGTGAATATTATTATGCATGTGAATACTTCTTTGTTTCCGCAATGGTTGGTTAATAGGACAATACGTTGTTAAGTCCATAAAAATAATGGCTTAGATAAAATCCAGTCAACAATAACAAGAAAGCCGATCTTGTTTTTGAATTCAGAGCCAAAATTCGATTGGAATTTGACGGTTCTACATACACAAGTCCAAGTGAGATTTGCGAATCAACAATCAAGTTATACAGGGTGTTTCATTGAACGTAATACAACTTAACCAATTCCGGCTCAGTTAACGACCGAGAACAAAATGCATTAATTGATTTATTAACATTCGTCATAATTAACTTTTCCTACTTTGCTAAAAGAATTAAGAAATTACAATCTCGTAGTGTGGGCACCCCTCATGACGTCACGCTTACGTGACCTGTTTGTTTGTTATGACCAATAACTTCAATAATGTGTCAGAATGCATGCATTTTATTCATAAATTATCGACCTAGATAAGTAAAAAAGTAAGTTTTCACTACAAAATTAGATTCAATCTTTTTTCTTTTAACTCTAAGTAAGGGGTAACCACGATAAGACCAAAAAACATGAATAATTAAAACAGTGATATTAATTAATTAAGATGACTTTAACAACACGAGACCTAGCACAGGGTTTTAGCACCAGGTATAGGAGTTTAAAAAACATGAGTTGTATGACGTTCAATGAAACACCTTGTATATCATATATAATGTATAACAGTCTACACCTTGTATAATAGTCTCATTTCATTTAAGTTTTGAGCTTTAAAAACTTAATACCTATAAAAAAGTGATTAAATTGAAAGGATGCTTACAAAAACAATTGACTGACTAGAGAAATATTTTTAATGTCAGTAGGTGTCATTGCTGACCTTCGGTCCCACCCTGACTAAATTGTCACGAACCAGTTTATTAATATTCCCATTCCGATTCTTATCCTCAGTGAACGAGTCGACGCCCCGCGAGACGTCCCTGAACGCGTACCTGCGCTATGCGCTGGCGCTGCCCGGCACGAAGGCGATGTGCCACGAGGGCGGCTGCGGCGCCTGCATCGTCTCTGTGCGCGCGCGCCGACCCACCACCGGAAAGACTGAGACCTTTTCTGTTAACTCCGTAAGTTCACGTCACTTCTGAGCAGTTTGTTAACTTGTTACCTTTTGCTGAGCACAGCTTGCTAGAACACGGCCTACTTTTATATGTTCAAGTTCACGTCATAGCTTTTTGTTCTTCGCAATGCACAGCTTACCAAATTTTACGATCCAATGCCTTCTCCGTAAGTTAACGTTTCGCCTCAACAGTTTCTTACTCTTTGCCAAGCATAAGTTGCCAAACCACTGACCAGACCGAGACCTTCTTTATTAACCAGAACCGAGATCTTCGTTCTAAGCTCCATAAGTTCATGGCTTGTCCAAACTCAGGTTGCGAGATCGAGATGTTATCCGTTAACTCCGTAAAAACATGTGTAAGTAGCTCCGTATTCCTTGGCAAACTCAGGTGCCCACCACTCCCGGTGGTGACCTTCTGCATTAACTCAGTAATTACTTACACATTGCCAAACCGAAACTGCTAAACTACCGCTCAGACCAACCTCTGTGCACTCCATATTCTCACGAAACATTTCTAACTCTTTAGATGCGTTTGTACAATACATACCCTTTTCATTCATTGGTCAATCCTAATAACAACACGTTTAAAGCCTTCCATTATCGACATTATCGTTTTCAGGATTGCAATGTTTTAACCTCAGTCTACTTACCACCTAGAACATTAGTGTTGTCTCCTATCTTTAGGATCGTTCTAAATTTCTAATAAGAAGAAACTTATAGATGGACGTATCGCGTGACATAAAATCACGTGGACAGTTTCATTTCAAACAGATTGTTCTTCTAAGTATAAACCAATTGTTGTAGTGCCTGGTGCTGGTATTCTCCTGCCACGGCTGGGAGATCACGACGGTGGAGGGGGTGGGCAACCGGCTGGCGGGCTACAGCGACATCCAGAAGCGGCTCGCCGGCTTCGACGGGAGCCAGTGCGGCTACTGCTCGCCCGGCTGGGTCATGCAGATGTACAGGTATTATCTCCGTTCTTAGCTTGTAGTGCCTGGTGCTGTTCTCCTGCCTTGGCTGGGAGATCACGACGGTGGAGGGGGTGGGCAATCGGCTGGCGGGCTACAGCGACATCCAGAAGCGGCTCGCCGGCTTCGACGGGAGCCAGTGTGGCTACTGGTCGCCAGGCTGGGTCATGCAGATGTACAGGTACCATCGCCGTTCATAGCTTGAAGTATTTTTCTGGCAAGACAAGGACTTTTACACGTACATTTCTAAAAAGGGGTCACAAATTATTTACGTGATTATACAAGTTATGACGTACTAGATATAACGGTTACTTATATGCCTCAGACTGTTGATTGATCACCGCGAAGCATACATGCATAAGGTCTAAGGTCTGCACCTAGTCTCAAAGATGAGGCCATGAGGTCTCAAGGCCTCTTTTACATCATAGCGTAAGTAAGTACTCCCACCTGAAAGGCAGGCAACGCACTTGTGACTCCTACGGGCGACGGTAATCGCTTACGATCAGGCGATTCATCCGGTCGTTTGCCACAAAAAAAAACAAGAAATCACCAGTTTTTCTTTGAAAAACATTAAGCATAACAACAATTTGTGATGAATGTGACTGTTGTTCGCAGCCTCCAAGACAAGCACCTGAGCATGGCGGAGCTGGAGCGCTCGTTCGGCAGCAACACGTGCCGCTGCACCGGCTTCCGGCCCATCCTCGACACCATGAAGTCCTTCGCCGTCGACGCGAGCGCCGACCTCTGCCAAAAGGTTTGACCCACTAGCGCTTAAGGTGATGCGAGTCGGTCAGTTTTCCAATAGAAACATAAAGAGGGTCATTATTTACTTCCACAACATCAATCGTGGTTGAAATTTGTATATTTGTGTATTTTATAACTTGATAAATTTTGTCTGCGCGAAAGTACACAGCAACACAAAAAACGCCTAGATTATGAAAAATTTAATACCGGACACCGGAAATTTCAAATGTCGCAAATGGCCATTAACTGTGTCTGCAGGTGAGCGATATGGAAGACCTTAAGATTTGCAGCAAAACGAAGGCCATCTGTAAACGCAAATGCTCTACCGTCAGCGACGACAGCGACTGGAGCGTCATCAGCCAAGAGAACTTAGAGAAAAAGAAGTACGATGATGACGTCATTGGCTTCAGCTTCGGGAAGCAAAAGTTCTTCAAAGTTTTCGAAATCGACGACATTTTCGATGTGTTGGACCAATACGGCGTGGATTCGTATATGCTGGTGGACGGTAATACTGGAAAAGGTAACGGTTGTTGTGTTTCTGTTTGTTTAACTTGTATTTTTTCAACACCAACATAATTATATAGATTTTCATCAAACACCTTATCAATCACCTTATTTGAGTTATTTATAGTAATATTTTTTGGATAACAAGTACAGAATATACGATTTTAAGCTAACATGGTCATTCACATAATAACTACTATTGGCAACGGGATATTTACCATGTATGTTTATTTTATTGAGTTCCCGATATTTCTAAAGGACAAAAGACATGTTCGGTAGTTAGTGCGCGAGGTGATACTGTAAGTGTTGTGTGTCGTGAACGTGATCGAGTTCCAAGTGAGAATGCGGACGGTAGTAGTATGAATAACGCGCGGACGAAGCGAACCCGAAAGAGGGTAGATCGCTATGGTGTGTGGGTAGACTACAACTAAAAACTCGCAGCACGTCAGTTACTCCGTGATGATGGCGCTTGCAACAGTGCCGAAATATCGGGAACTCAATAAAACAAACATACATGGTAAATATCCCGTTGTCAATAGTAGTTATTAACAAGAACATAAATAAAATTGAAAAAAAATTGAAAATTTAAGGTAAACGTCTCAAAACGGTCGACACTGTCCCAGTAGTCGCCATCTTGAACGTTAAATCATTAGCAATAGTGGTGACAGCAGGGTGTCAACTATTGGGCATTAGTGTGTCGAGCACTAAGACCTTACATAAAACCTAAATTGTGCCCATGACAGCGGTCCCGCGTTGGATCGCTATGGCGAGTCTTTTCGCGAGAGAGCTATCTGTGCGAGGATCACCTGCTACCTCCCTCCGGCGCCTGCTGAACGCCCTTTGCATGCCTCGCGCTCTAACCCCGAACTCTTGTATTTTAGGAACACTTGAAAATTTCGAGTACCCCCGAGTCATGATAGATATCAGTGGAGTAAAGAGCCTGAAAAAATACAGTTTCGACCAAAACTTAATCCTTGGCGCAAACATGGCTCTGGAAGACTGCATAACTCTATTCAAAGATACGGCCAAGACGAAGAGCGAATTCTCGTATTTAGCCGAATTTGTGAAACATTTTGACCTCATCGCACATATACCGGTTCGAAAGGTAAGATCCACAATTTAGTGTAATTAATCCGCTTATTTTCATCAGTTCAGTCTTTTTTCATCGATTAGCGCGTTGCCAGCCAGCCAGAAGCGTGACGACAGCTCGGACATGCTGATTGGCTTCCGTTACGTGCTTGCGCATGGTTGACGGCGATACGATGAGGTGAGACTGTGCCAATCCGGTGTCATTCCGGTGCCGAGCTGTTATGAGTGCATTAACCTTTATTCTGTATCGATTAACAATCTTGCTGCGTCAAGTTATTTTGAATTTGGAACTAACGGAAAAACGCGATAGATACTTACGAACTTATGAAAGTGCAGGTTCTACTATGTATTGATTTACAGTCAAAGAAATATTTTAAAGTACAAACTAGTCCTACTGATGATAAAATTATATGGTAGTAGATAGACACAGTAAGTATAAAAAAAAATCCGACTACGAATGATGTGAAGGGTTCACAACGACGGAAATGTAAAATTGTACGTTATTTAAAAATGGTACATTACACAACTAGGGTGGTAAAACAAAGAAAGCCCGAGATCGCAGATGTTTGCGGCCCGAGCTGCAAGCGAGGGACTTAAATATGCGATCGAGGGCTTTCTTTATTACCTCCCGTGTTGTGCACATCATTTTATGTCTACACTTGGCCAGAAAGCGGCTTTTTCCGTACGCGCACTATTGATTGTGAGTGAAATTCACGAACAGATAGATATAGAAGGTTTTTAACAAAATCATACTTGTCTTAATCTTGCAGATTGGTTCATTGGCCGGCAACTTGATGCTGAAGCATGCCAACCCGGCGTACCAATCCGACGTGTTCCTGATCTTGGAAACCGTGGGGGCAGTTGTGGTCATCCGTAAGTATATAGTTGCAAAGTTCAAATTTGCTCGGCAAAACTACAGGAGCAAAGGACGATACCGATTTCTGAAAGCTGAATGATAATAATGATAAACTTGCTTAAGTTATCTCAACGTTCGCAGAAAACCGCAAGGGGAAGAAGAAGATACTTACTCTGATAGATTTTCTGTCGTTTGACATGACGGGCATGGTCATGGTGGCCATCATTCTACCCCCGCTGGGCGCCACCCACGTGTTCAGGAGCTACAAGGTAACAGAGAAACTGCGAATCCAAAAAAATAACAAAAATTTGATGGTTACGCTACAAAATTCTGAATAATCATAATTCCGAATGCATCATTCTTCAGAATTTTAATTTTCTCCGAAATTTTGGGTGCTCCCCAATTTGGTACAAATACCCTCTTAGATATTTAATGAAAAGCAAAGCAGAGTATTATATTGATTATTAGAAAAAAAAACCCTTCGAGACTACCGTTCTGTTGTCATTTAACATATTATTAAGGACACCGATCGTTTACTTTGTTAATTCTCTGACTGAACGCAATAGGTATAATTCACCGCATTTTTTTTTGTCAGATAATGCCTCGCAACCAAAATGCCTTAGCCCTCGTGAATGCAGCCTTCCTTTTCAAAATCAACGCTAAGACTAAGATTATCGAAGACGCAGACATATGCTACGGAAACATCGCCCCCACTTTCGTTCACGCCAAAGCCACTGAAGTCTTCTTGAGGGGGAAAATGGTGTTCAACAACATGGTTTTACAAGCTGCCATTAAAATTTTGAATAAGGAGATTGTGCCTAAATACGATCCAGCGCAGCTTTCGACTGATTTCAGGAAGAAGTTGGCTATTGGATTATTTTATAAGGTAAGGCTTGTTTACGTACCTTTTTGTTATTTCTTGGGAATGGCAAACGAGCACACAGGTCACCTGATGGTATGTGACTTCTGAGGCTCATGGACATTTGCAATCTTAATATTACAAATGCGTTGCCAACCCTGAGGACTAAGATAGAATGCCTCTATGCTAGTAATTTCACCGGCTGTCTTACCCCAACACCGTAACACAACAGTGCGAACGCTGCTGTTTGGCGGCAGGTTAGTGGGTAAGATGGTAGTGGTACCTACTTTCGGTATGCAGGATTTCGATCCCTCGATCGCATATTTACATCCCTCGCCTGCGGCTCGGGACGCAAAAATCTACGATCTTGGCCTTTCTTTGTAATACCACCCTAGTTGTGTAATGTACTATATTGATATAGTAAGTGCTTCAACACTTGTTTCAACAAAGAAAATAAAATGCTATATTACCTTCACGTTATCTCCTGGTAATTGTTTATAATGTTAGTTGTAGGTATCGCGCGAGGTTTGTCTTTAATCCAAAAACCACAATATAAAAGAGTATACATACCTTACAAATCCACTACGCAGGCTTCATCCATAAACAAAATTTGTATCCACCACAGGTTTCGTCAGTATGGAGAACAGAACAATATTCACAACATGCTTCGTCAAGCAATTACAAAAAACATTTTCCGCAACACGCTTCGTCACAACAAATAAATAAATAAACACATAGCAGAGCCCCACACCTAGCGCCTTGTCTGATACGTACCCGGCTCAAACGTCCCCAGGATACCCGCCGCGTTCCCACGTTGGATAGCCAAAAAGATCCGCTGCACTAGGTACGAACCAGACCTTGGATCACAACCACGCTCACGCAAGCGTTTTCCTAAGGCTTGAACAAATAGTTTTGCCTCCAGACCCCAAGGGCCGGCCGTCTCAACAGCAAGGGGAACGGAATCGTAGTCGTCGTCGGATGAGGTGTTGTTAGGTAACTCACAAAATAAATACAAAAATAGTTATTATTTTTTTATTCGCAAGTATGTTGGAAAACGACGAATGACACTCGTGGGCGTTGGTCATTACACCGACTAGAGAACCTCATCCATTTTAAAAATCATATTGGCGTATTGTTTATTTCCAGGTCATCCTAAATATCTGTCCACCGAACGCCGTGGCTCCCCGCTACCGCTCAGGCAGCTCCCTCATCCAGCGGCCGCTGTCCCGCGGCTCCCAGGAGTACCAGACCGACTCCTCCCTCTACCCCCTCAACCAGCCGGTCCACAAGCTGGAAGCTGTCATACAGAGCTCCGGGGAGGCGAAGTATGCCAACGACGTACCGCCGATGCCTAGAGAAGTGTTCGGGGCGTTTGTTAAGTCTACTGTGCATTCTGGGGAGCTGGTTGCGGTCGACGGCAGTGAGGTTTTGGTAAGTTGAAGTAGACTATTAGTATATTGCACACCAAGGGCAGTGAAATAAAGAATGTCCCAGATTGCAGATACTCTTAACCCTAGACCCGGCACGGATGGACCCTGTTATGCAATAATGTGTCAAGTGCATAGGATTCCCAGAGCGCATAACATATTATTGCATAACACCTATATACGGACAGTATATAGGTGAGGGTTTATATTCGCTAACGCCGTAATGAAACTGTAAAGGCTTCAAAATACTATGTCCCTTGAAGCGCATGGAACATACCATTGATTTTTTATAACCAAGCGGATTATCTGTGGCACTGACTGTACAGTATCATAAATATTTGCAAAGGTCTCGGATGCCTGCCGTTGTGTTGATAAACGTTCCAACAAACTTTTTTTTATTTCGCAGTCTTTTTTCTCTGTAACTGTAAAATTTTCAAGATTTTGTAAATGGTATCCATTAGGTTATGTTTATTTTATGTCTATCTAAAAAAACGGTTTTAAGGTACTTAAAATTCGATCAGTGCACAAACTAGGTACAACAAAACGCACCGGTGGTTAGGTACAAATATATTGTAGCAACGGGAAGCCTCGCAATTTTTCAATATTCCTTATCCGCTGCAATTTAATCTTGTTTTAATTGTTGTTTTTTAATGAAGAAAACATAGCTACCGCTCTGATTGTGCCGCCTATTAGCTTTGGAAATTATGTTTGCGAATATTTACATTATTAGGCATCAGCCAGCAAACATTTTATTGAGATGAAAGAGCTAACAACATCGGAAATAAAGTATTCCACTTGATGAGTTAATCGTATGACAGTTGGTACAAAGATAACAAGTTTAATACATGGGCATTTTTATTTTAAAATGTAAGCTAAGTTGAAATACCGTCTAACCTGTCAGTTGGTGACGAAATATATGGAGTTGGACACTTCAACTAATACTGCTCAGGATAAGCAGAGCCAAAATTGCTGCGACTTACCCGATGCTATTTTTGACTCCACGCAATATACAATAATAAGTAGTTAAAAAAATAATAATTTACCAAGCATAAGCAATAGGATAGCATAGGATAGAATTTATATGCAAACTCTTATCTTAAAAATCTTTCCTTGCTGCTCGGATTTTAGTCTCAAGGAAAGTCTGTAGGTAAATCATACAGGTAGTGACTCGTGGTTACTCGGAACAATATATTCTTCAACATCGGCAATACAGTATCTATGATTGTCGAGGACATTCTTCATCATTAATTCATTCGATTGCTTTCTAGAATATCGACGGTGTAATAGCTGTGTACACCGCCAAAGACATCCCCGGCGTAAACTCCTTCACCGTGCCAGGGTTCCAAACACAGACAGAGGAAGAAGAAATAATCGTGAGCAAAACCATCCTCTACCACGGTCAACCTGTGGCCATCGTCGTTGCTACTTCAGAAGAATTGGCAGCCAGAGCTGCTAAGAAGGTCAAAGTGACTTATAAGCCTTCTACTGCAGCCCCTGTCTTGACTATAGACCAGGCAAAGAAAGACAGCAAGAGATACTTGCCTAGTGATGTCGCTATCGAGCCTAAAGGGAAAGGAAGTAATGTGAAGAAGGTTATAAAGGGTGTTTATGAGGTGTCAACACAGTATCATTATTATATGGAGCCAGTTACATGTGTGGTAGTACCGATAGATCAAGGCTTGGAGGTGTATGACTCGACGCAGTGGATGGATGTCTCGCAGAGGGCTATTTCACGGTGCCTGAACATGAATGAGAGCGAGTAAGTACGATTCTGAATTATGTTATTATTCTTCTTTACAAAATTTATGTATAAGAATGCATTTCTTAATTACATTTATTTATTTATTTTTTATTTATTTATTAATACATGTTAACATGACATTACAGTAAAAAAACCAATGCGTCATGAAACGTAGAAATAAAATAACTATTTAGGCGACGAAACGGCGTGGCCCCGTTAAATCGTCGTCTCTGGTGTAGGATTCGGCAGGTTGCCCCGAAACCGTCGAAACACGACACCCTTCGGCCAGAAGTCAGCACTTGCGATGGTTTCCTGCAGCGGCCGCGGCAACGCAGCTGGAACACCCTCAGCGAGAAGCCGGTCTTCTGACGAACGTACTCCGCCACCTCATCAGCCGTGGCGGTGTAATGTAGGCGCGATACATATAGCGCCTTGCCCGGTGTGGCGACCCGCAGACCAGAACCGACCGGTTCTGCAGTACCACACTGACTCTTGCGCGGGTTGCGCTTCCTCGACACCATTGTGAAGCCCTCCTTATCCACATCGGTGCGCGGGGGCTTCTCCTTTGGAGGAACCCGAACTTCACGCGCTCTTGACGGCGCGTCTCTCCGATTGGCTGCGACAGACCGACCGGCTACGGCATCAGCATAGCGATGACGTGATTTAGACGAAGGGGCGGGGGGAGGCCCGGCGCGGAGGGGGCACGCGGGCAGTGGAACGGCATGCGCAGTGTCAGCAACATGCAAACTGACCGAGTCGACACTTGACGCCCGATCATTACTCTTGGAATTTGACGTCACTGGTGACCGAGTTTCTGGGGCACTATTACGCAAACTGATGATTTCTTTGCGTAACTCGGCTATAGTAGCCTGTGAATCGTCAAATTTTCTCAAAATTTCAGCCATGCCTGCTTTAAGGGCCACGATTTCCTTCAGCAGGCCACTCACGTCGACATGTTCTGGAATGCAGGACGGCAATCTGGAGACCTCCGTCGCCACGAACTCAGGCAAGTCGCTCTCTCGCTCCCTCAGAACATCAACGATGTCCTTAAGGGATTTTTTTCCGGATTCGTCTCCTCTCCGGTGAGGTATAACTGTGCCGGCGATCCCGAGGGACTCGAACAGCACCTTCTTCGCTGCGTAGATGTCGGTAGCACTGAAGCTCGCCAAACACACCTGCTCCGCGTCCAACTCATCTTCCCGCAGTATCCGCAGCAGAAAGGTGAGGAGCTTATTCACGACGGTTTTACTCATCGTTTCAAAACTATTAGCAGCGGCCGTGCCGCGCTAATTCCGCAATTAATTAATTAATTAGTCATCAATGCGTCTACGTCGCTGCGCGCATTGGACACGACTACATCACAAAAAGTACAACGAACGCTACCTACATGTTTTGAGGGGGCAATACTGTTTAAGCAGACCGGGTGTAAATAACATAGCAACACATGGCACTTTCAGTAAATGCAGAAAGAATCGTTATTTACAATATTAAAATGGTTGCGCACCGCGCGGTTGCAAGGGAATTTCCTACCGCGCATTATCTGTATGTGGAATGAGCTCCCTGTCGCAGTTTTCACGGGAAGTAATAAAGAAAGCCCTCGATCGCATATTTACGTCCTTCGCTTGCAGCTCGGGCCGCAAACATCTGCGCCTTTCGTTGTTTTACCACCCTAGTTGTGCAATCTTGTGTATGTGTTCTATTATCTCGCCAGTGTCCATCTAAGAGTGCGTCGTATCGGCGGAGGGTTCGGGGGTAAGATCAGTCGCAACGTGCGCGCGGCGACAGCGTGTGCCCTCGTCGCAAAAACTCTCAACACGCCGTGCCGCTTCATAGTGCCGATGCAGACCAACCTGCCGAACGCTGGTGGTCGGCTGCCCTGCCAGTGCGAATATGAGGTGAACTCAGTTTACTCAAATTATGCAAGAATAAATGAAATTGTAGGTACTTGGATCAACAACACCATACGTGTACAATATTAATTACTGCCCTCGAGGGCAAAAATATATTACATTTACGTCACACCTGGCCATAAAGTAGCAACTACCGCACGAGCATGCGGTAAATCCCACTTCCTGACGTTGGGGAGACGTAAAATTTTGTACTTACCGCGGTCGATAGGTAATAAAGAAAGCCTCAGATCGCATCGCATACATATACAAATAGCTGCGATCGGAGGCATTCTTTGTTTTACCATTACTTAATGTACTTATTACGTTATATATTAATGACACAGAACATATCTGCCCTCAAGTGTACTCGTTGATAATAAGGTAGTATAAGTCGTCGAATTCTTGAGTGGTGACCTTGCACTAAAAGACGCAGCAATGTCCTGGTGAAATCACCTGTAACGTTTCATATTGCTTCTTTAAACCTATTTAACTTTTCGTATTTCAATAAAATCTTAAGGTTTTTATAGGCCTATAATTAGATCTGTGCAGTGTTGACAAAAAAAATACCTACCTTAACAACAGATAATAGAGTCTTCTATTTATCTTTAGGTCGGAGTAGATGATAATGGCAAGATCCAGTATCTGAACGCGACAATCGTCGAGGACAACGGCTGCTCGAATAACGACGACGTGCTGGCCTACTCGACTGCAGGTTTCACTAACTGCTACAACACGGACTACTTTGACGTCAAGACGGCTAGTGTTGCTACCGATACGCCGTCCAACACTTTTATGAGAGCACCAGGTATGTTACTGATGTATAAAGCTGATTGTGGAAATACGGGTGCAGAATTGTGACGGTATTGTAACTTCTCGTACCTGCCAGGCTCAATAAAGGGTGTGCCACTATTAGCTCGACGAGCTCTGGTATAGTAGTCCTAACTCCTAACCAAGTGGGAGGTCTTACAATCTTGCAAGAAGGTTTGCCAGCTTCGGCCACTAGTAAATAAAAAAAAATATAAAAAATCAAAGAAAATTTATTTACCAACATTACTAGTGACTTAACGCCGTTCTCTTATTGGCTTGTACATCCATGGAAGACTGTGCATTCTTCTCCGCTTCTTTAATTATACCAATACCTATGTCAAGGCATGTTTAAGGCTAACCGTATTACTTATTTACATTTTAGGCACTTCCGAAGGGATAGCATGCATTGAGCACGTCATGGAGCATATCGCCTTTGCCGTCAAGAAAGACCCGACCGCTGTCCGCCTCGCCAACATGCGTACCGACAACAACGACCTCCCATCACTTATCGAAATGTGGAAGAAGGAGACCGACTACGATAAACGCCTTCAGAGCATCAAGGAGTTCAACAAAGCCAATCGTTGGATGAAAAAGGCTATCCAAATCAGCGTCATGAGCTTCCCCGTGGAATATTACGGGAACTACTCCGCTATGGTCTCCATTTATCGAGGTGATGGGACGGTCACCGTCACCACAGGAGGAGTGGAGATGGGACAGGGTGTCAACACCAAAGTGGCTCAGGTCGTCGCTTACAAGCTAGGCATCCCGTTGGATCTAGTTACCGTGCTGCCGAATTATTCCTTCTCCGCTGCCAATTGCGTGTTCTCAGGCTCGAGTATCGTCAGCGAGAGCGTTTGCTACTCCGCCATCAGATCATGCGACACTTTAAACGCAAGGTTGCTGCCGATTCGGCAGAGGCTGTCGAACCCGACATGGAGTGCCTTGGTCAAGCAAGCAGGAGACGAGGAAGTCGATTTGACTGCGTTTTACATGATGACCGACAAAGAAGAGGACTTGAAAGGGTACCCCGCGTTTGCTGTCGCCATTTTGGAAGTTCAGCTAGATATCCTGACAGCGAGACATGAAGTTCTACGCAGTGACATATTGGAGGACGTTGGCTTGAGCACAAATCCTACTATCGACGTTTCACAGGTATAACTTGCATATGAAAGAAGACGCGAAGCGCCCTAATAAAAGTATATATTAATGTGATTACACGTTGTAGTTGTAACGATTGCTTTAAAACCTTTTCTGTGGACTTTTTTAAGTAGCATTCGAGTATTATGTTTGTTCTATGTACATCCCATTATGTCTGCTCGTATGGTTGGTTACCATTTCAGGTGGAAGGTGCCTACGTCCAAGGTCTGGGGAACTTCACCACTGAGAAGATGATCAGGGACCCACAAACTGGAAAACTGCTCAGCAACCGCTCGCTCACCTACCACGTGCCGTTGGCTCTGGACATCCCGGCCGACTTCAGGGTCAAGCTGAGGTTCAATTCCAAGAATACAACCGGTGTCTTAGGCTCCAAGGGTCAGTTTCTACTAATTAACTACTTTTTAATTACTCAAGCGGGCGACTCCTTGACTTACTATGTGCCAGTTTGTCCAGATTTCCTAGCGACCCATATATTGTAGGTATTCTAAGGATAACTTTATATCTCCTTACAAAGTCTGAGGTATATACTTGACCTGACTACTAAAGATAGTCAGGGACCCGGGTGACTACCGATTGCAATTTTATTCAATTTAGGTTAGAGATAACCTAAATCTTGTTCACAATTTACTAAGAAAATTAATCCAAATATAAAAAGAAAACACAATTACAAAATAAAATTACAAATACAATAAAAACTAAACAAACTAAAATACCAAACTAAATCTAAAAAAAACAATATCAAACTTATACAGCTATATCTATATAAAAATAAAAAACCAACTTATTTATACAAAAAAAAAAAAAAAAAAAACACATTAATCAAAAAGACCCCCCCGCATTACTCCCGGCGCAAAAGTGCCCATCAGGCTTGCGGCGTTCCCGCGCTGAACTGCGATGGACAGCCTCTGCGCCAGGAAGAAACCAGAGCGGGGGTCATGACCCCTCTCCCGTAAGCGACGACCCAGCTCCCCAAGAAAGGCCCTAGCCTCCGCACACCAGCAGCCGGACGTCTCCACCGCAAGGGGAACAAACAAATAACCGGACAGGCCCGAGTACTTGACCCTCTTGAGCAACGCCGCCTGCTCAGCGGCCGCCCCCGGTGACCGCACGGTGCGCCCAAGGTGAGTGGCAGCAAAAGTACTCACGCAAGTGGCGTCCCACAAGAGGCACCGGCCCTTCTCCCAAGGCACCAGCGTCAGACCGTCCGGCCTCTTGCCATCCGACCTGCTAAGACCCGGTGGTTCCAGCACACAAGGGACATTGGCAGACACTAAAGCCCTCCGGACGATGTCGTTCAAGGCATGGTGCCGCGGGAACCTACCCGCGCAACGACCGCAGCTCAGGGCGTGATGCCCATTGCTCTCCACCATGGAACCGCAAATGCATAGATGTGGTTGGCAAACATCACAGCCCAGGCGAAAAGCAACAGCCACCCGCAACGAGTCACTGTCGAGGAGAGTACCTAAGTTCGGGGACGGGAGAGCGTGCAACCAGGCGCCAGATTCCGGTCTCGCAGCCGCGAGAAGCCTCGCCCTATCAGCGCCAACAGCGCCGCTCAAAAGGCCGTCAAACAAACGCTTAACCCCAACTTCGTCCCACAAGCGCTGACAGTCCCGCCTCCCAGGAACCGGCGCACCCGGGTTGAGGGACTCCCAGGCCAACAAAGCCTCGGACGCAAAGGGTATGGTAGCCTCACCACCCTCTAAGGATAAAATCTTAGAAACAAGGCCCACCACCCCCGCCGCCGATGCCAGAAAGGCAGGAAGACTCACGTCCCGCACGCGCCTGATACCAAGCCCACCATTCCGAATAGGAAGCGATGCCAAAACCCACTGGTCCGAACCCAAAGAGACATTAAGCAAGGACTCCGCCGACTCCTTCAACGCACGGTCGAAGGAGTCCACGTGCCCGGGGTGCAGCCAAGTCGGCACGGTGCGCAAAAAGTACGTCACTTTGGGCAAGGAAAAGCAGGACCTCAACAGAGTAAGACCCACATGCGCCGAGAGTTGCTTAAGCCTTTCTCCCGCAATCCGGAGAAGCCGCTCCTTCCCCTCAAAAGCCTCAGGAACAGCGGCGGAACAAATCGGCGAACCCAACAGAAAAAAATCTTGGGGCGACACCTCCTTGAGATCGGGGAGCAAGGAGGCAATCAAAGAGAAGGAGCCCCGCGAAATGGAGCTGCAAGGGAAGAACTCACACCTAACCTAAATTGAATAAAATTATTCATAATGATAGCTCAAGGCTACGTTTTTCAATACCGGTAATTTTGTATCAATACTACCGGAATCCCAGTATTGGCCATACAACTAATACCGTTATCAGAAGCCCTAGGCAGGGCGCTAATAGTGTGACAAAAAAATCATTATGGTCATTATGTACGCTTAATAATAGCCGCCTTTAGCGCTTTCATTCACTATTCAATAAAGAACACCGCCTCAGTATGTCTGTATCTGACTAGTATCGGGTTCATTTTGTATGGAAATTTGGAAGGCACTGAATGTGTTCAAGCGTCATATTTGCTATAGTATCATTATTTGCCAACAGCTGTGGGGGAGATGGGCGTGTGCACCGCTCACGGCATCACGCACGTACTTCGCCAGTGCATACTTGAGTCCAGGAGCGAGTCTAAGTACGACAGCGACACATGGATCAATATTGGTAAGTTCCCGACTTGTCTGACCAACGTCGTAAAATACGGTTGTCAGTAGTGTCCGACCGAAACTAGTTTTTATGGCCGAAACCGAATTTCGGCTTACGATTACGGCTTACGATTTCGGATTGCGATTCCGATTAGTATATTTTAGTTACTTCCACAGTATTATGTCGTATGGTATTCTGCTGTGGGGCAGTGCTAGTGCTTCAGAGCTTAATACTATATTTGTTCTGCAGAAGAGGGCTATTCGAGCGATATATAAAATGAATTATCGAGACTCACTTAGAGATAAGTTTAAGGACATTAATGTAATGACATTGCATTGTCAATACATCTATGAGAATATTATGTATGTACTTAAGAATATCATGAATTTTAAGAAGAACTGTGACATACATAATATTAATACTAGGAATAAACATAAGCTCGAAGTGCCCACCACTCGGCTCCATAAAATAAAAACATCATTCATGGGTAATTGTGTAAGGTTTTATAATAAGCTGCCAAGGAATATAACTGAATTATCTATTAACAAATTCAAGAATTCTGTAAAGCGTAAACTCATGGCTAAGGCTTATTATAGCACAAAAGACTACATGAATGATGAAACACCGTGGGATTAACTGCGACTGAAATGTATATATTTTAAAACAATATTTGATTGTGTCTTTTTCTGTTTTTTGTACTTGCTAATTGTTTTGACACTTAGAGACCATTTACATCTCTAAGAAAATATGTTTTTTTTTAGTTACATCATGTGAGTCACAGATTTTTTTTACATTTCTGTAAGATATTTAGTAAATAAGCATTCTCAATTTGTATTTTGACGTTTGGAGATCCTTTACACCTCCAAAACATAATATTTTGACAACCGAGACTCTTTACATCTCCATTAATTTTAGTATCAATTTATTTTCTATTTTTTATTTGTCTTGTTTGGACGCATAGAGAGACCCTTTACATCTCTATAAATGTAGTTTTTAAGTTAATGTAATGTATTAATGAAATCTCATGTATGAAAAGAGAAACTGGTGAATTTCTTCCGGCGCTTCTTCTCACCAGAAGGTCATTACCTGAAGCGCCAAAAGAAAAGGAAAAAAGATAAAAGAATGTAAGAAAGACATGTAAAGGAGCCCTTGAGGGTCTACTTACAGAAATAAATTATTTTATTTTATTTATTTATTTTAATTTTTTTAACGTAATTAGGTAGTGAGTTTTGGTTGTGTCCCGACGATATATTACACAGTATGAGATAGCTGACTAAATTACACAGGGTTAATTTAAGCGAATGTGAATATGTCAAGTCTATTTCAGAAATGTGAAACATTGTCCTTACAGCACTTAAAAAATAACTGAAACTAAATAAATTCCGACTTACAGTCTGTTACATTGAGCGCCACGCCATTGTGACTGAGACGGATGTCTGTCCATGTGTCCATGCGGCTCAAGTTTGCCGCATTGTAGCTGACTGATGATGTACTGATGAATTTCAAACATGGATAAACTGGCATAACCTATGTATTCCTTACTTTATTGTTTTTACTTTGCAAATGAATATAATTCCTTGTCTGACTTTTTACAGATCTGCCGTATGACGCCGAATCGATTATGTCTGCTCTTGACGTCAAATTAGAAGAATTTCTCATAACGAATTAAAGTGAACCCTACGATAATACTACATATATTAAGTACGCAGTTACGCACCAAGAGCAGTATAATAAAAAGTCCCAGATAGCAGGTGTTTATGGCCATAAATCCGCCATATTGGGGCTTTCTTTATTAGACGCCGCCCGTGGTGTATGTATACTGTGTACATATTTTACGTCTTCCCTAGACCAGGAAGTGCGATTTTCTTATCACGTAGCAGGCAGTAATTTGCCACTGACGGCCCGGGTGACGTATTAATACATCGTGTATCTAGGGCGGTAAGGAAGGAATTACGAACGAGTGTTTGTTAGAAGCCCGAGTAGAAGCCGAGGGCTTTAATAACACGAGTTTGTAATTCCTTTACCGCCCGTGGCACACACAATATTTTTCATCACACTTGTGAGGAAATCTAAATATATTTATTTAGACCTTACTAATCCACCCAGTATGAGAAAATTTTAAAACAGAAAGTGACATATATCCATAGATAATTCGAATGTCAAGTCACGTTCGGAAACCATAGCAGTAAAGACCTAAAACGGCCATTTTAGTTAATTTTATATTTGCAAAATACTGAAATACACTATTTAAACATTTAATTAATGTTACCGAAATATTTGTTTAATGTGTATTTGCAATAACAGTTCTCTTTAAATAAATATTTTAGTGATAAAAGTTAAAAAAGTAAGTCGGCGTTTCCTTTGAACATGACAAATAAAACAGAACCAGCGTATTCAAATTAAAAAAGATAATTACGCCCCTGGGCGTAATAGGTCATTACGGCCCGCAGAACCTACGTATAACAATGCCATTTTCGAGCAAGTGTGATGAAAAAGTATGTGAGGTTCCTATCATAAACGCTTGCCGTATTACTTTTTTATTCTTGCACAGTAAGTAGGTAAGTCATCTTTTAGGCAACCTAAAGAAGCAGATTTACCCACGCGGCAAAACTGTGTAAATTTAAATATCAATTGTGCCATTATTTATCCTATTTGCATACTTACCTATGTAGTAAATGTGTGATATTTACTAACTTACATTAAGAATAAAAGAAGCATTCCACGAAAGCGTTTCGTAGGGGACACTACCTTTTTAATAATCATAATCTTTATTGGTAATAATAATTGCAAGTCAATATATAGGTATAGGTATTCAATTAAATAAATACAACATTAATCAATTAATTATAAGAATACTTTTGACATGGAAAATTAGGAAGCTGAATGTCGGTATAGTAGGGGAGACCGGGTATGGTTGTCTCACGGGTTGGTTGTCACAGCAGCCATTAAATAATATGAAACGAAGGAATAAGTGCATCGATTGATGAAGGAGGAAAGGAGGTGAAGCTCTTGCGATCTTTTAACACCGAGCGATGCGATTATTCCTTCGTTTCGTATTATTTAATGGCTGCTGTGACAACCAACCCGTGAGACAACCATACCCGGTCTCCCCTAATATTATAACTTGGCTTTAAGACGGGTAATGTTTCTTAGCAGCTAATAAATTTTATTAGGGTAGCTTTCATAGCGTTTCGTAAGGGACACAATGTAAATGTTTTCATGGAATGCTCCAGAAACGATTATTTACACGTACCTCAGCATAATTGTATATTTACCATTGAATTGATTGACCTATTTTTTATTCCAATAAAATCATGCAAACTGATATTTTGCGTGTATTATTCGATACTGATGCCTAACATAAATAAAAAATCTATATGAGTATTCTATGATAATAGTTCCTATCTACCTATGTATAGTGTACCTATAGTAGCGTTCTTTGGGAGGCCTATGCCCAGCAATGAAAGTCTTTTGGATACTGATGATGATAATGAGTAGTGCCCTATGTTAAACAATATGTAAATCATTACTTGCCTCAAGAATATGTTTTATTTACTATGCAAAAGCATATTATATAGGTAACGAAGAGAATAATTAAAATACATTATTTACTTCATTAATACATGTTTATTATCGCATTGTCAAACAAATTTAGTAAATCATCATAATTCCAAACATCCTAGGCCATGATTAGGCTTCAACAAAAATACCAATTAAACAAATTAAAACAAACAACCGAATCCACAAAACAAAACTAATAAATACTTAATAAATTACTGCTATAATACAAGTTGACATTTTATAAAAAAAAAAACATTCTTCATCAAAATATACACTAGTTTTTACACATTTATACCAACG
This sequence comes from Eudemis profundana, assembly GCA_947034925.1. Classification (NCBI taxonomy): domain Eukaryota; kingdom Metazoa; phylum Arthropoda; class Insecta; order Lepidoptera; family Tortricidae; genus Eudemis; species Eudemis profundana. Next base: position 17,986,704 of record OX344808.1, on the reverse strand, counting down.
GTTAAGTTTAGTGTTTATGCAAAAAGTGCAATAGAAACTATTTCATATAAGAGGACATTTATGTTGCGTCTAAATTATCAAAAAGGCCTGGCTTTTTAAAAAACTAACGACGCAGTCAGCACTCACCCGCCTGGCTCAAGTTTGCCGCATTGTAGTTGCGGTACAAGGTGAATTGCGGCAAACTTTAACCAAATGGGTTATTAAAGAAACGCACGAGATTCTATGTTAGAACTTGTATGAGCATCCCGTACCACTTTACATTTGTTATTATAAATTCAGCTTCATCTTTGTCGCTATAAAGTCAAAAATCGCTCGATATTTGGCCTAAAAACAGTTGGTCGCACGTATATCACTCCCAATACTCATGAACAAACCGAACCTCGACATTTCAGTCGTTATTCAAAAAAGGACCTTATACATACGCGATAGAATACATCTTTTCTTAGTAACAATTTATTACCAAGATTATTTTCATTCATGAGTACAGGTTTGATAAAAAAATCAGCTCCTAAGAACCCATTTGTATTTTGTAGCAGTCAGAAATCTATATCTATATTAATTAGATGCCGTTTTAAGCTTTTTAAATTTAGCCCGTCAATTGTGTGTATGTTTAGCAATTATCTAACAAACTCAATTTATAAAAGCGATTGAATAAATCAAACGAATTTTAGATCTATGTATTTTATGTATGTGGTTTATACGTTCTGAACTAAATTTTGATCTGTCAATTAACTGCTAAACATACAATTCAGTTTCGTATAATAAAAAGGGTTATGGAAGTTATAATAAGATAGAAAATATACAATTTAGCTGATTCTATAAATAAACTTCTGTATTATACGATCCATTGCAAAATATATAAGCTGGTAACAAAATTGTAAGTTGTGGTACCTATGAATATTATCTTCTATAGCTACTTTGTATATAAAATCAATTATGTTCCGTAAACTACAATTGATCAAAATTTTAATTTTCCTGTAATCTACAGATCGTATCAAAACGGTTTTATCGCTTGAAAATACGGAACTTTAACACGCCCTAAGAATGATATCCCATCCCTGTCTAATTGGTTATAAAAGATAAAGACGGAATACAAGACTAGAGAGATGGATCTGAAATCGTATGCCATAGTAAAATTATGGCAAAATACATTAGTGTATTTACAATCATAAAATGCCCATAGAATTGCGCTGTACAAATTACATACACTTTTGGTATTTATTAATTTAAATAAGCGCCGAAAATTAATTGCTAAAGTAAATTCAAATAATACTTATTAAATTGTGGTGTATAAATGAGAAAAGTATAAATTACATTTATATACTTAAACAATCAAAAATAAAAAAAGAGATAATAATCGAGATTCATTTTTTTAATATATCATTATTTGCTTGCTGTAAAATAAATAATACTGCTGCACGCTTACGAGTTGTTTGTCATTAAAATTATACAGCATTATAATTATACCAATAAAATGCTATCTTTGTCATCGTATAAAACATGCGACGATTAAATGGCAACCAACTCGTAGAGCTAAATACTCACTTATAAGACCATTATTAAGCACAAGGTTAGACCAAGAAGGCCGGGATATATCTCGCACACGACATAGGATGCAACAGGCAATGAGAAAGCGTGTAAATGAGGGCTAAGCTAGAGGCTAGAGACGCTAGTGTAGCGTGAGGTCTCCGAAATGTCAAATGTCACTGTTTGTAGCGGTTTACACGGGTTTATTTGTTATTAGAATAATCTTATTAATATTATGCAATATCTGAGATTGCAAATATATAGAATGTGAGCTTTGAGACAGTTTCATCATTCGGAAGATTATTTCCTCTTTTTTCCGAACTAAACGTAATAACGGCATGCTCATTTTTTTTATTGTACGGTTTTATGATATTAAATACAATTGAAATGTAAACTTCGTTTTCACACCCGTAATAATAAACTGACAGGTATAATTCAGGGCCCTACTCGACAGAAGCGCCAACAGGTGAGCACAAAAACGGGGCTACCGCTTTCATTGCGCTGCGTCACAGATACGCATTTCCAATGGACGTTACATATCGCTGCGGGCGAGAGACACGTCGCGGCAGTCTTGTGCTAGCCGTGCTGATCATATTGTCACATGAATGTCACATGAGTGATAGGTCACATGTATGATAGGTCACATGAGTGTCGTTCAGTATTCTAAAGATTACACTTGAAATTAAACTTCAAAAGATCACAGACTTTCAAAACATTATCAGTATCGTCAATAAAACAAATTGTGATGATTGGATGAGATTCTGAGAGTATTTCATGAAATTAACGACAAAAGCCGACTGTTAATATTACATCGTCGAAGAACACTTCTATCACGCTATGACATAATTAGCTACCACAAAGGCTAGCACAACTAACCACAAATTGGCTTGTCGGTCTACATATCAATCGTCTGAATCCTCTCTCATACTGTATTAAGTAGAGAAATGTTGTATTTGTCTTTTAAGAGAAGAAAGAAAGAGACGTGTATTTCATTACATGGCTAGTGTGTTGCCTTTCAAGAACCGCTAACATGATGTGTTCCGTTTCGGACAAAGATATAGATTTAATTACCTTAAGATGCATTGATATAATGTGTAAAATAAACTGAAGGTCGTATTCGCCAAGGGCTAAGGAGGAAAAAACGGTACTTCGTATAGAATTTCTATACATAGGTACATAGTTGTGTGAATGGTCTATAATAGGCTGTTGACTGTAGTTTAAAGGCGTTCAAAAACTTTTGAAATATTCATTTTCGAAAAAAAAGCGACTAAAACTTGTAACGGAATACAAGAATTCATCTATTCCATACCGACAATTGTGTTTGCGTCGCGTCGATTTTTAGAAGAAAATTCTTATCGTTTTGGAAACAAGCACATCATGTAAGCGTTTCAGATTTACTCGACAGCTTACCTAAAGATCAGTCCCGCTTATTTTACGAGGTTCGAAGATTCGTTGAAGATCTTACGTTAGAAGTTACATCAGTCGACACATTAGCTTACGCGTACTTCATTGCAATTTAACCCTAAACACCGCTCGCTAAGATACAATTTGTGATAATTTCGTGATACTTCAATGGAAACAGTATTAAGTTTAATTAACTATAAATTAGGGCACATCGAGACAAGGTTGGATAATAAATCTTGTGTATAATTTTTTTTAAATCGGTCAATTGCAGAAAAAATGTGACTCAGTTATGTTACGATTTTCCCCTATATTTTATTATGGGCGTAACGAAACTGAGAATCAAAATTTGTATGGAAAAGTTGGGACATTTTGGACCACTTTTTTTTATTTGATAAATGAAAAGTGCTCGTGATTCTGAGTGAAATGGTTTAAGACACACCATGATCAGACAAAAAAAGTAAAAGGAATTTTTTTTCTGCAATTGACCCAAATGTCGATTTCTCGCTTAGTATTTTTTCGCTCCGCAAACAAGAGCAAAGCTTTTAAATAAAAAAAATTGTAATATAATAAATTCTGTACTTGATGAATAAAGAGCCATACGATAATAATAATAATTAAAAAAAAGGTGTGTTTAAGATTCCATAATCTAATCCATATTTCTTTTTTAAGCATAATCATGAAAACAATTGCTATATTAGGCCTTTTACAAGCTTTGACGTCCTTTATCCAATGTCCGAATTTATAATTAATTACTTCAGAAAATATTTGGACTACAAAGAAAGGCAAGTAATTCTTACAATCAATAATGTGATTCCTTGCATATCGCCTAGAAACTGTGAGGAAACATTTGGCTAAGTACTATCACTAGAGTTTCCTACAGCTTTGGTATACCCTGCACAGTACTACGCTAGGTCGTCGCTCGCAACTGACCACTGGACTTGGAGTATTGACTTTATATATGGTGTTTTGTATAGAGTTACTTTTAAGCGAAAGGAAGAATATGAGCTTGTAGGCTTCGGTTTAAAGAGATAAAAAAGTGCGTCTATAGAGGAAATTGTGGTATTGTAAGTACTGATCAGTATGAATTTCTCAACTTTTTATTTCAAGCCCCGAAATCAGTACTTTACTTTCGTATACCAAAGATTTAGTAATCAAAGATAGTATCGTTTGTGCTAAAACAGTCATCTATAGTCAGAATAAATCTAATATAAAATGGATATACTTAGTAAGTAAATAATCAAATGTTGTTTTAAGTAAGGACATGGAATAACGCATATTATAGGCTAAGAGGCAGTCGTCTGAAACGTATTTTAATTTATTGGAATGTAATTTGTGCTGCTCCACTGACTTGGCACTGTTTTTCCTTGAAACTTGGCATTTTTGTAATGGTGCCTATGCTATAAATCCATAGTGCATGAGGTCTTATAAAACTAAGTATTAAAGTAACTCTGTACAAAACGCCCGGTTTTGAGGAAGCAAAGCTAAATTAGCGGCCGTAATTACAAAATAACATTAACTTATCTAAAATAGACAATTATATAAAACAGGCCGAGACATCTCTACAAAATATGAGGTATATTTAGAATTATCTCATTATCTATTTTCTTGAGTCCTTTTCCTAAACGTCCTATACAAACAATAAGTTATGTGCGAAAATGTTGCCTCAAATATAGGTAAAAATCTCGCACACAATTTTAAAAATACTTTCCAAATCATTCGTTCACTATTCACGCAACTCTTGACCATACTGTTTCGATTTGATTTCCAACACTCAAGTCTTTTCCTGAAAGTTCGATACAAATACAAACAAGTCAAATACGAAAACTTCGCTCCGAAATCCAACAGACTTTAAAACCCACCAAATATACTCACTAGTGCTTGACAGTACATTCCAGTATGCGGGTTTGTCCAACACTCAAGTCCTACACTGATACAAGCAAGTCAGATACGAAAATTTTGCATCTCATAGTTCGTATCAGACTTTAAAATGCACCAACACTTAATGCCTTAATCACGCAACCCCGCTGTCCTGTGCGTGGCTTCGCTTCTTATCTCTGTGATGGTCCGGGGTCGATTTCAGTATATCTGGTTGTCCGTGGGACGCTCGCACCTCCGGTCTGTTTGAGGAAGTATGCGAGCTTAAGGTTAATGTGGCATTTCTATCTGACCCTAGAGTCATTGTTGTCGCGTGGGAGTTTAAGGTGTTGTGTTGGTGGTGGGTGTGGGGGTGGGTGTGGGGGAGGGTAGACGGGGAGGAATGTGGTTGGGGGGGTTTGCGGCAGCGGCTGCCGTTGCGGGTGAGAGAATTCATCTGTGGTGTGCCTGGCAGCGTTGCGGTTGGACGTAGTAACGCGTTTTTGTAGTCCGCTATTAGATGGGTTAGCTCGACCATCTGGAAATTATATCAAGTATTAATTTGATACATTTTAGTTTACTGATTTAAACTTTCACGATTTTCACTCATTATTATAACAAAACAGGACTTAATCGCGTAAAACACGCCATTACCTCGACCCCACAACCACGTTAGTTTTTATTGAACCCTTTCGCGACCATGAACGTCACGGCACGTCCGAAACGTCGAGGTAATAGCATGTTTTTACGCGAGAAAGTCTCGTTTTGTTGTAATAATTACATTTTAGGTTATTCAACAACACCTATATCGACACCTGTATCGACGAAGTACGTCACACAATTTTTCAGATTTTTAAACTCCCCCCTTCCCCTATGTCACACTTTTTCCTAACATATTCCATCTTTTTAACATACGCTGTCACATTTGGCTAGACCCCCCTCCCCCCTATGCGTGTGACCTAGTATATGGATGACCCCTATTTCCAAATAAGCAGTATGCAAAAATCAACATTTGTATATATTTTTAAATAAAGCATTTGGCGTTGTCGCTACAAAAACGTGGCAACGCTAACAGCATCTTTTACTCATTATTGAACTGTTTTTGCTGTAATTGCCATGCTCGGGAAGCGGGTTGGAGTTGTCACTTGGATGTGCTGTTACTCGACCTCCGGTTATTCCCTCAGGCGCCTCTTACGACACCCGACATGGTAATAGTACATTAATTACCTGGGGCGGTAAAACAAAGAATGTGTCAGATCGCAGGCATTTGATAAATATGCGATCTGAGGCTTTCTTCATTACGGCCCGTGGTAAGTACAAAATTTTACGTCTCCCCCAGAGGCCATGAAGTGGGATTATCCGCACGTGTAACGGGCGGTTACTGGCACTTTATGGCCAGGTGTGACGTAAATATTATAGTAAGCCTAATTGGCGAGAAAATTCAATGTACCTAAACACACAAGATAACTCACTTTAGGTTTGTTGAGGCTAATCAACATCTTGTGTACGGGACTGGTCGCATCGTCGGCGTCCGCGTCTATCAGCATCATGAGGTCGTCCTGCAACAAGTCAACGGCTATACATTACAGAAACATATATCGACGGTTAAATTAATAAATATATTGATATACAGAAAATTGGAAACAATAAATAAACTGGTAGAACATCCACAGCCTAAGGACATAATAAATCTATATTTTTACCCGACTGCGGCGAAGCCCAAAGGAGGGTTATGTGTTTGACCTGTATGTATGTATGTCCGTTCCTGTGTCCGCTCGTAACTACTCAACGGCACATCCGATTTTGATAAATGATACATCATTAGATTCGTCTTGATGGTGCGAGTGTCACTGGGTATGAAGTTCGTTAAAATAAACAAAATGGCGGATTTTATGCAGTTTCAAAGTGCACCGCGGTCGGGTTTTTTTTTAGTAAAAATGTGGTTATTATTTTCAGAAGATTCGTCAACTGCAATATTTTAACTCAAAATGTCTATATTTGCAAAGGTATACACAAACCCTCAGATAGTTATCGTCGGGGACAGTGCAATACCGCGTAAGTAGCACATGTAGATAAGGTTTCAATTTTTAACATATTTGCTTGAAACTGAACCTTATCTACATATGCTACTTATGGGGTATTGCACTATCCCCGACGTTAAAACACATTAAATGAAATATATACATATTTTTAAATTAAAGTTATACCCGACTACCCAAAGGTTGTCTGGAAGAGATCGTTTTTTAGCGATAAGACCGTCTACCTTTTAAATTGTTTTAATTATGTAATGTACCTCTTTTAATGTGTTTTTCTGGTGTACAATAAAGTATATTTGTATTGTAATAAATCATCTATTTATTTTATTTGTCAAATTAGTTCCTTGATAAACCCCGACACCATGCTATAGGGACTTGGATAGGGCTTGCACGAACTATAGATGGCAGCACTAAACGACAAAAGAGACACGGGCGGACAATAAAGGAAACTATCGCCCCTGTCAAATCAAGCTGTCAATGACACATAAATGATAATATGTCAGTGTCAATGTCAAATTTAGTAAGTCGTAGCTACTAGGGCTTGCATTCCGGAATTCCGGAATTCGGAAATTCCGGAATTCCGGACGATTTTTCCGATATTACAGTTCCGGAATTCAAGTGCTAAATATCGAAAATTCCGGAATTGAAAATAGTGTAATGAAATTTAACATTAAGACGGATATTTTACAAAATTACGACGTTACAAAATTGTCAAGCGTTAATTATCTTATCGCCCAATCTTCAGAGAGTATTTTTCGAGCGCGGGGTCTAAACCGGTGCTTGTTAGAACGAGACAGAACGATTTTGGTCCAACTACTTATTGTTTGTCTCTATCTGTTTTTGCATTTAAACAATAAACACCATCAGTACTAAGTGCAATACCATTAACGTTAGTTGTGGGCTTCTTGTGCCCTGTGAAGTTGTGATTGCGAATTTTGCAGATTTCATGTGTGTTATGCATGCGACACAATGTAAGTATTATTGTTGTATTTAATTTATAATAACGCCTTAACATTTATCAGAATATTTCTGCAATAAAGTCCCATTAATTATTTCATACGACTTCACATTATTATTATATTAAACAGCCTAATAGTCGATATACAGGGTGTCCCATAACTGACACGTCACAGTGACACTGGAGGTAGACCAGGTCAAGAGGTACCAAACCAACTTAACATGACCCGCCGACCGTATTTTTTTTCACTACTGGTGGTTAAAGTTGAAATTAATGTTTCGGTGTGAATTAATTCAAGATCAAACTAGTATTTTTTTTTTTTCAATTTTACTTAGTTTTTGTATAAAACACCATTTCTGTAACCTTAATTAGCAATTCATGTTACCGCACACATAAAAAAAACTAACCTTGACACCTTTTCGAGTGCACACTGCCAGCTAATAATGTTACAAACGGTCAAAATTCATGAAAAACTTTAATTCGACAATAACTCAAAAACCGTGCCACTTTTACTGGAGTCATGTTAAGTTGGTACCTCTTGACCTGGTCTACCTCCAGTGTCACTGTGACGTGTCAGTTATGGGACACCCTGTACATATAGGAGTTCTCAAGGCATTTACGAAGGTACAAGAATATTTGAACTAATTTCAAGATATAGTAGTAGCTAGTTAGTGTTTTAATGTTTGAGGATAAATGAATTGAAATGGCATTTTATCATGCTTTTAGAAATTATTTAAAGTCGTTTCGTATTAACGTTTAAACTTTTTGTAATATTCACACAATTCATGTATTGTGTGTATGGTTATTCTAAATGAATAGTTATTTTACGTGGTCACGAAAAGGATAACCTTGGTACAGAAATTGCTGTTACAAATAATTTAATAGCTCATTGTGTTGTGTTTAATGATTTAGTAATTGAGAAATTTTGCCCTACTTCGTAATATTTTTTGGAATTTTGAGAATGGTTTTATTTTAATAACAATTGCCATTATTAGAATTTATTTTATATGTCATACTATTTCGTTATTAATTATTAATACCTACTTTTTGTAATAGTCTACCGTGCTAGCTAAGTGCACCTAGTATTATTGCATTACTTTACCAGTGTTGATTTTTTAATAATTATGTATCATTTTTTTCATATTTTGTACTTGGAATACGTTCTACACATTTGTTGATTATTAATAAATCTATTTTAGTACAATTTCTCGTTTAATTCGGACAAAAAATGTATTAGAAAACAAAGCCGGTACATCCGCATTAATTCCGGAACCAGTTCCGGAATTCCGGAATTGAAGGTAAAATTCGAAGTCAATTCCGGAATTGGAAAATCGACCGATTTTGCAAGCCCTAGTAGCTACACTGACGTTAATCGTCCTTCATCGCGATAAATTAACTTTATTAACGGCGTTTTCGTTAATGTGGCCCCAGCATGAGAGGGTATATGATTTAGATTGGCGGCACCTGTTGGCAGCACCTTCGTCGTGCACGTTCCCTATAATAGGGAATATGCATGATTTTTTTAATTACTTTAATAAAAGTTCATTCATATAAGAAACAGGAGGAAAAAAATATTTTTCGAATAACTGTTAAAATAACTAAGATATAAGACAACAAAGATTTATCTCTATCTCTTTCTAGCAAAAAAGAATGTAGTATGGAGATAGTATGGCGGCCGTGTACTATGACGTCACAGTCCATATCGGATCTCTCCGTATAATCACCGTCTGATTAGTGCTTTAAAATGTTTATATCTGCCGTATTTCTGGGTCGATTTTAATTTTTTTTTCACTCTACGTCATCTTTTTTACGGTATTTTCATATTTTGTTAAGAAATGTATTAAAGAAAATTCATGCATATTCCCTATTGCGTACAAAGGTGTGTGTACCTGTAGCCCGCCGAACAGGCCTATGGAGCTGAGCGCGTAGCGACCGATGACCGACATGGACGCCAGCTCCAACACCGTGACGCCATCTTCCGACACCGCCAGCCACACCATCGACAGGTCCGGCTGCTTTATCTGAAAATGAAAAAAAAAATGAAAAATGTTTATTTATGTTAAAATACAAGTTGTAAAACATTGCAAAAGTCTCCTAGTAAGTATAGGGATACCTGTATCAGGAGACTCCGCTCTTCTTTAAACAAATCAATTGTTATCTATTTAACAAAAATAACAATATTAACTAAAATCTAACTAACTACATCTTAATCTAATCATATATTTATACATATAGGAGTGCATGACCTTGCGTGTGTGTGTGTGTGTGTGTGTGTGTGTGTGTGTGTGTGTGTGTGTGTGTGTGTGTGTGTGTGTGTGTGTGTGTGTGTGTGTGTGTGTGCGTGTGTGTGTGTGTGTGTGTGTGTGTTTTAGGTGAGTTAATTCCTAAGGAGTGCTTCTACATCATCATAATTTAGGGTTTTTACCACTCTATCACAGTCTTCTTACAAGATATTAAAGGTAATTGAAAAATATTTACTGTCTTATTAATTTTATTATAAAGGCGTCCCGACAGTCTATCTGTTCACAAAGTTTTATTTATTACAACATGGTTGACTTAGACAGCGTAGAATTAAAGTTTTATAACCCTTACTTATGAAATGATTGATTCCCCATACAAAAATCAACCCCCATTTTCACTCCCTCAACACTTTCACAACCAACCACCGACTAGTAGACACTCGTAACTTTTGCTCAGATGCTGGCCGATTTTGCGTTGCACATTATTATTATTATTATTAAAGCCATTTATTTCGTTAACCCTTAAATGCATGATTTTTTGTATAACTTTTCAATGAATTGAAATAGATGTGTCTTGTTGTATAGATTGAGGGAAAAATAAAAATAAAATCATCAAATAAAGCACTGGCCATACAATATACGATGCAGATATACATCATTATGCATTTAAGGGTTAATAGAATTACAGTTTCGTGCATCATAAATTTACAATTAATATAGAATACGCACATTATGGACTCACAAACCCTCCTAGCGGGCTCTGTCGGTTTCTTGGGTATTGTTATTTTTTTTGTCTGGTCTTGAAAGTTTTATGGAATGATTCCCGGGAACACAAAACATATATGATTGATTGATCAAAGCTACGAAGTCTGTCTTATCTAGGGTCACCAGAATGTATAAATTAGGGATGTAACGATACACAGTTTTGCCGATACGATACCGATACCGATATCTTAACTACTTAAATAATGAAGTATGAAGTTCAGATATTTGTATGTCTTTAGTCCTTATTATAACTAATGGCAATGACTACTGGCTATATTTACCAGAGAGTCAACCTTGAAAGTGTAAAGTAAACATAAATAAATTGTCAACTCAAAATTATTTTTTTTTTTATTAAGAACCAAAGATTTAATTAACATAGTAATTATCATTGCACAAGGTAATAGACCAATACATAAATTAAGTCAGAAATTGAAATTACTTTTTGCAGTTTTTTTTTCATACAGCCAATTCTTTTCGCGCTCTTCAAATATCGGTTGTATAATATCGGCGATACCGATATATCGGCAATACCGATATATCGGTATCGGTATCGTTACATCCCTAGACTATAAATGAAAAATCATTAATTGGCATCGTCACAACATGTGTTAGATACTGATCGGTGATCTTACCCTCGCCTGGAAGAGCGTGGCGCCAAAGAAAGGCCACTTCCTGGTGCAGTTGAGGTATATCCGCACGCAGTCCGCTGTACTGCGGCCCTTCAGCGCCGTCCACTTGCTGCGAAGTTTGTCTTCCACCTCCCTGCACGGAGAAACAGGCATCTTTATTGTTGACCTAGCGGTTTTTTTTATTGTGCCTCATAGGTGTTGCACATATGCAGGGATATCGCGTATCGCCAGTAGTGAGATAGAAATTGATATGATAGCATTTAAAGAAATTTGCTTAACGAACACTGTTAAAAAATGAATCCAAAGTGCGGCAAAAAGAAACCAGTTCAACACTAATAAAATCCGAAATTCGGACGACGTTAAGATACGTCATTAAAAGAGTGAATCCATAGTGTAATTAGAACTGATTGTGACAACTGAATCTTTCTTTTCTCCCTATAAGATGACTTGATTACCAGAAACCCTTCGATGTGGGGTCTTTGAACTACTTTCAGCTGTGAGTTTCTTGGTTGGGATAATTAACAACGCCGACACACAACACAATTTATGCCACACCTGGCCATAAAATGGGGATGTTGCCTAATGTTGAATTTTACAACATAATATAGTCACATGGATTGGAAAATACTAAAATATCATAACATAGAAGAAATAAACAAAAAATATATAAAAAATATAAAGTTATGAGACCACAAAGTTTTTAAAAAAATCGATATTTTTTTATCGTCTTACAAAAAAATTTAAGTCAATTTCGGAATGCTTATATAACACTGAAAAAATAAATGTATAACAACTATGTGCTTAAACGCACTTTTTCGTGCTCAAAATGGCAAAATTCTATTTTTTTCATACAGACTTAGTACAGTGAGGACAAGAGATGACGTCACAGGGTGCCGCCATTTTGTATGAGCCGTTTTCAACGCTCGGTGCGGTCGGCTACTTTTGATTGCAATTTGTGGCTGTTATAGTAATCCAATTGTAGTAGTTATAGGTATATATTTGCTCCTCATAAACTGTAGAATCCATTTACATCAGTTACAAAATTTAGGACACGAGCCTATTATGTACACAACACGGTAGGTAATAAAGAAAGCCCTCGATCACTTGCAGCTCGGGCCGCAAACATCTGCGATCTCGACCTTTCTTTGTTTTACCACCCTAGTTGTGTAATGTACTATTAGTTAGCAAGGAACTGACCTTAGATCGTCGTTGGTAAGTGCGGCCCGGTACCGGTACGGGTAGAACCGATGCGCCAACGGTTGGTTGTGCTGACTGGTCGACGCGGAGTAATCGCCCATGTCCAGTTGTGCCATCAATGCGCCCAGCTCTGCCGCCAGCTCCCGGGTTACTGGGAACCGGCCCGCTACCACTGAAACATGAACAAATGTTATCGTGAATAAAGATGAAGTTACGAAGAGTCTACCTTTTTTTAAGCCTTGCTATCCTTACTGGATGTAGCAAAAATCGAACTAGGTGGGGGCCGTGGCGTACCCTAGGGTCGAACCAGATCGCTGGCCGCACCACCTTGAGTGGATCGGTCTAACTGGGGGCCTGGAGCGCCTGGGGTCGAACCAAGTCGCTAGTCTATAATAATAGATTTTTATTTCAAGTCACAAAAAGAACTCATACATTAATATTAATTAAAACTAAGAATTAAAATAAAATTAAATTAAAATATCACATTATCACATAGGTAGGTACATTTTTTTTTCTATCTCATCGCACCGTTAGAATGAAAGCGGCCTAATCCAATTTTTTTTACAACTGAGTTAAAACCGTTTCAGGTCATTTTAAGGTTGAAACTAAATTATCAACATTTTTGAATTAGGTCGCTTTCATTCTAACGGTGCGATATATAAAACAGTTACGTGACTACAACTACTGACAACGCATAGTCTAAATCACTGGAGACAACGGATGAACACCTAGTCCGATCCACTCATGGTGGTCCGGCCAGCGACCTGGTACGACCCCAGGGAACGCCACGGCCCCCACCGGGTCCGATTTTTGCTACATCCAGTAAGGATTTCAAGTTAGTCAGCTTCAAAAAAAAAGGGATGAAATTTTAATCGTGTTTTTAGGGGACGAGGATATAGACGAAATTGTGTATGAAATGGTCGGAAATATACTCGTTAGAAGTAGCGGGGTGTCATCTAGTAGACGTATAATTGCTTACCTTGTTGGTTAACTTGGTAACAAAGCAGTAGCCGCTCCTTATCCGTTTCCGTCCTGACTGAACTCTTGAAGTAGAGCCTGTTTCTGTACGTCAGGCGGATGACTCGAGAGTTCTCGAACTTTCCGGACCCTTTCTCTCTCAACGCCGTCTCCCATTTCGATATTACGTCGCAAAGCTGAAAATACAATATTGTTTCATAAACTTCAAGATTAGGGGCTTAACTACGAGCGTCTTCGTTCAAAGTTCGTCTGCTTTCGGCAGTGTAGGTCAGATTCCGATTTCATCAGGTGACATGTAGGTCCGATTCCGATTTTGTCAGGCTGACGAAATAGAAAACTGATGTATTCAAAATCTGAGCTAATAGGAACCTGACGAAGTCGGCATCTAGGAATCAGACGAAAATGCAATCTGACCTACTAGGAATCCGGCGAAATCATCAGGCATAGACATATATAGACGGCACCGAACGAAATCGGAATCTGACCTCCATGGAACCTGACCTATATGTTACCTGACGAAATCGGAATCTGGCCTACACTGCCGAAAGCGTTCGTCTCGTGCTGTCTCTCTCGCTCTTTTCTTAGAGAACATTTCAATAAACGAGACAACAAGATACGGTCTTCGAATGAAGCATTTCGGAGTATACGCTTAGGGCTTATGGAGCAAATACAGTATTACAACAGACCGAATTGATCCACATTTTGGTACAAGCCAAAACTAAACCAGTTTGCCTCTAGCACAACTTTGATGCGCGATTTGTTTCCATTCAATTAGTGCGAAAGTAACAGGTTATGCTCCGTCGCGCGACAAGCGAATTTTGTTAGGCAGGAGCGCTATATATGGCCATATACATATACTAAAGCAAAATAGGCTCCATTGTTCTTAACTCTCAGGAACGACACGGTATTTTTCGAGGTACCCACACTTTTTTACCTTTTTATCTGGTTTGATGTGGTGTTCGAGATCCTTCTCAATGGGGTCGTCGCTGAACAACGCAAAGCCCGAAGCGGCCGCCTCTCGACAGCCGAGCTCCGTACTTAGCGTCGTGAGGAACTCTTCCACCGTCGTTGAACCATCGAAACTTATCACCTAAACAACGATACATCGGTTAATTAGGGTAAAAAGTTAGTTAGGTTGCTATACAGGATGAAAAAAAATCTATGGGCCCTGGAGGGGAACTACTTTAAATCCTTTAGTTAGCTCATTTTACTGAAAGGAAACATTCCTTTATTTTTTAAAAGAAACAAAACTATATTCATAGATTTTTTTTAAATTTTCTTGGCATTTGTATTGGAATTGATGGTAAAATATAATTCATGATAGATTTCACGATCTTTTTTACTTGTTTGATCTTTTTTAAATGTTTATTAGAGAGATTTTATCCTGACCAATAGTCCTATCGATTAGTAGAATAAAATAGTGAGTGCTTATTTTTTAATTTTTAGCTGGTGCGATTCCCGGGTGAGACAAGCGAATTTTAGAAAATCTTTTAATGCAGTTTTGTTTCTTTTTAAAAATAAAGGATCGTTTCCTTTCAGTAAAATGAGCTATTTAAAGGATTTAAGGTAGTTCCCCTCCAGAGCCCATAGATTTTTTCCAGCCTGTATAGAACGCTTTTGGAAGACAAACGTGTTGTATAGCCTAGTCCCAACATGTAGTTCCAAACCTGATAGGTGTTGTTGAGCATGTGCACAGGTATCGCATGTGGCAGACAGTGGTGGTAGGGGTTCTTGAGCAGGATCGAGAGGACTTCCATTCGTGAAGGTTTGTCCTCTCGGCCGCCATTGCGGATAGTCCGCTCTAGCGCGCGAGAGCAGTACGCTGCGTACTTCCCGCATTCCGTTCTGAAAATATAACGTTACAAACATTATAACTTGAGATTGATTCCTAAGGAATTCTCTTATAGGAGAGCTTGGTAAAAACATCCGAATTAGCATACAAGCTACATTATAGCTGTATAAACTCCTTAAAGCGCCCAAACTGGAGGTATAGCGGCTGTACGACTTGAGTACTTTTTTTTTTTTTCTTTTTTTGGGGGGGGCAATCTTACACAAATCGAACTAGCCCCATAGTAAGCTCAATAAGGCTTGTGTTATGGACACTAGACGACGATATATTTAACAGATACAAATACTTAAATACATAGAAAACATCCATGACTCAGGAACAAATATTCGTGCTCATCAGACAAATAAATGCCCTTACCGGGATTCGAACCCAGGACCTAGTGCTTCGTAGGCAGGGTCACTACCAACTCAGCTAAAGCGGTCGTCAAAACCACTAACTACACGGACACGGTGGGGGTAACTATTTGGGATGTCTTTTAAATTAAATGTTATTTCCCGCTGTTACTAGGTTTTAGGTATACGCCGAAGTGACGTACACCCACTTTTGCCTACCCATTTTAGCTGGTATGTCCAAAATATTACTGCCGTATACTGCCCTAAACCCGCCAACCCACCTGCCAAACGTAGCGACATCGGCATAACTTTCAGTGATAATAGGGATGACGACTGGGTTAAAACTATAGAATTCTATTTAGTCCGTCAGTTAGATTATGGAAAAATATGGGACACGTATTTTTTGATGTATTAAAATATTAAAAATCGACCAACTTATAAGATCATCAAACTT
Source organism: Eudemis profundana (assembly GCA_947034925.1). Classification (NCBI taxonomy): domain Eukaryota; kingdom Metazoa; phylum Arthropoda; class Insecta; order Lepidoptera; family Tortricidae; genus Eudemis; species Eudemis profundana. The sequence goes on along the minus strand of OX344808.1, from coordinate 17,970,481 downwards.
CTGGAGTGGGGGCTTGTGACGTCACTCCTAGGTGAAAATTGTACCTAGGAGTGACGTCACCCGAAACTTCTGAGCACTCTATCCTCGTCATTTTTTGTTTGTCAAACAAAAGAAAAAATACATGTACAATATTTTTTAATAATCTAACTGACGGACTAAACAGTTTTTTTTAGTCGTCTAGCGCATTTACTAGTGCTGCATTCTCTAGTCATGCAATTTGATAACCACTTTACACTTCAGATTGGCAAACACCATTTAAACCATGGATTGGAAGTTTTCAATCATTTTTATACTTACTTGGAGTCAGAATGCCTGCTAAGGTGTAACTTGAGGTACCACAGAAGCCTGTTGTTCCGTGGCACGAACAGGCTAACAGCGAGCGCTAGGAGCTGCCATCCTTGCACGAAGCTATACGTAGGAGGATTGCTCTTGCAGTCTACTGAGAGAAGCGGCGCCTGGAATGTTTCATGACTTATAAGATTTATAAACTAATACCTACGGGTTTTATGAGACTATCATGGATAACTTAGAGCCTCTATACACTGCGTTTTTAAGGGCACCAAATATAAATTAAGGCAATAGAATGTGCGCAATGCGATTGTAACGCGATTTCAGTAGAAGTACAATGTGAAAGAACCCTTAGAAATGATTAAACTTCACGGCGTTTAACCCTTAAATGCATTTTTTTATATAACTTTTTAATGAATTGAAATAGATGTGTCTTGTTGTATAGATTGAGGGAAAATACAATATACGATGCAGATATACATCATTATGCATTTAAGGGTTAAATAAAAAAACCTATTTCCTTTCAGGGTAAAATGAATGTGTAAAATTTTCATAAATCGTGACTTATAGAAAATACGTTATTAAAAACCTCATTACAGTTAGTCGGTTAACATGCAGCATATTCAGTAAATTCACTCTAAAATCAAAATATTCGCATTTTTAGTTTTCGCTTTTCTCACATTTCTTTAATTGGACGAACATATTGCGAATAATTTATTGGCTTCTTATAACTACACGATGTCTAACTTGCTTTGGCTGGTTTCGGTGAGTGTACAGTCGGCTTATAAAATACTCGAAAAACAGCGCCACCTATGCCCACACAATAGTACTACTACTCATCAAAACTAGTTATTGCTTAAAGCGTCATCTGTGTTTAATACGATAAGACAAAATATTGTCAAAACGAAAGCAATATTTCATTTCAAGTGCATTTGTATCACGATTTTTATGTCGTTGCGACAATAACAATAATACGCTACGCGTACGGAAAAAGCCGCTTTCTGGCCAAGTGTAGACATAAAATGATGTACACAAGTGTCCGTCAAGATAGCGTACACCGTAAAGATATTCAGAATCTGATGCAGCCAATAAATAGTACCCAAATAGTACCGACGAAATACCTAGGTCAAAAAAATAGTACCCTTGAACTTTTCGAAATATAAGGCCTGTTCACGGTGTACGCTACCGGGCGTCAAGCTGGCGTACACCGTTTGTATCTCTGGAACGGCTTTGTTTTTGGAAACGATTTATATCTCAAAAAATAGTACCCAAATAGTACCCTAGGGCCCTAAAATTTTATTTCTCTAGCTATCGTAGAAGCCGAGATATTCCATAACTTAACGGTGTACAAAATTTCACACCGTCAAGCTGGCGTACCCGGGAATTCCTTATAGAAAGAGCTCACTATATCTCGGCTTCTACGATAGCTAGAGAAATAAAATTTTAGGGCCCTAGGGTACTATTTGGGTACTATTATTTGAGATATAAAGCGTTTCCAAAAACAAAGCCGTTCCAGAGATACAAACGGTGTACGCCAGCTTGACGCCGGTAGCGTACACCGTGAACAGGCATTATATTTCGAAAAGTTTAAGGGTACTATTTTTTTCACCTAGGTATTTCGTCGGTACTATTTGGGTACTATTTATTGGCTGCATCAGATTCTGAATATCTTTACGGTGTACGCTATCTTGACGGACACGTACACAACACGGGAGGTAATAAAGAAAGCCCCCGATCGCATATTTACGTCCCTCGCTTGCAGCTCGGGCCGCAAACATCTGCGATCTCGACCTTTCTTTGTGTTACCACCCTAGTTGTGTAATTTACTATTTCGTAGCTACCAAAATTATCGTAGTGGGCTTCCATTATACTTGTATTTTAAACTTTGATAACAGCGCCACCTGCCGGCCCTTTCCCGAACTACGTGTTACCTGTATGGAGCTCGGCGAGCCGGCGCTGTGCTGCGGCGCATCGCTCTTGTCGCCGCCGACCGACGAGGCGCCAGTGTCGCACGTGAACAGCGATTGCGTCGCGCAAAGTAGCAGTTGCTGTACAAATGAAATGTTGGTGGTTGTCTATGGGGACTACTGGGGTAGCTACCTTGTACTTAGTTGAGTTTACCTATCTTGATTTACCTTGTTATGTAAGGGGACCTTTAGGTATGATTGGTAGTTTGCGTCACTGGCACTTTTGTTAAAGTATTCGGTTGAGATCTAATTTTGCGTTCAGTCCACCAGAATCCCCTAGTCTGATCCCCCAGGGGATCCTGGTGAACTCAGAAGTTCATCAGAATCCCCTTAAAGTAAAGTTGTATTAACACCGCAGCATTATACATTAATTGTCTAAATTATATTGTGCTCTCCTAACAGCAAGTGGGCTCAAAGCAACATTGTCGGTATTTCGCTGTGCCGTGTTGTTTTCCTTAGTATTGGCCCTTATTATACAAAAAAATAATTTGAATTAGAAAATGGACTAATTTTTACTCATCATTAAATTGGTATTTCCGTAACCGTAAAGATATCCAGAATCTGATGCTGCCAATAAATAGTACCCAAATAAAATAAACAAGCCCTAAAATTTCATTTCTCTAGCTATCGTAGAAGCCGAGATATAGTCAACAGCGTGATTTCGGAATTCGAAGTAAAGCCAGCTTGACGGTGTGAAATTGTGTACACCTACAATAAATAAAATAAATATCGATACCTTTAGACTCAAAGGGCGTAAATACCATTACCACCTAAGGCGTTTACGCCTTTTGAGTCTAAAGGTATCGATATGTTGTCTCATACAACAATAAGGAATAATACGTTCATGTACTTATAAAAAAGATACCTTAGTTAGTGTGAATGGGACTTAACACTACGAATCCGCATCCAGGGGATTCTGATGAACTCCTGTGTTCACCAGGATCCCCTGGGTGATCAGGCTAGGGGATTCTGGTGGACTGAATGTAATTTTGGGTGATTTGTGGTGATTGATACGTCAAAGAACATGGAGTCGATGGGATTTTACTAACCAATCATTATCTACATAAAACATAGGGATACATGGGATACTTTTACGTGGACCTTAGGTAGTTTCAAGGGAATATATAAATTTGTGTAAAGGTCATGGGCGGTATAGAATGCCTCAGATCACATATTTATTTCCCTTACTTCGACTCGTGATCTTGCAATCTAAGAAAATCTTCATTTTACGCCATTCTGTCTACGTCCCATTGTTATGCACAGACTCTACTCTCATTGGTTAGAGGGAATGGGCTGAAGCGCCTACGCTCTACGCATGAGGTTCACTTATAGTGGTAAAATGGTGTTTTGTTCCAACAGATTTGCTGGTCAGTTTTGGAAGATGAGTCATTTTTATTTATATTGAAATAATGAAACAATATATTGATTTATTACAAGGTTTTCATATTTTTCTTTCTTCTTTGCTTCAAGAGGGCAGCTTCCGGCGTCATCCGTGATAAAGGATTAGATTATACACAAGACTCATTACCTTTACACAGAATGTTCTATAAATTATTAATCAAATCGAACCGAGATCATTGTTCTCCACTTAAAAAAATGAGTTAGGTCTTATGCGTGATTTTTTCACACATGGATAATCTTTCATTTCACGTATAAGGATAAATTTGGTAAGACTAATAATAATTTCACAGTGCTTAAAATGGAAGCCAAATCTTTTAATTGTTAAGACAAGATAACCCGCGTAGTGGGTTGTTGACAGTGACAGTGCTAAAACATGGTTCTTCAAATGCCATATCTTTGTCTACCACTGTTACGGGCACGGCAAAAGTGTAATAATAAGAACCCGCGTAGCGAGTTTTTCACAGCTATATGTCTTTCAAATCATTATCTCTTTTTCAGCTAAAGTTGTCAGTAAGTCGTGTCACGGGGCTGTACAGGTAAAAAGATTTTAATCACTACAATTATATTATTACATAATAATCCCCTCCCACACAAATTACACCGATTTACAAGTACAGAAGACATGTAATAACATTTCTGTACATGTGTTAGTGCCAGTGCTATACGCTATCGTGATTTGACGTGCTATTACATATAGACCCGATATACCAATCCTCTAGCTTTTTCACCCAGTGTATATATACAGGTGTCTCGTATAACCTTATGTGTGTACTTATATGTATCAGTGCAACTGCATAGTATGTGAAACATTTGCTTATTTAATGGTACAACTATGGCTTCTTAAAATGTACAAACCATTATACAGCTTTGTAACAGACTTATAATATGCTGAGATTATTTAAATATTTTTTACACTTTATACAGTTGAAATCATTGTATTTAACATAGGAGCAAAAATCGAGTGAAAAATCGACGATGTTAAAAAGCGTGTTCCGATATTTGCTCCAATGTACTTTTCTTATATAGTATTAATTTTCATGTACCTATACACAATAAAATAGTAATATGCCAACCAGATGTAGCAAACATTGGCCCACCACGGGACGTAGCTATACGTTAAAAAAAGGAAGCGTGTTCATCTCTCATTCTAACAGATAGCCCTAAAAGAGTGCCCATCGGATGATCAATCTTTAGCGACATGAGGATAGTACAGTCGCCATCAGATATATCTGAGCTGTCAGTGTACTCATAAATATCTGAACACGGCTCTAATGCTATGAAAATAGAGCCGTGTTCAGATATTTATGAGTACACTGACAGCTCAGATATATCTGATGGCGACTGTACACAAGACAAATAGACATCTTCAACTTTCACTAAGTTTAGCTGAAATAACTGTGAAACACGTAGAAATAATCTAACTTTACTTTTAATTAAGTCCACTATTAATCTAATTCTGGAATACTTCACAACATACTATGCGATTACACTGAACAAATTATCTATTTATACTTACCGTGCACACCGGAATATCGACTTTAAACTATAAGAATAAGGTATACAGTTGTCTAAACAGTAAATATAAGGGTAAGGCTAAAACTTGCAACGTCAACCTTTCATAACAAAGGAAGATCTAGTGCGAAGGGGTAATGACAGAGTATGAATGACAAACAACAACATTCCCTATATCTAAGGAGGGGGCAACATTCTTGGAAAAAGTATAAAATAAAATGGGGGGAAATTTACACCAACATTCCATTTGAAAATTTGCAACAACAGAAACATATCGCTTTCACTGCACTGGCAACATTTAAACCATAGAGTTTTATTTTATCTATGGTATCTTTATGTCTAAGTTGCCAGTACTTAAAGATCAAGTTGGAATACAACTTTTACCTTACACAATTTTGAGCGTCGATCATAATTCTAACTAAATTTCGCATGTTTTCAAGAAGCCAATAAAATCACTTTCACAATTCCAAATTGATCAACCACAAGACATGAAGCTTTATTTGTTTATTAGGCAACACACAAAGCTGACGCTAAAATGGCTTGTTAGTGTATATTTACAATTTCTGAACGCAACGAAATGTTAGTTTTTTTTCGAAGCCTTTTTGGCGCTATTTTTTTTCTAGGCTGCCAGTGTGAAGCGCGATTAGGAAAGAGTTCATACTACAGAATGAGTGCTAATGCGAGAAATAAACCGGTGTTCGTATGAATGTGATTGATTTATAAATGGTGACAACATGAGAAAAGCGTATAAGCGTCGCCATAATAAGCCAATGCGAATATAAAGCGATAGAGAAAATCCTTTTCATCAATATTCATCGTCGGTGGCATTTTAAACTTTACTGCATAAGGCATAAAGACCATTATTATCACACATGAATGAGCGTTTCGACACCTACCGATTACGATACCGACTGTCATCGACGACATTCCCTGTTCCTTTCTCTCCATCGCTGTAGAATGAAAGAGACAGATGATATTTTCGACAATATATCATTATCGCTGTCGGGAGATGTGGAAACGCTCTATACATTTTTCAAATGAATACTGATTAGACTTTATATTCAATGGAGGCTTCCTTGTCCCAATAAACTTATCTTCACCATTGTTTATAATTTTCCGTAACACTTATTGAAAGCCATGCCATATTAATATTATAAGTACAATGAAATACAATTTGGTTTGAGTCATACAATCAAACGAAATTGTATTGAACTGCAAATTAAAACAAATATTGTGAAGCATTTTTAGATTCTTAATTTTTTTACTATCTTCGTATCATTTTCTAAAAATACTCCACATAGGCAACGGTCGAGCGGAAAGGGTGGTAAATGGTTTTTGTTTTTATAAACTGTCCCGTGTTCAATTGCATTATTCAAAATATTCAATTAAAGAATACATTAGTTTCACAAAAATAGTAAATAATCACATTTTCAGCCCTTTAATTTCTCCCTTTGATAGAGGAAATTAACCAATAAATTTATATGGGATAAATTTGACATCGCGTAACATACAAAAAAAATCTGAATTCTAACAAGTTTCGACTGAAAAGGAGAATTCGACACACTTACGTTAAGACTGTTTTTTTTTATTTTTTTAAGCCACACCTGGCCATAAAGTGGCTTTTTCCGCACGGTGCGCGTACGGAAAAAGCCGCTTTCTGGCCAAGTGTAGACGTAAAATGATGTACACACCACAAAGGGAAAGCCTCAATCGCATATTTACGTCCCTCGCCTGCAGCTCGGGCCGCAAACATCTGCGATCTCGGCGTTCCTTTATATTACCACCCTAGTTGTGTAATGTACTATAACACAAGAAAAAGTTTGACTTCGACTCATTGACCACCCCACCCACCAACCACAAAATAAAACCGCAACTTACATTCTTAAGCCTGGCCGCCTTAAGCTTGGCGCGTGGGGTTACCTGCACGCCATGCTTGGTGTGCGTGTGCGGCTGCGTCTGCTTGGCTAGGCACGAGACTAGTTCGTCCTGAAGTTCGGCGACCTCGAGGCACTGTTGTAGGGCGTTTTGGGCGAGCACCACGTGGTAGTCGATGCCGCAGTGTTCGACGCATACGGACATGAATAGTTGGACGCACTGAAATAAGAAAGGTTTTATGGATGCGTTCGCTCCGTCGTTTTTTTCCTTCCTTATTGGATGTAGCAAAAATCGGACCAGGTTGGGGCCGTGGCGTTCCCCGGGGACGAACCAGGTCGCTGGCCGGGCCACCTTGAGTGGATCGGACTAGGTGGGGGCCGGGGGCGCCTGGGGTCGAACCAGATCGCGTCCCAGTCCACCTTGAGAGGGTCGGACTAGGTGGGAGCCGGGGGCGCCTGGCGTCGAACCATGAAGGCTTCATCAAGTCAAAGGGAAGCCTGTAAGGAACGTGCACAACGAAGGTGCTGACAACTGGTGACGCCAATCTGAATCTTGTACTCTATCATGTTGAGAACATAAGTAATTGTTCCTGCGCATTGGATTTTTTCTAGTGTTTGACAGCGAGTTTTGAAACTTTCCTTCACGATGTATTCTCAATTCAAGTCATTTAGTATGGCTACTTTATTAAACTTTCGCTTGGCAGATTAAACAAATAGTAATCAAAACCAAAACTTACCTTAAACAATTTGAGTGCTTCTGCCTGTAACGCTTCTGAAGTTAGCGAGGTGAGCGGCGAAGTGATGTGCTCTTTGCTGTACAACAGCGTTGGATGCCTCCACAGCACGCAATCTGAAAATATTCAACAACAACTTTAGTATTTTTCTTTTCTCATATGTGGCATCACAGTGCAGTTCCCATTCTTGTCTTGCGAAGCCTATTTCCTCCTGTTTTCGAACACATTTTACTTATATTATATTTAGCGCGAAATACACATTTCTGATGGGCCAAAAACGTACTTGATTGGAGACTACAAATTTACCAGCAACACAGAATAGTGCGGCTACCCACATGATAGACTTGGTTAAAAGGTAAATAACTAAATATTTTTATTAAAAAAAAACCCGACCGCAGTGCACTTTAAAAGTGCATAAAATCGGCCATTTTGTTTATTTTCACGAACTTCATACCCAGTAACACTCGCGCCATCAATACGAATCTAATGATGTATCATTTATCGAAATCGGTTGTACCGTTGAGTACTTACGAGCGGACATAGGAACGGACATACATATATACATACAGGTCAAACACATAACCCTCCTTTGGGATTCGCCGCAGTCGGGTAAAAACGGAGCTACTCACTGGGGTCCCCATCAGTCTCCATAAGTTTCTGGACGAGTTGCTCGAAGTGCGTGCCCTGGCCTAGCCCAGCACCCGACACCACAGTCAGCTGGTACAGCCACGAGTCCTTGTCCGCTTTACTCTCAAACAACAGGTACGTTGGACCCTGCAATGTAATCACTTCTACTCAGTCTAGTACTAGATGAACATGATCTGTGGACAAGTATATCTAAAATCTCAACGTAATTGATATTGGAATAAATATCGGGGCAAAAACATCTAGACACGCTTTCTGCCCTTGGCTATAAGGCACGTGCAAATATCTTCTATCCGATTTTGCGTGAGCAAGAAGAAACTATCACACACAATTTCACAGCAAACTGAACGCTGAAAAAGGTTAAGAAACGTCGGGACATAAAAATAAACTAATATACGCGATTTAATCCGTTGAAGTTTAAAGTTAAAGGTACGAGATAAGGATTGTTAGATACATGCAACCCAAAACTAAACTACATACTTAGACTTATATCTTCGATGGATCTAAAAAAATTGACGTAAGGAATGGGATTAAATCACGTCACCTTTTTCGATAGTTTTGGCCAGAAGGACCGAAATTATCCAATATAAGTATTTTCGAATCAAAAGTTCGATCTCAATATACCAATTCAACCAGTTATAAAATGATCAACTATAGTCTTAGTAGCATGCAAATCTAAAATTTCAATATCTGTGATACAGGCATTGTAGTGCACCTACACATTTATAACACACACACATTACAGTTATGATATGAGCTGTCACTGACCCCAGTTACCTGATGCTGCGGGTAGATGGCGACGGTGAGATGGTTCCTCGTATCGTCGTTCTTTTCTTCCGAGTCCGAGTCCGAGACGTGCTCCACGTCTTCCACTCGAGCGTCGCGCATGTTTATCTGCCCTATTGGGTTCTGGAATGATGTGATATGGGAGTGAGGAATACTGAAGCCTAAGACAAAGTATAAAGACAGACAAGGGTCATACATAGGGATTGCAATCCGCCGGACCGGATTGGGTATAAAATCCGGCCGGATCCGGATTGCAATCCCTAGTCATACAGATTTCGAAAAAAAAAACATCTTTCCTGTGGACAAAACAATGATAGTTAACGACCCGAATACACACTACTAAAGTTTTATCATATTGGCATAGAAGTAGAAGAGTAGGGTTATTGGCGTATAGGGGGTCCAGCTAGAAAATCAGGCTTTTAAAGCTCCTAATTTTGTAATGGCCACAGGAAAGACGCGAACACTTAACTCATACTACAAAATCTATATGACCCACAAGTACTTCGGCCGTTAGGAGCGCACTTGGTTGTCTTTATACTTTGCCCGTGGCATCGACCAACCACTTTGAAATTTCTTTAAAAAGGGATCCCATTAAAAAGAAGTGCCATACCTGGTCCCCAGGTGATTTGAAGTAGAGGAACATCTTGCCGATGAGAACACACCAGCTCTTCTTAGCGTGCCCGTTCTTGACTTTAGTTAACCAGCCCTGAATCGTCGGCTTGTTGTCTTCTTTGCTAAGTAGGAGCTTCGTCGCGTTCCGCCTTTGGACGTTCTGAAAAACAGATAAAGTAAAATAATAGTAATACGGGATTACAGTAAATTTGCGCGGTAGAGTGATCCTACTTATCAAGATTTTCGTCCAATGTCGTTTTGATCAACGAAATTAAATAAAATTAGACAATTCAAAAGTGGGTAAAAGAGTATGGCACACAAGACCAAAACAATTAGCATCTCTTGTCCAAAAGTTAGATAAAATTACCTTCATTAGCCTAAAACGTTTTACGTTTTATTACTTACTAGCATTTACCCGCGGCTTTACCCGCGTTGTTCCCGTTACTGCCCCAAGGGAACTCTTTACCGGGATATAAAGTATCCTGTTTCAATCTAGGACTTGGTCTACTTAGTACTTACATACTAAATTTCAGCTTAATCCATTCAGTTGTTACCCCGTTATTTAGTAACAAACATCTAAACCTCCAAACATCTATACATCCAAACATCTTCACAAACGTTCACATTTATAATATTAAACTACAGTCTGTTTCGTATAGGAATAGACAGAAGAAAAAAAAGGTTATTTATAGTGCCGGTTTTAGGTTGAAATGAAATCCAATAGATGACATTTCTAAAGTAGATGCTCATAAATAAAATATTGATGATGTCCATACTTTTTGGTTGGCTGAAAATAAAAAAGTTTCCTTATAAAATACCCAAAGAGCCAGAGATACGCAACACTCAATATATGAGACAGCTCAGAGCTGTCATAATTGTATTGCACTATCAAATAGTTATATCGAATTTGTATGTTGTTTTAATAGTATACTGTTTCAGTTATAGTTTGTTATTCCTAAGTAATTGGTGAATAGTTATTTGTAACGTTCAATATGAGTGATTCTGTGGGGCAGTGGAAGAGGCGTTTGCTCTAGCGTGCGTTGTCACGACCATCGCGAAGAAGAAGAAGTGAAAGTTTATTCTATGGTTTGACAAACTGTCTTACAATTTTACATTAAATAAATATCGTTACAAAATCACAGAAAATGTTTGGAATCTCTGCTTCTGTGTCCCTCTAGAGTCTATTTTTATCCGGTACGAACTATAGTGTGATGTGATGTGATTTTAAAACTCCTCAGTTACTTTTCCCGAAAAAAAATTACGTACAGTCATGCTACGATTTTATTATGTTTAGAATAGACTTACTTGTAAGACCCGGATCCAATCTTCCATAGTGGCGATGCTGTCAGCAGTGAGGTAGTAGGTTCGACTGCCCGTGTATATCTCGAAAGTGGCGGCACCGTCGTTACGAGAGATCTTGCACGCTTCGCCTAGCCCGATTTGGCCCTGCGGCTTGCGCGCCACTTCGGACTGCGACTTCCAGTATGATAGGGTCCCGTTTTTCAAGACGAACCTGGTGGTGAAAACGATATGTTACAACTTTTTTCTTCTCCACCTAGATTCCTTTACATTTCTTTTTTCGTATATTTTCGGTGGATCAAGGGTGATAGGAGGTTTAAATAGAGTTATAGACTGGTAGATCGTTTAGCCTGGGTTAAGCTTAGAGCTAGAGTATAGGTTAGAGACGGTTACCTATCTGAAACACTAAAAATGTTAGTCCGAATTTCGTTTCGGCAAAAACTATTCGACAAATATCGTTTCAATTTTTTTTCGTTTGTCCGAATTTTTATTTCGAATTATTACGATTCGGCATTTATTGGTTCGGTTTTTTAATCATTCGACAAATTATGGTTTGCCCTAAATCTCGATTCACCGTAATATCAGTTATCCGAAGTAACGTTTCGATTTATTCACCATTCGACTTTTTTCGATTGACTTTGATTTCATTTGTCCGATGTAACGATTCGATTTTTAACTATTCGACATGTGTACAGCTGGCATTACAATTTACAATTATTTATTTTTATACCTGGCAAACTAGTCTGCAAGAATCTACCCGCTTTGTAGGTACTAGGTATAAGATAAGAAGGTACTTTGATAGAGATAACCCTACCCGCCACATAAAACTTGTTATAGTGTATTATTAAAGCTAATACTGAGTAGTACAGTGCGATAGTGAAAACTTATTTAAATATGTCTGACCTAACCTACTTTTTTCGTAGCAGTTCGTTTTTGTTGGGGGACGCAGTTCATACCTAACCTAACCTATTTTTTTGGTAGCAGTTCGTTTTTGTTGAGGGACGCAGTTCAAACCTAACCTAACCTATTTTTCTGGTAGCAGTTCGTTTTTGTTGGGGGACGCAGTTCAAACCTAACCTAACCTACTGTTTTACCTAATTGAACCTTTGTTTTGAGTTTTTTTCCATGCGGGGGGCTTCGCCCTCCGAGCCCCCCTTGTGGGAGGCTCCGCCCCCTCGTCCCCCCTTTGTCCTTCTGCCTATGTAAGTTTTCTGTGAAAGTCACTTCCCCAAACAGCCACTTTTTTATGAACCAACCTAACCTACTGACCTTTCTCTAAAAAACTAATAATAACTAATTTTCTTTTCTAAAATAACATTTATTTTAGATTTAGGGAAACGTACCTCTGCCGAAAAATAACTTGGGATATATCGTTAAAAGGTAAACTGAAAATATGTCTAAACGTATCCAGTGCGAAAAGTATCATTGGGTAAATGAAAAATGGGCAACGAAACAAAATACGTAACAATTCATAGGGCAAGTGAATGAGATGGGAAACGTTTTTCGGACAAACGAAACTTTTACTAAACATGAAATGGAGAACAGAAAAAAATACGAAACCTGTCATCGGACAAACGATAATAATTCGAATAGTTTTTGGCCAAATGAAATTCAGTGAATGGTTTTTAGTGTTTGCGATAGGTTACCGTTAGGGACCCTATTCGCAAAAAAATTATGAAAATATTTTGGGCAGTTTAATTTTAAGAATACGTTCAACGGGGGCAAACAGTTTTTAACTCGGTCTACTTTTCACGTCTCGAACGAATCTCATCAGAAATTTATCTCGCAAACTGATCGGTCACAAAACTGTTAGTGGCTTTTTTCCAATGCACGACACGGCGTCCGGTGGGATCGCGTAGTCGTTCGACATGCCCGACTCGAACGTTGTGTCTGTGAGGTGTACTCACCACCGCTCCCTAGTTCGACCCCAGGCGGCCCTTGGCCCCCCCAAGGTGGCCCGGCCAGCGACCTGGTTCGACCCCAGGGAACGCCACGGCCCCCACCTGGCACGACTTTTGCCACGCCCAATAAGGGTTGCAAGTTTGTCAGGCTTCAAAAAAAACCATCACTTCCGCCATGCCTTCAGCTTCCCGCCCAGCTTGGCCAGATGTCCGGTCTTCTCGTGCCGCACGACACGGCGTCCGGCGGGATCGCGTAGTCGTCCGACATGTCCGACTCGAACGTTGTGTGTGTGAAGGGGACATATGTATTTACTCACCACCGCTTGCGCCACGTCTTCAGCTTCCCGCCCAGCTTGGCCAGGTGTCCGCTCTTCTCGAGCGCGTCGTGGCGGCGCGCGTCGGGCGGCGGCGCGCGGCACAGCGACGCCAGCGACGGCGACGCGCTCGTGCCGCACGACACGGCGTCCGGCGGGATCGCGTAGTCGTCCGACATGCCCGACTCGAACGTTGTGTGTGTGAAGGGGACATATGTATTTACTCACCACCGCTTGCGCCACGTCTTCAGCTTCCCGCCCAGCTTGGCCAGGTGTCCGCTCTTCTCGAGCGCGTCGTGGCGGCGCGCGTCGGGCGGCGGCGCGCGGCACAGCGACGCCAGCGACGGCGACGCGCTCGTGCCGCACGACACGGCGTCCGGCGGGATCGCGTAGTCGTCCGACATGCCCGACTCGAACGTTGTGTGTGTGAAGGGGACATATGTATTTACTCACCACCGCTTGCGCCACGTCTTCAGCTTCCCGCCCAGCTTGGCCAGGTGTCCGCTCTTCTCGAGCGCGTCGTGGCGGCGCGCGTCGGGCGGCGGCGCGCGGCACAGCGACGCCAGCGACGGCGACGCGCTCGTGCCGCACGACACGGCGTCCGGCGGGATCGCGTAGTCGTCCGACATGCCCGACTCGAACGTTGTGTGTGTGAAGGGGACATATGTATTTACTCACCACCGCTTGCGCCACGTCTTCAGCTTCCCGCCCAGCTTGGCCAGGTGTCCGCTCTTCTCGAGCGCGTCGTGGCGGCGCGCGTCGGGCGGCGGCGCGCGGCACAGCGACGCCAGCGACGGCGACGCGCTCGTGCCGCACGACACGGCGTCCGGCGGGATCGCGTAGTCGTCCGACATGCCCGACTCGAACGTTGTGTGTGTGAAGGGGACATATGTATTTACTCACCACCGCTTGCGCCACGTCTTCAGCTTCCCGCCCAGCTTGGCCAGGTGTCCGCTCTTCTCGAGCGCGTCGTGGCGGCGCGCGTCGGGCGGCGGCGCGCGGCACAGCGACGCCAGCGACGGCGACGCGCTCGTGCCGCACGACACGGCGTCCGGCGGGATCGCGTAGTCGTCCGACATGCCCGACTCGAACGATGTGTCTGTGGAGGGGACATTATATGAAAATCCTCGACGAAAAACCAACAAACGACTTTTCTTAATTATTTATAGATGGACCGACTGTAAGCCCTAACGGAACCATCCCTAATTACTATTATTATTATTTTTTAGAGAAAGTGAAAAAATATTCTCTTAATCCAATACTACTACTACTTCGACTAGATATATAATATCCTGGTCACGGCACCAAATTGTTATTATCCCCTATATTATCATATTGCATACCACTCTCTCTCTCCTCTCTTTCTCGCTCTCACTCCTATACTAAAATAGGTGATCTAAAGAAGCTTTGTTCATAATTACTGAGCAAACCGTACATTTTTTTATTACAAACCGACTTAAGTATTGAATTTTTGCTAATAATGACAATCAAACAAGTTTTTCATATCAAACAAATTTTACTATCTATTTATTTTCTATTATTTTATTGACCTTTTACATCTCTAAAAATGTAGCTTTAAGTTAATGTAATGTATTTAAGAAATCTAATGTATTAATGTCATATTGTTGTAATACTTCATATATTTCAAAAGAGAATTTGGTGAGTTTCTTCCGGCGCTTGTGCGAAAAGAAAAGAATAGAATCAGACATGTAAAAGAGCCGTTGCAGAAATAAATTTTTTTTTTTTTACTTTTTTTATTTCAAAACAGACCTTTGCGGTTACATTACAGCTCATTTACCTCTAGTTTTACTCTGCTTGCTGGGCGACCCGCTACTCGACCGTTTGGCCGGGCTGAGACTGGAACTGGTCTTCACACTTTTCGACGGGCTGCTGGCACTGAGACTGGTGTCCGAAGAGCTACACTGGCCGTTCGCACTGTTCGTCAACACTAGACCGTGGTTGGAGGTCTGTTGTATTGAGGCGGGCAGCACATTGGTGAGGTTGACGTTGTTGATTGGCTGGCTTGAAGTTTGAGCTGCGATTTTTTAGAATACGTTAGGTAATTCATTCAATGCCATTCCGTTTCATTTTGTTTTCATAATCGGCTCTATCAATAGTTAAATACCAACTATTATAGACTAATGTTCTGACAAGGTACGTGGAAACTTACAACGCCTGGATTCGAGATCTGACCGAAAAGTGGACAAAAGGACATAATCAACAATGGGACGTATATAGGCTGATGTTGATGGATGCTTACCGTAGCTAGCCAAGACGTGATGTGGGGTGTTATGGACGGTGACGCCCATTGACTCCTCGCCGTCCGAAGAGTCGTCTGACGAATCGCCCGTGAATGGCATCGACCTTATTTGGCTCGCTCGCTGAAAAATTCAGTTCAATGTTATAATAGTTCAGAGTGCCTTCCGTTTCGTGTACAAACATTTCATAGAATATAATGTTTATTTTAACGATCAAAGATATTAGGTACCATTTCTGAAAGGGTCATATCTATGGAAGCAGGTTAGGTTTGTTTTACAAGAATAAAGTTAAACAACCAAAAAGTTACCGGTATCAGAGTAAACTGCCGTCTATGAAAAGTTTGTGGGGAATATGACTGCTCCAAATCAATACCAGCTAAGGATAGCATTTTTGGACTTACGTTTATGGGTTTCCGTACCAAAATGGTAAAAAAGGAACCCTTATTTAACTTATTATTACTCCTTTAGTAATTCCATACCCAATAACAGTTTTTTAAAAAACCTACATCCGAAACTTTTGTCCTCGCTTGCCTGTATCAAAATATGGAGCAGCCGAATACCACTGGTCTTGCATTATAGAACCTATTTTCTGCATTAGACGCCTCTGGCTTGGGAGAATGATGGTACTAACCCCCTTGACGGTGGCGTAGACGGGGACGGATATGTTCTGGTAGCTAGTGGACTCGTGCACGGGCCGCGGGCACGGCGGTGGACTCAGTTCCTCTTCTACAGACTGTTGAAGACCGTCATCAGCCACCTGAGAACACACATTTGTTGTTCATTTTACTTTAAAATGGCTTGACGACTAAATAGTACAGCAAACCGAAGAATGAAACATTTTTTTTTTATTCCGCCCACTGAAAACGGGAACAAGTCACATATAAGCCTACTAAGCACGTGGTAGATCTCGTCCTTCCACCTGGGGCAACGGTGCAATTGAAGCCCATTATCTATTTATCCTCTGCTCCTTCTTCACTATAGGTAGTTTCACGAGAGTTGAGGCCACGCACACAACAACAATGTCATGTAATGACAGCGATGTTTTGAAATTACTGTTCTTTTTTCGTACCGATAGCAAGTTCAACAGTGAATTGCAAGATAAACCAAAAAGTTAAACTTTTAAACTATAGCCTTGTGTTTATTTACTCACTCATTCATTCATTTTCTTGCAATGAGTACTTCATGTAGCTGTGTGTGTAATCATTCACCTCAACTCTCGAGAAACTACCTAAACCTCCTGTATCCTTTTATATTCAGATGTTACAGTGGCCTTCCAGTTAGTAGTAAAGTCGTGGCTAGTTGTTAACTGGGTCGTCGGTTTACCCTGGTAGGTATATTACCTGGTAGATTTTGGCCTCCCAGCTGGGGAAGCGGCGCAATAGAAACCTACTATATATTCATTCATACCTTGTTATACTACCTCATGCATCCAAGTGTTACACATCTAGTAAATAGTTTGTGACTTTTTTAGTTTTAGTTTAGTTATTGTAATAGAAACTTAAACGGATTAAATCGCGTATATTATTAAATATTGAAAGTCCCAACGTTTCGTAACCCTTTTCAGCGTTCGTGGACGCGGGTAGACTGACTGACTGTAGAGTCTACCCGCGACCACGAACGCTGAAAAGGGTCACGAAACGTCGGGACTTATAAATGTTGTCATATACGCGATTTAATCTGTTTAAGACAATATTTTTAGTTTACATCTCCATGAATTTTACTATCAATTTATTTGTGTCCGTCAAGATAGCGTACACCGCAAAGATATTCAGAATCTGATGCAGCCAATAAATAGTACCCAAATAGTACCGACGAAATACCTAGGTGATAAAAATAGGCGTACACCGCCAGCTTGACGCCCGGTAGCGTACACCGTGAACAGGCCGTATATTTCGAAAAGTTTAAGGGTACTATTTTTATCACCTAGGTATTTCGTCGGTACTATTTGGGTACTATTTATTGGCTGCATCAGATTCTGAATATCTTTACGGTGTACGCTATCTTGACGGACACATTTATTTTCTATTATTTTAATTATATTGTTTTGACGCCTAGAGACCGTTCACATCTCTGAAAATGTAGTTTTAAGTTTATTGTAACGTATTAATGAAATCGAATGTAATAATGTCATACCTGTTGTTATATTTGAACATTTAAAAAAAAGAGAAACTGGTGACTTTCTTCCGGCGCTTCTTCTCACCTGAAGGTCAGTACCCGAAGCGCCAAAAGAAATAATACATATTTAGAATCAGATTTGTAAAAGAGCCCTTGAGGGCCTACTTGCGGAAATAAACTATTTTATGCCACACCTGGCCATAACGCACGCACGCTGCGCGTACGGAAAAAGCCGCTTTCTGGCTAAGTGTCGACATAAAATGATGTACACAACACGGGAGGTAATAAAGAAAGCCCTAGATCGCATATTTACGCCCCTCGCTTGCAGCTCGGGCCGCAAACTTCTGCGATCTCGGCCTTTCTTTGTATTACCACCCTAGTTGTGTAATGTACTATTATTTTATTTATTTATGTTGGGATATATCACCTGGTAGATCTTGGCCTCCCAGCTGGGGAAGCGGTGCAGCGGCGGCGTGGGCGGGCGCGGCTGGTCGGACGCGCACGAGTCGCCCGTGGACGAGCCGCCGCGGCTGCCCTGCACCGTCACCGCCGGGCCCTGCCACGCCGGCGTGCGCTCTGGAATACCATACACAATGGGGATGTTGACTAATGTTGAATTTTACAAAATAATATAATCACTTGGATTGGAAAATACTAAATTATCATAACACAGAAGAAATAAACAAAAACTATATAAAAATTGTAAAGTTATGAGACCACAAAGTTTTAAAAAATTTCGATATTTTTTTATCGTCTTAAAGAAAATTAAAGTTAATTTCAGAATGTTTAAATAACACTGAAAAAATAAATGTATGACAACTATGTGCTTAAACGCACTTTTTCGTGCTCAAAATGGCTAAATACTATTTTTTTCATACAGACTTAGTACAGCGAAGACAAGAGATGACGTCACAGGGTGGGTGCGTTTTGTATGGGCCGTTTTCAACGCTTGGTGCGGTCGGCTACTTTAAATTGCAATTTGTGGCTGTTATAGTAATCCAAGTGTAGTAGTTATAGGTATATATTTGTTCCTTATAAATAGAAGAATCGATTTACATTAGAGACAAAATTTAGGACACAAGCCTATTTAAAGGACCATGAGCAAATTTCTATGGAAAGTGGACCCAAAACCAACAGAGCTGAGAGTTATGTCATTAAAAAGGTCTTTACATTTACTTCATTTCATTCTATGGGCACCAAGTTCAATTCCATTCCAAAACTGAGATATTCATATTTTAGTTTCTATGAGAAACGCCTACGCCAGTACGCCTACGCTAGCTAACGCGGGTGCAAGGAGCGGGCGCACGCGACGGGCGGGCAAAAATATGGCACTCGCGCCCGCTTCACTTAGCGCTGCTCATAATATTTTGAATTTGAATATCTCAGTTCTGCAATGGAATTGAACTTGGTGCCCATATAATGAAATGAAGTACATGTACAGAACTATTTAATGACACAACTCTCAGCTCTGTTGGTTTTGGGTCCATTTTGACGCATGGTCCTTTAATGTAATTCAGAAAATGTAACATTGCAGGTATACGGAACCTAAGTCATTACAAATTGACATGATCTATACAAATAACAAGAAAAATTACAGACATGTCAAATTTGTTGACAAAGAAACTCCTTATGTAATAGAAGCAAACAAAGTCAAACTTACACACAGAGTTTATTCCATTTTGAATTATTCCTCACAAAATACAGATTCAATGTTTTCTTTTTCTAAGAACTATCTATTAAAAGTCAATTTTTCATAATAAAAGCCGCTCTAGTGGCAGAATAAATCTGGTCGTGCTAATTGACCGAGTCATGGCACAAAACTGAAGTAATACTTACCTATTAAATTTGATAGTAAAGAAGTCGGTTAAAAATAGCATTAGAAGTTAATACTGACAAATCATAAGATTGCAAATGTGGGCCACAGAAGTCACTTACCATCAGGTGACCTGTGTGCTCCTTTGCCTTTCCCATGACATAAAATAATAATAATAATAACATATCCTACCTCTACTGGGGGTGTAGATTTCGGCGTAATCATGAGTAGTATCGCCGTCAGTAGAAGTGTTGGGTGTTGTTGGCAGTACTACGAGGTTCTCCACTGCCGCCTGCAAACAAATAGAAATATAGTAAAGATACACGACCTTAACATCACCATTAGGCTGACTATCTCCACCAGAGATATGTGAGCGAAACGTTGAGAAAAATCCACCAATGTACGAAACGCTATGGTAGCTACCCTAATAAAACTTATTAGCTGCTAAGAAACACTACCCCATCTTAAAGCCAACTTATAATATTACTATACCTACATTCAGCTTCCTAATTTTACATGTCAAAAGTATTAAAAAGGTAGTGTCCCTTACGCACCGCTTTCGTGGAATTTTCCTTCATACCATGAAGCACACATAGCACATTATGACATGTTGCATAATATCTCTATTCATTCACGATACATTAATCTGCATACAATCCTAGTGCTCTATGGCGGACCAAAATTAGCTCAAATTAGTTGCGGTAACAAAATGGTAAACAATAGACCGGTATGTAGCTTTTATGACTACTGACATAAAAGTAACAACTGGCATCATTACCGAACTACTAGAATCTGATTTGAATAATATAATTATGTAAAAATACAGTACACAATGTGGACGTTCATTCATGCTAACATCATTGTAACTATGTTAGGTTTGCAGTTTAAGTGTATGAGTAAAGACAATAGCGTATAAGATTCACACAACTGGGCCGATAGGCATAACAATAAAATCGTGCAGCGGCTGTATTGCCATACGTGTCGAAACTGGTTTACGCTTAGCCGGAGGATTGTCTAATCTATGAAAACATTTAGAAGTCCTCGACCAGTCTTACTATCTCTAGTAATGAACTAGCACTACTAGAATCTCTAGCAGAAAGTAGCTCAGTGAAATGATACCTTTAGGTACTCCTACTAGCTCTGTCTGTTGAACAGTTCTGTTAACATAACTACTGACGTTTTTACAAGCTTTTATTTATCTTGCAATGTATCTGAGTATGTATGTAACTATGTTTGTTTGGGTGAAATCTTCAACCGATAGAACTGAAATAGTCCGATAGAGTACATCCGAGTAGATCCGAGTACCGATAGTCCGGTTCAAGGTGTTGAGGACGGGGGGCGCGGAACAATGCCCGAGGTTCTACGGATGTCAACTGTGGAGGGGTTGTATATATACTCACAGCTAAGTCGTCAGCCAACAAACTGGCAGTGGTCCGCTCGTCCATGGTCCGGTTCATAGTGTTGAGGACGGGGGGCACGGTACTAACGATGCTCGAGGTTCTACGGGTGTCAACTGTGGAGGGGTTGTATATATACTCACAGCTAAGTCGTCAGCCAGCAGGCTGGCAGTGGTTCGCTCGTCCATAGTCCGGTTCATGGTGTTGAGGACTGGGGGCGCGGTGGTCGCTATGTTCGGGGTCCCGATAGATTGGTTGCGGCGGTGCCGCACTGGCGTACTGTAGTGCGGCTCGGCTGTAGTTATTGGTAGCTGGAATAAAACACCGCATTAGGATATAATTCACAAGCAATTTAAAATTATTATGATGTCACGTGGAAACGAGTCGGTGTTTTTAGACAGGGTTCGAAATTCAATGACTAAGGACACTTTTTGATGCCCGCTAGCGAGACTGCTGTATATGAGTGACTGATAGTGCGTAAAATAGTATAAAGATTCTTAGAACGTTACCTCCACTAGGGGCATCATCATATTACGTCACTTACATAGGGGAAAGGGGGAGTCTAGCCAAAGTTAAAAAAATGGAAAACTATCTGTAAGGTAACACAGATAACATCAAGATATGAGGAAAACCGAAAAGTCTGATGATTGCACAACCATAGTTTTCCCAAAGTGGCCAAATTTGACCAAACGGGACACAGACCATCCAAAAAAAAACTGATAAGTGCGCTACAATGAGAACCTTACCTTTTTAAAAGTTGTCATTTTGACAACTTTTAAATAATGACTACTTCAGTTTTATTATTGTATAGTATAGAATAGATTAACTGGGTTTAATAAAAAAACTTTAGTAGATCTCGGATATTATATCTGAACGATTTCTACTAAAGCTTAACGAAACCCAAACTTAAGAAACATTGTACCTATCATAAATGGGATGCATAAAACTAACCTATTTTGTTAATTCATCCACTACTTATCTTGTAAAACTCTGTATTACAACAGGATAAGAAATAAGAAATAACGTCTATAAACCAAGGAACCAGCGAGTGTTCGTTCCGTGCTATATTAATCGTGCTAGCAAAATAATTATATCATTTAACATATAAAAAACTATCAAAGATCCTATATACCTTTCCCGGGACGCACCCGAAGGATTCCTGACGAATTGAAACGTCGAATGAAATATGGATTATGCTTTGTTTTATTATGATGGCGATAGTCTTATAGTATTCTTATATTTTTTAATAACCAGAAAACAAACGTTGCCAGCTGGCTGCCTCCTAAGGCATTATTTTCTTGGATACTAGTAAAATAATTTGATTATTTTGTATGAAGCTAGGGTACCCAGTATGTACTGTAAATACTTTACAGCACACAAAACAACAGTTTCATTTTAAATTGGTAATGTTCGTCACGTCCTGTTGAAGGGTATATTAGTGATTTCCCAAAAATAACTTCTAATCGTTTGTAATTATTAATATTCTATTTATGACAGTCAGTATATGCTCAGATATTAGAAATTAAGAGACATTAAGGGAACTTTGGCGTCTACAGTCAAGGCAGAGAAACATGTAGAAGCTATTAAAATAATTTATAAATTAATTTACCAAGATACACCCAGTCGAGTTAAAACTGCACTTAAGTGCAAGGTGTCACATACAATCTAAGTGCATATCTGGGATATTGGTGCAAATTTAATAAATTACTAAGTTGTGGTATTCAAATAATAAGAAATTACAGTGTATTACAGTTTGTTACATAAGGACATAGATACAGGAGACCCAGTCCACACCAAGTCAGTTGATATAAGTTAGGATCCTACCAAAAAAGATCCTCCTTGTACAGACACCAGCAATAATATATTGATACCTTTAGACTCAAAGGGCGTAAACGCCAAAGGTTCTAATGGCGTTTACGCCCTTTGAGTCTAAAGGTATCGAATGATGAAGCAAGGGACGCTTGAATATCTGACATGACCTTATTAGTATAGAAATAGAGTGATGTCAGATATTTTTGCATGCCCTGATTCATCATATGAAATCGCCACTGACTGTACAACTTAGTGTAGATTGGATCCTATCTTGTACAATCACCTACAATAACAAAACCTTCATAAAATATATGTCACAGTCTATAATTTAGAAACTGACATAAGTCAGATATTTTAGAGGATTTGACATGTGAATTACTATTGTAAGTAACTGTACTATATCCTGCAGTTAAATGAAAGAAAAGAGCACAACACCAAGAAACAGACAACATATGTCCAGCCATCTACGGACTACCTGTGGCCCCTCGAGGCTTTCTGATCTCCGTCTATTGGCAGCCAAGAGGCTGGATGTGGCTCGGGGCGAGCCTTCTTCGGTTCTCACTTCGAGGGACAGACTCGCTCGAGTAGGGAGGAACTGAGGGGTAAGGGAACAATACTGTTTTTGGTGAAAAGTAAAATAACGCTTTAATATTAGTTTGCCTCATATCACTCTTAATGACTTTTAAATCATAAAGTTACTACGCTAATTTACGATAAGCATGTTGAATGTGTTATACTTATATCTCACAATGAAAGATATTGCAACTAATAAAAGAGACAGCTATTGTAGAAATGTAGCTTAACAAAGACGCATGGTCTTGCGAATAATAATAGTACATTGTGTATCAAGGGCGGTAAGTAAGGAATTACAAACGAGTGTTTGTTACAAGGCCGAGGCGAAGCCGAGGGCTTTAATAACACGAGTTTGTAATTCCTTTACCGCCCGTGGCACACACAATGTTTTTCATCACACTTGTGAGGAAATCTGATTAAAATAACCTTACTTAACCTAAATAAAATTGTAAAACTGACAGTGACATTATCCATAGACAATGCGAATTCACGTCACGTTCGGAAACCATAGCGGTAAAGACTTAAAATGGCTGATTTTATTTTTGCAAAATACTGAAATGCACTATTTAAAAATTTAATTAATGTTACAGAAATATTTGTTTACATGTATTTGCAATAACAGTTCTCTTTAAATAAATATTTCAGTAATAAAAGTTAAAAAAGTATGTTGGCGTTTCCTTTGAACATGACAAATAAGAGTAAAACAGAACCAGCGTTTCAAATTTAAAAAGAAAACCATTACGCCCTAGGGCGTAATAGGTCATTTACGGCCCGCAAAAGCTACGTGTAATGACACCATTTTCGAGCACGTGTGATGAAAAATTAGTTACATAATAAGAACTAGGCACTAGGCAGTGATTGAATAGATTTAGGTAGGGCACACACAGGATGACAACTTTTAATAGAAAAGTTTCTGTGCACACCTGCAGGTACCCCGTGCATACATATTGTACTAATTCGAGCATCCTATAAAAAATTTCCAAAGCATACATCTAATTGAATTGTAAAAAAATTTGAATTTAGTTGCTTTCATTTTAATGCTGCAATATATATTCTTAATCTCTGGAAAAGATAAGTATTGTATGATATTCTGTTGTGTATACAACTGCAGATTCAATTGGTGTAAGGGATACTTTACCAGTCCCTTACACCAATTGAATCTATGATTTACATACCTAGTTTAATCATGCCCTACACTTCAGCAGGAGGTAGTAGGAAAGAAAAAAAAGAGATGAAAACTAATCTTACCGCACGGCTACCCTGCGTAGCAATATGGTTCCTCAACAGCTCTAGCTGTTGGTTGCAGCGGTGGTTCTGCTCCCGGAGCTGCTGATTCTGTTGTTCCAGTTCCTTGAGCTTGTTGGTGACCCACTCCTTGATGCGCGCCGCCTTCGCTTCCACCTGCTTCGCGTCCTGGAGTCGCAGCTGCTTCTGAAACCGGCACGGATTTTTGGATGATATTTTGTAATTCAATTAATGGGCTGAAATTGTCAATACATTGGTCATAATCATAATCTGTATAGAAAATTACTCAAATTTCCTAAGGATGGAAGAATGTACAGAAAAAAAATTGTAAGGCCCTCTCAGCTTAAATTTAGTATTTATTTCATCTAGATAAGAACTTGAGTTATTCCCAAACCAGGAATTGTTATAAAAGGACCTTCAATGACACCCTCTGGATACCTACAAGGTTGGTATTTGTCTAATTTGTCTGATTAACAAACAAACAAAGCATTAACACCAAAAACAGTCTAGTTTAAAATTCTAACAAGAAAAATCAAATCCCTTTTCAACTCGACCCTTAACTTATTAGAGAAACAACGCTATAAATAGATGAGAATAAAGCTTACTAATAGACGTCGTTATAAGATATTTAAAGAGAAAACATTCAAGTTTTTATCGCTTTACCTCCATGTTAATAAACTTAAACACGAATAAATGTTAAAGAGCATTTCTTTATGAACCGCGGACACGATTTGATACTATACTGGTGCCACCCACGCGAGCCATATCGGAATAAATTTATCACACACATTTTCATTCATAAATTTACTGAAAACGAAACAATAAACATCGCTGCACAAGCAAGCTCCATTTTGACGTCACGTCAATGTCTCAGTGACGTTTACGTTTTATTTTATTTCTTTTTACGCTGCGTTTCGTTTCACGTTAAGCTACGCTGCCGCATTTTGTACGTATTTTCCCCGGATGTGACGACACTTAAGATTCGTTCATAAAAAATCAAGATAGGTATATATTTGAGTGAAACCTTCATGTTGATAATTAGTACATTGTGTATCTAGGGCGGTAAGTAAGGAATTGCAAACGAGTGTTTATTATAAGCCCAGGTGAAACCGAGGGCTTTAATAACACGAGTTTGTAATTCCTTTACCGCCCGTGGCACACACAATGTTTTTCATCACACTTGTGAGGAAATCTTAATAATATAACCTTACTAATCGCCCCAGTATGACAAGAAAATATTAAAACAGACAGTGACATTAGTGACATTTAAGTCCATAGACAATGCGAAGTCAAGTCACGTTCGGAAACCATAGCGGTAAGCGGCATTTTATATTTGCAAAATAAAGAAATACATTATTTAAAAATTTAATTAATGTTACCGAAATATGTGTTTACATGTATTTGCAATAACAGTTATCTTTAAATAAATATTTCAGTGATAAAAGTTAAAAAAGTAAGTTGGCGTTTCCTTTGAACATGACAAATAAGAGTGAAACAGAACCAGCGTTTCAAATTTAAAAAGAAAACCATTACGCCCTAGGGCGTAATAGGCCACTTACGGCCCGCAGAACCTACGTGTAATGACACCATTTTCGAGCAAGTGTGATGAAATAGTACATTGTGTATCTAGGGCGGTAAGTAAGGAATTGCAAACGAGTGTTTGTTATAAGTCCGAGGTGAAACCGAGGGCTTTAATAAAACGAGTTTGTAATTCCTTTACCGCCCGTGGCACACACAATGTTTTTCATCACACTTGTGAGGAAATCTTAATAATATAACCTTACTAATCGCCCTAGTATGACAAGAAAATATTAAAACAGACAGTGACATTAGTGACATTTAAGTCCATAGACAATGCGAAGTCAAGTCACGTTCGGAAACCATAGCGGTAAGCGGCATTTTATATTTGCAAAATAAAGAAATACATTATTTAAACATTTAATTAATGTTACCGAAAATGTGTTTACATGTATTTGCAATAACAGTTATCTTTAAATAAATATTTCAGTGATAAAAGTTAAAAAAGTAAGTTGGCGTTTCCTTTGAACATGACAAATAAGAGTGAAACAGAACCAGCGTTTCAAATTTAAAAAGAAAACCATTACGCCCTAGGGCGTAATAGGCCATTTACGGCCCGCAGAACCTACATGTAATGACACCATTTTCGAGCAAGTGTGATGAAAAAATATTTATGGATGTTCAACGTTACAGTTCGTTTGCCGCAGATAAATACAGTGTGTTTTCTTTACCTGTTCCTCGATTTGTCCTTCGAGTCGAGTGATGGCTTTGGGCGCGCCGTCAGCGCCCGCCGGCCACTCGCACAGCCGCTGCTCCATGGCGCGGACCTGAAACAAGTACACAAAACGTTGATCGCAATGCCTTTTATCATATATTATGTGTAAAATGTTTAACAAAATTTTAATTCAACTTCAATAACGTGTGGGTGGTTTTACATCGTTTTCTTATCGGGTCCTTGATAGCAATGGCAATAGTACATTAATTTAACGACACCCCAGCTGCCCAGGCCATAAATAACCTTCTCCTGAGATTTAACTTCTGGTCAGGACAGACATATAATTATGGGCGGGCGTTACTAAACAATCGCTATATCGAATATTCTGCCCCAATTAGTTAAAAGGACATACCTGATTCCAATTAACCACGTAGTTTTAACTAACAGCGACAGTACTAATGGGCCTCATCTACGGTTCGAGCCACAAACACCTGGAGGGCGTAATATACTATTAAGTCATCATAAATTAAAGAGTTATATACACTCGTGTCATTGTAGATAATGAAGTGGCCTCATCTGACTCTATCGGGAGCCACCTCCTTGACTTCTCTTTCTCTGTACGACATGACGAGACGACTACCTTCTCTTTAATTTGTTTCTGATTAAAGATTTTAATTGTTCACCTAGAGCGATTATGTAACCAAGTGTTGCAAGTTACACAATTCAAAATAAAGTTACAAATACGAACTCACTTGTTAATATTCTAAAGGAAGGATTGCATTTTGCGACCGCAACTGGGTTTATAACGTACCTATTGCAAAACAGTGAAATAGAGTCCAGCCACAGGACTTCAAATTTGACCTAGTCCGCATTGCAACATTGTTCGAACGGTATTTGGATACTGCGACACATTTCATACCTAGCTTGACCGCAACCTGCTACCTATAGGATTACGTACAGTACATAGAATATACCTAAAGCTAGACCTAGACAGTCTAGTTGGCAGGACACTTTGTTAGAGCAACAAATAAGTATTGAGCACTTAAGCCTGTTCGTAAAACGTTACATTGTTAGGATTGGATCTCTAAAATACGTCTTCTGTTGGGCTATTGGGTAGTAAACTCAGTTTAGGCTCAGTATAGCTTTCAGGTATGTAGCGTATTTTACACATATAAACTTCAAAGAGATAAAACACAAGTCATTTAAATATAAACGGTCAATTTAACGAGTCAGAAAACTCTTTTACAAGTAGACCAAGTTTCTGAGAACCTAAACAAGAGGGTAGTAAAGACAAATCGCCCAATGATTCGTACCGAGCTTTTGATAATGAAATGAATGCAGTGTTTAAAGTGTTTTACAATTACAAATAGAATGGAATAAACCCTTACTAAATTAGCATTAAGTAACCTTTATTTAGATGCAAATTAGCTCATGGCGATACAAACAATTCCAGTGCATGCGGCGTTACATGGCGGGTGGATTAATCAATCGTGGGGGATTAGGTAAAGCCCCGAATTGAAATAACCGAGCCGCTCCAAGCAGGATTAACACCGTATCGCGTATCGTGTTAACATTGTACGGTTAAGTTACACTTGCATTATTACCGTCTCGGTCTTACTTTATTGGTAGGGTGGTAGGCACCATGAGGTATTCGGATACGTTTAAAATAAGTCTGGTTACTTTATTTGGTAGAGTCTCAAAGGAACCATTAAAGTCTTCAGAAGCATGTAGATAGCTAGAATAGTCAGATTCCGTAACGAATTTATTTGCTCAGACATATATACAGTTGCTTGTTACTGTCCGCTTCTTACTGTTTAGTATGATGACAGAGGTAACTAACTATATATTCTTCCTCCATCCATTCCGTTACCAACCATATTTATCTATCTATCATATCAACTATGAATCGCGAGAGGATTTTGATAAACATATTGCGTCATCTCCGCAACCCAAAGGTTGTCTAGAAGATATCGCTTCCTAGCGATAAGACCGCCTGTTGTCTACCATTAGTTTTTAGTATCTTGTTTATTTAAGGATCTATGTAATTTTTTGGTGTGCAATAAAGATTATTGTGTTGTATAAATACCGCTGAATTTATTTGCTTATTTCTGGTACTAGAATTAGCAAAGTTTCACGGTATAAAAATCTCTCTATATTAAAGTAGATTAAAGACCATATTTTTCAAACTTTTGGTATGATTAAAATAGGTAAATAAAGTTCAGACTGAAACTTTGTCATAAAAACTTAACCCATTAGAATTCGGAGCACAAGAACCATTACAAACTTTGAAAATAGTTCCACTAACAAAGCTTGCATATTGAACACGTACCTACTTACCAAATTTTGTTTTTAGTTTATTTGTTAAAGCCATAAAATTAAATACCAAACACAAAATAATAGTGGTCATCAATCAAATTAATCGTTTTAGTAAGTTAAAATACGTAGATATCATCAGATTTTGAATATTTTGCTCAACGTACCTAATTGAGAATTTATTTTGACTATATTGTTGACGGGTGGAAAAAGAAAATTGAACAAAAATGAGTCATTTTTGCGCCAACAAAACAAAAAAAATATATATTTCCAAATTTTGCTTAACATAAAAAACATAAGTACGACTGTCATTCGTTTCAGGACTTGACCTCAATAAACAAAAAGTCATAAATCTGAAACGCGAGTCATCCTGTCTCATGCATGAAGCATAACGACAGGAGATACGTAACGTCATAAACCCCACGTCCGAAACATTAGCTGTAAACGGCATTCCGACGCCTTCAGCCCACTTCGTCTGAATCATCGTTACTAGCTATCGGTCATTCCAGGGCAATATAGGCCCGGTTTCTGTCATAAACTATGAATAGAAGGTAGGTTGTTCTTTCTTGTTATTTTTAGCCACTAACGATCTGGAGCTTATTATCTTGGGGCAATTGTTTGTCATGCTTTTGTTTGAAGAAAATGCTTTGTAGTAAGGACTTCAGTCAGACATGCAGTCTGAAATACCGTACCAATGGTAATAAACGAAATATGATAATAATAACGTTTTTTTATGCCTGCCAACGAATTCTAAATATTTTATAAGAAGAGGAAAATTGTTTGGCCCGGATAGCGGAGGAGATGCAGGTTCGGATCCTGCCCAAACATATAATTTTTCAATTTTTCTCTTCTAATAATATATTTATGATAATAATTGTCTAAAACTACTTTTGAGTTTGTAGAAAATAAATAAATTGTCTAGTCATACCTACGATTTTAAACTGGTTTACATAAGTAAGAAAACCTTAGTGAACCTGTGTATAAACTATTGTTTCGATGACTAATAAAACATTATTAATTTTACATTAACAATAAATTTGTTATGCTCGCTCTACCTACACGTATGCTGTGAACACAAAATTATGTCGATAGCCTTTCCTGATTAACAACCAATCTTTATTTACAAGTACCTATCCGCGGTTTCCTTGAGCATGGTTTTATAAACACGTGGACTGGATTTAACGAGCAAGTAAAATGAGGCCAACGACCCTACTCAAATACGCACTTCTTGAATGATTTGAAAGTATTTCAATGCAACAAGACAATAAAAAATTGTCATAAAGGAACATGCAAGCTTCTTAAAAGGACACCGTAGGGAAAAATTTAAGTTTTTATTGAGCTTGGAATTGCCTCGCCACACCGCCATTTTCGCCGGGTTGCTAGCAATGCTGGCATCGTGCGATAAACCGAATTGCTCTTTTTTAAAATCCTATTCTCATAATCCCTGTTACTAAAATATAAATCAGATTTAAAATTGGAAAGTTACAACTGAGGTACACTTTATAACATGACTAAACATAAAATTGTCGATTTAAGTTAGAACAAAGGAAGGATACACCCAGGAATAGCACACATTAATCACATAAGCCGTAATTTGCCTGACTCACGGTACGAGGGGACGCCACTAATATCGAGAGTATTCCTGAACTTTCTAAATCCGGTAATGCTTAGGACAAGGAAAATAAACTACAGTTCGCACTGGCAAGAAGAAAAGTAAGTAAACAGAACTCATCAAAACTTGAGCACATCACAAACACAAGGGGTCATGCCGGATGGTACGATATATTACGATCGTGGAAGATTTAGTTTTGTTTTCTATCCTTGACTATTCTGATCAAAACATACGAGTATCTATCAAACATTTCTTGTGCCATAAACAAAATATTTGAACAAAGCAAAATATCAGAATAAAAAAGAATTCATTTGCTTTTTGAAAAAAAAATCAGCTACGTATTCTAGTTAGTGCAAAATATTGTATTATAATTTGCTGTGGCTAAATAAAATCGTTAAAGTTAAATAATACTATTATTTGTTTTCCAATTAGTGTACTATTGTAATCATGTGTCTATACCGAATGCGTAATAAAATTCCTCTTGCCAACCATAACGTAGCCATATTTGACTTTAATAAAAAGTCAACAAGAGCGCTTTTATTTAACTTCCATTCATAAATTGCATTTGCACTCAGCGGTCAAGTGTAAATAGCGTGTAGGAGGAACACACAAGCCCGTTCATTACTAAACCTTCTCTAATTAAAGCGTCGACAGCGACGAATTGTTCAGCAACAAGCTTCCTTGTCTATTTACCATAACGTTAATTTCACTTTTACTTATGATCAGGAAGGAAGTAATAAAGAAACAGAAATAGTTACGAATGTTCTTGATGCTTCTGAAAGTATTTTCGAATTGCTTCGTCAATTTCAATGAAAATATCGATTCGCTTCGTTAATTCGAGTTTTCAAAATAACTCGTTACTGAACGCATCCATAAGCGTCGCTGACGCCGGATGCCGGATGTGAGGTCGCCGAGCTTTATTTATTTATTACTCATATATTACTGTGGAAAATTAATTTCCTTTTGTATATCGTTGCAAATTATAAATTAATTACGTGTTTTATTTTGCAACATTTAATTATGAGCTTATTAATTACTTACATCATTGGTATTTAAAAATATTACTGAGACACGTTACAGTTGTGAATAAATTTGAATATTTTCTAAACAAGTACGTACTTACTTGTTAATAAATTACGAAGGCAAAACAAATTCTGCGTTACATCTCCAACGATATTGATTAGATAGCTAAACATATTAGTATTGATTTAAACTTTCACGATTTCACTCATCATTATAACAAAATCGTCGAGATAATATTATGTTTTTACGCGATTAAGTCTAAATTCCCGTTTTGTTATAATGATAAACATATTAGTGTTGTTACAATACTACTTAAAGTTTCAATTTTTACCTACTTGAAGGTAATTTTAACCCGTTGAATGACCACTTAAAGCTCGAGCGAGCCACTACGAAAACCCTTAACAGTTTGTTTCTCCCGGCTTAGCGCAATCAATCCAAATGTTTACAAGCGACGCGTTCCATTTGCCTCTGGAAATAGATCAAAGTGACGAGTCACAATCGGAGGCGTTTCTTTAACGCTGTCGATTATGAAGTTGACTAAACGGAACGCTACAAAAAAATCTTTTATGCCACACCTGTCCATAAAGTGGCTTTTCCCGCACGCTACGCGTACGGAAAAAGCCGCTTTCTGGCCAAGTGTAGACATAAAATGATGTAAACAACACGGGAGGTAATAAAGAAAGCCCTCGATCGCATATTTACGTCCCTCGCTTGCAGCTCGGGCCGCAAACATCTGCGATCTCGGCCTTTCTTTGTTTTACCTCCCTAGTTGTGTAATGTACTATAGATTTCCTCACTAGAGTGATGAAAAACATTCTGTGTGCCACGGGCGGTAAAGGAAAAAAATACATAATGCTCTTTTTCCTTGCAATACGCATAAGTTTCGCTTTAAATTTTAAAACTGATGACTCATGACGTGACGTGAAAATGTACCTTATCTCGCTGTTAGAGTAACAGCCTAGCCTAGTCATTCACCCTTACAATAAAGGGACCTACATATTTGTGAATTTTCTCAAGCTTGTGCTTTTTGGTTCAATGGACTCTATTAATTGCAATAATATGTAGGCGTAATCAAAGAGGTAGGTACCCCTACATTATCAGTTTATCCTGCTATCATTTTTCGTTCCGTTATGTCATTTAAGGGATAAACTTATTTATGTATGTATACATAGTTATACATAATATAGATAAAGACCTCCATTAATCACTCGACAGGTAAGTTTACCAGGCAAATAATCTTCACCAAAGTAGTTTCAATCAATCCTTATTTGTCACTCTTAACCGCTCGGAACAAGCGTTTCGCTCCATTTGGCGCCAAAAACAGATCAAAGTGCCCTCGCACGCGAGACATCCGGGCCAGGCGGTATTTAGGCCGAATTAATTCACTCTTTCGGCGGTCTGAATTTTAAAAAGTTCGAATTTCGTTCGGAAATTTTAGGGAAACGTCCGGTTTTATTTGCCAACGCGTGTTCGAGCAGATGCGCCCACTGAAAGCAAGTTTAATGTTTGTTTCCTCTTTTTTGCTTTTTATCGGTTCTCTGTTAACTCGTTATTTTTACTACTGCCATCATGTGATGTTCACATTGTGTAAAAATGGTTTTACGGGAACGTTTTAACATTTAGGAAAGAAATAGTTTTAATGACTTGTGAATGTTTTGTTTCCGACAAATTTATGCGTTTTCGATCAGAACTTTTCTATTCAAAAAAAGGATAGTTTGAAGATCGGTCATGATTCATGATCATGTCTAGGTCAGAAAGTGGATGGAATGGACTTTAGATTTGGTGACACTACCTAGTACCTACCAGTGGCGTGGCGTTGAAGAAATCCTTGGGCAAGCCGGAGCAGCTTTGGCTTCAATTTTCTATAAGAGCACTAAAATTAAGTGCTGAACTGCCTAGTATTAGGCAAGCCGATGGGAATCGAGTTCTATGGACGCCACGCCACTGGTTTCAGAAAAAACCAGTTCAAAAAAAAATAAAAATGTTCTGGATACCTTTGGACGTATTTTAAAGAAAATTCCACGTATAACGCCAAATTCAAAATTTCATTTTGCGTACCCATGAGCTTTTGAGTCTTTGCGTCAAAAGGTGCACTTGTTAGTTTTTCAAGCCAAAGTTGGTTCAGTAACATGACATAGTGACAGAACGATGCATGGCCATGAACTCACCAACTACCATCATCAGTTATGAATTATTAAATATGTATAACTGATTAAATTAAGTACTAAGAAAAAAAGATATCGCTGTAATGGCCTACTCAACAATCACCATACAAGTAACCTGTCTCCACACATTCTAATTGCGTTCCATCCCGGCTCAAGTTCTAATTAAGTTCGCGTCTCCGTTGATAATTAGCTGTTCTAACCGGCAAGGCGTACCGAGCCTTTGTCGCGTTTGTCTTATAGGTACATGTAGGTACCTACTATCCATACTCGGTATTAATAAATTACAAGTTCTTATTAATATGAAGCATAACATCTCCGATGGTTCAGTATGCTCGTGCTGGCCAAACGGCATACAAATAAATAAATAAAAAATAAACTTGCGGAGTGTCCTTTCAACTTTCAACGGGGCTTATTTGTCTATGGTTTTCACAGAGAAATAAGACCTTTTGAAAAGACACTCCTCACTTCCAATATTGTTTATGAACCTCGAAATCAAGTGCCTGACACTAGGTAATTTCGAGGTAAGTATTTTTTTTCTTCAGTAGGTACATTGAAAATTTAAAGGTTTGATATTGTAATCTAGATAATGCCAAATGTGGTATCTAAGTCAAGACGTACCCCGAAAAAAAAACAGAAAAACGATGCGTAAGTTCAAAGTTCCAATACAGATTATTTATTAACTCTGCCTAAAGATAAAGTTAAATGAGAATTAATATGACTAGACGCCCACTAAGCTCAACTTCATTGATTATCCGATTTCGATGAAAAGGAGGATTAAAATGACAGTCGGTATAATAAATTAATAAGATGTCCCATACGTCTTATTAATTTATTATACAGATAAGGCAGACAGATTCTATTAGTACAATGCAAACTTAAAAATCATCATTCATTGAAAATATATGTAATTGTTTACAATACAAATGAATAAACGAAGGAAAATAATTTCACTGTCATTCAATTAGATTCCGATTCAAAATTGGGTCATGGCATACACCTAGATTTGGAAGGTTCATTAAAACTTTACAACCGTAACTTTGGTACCTATATTAATTAAGTCTATTGATTTACTGCGCGTTAGTTTCCTTGAAAACAGTTGTTCTGATTCACACTTATTAGGTACTTTTATTCTTATTACAATATAATAATATATAAAACAAAATCAATTAATTAAACCATAAAATACCTCCATTATCAGCAGCCATATTGAAGAATTCCAAATTCAAAATCCAATACATAAAGTCACATTCACACTTAACGGTCTTAATCCCGTGAGACTGAACGCATCGGAATTTATATTTCGAAAATGGAATTCGAAAATGGAACGCGACGTGCACGCTCGGTGCGGCGCGGAGTCGAACTAGCGGGGTATCGTATCCTACAGGACGAGCTGCGTTTACGTTACGATCGATATTTACATAGTGCTTTTAATATGCAGTTGCATGTTTATTTTTAAACGTTGTCTTATGGCCAGTGTGAACGGGAAAGTTGTAATTGGTTGACGAGTTTGTCGTTTGATATGCCCGTTAATCTGTTGTTGTCATTTTTGTTATGATTCTTTTTAACCGATTTCAAAAAAGAGGAAGGTTTTCATTTAACCAATACCTATTGTATGGTTCGTACCTTACAGTATAATGCATATACGAAGAAACATTTCTCAACATTTCATTTGACGATTATTTGGTTAAGGCGAGGGAGGTTATTGATACCTAGGCCTCGGTTGCATTGATTAGTTTTAGTATTAGAAAAATATAGCATGGAATCACGACAAAGAGAGTAATTCGTGTTTACCACTAGATATAATTTCTAAATGGTCTCGATGAATCAACAAGCACCGACAAATCTCTCGACAAGACGGATCGGTCTATTTTTACAGGAAACTTATAAATAAATCGGATGACTGAATCAAGTGAGTCGAGGAAGCTCTTCAGCCCGTCCTTACTCGACGGACGGACTCGCATACAAATGAGGAGAGTCTTTTCAAAAGGACTTATTCCTCTATGAAAACCATACAAAAATAAGCCCTTTTGATAAGACACTCCTCAAATACGAATCAACTGTGATATGCGCAGGGTTGCCAATTTTTAATTGACAGGGCCGTTGTAAAAAAGCCGGTGTGAAAAGTAGTATATGTCACTCGGTAGCTAAATTATTTTCAACTTGGACGTTAACACTTGAATCCCTGGCTACGCTCAGAATTCTGCTTAGTCTTACAAACTCCAACTCAAGATCATTCATCGCCAATCATCAACCAAAAACATAAATAACAAAATACTTTATGCCACACCTGGCCATAAAGTGGCTTTTACCGCACGCTACGCGTACGGAAAAAGCCGCTTTCTGGCCAAGTGTCGACATAAAATGATGTACACAACACGGGAGGTGATAAAGAAAGCCCTCAATCGCATATTTACGTCCCTCGATTGCAGCTCGGGCCGCAAACATCTGCGATCTCGGCCTTTCTTTATTTTACCACCCTATTCGTGTAATGTACTATAACATAACGGAAGAAACTTATTAAATAATTTAAAATGAAATACCTCCCTCTCTGTGCTCAGGATTCTATCGTAAAATCCTTCACTTTGCTTTGCATTTGCCTTTCACCGTAAATACATCATTTTGCTCCCTTGTGCCACAATCTACTATTAATGGTACCCCTAGTTTACAATTTCCGTGTACTAACTTGTAATCGTACGTGCAGTTTGCACTCTACTTTACCGAGCGGGAATAATGCAGTGTATGTGATGAGCACGTTTGTGACGTGTGTAAAGATACCTTATGGACGTTGTCGCTTGCGTCCTTCTATCTTGATGTCCTATAGTAACGGAGATGGATACGACGTGAATGTCACATTGACATTCCACTGTGACATAGGTAATGAACTATGTGATTGAAATTAAAAACATAGGAACTAGGGTTTCCAAATTCTCGACCTATTTTTTTCTCAAGTCTCGAGATTTCTCGAGGCCAATTTCTCGAGTTTTCTCGGGTTTCAAGTATTTTTATAAAAAAGGGTGAGATTTGTTAAAATTCAATGAAATAAACAAAAAATTTTCGTTACCTGCTACGTACGACATAATTCCATAATGTTTTACTCATTATTTTTTACTAAATAACGCCTGATTTCCTAGTTCCGATAAACGGAATCTTAGAGATGTATTATTAAAAAATACTTCTGAAGCGCAAAATGTCTCCGTTTCAAATGTTTTTCGGACGTTTGCCATCGTAATTATTAATAAACAATGTGAGTGACAGAGTGCATGCTGAACAATTTTGACTTATTTTACATAAACACTCAATTTTAGGAGTTTTAGATTAGATAATTTTGAATTTAAAATATTTTGTGATTTAGGTGTTACAATTTTTAAGAAATGTTTTACCTGAATGAATAATTCCCTAATAATCATAAAACGATATAAAAACAATAATACGGAACACTAAAAATCTGCAACTACAAGAGCAATTAAAATTGAAACTCGAGAATTCTCGAGTTCCGATAATTTTTTTCTCGTCTCCAGTGAAGACGAATTTCTCGAGTTATCTCGAGTTCGAGAAAGCTCGAGCAGAAACCCTAATAGGAACGCTGGAGAACGTTGTATGTACTACTTCATTAATAGTTTAATGTTTATCTACTTTAACTATCTCTTTAAAAACAATTGATATGGCAAAATATTAATCAGAATAAATTTAATTGTGTTTAATGGTACCCCTAGTTTAGAATTTCCATATACGCACTCTTAATCGTACCTACGTGCAGTGTGCACGCTACTTTACGGAGCGAGAATAATGGAGTGTATGAGATGATGAGCACATTTACATTTCATTTCGACGTAATGAACTATGTGACTGAAATTAAAAGCATATAGAAACGCTAGAGAGCTTTGTATCATGTAGGTACTACTTTCATCCGTATTTTAATTTTCTAATATGCAAGTCACTTTAACAACAATATTAACCACTCACTTGCTTTTGGTAGCTATAGCTACCTGTCAACACCCTTATGTTAAGATAGCATAGAGTCGAACGCATTATTTCAAGCAAGTGAGTGGAAGAAAATATACATGTTTTTTAGACTGAAAGAATTTTCAATAAAAAATAAGCGGTTGATCGAAATCACAATAGATATATATTTATATTCTATTTACTCGTAATTTTGGCCTATAGTATCTACATAATGGTTGAAATGGATTTAGTGATACTTAAATGTATGAGAACCAAATAATTGTATTTCAAGTAAACAGCCTTCTTATTACATACGTCATACATAAGTTAACAAATACTTCTGACTAATGAAACTTAAAATTGATAATATAATTCGAACGAGCGAGCAAAGAATATTACTCACCTGGAAATATAGTTATTGCTACCATTAAATAACCACTAATCAATTATATGACTAATAATGACCAAATGACTAACTTTATGACAAAAGGAGAAGCGTCACAATATAAATCATAATAAAATAAATAAACATAAATATGAACGGCAAATAATCGAAATAGAGTACGAGTTATATCTAAAGTCTTGTGAAGTGTTTTTATATATGAACATAAAAAAATTAACGAGCATATAAATAATTAAATATTGTGACTGAAAAACAAAACATTATTCTCTTCTCGAAAGTTAGGACACTGGGACCTATTGTGGGAATACATCTTTACTAGCTTTTTCGTAATTCAATGGCGGCTTTTTCAGTGTGTGAGGTCTATGAGTCAACCAGGGGTGCGCGTCGACTTTGTATGTTTATTTGTCTGACTGAAAAAAATACCCCTCAAAGTTTGAGCCCTTTGAGGGTGT
Source organism: Eudemis profundana (assembly GCA_947034925.1). Taxonomy (NCBI): domain Eukaryota; kingdom Metazoa; phylum Arthropoda; class Insecta; order Lepidoptera; family Tortricidae; genus Eudemis; species Eudemis profundana. Next base: position 17,931,792 of record OX344808.1, on the reverse strand, counting down.
TTTTTTTAGGAAAATATGAGTTTGAGGTTAAATGACAAAACACGTCTCTATTCTTTTTTCATGTTCTCCAACATATAATGAAACCAGTAATTAACTAGAAACTTGCTTGATTTTTTTTTTCTGTAGAGGTTGGAGGGTTTAGTCACTTTTCATTACTTTGAAGGACAATATCTTCTAAAAAGTTGAACTTGGGCAGCTAAAAAAAATACGTGTTTGCTATTTTAGACTACTCTATAACATATATCAAAATATCAGTTGGGTACCCTTCCTTGTTAGTAGTACTACTGTTTAGCATCACTGCACTCTGTTCCAATGCTATATTATGCTGTTATCCACTATCGGAACAGTGTAACATAATCATGTTTATGAATGGTTTTTAATAATCATTAATAGCCATTCATAAATCTATACAAATAACCAGTCAACAGTCTCCTTAAATCTATTTAATCCAGTCATCGATCGTCTAATTTTAAATCACCGATACTAAAGCTCTAATAAAATACACATCGCGTAACAACTGACCATAAATTCGGAGCAAAAATGAAAAGTCCTTTATTGTCTATGGCGCCGGTCTCTATTTATTGCGACGCGTCAGAATAAATCCTACAATCTCCACACAAAGTTAGAAAATCAGCGGAAAGAGGCGCCACCATCTACGTAACTTGAATTTTAGTAGTAATAGCGATTAGTTCCAGTTTTATCCACCGGCATAAGCTTCCAAGTTTATTAATGCGTATACGCTAGACCTTATATATATGTTATTAAGTTCTAAAGTCCAATGGTTAAGGTGTTTTTTGTATGGTTTTGCGTAGTAGACAGAATCGTGACGCATCTTGGACGGAGTCCAGGGTGTCCGGGGACATTGCCAAGGCTAGAGGCCTTGAAATGTTGAGGTTTTTGCCAAAATTGGAGATTGGATGGCTTTTGACTTTTTTGGGGAAAATTGGTTATAAATAGATTCAAAGGAGATATACCTTAAGTTGACCAGATGTAGAACTGTCAATACCTTTCCACAGATTTAGGATCAAGGGCAGCGTATTGAGAGAATTGTAATTCAGTTAGGTTTCATGTCCGTTCTATGACAATAAAGCTCTTAAGATAATGCCGTGGAGTTGTAATTTATCACGCTGAATAAGAGGGGCGCAGATATCTGTCGTATACACCATATGTCATATACCCTATTCTATCATGTATGTTAATCCCTTTTATCGTGTATCTTTTAGATAATTATGAAGCCTTTACAGTCATCAATACGTTATTTGAAGTTTGAATAAACTGACAACCTCCATTATAGGTTCTACAGACAGTTTCCATTTGCCATGTTTCGATATTTCTATTAATCCTTGGCGTGGTCTGTGCTTGGCGTATTTAGTTTTTCTTTACGCATATTTCTCTTTAAGCTTTCGCAACTTCTGGCAAGACGAATTGTCAACTTTTTAAATATGATCTGCAAGTACAACAAAACAATAACAGTAGTGATAACTGTGTATATTTCATAATGTTCATTGAAAATTAATTCCACCCGACAAGGCGCGTTGAAACAGTATAAAGAGTTATTAGATTATGCGGCGAGCGCGCGCGCACTGAACCGGACGCACACGCGTCAAACTAATGAGTTATAAACAACCTATAGAGACCGTTTAAATATAGGGCATGCTTAGCAAGTTTTCACTTTAAAGCAAAGCTTAACTAGCTGGGCATTTGTGGCGTGCACTTAATAAAGACAAAAAGACATTGCCTACCCACTCATTTCTTCCCTACTAAGGGTAGGAGGGCGGAAATTAGTAAATAGGCAGTATCTTGACGCCTACCCTACCATTCTAATTTCTAACGCATTGCCCTTTATAGGGTATAGGGTAGAAATAAGAGATTAGGCAATATCTTTTCTTGTGTCTTTATTGAGTACACGCCCCTACTGGGCAGGGTCCATTATCAAGAGGCCTATATCAAGCAGTGGATGTGTTTCGGATAATGATTACCAAATTTAGATTCAATTTTAACATTCTAGCCTATGAAAATAAATAACATGTTTGTTCAGTGTGCGACCGTGCGTTGTGGATGCTTTTGGAGGAGACATACACCCTTCTCCCTCCTCTCAAGCAATGTATTGCTTCAAAATAATAATTTATATGATATACTATAGGTTACAACCTATAATAATAAACTATAATTATTATTTTGATTCATTGCCCAGGTGCCGTAAATCATTAAATTAAATAGTCTTTAATATCAATACTTTACTGTTATAACTGTTAGTTAGTGTACTTCTATTTCTTTTTAAACAGGCTGTGTTTGCCTGTAAGTAGTTATACATCACATCATCACGTTATTATTGGCTGTATAATTTAAATGTGTTAACGTAATAACCATTGGGCGACCTTAATAAATGAAATAAAGATAGAAATCATATACTAAAGATTGTATTTTTTCGACTTAACTACGAGCATAAATAGGTGCTGTTTCGAAACGAAACTAGCGTATCGCTTACCTATATCTATTCAATTTGCGAATCGATGATATAGTTTTCCAAGTTACATATCCCTCAATTATATTCCCCGGATATCCGGTACAAATTGATTTTCCAACCGACGGAAGATTCAATGTAGCCTGGCGTCTCCGGAATAACAATTCTGGACCACATCCAACGTGAAATTGATACTTTATCGAGTATTTTCTTTATTGCTGCGAGCTCCTGTGGCTTTTTAAGAGCAGGCTCTTTGTTTTAAACGCCTCAAGGGGGCCGTGTGAACAAGATAGTGTGAACAAACAGAAAATACTGTTTTCTCACATTTTTATTGGTTTTAGGAGTGCGATATTACTAGCAAGGTGAAAATTGAAAATATAGTAAAAACTCACATGTGATTTTTTTTTTTATTTATTTAAGGTTCATCAACGACAGTTTACACTTATACAATTCAGTAACAACATACAATAATTTCGATGAGTAGTGTAACAGTCACTTAAAGATAAACACCTCATGCATAACAATGTGAAGATTAAGTTAGATTAAGAGAATACAAGTTAATTATGGCTGAGTATGGTAGCTCTTAAAAATGAGACAAGTTAAAACTAACCAACTAGCTAAACCAATAATAAACAGTGCACCTGTGTAGTGCTGTTAAAAATTTGCGAAGTAGGTAGTAGGTCATAGTGGATATCCGTGAGGTCACTGCAGCTGTTTGCGACCTTACATAACCTACAGATTGGTGAATTTCTGATCATCACATCATAATCTATGCTGCAATAAAACCAGGTACTTATGTTCTTTCCGTGATAGCTGATGACGTTCATTATGAACTTGACTATATCATAAGCATATTAAAGTTCATAAGTAAAAAAAAGACAACCCTTGTTGCACCCAAATAAAAAAAACTCAGATGCAGAACGGTTAAATTTACAGAGACATGAATTAAATATCAGAACGACGAACGTATCACACTTATAATGCAAGTACCTACTGCAGATAATATAGAGCACCAGCCAAATCAAAATGTTACCAGATAAAATATAAATCCGACCTGATTCCCGAGGTTGCCGCACTGCATGGTAATTCAAATTCTTGCCGTCAATATCGTCTGTAATAAAATTTGATACATGAACTATAGCTTGGCAACTTCGTTGGTGACACTCGCATGTGTGCTTTTTGTTATGTGCAGCCGTAATTACTATCTTGTCGCACTAATGTTGCTTTTTCGCAAGGGTTGAATGTTTTTTTTAACGATTATCTAAATCTCGATGGTGTAGTACTTAGACGTATATGTAACTGACAATTAGTATAAGACAATCACTGGGTACTAACGGATATAAATATGATGAAAAAAGAAGAAAAAAAGTCGATAAATAAAAGTCTCGGGTGTTCGTTTGTTAAGACTGTTTATCATAGCTTTTGAGGTTATCTACTTATTTCTAATCAAGAAATTTGAATATATACGTTATCTATATTGCATCGCATTGTTGCATAATATAAACATCGATATCGAGACGGTCGTTAAAAAAAACATTCAACCCCTACGATAAAGCAACGTCAGTGCGACAAGATAGAGTCTGTGCGGAAAGAGAATAGGCGTGGCAAAAAACGGAACTAACCTAACCAGTATGGCCACAGAACAGAAAATACGGCACATACGGTAGAAAAGCATTACAGCACCCCCCAAAATTAATCCTATTCTCTTTCCGCACAGACTCTAACGGGGTGTAGTTATTACTAGTTCACCTGTCACATTACATTAAAGACGACATTGCCGGCGGAGTTCTGAAATAACTAACTGGAGTCATCCCAAAACTTCCAAACGCTACATTTTTAGGCCACGACCTCATTGCATTTGGGGTAAAATATCGATTAGTGAGTCAAGTAACATTGGCGATAGGGGACTGTTGCACCCCTGTTTTGATGCTCCACTGACTCACAAGGGTACAGAGTTGCCAATAAAGGCGACATCTTCAACCTTACGTCCTGGTAATATGGTGTGGGCATAGCGTTGGACATAATGGCGTTCAAATATTTGCCCATTAGCAATATTAAAGACGCCGCAGAAACATGTGAAACTAAATAGTTTGTCAACAGTGACACATAATTATAGGTATAATTATACCAAAAGCTTTGAAATTATGGGAACTCCGTGTAAACATCTATAGTTCAGAATAGCAATTCAAACCTAAGTATCTAATTCTAGAACCATGCAATTTTGAATAGGACTTTTTATATAACACAGGTTAGCACTAAGAAGAAATAAATGTTTTTACCCGACTGCGGCGAAGCCCAAAGGAGGGTTATGTGTTTGACTTGTATGTATGTATGTATGTCCGTTCCTGTGTCCGCTCGTAACTAATCAACGGCAAATCCGATTTTGAAAATAAAATCCGAAAATAAACAAAATGGCGGATTGTATGCAGTTTCAAAGTGCACCGCGGTCGGGTTTTTTTTAGTAAAAATGTGGTTATTTGAAGAATTGTTTTAATTGTGTTCATCAAAGTAGAGCTGCTATCATATAGATATCCCATGGACATAATATGGATAAGTCGATGGATGCGGTCTGCACTGGAGGAGTAGGTCTCTGTGGGAGAGACCTACTCGTATGTCCAGCAATGGACGCCGGAGGCTGATTGATAGACAAATAATGTTCCCTGACCTAATAATGTTCCAAGGACAAATCTCTGCCAAATATTAAACTCATCGTTACTCATAACCACAAAAACGATTCATAACCTACTAGTACGTTAATAAACATACGAGTAGGTTATGAATCGAGAAGCGTTTACAAAAACACTTCACATAGACCCTTTACGTGAACAAAATAAACTAAAAACGTTTTCCATAGTTCAATTTGCTCGCAGCCTTTGATCCGTTGAAAGGCGATGGTAATCTATTCAGATTCCATTGGCCCGTATGGAGTCTTTTCAAGTCGGCTAGTGGGGCAGAGCGGCGAAGGGTTATGAAAGGTTGTTTTTTAATAACCGTTATTGACATTGCGTAGCACATGTATGTATAGCTAGACTTTGTAAAGATTGAACCTTTGAACTGGGTGCTCGACAGAGATTGGTCAGGGAATCGTGTAGTTAAATACTCGCTATGACCGTATCAAACAATTCGGTTAATATTAACACACAACACTAGTGTGTTGTATGTGTGTCTATATAATTATAGAACAGCTCTGAAAGGAAAATTATTATCCTTCTTTTTTCTATAATAATCAAAAGAACATAAGTACATTCCAGTGGCGTGGCGTAAAAGTTATCCTTGGGCAAGCCGATGCAGATTTAGCGTACATTTTCCTTAAGAGCTGTAGAATAAGGTACTCAAATACCTGATATTAGGCAAGCCGGTAAGAATCGAGTTCTTTGGATGCCACGCTACTGGTGCATACCTACGTAGGAATATTTAATGCCATATTTTAGGAATGATGTCAGACCAAATTTGCAAATAACTTATACCAAAATTCCCTAGCCCATAACATTCAGGTTAGCTTTGTGTTAGCCTGGCATTATGTGTTCAGCTGCTATATCACAAGCAAGAGCCGGGGAAATTTAATTAAAACTACCACTACCATACGTGGGAGTTGCATATTAAGTGCCAGAGAGGGACAGACTATTGTTAGGTACACGGGCATAATCGAATAGACTTTGGTCTGAATAAAAACGTGAGAAAAGAGGTTTTAATTAAAAAGGCGAGGAGTGGAGTCGCTTATCCGGACAGTCTGTCCATACAATTCGTCGATAAAGTGGACACTTCTACGTGAAATGAAAACGCGCGTATACGTACGTACCACTGGCGTGGCGTAAAAGATATCCTTGGGCAAGCCGGTGCAAATTTGGTGTATATTTTCCTCAAGAGCTGTAGAATAAGGTGGTCAAATGCCTGAAATTAGACAAGCAGGTAGGAATCGAGTTCTTTGGACGCCACGCCCCTGGTACGTACCATATGCGCGTTAATATTGGTATTGGTATTACGATGCCATTTATTTCTGTTTTGTGTCAGAAATGAAAAATAATCACACATAAACCTTCTACGATAGAGTACAGCTTCAGCATAATTCTGTAGATATACTGTACGTTTACACTTAGTTTTCCACAATTCTTTCGACAAATTAGTCGAAAGCAAAGCACAGGCGACTAGCCGGCGCCGGGTGAAGGAACGCGTTATGGTCATGACGTCACCGCTTCAGGACAATCACGCAAGACGCCTGAAGATTTCAGTACGATGCCTTTTAAGATCAATTTAAGACGCGGAAGATCTGATAGAAAAGATAATTGTGAGGAAGAGAATAAGGAAGGCACAATGCCAGTATACATCTTGTACCTAAGCTAATTGACAACTTAATTTTGCCACTGATCTTCTTTTTCTTGTCTGAGAGCAGTATCTAAGGGTCTTCCGACATCTATCGACGCGGACTCGACTTAAGTCGGTCAGAAAAAGCTTACGTCCTCCCAATAACAGCGATGATCTGGTTAAGGCTGCTGGCTCACGGTGGATGCAGATTGCTTCCAACCGAACTAATTGGAAATCTATGGGGAGGCCTATGTCCAGCAGTGGACATCCTATGGCTGAAATGATGATGATGATGAATAACAGCGAAAAAAAACCGTCGTTCGACTCGGCGCGCGCGGCCGATCGGTGCCGACGTCGCCTTTTTCGTTCTAAGGCAAGTAAGCGAGTAAAGTTGGGCGAGTAGCATTAGCATTACATTGCGGATCTGGAAAGGTCGATTGATCACAGTGTGCCTGGTCAGCCCGCAATGAACTATTACTCGCTCAACTTTACTAACTTACTCGCCGGCAGTGGGACCAGTGCCTAAAGATCACATCTAAAACTTATCTTTAGTCGATGACACCACGCAGCAAGCAAATAAAAATAAGCGTCCATTTTAGTCCCAACTGTTCAAACATCGCGTGTTAAATATGAAAGGGCAGGGATTGGCGGCAGTTGATGAATAATACTTTCTAATGGCGCGATATATCATTGGAACTGAAATATGGCGCCATTCTTACACGTCATGTTTAACGGGGAACTGGGTAAGGGGGGAATGGTTTTGAAGACATATTTAAGTAACAAAATGTGAAGACAGAAGTCGGATGACTAAATTATATATCTCGATACATTCTATATTGTAAAAACATATAAGTATAGACAAAATGAGAACCGAAAAATTGGGTCTTATCTGTTATACGATTTTAAGGATAACAATCTCGAAACCGATAATTGTGAATCGTTCTATGTTTAATACGTAAAAAGCGTACTAAAATAAGCGAACTTTAAGAAGTAGCTGAGAAATCGTACTTATCTCTCCGTGCAACGTCCATCACGCACAATCACCTTACTTTAGAGGTAGTCTATAAAACTTTTAAATCAAAAAACCCCGATCGTTGAGCATCTGCTCAAAATAAAATGTTGATATCAATACTTTTGTCTAATTTATTCACCAATGCTTTCTACTACTTTTTATCTCAGAACTTCTAAATTATAAAAATAAACTAGTCCTATTACCCTTAAAATAAAGAAAGTGTCCTTATAAAATACCCAAAGAGCCAGAGAATGTTTAGCTATATGCCTCCAGTCAACTAGCAGAACTAGAGGTACATTTACTTCTAGTTCTGCTAGTTGACTGGAGGCATATTGTACTATCAAATAATGATGTCGAAATCGTATGTTGTTTTAATTATTTAGGTACTGTTTCTGTTGTAGTTTATTATTCTTAAATCATTAGTGAATAGTTACTTGTAACGTTCAATGTGAGTGATTCTGTGGGGATGTGTAAGAAGCGTTTGTCCTGGCGTATGTCGTCACACGACCATCGAGTAAAACTAGAAGTGAAAGTCCATTACTTGCACTACAAAACAAATTGTATTAAAATTTTACATTAAATAAATATCAAGTATTATAGCTTAACAGAAAATGTTTAGAATGCCTGCTTCTGTGTCCCTCTAGAGTCTATTGTTAACCGGTATGAACTATATGTAGAGATCCCTCTAACCCCGCGCCGCCCTTGGTCGCGTGTGGTTGCGCAGAAAATGAACTGTGCCGATCCTAACCTATGCCAAAATACCGCGAGTGCACTGACGACGGGTGATTGGTAACTTAAAGTACCTATAACATGTATGCATGTTCTTCAAATTTTTTTTTAACATTTCATTGTTTACCGATGATTCTTTCAGAGGTCGATTTCGAAGATCTTCCTTAACTAGGTTTGCCAGTCCATCTTGTGTAAGGCTGACCCATTTTTACAGCGAAAACGCAAGATTGCACAACAGCTCCGTAGCTCCTAAAATGTAGGCGTAAGGACATGAAAAGCATTTTTAAATATTCTTTGTTTGAAACTTATAAAGGAAATACATAACAATGTAGCGTATATTCTCTAAGCTTAGTCTATAAGGCTCTGAATCACATTACCATTACATCATACACACTACCTATACAATATATAGTCATAGAGCTCCACTTGTTGTGTTCGAACATAACCCCTATTCCATATGATATAATGCGCAATTTAGTATGCGGTGAGTGTAATGTTATTCAGATGACTTTGCTTATTCACATACATGCAAGAGGATTTTTGCTTTCAAGAAGCTTCTAGTGGCATTAGTTGCTTAAAATGTGGCTGTCGCAACTTAGTTATTTTATGGGTTGTGCCACGAAATTTAAATTCATAAGCGTAATAAAGATCAATCAAACTCGTGCGTCGTTTATTATGATGAAAATTCAAACACATAGATTTTTAACCCCCGCGCAAAAAGTGGGGTGTTATAAATTTGACTGCTAAAGGGCGTGTGTCTGCCTTTTTTCTGTGTGTCTGTCTGAGGCACCATAGTTATTAAACGGGTGAATGCGGTTTTTTTATTTGAAAGCAGGTTTTCTAGTGATGGTTCTCAGAGAACTTCCATCCAAATCTGTTCAGCCGTTCATGAGATATTCTAATTTGAAATGAAACGGAAAGTAGATACTTTAGAGATGTCATTTATTGAACGTCATCCGAAAACTAGCACTATAAAGAACCTTTTTTTTCTTCTGTCTATTCCTTTACGGAACAGACTGTAAATGCGCTCAAAGAGGAAGGTCGTAGACAGAGATCAAGTTTACGACCGTTCATTGTGGAAGTCTTTGAGGGAAACCTATGATAAGTAGTTGCCCTCTCCGCACTGAAATCATCATTTCGGTAGTGAGACAGATCTACTACCTCATTGAACCAACTCGCACTACTACACTACACACATAGGTAACATCCAAATGCATTATAATATTTCCTCATCCCGTTATCTTCGCCATTGTGCATGCTTCTAAGCACCGTTGTATTTCTATTAGTCATACATTCTAAAGTACCCTCGTTGTAGCCAACGCGGCCCTAGGGAGGAAATAAAGATAAACAAAGTAAGTCTTACTGCTAAGTGCCACGAGTAAGTTAAACTATACTTTGGAGTGCTGTTAAACATAAACATGCTGTTTCTAGTTGAAAAAGTTTCGCAGACACTAATTAGGAAGTTAAAGTTGGCTTAAGATGTGTGGGTTGGACACTAAGACGTTACATTGTAAACTAAGGAATATGTACCTACTCCTCATTGACACATACACATATTATGTGGTCTCCAAAACATGATCTGGAGTATTTGTTTCTCTAGACCATTTTAGGCCAAATACAGGGTGCCTCTAACGATGGGGTTTTAAATGAAAGGATTCTACTCCTTAATCAGAGACAGTTTCGTTTTGCAACTTTTTAAAAACACGCCGCATTCTAATTTAATTTTTTTCGTACAAACATACAAAAAGTGAGATTTCAGTGCTTTTAGAATTGAACTTTGAAGATGAATTAACTATCTGTTTATCATCTGTTGGCTTCTAGAGTTAATGCAATGAATTTGCCTCGAAATACTGCGTTAGAAACAATAATTTCTGTCCACGACTTAGGATTCACCCTGTTTATCAATAAATCAAAGTGACGAGCGTACCGAGATAGGATTACGAACATTCATAGGCCAAACTATACTAGCAATGAGGTTGGCGGTGAATTTTTGAACTACACTACACACTGTGAGTACAGTACACGGGTTGTGCAGATCGGCAATAAACTGTCGCGGTGTCGGCAATAAAGTAACACTGCGGAATCGCTGTCGTTGTACACTCAGCCTGATATATTGAGCTGTGCACTGGCACATGTGAGCGACTTTATTGTAGCTTGAGTGTATTGGTTTATCTTTAATAAATACGGAAAGATTTCCAGGTTTTAAACAAGGAAGTGCCTAGTGGATTCCCACACACACACACAGCTTACAAAGTAGGTGAATATTTGTGTGATCAGGACGAGTAGTATATCGTCGTGTTGTACTTCTAGTAGGTAGCCATTGTACAAGCATTGGTTAGTTCCCCCCGTGCCTCTGCCCCTAACATATATGTTTATTTAATAAGCATAAAGTATAATAAAAGAATTCCTGATTCAAGGCAAAACGCAAACGTTCAAATAAGAAATAATATAATCTACGTTAGTAATGACATAGTTTGAAAGCAGGATACAACGATCAACTATTTCATTCTAAAGTCAGACTAATGACCTGGCGCTAGAATACTTAGAAACTAAAACAAAACCGCTTAAAATAATAAGCAATACGTAGTCACCCTAAAGCTGCTAGTACACTAGCACTTGAGCTCCGCGATTAAGAATTAGCGTTCAAAGAAAAGGTAAGTACTATCGCACTAAACCACAGAATAAGTAAAAGTACTATGTAAAGTCGCCATCAGATATATCTGAGCTGTCAGTGTACTCATAAATATCTGAACACGGCTCTATTTTCATAGCATTATATTTATGAGTACACTGACAGCTCAGATATATCTGATGGCGACTGTGCAGAAGTCTCTCTCTCTCTAACAAAACTGACGTTTGAGTCCGACCACCGGCCGGAACGCACCAGATCCGACCGACTCTCTCTATCGCACGGTCGCACGCTGAACAAACATGTTTTCATAGGCAAGAATGTTAAAACTGAATTTAAATTTGGTAAATCATTATTCCCACCACGCCTGACCCTACCTGGCTACCAGACACCACGAACAGCGTTACCACATCGCAGTAAAATGTGACCTAGTTGTTAAGTTTAGGACGCGTTATAACGTGTCCTCTTTCTGGTCACTGGCTAAGCCCCTCCGTGGAGGCAAAATTTGGTACAATCGAAGACACTGCTAACTGACCACTTGTCACCCTTATTACAATGTATTAAGGTCTACTGATGGTCACTTAACTGTGTCTTCGTTTGCACTAGTAACCGCGAGGCGAAATCGCGAAGTGAGCCACTCCTGACTAAACTACATTCAGAGACATACGAGATGTAGAGGATCCTTACGATATTTTACAGTAAACAAACTTAAACTAACGTATTTTCATTTAAAAATGTTAAATGTAATGTATAATGTTAAATGCTAGTAGTCCGCTTTGTATTGACATCCAATGTATGGGGAGGTCGCCAACTGGTATAGGATGGATTCCCTTGGTACAGTTGTATATTGGGTCAATCTGAGCTGATTTAGCCCGGTAGCCATGAACCCCCCCCCCTGGTGGGTAGGGAGGGGGGGCACTCAAAGTGACGCTTTACCTTGCTTCGGACAAAAAATTCTATTGACTTCAATTTGGCTACCACCTCATGTTTGGTATCGTTTTCGTATAAATCAGAGACGGCGAATTCAATTTCGATATAATTTGTATGAAATTTCATACAAAAAAACTCAGATTTTGATGAAAATATGAAAATTACACTTCACTTTTTTGAACAAAAAGGTGTATATTGAAAAAAATATGAGGGTTTTTGAGTGTAAAAAAATATTTTTAGACGGGAAATTTTATCAGCTTTAATATAATATATATTTTATGTAAACCTTATCATACAACATCAACCTGGAAAAAAATCAAACGTGCTACGCGATAGTCACGAAGTTATTTTTTCAACCCGTCTCTCTCAAGAAGGTCACATAATGTATATGTAGTACATGCATCATATTTCAGAAATGCATAAATGTGCATGAAAAAAGAAAAATAAAAAAGTGCACTTATTTTCCGAACTTCCATTATAAGTTGGTTTTTGATACAAAATACATGGAGTGCCAACTTAACTTTGCTGGTGACCTGTGCTTATAGTGTGATAAATCGTGAAAATATATTTGCTTTAGATCAAAACTCAAAAATATGTGTGTAACTATACTATAGTTGGCTATAAAAAACGTGTTTTAAACTACATTATCGTATATTATTGAATTATATCATCGTGTGTAATGAAATCAAACCAAATACCTGAAGAAAATAGTAGTTAACTTTTTATTTGATTCACCACTCGAGGTGGCATTTCCCACCACAATAGCACAGTTCAATGCACTTTAAGGATCTTTTTTGACAGTTGCACCTGCCACTGTAACGTGTCTTGCACTTGCACTTAACGAGTTCAGTAGGTAGTCAACTATGGCGTAAAGTTGTTGTTATGGGAATCCATCTCCCAGCCCCAGTCTTCTGGACCTGCCAAATTTTGAATGGTCACCACTTTTAGGCCCCATTGGTGTACACCCTGGTCAACGGCCCTTAACAGATGCTGCCGAAAACTGGCTTCTGTTGGAAAACTATATTCTGGCTGTCGATATTTTATTGAAAATAGTTAATTCTTTCGACACTCATTAAATTATGTACAATGGCTTAATCCGAAATATTTTTTACGTAATTTACGTCTAAATACGTAGTTACAATTCTAGCGACGCTGGTTTTGTTTATTCACTTATTGTACATTGTAATGGTAGATTTCTGAATCAATGGTTCGGCGTCTTCAATATTTCCATCCGCCAGCGTTTGGGAATCAGAAGTTACAGATGGAAAAGGATTCCATGTTTCGAAGGCAGTTTTTTTCCCTCTCCCGTTGAATGCTGGCTCAGTGTCGCATCCAGTTAAAGCATGGAATATTGGCAATGCTCTGGCTTTTTCTGGACCTAGAATAATACAAGATTAAGATGTTGACACGACAAGACACGGGTATGCACAAATAGGTACTAGAATACCTAAAGGATGAGGCAATTTCTTACGTGATAGTGAGAACCAATAAGAACTCTTCCTTAGTGCAACATAAGGATGTTGCACTTAGCTAATCTTACTATAAAAGTGCCAACTGAAAAAAAGAGCTAAATATCACGAACGGCATAACATCGACCCTTGCAACCATGAAAAGGGCCGACACAAGAATGCGCTATTCTTTAGGTATTCTAGTATTTGTGCTCACTCGTGTTTTGTTGTGTCAGCGTCTTAACCTTGTATTATTTCAGGTCCTGAAAAGCCAGAGCATTGCCAATATTCCATGCTTTAACTGGATGCGACACTGTGTCAATGTTCAATGGGAGAGGAATGATAACTGCCTTCAAAGCATGGAATCTTTTCCATATGTAACCTATGGTTCCCACATGCTGGCAGATGGAAATCCTGAAGACACCGAACCATTGATTCAGAAATATATCATTACAATGACAACACATCACACTTATATTATACTCGTACATCTGAAAGTTTGTGAAAATGTGTGGATGTTTGGAAATTTGGATGTTAGTTTCTAAATAACGGGGTAACAACTGGGTGGATTGATACATAGGACTTTTTACCCCGGTAAAGGGTTCCCTTGGGACAGTAACGGGGACAATGCGGGCGAAGCCACGGGTAAATGCTAGTGTACAATAAGTCAGTAGTAAACTAAACCGGCGTCGCTTGAATTGCAACTACGTATTTAGACGTAAATTACGTAAAAATATTTCAGATTCAGCCATTGTACGTTCACGGACTTTATTGTTAAGCCATTTAGGGTTTAGCATAATTTTCTCGTGTTATACACAATCTATGACACGATTAATGTAATTTGAACCCTAAATGGCTAAACAAAAAGTCCGTGAGTGTACATCGTCTAAGGAGTGTCGAAAGGAACTTTTTTAAAAAAAGATCTACTTACAGCTAGAATATATTTCTCCAACAGAAGCCAGTTTTCAGCAGCATCTGTTAAGGGCCGTTTACCAGGGTATACACCAATGGGGCCAAACAGTGGTGCCCATTCAAAATTTGGCAGGTCCAGCAGATTGGGGCTGGGATATGGATTCCCATAACAACAACTTTACGCCATAGTGGACTACCTACTGAACTCGTTAGGTGCAAGTGCAAGACACGTTACAGTGGCAGGTGCAACTGTCAAAAAAGATTCTTAAAGTGCATTGAACTGTGCTATTGTGGTGGGAAATGCCACCTCGAGTGGTGAATCAAATAAAAAGTTAACTACGATTTTCTTCAGGTATTTGGTTTGATTTCATTACACACGATGATATAATTCAATAATATACGATAATGTAGTGTAAAACACGTTTTTTATATTTTTACACACATATTTTTGAGTTTTGATCTAAAGCAAATATATTTTCACGATGTATCACACTATAAGCACAGGTCACCAGCAAAGTTAAGTTGGCACTCCATGTATTTTGTATGAAAAACCAACTTATAATGGAAGTTCGGAAAATAAGTACACTTTTTTTATTTTTCTTTTTTCATGCACATTTATGCATTTCTGAAATATGATGCATGTACTACATATATATTATGTGACCTTCTTGAGAGAGACGGGTTGAAAAAATAACTTCTTGACTATCGCGTAGCACGTTTGATTTTTTTCCAGGTTGAGGTTGTATGATTAGGTTACATAAAATATATATTATATTAAAGCTGATAAAATTTCCCGTCTAAGAGTATTTTTTTACACTCAAAAACCTTCATATTTTTTTCAATATACACCTTTTTGTTCAAAAAAGTGAAGTGTAATTTTCATATTTTCATCAAAATCTGAGTTTTTTTGTATGAAACTTCATACAAATTATATCGAAATTGAATTCCCCGTCCCTGATTTATACGAAAATGATACCAAACATGAGGTGGTAGGCAAATTGAAGTCAACAGAATTTTTTGTCCGAAGCAAGGTAAAGCGTCACTTTGAGTGCCCCCCCTCCCTACCCACCAGGGGGGGGGTTCATGGCTACCGGGCTAAATCAGCTCAGATTGACCCAATATACAACTGTACCAAGGGAATCCATCCTATACCAGTTGGCGACCTCGAGGTCAATACAAAGCGGACTATAGGCGTAACTTAAGTTGTTTAAATATCGTCTAACTAACCTAACCAAAAATAATATTTTCATGCCCCCCTAAAATTTCAACAAAAATAAGAAATACACAAACTATACATTTTGATTAATTCATAAAAAAATAGACTTTACTAAGGGAATCAAAATTTATGGGGTACTTTATTATATGCGCGAGTCCGACTCGCACTTTTCCGGTTTTTTAAATGTGAATTGGGTCCTAACCATGAATCTACTGAACTAACAATTAACTAACGAAATTGGTATGTTTGGTCAGCTTCACTGCCATTGCAAACCTGTTTGCAGGATTGTAAGCCCCCCACTTGGTTGGGAATGCTATTAATAGTACATTGTGTATCAAGGGCGGTAGGTAAGGAATTACAAACGAGTGTTTGTTACAAGGCCGAGGCGAAGCCGAGGGCTTTAATAACACGAGTTTGTAATTCCTTTACCGCCCGTGGCACACACAATGTTTTTCATCACACTTGTGTTGTGAGGATATCTAATTAAAATTAACCTTACTTAACCTAAATAAAATTGTAAAACTGACAGTGACATTAGTGACATATCCATAGACAATGCGAAACGTTCGGAAACCATAGCGGTACAGACCTAAAACGGTTGATTTTATAATTGCAAAATACTGAAATACACTATTGAAACATTTAATTAATGTTACAGAAATATGTGTTTACATGTACCTATTTGCAATAACAGTTCTCTTTAATTAAATATTTCAGTGATAAAAGTTAAAAAAGTAAGTTGGTAGTTTCCTTTGAACATGACAAATAAGAGTAAAACAGAACCAGCGTTTCGAATTTAAAAAGAAAACCATTACGCCCTAGGGCGTAATAGCTCATTTACGGCCCGCAAAACCTACGCGTAATGCACCATTTTCGAGCAAGTGTGATGAAAAAAAACTCACATAGCTCATAGATCAGGGTTGGAAAAAAGAACATCTCTTCACGTCAAATATTAATAAATTTAAATAGTGTAATAACAGCTTAATTCCTGTAGACAACCTACAAAAAGAATGGCGCGGCCACGGTCTGGCGAATGTCCAAAAGCAGAGCACGCGCGTTCGGGCGCGTGATACGCCCAGAGATATTGCAGTTACGATTATCGCTTCTACTGCAACTGCATTTTGCGTGTGTTATACTCACACTGGACAGTAACTTTGTAGTTTATTAATATTTTCACTTTTTTTTCGAAAAAAGAAATTTAAATTTAAGTATGCAAATAAAATTGATTCAATTGTGTATACCTACGTAAAACAGATAAAACACTTAATTCCCAAAATAAGAAAAAAAAAACAAAAGAAAAAAGGACGAAGTGTGACTGTCACTGTGATTAATATGCGTTAAACTCATTTAAATAAAATACATCGATGATACTGCTTACGTGTTGTTGTATATTATGTGTCATGATATTATTAAGTTGATTTTATCTAATCTAATGGTAATTTCAAATACAGTTTTAATATCCCGCATTATTTCCAATACAAATCACACCTACACCGAGCAAGAGATCTTAAACAAACCTCAATTAGCGAACCCAATCACGTGTCCACAGAATACTACTAATAACATTCCCATTACATTAGGGTGACGGACGGACAGCCTCCGAATATAGATAAGGTGGTAGAGGAAGTGTTGGCTTCCTGCAACGTGACGTCCGTCGCAGATTGCACTTATAGGTTCTGATTTAAGAGACTTAAGTATTGTCTTCCCATATAAAACTGGTATGCAACTACACTTGCGGACATTTTCTATATAATTGTTCATAGAAAATCACCCGAATTCATAGTACCTAAATATTTTTTAGCATTCCTTTGGATACATTCCCTATTAAAGAGCATTAAACGGTTTTTGATGCTTTCCAAAACTCGTTCTCGTTCTCGTCTCGTCTACCCCACCAAGTGTTCCAAACCGTGCATCACGTAACATTCCGAATTGATTCAAAAAACGCCATTACAATTTCCATATCTGTGTAAAGATGGGTAATTTTAAATGTATTGCCCCGACAGCTGGGGCCAATAGCTGTTCGGAAATCTATGGAAATGCCCAATGAAAGTAACTGTCGAGAGCTCGCGCAAGTCCTTAGATTCTTCTACGAATTTAAACCTTATTCCCGAAGGAGCAAGATCGGTTTTCCAAGCTGCATTGTTATTAGAATGGAGTTTGAGAAAGTAGTCGTTTGCTATGTAAATGCGCAATGCGTCATACTATGTGCAGACTCATGAATTATGGAGGCTGCCCAGGGTTGCCACTTACCAAATCTTTTGGCAATGATAACAGCCGCAATGGATTTGGCGTGTTTTTACATCAAAACCACTTCTTGGTAATAGATAATATTTTAGAATTATGATGTATTTATTTCCTGGTTAAACACATACAAATAAATGTATAATGTATTTAGCAATAGGTACAGCCAAAAGCACAAAAGCCGAGAAGGTAACGTAAATATGTGTACAAGGAAATGTAATTTCATCTTTTTCCTAAATTAATAATAATAGGCTACTTTCCTGACAGATCAAATCAGTTACTTTTTATAAAGTGTCAAAGCGCTCAGATAGTATGAAGTTTGTATGGAATAAAAGTGAAATGACGTCATTTTAGTCAAACATCAAATCAACTTCTTATTTATAAGTTTTGATCTTTTAAAAATCGTTTAAAACGTTAAATAGGTGATGTTTAGTTCATTTTTGCAAATTTTCGAAAGCTGATTTAATGGCTAGCGTGTAGTAATATATATTGACTACAGGCAAATACCCTATTGCATCAAATAGGCTATTTTCCTGATAAATAAAATGAGCTTCTGTTAATGAAGTGACAAAACGCCCAGATAGATGTATGTAGATTTTAAGAGAAACATACTTATCTCGTCATTATTCAATATGGTCAAATTTATATTTTTTTCCCAATGAAATTAAAAAAGTGTAGAATTATAAATTACCTCATTTATATTTATTCTACAAGAAATATTGTACCTAATACGACATTACTGTTACATTACAGCACAACCCTAGCCTGAACTGCGGCAGAGAAACGTCGTTACAACTCCTTCCTCTACTTTATGAGTGATACTACTCCTTTATACGTTTACGCAGCAGGTTATCGATGATTTGGGACTATAAAACAGTGTACTGGTGAGTGCAGATTCCGACTAGTTCCCCTTGTTTTTGATATTCTTTCAATGTCATTCTCATTTTTGTGTACACAATCATTACCGAGGATGTCACTACCGTGGCTTTCATTGCTCTTTCTAAACGTTCGGCCTAACCGTCATAATATCATGAATTCTTTATATCATATGGATGAGTGAATTCATGATAGTATTCATTTATTTTTATCAATTAGAAAGAGTAATAACGCCCACGGTAGTGACATCCACTCCACTGTAGTGACTATGTGCACAAAAATGAGAATGACCCTAATAGTTAACAAATACCATTGACTTTTTAGGAAAGATAATCCGTCTGACCTAACCTAACCTAAATCAAATAGACTTAAGCAAAAAAAAATTAAAAGTCTTTCGTTTAAACTGGAGGAACATAGGGTTAGGGTGAGGGTTTTAGGGGTCACGGAACCCTAAAAGTATAGCTGCATGTATTAAGTTAAATATAAACAAAGCCGCATGTACTAGCAGCAGTAACAACTGAAATGGCGAAACTTGTATCACGGTTGCAGCGGACTAAGTTTCCGCACTACACTCGTACATGTTTTCAACTGTCAAACTCCATTGTTGCAGCAACACTTCGGTCGTGCTAATACGAGAGGTTGCGTGAGGGGAATCCAGCGATTTGTTCCCTGATTAATCGTAGCTAAGAAAATAAAGACTTCAAACCCTATTTAATGAAAAATAACTGTGTAAAACGTCGGTCCAGAAACAACTATCAACATTCACACACATTTCCATCCCTTTTGTCCGTGATTTTTTTTATCAACTTTATTAATTCCAGTGGAATGGCCATACGGTAGAGATGTCCAATGACAACAAAAAATATCGCGATGAAAAAAACGTTGCAAATTGCAATCGGTTCATTATTCCTGAAAAAATGGCGTGACATAGAAAAACGCGAAAAAAACGTCTCCTTTTCTAGGTCGGTTAATAGGTTAATGTATAGGTAGGTATCATTAATAATTTAAAGATGTATAGCACAATATAGATATATGTCATACCTATATCCTCCTCTGTCTTATATGCGTATTATCATTCCATTCATACCTAAAACCCAATTACAATCATAGAATACACACATAACAAAAATTGAAAATCACACAGGCGTAACCTGAGCTTTGTTTGTTGCTAGAACGTGGCCCTCTGGAACAGGGCTCGGAAGCCGGTATTTGCTCCATACAAAAATACCGGTATTCTTTCCGTTCTTATCGTTCTTTGGTTTATTATTTCGTTTTTTAACCAGACAATCTAATAATACGAAATCATGACTTAAATACATTACTGAGCTCTACATAAAAAGCATAAAATAATTCAAAATATTGGGCTATTTCGGGGTTTTTGCAAAATACCGGTTTCAAGCCCTGCTCTGGAATAGCAGACGCAGGTTCGAATCCATAAAGATAAGGTAATTTTTTAGATTCTGTATTTATGTCGCAAGAACTGTTTCATGTGCCACCCGACCCGATATCGGTGATCTAGCCGATCCCCCGACACGTCTGCCGACGGATCCGACGACTGGTCGCCGTCTGGCGAGGTTACTGCACTCTATGACTCACTCTTACCTATACTATGTTACTGTGTTTAGGTCTTTATACTTCACCTTGATATTTAATATTGTACCTTCAATGTACTTTGTAAGCTATGGTAGCCAAGGGGTCCGGACATGCGCCTTTCAAACAGAGTTCGTGAGTTCGAATCCTGGCTGGTACCAATGAGGTTTTCGGAACTTATGTACGAAATATTATAAGACATTTACCAATAGCTTTTCGATGAAAGAAAACATCGCGAGGAAACCTGCATACATCCGCGAAGAAATTCAAAGGTGAAGTCAGAATTATAGCATAAAATCATATACTGCTAGACGGTCAAAATATAATATCGCGGACCATAGGTATACTTCTTATTTTGAAGGACCGTCTGCAGCTCCACTAAGGCGGAAACGAACGTAGCGGAGAGGAGACAAAAAAAACACTTTTTTGGTAACGCGTGGTAACGCATTGGACACTAAATTGGAGGCGCCATGGGGACTGGTAACGCAGTGGTAATTTGAGTAAGAAATGAGACTGTTTTGTTATAAAAAGCCCAGAATATCGAGAAAAATCATAAAAATCATAATAAACATTGAGGCCTGGCTGAGAAGAGAACTAACGAAAAACTGCACTAAAAATATTACGAGAATTCAGCAATTTTGTAAAAGTGCCTTTATATTTTCATCTCCATTTTAGGCACTAAAAAGAATTTTGGCCCTTTTCAGATATTATACAATGTACCTATAACAACAAGCTAAAAGGATATCTTCAATACAACCACTTTTGTTGATCCATGCATTATAATTGGATCTAAATATACCTACCTACTTGCTCATTAATATATCTGGTAGTGAGTGGAAACAATTTTCAAAATTTGAAACAATTAAATACGCGGGCGTGTACATATTTATGAGAAAAAACTCCAGTATACGTTTAAAATAATATCTACAGTATTGTACCTATACACAATAATTTCAAAACTACTTCAAATTTCTCAAAAAGAGCGCTAAAAAGGGTGAAATTTGGAATAAAATTACAAGTAGGAATGCGTAATTATGCATTATGTAATACAGGACCGGCCAAAAGTAGGTATATCAACGTTGTATCCTATGTTACGAATAAAAATCGCTATATTTGGACAGACTTTCTCATCGGTCGTCCAAGGAGTCTACATACTACCTACTACGCTAAATGTTTAATGAAATATTAAAAAAGTTTTGTATTAAAAACGTGAAGGTGATATATCTTTGCAATACAAAGTAAAAAACGTATGCTTATACTTCAGATTGTTTGTACCCTTCATAGATTATTTATACGTTCCTGTAGTCTGACCTATAAAAACATTGAAAAGTGCGGTTCATTTCAAAGACTTCTGTCAGCACGCAAAAAGGTTGTTTACAGTAAAATTAACATATCTCAAAGTGACCCCAGTTACCTGATTAGCCAATGTGCACCATATTTAATGAGAATCTACGACCAACTTGTATTTGCCGATAGCTAAATTACTGAAGTGCTCGTATTTACAAATATCAAAGTAAATTCAACTTTAAATCCTTGAGATTAAGGAGTATTTTCACCGACGGCAGTTGTTTTGAAAGTTTGTTTATTTAGGTAACGCTCAAGGCGCTAAAGTCGAGTTATTTGTTTAATTTTCTCTATTTCCGATACCTTTACGAAGTTTCAGTCAACTGAGGTTGTATTAGAGAACCTTTCTGAATATTTGAACTGAAAGACATTACCTTTTATAACTACTAGGTGGGTGCGATATAAAATATCAATAATGCAAAATGTGAAACTTTTTTTTTATGAACTCTATAGTTTAGCGTAACTTTCAATCTCCTATCATCATCAAATGGAAACGTGACCGTCACTAGTTATATTTAGCAAGTTATTGTCGTAAAAGCGTTTCATTTCCACAGTTCAATATCCTTACTAAGGAAAATAGCACAAGGTC
Source organism: Eudemis profundana (assembly GCA_947034925.1). Classification (NCBI taxonomy): domain Eukaryota; kingdom Metazoa; phylum Arthropoda; class Insecta; order Lepidoptera; family Tortricidae; genus Eudemis; species Eudemis profundana. The sequence continues at coordinate 17,909,510 of OX344808.1, read as the reverse complement.
GTCAAGCATTTCAAGAACTCATTTTTAATGAAACGAAGATGGAGGGAAATCCAGCGCGCTTGCGTGGTGCGAACAGCTGGGGCCGCCATGTTTCTTTCCGAGGCATGTGCTTAGCGTACGATGCTTAAAACTACGCCCATTTTAACCTAGGCCATGTAGAAAATTCTAGAAAAAAAACATACTTCGTAGATAGCTTGCATTGCTGTTTTTTTAATTTTCGACCGATGAAGCAGACTTATGATAGACTTGTCAAACAGTAGCAAGTAGTAATTTTGTCTAGTAGAGCTTTTTTAGATTAAGAGGTTAATAACACTCATTACATCAGGAATTTGAGGAAATATGAATACATAAATAAGTATAACAGCGTACTTAGTTGGGAAAACGAATTTGGAGAGAGTTAGAGACCCATTCTTCATAGTCACTGGGTAAAAGAGTAATCCAATGATGCTCCAAACGCATGACGAACAGGATATTAAATGCTTTAGACATCTCAATGCTGTAATATCTAAATGACATTGAAAAATGCAAAGTATGATGACAACAAAACATGAAACCAAGTTATGTTAGGTCAGGGTTCCAAGCTCGCATTCACTATAGTTAATACAATACAGAATATGTTTTTTATTAACGAGGTACTTACGGCCGGTTGCTATGAAGTGTTCGGGTCAGCTTTTCTCATAGCTTGTCCCCGTTTCTCTGCGAACTCCGCACTCAGTCTATGTGCCTTCAATGATTTCGACATGTTCACTCAAACAATACTTAGATTAAACACTTATCAATAATACTATATTTGCTTAAAGCAATTCGTTGTCACGGCTTAATATAATATCACACACGAAGCTGTTTTCGGTAACACAAATAATTAAAGAGAATCTATTGATCACGCTTATTGGCTGGTGTATGCACGAGTTTCTAAATGAAATATCGTATTATTTTGTTAAATTCTAAGTTTAAAGACATTTGTATTGAATATAGACGGATTTTTAGGATGTTTCTTGTAGTATTTTTGGGTTAAATTGTTAGGAGATTTTGTTATGTATATACAGTATTTGGAACGAAGTTGCCGCGTATGAAAGGTGGCTTGGCGTAGCGCAGTACGCATGCGTGAAGGGTGGCAGAGAAGGGAGACTTCCCATTGTTGCCAGCTCTTTGATATAAAAAAAACTCCATACAATTACCGCAACATTAAACATTTCAGCTGCATTGATAACATTTAATTTTTATTACGGTGGCATAAAGTTAATAATTCTGCGTTTTTTAGTTTGTGGTCGTATAGATCGGTTCCCGCAAGGGGTAAGACATAAAAATCACAGCGTTATTATGTCATCGATGTTCACAGAATTGTATATTACGGGAATGGTTTTTTTCAATCCACGTTGCAAACGGCTGTGTTTGCAGAACATTGCTTATTCATTTTGCATAAATCATAGAGGGTGGTACATCATTGTTAGTTATTATTTTTGAACAAATTCTAATCCCAAATAATATTCTACTGTTAAATTTTGAATTTATAGCTAAAAATCTAAAGATTTGATCGTAAAGGGCATAGTAAAGTTTATAAGCTACAACTTCACGTCAAACTTAATGTATTACTCGCTCTGAATTAGGTAGAAACAAAGGTTGAATACAATGAATCATAGCGCCTTAAGACACTAAGTTTGCCTTATCTTTTATTAAGATGGCATCATCATCATCATCATCAGCCGGATACGTCCCACTACTGGGCACAGAGGCTCTTATGGATGAGAGTGAACGGGCTGTAGTCCCCATGCTGGCTCAGTGCGGATTGGAGACTTCACATACACCTGGGCTGCCATCCGTCCGGTTTTCCCCGGATTTGTCCTAGTTTAGAGAACATACGGGGAACATCCGGGTTCGCGATTCTGGCCCACGAGAGCTAATGCACCCCTTTCCCCCCCGGAAGCGAAAAAAAAATGCATTACCGTTGACGTGTCCGGATTTTAAGCTCCATTTTGAGCGCGCTTGGAGATGGCAGCCCTACATACACCTATAATTTACAAAGGGTAAATTCCTCGACTAAAGTTATACTTATCTAGATTAAAATTAATACTTAAATTACGCCATAAATAGACAATAAAAAACTTCCGTTACATTTTAATGGAATTGCCCCAAAGATATTGCGTAGAATTCATGTAAAAGACAGCGAAGTTGAAATCATCCTTTCCTTGCAGTTTGTTAATGGCAACAGCGGACAACGGAAGGTGGAATTAAAGCATAACCTTTGTACAATTTGATTATCACCAGAATCATAGATAATTTGGAGGAGTCCAGTCCAGATCCACACTTTTAATTTTAACTCCCAACCTATTACTATATTCGAATTTTCCATTTCCTGTGAGTCTTTGTTCATAATTTCTAAGTCGCATTCTAAACATCAACGTAATTAACTTGTCTATAGAAACCAATAGGAACCAGTCGGCGTCGTCGTCGCGGCGTCAAATATATTCTTAGTAAAGCCGGACCAGATTTGGATTACTGTTTCGTCAGGAGTAGTAGATACTCCGGTCATATGCTCTAAAACAAGCAAGCCGGTAGGAATCGGGTTCTATGAACGCCACGCCACTGATAGGAACTAAAAGTTTTTATGATACATTTTATTTTTCGAAACTTCCTAAAACGGTTAGCCTCTCGTATTACCGCAGAAAAAATATGGATTTTTATCAAAAACAACCAAATCAGATAAAAACCAGTCAACAAAAACATTACACAAAAACAATCAGATTGCAATTCACTAGCATCAATATCTACTTATGAGCACATGGTTATTGGAGTCGGATGCTTGGAAAAAAACAAGGGATGAGTGAGTCATAATCCTGCAATTTGGAAAATCAATAGGAGCCTGCATCGAGCGCTCTTAATAGTACCGTCGGCAAACACAATAAAAACAGAACACAGATTTTGAAAAATCGTATGTTTAAAAACAGCAACAGTTGCGACGAGATTTATTTATTGACACATCAACAAAACACAGACTAATACAAACATATAATAAATAAATTAGATGAACATATATAACCGTCTCTTCAATACCATTTTAAAAACAAATTCCTTTCCAAAATCCACGTCCACTCTATAGATTATCATACTTCTGCATAAAAAGAGGGACAAGATAGACATCGGGTATGTTAAATGCGACAAATATGTTACAGGAGCATTCCATGAAAACATCTACTTTTTGTCCCTTACGAAACACTATGGTAGCTACCCTAATTAGACTCCGACTGAAATTTCGGTTTCGGTTTCGGCCTAGTTTCAGCAAAAAAACGGGTTTCGGCTTAGTTTCGGTTTCTGTTGCCATCCGGCCGAATCCGGAACTGAATTTGAGGGGTTTCGTGCTGCGATCGGACACACGGTCTTTATTTAAAAAACACACGTAATTTATTTGAAATAGACAGGTAGTTAGAATATGTTATATATATAATCTATGATTTATCTAAATGACAGAGACTAAATGATTAATATGTTATTTAATAATGAAGACTGACTCATTATGATTGTAATTTTTTTGTTCCCACGAAAACATGACCTTATATGGAAGTTTCGGTTTCGGTTCTGGTTTCGGCCAAAACTGAGATTAAAGCCGAAATTCGGTTTCGAACCCTAAAGAACTTATTAGCTGCTAAGAAACACTACAATATTACTATACCGACATTCAGATTCCTAATTTGACATGTCAAAAGTATTAAAAAGGTAGTATCCCTTACGAAACGTTGTCGTGGAATGCTCCTACGTCGGAAAGTTAGGAAGGTTCTTAACTTTAGAACGAGTTTAGCCAAAGACTAACTCCAGGGGGAGTTAATCTTTGGCTAAACTCGTTCTAAATTTGATTGATGCAGCATACGAGTACATTATTGCTGTTACTGAAGTTTAAAACGAGGAAACAAATAAAAACCCTAAACTCTGCAGCTCTTTGTTCGAAGTTCGTCTCCTACCAACTCGTTCACTCAAATCCTATCCTAAGTATCCTACTGATATTCTAAATGTGAAAGTTTGTGAAGGTGATTTGATGTTTAGATGTTTGTTACTAAATAACGGGGGTAGCAACTGGATGGATTGAGATTTAATTTGCCACGCAAGTAGACCAAGTCCTGGATTTAACACTCTACGATTACGTTGAAAATATAGGCCTAAGTCAGAGTTTCTTAAACTTTTTTTGGTCACAGACCCCCTACATTATTTCGAAAACCTTCCGAATATATATATAATCAGAGAAAAAGAAAATCAAGGGCACATGAAAGTGTTGAAGGCATAGCCACGGACCCCCGGCTCCCGTATCACGGACCCCTAAGGGGTCCATGGACCACAGTTTAAGAAACCCTGGCCTACGTGATATATAATAATGACTTTTAATCTACAATGTTACATTATTGCATTTAGAAATGAGTTAGAACCGCGTTTAACTGCAAAGTTTCTTCTGGCCTATTTTTCTTTCTGGCGGCACATTTTCCGAAGCCCGTGAGTCAGACTACTAGTAAGTTTACTTCGATATTTTTATATCCTTATTTTGAGATGTGTAATGAACACTTCATTGCATAATTTTATTGTGCTGTATTATCAGAATAATAGAAACATATTTAGATAGTGGTACATAAAAACGTTATTCGTGTCTTTTAATTATTATGTTAAAGGTGTATAATAAATGGAACAATTTATTTCCTTTAAAACCTAAGTAATGAGCTGTCGTTCAGTCAGTACAAGGAATCACCCCAAATCCCTAAACGCCCCATCCCTCAGTCGGAAAGGGTGCGTTATGACGTGTTGCTTACATTTGTGAACATAAAATGCCGCTCGGCTAATTACTTACAATGTTCAACACGTTAAAGAATAGCTGGCAGGAATCTCGGTAAACAATTTGCATTATATTATATGCCATTTCCACAGATATTAGTCGATGCTCATTAACTAATCTCTGGTTTATTTGGGCCATTTTTTTTTAAAGTTGTACTCTAACTTTTTTTAGATCTGAGAAATTTTACATAATTGAAGAAAAAAGTGTCCCAATTTTTTCCGTTACTTTTCCACAGGTAAGTACTGCATTTGGAGCACTTTTTTTCTTATATCAGAGACTAGTACGCGTGATTCTGAGTAGAAAATGTAGAAATTATGTAAAATTGCTCAGATCTAAATAAAAATTTGGTGTAAACGGTCGAAGTTTGATAAGTAGTTTTTTTAATTCGTTTATTTGTTCATATAACTCTAGCTAGGATAATGCTTCGGAGCAATTCTACAAAGTAATGAATTTTAATTATTCTCTACTAAGTTCGTCCTAATTTCGCAAAAGCAGCTAAGACAACAACACCATAAATAACTAAATTCCAATAATAACCGGGTAAGCAGCATTTTAACGAGGCAGTTAATTAACTTTTCGAACCGTTAATTAATACGCTGCCCTTAAAATAATTAATTTACTACTTTCCAGTTCTGTTAATATCGTTTCTGACAGTTTTATTAACGCTGTGTCAGTAATATCTGATATTAATGGCGATTTCGATGATATTGATATTAATTGCGTGGATTGTATTTATTTATCAATTTTGATAGAGTCTGGCAGCCCGCTTTTAGCATTCGAAAGTGGCAACAAACCATACATATTTTCTTGGTGTGGTAACACTGTCCACTAGTCACAAATTGTGTGAAAATGCCGGCAAATACAAAATATTTTGATCTGGTAACCCTTTAACGCTTACGTTACTATTATGTTACAGATTGTTCAATCCATTAACAGAGTGAATATTTCTTTCTAACACTTATGACGGAGACTCGAAAAAAGACCTAGAAATACTTAAGGCTGATTTAAAATTTGAATCCCTAAAAAAATCTAGAAATAAAAGGTAAGGGTAAAATAAGGGTAGCAAATCGCAAAGTTTTAAACAGCTCTGTAATGTTTAAAAAACATTCTCATGACGTAGACAAAATACCAAAAAATACCAACCAAGAAATAAAAAAAAAAACATTTCGTATCAAAACAATTTGACGAAGGTCCCGTCAGGATTAATGGAGGGCTGCTGACGCTTCCTGACTTGCACATTGCACGGATAGCAAAAACAAGACCTTTGTGAATGGGAAAAATAGGGAAAAGTGTTTTTTTCTTGCCCTATGCAGGTAAAGTTTCCAGATTTTCCTATTCGTTCGGATTCTTGAACGGAATTAAGTAGTTGTTAAGTCATTCTTGCACAAAATATACCATAGTATTGTCCGTCACCCACCACATAGTAAAATATCAACAATCACAAAATACCGCAGTAAAATGAAATTAGAAAATCATCTACAAGTGGTACTTTTTTTTGTCTCTATCCCGCTTGATCACCAAAAACAACTAACTATAAGAAAGTACTTGAGCTGACACATTGATATTGATATATTTTTGCTGCTTATTGTGAAGATTTTATTTGTATTTCAGATCGTTCATCGAAAGAGAAACCGTTTACGTTTTATTTTAAATAAATAGGTACGATTTTTTTCTGCTCCGAGGATGGGCACTTTCTATTTAATTTTTATAAAAATTTTAGCCTGTGCGGAAAGAGAATAGGATGTAGATTTGGGAGCGCTGTAATGCTTTTCTACCGTATTTGCCATACTGGTTAGGTTAGTTCCGTTTTTCGCCACGTCTTTCCGCACAGATTCTAGCAGGTATGCATTTTCAAGTTTTATTTCAGAAGATATTTATGTTTACAGTGAAGTAAGAGGTCAAGAAGTATACGTGTATTGTTACAATAGGGACTTATAAGTTGGAATTCTTACCTTGTCTTCCGCTTCTTCGGCCCGCCCCTCGGCCTCGAGCACCCTCTGCTCGAGCTCCGAGAGCTGAAACAAACGAAAATACCATAAAAATACAGAACAACACATACAAAAATTACAACAATGGGCTAAACGACTAAAAAAAACTGTTTCGTCCGTCAGTTAGATTATCAAAAAATATTGTACACGGATTTTTTCTTTTGTTTGACAAACAAAAACTGCCGAGGATACAGTGCTTAGAAGTTTCGAGTGACGTCACTCCTAGGTACAATTTTCACCTAGGAGTGATGTCACAAGCCCCCACTCCAGAAGTTTGATGATCTATAACTTTGTCGATTTTTAATATTTTGATAAACCAAAAAATACGTGTCCCATATTTTTTCATAATCTAACTGACGGACTAAATAGAATTTTATAGTTTTAACCCAGTCGTCATCCATATAGGAAACGTGCACGAACTATAGGTGGCGTGGCAGCACTAAACGACAAAAGAGACACGGGCGGACAATAAAGGAAACTATCGCTCCTGTCAAATCAAGCTGTCAATGTCAATGATAATATGTAAGTGTCAATGTCAAATATAGTAGTAAGTCATAGCTACACTGACGTTAATCGTCCTTCAACGCGATAAATTACCGTTATTAACGGCGTTTTCGTCAATGTGGCCCCAGCATGTGAGGGTATATGAATCATATACCTACCCTACTCTATATGATTTATGACACACCTGGCCATAAAGTGGCTTTTTCCGCACGCTGCGCGTACGGAAAAAGCCGCTTTCTAGCCAAGTGTAGACATAAAATGATGTACACAACACGGGAGGTAACAAAGAAAGCCCTCGATCGCATATTTACGTTCCTCGCTTGCAGCTAGTTTGCTAGTTGTGTAATGTACTATTAGATTCGCGGCACCAGTTGGCAGCACCTTCGTCGTGCACGTTCCCTATTGTTACATTTCATTCGACCTCTTTTAAACCTTACTACTAGCGCCATCTACCAGCGCTTTAAAGTAAAAATATGTTGCGGAGCTAGCTTCAAGTGTTTTGGAAGTATAGGGGTACAATTGCTAGAGCTTTGGCCACGTAGTTCCGCTACCACCCGCGAGATGGCGCTGTCCCACCGCGCATACTTTATTGAACCACGTGGTGTACGTTATAGTTAGCTATTTATCATGAAGGCTGTAGAAAGGTATTATTGTTATGTAAGATCCGTGCGGTTTCTAGGGTGGCGTATCGTATCGGTTAGAAAGGGTGGTTCGCGAATGTTACTGATGTAATACGTGAGTTTGATAAATATGTACGCTTTGCTTGATATACGCGATTGTTTGGATGTTTATGCAAACATGAATGCGGGATACAAGCGTAGCAACGAGTAATAATGTGACGACATTACAGAGATAAACATTACAAATATTTATAATACCAGCGTATGAAGAAACAAGCTTTTTAGAATTTCATCTATATTGCACAAAGGTTTCTTATATATTACAAGTCTCGAAAGTTTTTTGAAAAAACTGAACCTAACTTAGGGATTTCAATAGGGACTGGAACTTTGTATGAAAACGCCATGACTGCCGTGCACCGGGTATATTACTAGGCAACTTGATAAAAACCTTAAGTGACTGACAGACAACGCACCACCTTAACTGGTGTATGCAACTTTACACTAATACATAAATGTGTATTAAAAATATCATTTTCGACATACGATTTTAAGCTAACATGGGCATTCACATAATAACTACTATTAACACCGGGATTATTCATCATGTATGTTTATGCCACACCTAGCCAAAAAGTGGATTTTACCGCACGCTACGCGTACGGAAAAAACCGGTTTCTGGCCAAGTGTAGACATAAAATTATATAAACAACACGGGAGGTAACAAAGAAAGCCCTCGATCGCATATTTACCTCCCTAGCTTGCAGCTCGGGCCGGAAACATCTGCGACCTCGGCCTTTCTTTGTCTTACCACCCTAGTTGTGTAATGTACTATTGTTTACACATGTACCTACGTTTATTTTGCATGTGAATGCATGAACAAGTACGCAAGTATTTATAACGGGCTATCACTAACTGACTTACACATTTATCAATTTATCATATCGCGGATTAGCAAAGCAATATTTTCGTTTTAATTTTTTCTGATAGTGATGTGTAATGCGCCATCACTGTTTGACCATAGGAAGGACGTTATTTCAAAGCTGTGCGACCCTTGTACGTTATCAGTTCATTAAAGCAGATATGAGATCACAAAGATATCAATATGTCCTTAAAATTCTAATATACGACATACTAGTTTGACGACCGCTTTAGCTTAGTTGGTAGTGACCCTGCCTACGAAGCAAGAGGTCCTGGGTTCGAATCCCGGTAAGAGCATTTATTTGTGCGATGAGCACGAATATTTGTTCCTGAGTCATGGATGTTTTCTATGTATTTAAGTATTTGTATCTATTAAATATATCGTCGTCTAGCATCCATAACACAAGCCTTATTGAGCTTACTATGGGGCTAGTTCGATTTGTGTAAGATTGTCCCCTAATATTTATTTATTATTTATTATTATTTACTAGTCTGACAATACGTCGAGTTCGAACATAATAGAGACTCGCATACCAGGGAGGGATTCTGCCCAAGGCATGTTTTAAAAGCATTTTGACGTGTCTTGTTTGGCTGTCCATTGGGCTAGTCTATTTTTTTACCTCTAAAGTACTGGGACGACGTTTTCCCTTCTTATTGGTCATAAGCCGGCGTCCACATTAAGGTCTCTGCTAGGGCGTAGTACCGGGAAATATTAGTAGGCGAGCACCGGAAATTGCCGGTACTGCCATCATAAAATTTCCCGGTACTGCACACCTAGTCTCTGCCCACTACACCGTATCATACCATGACCGTACTGTGAACGTATCAGACACGGTATGACAAATGCCGGTCGGTGACGGATCGTGCTAGTGGGCATAGTCTCGTACCTACTTTTCAGTACAAAGAATATTTATTTTGCCTGACACGTTCATAGTACAGTCATGGTATGATACGGTGTACCACTTCACAGAGACCTTAACGAGTAAAACACGTAACGTCAAGATTTTAGTTTATATACATTGGTCACTTCTTTGTACAATCGAAGACACTGCTAACTGACCACTTGTCACCCTTATTACAATGTAATAAGGTCTACTGATGGTCACTTAGCTTAGTCTTCGTTTGTACATACGATACGAGTATTATGTATTTATCTCTATCTAATATCCGATAAAATAATATAGTCTAGCTATTTTTTATTTTAGCATATCTCTGTGTAGGGAGTTTATTTAATAATACCTACTTCATGACATGAATCCTAAGAAGTTATTACGTTTTACTTATTTGCATAACAAAAGTACATATTAGTAATTTTTCACAGTAAAATTAATAATTTTTAATTTTTAATTTAAATTAAAGATTTCTGCGATTCTCTTTGTGTAGTATTTTCCACGTCGTGAAAGCAACCTTAGCGTACTTAATTTGGATGAACCAATGAGCGTGTCGTATTCAGCCTAGTATTTTATAGGTAAAAAATAGACCTTAGTGTTCTGTAAACGGACGGCCACTAATGATACCTACTAGGAAAAACAAGACGAATATGTAAGTGGACATTCGACAACAGACCTAATCGCTAGTACATTTTAACGAAACACAAGCACAGATTAACGAAATCGCTTCGCTATCGAATAAACAACATGTCGAAACCGCCTCTGAACCACAACAAAATGTCAATAAAACTGACATTTACCCTCCACGAGGAGATCCACCCGCAATGGACGAACGGCGTAACTCATAAGAACTTTTTACCACGATACGTCATTTTATGTAACCAAGGCCGGATTGTCAGACTCTGACCTAAATGTGTCATATTATTGCTCTATAAATATATCGTCACCAGTGTAAGTTGAGCTCTCTAGCAGAATCTAAGTAGGGTGATGTAGGAGTTTCGGGGGTCTCGTGGAGTGGTGGATGGTAAGCTCGCTTGCTATTACGTCGATTTAGGGACGATATGTGACCCGTCACGTGTGGGCTAGTGTTGGGCTAGATGGGAAGAGTAATCGACAGTGATTCGAAACTTTTACAGCACTTCCATACAAAAAGGCGTATACATACAGTATTTCCATAAAAAAAGACGTGCACGGCAGGTTTCAGCAAAATTCCCAGTTCCGCTTTGAAAAAGAGTTACCTTCTCAAGCAAGTCTAAGCGCCTTGCTACCTTTTAGAATGAACACCATATGTTTGTAAAAAAGGACTTAAGCACAGGGTTTTTGTTACTACCATACGTCCTTCTGTCCAAACATGGTAATTGATGGTTGCGCGCTGGGCGAGCTATCAATCACTGGACTGATGTTTGGACGCTCCTTGACTGATTGGACGCTGACGTAACTGCGTTACAGGAACGTTTTATCATCCGGGGAGGAATTAAATTTCAGTCAGCGACGATTTCTGAACGGATGGAATCAGCTGATGGAAATGGACTCACGCCCATTGGACGGACTTTTGGAGCATTCCACGGTAACGTGTCGTAAGCGACACTACCTTTTTAATACTGCTTGCTAACTATGCTTTATCATAAGTTAGTATGTAAGTATTCGCTACACCCTACCAGGGTTCATGTTTGTGTCTTAGATATGTACATACCTTAGCCGTAACGTAAGCATGTAATGCGAGAAGTAAATAAACTAAACAAAACTACTTTTAACATGTAAATGCAAAATCTACGGGATTTCAGGTATGCAATAACCTATTATCCATTTACTGACTAACAATTTCGACATAACCATTGAACCAGGTGTTAATTACAAATTAGCGATACCAATTATATTAGCACGAATGCGAATTGACAGCAAATTTCGTTACCCATTCAACTCGATTTTACGCGTTACGGATTAATAACGGCAGATAATTCAGAATTTCGCCGTACAAATCGTCCTAAATATAATTTAATCCGTCGCACAGGTCATGGTGCTATGGTCCGACAAAGTCGAAGTGCCGAAGCATGCCGACATATTTTGACTATCAATTACAAATGTTTTGTAGTTCCACGTACTAGAAGACGAAGCGTTGGCAGCCCTCCTACAAGGTGGACCGACGATCTAGTGAAAATCGCGGGAAATCATTGGATGCGAGCAGCACAATGACAGTGGTGGAGATCCTTGGGGAAGGCCTAAGTCCAGCAATGGACGTCTTTCGGGTGATATGATGATGATGATGACGAGTCGATATTATCGGCAAAGTTATGAATTACCCAACTGACTAATAAGTAATGACGGATGACGGCCGATGCGACGGTCAGGTATGATTGATGGGTACAGTAATTGCTTTAATACTATCCGCGGTATATTTCGTTATGGGGCTGGAACTGTCGTAGGTACATTAATTTACGATTTAAGTTGGCTGAACTTAAAAAAATCACCAAAAAAGGATTTGTGGAAATCTACGGGCGAAGCTTTTGTCTAGTAGTGGGATGATCATATAGGATGTCAAAGAAAGACTAAACACTTAGAAGATTCGATGAAATAACTGTCTACTTTGTAGTTGAGTGATCGAAAATAGGGCTCTGCCTTTGAAATAAGAGCACGCCACTTGTCCCGATCCTGTGCAGTTTCTTGACATAAAATTTATTGGCTTGAGCTTACTCAGATCCGCGGTTTCTTTAACACTGATTGGTCAGGTCAATGTGTGCGTGCTGCGGGTAGGAGTAAACTTGTTGATGGACTGGCCTAGTACAAATGCTTCAGCTATATATTTATTTTAAAGTCCTTGGTTGGTATCAATTACGAGAAGGTGCTAACAATTATACCTACTTAGAGTTAGAGTAAGCGGACTCTCATTTCTTTCTGCTTTGGATACTTTGAAATACATCTACGCTCTTAGGGATCCTACAACTCTGTTATCTTATAAAGATTAAGAAAAGAGATTCTTTCTTATAGAGATTTTTTTGACTAATTTGTCAAAGGTACTGCCCAAATAACCAATAAACCAGATTATTAAAGTTAATTTTATTGAATAAAACGCAGTAACGCTTGACATCTCACGACCAATTTCAATCTTCACTTCTTTAATTGAACGTAGCAACTACAAACCAATTAATCATCCTGGAACCCAGTCAAACAATCACAGACGTCTGCCTCGCTCGGCGGCCGGAGAACGAATGGCGCGGCGGGCGCGAGGCGACGCGCACGCTCAAATATTTACAAACTACCCGCCTAGTGCCCGCTTTATTGGTGTTTATAGCGTTGGCGTGTTTGCTGCCCGCTAAGGATATACTTTTTGTTTCTTTACACAGCCGCTTGGTTAAGTTTTGATCGATTACTTGGAAATTGCGGTGAAAATGACATGGAAAAAATACATAAAATAAGTTTTATAGAAGGGAAATTTAAAAATTTTGTAATACATAAGATACTGAAGTTCTCTTTGATTTACGCCATATCAGGATCAGGACTGACTCACTCCGCGATTAGGTTGCGCGGCTATTATTATTAAATTTCGCCACCCATGGGTGGTAACAGCCAGCGACCAGAAAGTACGCGTTATGCAATACCTAGAGAGAGATGGTCGGATGCGGGTAAGCTCCGTCCGGTGGTCGGACCCGAACGACAGTTTAGTTAGAGAGAGAAGCTTATGTAGGTAGTACTAATACTTATTCTGTGGCCATATAAGGATTTGTGCCAAGCGAAATCCACAATATGATTGACCCAAAGCCATTCATAGGAAATTAGGACCTACACGCATTTAATGATATTAACATACAGATTGTTTAGATATATTTAAGACATTAAAGTTACCCAAACGGCAGTAAAATCCTTTAATAAAACATGAACGCTCAAAAAAAGCTCCTCAAGGAAGCTCAAAGCTTAATACAGATTTAACAGGAAAGCTCGAATGCGGCGTGCTCAAATATTAACAAACTACCTCGCGGTGCGGAAACAGTTTATAGCTTATTAAAGCTCTCTATAGCTTTGCACGAAAGCTTATCGTTCATGGAGCTTTATATGGGAAAGTTTAAGCTTTTACATGTATTTTAACATAGTAACTGTAAAAGTTGGACTTCTTTGTGACTTAGAAGGGTGCCTTGGAGCACGGTATTTATGGATAGATAATGATTAATTATTTTTTATGTATCCGGTTTCACTCTCATCTGTAAGAGTAGGTCTGTGCCCTGCAGTGTGATGTAAATATAGCCTGATGGTGACGATGATGTATTAGTTAACAAAAAACACGTTGTAAGCTGAACCCTATATGGCTCAACAATTAAAGTTCGTGAGTGTATAAGCTTATCCTTTACTTATAAATAAATACACAACTCACAATAAAGAATATTGAAACCAGCTACGGTAATAAATTAGTATGTTTTAAAACTTAATGAGAAGTGTGGAACTCTGCAACAGAATAATCCAGGAGAGATTTAAGTTTGCAGCTCCAAAAGTTGCAGATAAAGTTTGCCTAGGACGGGAACATGAAATGCTTTAACGGAGCTTATGAGTTGAAATGGGGGAAAAATAAAATGGCGACATTTGCTATCCATTATTAATCACTGGTAATCTATAAGTACCTAGTATTAGAATATTTTAAAAACCTCACTCGGTAATGAGGGTACGATTTCAGGAAAAACCTTCATAGCGCGATGTACGAATAGTCAAATAGCATAAGCATTATTAACAGAGCCAATGTGACGCCATCTCTTAAAAAAAAATCGTATGTTGTAGTGTTATTGAGTTCATCACGCAGGCAGCTTCTAGTTATTAACATAATAATTATGTATTTTTGCTTTCTTAATCACAAAAATTTATTGACCACTGAGACTGGTAGGAGTTTCCAGAGAAACAGTAGGCGTATGATGCTACGTTTTGTCACGCGATAAATAAATGATGAAGCATCCGTCACGATCTGACAAATAGTGTGTGAGAGTGACGGATGCTTTATCATTTATCGCGCGACAAAGCGTACCATCATAAGGCTACTGGTTTTCAGCACTCGCTGACAAGAGACAAATACGACGTCAATGTGACTCAGTAGTATCGCAAATGAGAGGATTTCACAGCGTTTCAGACGCCGTCATCACCAATCCCGATATTATAATGGCATATTTTTAAAAATGACTTAATTTTTGATCAAATCATGAAAAAAGTATTGTACCTACCCTTTTCGGATTTTATCAAAATAAAGGGACACATTCTTAAAGAGAATCGTCGAAATTTCGGGATTGGTGATGACGGCGGTTGAAACGCTCTGAAATCCACCCAAATATCTCTTGTCAGTCCTGCAGCAGAACATGCAGCTCTCGTATCGGATCGGTCTATTCTGCCACCAAAAACGTTGTCTTCGAAACATTACACCATAAATCGTCTGCAATAGACGCAAAGGCCAATAAATCACAAAGTAATTCGTATACCAAAAGATACTGATGTCCTCTTCATCGTGTCCGATGACAACGACTTCAGCTTGTAGGGCTTTTACGACGGTGGGCGCGGATGTGACTCGCGAAGCCCAACTTGTTCTTGAAAGGCCGGTCACAGCGCTCACAGTGAAGTTCACCACGTCTGTTGTAGATATAGGTGTAGGCTGGTTTTGGGCGCGCCTTGCGCTCTTGGCGCGCATCACCCAGATTTTGGGGGCGAGCTTCCTCAAACTTTTCCACCTTATCGCGAATGGTAGACCGCCACACATCCCGATTACGGCTACAAACTTCCCAGCTATCATATATTACAGAAGTGCACTGTCTATTTACATCATTGACATCTGATATTACGTCAATAAAAATAGTACATTACACAACTAGGGTGGTAAAACAAAGAAAGGCCGAGATCGCAGATGTTTGCGGCCCGAGCTGCAAGCGAGGGACGTACGCGTTGCGTGCGGTAAAAGCCACTTTTTGGCCTGGTGTCGCATACATACATTAATGGCATGGTGTCTTTCAAATTTTGCAAGGTCCAGCCGGAGTAATATTGCATACTTTTTTAGAAGCAGCAGTTACGATTCAGTGCTTAAATACGGAATAGGAATTGAGTTTTATGAAAGACATGCAGATTGTGCTGTGCATACCTATTTCTTACACCTTTCCTCACACCATTTCATAGCTGCAAGCATGAAACTTCCAAAGTTACTGATTCAGTAAAACCTTAGATCGGCAATCGTCCAAGTTATTGATAAATGATCAATGGGCCCCAGATTGGAGCTGGTCAGATTTATAATGCTTTAATATTGACTGAGGAAGATTAATAGTGTTATGAGTAGGTGCAATTGTTTTATGAAGCGTTTACTGAAATTAACGATCTTTTGCGTTTACACTCATGAAATGCGTTTCAAAAACTGAGAGTCATACAAAAAGTTAATAGACTAGCTAGATTGGAAGAAGTATAACATTTTTATCCTCAATATCATCATTAACCGCAAAATGATTGAAAAGAGAAACTGGTGAGTTTCTTCCAGCGCTTCTTATCACCAGAAGAAGGTCCAAAGCGCCAAAAGAAAATAATAGAATCATACACGTAAAAGAGCCTTCGAGGGCCTACTTGCAGGAATAAATTATTTTCAAAGTCAAAGTCAAATTATTTATTTGTGAACATTTTATTTTTTATTTTATGACCATTGTTGGACATACGAAACAACGTTATCACTGTAATATCGTCATCAGTTTCTTTATTTCCTACTGCTGGACACAGGCCTACTCTCAGAAGAAGAGAGTAAATGGGTTGTAGTCTCCACCCTGACCCATTACGGGTTGGGAACCTCGCATTACCTTTGAATTTCTTCGTGGATGTATGAAGGCTTCCTCACTTTTTGGTTACTTTGTAGAATTTAGTAGATTTTACACAGTTACCAAAAATGTTCTTCTAGTGACGTGGAATCTGCCAGATATTTGCCGATCGGTGTAGATTTGGTATTTTTGAAGAATAACCCTATAGCATTTTCATGATCAAAATATTCATCCAGTAATAATACCAACATTATTACTGAAACAAGTCAAAACAGGGGGTGGCGGATCCACTCATTGGCTTAATAAATCGAGTTCGCCGCGGAGTGGAACTCAAAATTCTATTTCCCTGAAAAATTTAATACTCCACCGACAGAGTTGTTATCCTCAAACCGGATTTAAAGTTTATAAAGGTAAATAAGCGAAACCTGCTAGAAATCTCTTGTTAAAATGTTTGAAGTTTTATATTATTATCTGTACGTGACGTTCATTCAATTTTTAACAGACTTCAAAACATAAGGAAGTTCTCAGTTTATCAGATCATTTTATTCCTAGTTATTACTACAATAACTGCCAGTGAAAAGCGATTTAGGTATCCTATATTCGTATAGTGATAGTTTTCCGCCTATTTATGGGACATTGATTAGGTTTATCTTTCATAATTTAACAAATAAATTGAAATCAATAGCTCTAAACTGTATACTGTGTGAAAATATAAAAAAAATATGTATGTCACTATAAATTTTATTATGTTATGAGTTGGTTATGAGCTTTATGATTTATCTCCTCTATTTGGCCAGGAAAACAAACCAATGTGTGGTTTCACATAAAATAAACCAAAAGCATAATAAAACTCAAAATCTCGCAAAAATATCCAATGCTAGTACACAAATGCACATTCAACCCCAATATCGATAAGAAACAATAGTATGCATGATTGACGTTTGACAGGGCCCGTCAGCTACCGATCCACAAGCTTACTTTACACATGATACAAATAAAAACAAACCTTATTTCCTTGTCATAAGAATGTAGACAAATGCCTGATAAGTCTGGTCGCGTATCGGCGCGAAACAATTGAGGAACGGATTGTCTCTCCACTGATGTGGAAATGTTCAATATGTGTCTAAGCCACGGTTGAGCGAAATGAAAGGGATTTTTGAAATAACACTGTTTTCGGGAGTTATATAAACAAATAATTTGTAATGGAACATGTTCGATGCAACATCATGGAGAAAACTGGCATTCTAACACAAATTTACATAGAATTATCATGTACATTACACAATATTAGTAAAATATCCATTTAGAGCATGTCAAAAGTGCAAAAAAAAAGAAGAAAAGAGGAATGACAAGAGTCTCGCTCGCTTAAATTCTAGAAACAACTATTTAGCAGCACATTTCCAGTCCCTACAACTCAGCTCCATATCAGATCAGCTCGATGGTAGCATAATATTGCATTGTCATACAACTAGCATAAGTAGGTATGGTAAATCTCAATGAAATCGTATAGCAGCAAGTGGTTGAAAACTAGTTTTCAATTTTTTATCCCACTTCCGTCCTACTAATATTACAAATGTGAAAGTTTGTGAAGATGTTTGGATGTTTAGATGTTTGGATATTTGGATATTTGGATGTTTGTTACTAAATGACGAAACGACGACCCAATAAGAGTGGAATAGCATACTGTATTTCATGAACTCTCCTCATGAATTTGGGTTTTACTTCAAAACTCACAGCTAACCATTTTGACATGTTAATTTACCGTCCGCATTGAATGCCGTCCACATCCGAATAAATACAGCAAAAACTAAAAAAAAAACCGCAAACGTAGCTTAGCACATCACACACAGATGACAGAAAATGAAAAAGGGAACGAAAAAAAAACACATCCGACCGCCAATCAGCAGAATGGGCGCAATCCATCACCGTGTCAGGGAAATTCCAATTTTCATGGGAAGTTTCATCTATTCCCGAAACTGGGAACAATTAAAATAACTTCCGCGGTGGTCCATTTATCATCGGCGACGGCTGATGGCTTGTTTATTGAATTCAGAGATTATGTGTGACGTTCTCACAATAGGTAGGTACTACTTTACCGTTTCCCATAAGGACACATTAGCGCCGTCGCTGTGGCAATTAGCTAAATATAGTTAACCATACATGTATGGGGTAACATCAACCCCGTACCACAGTAAAGGTGTTAAGGTTACTCTTCAAAGGGTATTAAGGCAGTCATTAGTGTTCTTCGATTTTTATCGCGAAGGACTAAAATTATTCTGAAAAGTGTGCAAGCAAAGTCCGTATGGCAAGTCCGCTAATCGTACTTTCTATTATTGAGAAAAAAGTTTATATACATATTATAGACAAAAAACACGGACGTTAGAAATGGAAATCGGCAAGCGTTAAACAGAAATGTAATGTCCAGAAAAGATATATGAATGCAGAATCGCAGAAAAACTTAAGTAAAATGCAACCGGAATTCCAGCTAACCGAGGCTTGAAAGAGCTTAATCTAGAAGTTACCGGCCGCCATACGTTAGCGTAACGACCCCTGGAGCCGACTCGCAGTAGTTTTAACCGGCTTTCATCGACTTTAAACGTCGATTTAAGACTGCAGCCGCGGAACTGTTTGCTTTTGAAATGGTTTTTAAGAAAATATGTATATCAAAATCCAAGATTATCTGTGATCGATATATAAGCGACTAAAACAAAAAGAAAATGCAATTATTCCTAATAATAGTACGAATATATTTTGTCGTTAATATCCTCTCAATATGAAATATACATCATATTCAAACAATGTTTTAACAGTTTTTTTTCTAATTCTATCTTAACGCGTGGTTGCTTTTAATTATTTCTGTACCCTTAGAAATTAGCATGACAAATCGCATAGGCCGCGTAGAGTGACATACCTTAATCTTGAGCATAATCTGGAAGTTACCGGCCGCCATACGTTAGCGTAACGTAACGAGTAACGAACCCTGGAGCCGAATTGCAGTACTTTTAACCGGCTTTCATCGACTTTAAACCCACACTAAATCCTCTCGACATCACTTAAAAACTTAGCTTAGAACCACTACCTACAAGACGAACTACTGTATCACATGTGAGTGAAAATATGTCACAATGTACTAAAATCATTCCTTGTTTTTGAAACCCAATTACAAGAGAAGAGATCCATAAACGTGAATATCACAAAAACAATTGGCCGAAAGGAAAACAGTTATTTCCTGGCACAATAACTGACATGCCTTGCAGTTAAATAAGTAGATGGAACTCATAATATAGGTACAGGGTAAAATTTAAAGTGTGGCAATTTTTTTTACCTTAATAAAATGTATTTTATGCCACACCTGGCCATAAAGTGGCTTTTTCCGCACACTACGCGAACGGAAAAAGCCGCTTTCTGGCCAAGTGTAGACATAAAATGATGTACACAACACGGGAGGTAATAAAGAAAGCCCTCGATCGCATATTTACGTCCTTCGCTTGCAGCTCGGGCCGCAAACTTCTACGATCTCGGCCTTTCTTAATGTACTATTACAGGCCTAAAATTTGTTTATTTATAAAAATAATTGCACAAGTGTGTAATGGAGATGCACAATGTTAGTTAATTGGAGACATTGCTTCGCGCATGCCAAATTATGGTCACCTTTAAAAAAGGTTGGCAAAGAAAGAGAGATCTAAACATAGTTTCGGTGCTAGCTGCTGAGTTATTGTGATGAAGGAAAAGGTTCCTGTGTTAGGCCCATTTTGGAAAATTAGTATTTACCCAAAATGTAGGTTTGTATTGGTTTCCATTACTGCAAAGGTGTTAGCGAACCTTAACTTGGTTGCGTCATTTTGTGAACTCTTCCACATGTTAGTTAAACGTGAAAATGTTACGTAACACTCACTTTAAGAGAGGATGAAATAAAGCCCCGAAAGTTTTTGATGAGAATAGGCTTTCTGACATTACGTCTGTTTCGTATAGGAATAGACAGAAGAAAAAAAAGGTTGTTTATAGTGCCGGTTTTAGGTTGAAATCCAATAGACGACATTTCTAAAGTAGATGCTTATAAATAAATTATTGATCATGTCCATACTTTTTGGTTGGCTGAAAATAAAAAAGTGTCCTTATAAAATACCCAAAGAGCCAGAGATAAGCAACACTCAATATGTGAGACAGCTCAGACCTGTCATTATTGTATTGTACAATCAAATAGTTATATAGAATTTGTATGTTGT
This sequence comes from Eudemis profundana, assembly GCA_947034925.1. Lineage (NCBI taxonomy): Eukaryota > Metazoa > Arthropoda > Insecta > Lepidoptera > Tortricidae > Eudemis > Eudemis profundana. The sequence goes on along the minus strand of OX344808.1, from coordinate 17,888,802 downwards.
TTTAATTGTATACTGTTTCTGTTCTGTTATAGTTTGTTATTTCTAATTAATTGGTGAATAGTTATTTGTAACGTTCAATATGAGTGATTCTGTGGGGCAGTGGAAGAGGCGTTTGCTCTAGCGTGCATTATCACGACCATCGCGAAGAAGCAGAAGTGAAAGCTTATTCTATGGTTTGACAAACTGTCTTACAGTTTTACATCAAATAAATACTATTACAACTTTACAGAAAATGTTTGGAATCTCTGCTTCTGTGTCCCTCTAGAGTCTATTTTTATCCGGTACGAACTATAAGTTGATTTCAGTCGCTCGGTTTTAAATAAGTTCGTTTATGGCCAGAGCCATCTATTACCATCATTTGAAATTAAAAATTCTTACTTTAATTACACTAAAATATATATTAGCAGACTACTTGCACCCGTTAGTTATATGTACTCTGATCGTTAACTATTTATTTTTTGTTTTGTTTATTATTCATTGTATTGTCTTCAAAAAAGGCGTGCGATTAAAATCTATAAGACCTTATTATTTCCTTAAATAATTCGCTCGTAACTTAATAATTTACTCTGTAAATAATGCAGTAAGTCTTTCACTGCAAATAGTAAAAACGTAAAAAACAATGGCGGTCGTACGAAAATCATTGTTTAAAACCAGAGACAAAAGAAATTGCCTGTCTACCACAGACAGACAAAAGGACATCATATCCAAAGAGGTAGAGAATGCACAGAAACGTAAAAAGTAATTTGAAAGAGAGAGCCACGCAGTCCTTTCCCGTTGGTATTTAAAAATGGCGTCTAGAGACTTAAATATATCTTACTACATTATAAAACTTAAGTGTAATATTTACAGGAATGTACAGGGCATTCATAATAATGTCATGCGTGAAAAAAATCTATTAAATCCTATGGAATTAACATTTTATACCAATGACTCCCTAGTCATTTGTCAATTCTACATCACGTCATCGAAGTTTCCTAAGTCGGTTGCTTTAACACAACTTCTGACCGACTGTCATTTAATCTGACAGCTTTTTGACAGTTACAGTGAATATACGATGTGTGTTAGGCTATAACTTCATCAAAGAAAATTACCTGAATTTGAGCAATGAAATATCAATTATGATAATAGTCAAATAATTCAGATTACTCCAGCTAATTACAATAGAACATTACACAACTAGGGTGGTGAAACAAAGAAAGGCCGAGATCGCAGATGTTTGCGGCCCGAGCTGAAAGCGAGGGACGTAAATATGCGATCGAGGGCTTTCGTTATTACCTCCCGTGTTGTGTACATCATTTTATGTCTACACTTGGCCAGAAAGCGGCTTTTACCGTACGCGTAGCGTGCGGTAAAAGCCACTTTATGGCCAGGTGTGGCATAAAAATATATCATGCAATAAATGAAACGCTGTAAAAATGCAAGCAAATGAACCGAATATATATTTAAGCTCGCAACCAGGCAAATCTGCGTAAACGTTTCTTTTTGATCCATCCCCTTCGGTCTTTTTGCAGTCTGCCACGACAATTTATTCAGTGGACATCTCCGCTTTTTGCCTGTGCTTAAATAATTGTCCATGGCGTTGTTTTACTTTTTCATTTAAGGTGAAGTTTACTAGTTTTAAAGTCCCCCTGTATGCTGGGTATATTTGGTTGACAATTTTAATGGAACTGGTTTTACTCTCATTTCAACTTCAAATGTGTAGCAAAAAACATTGGACTTTAACATATTCCCATCATAAACTTTTTTTATTGGTAAGTAATTTCATAAATTGCATATGATATTTTTAACACCGCCGCTCTTTTCATTTGACGATTACGATTGCATAACATTTTCAGAAAGAATATCAGAACTATGTACTTAACGTCTCGATTACCTCAGAACGTTAATCAACGTTAGTCAGCGTGGTTATTAAAAATAGTCCGTAAAAATCCAAGTAACATTTTATATTTGTAGCTCGTTCTATTAACGTTTTTGAATACTTACGAAAACATACAACAGAGCGTAACTTGTACGTTAGTTAAATACTTTGAATTGAACTACATTTTTAAGTGTAGGTATTAAAAATAACCATAGCTCTTCGCCTTAAGTAATAATCCGTATATTTTGTATTACTCTTGCTTTATATCGCTGCGCATTTGTTTCGTTGTGTTCGAACTAATTTATGATCTTCTATTTAATAAAATTCTAAAACAAAGTGACTGATAAACAAAAACAGCATAAACCGTTTGGGTTGACTACGTCCACATTCCCATTTCGTTCAAATGATTAGTTAACTTCTGTAATAAAACAACTTTAACGGATTAAATCACGCATATGACTTCATTTTTAAGTCCCGACGTTACCCTTTTCAGCGTCCGTAGTCACGGGTTCACTTTTCCAGTCCACATTCCTAGTTTGTCCGCAATTCTTCTACATTTTCGATTCGTCCACATTTCCACCAAACCTAGGACTTAGAAAACGATCACTTCTGTCAAAATATTCAGTGTGAAACGAAAGTAATGACTAACTATAGTGTTTTAATGCTTTTTAATATATACTAGAGGGTGCCCGCAACTTCGTTCGTAGCTGTCGCCGTAGTTGGATAAAAAGTATTCTATGTGTTAACTGTGGTTATAATCAGTGATCGGTCAATTTATGTCACATTAACATCAGAGGTCAGAGACTAATATGGATAAATCTGTATTTTTAGAAATATATTTGCATACATTTTTAAATTTCAATCATATCCATGTTATACTTTCGTCGGAAAATTACTACCGGTCGCCGATTACTAGTTATAATCTACTAGTATAAAAAAAATCGTCTTTTAGTTTCTGCGCGATGCTCTCACAAACATAGTCTTGCTGTGATTTTATTCTAGGTACGTATAAATTTACGATTCAATTATAAGACAAGCTTTAGAAAGCAATAATTACGAAATGGTTTTCGATTTACTGCACCATACCAAAAATTCGACAATCCCAAATAATTTGCGCAGAAGTTTTAAACAAAACGTGAATGAGCACTGAGCAAACGTTATTTCTGTGTTCTACAACTATTTCACTTCAGACCGCTTTGCTCCGAGTTCATCAAGAGAATGGCAGAACTGCCGTATGAATAATTTACTTCATTCGTCATTGAAGTTTCGGGAAACTAATTGGTTAGACTTAAGTTTTGGAAAGCCTAATAGTTCAGGTAAGACGAATTGAAGGCAGGTGGATTTGATACAGCGTGTCTAGAAGTTAGGGATAGATAGTTTGTACGTGACATTTAGACTGCTAAACATCACTTAACTCTATTTATCTATAATAGAGTCAATATTAAGCTTAACTAAACGCTTAATATTGACTCTTAACAGCTGGCCAGAAATTACTCGAAGCCGGGACTATTGGAAATCAAGGGAGACTTTGCCTTTGCCCAGTAGTGGGATACTACGATAGACTAGCAAAATAATAATAATGGCTCTGCTAATAAAAGGCCTAATAATTATTGTCACAGTATTTTTTTATAAAACAGAAGGCCAGTCCAGAGTCTAGCTTGATACGTTTATCGACCTCGTTACCTATAAGTTAAAGGCGTAACACGCATAGGTTATGCCTTGAATATGCGGAACTTGTATTTAAAATTAGTTTTCATCACACTTGCTCGAAAATGGTGCATTACACGTAGGTTTTGCGGGCCGTAAATGAGCTATTACGCCCTAGGGCGTAATGGTTTTCTTTTTAAATTTGAAACGCTGGTTCTGTTTTACTCTTATTTGTCATGTTCAAAGGAAACGCCAACTTACTTTTTTAACTTTTATCACTGAAATATTTATTTAAAGAGAACTGGTATTGCAAATACATGTAAACACATATTTCTGTAACATTAATTAAATGTTTCAATGGTGTATTTCAGTATTTTGCAATTATAAAATCAACCGTTTAAGGTCTGTACCGCTATGGTTTCCGAACGTTGCGCATTGTCTATGGATATGTCACTAATGTCACTGTCAGTTTTACAATTTTATTTAGGTTAAGTAAGGTTAATTTTAATTAGATTTCCTCACAAGTGTGATGAAAAACATTGTGTGTGCCACGGGCGGTAAAGGAATTACAAACTCGTGTTATTAAAGCCCTCGGCTTCGCCTCGGCCTTGTAACAAACACTCGTTTGTAATTCCTTACCTACCGCCCTTGATACACAATGTACTATTACGAAGCTCGCTCTAACATACGAGCCGTAATCCTCTTTTAAATCCATTTAGCCTTGCAATATTTAATATAACACCTGCAATTATATTACCCGCCTTACTACTTATATTAAGAGATACAGAGCGGCTTAAAGTGAGAATATTTTTTCGCCGTTAAACCCCAACGAATTTAAAAACTGGGTCAAACTCAGCGTATAGTATCACTTATTTTTTTCTTTCTTTCTATTTCTGTTCTCTCTACTTTTCTTCAAGTGAAACCATCAAACGAAAACAAATCAATAAAACTGATAAACTTAATACCAGTCTCAAAAAAAAAATACATTTTTAAATATATTCTACCTTAAGCCCACCCTGGGCTTAAAAGGTGCATGTCAGGTTGCATAATTTTTGTTTGTCGTAATTTTATATGAAACTGTTGATTATTCAGGATTTTGGAAAAGTCACAATTAGCAGTTTCAGAGAAGAACAACATATTCCAAACGATACATTAAATGGCGAACATAACATCAGGATTAGGACGCAAAATTCTTATGCAACCTCCAACCTTACGTGGCATTTTTCGATCAGCTCTTGGGCATTTCAGACCGCATTTTAAAACCTTTGCCCCATGTTATTTAACATAGCACCTGCGATTTCATTACCCGCTTCACTATATTAAAAAAAAACCGTGTAGCTAAACGTGCGTAATTTTTCACCGCACAACCCCGACGAATTAGCTCGAACTGGGTCAAACTGAGAGCGCGTTTTCGTTTTTTTCTGCATTATGTATTTGCTTCTCTTGTTCGGAGTTTGTGACTTTTTATTTTTAACGTATTTCCAAATTGTTTATGGTGTTTTTGAATTTTGTGCGCGCTTTGTTTTATGAATATTGAAAAACGCGTCTATTAAGCGTTTTCGATAAATGGCATTTGCAGTAGTGATCGTATTTACATGTATAATTTTTAGTTTAAATCCCAAGTCCTTATTACTTTTTCCATCTTAACTGATTTTGTCTGCTTACTTGCAAAAATACTTTACTCAGTCACTTTGATTTTGATTGTACACATCCATCACGTTCAATTACTTGTCATTGGCTTATTATTATAACAGGAAAGTGGCAGGTATTTCTTATAAATCAAGTGAATAAAGACAAAGACATGAAAAAACGACAATATGGGTGTTTATAAACACGTTAGGTCAGATGTCGGCAGCCAGTACCAACCGATGACAAATAGCTGTTGGGCGTTTTTTGATCGAACTCGACCAGATTAGGGCAAGAAAGTGCGGACACGGCAGAGGCGGGGCGCAGTGACAAATGGCGGGGGCCGCCGTTGACAGTAATGGCTGCCGGAGGATGCATAGTTTTTGCGAGCCTAAAGACACATTTTCTAGCAAATCACATGTGCGATAACGAAAACTAGACTCGAAACGACCCGAAAGAGGCATTAGATTGATAAAATTAATTTATTGTATCAGCCTTTGAAATAAGGGTTGTCGTACACGCTTAAAATTAAATAGAGAAACAAGTGAAAAAAATTGTTGATAAAATATATAACTGGTATCAACTGTTAAAAAGGAGGATCGAGTGTTGTTTTTAAACATACATAGGTATATCTACATATGGATATGAAATGTGTGTTATTGAAGGAGAAATAAAAAAGATAAATCGTGGTAAAAAAACACCATGGTTGGGAGCCTGTTTAGTGCTAATGCTAATGGCAGTGGCTAATAATGTTTTTTATTATTTTTTAACTGAAACGAAGACATGGTACTCAGTTCGTCAATAAATTGTGTAAACTTTACATCGCTTAAGCATTTTTTTCGCAAGTAAACTTCCTACTTAAGACTTTCAAGGGACGTTTTCCCCCGCTTAAACCGCTATTGACGAAAACCCAAGTATTCAATCGTAAATCGCGAAGTTCCAAACTGGCCACTTCGCCGCCATGCCACCTGCGCGCCCCACTTTATAGCGCGTAAGTTAACGCGGAATTAATGTTCGGAATCGCGTGAAAAATATATGTAACGCGCGTGTTTTCTTACAGGAAAAACGCCTTGGCGCGGAAGATAGAAATATGTTGTGTTCTGATTTTGAATTTTGCGTTTCGATTTCGCGATAAACTGCCTGTGCGTTTTGTTGAAATTGAGATCTTTCTAACTGTTAAGTTTTATGTTTTTCTTAAATAAGTAAATAACATAAAATAATATTATCCGCTTTTTGTATCTTTATTGGTCTCATATGAGAATTTTTATTTTAAAATTTACGGTTAGGCGAAACTCAAGCTGTGTTAAAATACCGTGTAACCTGTCAGTTGAGGACAAAATAATTATGATTATGCAGTTTGACACTATTCGTCAGTTTTGTGACAACCTGTTAACTGCTAGTTATAAAAATGCCCAAATCCTTCAGGAGTCCAACTTTGATAGAATATTTTAGGACTTTCTATGTTTTTTTTAGGTAACATGTCCCAAATATTGTCTTCGGTTTCTGCAATTATCACTCATTGTAATAAAACAGCTTTAACCGCTCGTTCAAAAGCGTATATATTATTACTTCATTTCCACGCGACGCGTAATATACGCGATTTAATCTGTTAAAATTGTTTTAATACCACGTTCCTTTCCTTTTGATATTCAAGTTATCGACATTTCGCATTCTGTATACTATTGAGGTTTCAATGTATTAATGTGTTTGAATAATAAATATCTAACAACAAACCTTTTTTTATTTTAATTTAATACCTCCTTTTTATAAGTTATAGTTGTTGGTTGATTAGTTGCAACTCGATCTCGAAAACTTTCCTGTAGTGCACAACAGACGAATGGCGGAAAGTCGATAAATCTGAAGGCAGACATAACGTAGCCCGTCTAAATTTCCAAACGATTCAATTTCCGCCAGAAAAGCATGTCCATCCGTCGACAAAGACATGCCTTTGAAGAAGAGTTCCGTGATATAAAGCGTTTATTATGTGTATACCTAATGTTGTTTACTTTTCCATTGTAAACTTAGCTTTCATAGTTAACTGCTTGAAGCGTTATTTAAAATATATTCTTCTTTTTGTCCCAGCACCCTTTACACCCTAAAAAACTTTTGACTCTTTGGAAATGAAACACATTTCAACTAAAAGACAATGGGTAAATTGGAATCTGATCCAAAAACCAACAGGTGAGAGTTAGGATAGGCCTATAATTTAAATAATTTCGTTCTATAGCTTGGAAACTTCGTTCACCAAGTCGGGCACCAAGTTGAATTCCATTGCAAAATACAGAATACTTAGATACGGAGCGTGTACAACGAAGGCACTGCCAACTGATGCCGCCAATCCGACTCTATCATGCATTAACGGGAAACGCCGGTAATATCGCGATGACGGACGATTACCGTTAATGCGGCCACGACTTACATACTAACCTTTATAACCAGTATTTTTTCAGGCCTGATAAGTTTCCTTTACTGTTCGCATAGTGCAGGGGTCGCCTAATGGCGGACCGCGGTCCGCATCCGGACCGCCGACCCATTTTGCGCGTACCGCGAGAACACAGCAACTTGCACTACAGAGGACGTAATTTAATAAAAATGTACTCCCGCATTGTCTTTGTTGACGTCAATTCAAAAACGGCCAGGCGAAGTAACGAGCTAACAAGCGAGAAAGAGTTCGCGGATTGATATGAAAAAAAAAAAATACCTGTGTTATTTCCGTAATTACATTTGTTTATTTGTTTAATAAATATTTTTTCCTATATAATGGTGTGCGGAGTGGTGTACGGACCCCGAGCGAAACTAATTGGTGACCCCTGGCATAGTGTCTCTTTCGTCGATTTAGTGTTGCCATCTACCTGCACGTTCCCTATATTTTAGTGGTTAGTTTTCATTTGTATGAAGACCCGAGCGACTCGAATCGGCTTAAAAAAAACTGTATAATTATTATTTACGTCACACCGCAATCTGTCATTATCAAACGTATGCCCCTAATTAATTAGTGTAATTACAAACTAGCATTAATTACTAATTCACGGGTCGGCATACAATCGCGTGTGCGGCTCATTTCCCTAATTCACGTCTGAAATTAAACATTTATTACCGAGGTTTGGTGCATTTCTGTAATATTGTTTGAATCACCATTGCAATAAGCTGTGCTAATTGGATTACAACAATGAAATTAGAAACGTGAGGCATAGAATCTGTAGAAAAACTAAGGTGTCAAACATAGATGCCAGAGTTAGCAAGTTAAAGTGGCAATGGGCTGGGCATAAAGCTCGAAAAACCGATGGCCGATGTTAAGGTTATGAGACAAAAGAAACGGAAGACGCAGCGCGGGTTCTCCCCAAGAAAATCATCTGACGACCTGGTTAAAGTCGCCGTAAATTTATGGGGGCAAAGAGTATGCGACCGTTCATTGTTGTATTAACAGGCTTCTGTCCCGATTTTCGTTACATAGTCCGTTATTTAGATTATCAAAATATGTTAGACACGTATTTTTTCTTTTGTGAATTAAGCTAAAGATAACGAAGAAAATATTAATTGCCAGTTTAAAGATCCGCGTGACGTCACGACGTGGCTCGATTTTTAGCGTCACGAAACCCCACTCACTTTGCACTTAAATATATCGGACTCCACTGATCAAAAATGCTATATTCCTAGAAATGTCATATAGTCAAGGGCAAATATAAATATCCACACCAAATTCCAAAATATGCATACATAAACCTTAATGTCATAATAATAAGATCTGTATACATATTTTTGAAACTTTGTGACTGTACACTAAACTTTAAACGCGAAACAGTTATAAAAACCTATAAATTAAACTCGCAGAGAATGCAATGCCATATCATCGCGACTGTCGTCAGACGTTTGATACGTAGCTCACATCTTTCAAAGCCTTACATTCAAACCAATTTAAAAACCTATTACAATGATACAATTTTCCCGTCAAACATTATTTGATACCGGAAAAGTTGATCTTTCCTAGAAGGGAAAACACGAAACACAGACTCTAAATACACAGTCAAAGGGAATAACGAACGGAAATACATTTCATTTCACTGCATCACGGAAAATGGGAGAGAAATATTCGAAAGCACAAAACGGGGTTTTATCTCGAGGACTTCATAATAAAACGGGAAATCGAAACTTACTTCCTAAACCTCATATTGTACCTTCACAATGCTTTCAACTTGAACCTTAGTTTACCGTAAGTAAGCTATCTTTTGCAGTGGCAAAGATTAGTAAGATACAATTTTGGGAGGGTAGACGGGGGAAATCTTAATTTAGCGCCCAAAAATGTTAAGTAGTTTTTTTTTGTGAGGATTTGCGTGGACGCGGTTCTGAATGAAATAACTGGGGATTTGGAGAGCGTTAGAGGATTAAGTCATACTTAAAAAAAAAGTAAAATTGCCAGAAAACTGTTAAGAGTCAATAATATTTTGTTCTTTTTCGTAAAAAAATACAAAATAGTTTGTTGGCATTGTTAGACGAGGGTATTTGGCTAAAGTACTTTGTACATGTGTTTTTTTTACGAGCCTACATATTTAAATGTTCCGCAGCTAGGCAAATGCCTTTGTTCTCTATTCCTTTCTATAAGTACTCCCCCACCCCTTTAGTGAATGTAATGTAACATGCGTATTATGCTTCAAAAATGAAAATATGATTGGCAAAGCACTTATCAGTACCCCTGGGCCTACACTAAACGAGAAACAGATACGAGAAGGTAACAGCTGAAATAAATTTTTAACGAAGCTGATTTCCTCGAGGCCCCAACCTCCCCTTTGATGTTCATGATTGGCTTGATTTCAAATAATCTTAACAGAAAAATATGGGGGTGGGTCGGGGATAAATCGATCTTTTAAATAAGTACTTTATTGGCTATGATTTGATGCAGATATAGAGAGTTGGTTAAAGGAATTTGGTACAGTCGGTTTCATTCAGAACGAACGAAAATTGATATTACTGAGGAAAAAGTTATAGAGATTTTGGATTGAATTTAAGGAAAATGACCTTTAGAGACTGTATTTTACATTCTCTTTTTTTCTTTTAAATATATGCCTACCGGTTATTACTCCATTGTATTTTCGGACGCTAGTCATACAAACTCGATTTCCATTTCTATGAATCATTCCAACAATCGACTCACAAAACTGTAAACAACAATAACAAAAAAAACGTATATAAACTCCCCGTCGTATTTTTCAAAAACAAAACTCGCCAGTCCACAAAACGCCTTGCTAAATCAATCCTCTAACAAAGACATTTGAAAAAATCGGGAAAACAGTGAACAAAATGAAATTTCGCCGGACCGCTGTACGAAATAGAATAAAACCAGTTAAGGTACTGCGCTGCATACAGAACTGGATAGTTTTGCGCGTTGGTTGTTCTTTTAAAGTTTTTTTTTTTATTCAATCCTGGCGTTGACTAACATGTGCGTACAGCGAGGCTTTCGAACTCTGGTTATCCTTTTTTTCGATAAGCCTCAATACCTACCTATACAGCAGATATACCTATGTATAAGTTAGTAAATATTGGTGGATCGCTTAAGAATATTGGACGAGACCTGAAAATTAAAAAGTTACCTACAAATTTACGTTTTGCTTTAGGAATGTTTGCTTAATCTCCTAGTTTTTTTCGTAAGTACGGACGGATTACAAATGTCACAGTGAGCGACTGTCATAGGTCATTAATTGCATTATCCTGTCTGGATGCGTTTTAGTGATATAACAATAAACCACCTTGACAATAGACCTAAAATTTGCGAGTCTCATGCTAAACATGTGCCATTCGGAGATATTCTCAAGTTGTATAGGGATTATCAGGAATATTCCTACCTTAACAGTATTCCATAATTATTTTTTTTATGATTAATATGCTTCCGTTAGACCTTACTCGCACCTAATGGAAAGTGGTAAAAACATATAGAACACAGCACGCTTACATACAATGCCTGTAAATTATTTTCTTAAAACCATCCATGTTGTAAGTTTACGGAATCACAGATGTCCAATGGGATTTCAAATGGGGCTTATTCCCGAGAATGTTTCGAGGATATTCTCTGGCTAAACAGTTGAATAGCGATATCAACGCATAAAAGTGTATATCGCACGCGCAGCAGAACGTCATTTTACCATGGTTTATAACGCCGTAAATTCCATAATAAACGACCGCCTGTAAAAAGCCCGTTAACCGCAAAGGTCCACTTACGAATCACGCGTTCATACTCGTCTGCGTTTATAATGCCGTTTTGTTCCGGGTTTATAATGTCTCACGATGAAGGGTATACAGTACACACCTTAAATAATATACCGAAAACACACTTTTCCACTAAGTACATGCACTCTTTCGAAAAGCAATCTCAAATTGTCCCTTTTCCAGGTTTTTCGACGCTTAATGCGCATTTTTTTAGATGCGCGAATGTACGTTTTAAGAGGATACAATTTGGAAAAGCATTATTTTCCAGAACTATCCACACACACACACACACTATTTTGCACATTATGGGAAAGTGTACATTCCGGAAAGTGAGATTTTAGGAAAGCTTGAGACATAAAGGACTCATACTTAAATACTTAAAGTAAGAAACAGAGTTTTACATAATGGATTCGCTCTATTTTTTTTATATTATATAAAATCACAAAGAGAGGGCGGCGCGAGTATAATTTTTGGTTTCTTATCGGTTTTTTGGTTTCGTTTTTGGTGAAAAATAAGGCCACAACCTGACCTCCTATTTTAAACTGTAAATATTGAGCCATTGTCGAATCAGAAACCACGTCGAGAATTAAAGCTACAGTTATGGATAAGTTTAGGTTTAAAGAATCTTTATTCTCAAAAGAAATTTGACATTTCACTTAATGAGACATTACAGTGGGTTGTATATAATTAAAACAGTGAGCATCAAGAATATTAAAAAAAAAAAAAAATGACACCAAGTACACGATAATTATCAAGTTACCTACGTACGTTATGTAGAATTAAACTACATACGTAGTCTAGTTATGATATTCATTAATAAAACTAATAATAAGTTTAACCCTTACAAGCACACCGTATCGTGCATTTTATTTCTGAAATGACTCGAGTGAAAATCACATCGATATCGATTTGAGATTTATTTTATTTATAACAACATAAAACATTAAAACAATACATTTACTGACTTACTTACTGACTAAATATACAAATGTCCCCTATGTCGCCTCCTACGGGCAGGATGCCCATAAGGCTGGCTGCATTGCCTCGCTGGGTGGCAACGCCTATCCGCTGGGCGAGGAACGAGCCATCCCTATGGTCGCCAGAGGACCGGATAAGCAAATATCTCCGTTTTTTAAAGAGAGTTGTGGCCTCCGGTCCCCACGGACCCAGGGTCTCCACGGCAAACGCCGCAAATACGTAACTATCGCCGAGAGTTGCGTATAGAGATGTGCCATTCTCGGAAACGTTCTCCGTTTTGTATGGAGAGAGAACTTTCTCGAGAACATTTCCCATACAAAACTGAGAACGTTTCCGAGAATTCTCGAGAACGGCACAACTCTATTGCGTATTTGCGGCGTTTAGCTGCCTCCGCTGCGGCAGCTGCTGTGCCAGCCCTCAGCGATGTCGTGCCAAGGTGGGACGGCGCTAGGGTATCCACGCACGTGGCGTCCCAGACTTCTACAAAGAGAAACAAAAAGATTGAGAAATCATGACGAATATTATAAAGTCTGAAATTGACGTTTGATTTCTGCTTGCATCATTTCAATAGTATCGTTTGACACTGTGTGCTCCTAAATAGTTTCCTTACAATTTCTATACACATGTATACATATTGTGTAATCTCTAAGGATCGTTGCGTCAGAGTTACATATTTTATGGCGTCAAAGCCGACCTCGGCATTATGCCAAATGTTTATCTAGCGTCCTTGCAATGTTTATTATGCTATCATATGAGGTCAAAGCTTGTGTACTGTGTGCTAGGATAATATTATTTACCCTGTTCTATAAGCATAAAAAGTGTACACACATATTTAGCCGAAAATATGTGTCATTTATATCGCAGAGCATGTTCTTAAGCTATCGTATAAATCTTACTTCAGTGTTGTGGTATATTTATGATTATTATTGGTTTTTTTTGTATAAAATGTTCATTTCTACATCATCCTACGAAATCACGTAACATTTTGTGTTTGAAAAAGGCAAATAAAAAAACATAACTTTTGGCGTGCACATGTCGTACGAAAATAATGAATTACATTTTAATATATGAAAGGCTAGACGGTTACTAGACGCTATATACATCTTATGCCCTGCAGTAAATTATCATATGATACTGGGATCAATCGGGATCGCTTTGAAATTTTATTTCAATAATACCTAAACCAATTATAGCAGAAAAGTAGCTATAATTTATTATCATTGTTTTTATTCCTTACTTACTCCAATAACTCCCCGAATCTGCAGAATCGTCTAGAAATCTAATTAGAATAACATCGATATAACAATGTTATGGTTCAATCTACCGAAGCTCGCATATCGCGGCGCATCAACATGGCGGGACCTCGAAATAACGTAGTAATCGGTGCCGGCGTCTGCTCCGGGGGCAAGAAACACAATTCTAGAAGGAACAATTATTAGATACTAGCATTTACCCGCGGCTTCGCCCGCGTTGTTTCCGTTACTGTCCCTAGGGAACTATTTACCGGAATATAAAGTATTCTATGTTTCAATCCCGGACTTGGTTTACTTGCATGCCAAATTACAGCTCAATCCATCCAGTCGCTACCCCGTTATTTAGTAACAAACATCCATACATCTAAACATCCAAATATCTTCACAAACTTTCGCATTTATAATATTATTATAGTTGGATTGTCGACCGTAGGTTCATTTGGCGTAAGGGACATTGTTATACCTGTCCCTTACCCCAATCGTATACTACTGATACTAGTTACCCTACTGTGTAATTGACCTCTTTGTAACAATACATACTTATGCTTAAGTACATGAAGAAAACTAATAATATTGTGAAACTGTGGGAACTTAGGCATAAATCATGACATACTTGTAACATTAGTTATTAAGTAACAGTGTAAGCGTAGATGATATAGCATATCTGTCAAACATGTCTTAGTGAGAGCTGTTAAGGCAATAAGTGCATATTTCTTACTTTAGTGTTTAGAATAGTTATCCACCTTTGTACACCGTGTTTCTGTTTGTTCTCCAATAAATAAAATAAAATAACGTCGGCTGTAAATTCATTTGGGGTAAAGGACAGGCAACGTAATGCCCGATATCGTCGATTGTTGGTTTACTTCATTTACTTGGCATAAAGGACATCGTTTTGACTGTCGTTTACTCCATTTGAGTATACAGTTGCCGTCCCGACCGTTGGTTCAATTGGTCTTAACGACATCAAATTGGATTGAAATGTGTATCATTTCATAGCCAGCCTTGATACGAGTAGTTTTGCGCAGACAAAATGTATCAAGAATTCCCAAAACACAAGAAAATACATGCCATCGGCCTTTTATGATCAACACTATTTATTAGCATCATTTGACAAAAGCTTCAAATACAAAAAATATATTTTTTAAACTTCTCATGTTGTTTTGCACAGACAATTTGTATCAAACTATGAAATGAAAGATATTTCAACCAAATACGACGTCTTTAAGGTCGATTCTTAACGCTTTTTCCCGGGAACCCCGGAATTATTTACCCGATTAATCCCGGGATCCCGTTATTGGCCATAAAAATATTCCCGGGTTTGGAAGCCCTAGAACCGAGTGACTTGAATCACCTTAATAAGTTACAACAACTTAACAAGTACATACGTTGAGTTTCATGCTGGCCTGCTGTAGATATTCCCTCTATAGTGGCGAGCCTCAATTTTCTCATTTTTCACCGGTATGATATGATGAAGCTGCCTTTGGTTTTCCTTTAAACGAAACATTTTCACGATATTCTCGGATATCGCACGGTCTTCGAATCTATTGAAATATTTATGATAAGTTTAGAAACTACACTTTTCATCATTTGCAACTCTGTTAGGAGGCTTTGTACCTTAAATGTTTAGGCCCTTGAATTTGATATACTAATGTGTATCAAGATAAAAGAACCAAAACAAATTCGTCCGAACACATTAAAGAGCTAACTCTTCTATAATCACGACATTGTCATGTTCAGACTCCGTTCAGACGAACGGTTCATCACTGTAACCGAGTTACTTGTAGACTGCATCCTGCTCACACAATAGGGCGTATGTAGCATGCACGTACGATCTTCTAGACTTGGGTGCAGTGTATTAGTGCATTAGTTGAGCCAAGCGTCGCGTCGAAGTCGCGCAGATTGCAACTGATTGCATTAGGCGCTATTGTTGTTGGGTTGGAGGAAAGCTTTGTGGAAATTATTTGAGATTATAAGACACATTGAAATTGGTGACTAGAGCGATAAGAGAACGCAGTGATAAAAGAAATTTGTCATACGGAGGCAGTAAACCAATTCACAAACAAGTTCACAAAATCTTAAGGTCTCGTGGATCAACGTGGATTACCATATATCTTGGGCTTTTATGTGAGACCATCCTTGAGGCACCGCGTTGCGTTTTAACAAACAGTATTCGTACACGGGCTGGTTTTCAGCAGCACCTTTTACCCAATTAAGAAATTGTTAGCCTGGAGTTTTGTCCTGTTTGTGAAGCGGTTTATGGTTTTTCAATTTTTGATTTTTTTTTAATTTGGGTACAAAAGTAAAATAGAAATGCTCTTTAATAGTTCCACTAATCACTATGCACAAGAATCGTTCAAATTAATTCAAAATTTAAATTCCAGATGAAGTCTTTAATTAGTACGTAATTTACAAAGTCTAGTCTTAAGGTAGTTTAAATCCCAGTGTTTCTGTAAATTATACACATAAATAATTTGTCTGAATCTCGACTGGGCCGTAATTAAGGTGCTGCATTCCGGTCACGATTGTCTTTTTTCCTCTGAATTTTCCACTTGCTCGGTCAAAGTTAATTCATCAAGGAAACGGAATGTATAAACCTGCATGGGAAATGAAGGTCGGTAAAATTGTTGGTAGTGGATTTTTGTTTTTCCGAACATGAAGGAAGGTAACCTTACCTTTTGTAAAGAATCTTATTACTAATGTAATGTTTGGATGTTTCTTACTAACGCGGTAACTGACAATAAAGGTTTTAATTTTTTTTTTAATTCAGTATCTAAATTATAGCTATTCGTGGTTTGTGTACCGCAAGGTCGGGGTACTTTGGCCAAATATAGGGTAACTTTGCCCACCTTACAACTTACATATCTCAGATCTATAACATCTGATAATAAACATAAAAACATGAACGGTCAGCTAAAACCAACCACATGGCAATGTGCCGTAATTTAAATGCAATAATAAAACCTGAATTGAGTTAATCCCTATTGGTCAAAGTTACCCCCCAGGGCGAAAGTAACCCGTCCTTACGGTATGATTGTCACGAAAGCAACAATAATTAGTTCAACAAAGTAGTAAAAGTAAAATAATGAATGCGGCCGAATCGCTGAGTGCAGTCGACTCCACTAACTTGATCGAACAACACAAATGTTAGTTAACTGAACATTTGAAGCACTTTAGCTAATTGCAATATCTCCTAAATCGTGTAAATGAGTTCGGAAACTTTCAGCCCCATCAAACAAATGCGCGACGACCTAGATGCTAGAGGTGAGACGTGTTCACGGGGATAATTTTCTGGAACAGGTTTTGGAGTAGATGGACGCGTAAGTACGCGTTCTCGTTCACACTCCTTTTAGCGTATCAAAAGCCTTGAAACATCGTGGTTGATAGTAAACTAGCATTTACCTGCGGCTTCGTTTGCTTTATTCTCGTTATTATACCTAGAGAACTCTTTACCGGGATATAAAGTATCCTTGTATGTTTCAATTCCGGACTTAGTCTATGCAATATGCATGCCTAATTTCAGCCCAATCCATTCAGTCGTTACTGCGTTATTTAGTAACAAACACCCAAACATCTAAACATTCAAACATCTTCACAAACTTTCACATTTATAATATTAGGATATGATAGTATAGTATACGCCATATAATCTGTTTTATTACATAAATTTAACTTATTAAGTACAACTTCAAAATGCTTTCATTTATTAACGTAACTACTTACGCAAGTTAACGCCAACACGAACGGTGACCGACGGAGGCAGCCTCCGCAGGCAGCCGTTTGTGTTGGCGGTGACTTGTGTAAGTAGTTACGGCTGCACATAACAAAAACCGGTCAAGTGCGAGTCGGACTCGCGCACCGAGGGTTCCGTATAAACTAATAAGTAGACCAACCTTACGACTAACAGCAACCCTGTCTTAACCCGCTTTAGCCCTATTCAATCAGGAAAAATCTTAACAGCGCGATGCAGCGTACCTATGCTACAGCGACATCTATTGATACTAAATAGCGCGTAAATTTTACTTGTAATTTAAATTTAAACGTTACTTTTTGTTATTGGCTGATTGAAATAATGGTTTGTCAACTAAGTTAGTTCTCATGTATCATTTTTAGCCACAAGCTACCTTATTTTAGATTTGTGTCCCTAGATGGCGCTAGTGGTATTTCATTTTTATGGTATTGAGTAGTGTAAAATTTCCTAACATACTCCTATTATAGAGTTTTTAATAATTATGGTTACTTTATGTTTTTTTTCCCGATTCCTGATGAGTGATCATTGTATTTAATAGACATTTTTTTATATAATCTGAAATAAATCGCTTAGTTTTGCTACTCTCCGCTAGATGGCTCTCGTAGGGAGGGTAGAACTAATATGTTAAGATTTTTGTAAATTTTTAAAAAGTATTCAAGTTAGGAAGAGAAAATATAACGGTCTTCCCAATAATAATAATAATCCTAATAAGTAGATACATGAATAGTTCAAGAAAAACTGTATGGCGATTAGTTTAGTAGGAGCAAATAAGTATGTGTTATGATTTTTGCAAATTTCTCAAAAACGGTGCAAGTGAGGAAAACCGTTATATTTTCCTGTAATATTTAGGACGACATTAATAATTGGTAATTATGACACATTTTTCTGATCAGTAACTTCGGAGATAATAGAGGGGGAATGGTATTTTTTTAAACTTTTTTCGCCATAAATCAAAAACTATTTATTTAAGAAAAAAAATAAAAATAGTATTTTAATCTACAAATTAAGCTCTTTCATTTGATACCCCACTCGATATATTAGCCCTAATTTCAATTTTCAAAATCCCATTACGGAGCCCTTTAAAAAAAAAGTAAAAAAGGTACAAGATTTTTTTTATGTCCAATAAGCTCGGGTTAGCTTAGGGATTGCAGCCAGACTCGAAAACCGAAAAACGAGTACTTTTCGATTAAACTCGAAAACCGAGTTCGGTTTCGATTTTTACTCGAAACTGTCTGAAGTAGTTTTAATTTTTTTTTTTGTAATGATAATGATTAAATTAGTTTGTAAACTCGGGATTAAGTAGGGTAGTAGGGTAGTTTTTAGGGTTCCGTACCAAAATGGTAAAAAAGGAACCCTTATGGTGCGACTCCATCTGTCTGTCACAGCAAGATATCTCAGGATCTACTAATGCTATCGATTTGAAATTTGGAATAGTGTTAAAAATCGCTAACCCGAGGCTATTGGACAGTAAAAAAATCTTCTACCTTTTTCCTTTTTTTTTAAAGGGGACCGAAATGGGACTTTGAAAATTGAAAGTAGGGCTATTATATTGAACGGGGTATCAAATGAAAGGGCTTGATTTGTAGATTAAAACACCGTGTTTATTTTTTTTTTCTTAAATAAGTAGTATTTGATTTATAATGCCAAACGTTAAAAAAATACCATTCCCCCCCTATTATCTTCGAAGTTACTGAACAGAAAAATCTGTAATAATTACCAATTGTTAATGTCGTCCTAAATATTACAGGAAAAATCATAACGGTTTTCCTAAGTTGCACCGTTTTTTAGAAATTCGCAAAAATCGTAACACATACTTATTTGTTCCTACTAAACTAATCGCCATACAGTTTTTCTTGAACTATCTATGTAGCTACTTGAGTTTGTACGGAACCCTCGGTACGCGAGTCCGACTCGCACTTGACCGGTTTTTAATCTATCCATCAGAAACCGTCAAATTGTGAACGACCTTGCACTTACCGACAAAGAGTTTACAATCTGTCGGATTTCCTAGAGGATATGGCACCATAGACCACATACACAGTGAGGCAGATAATACAGAAGACTGAGGAGTAAAATCAGCCCCTGTGCTTAGCATTTGTGGACTATGAGAAAGCTTTTGATTCTGTCTGGTTCTGGAATCCTTGCAACGTTGCCAAATAGACTGGCGATACATCCAAGTGCTGAGATGTCTCTACGCCGTCCAAGTACAGAACCAGCAGACTAAGCCCATTCTCCTGCAGCGGAGTGTGAGACAAGGGGATGTCATTTCCCCCAAATTGTTCACGAATGCACTGGAGGATGTGTTTATGACGCTAGCTTGGGAGGGTCGTGGCATTAATATAAACGACGAGTACATTTCACACTTGCGATTTGCAGACGATCCCGTCATTTTGGCTTGAACTTTGCAGGATTTAGAATACATGCTGAACGGTCTAGCTGCTTTTTCTCAACACGCCGGTCTTAGGATGAACTTGGACGAAACCAAGGTTATGTTCAACGATATTGTTTTACCGAAACTGACTGCAGTGCAGGACGCCCTTCTCGAAGTTGTTCAGGAGTACGTTTACCTCGGGCAAGTTCTGCAGTTAGGTAAAAATAACTTTGTAAAAGAGGTTAATAGAAGAATACAGCTGGGTTGGGCTGCGTATGGGAAATTACGTCGAGTCTTCTCGTCGTCCATTCCACAATGTCTGAAGACAAGGGTTTTCGATCAGTGCATCCTACCTACCAGTCTTGACATACGGAGCCGAAACGTTGTCGCTCACGGGAAGGCTGAGTACCTACGTAAATTTAAGGTCACTCAGCAAGCTATGGAAAGGGCCATGTTGGGAGTATTTCAGAAGGATCGTATCCGTAATGATGTGATCCGACAGAGAACTAAAATCGTCGACATAGCCCAAAGGATTAGCAAGCTGAAGTGGCAGTGGGCTGGCCATATCTGCCGCAGAACCAACAAGCGCTGAAGCAAGCGTGTTCTCGAGTGGAGACTACGGATCGGCAAACGTAGTGTGGGGCGCCCGCCCTCAGACAAGATGGAGTGATGATCTTCGCAAGATGGCTGGCAGAGGTTGGATGCCAGTGGCCGCGGATCGTGCTCGATGGCATGACATGGGAGAGGCCTATGTCGAGCAGTCGACTAATACGGGTTGATGATGATGATGGTGGTGCGTATACACAACGTATTTCTGTCATTTTGCTTTTCTGTCGTTTCGCGTGTGTGTCATTTTGCGAAGTCAGAATATGTCTTTATCGAATTAAAGGCATTTTTTTATGCAGTAGTCAGTTATTACGTCGATTACATACGTGTTACGAAACTTAAAAACCTATTTTTAAGGTTAACTTAAGTAAAAATATAAAAATCCGTAATATTATAAGGACGCAAAAAATCTCGAAAAACCGCGGTTATTAACCGAGTTCTATTTCGATTAAAACTCGATCGAGTTACTCGGTTAACCGAGTTTCGAGTAACTCGTTTGCAATCCCTAGGTTAGCTACTTTTAACACTATTCCAAATTTTAAACCGATAGCAGCAGTAGTTCCTGAGATATCTGGCTGTGACAGACGGACAGACAGACAGACAGACAGACAGACAGACAGACAGACAGAGTCGCACCATAAGGGTTCCTTTTTTACCATTTTGGTACGGAACCCTAAAAGCACACATGTGAGTGTCACCAACGAAGTTGCCAAGCCATAGGCAAATCACAAAATTGGATCGTAGGAGTCGCGTACTTGTAAATACTCGGTACCCATTTAACCTAATAATACCTACCTAGTCTCATCTCTACAGTAGATCCTTGTCCTAGATCCTGCACTATTCATTACCATGATAAAAGTCTAGCTCAGGCTGAAAAATTGGGCGGCCGTGACGTATTAGCGAGGATGTCTTGGTAGCAAATTGTTTCGTCTCTTTATCATGTGTTACAAACTGAGCTAGAATGAGCTTGCTGGCTTTTATTTACCCTGGTGCTATTTATAAGTATATCTGAATATCTTAAGCACCATAGGTTCATTTTAGATTCTGGTTTATTTGGTGTTTGGATTGGATCAAAAGTAGTTATCGCGTCACAAATTTACTTCGACCATAATTTTTTAAACTAGCGAAAATTTACATTTGAGTCATTTTTATTCAATATCGCTGCACTTCACGTCATAGTAGATGCTATATTTCGTTGAATGTTCATCACACAGATATTTGCCCTTACCAGGATTTGAACCCGGGATCGCTGTATTCGTAGGCGGTGTCACTCCCACTAAGCTAAACGTGTTGTCACCGATCAATTGATTAATGTTAATATTACACAATAAATCAATATACAATAGAAGCAAATTATAAGTCATCCATATTTATCTAAATTTTTGTTCATTTCTATCGAATCTCACTTTAATATTAATTATTTTTATATTAAAAATTCTATCGGTAATAATTTCCCTATTTATCCAAATAAATCAACAAAACATCAACCAATAATAATAAATAATCATCAAAAATATTGATAAACAAAATAGGATTAAATTAAGGATTCGTTAATTGATGTAAAACTTTTTTAGAAATGCGACCATGGTAGCAGCGACTGAACCGTTCGTAAGGATTAACCAAGTATTCCCGTCGAATTACTGGGTACAAAAATATTTTTACTAAAAAAAACCCGACCGCGGTGCACTTTAAAAGTGCATAAAATCCGCCATTTTGTTTATTTTAACGAACTTCATACCCAGTGACACTCGCGCCATCAAGACGAATCCAATGATGTATCATTTATCAAAATCGGTTGTGCCGTTGAGTAGTTACGAGCGGACACAGGAACGGACATACATACATACATACAGGTCAAACACATTACCCTCCTTTGGGCTTCGCCGCAGTCGGGTAAAAATTGTATAATCGGGAGGTTCATTGTATCGCCTTTGTACCCTGAACTTCCATGTACCTATAATTGGGTACAAAATTAGCTACCACAAACTATTTCATTTCTTGATAACGTGTTAATCATTATACAGGATAGCCACGGCATGATCGGATCTTTTAAAAAAACGAACTTTTGAATAGCCCCCCAGAATTTTGTATTGGCTGGTTTCCCAATAAAATACTAAATATCTGTAACAAATTGCAGTATTTCATATATTGCTACGTTTGTATCCTGACGTCCAATTTTGTATAAATTCGCGGACCAAAGTCCGAAACGTGAAACTTGCGGCCAGGGTTCGGAAACCGGTATTTGCTCCATACAAAAATACCGGTATTCTTTCCGTTGTTATCGTTCTTTGGTTTATTATTTCCTTTTTTAATAATACGAAATCATGTCTTAAATACATTACTGAGCTGTACATAAAAAGCATAAAATAAATCAAAATATTGGACTATTTCGGGGTTTTTGCAAAATACCGGTTTCGAGCCCTGCTTGCGGCACTTCTTACCGGCGGGACAACCGCGGCCGCTTAGCATTCAGCGCACAGTCGGCGATAGAAAATTTTCCCTCGCTCTAGAATAGCTCGAAGACAAATAAACGGACACTGCCGAGTCCCCGAGGTGCTTTAATTGATTGAATTTTTAATTTAAAGAAGAGATATTTGTATTGTTAGTGCACGTTGGGTGCAGGTTTCCTAGAGAAAGCTTTTCTTTAGTTTTAAGAGGATGGCTGGATTTGAACTTGAACTTTGTCGCTTTTTTCGACACTAACTGAAGTCTAGTTCGTATGTGTCTAGTTGGATGTTTTTGAAATACTCGATACATTTTTGTGGAAATGGGTTAAATCATAACATTGTTACACATCATGTGAAGTGTTTTTGGTTCAAAGTAAAAGGGTAATTCTCATTTAGATTTGTGACAGAGTAGTGCAGAGATTTAACGTTGCTAGTACTTAATTTTTCCTTTTTTTATATACTATCCGAAAACTTGACAACGGGGCTAATTTAAGAACAAGTATTAGGATATTTAAGTTTCTGTAAACCCTTAACTTTTGTACATGGTTGTGGACACATCTGTCAAATTAGATGAGAATGACCCAAAACCTTACTGACAACTATTAAATAATATTATAGAATCGTTCATTGGAGCCTCTTTCACCTTTTATGTTGGCGAATTAAAAAAGGTCAGCCCTCATAGCAGTACACGTCTAGTTCGTAATTTATCATGATGATTTTGATGGAGCAACTTATTCGCATGAGTAACAGAACAAATTCCAAAAGTCCATAGCCAGGATTGACTCACTCAGCGAATCGGTTGCGCGGTAAATCTTGCCGCTTGGAAGCGGAAAAAAGAGCACGCGTTATCTGCCGTCCTATGACCAAAACTAGACTAACCTCTATGGAGTTGTATAGAGTTTAGTCTAGTTTTACTTATCGGATGGCAATTATGCGATAGAGAGAAACGGTCGGATGCAGGTCAACTCATCCGACGCGAACGGCCATTTTGTTAGCGAGGGAGGTTTCTGTAAGTAGGACTAATTCTTATTCTGTGATAAAGCCAAAAATGACGTGTCACTAAATGACAGATACACTAAGCGTGAAGCAATGCATGTACAGTCACCGGCAATAACATATTATGAAACAGAACACGCATAAATATCTAACACAACCTTATTACAATAGGAATAGAGGGTGTCTTATGTTTTTGCACGTTCCTTGTCATCATTTGCTATCGCCGGTTGCTGTACATTTTTTTTCCAAAGCTTCACAAAATACATACTGGTATAAATACATTGCCGAAACACTCACGTTCGAACCTAATAACATGGCGCGTTATGTCGAGTGTCTCGGGCGTAGAGCAGTGTCGCTACCCGTTTTCAGTAAAACGAAACAGTTTCTTTTTCACTAATAACTGCTCTGGATTTCCGGCCCAGCGTCTCAACCACTCGACCACCGGAGCAGCCAGCAAGTGCCTTTAATTTTGCCATCTACTTTGACTTTTGTATAATTCTGGTTTAATAGGTTTTTAACCTGAACCTAAACTAATCAAGAAAAAAAAAGTATATTTTTTTCATATATTAATATTAGCGCCATCTCTCGCTCGATTGTCAAGCTGTAAAGTATATGCATCGAGCTGGGATACATGTGTAACGCATGCTCTCATAGATGGCATTTAGGTTAAAAACCTATTGAACCAGAACAAATGTGGTCGAATGGTAAGACGCTGGGCCGGAAATCCAGATACCTCTACCGGGTTCAATTCCTGGTCTGGACCATGAGTGAGCGTCATAAAATTTTCTATGTACATTGTTTTTTGGGATCTATATATATAACAAAAAATGTGGTGTAATTTACCCGCATCAAAAACTAATACAGATACATCATGTTTCTTTCATAGAGTAAACTGTTTTTAGTTATGGCAAGAAACTTTTACTCTGCTTCTTCTTATAAACTGTTTCCGAACAGAACGCCCGGCTCTACTAGCGCGCCTGTAATGCGTTTGCACTCCTCCGCACGTGTAAAAGGACTTAATAAAATAAGTGCGAGGTAAAAACGTGTTTATTTTGTTTCCGATAGTGGGGATGAAAGAAATTGTGGCCGCAATGTCCGGTAAATAAATGAAATTTCGGAGACGATTCAGAGAAAAGGTGAGATTTTCCGACATTTCTTCGCTGTTTAAGTGGTTTCTAGGTGTTTTTCACGTTCGTTTTTCTGATTCAACACAAAAGAATATAAGTGCGTTCTCAAAAATAGCAACTGCATTTGTGGTTTAGCTAAACTTCAGATAAATCAAACGGAAGAATAGTGGGAAAGCATTAGAAATAGAGAACTAAACTAGTACTACTCTCTAGTTCCATTAACATAATGTATGCTTTTCGCTCAAATAATCGTCGAAAAAATATGTTAAAATCACTTACACAATCTAAAAATATTATCCTTCTAGCATATCTGAATGGCATCGTCCTTAAACAAGTCCTACAATGAAAAAAGCATGTCACTTTAAAATATACGTAACTGACATATAAAACACCGATTACGACAGCAAATAGACAAAAGAATACAGAAAACGTGAACTACGGTAGGAGAATCGAAGTATTTTAAACACTTCGGTCGCTTGTTTGTCCACATTTACGACAGGTTTTCCTGTAGGGGAGGTGTTGTTTAATCTCCCCAATTATTGAGCCTTAGACGCACTCCTTAGACATCTGAACTAATTTGAGGCATTAATCGCCAAATAAAAACACAGAAATACTTCGAGATGATATACAAGTTAAGTGTGGTAGTTTAGGTGTAATCAACACGAATGACAGAACAAATATATCAGATAAAGATATTATATATCAAAATGGTAATTTCAAAACGTGGCCATTTCAAGAAATTGTCATTGCAAGAAGTGGCCTTTTTAATTGTAGTCCTAATTATACTCCGAAAGGTGTCATTTCATTTCTTAAACTTTAACTTAAATACTAAACGCCTTTAACAAATTCCATATATTTTATTGGAAAAAAAAAGTTCAGCAGTCTGTAAAATGTTCATGCGTCACGAAAATGGAGTAGATTAATTGGGTGTTAGGCGAAAAGCTTGCGGTATTTTGTGAATAGTTTCTGATTAGTTTATCAAATGATGAGCAAGCGATGTGAAATGCTCTATCGTCTAGCGAAGTCTTACCAAGACTGCTATACTCCATATATCCATGTCGGTAGGTACCTGAAACAATAATCATATTATTAGTAACTAATAATATGTATGATGTAGACATTAACTGTTAATGTCTACATCTTCACAGTTAGTGCTTTAGGTACAGTCGAGTTCTTATACTCCTGAGCAAAATTTAATGAAAAATATGTGAACACGATTCTATTGTTAGCGGCGTAGAAGCGTGTTCAGGTATTTTTGATTTAATTTTTGCTCAGAAGTATAAAAACTAGACCGTGCATATAGAGCTGTGTCGTTCCCGGCAAATTTCCCAGATCACCATAGAACTAGACAATATTTTAGCAGCACATCAGAAACAACAAGAATAGCACATTACCTACTAATTACATACATATTGCGTTAAATAAGAAAATGTCCCAGATATCAAATACTGGCAATAGGTACATAAATAGTCTTCGTCAATATTGACGTAACAATCACGTAAATCAGTTGTTGCGTCAAAAAACAAACGTGTAAACACACTATCAAGCCCATGGGGGGGGGGGGGGGGGTTACCTTTACCACCGCCACCAGGCCCTAGTTCGGTAGAATTAGGGCATAGATTAATTTCTCGCAGCAACTGGTTTGGTTTCGCAAAAGACCAAGCTGCTAGTTTAGTTAAGCCTCAAAAGAAAAAGCGGATTGAACCACTCCATACACAACTGCATTTTCACTTTACATACATTAATTCTATGATTAATAATGGTACTTTGGGGACACGACGAACTCGCCCCTTCAAAGGGACGCGGAACTTCAAATGATGAATCATTCATAAAGCCATGGGATCTAACGGTTTAAAATAACATATTCCTTTCATGTGTATCAATGTTTTATAAAAAATAAAGCAAATAATAGTAATTTGTATCGGTTGTAAGTCTACTAAGGAACTCAAAGCTAAAGTTGATTTATTTAGGTAAAATGCAACTATGAATGATAATATTTACTGCCGATGAGAGAAAATAAACCTTGATTTTCCTTACTAAGATATCCCGGAGTAAAAAGTAGAGCGAGGTAAGTTTTTCAAAATAGTACAGTCAACCTGATAAATATATATACGTTACCAAGGCGTACGTAAAAATATCTGTACACTCTTACGCCCCTGACATATTTGTCATTTTAGAAGGTTTTGTTATTTCATCCGTATAGATATTTATTATGTTAACTAAATTCCTAATTCATCCCACATTATAAATGAGAAAATATATTTGTAAGTATGTTTTTCTTTCACGCGACGATTGAGCATAGGAAAAGATAGGTATTGCGAAGGTAAGTACATTTGTCACCTGAGCAATAAAAAGTTTGTATTTATTTTTAAGAATTTTTTTTTTTTATAGTTCTTCAAATTATTTTAATTTAAAAAAATGTAAATTTCATTAATTAATTACACGCTTCTCCTCCTCTTTTCTTCTTCCCTCTTACCGGCCAGTCATCCCACTGCGGCGTCTACACAACACGTCGAGTATTAATCAAATCGTGTTCAAATCAACCCGTAGCCGTGATTAGCCGCCTGATTGGCCGGCCCGGCCCGAACGGTGACAGGCGTCACTCGGCAATTTCCGCCGCTTCCGCGCCCGCTGGACATGTAATCTGTTCAACCGAATTACATACTTGTCCTTTTTTGTACTCACATAGTGAGCGAGATCTCAAATTAATTTCTATAATGATCAAGTCTACCTGTCTTAAGGTTGTAAATAAATAAAATAAAAAATAAATAAATAAATATTAGGGGACAATCTTACACAAATCGAACTAGCCCCATAGTAAGCTCAATAAGGCTTGTGTTATGAACTTATTAGCGTGCAGATAGGAGGAATTAAATGAAAATGACCATAAAATACATATTGTAGGTGCACTACTTCCAAAAATTACACAGAAAAGCCTGCTAAATTAAGCAGCCAAAACTTAAAGATTGGGAGCCAGGACCCTTGATGGAAGTGAGGTCAACTTTTTTCTACCCCGCTGCACGACCAGCAACCTTGTCATTATAACGATAAAGTCATAGGAAATAAAGTTGAAAAAAACCTTGAACTTAGTTTGAGAAAGTTCCATCTATTCAGAAAATGTCTACCTACAAATTGATTTGGTTGACTGTACTAGAAGATTGAATCCCCGAATTTCCCATAACCAGTAATGCACGGAGGCAGTAAGGCGTGCCGCGAGTACATTAGGAGTTAAAGGTCTTCATGCGTAATCATCTGTGCCCATTGATGAGTTCTAACTTCCTCATACCTCTTCAGGGATGTGTGATGCCAGTAATATTACAACTGTAATATTACGTAACTGTGTGGTGCCATATTATACCACCACCAAGTGCCTTAAAATAGGCTTCGTCCGCGTAAATTTTCGACATTTCTATGCAAATTTTACCCCATATCGATTCTAAGGTGTTGAATTTCGGAAAAAAAAATTCTTAGTGCACCTCTAAGTCTCCTGAAAAATAAACAATACTAGTTTAAGCGGTACGTAGTCGGTCAGTAGCTCAGTCAAGGAACTGTTTTATATGTAGGTATAGATAGATACATTTGTATTTACGAGTTAGTATACTTAATATGGTACTACTCATCTCATTATGCGTGACATACCGCGTTTTTAGGGTTCTGTGCCTCCAAAGGATAAAACAGAAGCCTTAAATGGGATCATTTTGCTGTCTGTCGGTTTGTATGTTCTACTATACGAATATACAATATCTTTAACCGATGCACTTTTTAGCGTAAGACGGTCGAATTACATACACAGTTTTACTATTTATAAAAATAATACCAGACTACCAGAGTGAATATGACGATATTTTGTAATATTACTTTTTCGGAACATGATATTGCAACACGTTTTGCGCATCTCGATGCCTATAAATTAATTGAATATCTCAATTTTAATATCGAGCTGTTTATTAATAATTTCGCAAAGTTTATTTAGGCATATTGGGAAGTAGGTCGCAGGTTTTCATGACAGCTTAATTATAAATTCATAAAGGGCAGATAGGGCGGGGATCACCTTGGAAATTTGTCTGTTGCTTGTTTTGTAAGACGACATTAAATAGGGAAATGTTTTGAAATTACTTTATCATTATAACAATACGTTTTGTTTATAAAAAGGTTCAGTTCATGAAATATAGATTGTTAATTATTCTAATATTCGTGATTCTTGCAGTTTTCATAACTGACTGTTGGTTGGCTCTCTTAAAAATAAATAATAAAAAATATTAGCCTACAGCCTGGCTCAATTATCAAATCGACTCAATGGCATCATAATATTGCATTGCCTTCGAACTTACATAAGTATGCCAAATTTCAGCAAGCGTGATATATGGTTTGTAGATTAAGAAACGGACAACACAATTACAAATTAAATAAAATATTATATAAATACCTGGGTCAATACAGATTTCGAAAAAAACGTCTTTTCTGTGGACATAATAATGATAGTTAACGACCCGAATACACATCACTATGTTTTTATAATATATGCCTAAAAGTAGGAGAGTAGGGTTATTTGCTTATAGGGATCCAGCTAGAACATTAGGCTTTTAAAGCCCCTTATTTTATGATGTCCACAGGAAAGATGCGAACACTAAACATACTACAAAATCTGCATGACACACCTACACATTCTGCGTTGCTGGTTGAAAATTTAGTTTTTACTTTTTTACACTTCCGCAGCGGTAAAAAGCTAAAGAATTATCCGGAGCATTTTCCGAAGCGCCTGCGCTTCGTGGAATGGATCGTAATCCGCAAAGCCCCGCCATCATCTAGGTGACAAAATTAATGGACCTCCGTGACTCGAAACTGGGTTACGAATTTTTACGGTCGCTTTTTGGGGCACTTGAAATGAAAAAATAACCTGTATCATGTTTTACTTAGAAAATCGTGAGACTCAAACATATTGAATTAAGAACGGATAACTCACGTTGTACAAAAGACGTGTCATCGACATACTCGATACTAACAATAGTCGCCGGGCAGCGTTCGCGAATACTATAGGTAGTTTCACGAGAGTTGAGGTGAATGATTACACACACAGCCACATGAACATACGTCGTTATCGCGGGTGCAAAAACGATTTGACAGTACAGAAAGATTATGAAAAACAAGCAATAACAGACGCAAAACTCATTTTGCGGAACATTTATGCCTACTCGTACTTGTTTAAAATGTTTTGCGTCTGTTATTGCTTGTTTTTCATAATCTTTCTGTACTGTCAAATCGTTTTTGCACCCGCGATAACGACGTATGTACATGAAGTACTCATTGCAAAAAAAGTGAATGAATGAAACGAATGAGTGAGTAAATAAACACAAGGCTTGAACAAACTTTTTGGTCTATCTTGCAATTCACTGTTGAACCTGCTATTGGTACGAAAAAAGAACAGTAATTTCAAAATCCCGCTGTCATTACATGACAGTGTTGTTGTGTGCATGGCCTCAACTGTCGTGAAACTACCTACCTATACTCATGATTAAGGGAACGTATGCTCCCGAAATATGTCGAGTGGATGTTTCGTCTTTTATATAACGTGAGTGATCCGTTTTTAATTCTGTATCACGTTTACTAGGTATTTGTCTGTAGATGTACTTAAACTCGTGCTGGAAGCGCAGTGAATTTTTAGATAATTGTATAAATGATTACTTCTGCGTTAAAAATATCTGCGTTTTAATTTCCTAAAACATTCAAGTTTAATACCAAAGGAGAGGAATAGAGAGAGCTATAGAGAATACCTACTCGTATATGATGACATCAAATTTATGGTGACAAAATATTTATAATAAAAACCGCAAAGTATCAGAAATAAAACATTATAAATGAAGACCCCCACTTACTCAGTTCTAAAACAAGTCAATGGAAAAACAGGTTTGATATAAAATAAAACATGACATCAAATAACCCCCGCTATCAAAGCGTTCACTTCATTTTACTGAATGAGAATTTCGGCAAAAACCTGAAACACGGATCCTCATTGTAACAAAGATAGAATTGCTTAAAATTTCAACGCGACTTATGATCTTTTCGTACTGAAGCTGCAAAATAAAAAGGCACTCAGCAAACAATCCCGCCATTTAATAAATTTAAAGCGTATCACTCGCATTTCCCGCGAAACAAACAAAATATTTCATACATTTTATATTAAGTCAATCACGTGATCAAAGTGCTGGGGTAGGGCTGAGACCCGAGGCCACAGCACGAGTAACATAGCCAGTAAAATTACTTTAAAGAACCGCTAGGGCCGACAATCAATTCATAGAATGATAATTTATTCTATAATCTATTAATGCCCTTGTTTAAGAACACACGTACGACTAGTAAACGACTTTATACGATTAAAGTTTAGCAAATTACCTTTCATATACTTTTCAATAATACAGATAGATTGCAGAATTTAAATTATCTGATTATTTGAAGTGTAAAAACAACCGTTGAAGTACTTTCCCATGCACATCACTTGTTGATTGAATTTGTAGACAGCACAGATATATATCGAGATAAAAGGAAAGAGAGTATGTATCTCGTACCTTGCGTGCTAAAAAGAAGGGTCAGGGACCTGCTCACCTTCGACATTATTATTAGATTTGAAAAATCTGATAATAATGGTATAATTTAACTGTTCAAATACCACCAAATTATATGGAAAATTTATGTTTTCCATCACTAAATTACACTCTTAACGTCAAACGTCTACCGCAAAATTTTACACGCTTGGTTCCCATATAAATCAACGAATTATTTCCTTCTATCTCGATATCCCCCCAATCGATATCTCGATATCGATTGTCCCCTAATATTTATTTATTTATTTTATTTATTTATTATATTTCAGTCGTTAATCGCGCGGACGGAAGATATTATCTAATCTAAGAATATAGCGTTTATTTTAAGTTAACAGACTGATCCCGAGACTTGTACTATGTTGGGACCTCCCAAATGCTTCATTATATTCCTGTGCAACTTCAAAGATTTATCCGCGCTTAGAGGAATTGCTTTAAGTTAAGCTAGTGAAACCCCCGTGATTTAGGAATGACACCAATTTCTGGCGTTTACTATATGTTCATTTTACTGGCTACTGCATTAGGTTTGCTTGAATTTACATTATAAATAGACAAAACAAGCTTCCGAGTGTGCTCTACATTATACAGGGTGGAAAAAAAAAACAAGTGTAATGGAGGAGGAGTGTATAAATATTGAAGGAAGCATCTTATTTGTAGATGTTAGAATTTTGTTTTAGCATTTAATAATTAAGTAGTGTGTAGGTATACTAACTTTCTAAATATGGATGTGATACGGTAATGGCTTTCGGGTTAAGTTACTAGCACAAACAAACCAAGTTCGTAATTTTCAATACAAACTTAACTTTGTTTTTCTTGCCAACTTTAATCTAAACATAACAGCCGGGGTAAGATTATTCTCAACGTAGCACGTGATAAACAATATAGTCCAATGTATGGGGCGAGCACGTTTAATCTGGCAAATGCCGGTTAGGCAGGGACCGGGTGATACCGGATTGAGCCGGATAAAACCGGAGTTACGAGGCTCACCTGCGCTTACGCCGATATTTTATTTGGGTTTCAGGTTTTGACCATTATACCGAACTAACTTTTTAGGCTGTATTTATTTAAATACAGCCTAAACATTTGCCTGTACATTTGTACAGTCGAATGGAGACAAAAGTATGCACTCTACCATACATAATTTGTACACACAGAGTACGTAACTCGGACTATATATGTACAAAATGTTCACTTTATTAAATGTGAACATACTACATACATTATGGGGCGAGCACGTTTAATCTGGCAAATGCCGGTTAGGCAGGGACCGGGTAATACTGGATTGAGCCGGATAAAACCGGAGTTACGAGACTCACTTGCGCTTACGCCGATATTCTATTAGGGTTTCAGGTTTTGACCATTATACCGAACTAACTTTTTAGTCTGTATTTAAATGTACAGTCGAAAGGAGACAGAAGTATGCACTGTACCATACATATTTGTAGGACAGAGTAGGTACGTAACTCGGACTATATATGTACAAAATGTTCACTTCAAATGTGAACATACTACATACATTATCGTTGATTTGGATTTGAATTAATGAATTTCTAAAAATCGTAATTTCACCAGCTACCAGAACGGTAGCAGAAGGTCTATTTGACAACAGATGTCAAAATCTTGCGGTGTGATTGGTGGATTTTAGAAAAAATCATAATAATACACATCAGTCACACCTGGCCATAAAATGGCAAATACCGCCCGCTACGCGTCCGGAAAATCCCACTTTCTGACCTGGAGGAGACGTAAAATGTTGTACTTACCACGGGCGATAATAAACAAAGCCTCAGATCGCATTTTATCGCCCTTGTATTGGGCTCGGGCGTCAAATACCGGCGATCTGTGACATTCTTTGTTTTACCGCCCTAGGTAAGTAATGTACTATTATTTGATTTATTTTATTTGTACTAATTATATGTTTTGGTAGCCCTAAAGCTATGCCACTGCGATTCTTGAAGGTTCGTTTTCGTCACAGTTCCACTCCCTTCTTGCTTGTCTCCTCACAAGTACCGACCCCCCACATGTTATTCAATACACTTTTATGAGTCTGTATCGAACCGACGCCACAGGCTGTCAAAACGGTTACTATATGTCATGTCTCATTCCGTCTCGTCTGTAGCTGCGTTCCGTCCGATACATCATTACAGAGACCACGAAACGGACGACGCAGCGTAGGTCGGCCACCCACAGGATGGTCTGACGACCTGGTTAGGGTCGCCGGAAGTCTATGGAGGCAGGAGGTGTCGATCGTTCGTTGTGGAAGTCTTTGGGAGAGACCTATGTTCAGCAGTGGACGTATCAAGGTTGAAATGATGATGATGCTGCGAGGCTCTAAAATAATAAGTTTAAAACTAAAACCGAAACCACGGTGCGCCCCTACGGTGATACCGGTTAATGTATGCACGGCACGGCGCTCGGGTTAAGGCGCGCGCCCGGTTGCGCGGCCCGGCTAAGCGCACCCGGTTGCGCCGGGAGCTCGTCACCGCACCTTTACCCGGTTCTTGCAACTTGTGTTCTTAATTTGTTTTATAAATATTGCAATATGCAATAGTACTCCATGTAAAATTAAAATGGAGTATTTTTCGCTCATTGATAATTATTTCATTTTAGTATTTTAAACTCATCAGATAGCACATCTGTGAAATCGTTTTTGTTTTACAATGAAATATCTAAAGTAGTAAGTCTGATGGTCAATAGCGCCCCTTTGTTGGCAAAAAAACATGGAAGGTATCATTTACTTAGGTTTGCTCCATGTCTTTTAATTTAATAGCTTCATAATACCATCCCATATTCGATATTAGTGTAAAGGTTTTTTTATTTTATTATAGTAGACGGTTGAGATAAACTGTTGTAAAAAACGCATTCATGATCTTCATACAGCATCATACATACCTTAATTCAGGAAAGTAGTACCTATGTTACCCAAAAGTTGTTTGGAAGAGTGCGCTTCTTCATGAATTCAATTTATGTGTAATATATATTTTTTATAATTTACCCAGTCTTCTCTATTCGTAGCAAAAGCAGAAAGATAACAAAGAATACCCTTTGTATTGTAACGGGTTAAACGTAAATAAATCAATACTTGCGAATGCTAGTCATTTTCCGCCCAGATCTTTACCCAGCCGGATGTAGCTCAGACTCCATTTTTATTTTGATGATTTTGGCGTAGAGTATAAAATTGGGCTATTCTTCAGAAATATGTCTGCGGTCACCTCATTCATCTGGCCCTTTTTTATACTAAATGTATGGAAACAGATGAATGAGTCGAAGACATATTTCTGAAGAATAGCCCAATTAATACTTTTTCATTTATTCAGCACTAGCTGTCCCGGCGAACTTCGTTCCGCGTCAGATTATGATGTTTTAATAGTTATTCTGTTATTCTACCCGTTCTCGAGTTATAAATGGTGTAACTAACCTGACTTTGTTTTATATATGTATACACCGTGGACCCGAATAACCCGACAAAAACCACGTATTCCTTGATGGTATTACAAATAAATAACGTTTTATCAACATAGGTCGAATTTTGTCATTTTACATTAATAGTCCTACGGAACAAAATAAATCAGTAAATCCAACCTCTCCTTATAAACACGTCCTTAATCCTTATTTGGGGAAAATATATCAAAAATAAATAACCACATTTTTACTAAAAAAAAAACCCGACCGCGGTGCACTTTAAAGGTGCATAAAATCCGCCATTTTGTTTATTTTAACAAACTTCATATCGAGTGACACTCGCGCTATTAAGACGAATTTAATGATGTATCATTTATCAAAATCGGTTGTTCCGTTGAGTAGTTACGAGCGGACATAGGAACGGACATACATTATATACATACATACAGGTCAAACATATAACCCTTCTGTGGGCTTCGCCGCAGTCGGGTAAAAAAAGGAAAAGTATCTTAGTCACATTTATGAGGGCTTCTTACACACTTGGGAGTTTTCATTTAAAAAATAATGAATATCTCGGAAAGTAAGCGTTTTTCGACTATACATCACATAACTTTTTTTACTCCTAATAGTTGTTAGAATCTATAGTTAAAGTTTATCGGGTTACTCGGGCCTACGGTGTCAAAAATGTGTGTGGTAAGTGGCCAGGTAGGGTAGTAGTTGGTCCCGACACAA
Source organism: Eudemis profundana (assembly GCA_947034925.1). Taxonomy (NCBI): domain Eukaryota; kingdom Metazoa; phylum Arthropoda; class Insecta; order Lepidoptera; family Tortricidae; genus Eudemis; species Eudemis profundana. The sequence goes on along the minus strand of OX344808.1, from coordinate 17,853,217 downwards.
GTTAGGCACGACAGACGCCAAGCGCTGATTCAAATCCGGTCATGACTACGTCACGTTTAATATTTTCTATGTATTTTGTATTTGTATTAGTAAACAAAGTAACTGTTAGCAAAACCTAAGTTTGATAATGATTTTAGCCTTACAGCAATATGGTTACACTATACCGGTTTGGGGCATTTCTCCAGAAATATGTCTGCGACTCATTCATTTGTCTCTATACATTTAGTATGAAAAAGGGCCAGATGAATGAGGTGACCGCAGACATATTTCTGGAGAAATGCCCTTTGAGTTGTATTATCCCGAAAGGCGTTGCCGTCCACATACGCTACTTAAAACATTTGTCAATATACACAAGGCCCTATGGTGATTGAACCAAATAGAAATAAACTACATATGGTATAGGCTTTCAACTTTGTTGAGAGCCGACGTATGCATAAAGTGAGGGCGTGAGGTACAAGCACAACATAGCTCGAATAGTCGCCACTGCTATTTCGTCGCACCTCACGGTACTGAATTAAGTCACAATCTACGTCTATAACAACCTACCATCGAACTTAATGAATAAAGGAATACACTATGCTAATACCTCAAAGTATTCGAGCATAAGGTCATTTTAACAAATTAGCAATTATTAATGACGAAGAATGCCACGGCCATAAATCAAACGACCCAAGATTAACCGGGCATATCTTTTACACCTTAACCGGATTTGGCCTGGTGTCGTTCGACGTGAAGCGAATACATTAGCGGATATTTTCGCCCCGGGCCACTTTTATCCGGATATTCGGGCACATGATTATCCACGGTCTCTGGTTACTTCGTTTCGCCGTGCTTTGTTTTTAATCTTTGTTTGTTACTCGCTATCTTAGGATGTTTGCAGAAACTATTTTCTTTGTTTTCCGTGTAAATATTTACGGAGGGTGGGGAAAGGGACTAATTAGTTTGACAAAGTAGAGCGTTATTAGGGATAAGTATTATCTTGTATTATGAAAAATAAAATGTTATAATGTTATAGATGCGTCTTTTGATCAAATACCTACACATGAATGAGATTTCATCAAATCTATACTTACATATATGTATTGAACGACTCAGAATTTTTCGTTTTTTTTCTGATTGATCCGTGATCAACATAGACTCATTACTTATTAGCAATCACTGGCACCCAGAATACTAAATATTATCTAGTTATTGCAGGACTGTCGCCACTACGGCACGGCGCGAACTTATCACTGTAAGGGATACAGTCAAAGGCACTGAAAAATATCCGCACAAAGTTCCAAAATATGCATACATAAACCTTAAATACTGCCATAATAATAAGAGCTGTGTGTAAGATTTTTGAAACTTTGTGGTGTATACATATTGGTACCCTTGCATGTAGGAACCAAAATTGACCATTTTTTCAAAACAAAATTTTAAATCTAGGGTTAGACATACATGAAATTATTAAGAATAGATAACATTGTGTTTGGTACTTTGGGACATAAACATTATAATTTTAATAATAACGAAACGCTCGTTGTACATCAGTCGTGGAATAAATAAAAAAAGTTAATAAACGTAGACTCGATCAACATTATTTGCACATTTCGCAAGCCGTTGGCATCAGCGATTCCCGGGCATTCCGGGCGATTACCATTTGAACCGGCGTGGACCAGCCGCGGAAGGGTTGTTTGCTGAGCATGTTTTATTACACGCCCATATCCGGGTTATTGGGCATCGGTCATAATCGATACTTATGATATTGCTATACAATTATAAGTTAAACTTTAGCTAGCAATTATTTTTGCAACGGGTGCGTATCGGGTCGCATAAATTTGAAAGGCATAATTCATCATTTGGCATAATTCATCATTCGGCATAATGCATTTTATTCTTAAACTGTAGAATTTTCAGGACTCTTTAAGTCCTCATACTGTTAAATAGGTTAGGTTTGCATTATAATAATCCTAAAAAAAATACGTGTTCAGAAAAAAAGCATTATGCCAAATGATGAATTATGCGAAATGATGAATTATGCCTTTCAAAAGAGAAGATCTTGTTTGTTTATAAATGGTTGATTGCATTGTTCTAGAGCTTTTCTGACCATGCTCTCAGTTTTTTTGCTCACAATAATCTATTTGTCTTTTTAATTTTTTTCCGATAAAAGGTTCAATAAACATGAATTTTCATTTTATTCCGTAAATGAATAATAAAAAAATTGCTAGCAAAAGTAATTATCAAGCCTAAATTCAAAATACTTTGACAATCTTCTACACTGCCCCCAAATGTGCTACCCACGAGCCACCCTGTATCGTACTTCATTTCTATCGCTCCCATTTGCCTCAAATCAAAGCGGGCTGATTAATACCAAATTGTCGGGTCCTATTCTCAAGTCGAGCGAGTAATGTCGAGGACCCGGTGTCAGACGTGTCACAATCAATATGGAGGGGTCAATTAAGTGTCTGTTCGATTGTGGCGAAAATTGCTGCCTCGGAGATGGGAACTAGTACAAGTATGGAATATACAGTACAAGTTCATCTATATCTATTTGCTATTTTGGATATATATATTCTAAAATAGGGTTTAATTGGTATACACTAGAGAGATAAAAAATATACATTTATTTTCTTTTCAACACACGAGCTCATAAAGTGGCTCTTATTTCAAGGTTCTCATTCGCGGAACGCTGTTTATTACACACAAGTGCTTTTTACTTTACATTACCGCACTAGTGCTGTAATTACCGCCAATTGACCAATGAGAGCACGCCATGGGGCTCGGCGCGCGGAAATTACACCCGCGCAACGCCGGCGCCGACACCGTATACCTGAGTACATGGGCGCGCGCCGCGCACTACACCATACGACAAGGTTAGTTAAACCACAAAATAAATACAAAAACAGAAGTTCTAAATGATAAGTATTATTTTTTATGCCACACCCGGCCATAAAGTGGCTTTTTCCGCACGCTGCGCACCGCTTTCTGGCCAAGTGTAGACATAAAATGTTGTACACAACACGGGAGGTAAAAAAGAAAGCCCTCGATCGCATATTTACGTCCCTCGCTTGCAGCTCGGGCCGCAAACACCTGCGATCTCGAGCTTTCTTTGTATTACCACCCAAGTTGTGTAATGTACTTCTTATTTACTGTTCGCAAGTGTGTCGAAAAACGTCTTAGGACACTCGTGGACATTGGTCATTACAGCCTCGCCTGACGGCTCGGGCTGTACAACACAGCCTCGCCTGTAACATAATGCCCACTCGTAACATAAGGTACGGTCACGGACTTTAATTGTTAAGCCATTTAGGGTTCAGTCTAATTTCGTCGTGTATTACCACAATCTATGACACAAGTATTGTAAGGTGAACCCTAAATGGCTCAACAATTAAAGTCCGTAAGTGTACTATAACTTTCAAACAAGATGTGCAAACAAGTACAAATATCGACTTTAATAACATAATGCATTCTATACTAGCCTACTTTTGCTTAACATTTGTGCATTGGAACAAGGAGAAAAATATTTAAAGATATTTTGTTATTGACTGTACCTGAATACAGCCTTAAAAGGGACTGCCCTTCAGCTGAAAGACAATGGGCCTCTAATTTAACCCCGTCTGTGTGTCGGACCCTTTAGGCGTCAATCAATACCTATTCATCAATAATCTGGCACTAAAGTTAGGTATCCTCTTAAATAATCATGACCAAATCTCTACAGAAGGCTTATGATGCTACGCTTTGTCGAGCGATAAATAACTTCTCACTTGTACTTATCTGTAGGCTTATGATGCTACGCTTTGTCGCGTGATAAATAAATGATAAAGCATCCGGCACTCTCACACACATATTGTCAGAACGTGACGAAAGCTTTATCATTTATTTATCGCGCGACAAAGCGTAGCATCATACACCTACAGCATTGTCGAAACTAGACAAATAATTATCTTGAGGTCCACTTACATGAATAGTACGAATGTAGATGGTATATTGTATTAGGTACAAATTTTTTCTCGAGATCTCGGCCAAATTTGCGCCGAGATTCTCAACTCGGTCTCGACCAAAATGCGCCGAGATTCTCGGCCCAACCGAGACTATAAAATTAGTTTTAAATGTTTTTGACATTATTTACGCGTAGGTACAATTATGACAAATCCATTATAAGATCACTCACATGAGTAGCTATTCTATTACATACATTTCCATCACAAGAGAGCTTATATTCATAGAAAACTAGCGGCAGTTATGTCTTTCTATCTAACTAAAGATGTTCATATGAGGGTAGATTGTGAGGAGCTGTTATAAAAAGATATGTTTACATAATACATGGATGAACATATTGTTTCATGAATGGAAGAAAAAATACATAATAAAAAACATTTTTTTCCAAGTCTCGGTCTCGGCTGAGAAATTATTTTTTTCTCAGTCTCGGTCTCGTCGGATTAATAAGCTGTCTCAGTCGGACCTTTTTATTTGTATTAGGTCTACTACAGCATATTTCTGAAATTAAAGGACGAATGAAACAGACTGACGCGTATGCGATGTGCGAGTCTTGACTATCTCTTGTTGAAGTAAAGATTTCTAAATAGCGATCGAATACCCGTACTGAATACCTGGTCCTGCAACTGAAAGCCAATGGGCCCCTAATTGAGTGTATGTGTCTCGGACCCTCTAGACGTCAATCAATAGCTATTCATCGAAGAGCTGCCAAGACGGACAGTGTACGGATATAGGCACCACAGGCAGTGTATGGACATAGCCATATATTAATAGGGTATTTGACAACAATCAAAATAAATTCATTAAGTGTAACCAGCAAATTACGCTTCCAAAACAGCCCGGATCAAATCATTCAAACTTATTTTCGTGCCACCAACGATTTTACAATGACGAAAACTAAAAATAAGGCACCATGTTGAGCATGACGTCACAAGACAGTATTTCATACTAAATTGCATACTTTCGGAGCGTTTTAACACTTCATAAAAAGAAGCTGATTTGAACTGTCATCAAGTAGCCTATTGATCTAACAAGGAAATCAAATCAAATCGAAGTCGGACAGTTGGGTACCCTACCCAACTGTCCGACTTCGATTTGATTCATTTTGATATATGTTATAGAGTAGTCTAAAATAGCAGAAACGATTTTTTTTTGCTGCCCAAGTTCAACTTTTTAGGAGATATTGTCCTTCAAAGTACTGAAAAGTGACTAAACCCTCCAACTTCTACAGAAAAAAAATTTTAGCAAGTTTCTAGTTAATTACTGGTTTCATTATATGTTGGAGAACAGAAAAAAGAATACACACGTGTTTTGTCATTTCACCTCAAACTCATATTTTCCTAAAAAAGTTGGGTACCCTTCCTTGTAAGTTAACTTAACATGATATCAGATTGCAGATCTTCCAATACCGGTATTTTTAACTGACTTCAAAAAAGGGAGGTTATCAATTCGACAAATATGTATGTAATATTGTCAGAATCGCACAGTTTTTCATACTCGTATAATGTTAGTCTATACCAGCATCTAAATGGGCGTAGCATAGCGAAAAGGATTCAATCCACAAGACAGTTTTGTATGCAATTCCATATAAATCTGTCTTGTGGATTGGATCCTTTTCGCTAAACTACGTCCAAATATGTGTGCCAAATTTCATAAATATATGTATGTATGTTTGAACTGCAAGTTTCATCAAATTCGATTTAATAGTTTTTGAGATAGATAAGTATGTATCAGTCACTAGGAAAACGTATTGCGGGCTTAACAGAATAATCCATTTTTTTCAGCGTTCGTGGTCTACCCGCGGCCACGAACGCTGAAAAGGGATACAAAACGTAGGTACGCGACGTATATACTACTAAACAGTTAACGTTGTTTTATTACAATGAGTTTTTAGTAATTTATTTTAATTTTTGGTGCCTAACTACTACCTATAGTTTATAAATTTCATGCAATTTGTTACTATAGTACTTTTTGATACAAGTGCGGAAAGTATGTCATTTTTCACGAGTCCCGAGGTGTCTTGGCCCGAGCCGTAAGGCGAGGGACAAGACTCGGGACGAGTGGAAATGACACTTCCGCACGTGTATCAAACGACGTTTTTTAATACATTTGCGAAAAATTACAACGAAAATTAAATGATTGAATGATTAAGAGACAAATTTGTTTATTTTCTGGCCTCATAAAAATGGAGCACTCAATTGGAACACTTATTAAGAGTCACGTTGAGTATTCTGACCACATTGTAGATGCCTGATATTTCTTAGATAATTCAAGAAAGTAGGCCATAAGTACATTTTCTGAGAATGACGCCGTTCGATTTTCTCGTTTCCAGTCAATGAATTGCTCATAGACGGCCAGATATTCCTCCTTCGACTTCTCTGGTAAAATAATGAATAGTAGTTGCCGTTGACACCTTTGCTAGTATATCTCGTGGTGTTGAATTTATTTCAAAATCGTCTGAATCGCTCATTTTTCACAAAAGTGTTATCAAACTAATGCGTGATAATTAATAATTACAAAATTACAATCATGAATGAAAATGGCGGGAATAAAACAAAATGTGTTACTTTTAATTGCGAACTTTTTCCAACGTGGCAGCGTTTGTCACCATTCAGCCAAATAAAAATAAACTATTTTGGGAACAGACAAACGTTCTAAGATAATTTTTTCTGCATTTAAAAATGGAAAAAAGCAATAAATATTTAAATACTTAATAGCTCATTAATTTCCAAGTAAAATGTAATCTTTAGTGCCGGAAAGCTAGTTGTCATTTATAAAACTCGAACAGCCTGCACCATATTATCTTATCTGTGACAATTTTTATTTTTTGGGTCTCGCATAATACTAGTATTATGCGAGAGCGCTGACTAAACTACTCATTGGTAATACTCAAGAAGCATACTTTTTAAACTATTTTAATATTAGATAACAGTTTAATTGTTTATAATAAAAACAATCAAACGTTATATATGTGGATTTAATATTTTAAACGTATCAAATGTATACTTTCATTCAATGTCCACTGACGTAATAAAAACAAAGAACGTATTTGACCATTAGTTGGATGTATGTATTTGAACAACAGTAAATTAAAAAAAATGGGAAATAAAAAGCACTAGTTCGCAAAATCGAACTTTGCGCACGATATACAGCTACAAAAAGTACCACTTTTTGAGCAAGTGTATTAAAAAGTATTTTTTTATATCCTATAACGGCTATAACTAACCTGTTATTTACTTCAGTAGCGCTTGATCGTAAGCGACTACTAGACATGATAAGTGACTTGTTTTGAAGAGACCCAAGACATTTTATTCAAACTCAAGGATACAAAGTGCATATAATTAATCTAAAACTAAAACCTTAAAGTTAAAAAATAATTAAACTAAGTTAGGTATATTTTTCAGGAAACAGATATGATGGGAGCAAATTATATAATAACCCCATCAAAAACATAACGAAAGAAAGCTTCACAACCTCTACTAAAGAAAAAGCTTCAGAACCTCTTCTACCGCAAAAAGTTGTGAGACAAAATATAAAGCCAAGTCGGTTAATTTATGGCCGTATCAATATTACACATCTTAATCTTTTAAATAAACACATAGGATAGGAGCGTTTTCCAAAAAAAATACCGGGGTAGCTACTTTCTCAAAACCTCACAAGTTCATACTTGTGAGGTTTTATTGGCTCAGCATTGTTAGTACTTTCGAACCTTATACGTAAAAAAAAGTGTACCAATTTTGTTTTTCCAACCATTTCGTCACCATTTTGCATAGTATTTGTATGAACGTGACGTAGTGGAAAGACAAAAATGCCATACAAATTTTGGGACACTTTTTTTACGTATAAGGTTCGAATGTACTAACGATTCTGAGCCAGAAAAACCTCAAAAGTCCATATTTTGAGAAAGTAGCTACCCCGGTATTTTTTTTTGGAAAACGCTCATAGAACGACTTTGCCATCGCACAACAACAACAAATTACATATACATAAATATCCTTTATTTTAAGTAGTCTTATTTAATACAGCGCTAGCGGGCCTTTGCGCAAACATAAACATAAATGGATCCCCTCGACACATAATGAACTATTTTACGAACTCAAAATGCCTTAAACTCAAAATTCCTTAAATGCAAAATGCCCTAAACGTCAAATGCCCTAAACCCAAAATGCCCTAAACGTCAAATGCCCTAAACGCAAAATGCCCTAAACGCAGAATGCACCAAATGCAATTGGCAAAACATCCTAAACGTAAAATACGTGATGTCCACAGCACTAATAAAGTTAGATAGGTTTTGTTGCACGTAGATTATATTGTCGTATGCGATGGCCAGCATAGTACGATATATCATTAACTTTTCACTACACTAAATAGAAATTTCACGCGACTAGAAGCTAAACTGACTGGGCTGCGGCAATCAGCAGTGCTCACCGTTTATTGTCGGTTTCTTGTAAAATATTACCTCAGCTGCTGTGCTGATAGTTTTATGGGCCGCAAGTTATAGGTGGAAAGGGATTTTATGCCACATCTGGCTATAAAGTGGCTTTTACCGCACGATACGCGTACGGAAAAAGCCGCTTTCTGGCCAAGTATAGACATAAAATTATGTACCTAAACAACACGGCAGGCAATAAAGAAAGCCCTCAATCGCATATTCACGTCCCTCGCTTGCAGCTCGGGCCGTAAATATCTGCAACCTCGGCCTTTTGTTTGTTTTACCACTCTAGTTGTGTAATGTACTATTTCGGTTCGATACATTCAATATATTGTCACAGAATAAGTAATAGTACTACGTATAGAAGTTTCTCTTTCTAATAAAACTGACGTTCGGGTCCGACCACCGGACGGACCTTACCTAAACCAAACCAACAATTGATTGATTTCCCTAACAAGTCTCTTAAGAGAAACTTAGTTAGACACCCAAACGTACATATACTATGTGAACGAGGGGGGGTTGTATGTAACAGAACAGGAGGAAAAATCGTAACGGATCCTATGACTTGCATCCTACACCAGGTAGCGAGCAAAACTTATAAATCGCCGTCGTTTGTTCCCAACGACTAGCGCACTTCTGGACTTGAACTATAGCGTCCAGATTCTATAGGTAGCGTTTACGAGGAAGTTGATTTAAGGAATCATCCGCGAAATAGAAGTTCTATACAATTTTATAATTTTTGACACTAAGCTAATCTTGACTGTTACTTTCAAAATATGCTGCGTTCGTGACCTGATGGCAATTAGTATGGTCAATTCATAACAGCTGGAGGTTTTGTATGCAACGTGTGCTCATTTCATATTATAGCCGCACCAGCTCTTATGAATCGACCTATGTATATTTATAGAAAACGTCTATTGTTCCTAGAAAACGTCTATTGTCTAACTATTACTAATACAGTATGTAAGTCTAATACGGGCGAATCTCTTAACGGTGGTTAGTATAGGACAAAGTGAAGGTAATTAGATAACATTTACTTAAAGTTGCAACAATAATTTTGTCCATACAAAATAATTCAGCCCGCAATGTAATGCAAACACACTCACGTTAAGCGCTCGTTGACAGTTACGTTGACATTTCGGTACCGCCGTACCGCAACCATGTTTACAGTACATTGCTGCTGAGAAATTAAAAAAAAATCAATTATGGGGTCTTAATGAACTGCAACTTAAAAAAAACCTTTTACTTCATGATTACACTAATGAATACTATGTCCGATTTAATTTATCGCCCGTATTAGACTTACACGCTGTATATGGCAAACAACTGTCTCAAATCACGATCTGTGCGCTCTGTTCTCTAGGCAGTCTAGCTGTCTAGCTCCAGATATCAAACGTCCTAGGTATACTTAGTTCTAAGTCAATCATCTATTAACTAAGGATCCACCTATGCAGCGAAATACGCCACATACGCGATGTGCAATAAATGCTACGTCAATATGCAATATATACCAACTAAGCTATTCGTGCAATGCGCTTTGCACCAAATCCATTTAAGCCGTGATATGCATAGTTAGTTCTATCTACAAAAGTGCGCCCTATTACTTTGTTGTTACATTATTGTACACATCGCTCCTTGAAAATCATAACGTCATTAAACGAAAAACACGATTTTAGGGTACGGGGCTTGAAAGTTTCCGAAATATTAAAACGTCTAAAACTACTTTATTTGTAATAAAAGTATCATTTTTATACTGTGTTTTGTTAAATACGTGACTATGCTTTTTATCGATAGGAGTAGATTATGTCTTTTATGTTTTATTTATCTGATAATTGAATTTAAGGAAAATAATAATGTCACTTTTCTATAAATTTTTGCTTAATGCCACTTTTCAAGCCTGTGATTTCCTAAATTTTAATTTAGTTTATGGAACAATGACACTATATCTAGTTATTTGGAAGAAAAATCCATGTTTTTGTATAAAAACTCTTAAAGAAAACTTGTTAAATGACATTTATTAACGCAAATGACTATCAGTCTCAAAAACAGTTAATAATTTTATTCATTACACACCGTGACATTAAACAAGAAGTCTCAAAATAATCAAACAGCAGTAATGTTGGAAGCAGCTTCTAGCAGTTATAACGGCTTTAAACATAAAACAGCATTTTTCAATTGACAAAACGAGTGAATTTATAGTAATTTGAGCCGGCAAAATTGACACTACATCGAAAATGACGATTAATAATGCTAAAAATCATTTTAGTTATTAAAACCACAATGTCATTTAACGTACTAAAAATACAGTACATCTTTATTATTAGCCTGCATCAAGACTCGAAATTCAAAATAAAACGGTCATTATTGATATACTGTCATTTTAACAGTCTTAACACAAAGTATAACATTAAAAATTGCAAGAGGACAAGTGTCATTAAAGCGAAAATTACACTATTGCTTTAATTTGAGTCTTGATATTGATACTACATTAAAAGTTTGAACTGACATATTACGAATAAATACTGTATTCCATTGAAAAATGTTAGTACTTTCCGTTTAATATGACAGAATACCGTCATTAACCAGAAAATGACAACGTTCTTCACAAAATCCACTGAATCTCACTGTATTTCTAATGATAGTGACACTGTTCCAAAAAGGCGCGCGTCAATTTCCACTATTCGCCGTAATGACACTAGCGCCCCCTGCCGTTTTAAATAGAGCTAGAGCAATAGGTGTCTTTGTATGGCGTTCCTTACAATCACGTGAGTTAGATGGCGTTGTTAACTCAAAAACGTCATTTTTTGGATAGTGACGTTATGATTTTCAAGGAGCGACATAGCGTGGGTAGTGAGATGGGCATGGTTTTTAGAATTGAATGTACAAGTTTTGAAAATTATTTCACCAGTACAATTTTACTGATGAACAGCGTGTCACACAGAAGAATATTACAGCATTAAATGACACGTTTCGACCGGAAGAGGGTCGAATCTGAAATTTTACACATAATTTTACGATTCACAAAGAGTTTAATCATCTCCGCACCCCAAAGCCAGTACAATATAGCACCACACAGTTTACAAGACACTTTATTAAGCCGACCTCTTTGATCTGGCTGTAATAAAAAAAGTAAAAGACGAAAATTCGAAAAAGGAATGTCACGTTCCATTGTACGCTGACGCCTCGGGCGTTCAGATCCACCAACTTATTAATGACGTCCTCAAGTTCTTTCTGCTTTGACATAAGGTAAATATTTGCGAGCATTGTTAAAGTGGTAAATTGGTAGGCCTGTGGGTATTGCACTGGGGATGCGTTTCGTGTATGAATGATAATTTTAATACATTGTCGCACATACTCTTTGACATAAGTGTTCCGCGTCTCTTGAAAAACGATCTTGCGGCAACCGCGAAACACTTGTGCAATTGATTATGTTCTACTACTTATCTTTAAAATTATGTTTAACAACATTCAAGTAGTTGACACAATACCAAGTCAACGAGGCACGAATCCCAAAAAGTATTAAAAAGACATGTACCACGTAAACAAAATCTACTACAAAATTAAGAAAAACCGTATTTTACAGCATTTACTGCCGAAAACTATGGAAACATAGAACAACCAACTAACATAACAGATTTTTTTCCAAATATAAAATGTCGTGATCAAAGTAAAACGGGAGCCATAAGACCCATTCCTTATTACGAAAACTCGCACTCACAAGCATATTCGCTCCCAACCCCCCTTACGTAGAACGTAACGTAAACGTCACATAAATTGAATCGCCTATTAAGTTTTTAAGGCCACAGATCTTTTACGACGTAACGTAAAACGGAACGTTAAGAGTTCGCGTAACCGTTAAGCGTTGTTTTGGAGCGTGTTCGGAAGTTAATCAAAATCGTTGCGTAAGTCGCAACGCAGAGGGGTCGTTCCGGGATCGTGCGTAAAAAGAGTTTACGGTCCCACTGCTGGGCTCACGTAGAGCAATTACTCGTTTTCGTGAAGTACTTTAAAGGGTTTATTTTTAATTTGGCTTTTCTTTGACTTAACACTTTCGAGGCATTCTTAAAACACGATTCTTAACGGCCTATTTTAAGGCTTTTAAACAGGTCATTAGATTAGGAGTTGGACGAGAAAAGAGATAAAATTCCGAAATGTCATAATCTGAAAGCTATGTTCCTGATATTATGCAAGATTTTATAAATTATGATGTGTTTTAAGGGTTACGTACATTATTCGATCAGTTATTTGGAGTTGATTAACTCTCTATCGATTAATATTGTACGATCGGTGAACCGATCAGCGATTGATCAATTGATGTGGTAACGCCTTTCGATGTCTAATAATAATCGGAAAGGATCTCGGGCCATCAAAAATGGTACACTCACGAACAATGAATTCGGGCCACTTTCTGTGAGCAGTTATATAGAAAATTACCCGAATTCATCGTCCGTGAGTGTATTTTAGTATTTTTTTTCACAAAGAAATAGATTACAAGTTCATCATTGTCTTAGCGCTTTTTTCCGTCTCTTTCAAGGAAAAATTTATCTATGATCCCCATATTTGGCAGATCAGGTTACCTTCAACGAACTCAAGAAATTCTTCAAAATTCACGTCATTGCTCAAGCTGGTTGGAGAAGTATATTTTCAACATAACATAATATAATGTAACATGTACAATACAATGTACCCGTAACATAATGAACAGACACACAAAAAAAAACATACAGACGAATTGAGAACCGTCCTTCTTTTGGAAGTCGGTTAAAAACCGCCATATACATCGTCACACACCTTAATGCCTAAGTATAGTAATAAAGGTGTGTGAAGATATATATGGCGCTTTGGATGTTACGGGCGTTTTGATACTAACAGTTAGTATCAACCATAGAAAAAAACTATTTATATTCCGGGTTCCCGTAAATATATGCATAACTAACCTAAAAGTTGGCACCGCAAAGTGGCCCAACTATTACCAAACAAACTTGCCGGCAGGGGGAGTTACTGAAACCATTTTTTTCCTTTAACTGCATTATTGCGTGTGAAATAAGCATTAATCGGGGGCTTAAAACCCGGCCAGAATACATGTGGGTCTGATACGAGGGGCTCGCTAGAGGAAGGTGGAAACTCGATTTAGGCGGGTAGGTTTAAACTGCATTGCAGGTACGTAGATGTGTCTAGAAGTTTCGAATAAAGGATGTAATTAGGGGCTGGGTAAGGTGGTTGGTCGGTTAATTACATTATGTGTCGCTTATGCATATTCATAAGGTTGTCGTTTGGAATTATTGACTCATCGTGAAGATTGGTGCGTATTTTGACTTCTGGCGGCCCACAACGATTTCAAATATTTCATAGAAATTTCAACTGTCACGAATCTTGCAACTCTATTCTTTATTGTTTTTCAAATACATTTTGAATACCTTAACAGAAAAAAGCGTAAGGCCGATGATGATGAAAGCTTTTGAAAATTGTATTATTGTCACCAAACTGTGTTAAATCCATCGAAATATGTTTAAAAATTACCAATTTTGCCTATCAACTCTATCATAATACAACCTTGTAATGGTTGACTGGTAGAGAATGCCTTATGGCAGTAAGTCCGTCATTTGTAGTCTCTTGTATTGTGCAATAAAAATTAAATAAATAAATGAAGGCGAAACATTTTTTGAGCTTATTTGTCCTAGTTTGTTATTACTTATTAGTGCCGAGGAGAGATTACACATATTAATTGTATGAAAATTATGTAAGTTAGTAACTACTTACATAATTTTCATAGTTTTAATTTAACAATTAAGATATTTTTTAAAACAAACGACGATCTATTTAAACAGTAATATATGAATAAATCATCCAGAGGAAGATAACCAAGATACGCAATTATTTTTGGAACCGGAACAATAGCAATGTTCCATTGACGCATAACTGAGTAAGAGAGTACTTTAGCCATCTTATAAAAGCTTGTAAACATTGTTCTAGCAAAATCAATTAAGCAATTTGTGCCAACAATAAAGTAACACAACAAGCTTCAAGCAGCCATTAGCGAAAGCTCCGAAAGGGCTTCCGAAGACGCCGTCTTAAGTTTTTACAACAGGCCTTAAGCTGCAAATCTCCTTGCTCTAGACAAAATGGCTGCGACACACCTATTCCAGAGAGCGTGTAAATCGTTCGTCATTCTTTCAAGTATTAAATTAAGCCTGTTAGTTTTAATGTAGGCTAACAGTTCAAAACTCACTGGGTGTCACCTATACTGCCTTGCTAGTGTAAAAGGCGACCTTTTTGTATGGAATCTAATAGCAAAAGGTCGCCTTTTACACTAGCACGACAGTATAGCCTGTACTTTTAGGTATTTTATGCCACACTTGGCACGCTACGCGCACGGAAAAAGCCGTTTTCTGGCCAAATGTAGACATAAAATGCTGTACACAACACAGGAGGTAATAAAGAAAGCCCTCGATGGCATATTTATGTCCCTCGCCTACGGCTCGGGCCGCAAACATCTGCGATCTCGGCCTTTCTTTGTATTACCACCCTAGTTGTGTAATATACTATAAAAAAAGGTAAACAAACACACGTGACTCGGGTCGTTCAGCCAATCAAAACAACGTTTTGTATCTGTGGCACAATACCATTGGCTGAACGACCTGAGTCACGTGGTTTTTTTGTTTACCTTTTTTAAATGCCTAAAAGTACAGTCTATATAGGGATTCCGATTTTTCGTATGGCCTATAAGCACCGATACCCCGGTATTAGCCATATATAAGGTCCTAATTTATTAGTTGCAGATATTTTTACAGCTGATAGTACTCGGTCTCTGGAGTATATTAAAGCATGAAACATTATAGCTTTTACGATGTTTTTTTGGAGAAAATTGAAAAACAAATTTGCTACGTAATAACACCCTGTAAATTACTAAATGAAAACTCATTGAACAGATTCTAGTAGCTCTTTTACGTACCACTTAACTGTAACTGGCCACTTCACGTCGATAAATCCCATCCTAATGACATTTGCAGTTTTCCCGCCGAACCGTTACGACATTTACGACAAACAATTGTTGACATGACAGATAGTGTTATTGTGACTTGTGATAATGCACATGGTGATTTTTTTTTGACGAAATTATAATTAATTTTTTTGTTAGGTAAATGAAATCAAAAAAGTTATATGAAAAGATTTCTTAATTTCTATTTAAAGTTAATTATTTTAATGTAAAGTATAATATGTTAAAATATCTGCACTTGTGATAATGCACATGGTGATTTTTTTTGACGAAATTATAATAAATTTTTTTGTTAGGTAAATGAAATCAAAAAAGTTATATGAAAAGATTTCTTAATTTCTATTTAAAGTTAATTATTTTAATGTAAAGTATAATATGTTAAAATATCTGCAACTAATAAATTAGGACCTTATATATAAATCCCGGGATTGGAAACCCCAGTGTCGCCTTATTTAAATATTGGCTATGAAATTTACATTAGTCTGGCTACGACATATATATTCTTAAAAACTATTCTGGTGATTACACTCGTAGGCAATGCAGCTTGCATTACTTAAAATCATTAGAATCGGTAAAACGCAGTTCAATTGTTATTACTTGTCTTAAAACAATTTTTGAGAAAAAAGTGTGGAGTAGGTTGGTAATTTGAAGCAGACAGATAGGCATATTTTTAAAGGGTTTAAAAAACGAATGTGACGTGAAGGTATAAATTTAGTTTAAGTAGTTTCAAATGGAAGAGAAATATTGTACTTATTATCTAAAGTCTAAACCATCAACAAAAAAAACAAGATACATTAACATTAATTATACCAAATTTGTGTTAAGTCTTTTGATTCAGTAAATAGGGCTGAATAAATATTGGCTCCAATATTTTCATGCAAAACACTTAAATATTACATCATAACTACTAGTTCCCTGACAAAAAACGTTAAGGTGAATAGTTTTTATGCATATTGGTAACAATACTGTCAGAATCCGGCTTCCGTTTTACGTTCACGACAAAGTCTCCGTCAATTAAAATGTCGTATTTTATTTTATTATCGACACTTTCAGGTGGATTGGCAGTCTTGAGTACTTACTAATGTATTTTCTATGCTCGGATGAAGTGACGAATACGATTCGCTATCTATTCTACAAGTAATTTGGTAAGTGTACTTACTTATATTTTAGTTTTAAATGCGTTTTGTTGACCTCATACAATTCGCAGGTGGTTAATTTGCGTAAGATTCGATTTTGGTTTTAAACTTTTGGAGTAATAAAAAATATATTTTTATGTTGCTGGTGGGCGTGAACAAAAAAATACCTCAACACATCATCAAAATATAGTCTGCTTGAAGAAGCAAGCCAATTTGACGAAATAAAACACGGGCAATTTAGATTAAAATATCATCTGAACCAATTATATGTTATCCAGAATTTTCTATTTTTGACGGACAAATTGGTGAATTTCTTGTTGTGTTTCTTTGAGCCCTTGAGGCTTACTAGCAAAAGATATATGTGATACGGCTATTTTCCTACTGGTTTTCAAGCTTAGTTGTAATTTAAAATTGATAAGGTACTGAACAAGATACGATTGGCGTACTAAGAGATTTAATAAGATTCGTTTTGATCAAGAAATTCATCCATCCATTAATTCCCTTTCAAATCTGTAACGACCATCAATGGAAATTAAATCCCGCCCGGCAACTCGGCTAAGTCAAAATCAGCTAATTAATATCTAAAACGCATTGTTTATCAATCCTTCAACCGACACCGAATGAATAAATAAGCGTGTTTTCGAATTTCGCCCGAATCTGTTCCCTTAACGAGTTCAGAAAACAAATAAAGGCACGGGGTGAAGTTATTATGCGAAGCAATAAATAATAAAGCGCGGTTACTCCTGCGGGGGCCGTGGCAACTTTTAATACGACAGAGGTCAGATTTGTGAAATGCATGCGACATAAATTTGAATTTAGAGAACTGATTTAATTAAGGGCGAAGAACACGCCCCTTACTCATGATGCCCTACTTCTTCTTCTATTCCAAAGAGCAAAGCAGGAAAACGTATGGTTGTTTTAAAAGTGATACGATTACACATTAAATGTTTTGGCCTGTTTGAGAGCTTTACAAAGTAAGATTAATTATAACTGATTAGTTTTATGCATCTTATTAAATTGAAATCAAATTTTCTGTAGAGTCCAATTTAATTGAACAAGCTAGCTGCATTCGTTTTCGCGATATTGTATTTTACGCAATGACAATAAAATATTTGCAGTTGAGAGCAATTTGAGAAATAATTGCTAGCTTTTGGCCAAACACAATTTTATAATGAATTAGGCAGGTACGAGTACACAGGCTCGTTATAACCGAACGGACAAAACAAAAGAAATAAAATAAAAATAACGAGTGTTCTCGAAAGTTCAGTTACTTTCAAATAAGAGCACTTCGAATAACAAGGAGTCTGCAATTAATTTACCAACTACAGTCATTTTTCACTTCAGCATTTACTGGGTAGCCATTTTTGATGATGTCTTGATTCTTTTATTGGAATTTGCAAGTTTAGTTAGTTTATCTACACCCATATCATAAATCTTCCAATTTGCGTTCGGAAAATGTATATTATAATGACCACCATTATTGCAACCCGTAACATCAGCATGTTATAATAATGTATGCAAAATCATTATAACAGTGGTATCGATACTATAAAGAACATCTAGTTGGTCATGAATTGAGATGTAATCGGCTATGACGATGCAATAGCCGTCATTTTTATGGTTCCCGAATCCGTACCGCCGCCATGGAGCAAAAAGGTGCCAAAAAACACGTTTATTGTATGGGGATCCCTATTTATTTAAAACTTTATTTTGTTTTTGTTATTTGTTGTTACAGCGGCACTAGAAATACATATAATAAACGTTTTTATGGCGTTTTTTGCTCGACGGTGGTGCGGAACCCTTCGTGTGAGAATCCAACTCGCACTTGGCCGGTGTTTTGAAGTTCGGTTGAATGTTTACATGCTGATCAAGTAACTTTGAACGTGTCACTCACTTTGAAACACAATGTAGACAGACGTGATATGTTACTATGGTTACTACGAAAAATGGATGATGTCCATATGTAATTTTACACTGAAATAACCGCACAGATTCAATAGTTAAAAGCTTAGGTAGGTACATATTAGTACGTTTCTATCATTCAGGTCCTACTAAAACATCTGAAACGTGATTTCTGTGTAACTACACGCAAGAGTAATAATTACTCGCAACCAATAATTACCACAAAATTAAGTCAGCCGTAAGCAAATATAGCAAACGTACGTAATATTAATTCATCATCATCATCATCAGCCTGTATCAGTCCACTGCTGGACATAGGCCTCTCCCATGGCACGCCATTGAGCTCGATCTTCAGCTCTCCTCCTCCAGTCACCACCTACTGCCCTTCGTATGTCGTCACTCCACCTTGTTACAGGGCGCCCTACACTACGCTTTCCGATTCGCGGCCTCCACTCCAGAGCTCGTCTACCCCAGTGGTCGTCGGCTCTACGACAGATATGTCCAGCCCACTGCCACTTTAGCTTGCTGATTCGCTGAGCTATGTCGGTAACTTTAGTTCTCTGTCGAATTACTTCGTTTCGGATTTGATCCCTAAGAGACACGCCAAGCATAGCTCTTTCCATGGCTCGCTGAGCGACTTTTAATTGGTAAATCAATCGAGCGGTGAGCGGCCACGTTTCGGCTCCGTAGGTCATGACAGGTAGGACGCACTGATTAAAAACTTTCGTTTTTAGGCTTTGTGGTATGGACGACGTGAAGACTCGACGCAGTTTCCCGAATGCTGCCCAGCCTAGCTGTATTCGCCTCTTGGCCTCCTTGTCGAAGTTGCCTCTGCCCAATTGGAGCATTTGCCCCAGGTACACGTACTCGGATACAACTTCGAGGGAGACTCCATTTACGGCGATCGGTCCCATGTCAACAATGTCAACATGATCGTTGAACATAACTTTGGTTTTATCCAAATTCATTCGGAGACCGATACGCTGAGACGAATTAGCTAGGCCGTCTAGCATGTGTTGCAGGTCCTGCAACGTCTCGGCCATGATGACGATGTCGTCTGCAAATCGTAAGTGAGAGATATGTTTACCATTTATATTAATGCCACGATTTTTCCAGTCCAATGTCTTGAACATATCCTCCAATGTGTTAGTGAACAGTTTTGGTGATATAACATCACCTTGTCTCACTCCCCGACGCAGATGGATATGTTCTGTCTGTTGGTTCTGTACTTGCACAGTCATCGTGGCAGCTTCATATAAACATCTCATCACCTCGATGTATCGCCAGTCGGCTTGACATCGTTGCAAGGACTCGAGAACAGACCAAGTTTCGATTGAGTCAAAGGCCTTTTCATAGTCCACGAAGGCTAGACACAGGGGCCGATTATACTCTTCGGTCTTCTGTATAATCTGCCGCACTGTGTGAATGTGGTCTATGGTGCCGTAACCACTCCGAAACCCGGCCTGCTCCGGAGGCTGGAACTCGTCGAGTCTTCGTGCGAGGCGGTTCGTAATGACCCTTGAGAACAGCTTATATACGTGGCTCAGAAGCGATATGGGTCGATAGTTTTTCAACAAGGTCGTATCCCCTTTCTTGAAAAAGAGAACGACCACGCTTCTGTTCCACGCTTGCGGAGTTCTCCCATTGAAGAGGACAGTATTAAATAACTCCTGAAGCTCCCTCAGTATGGGGGTACCTCCCGCCTTCAGGAGCTCCGTCGTGATACCATCCTCCCCAGGGGCTTTTCCATTTTTAAGCTGCCTAAGGGCCAGCACGATCTCGTCTTGGCTAATCTCAGGCAGGTCCTCTGTAAAGTGGCGTGTGAGGGTGGCTCTGGGATCTTCATCCTGTAGGTCAGGTCGGGGTGCGTGCGAGGCGTAAAGCTGGCTGTAGAAGTCTTGGACTTGCGAGAGAATCTCCGGTCTCGAAGTGACCACTGTCCCCGTGTGCGTGGTCAACTTCGTCAGGTGGCTTCTTCCGAGTGACTGGACGAATACTTTCGACCCCCGGTTCTGCTCGATTGCTTTTTCAATCAAAAGCGTGTTGAAAGCTCGGAGGTCGCGTCGTACCAGTTTCGTTATTCTCTTGTTTAGAGCCCGGTGTTCTGACAAAGTTGACGGAGGGTTTTCACGTCGCTCATTCATAAGCTCTAAAGTTTCTCTCGCAAGTTTAGAGCTCTTGCCTGTGCGCCTCGTTTCGCAGAGTTTTTTGCCTTCCTCCCTAAGGATTCCCACCACTTGGTCGAGTTTCTGGTCAACGTCAGTAAGAGTTTCCAGGGCAGCGAATCTGTTTTCCAGATTTATCTGGAAAACTTCGGATCCCACGACGGTTTGGAGCAGATTTGGTCGGAGCCTGGACTTCATCAGGCGGACTCTCTCGCGTTTGAAATCGATATTCAGAGTGCCTCGAACAAGTCGGTGATCACTTCCGGTTTTCACCCTGGCGATCACTGAGACATCACTGAAAACGCGCCTTTTATCCGCCATGATGAAATCAATCTCATTTTTTGTGACACCATCCGGGCTTTGCCACGTCCACTTCCTTTGAGGCTGCTTTTTGAAGAATGAGTTCATCAAAAACAGGCCCTCTCTTTCGAGAAAGTTGACAAGCATTTGCCCCCTGTGGTTTCTGGTGCTATAACCGTGTGGTCCAATTGAGCGTTCGCTGCTGGTCTGAACTCCTACTTTAGCGTTGAAATCTCCCATGACAACGTTGTAGTGGGCTCTAGAGGTGTTGTGTAGCGCCTTGGAGATATCTTCGTAGAATGTCTCCACGGACTCGTCTGAGTGTGTCGAAGTCGGTGCATACGCTTGAACAACCTTGAGGGTGTACCTGTCGGTCAGCTTGATAATAAGGTACGCAACCCTTGTTGACACACTAGACACTTCTACAACGTTGTCAGCGAAGGTTCGATGAACCAGAAACCCGACGCCACCCTGGGAAAGTTGATCTCCCTCTCTGAGATACAGAAGATGGCCCGATTCTAGCGTTAGGGTGTCCTCTCCCTCTCTTCGGACTTCACTCAAGCCCAGAACGTGCCATCTTATGTGTTTCAGTTCTTCTTCCAGCTGCACAAGATGTTCATCGAGTCGTAGCGTGCGTCCGTTATACGTAGCCAGGGTCAGTTGTTGTTTGTTGGGGTGGCGGCCTACCGTAGCCCGGGGATTCTTAGCACCCCCTGCCCCGCCGTAACCATGACCGCCGCCTTGGTCAGGAATAGCGGGGCGGCCAGGAACTGGGGGCCGTGGTTTGATATGACTTGCCATGTTTGGTTTTGCCCATAATCGCCACGCTGGGCATGCGGGTTGGCGATCGCAGTGCGTAGCCATTTGCACTAGTAACGCTGCTGCCCGTCATCAGTCTGTAATATTTATGGCTACGCGGTTTTGAATGGCTATACCGCCATTTGTCGGTCGCCAGGGCCTCGTTCGTTGTTCAGCAGGATGCACCACGGGCAGGAGAGGTTGGCTTGGGGCGCTTAGGTGGCGAGTGCGCCCCTTCACATCCCTTATCCCCAATCCCAATATTAATTACGAAGTATCATTTAATATTAACGAGTCTGCAATGAGCAAGGATAATTAATTAAAATTGCGTTTCGTTCAGTATAAATCGATTATTTTAATCAGGCAGCCTTTATTCATTAAAGCTGAAAATTGGTTAAAATATTTTGGAAAATATTTAAAATCAACGGGAATTTTCGTGTCTGCGTCAAATGAAAAGCGTACGGAATTTTTTGTAATTATTTCGTTATTGAAAACGGGAGTTAAGTGGTGTACACATGTAAGACATGTGTAATCCCACGCCCGGTTCAATCACATGTGCGAACAGTATCTATTGAAACGTATAAAACTTAAGATGCCTGTAAGTGAAGGGATCTACAGTTTTTTTGTGCTAGAGGTGTTAGCTGTATGAGCTAACTATCACAACAGTCGGACTTCGTGGCGGTTGGTATGCCTCAGCAAAGACCTCAGCACCACGGGTGTAAAACAGTGGCGTGCGCCTACCTAACTACCTAGCCTACTACCTTCTAACCTAGTCTAAGTATGATTGCAGTATATTGGCTTATCTGTAGTTGTAACAACTGAATTGCATGTATAGTCGAAGGGAAGATCTAGAGGTTTCCGGCATACAGGCAACACCGAATTGTTCAACAGATGGTATTGTTCAGTTGTTAAGGAATCGTATTTTGCGCCGTTAAATTTTTTCTTGGATTAGTGAGCCCGAGTTACAGGAAGTTGAGTTTACAAATTTGTAGTAGGTATGGATGGATGTATATAGGTAAAGTGTGCATTAAGGCGAGGCAGCGATAGCAATCAATTGCTTTCAGTTTGACTGTTGTAAAAGATGTAGGCACCTGTTTCTATTGGTTGTAAAGAAAAAAAATCTACGTACCTACCTATAAAGGTATTAAGCAAAGATATTTTTGAGTCCTCGTCTGCCCTAACATTAATACTGTGGGTACATAAATACTTAGTGTGTAGAACTTGCTAGTGTTTTATTCTTTCGTAAAAAAATCTGTCTATAACAAGACGCTCCTAGAATCTAAATAACACGTCACTTTTAATACAAAACGTCAATCCAAAATTTAGCTTTAACGTTATTTTATCGAACAGCATGAACCAATCCCACTTCTGAGCCATTCTCATCGCACCCGTCATACCGTCATAAATTGCGATACAACGGTCAAATATAATAACGTATGCGACGTATATTAAATTTTATGTACCGGTTAATTTTTACGCTCGCTTTAACCGGTTCTAACTGGTCATAGTCCAAGAGACGGCGTAACGTCGACCTTCTCTCATGATTTTTCCTAATATAACCAATTACGCGTACACTAGTGGTAAATATAAACACAACTCGCTAGAGTAAGCACCCCAAAACCTGGCAAGACTATTAGAAAATTATTTCATTCATAATTTAACTGAGTGATAAGGTAATCGTTTCTATAGAAACTTAATACCGAAAGGCATAAATAAAACGATAAGATAACGTCGTCTTGTTTTTCTCCGATCGGAATATCGTAAATCAGGTTTAAAAATTTAATATCTAAATCACGGCAACCCTAAATCTACCAACTTTTAAATAGGCAACATTTTCATATATGTACGGTGAAGAAAAACTGTAGAAACACTTTGTAAAAATTACTTTTTGTATAGGGAAGTGCCAGTTCACCCATCTTTGCCAAAATAACAGGAGGCAAACCTAGCGCATTGTTTTTATTTTTACCTTATAATGCTTACAAACTTTGTTTCTTTAGCAAAAATTACGAGGGAAGGTAGTTGTAAGGCGGTCTCCTATACTATAATAACCGGTGTTAACTGCACGACGTGATGAGATGAATAAATTCAGAACTCAGTATCGAGAGACATTCTAATTTCATATGTGAATGTGTAATTTGGGAAGGTCGTGAAATTTTAAGCGTGTTTTCATCGCGTAATTTGCATTGATGTGTTTCTATGGTAATTTAATCTTAAAACGTTGCAGTGTCGTTTGAGAAAAGTTTTTAGTTCTCAAAATCGTCACAAATTAAAAACAGCGTTTAAAAGTGTTTTAGCTTTCTTTAACCGTCTTTAAAAAAATATCACTAAAAAACAAAAAATAAAAACCGACTTCCAAAAACTTAAACTAAAAACCAAAAAATAATATGTTAATCACCCCAAAGAAATGGATAATCAACGATTCATATATACATATACAGATATTTATAGTTTTTAACCTGTTATTTTTGAAGTCGGTGCCTGCCACTGCCACGCAAAGCTGGCTATGCTGACCTCCTTAGCTGGCACCGACTTCAAAAATAACAGGTTAAAAACTATAAATATCTGTATATGTATATATGAATCGTTGATTATCCATTTCTTTGGGGTGATTAACATATTATTTTTTGGTTTTTAGTTTAAGTTTTTGGAAGTCGGTTTTTATTTTTTTTTTTAAAAATTTACTTTATTTTTTAATTTTTAGTGGCGCTGGAAAAATATTGTTTTGAAAAATAGACTTAAGTCTATTTAGTCAAAAGAAATTTTTTCCAAATCGGTCTAGCCGTTTTCAAGTAATCGGGGAACAAACCTACATAAAAATTGCTCTTTGTTTTGAAGTCGGTTAACACTAAAAACTTGTTGCTAATAAGAAATGGACGAGAAACTAAGAAAAATACCAAAATCGCTATATGTGTGCCTATGATATTTGAAGAGTTCCCTCGATTTCTCCAAGATCCCATCATCAGATCCTGATTTGGTTGCAATGGGACCACCTCGGAGGTAAATACCCTTTAAAACAAAAAAAGAATTTTCCAAATAGGTTCAGCCATCCTCAAGTAATCAGGGAAGAAACCTAGATACAAATTAACCCTTTGTTTTGAAGTCGGTTAACACTAGAAACTCGTTGCTAATAAGAGATGGACGAGAAATTACGAAAAATACTGAAATCGCTATATGTGTGCCTATAATATTTGAAGAGTTCCCTCGATTTCTCCAAGATTCTATCATCAGATCCTGATTTGGTTACAATGGGACCACCTCGGAAGTCTACCCTTTCAAACAAAAAAAGAATTTTCCAAATCGGTCCAGCCGTCTTCAAGTAATCGGTGAACAAACACACAAAAAAAAAATAAAAAAAAAAATAAAAAAAAACATACAGACGAATTGAGAACCGTCCTTCTTTTGGAAGTCGGTTAAAAATATACGGTCTCTTTAATTTATTGAAAATATTCTCCGAAAATTTACTCGTATGCGGATTAGGGCATGCTCCCGGTACTGACTTTGTATGGCGAGAACCGGGAATTCCCGGTTCCGGTACCGTATTTGTATGGAAATCCAGTACCGGGAGCATGCCCTAATGCGGATTAAAACGGGAATTGAAAGTTTCTATCAAAAAGTGT
This sequence comes from Eudemis profundana, assembly GCA_947034925.1. NCBI lineage: Eukaryota > Metazoa > Arthropoda > Insecta > Lepidoptera > Tortricidae > Eudemis > Eudemis profundana. Next base: position 17,827,892 of record OX344808.1, on the reverse strand, counting down.
AAATATACAAAAAAGTCGCAGAGTGGAATCTAGATTATATAAATTACAACTCTCTACATGCTCTTTATGAAAGAGTATGTTACTTGTAGAACTATATACGTGCCCACAAAATACTTCTAACTCTACACGCATACATGAAACAAACAATATCAGCCCACCGTTTATAGAACAAATACAAAAAATGTATATAGAAAAACAAATTTGAAAATAACAATAAATTACTGAGTACTTATTGCAAATACGCAAGTAGATTCGAATATTGACTGTTTAAGACTTTAAAGTTATAGTAAGTAATAAATATTTTATGCCACACCTGGCCATAAAGTGGCTTTTACCGCACGCTACGCGTACGGAAAAAGCGTGACATAAAATGATATACACAACACGGGAGGTAATAAAGAAAGCCCTCGATCGCATATTTACGTCCCTCGCTTGCAGCTCGGGCCGCAAACATCTGCGATCTCGGCCTTTCTTTGTTTTACTACCCTAGTTGTGTAATGTACTATATACGTCACACCTGGGCTTAAAGTGGCAATAACTACCCGCTACGCGTGCGGAAAATCCCATGGCCTGCAGGAGATGTAATAGTACCTACATTACTTGCCTTCGGCTCTGGCGTCAAATACCTGCGATCTGAGACATTCCTTGTTTTACCGCGCTAGGTAAGTAATGTACTATTTCTATAACATAACAAATGTATGTGTAATGTTTATTTTAAAAATATCAATATTAATACTAGTGGCCCTGTCAGCTGTAGATGTAGACCTCGTCAGTCTGTCAACCCGCAAGCTTCGCCGACTTGATTTTTTTTTTTCAAAATTAGAATCGGCAAAAAAATATTTATAATTATTTAATCTGCTGACAAAATTTCACTAAAAATACCATCTGTAGCGGAGAACAGGACAGATAAGCAATATTACCGAAGCTGCAAACTGAGGGAGATGCTTCGAGCTCGCTCGGTCAATTAATAAATGATGTAGCTCATTGTAGAATAGGTACTTAGAACTTACCTACAATAACCGGCATGATAAAACTGAAACACGATTAACACTTAACTTTACCACACCGAAATAAGGTGCACATTGCAAACGGAATAAAGTTAAAGAGCCTCTCGACTTTACAAAATATACGTAGCCACTCTCCCTTCACCTTACAAGAAATGTTAAAGCTTACTTAGCAAAATAGGCTTAAGCACTAAAACTATTTAAACAAAGGCTTTACAACTAATTTTCCTAAAGAAGCGGGAAAGCTCATCGGCTAAAAGCTTTCACAAACTTAATTGGTCATTAGGAGAGAAATAATGGATAATTCTAGTTTTCTACAGTTATTATACGATGTAGCTAAGTAAAATTGATGAGGTGATCTGTCAATTACTTTTCTAATTTGATTATGAGAACATTTACGAGTAAACGGATTTTTATTTGGCTTTAGTTTTGAGAAATTAGTTTATTTACAGTTGACAGTAAATTTGTTATACAGGGTGGTTTTCGATAATCTGTACATATGAAAAGAGTGAATTTTAGCCAATTTTATCGGTAAAACTGATCTTAATTTTTGTTTGTGGTCATTCGTTTTTTTTACAGATTTTTAAACTTTCAGTGAAATTTTCGGCAGTATCGAAAACCACCCTGTATAGTCTCGCGACAGGCTTTGTCAAAGCTATACTTATATTAAGTACCTTTGTTTATTTGATTGTCTCTAGCGTGTCCAAATATGATTACGTTTATGATACGTATTGATATGACTCAAAATCTACTTCGCTATTGTCAAAAATGGTCCCTATTGTTGATGCATACGTATTGTAAATAAAATACCTGAATCCATAAAATTTGAAGTTGATAATAAATTATTTAAGAAATTATTAAAGAAATTGCTTATTGATAAATGTTACTACTCAGTTGACGAATTTTTAAATGACAAATCATTGGTAGAAATTAAATAAATAAATATTGTACTTATATAACTGACATTTTATAAAACTAATGTATCTCATTTGAAATCCAAATTTAGCTTTAATTTAATTAATTTAATTGTATTGTATTTAATTTTTAATTTTTACTTTAATTAAGGCCCTATATTGTGCGCCCTAGCAGGGTATCATGTACCTACTTAAATTACATGTAAGACCGTAAATGATAATATGAACATGATTGCAATGGAATAAATGATTATGATTATTTAATTGAATGTTTACCAGTTCTGTATACGACACACAGTAATATGTATGTATACCTAACACAGTTATACAAGTTTACAGTTACAGAAATATATCGAGGTACAAGGGAAACGTGTACGTACCTCGCGTGCTAAAAAGAAGCGAAGATGACCTACTTTGGACGCCGTCAACTTCAGTTCCCGTCAATATTGTTATCAGATTTGAAAATTAATTGATCAAATACCACCAAATGAAATGGAAAATCTATGTTTTTCATCACTAAATTACACTTTTGGCATCAAACGTCAATCGAAAAACGTTACACGCTTGATTTTCATACAAATCGACGAATCCTTCTATCTCGATTTATTTGTGTGTTTACAATGGATGAACATATATTTAAATTAAAAGAAAAAAGCCAGCTTTTAATAAAGATTTAATCAGATTATGCTGTTTCTCTGATAAATCCATACGATACGAATGTACGTAGGCGGAATACATTTTATTGGTACAGAGTTATGTAAGTCTGCTGCACGTCAAACAAAATGATTGCGAGTGCGGCGCATCAGACGGTGTGACGTGATAACACGTTCGGGACAACGCTCCAGCGGGTTCCGTGTTTTAAAATGAAAAAGTAAAGAGGGAACTTTAATACAAAAAGCTGGTGTAAGATGTACAAATGAATGCTTCTCTGAATCCATATGCGATATAAGTGTACTCGAACTATATCTATCTATTGGCACAGACTTATGCACGTTAAACAAAATGATTGCGAGAGCGGCGCATCAGACGGTGTGACGTGATAAAACGTTTGGGACAACACTTCAGGGCGGGTTCCGTGTTTTAAAATAAAAAAAACACAACACTGCTTTCTTTGGGCAGTCGGGTAAAAAGTGAAGAGCGAACTTTAATACAACAAGCAGGTGTAAGAGTTACGCATGATTCTTCAGTGCAAAATCCGTACCTGATACGAATGTACCACCCACCTACTTTCCTATTCTTTTTTGTGTCATCTCCGCTACCCAAAGATTGTTTGGGAGAGATCGCTTCCAAGCGATTAGACCGCCTGTTGTCTACAGGTCGATTCACGAAAGCTGGCGCGAGATTTGTACTAAGTGACAGCTATTTTCATAGAAATTCTGTCAAATCTCGCGCCAGCTTTCGTGAATCGACCTGTACCATTAGTTTTTATTAGTATCTTGTTTGTTTAAGGATGTCTGTAATTTTTTGGTGTGCAATGGTGGGAATTGTATTGTAATGTACACAGAAATGTATTGGTACAGAGTCATGCAAGTTTCCTGCACGTCAAACAAAATGATTCCGAGAGCGGCGCATCAGGCGGTGTGACGTGATAATGCGTTCACGACAACGCTCCGAGGCGAGTTCCGTAATTGCATTAAAACGTAAAACGGGTTTTTTTAACTAAAAATCAGGGCTTTTTATTGAAATAAGCTGCGCCCGGTTTTTGGTCAGTTACTGCAAAACCAGAGTAGATTGATAATTTTTAAAGAACCCCGCACAAAATGATCGTCAAAAGCCGTCCGGTCGATTTGGCTGAAATTTGGTGAAAATATAGCCTTTAATACTCGGATCAACTGTGTAAAGTTGCAACTTAAATTAATGGCCAGATTTTAAAATATGATGATTTTTAGGTTCAATGTTTTTTACTTACATATAATTTCGGCTCAACGAAAAATGTAGTAACTATATATGACGCTAATATGCACTTACTACCTTGTTCCCGAGGTTGATTATATAACGATATTAAACTGTTCTAGTTATAATTAATTCATATTTAATTGATTTTATTCATCATTTGTGCATTCAATGCATTAAATATGGTATAAAGCGTTCTTAATGAAGGATACTTCACATTTTCTTCGTATCGGGAAAAACCTTAAAACAATAAGCTTGCCTGTAACGTGACCGCATGTACCAATGGTTCTTGCTTCACTTTTATAGGTGTACCTAATAATAGCTTAAGATTGGATCTTCTCTCCCATTATTTATGTTCTTCGTCGAATGCAATCCACACATAATAAAAAATTGCGTTTCGGAAGCTTGAAGTAGCCCTTATTTTAATAAATCCTGGCTCATTGAAGTTTCATCTAATTCGAAAACTCGCTTGTCTTCGACTTCCGCTGTTAATATGACGCAATGTACTGTCTTGAATACCTATATTCTGGAGACTGTTTCACTTGATTTGTTCCATATGTGACCGAGTGCAAATACGCCAGGTCTAACCGTGGAAACAATGGTACCTATTTGAGCTATCATAAATAAATACTGCAGACCTATTACAATGCCAGATTATAATGTCCATTTAGCTAATGAAATGCTCCTACGCGTCGAAGACATTAATGTTGTACAGGCACGGATTGAAGCTGAGAATCTTAACCGAAGAAGAGCACGATGGACCCCATTAACTCCTGCACAAATACCATTGTTTCCGCGGTTAGACCTGGCGTATCTAGCAGCGGAAGACCAAGACGAACGAGTTTTCGAAATAGATGAAAACTTCAATGAGCCAGGGTTTATTAAAATAAGGGCTACATCGAGATTTCGAAACGCAACGTTTTATTATGTGTGGATTGCATTCGAGGAAGAACACAATAACGGGAGAGATGAAGACCCAATATTGGGCTATTATTGCACCTGTAAAAGTGGAGCAAGAACCATCGGTACGTGCGGTCACGTAACAGCAATCCTATGGTTTTTAGGTTTTGCCCGATATGAAGGAAATATAAAGTACCCATCATTAAAAACGCTTTATGAATGCACAAATGTATCCTTGTAAATACAATTAGATATACGAGTAAGTTAATTATAAGTTGTACAGTGTAATATCGTAATATACCTATGTATGTAAATAACCATACGAGTTTGTTAGTTCTCCACGTTCACGCTCGGACATTGGGCGTGAATATAGTTTGAACCTTCGAATGATGTTTTTATACCCGATATTGCCACGGAAATATTAATAAGCCAGGTTGCTGCAGTGTACGTTAACTAATAAGAATAGGCTACTTGATGACAGTTCAAATCAGCTTCTTTTTATGAAGTGTCAAAACGCTCCGAAAGTATGCAGTTTAAAACTTACTTAGTATGAAATACTATCTTGTGACGTCATGCTCAACATGGTGCCTTATTTTTAGTTTTCGTCATTGTAAAATCGTTGATGGCACGAAAATAAGTTTGAATGATTTTATCCGGGCTGTTTTGGAAGCGTAATTTGCTGGTTAGAGTTAATGAATTTATTTTGAATGTTGTCAAATACCCTATTATATCGTCACTACTTTGAAAAAAAAAAACTTGTATCTGAAATCAAACTCGGGAAAAAGGTAGTAAGTGCATATTAGCGTCATATATAGTTACTACATTTTTCGTTGAGCCGAAATATAAGTAAAAAACATTGAACCTAAAAATTGACATATTTTAAAATCTGGCCATTATTTTAAGTTGCAACTTTACACAGTTGATCCGAGTATTAGAGGCTATATTTTCACCAAATTTCAGCCAAATCGACCGAACGGCTTTTGACGATCATTTTGTGCGGGGTTCTTTCATTCGCATCATAAAAGCTTTCGTGCGCTAATTATATATGATAAAACGCGGTTGTTGTTGCGTGTTGTTTTTTTCTGTATGTGTGTGTCACACGTGTCTTCTCACCAATAACAAAATCGGGTAAACTACCTACACGAGTATTTGTTTTCCCTTTGTATTAAGTTCTTCTATCTTCTATAGAACATATTATGAACACAAGAAATAAGCATACTCCTAATACGTAATCCTAATATTAAAAGACAATATTGAGACGGAACCCCAAAAAAAGGAAGCGCAGCGCGGCGATATTATTTCTGCATTTCCGCGCGACATTTTTCATTTTAACGAGAGATATCGAACGCGTCGATATATCCGTCTAGTGACGACACTTAATAATGCTAGAATATTCGAGAAAAATGTAGAATATCGCGGTAAATTGTTAGGGAATATTACAAATATACGGTCGCGACGTATTTCAGCTGTGCAGACTGTGCAGTAAGTTTAGTTTACATTAAATTACCATAGCAGGTACGATATTTTATACACCGATTTTGCGATAATATTCTCTTTTTAGACGTAAGTTTATGTTGTATCAGTAAAGATATAAGTGTTTGAGTTTGATTCTGACGTTCAGTGGTATTTCCAGGCCAAACCTTGCAAGGAGTTATTTTTACTAGACTGTTTGTGTGTCCCACTGCAAAAGCCTCCCTTTTTTTCGCCACTCGTCCCGAAAAAGAATTACTTCTAGTTATAGATAGTAAGATTAGATAGATTCATTTAGTTCTGATTGAAAATCACATCGTGTTTTATTATCTACGACTAAAATGCATTCACAAAAAGATCGTCAGTAAAATGCAATGCATTCACAAAAAGTAATAAAATGGGAATAATTCATATAATAAATTACAAACACATCTCCATCGAAAAAATGTCAATCTACAACATAACGAATATCTAAATAAATTCATATCGTTAACTTATAAGGCATGACGATAAATTGGAATATCTGTCTGTTTATTTGTTCAGGCATCACTTCCGCGAATAAAGATGCGGGCACCTTTTAGTAGTACAATAATTACAGTTGAATTATGATCACTTTAGTTTCTCTATCATTAAAAAACACATAAGTCACCGGCCTTATTTGAGTTGGACAAAAAAACGTCAAAACACGTCCAAAACCCAGTTAATAAGGTTCTCAATGGTTGCCAGTTGAATAGCTGTTTAAACAGAAATTTCAATTGTGAGCAGTTCAGTTCAGTTGTTGCATGATTCCACTATTTCTACTGGAACTCGGCCGAAACTGCCTCGTTCGTCAGAAACTCATACACAGAGTTATTGCGCTGTTAACTTCCGAGTGTATGAAAGTTTTTGATTTTCAACTATTTTGCGCTAATGCTGTTATTCTGGAATTGGTGGTACCTACTCGTATCAGTAATGGGCTGAATAATCGGTACTTTTCACACTAAACCGGATATTTGGCCCATGTCTAATAGGTACTTATTAAAAAAAACCGGTCTAGTGCGAGTCGGACTCGCGCACCGAGGGTTCCGTACAAACTTGTAAGTAGATACGTGAATAGTTCAAGAAAAACTGTATGGTGGTTAGCTTAGTAGGAGCAAATAAGTATGTGTACGATTTTTGAAAATTTCTAAAAAACGATGCAATATAGGAAAACCGTTTTATTTTTCCTGTAATATTTAAGATGATATTATAATAATTGCTAATTATTACAGATTTTTCTGTTCAGTAACTTCGAAGATAATAGGGGGAATGGTCTTTTTTTAACCTTTTTGGTCATAAATCAAAAAGTACGAAATTAAGAAAAAAACCAAAAATGGTTTTGGAATCTACAAATTAAGCCCTTTCATTTGATATCCCACTCGATATAATAGCTCTACTTTTGTTTTTCCACATCCCATTTCGGACCCTTTTAAAAAAAAAGTAAAAAAGGTATAAGCTTTTTTTTCTATCCAATAATAGGCTCGAGTAAGCGACTTTTAACACTATTCCAAGTTTCAAGTCGATAGCATCAGTAGATCCTGAGATATCTTGCTGTGACAGACGGACAGACAGACAGTCGCACCATAAGGGTTCCTTTTTTATCATTTTGGTACGGAACCCTAAAAATGAATTTAGGTGGAGAAATCAAATAGCAAATATTGTTGTCCGTAAGGTGACCATGATAAGGATAAGTTTCGGATTAAATCTATTGTTGGTATTTCGATAATATATTGATGATTAGTGTTATCAATTTTAATCACTAATTTGCGCATTAGCAACACATTGTTTTATTCGTATTTGAATATTTAGACTACAAACAATTATAAAATAAAATGCCGCTGTGTCTTTTATTACTGTAAGAGTTTTTAATAATCTAGTTCTGTTTCATCGATATCAACGATCGATAATAGGTAAAATTTTAAATCCTATTTCAATTGTATTAACGAAATGTATCAATTAACACGAGCAATTAATGACCTTTGCATAATTTATGAACCCTGCTTAAAGTTAACTCTAAACACTGAACTATCCTGTACTAAACGAAAACCGCAACATACGGAGTAATTAATACACGGATCACCATCTACACTCATAAACACTTATAGCTCTCAATCACGATCTTTGAAACTCAATCTTACGACAAGCAAATAAGGTTTAAAATCCTTTAACACGCTAAGTCATGAACCGAGCTTGCGTATGGTATCAATATACTAGTCTAATTAATTCAGTACAGTTATCTTCAGTAGATCGTATCGAATGCTCCTGTTTAGTCAAATTTGAATCTTAAGTTATATGCAGCGTGGTTCTTTTTAGCGCTTTGTAAATATGAGACACGAGTTCGTTACTTTTACCAACTGCCAGGTAGCATGCATTGATTAATCGTACTTAGCAAGGTCGTATTAGGTTATTATATTTTTTTGAAATTGCTTCTTGTAATAATCGCTTTAAAGCCGGATTTTCAGTGATGGATGCTACTGGTTGAGATAGAAGTTACCACTTAAACTCAGGCATATGATTGGTAGCTACGTATGTTTGAAGCTGTAATTTAATTAGTACATTAATTAACGCATGTCAGGATGTGAACTGACGAATAGTTATCACACCAGTTACAGTGACATTGATAATCTGTTACGAGATAAACAATCATGATCATGATTGAATCTGTAAAATTGTAATAAAACATTTTTATGCCACGCTGCGCGTACGGAAAAAACCAAGAAAGCCCTCGATCGCATATTTACGTCCCTCGCTTACAGCTCGGGTCGCAAACATCTGCGATCTCGGCCTTTCTTTGTATTACCACCCGAGTTGTGTAAAGTACTATAATCGGATTAAATCGCGAACATTACTTAATTTTACACCCTGACGTTTCGTAATACTTTTACAGCGTTTATGGTTGCGGGACTTGCGGGTAGACTGAGAAATCACAAATTTACTCCGACAAAAAACAATTATGCGAACTAGCCACTTCAAGAAATCTTTATATAACTACTGGTATAGATGTTTTCTGTAGAGCACTTACAATTTCGTGCCACCTAATTTTATATTGTATACCCTCATTACCCTCCATTTGCTTAGTTATAATGGGTAAACAAGTAATTTCAATAACAAATTTAAGTATTGAATATTTTATAAAAATCTTTTAAAAAGTAATTTTGGTATGAAAATATTTAATATTATCTTGATTTATGGGCAGTTAGCAAGATTTATTAGTAGTATTTCGTTTTACTTTAAGTAACTAAGAACGCCTGGCGATCACGTCTGGGTTTATACTTATTTATTAACGCGCTCTCCGTGCCTTGCAAATGTAGTACCAACATGTTAATAACAATCAAGGCGACTGATTACAAGTTGTGTAGGCTAGTTGCGGTTGTCTTCCACACGTCCAACCGCAATTCCGACCAATCGCCACAATAAGTTGGCGAACAAGTTGTACGGTGAGTCGCTGGCATAACACAGCATCGCTACGTATGCTGTGCTTTGTATAAATATTAGTGAACTAGCATTTTCCCGCGGCTTCGCCCGCGTTGTTCCCGTTATTGTCCCAAAGGAGCTCTTTACCGGGATATAAAGTATCCTATGTTTCAATCCAGGACTTGGTCTACTTGTATGCCAAATTTCAGCTTAATCCATCTAGTTGCTACCCCGTTATTAGGTAACAAACATCCAAATATCCAAACATCCAAACATCTTCACAAACTTCCGCATTTATAATAGGCATCAAAGTATTAATATAAATTATAAACTAGAGGTCCTCAAAACTGATGGTCAATCCCACACTGTGCCCCACGTATACCGAATGCATAAATGTATGCGTTCGTTATACTTAATAACATTATGCGTATTTCAGGAATGCCAATTCAATCGGTATGTAAATTAACTAGTATGCGTTTTTATGATTATGCCATCTAATCGGTATGCTTAGTCATCATATGCCTAAACTGTTATGCATTTTAATAATAGGTTTATTAAGTTATGCCTAATAAGGGACACCCAGTGGTATATCATCACTACTTGGAAAAACCTCGTATCTAAAAACGTCGTACAGAAAAACGTTAAAAGGGCATTTCTCCAGAAATATGTCTGCGACTCATTCATCAGTCTCCATACATTTAGTATGAAAAAGGGCCAGATGTATTTCACCGCAGACATATTTCTGGAGAAATGCCCAAAAGTACATACGAACATCATATTACTGCGTTTTTACCTGGAGTTTGTCAGATACGTGTTCTTTTCAAAGTAATGACGATATATTATGTGCATATGTACATGACAATGTATTACGTCTTATGTGATGATGATGAATAAAGAATTATCTATCTATCTACGCCGTAGTGTGTAGCACGCTAATTGTCGTATACGGGTGTTGCTTGTAACAGGAGCAAATAATTAAAACGTAGATTCTACTCATAAAACAAAAAAACTTTCTATCAACAACTTTTAAAAATGATGTAAAGTTTAGATTGTATCTTTTTCATACAAACTTAATAGTATTTTCAATGTACGTTAACATCAGTCTAATTGACGTCGCTTGTCACGCTACAAACATAAAAAAAAACGTTAGAAGTTGAACCCGCCTATTGAGTCGATGGCACTCAAACCGATAATGATTAGAAACAATCCCTTACCTTACGAAGCATCTCCTCAAGCGAGTCCATATCGGCGGCGGGCTCGCCGCCCGCGCTGCTCCGCCCGTTATTGTTGTTCGTCATAGGTGCGCCGCCCACCCCCACACCCGAACCCGCACGTATACACACACATGTACGCACACTCGCCCAACGCGTTCACATTCCAAATTCAAATTTTCATTTTTAAACCACTTTACTGGCCAGCGGCTCGTTGAAATTCTAGTTTCTATTTGGCAACACTTTTGTTTTTTATTGTATCTCTGGGTTTCTTACTGGCCAGTTTGTTTTGACTAGGATCTGCTTGATTTGCTTAAATCTGAAAGTCGTGTGACGTAATTTGTGGATGAACCCTAAGCACTGAAACTCTCAAACACATACATAGGTTGTAGAGGAACACATAGGAATATAGTGTAAGTAACAGGGAGCTTCTGTCATGACAGGAAATCAATAAGCTGATAACAATCGGGAACTATGCTCATCAAAGTATGAAGACTTTGCGAGACAGGAAGTCAATAAAGCGAGTACCATGTGTTCTCACTCAGTAATGTCTAGTTTTTTTAATATGATTGTGACTGAGATATTGAAAAAAAATCAGTAAAATGCACACCTGAGTTGTTTTAGCAATTTATTACTTCGGAAAGAAATATCTACGATAAATAAATAAATATCGGGGACAATCTTACACAAATCGAGCTAGTCCCAAACTAAGCAATGCTTGTACTATGGTATGGGTACTAGATGACGATATACATTCTTATATAGATAAATACATACTTAAATAGATAGAAAACATCCATGACACAGGAACAATTACAAATAATAATAATAGGTTATGTTAAAGAGAGACCAAAAAACTCCTCAGTACGAGTAAAGTGGCAACTAAAATTACAGGAAATGAAGTTAAAATCTTCCCTATATATGCAATTACCTACCTGCTTCTATGCAAAAGTATCAAGTACCGTAAAGTGGTCCTACTTTGCTCCAAAATAAGACAATTCGAATAACAATTCACAACGCGTTATAAATTAAAAAACACGCCACTATATGTGACGTTCCACGGGAAAAGGTACCTTATGGTTGGTATTGAGTTAAGCACAGATCCTAAATCTGTGTTAAATAAGCTATCTAATACAAAAAGAATCACGACCCTAAGTCCCATACTTTTTTTTTAAAAAAACATCAAACCTGCACATGCTAAAATTGCACTTCTGAGAAATCGTCAAAAGAAGTTTAAAACTAATTTTAAGTATGTTCCCGTTGGAAGTTATGGAGATGATGATTGATTATGTATCTCAAGGTATTTTTCTTTGGAAATCAGTAATGGTTTTCTTAATGTGACTTCCAGGTCGTGAAAAATCAGCCTTTGATTAGAGCAAGTCGCTTATGAGAACGAAATTAAAAAAAAAAAAAATTCGGCCTGTTCTTTAACATATTGTAATCTGAACCATTGTATATAGTTAGAGATATTAGACTGCACATTTTGGGATAGAAATAAAATCACATTGTTAACGAAATATTTTTATTTTAATTAAAATGTCATTTTTATTATATCGATACCTTTGGGTTCAATTGGCGTAAAGGACAAAACGCTGGTTTTGAGGAGAAGCAAAAAACCATTTTATTTTACAAAAAATGGCTATAGTTTTTTTGTTTCTCGACCTATATTTTCGACATGTATATGAAAAATATTTGAAATGCCCGCATCTTTAACCTGTGATGGTAGTTCTAGCTGTAAACAATGTATTCTGGAAGTTAGATGTCCTTTACAACTGGTAAAAATGTTATCAATGTCATTTACACCCGTGACTTTTTTGGGCATTTGGAAATGATGGGGTTGTAAATGACAATCTCAGATGACTTTGTTCCAATTTTGGGGCGTAAAGTTAACAGCTATGTAATAAAAATTGACAGTTTTCAACTTAGTTTACCTTAAAGAGACTTGAAAAATGTATAAAAAGATGATAAATTCAGCTAGGCATAATAACTACTATTAACGACGGGATATTTACCATGTATGTTTGTTTTTGTGAGTTCCCGATATTTCGGCACTGTTGCAAGCGCCATTATCACGGAGTAACTGACATGCAGCGAGTTTTTAGTTGTAGTCTACCCACACACCATAGCGATCTACCCTCTTTCGGGTTCGCTTCGTCCGCGCGTTATTCATACTACTACCGTCCGCCTTCTCACTTGGAACTCGATCACGTTCACGACACACAACACTTACAGTATCACTTCGCGTATTTACTCCTGAACATGTCTTTTTTCCCTAGGAGAACTTACGGATCACTGGATACCAGATGCTCGACAGTTGAAACCCGTCTTCCCGGTTGAAATTTTTATACTTAAGGATTTTGATAGCTTCCTTAGCCATTCTGGGTATATAGTGTTTTTCTGTCGAGCGAGAGGATCTATGGGTTGTGCAACTCAATCCAATGATTCGTTTCCGCGTTCAGAAGATGTTCAGCGATTGCCGATTTCCGAGGTTCGTTGTTTTTAAACATTCGGATGTGCTCCTTTATACGGCATGAGATAGTGCGCTTATTCTGACCTATGTAAGAGCTACCACAGCTGCAGTCAATTTTGTAAATACCTGGGCATTCAAGCGGAAAACGGTCCCTTGGCGTACGTAGATATTGTGCCAGTTTTCTGTGGGGAGTGAAGACAGTCTTCACCAAGAACTTCTTTAAAATATTGGCAACTTTATCTGTCACTCCCTTTACATTTATGGTAGGTACGCCGGTTGTCGTTCAACTTTATAGTCCAGGTGCTTAGGCAAAACGGTGCGTCTAGGTGGTATAATCCGCCCATTATAACCATTTCTCTGTAGAACGTTCTTTAAATGTGTCAATTCACTACCCAAATGATCCTCGTCACATAAATTGTATGCGCGGTCAGTAAGTGACGCTACTACAGAGTACAGTTGGCGAGGGTGGTGGGATCATTTGGGTAGTGAATTGACATTTTAACGCAGGGCAGCTTGTGGCGAGCTGTTGGGGAGTAGCGACCCCACGTACCCGAGTGCTCCTGGGGGTCCTTAGGGAGGGTTCATGGGTAAGAGTGTAAGGACCTCCGCCTCTGGCTTGCCTTAACCGGCCGTCCAGAGTGGAGTCGCGAGAGCTATATGCTCCAGGCGTAGGAGTGTTAAAAGGCATAACGCCGCGAGTACCCTCGGAGAAAGCGCAGCACACCTCTCGACACCCTGCAGCCCTCGGCACCGGTGTTGCCCCTAGCTAGGCCATTGCTCATAATGTCGCTATTTATTTAACAGGGGCCCATCAGCGGAGGGCAAGTCACGGTCTGTCAGTGCCACGAAAGCCACGAGACACTTTTCCTGACAGGCGCTGTCATGTCTCAATCCATAACCCAGTATTTAGTCCATATTTCCACCGCCATAGCCCAGTAGAGTTAGATTCCATCAATCAACAATAGTCCTTGCATCTGGCGGGGGCTGTCTCTGCGTGCGTCCCATGACACTGGCAGGGACAGCATCCGCTGGGTGTACACTTTGCCTTTCATTAAATTGTCGAAAAGGCCTCTACGCGTTGGCTCCGGCTCCGCGCACGCCTCCCAAATGGCTGGGACACCATTGTCTCGTGTACGGGAAAGACATACAAATAATAATTTATTTATTTCAGGCATCAAAGGCCCATAGATAAATACCTTACAAACTAACATACATATCACATTACAAAATAAACTTAACAACTTAATAATGTCCTACTAGTGTTTTACTCTCTTCCAATAGCACTAAATCATAATAATGGAAGTGACATAGTGGCTAATGATTATCGACATTAGGATGTCAATCATTAGGACGAGTACGTAGTGAGTAAAACACTGTTAATGTAAACAATAAGTATAATAGTATGAAAAATAATGAATTCATCATCTTTTTCTACATTTTTCAAGTCTCTTTAAGGAAAACTAAGTTGAACACTGTCAATTTTTATTACATAGCTGTTAACTTTACGCCCCGAAATTGGAACAAAGTCATCTGAGACCGTCATTTACAACCCCATCATTTCCAAATGTCTAAAAAAGTCACGGGTGTAAATGACATTGATAGCATTTTTACCAGTTGTAAAGGACATCTAACTTCCATAATACATTGTTTACAGCTAGAACTGCCATCACAGGTTAAAGATACGGGCATTTCAAATATTTTTCATATACATGTCGAAAGTATAGGTCGAGAAACCAAAATACTGTAGCCATTTTTTGTAAAATAAAACTGTTTTTTGCTTCTCCTCAAAACCAGCGTTTTGTCGTTTACTCCAATTGAACCCAATTAAAGGTATCGATAGTTTAGACCTTTACGATTACGTAAATTGCTTTTATTTCAGAATTTAGACACACATTTGTGGCAGTAAATGCCAAAAATAAAGGCTAATCCCTATACAACCCTGCTCTTCTTTAAAAAGTGTGCTATAATTAGATTTAAGGCAGGTCTTAAAGGACAAATAAAAGACTACTTGCCCTTTACAGCCCTGTTCGATTTATCAAATTACGGTATGTAAACAAGTATAATAATTTGAAGGCAGGTCGTCAAGGACGTGTAAAAGAATACATGCCCTTTACAACCTCCTTAATTCTATCAAATAATGGTGTAATCATTTTTTAAGCAGGTCGTAAAGGACAAGTAAAATAATACCTGCCCTTTACAACCTTATTCGGTTTATCAAATTACGGTATTATAATTTAAAAGCAGGTCGTAAAGGACAAGTAAAAGAAAACATGTCCTTAACGCCCACCTCGACTATGCGCTTATGGAAAGTAATCATGAGAAATGAAGGGCTTAAAGGACAACAAGAAAAAAATAGGTCATATACGACAGTATTCATATTTACCGACGTACTTTACGATACACCTTTTAATACGTATTTTATAACTTGACACTTACGTCCCTTAACCTGAGCTAGTTTTGCAAACACGATGAATAAAAACTGGGTCGTAAAGGCACTTTTTTTAAAGATATCGAAATTTTAACTACACAGAACGGTAGAGCTTGAAATTCTGAACAAAACTGTATATATAACTCATTTTCGCCAAAATGTCCTTTACGCCAATTGAACCCAAAGGTATCGATATGTTTCATCATTCCTATAATATTCACAATTTTCGTATAATGAGTTCTAAATTATATTTAATCAGTCTACACAAGTATCTCAACAGTGTCATTATTATTCTACAATTCGTATTTTTTTATTTATAAGCGATTGAAGTTACGTAAAAATCACAAATTATTCCCATACATTTGAGAAAAGGTACCTTATGGCGGGCCATAAGCAAAAATTATTGATAATTACAGTATGGCACGATATTTACATTATTTATTGACAAATCTTGTATTAAGACAGAAAACTGAAGAAAAAAGGTTATTAGAAATTTACTTCAAATCTTGACCAATTAAGAGTAATTCTCAAATGTGACGTCTTACGTGAAAAGGTACCTTATGAGGGTTTCTAGTTACGGAGATATTCAATGTTGTGTAAAAATTGTGTTTTTTTTATTATGTATTTCCATTTAGTAAATTATATGTTACGACACGTCTTTGCCTATCTTTATTTTTGTTATAGGCGAATTAAAGGCTGAATAATATGCTTCTACAGTTTAGTACAATAGGTACTTTATGGCGGTGTAATTTAAAAATGTTAGTAATACTTGTCGTAACTTGCTCAGTTTTTGTCCTTCATACCGCCGTGCCGTGGTATTATTTTGGCTACACCGCCAGTACCGCCACGCATCTGTCCTACTCTCACCAACACTTTACGTATCGTTCTCTCTCGGTCTTGCTGGCCGCTCGGAGTCTCAGCCGGCCGGCATGAGCAGTATTTGCTTACCTTTTCGTTCGAATAGTTGTGAGAAGTGTTCGTCATGGATTTTAGCGTGTTTTAAATTAAAAAGATTCTTTTCTTAAGTGGTCAAAAATTATAGAAACCGCCAAAAAATGTCTTTTTTCGTAAATTTTTCGAAAAAATGAATAAAAACCTTTTTCTAAAATGGTCAAAATGATAGGCATTCGCCAAAGTGCTTTTTTATTTTTGTAATTTTTTTGAAAAAAAACAAGGTTTTTCTAAAATGGTCAAAAAGTTTCACGATTCGCCAAAAACACGTTTTTATGTTTAAAAAAAATGTTTTTAAGACTTTTTCTAAAAAGGTTGAAAGGGAAACATGACAAAGTGGTAAAAAATTATAGAAACCGCAAAAAAAAGTCTATTTTTGTAAGTGTTCTTGAAAAAAAAAATTAAAACACTTTTTCTAAAATGGTCAAAAATGATGGGCATTCGCCAGTGTTTTTTTTATTTTTGTCAATTTTTTTAAAAAAAACAAGGTCTTTCTAAAAATGGTCAAAAAGTTATACGATTCGTCAAAAACACTTATTTATCTGTTTTAAAAAAAATGTTTAATAATTAAAAATTTAAAAAAACGACATACAAATGTATTTTTTTTTATTTTTATTTTTTTTTCAATTCCGAATCTGTGGCACCCAGTGGCCCTTTCCTTCCAAATTTTCAGCTTTCTAGGATCATTTCGAAAATTTTTGCTTACCATTATGCAGGCCGCATGCTTGTTTGCCACCGTCGTGGTATAAAAAAGAAATAAGCAAAAGTTGCTAGTAAATTTTATTAATGAATTTTATCAACAGCTTTATCATTTTTGTATGTGATCCGCCATAAGGTACCTTTTCTACTAAACTTTGAACCCAATTTTTATATAGAAAAAATTAACGTACATCAGTGAAACCAAGCTACAAATACACGTCTATTCCTATATTTTACAATTTTGCATAAAAGAAAAAAATGATGATTTTGAAGGATTTCACAAAACCGTTCATATCTCCGTTACTAGAAACCCTCATAAGGTACCTTTTCACGTAGGACGTCACATATATTTTGTCAAAATATATGTATAAAGAAACAATAAATTTGGAGCAAAGTTACCCATTGAAGCGGCAAAACTTTGCTCCTAAATAATAAATGTTTCTGGAGCAAAATTGGACCATATTTGCTCATCAAGTGGGAACCGTAATACTTAGAAACAAATAACGTCTGTCGTTGTTTTCATTTCGCATAGAGCATAGTTAATCCAAACCGGGTAAACCGGGTAAGCAAACTGAAGTGGCAATGGGCAGGGCACATAGTTCGAAGAACCGATGGCCGTTGGGGCAGAAAGGTACTCGAGTGGAGACCACGTACTGGCAAGCGCAGCGTGGGACGGCCACCTGCAAGGTGGTCGGATCACCTGGTTAGGGTTGCGGGGACTTGCTGGTTGCGGGTTGCTTCTATCCGACCCATGTGGAAATCTATTGAGGAGGCATGTGTCCAGCAGTGGACGTCCTATGGCTGAAATGATGATTATGACGATGATAGTTATCCCTGTAGGAGCAAAGAAGAACCAGTTTACGGTAAAAAGAATGTCTCATAAACTAGTCCTACAGTGGTCTAAAATACCATTAAATTACCAGCAGTACCAGCAGAAGTGGCTCACTCCGCGACTTCGCCGACCTGAATGTCAGTTTTGTTAATGAGAGACTGTACATAGTAATATTACTTATTCTGTGGTAACAGTCAGAATGAGAATTTCGAGGATCAATTGGCCTAAGGGACATTGATTCGCCTGTCCCTACAGCAATTGAACTTGGGGTTGACGATATTTTTTTTATTGATCTACTTAGCACTGAACACTGAGCAGTGAAATTGCAGGCAAATGCAGTAGTGGGTGAGAATCTGCGTCGAGTAAGAAACGATGGATTGAGCGCTTACATATGTTTGCTGTATTATTTTGCATCAGCAGTGGGTATAGGCAATCCGGAATGGGTGAAAAAGAGCGTCGAGTGAGTGACAATCGAGGTCGACCCTTACGATTTGTAGTAGGGCCCATCTGTGCAAACAGAGATAGCAAGCAGGTCTAGGGGGGGCTAGCGTGTGTCCGCGCATACATTAACCGGATTGGATGATTTGCATTTTGGAATCGAATGCAAAAAGTGAGCAGCAATCGAGTAAATTATGACGTCATATTGAAATCACTCACCGCGGGTGTGAAAATTCGAAACATGTTTTTGTAGTTATGCATATTATATTATTCTATAATTCTCTATGTGTTGGTGGTATTCCAGATTTGTCTAACGCCGCAAGTCGAACCGAGTTTTCTAAAACCGTTACAAGAGCAATTTAGATACAAATACAGCAGGTTTTGGCATGTTAAGAAATATATTTAGCATAATTAAAATGTTTATGATTTGAGTACCCTTTTGAATTGGAGTCCGCGTCGAAAGTTGGGGAACCTTTCAGTTCTTTTCCAAATGATTCATTTTTAACTACGTAACAGCCGTCGTACTTCAATTCATACTTACAACCTCTTAAAGAGCTTTCTTTAGTAATTTGTCAGTATCATGTTTGGTCAGCAAAATGGTAATTTTGGGGAATCGGAAGTGTTGCTGCTCCAAAACAGAGGTAGATCTTGAGCTTGTTCAATATTATATGACCAGAGCTCAGAATAGGTAGTGCCTATTTACCTAAACTTCGCGGGAGGACGTAACTAAGAGTGGTTACAACCACCAAAAATTATTAATTCTTTTTTCATCACACTTGCTCGTAAAGGGTGTTATAACACGCGGACTTATAGACCAGCTCGAGCCGATTTACCTCCCGTGGGTTATACAAATCTATAACTCCCACGGGAGGAAAAACTGTATGAAAATCTATAACTCCCGTGGGAGTTATGAGTTTAGTTTTAAAATATAGGACCTACCCGTACGTCATTTCAGACTAAGGAGGTTTCAAATCAGCCAAGGCTTATTTCACATCTTCAAAACTTGGCTACAAAACCAATTTTAGTGTATATAAGACTTATATGGTATATTTTACTATTATTTCAGTAATTTGTGCAATTATTTTAATGCAATTAAATTAAATTAATTTAAAATTTTATTATGAAAATCGGTTCAATCTGGCGGCATTGCTTGTCAAGTTTAAAAACTAAACGCAGTTCTTAGCATTATCTGTGGAAGACTATATTGAAAAAGTCACGAAAAAGTTGACAGTTGAAGTTGTCTCTTAGGGTGCGTTTAGTTTATTTATGTTTATTTTTTTTCCTCACAAATGTGATGAAAAACATTGTGTGTATCACGGGCAGTAAGGGGATTATCAACTCGAGTCATTAAAAGCTTCTAATAGACTCTCGTTAGTAATTCCCTTCTTACTACCCTCGGTGCACAATGTACTATTATTGAACCCGAGATTTCCCTGGTTTAATAATAATACATTATCCATATAAATTCACGCTCAGGGTTAGATTATTAATGAAATACAATTGTCTAATGCAGACATTTTGTATGAAGTCGATTTTTGAGTTCTCAATATATCTTGTATTTCATTAATTATTTAACCCCGAGTGTGAATTTATGTACATTATGTATTCTTATTAATCCCAGGAAATCCCGCGTTCAATAAAAATAAATAATTATTTTTGGTGGTTGTAACCACTCTTAGTTACGTCCTCCCGCGAAGTTTAGGTAAATAGGCACTACCTATTCCGAGCTCTGTATAATTATGACTATTACAAACGCCTCCCAGGATGGCATAACAAAATTATGAGACTGGTTGAGAGATTGGATGACTTGAGTATCGCTTCGGTGGCAAAATTGGTAGTGCACCTGTGTTGGCCCGTAAAGCCGTCGGAGAGGCAGGTTCGAATCCTGCCCGAGGCATATACTTTTTCATTGTTTTCTTTTAATAAAATATTTATACATATGACTATTACTTTCCATCAGCTGGGCTGCATGTGGATTTACCACTCAGTGGTATTAAAGAAGTATTAAACCGAGCAGAAACTCTTAACGTGAACTCCACACTACACATTCACACAAATTGTGACAGTTATGTTTTATCACTCTACAAAATGCCACAGTTAAGTAAACTCAAAACCAGAGATATATTTGAACAAACAGATTTTAATTAAAATGAGGTCCACGCCACCTCCCCCTCCAGCAAACAACGTTCGAAGAAGATTGATGCACGCACCACACAGATAGGCACGGTAGATCTTTTAAAGTAAACATTTTCGACATGGTTTCATAATGTAGATAAGAGTATACTTACTGAAAAAAATGGAACTGGAATAGGTAACAATTTTTCTGAAACAGATTTTTTCTGAAGCAAAACAGTTACTTCCGAATTGACTAATAAATAATTGATTTAATCAGGCGTTGTTTTGCGGAAATCCTTGTTAATTAAAATAAAAATATCGCTTTGCTAATCCGCGATATGATAACGTGTTAGTCAATGGATCGAAACCCATCAACGACATCCATCATCATCATCATCATCAAATCACAAGATAAATAACTACCAAGAGTACAAAGTTCCTTATCATCTGTCAAAAAATCCCTTAGAGGTATTCGAGTATTCTAACCGAAACAGTACATTACATACCGAGGCCAGTAAAGTAAGAAATGTTGGCTCGGCTTCGTCTCGGCCGACAATTACATGTGATCTGAGGTTTTCTTATTTACTGGCGAAGGTTTATATTTTTCTGTTCGACGGAGCCAGACAGCGGCATCTTCGGTTAGCGCAGCGGCCGGCAAGGTGACGCTTTCCGGCCGGATGACAGAAATAGTACATTACATAACTAGGGTGGTAATACAAAGAAAGGCCGAGATCGCAGATGTTTGCGGCCCGAGCTGCAAGCGAGGGACGTAAATACGCGATCGAGGGCTTTCTTTATTACCTCCCGTGTTGTGTACATCATTTTATGTCTACACTTGGCCAAAAAGCGGCTTTTTCCGTACGCGCAGCGTGCGGAAAAAGTCACTTTATGGCCAGGTGTGGCATAAAATAATATTCGTGTATGTTTATGCCATAACCAATTAGCCACAGCCGTAAAATAGCCGCGCTGCTCAAAATATATATGGTCACGCTCACATTCAAACTATATAATAATTACAATGACTGCTCACAGATGCAACAAATGTACGTTCTTGTTACTGTAAAAAAAAACCAAACCTTTTATTCAATTACACTAAGCCCGCAGCTTCGACATTTTCATTTTATCAAAAGTAAATGCGAGAGGCAGCCCTGACCTGCGGTTATTCGATATTATCCTTGCAATGCTGATGGCTATGGCCGACACAATAACAACGCAGGGTTGTCGATGGTGTAAAATATTTTATCAGTTTATTATAGGTATTAAACTTGGCTAAAAGCCATAACTGCTCTTAATGAGATTCATGCCGCCACCTAGTGTTTGAACGTTACAAGTCAATAAAATGAACTAATAATTATTTCCATCAACAAAGAGAGACTCAAAGTGTCACGTATAATGTTTAGTTAATCTCCACGAAACGAATCTAACTTTAAAGTACCATGAATAGCTTTTGAAGAATTCTAACTTTCACAAGTAACAACTTTTAATAGGTTAAACAATGCATTCTGTCGATTTTAAGTAAACTACAACCTAGGGAAGTAAAATAAAGAATTGTAGGTTTTTATGACAGTCACCACACGGAAATGTTACGCCACTTGTCACTGTTCTTAATTTAGTCGTGTAATCATTAGTACATTGTGTATCAAGGGCGGCAAGTAAGGAATTACAAACGAGTGTTGTTACAAGGCCGAGGCGAAGCCGAGGGCTTTAATAACACGAGTTTGTAATCCCTTTACCGCCCGTGGCACACACAATGTTTTTCATCACACTTGTGAGGAAATCTGATTAAAATAACCTTACTTAACCTAAATAAAATTGTAAAACTGACAGTGACATTAGTGAATATATCCATAGACAATGCGAATGTCAAGTCACGTTCGGAAACCATAGCGGTAAAGACTTAAAATGGTTGATTTTATATTTGCTAAATACTGAAATACACTATTTAAACATTTAATTAATGTTACAGAAATATCTTTTTACATGTATTTGCAATAACAGTTCTCTTTAAATAAATATTTCAGTAATAAAAGTTAAAAAAGTAAGTTGGCGTTTCCTTTGAACATGACAAATAAGAGTAAAACAGAACCAGCGTTTCAAATTAAATTACACCCTAGGGCGTAATAGGTCATTTACGGCCCGCAAACCCTACGTGTAATGACACCATTTTCGAGCAAGTTTGATGAAAAATTCGTTACCAGTCGTGTGCCCGAAGTGCGCTCGATTTGCATTGTAATGTAGGCTAAATTATGAACAGTGGCCAATGGTGTAACCTTCCCGTGTGGTGACTGTAGATCTCCATCTCGATCAACTACGTAAATACTACGGTCATGATCTGAGGGTCACAGAATACCCAATTTTACTATTTTGTACTTACATATTCTATTTAAACAGTTATTGTTTTTTGTTCGCTAAAACCAAATTAAAGCTCGCATATGAATAAATTAATATCAATGCGTGCACGAAACCATCTCTAACAAGAACAAACGCCAGCCAGACGATTTATGAACCATACTGACGGCATGGGCTAATGAAGTAAGCTATAGCTTAGCCCGGCTAATTGCAAATGTAAATATGCTGTTAGCGTAATGCGCGAGCTTAGCTAGCCTGAGTTGTGGCCCACAGACGAGAAAACAAAAGCAGGTTCACACTGCAATAAAATAATTGACGATCCTTGCTGACGGCATGGGCATTAGCTTAAATCATTAGATTTAAGCTATAGCTTAGCCTGGCTAATTGCAAATGTAAATATGCTGTTAGCGTAATACGCGAACTTAGCTAGTCTGAATTGTGGCACACGGTGGAGATAGCAACAGCAGAATCATACTGCAATAAAATAGTCTATGGACCATGTTGACGTCATGAGCTAATGAAATAAGCTATACCTACCTTAGCCCGTCTAATCGCTAATGTAAATATGCTGTTAGCGTAATACGCGAGCTTAGCTAGCCTGAGTGAGCGGAATCACACTGCAATAAAACAGTTTAGGAACCATGCTGACTTCCTGGGCTAATGAAGTAGGCTATACTTACTTAGCCCGGCTAATTGCTAATGTAAATATGCTGCTAGCGTAATACGCGAGATTAGCTAGCCTGAGTTATGGCCCACAGACGAGAAAATAACAGCAGGTCACACACAATAGAGTCATCATCAATATCATCTTTACACAGAAAACACAAGCATACAAATATCTGACGTTACAGGATTTTTTTTAAATGTAGAACCTATCAGTACGTCTAGCATAACTGGCCGCGACTTCGTATCTCGCGCGACTGAGCATCACCTGTCACTGTCACGGTCACACTATATTGAGTGGAAAGAGATAGGTAAGATTTGTCGCGCGACAAAGAGTCGCCTTGTCACAGTTGTGCTAGAGGTACAGGCTAGGTTAGAAAGGCCCCATAACAGCTAGTAAGCTGACAACCATCTTTAGTGCTGTAACCACGATAGAAAATGTATTCATCCCGACAAGTTAGCGGTTTCAGAGAAAAAAGTACCTATTATAACATCAAGAGATATATTATGATGAATAGATAACACAAACTTACAACTAAATTTATTATGCGAACTAATGTGAACCCATTTGAACAATTCAATCGCGGGAAATTTTGAATACGAATTTAACTTTCGTTTATCTTTCACCCGCGCGTCACTCCGGCGTGGACAATAGTACATTGTGTATCTAGGGCGGTAAGTAAGGAATTACAAACGAGTGTTTCTTATAAGCCCGAGGTGAAACCGAGGGCTTTAATAACACGAGTTTGTAATTCCTTTACCGCCCGTGGCACACACAATGTTTTTCATCACACTTGTGAGGAAATCTTAATAAAATAACCTTACTTTTCGACCCAGTATGACAAGAAAATACTAAAACAGACTGTGACATTTGTCACATATGTCCACAGATAATGCGAACGTCAAGTCACGTTCGGAAACCATAGCGGTAACGGCCATTTTAGTTGATTTTATATTTGCAAAATAAAGAAATACATTATTTAAACATTTAATTAATGTTAGCGAAATAAGTGTTTATATGTATTTGCAATTACAGTTATCTTTAAATAAATATTTCAGTGATAAAAGTTAAAAAAGTAAGTTGGCGTTTCCTTTGAACATGACAAATAAGAGTAAAACAGAACCAGCGTTTCAAATTTAAAAAGAAAACCATTACGCCCTAGGGCGTAATAGGTCATTTACGGCCCGCAGAACCTACGTGTAATGACACCATTTTCGAGCAAGTGTGATGAAAAGATATAGATATCGATAAAACTCTTTAAGTGTTTATATCAGAGTTTTCCGTCGTATCTACTGTATCTGTTTCCGACACGCTGTGGGCGTCGGTAGAAGGCTTGTCGCGTTTATACTCGTACGTATAATTATAGCAAAGTTGCGCCATTCGCGCGGGCGTTACTGCCAACTTACACAACTAACATTGTGGCGTTAGATTAAGAAAGATACGTACATATATTTATGTACCTAACTCTGTTTTGTATCATTTTCTTGGAATCTGACTCTACTTAATACAATTATGAGCAAAGATTGACAGACAACACGCAGCCTATTCCACCAGAAGCAATTTAAACTCACGGACAATGAATTCTGTTCATTTTCTATATAATAGTTCATAGAAAATGACCCGAATTCATTGTCCGTGAGTGTATGTGAAGAAGCTATTTAAAGAGAAATTTAAATTTTTATGGAAATCCTGTCACAAGATGAGGGACAAGAAAATAAATGTCCCTTACGCCAATTGAACCTACGGTCAAAGATATGCATGGTTCATAAATGTCAACACAATAAGTACAGTTAGCAGAGAAAAAATATGACGAAGAGCTTAAATAAACTAAACAAGCTTTTATATTTTAATAGTTACGTTGCGTGAGAAGAGAAGAAGACGGCAATGGATTTTTAGAGGATTGCTAAACAATTGACAAACTTACAACCTGAAAAATAACTACAATTAACACCGGGATATTTACCACGTATATTTGTTTTTTCTTCGCTATGGTGTGTGGTTAGACTACAACTAAAAACTGGTAGCACGTCAGTTGACCATGTTAGCTTAAAATCTTACAACCTGAATGTCTTTAAGGTAAGAGTGAATAGACATCTTCTGGTAAGCGTGCTCTATCATAGACCGTGACTCCGCTTTACATCAGGCGCGACCAGGGTCAAATGCAAACCCAATAACTTACAAAACAATCGAAAGCATTACATTGAACACCTTACAGTTTGCAAGTTTTGTCACACGTGCAGACGTGAGCCCTTGAAATATGTCTGGGAGAAATCCCCGTAAGCGATAATTGTGTTTGCCCTCCACTCGGCACTTTCCAACCACCTGTGCTGTGTTTGACTTACAACTGAAGGGATTTTGATTGTCCCGTTATCGGTGACACCCGTTGTTTTGATGTAGATACATGAAAACATTTCATATAGCTTGTTTAAAATGTAGACTAGTAGGTCGATTTCTTTTTTTTTTGTGTGCAGGTGGAAAAATATAACAGTTCTACGAAAAAGAGATGTAGATGTTATTTGAAAACTAGTATTTATTAAAAACAATAAATACCGCATTCATGGATTTTTGGAAATGGAAACAGAAAGTTTGCCAAGAAAAATTGAAGTGCTTTGAAACACAGATTGACAGGGTTATTGATATGACTCTTATGGTGGAGCAAGCGCCAGTCTTTCCTTTTCTGTGCCGATTTCTTCATTTTCCGTTACGACCCGATCTTTTCTGTAATCTGTTTAAATCAGTTTCTTTTCGGTCTTAACCTTTACAGAAAATATGTGGCAATTATCTACTGTCTATAATTTTTCCGACTAATTACGACCCGAAGTTAACCAACTTAAAAAACATGGTTCTTAGTCCGTCGGGATCATTTATTAACAGTGGAGAGTAGATGCATCTTTCATTGCATTGCTACATCGCGTTATCATTCACAAAATTTGCATATGTATATAAATTACCTTCTAAATTACCTAATCCTACTGGTAACCTTGATCTGCAGGTGATTTAAATACGTGGGTGCAGCGCAGACAGTGTCGTTCGCAGTTGTCGTCTCTACATAACAACATACTTACTTAGCCCACTTTTCCTATCGCAACAACAAAAAATATCACTAAAAAGCCAAAAACAAATCGACGGCGAGGCAAAGCGATATCGCTTGCCCGCTTGGGATAAAATAATGAGTAAACCCTCATTCACTTAACTTACTCACTAACCACTACATTCCGCCCTTTATTAATTCTGACGAGAATATATTCAAATTAAAGTACGTTTGGTAATTGTCAACAGTAATAAATTGAAAGCGGATATCTAGTTTTGTGGCGTAATTCAATACTGCGGTTTGGTCTCAGTGCACGCCGCACGCTCCGTACATACGTTAGTCCTTTATGCATTACATAATCATGATAATCAACTACGTCTAGGTTATGATTGTGTATTAAATTATACCTATGTATGCAGGAGGACAATAGGGACCTATCTACAAGGGAATATTGCGGGTGATGTTCGAAGTCCATCTGGCATCGATAGGAATTCAAATAGGCTCGATTAAGAAAACTTCGTAAGCACCATTTTGATGTGGAGTACCATCTATTGAACCGGCGGCTAGAAGCATTAATATTAGTATACTTGTATTGTGACTAGCAATTTTGTATGTCGTTATTGTGAGTACTAACTTCTTTTTTACCCCAAGTAGACCTATTAGCTTGATGAATGCTTCTTTGAAAAGACACAAATTCCATGACTAATTAAAATAAAATAATGTATTTCTGCAAGTAGGCTCAAGGGCTCTTTTACAAGTCTGATTCTATTATTTTCTTTTCTAAATGAGACATAGTAACAACCGGTCAAGCTGACGAGCAAGGTCATATTTTCCGTGACAGTCACAATACGTCTGAAAATGCCCTTGCCCTTATCACATTGTCATGGAGGATCGCTCCATCTGTCATTATAGTGACCGACTTTCCATTTCACCTACTCTCATATAAATAAACGAGAAGAAACTTCATAGACTTACAACTCATTTTTCTCTTATTGATCCTACAAATACATATGATGGTGTAACACTGTATTTTTGTATGTATCTATTTAAAAACAATTGTTACACTGAAGAAAAAGTCGTTACCAAGGTGTGCATTTTAGCGTCGTACCCTAAGTCACTCGTTAATTGTCGCTATACAATCAACAGTGTCTAAATCTACTTGAAATTTAAGCCAGGTATTACTGTCGCTTCAAAAAAGGAAAACCTTAACTTGAACCCTATTTTCTAGGACTTAGGCGATTTTGAATTTTCATATGTAGAGAGATTTTATCGTGTACAGACTTTAATTCACACGTGTCTTTGCAAGTGTGTGTTAATTTTATGAGATCTATCCATCTAGTCTACCTTAATTAAGGCTCACCAGGATTTCACGCACAATATCCCGCGCCATACTAAAAATTGCCCTATTCTTTATGATATATGTAATGTAAATCTACGCTATCTTTTTGTCACAGCACTAATGAAGGTTCCCATACAAGTACACCCCGCGGAACATTGTCATCCCGGTGCCAAGTGTCATTGACACCGGTGCAAGTGCACTGTAATTTAATTAAAACCGTATGTGTCAAGTATTAAGGTGCATATTAGCTTGGGGCACATGGTGACGCAGTGTGGTATTTGTAGTGCTAAAGAATTAACGCTGGGATACATGTTTTGTGTTACCAGTAAAAGATGTAGGTAGGTATATTACGAAAATTGTTATTAAATAGAAATAACGTGTAAATGGGTTGGTTACATTACAATAACTGTACGGTTTTCTGATTGGTAGTTATCTTGTCTAAACATATTACTGTAGGTTCCTTTTAGGACCGCACAACATGAAAACTCATTATAACATTACGGACGTAGGTAACTAACTACAGGGCAGTAAAAAAAACCGGGCATTTAAAATTTATTTATAAACTAGCATTTAACAGTGGGTTCGCCCACGTTATTCCCGTTACTGTCCCAAGGGAACTCTTTACCGGGATATAAAGTATTCTATGTTTCAATCCAGGACTTGATCTACTTGCATGCCGAATGTCAGCTCCATCCGTCCAGTTGTTACTCCGTTATTTAGTATCAAACATCCAAACATCTTAAGAAACTTTCACATTTAGGTATAATATTATGTGATTATCTTAAGAAAGTTCGTTATCGATCAGTAAAAAACGAAAAATAAATCAATCACAAAATGTATGAGCATCGTGTAGAGATAATTTGGTTCAATTTACCGTACGGCACTAAAAATAAGTAAAAGAATCTATTCGTAGACTCATTCCAAAAGTTCGGTAAAAAATGCAAATGAATGCACAGACACATCAAACCTAAAAGAACGTGTCACTAAATCATACTAAGTATTTTGATCTTTATGAAAACGCAATAAAGTTCTATGTGACATAACAGGACCCGCCTACATTCCAACCTAGATTCAGCGAATGTCAAAACCCTTAAAAAGGAAACGTGACACTTTAACGAACTATTGTGTGTAACAGATGTTATTACATATTCCTGCGACAAGCTAAAATAGATCATATTTCGAGGGGTCAAGGTGTAAATCTAAATAACAACCAGCGTCAGTCCTTTCGACTTGGCTGTCTTTAACGTATTCACGTGTAATAGAATATAGATTGTAATGCATTGTGATATGGTTGATTTTGGAATGGTAGTGAGTCATTGTGGTCAGGAGAAGACAATGAACATTGTGCCTGTAGACTTGAACTTCGCATGACAATTGATGGTCAAGTTGATATTGTTTGTAATTGTTTTCCCACATATGTACCTGCTCTATTATATAACTATCAAATGTAACAAAGTTTATCTGTTACTCTAATATGCTGTCGTAACTGTGTTCTACATTTCTAAAAAAATTTCTGAATTGTTCGACATAAAGGTCCATTTATGCACTATATCAAAAAATGTTTTTTTTGGAGACAAGTTTTTTTTTGCCGGCTGTACTTTTCTGTATAATCGCAGACTGCACGTTAAAACTAATCAAATCAGATCAAACACGGTGATTTTATCTTGTGTAATTTAGATGATCCTATGGCTACCATCCCGCTTTTTAGATGATCCTATGTCTACCATCCCGCTCCTTCATCAGATCAGCGTCATGTCATAATAATATTGCATTGTCATCTGATTGACATATTTTTGCAAAGTTTCAGCTCAGTCGGAAACCGGGAAGTGGGTCAAATTTAACTTGGAAGATTTGATTATAGACTCACATACATACACGGAGACAGGTGAAACTAAATAAAACCTTGTAAAACCAAGCACGTTCAATAACTAAATAATACCTACTGTATTCAAAGCCCGACTTGAACCGGCGCGGCGTATCTTTTTTACCAAAAAATGCGTCGTTATTTCACGAATTGCGCTTTATTTGAGTGCCATATATGACAATAGTCAAAAGCGAAGTATCCAGTTAACTCGAAGCGTTAATAGCGCTATTAGCCTCGCGAGTGCAAACAGTTAGGCCGTCCATTCATAAACGTATACGGCTCATTGAAGGCCCGCCGCGAGGCCGCTCTATTCACTACCTATATTATTATGAGCTGATAGTACCTACCTGAGGGAAGTATAAGACAAGCCTTTTTAACTGTAACTTCACCCGCAAACAGGGTAATCAATATTTTATGTTTTAATACAGGTTTTGGTCTATATATCGTACCCTTGGTCAAATAACGACGCATCTGCAAAATGACAACTTTTCAATGTGTATCATGTAGTTCGTATGATTTGTATGACTTTTGAGGAATAAAAAAACTTTTGACGTAAAATCACATGCGTCGTTATTTGACCAAGGGTACGATATGTTTTAGTCTAAATCTGTTCACTGGTTTAGCTGTAGAAAACACCTGAACTTCCAAACATCCTCACGAACTTTACAACTTAACAATATGAGAAGGAAATCAGGAACTGGTCGAATGTTTTCGAGGCAGAACGTCAAAGAAACCTTGAAAATATATAATTCAGACGATAAATACGAAATAAATCCGGTTTTTTAGAAAAGTATTAAACATTAAGTCAGTGTGCTTTAAGTTTAAGGTTTATTACTCGTATGAACTAGCATAGGTACCCTGCTACACCCGCGTTGATCTTGTTACTGTCCCAAGGCAACTCTTTACCGGGATATAAAGTATCCTATGTTTCAATCCAGGATTTAGTCTACTTGCATGCTGAATTTCAGCTCAATCCATTCAGTTGTTACCCCGTTATTTAGTATCCAAACATCTTCACAAACTTTCACATTTATAATATTAGTGTGATTCACGAGGAAAACGAGGACTGTCGACAGTAGGGAACAATACAAATAAGTACGTTTCTGCAGTTAAGCTAATGTCAACAACGGCCTCGAAACAGTTTGAAAATCTAACGATCTCAATCGTAGCCCAGTTCCATTTGAGTCGACAGGAACGAGACTAAACAAAATCTAGTAAAAATACACGTCTAAACAAAGTAGCAGCAATCCAGGTATCGGTAGTAGGTCGGGCATCGAACCCGTTTGTCATTCCGGGGGCGTCCATTACGTAACGATGCAGGCTGAGGCTTAGGCGAGATGGATTTTACTATTCTTACCTATACTATTCACCTGACTATAAAACTCGTGAATACCACCATTTTAACTGTAAGATAGGACTCCCATATATATTGTATGCCAGCAACGGGTAGCTGTAGAGAGAGACTTAAGAGACTTTGTAGAAAGATGTCTACTCTGCACTTTAAGTAATTCATACTACTATTTCGAAAGCTAGTACACGTGGTTTGAAAGAGTGCCCATGCGGCCTAGGTATCAGTAGCGTGGCGTCCATAGAACTCGATTCCTACCGGCTTGCCCAATATTAGCCATTAGAGCACTTTATTCTATAGCTCTTAAAG
This sequence comes from Eudemis profundana, assembly GCA_947034925.1. Lineage (NCBI taxonomy): Eukaryota > Metazoa > Arthropoda > Insecta > Lepidoptera > Tortricidae > Eudemis > Eudemis profundana. The sequence continues at coordinate 17,796,231 of OX344808.1, read as the reverse complement.
AACATGTACGCTAAATCTGCACCGGCTTGCCCAAGGATATATTTTACGCCACGCCACTGCTAGATATTTACAGAAGAAAGTTCATTTTTCCAAGTATTTAAAACTCAAAAAAATACGCTCACGCACAGTCAAGGATCTTTGCATTACCGGTCCAGTATCTCAACCTTTCAACAATTAATTAAAATGGCACCGTGGACTAGAAAAACCAAGTCAGATAGCAGACTTTGAAATTGACAAATATTTTTTAAGAAATGTATCGCCCCTGAAGCTTTAAAAAGTGTTTAGGTTTAATTAGAGGGTATTAAAAATAAAGCACAGTTTAACTTAACTGTCTTTAAGCGCTTATAAGAATGTTGGTAGAATTAAACAAAAACACATCAAAAAACACCTTTGAAACGGACATTGCCCCGCACTGTTCGTTAAATTCCCTATCATCCATACAAATACAAAGTGCATCAAACGCGGAGCGCCTACTAATCAGCGAACACAATTACCGCTTAGTGCGGTCAGACAGGACGTTACAACCCGCGGCCTGCATTATTCATCCGTCAATCAGTGACTGCAAGTCTAAATACTGCATAACATGTGTCCTATCGTGTACAATAAGACTAGGTTTGAGACTCTACCCTATAAACGTGACCTTGAGACGCCAGCGCGCTGCTCCAACATCCCAAACACCATTTTTTTAGAACCTCACTTGACCTAGCTTGAGTCTTATGAGTCTTACTGACCAGTCATCTTTCTTCTCGCATCTTCGTTTTCTCCCTACAAAAGGTACATCGCGCGCTTGAATGTGTGCGCGCCGTGTACGAACGCACTACAAGCAGAGTTTTAAGAATGCGTAAGAATGCTCCATTATGGATCGCACTCACACAGACGTGCCATCGCGCGTCTGTCTGAATACGTGTCGCGCGCTCCTAAACGTCCGAAGTTGGACTACTTGTTCTTCTTTATACTTTGACCAATTAGGGGCTTACAAATCTTAAAATTGATTACCTATTATGGAACGCAAGAATAGCTTCTGGATTTTTTTGGCTCAAAAGCCATACCTACAGGTTGAAGATCTTTATGGTCGGTTTCGACATGCATTCAGTATACGTGTTAAATTGTAAGTTTTTTTTGTGCACGAGTTTTTATCCCACTAATATTATAAATGCAAAAGTTTGTGAAGATGTTTGGTTGTTTGTTACCTAATAACGGGATAGCAACTGGATGGATCAAGCTGAAATTTGGCATGCAAGTAGACCAAGTCCTGGATTGATACTTTATATCTCGGTAAAGAGTTCCTTTGGGACAATAACGGGAACAACGCGGGCGAAGCCGCGGGAAATTGCTAGTTTGAAATACGTACTGTAGACTCGTATACAAACTACAACAAAACATGAGACGCTGACCATCAATTCAAACTTTCCAATTTAAGTACCTGTTATCCAGATAATTCCATGGCTACCGACTACCGTCTCAATAACCCGGCAGAACTTCCCACATTCATTACAAACTAATCAATACCGTCCAACTTTGCCATCGGACTGTCCTCTTTCTTTACAATTTCCTCTATCCCGGTGAGAAATGTCACGGGGCGACGCCATTCGACGTTTTAATTACGTAATGGGTAACGCAACGAACGTTAATTTATTAAATCGCAAAATTTTGTAGCAGACCCATAAAGTGTATCGTCGGTACGTAACTACGTATTAATGTTTGGGCAGCAAACATTAAACCAAAACGTCTCGACGATTCACGAATTTGGACGAATAGTCACGGAATTGAATCTTCGTGGTTTGGTTTAATTATCCTCACACTATACATAAAGGTGAAAAATGCATTATTTTTTAGTAATACATTCTCCGAGTTTAGATTTTTGCGACAAAGTCCATTTGTCTAATTGCTCCTGATAATTATTTATTATTTTAGTTACGGCGGTGTACTTCTGTTAAGTAACAAAATAGATTTGAATGTACAGTCACCACACCGGAATGTTACGCCACTTGCCACAGTTCCTAATTTAACCGTGCAATGCAAATTAGTCGTACTTCAGGCACATCGCGCCACACGACTAATATGATAACACGACTAAATTAAGAATAATTGAAAGTCGCGTAATATTCTCGTGTGGTGACTGCACCTACAAGTCGAAGAAAAGTGTCCAAGTTTATTTGTTCGATTTGAGGACATGCGATACCTTAAAAAAAGTACATCAGTTAGAAAATCAATTAGAATACGAAAAAACATTTCAATTTCCCGTCCAACAATTCGGTCGAATTTCAAACGAAACAAAAGACGGCCGCAACAATGGCCGCCCCTCCGCAATTTTCGTCATAAAAAATGTCTTCGTGAGTCTTCGTCAAACGAAAACGTTGAATTTATGAAGATATCCGTTGAAAGGACTTTGGCTGGAATTAATTAAATTCAGCGTTCCCATTGTTATGACTGGTCGGAGGTTAGCTGGGGATAAAAAGGTTTGTGATCCGGTTTACCCCTTGCTGATAACGTTTCGTTAATTACTATACGGCTAAAAGCCAGTTGGATAAACGGTTGCTCTCGATTGATGTCTCTTTCTCCTATTTAAGAGATGCTACACTTTTATCGATGGGGTAATCACCAACAGTTTCTATTCTATGCTAACTCTTTGACTTCTAGTAAGTATGCTATGATCTCGAGGTCTCGTGGCCGCTCTCCAACACGGTGGACAGACATCATTAAATCTGTGACGCACTCCAGCATAAATATATCAACTGTCACTCCGTAAAACACATGGCGTTGCATTAGGGGAGGGAGAAGCGGTGACGCAAGATTCGACCGAGATATGACCACGACCACTCTGCCAAGAGTGCACAACTGAGAAGAGAAGTATACTATGAACTTAATCTTCTTTACTTGCTCAAAGTAGTTTCATCTTGGTCTACCCATTTTTTTAAGTTACGTTGTTGAGGAAAATATTATGTCGCTGTAGGGTACCTACCCTATCATTACTCTTTTTCATTCTCCCCTAACACTTGTGTCTATCACTTGTTAAATAATGAGTCCGTGAGCAATACAGAAACTTGTTCTGTTATATTTTTCTTGATGCCAGTGGTAAGGTAGCGGTTATGGCCACTATTGGCTAAAATTGGTTTCAATTTTATTTTGCGTATAAATATTTCCTGTTACGACTCTTATGACCAATATGCAATGATAGGTTATGCGTAGTCTATCAAACACGGTTAAGACTGTTAAGAGTGCGTTATACTTCACGATTCTGTAATTATTTTTTTTTAATCTCATACATAACCGGGAATCGAACCCGGTCGAAATTGAGGCGGAGAAAATTTTTTTTGAAGATTTCGACTAGGAAAAAACAAGATAGTATATAAGATAGATAGAATAAAAGATAAAGATAGTATAGTGAAGTATAAAGCATGTGATTAAATTCAGTTGTGTGGAATTTATTTTGTGCAGAATCGCGAATAGGAAGAAACAACAATGGCATAAACCTAATATAATCCCCTATTATGTATATGCCGTGGTTCGATATAAACTTACGTAATCCTATCTAATCCTACTAATATTTAGTATAAATGTGAAGATTTTTGGAGATTTGGATATCAGCCACTAAATAACGCGGTAACAATTCAATGGATTGAGCTGAAATTTAGCACATAAGTAAACAAAGTCCTGGGTTGAAACATAATATGCATTTAACATGTCAACGAGTTCCCTTCTTATAATAACGAGAATAAAGCAAGCGGACCCGAATGCAAGTAAGATATACGTGTTGCAGACGTATTACTAATCAGCTGTTTGCTGTTTTACAAAGTCGCTTAAAGTATCAAAAGGGAACATTTTGCAAAACGGCTGAATGACATCATCCGTGACTACGGCACATACAACTGTGCCGAAACGTCGGAAAATAAAGCGTAAACAGTTAGAACCACATTAGACCAGTAAAACGATTTAAACACATGTAATGTTTAAAAATAAACTTAAGTATTAAGCATAACTTACAACTCCGTGCTTGAGTATAAAACTTTGACCTTTCCCAGTCCGCATTCAACTTACCCAACCAGCGATAAAAGGCTTCATTAAAACTCCTACCAATTTCAACCACACTTTCCAGGCAACCTGTGTTATTTGCCGGAGTCACAGCTAATGCTAACTCTATAAGAACCTGCGAAGTTCCAGACGGCTTACTAAACATTAATTGCGTTATAACTTGCTCTGTGGCTTTAACTTGCCGTTTATCGTATGCCTGGGTGATCTTAAAGCCATTTTCGATGGGGTTAAGTTTACTTGTAACTATTTCCAAAGTTAGAAAACGCATTTTTATTTACATTTTAATGATTAACTACAGGACGCCCGCAACTTCGGTCGTGGAAGTCGCCGTAGTCAGATAAAAAGTATCCTGTATTGTATGTTAATCCGGGTCATAATAAATCTATTTGTACTCCATTTGTACCCCGCAGCAAACATGGGGAAATAGTATATTACACAACTAGGGTGGTAATACAAAGAAAGGCCGAGGTCGCAGATGTTTGCGGCCCGAGCTGCAAGCGAGCAAATATGCGATCGAGGACTTTCTTTATTACCCGACTGCGGCGAAGCCCAAAGGAGGGTAATGTGTTTGACCTGTATGTATGTATGTCCGTTCCTGTGTCCGCTCGTAACTACTCAACGGCACAACCGATTTTGATAAATGATACATCATTGTATTCGTCTTGATGGCGCGAGTGTCACTGGGTTCGTTAAAATAAACAAAATGGCGGATTTTATGCACTTTTAAAATGCACCGCGGTCGGGTTTTAGTTTAGTAAAAATATTTAGTTATTACCTCCCGTGTTGCGTACATCATTTTATGTCTACACTTGACTTTTAGCGCAGCGTGCGGAAAAAGCCACTTTATGGCCAGGCGACGCATAAAAATGGTTTCTGTCAAATCTCACGAAATTTTAGTATGGTATAGATTCAAAACTCCTGTTTTTTTGTATGGGTATAAAACGGGTTAAACAATTTTTTTTATGTTATTTTATTGTAAAAAACTTCTAGTAGGTATTCTCTCTCTATGTACATCAATATTATTATTTACGCAAGTATTTAACACGCTGTTAATGAAGTGACATTGAACTGTTATTGTGTAATGGCTTACATATAAATAGGTATCAGCATTAGGTGGGTGAATCTGGGGGCGATGACCTAGACGCCTACTCGTTTTACAAGATAATTATCCTTTTGGTTATTTATTATCACCTGTTGTTACGTGACCCCACGCATTGTATACCAAGTAAAATTTTCTTATTATTTCATAGTTCACACAATTTTACCTACTTCAACTAAAAGATAATTTTTGCAATCTTACTTATAGTTTTTGAGATATGCGCGGACAAACATACAAATATGCAAACATACATACATACATATACTTACAAAATTTGGCACTCAAGTTTAGAAGCTGGTATAGAGTAACATATATAAAAACTCTGCAATTCTGACAATATTACATACATACGGGTCGAATTGATAACCTCCTTTTGAAGACGGCTAAAAAGCCATCATAAACCGTAACGTACCACCACTGTATTTTTTAGCAATGTGTCAATTTTCAGCTGTCACAGTTTTTACCCGACTGCGGCGAAGCCCAAAGGAGGGTTATGTGTTTGACCTGTATGTATGTATGTATGTCCGTTCCTGTGTCCGCTCGTACCTACTCAACGGCACATCCGATTTTGATTAATGAACATCATTAGATTCGTCTTGATGGTGCGAGTGTCACTGGGTATGAAGTTCGTTAAAATAAACAAAATGGCGGATTTTATGCAGTTTGAAAAAGCACCGTGGTCGGGTTTTTTTTAGTAAAAATGTGGTTATTTAAAATATATATTGGTACACCGGGTTCGATCCCGGCCCCGTGCGCCTGCAAAAGGCCGGGGTCTGCCAGGCCCGTTTCTGGCTCGTCAAGCAAAGGGTAAGCACTCGTGCATACCTACACCCAAATTGTACATGTGTGTATATCTTACACTAAAGTGGACCCTGTTTCATGGTACACTTGGCTTCGATAGCGCCGTCCTAAGGAACATTGCAGTAACTAATTTTATTTTTAAAATGGTTGTATGACGAATTATAAAGATTATATGTTCGAATATTTCAACACACCTGTGTTTTTATTATTAACTACACCCCTATACTGAGACGGGACGTATTAATTAAAACAAATAAACGGACACATCGTCGCCCCCATGCTAAACTCACAAATGTACCACTTTGGGAAATTCGCAAATTTGATCATAATCTGTATAGGTTTAGGTCTAAAATCCAAGTTCACCAAAATTGCACATTTGTAAGTTTAGCATGGGGGCGGCGACATATATAAAATCAAAAAAATACAATTTTCTCACCAACCGACATAATAATCATTGTTGAGCAAGAAAAAACCGTTCCATCCGTGTTTTTTTTAAGCATCTTTAATTTTCCAATCCGTGTTCAATTACAATCATCAATCACAAGATCATTAATTAAAATAAATTAAAATACTCTTCTTGTATTTTTTTTGTACCGAAAATTGTCCGTAAGTATTAATTGTATAATTAACTAATTCTGCGACACTCACTACCTTCATCACAACCTTCACGCACGCTCCCAAAATGACTATAAAGTTAAAATGTTAAATAACAAATAATATGAAAAACATTAACCATTGCTACATGTTCGTTGCTGCATATATATTTCCCATTTCAATTCCGCACACAATACCTAAACAAAGCGAATTCAATTCCTGGAGCTGGCTTCAAATCAAAACAAAGCCTTTATAAAAGTCGCGGTTCTTTGAAGTAACAAAGTAAGGTTCCCAGGCACGCAAGAAAGACGTTAGCCGAGTATGGAGGCACTACGGATGTTACTACCTTTTTAATTTGCAGGGTGGCAGGTGCATCTTGTTACTGGTTCTTGACTGACGGAACCAATTTATTACTAGACTCCGTGTTTGTTGGTTTAATAGAACACTTAAGATGTTTTTCATCACACTTGCTCGAAAATGGTGCATTACACGTAGGTTTTGCGGGCCGTAAATGACCTATTACGCCCTAGGGCGTAATGGTTTTCTTTTTAAATTTGGAACGCTGGTTCTGTTTTACTTTTATTTGTCATGTTCAAAGGAAACGTCAACTTACTGTTTTAACTTTTACCACTGAAATATTTATTTAAAGATAACTGTTATTGCAGATACATGTAAACACATATTTCGGTAACATTAATTAAATGTTTAAATATCGTATTTTGCAAATATAAAATCAACCGTTTTAGGCATTTACCGTTATGGTTTCCGAACGTGACTCGACATTCGCATTGTCTATGGATATTATGTCACTAATGTCACTGTCAGTTTTACAATTTTATTTAGGTTAAGTAAGATTATTTTAATTAGATTTCCTGAAGTGATGAAAAACATTGTGTGTGCCACGGGCGGTAAAGGAATTACAAACTCGTGTTATTAAAGCCTTACTTACCGCCCTTGATACACAATGTACTATTATCTACACACATATCATAAACGCTCTATAATGCGTTTAATAACCGCAAAATACCAGCATGAAAAAAACTGTTTTGTTAGAATTTATTTCTTATCTGTGACAATGTTATCATTGCTCAAAACTACACTCGTTTTTTAAGGCATCTCATTATGTATCAGTTGCATTATGCAGTATAATTAAATTGAGGAAGGTTTGTGACGGAATATTTGGTGGAATGGAATGTTGCAGACTATTTTGAATTCGATAGTAAAGTTAGTACTATTCACATCATGATTGTCAAAATACAAAGTGAGGATAGAAGGGTCGTTCTTAAAATGATGTCCGTAGTTAGGACTTTATTGAACCGAGTCTTAACTTTTTCCTTTGTGTGGCGAAAATTAACCATTATAAAGTGTATAGTAACTTTCGTTAGATCATTTTGTTTAATTAAGGCCTAACTTGTTTAATTAAGACATAAAGGTCACAATGTCAAAACAAAAAGAAAACAGAAATAACGAACAATAATCAGATCATGTCAATAATAGACAAAACATTTTTATTTTGATAACAAAAGAGAGCATTAAGCAAGTAGGTATACAAATTAAAACATTTCTTACTACGAAAATGTAAGGGTAGATTCGCATATCTAATTCCACGTGTGCTTTTTGTTATGTGCAGCCGTAACTACTTACACAAGTTACCACCAATCGACCGACGAAGGCAGCCTCCGGAGGCCCCCGTTCGTGTTGGCGGTAAGTTATGTAAGTAGTTACGGCTGCACAAGTGCACATAACAAAAAGCACTCATGAGAGTGTCACCAACGAAGTTGCCAAGCTATAACATCCAAATAGATGTAAATAATAAAGCTGCACAGAGATTAAAATCGCCAAAGTATTAGCTTTGATAGGCTTATTTGTGGTATTTAAAATCATTACTGAATGACGTACATGAAAATAAATCCTAATGACAATTCATTATTCGATTATATTCGTCGTCATGTCATTATCAAAACATTAGCTCCATTTCTAGTCATTACTGTATGTAGAAGTGGACTAACATGCCGCAAATTATAAGTTTTAAAATAATATACAAATTTAGGTTTTTTTTGTTGACGATAAGGAAAATCGGTGTAAACATCAAGTCTATTGACAAAGAAGTAATGTTTCACTAGACTAAAATAAGATCTTGAGAATAAATGAAACACGAGAATCCCACCAGTAAAATATTTCACGTCAAATTTTCATTTTAATTCACGCGAAAATTTCAAAGCCTGCGGGGACTAAGCGCTGCCAAATTAAAAGCCTCTACGTACCGTAACACATAACACTGGCAACATCAAAACGAGCAAACTCCCAGAAAAAAAAAACACCAAAATCACAAACAAAAACGCACTCACACGCACTCGAATCCGCACATTAATTAAAATATGGCTTTTGAAAATTTCACAAGAGGGAAAAGTCGAATTTTTCGTAGCGCTCGGGAAAATCGTAGCACAGACGTGTTCACGGGTCGCGGCCGCGGCACAGACTGGTTGCTATAGCGGCCGTCTACGCCGTAGCTGGCTACGGCGTAGAGGCTACGCTCACGGTTTGTGTTGGACGTGTGAAGTACGTTCGAAATGGACGATTTCGCGTTGAACGTAGTTTGGTGCGATTTAGATTTGAGCTTTGTGGATGTGAAAGATTCGGTTCAAAATAGACTTAAATATAGAAATGCAATAATTGTGACACAAGGAAACATTGCTATGCAATTAAAACAAATATTGGGTTGCTATATTACCAGTTTAACATAAGTTTATAATGTGTCAATGTGTAATGAATTGAACAAATTAGAGTCAAAATACACGGTGATGAATCCAAACCTACTTCTTTACCCGATGTAAATAGCGCTCTATTTAACGTGTTGGTGAATTTAGCCAAGATATGATAACGCAATCCAATAAGTGTATTTTATGCCACACCTGGCTATAAAGTGGCTTTTTCCGCACGCTAAGCGTACGGAAAAAGTCGCTTTCTGGTCAAGTGTAGACATAAAATTATGTACACAACACAGGAGGTAATAAAGAAAGCCCTCGATCGCATATTTACGTCCTTCGCTTGCAGCTCGGGCCGCAAACTTTTGCGATCTCGGCCTTTCTTTGTATTACCACCCTAGTTGTGTAATGTACTAAATTTTGGAAATTATGCTACCGACTAAGAATTTATTCATTAGAAAAGAAAGAAAATACATTTATTTATGATAGCAAAAAGTTACTAAAATAGAAAAAATAAACAAGAAAACACAAAAAAATAAAATAAAAATCTCGCTGCCACAAAAAGGTCATTAGTACTAGGGACGTTTTTTTAGGCATCAAAAAGAATGTTGGCCTTCCTAATAACCGAATAGGATTATTATAAGTACGGCGAACGACGTTACAGTAGCAATCAAATTGGTTAACAGTACCTACTCGTATCTTTGACGTTGACTCGAATAGAACATGTCACAGTTAATAGCAGCATCAGTAGAGCAATCACTCGGCTCAACGCGCCGTAGACAAATTGCTTCTGCATAAATCATACTGGCTAATAAACCTGATCCTTAGCTGTAGATCAGAAGGCGGGTAAATTATGGAATTAAGAGATGACAGGACGCGTATTAATACGTTATAACTATATTCAGTTATTAATAGGGCATGCAATACCGGAAATACGGTATCTCGAACACCGGAATTCTGCCTTATTTTTTTGGTATTACAATACCGGTATTGTAAAGGAATAATACCGGAATTCCGGTTTTACTTTCTTATGCTGATTATGGAAGTAACATTATATTTTCTGCATTATTATTCAACAATATGAACGGGAATTGCTAGTATTTAGTTAATTATCTTCATAAATGTTATATTATGACTTACGGTCGCGCTAACCATCCTAATTTTACTATGCATTGATATATTTTTTTTTATGTGTGATAGACAAGCATTTGACTCCGATCGCCCCTGATGTTAAGTGACGATGAAGCCTAGGATGTAGCATGCTTGTCTAGAAGATGTCTATTCACTCTCAACTTGAAGAGATCCAAGTTATATTCTTCTGGGAAAAGATGGGCGGGAAGAGAGTTCCACTCTTTTGCGGTCCTTATAAGGAAGGTGGATGCAAAGCGTTTTGTACGAACTCGTGGAATATCGACGACATAAGGGTGGAACCCTAATCCTCGCCGAGTGACGTAATGATGGAATGGAGACGGTGGAATCAATTCATGCAATCCCAGCGCACACTCACCGAAATGTATCCTGTAGAAAACCGATAACCTGGCGACATTTCTGCGGTGCTCAAGACTCTGCAGCTTCTCCTGAGCTAACACAGGGTCACCAATGAGCTTCTTCGCACGCTTGTCAATTGAATCCAAGGCGGCCAGTTGGTATTTGGCCGACCCATCCCAAAGATGGCAACAGTACTCCATGCATGAACGGACTTGTGCTTGGTATAACTGAAGTAGCTGTCCCGGCGTGAAGTACCGCCTCACTTTGGATAGGATATTACTATGATCGGCTAGTATTGATGGTGATTCGATTTGTTTATTATGTTGTAGGTACTTATGCCCGACCTAAAGGCTGATTATTACTGTGATTTTGCATACAAACGTTTATTACTGTTAATTTTTCGATACAAGTGAGGTCGTAGAAAAGACAATTAAAATGATTTTCCACAAAATCGTTTTTTTTCCAAAAATCCCCAATGCCGATACCGGAACCGAAATTCCGGTATTGGCTTTCAATACCGGTATGAAGAATGATCCGGTATTGCATGCCCTTGTTATTAATATACGTATTCGAAGGAGCGTATTCACTGAAAGCATTTTTTCGCGAACATCCGTAAACGAGCAATCGCACCAAACAACCAAACGCTCGGGCCGACGTCCACACCACTCGAATATTCGATGCCAAATGCATTCCTCGCGAATGCTCTCAGTGAGGGCGCTCCTTTAAGGGTATATCGTGAGGGTAACTGGGACTCGGTTGATGAGAGCTGCACAGGATCGCACTCTATGGCGATCGAGCTATCTATAGAGGAGGCTTATGACCAGCAGTGCCGCTGCCCCATATCAAAACCTAGCAAGTGCAAAAACAAAAACATTTTTTTTTAAGTTCTTTTGTAAAATTTGATCTGGAGCACTTACTAGGTTTTGATATGGGGCAGCCGAGTGGATGTCCGTGGCTAACAGATATGTACACCATTCATTACCATTGGAATAAAACTAAATTTCAATTTAATAAGGTGGTTACGACTTCGCCGGAAGTCGATGGCGGCAAAATTCATGCGACCGTTCGTAGTGGAGCCTTAGGGGGAGACCTTTGTCAAGCGGGCTATTCTTCAGAAATATGTCTGCGACTCATTCATCTGTCTCCATACATTTAATAGGAAAAAGGGCCAGATTAATGAGGTGACCGCAGACATATTTCTGAAGAAATGCCCAAGCAATGAACGTCTCGAGGTTGGAATGATGATGATGATAAAGTTCTCGTAACTCGTTAACCTAGCGTGTGAGTTCCTAATAATCTTTATAATGTACTTACTTTTCAACGAATAAACCATTCCATTTCCAATGGTTTATTACAGGTTTTATAATGCTGATAAACTGGATCATACCTGAAACAAAATGTACGTGTTAATACCTCATTTTGTTACCTAATTTACATTTATTTTTGACATTTTTCTTAATCTATTTGTAACTGAGTTTGTATGCTGTCTGGCAGAACATAGAACTTGAATACAATATTTGTACACAAAGTGTTACAAATATAATAACATAAATAAATAAATCACTCTGACATTACCATTGACTTTTTGGAATGTTTTATGTCGTTGTTAAGCAAAAGCAAAGCAATTTTTTTACTTAAGTTTAGATTAGTTATCGTTATATTTTATTTGTATAATGTGTGAATAAACTAGCAAAAGGTATATGGTACTATAATTAACTTACAATTAAAAATTAAAATCTCATTATTGTCAAGCGGCTAAGTAGTATATTTTGCCTGAAAAGTTATATTTGGCAAAATTGCAATTTTCGACGTATCTACACGATGACATCTAATCGGTAATCAGGTACCAATTTTTCTAACTCAGTCATTGATAGCGGTCACGTTGATGTCGTAATTAGTTACATCTAAACAATTTTTTTTTCTGTGATAATTTTTATTTCGAAATCAGTTTTATCCTAAATTCCTTGTCACCCTACTAATCTACATCTGTGAGATTACAACCTCTTTAAAAAATTAATGGCAATGATAATTTATGAGTAATAATTTGTCACTGTCATGTACAAAGTCATAGAAGTCGCAAATATTGAATGAGAAAAGTAAATTAGTAATTAATAAAACATGCCTCGACCATATTTGTGCTCAAAATATCGAGCGTTACAATATTGTAGGTACGTTTATCAATACAAATCAAACAATTGAAGATGAACTCAAGAATTATTCCACGAAATTCATCCAAACGTACCAATTCTCACGCACAGTTTGATAAACCGCATGAACTTAAACCTCCGTGACTTCGGACAGTTCACAGTGCCAAACCAAGCTCAAGCACCCGGCCGGCCTCGACGTCGTCCTGACAATCTGGATCGACGCATTCGAAGATACTTTGCTCGGGATTCTCGTAGGAGCAATAGGCAAGCAGCGAGAAGGTTTCATGTGAGTCAGTCCTTCGTGTGGCGGCTTTTAATTCTTTTAATTTTCGGCCATTTTATCAATTTTAATTCGTTATCTAACTACTCATATTCGTAGAAAAGTTTATTTACTTAAGATCCGTCAAATTTTCCGCGAAAGCGATGGCACTTGACGTATCGTGATCACGTAATTTTACTTCAATAATTAATGTAGGTGACCATGTATCCAGAGCTTTTTAGCTAATAGATATTAATATTTGTCTACTCCTGATTACCGATTAGAATTCGCCGTGTATACTATTTTACCTAACATTTGTGTGTTATCTTTGTAACCACATCACGCCAAAATAGTTCTCGAATAAGGGATTTTAACTTAACTATACGCAGAGTCTCGGGCAAAAGCAGAGAAACTTATAAACGTTAGAGCAGGGTTTCTTAAACTGTGGTCCATGGACCCCTTAGGGGTCCGTGATACGAGATTTCATGTACCCTTGATTTTCTTTTTCTCTGATTGTATTCGGAGGGGGTCCGTAAGGCTCCCGAAATAATGTAGGGGGTCCGTGACCAAAAAAAGTTTAAGAACCTCTGCGTTAGAGAAATGCAATATCACTCGGATCGTCTCTAGTAAGTCTCTATAAACCGGACACAAACATCAAGCTCTGACTCATGCGCAATCCATCGCCCACTACGCTATTATCCAATACCATGCAGTTCAAAGCAGACGTCAAGTCAATCACAACCTTAACGATATCAGTTTAAAGTCCAATGTCTCTCGCCGTGCCTTTGACGCTTATCTACATTTCATTTTCGACTGTAAGTCCAAGTAGTTTAAGTCGAGTTTTGTTTACACGAACGATAGGATCTTTATGAATGAATCCAATCATTTTCAGCCTTAATAATAGTATTATAAGGTTAATTTTAGTGTGTGCGTGGATTCGAGTTGTCTATGAATGAACTCGTGTGCCCACGCGCAGGCCTTGAGTAAATCAGATGTTTGGTTGCAAAATGCTTTTCGGTGACATAAATGCAGATAAATCGATTCTTACCAATAGTTTACCTTTCACGTCACTCTTCGCTAGTGAATTATGGTTTTATAAAGCTAGTATTTTTTTGTAATGCATCATTATCCGAGACTTGCTAGGGTCGCTAAACATCAATAAACTATTACTAAAATAATAAAAAAAGCTAGTAATACAACGACCCTTTTTGACACAAACTTAACATCGTGCAATTTAAACCACCGGATAAACACTTCCATTTAAAATTAAATACGCGGTGTACTAACGAAATAAACGCTAATTACAAAAACAAACTATTCACATCAGTACACAATAACAATACTCATTGCACTCAATTAATTCATTTTATTAATACCGTTACTTCACATAGTGCACATAACGAGTTTACAAACACTTAAACAGCAATATCACACGAATTTAACTCTTATATCACCGTAATACAGCTTTAACACCAGCATCAGTAACACACACTTGAATAAATTGAACTACGGGAATATCAAACTTATTTCACGGTAATACAGCTGTGACGTCAGCATTAGTCAATTGGTGTTTTTACGTAGAGTGGTTGGCTGCTTACCAAACCAGAGTATGGTTTTTGCAGTTGTCGGCAATTAGTGCAAAAAAATGTCGCCGGCTTTGGAACATCTGTGGCTCTGAAATATGAATGTTTGTCTGCTGTATACCGTGGTAACGTAATGCATAGATAGAAATAGATATTTTTAACTTCGTGAAACTCCGGTTGGCGACGATCTAACTGAAGCTTTTAATTCTGTAAATAAGCTTTACAGAGGAAAAGTCAATTAATGTAAAAAATATACTTACGCGTTCTAAAAAAAATTTGCTTAACAATATTTAGAGCCTGCTTCGAAATCATTAAACGAAGATGGAATTTGTTAGAGTTAAGAATCGTATTTTACCCATATGTATTTGGCAAATGAGCATTTCTAAAAAAATGCCATGCCATTCTTCATCGTGAAGTTTTCTGCCAATTTTATGTTATCTCTCCCTTTCCATCTCAATAGAAGAAAAAAACTGTCCCAAATTTTCCATACATTAATTAAACTTCCCTGTATGTTAGGTACCGTCATAAACAGTACCTATATGGCAAAACGGTAACACAAAAAGAAATAAATATGGGGACAACTTTTTGTACCATTGGGATTGTAAGATCCCGTAATTCTAAGTAGAAATAACATGTGACGTCCTACGTGAAAAGGTACCTTATGAGGGTTTCTAGTTACGGAGATATGAACGGTTTTGTGAAATCCTTCAAAATCATCATTTTTTTCTTTTATGCAAAATTGTAAAATATAGGAATAGACGTGTATTTGTAGCTTGGTTTCACTGCTGTACGTTAATTTTTTCTATATAAAAATTGGGTTCAAAGTTTAGTAGAAAAGGTACCTTATGGCGGATCACATACAAAAATGATAAAGCTGTTGATAAAATTCATTAATAAAATTTACTAGCAACTTTTGCTTATTTATTTTTTATACCACGACGGTGGCAAACAAGCATGCGGCCTGCATAATGGTAAGCAAAAATTTTGGAAATGATCCTAGAAAGCTGAAAATTTGGAAGGAAAGGGCCACGGGGTGCCACAGATTCGGAATTGAAAAAAAAATTACAATAAAAAAAATACATAGTATGTCGTTTTTTTAAATTTTTAATTATTAAACATTTTTTTAAGACAGATAAAAAAGTGTTTTTGACGAATCGTATAACTTTTTGACAATTTTTAGAAAGACCTTGTTTTTTTAAAAAGATTGACAAAAATAAAAAAAAAACACTGGCGAATGCCCGTCATTTTTGACCATTTTAGAAAAAGTTTTTTAATTTTTTTATCAGAAAAACTTACAAAAATAAACTTTTTTTGCGGTTTCTACAATTTTTTACCACTTTGTCATGTTTCCCTTTCAACCTTTTTAGAAAAAGTCTTAAAAACATTTTTTTTTAAACATAAAAACGTGTTTTTGGCGAATCGTGAAACTTTTTGACCATTTTAGAAAAACCTTGTTTTTTTTTCAAAAAAATTACAAAAATAAAAAAAACACTTTTTGGCGAATGCCTATCATTTTGATTATTTTAGAAAAAGGTTTTTATTCATTTTTTCGAAAAAATTACGAAAAAAGACAATTTTTGGCGGTTTCTTAAATTTTTAACCACTTAAGAAAAAGAATCTTTTTAATTTAAAACACGCTAAAATCCACGACGAACACTTCTCACAACTATTCGAACGAAAAGGTAAGCAAATTTAATACTGCTCATGCCGGCCGGCTGAGACTCCGAGCGGCCAGCAAGACCGAGAGAGAACGATACGTAAAGTGTTGGTGAGAGTAGGACAGATGCGTGGCGGTACTGGCGGTGTAGCCAAAATAATAGCACGGCACGGTGGTATGAAGGACAAAAACTGAGCAAGTTACGACAAGTATTTCTAACATTTTTAAATTACACCGCCATAAAGTACCTTTTGTACTAAACTGTAGAAGCATATTATTCAGCCTTTAATTCGCCTATAACAAAAATAAAGATAGGCAAAGACGTGTCGTAACATATAATTTACTAAATGGAAATACATAATAAAAAAAACACAATTTTTACACAACATTGAATATCTCCGTAACTAGAAACCCTCATAAGGTACCTTTTCAGTAAGACGTCACATTTGAGAATTACTCTTAATTGGTCAAGATTTGAAGTAAATTTCTAATAACCTTTTTTCTTCAGTTTTCTGTCTTAATACAAGATTTGTCAATAAATAATGTAAATATCGTGCCATACTGTAATTATCAATAATTTTTGCTTATGGCCCGCCATAAGGTACCTTTTCTCAAATGTATGGGAATAATTTGTGATTTTTACGTAACTTCAATCGTTTATAAATAAATAAATACGACTTGTAGAATAATAATGACACTTTTGAGATACTTGTATAGACTGATTAAATATAATTTAGAACTCATTATACGAAAATTGTGAATATTATAGGAATGATGAAACATATAATAAAAATGACATTTTAATTAAAATAAAAATATTTCGTTAACAATGTGATTTTATTTCTATTCCAAAATGTGCAGTCTAATATCTCTAACTATATACAATGGTTCAGATTACAATATGTTAAAGAACAGGCCGAAATTATTATTTTTTTAATTTCGTTCTCATAAGCGACTTGCTCTAATCAAAGGCTGATTTTTCACGACCTGGAAGTCACATTAAAAAAACCATTACTGATTTCCAAAGAAAAATACCTTGAGATACATAATCAATCATCACCTCCATAACTTCCAACGGGAACATACTTAAAATTAGTTTTAAACTTCTTTTGACAATTTCTCAAAAGTGCAATTTTAGCATGTGCAGATTTGATGTTTTCTAAAAAAAAAAGTATGGGACTTAGGGTCGTGATTCTTTTTGTATTAGATAGTTTATTTAACACAGATTTAGGATCTGTGCTTAACTCAATACCAACCATAAGGTACCTTTTCCCGTGGAACGTCACACATAACATTGGCAGAAAATCGCAAAATAAAAAAAATGCATTTTTTTAGGAATGCCCATATTTTTTAATAAATATGTATGTACACATCATAGCATTGTACCTATATCAGCCAATTTTAAGATAATTCCGATTTGCGTTTCAGTTTCTCAAACAATTTTCTTTTAATGCAATAAATAAACTAGTTTAACCAGAGCAAAGCTTTCGACGTTCAAAACCGTATTATTAAAATAAACCAGCTTCCAATATTTCATAAACCACGAACAACTTTCATCTTAAAGCCCTGCAAACTCCATCTCTTGGATTCGCGATATTACAGAGTTGGTAACACTAACTGCTGTATAGAAGCCAATTAGCTGTATAGAAGCGAATTAGCCTGCTAACATCTAACCCAGCGGACAGGGTAAAATACTGTTATTAAATTTTAATTGTAGTTTGGTTGTTTAGCTAGAATTTGTATGTCTTGAGGTTGTTAGTTGGCATGTGCGGTTATCGCTCGCTGTTATGACGTGACGAGTAATATAGGTTATAGGTTAACGCGAGCTGATGAGTACTTACTATTTATTGGCAGTCAGTTGTGTAAAGCATAAAATAAATGTAGGCTGTACTTGTAAGTAAATTGAATCAATGTAACAAGGTTATAAAACAACCATTTTAATTTTATTTCCATTTATTATTAAGGCATAAAAATAATAAAAAGAGAAATATTTAAGTAAGTATGCAAAAAGTTAAATTCCAAACAAATAAATATTAATAAAATTTTGAAACATTTTTTTTATTTCAGTTGTGTAAAGCATAAAATAAATGTAGGCTGTAGTTGTAAGTAAATTGAATCAATGTAACAAGGTTATAAAACAACCATTTTAATTTTATTTCCATTTATTATTAAGGCATAAAAATAATAAAAAGAGAAATATTTAAGTAAGTATGCAAAAAGTTAAATTCCAAGCAAATATTTTTATTAAAATTTTGAAACATTTTTTTATTTCAGTTAATTTGATATAAATAATTATACAGACAAATAAAAAGAGCCAAAAAACTAAAAATAAAAAACCAAAAAGAATTTATAGCAGAGCGTGGTTTCGATCCACGGACCTCTGGGTTATGGGCCCAGCACGCTTCCACTGCGCCACTCTGCTCTCTTTATCACACGGCGAAATTACCGTCCAGTTACTTCGAGCGCGATGACTAGGCGCGCATGTTCATGACGTCACACGGCGCCGTATTCTGATACTACAGTATTGCATCATCTACCGCGTATGACTACTTAGTACTAGTGATATGGTGAATATTTATTATTACTCTAGGTACTAGAGGATGCAAAACTTAGTTCGCGGTGGTAAAATAAGTTAAATGTAAATTTTTTGCTTCGCAATAAGGACATTTCTATTTGTCAATGTACCCAATTAAGAAATTGTAAGCGTGGAGTTACATTTTGTACTTATGGTTACGCAGTTTTTCAATTCTTAAAATTCAAAAAATACGTAACAAATAGTACATATTACGCAGTTTTTCAATTCTTAAAATTCAAAAAATAGGTAACAAACAGTACATTATAATTACTTTTTGATAATATTGTTAGACCTGTACTGTTTGTTACCTATTTTTTGAATTTTAAGAATTGAAAAATTACGTAACTAAAAGGACAAAGTTGGGATCATAACAACTACATTGTCAAAACGACCAAATCATCATAAGGTCCAGATCTCTAAAGGACCATCTATTTAGAAAGCCCATATCTCCGAATGACTAGGTAGCAAAACGACTACTTCCTGAGAAGACCACCATACTAAATTTCATGTCAGATGAATGAGTCGCAGACATATTTCTGGAGAAATGCCCTAATACATCACAAAGTCGAGGGAGCAAAACGACTAGTTCGTGAAAAGACTATTTCGTTAATAGACAACATCTCAATAAGACGAGGTAGCAAAACGACTAGATAGCAAAATGTTGGTGACTTTTTCCGAAAACACTTTGGTGTACTACTACTAACATCGTCTTGCTATGATTTTATCGTCCATAAATACATAAATTTATACATCTCAGATGTTATAACAATATGTGTTTTTACAACTATTAACCTTGTATACGATATTTTGGTAAGGGCTCAGGATCCTCATTTTTATGACAGCTAAAGTAGGTTTTGACCCGGCCGGCCTTCCCTCTAATGATCAACTACACAATGTAAGGGTTTCCCGGACGGGATATACTACGTCATTTTAACACGGGCTAGTCCATGCCACGGAGAGCCAAGATTTTTTTTTAAATATAAATTCTACATTATCTTATCTCTTTGTGAATTCATTTTAGTTTTAATCTCTAAAGCATAATGTAATTTTCAATAAGAAATAAATTAATCGAATCTATTATTATTCTTGATTGAAACATGTGTTAAGCAAAGAAATAGTATTATCTCTCAACGTCTCTTCTTTCATAGTGTTCTGCTTCTTCATATCACCTTTATGCTGATAACTTGCAGACGTACGTGGCTAGCATTGATAATCTTGGGTCTTAATTAGGCAAATGAATGTTGATTTGAGTTAGATAAACGATTAGGCCACGTGCTTTGGTTTAAAGATAAACGCGAATTACTCACAAGCAGAACCCGGAATTCTCGTGGCAAATCTGAGCTGTCATAGCGATTTCTCGTTTTTCGATTATACATATGCATATCGATAAGTACAGAATGCAATATTCAAAAGTATAGGTAAAAAAACAAACGGTCTTATCTCTAATTAGCGATCTCTTCTAAATAACCTCCATGGTATCTGCCTATTTGGAAAATTTAAATAGACTTGCAATAAAGATTTCTAAAGTTTAAGTTAGTTTCCTCGCTACAACACCATCCAACCAACAGACGGCTGCATGTATCAAAGTAATGTATCCAAAATGAAAGTGCCCTCCAATTCCCGGCAAAAATAACAACACCTGTCCCTGCCCAGGGCTAATGGTGGGGGGTTTATCTCGGCTGCCGGGATATATCATTAGAGAGCTGTGCCATAAACATACAGGTGCTATAGCTACTATTGTATGGTAGCTTGGTAGGCACCTACAGCGGAATCATAACACAGTAATATGAAACATTTTTTCAATACAAGAAAGCACCTAGACATGGCGATGCATTCTCTATTTGGGCGTTTCTCCAGAAATATGTCTGCGGTCACCTCATTCATCTGGCCCTTTTTCATACTAAATGTATGGAGACAGATGAATGAGTCGCAGACATATTTCTGGAGAAATGCCCATTTGTCAACCATTAGGCTAATCATTCGTACAAATTGATAAACTAGATGAAGTATAGATAGAAGTATGCATACATCCTCTAACTTTTCAAACTTAAAAATATATGGCTAAAGCAGTACGCCACGCCATCTGCATCGAGTTTTTACATGCCACCTTTAATTATATTCATATCAATATCTAACAGGAACTATTTCTCATGTTTTTAAAGTTCAAATTGATCGAAAATCGATCGGTGTATACCTGTCAAAAGTTTCTGCATCGACCAAGAATTAAATATGAGACTACATCAACTTCGAACAACCATTGTATATTCCGCTTCATTACCGTCCACTAATGACCGTCTATTATGCCAGACGTAAGATATCCCGAGAATTAACACAGTATCCACGCTCAAAACCGCTCCATAATTCAACCACATTATCACGACTTTTCGAGCCAGTGACCACCGCCGACCACCCATCTCTGACCCCCGTCACAAATCACTGCTTGAAAAACTACTTCCAAACAAGAGAACACTGGGGAAAACAGGGATCTAGCTATATTGGACAGTTTCCGCTAAGACCAACGTTAACAGAGCTCCCGCCCCCGTCTATAGAGATTCCTCACATTTGATGATTGGGGGAGTGTTTGAGGAGTTATATAGCTCAGGTTATGATGGCGCCGTTTTGCTGTAGTAAGTTACGCGGTTTGAGTGACGTGGAGTGGAAGGAATGGGTTATTGGACACGGAGCCATCAGGAGCAATCACGGTATTACGGGATATGAGGATCTGTGCGAGTGTGCGCCAAGCAGGAATAATATTGAGCATTCTGGGTGGATTTATTTTTGCCTACGTCGCTAGCCCTAGAAATGGATAAATGTGTAATGAAATGAACAGTACATGATTGCTACGAAGCAATGACACATATTACTAATATGATATTAGGTTGAGCGCCAGTTTATAGTAGGAAAGATAAACATTTTTTTAGGAAATAAGGTGCAGCTTATTATATACGAGACTATAATTGGGCTGGGCAAGACTGATTTTTCTATAACGTATTTTTGGGTCTATATTAAAACGCATACAGCAAATCTTCCTATTTTGACAACGCATACAGTTGTTACGCAATAGTACATTGTGTATCAAGGGCGGTAAGTAAGGAATTACAAACGAGTGTTCGTTACAAGGCCAAGGCGAAGCCGAGGGCTTTAATAACACGAGTTTGTAATTCCTTTACCGCCCGTGGCACACACAATGTTTTTCATCACACTTGTGAGGAAATCTGATTAAAATAACCTTACTTAACCTAAATAAAATTGTAAAACTGACAGTGACATTAGTGTCATATAACAAGACGACAAGTCACGTTCGGAAACCATAGCGGTAAAGACTTTAAATGGTTGATTTTATATTTGCAAAATACTGAAACATTTTATTTAAACATTTAATTAATGTTACAGAAATATGTGTTTACATGTATTTGCAATAACAGATCTCTTTAAATAAATACTTCAGTCATAAAAGTTAAAAAAATAAGTTGGCGTTTTCTTTGAACATGACAAATAAGAGTAAAACAGAAACAGCGTTTCAAATTTAAAAAGAAAACCATTACGCCCTAGGGCGTAATAGGTCATTTACGGCCCGCAAAACCTACGTGTAATGATACCATTTTCGAGCAAGTGTGATGAAAAATTATATATTCACATAACATTAAAATGTATATTTAAAAACGCATATTTTAATGCGTATACCATTATTACGCGTAACAATTACCTACAAAGTATAACATAATTTTTTATAAATATTAAAAAGTCAATTTTAATTATATATCCGCATACCATTATTACACATAACAATTACAAAGTATATTATATACTGTACATTATGACAGATTTAGGACCGTCTTTGAACAAACAAGAGCCAGGTCTACGATGTACGACCTATTGTTACGACACTCAAATGTTTACCTACCACAAAACAGTGTAAGGTGCATAACTGTGCCGTCAATGTCGCTCCTAATATAATTTGACCCAGTGAAAGTGCAATCGTTATCAGGATTCAAAATATGTCGTTCTTGTTGCCTCGACTTTGACGTGACGGACCACTGTAGTGTGCCCTCTGATTTCGAACTGTTGTGACCATAGGTACTAGTCCTCAACCAAAGTGACGACCCGGGCACAGTATGATAGCAGTAATTTTCTTCCTACAAAAGGTACATCGCGCGCTTAAATGTGTGCGCACCGTGTACGAACGCACTACAAGTAAACATTTAAAAATGAGTAAGAATGCTCCGGTATGGATCCCACTCACACAGACGCACGACAGCGCATCTGTGTGAATACGTGTCGCGCGGTCCTAAACGCCCGAAGTTGGACTACTTTTTTGTCTTTATACTTTGGCCCGGGCCAAAAAATCGGTGAACGTGGGGATGGTAGTATATCGATATTATTTTTTTAAACGTCGATGTAATGATGTATTTTCAATATTTTATTATATGTTTCTCATTTTATTTCAAGTTGTTACTTTTATTTGATTAGAGATATGTTTTAAATTATTTATTTGTAGTCTAATACACTTAGTTTATAATATTACTTTTATATTTATTATTACATTACGATGTTTATAATATTATTAAATGCATGCATACAAAATTCATTCTTCTTATTTTATTTTATCGACCTTCCTTTTGGTCTTACTACCAGCTCTTACTACGCTTTGGTCTTACTACGCTTTATAAAAACACGCGAGTTCGAAAGATCTAGCAAGATTCTAATGGTTTTATTGCCGGAGTCGTATAGTTAAGGAAAAGTTATAGTTGAGGAATAGTATATAGTTCACGGCACGCAAAATAAGCTCAAATCAGACGTCGCGTTGGGGAATGGAAAACTAGCTCGCATAAACCTATACTGGAGGTCGTCCATATCGAGGGTTTCAGGCCAAAGGGGCGTATACGCAATAGTAGGACTATTGCGTATACGCCCCTTTGGCCTGAAACCCTCGATATATTACGTCACACTCATATGGGGTCTAGCCAAATGTGACAGCCTATGTTAAAAAGATGGAATAAGTTAGGAAAAAGTGTGACATGGAGGGAGGAGTGTCTAAAAATCTGAAAAATCGTGTGACGTAATTTGTGGGTGGGGAGTACACGGGTCAAATTATATTGGACTCGAGATTGACCGTGTAGTTGTGAATTAGTCTACTGTTCACGGCGAAAACAGCGTTATCACCTAACCGGTTAATTGCATTTGCAAAGGTGAGTTATGGCGTCCGGGGGGTTAACGGTGTCTGGACACTGTCAGGCCCACAATGTAGTAACATAGTGTGCAAATATAATGTCTTTTGTTAAACATTCGCTATTTACATTTAATACTGTATCATTAAAATTATAAACTGAAAAAAAAAATTAAAACAAAAACGATCTCCATGATTTTTTGTATTAACTACCTAATACTTCTCGTTTTATGATCATTCCAGTAGTAATCACAAAAGTAAACTATTCAGCTACTCGGTGTACGTATAACGTTTTTTATCGTATTTTCTTACAGCGTTTTTTTTAAGGCGAAGCAGGAAAATAAAGATCGAATTTTTTTCACATTCTGATGTATATTTTCAAGACCTAATCAAATTAATATAAAATCCATAAAATAAAATTATAAGGCAAAATCAAAACACGTCATATTGATAAAACAAACAAGATTTATAGCCGTGGATTATAACAAAATGGCAACCAATCCGCCGATTAATTCCAGTCTAATCTATTGCACAAAAAACCGTAAAAGCACCGCCCTATAACGAAGGATTAAACCACTGGAATTTCCATAACTCTCAATTACATTTGGATTTAAAATGGCGGCCGCATACGAATTGAAAAAAAGAATAAAAAACATGCACACATGTGCCGATTGCCGACGCGCCGTAACGTTTTTTTACGTATTTTTAGTTATTTATGAGTAGTAACGGAAAATCTGGATGGATTTTTATCATCACCATCCATTAAGTGTATGACGTAAAAGATTTATGTTATAATAAAATGGCGCACGGCTTTACGATGTATTGCGATGTCATAATGGGATAATACAAATAAATTCGTTATTTATTATGTAAAAGACTTTTTGCAAAAAAATTTAAAGCAGATTAAAAGCAATAAATAGGTCCCACAAACAAAAAGTTGCATTTATTTGCAATAGGCGCCCTTTTCAAATACCTCTAGGACCAATACATTTGGCCATTACAGTTGGCTAATTCAATACTTCGCCGTGAATCTCGTATTTAATTTGACCCGAGAACTAGAAATTGCAGCTCATAACGTAATAAGTCATGCTGCTGTGGTCCGTCAAAGTCGAAGTGACGAGCGTACCGACATATTTTGAACCCCGAATTCGAACAATTATTACTAATTCACGGATCACATTATATTAGGGACAACTTCGCCGCCAAGCCTGACGGCGAAGTTGTCAATTACCCTACTAGCCATATGTATATACCGCAACACATCTTTTATGGGCACAGGCACAAAGATGTGACGATATATCTGGCACTTTGAATGTCACATTACTGACTGTACTATACCTAATCGCACAGCAATACCAACAAGCCCCTATCCTAACTTAGTCACTGCCTGCGGTCTTATGCAAATCACGCCACTTGTGTCCACCTCATATTCACCCTATGGATGGACACAAACCACATACTCGCAAAACATCTCTTGTACCAACAATCTAGTACGAAAATAATAATATGTCATTTTTCCCCTAAGGCTACAAAACGATGAACGCTCTTATAAGAACGTATTTTGACCCTTCAATCTTGTAGCGACAAATGACATTGTTGTCCTAAGATATGGTCGCCGAATAGTGATATACGGCGTTATTATATTGAACTCTCGTCCATGCTTGGACACGTCGACAAACAATCGATATGGTAATGCCGTTAAGGCCCCTAGAGCAGTCGCGGTTACCGGCTTAGCATGGCGCCTGGAGTGTTTACATAGTTTGTCTTCGATGTTGGCACGTGTTTCTGACTACTACCGAAGTTACTGTTTAACTCTGCATGTATGATCAACGAGCGGGTGCTGTGTGAGTTACAATGTGTGTATTTGTGTAAGTTTGTGTGCATCAAATTTTGAAGTCTAAATTAGAGCCACTTCTGACATTTTAATCTTTATTGCACAAAAGAAAACTTAACTCTTATCTTATTAAAAGGCGAACTTAATGCCACATAGTTATGGCATTCTCTACCAGTCAACCTTAGAGCAACGCAGATAACTTGACGATAACTTTAGACTCAAAGGGCGTAAACGCCATTAGCACCTACGGTGTTTACGCCCTTTGAGTCTAAAGGTATCGTTGACGTTCGATTGGACTCAAATTTAGTACCTATACTTGCGTATCGTCTGTGACATGCAATAATATGATATTATAGTTCTGGTCTGATGATGGAGTAGGAAAGTGGCCATAGTATCAGCTAAATTACTTTAAGTAAACCCACTGTGTTTGGGATTTGTTCATTAGTTTTGGTTAACAACAACTGGACAGTTTTACGTAGATCACATCTCCGACTAATCACATAAAATAGTTTTTCTACTCCTGTACTGTTTGTTATCTGTCTTTTACTAGGTCACGAACACTAATATAAGAACATATATAATATGAGTTCAGAGAAGTCTATACTCTATTCCCCATAACAGCACTAGTGTCGTTATAGCCACTTTACGTTATTGCTAGCAACCACAGACTTCTAAATCTAGGTTAAACTGAGGTCAAGGATTAAGCGCTCAATTTTAACTTTACGGTAAAAATGCACAACTACCAACTTAACAAACAATTAAAATCCTACGGCTTTTAAGAAAAACAAAACTTTCTGAACTAAATTCATTGATGCCAACATAAAAACAAAAGTATTTTTAATATATTCACTGCGTGTCAACTTCATTTAAAAAATAAAAAGTTTACCATAGACACATACTGACAGTCATACGTCATATTTGCCTTCTTTGCAGGTTATGCCTTGTTTGTATTTTATAATTTTAAAACCTGTCGTAGAAAAAGTATTGTATGCAACGTTGTATAATTAAGTCAAAAAACGCTCATTGCGTCTCTATTTGCGATACTCGCCGCATTCGCGGCTCGTATCGCAACTCACGCAATTCGCATTTTTTGAACCTTCTTATACAACTGTTGCATAAAATACTAATATAAAACTGCTCCATTAAGCCCCCTACTCTCGAAATCGCCATCACGCCGTGACACCGATATATCTCGCGTCGCATTTTAACGTAACACCCACTAATGGAGGTGTCATGTTACAGCGCATAATAACCAAGCTTCCGTGTGAAGTCGATTGAGGCTTTAGGTAAAGAATACTATTACTATGAAGAGTCTCTTTCCACCCACGTCCTGAAGTTGGATGGCACACTCAGCCTGGAAAATTGTTATAGAAGAATATTTTTTTTGACACAAAGGTTCTAATGAAATTGAATAAACTGCATTGTCATTTGATGTAAATAATAATATAAACCCAAGAAAATAAGTCCATTTTCACATCGAGCCTCTTACTTTGGTTTTGACCCAACATGAATTGATGTTGGGTGAACTCCAGAATAAGTCGTTTATTTCTTTCCAGTTTAAAATCTAACCATACGTATATGGATTGGATAAGCAAAAGAGCACTCATCAACACTTAAAATCAAGTAAGAACGAGGT
Organism: Eudemis profundana; assembly: GCA_947034925.1. Classification (NCBI taxonomy): domain Eukaryota; kingdom Metazoa; phylum Arthropoda; class Insecta; order Lepidoptera; family Tortricidae; genus Eudemis; species Eudemis profundana. Next base: position 17,768,654 of record OX344808.1, on the reverse strand, counting down.
TAATACAGAAAAAAGTATTTGAACTTATCCTACTAGCAATCTTAGCTTTTTTTCTTAAAGACTTGCATCGTCGTTATGTTAGCAGACAAATAACGACAGAGTAACAAAGTGACAATCGAAGTGACAGTACTCAAGCCCATTTTCAACAAAGATCACAAAAAAAGGATCTTATTCCATTAGAACCCAACACGACGAAACCAGATGACTTTAGTTCGTTGCGTTTAGTTCACGCGTCTTCAAGCGAGACAATACATTAGCTAATGAGGGAACAAAACGCCGGGACAAAGACTTCTGTTTTTCCTCGAGCAGCGATACATTGTTTCGAATCCTTTGTAGTTAGTTATTGAGATAACGACATTAACCCAGTAAGGTTTTGGTAAAAAATAGGAAGTGTTGAAGTTTTCCACAAGAGACGTTTTAAAACTTAAACTAATGGGTCTGAGAGCGTCTAACCCGCCATTCCGATTTTTTTTTCCAAAAACTGAGTCGACAAAAAATCGTTAAATATTATCGGACCTGCTCAAAGTATTTCATTAAAATGGACTTTATAATATGACCTGTAGAAAACAGACATCCGCCGGACATGCAAAAACATTTTTGCGATTAATCCTGCAACGGATTATCTGAAAATGGGTCAGTTTCAGGAAAGATGTCTCAACCTTAGCCCCGTATCATTTTTAAACGTATTAAATTACACTTTAGGCTATAATTTTTGTAAATAAATCAAGAAAAAATATGCATTTAGAAACTTTGGGTCCTTTTCGTTGCCTCGGTGTACTCTGTAAATCACTAGATTAATAATCCAGATGGAGTTTAGGCTGACATATTTCACAAGAGTGACCGAAATAGACATGAATAACATTCTAGGTGAGCGTTTATCAAAAAAGGTGTACATTTTAAACATACTTAAATACTGTTTAGCTTTCCGTTGCATCACGTAAATGTACTGATGTGGCATTAACTTTCAGTTTGGTCACGGAACTTAACTGCTCAAAAAATTTACATATTTTAAAATAGCGCTCACGTATAAGTCTTTACTTTTCAACTGACATAAGATACAGAATTGAAACTATCCAACAAAGCTGGGATGGGTTAAATTTCCGGTTAAATATCCGTTCTCTTGGCCGCACGGTCAAGGTAAGTATTGTGCAAAATAAACCTGATTTACGGGTGTCCGGTGCAAAAACACATTTTATGCGCAAACTGCAATTTGCGGAATTGCAGTTTTATCGTTTTCCATGATCAGCGCTTGTATTTTGTAACTCATTTATTATTGCAGCCACTTTTCACGTTAATCTGTACTATTTGTACTTCGCAACTTTGAAAATGTAGTGTTTCATTCGTTAGATAGAAATGCAATATTCTTCTTGAATTTTAGGTTACTTCAATACCCTAGGATTTATAAGGATGAGCTTATAAGAAAATATAAGTGAGTCATTCTCATATATATTTGTTAGTTAAGGTAACGTTGCTGATACATAATTTTTCCTTTTTTTGTATACGAACCCCAGAAGTGGCTTTTACCGCGCGCTACGCGAACGGAAAAAGCCGCTTTCTGGCCAAGTATAGACATAAAATGATGTACACAACACGGGAGATATTAAAGAAAGCCCTCGATAAATTTAATTAAAATAATTCCGTGCCGAGCAAATAACATAAAACTCGGTCTTAAGTTTTTTGCTTCCAATTGATTTAATTGAGTGTTCAGTAAGCTTATAATGGTAGAGTTTGGGTTATTCTCACCTGTTACCACCAAGTTGATTTAGTGAATATTTTTCCCATCTGTCACCACTAAAACCATACATTTAGTGGTAACAAGTGGGAAAAAAATTCCCAGCTGTTACCACTAAATCAATTTGGTAACGCAAAACGGTATAACTAAATATTTTTACTAAAAAAAACCCGACCGCGGTGCACTTTAAAAGAGCATAAAATCCGCCATTTTGTTTATTTTAACGAACTTCATACCCAGTGACATTCGCGCCATCAAGACGAATCCAATGATGTATCATTTATCAAAATCGGTTGTGCCGTTGAGTAGTTACGAGCGGACACAGGAACGGACATACATACATACAGGTCAAACACATTACCCTCCTTTGGGCTTCGCCGCAGTCGGGTAAAAATACCATTCCCCCTATTATCTTCGAAGTTGCTGAACAATTGTCAATTATTAGTATAATCCTAAATATTACAGGAACAATATTTCGGTTTCTCTAACTTACACCGTTTTTAGGGTTCCGTACCAAAATGGTAAAAAAGGAACCCTTATGGTGCGACTCTGTCTGTCTGTCTGTCTGTCTGTCTGTCTGTCTGTCTGTCTGTCTGTCTGTCCGTCTGTCACAGCCAGATATCTCAGGAACTACTGCTGCTATCGGTTTGAAATTTGGAATAGTGTTAAAAGTAGCTAACCCGAGCTTATTGGACATAAAAAAAATCTTGTACCTTTTTTACTAGTTTTTTAAAGGGCTCCGTAATGGGATTTTGAAAATTGAAAGTAGGGCTTATATATCGAGTGGGGTATCAAATGAAAGAGCTTAATTTGTAAAATAAAATACTATTTTTATTTTTTTTCTTAAATAAATAGTTTTTGATTTATGGCGAAAAAAGTTTTAAAAAATACCATTCCCCCCCTATTATCTCCGAAGTTACTGATCAGAAAAATGTGTCATAATTACCAATTATTAATGTCGTCCTAAATATTACAGGAAAAATATAACGGTTTTCCTCACTTGCACCGTTTTTGAGAAATTTGCAAAAATCATAACACATACTTATTTGCTCCTACTAAACTAATCGCCATACAGTTTTTCTTGAACTATTCATGTATCTACTTATTAGGATTATTATTCAGGTATATCTTTATTTTCTTAGATTAGGTTTTTTACAATATATATATAAAAAGTAAAAGGATTATTATTCAGGTATATCTTTATTTTCTTAGATTAGGCTTTTTACAATATATATATAAAAAGTAAAATACAAAGTGAAATTACAAAATATAAACACATTATAAAAAACCTAACCTAGGGTGCCGCCGGCAGCGGGGCGGGGCCCAGGCTACCGGTGGTTAGGGCCGCAGAGAGAGGAACCTCCTGACGATGCGCGCCGTGTCCAGAAGAACCGCTTTCTGTATCTGACCCTTGATCCAGCCATCTAGCGAGAGTCTCTTGAGGTGGTGATCGAGACTCTTCGCTATAAGTCCGTTCGCCGAGACGACTATCGGAACAATGATCGTCGAATCAACATCCCACATGGCGGTAACCTCGTGAGCCAAGTCAAGGTACTTGCTGAGCTTGTCCTTCTCGGCCTTCACGAGGTTCTCGTCATGGGGGATGGTGATGTCGACGAGCACTGCACGGCGCTTGGATCGATCTATCAGCACGATATCAGGCTTATTGGCTACAATAGTCCTGTCCGTGATGATAGATCGATCCCAATAGAGCATGGCGCAACCATTTTCGAGAACCGGCGTTGGTGCGTACTTATAGTACGGCACCTCAGACCCCACAAGACCATATCGAACAGCAAGTTGCTGGTGAATGATCCTGGCTACTTGATTATGTCTGTGCAAGTACTCGCCGTTAGCTAGATGGGAACAACCGGAGATAATATGCCTGATAGACTCTCCGGGACGGCGGCATGCCCGACAGATGTCGACCGTACCGTCCCTCAGGATATATCTCCGGTAGTTGTTCGTCATCATAACTTCGTCCGCAATTGCACAGACAAAACCTTCAGTTTCCCCGAAGAGATCACCGAAGCGTAGCCAGTTCACCGACGCGAGCAGGTCTACATCGGGCCCCGTGAGGGCCTTGTAGAACCGCCCGTGTAGCTCCTTACTCTTCCATATGTCCTTGCGGTCGTCGGTGCTAAGCACCTTAGGTCTACGCCAGTTCTCGTTTGCCAAGGAAAGAGGAGTAAGGCTTCTGTCTACTGCTACTACATCGCGATGTATCCCACACTCGTTGTTTAGGAAGTACTCCCTGAGGCTGCACACCTCGCGGTTATGGAGGTCCTTGGCGTTTAAAAAGCCACGGCCGCCACACTTACGCGGGATGTACAGTCTCATAACTGACGAGCGTGGGTGTAGCATGCGGTATGTAGTGAGCAGCACACGAACCCGCCTATCCAGGGCGTCCAGCTCAGTCTGAGTCCACCTTAGTATGCCAAAGGAGTAAGTGAGCAGGGGCATCACCCAAGCGTTGAAGGCCCGCACCTTGTTGCCGCCAGACAAAAGACTGTTAAGTACTTTTGTCAAGCGACAGAAGAAGCGCTCCTTCACCGCCTGTATAGTGTCCCTGTCCGCAATCCTCAAGGCCTGTGACATACCAAGGTACTTGTAGGTTTCAGCCTCGGAGATAGACCTGAGAGTCATTGTCTCGGAAAGTTGCAAATTCGGGGAATTTACGACTTTCCCTCGTTGTACATGCATGACCGCACACTTATCTACACCAAACTCCATTTTGATGGCGCTACTGAAGGTTTCTGTGACCTTCAGTAGCTCCAGCAAGTCTGGGCGTTTGGGTGCAAATAGCTTGAGGTCGTCCATGTACAGCAGATGAGAAATGACCTCACCCCCTCTCCGAAGCCGACAGCCCAGTCCTGACTCCTTCAGCAGAGTGCTGAGTGGGTTCAGGGCCAGGCAGAACCACAGGGGACTCAGACTGTCACCCTGGAAAATACCTCTCTCAATCCTTATAAAGTCATGCGGACCAGGGGGGCCATCTCTACCGCCTGGTTGACGAAGGACTGTGGTCCACTGCCTCATACATGCGCCTAAGAAGGATTTTAAAGCTGTATTGATTTTATACAGCTCCAAGATCCTCTCCAGCCATGAATGAGGCACCGAATCATAGGCCTTCTTGTAGTCAATCCAAGCAGCCGAGAGAGACCCCCTGTCCCGCCGGACTTGTTGGCAAATGGCCGTGTCGATGAGGAGGAGCTCTTTAGTACCACGTGACCCAACCCTACATCCATTTTGAGAGAAGGCCATAACGTTGTTCGCAACAATGTGCGAGTTGATTTTTGATCTCAGAATGGATGTAAGGAGCTTGTACAGCGTGGGCAAGCACGTGATGGGTCGATAATTCTTCGCTTCCGTGGTACTACCGGACTTGTAGAGCAGGAAGGTAACACCTGTTGTTAGGAAAGATGGTAGGGAGCCGAGCTCAAGGGCTTGTTGGAATTGTGTTGCCAAGCGTTCATGTGCGCATCGAAACCACTTGATCCAGAAATTGTGTAACCCATCCGGCCCAGGACTTTTCCAGTTCTGGGTCGCACGAGCCGCACAACTCACGTCATCGGGGCTGATGGTAACAGCCCCCATGGTTTCGATGGGCTCACATTCTCGCTCAACAACAGTCATCCACTCGCCCTCGGTATGCACGACTGGCGCCGACCAGATACTACGCCAGAAATTAATCATGGCGGTAGGATCCGGTAGTTGCCCGTCGGTCACACGTTGATCGGCTCCCTCCCACTTTCGGTATACCTTCCTTTGGTCACTCTGAAAGAGACGATTCTGCTGGTATCGATCCACACGCTCTCTATAGCGGCGAATACGGCTTGCCCATGCATAGACTTTCTGCTTCAGGAAGTCTATGCGTTCCGTGACACATGCCATGTAGTCGCAGGGTCTGATATCAGTCCCTGCGAAGGCTTGTGTCACGAAACGCATAACACGGGGGCGGTTGTTACCCCCCCTGAAGCAAATCAGCTTTGCAATGAGAGTCCTAAACGTGCTGATACGCCGCTCGATCCGTACTTGCCAGGCGGGGACACCCCCGGCGGTCCGCGGCGCTCGGTCAGCGTCCGGGAACTTGACGCGAGCGACGCGGCACGCCGCGATGGCCCCGCAATACATGATCGCGTGTGTATCAGCGAGATCTTCGCTAGCCCGCAAATACGGGTCTAGTAAAGCGTTTAGGGCTCCCACTAGCGCTAGATTACGCCTATTCGTGGGCAGGCGAGGTAAACGCGGCCTAGAGTCTGCCGTGGATCGGTACTGCTCAATCGCCTCCTCCAGAGCCCTCCTCAATTGCTCATTGGCCTGGGCACTTACACTACTCACACCGTCCTCCTCGTCGGCAGCGGGATCCTCCCGTGGCGCCCCCGGCGCCAGGTCGGGTGCTGGCACCGGGACCGGCGACGTAGCGGGCGGATTCCGAGCCGAAGCGGAGGCCGCGCGGGTGGCAAGTACTTCCAGGCGCAGTCGATCAAGCGTCGCGTCATCCAGCCGCTTCAGCCGCTGGATGGCGCGCACCTGATCCGATAGCCGTTGCGCAGACACGTCGATGGCCGGTTCAAGAGTCTGAAACAGAAGCAGCATCCGGTCACGGTACGCGGTCAGGACGGTTCCTCCCTCTGTAGCCCCATAGTAGGCGCGCATGCAGTTCTCATTCATACTCTGAGTCCATCGCATGCGTCGCACTACACCACCGGTAGCGAGGGCCGTGGGCGGGGCAGGATGCCCCACAGGCCCCAAGCGTGCCGGCAGCGGTGGCCGTCCTCGTCGCGCAGGTTGTCGCGGCGGCGGGGGCGGCGGCCCGCGCGCGTCCTCGCTCGACTCGCTGCTGGTGTCGGGGGCAGTCGCAAACTCTTCCCCCGACGACGATCCTGAGGAGGTGGACGGCACGGGCGGTGGTGTTGGGCGTGCGCTTGTGACCGCCTGTGCTCGCCGTCTCGTAATCATCTTTGATATACTGCTGGTAGTACTAGTATTTTATTTTCGCCATTTGTGTTTGTGTTCGCGGTTTTCGTGTTTTAGGTGTAAAATCTCATAGATTTCAGTCCAAAAAGCGTTTAAAATACATTTTTATCAAAATAAAAACGGAGACGACGTCTGTCATTGTCAGCGGATTATTATTATTATTAGGAAGACCGTTATATTTTCTCTTCCTAACTTGAATACTTTTTAAAAATTTACAAAAATCTTAACATATTAGTTCTACCCTCCCTACGAGAGCCATCTAGCGGAGAGTAGCAAAACTAAGCGATGATTTATTTCAGATTATATAAAAAATGTCTATTAAATACAATGATCACTCATCAGGAATCGGGAAAAAAACATAAAGTAACAATAATTATTAAAAACTCTATAATAGGAGTATGTTAGGAAATTTTACACTAGTAAATACCATAAAAATGAAATACCACTAGCGCCATCTAGGGACACAAATCTAAAATAAGGTAGCTTGGGGCTAAAAATGATACATGAGAACTAACTTAGTTGACAAACAATTATTTCAATCAGCCAATAACAAAAAGTAACGTTTAAATTTAAATTACAAGTAAAATTTACGCGCTATTTAATCAATAGATGTCGCTGTAGCATACGCTGCATCGCTCTGTTAAGATTTTTCCTGGTTGAATAGGGCTTTAAGGCCTTTGCGTCTATTACAGACGATTCATGGTGCAATGTTAGAGAGACATCGCTTTTGGTGGCTAAATAAACCGATGCGAGAGCGACATATCCTACCACAGGCCTGACAAGAGAAGTTTGTAATATATGGTGCTGAGTCGCTTTGGTGTCGTCTTTGTCTCTTGTCAGTGAGTGCAGCGAACCAGGTCTCATCGCTTAACTTGCGACCCTTCACCACGCGCTTCCGCCACTCCGTTCGTTTCTCCGCAAGCGTCTCCCAGTTCTGGTGGTCAATTTTAAAGGCGATCATGTCCCTTTTGGCGCAGTCTTTAAAGCGAAGCAATGGCCTCCCAACGTCTCTTTTTGCATTCGCAACCGCACCAAGGAGAACACGTCGTGGTAGACGAGAAGGGTTCATTCTGTGCACATGCCCTAGCCAACGCAGCCGCCTCTGTTTAAGAAACGCGGTCAGGCTAGGCAGCTGTGCAATTTCAAGAACCCTTTCGTTTGTCACCCTGTCTTGCCATGATATCCCCAAGATTTTTCGCAGGCACCGCATGTAAAAGGAGTTAAGTCGACGCTCTACTTTTGCGTACGTCGTCCAGGTTTCAGCTCCGTACAAGAGTATGCTTACAATGGAAGCCTGAAAAACCAACATCTTGGTTTTTGATGTTAAGTGCTTATTTTGCCATACTCGAGTACTAAGCTTCCCGAACATTGTCGCCGCTTTGCCGATACGGATGTCGACCTCCGCGTCAAGCGAGAGGTTGTTCGTCACGGTCGACCCTAGGTAGCAAAACCTGTCGACTACCTCCAACAACGTACCATTGAGCGAAATCTCTGGGACCACAGATGTCCCTTGTGCTAGCACAACGGTCTTCTTTGTGTTTATGGACATGGCATACAGGGTGCACGCCTGGGAGAAAAGACTCACCATAGACTGGAGCTCACGTTCGGAGCTAGCAACAAAGGCTGCGTCGTCGGCATACAGAAGGCTATCGACGAAAAGATCCTCGCGGTGCTTCTTGGATTTGAGGAGTGAGATGTTAAACATCTTTCCGTCAGCCCTCGTGTGTAGATGGATACCCTGTTGGTTATCGCCAAAAGCGTTTTGTAATATAAGCGAAAAGTATATCCCAAACAGGGTAGGAGCCAAGACGCAGCCTTGCCGCACTCCTCTAGAGACATCAAACGGTTCGGACGAATTGCCATTAAAGACCACTGTACCCTTCATGTCCTCGTGAAAAGATGCGACGAGGCTTAGAAGTTTAGGCGGGCACCCAATGCTCTCCAGTGCTTTGTACAAGCCCTCCCGACTGACTGTGTCAAAGGCCTTGTTTAGGTCAACGAAAGCCATAACCAAGGGGGTATTTTGTTCGCGACACTTCTCCTGTATTTGGCGAAGTGTGAAAATCATGTCTACTGTGGAACGCTCGGATCGGAAACCGCACTGTGACTCAGGATAAACGCGTTCGGCAAGCTTTTGGAGCCTCGATAGAACGACTAATCCAAAAAGCTTGCCAACTATGCTCAAAAGGGAGATGCCGCGGTAGTTGTTACAGTCGCCGCGGTCACCTTTTCCTTTGTACAATGTAGTGATATTAGCATCACGCATATCCTGAGGCACACTTCCCGCATCCCAGCATTTGCACAGCAGATTGTACAAGATTGGTCGCACGCATTCGAGTTTTAGTATTTCGGCTTGGGTGCCGTCACCGCCGGGGCTCTTGCCACGCTTAAGCCGACTGACAGCCTTGGTGAACTCCTCTACAGACGGTAGATCGTCTATGGCTGGTTGGGCCAGTTGGCTGCGACATGTATATGTACAGTCGACAACAAAGAGAACGATACGGGCAAAGTTACAAAATTATACACACACGACCTATTTGACTTAGCATTAAGGTTGTGTATACTATTTTTGTATTGTACCTATTTTCTGTAAAAAAAATCACAAGAGGTTACGTAACTTAAATATTACCACGAATAGACTTTAACAGGTACAGTTAATTCTTGGTCTGTATACTTACCCTCCGCCGTGTGGTAGCCGGCTTAAGAATATAGCACCAACCCTCACAAAACACAAGGGTGTCGTAAGAGGCGACTAAGTGTACTACCGAAGCAAACATCTCACGTTTCGACATAGGGGGGATAGGCCTCTGAGCATTGGTTTGCAGCCTATCTAGGAGAAGGAAAACTCCAAAATAAAACCCGGTTTGGAATTACCGTAAGGCGCGAGTAGAGTCCAACCCGAAACATGCGGCAAATTCCTGCAGCCGACCTGGCTCCACACGTATTGGTCCGCCTTTCCTGTGGGTCAAGCCAGTGAAGCCGAGAGGGTAATGCAGGTCCTGGGCATCCCTGCGTTTCCTTAATTCCGTCCCAGGCGGTGTAATGTCTGTGGAGAGGTCACTCCACCCACGTCAGCTTCACTGCGTGGTCAACAACACGGGAAGTGGCAGTCACCAGTTATAAGTCCTGCACAGATGGGCGTTAGTGCGGACGCTAGGGGTCACTTTCGACAGTGGGAGGGTCCATCGTAGACCCATCGGTTGGTTACCGCCCGCTTCAATCTGGGCAGCCCCCGGACAGTAAGGTACCGATCCGTCCCGTTGCCGGCTTGTTCCTTTGAGGTGTAGGGAGCACTAGCTCTTGGCTAGACAGCTGGTGCCGTTAATTTTCACACCTGGTCCTAAAAAGCAGTCAATAAACACGCCTCGCCAATCCATGCGCATTGCAACATGGAATGTCCGTACAATGAGGACAGGCCTCCCGAACAGCTGCGGAGGCTCCGGATGCGCAGAAGATCTACGTAAAACTGCTGTGATCGATGCAGAGCTGAGCAGGCTAAACATCTCACTGTGTGAAATATTGATTTAAACTTTCACGATTTTCACTCATTATTATAATAAAACGGGACTTAATCGCGTAAAAACATGATATTACCTCGACGTTTCGGACGTGCCGTGACGTCCATGGTCGCGAAGGGACTGGCGAGGCGGGTGTCAACATCTTCTAGCCGCGCGGGTTTTCCGAACTACCCGCACTTGGTCTTGATTAATACTTTGCATATTAGGGTTGTCACTCGGCCGACACACAACACTAACAACATCAGGCGATTTGCCGGAAGACACTTGATGATATTGACACATGCTGATGACTGGATTCCACGACGAAGAAAGCTTAAACCCATCTTCCCGATTGAAATTGCGGTGTTTTTTGATTTCAACCGCTTCACGGACAATTCTACTATAGTAATTGCGTTCTGTAGACAGGATCTTGGTATTATGAAACTCCATCCAGTGGTTTGATCCAGACTCCAACACATGCTTCGCTATAGCCGATTTGTCTACTTGGAGTTTTCTAACAGCCGCGATGTGTTCTTTGACCCTTTCCGCTATGGTGCGCTTGGTCTGCCCAATATAAGAACTCCCGCAACTGCAACCAACCCTGTAAACACCCGGCGATTGTAAAGGAATAACATCCTTGGGTGATCTTACATGCCGCGTGACCTTGGATAACGGTTTGTACACAGTTTTAATCGAGTACCTTTCTAGTACTGCACCGACTTTATCCGTTATCCCCTTCACATAAGGCATGAACGCTGGTTGTCTCTCAACGCCAGGACGCTTTTCCTTTGCTTTTCTTCTCGGCTGCCGCCCGTTCACCTTGTATCCGTTCCACCCGAGGACCTTCTGCACATGTGACAACTCGTTATCCAAAAAAAAGTAAAGTCAGTGCAGTACTAGAAAGGTACTCGATTAAAACTGTGTACAAACCGTTATCCAAGGTCACGCGGCATGTAAGATCACCCAAGGATGTTATTCCTTTACAATCGCCGGGTGTTTACAGGGTTGGTTGCAGTTGCGGGAGTTCTTATATTGGGCAGACCAAGCGCACCATAGCGGAAAGGGTCAAAGAACACATCGCGGCTGTTAGAAAACTCCAAGTAGACAAATCGGCTATAGCGAAGCATGTGTTGGAGTCTGGATCAAACCACTGGATGGAGTTTCATAATACCAAGATCCTGTCTACAGAACGCAATTACTATAGTAGAATTGTCCGTGAAGCGGTTGAAATCAAAAAACACCGCAATTTCAATCGGGAAGATGGGTTTAAGCTTTCTTCGTCGTGGAATCCAGTCATCAGCATGTGTCAATATCATCAAGTGTCTTCCGGCAAATCGCCTGATGTTGTTAGTGTTGTGTGTCGGCCGAGTGACAACCCTAATATGCAAAGTATTAATCAAGACCAAGTGCGGGTAGTTCGGAAAACCCGCGCGGCTAGAAGATGTTGACACCCGCCTCGCCAGTCCCTTCGCGACCATGGACGTCACGGCACGTCCGAAACGTCGAGGTAATATCATGTTTTTACGCGATTAAGTCCCGTTTTATTATAATAATCTCACTGTGTGCTCTTCAAGAGACCAGATTACCCGACGAAGGCTCATTGCGAGAGTCCTCTTACACGTTTTTCTGGAAAGGAAAAGACTCCGCTGATACTCGCGAATACGGTGTTGGTTTTGCGGTCCGCAATGACATACTTTGCGCCACTGAGACCCCGCGCGGTGTTTCGGAACGCATAATGGTCTTAAGACTAAATAGCAGTTATGGTTTCATAACTGTGATCACTGCCTATGCTCCGACATTAAAATCCTCGGACGAGTCTAAAGACACATTTTATAACCAATTGGCCGAGACAGTGAGAGGAGCGCCTAGAGGCGATCGCCTTTACGTTTTAGGAGACTTCAATGCCCGTGTGGGTCGGGACCATTCGGCATGGCCAGACTGTATTGGTTATCACGGAATTGGCAATATAAATGACAATGGCCAACGTTTACTAGAGTTTTGCTCTGAATTCCAGCTATGTGTAACCAATACATATTTTAAGGGCAAGCTGTCACACAAAGTCTCCTGGAAACATCCGCGATCTGGCCACTGGCATCAGTTGGACGTGGTACTTACCAGAACTAAGGATCTCCGTGACTTCCTCCATACTCGCACTTTCCATAGTGCCGACTGTGACACTGACCACTCTTTAGTAGTAGCGCATGTAGCCATCGCTCACAAAAGGATGCATTCGTCCAAAACGCCAGGTAGGAGAAAGCTGTGTCTTTCTAATACCAGGAATGCCGAAAAAGTCCATGAGTTTGAGTGCTTGGCAAATACCGAACTTACTGCATGGGACGCTAATACACCTATAAGCGTTGAGTGGGAAAGTGTCAAAAAACTACTGACTGAAAGCGCCGCCGAGGTATTTGGATTTGTGAACACCAAATCTCAGGACTGGTTCACAAACAATGTCGAACACTTAAAACCTCTGTTTGACTCGAAGCGTGAAGCCGCCCTTAGACACCGCATGAGCCCCTGTCCAGACACTGACAAAGAACTTCGTACAGCTAAAGCTACTCTCCAACGAAGTATACGGTACTATATCAACTCGTACTGGTCGGATGTCGGTCGCAACATGCAGTTGTGCGCGGACAGCGGACACATAAGTGGTGTCTATGAAGGTATCAAACGGGTCGTCGGACCTGTTGCTAAGAAAACAGCTCCTCTTAAGGACGCGAATGGTGTTATCATTCTAGATAACCAAAAACAATAGGGCTCGAATAGGGCTATAGCGGGTTTAAGGCAGGGTTGCTGTTAGTCGTAAGGTTGGTCTACTTATTAGTTTATACGGAACCCTCGGTGCGCGAGTCCGACTCGCACTTGACCGGTTTTTTTAAATTCGCAAAAATTGTGACACTTATTTGCTGCTACTACGTTAAGTTTGTCCCACCATACAGTTTTTCTTGAACTATTCACGTATCTACTTACGAGTTTGTACGGAACCCTCGGTGCGCGAGTCCGACTCGCACTTGATCGGCTTTTTTATTTATCTATCGACAGTCTACCATCATAAGCTTACAGATAATAACTAATTATATCAATTCATTCGATCACTTATTTTACTAATATTATAAATGAGGAAGTTTGTGAAGATATTTGGAGGTTTGGATTTTTAATAGGTACTAATCGACGCGGTAACAATTAAATTTATTACGATGAAGTCCAGAATGGAAACAAAGGATACTTTATATCCCGGTAAAAAGCGCCAGAAGCCGCGGGTAAATGCTAGTTGTATTAATATTGATGCTAACAAAGGACCATTAAAACAAGAGGACTGTCATTCTCCATACAAAAAGCTGTTCCCCGATATTTACAACGCCATCTATGTGTAAGCTTGATATAAGAATGATATTATTTACAATTATTCAACTTTGCAAGCGTGACACAGTATTTAAATGTTAGAATTTATTTATTATTAGCTGTTTACGAACTAATTGTTATTGTACTATGTTTCTTTATTCAATTATAACATCGTTACGTTAAATGTTTCGTTTTTTAGCGCCATCTTGTTTTTGCCTAGATATCCCCTTGCGGTCCTCTTGTTTTAACGGTCCTTGATGCTAACCAATCATTTTGTAATTATTTATTGCAAGATACACTGTTCAGTAAATCACTTCATACACAATTAATATGAAACAATGCACCAACGCACTCAAAGATCCCTATGCCAATATACCACATCAACCTTTCATAAAGTCCTACCCACCTAAAGCAGTACGCTATTTTGAATCGAATATCAATGGTAATAAAGTTTCAAATTGATTGGAGCGTTTCTTGGTAGTTATGGTAGTTTTATCGGCCAATATGTTTATTATTTAAGTTCGCGTTGCGTAGGGGTTCGATACTTGGTTCAAGTGATCACGATGTACTCATGTTGCGTGATTATGTTTGTTCTGGGGATGTTTGAGTACTTGTATATTGTTGTCATGAGTTAACAACACGAAATCAGGAGTAGTTCCGCCAATATGTTTACTTTTCTAAAAAAAACCTACTTCAAACATAGAATTCAATTCAATTTTTTATTTGTTAATTAAATTTACATGTCATAATACACTCACAGACAATGAATTCAGGTCATTTTCTACGTAGTTCATAGAACATGACCCGAATTCATTGTCCGTGAGTGTAATATCTACGACACTAGGAAATTCACGAAAATACCACTGACGTGGAAGTATTTCCCTTATTGCCCTGTCAATAACAATCTTTTATGCCAAACCTGGCCATAAAGTGTATTTTACCGCACGCTATGCGTACAGAAAAAACCGCTCTCTGGCCAAGTATAGACATAATATCATGTACACAACACGGGGGGTAATAAAGAAAGCCCTCGATCGCACATTTACTACCCTAGATGTGTAATATACTATTTTAAAAAATATAACCGACTAAACCTCCGAAGCCGGTTAAAAATACGACATATTGAAGCTTCTTAAAATTCAGCTCTTAAAACTCAACCAAAGAAAGTTAACCTCTCGTTCAAACTGGAAAGTTCCAGATACATGGGGATGTTCCCGTATTCAGTTCACCATCTCTTTAACCGCCTGTGCACTCATGAAGCGCACCTGTCATAAGATACTGTTATCACTTCTTTAGTCTTAGTAATATAAGATCATAACCACCCATCATAGTATAGCCGAACACGTCTTTTGGTCACTATGGGTACCATTTCTGTAGTCTTAGTAACACAAGATTATACACGCCTACCATCATCATAAGCGAATACCTAATTTGGCTATTAAGAGTATCACTTTCGCAGTCTTAACAACAGAGGATCATATCCGCCTATCATCGTCATAGCCGAATACGTGTTTTGGCTATTAAGAGTAGGTACCGCTTCTATTGTCTTATCAGCACAAAATCTTACTGTCTGTGAATGCTATAATAGTCAGCAGTAGCGTGGCGTCCATAGAACTTGCCTAATACCAGGCATTTGAGCTCTTAAGGAAAATGTACGCCAAATCTGCACCGGCTTGCCCAAGGATGTCTTTTACGCCACGCCACTGGTAAGCAGTGTTGGGCACTCATGACTAATATCGTCAATCAGAATAAAAAATCGTGAGAATAAATCATTTCAGTTTCAATCAGAATAAATTTGAAATGATTAAATCACTTCAGTTTCAATCAGATTAAATTTGAAATGATTAAATCACTTAAGATTTATTCTCACTCAAAAATTTGAGTAAAACTAATTTAATCACCAATCAAATAAATTCAATCATGATTTTTTTAGTTAAAATGAATTCCTTTGATTGATTTATTTATCGAAATTGAAATTGTTATCCCGTCTATAGGCTTAGTAAATAATGTAGTAGCAATATCTTGTATTTCGTGTTCCACTATTCACTCACTCCTGCACACAGGCATCACATCAGCAAGCTGAACTGAACTGATGATGGAACATGGAAGTCGTTTTAATGAGTTCTATGCATTTTTAACCGACTTTCAAATGAAGGACGGTTCTCTATTCGTCTATATGTTTTTATTTTTATTTTATTTTTTATATTTGTTACGCGATTATTTATTATTATTTACGATTATACTCGAAGACGGCTTGACCGATGTGGAAAATTCTTTTTTTGTTTGAAAGGGTATACTTCCGAGGTGGTCCCATTGCAACCAAATCAGGATCTGATGATGAGATCTTGGAGAAACCGAGGGAACTCTTAAATTATTAGAGGCACACATATAGCGATCTTGGTATTTTTCTTAGTTTCTCGTGCATTTCTTATTAGAAATAAGTTTCCAGTCTTAACCGACTTCAAAACAAAGAGCAATTTTTATGTAGGTTTGTTCCCCGATTAATTTAAAACAGCTAGACCGATTTGGAAAAATGTTACCTCCTTCATAATTGTAAGAAAAACTACTTTATTTCTTCTCTAAAAACTAAGTTGTACACAGCGATGGGCAAAATGTAATCGACTAACGATTAACGATTGAGATTAACAGAATTAATTGCGACGGACGATTGAAAACGACGACTGATCAATCTTAAGTAGTTGTATAGAGTGCAACTAGTTTAGTTGCAACTAAATTAGCTGCCGATTGATTTCGGTCAACTAAACTTTTTAATCGACTTATTAGTTAGACTATTTTTCCGCAAATAATGTTAGAAGCAAATTGAACGGAAAACAACATGCAGATGTTTCATTCAATAGAAGTAGAACGTGTTATTTTTAGAAGATTCGTCGGCACTTCTGCCGCCATAACGCAAAAGGGCACAACTAACATTTTTTTTGACACTGAGTTGTATACATATTCGGAATCAGTGAAATTTACTGACTGCACCAAATTGACTTGCACCAAAATGCAACAAACAACTTCCAGGTAAGTAGGATTATCCCATTGTTTTGTCGCCGCGTGACACTAAAAAGAGATTTACTAATGGCAGAGACAACAAAATATTGATAATATCTATATCTAAGATTTACTCAGTATCGTATAGAACTAGTACTGAAAGTATCAAAATAATTATGAATATGAATAGAGCACCTACCTACCTATTTACCTACTATTGTTTTGCGACTTGTAAACATTGTGCATTGCAGTTTTTCGTTATTTATCGTAATATTAAGGCCCATTATATTGCATTTTCATTCAAGCGTTTCAAATTAAACTTGTATACATAATTTTAGCTCAATCGGTTGAAGATATCTGCTTCAATATAAGTTGCAAGATTCCACCCAAACCAACATAGTTACAACGTACGCATACGAGTACCTACTCGTCGTAGTTACAATTGCAATTATCTATATTGCAAGTTAAATAAAAAATGCAAAAACGAGCGACTACGTAGTTTTATTTAATATAGATTTAACCATGAAATTTAGTCGATTGAAACTAAAACTAATTTAATTGTTAGTCGACCATTCTCACGACTCATTTAATCGCAACTAAATTAATCGCCATTAAAAAATGACGATTGATATTTTGAATCGATCTCTGGTTGTACAATCAATATTTTTTAGTGTTGTACTAAATAATAAAGACATTTTAAATTATACACGTCACGCTTGTTAAAATCACGAAAAGTTAAGGCCTGTTTATAACAAATCAAATGAGCCCAAACTCGCGGGGTTTACTAAAACCCTTCAAAGAGTACCATTCCCCAGCACCTGGCTCCATCGTCAGACCACCACCATAGAGTGTAATGCATACGAGTACAACTCTTTACAACAAATAAAATGAGCCCAAACTTGACAGATTTACTAAAATTACCACTGCCCACGTCCTGGATCCATCACTAGACCATCACCACAGGATTTAATGCATAGGACTCTTTACAACAAATCAAATAAGCCCAAACTCGAGGGGTTTACTAAGACTCTACGAAGGGTTCCACTACCCACCTCCTGGCTGGCTGACCATCGCCGTATAGTGTAATGTATACTATACTATGTATAGAACCCTTTACCACAAGCGAAATGAATCCATACTTGAATTGAAGGTATTACCAATAGCCATTGAAGAGTTCCACTACCTACCTCCTGGTTCCATTCATCATCAGATAATCTCGAAGCTACCTAATTACTATGCCATAGGTTTTGTGTCATATTTATTCATGGTTAAAAAAAACTGAACATTAAAAGTATGAGAAATAGTTCAAATTACAAGTGCAATCAGTGAACTAAATGTATAAGAAGAATAAAATCAATCTTATTCTAAATATTAATAAGTCAACTAAAACGTTAGTTTAACTAATAGTCTGTCGGAATAAATTAATCAAAATTAGATTTGTCATTTAGAATAAAAATGAAATGATTTAATCATTTTAAAACAAATCAGAATAAAAATGAAATGATTTAATCATTTTAAATCAAATCAGAATAACTTGCTCATGATTTTCAATCTTACTCAAATATTTTGATTGAGAATAAAATTTCGAATTTTATTCTTATTCTTAGTCAACTAAATTTTTGCCCAACTCTGCTGGTAAGTCATCTGGGGGCACGGCAGTACCCCCGCCAAGTCGAGCATCATTTAGTCAGCAAAGAGTATCACTTTTATAGTGTTAACATTATCTTATTGATGAACGCTAACAGCCTGATATGTATTTTTGTCACTATGGAAAGAGTATTACTTCCATAGTATTAAATAGTAACACAGGATGTTACTTACTGCCCGTGAACATGATTAGTTTAATGCCATTTTGGCATTATGCGTAGGCACTTTTGTAGTCTTAGTAACGCAAGATCTTATTGCCTAAGAACGCTAGTAGTCGGATATGCCACTTTGCCACTAAGAGTATCACTTGTAGAGTCTTGTTCACAACAAGCTGCTTTGAATTTTAAGATGGCTTAACTAATAGGTTCATAAAGGCGTGGATGCATTATGCATACATGTACCATGAACAAGATAATTAAATTGTCGCATGTATCTTAGATACTAAATATACTGTCTAAGTCTAGATATATTTGGAACTAGCATACCCGCGTTAGAAACTTATTCTGCTTGAAACCCATGAATTTTTATAGGATGAAAAGAATTTATAATGTCAAATCACATCGATATTTGTTTCGAAGGGAAACATAGATAACTAGCTACCGCTCACGTTTATGATTATGATACTTCCAGGAAGCCACAACGATACAAAAATTACATAGGTATTGGTTTCAAATTAACATAATAGGTTATAGGTTAACGCGGGGTAATTTTCCGCAACTCAACGATAGATATGCGCCTACTCACAATGCCATAATATTTACAAAATAGCAGTAATTAGCAGCGCAATTATAAAATGAAAGATATTATATTACAGTATAGTGTAATAAATTCAGTATAAAATTAGAAAGCGCATTATAGATATGAATAAAAAACAGTAAATTTTAAACATTTCAAAATAAATAGAATATCGTACTTCATCTAACATCCCCTACAAAATCA
Organism: Eudemis profundana; assembly: GCA_947034925.1. Classification (NCBI taxonomy): domain Eukaryota; kingdom Metazoa; phylum Arthropoda; class Insecta; order Lepidoptera; family Tortricidae; genus Eudemis; species Eudemis profundana. Next base: position 17,749,520 of record OX344808.1, on the reverse strand, counting down.
ATCATTTCTAAATCCTCAAACTTCCAGCTTTCAATAACATATTAAAATGACATTAAGAGCCCAAAAACTCATCCCAAGTCCCCTCGTCTCGGAGATAAACTCAAGTGCGTAAATAAACGAAAACCCTTGAACAGAACTAACGACCCGAGAACAGAAGTATTGAAAATTTATTCTAAGTACGAGGGCGCGTGATAGTTAGTTATTGGTACAGCTAAAACCGCCCAGGAACTCGAGACCCCTAAGAACCTTTAAGGGGATACGGGAATCAAACGATTTTATACCTTGTCCAAATCTTACCTTTACAACATCTTAAGCTTTTGAATGTAATATTGATAATGTTTTGTCACGTATTTACGACAAAATGGCTATTCACTGTTCACAATCAGTGTATTTTATTAAAGATAGAAATATATCTAGGGCCCCTTGAAAATTACTATGTAGTTAGGTACTTTCTATCATTAAGTATCGTTATTCATGTAAATTCTACGAATTACTTAGTAAATTTTAGTGTTATTTATCGATAAAACTTCGAAAAACTCGTTTTAATAATGGGTAAGATAATCATTGTTCTAAGTGCGAATGTTTTATTATTATTAATTTCACCCATTAACATTTTGATAAAGAAGCTGTAAACATAAAAAGGCATAACGTCGGCTAAGAGTGTGAAGCTGCTAACTCCTTTAAGACCTCTATTCTAAAATAAACTGAATTATTTCAAATTAAGATTGAATATTGTTTGTAAATTTCAAAGGAGTTAGCAGCTTTACATTCTTAGCCGACGATGAATAAGATGACAAAGTAAAAGAGCTCCATCGAAGGTCACTAAGAATATGAAGCGCCTTAAGGCTTGAACGCGTCGAAATGAACGGCAGAGCCTGTTATGGGTGGGGAGCTCACTTTACGCTGGTGAAATATTTACAAAGGTGGCTTGCGAATAAACGCTTTAGGAGATATGTGGAGTGCAGGTGCTTTTGAAGACTGTTACATCTTGTGCTGTACAGGTGATATGTTGTGGGATTAAGGGAGTGTTTTCTGAGATGCGGAGTGAAGAGTGGTGTTATCTATCTTGATGGTCCGTGCTTTGGGGGAAGCGTTAAGTTATTGCTTATAAACCTACGGGTATATGTATACCTACATGTAACCTATTTATGATTATGTTTTCTGTTGGAGTAACTGATAGTTACGCGGGTTGTTGGACTGAGGAGCGTCAGGTTTTGTATTGCGTTTTGACGATTATTATTTTTAACCCCGACACAAAAAGAGGGTTGTTATAAGTTTAACGCCAATGTCTGTCTGTGGCATCGTAGCTCTCGAACGGATGGACCGATTTCGATGCGATTAAGCGAAAGCAGGTTTCATTGCGGTGGTTCTTAGCTATGTTTGTTAAAAATTTATCCAGCAGTTTCAAGAGTATCAGCTCTTTTCTAAATCAAATTATTTTTTATTTTAGTACTAAAATAACATTTAGAAAGCATGAAATAAAGAAAAACTTAAATGACATAAATATGAAATTAAAATAAAAAAAAAAACCATTAAAAGTAAAAAATTATATGTCCCTACCTATCTATTGGCCTTTTATGTTTTTAAGATAAGTTGTTGTCGGGGGACCTACTTATTAACTGGTCTTATTTCGTATTGAGGAAAACACAAACATAAAGTTTTATATGTACCTTCGTACATTGAACTGTATTTTATTAAAAACGATATCGATATCACTCACGATGTAAATATGTATCTGACAATTTCTCGGGACGTTTCGAGTGCATTCGGCACCCTTAATCCTGAGTATCCGCAACCATAGCTCATCGAACACAAATTGTATTCGGTTTCCATGATTATCACTCATTGTATTAAAACAATTAAGGATGGTATAGATGAATTATCGAAACCTTGGAAATGCATGTATTTATGTACTCTCTCTTTCTTGTCGTTCAAACAAACACACAAATAAAAACATACAGACGAATTGAGAACCGTCCTTCTTTTGGAAGTCGGTTAAAAGAACCTACTAATTTAGGTTTCTCGTGGAATTAATAAAGCAGTTGGTAAGTAAGCAGTAAGCACCGAAACTTTTCTCGCCCCGCGGCAGTTTGCTAACTGCAACCGGACTGCGCCATTTCCAAATGCATTTCATCTTGGTAATCTCAGTTGCATGCAGTTTGGGCGCGGTAATATTTTAATCATGGCAACAGTATAGGTACGAGAAAGTAACAGTACGAATTCATTACAGACTTGTTGAATTAATATATTTTCATTTATTAATTGTATTACGTTAAGGTAGGTTAGGTACATCTGGTCTAAAGAGATATGTGTGGTTGAGCTTTAATTAAAAAAAACCGGTCAATACAATACAATACAATCATACTTTATTGCACACCAAAAGAAAATTACATTGCAAACTTATATAAAAATAGTGGTAAACAATAGGTCAAGTGCGAGTATAAGATTTTTTTTCTGTCCAATAGGCTCGGGTTACCGGTTTTTAACACTATTCCAAATTTCAAGTCGATAGCATCAGTAGATTCTGAGATATCTTGCTGTGACAGACGGACAGACAGACAGAGTCGCACCATAAGGGTTCCTTTTTTACCATTTTGGTACGGAACCCTAAAAATTGTTAAGTACTTACTATCTTCAGTAAGTATTATCTACTAGATAAAAGGTTTATGTGCAGGCCACCCGAATCTGGTTAGTTAACCGCCATACCGCAATGTATTTTGTTTTCGATTTAAAGAGTAAGGCTGCTAACTTTCAGAGCTGTGCGAAGCAGCGCAGAGGTGCGAATACAAAAAAGTAATTAAAAAAAATAAACCGAACTTGAAAAAAGGAAGAATTAACAGTAATAAAACAACTTAAACGGATTAAATTAAATCGCGTATATTACTACATTTTAAATCAGGACGTTTCGTAACCCTTTTCAGCGTTCTTGATCGCGGGTAGACCACGAACGCTGAGAGAATGAGTGATAATCGCGGAAACCGAAGACAATATTAAGAAGCAACAGTTTTATGCCAACTATTTTTTGAGGTCGGTGCCAGTCTCGTACCATTTTTCCAAATATTAAGGCTAGCACCGCCCTCAAAAAACAGTTGGCAGTTGGCACTTACGATATTTGGCACACATGTTTAGAAGCTGGTATAGAGTAACATATCTAAAAACTCTGCAATTCTGACAATATTACATACATACAGGTCGAATTGATAACCTCGTTTTATTCTAACTCTGTTAAAAATCTACCAATGCCGGGCTGCACTGAGCACTGAGCTTAGGCATAGACACGTTGCATGGCGGAGTTTTTCCTCGTTGACCGCTTAAATTCCTGGCACAGCTGCAATGGAAGCGCAGCCTAGGAGCGTGGGTGTTATTTCAGGATAACAACACATAAGAAATAGCTCGACCATTTTGATATACATTTAATATCTTCAATCCGAAATCTTTCCCAAAACCATTGGGTTTAAACATGCAAAACTGACTCAAAAACTGTATGCTGTGCTAAATCATGCATATCAAGGGTTAATTTTCCTAACATCCTATTTTATCCTTTTAGTCGTTAGAAACTCGACCTTACCATTGTGTAAATAAAGTTCACATTCAAAGCAAACGCAAAATCCCAAAGTAGCTTGCGTGGGTTATTCTCCGACTCGCTCCGAAGTTGCGTCTACGGGAAACTAAGGGTTTATTCCCAACTTCGAAAACGAGGTTTCAAAACGTACCTTCGCTTTCACTCGTATCTTGCGTAACACGAGAAAGAGTGGGACGGCACGACGCGAAACTTGGTTTGCGAACTAGTTTGGGAGTAAAGTAGGTGGAGTTTGGGAAATTTCGCAAATTCACTTTCATATTATGATGTTTGTCACGTGCACGTATAATTAATTTCGACTCATTTAGTACGAAGCACTTTCAATATGAATTTTCGAAATAATTAATGCACTTAATTAATTTTCACTGGTTTAAAATTAATAACTGACAACATTAAATTCGCATATGATTTATTTTCTGACTGAAAATACATTACTAGTAAAAATATGAGTTTCTTCCAAAGTATCTGTGTTAATTTCTAAGACTTTTTAAGTAAGTAATATCTAGATCTGGTGGCGCAGTCTTCTTCTAACATTTTTTATATTTTTGATGGTATGTCGCACATGAAGTGAGACCACATGTTTCGATTTCGCTTTTTCATATTTTAAAGGCCTTAACCATAAAAGAGAAAAAGCTATGTAAAACCAAACAATATTTTTAGAAGCAAGACACAAATTCCAACACCCTACCTTAAATAGGTACCGATATTACATTTTTAGCAACTGGAAAACACAAAAGCGATTTACTTGAAATGTTCGTTTGCGACATACCCCTTCATCCACTTGCTCCTTCAATTCATCCTCAAACCCATTGCTCGGATTCTTTTAGAATATATTAGTTAAATATTTCTAAGTCTAGCAACATCTCTTCGTTTCTGATCTTGTATTCTAGCTTCTTTTACTGTCATTGAAATGTCCTCCTTGGTCTTCATTGTCATTGGTATCACTGCATCGCCCCTCTTTTCATCCTCGCCGACATGTAAATGTTCATCCGTGTTATTCTGTTTGTGAAACATCTCACCTCTGCCCGCATCTGACCAATACTTCTTGTCGTAATAATCCTCGTTATCAAGTTCCCCTCGTCCGATGTAGTCGTCTACTTCATCACCTCCGCGTTTCGTTAAACGTCTGATCTTTGATTCAACAGCGTCACCAGACTTTCCTTCTGTAGATTCAACCTCAGTTTTCACTAGATCGCAATCTTCGTATAATTCTTCAACTAAATTTGTAGTTATATTGTTACTGTGTTCCATACCGTCGCCAATAACAGCGAAGAGGACAATAGCAGAGAGGCGTACGATTGTCATCCCGTCCGAATGTTTTGCTATCTCGCGATGTACTGCTTGTTCTGTGTTTAGTATTACCTTGTTAATATTGTTTACAAAATAACCGAATGTTGAATTGATATGAGAATCAACATAAGCTATTGAAAGTAATGCAATCATTATGCAATTAGATACGTCATGTCAACTTCAAACAAGGTTCACATGCATGACGTTTTTAATTAGATAATCACATCCACACAATGAGCAATATGGTCATGGCAAACTGTAAGCAAGTATTACATCCAATTTGTTGGACGCATAGAGAGACCCTTTATATCTCTATAAATGTAGTTTTAAGTTTAATGTAATGTATTAATGAATTCTTATATTAACAACATATTGTTGTAATACTCGTTGGTCGAAAAGAGAAACTGGTGAGTTTCTTCCGGCGCTTCTTCTCACCAGAAGGTCAATTACCCGAAGCGCCAAAAGAAAAGAATTAGAGATGAGACATGTAAAAGAGCCCTTACTTACAGAAATAAATTATTTTATTTTATTTATTTATATTTTTATAATGAAGTTAGTTACTGAACGTCTCTTCTGGAAGAACTGTTTGTCACACGATAAATACTATCTTATCTCTTTTTATTTCGTACAGAGCAAAGAATCTTCTTTGCTCTGTACGAAATCAAAAGAGATAAGATAGTATTTATGTGATGATGTATCGCGCGACAAGTTACAGCCAGTTGTATTAGTGCTATCCCGGCAAATCCTGAGTAGAAGTCAGTGGCGTGGCGTAAAAGATATCCTTGAGGTGCAGATTTGGCGGACATTTTCCTTAAGAGCTGTAGAGTAAGGTGCTCGAATGCCTGATATTAGGCAAGCATGTAGGAATCGAGTTCTTCGGAAGCCACGCTACTGGTAGGAGTATAATAAGAAACCAACATAACGGTCGTTTTCATAAAACATATAACTTTTAACGTTTATAAAACGAATCAACGCTAGATTTCAAATTGAAACACCGAACACATTGTTGTAATAACAAAAGTTAACTGGCCACTTTTTAATGAAATAGGTATTCGTGGAGTTATGATGTTGATCGTCAATTATTTTAGCAGGAGCTAACTTTTAAATGAAAGTATACGGGAAAAACGATGTTTGCCCGAACAATTTTTAGCTGTAAAATGTACCTTATTAAGGAAGGATTAAGGTCTAAATTTGATTTTATCTGGATAGGGATGAACGTCGTTTTACTTTTGTATAATGTAAAATATTTGGGGTGCCCTTAGATTTCGAATTGGGTCGCCTGTCGGGAACAGATTCCAAACTGCTAACCGCTACTAATTCTATATCGAAACGAAGTGTTTTGTTAGTTTCGAACAACTCCGATATCCAAATTCGTTAAATAAATTCGATTTATTTTTGGGTAAAGTAAATGTTTGAATTAGTTTAAAATATGTTTTATCTTATGAAAGGAAAAAAATCGCAAAATTTTATTTAACAAAATTTGTTTTGGTAGGCTTCCGCTTTGAATTGATTATTAATGATTGTAACAAAAAAAATAAGCAGATTAAATCGCGTAGACGGATATACAGGGTGAAATTTCATTGACCGTCCAAATCTTTCCCAGGCACGTTTCAAACATAATATTTACTATGGCAATACGTTCGACATCTGTCCATGCACTTTTGCAGCCGACCGTACCTAACCTATCAATAAAAGATGCTATTTCTGAAGAAAAAAATTTAGGTAAAATTTTCACCATGAAATGTGCTGTCCGTAAAAATAATTAGTAACGTGAGGATTATGTGTACCTATCGATGCGTAAGTGGTCTCGGCGACTCAACGCGGGAAGGGGACCGTTGCCGTCTCCCGCGCAGTGCGCTACCGCGGTATCCACAAACATATGTTTTTTTAGGATATTTTTCAGCTGCTGTTTCTCAATATTTTAATACTGAAAGATACTGACTAAAACACGTATTTTCTATTTTTCGCTAAAGAATCCACTGTCAAAATTTGGACGATGATAAAAATTTCATCCTGTATTACACATTCAATTTTACATCCGACGTGTCGTAACCCTTTACCTTTACAGCGTTCGTGGTCGCGAATAGACTGAAAAAAAAAACATATTTATCCTGGATAAAAATGTTAATTCTGTTATCTAACCACTTCAAAGAACCTTTATGACAAGTTTGTAGTCAGCCCACCACTTTTTATGATCCCAAAAGCGACTTCAAACAGCTTGAATACCGCAACAGGTAACTCAGTAGCTAGCAATACAAATGTCTACTATTTTCATTAAACACTGCCAACTAAACGCCAGCCATTGAGAGCAGGCCGTATGTGAACTTCATTAAAAACGACATAAGTACCTCAGCACCATCAACACTAATTCCACCTTAGGAGTATGTTACTAGGGTTCAATTTGAAATGTTCTATATTGATTCCTGAATTATAAAGGCCATTGTACACGACGAATAATGCTTGAAGCCTGCCCGTAGTGTATTGTTACGGGCACACACATTGTTCGTGGGGCAACTTTTGCTAATATGCACTCTCCCGTACTTGTTTACTTTGGAGGGATTGTTGCGTAAAAATGTTTTAAAGCATGTTTGATTAATGGATGTGTGCATGTGAATAACTCCTAGCATATATGGACGAAAACTTGTGTGAATTCTAGTCTATTGTCATCATCATCATTATCAGCCGAAAGACGTCCGCTGTAGAACATAAGCCTCCCCCAAAGAACGCCGCCATGACTGCTTCTCAGGTAAGAGCCCCCCCCCCCCCCCCCCCCACTCAGTCAGATTGTGGAGAAATGCCCAACGGCAGTCCGCACAAAAAACACTGTACAACAACAAAAAATATGATCGGTCTCGTGCTGCTCGCATCCATCGGACTCCAGCAACCCCCATCAGGTCATTAGGCCACAAGCGGGGGGGGGGGGGGGCTGCAATGTGGAAGAATACCATATGGGGAAGAGAGGAGCTCTAAAGAGGGATATCCTAAGATTGAACTAATTGATTATCCAGTATCCAGAATGGGTTCACCCTGTTGTGGCATAATTTTGTAAGTAATAATTCTTTGTGGCATAATGTATATAGTCATATTGGGCTTTGTGCATAAACTGTTATCGCAGAATCTATATTAGCATAATTTTATTACGCAGAATTACGTTAGTCCGAATATTATTTGGTCATACTTTTCATGTTCCGAATCATATTTACACATAAATTAAATGATTATAAAATTATAACACCGAATAGATGATGTTTTGAACAGAAGATGTTTTGTCATAATATAACTTTTAAGTGTATTGTCGACGACGATATATGGTTTTGTAACCTAACCTACTTTTTCTTTCTTTCAAACCTAACCTAAACCTAAATTAACCTAGCCTACTTTTTCTGCCAGCAGTTCGTTTTTGTTAGGGGATGCAGTTCAAACCTTTTTTTTTTTTTGACCCCGGGAAATGCATAAAACTGCATACCACTACGTAACCTAAGGCCATCGGGGGTGACAGCCAGATGTTACGTATTGGTTATGTGGGGCTCTCCGCTCCTGAAGGGATTGGCCTACCCACTAAAACCCAGGGATGCTTCCGACCTGTGCCTTCACGGTGATGGCATGGGAATCCACTAACGCCACGCCATCACCAGCACCTCCGCCCTAGGGCGGACCCTCTCCGAAAAAGGCACACTGTAGCATGGCCAGTGTGCCTTCCCTCACCAGCTCCCCCCCGACCGAATGGCCGTCCCCCGGGGAAGCAGGGACCGGCACCAGACACACGGTGTCCCGGTCCCTCCCTCGCCGCCACGGGAGGACAATACGCCCCTACCCCGTGACCACGTGTAGTGGGGATGGTATCCGGGAAAACGTCCCTTCAACCAAACCACCACTACACCCCCATCCCTTGTCAGCAGTGAACTCTGCTATTGCAGAGGACACGCCGAGGGACCGTCAGGGTGGAAGGGTTAGCCTCCGGGACCGGATCATAGGCCCTCTGCCTACCGCATCCCTGGCCAACCGAAAGTAAGGCCAAGGGCTAGCAAAGTCAACGCAACGCGTCGACAGTTCTAACCCTTCCCCAACCCAGATGCTGCCCATTAGCAGCCAATGTCTTGGTCTAGACGAGAGGGGTACCCATTACACAAGACATCGGGAGCAATCGGCAACACCTAGGTTACTCAACCACCCACCCTCGCTGGCCGAGAAGTAGCGATGGGTTGGAAAAGTCTACACAGGACGATTCCAACCCAATGCCGACGGCCGAGTGCTTGCCCTTTTCCGTGGGTTCCAGATCCATGCCCTCCCCCCCTGCCCGTAGGCCCCCGAGGCCCCTCTCCCACACTCCCCGGATCCTCGGGAAAACTGCAAGCGGTTTGTCAGGTATTAGCCACCAACAAGCAATGGCCATTGCTTGTTGTTGTTTCCAGGGTGCACCGGCCCAAGCAGTACCCTTCCATGCGGATCAAACCGTGATCAAGATGGATTGGTAAAGCTCGAGCACGCGTGGAGGAACCTGACTTGCACCCCATGCAGTTCAAACCTAACCTAAACCTAACTTAACCTAACCTACTTTTTCTGCCAGCAGTTTGTTTTTGTTGGGGGACGCAGTTCAAACCTAACCTAACCTACTTTTTCTGTCTAATCTTTTTAGGGTTCTGTACCAAAATGGTAAAAAAGGAACCCTTATGGTGCGACTCTGTCTGTCTGTCCGTCTGTCACAGCAAGATATCTCAGGATCTACTGATGCTATCGACTTGAAATTTGGAATAGTGTTAAGAGCTGCTAACCCAAGCTTATTGTATGTAAAAAAAATCTTGTAACTTTTTACTTTTTTTTAATAACGTAATGGGACTTTGAAAATTGAAAGTAGAGCTATTATATCGAGTGGGGTATTAAATGAAAGGGCTTGATTTGTAGATTAAAATACAATTTTTAATTTATTTCTTAATTAAGTAGCTTTTGATTAATGACGAAAAACGTCAAAAAAATACCAATCCCCCCCTATTATCTTCGAAGTTACTGAACAGAAAAATCTGTAATAATTACCAATTATTATTGTCATTCTAAATATTACAGGAAAAATATAAAGGTTTTCCTAACTTGCACCGATTTTTTTTAAAGGGGTCCGAAATGGGGTGTGGAAAAACTAAAGTAGAGCTATTATATCGAGTGGGATATTAAATGAAAGGACTTAATTTGTAGATTCCAAAACCATTTTTATTTTTTTTGTTAATTTTGTACTTTTTGATTTATGACCAAAAACGTTCAAAAAAATAACATTCCCCCTATTATCTTGGAAGTTACTCTACAGAAAAATCTGTAATAATTACCAATTATAATATTATTCTAAATATTACAGGAAAAATAAAACGGTTTTCCTAAATTGCATCGTTTTTTATAAATTTTCAAAAACCGTACTTACACATACTTATTTGCTCCTACTAAGCTAACCGCCATACAGTTTTTCTTGAACTATTCACGTACCTATCTACTTACGAGTTTGTACGGAACCCTCGGTACGCGACTCCGACTCGCACTTGTCTAGTCTTTTTTCTTGAGGGGGGCTTCGCCCCCCGAGCCCCCCTTTTTTGGCCTTTCCATAGCTAACAACTCGTGCAAAACTCTAGTTGCTTAAATGTTTTAACCTAATCTAAGCCCCTTTTCTATCAATTGTTTATTTTGTAAGGACACAGTTCTAAATCTAACCTAACGCTTTTAGCAACAGTTCTTTATTATGAGATTTGTGAGGGATCAAAGTTCTAGCCTAACCCACTAAGTTAGGTTAGAATTGCTTGTTAAATGTTATTAGTTCATCGTTATACTGAATGAACATGATGTCCAATGGAATTATATCACTTGAAAAAAGTTAAATTATAATAACCTACCTCTCCTAAACCTAACCTATCAATCTGGGACAATCGATAATATGCCGAATAAAATTCTGCACAATAGAATTATGCGTAAAAATTATCGGTCATAATAATAGTATGCGAACTTAATTTCAGACAAACACATATTCGGGATGTAACTAATTATGCTTAATAAGGTTTCTGCCACATTACCATTCGGCGAAAACCGATTATGCCACATCTGTTATGCTAAAACAGTTTCGGACAATAAATGTTATGCCACATAGAGGGAACCCTCCAGAATGACATCCAGAAGATGTCTTTTGCTACAATTTTATTAAAGTTCTAACTTAACGACAATAGGCGTTTCTATTTTTCCTTGTACTTACCAAATTAAGAAATTGTTAGCGTGGAGTTAAAAGAAACGGAATTCTAATAATGATAATAATATGCTTGTAATGCCCAATATTTCAACTTATAATTAATTATTATTAGTATTAAGAAAAGTTGTCACGGCAAAATTACAACTTTACAAGTAAAGATGTCCTTAATCAAAAATATTAATGAATAAATTAAAAACCTCCACCAACCGCTTACCCCCAAAACGACAAAGAGAAAAATCAAGTCGTAATTCAACTTTTCTAATTTCGCTTGTGGCAAAACGGTGAAATGTCGCAAATTTAATTATCAAGAAAACGGGGGCCATTTTCTTTTCCTTTGAACAAAGGCAGGTATTTGACGGCGGGTTAGCGAAATTGGAATTAAATTAAACTATTTGCGACGAGCCGTCAATTAGTGAAAACGGTCCGAGAGCCGGATATTTGAATTTGACAAGTTTTAATTCTTTGGAATTGCGAATTTAGTCACAATTGCGGTGTATTTTGTAGTATTTATTGTCAAATTGCTTGTTAACTGCTTTGAAAATGTGCGAAATAGCTCCCTTCATTTTAAAGGCTGTCAAATAATATTTCCTATGACCTAATTTGAATGTGTTGTATATTAGCACCGTGGAAATTAACATTAAAATCGCAGAGTATGATGTAACAGGCATCGGATATTCCTGGGCCTATTTACCTAAAGTTGGCGAATTCCCGGAAAAAACTAAGCAAGTATGGAGTCGGCTTCTTAAAAATATATTTTTAAATAATATAACTTCCGGGATTGCATAAAACGTTACGAGAATGTAATATATCGCAAAAATGTTTAGGTTTTACTTTTTTTAGGTTAGTTTTGTAAGTACTCAAGTTGATGTATGCGCTTGCCACATGAAGCAGCTGTAGCAGTATCAAGAATTCAGTAATTTATTTGGTTTGCTAAATACATTTAACTCTAAGGACAAGTTTGAGATATTTGTAATATCTAGGTACCTACAGGTAGAAAAAAAAATAGTTTTTTTAATTATCACAGTGTAAATAATATTTGGTCGTTCTGTACATGGGAAATAACTTAGAATAGTACATTGCAATACTATAATAGGTATGTGTTTATGTTAGCCTAATTTCCGAAATCCCGGTAAATTTACTAACAAAAGTAAAAAATAAATTGAGTCCGCCTCCATACCATTCAACTACCTACGCCAACGCCGAAGTTTAGGTAAATAGGCGCAGGAATATCCGATGCCTGGATGTAGTTTACAGTGGGTACCTTATTTCTACTTTGGTTGATAGGCTACGGGTCATTCATAGCAATGGCAATCCCATTGCTATGAATGAAGGACCCGTAACCTATTTGCGTTGAAAAATTAAATATACCAAACCTGACCTTTTTTTGCCAACTGTGCGTTTTCATGTTGGCAATTGAAATAACGATAAATTAGTAAAGATTTTACAAGGTCGCTTTGGATAACATCAGCTATTTCGATAAACTTATCGGTTCGATTAAACTTTTCACCCTGTATATTTTTCAAACTTACAGGTAAGGGTCTACCGTTTTATATTGTTTTGTTGTATAGCTAATACCGGGATATCTGTATTGACTCATACAACCCAAGTAACACAAAACAGCTGTATAAGAGCTGCAGCTGAGCAGCTATATATCAATGTTAAAAGCGGAATAATTTTGCTGCACGTACCGAGTACAGTGGCGATGGCTTGACAGTGCCCTCGGCTAAGAACTCGGTTCGTGAGAACGGTGTGCTCGGCCCAGTACGGGAAGAAACGTACTGGACCGAGCACTGTCTCGCCACAGTACTCGTTACATGTAACAAGACCTTAAGTGGGGTAGATTCTCAACACACCGTGATTTATGACGGACGGCCACCGGCCGACGTATCCCCACTCGCCCGGTGCAATGACGCGGGGTAATTGACAACATTTCATTTTAAGAACACTTCAAGATGTATAATACGATTCGAAAGCATTTTGCCTCCTGAGCAGTACACTATTTTTATATATTGCTTAATATAAAAAATACAAAAGAATAAAAAAATATATTCTCATTTTACCAGTTCTACGGCACAATAGATGAAATGCCAGTGCCTTTTGCCACAATCGCGATAAGACTAAAGTAATGGTCTATTCTGCCGTAGAACTGTAGTTACGCCCTTTTAGAATAAGTAAAAATTAATATATTAATCATAAATTAAATACAAACCCTCGTGAAACGAATAAACTATCAGCGTATTCGTCTTTTCAAACCAAATACAGAGAACCAATAAAACTAAAGGCTAAAAAAAATGAAAGGTTGTCAATTCTAGCACTTCGCACAACAGCTCCTTCCTTGACTAACACGTGGTTTCAGGAAGCACAGCGCTTATGTATAGTGATTAGAGCTTTTAATACTGGTATTTTTAGTAAATACCAGTGGCGTGGCGTAAAAGATATCCTTGTGTAAGCCGGTGCAGATTTGACGTACATTTTGCTTAAGAGCTATTGCTCAAATGCCTGATATTGAGCAAGCCGGTAGCAATCCAGTTCTTTGAACGCCACGCTACTGGTACATGCGTACCTATAATACTGGGATCCCAGTATTGCCCATACAAATAATACCTGTATTGGAATTTGGAACTATTGGAACTAATAGCGATCCGCGATAGTTGAACAAAAATATGATATAGGTATTTAACAATTTACTTTATTGCACAATAATAATAAGTACAATAGGCGGACTTAAAGCCTTAGATCCCCAAATTATGATAATTTATGGTTTTTAGAGTGTCGTGTCATAAACATAAGTATAAAATAAATATATCGTATGCGGTATGATGAGGACGTGGGGGTAGATTCTCAACGCGCCGTGATTTATAACGAACGGCCACTGCTCGACGTAGATCCCATTTATCCGAAGCGAGACTGGTATACGAATCGCATTACATTGCGGGCTAGATAGCCCTAGACAGGTACGATGAGTTCAATCGACCGATTCCACGCTGCAATGAAATGAAACTCGCGTTCTCACCCCGTCTAAATAGGACCTTATCCTCACATAGCTCGGCCGGTGCAATGACGCGGGGTGATTCCGGCATTTCGCACAATCAGCTCTTTCCTTGACTGACACGTCGTTTCCTGTGTGCGTTAATGCATGGCAATCCGTGATAGTGTAGGAAATATTATTCGCCCTTATCCGTACGGTCTCTGTCGGTTGAATAAGCTCGCCCAAAGTATATTCGTCTATCTTCAGAAAAATGTTCTGAGTTTAAGTGATTTCAGTCAGTTTAAAAAAGCATTATATTTTTTTCTAATAAACAAAGCAACTACTATTCCGTCGAAGAATTTTTAACGGATTAAAAATTCTTCGACGGAATAGTAGGCTTTGGTTTTTAGAAAAATAGTGTATAGGCCTGTCCGAAACACAATATAGCTTTAAAGCTGTGCTTTAAGTTTGCTTGTGATTAACTATGCATGTTGCACGTGACTGTAGCTACAGTGTTTTAATTGCCATTTGGCAAAGCATAGTGATACTCGTATATAAAAGTTTAATAGTATACCTATGTTTCACAAATAAAGTATTTGTATTTGTATCTGTTTATTGCGACGAACAGTCATGCTGGCGTTTGGGCCTGACTGTCCAGCAGCCAAATAGACTGATGATGATGGTGATGAAAATACTAGATGTATTGCACTACAAGCGTTACCTTTCAAACCGTTGTTTAAAATACGTAGTGTTGACGTACTATCGCATGCGTATTTTGAGCACCGATTTTGACGGCACGCGTCAAAAACGTGATGCATGTTGATACGTCAATGCGTTTACGGTTCGTCAACGTCTTTTAAGCAGCGGTGCGCAAAGCATGCGTTAAAAACGTGACGCCTGAGGCACGTCACTGCGTATACGGTGCGTCAACGTCGTTTGACCAGCGTTTTGGTTGTAGCTTTACCGCATAAAGATGTTCACAAGCAGAATTCGCGTTACATTACATTACAGTGCACGGTACACTCATCTAGACCCGGCTTTATGTACTACGTATCTACTTTGAAAAAGCAATGTTCCAGA
The DNA here is from genome assembly GCA_947034925.1 of Eudemis profundana. Taxonomy (NCBI): domain Eukaryota; kingdom Metazoa; phylum Arthropoda; class Insecta; order Lepidoptera; family Tortricidae; genus Eudemis; species Eudemis profundana. The sequence continues at coordinate 17,734,385 of OX344808.1, read as the reverse complement.
CAGCTATTGTGTAGCGCAGCCATCGCAACAAGCAAAATTTTCCAGACAAACTCTAGGTATCGAAGTTACGAACTATTTGCCATAGTATCGCAACGTTCCCAACTTGCAGTTTTGAAGCCTCCAAAACTTGCTGAACTAGCGGAATGAATATGAAAAGGGAAAAGTAAACACGTGGGAGTTATAACAAGCGTCGGAAGTCGGTTAACTTGGCAACAAACTTGGTAATGAGGTATCCCCCAACTCGGGCCCACAAACACCATGGCACAAAAGTAGTAAGCAACAAGGTTTCCTAATAACATACGCTGTTTAAGAAGTAAGTAAGAAAAATGTTTATGAACCGTGCAGTCAATATTTTTTTACGATTGGTTTGCTTTGGAGTTTGGTCTTACCTGATGGACAGCGGAGACAAGATCTACGATGAAGCACGCTTACCAAGAAGGTGCCTATTCACTTTTACCTTAAAAAATCCTTATTCGCTTTAGATGTCGACAGACCCACAACCGTATGCTACGGTTGGCATTAAAAAGGTGTAACATCCAAAGCGCTACATAGGTATATCGCAACATAATATGGTATAAAATTTAAGGAGTTACGACACGCTGCTCAAAAACACAAAATACGCTGACAATGCTTTTACGCAATCAAATGTTTCTAGAAAACGTGACGCCATCGAAGTATCGCAGCGTATACGCGTACACGCAGCGTCAAACTTCGGTTTGATTCATCTTTTACGCGTTGAAAAAGAAGAATCCTTCCTTATTTCCCGCAACATAATAAACCATTTCTCCATAACCCCTTTCCAATTCTAAGAGCATCCTATTTACCCCGATCTCCCCTCCGAATCTGTGTTCCGATTAAGCGAGCGCTGCTCGAGATGCATTAAAAGGGGAAAAAGGGGAGCTAACGACTGAGAACTCATTATGACCATTGAACACTCCGCAAACTAGCCGCTTCCCGTTGCTTTGTTCGTGTTGGGGAAACTTGATTAGAGCTTACCTTTATCACAGACACTATTACTTCATAATTAGGGGCATTCCACGAAAACGTCTACTTTGACGGGCATGTGACGGTTATGGCAGCTACCTTAAAAACAAATAAAAAGTCCTAAATGACATTATCAATTCAGAAACCAAGTTATAAAATATTGACATACCAAAAATGTACTTCCTGACTTCGTTAGAAGTATGAAAAAAATGGCGTCACGTGCCCGACATTCTGGTGGAATGCCCCATTACATCCCTATAAATAAAGTTAATTATAATCTATTCACACATTAATATAATAAAATCGTAGAAAAACTGTGTTTGTAATTTTTTTTATTTTTTCCAAAAAAGTAACTGAGGAATGATAGAAATAAGTAAAAGACGTATTTAAATAAATCGTTTTTTCAATTTTAGGGTCCCGTACCTCAAAAGGAAAAACGGACCTCTTATAAGATCACTTTGTTGTCCGTCTGTTTGTCCACCTGTCAATTCCCTTTATCTCGGGAACGTATCGAGTTGAAACTAAAACCATACACTCTAAAAAAAAATTGGTTGCTCCTAACAAGATTGTGATAGTTAGAATCAAGCATCTTGATTCCATACGAGCCTAACAAGACGTTAGATGCATCAACTAAGATGATATTGATTGTTTATCATAGTTCAATTAACCATGTTCTGATTTGATTCAACAAACATTGGTGTATAAGGTAACTAATTAAACATGATCGAATCATACAAAGAAGAAAATAATGATAGAAACAAGGAATATGTTTGTTAAAATTATCAAGATTCTAGATTGTTGTTTTAATCACCAATGAACTTGCTGTTTTAATTAATCGGCTTTCGTTGATATGTTTAATATCTTGTTTGTTTTATTCAAGTTAACGCCAACAAAGAGAAAATCTCTCTTGGTAGGCTCTGATTTTTTAGAGTGTATGTCACCACTAGTAAGATATTTTCTCATGTTTCTGATGTTTCCATCCACACTGCACAAAATGATAATAATAATCACTACGTTACAGAATCTTCAATAAAAGTATGTGTAATATGTAATAATGTAATATAAGATAAATAAATATATCACGAATCCGCCTATAAGAGGTCAATGCTCGAAGCGAGCGACAACGATTCCCAACCCTTGCAAAGAAAGGCAAAACAAGGTGATAAATCAGAGAAGTTTCCGGGCGTCGCATAAGCCGCAGAGCAACACCGCATATTCATATCAGCCAGATTTCGCTAAGTTGATCGGTGATTCAGTGAAGTTAGAAATGTAAACAAAACAAAAGGAGTTTTCTGTCTTTTGTCATCGATGTTAGGAGTTATTTTTATATCAAAGATTCAAGGCAAAGTGGCATGGGAATTCCGACAAAGTGGTCTGACATCATAAGAAATGCTTGTGGTACCATGCAGAGGGCAGCCCATATAGCCCTTGACCGCGTTATGTGGAGGGACATTACTGTTGGTCACGATCCTCAGAACTGAGGAAACGACAGAAAAGAAGTTCAAGGCAAAACATGGGCAGCTTATACCTAATGTTTAACGTGTTTTTAAAAAATGCATTAAAATAAGACTAAATGGCTAAATGGAACACCCAAGGAAATGGAACGTATAGCAATTTAATCGTCTTCTTAATTTGTTTGTATTGGTTCGTCATCAGCCGTGTGATCGCGTCGCATCGGAAAACAGTAACACGACCAATTTCAAAATAATGTTCCTGCTCAAAACATTCAAATGCCTAGAGTATAGGTCAATTTGTAAGCAATAGCGCGTCACCAGGTAATAGTACATGAAAAGTAATTTTTTGGTCAGCCGTTATTAAAATTGATCCGCAAAAAAAATAAGCAGTTAAATCATTTGGGCAGCATACAAAGCTTTGGCTGGCAATAAATAAAAATCGGGCGGCAACTCTTGTTCAGCAAACAATTTAAAAACGGTTAACATTTTAACCAAAATTAATCTGCTTTTTTTATCATTTGGCTGCCTAATAACCAGTCGAGCTGCAAAATAATAACTTGGGCAGCAAGATTTTACAATTGGTCAGCAGAGAGTTTAATTGAGATATACAGGGTGTCACTGTGATATATACTAGGTGTCACTGTTATAAATACAGGGTGTCACTGCGTTATTTATATACAGGGTGTCACTGTAATGTATACAGGATGTCACTGTGATATATACAGAATGTCATTGTGATATATAAAGGGTGCCATTGTGTTATATACAGGGTGTCACTGTGATAGATACAGGATGTCACTGTCGAAAACATGTCTGTAAGCAATTTAATTGAGATATACAGGGTGTCACTGTGATATCACTATACAGGGTGTCACTGTGATAGATTCAAGATGTCACTGTGATATATACAGAGTCTCACTGTGTTATACAGGGTGTCCAGTAATTAATAGCCAATCTTCCAACCACTGAGAGGGCACCTTAGGCTGGTTCAGAAAATCGACTTTTAGGTTTAGTAAAAGTCCCTTGGTTTTAAAATATTTTTACTGGCTATTAATTACTGGACACCCTGTATACAGGGTGTTACTGTAATGTATACAGGGTGTCACTGTAATGTATACAGGGTGTCACTGTGTTATATACAGAGTGTCGCTGTGATAGATACAGGATATCACTGTGATATATACAGTGTCACTCCCAAAAATAGGTAGGATAGGGTTATTTTTTTAATGGCCCTAAAAACGAAACGGCTCCTAAAAATAGGTAGGTTAGGATTATTTTTTTTTGATGACCCTAAAAACGAAACGGCACCCAAACATAGGTAGTTTAGGGTTATTTTTTTTGATGACCCTAAAAACGAAACGGTTCCCAAAAATAGGTAGGTTAGGGTTATTTTTTTTTGATGACCCTAAAAACGAAACGGCTCCCAAAAATAGGTAGGTTAGGGTTTTTTTTTTTTGATGACCCTAAAAACGAAACGGCTCTCAAAAATAGGTAGGTTAGGGTTATATTTTTTGATTATATATCACAGTGACACCCTGTATATATCACAGTGACATCCTGTATCTATCACAGTTACACCCTGTATATAACACAGTGACACCCTGTATATATCACAGTGACACCCAGTATATATCACAGTGACACCCAGTATATATCACAGTGACACCCTGTATATATTACAGCGACACCCTGTATATATCACAGTGACATCCTATATCTATCACAGTTACACCCTGTATATAACACAGTGACACCCTGTATATATCACAGTGACACCCAGTATATATCACAGTGACACCCTGTATATATTACAGTGACACCTGCTACTTGACAGCTGACAATTACCGTATGACAAAATACGCACACGATTGGCGACAGAATAGTTGCGCCCATTTTGTGAATGACCAGTTAGGTTTTATTGCCCCCTTTTTTTTGAGGAACAAAATGAAATATTTTGCTTACCTACTGATTGCTTACCAAAATTTGATTAACCGTAGATCGCTTAATGCAGCTCAAATATTTAATTTGCTGACCAAAATAATTTAGAGCAGTTCAGTATATCATTAATTGCAGCCTGATTTATAAATGTTTGCTAACCATAAGTTGCTTACCAACTAGCTATTTTGGCTGACCAATTTCTGCTGACCAAAATATGAATATTTTGCTGATCGATTAAATGATACCCATAGTACATTGTGTATCTAGCGCGATCAGGAAGGAATTACAAACGAGTGTTTGTTAGAAGCCCGAGGTGAAGCCGAGGGTTTTAATAACACGAGTTTGTAATTCCTTTACCACCCATGGCACACACAATGTTTTTCATCACACTTGCTCGAAAATGGTGTCATTACACGTAGGTTTTGCGGGCCGTAAATGACCTATTACGCCCTATGGCGTAGTGGTTTTCTTTTTAAATTTGAAACGCTGGTTCTGTTTTACTCTTATTTGTCATGTTCAAAGGAAACGCCAACGTACTTTTTTAACTTTTATTACTGAAATATTTATTTAAAGAGAACTGTTATTGCAAATACATGTGAACACATATTTCTGTAACATTAATTAAATGTTTAAATAGTGCATTTCAGTATTTTGCAAAAATAAAATCAACCATTTTTAGTATTTTATGCAACAGTTGTATAAGAAGATTCAAAAAATGCGAATTGCGTGAGTTGCGATACGAGCCGCGAATGCGGCGAGTATCGCAAATAGAGACGCAATGAGCATTTTTTGACTTAATTATACAACGTTGCATACAATACTTTTTCTACGACAGGTTTTAAAATATAAAATACAAACAAGGCATAACCTGCAAAGAAGGCAAATATGACGTATGACTGTCAGTATGTGTCTATGGTAAACTTTTTATTTTTTAAATGAAGTTGACACGCAGTGAATATATTAAAAATACTTTTGTTTTTATGTTGGCATCAATGAATTTAGTTCAGAAAGTTTAGTTTTTCTTAAAAGCCGTAGGATTTTAATTGTTTGTTAAGTTGGTAGTTGTGCATTTTTACCGTAAAGTTAAAATTGAGCGCTTAATCCTTGACCTAAGTTTAACCTAGATTTAGAAGTCTGTGGTTGCTAGCAATAACGTAAAGTGGCTATAACGACACTAGTGCTGTTATGGGGAATAGAGTATAGACTTCTCTGAACTCATATTATGTATGTTCTTATATTAGTGTTCGTGACCAAGTATAAGACAGATAACAGTACAGGAGTAGAAAAAAGTCTTTACCGCTATGGTTTCCGAACGTGACGTGAATTCGCATTGTCTATGGATAATGTCACTAATGTCACTGTCAGTTTTACAATTTTATTTAGGGTAAGGTTATTTTAATCAGATTTCCTCACAAGTGTGATGAAAAACATTGTGTGTGCCACGGGCGGTAAAGGAATTACAAACTCGTGTTATTAAAGCCCTCGGCTTCACCTCGGCCTTGTAACAAACACTCGTTTGTAATTCCTTACTTACCACCCTTGATACACAATGTACTATTTCATACCACTTGTGAGAAAATCTAAATAAATAACCTTACTAATCCACCCAGTATGAGAAGAACATTTTAAAACAGAAGGTGACATAAATCCATAGATAATGCGAATGTTAAGTCACGTTCGAAAACCATAGCGGTAAAGACCTAAAATGGGCATTTTATAAACACATTCATACAATACAAATTTAAAAAAAAAAACATAACGCCCTAGGGCGTAATAGGTAATTTACGGCCCGCAGAACCTACGTGTAACAACACCATTTCCGAGCAAGTGTGATGAAAAACTGTCTTATGCGCCTAATGTAATATCTTTATAACGTATGTTTGATGAGTAAATAATGTGATTTTGGTGTAGTAAGCCTAACCAGAATTTATTTTCCGATTCAAGAATGATATAATGATTTAACAGGCAGACGAACCTAAGTCAATTAATATTTTTGACATAAATCCGTTCAGGCTGACGATAAACCTTTGAGATAAACCTTAATTACCAACGTTTACTATAAACAGCCTTCATAAGAAAGGTATCGCCATTAGTTACTGTCGGCCCGCAACCAGCGAGATATTGATATTTGGCCCTTATGATAAATGGTCCCACCGCCGCCCGCCGAGCATCGAAAATGGCGTATATTTTGTCGATACTCGCTCAACGCGACCTAGTATTTGTCACCGAGTATTTTTGCCAAGGAATAGAGTGATTTGTCTTTGGAAGTAGGTTTTTAGAAATGGCTGTGAATGGAGGATTATTGGATTATGCTTTAAGTATGGGAAGGATAGAAAAAACCAAAAGTAAGGTGTTAACACTTAAAGATTGTAAAGTTGTTATAAAAGGCAAAAAATATAGTTCAAAAACTGTCGCATAAATTATGCAAATTATTAAGGGATACAATTATTGAGCATAAATTCAGCGGACCAGAAAGACTATTTCCTTAAATAATTCCCATGATAAGTTAACCAAATTTACCCAGCGAATTACCATTTACTTGCATAACAACACTTGATGTTAAGAACCTTAAAGCCCATTCGGCAATCCCATCTTCGACAGCACAATCATAAAACAGCCTTTACATCCGCTGTCTCTCAAAAACCCTAACCCTTTACAAAATGATGTCAAGGAATATCCCTTAAACGTTCACAAAGTGCCACTTAACGCCTCTTCTATACTGTAATTGGATACTTGCATTACCCTTTGACAGGTTGAGTAGACGTCAATTATGCGGCGCTTTGTATAATGGTATCCTGAGTTTGCCTCTCCGAGGCTCATCTAAATGGGGGCAGAAAGGGTTATGAGTGACACTTCATTTTTTTGTTAGTGCTAAATTTGGTCGGACGCTTCGCGATCGAGCGTCATTTTTCTGAAGGGAGAACGTTTTGGATGACGTGACGTGACAATGAACAGCACAAAATATACGAGCACATGATCATGTTATATTAGTATCTGTTGTAGTTGGTGATAATTTTCTGGATTTGAATAATTTTAATCGTGCTGAGCAAGGATAACAATTCAAACGACATTCAAAGTGATGCTCCGCATTGTATAATTTTTAAACTTTTCTTTAAAAAAAATCTTTAAAGAACAGCGTGTGTTCATGATATAACGCGAACATTATCTGTAAGTCTGCAAATAACGTCGACTAAAATTGGTCTAGCCGAAGAAAAATACTTTTACGTGTCCCAGAATCGTGTTTATTTAATCTTTTTCGCCCGTTGAGTTGACATATTGCCGACAAAATGTATGTTGGAATATTTCCAACACGAGGACATTAACGGTAGTTCACAAGGGCAACGTACGGACGTACATGTCGCTTGCATGTGCTTGTTACAAGATGAAAGATTTCGGAATATTGGGAGAACAGCGTCATACAAATCCAATCCTAACTTCCAAACTAACATTATAAATGCGAAAGCAACTCTGGCTGTCTGTCACCTTTTCTCCCTTAAACTGTTGAATCGGCTTAGATGAACTTTGGCAAGGATATAGTGAGACCCTGGAATAGATATAATCACAGTAATATTATAAATGTGAAAGTGTGAAGATGTTTGGATGTTAGTTACTAAATAACAGGGTAAGAACTGGATGGATTGAGCTGAAATTTGGGATGCAAGTAGACCAAGTCCCGGATTTAAACATAGAATACTTTTCATCTCGATAAATAGTTACCTTGGGACAGTAACGGTACCACGCGGACGAAGCCGCGGGTTAATGCTAGTCGTACATAAATGTGGGATACGTTAACGTATATGTAGGATAAATCCCAAATTATACTACTTACTACTTCAAAGACAATCAAACTAAGGTTCGGCCAACAATCACGAACACATCCAAAGGCACACAACAGAAACATTGTTTCTTCAACATCTTTAATATCATGTGAAACGAGATACCGCTGTCAGAAAAACCGCTGTTATTTGAAAAAAGGAAAAGATAAAAGATGCCATCTTGAAAATCAATTGAGTATTGAGTTACGTTTATCAATCGAGTTCTATTTTTAAGCTGTACTATGAACACAGACTGAACCAAATCAATAGCACGATAATTCGTTTATCGGCAAGCGAAATCATTTATAATGATTTGTTTAATTGGAAGAAAGATACGAGTAAGTGACATTAAGATCACCTTTTGTAATTAATATACAGTTAGATAGAGACAATTATTTACTTTCGATCTCACTTGTTACATTGCCACAGTTTCACGCTGTATTATTCTATTGCGAATTATGGCGTCCACCCAATGTCATATTTTTTATACAACTAGGGTGGCAAACAAGCATACGGCCTGCCTGATGGTAACCAGACACCTCAGCCTAATGACATATAAAAATGGCTATGTAAAATAGTATATTACACACTCAATAATAACATAACCCGGACTGCAGTTGTTTGTGGCCCAAGCTATAGGCGAGGGCAATAAATATGCGATCTGAGGCTTTCTTTATTACCTCACGTCTTTCTTTATTACCTCACGTGGTAAGTACAAAATTTAACGTCTTCCCCAGGCCAAAAGATGAGATTTTCCGCACGCGTAGCGTGTGGTAATTGCCACTTAATGGCCAGGTGTGACGTAAAATAACATACTATCTTGGCGAAAGAACTATACGATTCTACCGTAACAAACCTTACAGTTCAAAACTCGATCATACATAATGTGACTGCAATTTCAGATTGCATATGTTTTAAAGTTTAAATGGAAAACGCGGACCAGCGCAAACAAGTTGCTTTGTGTTCATTTAAATTCGCTTTGCGCACAATTTCACATTAAAAGTTGAAATAACTATAACGGGGAATGTCCATGTTAATATTAACTTGGTTTGGTCAGTTTTGATATAAGGTATAAATATGAATAAAAACTTGCAACTATTGAGTTCGTATCTGTCAGACCTACGAGTAGAAACAGTATGTATTTAAAACACTACAACATTACTACTAAGCTAAAAGTGGAAGCTTTTTAAATGTTTAAATATAGATTTTCTTATTACTTACCTTTGTATCATACTCTATACATATATAAAATAGTTTCGTGACTAAGGTACTGGATAGAAGACGTAACGTTCGGAATGCAATTAATCTTAAGGGGACGTAAATGTGTACCTACAAAAAAGATTTTTGCACTTCCAACCCATAAAGAGTTGAAACGAGAGATGAAAGTTTGTATAAAAATCGGAATTCACGCTTACGAAGGCGAGGCAGCGCAAATAATTTCGTGACTAGTGACGGATATATTTTAAAACTTACGAGTATGTAATATTAGTTACTTATAACCATCATTATCATCACAGCCTGTATCAGTCCACTGCTGGACATAAGCCTCTTCCATGGCACGCCACATCGTCAGCTTTCGTCCTCCAGTCACCACCTAGTGCCCTTCGAATATCGTCACTCCACCTTGTTGCAGGGCGCCTAACACTACGCTTTCCGATTCAATACAAAACAAACCCCGACAATTACCCCCCAAAGCCGATTCTCAACTTTTTATCTTCATTTATTTGCCTTCATGTTCATTCCATTCCACATTTCAGTGGGAAACTGCAGCTGCAAACATTTGCTGCTAATAAAAGTATGAACTATTAACTAGCGATTCAATGCGATGTTATTCCTATACCATTGCCGAAGTTTCACTACATTTGGAGCGCAAACTACGAATAAATATGTCTAACAGCGAGCGGTGTAACGTGAAAGAGGTCAGCGAGTAGGAAAAAATATAACAGTTGGGTCATTCCATCGTTTCGGGTGTTACACTTGAACTCGTAAAATAAGGTTTTGTTCAATGTTCTATTATAAGGACCTAGAGGTTATAACTTTGAATCATCTACTATTTTGATAATATTTTCTTTTCCTCAATAACAATAATTAAAGTGTAAGGACAATAACGAGAAAATCACTGAAAAGTAGCTGTTTCGGGTGTTACACGAATTGGCCTATACCTTCTGACCATTAGTCCCAAAATGCATAATTCAGCGAATTTTCTTAAGTAACCTGTAGTTTTATTCATAACAAGTCATAGTATAGCTTTTTTAGTCTACTAAAATGCTAAAATAACCCTCAATGTCGCTTTAAAATTATTTTTTATGAATTTAAGTACCTGTTTCGGGTGTTACTAATGGTTCGTTTCGGGTGTTACGAGTACAAAAATAAAACCGATTAGTTCAAAATTTTGAAACATTTTATTAAAATTATCGTATTTATAATACTACGTATTAAGAAAAATAGCAGCAAAATGCTGAATTACTAAAAAATACATGAATATTTAACAATAAATTAACTTTTTCTCGAAGGCATCAATTTTCGTTGAGAATTCGCGTCGCGAGTAGTAGGTGCCATCATTTTCTACGTATGAAGTAGGACTAGGTAATACGGAAATTATGTCCTTATAACGCACATAACTCAAGTCCTTATTGTCAGGTCTGAACGTAGATGCGTTATCATCAACAACTTTCTGTTTTATCACTTTTAAACCAGTTTCAGGGTCTCTTACCGTTTTACAGTCTTTCCTCCCGGGGGCTTGACGACTAACATCATTCCTGTAAAAAAATCTTTTACTGCACTCTGTGTCTCCATAGAAAGTTTAGGGCCCTTATTTTTGAAAAACTGAGAAGATCCTCCTAACACGTCAGTTATCACTTTCTGGATAACAGCAGCCTTCTTTGTTGGCGAAACGGGGAGAGATTTTTTTACCTTTTTGACAGCTTTTGAAAACGTTTGCAATCAGTTGTAAGACTCTATTGAAGAATCACAATTTACAACTGCATTTTTTTTTTGTTTTCCCTATGTGCTCGTACTCTTTCACGCACTTTTAAACGATGTTTCATTTTGAGATCTTCTGTACATAGTTCTTCTTTCTTCTTTTTCCGTCTAATAGCATCCCTTTCACTCTCTTTGCATAAATATTAAGCATATTTGACGGGATCATTCTTTCTGTTTTCCCTTAGCTTTGATAACCGATCTTTTGTTGACGATCCCATGATGATATGTTCAAAAATACAATTACCACAATAATACACACCATTGCGTTATGAAACGGACGGTATAAACCCAAGTTAGTATGTGAAATCAGTTTAAGGTAAGCTTACATCAATGTAGCGCCCGAAACGTTTCGGGTGTTACACAACTTCAACCTTTAAAACATACAACTAAAGCATACGCTAAAACAAAAATTATCACACATTTGAATAGGCCCACATAACAACCTTACTTTGACAAAACATGCTAGGCTACAGTTTATTAAGCGATAACTTACACAAACTATTATCTCTTTTTCGTTTCGGGTGTTACATCGAGACAACAGCTTAGAATACTCTTCTAAAAACTGATTAATTCATGCTTTTAAATATGTTTTAAGACGAATAATATAAATACACTAGCTGAAAACCCGGCTTCGCCCGGGTAAAATGTAAAAAATTACAAACCCCATTTAACCCTTTCACCTCTTTAGAAATAGCATTACCAAGAATCTCTTCAATTAGGTACATTTTGATATTTAGCTTTCGAAGCCTTTTATTTTTAACCGACATCTAAATAAAGTGGGTTCTCTATGTAGTTATGCTTTGTTGAAATTAAGGGAACTTCACGAACATTTAATGTATTAGGTATGTAATTTACATACTAAGTTTTACTTTCAAATATCTGAAATAACAGATTCCTATTCATAATTTAACCCCTTTTGGAGCAAAATCCCATTTTTTAAGTCTAATTATTAGTGTCCCACTGAAGGTCAAATCTATCCCGCTTACAATGGTTCTGGTCTAAAGGACCAGCCGTTAAAAAATACGTCTAGGTTGTCTTGCCATTTTCACCGTGGCATGCTACGTCCTCGCCACCCAGCCTGTACCTCGGTCTCACCCCAACCCAACATGGTCTAATTTTTAAATTTAAGCCCTCGTCCTTGAATTACAAAATATGGCAGCCGTCCCGGTCCCGAGCTTACTTTGGACAGCCGTTAACAAATACATTCAGGTCGTCCCACCATCTTCGCTGCGGCCTGTTCTAGCATCGTCGGAGTGGCCATATAGTTAAGGTGGTGTTTTCAGTTTTCCTAGCCGCCGCGGGGCCCGCACGGGCCTGGCCCCCGGCTTTGTTGTTATTGGGCCCCGGATTCGTGGGGAGTCAGGGAGCCCAGTCCATTCAACATGTCACATCCACTTCGAAGCCAGTTTAGCCCCCCTATGTGGATACATACTACAGACGTAGCCGGCCTAGTCTTACTTCAACCTAAGGGGTAAGCATCTACATCAGGGGTCTCCAAACTTTTTTCCCAGACGGCCATACAGCACCTTTGAAAATGACGCGCGGGCCACATTACATGGTCGACTTGGAGTTAAGTATAATATTTTTCGTCCTGGGGGGAGCGGGGGGGGGGGGGGGGGCTCTGTGTCTCACATCTGTAGGTACTTTACTGTGCAGGCAGGAGGCTTCTGTACGCGACCCCTGATCTACATCATCAATGCAGATTGTGGTGCGCAGCGTGGCGCTCCGAACTCTGTCAGTTTTTTTCACTCCCAGCTTACTACGTTCCTGATTGTGATTGCTGCGTGCGTGATTTGACAAACCTTAAATTTTGTCTTATTAATTTTACCATGTTCTTCAAAAACTACGGAATCATCTTATGGAGGGAAAATTAACCGGCATTGTTGCTCCCCGTAGGTAGAAAATAAGTTTTTGTAAACCATATTTGAACGTTCTTATTCCTACCTCAAACATTAAAAACTCGTAAGTAGAGTCTGTGCGGAAAGAGAATAGGATTAATTTTGGGGGGCGCTGTAATGCTTTTCTACCGTATTTTCTGTTCTGTGGCCATACTGGTTAGGTTAGTTCCGTTTTTCGCCACGCCTATTCTCTTTCCGCATAGACTCTAGATGCGTGAATAGTTTAAGAAAAACTGTATGGCGGTTAGTTTAGTAGAAGCAAATAAATAAGTGCTACGATTTTTCCAAATTTAAACAAAAAAACTGTGCAAGTTAGGAAAACCGTTTTTTTTTAATAATATTTAGGATGATATTAATAATTGACAATTATTACAGATTCTTCTGTTCAGTAACTTCGAAGATATGTATTAATAATGCAAGGAGGGGATTGGTATTTCATTGAACTTTTTTCGTCCTAAATCAAAAAGTATATGCTTAACAAAAAAACTAAGAATGGTATTGGAATCTACAAATAAACTCCATTCGTTTGATACCCCACTTAATACAATAGCACAACTTGAAATTTTCGACCGCCCATTTCGGCCTCTAAAAAAAGTAAAAAAGATATAAGAGATTTTTTACGCCCAGGTTAGCGACTTTTAAAACTATTCCAAATTTCAAATCGATTGCAGCAATAGTTTGAGGTATCTGACTGTGAGAGACGGACAGACAGACAGAGTCGCACCATAAGGGTTCCTTTTTTACCATTTTGATACGGAACCCTAAAAACATTCAGACCCGCATCCTCAAGTTTATCTTTATTATGGTCGAATATTTCAAACGCCTGGTTAATTTTTTGTTTTTACCTAAATGATAAACATTTATTTTCACATTTCTATCTTTGTACCAAAAACGGGTATAATTTAATTTGTTTTTTAGTCAAATAAATTTAAGAAAACTTAAAAAGCTACCTACAGAGTTTCGCCGTAACTTACCACTTCTTCTCACCTTCAGAGGGATTAAAAACAAATGTGCCCATTCCTTTTTTTTCGTTTAGAAATTTATTTGACACCTTCGCCCACGTTTGTTACTTTTTCTTGGGTTATGTGTCAATAATATTGTACAATATTAATATATTATTTTTCAGTTATGTTAGTAACTTATTAATATTTTTCCGTTTAAAGATTGTTTTCTTTGAAATAAAATTAAGGAAACGTATGATTTTTCTAATTAAAATAAAAAACGGTTTTCTTACCCATGTCAAGTATGTACAGCCGCGCCGGCAGTTATAGTCGCATGCTACGGACTCCTGCACTAAACTGTGACAATTTCCGAACGAACTCGAATTGACGCAAACAAACATGGCCGACTGTTTTTGGCATTATTCGAATTATTTTACATCTTCATACGCTAATTTCTCCATTATACGAATTTTGCGGATATAAGTTGTCGACTCGAAAGTGTTATTTTTTTACGCTCTATTTTTTGAGACGCTTTTCGTTCACGGTTACCGTAGGCCCCGGCTAAATTATTAATATAGATTATCTTACCTCAAATGACCGCTGGAAAGTTGTGACAGTTCACTGCTACTTTCTTTTTAATTAGATTTGCCATATATTGGCTTACAAAGCACTTTGACGACTATGATTCAAACGTTACATTCAAGTACACGGAAAAACATGAAAAAATAAATATTTTTTTAATTTTCTTTCTGATCATTGAGGTTGGGTATGTTTTTTATAGAAATAGATTAGAATTGTCTTGTTAAACCAATAATAGTTTTTGAGCCCTTAGTAACTTTTATTATGGAATGACCCAGTTCTAACATTTGGAGGAAATCAAGTTAAATAAAAAACGAGACTGAACCATTTTTTAAGACACTTCTATTAAATATAAACAAGACCTTAAATAAACGGATACCTACAGTTTGTGCAGAAATAAATAAAAAAAAAAAGTTTTACTTCTCTCGATGTACACTCGCCATATTTTTCAAAACGCTAGAAGAGTCAGTCTTATGAAAGTATTCTTGCGAACTCTCGTTAAAAGTTCCTTTAGTTTCGAAAATTCTTTACGGTATATAGCGCCATCGCCATTACGCTTAGACAGCACGCAGAATACAGACTTTTTATCGGCCAGTAGTTTAATCGGGCTTTTAATCATGTATAGGAATGCGCACATTACACCGATTACATGTTTATACTGACTAACAGCCAGACTAAACTATCGGCCAATAAAAAGTCTATATTCTGTGGTCTGTCTAACTAAAGTTACATAAAATAAAACTTGCAGGCCACTTGAATCCAGAAGGAATAGGATATAAGACCGGCTTCCGGTAGGTACTGGTAATGGATGAGTTTATCAGAATGAAGATGCGTTTATGGATATAGGCGTTGGTCAACTAAGTATAAGTGTTTAAATATGGCTTTGTAGCTGAATAAGAGCTGGCAACAGCTCCAAGTTTGGACTAAACGCCAGATAGCGCAAACGACGCCGCTCGCTGCTGACTAGTCGTTCGCAGCTCGCATTTATTCCGATACGACGTTAAACTTGCCTTGTTACCTGCACGGAACAGACCGCTGAAGGGACTGTTGTGAAGCTGAAGGTATGTGATACCTTCTAGGTAGCACCTAGTACATAATATCGGATATGGCAACAAAATGTGACATCGAAAATACCGAATTATCATAAAAAAGACAATAATTGACAAGTTTACAAATTACCGACTTTATTCATAAAATCCAGATCCAAAAAAAATTAAAGATGTTTTCAGAATACTTATAAATGATTTTTTTTACACTCCCGGATAATGAATTCGGATCATTTTCTATGAACAATTATATGGCAAGTAACCCGAATTCATGGTCCGTGGGTGTATTTAACCAACCAAAAGTGTTTCTCATATAAGTGAAATGTAAATTTCTTTTTGAGAAATAAATAATTCTTTAACCCGATTTAAACTTTCAGGGTTTTCGCTCATTATTATAATAACAAAACGGGAATTAATAAGTCCCATTTGAGAGTGTAAGAGTTGTATGGCAACTAGGAATGTGCTCAACGAAAGTATTTCTTCAGTTTCTTTTACACTTCACAAGACAAAACCGCTGCTGCGCAACAAAAGTTATTTTAAAAATGTGAATAATATCGAAAACACTAACTTCAAAAGATATTTGAAAAAGCTCAATCAACTAATAATATTTCATTCCAAGAATAACAGCAATTATGCGGAGAGAAGATTAAAAGCTATTCCGTCCAGAAATCCAGACTATCCAACACCACCTCTTTTATATCTATCGCGGTAAGCATTGTTCGAAAACTTTCCTTCGTTTCATATTATTATCCGCTTTACAAGATTCTCTTTGCACTGAAATTGTACAACTTTTGTTCATTCTGCGCAAATACTTTGCGTACTTCTTTGATGTCATAAACAGCGTTATTTTGTTCAAAGGTCTCCCTAACCACGTGTTACGTTAAATGTTATTCAGTTGCTTCTTCCCGCGGCTTTTGTTACGTGATATGAGTACATCATCCGTTTATACCACTGCTGGGCGCAGGCCTACTTTCATAGGCCGACTACCGACAGACCACTAGGCAACGCAGATAGTTAAGAAAGCGTACGAAATCTCCCATACAGTTCTGGATAAATTAGTATGACTTCCTTGTAATGGACCTTATTCCCACTTAGGCCGTAATTAGTATTATGTTCCACTAAACTTGCCTTATGCCATTACATTACAGTCTCCTGTCGACCAAGTCTGGGGCATCCTGCGCAGCGCTTACCTATGAATCCGTGGTTACCCGTAGAAAAACGCAAGTAGAATTTTAGAGATTTTCCCATTTTCCTTCTATAATTAATTTTCAGTCGTCATGACGTATGAGATAGCCTAGCATTTTTCCTCTCCAATTAGAAACTCAAACAGCGGAATCCTCGTGTATTTGAACGTTGTTAGGGTTCCGTACCAAAATGGTAAAAAAGGAACCCTTATGGTGCGACTCTGTCTGTCTGTCCGTCATTCACAGCAAGATATCTCAGGATCTACTGATGCTATTCTAATTACAAAACCTACGGCCAATGTAACCAAAGGACATCGCGTAGGCAAAATCTCTTAGTCCCCCCGCGACCGCGACTCGCGAAGGCCCGTGCGGCTCTGGACGTGATGGGATGCAACTTATATAACCGTGTTCCCACAGATATAATAAATTCGGCAACCGACACTATATTTACAAAAAAACTTAAGACGCTGTTGTTAGATATGGCGTTCTACAAAATAAATGAGTTTTTACCGAAGGATCGTTGACCCAAACGCTAATTAAGTACACATTAAATTGCCTACTAGGTATAATAAATTTATATAAAATAATATATTAAAGTTAAATATAAATGTATAATGCATGAAATAACTACTCTATACCATTGTAAAGATATGTTAAGCACACTGACTTGTAAATGAGATGTACATTTACCAATAAATGATCTGAATCTGAATCTGAATCTGAATCTATCGACTTGAAATTTGGAATAGTGTTAAAAATCGCTTACTCGAGCCTATTGGATAGAAAACAAATGTTATACCTTTTTTACTTTTTTTTTAAAGGGGTCCGAAATGGGATGTGGTAAAACAAAAGTAGAGCTATTATATCGAGTGGGATATCAAATGAAAGGGCTTAATTTGTAGATTCTAAAGCGATTTTTATTTTTTTTTCTTAATTTTGTACTTTTCGATTTATGACCAAATACGTTCAAAGAAATACCATTCCCCCCCTATTATCTTCGAAGTTACTGAACAGAAAAATCTGTAATAATTACCAATTATTAATATCATCCTAAATATTACAAGAAAAATAAAACGGTGCCGCGGCCGACCTCGCCAGCACCTGCCGCGAGGTACAGCAGGACGTCGACTCCGTAGTCAAGTGGTCGCACGATAATGGCATAGTGTTAAACGCAGATAAAACTAAACTATTAATTTTACACTCACCTTATTTAAACCCTTCTTGTTCGCCAGAGCCTACAATAGTTACGCATGACTTCTCCTGTTTCCATAATAACCTAGTTCCATGCCAATGTAAGCCGATAGAGCGTGTAAAATGCATGACTTACCTTGGCATGAAAATAGATGAAAACTTTTCATGGTCATCTCATATAGAGTATATTTGTAGTAAATTAAGAGTCCTACTTGGTAGATTTTATCATCTAAGCTATAGAGTCCCAATAAGCACCCTAAAATGTATTTATGTAGCACTAGTAGAATCCATTATAGGTTACTCTCTCGATTGCTATGGCCTCACCTTTAAAACAAATTTGGAGAAAATAGAAAAATTGCAGATTAGATTCCTCAAGTTATTAGTAAACAATAAGACTAAAAATAAATATAAAAATGATTATTACAAGTTATTTAAGGTATGTAAAATTCTTCCGGCAACCCTAAGACACAAATACTTAATGTTAGTGAACCAACACGACAATCAAGAGAGTAACTTATCTCAAATCAGCCATAAACATGGCACGAAGTCTGTAGCTTCAGGTAAGTATGCTGTTCCCAGAGTAAGTAATTACTATGGGGACAGACTCATCGAAAAGCGCTTACCATACTTACTTAACGCCTTACCTGCGACTTCTAGGACGGAGAAAAGTAAAAATAAATTTAAAAAAACATTGTTAAAATACTACCTCGATAGTATTTAATTATTTAAATTGATTTCTGTTGAAGTACTTACCTAGTTTCTACGTATATTTTGTCAGTTCAGTACCTAATTAAGTTTTCTAATATTGTATAATAGATAGACTCACGGATCCCACAGTCAAACTGTGAAAACAGTTTTGTGGGACGATGTACCTATTATTATGTATTTACCATTTGAATAAAGATATCTATAAATAAAATAAATAATAAATGGCATCGTTTTTTAGAAATTATCAAAAATCGTACACATACTTACTTGCTCCTACCAAGGACCATTAAAACAAGAGGACTGTCGTTCTGCATACTTTGGATCGTGCCCCGACCGCAAGGGGATATATCCAGGCAAAAACTAGATGGCGCTAAAATACTAAACATTTAACGATGTTATATTTGAACAAAGAAACCTAGTACAATAACAATTAGTTCGTAAACAGCTAATAATAAATAAATTCTAACATTTGAATACTGTGTCACGCTTGCAAAGTTGAATAATTGTAAATAAGATAATTCTTATACCTACCAAGCTTATACATAGATGGCGTTGTAAATATCGGGGAACAGCTTTTTGTATGGAGAATGACAGTCCTCTTGTTTTAATGGTCCTTGCTCCTACTAAGCTAACCGCCATACCGTAAGGCCGGGGTACTTTCGCCCTGGGGGGTTAACTTTGGCCATAGGGATTAAATCGATTCAGGTTTTATTATTGCACTTAAAATACGGCACAATGCCATATGGTTGGTTTTATCTGACCGTTCATGTTTTTATGTTCAATATCAGACCTTATAGATATGAGATATGTGATTTACAAGATGGGCAAAGTTACCCTACAATTGGCCAAAGTACCCCGACCTTACGGTACAGTTTGTCTTGAACTATTCACGTGTCTACTTACAAGTTTGTACGGAACCCTCGGTGTGCGAGTCCGACTCGCACTTGACCGGTTTTTTACATGATGCAACTTAATTAAAAACCTTGCAGACAATTAAGTTTCCTAAGATACTTAAGAGTTAATTATTTAAATAAACAAAGAGGCCACGGCGCTGGTACATTTAATACAATGTTGTTGAATTTCGCCTCACATTTGGTACTTTCTGCATTATTCAAATTTCGTTGCACTAAAACGAGATTGCATGTAACACGCCAGTTGCAAGTTGTGGGAAATTTTCAATTTAATTGTACATTTTATTGTTTTTATTCTACTTTTTTGCGGGAAACCTTCGTCCAGACCTTAAAAGTATCTAAGAAGGAACATCTACTTGAAATAATATCCGTACCTAAGAAGCATAACACTGCAAGTGCTATTGTTTTCCATACTTACTTACTTTACTTACTTACAGTGTTATGCCTCTCAGGTATTATCGGCGGATATTTAAGTATTGAATTAACCTTATCAGAAAGATTAAAAAGTATGAACAAGTAATACCTACACTTGCCGTCATAGAACACCTATAATGTCACTGTTTATCGTAATGGTTAACTGGTAGAGAAGACATTTTGTTATAAAGTTTAAATAACTAATAGACATAAATAACCAAAAACAATAAAAAGGTAACGATGTGCTAATTAACTAGGTAACTACAAAAAAATTAAGTATTCAACCTTTCAAAAAATTACAATACGACGTAAAAACAGTATAGGTAAAGAACATTACACATGTAACACCATTAACATATACCACCATACACATATGTATCGTTAAACGAGCAACATATGTATCGTATGTATACACATATGTATTGTCAAGCGAGCAAAAGGCGGAATCTCGTCACATTTCCCTAGCCGCCGTCGCCATGGCAACCGCGCCGGCGGCCGCCATTGTACATACATCATGCCTCGATTATTGTCCAGCTTGTGGCTCGTGTTACGTATAGTCGAACAAAGAAAGAACTTACACCCCGCCCTACATGCCGTACACGTAAATTTTTATGGCAGGATGCATACCTTTCTCTTTGTTCGACTGTACATTGTATACCGCGTTGTATTTAAACAACTATATTGCACATAAAATAATGTGAGATTTCTGTTTACTCTTAATAGTTTCCAAAATCATTATACCTTTTCTCAATTTTTTTTTTGTTTAACTACTTAATTATAGATATTCTCTACAATATTAATAAAAGCAATTTCATTTTACTAGATGCGTCTCGCGACTTCCGCCGCATGAAGTTTCGACTTTTTAATAAATGTTAATTCCCGTTCCATCCCTTTTCTAAATATGGCAGAATACATGTACGAAATCCAGTGACGGCTGCGAAGTCAAGAGGAGAATAAAAGTTTTATATTACATCCAGTGACATTACCATGCCATACGATAAATAAATAAAATTTCTTTAGAAATCGAATGTCGAAAATCCTTTATTAGTGCCCCTCTACTCGTACGTTCCCTTAATAACATGTGTTTCAAAATTCATCTCGCTATCTACAGAGGTTCAGGCTGAACATCGTCTGCCTGCACTTCACCCGGAACTGTTTTATACGTATAGATGACCCGTTTTATTAAACCCATCCATTTAAGTTTTCCTTTACTCGACGTAAACAACATTCGTTTACTTGTTATATCTAGAAAATAATCATTTAAGCTTAAAAAATATTTTGTCTATACTTTTGTCATTACTTATGTCATCACATAACTAAAACATACTTGTGTTTACGTGTCCAATGCGGATTTATCGCTATTGTAGTTATTTTCATACCTGAAACAAAATAATCAATTTATGAAAACTATACATAACAAGGAAAGCACTTACAATAACATCAGCCGAAGCAACTCAAAATAATAGGCAACGTTTATTTACAGTAAGGAACCACGAGAACCTTATTCAAAAATTACAACAGAAATGCTTTTCTTTGATTTTCCGAGCGCCCATAAAACCAACAGGAAAAAGGGGCGGAAATACCCTATAAATAAAACAATTTATGAATCGGTCCATTTTTCCCCGAGCTCCCCGATATTTTTAATTAAATGTACTATTGTTGCACCTTCCATTCATAACGACAAGTGTTCGTAGTGGAACTTGTTCCGAGGATGCCCAGCCTCCCCTAATAATTGGTTTCTCCCCGGTCTCCCCGCCGGGGCTAATTGAATGCGTTGACGGACCGTTGTCCCGGGTTGAGTGTTTGCGTTATTTCTTAAAAGACGAATGCCAAGTCATACTGCGCTTTTTGCGCAGGGGTCCATTAAACAATCAATGCGATAAGAATAAGACTATCCAGCACAATATTTTACAACATACAGGGATATCTTTCTAGCTATCTACATTAAAACCTTTTTATCTACGTCCAGGCTACAATATGTTCAGAAAGGGTAAGCTAATGGCCAAAATATGTCCATTAACAAACCTGTACCGGTGGTGGCATCTTAATGTCTACATTAAAGTATCGATAACCGATACTTTAAAGTCAATAGTACCAGTAACTTGAAATTGCAGGCCACACCTGGGCATATTGTAGAACACTTATGACATACAGGTACGAGTGGATAAAGTTATGTATGCGACTGTACATAATTAGGCATTGAAACTGCCGCAAGCCGAAGGTGAGTTTCATTATAAGATCACACGAGTATGTTAAGTAAGTCTAGTAATGTTAAGTAAGTCTAGTAATGTTAAGTAAGTCTAGTAAAGTATGTTACATAACGATTAAGAAAAGGGGCAAAAGTTGACGATAATCCTCATAATAAATAGACAACAACTGCGAACGAAAAGGCATCCCAAGACGACATTGGCGCCCCGAAATTACGTAGACCTGAATAAAGTGATAACAAAGTGAATAAAGTGATCACTTTTATACTACTAAACCAATGTAAGCATCATAAGAACTTGTCATACTTATATTGCATTAAAATAACTGTATTTCTCAATTACTCCAACCAATGAGACACGTGACGTGCACGCGGCAGAAACCCTAGTGATAAACCAGTTAATATAATAACTGCGCAACATTTGCCGTTTCGCAAGTAAATAGTCGCAAGAAAAGTGAATCAGGGCTTCATTTTATGAAAGAACTACAAGTAAATAGCAGCTGGGTTTGTTTAGTTTCATCTATACTATACACCAACTAACGAAGACTAAACTCCTTATTTTTTTTTAGATTTTATATGAATAAATATAATGTCAGCCTAAGACAAATATTCAAATGTGCTTATCATTTATTTTGCAAAAACGCCACAGGGGCAATTTCAGAAAACTGCATCTACCAGCACTTTTAGTCAATGCTGTGATAAAATACAGGCAGGTTTTCGATAATCTGTACATATAAAAATGGGTTATATTTCAGCCAATTTAATCGGTAAAACTGATTTTAATATTTGTATGGCCATTCGTTTTTTTACAGATTTTTAAACTTTCTATGAAATTTTAGGCAGGACATCTGTTTGACACGGTACAACTTACTCTTATACAGATTATCGAAAACCAGCGTGTATAATAGATGGAATAGAGATATTTTGACAGCGAATCGGCTGTAAACCATTATTACTTTCTAGACCTTAGAACCGAACAAATGTCTTTCAATGTATTTTGTGCTACTATATAATTATCATCATAGTTAATACCATGATGGCGTCTGATGCTGCTCAATCACCTATCAAACGGACACCCCGCGAAGAAAAGAATCTACGTGTTGGTTCGTGGGACACTTCTTATTTATGCACGCTACGTATCTGTATTGTAATATCTATCACAGTGATAAACAAAGCAAAGTAGATGGCCCGGTTTTAATCTGGCCCGCCGACGGTCCGACATAAGCAGTATATATGGCCCGTGACATTACATATATTTTGACGGTTCAGCAGTATAGAGATTTTAAAAACAAAATTATTATGTTTTATAATTCTGGCCTCCTCTGAAATTTCTTAAACTTTCTGGCCCCTATGAAGAAAGTTTGCCCACCAGTGATCTATCAGATTGAGGACTGATAAAATATTGTAGACCTTAACTGCCTCGTCGATTAGTCTATGGGAGCCGCGTTTGCTCTGAACATCTGGACGTCACCGCGCTTTCATAACTAGTTGAGATTGGCCGTCTTAGATAAACCAAGTTTGCAGAACTTGATGAAAAATAACTGTACCTAGTTGGGGAAGGGGTGAATTTGCTGCCATTTCAAAAATTATTCGCAAAATAGTTACTTTATGTTTTATTCAGTACCTAGAGCGATTATCTATGTTTAAAGGATCTTGTCTAGAGCAAGTACGCATTTAACTAACGCTGGGCTTAAAATATAACAGCTGTAATATGCCAGGTGTCCTTTTAAGACAATGGACGTTACGACAAGTCGAAGTAAATTAATTATGTTTTTGTTTGATTATATACGTCTCGATTTTTACGTGCCTTAAGATTATTGTCAGCCTTTCGGTCCCACGACGTTTCCAGTAATATTCTAAACGGTTCCTCTCAAACTTTACCACCTTATAATTAATATTATATTGCACTAGCAACACTCATAAACTGGCAATATGGCCGCCGGCTTCCTGTAACGCAGCGCGCGCCGCTTCCGCCGTCTGCTTCCGCGCTCAGATATGGCCGCTTTAATTTATTTGCTGCATTTATGCCATGAGCTACAACGCTACTCATGTCCGTAATCGGGGGTTTTCAAACGGTATTAGATAAGCTGTTAGAATTCATTCGCATTTTCTTTCACAATCGCTAGAGAACAGAAAAGTTCAGACGTTTTCTCGCAAACCTACGAAAGTTACACTATTTCATTTTGGCACCAAGCGAAACTCAGTGGAATGGAACTTCTTCCGTTTCCGTACTACCCACACGATGGCCGTCGCAGAGTTCGGGTCGTAAACCACTCATCACTACTGAACTCTAACTTTGGAACGGTGTAGCCCTGTAACAAGAAGTTTGGGGAGATGTTTTATAGAATATTGCGAAAAACTCCTGACATTTTCCGACTAGTCCTTAAAACTAAACACATGGCAAAGCATTCTGTGGCAACGTTAAACCCGTATCGTTAATATTCCTTCTTCTACCTGATAACTGAGGATAGAAATGATCACTCACTTTACGCACAAAAGCTTTCCAGGAAGTTCAGTGTTTTGCCATCCGGATATAATCTTGGCTTATTTTAGCTTAATAGAATACGTTGCAAAATAAAACTAAAACTACACTAGTTCAGCGATAGACGATATTGGCTTCCCAAGAGAATATTCTTCCCTATTCAAGCCAACTAAAACTAAATTAGTTTTTCAATATATCTTGCCTAATCCGATACCATTGCCTGCTCCAAATATTTCACCCGTAGTTCTCATCGTGCCGTCTTGCTTAGTGAAATACGGTTTAAGAAGAGTATGAAAGGTTCAGCATGATTCGAACTTAGGACGAAAGAGCTTCGGAGTATATAGCAAGTGGGCGCATCTGGCTGAGTCCCGCTAGAGCGGTTGATGAGCGTCGCGTGTGCGTTTGAAATGTAAATGCCGACTATAGTGCCACAGTGTTCATGTTTAGCAGTACCTATATATATATTCATTTAGATACTTAATAAATTCCTCGCAAACCTAGGACAGGTCAGTTACACTAGCTCGTTTTGATTTTGGCGCCAAGTGAAACATAGCGAAATGGAAGTTCTTCCTTTCCCCCCTACCCATGCGACAGTTGTTGAAGGGTTCAGTTTTTAATCCAATCATCAGCAGCTGCTTCACCAAATATTTAAGAGAGTGAATCTCACAAGATTGCGCTGACTCTGCCCTTCTGGAGCTTAATAATTCTACATTGCGGCACTGCTGTTTCGAAAATACATAAGAAAAAAACGTTTAATTTGACATAATTCTATGGATACAAAAATTGTTATTAAATTGAAAACTGGATTGCCACAAATATGGGTCTATATTGGAATCCCTAATATCCTTTGTCCTATTTGTAAATTGCATAATAACTTTGGTCACAATGATCTTTTACCATAATAACTTTTGGCCTAATGTAAATGCCATAATATTGAATATCCTAATGCTTATTCGCACTATTTCTTGAGTACTAATGAGCATGTGTCCTAATAGTTAAATATCCTAATACTAGTTGTCATAATCATCATGTGTCCTAATAGTCACATATCCCAATACTGGTTGCGGTCAGGGTGTAGCTAAGGGGGCCAACTATATTCAGGTACTTTATTCAGTCAAGGAAATATGTATTGAAGATAACCGACTACGGCGAAAAGCGTGACCGGTGAGAGTGAAATCGGCAAAAAAAGTTTAATAGTAAAGGTAAAAGGTTTTTATTAGAGATTACTCGGCATCATTTGTAGTCGGCCGATTAGTCGGCAAAAAATGCCGAATATTCGGCAGATTGCCTAGCGGAGAATATACGAGTAGGACACAGAAGAAATTAAACCATATTTTTCTAAATTATTTTATATTATTACGTAGGTACTTTACTCAAATAAAAAAAAAACAACTTTATTAAGCTTTTTAAAGGTGTAACAATTAAGTAACATGTAATATTTTAAATTTCATGATTAAGCTTTTGTGGCACATCACACTTGGTAAAGTTACAGTTTCCGATTGTACCCGAACATAGCTAATAACTATGTTCGGCAATGCCGACTAGTCGGCCGATTAATCGGCAAATTGAGAACCGATTAATCGGCGGACTAGCTAGTTGGCAAAATCCGTAGTCGGCCCTTCTCTAGTTTTTATGCAAGATATGTGACAATCGAATCCCAACGGGAGAAGCATAGCACTAGAATTGACGTCTGTTATGGGAATAAACACTCAAGGGCATTTTTCCAGAAATATGTCTGCGACTCATTCATCTGTATCCATACATTTAGTATGAATTACTAAATAACCACATTTTTATACAAAAAAACCCAACCGCGGTGCACTTTGAAACTGCATAAAATCCGCTATTTTAACGAACTTCATACCCAGTGACACTCGCGTCATCAAGACGAATCTAATGATGTATCATTTATCAAAATCGGTTGTGCCGTTGAGTAGTTACGAGCGGACACAGGAACGGACATACATTGGGCTTCGCCGCAGTCGGGTAAAAAGGGCCAGATGAATGAGGTGACCGCAGACATATTTCTGGAGAAATGCCTTCAAGTAAGTTGGTGTCTTAAGACATGTCATCCTGTTGCCAAGCTGTGTACTGCGCTGGAAGGGTAATTGCGAAGTGTTTTGAACACAGGCATCATGTGCGTTTACAGGATAATAGCTCCGTGGTTGGTTCAGACAATTTTGACCGTACGTACCTATACTATATCCATAGCTCGAATAACCTCGGGACGATGAAACCACATCTTCAAAATGTGTCTACTCATCTAGTTATACATTGTTCATCTGCTGTAGAATATATTATACACCGTGAGCCCGAATAACTCGAAACATTTTAACCACGTATTCCTGATGGTATTACTATAGTAAATAACGTTATGAAGTGTTCGGTGTTGGTAGATAATAACAACACGAGAGTCGTAGGAATAATGAACATTTATTATATTATTACATGCCTTTTTATACTGGCTTACATATGAATTATTACACAATATTAAATAAAGAAAGACAAGGGATTTACATTAATATCAAGGCTACGCTACATATAAGGAGCGCTGCCTCTAATATGAAATTAATTATTACATTGTAATGCATTCCAATCTTCAGCTGTATGTATCAGCTGGGACTACACCACAGTTATATCAACATAGGTCGAATTTTGTTATTTTACATTAATAGTCTTATGGAACAAAATAAATCAGTAAATTCAGCCCCTCCTTATAAATATGTTCTTACTTGAGGAAAAGATATCAAAAAGGAAAAAAAAAGCTAAAATGGAAACAAAAGGTAATTTTTTGGACTCGTAGTCGCTTACCATCAAATACCTACTGCGAAGGTTAACTGCTATTTAGTTAAAAGACTTTAAAAAAATTGTAAAAGGATCTCAGTCACATTTATAAGGGCTTGTTATTAGTCAAAAACTTTTTGATCAGGAACAAATATTCCGTAGGTATGATTTAATATTTATATTAATACTCTGAAGGAATTAAAAAAAACCGGTCAAGTGCGAGTCGGACTCGCGCACCGAGGGTTCCGTACAAACTCATAAGTAGATACGCGAATAGTTCAAGAAAAACTGTATGTCGATTTGTTTAGTAGAAGCAAATAAATATATGTTATGATTTTTGCAAATTTCTAAAAATCAGTGCAAGTTAGGAAAACAGTTATATTTTCCCTATAATATTTAGAACCTGACGTGTAATGATTCTATTTAATAGCAAGGACCATTAAATCAAGAGGACTGTTATTCTCCATACAAAAAGCTGTTCCCCGAATTTACAACGCCATCTATGTATAAGCTTGGTAAAATAATTAAAATATTATTTACAATTATTTAACTTTGCAAACGTGACACAGTATTTAAATGTATTTAAATGTATTTATTATTAGCTGTTTACGAACTAATTGTTACTATACTATGTTTCTTTGTTCAATTATAGCATCGTTAAATGTTTAGTGTTTTAGCGCCATCTAGTTTTTTCCCGGAAATCCCCTAGCGTGAAACAGGCCATCGCTTAGTTTTGCTACTCTCCGCTAGATGGATTAATGGATGGATTAAGTTTTTGTAAATTTCTAAAAAAGTATTAAAGTTAGGAAGACCGTTCTATTTTTCCTGTAATGTTCAGGTTGATATTGATAATCAGTAATTATGATACATTTTTCTGATCAGTAACTTCGGAGATAATAGGGGGGGAATGGTACATAAAAATGTATAAATTAAAAACTACTTATTTAAGAAAAAAAATAAAAATGGTGTTTTAATCTACAAATTAAGCCCTTTCATTTGATACCCCACTCAATATAATAGCCCTACTTTCAATTTTCAAAGTCCCATTACGGAGCCTTTTAAAAAAAAAGTAAAAAAGGTAAAAGATATTTTTTATGTCCAATAAGCTCGGGTTAGCTACTTTTAACACTATTCCAAATTTCAAATCGATAGCATCAGTAGTTCCTGAGATATCTGGCTGTGACAGACGGACAGACAGACAGACAGACAGACAGACAGACAGACAGACAGAGTCGCACCATAAGGGTTCCTTTTTTACCATTTTGGTACGGAACCCTAAAAACAAGATAAAAGACTTAATCCATCTAAATATTTTATAATTTTATTTAGGTAAGTAATTAGGTACCTAGTTTAGATGCTCTAAATTAGAACATTGAAAATAATTTATTCATTCAATCATAAAAACTAACTAGGTAACAACGACTCCACAGCACTTTATTTCCAAAATGCCACGAGGAGTCCCAACCCTAGCTTATCATCATTCGACAGGTCTACTGATTACTTTAAAAACAGGTACACGTTTCTATTATCTAACGAAATTCGATTTAACTAAATGGTACCATCATACCTTAATACGGTAGTTAACAACCGAACCTACCCGATGCCGGCTATTCTCAGTTCAGTATTTACTCCTGTATAAAAAAAAAGAAATATTTACACAATTATACATTGCTCTACACCGTCTAGTGCTAAAAATACAATGAGGATAGAGTAGTAATTAAGAGCCTTAAGAATAATTGATTGAATCGGGCCGTTACCTTGCGTTTGCTTTGTTGTCTTTTGGCTTTGTTGTTTAGCTTAAGTATATACTAAGGATGTAAAAATCTTTCTTGACTACCTTTCTGAGATAGAGCAAAACCCGCACGCAGGTAATCAGGTCACGGCCTTTCCTGCTTTGAAGATGTAACGCTTTAAATTTGGTCCATCCACCAACATCCTTGACATCTGCCTTCCGAAAATTACATTAATCCTAAGCTTAAAACGTTACCAGCGCACAAGGAGCTCAAACAGAAGACATACATATTCAGCAGGTGTCGTAATGAAAAAGGCCGGGTTTAATTCAAATTCACGCAAGACCTCGTGTGACGAGCCGCAGTAATGACGTCTCCTTAATGACACGCTTGGCTAACGAACTGGCGGATTAGATACGGTTCGAGAAGATGCCGTCGATGGCAGAGAATTGATTGGGAAGATCTATTAACATTGGCGTCAACGGTGGAAATAGGTTAGTAAGGTTTCAATGCTATGACTGGTTATAGATTTCAAATTCAAAGTTACTAGTCAAGAAAAGGGTTCTGTCGGTATGCTTATTAACCTTGTGGCATGATAATCGTCTATAGTACTTCAACGTTAGAAAATTAGCAGAATCAATTTGCGGGTTCTGGAGGAATCCAAGAACTGGAGTAAGTATAAATAAAAGTGGAATAACGATTAGTAGTAGAGTAAAAAGAGCATGATGCAAATCGTTCTTTTGAAATGAAGATTTTTCCAAAGAAGACGCAGTTTGAAAAAAATATACCTATAGATATAAATTTCTAGTGCACACAAAAAGATTTCCATCTAACGGTCTAAAGCAGAGCAGAAAAATCTACAACGTGGAAAGTTGTCCCACTTAGAAAGAGCTCGGGAATTGTGGGGTTCACACAAAGATTCTACATCGGTGAATACTGCTCACACCATTCTAAACAACGTAAGTGCCACGATTTTCGTACCATTATACGACTTTCTGGAAAAAAACAGAGAATAAATGGAAAAGAAACTCACTGTTACATCATGTGACCGAAATGTATGGTTCGAAGATTTGGTCCTACCACGAAACCTAAATGTAGATAAAAGTTTGAAAATGAGAGTGACTCCAGAAATTTTAGCATCTTTATGAAATTATTAATCTGTAGATTTTTCATGATATGGACACATACTTACTTATAAATGCAAATGCCGTATTTATGTGTCACCCGCCTGACACGACAAAGCACTTACAACAACCTGATATACTCAAAAAGCCTGAAAGATATGTGCCAAAATGTGTCCTGTTATATCTAATAGTTAATAACCGATAACGTAGCGTAGTTATAAACTATGTTTATAACGTGATTTTAAGTCACAAGCATACATTACAAACCTCTCGAGTCAAAACGAATTCCCACTAAAATATCAGCAGACGTTCCGATCTCCCTAAACCTTTTTAGACTTCTCCATTCAGGATAGAAATCGTATTGGGAAAGTATACGCCACGTGTAATCAAAAATCAGTTTCCACTTCGCATTGCGAGCACACCACCGCGATAACTTCCAGGCTTTATCGAGCCGACTCATATCAATACCCTTTCAACCAACTTTGAATGAAAAGCTGCCTTTGAAATCTGTTCCAATGCGTGATTTAAACATTTAAAATGAGAGCTCCGCGCCAAATGTAGGCGTTGTACGGAATGGAAATGAGCTTTGTCATGTGGAGAGAATGTTTTGTACATTTTGAATCATTACGCTTATCAGATGGTTGGGGTTCGACAATGAGTTAAATTTTTGCCCTAAAAAGGTGGCAATAAGGCCAAGTAGGTTCAATCGAACCCAGGTGTTACCGCCAATTAAGTTTTTATGGAGATCTTTTTATTATGTGTTTTAAGAAGAAAATTATCGCTTTATATGGAGAAGAGAAAAGTGTGGATTTAAGTAACGCAGAACCAGCAAGTGCCGGCCGCCTGAAGCCTTAACTCCGGTTCTTGAGGTAAGGCGTGCTCCATTTTCTCATATCGTCCATCTCGCCTTCGGACCCTAAAGGAACCTCTTCTTCTGGCTGGTCCACGCATTCCCGGGACAAACGAGTGGTCCTTCGGTTCTTCTCACATCCTCTTCCGCGCCGCATCACTAGAGCTGTAAGATTTTGGGGCGTAGCAAGATTTCGAAAATTAAAATTCCTACGTATGAAATTCCTAAAACCAAAACTTCGAAAATTTAAATGTCTAACAAACAAAATTCCTAAAGACGTGTGTCCTAATGTACTTTTATTCGATTGATCCTATTTTCGAAAGTAAGGGCCGATACAGACGGACTGCAACCCAACTGCAACTCCCTACGATTTGTATGGGAACTGCATCACAACTGCACGCCGACGCGCAGTTTCAGTTGGGTTGCAGCCCGTCTGTATCGGCCCTTAGAATCTCTACATACAAAATACCTAATGACAATAATTCGAAAATCAATATTTCTAATGTTCAAATTGTCTACGAACAAAATTTCTTGTGACAACACTTAAAAAATCAGAAATTTCTAATGCGCACTATACCTACTTATTTTTTTACAAGAAGACAGATGTGCCAATATTATGCTCTATCTGGTGTGCTGGATGCTTGTTTGTCACTTGGTAATGTAAAAAAATTCAAGTTAAACCTACAAGGTCTTCTTCCAGCTGTGAAATAAAAATGACAATAAATGTGCTTTGAAATGTAATAAAATAAAACAGCCAATTTTGTACATCAGCCATTTTAAATGACTTTAGAAATAACTTTAGACATTAATGCTGTATCAAGTGAGTAGCAATCGTGGTACCTTAGTACCCAGCCGGTCTTAGAGTCTGAGTTTTTATCTAGGTTACTCGTCCATCGGTCTTGCTGTAATATGAAAAGTTCTCCAACTTGGACATCAAGATTGCATGTCGCAGTGAGATATTCTATATTCCACGGCGATTATGCTTCGTCGGATGGACGTCTGTGACTTAGCTGGAACAGAGTCTGATTTTGAAGCTGAAGTTTTCGTTATCGGTCCGTTGAATTATACTATGGATTATATTATACAATCGTTTTAGTTACGCACGGATTGACGCGCATACAATGAACACTACAGACAATGTTAGATAGAAATCTATATTCTCATAACAGTTAAATATTCACATATAAAATGATGGGATAAATTTAGTTATCATCAATATTCATGTCATACACATCGTTCATAATAATAAGGACTGCGGTTCATATTCAAGTGCACATATTTTTCTTTTATGTATTAGCAAATAATAAGTCTCATGGTAACTAATACTGATAAACTACCCATACATGTCTTATATTAATTTTGTTTCTTTGCTATAACAAAACATGTTGTATGAAGTTGTTTTGAGATGATCGATCAGTAATAAACTGACAACTTATGTGTATGTCAATAAAAATGTAACAGTTAGGTTAACACAAATATGTTGTGGCTTAAAATGTACAAAAACATTTCAGCCTTCACACCCGTAAAACAATTACCTACTGGACTTGTATTTGTCATAATTAAGTTTGATATAAAGAAAGCCTCGCCCTAAGTTTGTGTCGCACAGACGAATTATGCATTTTCGCGACAGAAGAAGACTTATCATTCGATCCCATGTTAACAATACAATTAACCAATTGTAACGTGTATGTGCCTCCTTTTTTTTCTTTTTTTTTGGTTGGTCTGTGTCCCGTTTGGTCAATTTTGACCACTTTTGGTAAAACTAAGGTTGTCTCTCCGAAGGAGAGG
Organism: Eudemis profundana; assembly: GCA_947034925.1. Lineage (NCBI taxonomy): Eukaryota > Metazoa > Arthropoda > Insecta > Lepidoptera > Tortricidae > Eudemis > Eudemis profundana. Next base: position 17,701,376 of record OX344808.1, on the reverse strand, counting down.
GGCACAGGTTGTATGTGCCTCCCTATCAACAGTTCTTGTATAAAGTTTCTGTACAACTAGGGTGGTAATACAAAGAAAGGCCGAGATCGTAGAAGTTTGCAGCCCGAGCTGCAAGCGAGGGACGTAAATATGCGATCGAGTTCTTTCTTTATTATCTCCCGTGTTGTGTACATCATTTTATGTCTACACTTGGCCAGAAAGCAGCCTTTTCCGTACGCGCAGCGTGCGGAAAAAGCCACTTTATGGCCAGGTGTGGCATAAAAAGTCTTAAAGTGCTTCAAAAGTGACCAACTCCGAAGTCATATGCCTATCAGAAAACTGCTATATGAAAATGGAGGCAAAAATGAGAGCGGCAAGAAGAAATTCCTTTTTGTTTCTGTTCAAAGCGTGGCTCCAGGAATCCGTCCCCACCGTCGCCGGCTCCGTGGGTATCCCGTCCAAATCCTTAACACGTAGTTGAATTAAAATACCTCGTGACCCTTTTTCATTAGTAAGAGATCTTCGCCACACGCTGAATATTTATGCCGCCGGGAGGGGCACAAGTCTTGGGCGATGTAAGCTCCTTCAAGCCACAGTAATAGCAGTAATTTTTCTTCTACAAAAGTTACATCGCGCGCTTGTATAGTCCGTACAAACTCTTAAGACCAAATGCTGCCAAACGAACGCAAGCCAAAAACTACCTTATAATCAGAGCATAACGTAGTTTTTGGCTTGCGTTCGATTGACAGCATTTGGTCTTAAGAGTGTGTACGGACTATACCTATGTGCGCGCCGTGCCGTGAACGAACGCATTACAAACTACAACACTACAAGCAAAGTTTGAAGAATACGTAAGAATGCTCCAGTACGGATCGCACTGTCTGCGCCTCGACCTTGAATACTTATCGCATGCTCCTAAACGGCCGAAGTTTGACTAGTTATCTGTCTTTATACTTTGTTCGAATCAAGTCCATAACCTGTCGGCGATTAGTTCCTAATTCTTAATTTTTCACGTGTGAGATTTTGCAAATTATTATTGGGACAAATTCTTCTTTATTAAAAGTCTTAATTTTACCAATTCTTAATTTTCGAATGCCTCATTTTTCTAATTATAGATAATATACGCAATATACGCATACATCATTAAAAAGTCTCGGAGACAGTGACTCTGGTCGGTACGAAATTCAAATTAAACTAATTCATTCCAAATGATAGCAATATGACGCTATGTAAGAATCAATTTTTGAATTTTCAATACTCAAGATGTCCCTTCGACGCTGAAAAAAAATTAATGTGTAGCCTAGAAATTTTGAACGTGGTCTTCACATCCGTCCGCTAATACAAAGGAACTCAGTTTAATCAGTTTTCTAATGAACTTTTAGAATATTAGGTACCATATTGTAAATATCTATGTACATAGTGAATCAACTGTGTAGAAGTCTAAAGTCGCCGTCAATAGAATTTGCTAACTATGTAAACAAAACGCGTAACTTTGTTTTGTCACTGTTTCTCCTTGAATATTCACACCACCTCATCAAACACCACTGAAACTATACACTATTTAAACGGTCGTTGCCGTAAAATACAAAACCATACAATGAATAATTGAATCTTGGATATTTCATTAAAAGTTTAAAATTTAATTAAACATAGGTTATTATGACATCATGGACTGACGTTTTTGTTTCTTTTAAATTCTACAATTGTCTATGATGATAGCGTTGTGACTAAAGTTGGTGATATTGTAAAGCTGCTACCTAACTTACGCTCTGTACATAAGAAAATAACATTAAATATTTAGACGGCATCATCGATAGAGCTACGGATGAAATAACGGCACCTTTTTTGATAAATACTGGTAGATACATAATCATCAAGTAACGATTCGTCTTCTGATTAAGCAAATTAAAAATACCTGTTTCTTGCGTTCGATACTTTAATAGTCCATATGTTTTGACATAAAAGAGTAAAGTAAGAGTCTTCCCCATCACTAGTAAATTCATCATTCAGAGACAATTTCAATATGGCGGTTTATTTACAAAGTTAGCAAATTCTATTGACGGCGACTTTATATAATCGCTAAAATTATACACACCGTACTGCTGGTGTGCAAACATTATTGTATTGTTCTAAACCTCCATACATATATCTGCATGCACGGCTTCCAAGATTTTCCAGTATTTCCAATCCTACATTCCATCATATCATATATCACAAAGAAATCTCCTGTATCTTGCGCCCCATGCCTTAAGCAGGAGACGGCGGGTTGCTACTTGATTTTTCTGATACATTTTCATGAGGCCCGCCGTATGGCCGCGTGAGCCCTAACGGATTAGCTCCTGATTCTATGTGCAACTAGTGTTCGTGTTATTTGCCCTTTATTGTGAACAAGCTGGCTACATTGGAAAGGGTGGGCTTTACTACAGCAAGCAATGTATTTTTTGTCGTAGTTTCCTCAAAGATTTGTCTTTTTATTAATCAGGTCGACTACTGGATAAAAATAAGGTATTGCATAATGATATAAAATACATATAAATGCAAACGTAAGATCATTAGTATTGTAGAGTACAGCTGTTTCCCCTGAAGCATTATATTAATCCATCTTTGTTGATTGTTTTTGCCTTACATGTAAGAACCGAGTATAAAAACAAGTATAAGAACAAGTATAATATGTATTGAAGTTAATAATGGACAAAGCTCTTCAATAAAGAGAAAAAAAAATGTAAGAACCGAACCTTTGGTTATAGTGATAGTGTTAAAGTCGCCTTAAGGTGATTCAAGTTGGCTGATGATACAATACAATACAAATATACTTTATTGCATACCAGAAAAACACATTGCAAAAGGTGCATAACATAATTAAAACTATTCAAAACAAAGGTAGACTACGGTCTTATGATGATGACGAGGACTGTCGTCTTAAAAGCAATTATTCTCATTTAACAAACTTGGCCAAGTCTAAATTGGCCTTTACTGCTAATATTGCTCTGAACTTTATTAGAATTTCACATAGCTTCTAACTGATATTGCCAAGGAACTCCTACGGCCAAGATTAAACGATAACGCCTCACCAAAGGTTAAACCTATTTAGTGACAAGGAAGGTTTATTTCATAATACATTAACCAAGAGCACCGACACAATTTGCGAAAACAATAGACATCCCTGATCCCGTCAAATCCGCCGGGGGCCGAGGTGAGATACTTCGTTATTATTTGAATCTCGTGTGGCATGGAGACCCTTGTATCTCAGGAAGCCATGGTAGGTAGGTATATATATATACCTAATTTACTTAGTACATAGACTTAAAGCATATACATGTCGCCGCCAACTAGCTTAATTAGCCATTTAGTTAACTGCGTAGCCTTTTCATTTAATTTTTAGGTTAGGTTTGTTAGTTAGCTTGGGTCCCTCAGAGCAGAAATAGAAGCCCCGCGTAGCAGGGCTTCGTCGACCTGCTGGCGGGTCATAATTTAGTGAAAATGCTAGGCATTTAACCAAATGGCTGATTAAACCAGTCGGCTGCGACATACATACAACAATCCTTGACAGCCATTCAAGATTCAGAGACACTGGTTCAAATCCGGCCTTGGAAACAGTATTTAGGATTTTAGGTCATGTTTAATTTTTCTATGTACTCGTTAAATATAAAAATTGGGGTGTTTCCACATAACCAAAATCTAAATAATCAAAATATTAGTAAATGATTTTCGAACACATTGTTTTTTAGTTTTCATTTATCTATTGTTCGGTTTAACTGAATTTTCTTCGTGTCTGAATATTCCAGGTAAGATTACGAGGTACTTTTGATAAGATTTGAATTAAAGACTAAAAATTCAACGAAACTTATTACTATAGTAAAAAAGTTCAAAGTAAATATTAAGGAATAACGAATCTTCGTCTAGACTATTCTTATTTAAAGGTTACACAGCAGACTCTCTTAAGGGTACACTAATTGTGCCCTTAAGATTGTTTAGGTCATACAGTTCTGCTTAAGTGTCCTACGTCCCATTTACGTTATTTTTGATACTATACTTACTTTAAAAAGGTTTATCAGGTAAGTAACGATATAAGTGTACAAGTCTTTCTGTTATCTTGAAAAATAACATAACGCGTAATCTAAGAAAATGTTGTTAAAATATCAAAAAGCCGACATTTGCAAATCGAACTCACACTTTAAGTTTCCAAACTATTACAATACTGTATTTAGGTATAGCACAGAAAATGTCTGCAAGTGATATAACATGTTTGTGATTTGGAAAAAAAAACACTTTTTGATTGAAAGGATATGCTTCGAGATTGGTCCATTTCTTCATGAAGGATTGAGGGAACTCTTTGAATAATATGGGCCACAATTTCAATATTTTTTTATGGTATCTCGGGCATTTGTTTCCAAATCCAGTACTGATAATGGGATCCATGAGAAATTCAAAGGTTTAAGCCAAGTCTCCAACCCGCATAAGGCCAGCGTGGGACTACAGCCCATTCTCTCTCATCTTGAGAGTAGGCCCGTGCCCAGCAGTGGGACGTATATAGGCTGATGAAAATGATGATGATGACTTTACATGCAGAGGGACAAAGAGTGTCACACGAGCGCGCTCTCGTATAATCCTGTACGAGAGACTCGACACTAATCTCATATTGCCGCACTAAGCTTTGTTTCAGTTTCCTTGTTTTTGCCCGTGTCGTGGGAAAATAATAATTTGGGCTCAGCTTAGCTCAGCTTGTTACAGAAAAACGACATAGTTAATACAAGATTTAGGAAGTCATTTCGAATTAACTATGTCGCCTGATACTGTATTTTTAGACACCGATCTAGATATTTTTGCAACTAGGTTTCAAAAAGCACAAACGCCTATTAACTTAAATATATCATTAGGATACTTGATTTCAAACTCTTTAGAGTAAAAGCATGTGACTTTGAGCCACCCAAAGTTCATGAACACACATGTCAAAAATCTTCCATTTCTTTAACATGATTAGATCCTTTATCCCACTTTTAAAACAAGGCTGTAAATAGTGTACATCTTTTTTAAAATAGCGCTTTCATATACGTGGTTTTATCACGTTAAACAACCTTATAGAATACTCCACTATCGTAAGTCGTAATAAGTTAACAAATTAAGAAGGTACAAATTCAAACAGTCCGCCGTAATCTCCAGCACAATAGAGATCCAGAGACAAGTAACCTCTGCCCGTATTTCACAATATCCTGCAATAGACCTCACGTTAAGATCCCGGCCCCAATAATTACTGAGGGCTAAGCGTTAAGACCCGAATTCTGTGTTAAGCGTCCCTCAGGGATACACAACGTACATTACCACCTCCTAACATTGACCTCTCTCTATACTCCCAAATACCCCTTTAAGAGCTTGTAATGTACGAGATTAGCGGGGCAAGGAAGGTCAAATTACACTGGATGTGCTCATAAAGGTCCTTACAAAATCTTGGGACAAGCTACTAAGGTCTTACTCAAATAATGTTACAGGACGTTACGATGAAGTGATGTCATTGTCTCCGCGATTACTCAGAACTGAATCCTAATACGAGGGATTAGGGTTAATATTATATTGTGTTGGTGCTATGTCTGTAGGTAAATCAAATTGAAAGCGTGTTGAATTCGTGCCTTGCGAGAGTATCCCGCGGGAGGCGAATTGTTTGTGTTTAGCAATTGTAACAATCACGGGTAACTTTGTTAGAGCAATTATTTAAATAACTAAACAGTTTGACTTGTCCCGAAGTGAGGTGATCGCGTCTTGAAGCGTGTTTATTTGATAAACGAGCAAGTTCTATGCGAACGATGACATCTTATTTATACTTAATATGACACAAACATGAACAATTTTAAAGAAAACTACGAATGATATTTTATTTTCAGAGTTCAAGCACCTTTTAGTGAATAAATCATACAGCATAACCGCAAACTGAGAACGAAAATTCGAAGAATTTAATTTCCAAAGTAAACAAAATTCTCGTGGAATATTTTTAGAGAAATTTACTGAGATGAATTTTTCGCGTGACGAAAAATTGCGAAACTTGTTAAGAATTTTGCGAAAAACAACTTAGTTACTAGAATTTGACATTGTGGACTAGACGTCTGAAGAGTTCGTGAAAGTTAGTAAACCTAAGTCGAGTAGAATGGGTGAATCAAAGGCTGCCACGCGAGTCTGGAGTGCTCAAACTTTCAACCACAGCACACTTTAAAGTGCTACGTATTATGAATCTGTGAGATACGAGCCCACTACCGGGCGAAGTTTACTTCAGAATGTTGCTTAAACACGTATCCATGGAAACTTTATTTCGATCGTGCATTGCATTTCCATTAACAGTGTGAACATTTTATTAATTGTATTTTTGACATAACTTACGTCGGTCGATTTCAGAGCGTTTCGACCGCGGCAGTTTTTTTCATTGAAGTTCCAGCACACGTCACACACACGAGTGCACACGAGTAAACAGGGCTCTCGAAGATCGGCAACGTATAGGTTACATCCATTGCTTTCCACCAGGCAGCTCGTCTGCTCGTTTGCCATCTTATAACATTTAAAAAAACATAGCAGCAGTGGTGATAACAGAAAACGATAGACGGTATCCATAATACACATGATTTTATCAAAAGTTGTTACCACTCTATTGTCCTTCGCGAAACGTGACTAATCTCGATGTAACGATGTGGATCTAATAATTTAAATTCAAACATATGGCGACTGGCGACATGTCAATCAAGGAAAATAATTTCAATAATCAATTAGTTCAACGCAACGCATGATCTTTCAACAACGGCAATGAGGAAGTAGACGTACTTATTCCTTTTAATAATAAATTGGTATTATTCAGTGTATTACACGACGTGCCTGTGACTTGTCAACGCAATTTATACGGGAACGTGTTTTTTTTATTTATTGTGATTTTGACCCGTGCACAGAATATTTCCGAATATAGCAAATGATCTGCGTGGGATTACCCCTTCACCGACTGCAAGTTATAACAAGAAATTATCTACATCAAGGAAACACCAACTCAACGTACTTAAATACTACCTACTTGGCACTAGTACCGCTGAGAAACTAGTGATGCAGAGCTAGATGGAACACTTTAAATTACAAATATGTATGGAAGAAAACCAACGACACTAACTGTATACAACTGCTGCTATGGCTCATTGTGAAGGCTACTGGGAAGTGGTTATGAAGACTACAAGAGCTGCAATATCAAAGATGATCAGTAACAATCTCATGAATAATTGTGTTGTCTTCTTGGATTGTTGCGAGCATGATTTATTCTTTGCATCTTTGAGCAAAGACAACGACGATTCAAAAATGGAAGTCATTAATAAAACCACGGTAAAATTAATGAAGCAGAAGTACAAAGCAGGTATTCGTTAAAAAACTGCAACCAACATTCTACTCGTATGTTACCCACCACGGAATTTTGGCTTTAACGATAAATAGTTTAATTAAATATATGGTATGTTAACTTTTTATTTTATTTATTCTTTTTTCCTTATCTTATCTACGTGCAGTCGGGTTTCCTAACAATTTGCTTTAGGATAAGTATTTTTTCCTAATATTAAGTATACCGCTTTAAGCAATAAAATACGGGAATGATTGTAGGAAGCAGTGGCGCGGCATATAACCCGATTCCCACCGGCTTGCCTATTTTAAAGCATATGACCGGAATATCTACTATTCCTGAAAAAAAAGTAAGCCGAATCTGCTCCGGCTTTACTAAGAATATATTCGACGCCACGCCACTGGTAGGAAGATCAAACCTAGGTAAGCTTACAAACAAAGATAAAGTAATTTGAATAAGTTTTTTACTAAACCTTGTATTATTAATGCACATACTGAAGTTCAACAAAAATTGCACCAAAATACGGAACAAAAGTGAATCGCATAACAAAAACAAATCAGCGTTTCCTGACCTCCCAGTTATTATCGAGCCCAAATACCAAATTACTGTATTCGTAAATTAACTTCCTTGCCCGTTGTCCGGACATTTTACCAGTAAATTTCGTCCGGGACGATATTCCGCCGACTGCATAGTCAGCCAGCGGCAGCCAGTATAACCGTGACTCTCAAGGCCCTCAGATAAAGGTACCAGAACTACGTAAGAATTAGGCAGTAGGTAGCTGCAGAGGAGGGTCATCCTATATTAGTCAGTGTAGGGATTATGGAACAACTAAATATTAGTGAGTTCGTCAATACGAAATGGCGAATTTCGAGGATTCCGCTTTGAAATAGGCGATTTGGAGAAATACGCTCTGTAAGGTAACTACATAAACAATACATATTTTGCTTAAGTCAGTGATAATAATTTCAAATAAATAAAGAAAAAACATTACGTGAAAGTGTTGTACCTTTCCACTGCCTGTGCACACCATCATTAATAACTTAAAAAATAATAAAAACCAGGACGAAACGAAGTGAATGTATTCGTTAACTTTTTTTTATGTGTGTCAACACTGACTTGCTGTCATTTTGTTTCAATTTTTGAATGATGGTTTTTGTTTCTTAAATTATCAGTGGTGTCAGGGTCAGATAAAAACGTCCACACAACACTTTTCCTTACAATTAACTGCAAAGATTTTTTTTAAATTGGTGCAACTTTATTTTCTCCAGTAATATCTTAATAAATATTGCGTGGCATTTCATAATTCTCTTTCAGGAAGAAACCTCTCAAGGGCTTGTACCAGGAGATAAGCACCGTTGAAAAGGTAATCTTGAGATTTGAAGCTGCACTCCAAACCAGGTGAGCGTGGCTTCTCGTGACACTAATGATAACCGGGAGGTAGTCCAATAAACCTTATTTGGCTTCACGGTTTTTGTTAAATATCTTGAAAGTTGTTTGAAGTTCTTCGACATACTTTTTTTTTGTATTTTACTTTAACTGGAATCGTCATGAAAATTATTTCGATTACATGTTATATTATGCCATAGAACTTTTTAAAAAGTTGGCTGCAATTTTAGTGGCGTGAATTAAACTCACGCAACCAATTCGAATAGTTTTAATTGATGTGGCAATTTAAAAGGCGAGATTTATAACTCTATTTTTCTGCATCTCTTAACATACCAAAGCTTGCGTGGAACTCGAGATTTGAATCCAACTAATAGCCCGAAAACTACTTTAACACTGGTTTAAAATAAAATAGAATTCATAACAAAGCGTGACAAATTTATCACAAATGACATCACAAACATTAATAAACGTCAAAATTTTATGTTTCCATTCGTAACCTGAAAACTAGATTCCTTTGGGACCAACTACCGCACCTAAACCAACATTCCCACTTGCAACCAAAACAAGGTAAAAACTTGATCGATATTGTTATCCGAAAAGCAATTCTAGAACTCTAAACTCACGGTTCATTTTTGGTTGTGTGATGAAGACTCGATACGAGCTTGCGAAGGACACTGCTTTATTTACTTTTACAATACCCCGTGTACTCGTAAAAAACAATGTTAATAACAGCTGTTTAACAAAGGGCTTAATTAAGTGATCCTCGACATGCGATGTGGCTCCAGTTAGTCTTAGTGCCGCTTGCTTGATTCTAGAGCGGCAGTAAACTAGTCGCTTTACAACTATTCTGTTGAGTTTTTCTCATGTTCATACTTTGGTTATGAGAAGGTTGTATCGTAACGGGGAACATCTTAATTCTAGCACATGTATAACTAACAGTTGGCCTCGAACAGACATCTCATGTTCTTCATTCATCTGTAATTACTCAAGCAATTTGGAACATGGTTGAAGTTACAAATTCTTTTCTGGAACATGAATAATCTACCTAACATCTAAAAAGCTATGGTGGCCGAGTGGTTCGGACTTGCGCCTTTCAAGCAGAGGTCGTGGGTTCGAATCCTGGCTCGTACTAATGAGTTTTTCGGAACTTATGTACGAAAAATTATTAAATATTTACCATTAGCTTTTCGGTGACGGAAAAACATCGCGAGGAAACCTAATAAATTCAAAGGTGTATGTGAAGTCCCCAATCCGTAGTGGGCTAGCGTGGGACTACAGCCTGCAGACTGCATATTGGCTGATGATGATGATGAATAGTCTACTTAATTGAGGATAGTGCATTAATAATCTTACTAACAATTTGTTCCAATCTCACTCAGAATCAGAGCCCCAGGTTATTATGTTTTGGTTGCACAAAGGTGTCAAATATGATACCTTTGTGCAACCAAAATTGGACTGGCCGATGTGCAAACTTCGCTATCCAACCTAACCAGCGCTTTGTTGCAATCTTCCCCAGAATCAAAAGTCGTAGGTTCAGCTTACGTAGCCCTGCGGGACTCACAGATTTAAGGAACACTCCGTGCAACTCTTACGCTCCGAATGAGTGCGAGAAAGTGTTGAATGCAGTTAATGTTGTTGCAGTTTTAATGCAGTCTTACCCAGAATCAGAGTCCCAGGTTGAGCTACATACATTCGTGGCAATAACACTAAAGCGCCCTGCGGGACGCGCAGATTTAAGGAGCGCTCTGTGCAACTCTTAACGCGCCGAGTGAGTGCAAGAAAGTGTTGAGTGCAGTTAATGTTGTTGCAGTTTTATTGCAGTGGAAGCGAGGGTGAAGGATAACTGTTTGTTTTATCGTATTTTTATTGCAATTTAAACGCTTTCCTGTTTTTCGGCAATTATGATGGTGATCCAAAGTTGGGTTCGGTGGTTGTATCGTCTGCACAAGAAACAAAATTTTAAGAGCAATGTAAGTAAAACACGTGAACAAATTCGACTAACCTAATAACTTTATTGGGAAAGTGTAAGCTTCCGCAAGGAACAAGACGTTGGTTCAAGTCCCGTCAATCTATATTATTTTCTTTGTATTCCATTTTCGTAACAATAGTAGTAAGTATTTTTTTTATTAGCACAAGGCCGCACTGGCAGGGTCGCCATGTTATGTGGAGAGTAAAATACGTACTTTTGATTGAGTATAGGGTTTGTGACTCTTCTTACATTGGGTTACAAAGGAGGAGAGGTGTGTGTGCGTGTTACGCTACACACTGCAGTATTTATTATAGTAAGTTTACCTATATTTTGTGCAAGTTTAGTTGATAAAAAGATTACCTACCTAAATACGATGCGCAAGCACGAACAATCCAGAATCTGTATATTTCAAGCCAAATGCAGGCTCATCCACAACTTCGACTTAGCCAACAAGGCACTCCCCGAATCTCCGGCTGCCCTCAATCTTCCATCTCTGTCAGGTCGGAAATCCTTGCACTTGTCGTCTACCTCTATTAATAAAGATTTTCTAACCAACGGGCCCGTAATACTGTGAGCCTGCGTCTCTTAAGCCTGCGCGGGCAAAGATTTAAAAACAGAGGCGCCAAATCTTTGTAACTCGTATCGTAAATATTCTGTTTCGTTTTCATTCAGACGGACTAATTGACGATGGCTTAGTCTGTTCTCTCGTCAGTAACCTCTCTCAGTAACCTCGTCAGTAAATCTATAAATATAATTAAAAAGGTTACTGATTTTAATAGTTTTAATATCTCAGATAAGTCTTAGTTGTTCTGCTGTCTATCTGCTACTGTTTTACCAATGTTTAGTAGCAGTAGCATGAACAATGTCAACACTATTGCACATAATGTCATACAGAAACTAATTACCTAAGTGATCAGAATTTTAGCATCAGGGATCATTTCCTTTTAAACCATATCACCACGGTCTATCAAAATAAAAATTCCACTCAGTTTTCTCATACATAACGTAGTTCATTCTTCGTTCTCACTGCATGCAATCAATGATAATTCAGAAAATGTAATAATTGGGATAAGGCTATACACCTGCGATTTAACGCAAAGATTAAACATCAGAGATGAGCCGTCTATCGACTTGGTGACTAAGTCGGCTCTCTAAAACTAAATGTATTGTACACAATATTGCTAAAGTATAAAGACGAACAAGTAGTCCAACTTCGGCCGTTTAAGAGCACGCGACACGTATTCACACAGACGCGCGATAGCATGACTGTGTTAATACGTGTACCATAACTGTCCGCGACTTCGCTTCTTGCGCGACAGAGCATGACCTGTCACTATCACATTGTATTGAGTAGAAAGAGATGGGTCGTGCTAGAAGTACAGGTCCTTCATTCATCCCTTCTATAAAGTTCGAACTGTACCGTCTGCGCTAATGAAGCCGCGTTACTCTTGGTCTAAGGGTGTGTTCAGAACGCTCGGCTCGTCGAGGTGTGAGATGGAGCGTGCAGCGGGGCGTCGTTTTAGGTCAATAAGGAACAAGGGAAGCATATCGAACGAGCCTCTAAGGCGAGACGTCTTCGAAATTACCCTTTCTTTGCAAAATAAAGAGGCTGCACATGAATTGCTGGGACCTAATAGCGGTAAGGTGTTCATAAAATCTCCTGTTCCACACACTTACTTTGGGTTTAACTAAACGGTAGAACGCAAAACTATAAAAATTTAGTTTTACAGACACGTTACCTCGCTACTGGGAATAAGTGAGATTTGAAGCGGTTTAGATTAGATTTAGTACCTACGGTAAAAATACTTCTAAGAAACCAGATCAAATAAATACTAATAAAGACTACTTAATTAGGACATCTTAGGCCCAGTTAATCATTATAGATAGATAAATCATTTATTTCATGAGAAAATAACATTCCTAACACACGCTAAAATTGTTCTCGAGTTTAAATCCAACGAAAATAACATATCTGCCACTTTCGCAAAAACAGACGACTTTTCAGGCCCATACTTCCGCATGTCCCGACCCCACAAGATGGCAGATAACTAAAATGAAATATAAGTCCCAAATCCGAGTTTTCGTGTAGCGGCGTATTGTTATCCTACGACCCGAAGCTAAAATGTAGTAACTGTGTAAGGGCTTTAAAGATAGTAAGGTCTTTTTCCTGGACGGTAAAATAGTGTGGGGCGAATTGGGGGAATAGTTTCACCAGATTATGCCTCGAAACGAGTTCAAGCTCTCAACATGGCCGGAGGATATGATATTTTATTTAAGATCCCTTAAGCCTCTTTTGACTTTGAGGCACGCTGCGTGGATGCAAGGTAAAATGATAGGTAGAGAGAGAAAATATATAAATGGAGAAATTCAGGCTTTCGCGGTTGTGAAATATGTTTGTCAAATTCATATAATACCTAATATATAAGGATAACTGGAGTAATTTGTAAGGTTTGATTTAACGATTCGATAGTCTAGGACGTCCTGAAGCGCGAAGTTCCGTAAAAATGAGTCGAGTTCTTGAAATTTTGATTTATAATATAACTCAAATGTATATATCAAATTTTCATTCAAGTAATTTATAAAAATAACTAGATACATTTCATCACATGATTATAGCGTTGACAATAGCGTATTTCCCCGTTAAAAAAAGCGTGCATTAAACAGTAAAACATACATTTAAATTAGATGCTTAGCTTACATAACCGAGAAACGGATAATAAAAGAAAACAAAGGCTGAAAAACTGGAGCAGCTTACAGATGTGACAGATTCCGAGACACATTAACGAGTTCAGGGTTTCTTTATCGCAATTCATCAAACAGAAATACAGTTAGAGATCGAAATTTAAGGAATATTTACAAAAACAACATGACTAACTAAACTGGCTGACGCCTACTGTCATTGAAAAAGTTTCTCTATAAGTTGATACTAGTCAGTTATGTTGTTTTTGTAAACATCCCTTCGAAACAAAACAACATCCGCACCATTATAATGAAAGCGGCCTAATTCAAAAATTTTGCTAATTTAATTTCAATCTTAAAATGACCTACAACGGTTTTAACTTGGTTGTAGATAAATGTTGTATTAGGCCGCTTTCATTCTAACGGTGCGATACATATTTCGAAATCGCCAACGTTACGCAAAGCCAACAATTCTTTTAAATCTATTTAAAGAACGCTTACAAAGTAGTCTCCCGTAATGAGAGAAAGTTCGCCGCGGCTTTGTATAAGTTATGATATTGCCGCTGCTGCCCCCGACTTTTTCTACAATTTATAGTGAACACACACGCACTTGTGTGACTGGGGACGCTTTGTCACTGTGCTAGACGGTGTCCAATTTGTGGTGTTTCTGCCCAAGTGTTTAAATAGTGCTTTCGCCGAAAGTTTACAATGCGTCTTTTTATCAGCGCTTGTAGTATGTAGTAGAATAGAATAGAATAGAATAATTTATTAAACAACGTATTATACAACAATGACATTTAAAGACTAAGATATACAATTAGAGAGTTGAACCTATATGCCTGAACTAGGATTCCCTGTATCTCAGGCAAAAGGGACTATCAAACATTTGTATCTACTACTAAATATTTACATACTAAATATGCAGTTTAATACAATTCAAATCTTATTAACTAGTATCACGTTTAATCAATGTGACATGCCAGCATCTGCGTCAGCAGAACTGTAAACTGGGCCAAAATCGATGTTGCATTCTTCAAGTTTGTTTTAATTTTATTTAGAGATTATAGGCGTACAGTAAACGGCCATAAAGAATGCACATCGATCTTTGGAAAGAGGCAATCGGCTAATTTCGACTTCGTATAGCGATATCTGTGTCGCACACACCATGACGTTTGTTTTGTCAGTCGTGGTTCAAATGCGAGAGAGTGCAGTCGCATATCCAAGTCAATATATATATATAGTTGCTAAAACTTTTACAAAATTAAATTTGTACTATGGCATCTATAGGAAAAAAACGTAAGCCGTTACTTTACCAGTCACACGAAATTAATAAATAAATATTAGGGGACAATCTTACACAAATCGAACTAGCCCCATAGTAAGCTCAATAAGGCTTGTGTTATGGATACTAAACGACGATATATTTAATAGATACATACATACAAATACTTAAATACATAGAAAACACCCATGACTCAGGAACAAATATTCGTGCTCATCACACAAATAAATGCCCTTACCGGGATTCGAACCCAGGACCTCTAGCTTCATAGGCAGGGTCACTACCAACTAAGCTAAAGCGGTCGTCAAATTATCTACAATATTTATATACCGTCACCGCAATATTACACTCAACAAGCAATAATTCAATATGATTACATCGTGTTTTACAGCTCTATATATTCCACGTGAAATCAAAACAAAACAACAATAAAGTACTTAGTTCTCAATTCAAATTCTGATGAACAATTGATCTAATAATTGATGTACATGGAAATTAGCATTCGTTTGTATTCGGAAATGCGATGATTGCCGATGTGCATTCTTTATGGCCGTTTACTGTACGATTGGCATTAGCCTAGTTTTCGAAATTGTGTAAGTAGGACATCTCGCTAGTAGGTCACTTAGGCGTCTTCATAGTAAACTTTGGACTCGGATACGGAGAAGTCATCGAGTGCAGAATTCAAACTATTGTCCATAGTAACCTGACCTATAAAAGAGGCTTATAATAATAAACGGCGGCGCTCTTAGGCACCTTCATAGTTTATGGAGTTAAAATACCTTTTCTCGGCCAGTTTTCTTGCTGGACATTCTGCATTACCTGTTTCGTGGTTACTTGGCTTCTTGAAGTGCAGACATGTTGCACATTTTGGTGGATCGGTCTTCTTAGAGCAGTCCTTTACTGCGTGCCCTACCTCACCGCAATGCCCGCAGGTGTCAGCCTCCGATCTGCACGACTTTGCCGCATGGCCATATTGCTGGCACTTGAAGCACCTCGTGACCAAGGTGAAATCCCTTACGGGACACGAGGACCAGTTGACAAAAACTCTATCGCTGGTAATTAGAGCCTTTCGTATAAGTGCGGGGACTTCTATCACGTAGTTGCAGGTCTCGGCGTCCCTCTTGCCCGATTTATGGCTAAGCTTGGTTGTGTTCAAAAAATTTTCAAGTGACATGTCCTGTAGTTTATCGGCTAAATTTTGATTATATATGCATTTGAAGACTTCCGTTTCTTGCATGGCGGAGGGTACTCCGATGACAACTATCCTCGGATTTCGTTTTTTCTGTTCATCGACGGTAAAGCCAGAGGTCACCAACTGCGCCGACTGCTTCAGTTTCTGAACGTCGTCCTTGGAGTCAGTGCTTATTACGACGCCACCGTTCCTGATTTTTCTCAGCCCTCTCACGTGAAGTTTCATCTCCTCGGGCTTAATAATTTGTTGGACAAGGGATTTCGTCTCCTCGCTCGTCTTTAACTTATCCGTAGGGTAGATCACTACCGTGCTAATTTTTGAGGGCTGAATGTAATTATTAGGATGGCCTTTAAGCGCGTCCGCAAAAGAAACCGCTCCCGTAGCAGGTCTGGAAGACTCCTCGATGCATTGCTTGAGCTCCTGGAGACGGACCGAGAGGTCAAATTTTTCTTGCAGGGCTTGGAGAGAATAGTAGTTCTGGATGGCCTTCTGCTTGATCGACTGGTATTCGATGACCATCTGCGACGTGCAATAGCCCACTTTACGGCTTAATCCACTACATTTTTTGCTCCGAGTTTAATTTACCCTCGGAAGCAATGGTGCATACTTCATTTAGTGCCTGTTCGATGTTCTTGATCCAGTTGTGCAGTTCTGCTGTACTCACAGGTTGCAGCGGGGCCTCGGCCTGCTGGACGGGCCCGGGGTCGCGCGGCGGCGGCGCGGGCGAGGGCTGCGGCGCGGGCGAGGGTTGCGGCGCGGGCGAGGGCGGAGGGCTGCGGCGCGTGAGCCCACTCCGATTAAACGGGCTGTTCTCCGGGTTGACCGACATTTCTCTCAACAGTAGTGTAACACGCATACGCTTCTTACATCTCTACTCTACTTACATCACTCCTCCTTTATATAAACAAGAATCCTAACGTAATGGGAGCCACAATAAACCTTATACTCCAGCAAAGTCTATCTATTACTCTCCACATCAGATGGCGACCTTGCTACTAGCGCTTAGCGTCAGCTTCGCCTGGGTTATTCTAGTTATTATCTAGATGGAACTCTTAACTGGGGGGCATTTCTCCAGAAATATTTCTGCGACTCATTCATCTGTCTCCATACATTTAGTATGAAAAAGGGCCAGATGAATGAGGTGACCGCAGACATATTTCTGGAGAAATGCCCTGGGATATAAAGTATCCTATGTTTTAATCCAGGATTTCTTCGACTGGCAATGGCGAGACATTGCTCAATATAGAGAAGTGGAAAGAGAGAGAGGAGGCCTTTGTTCAGCAGTAAGACACAGAGAGCTAGCCTATTCTACTTATAATGTAAATATGAATGGAATGATTGTGAAAAAATTTGGATATTTATCTCTTAATAACAATAGGTAAGATGTAGATGAAATTTGGTATACAATTACACCAAGTCCTAGACTAAAATGCTTTAATTAGGATAGTTTATATCCCGAAAACAAGTTCCCTTGGGATAAACTAACGGGAATAATTCCGGTAAAGCCGCTGGTGAATGTTAATTGAAATACATATTGAAGTATGTCGGTTTCGATATGGGACATAACAATTTTTGTACGATGGTACGAGTTGCTGGTCATATCCGTTCAAATTACGCATTCCCACTCTTGGGCAACGCATGAATAGAAATCTCCTCATTACTAACCGGACGTCTAGACGAGAAGTAATCTAAGTCATAAATCCGCAAAAATAAACAAGCACCATTGTGCCGCGAGCATCGGCAAATGAAACCGAAGGAACGGTAAGAATGAAGTGTTTGGATTTTACGACGCAAAAATTGTTAGCTTTGGAGAACGGAAAACATCGAAAGTGCACTTACGGTGGTTTACTACGTGGCAAATATTTGCTCCAACTTCCACTGAGGTAGCACTTAGGGGCCTACAATAAAAACGGTCACCAATTTATTATATTTTCTCAATCAGGTAAAGTAGGTACGTTTTTAGGGTTCCGTACCCAAAGGGTAAAAACGGGACCCTATTACTAAGACTTCGCTGTCCGTCCGTCTGTCACCAGGCTGTATCTCAAGAACCACAACACAGAATAAAATACATGTTTAATAATATTTTTTCAATTTATTGTATTTACATCTAGCGCCTTTCGAAGATTTACGAGCAAAAGCCTCCTTTCGAGAATGAATAGCAATTTTATTATAGATAATTGTACGGAACCCTTCGTGCGCGAGTCCGACTCGCACTTGGCCGGTTTTTTAATATACTTCTCTCACTATTCGTCGCGTGTACTGCTCACTACTTATTATACAGAAGACTGTATTCCCAACCAGCAAAATAGTCCATTAAGAAATAATTTTATCACTAAAGAGTCCTATTAAAGCGTTATAAAGGTTTTCGTTATGACCATGTGTTTTATAAAAGCAACTTATATCACTTTTCAGCTGTATAATATTATACAGCACTTTAGTACTGTTTAATAGTGATGTAAACGTTTACATTACAGTCCTAAATCATGCCTTTAACGCTGCACTATAAATGATTCTGTTATACCACTAAAGAGCTTCCTTGTCCTATTAAAGGAACATATATTACCGTTTTAAGGCAAATATGTGTTATT
Organism: Eudemis profundana; assembly: GCA_947034925.1. NCBI lineage: Eukaryota > Metazoa > Arthropoda > Insecta > Lepidoptera > Tortricidae > Eudemis > Eudemis profundana. Next base: position 17,682,950 of record OX344808.1, on the reverse strand, counting down.
GTCGCTTCCAAATGAGTATTATAGTGCAAGTACTATAATTGTTAAAAGAATACTATTATAGGATAATAATGTACTATTATTGATTTCTTTAACACTGGTATGTATCGGATTTGTGAAATAAAGATTTCCAAATAGCTGCTATAGGACAAATACTATAGTTGCCCCGAGGACACTGTTAAAACACTAAAAAGTCTTGAAATCATTGTTTTGGTAACTGTTACGTCTCATAGTTGTATTAAAGAGTTTGAAATACTTTTAATGGGCCTTTCTGATATATAAAAGTAGCATTTGACCACTTATAATCAGCCAAAATGTCCAATAGTAGAAATTTAAAATGTTCTTTTAGAACAAGACAGACATATTGGTGTATGGTACTATCCTCTTACCACGTTGTTCTAAGCAAGGCCGGGTTCCGTACAAAATAATAATACGAATGAAACCACCCCAGCAAGTAATGTTTAATAATGTTCCAAATCAGATTGGCGCATAAAATCATCTTTTCGTAAAAAGCAGTCGTAATCCATCTTACTGTACGTACTGGAAAAGAAAAAAATATATATTGATCTTGGATCTGGGTATAAGTAGGTACCCAATAATTTGTTAATAATACAATTACTTGTGAAAAGTGATCCTGTAACATACATTGCAAATTATATAAATATATTATGGAAGGAACATGTACCACCAAATAATATCATAATGACATCAAAGGTTTCTTATACGGTTTAACAGGTGTCAAGGAACCCTATTTTTGTCATGGCGGCAAATGACTGACCTGATAGACGTTATATAGTAAGCCTATAGTAAGCACGAAGACACTTTTATACCAGCGATCGAGAAATTTATATATTTTCGTGATTTTAATTTCATAAATATTAATAATTAAGGGGGCGCATAAAAATTTTGTTTATAATACTAGTATACTTTGTACGTAAATCTTCAATCGCAAGTAAAAATGGGAGTCTAAGACAATAACACTAATTTCACAAACAGTGAGCAGCCATTTTGCTTTAAATGTGTAGTTCAATCAATTTACTTACCAAGGAGATTTTTAGTTCCGAGCAGTACGCACCGTCTCACAACTCACATCAACTTTACGGATGAACTATAATAGCTCCCTTATCTCTAATATAGGACTTAAAAGTCCATTAACAGAACTCTGATTACTTTTTTGTAACTTTTTTGTGATGTAGATGGCTCAACAATCACTGTTAAAAGCTTAAAAAGTGTTACACGTCGCGGTTTTAGTATAACTATAGCACTAAAATGTGATGTATGGAGCCACAATAACACGGTTATGTCACGAAATTGCGATATAACTGTGCCAAAACCTGCCTGAGTAAACGTTTACATCAACGTTATAGGACATGTATGAAACACTAATTAGTGTTCTGGAAACGTTCTATGGACTTTTATAGTACTTACTTTTGCTAGTTGGGTTATTAAATAATTTGGTCTAATATCTTCCATTACATAATCATCATGCATTTTTTGGATTTTCATTCGATAAATATGTCAAAGATGTACCTATGTAAATGATGATAAAGTTATCTGCTTTCTTCTAAGGTTGTCTAGTAGAAAACTCCTTACGAAAATTGGAACTTTCAATTTGGAACGGTACGTGTCCTTTTGTGCAATAAAATTTATAGTACATTACATACCGAGGCCAGTAGAATAAGAAATCGGCTTCGCCTCGGCCGACAATTCCATGAGATCTGAGGCTTTTTTATTTACTGGCCAAGGTTTGTATACTATTTTTCTGTTCGACGGAGCCAGAAAGCGGCATCTTGAAATCGGCAAGGCGACGCTTGCCGGCCGGAGGGCAGAAAAATAAATAATCATGATGATGTCGCTAGAAATTTGATAAAAGCTCTTAAGGCTGCGTTTTCACCAGGGATACGTAGCGAGGGATGTGTTTGGTAACCAATGGAAACACTTCACTTACCTATCGTCGCTCCGCTGGGCCGTTTCCATTGGTTACCAGCAACCCATCCCCCGCTACGCATCCCTTGTGGAAACGCAGCCTAAAGCTGCTCAAAGGTTAACAGGAAGAAATTCCTTAAAGGGATACGTTCGTCATTGTACTATATTTTGCAACACTGTACTGTACTTAATCTTATTTTTTGCCGCACCTGGCCATAAAGTCGCTTTCTGGCCAAGTGTAGACATAAAATGATGTACACAACACGGGAGGTAATAAAGAAAGCCCTCGATCGCATATTTACGTCCCTCGCTTGCAGCTCGGGCCGCAAACATCTGCGATCTCGGCCTTTCCTTATATTACCACCCTAGTTGTGTAATGTTCTATTGTGCAATACAGTGTTTATATACATACATACGAGTTAGTTTGAAAATGACTGTTAAATCCAGTTGGATATAGCGACCAAGTAAATAGATGTAGATTGAGTTTTGATTTCGGCAGTTGCAAATATGACCGAAAAGGGTCCATTAGCAATAACGTCGTTACGGAGAGTGCGTACCGACAAATTGGATAGCTGGGTACAGTTAGTCATAAATATGGAAGGGTGAACGTATAAACACGACCAGTAGGCTTATGATGCTGCGCTTTGTCGCGCGACATATAAATGATAAAGCATCCGTCACGTTCTGACTAAGTGTGTGTGACAGTGACGGATGCTTTATCATTTGTTTATCGCGCGATAAAGCGTAGCATCATAAGCCTACAGATTGTCTTGGTTACGATAATCTTATAGATATAAAAGTATTTTTATAAAAAGAAGGGCCAGGGACCTTCTTCGCTCGCCGCCAACATTATTATCAGATTTGAAAAACTAACATCATTATTAAATTTGAAAAGAAAAATGATAATAATGGTATATTTAATTGTTCAAATACCAAAAAATGAAATCAGAAAATTATGTTTTCCATCCCTAAATTACACTCTTGACGTCAAACGTCTACCGCAAAATCTAACACGCTTGGTTCCCATACAAATCGACGAACGACGATGAAGACGCTTTTTAAACGAGCAAAACCATTTGTCATGCGTCAAAATAAACTGTAGGTATAGAAAAGCTTACTTTGACGCTTTTAATTAATGACATTTTGACTGTTTACCTACTCATTATTTTGTGAAACGCCGCCTATTTGATATTATAACGTGAATATGACACGAATGATCCTATCAATGTTACACAAATCCAAACATATCACAACATTCGCTAATGGAATTCTTCCAAACAACCTTTGACAAAAATTATGAAATACAAAATATATTATAAACTGTAACTTTCAGCCGCGGCGTCAGCTGCGTTATTCACGTTCTTATCTTAAGGGTACTTCCTACCGGGATATAAAGTAACCTATGTTTGAATCCAGGACTTGGTCTAACTGTACTGTATGCCAAATTTCGTCTTGACTGCGACCTTCACTTGCTACCGCATTATTTAGTAAGTAACAATCATAACATCCAAACCTCCAAATATCTTCACACTTTCTAATATTAGTAGCATAGTGGGAGTGACCATGAAGATGGCGTACATCGTAAAGATACCCAAAATGCTGCTGCTGCCGACTGAATACCTAGGTGAAAAAAGTACCCTTAAACTTCTTGAAATATAAGGCCTCTTCACGGTGTACGCTACCGGGCCGTCAAGCTGGCGTACACCGCTTGTATCTCTGGACCGGCTTAGTTTTCGGAAACCCTTTATATCTCAAAAAATAGTACCCAAATAACAACCTAGACCCCTAAAATTTCATTTCTCTAGCTATCGTAGAAGCCGAGATATTTATTTATTATTTATTTATTTTGCCATCCTGATGGTGGGAAAATCTTGGCAAGACTTTCGATCGCGATTGCGTCACAAAAATACATTATCGACTGCCTATATATTCAGAATCGTTCGATTTCAATCTTGCCACAGAAACCAGTATAACAATCTGCATTACAAATCAAACAATTACCACCAAATTGATATCCAAGCAAGAAAAAGTCGGGAGACTTTTTTTTTTCAATTAACCTTAGGAGGAGAGAGGCTCAAAAATCACTAGCAATCAGCGGCCGAGGGGGTGAAATCGAACCCCCTATTAGCATAATGAAGTCGGACGCTATAAAACTCGATCGTTTCAGCCCGGGGCGTAAAGCGGCAGGAAATGTCACGGGGCCAAATAGTACACGTACACGTACACTTTGACATTTCGGGGTTTCCAAGGCGACAGGGAAATTACTAGTAGGAGACAGGGGTTTTGTGCTGTTGCATTATGGGTAACTCCAATTACTTAACGCCTTACCTGCAGCTATTAGGACGGAGAAAAATAAATTAAAAAAAGCCCTGTCTAAATACTACCTCGACAGTATTTAATTCATTTAAATTGATTACTGTCGAGGTATTTACCTACCTAGATATCCTCTTATGTACCTAATGAAGATTTGTAATATTGTACCTATAGATAGACTCACGGATCCCACAGTCAAACTGTGGAAATAGTTTTGTGGGACGATGTACCTATACTAATGTTTTTGTCATTTTAATAAATATATAAATAAAAAAAAATATTCAGCGTTTACGCAGCGGTTTAGTTTTGTCATTGTCATTTCAGTAAATATTGTTGAATGAAACAAACGGTGTTGTTACACTTTTTTTCATCACACTTGCTTGAAAATGGTGTTGTTACACGTAGGTTCTGCGAGCCGTAAATGACCTATTACGCCCTAGTAGTAATGGTTTTTTTTTATTTGAATACGCTGGTTCTGTTTTACTCTTATTTGTCATGTTCAAAGGAAACGCCAACTTACTTTTTTAACTTTTATCATGAAATAGTTATTTAAAGAGAACTGTTATTGCAAATACATGTAAACACATATATCGGTAACATTAATTAAATGTTTAAATAGTGTATTTCAGTATTTTGCAACTATAAAATCAACGGAAATAGCTGTTAGGTCTTTACCGCTATGGTTTCCGAACGTGACTTGACATTCGCATTATCTGTCATATATGTCAGTCAGGATATATGTCACTTTCTACTTTTATCTTACTGGGGTTAAACTGGGGTTTCTAACTCGTGTTATTAAAGCCCTCGGCTTCGCTGCGGGCTTCAACAAACACTCATTTGTAATTCCTTCCTTACCGCCCTAGATACACAACACAATGTACTAATGAAACCGAAAGACAGATCCGGGGCTGAGTATAGTTTGATTAAATGGTCGCGATTATACGTACGACCTAGTCGCGTTACAACTATAACGTTTTACGTATTTGGGCATTTTGCAACTAAGACATTTTGACGATCAAGACCCTTTGGTAAGATAGTCCTTATACAATTAAGACCTATGCAATTAAGTCGTTCTGTCTACTTGCGCATTTCACGAATTAGACGTTTTGCTAAGCAAGTCCTTATAAAACTAAGACTTCTTGCATACCATGACAAAATACAATGTTGACCTCCTGAACCGAACCCAAAGAGCAGGTACGCGTTATGCGATAGAAAGAGACGGTTGGATCCAGTGCGTTCCGTCCGGTGGTCGGACCCGAACGACAGTTTTGTTAGAGAGAGACAGACTTCTGCACGTAGTACTATCCTACCCACACTTACTGACCACAACCATAGATCCGCAGTTGACTATAATTTACTGTATTTAAGTGTGATAATTGTATTGTGCTACTTGCTAAAATTGTATTTGCATGCATTTAAGTATGTTGTTAACTGCAAATAAATTATTTGATTTGATTTGAATAAGTATTCCATGGTTCTGGTCAATAAGTGCGGGACAACAATGACTACAGAACCTCGCACTCCAGTAAATTTTTGCGCTAAAAAGTACTTCTTACCGCAAGTTAAAAATGGGTAGAAAATGTAAAACTGTGAATCATCCAGTAACTATAACCTATCATTTTAGGCAAAGAAAGCACCTCAATTACTCTATCTAAATCTGAAAGAACTAAGCGTTTTTGAAAACACACTTTCGCATTTACAGTTTGTAGACGGAAAAGTCCGTTCCATGTCTTTTAAATCTACGTAAGCAGGAAAGTTAGCGCAGACGATGATTCGGCGTCAATCACAACTTTGATATGAGTCGTAATGGGATTTTTTAACGTGGTTTGCCAAGAGATCAAGTTAAAGAATTTACAAATTGAATATCATCAAACAGCCTCCTGGATTTTTTTTTTACAACGAAAATATTAGGACTTGATAAACAAGGGATATATTTGAGCCCATTGCCGTATTTGTAATATAAAACATTGTCTTTAGTGTATGCAAGTGCTGCAAAAGAGAAACTGGTGGGTTTCTTCCGGCGCTTCTCACCAGAAGGTCACTACCTGAAGCGCCAAAACAAAAGAATAGCATCAGACTTGTAAGAGAGCCCTTGAGGTTCTTGCAGAAATAAAATATTTTTATTTTTTTTTGCTTTAGGATCGCTATGATAGTTATGTTTTGTGTAACACCATACAATATCTCAGTATGAACATATTATAAGTACCTACTTAAGTGTAAGGCAGGTTGTCAGTAGAACCTTGCACTATAAATTATCATCATCATCAGCCTATCGTCCCACTGCTGGGCATAGGCGTACTCTCGCCGATGAGAGTAAACAGTATGAAGCACTAATAAATAAGAATACTTTTGCACATGCAGTTCTAAAAACCCATCTCTTAACGTTTATTAGTTCTAGTATACTAATTCAGTGGTTACATCTTCACGAACAAAGACCTTCCTACGTAATACGCATTCATAACCTAGAGAGATATCAACCTAGGTGGTAAGTCACAAACTCTCAGCCTAGATTACCCGCACCAGGCTATCTCGGTGGTCGTAAAGTACACTCCTAGTCGTTGCTTGCAGACTCGCTGGGTAGTCGCTTCAGAGATACTACATAAGGGATGGCTTATACAGGGGGGGCCGTCTGGTTGCATAACAACTATTGTCATATTATTAATTGTCATAACAGTTTAAGCATAAAGTTGATGCTCATATATTTTTTTTGGCATAAATTTTCCTATGGCATAATTGTTCCGTGTCATAATTATACGGAGTCATAATTGGTTTAACCATAATGTAAATTGTCATACATTTATTTAGTCATAAAATTGATGATTATAAGTCGTTTTTGCAATAATTGTAAATTTCATACATTTATTAAGCCATAACATTGATGATTATAAGTGGTTTTAGTAATAATTGTAAATTACATACATTTATCAAGCCATAATATTGATGATTATAACAATCGTATTGCATAAATTTTGATAATGGACTTGCGATGGTTCTTCAAAAAAGAAACGATTTATATTATTGAAGTATTTTTAATTTCTACTCATTACACAATATTAGTGACCTCACACAGAACCAAATCGCTGCCAGAAAAGTAAGTTAGGTTAGGTTAGAACTGTTATCTCACACATAACCGAATCGCTGCCAGAAGAGTAGGTTAGGTTAGGTTAGAACTGTGACCTCACACAAAACCAAATCGCTGCCAGAAAAGTAGGTTAGGTTAGGTTAGAACTGTGACCTCACACAGAACCAAATCGCTGCCAGAAAAGTAGGAAGTTAGGTTAGAACTGTGACTTCACACAGAACCAAATCGCTGCCTGAAAAGTAGGTTAGGTTAGGTTAGAACTGTTATCTCACACATAACCGCATCGCTGCCAGAAAAGTATATTAGGTTAGAACTGTGACGCAACATAAAAGAGAACTTTTAAAAAAACTTTTAAAATTAGGTTTATGCGTTTAGCAATTTATGCTTTTACTTAGTATGGTTAAAGTGTTGTATGAGCAACCTATTTATGCGTTTAGCAATTTATGCATTTACTTAGTATGGTTAAAGTGTTGTATGAGCAATCCATGTATGCCCATTATAAAGTATGCTTGAATAAATGTATGCATATCAACTATATGCCCATTACACAGTATGTCCATAAACATTATGATTAAAATCGTTATGCGCATAAATGTATGACTATTTACAGTTATGCGTAATGATGAGTGTGACGAATCCTCGTATGCGTATCAAAAATATGACCTTAAACTTTATGCAACCCGACCCCTACCCCTTATACAGACTGATAAATGCAGACCCTGATTCTGATGCAACAATAGTCGGACTGCATGGTGGTAGGTTGCCGTATCTAAACTTCGGCACCATGGGAGTATACGTTGGTGTGCTATGGCACCCCAAGTCGAACCAAGGTTAGAAAAACGGTCAATAGGCCCATGAATAAGTTTCATAATATCATCAACAAAATTTGCAAATATTTAATTGCGCGACAAGAGAGTTGGATTCATTTTAATTCTAACTATATGATCATCATTATCAGCCATTATACGTTTGACTGCTGGGCACACGCTGACATGAGTGAACGGATCCATTATAATACCCTATCTTGCGCAAATAAAGGACTTATTTAACATTATCGTCCTAAGTTTTCACTGAGAGAATACAGTAACGGCCAAAAATGTATCACCACATTTTTAAGCCAAAACTTTTTTATATTTCTTAAAACATTTGCACATTACTGCATCAGGTAGTAGCTAATATATAGAGTTGTAGAAGTCCACACGACCGATGACAAAACCTGCTGTTTCTCAGTCTTTTCTGGGTTTTTTTTACATGGCAATATTCTTTTATTCGTAACATAAAGGTAGTATGTTTTAGGCCGGTACTGTAGGTGCTTTGTATCGTATTGCAAGAATGACTTGTGGAAGCGTTTATTTCTCGAATCTTCTATTCGACGCGTACGCTTTCAAAGATACGAATCTTGTTGGAGAGTACACAGATTTTTGGTGGCTGCACTATGAAAACTTCCTTCAATGTTGTTGTAATGAATACACCCACTAAACCAGTCTCTTGTGTTATTGTTTCCCATTTATTTTATAAATAAGATAAAACAAAAGTCAAGGTTTACGTCATCAACCAACGACATTACGATACACCTTTAAACCTGCTTTTTAAAATGATTTTAATCACAGGACTAGTTCAACTATAAGAAAATTGTCCTACGAAGCAATTTTCCTAGCCTAGAATACACGATCAGCTTATAATCTACCTTAATAGAACGTCCTTATAGTTCAAAATGGCTCAGCCATATAAGGGCCAGGCTCCGTCCAGGCTGACTTGAGGCTCGTAAAATGCACTCCAGCCGTTACTAGCAGACACGCTCTAAACGCCCGGGACACTTACAGCCGTGATGAATAGGGGTGTTCTTCGGCTGAGATACAATGCGGGAATGCGGAGATATTATTAATGATCGTTGGGTATTCTTATTGCTAGATATTAACGATAAAAACAAGGGGTGCTGTAGCACCCCTTGTTTTTATCCAGCCAGGCCTGAAAGTCAGTTGAATGTTTTGACACCTCTTAGTAGAAAGCTTCATAGGCTGAATTAACTATACTCTGCTAGTTATGTAACGAACCGAAGCCATGAGCTTTCTTGTTGGAATCAAAACGCACATAGAGACTTGCTTTATAGAACCATAACTACTGAGAAGGGTGGGGGCAATTGCTAGTTCTCTTTGATTGGGGTAAAAGGATACCTTTTATTACACTTCTCAGCCCATACTAGGTATGGTTGGATGATAAAACGAGAGTAAGAATAAAATGCTTACTTGAGCTTAGCGGGGAACAAAATCCTTTATTCGTAAGACTTGTCAAGGCCAGCTGGTCAAAATTGGCTTCTAGGTCCATTACTGCTTTTATATTAATACTGTGTGTTAGTTATTTTTCAGGGCTTGCAGAAAGGAACTTGTTCAAACAAAAGTACTGATTTCATCGATGGTCGGCTGAGACATCTGTTGAAAATAAGAGATAAAAGAAATGGTTACAGGGGTTAAAATTGGGTCTAAAGTTTAGGATTCATTCAGGAGGAAAGGCGGGGCTGTGAATTTCAATAATAATTCATGTGGAAATAGTAGTATTTAGTGTAACTATTTTTGTTAGAGGTTAAAATTTTTATTTCAAAAGAAAAGGTATTTCAAAGGCAAATCTTGAGACTATTCATCCGAGGATATGTAAAACATAATTATTTGGACCCATTTAATGCTATCTCAGCATTGGAATTCATGTCAATAGAAAGAATTGACTACTTAATTTTCCATAATTTGAAGTGCTCCTTTGGTCCAATGGAAACTATGTTTCAGTGGTGGATTTCCATTATTTTGTTAACCCTGAGTTCTGAAGACATGGATAAATCAAAAACAAAGAAAGAATCTAAGATATTTGAGAAGAACTAGGCTTTTGCATTTTGAAATTTTACTACCGTAAAAGTTGTCTTGAAAAATCAATGACGGGCGGATTTCTAGGGATAATTCTTGTTAAAGTAACGTTAATACGGTCTAGCGAAGTAAGAAAATCAAAAACAATGTAAAGATATGAGGTATTTTAGGAATTATAAGCATTCAAAGTTTTGCGATTTACCGTAAAAAACATGGGTCTCATAACAGCTGGGAAACGCGTGTCTAGGTGAGATTTTCTCATGAAATCATTCCTTAGGGTCCCAGGATTCAGGAAACTCAAAAACAAGGTGAAAAACTCTAGTATTTGAGAAGTTATTAACATATTTTTATTTACATGAAGAAATCGGAAAAAATGTCAGAATGTTGCTACTTAAATGTGACAGCCTTCAAATTTGGGATAATGTTAGAGGGGCTTTGGTCCAAACTGAGGTAATTCGTTCATCTGGCAGGAAAGTCAGGCTTCCGTTGACTTTGTGGAATTTTTATCAGCAGAGTGATTATTGTAAATGGACTGGGAAGCAGTTAGTTTCATAAATAGCAGGAAATCGGGTATTGTGTATTCTATACAGATTTCGCGAGTTAAAAGTGGGTCACATTTTTCTTTGGCTGAAACAAAAGAATTTATTGATCGTCATTTGTTCCTCAAGGGGAAGGTATATAAAGCCGACTCGCGGCAAGGTAGGGGACTTGATCTCGAATCGCCGACGAGACAACATCTCTATAAACAGTATACGGGGTAACGCTGGGCAAATTGTTAGAAGAATTAATTTCTAATCCTCGTGGGCGTAATATTTAGTCAGTGGTACGGCGTAACGCTGATCAATCGTTCGGGGACTTAAACTCTAATCGACGGGGCGCAACATTACGAAGACACAGGCTACGGAACAGGAAGGCCGTGGGCCTTCAGAGGAGGCCTAAACTAACAAAAGAGTTGGCGTCCGGGCAGACACGCTGAGCGAAGCTGCGAGTGACAGGCTCCAATCAGCGTACACCACGAAGTTACAACGCTGGACTCCAATCAGCGTGCATCTAGAAGTTACGAATAACGGGCTTCAATCAGCGTACGCGTTGCGGGTCTCGGTCGGCGTGCTTCGCGGGCTACGAGCTGCGGCTGCGGATGGCGAGCTCCACGAGGCTGCGATTTCCGAGCCTCAGTTGCGGACACCAAACCGGATCCAGAGCAAAACAGTAAAGTATCAAAGGGTACTAACTGGTAAGTTACTTGACTTTATCTAGGGGGGGATTCGTCGAGAAGCCACGTCCAATGCGGCAAATCCAGGGGAAGCAGAGGGACTTGGATCGCCTGTTCCAACGACCGGGCGTAACTCGCGCGATAATCATTTTTCTACCTCTAAGGAACAACCGGTGGTACAAGGTATGTGTTGTGATTTTAAGGAATTTCATACTTTTGTGTGGGCTGAGAGGTTTTTGATGCCTAAGGTTCTAGTTTAGTTCATACAAACTGGTTAATCGAATTAGTTTAGTTTAACATAACAGGTTACTAGGGCAGGTGAACGTCGCACACGGAGACAGGTGATTGAGAGGTTGGATTCTAAACTACAGGTGAAACTTGGACTTAGTTATTATCCGTAGTTACTAGTTTGTCATTCAGTAGTAGATTAATAATAATCTGGTGTCTACCCATTTAGCATTTTTAAAATTAAGTTCTGGCAATACTGTCAGTGTCTCATAGTACTCGGAACCGTAAGTGTTAGGCTATTTGACGTTTCATTGAATTCCAGTGTAACTATCAGAGACTGAAGTATTAAATATTTAGATTGATTTTGGAATCAAACAAAATCAGGGTAAATGCACCTATTGTTAGGATCACCATCGTTTTGTAATAAATTTAGGGAATTCTCTTTTGTGCCACACGGACATCGGGGAGTGTTGACCATTTCGGTACATAGTAGCAATAATTGATGCTCTGATTTTGGAGTGAGGGATCGTCGGTAGCCTGACTTTTTGGACCCGCAAAATAAGACGGGGTAGGTGTCCGGTACAAATGATCGGCCCTTTTGTCATGTCTGCAATCCAAGGATTTTTCACGCTGAACAACGAGCTGAATACTGATGGTTCATGGACCGTCTAAAACCTGATGCGGAGAGATTGTTGGTAGTCTGACTTTTTGGACCCGCAAAATAAGACGGGGTAGGTGTCCGGTACAAATGATCGGCCCTTTTGTCATGTCAGCAATCCAGGGATTTTTCACGCTAAATAACAAGCGGAGTCCTGAGGGTTCATGGACCTTCTACCAGTCTAAAACAAGGGAGAGCCCCTCTTTTGTATTGGTCAAAGAACCTTTTTACTACAGAAGGTTATGGGTGCCGGAATGAGCGTTAATCCCGGGTGCCTGGGTGCGGAGAGGATAAAAGTCTCTCTATTTTCTTAGTTCATGGATAGGGTAGACACTGTAACAGTAGCTCATCCAATCTCATCTAACACTTTGTAAAAGCCAAGGAATTGTGTATTCGCTGAGGAAATACGTGAGGCTATTTAGGTTAGTGTTGTTAAAGCCAAGCTAGTTATTTGGCTTTTTGTCAATGAATATTTGGCGATTCAGACATAATTATTTCTCGGATAAAAGAGACCATGGTAGGTCCATCATAGCTCGAATTACTTGGCTTATGTTTCATTAAAGGCTATTCCCCATCCAAATAAATACGGGCTAGATATTGCAAAAGTTAGATAATCAGGGTCTTAGGTACGGGAATCGGCTGAATAAATGCCTCCTTGATTGTAGAAAAACAGAAACAAACGTCTAGTCATAAAATAAGCACTAACCGGCCCGTATTGTACCCAGCAAACGGTCGGGGACGTTCTACTTTAAAACAATTTGTGTTTTAAAGTTAGAACAACTTTTCATCTAGTTTTTGTAGCTCGCCGTAGAATTAACTATAGTTTCGGCTAAATTGTAGTATAGACTTAATTAGACCTCAGGGTTTTCCAAGGCTCTTCAAACCACACTAGACCGAAAAGACTATGGGTTACTGACTCATCACTGCGTAGTAGTTCTACCTAGACGATCACATTTTGGCCAAAACTAAAGCAAATTACAATCTGTTGGCGTAGGGACCCTTAGTAGCTTTGTAGTTGTAGGTCCAGTATTTTAAAAACGGGGGGGGATGTTTCAGAATTGATCAGCCGATGACCAGGATTAGGTACTGGTGCAGTGTTTGATGTGGATTAGTATTGTGATTTGCTTTAGAAAAATGATCTGGTATTTCCAGATCAAAATTGCTGCCGCGGAATGGATAGGCTTTTGTGAATCTTGGGGAGCCTTGGCCTTGCGCAGGTTTTGTGTATAGTAGTTTAGTAGTTCTCTTGCCCCTTCGCAGCTTGCTTGTAAATGCCTTTCATTCGTAAAAAAAAAAAAAAAAAAAATTATTAGGGTTTTATTTGGCTGTGGGCATAACAGGCGGGCAGTATAGGGGTCAGTAGTTCTTAACGCGTAGAGTTTTCTTCATGGGGACAGGTGGGTTTGTAGGAGAAACATTTAATGTGGTTTTGATAAGCAAAACTTCAATTTACGTCCTACTGCCAATGAATAAGAGTTTACCGGACGATTTACGATATTAACGTTATCACGACAGTTATTTTATGTTCAAATGTGGTTGGAATCCAACTTCTTACATCTACCAATATAATCGTCAAATATCAAACGGGTTATGCGGTCTGATTGGTTGAATTTTTGTAATGCGTTTTCTTTAAAATATTTTATAAAAAAAGACTACGTACATTAGCGGCGTCTTCCTCAAGTAAGTAAGTTTCAACCAGGTAAGTCACCAGAAAACATACTGGTGCTATATTTCAATTGGTTGTCAAGCGTATTTAAGCTGGGAACCAAAGCGTGTAAATTTTTTGGTACATAGTTTCAATTAGTTGAAATAATTTACCTTATTGATATTTTAACAAATGTTTTACCATTAGATAAAGACATCATGTTTAAGTAGGTCTAAGCAATTCCTTACTACTGAAAACCGGTTGAATTTATTTAAATGCCCTGGAATTAAGTTTCCTAGTAATTGTTTGCCCGTGTTTGAATTTCCTTGAGATACTAACTATTGCCAAAAGGACTTGTTTCTTTAATTTAACTGAACAGGAAAAATTCCATTGATTTGCTTGTTACTATGGAATGTCACCTGGTTGCGCCAAAGTCAGGTGAAGGGTTCTTAATATGCTTGTCGGATGCTATTTCAATCTATTTTAGCGACTTTGGGGAACGTGCACGAAATATGGGTGGCAACACTGAGCATCAAGGGCAGTCATTGATGGACCAATGGCAGTTGTTCGCGTCTGACAGTTTAAATTGTCAGAGGTTTGAGGTTGTCAGTATTAAAAAAAAAAAAGTATATAAAGAGATGTCATCACTGACGTTAGTAGCAGCCAATGCAATAGTAAAAAAAAATAAATAAATTCGAAGGAGTGTGGCCTCAGCATGAGTCAGTAGACGTTTGGTTTGGCGGCACCAGTTGGCAGCACCTTCGTCGTGCACATTTCCCGAGTCTATAATTAATAAATTCGCAAAAAATTCTGATACTAGGCGGAAGATAACACGAATATGTTGCTCACCTGCGTTTATTCATTCTTATTGATCATTTATTGCTTGAACTGCTAGGGGAAGTATTTTGAAATTCGGTTACGGTTGCGACACCAGTTGGCAGCACCTTCTTCGTGCAAATTCTCATAATTAATAAACTTGCGAAATTTTTTATACCAGACAGAATTCGACACGAACGTATCGCTCGTCATGGTTATTCGCTCCTAGTGAACGAGTACATCTGAACCATTAGAGGTAGTTCTAGAATTCCGCTCGCCCGCGTTTACTCATTCAAGGGAACAATTATTTATTTACTTACATTTTAAACCATTGGAAGATGACTGACTACTATTCGCCAGTCATCTCGGATTGATTTTTAAGAATTACATAACTAGGTTTAAAGAATGTGATTACCTTTCGTAGGCGCGGTACGAATTCTATATTTAACTAGGAATTTTCTTAACAGACTTCTTGGAAGTAGACCAGGGTAGAAACAGAGAGATTCTGGATCTTTGAATTAAAACCACCATGATTGTTGTACATATTTATGCTGAGATCTTTTATTCATGGACAAGCTATAGTAGAGACCTAGGTAGGCTAAACTATTGTGAAGTGTCCGGCCGCCCTTGGGGCAGGCTGTACGCACTTAATATATAGAAACATTATTTCATATAAAAATAATTCGATGGCGTTGTTGAAAAGGGCCTATATTAAGAGAAAGAGATTAAACTAGTGAATACAACAAAGTATGGGATTTATTTTATTGAGACATCCGTTAGAAAGGAGGTCCTTTTTAACAGCACCACGTTTACTAGAGCTGGGAGCTCTGGATCGCTGCTGACAGTGGAGGGGAAACGATTCTTATCAAAAGTCTATCCAGTAAAGGTTTCAGAGTGTTCCAAAATGGGAAAAAAAATATATATATCATATTCTTTCTTTAAATAATGTTGAGAAGGTTCCCTCTATTGTCATCAGTTTTCGACTCCAGAGGTCGGTAATATGTGTAAGTTAGTTGAATTGCCCCTGTTTACCTTATAAAAAAACACATTCACACCGGTCAGGGATAGGCAATGTTCATGAAACTAGAGCGATTTGTTATTACGGCTTACAGTTGGTTAAGCTGCAAATTATTCAGGGAAAAGAATTGTACTTGGCAAACTATTTGTTAGATGAACCATTTAATGTTTAACTAGTTGAATGTGACTAGCGTTCTATTAAAATCAATCATCTTAGGCACATACGTTTTAGAATTGAGAACATTGCCTGTCTCTGATTACTAGGTGTTATAGACCGGACGTACTTAATTTTACTTGGCACAGTTTAACCATTCACGTGTTGCGAGTATCTAAAACTGTTTGTCAGCGCGGTATAAGTATTAAGGGTAGCGTAAAAATGCCAGGCACAAGAATGGTTGAACCGAACTAAAAATAAGCGGTCGTAGAGTGATGTTGGATCTCGGGAAGGAAAAAGTCTCAGTTAGCTAAAGTTTTGTTAATAAGGTACCAGATTCCTGAGATCGGACAATCACACTCGACTAAAGGCATTAAAATTAATCTTCAGTAGGGGAGGTCTCGGTCTTATGTTGCACAGAAGGTTGGTGTCGTGGGGCATCGTAGATAGTAGGCTTGGACTCTCAGACAGCTTCCCTGAAAACAGAGAAAATTTATTAAGACTTGCCAAATTAGTTATGGATTGAGTTACAGGCCTTAATACTCAACAAATTAAGTCTTATATTTCGCAGGTAGGTAGTAGAAAGTGATTTGTTTATAGTAGTTCAAGCGGCCAGGGAAGTAGGCCGAGCCAAGAGATGAATGGTTTTTATTTAATCTTGACTTTAAGACAAGCCTAGTATAAAGCAGGGGCTTCAAATCTCTTCGGCCGTGGCACTGTTACAAGTTTAATGCTTCACTTGGGCATTTTATTCCAGTTCGATTAAAATAATTGTTTAAATGATACCCACGTATATGCATGAGTATAAATAAAGTACACGGTGTTCTTGATTTTGGCACGCCATGGCGTCGAGGCATAAACATTGGGAGTTTTTAGTATAGAGCAAAAGCTTACCGTTAGTATTTTCTTATAATTTGCCATTCACTTCTCGGCTGGGCTCTGCAGTATAGCCTTGGCATCTATGATCATTGCCAAAGCAGTAGTCTGCAGTACATAGCAGGCAGTACAGGGGCTGGCTGGGCTGGAAAAAAAAAATCAAACCTAGTTTAAATAAAGCTCACCGCACAAGGGAAAGGAATCTTGTGTGATAAAGTTAGTCTGCCACCAAACCACGCTAGATTATTAGCAATTGAAATTGGAAATTTTATTATTATTAATAAGAGCTTTTAAAAAAATAAATAAATATGTATACTTACAAGTTGATTATATTCTAGAAACTTGCACACAAGGTACCATACCGGGGAGCTAATTCATTGTAGCGGTAGTAATCTGCATCCTTTTAATAGTAGATAGTTTATTCGTAACTGAAATGATAAGAAAAGTAAGTATGTTGCAGAAATGACGGCTTCTATCTGGTTACTTGATACATTATAGTTTGGGACAGGTGGATTATAAATATCAGTTATTTTCCGCTAAACAAGGATTCCACCTTGAAAATATAACCAAGCGGGCTAAAACTATTCGACTTTGGGACAGGGGTAGCCGGACTTTGATAGTACATGTATCTTTCGAACAACCCGGATTTCCATTAGGATTTAGTATCATCCTTGCGGAACTCTGGTTGACATTTTCATAAGATTAAATACAATGCACTTTTCGCATTATTATACTACATTACGAAATGCGAATCGGAAAGTAATAATTTTCTCAGAAGTATTTTTACTTCACTCAGACTGAAAATATATATACTAGAAAAGTTGGAAATATGATTTACTAATTGGAATTCGATGATACGGGTAAAGTCGTATTATGAAGTTGGATTTGTTTGAAAGATACACGGAATTTATAAGCATGTTGCAGGATAACGAGGGAAACAGTTTGATTCCGTCGTTTTCATCGCTGGATGTTTCATTAACGCATTTATCATAACCACGTAAAAGGTACTTAGAACAATGTGGTATTCATGGCGACAGTTATAGAATTAGCTTTTAAAAAAAAAAAAAACCAATAGTGCGTAGGCACTTACCTTTCCTTGTAGAATTTCCGTATAAAACCAAAATTTGCGAAGTAAACATTGCCGTTACACTGCCGAGCCATTTGTGATTTGGCTGGTTTTATTAACATCATAAAAGCCGAGCGGGCGAAGCTTTGATGAAATCGCGTTGACCCTCGAACAAATATGTTTATTTTCACTGTAAACGACAGCCACAAGAGATAATCTTTCACTTAAATCAATTTAGATCGATAATACTACATATAGGCAGCCGTTAGCGTGGTCAGTGGTTTGATTTGACAAACAAGCTGTCAGTCAATGTCACGTGAAGAGACAGGTCAGAGACGTTTTCCCGCCGATTTAGAAACTAGATGGTATATGGTTTTGAAAATTTGCAACTTATCATATTATGATTTGTTGTTTAACATTATTTTTTTTAAATCGAAGAAATTAATACTTTGTAAAATAAAATGCACGACATGAAAATTAAACTCCGCGTGTAAAATATCCGTCATAGACAAGCATAGCGGTAGAGTTGCTGGTTGGGAAAATGCCTCCAAGAGTGAATATTGCACCATATGTTTGACACTAGACTTTTTAAGTGTTGAGGTATATTTCTATGGCTCGTTGCCATGGTAGTTTGTTATTATCCTATTATGAAAATGACTAACAGTATGCAATAATTATTTTAGCTGAATAAAAGCCAAATTTACTGATGGTTTGTGTCAAGTATATTGTGCAATATAAATTTTGATCGTGTATACTTGAGATTTGATCAGATTGCGTCAGGTTGTACTGTCGGATTGAGGTTTAATTTTTAGTGACAATTTTATTGACAATTTATTGTAATCCTTTTTACGTTGTATCGACTTGATCGGTTTTTAACTGCTAATGCTGGTTTTTGAAATAAAGTCACACACGCGTATTTCGAAACCGGTAGTGTGTTGCTTTATTATTAAAAAATATTTCTAGATTGCGTCAAAGATATAAAACAGAAACCCATACATATATTCAGTTAGAAGTAGCCTTTTACGGCTCGGTAAAGCCTAGAATTATAGCATATTTAGTTTCGATGGGTCTAGTACGAGTTACAGTATGAGAGTACTGACTTGTAATGAATGCGAGTTCAAACGTGTCTCACACCGTGTTCTAGTAAACATTATTATTTCTTGCCTAAAGCGTTAGACAAGCTCAGGGCTGCGCCGACACTGTGCGATTATTCTATGTAGTCAAGGAGGGTTATGGGGTTGACCTGTATTATATGTATGTATGTTTGACGTGTGTAGAAACGGATATATAGCGGCATGCGAGTATTTGTTTTAACTGCCTCTAATTTATTAGGAATTCAAACTAAAATAATTATTGTAATGGTCTTGTAACGAGACCATTCGACAAGATGATTACAACATACCATAGGCTTTACATAATGAACATTGAACACACTTTTCACGTATCGAATTTTCATTCGAGTTAGAAATGACTTTCGTGACACTAGTACCGCACGCACCGGTGGTAGCGTTGCACTCGCCTGACTCGACTCGAGTTCGTGAACAAGCAGGATGCGATTGGCGCGCGGGCGTCAGGGCCGGCCGTGGCCGAACGATATATTTATGCGTAGCTATTTATCTATATACCAGCGCGCGCGGCGATCAAGTGCGAGCGCAGCCATTTTTAACGGTAGCTTGAAATTGGGCGTAAGTTCGCTTTACATTATTCCACTTGTGTCAGCCCTAGCGGTGGTCCTGACGAACGGAGGGAGCGCACGTTGTAGATTGGAGCAAGTGGGTAGGTTTCGGCGCGGTTTTTTGTATCTCGTACGTGGGTTATTGGACAGAGCGTTCTCTGTACAAAGTATTAGTACTTATCTTACGGTGTGGTGATGGAACAATTCTATTATACAATAGGGTAGCGAAATATGTTGCGCGGAGGTAGATTACGAGATATTGTAAAGAGAAAAATTTTAACGTCTAAGGAAGTGAGAATTTTATCGATAAAACTTTTGATTCAATGTAATCAGCCAATCAACAGTGTTGGACGATTCTCTGGCATTTTGACCGCGCGTTTTGACAAACTTTGCAGTCCGACAATTTTATACTATGACGGAAAGTCAAAATTGTTAAAGCTGGGCTTAATCTCAGGGCTGGGTTTCGATTTCGTAAAAAGTTAATTCTAGACCTTACTGTTTGAGCAAAATTTACTGGGATAATAAAGTTGGAAATAGAACGCCGTAAAAGCGCTGATTATTGGCCTGTTGATTCTTTTGCGGGAAATATATGGCACATCTTCGAATTAGTGCGGGGAAATTTTTTATCGATAAAATTTATTAATTTAAAAAAATTACAATAAATTCATGTATATTTTTGAATTTGCTTGTTTATTGGTCAAGCCGGCCTAATTCCGTGTAACATTGGAAGCGCGTTCGTGTTATACATTATAAATAAATTAAAATGTCTCACTCTGCTCGTGATTGTTTGTGTTGTGTCTCGGTCGTCTGGAAGTGAGACCGTTCGCACTTTAGTGGTGTGCAGCGGAGACGTCATCGCGTACATTTCTTAAAACGTGCGTAGCGTAACGCGAGTTAGTCGTTAGTTTATAACGAATGAAATCGAAATTGATTTTTGAAATAATTAGTTTGTTTCTGTTAGATTGTTAAAAATCGGATTATCTTATTTAGACACTCCGGTAGGATTTGTTATTACTTATATTGAAATGATCAAACAGATCTTTCGTTTAAAGAGTTTAACTCAAATTTTATTTGTCACCAATTTATTACCTTGGGTTTACGCCAGATCAATTCGCTCTATGTGAGACGTCACCGCAGCACGCTTTAGAGGTTTTGGAAGTGGTAAATGCGAACAAGAAGAGACACTTATTTCAGTATTAAACCTTTTACTTTAGTACATCATGTAAATGTTGCATGGCCATGTTAGGAGCTCCGCGGAACGTCAGGTAAACAGGATCGTACGTGTTTCGGTTCAAAACGTACAGCATGCGTATTTTTCCGCGTAACTCACCGTGTAAAAAGGAAAAATTAATAAGAAATAATAGGTATATAGTGCTAAGGAATGAGATTCAATTTTAAGGTAAAATAAACATGTAATTAAGTTGGTTATAGCAGATCGTTATGGCTATAGGTTCTGCTGGAGAAATCTTCACTGAATGATATGAATCGGCAGGTGTTATTCCAGGGTATTTGTAGTGAGGAATTGCAAAGGACAGGAGATGGATAGCTTGAAATATATAGAGTAAGCGGAAGAGTTTTATTGTGTGCAGTGTGTGGCGGCGACACCACACATGGTTAGCATCTTTTTTACAGGATATATATACTGAAAGGAAAGAGATTGATCAAGTTACATTTCAACTTGCTTACTGAAGGAAGGCGTTGCATAAAGGGAGACCGCAGGGGTTGTGTAATATATATATTTCATGGTAGAATTTCGCAGCAACTGTGTGTGGCGTGGAGTGAGGCTGCGAAATAGGAACAGAATTTCTTATGAGTAAGAAACTAGTCAGTTTAAAGTAGTTCTAAAATTGAGTAGTAGTACCGTAGGCTGCATTTTAAAGATTATTTTTCTGTCCCTTGGGCTCGTTGAGCAGGGTTTCTAGTACTGTTTTTTAAATAAAAGGGGTTAGACGGGGTGTGTTAAAAAAAAGGGGTATCAGTCCAGTTGGATAAATTTAATTTTATTTTAATATTTTCTATTCTTCGTGTAGGGAAGGTTAGGCGATTGGGACAGGTCATGTACAGAAACGGTCTAGCAAGTTGGACGCAATCGAGTGACTCGGTGATCTGAGGAAGAATGGTAGACAATAAATGTCATAGAGTTGAAAGGAGGTTGAAAGAGTGCCTAAGAGACTAAAGTTTGAGACCATGGCCATGGCTTTGATTGTGATTTTGAGTGGAGTGTGAAGTGTGTGGGATATAAAGAGCGACAACAAGGATTGCAACGACTGAGCTGGGCTGAGTACATGACAAACAGTTTCCTGGGGGCTTGCTTCAGTCTTTATACAAAAGAGTGTTATCTATGGCTATAGATGCTAGGTTTTAGAGATTGCCGTTGTCAGGCCTAGTCAAAGGTAACATTAGTACCGTCAAGAAGCTGACAACCGAACTATTTACACACCCCTGCTTCCGAATACCAGTTCACTGAAACGCTTGGTTACTGGAGACCAAAACTGCATTTTCGCAGTTCGAATAGTTTATGTTGAGTGTGAAGGTCACGGAGCAGTAAGTCCGGCGAAGTACTGTAGAGCTGAATTAGGAAGAATACAGGATACATGCACCAAGAAAAGTGAAGCTAGGGCCGCGATTTTGGCAGGCGGGCATACCGGTCTGGGTGAATGAAAAGAGAAGGGTCGGAGCGCCATCAGGAAGGGCTGTAATCATGATTTCCGGTTTATTGGGAAGATGCTGTTGGATACCAAAGGTAAATAAAGGCCTAGAGTACGTAAGTCAGACGAAAGAGCTGCAACATTCGGGGTATCTCGCGGATCGGAGTCGCAGGACTCTGGATTCTCACAAAATCCATCCTGGCTTAAATTGGAAATCTGAGGTGAATGACAATTCCTTATCATTTCGAAAGATCTGGGCGCCTTGCCGGAGAGTGGAGCTGGTTTCATTGAGTACCTGGGTAAAAATTCACCACATACACTACTGGGGTAAGGCTTCGGGAAACTGTGTTTTATTTAAGGGGGTTGCTAATGCTACGCGAATCTATAGATTACTCTGCGCATTGAGCAAGGGACAGGAAGAACTCTGTAACGAACCGAAGCCATGAGCTTTCTTGTTGGAATCAAAACGCACATAGAGACTTGCTTTATAGAACCATAACTACTGAGAAGGGTGGGGGCAATTGCTAGTTCTCTTTGATTGGGGTAAAAGGATACCTTTTATTACACTTCTCAGCCCATACTAGGTATGGTTGGATGATAAAACGAGAGTAAGAATAAAATGCTTACTTGAGCTTAGCGGGGAACAAAATCCTTTATTCGTAAGACTTGTCAAGGCCAGCTGGTCAAAATTGGCTTCTAGGTCCATTACTGCTTTTATATTAATACTGTGTGTTAGTTATTTTTCAGGGCTTGCAGAAAGGAACTTGTTCAAACAAAAGTACTGATTTCATCGATGGTCGGCTGAGACATCTGTTGAAAATAAGAGATAAAAGAAATGGTTACAGGGGTTAAAATTGGGTCTAAAGTTTAGGATTCATTCAGGAGGAAAGGCGGGGCTGTGAATTTCAATAATAATTCATGTGGAAATAGTAGTATTTAGTGTAACTATTTTTGTTAGAGGTTAAAATTTTTATTTCAAAAGAAAAGGTATTTCAAAGGCAAATCTTGAGACTATTCATCCGAGGATATGTAAAACATAATTATTTGGACCCATTTAATGCTATCTCAGCATTGGAATTCATGTCAATAGAAAGAATTGACTACTTAATTTTCCATAATTTGAAGTGCTCCTTTGGTCCAATGGAAACTATGTTTCAGTGGTGGATTTCCATTATTTTGTTAACCCTGAGTTCTGAAGACATGGATAAATCAAAAACAAAGAAAGAATCTAAGATATTTGAGAAGAACTAGGCTTTTGCATTTTGAAATTTTACTACCGTAAAAGTTGTCTTGAAAAATCAATGACGGGCGGATTTCTAGGGATAATTCTTGTTAAAGTAACGTTAATACGGTCTAGCGAAGTAAGAAAATCAAAAACAATGTAAAGATATGAGGTATTTTAGGAATTATAAGCATTCAAAGTTTTGCGATTTACCGTAAAAAACATGGGTCTCATAACAGCTGGGAAACGCGTGTCTAGGTGAGATTTTCTCATGAAATCATTCCTTAGGGTCCCAGGATTCAGGAAACTCAAAAACAAGGTGAAAAACTCTAGTATTTGAGAAGTTATTAACATATTTTTATTTACATGAAGAAATCGGAAAAAATGTCAGAATGTTGCTACTTAAATGTGACAGCCTTCAAATTTGGGATAATGTTAGAGGGGCTTTGGTCCAAACTGAGGTAATTCGTTCATCTGGCAGGAAAGTCAGGCTTCCGTTGACTTTGTGGAATTTTTATCAGCAGAGTGATTATTGTAAATGGACTGGGAAGCAGTTAGTTTCATAAATAGCAGGAAATCGGGTATTGTGTATTCTATACAGATTTCGCGAGTTAAAAGTGGGTCACATTTTTCTTTGGCTGAAACAAAAGAATTTATTGATCGTCATTTGTTCCTCAAGGGGAAGGTATATAAAGCCGACTCGCGGCAAGGTAGGGGACTTGATCTCGAATCGCCGACGAGACAACATCTCTATAAACAGTATACGGGGTAACGCTGGGCAAATTGTTAGAAGAATTAATTTCTAATCCTCGTGGGCGTAATATTTAGTCAGTGGTACGGCGTAACGCTGATCAATCGTTCGGGGACTTAAACTCTAATCGACGGGGCGCAACATTACGAAGACACAGGCTACGGAACAGGAAGGCCGTGGGCCTTCAGAGGAGGCCTAAACTAACAAAAGAGTTGGCGTCCGGGCAGACACGCTGAGCGAAGCTGCGAGTGACAGGCTCCAATCAGCGTACACCACGAAGTTACAACGCTGGACTCCAATCAGCGTGCATCTAGAAGTTACGAATAACGGGCTTCAATCAGCGTACGCGTTGCGGGTCTCGGTCGGCGTGCTTCGCGGGCTACGAGCTGCGGCTGCGGATGGCGAGCTCCACGAGGCTGCGATTTCCGAGCCTCAGTTGCGGACACCAAACCGGATCCAGAGCAAAACAGTAAAGTATCAAAGGGTACTAACTGGTAAGTTACTTGACTTTATCTAGGGGGGGATTCGTCGAGAAGCCACGTCCAATGCGGCAAATCCAGGGGAAGCAGAGGGACTTGGATCGCCTGTTCCAACGACCGGGCGTAACTCGCGCGATAATCATTTTTCTACCTCTAAGGAACAACCGGTGGTACAAGGTATGTGTTGTGATTTTAAGGAATTTCATACTTTTGTGTGGGCTGAGAGGTTTTTGATGCCTAAGGTTCTAGTTTAGTTCATACAAACTGGTTAATCGAATTAGTTTAGTTTAACATAACAGGTTACTAGGGCAGGTGAACGTCGCACACGGAGACAGGTGATTGAGAGGTTGGATTCTAAACTACAGGTGAAACTTGGACTTAGTTATTATCCGTAGTTACTAGTTTGTCATTCAGTAGTAGATTAATAATAATCTGGTGTCTACCCATTTAGCATTTTTAAAATTAAGTTCTGGCAATACTGTCAGTGTCTCATAGTACTCGGAACCGTAAGTGTTAGGCTATTTGACGTTTCATTGAATTCCAGTGTAACTATCAGAGACTGAAGTATTAAATATTTAGATTGATTTTGGAATCAAACAAAATCAGGGTAAATGCACCTATTGTTAGGATCACCATCGTTTTGTAATAAATTTAGGGAATTCTCTTTTGTGCCACACGGACATCGGGGAGTGTTGACCATTTCGGTACATAGTAGCAATAATTGATGCTCTGATATTGGAGTGAGGGATCGTCGGTAGCCTGACTTTTTGGACCCGCAAAATAAGACGGGGTAGGTGTCCGGTACAAATGATCGGCCCTTTTGTCATGTCTGCAATCCAAGGATTTTTCACGCTGAACAACGAGCTGAATACTGATGGTTCATGGACCGTCTAAAACCTGATGCGGAGAGATTGTTGGTAGTCTGACTTTTTGGACCCGCAAAATAAGACGGGGTAGGTGTCCGGTACAAATGATCGGCCCTTTTGTCATGTCAGCAATCCAGGGATTTTTCACGCTAAATAACAAGCGGAGTCCTGAGGGTTCATGGACCTTCTACCAGTCTAAAACAAGGGAGAGCCCCTCTTTTGTATTGGTCAAAGAACCTTTTTACTACAGAAGGTTATGGGTGCCGGAATGAGCGTTAATCCCGGGTGCCTGGGTGCGGAGAGGATAAAAGTCTCTCTATTTTCTTAGTTCATGGATAGGGTAGACACTGTAACAGTAGCTCATCCAATCTCATCTAACACTTTGTAAAAGCCAAGGAATTGTGTATTCGCTGAGGAAATACGTGAGGCTATTTAGGTTAGTGTTGTTAAAGCCAAGCTAGTTATTTGGCTTTTTGTCAATGAATATTTGGCGATTCAGACATAATTATTTCTCGGATAAAAGAGACCATGGTAGGTCCATCATAGCTCGAATTACTTGGCTTATGTTTCATTAAAGGCTATTCCCCATCCAAATAAATACGGGCTAGATATTGCAAAAGTTAGATAATCAGGGTCTTAGGTACGGGAATCGGCTGAATAAATGCCTCCTTGATTGTAGAAAAACAGAAACAAACGTCTAGTCATAAAATAAGCACTAACCGGCCCGTATTGTACCCAGCAAACGGTCGGGGACGTTCTACTTTAAAACAATTTGTGTTTTAAAGTTAGAACAACTTTTCATCTAGTTTTTGTAGCTCGCCGTAGAATTAACTATAGTTTCGGCTAAATTGTAGTATAGACTTAATTAGACCTCAGGGTTTTCCAAGGCTCTTCAAACCACACTAGACCGAAAAGACTATGGGTTACTGACTCATCACTGCGTAGTAGTTCTACCTAGACGATCACATTTTGGCCAAAACTAAAGCAAATTACAATCTGTTGGCGTAGGGACCCTTAGTAGCTTTGTAGTGTAGGTTTTGTACGTTTAAAATGGGGGGGGATGTTTCAGTTATTAGCGGCCGATTACTACTGCTATCAATATCAATAATTTGACAGGCGTAATCTAAATAACCGTTAAAAACTAACAGTGTTTGGTGCAATTGAACATTAATCTCTTATACGGGCTGTTTTTGGGGTCATGTAGCAGGAGTGAACGGGTTACTGGGGAAGGTCACACTGAGCAACTTTTACTATGGAGACAACCACGAATTCGCGAAAAAAAATCTCCTAATTATGAGTTAATTGATACTTAACTATACCTGCACCTGCCATATGACCCCAAAACTTTCACTTTCGTCAAACTCTGTTTTTTACTCAGTTTTAGTGACAAACAAACATACAGCCTACTTCATGGAAAGCACTACAGCCACGTGGTGCTGTTAGGCAGACAAGGACTTTTAAATAAAAAGCGGGACGTAGCCTCGCTAACAAAGAACTAAAGCGCCTCTAGTCCGCCGGTTTCTTTAACGCTGGTTGGCCAGGTCAATGTGTGCGTACTGCGGGTAGTAGGAAAAAACTTGTTGATGTGTGCGTGCGGCTCGTAAGTACAAAGCAACCGGCCCACTACAAATGCTTCAGTTATCTCTTGGCGAGGCTCCGTCCGGCTATTTATTTAAAGGTCCTTGTAGGTAGAGCAATAAGTAAACGGGTGGTGCCTGTCCTGGCTGGACAAGATGTAACATCCATAGTCTGGTTAGAAATTTGAAAAGTAGGTACCTATTCATATATATTTACTGGCATCAGTTGTATCTTCATAAGCGTATGTTTACGTTGTTTCATACTCGTACCTGTAAGAAAAAAAAAGCTTCAGTCAGACACGTTAAGATGCGTACAATTGATACTAAAGCTGTACTGGAATTTCAGTCATCGAAGGTTCCGATCGGGTTGAAGGTTCCGATGTAATTACTGACACAATTATTCTTTACTCGTAATTTACATTTAGGTTAATTTTGGTAGAATCTTAGAAAAGAGGATCAACCGATTATATAGTCGTTTTCACGCAAAGGAACCTATTATTTATTATTCCAAACAGATGAAGGAACTCCTTCATGAACTTTTTCTACGATATAACTACTATAGCAATATACTGATAGGGTATCATATTATACATAAAAGCGTTAATAGAAAACCAGAATATTTTAAAACACGATTCAAATAAATCAAACTAAAAGTATCGTAAAAAAACAACAACGCGTATAAAGTAAAGTAAATTGTAATAATGGAATAACTGCGTAATAGTGCATGTAAGGCGCCGCTCGCGCACTCCATAAAGTAGATTAAATTTAAATTGACAATTCGGTTTTACGAGACCGCGGGGTGGCTTGAAGCTGGGAATTCTGTACATTTTACCTGAACCATCGCGAAACTACACGTATTTATAATATAATATTATTAGATCACTAACATCGTGATAAGTTTGCATTGTAATTTATTTTTTGGTGTGCAATAAAGTATGATTGTATTGTATTGTATCGTGAAATTAAAACTATATTACAACAGTTTACTTTTAAGTTTCTTAGGTGTCATAAAAGTTGTCTACTTACAAACTTAGCTAACAAGTACTATTGTTAATGGGTACCTATTTAAACTTTATCATTGTGACATGACTGTTAATAAAATATAATACTTTTATAGCACATCCTAGGAATCTAACATCACTTAAATCGGAAATAGTAGGAGGTATGGGGTATGTGACCTGTGTTCAGCAGTGGACGACGTCCACTGGACGTATCAAGGTTGAAATGATGAGGAAGTATGAAAAAAGCTAAAAGACGCTAAAAAAGCATTTTTCTATCACTAAAGGTAAAAGTTGATTCGATTAGTGATTATGACGTGGTGAGAGTAGGTAATTTCGCTCCTGATCAACCAAATTTTAAGTCAAAATTTTCCTAAAAGGAAAATAATGTCGCTGTGAGATTTTCCCCAAACATATACCCTGAGAAGATAAGTTAAATGAAAGCTTGTAACGAAATGAAAAGCCAGCGGGTACAGAATACCATCCCGCGGCACAGTAATATATGTACCGTGCGGCGACATTCATTATTCACAATTGGGATAAAGGCCGATGGGCGAGCGTGCATGACACCGACCACACTGTACGGGAATATTCCTAAAGTAATATACAAAATACGAATTGTTTATTTCAAAAATTAGTTTCAAAATATTACATTTATGCTGACACCTATTTGCGTGCACAGTCGACAGCAGATACATAACAACACATCAATGGACAAAGTACTTGAAAGCATTTAGATGGAATTTTTAGCTTCTGCCGATAGGGTCAAGTTGAGCTGTTTTTCCGCTCTTCCTCTGTCTCAAACTGCTGACAATTTGACCATAAGGGCAATGTAGTCAACTCAATCATGCGGGTCCGCCAGTAATCATGATAAAATATGTGATATTAAGGAGTATGTCAGACCTAGGTTGCGGGATAGGCAACCTAGGCGCCTCATCCCGACTCTCTTTGTTAGGCTTGATGTGGATGTGCTCGAGCAGTAAGACAACGTAGGTTGTATATGTATTTGCACATAACACTTTATTGCGTATCAAATCAAAAGGTACAGGTTTACCAGTAGCGAGGCGTTCATAGAATCTGCACCGGCTTGCCCAAGGATATCTTTTACGCCACGCCACTGAGGTTTACACTAGACAGCCAGTCCACCAGCGATGGAGTCTAGTAATTAGGTAGCCGCTCCCCGATCGATCCGATTTATAAGCGGTCCGTCCGTCCCCACCAGTAACCATGCTCGTGCAGTTGCATGGACACCTGCAGACCTGCAGCCTGCGCGTGTCCGGGGTCTTGCCACAGCTGGCGCCTTGCAACTGACGTGATGACTGTTTCCATTGTACAAATCATGCATTCTCCGACATGATGACCCGGGAAGGCAAAAATGTAATAAGTATTCCTCATTAGAAATAGGTACGCATAAAGCTACAACGCACAAACTAATTAAACAAATAACTTAACGTGTCCAATCTTCATCACAAAGGGGTAACTTTCATGTAGCGTCCAAATGAAACCGGAGTTTTTAAAGATCAGGCCCCAGGCGATTCCCCTGCGGTACGCTTTGCTCTGGGTACTGTCATTGTCTACGTCTACAAATATAACTACTGAAACGTCGTTATTAAAGTAGATAACGAAAGCTTTGACGCTCACTAAACATAGAACTGCGTATAATTTCTGTAGACAATAATAAGTACCTAATCGATAAAAGTAATTCAATTAAAGTGGTGGGGCACTTGGTAGGACGAAATGAAGACAGATGGTCAAAGGTCAAACTATGTTCAGAGTGGTGACCGTATTAGGCTTGTACATGTACAAAAAGATTTTACTCAGCAGTGGATGAGTGCGGATTGAAATACACTCACGGACAATGAATTCGGGTAATTTTCTATGAACAATTATATAGAAAATGACACGAATTAATTGTCCGTGAGTGTAATTGATTATTTACCATGGTCGTTTAACGTCGATATCGAATATTCGAAACAGATTTTTAACAATAACTTTCTATTTCATTCCTCCTAAAATATACAACAAAAATTTTACGTAGCGACATACGAATATGACAATCCGTCCCAAATAAAGATTGAAAGCACAAGGGTCCTTTCAATCTACCAAATTCTACCAAAAACGATTTCTCGAGGACACTTGCAAAGGACATCACTCATAACCAATATAAAGCGGTATTAGAGGAGTCTTAACCTTTCCACTACTTTAATATCTTAACATTTCATATGACAATATTGTCAGAGGAAATTGGAGAAAAGTAATAAGTTAGGGTTCAACGAGTACTTATTGTTAAAGAAGAAATAAGTAGTCTATAATATGGAAAAATTACTTTTGTTTGTAGCTTATTATACAAGCGGGGAGCATTTTTAAATTAAATTGACTATATTTAACACTTTAAAAACGTACTGACTTTAATACTTTAAAAAAGATTCCAACAGATTCCTCCTCCATTTTTTGAAATCTGGTAAAAATGGGCTATTAACGTAATACGTGTAAACAACAAAAAGTTCTAATACAAATAACGTCAAACCCTCCAACTTTGCCCACCGTCCAATCTTTGCCCAGGAAGAAAATATATTATTTTCTTCCTGGGCAAAGATTGGGCGGTGGGCAAAGTTGGAGGGTTTGACTGTACTTAGGGCCTCAAATACATAAGTAATTTCGTGTCATTCCTAATTCCACTAACAAAACTAAACAGATTCACTTAAAATAATTTGTTTCTATTCCATCATCACAGTACTCCACTGACAGACAGAAATATATCGAGGTAAAAGGAAAAAGTGTATGTACCTCGCGTGCTAAAAAGAAGTGGCGACGGCCTACTTTGCACGCCGTCAACTTCAGTTTCCGTCAATATTAATATCAGATTTGAAAATTGGGAATAATTAATTGTTCCAATACCACCAAATTAAATGAAAAACGTATGTTTTCCATCACTTTTGGCGTGAAATGCCAAGCGAAAAACGTTACACGCTTGGTTCCCATACAAATCGATCTATCTCGATATATTTCTGTGACGCTACCTACTCGAAGTGAGACCAAGGTCTAACGCAGAGCTATTAACCATAAAAAACACATTAACATACACACACTTCTCTATCTCAATAAGTATTTATATATGTATATTCAGCAATTCACTACCAACTCGTATAAACTTTCATAGAAATATTCCCTTCTATCAAAAGCCCAGTGAACGTCGGTACAAAACGGTCAAACGAGAGTGTATATAAATCCCCTGAGCAACGCCAATTCGTAATATCTAATACGACAGCCAACTGTTTCCGTGAACCTTAACGGAATACCAATAAAGTTCAAAATCGGATCACCGCACATTTAAGTCGATCCTTGCATATGACAGGTCCACGCAAATGGTAGAAAAACTGTGCATATTTCATGGACTTCTGTTTGTTTTAAGTCTCGAGAGGATGATGGTGGACTTTGCGGCTTGTGTTTCCAATAAAGTTAGAAGGTGGCAAAGGCGATGTAAGGGTGCGTTTCAACTGATGCCGGGAGTGGCTCACTCCGCGATTTCGCCGCGCGGCTACTAAGATAGACTTAACCATTAACCAGAAAGAGAAGGGGACGGATGCGGTGCGTTCTGTCCGGTGTCCGGACCCGAACGTAAGTTTTGTTAGAGACAGAGAGACTTCTAGTTAGTATAGTAGTTACTATTATCTATTCTGTGCTTACGCGTAGTCTCCACTCCACTGCACTCCGTCGAAGAGATTTCTAACACTGTGATCGGCCAACTCGCGGTCCCTTCCTCTCCGCTCCACCCAGCTCCGCGTAAGTGGAGACGCGCTCTAGTGCTTGAGAGTATTTGCCGGGGCTGTGCGAGTTAGCGGAGCGGTGCGTCAGGAAAATATCCACCAACACCAAGCCACTCTGAGCGAGGACGTTGATTGCTGGATTTTAACCTCTAGGATCGCTATACTTCCTTACACAGCCCCACAGCCAGGCTGAATGGTCGTGTTTGCGGGGCCAGGGTGTGTTTCCACTTACCCGAATTTGGGCGGAGTGGAGCACAACGGACTGTTAGTTGACCAATCACAGCGCTCGGAATCTACACTCCGCGTCTGTAGAAACACTGATGTGATTGGTGAGCTTACGGCCTGTTTCTCTCTGGCTCCGTACGTAAAACGCACCCTAAGGCGGCATTATTCACTATTATATTTTATGAGTTTCTCCACGCGTATCCGTTGACGCAGACAGGATATGTACTTTTATTTTATGTTCGCATTAAGCTTTTTTTATTGCCGCCAAAGCCACATAGTCAGTGACCCAATTCTAGACAAGACTGAAATATTATTTCTAATTTGAGTTTGTCAATCCAAAGACCGTGTCACTTCTATGAATACCTTTGTCAAATCAATAACATTAAAATTATTCCGTGACTAAGGTACTGACAGACAACGTACACTAGTCGACCCAAACCACTGCAGATGGTGAGAGCAAATTTGTGTCACATGTTCCTTGGGGGACGTAGAGGACTAGGGGTGCACTAAGATTCAATATTCAACCGCTAAAGGGTTAAAACAGAGGCTTGGTTGATGGAGGATTGCACTATAGAAAATTTATCTTAGAAAAGGCCAACTTTATGCCAAAATATGGCATGTTGGCATAAAGGCATACATGTCTTACTGAATAAAAGTTCAAATAAGTTAAACGCCTATTACTGCCCTAGCCCTTAAACAATAACAGAAGCTCAATAACTCACTCCTGCAATGAACAAGAGTAGTGATGGGCAATCGGAAATTTTCCAAATATGGAAACTTTCGGAAACGAAATTTTCTGAGAATATTTCCGAAATATTTCCATAACACGAAAAATATGGAAATTTATATTTTCTACTACTAAAACTAAAATGAATTTAATCTGTATAGTTTTCTAATTGCAGTGTAAATAATATACATAAAAGGCAGACCATTTCTATAATACATTGAGAAGTAAGGAGTATATTTCGATAAATTTCCGTAAATTCTCTTAAGTTTCCGAGAAACTTACCTTGAAAATTTCAATAAGATCAGAAAAATAAATCAAATATACCCTTATATTTTAACTTACATAATTTTATCCTTAGTATTTGTTGATAATAAGCAGCTGAGTGTTATTTGAGCGTTTTCCAAAAAAATACCGGGGTAGCTTCTTCCTCAAAATATGGACTTTTGAGGTTTTTCTGGCTGAGAATCGTTAGTACTTTCGAACCTTATACGTAAAAAAGTGTCCCAAAATTTGTATGGAATTTTTTACTTTCCACTACGTCACGTTGATACAAATATAATGAAAAATAGTGACGCAATGGAAAAAAAATTGGGACACTTTTTTTTACGTATAAGGTTCGAAAGTACTAACGATTCTGAGCCAAAACAAACTTAAAAGTCCATATTTTGAGAAAGTAGCTACCCCGGTATTTTTTTTGGAAAACGCTCATTTGCAAGTGTCGGATCATTCAGCCGGTCAGACACAAGTGCGCAGGTAGTTGAAAAACTCCATGCGAGGAATACTCGTAGAAAGATAATTAGTGAGATAAAACAAAAGGGGTTAAGCTTAATTTTATATCAGTACTGCTTTAACAGTTGTCATAAAAGCATTTAACCAAACAGTTAGTTCGTGATTTAGTCTACGAGTGACGCCGAATGGTTTATAAAGAAACCAAAGTCAATCAATCATTCATCAATATTTCGAAAAAAAATAATAGGCAAAGATATCTTCAGAGTCTCACATTTGTAACAACATAGGAATCCACTTGTTAGGAAAGCGGCCGACTATGTTCCCTCTCTTCCAGGTCCCGACGATGAGCTCAGCCGGTCCAGCTTCATCAGAGGCCGCTTCACCCGGCGCCCTAGGAGCTTCCTCACTGACCCCGACGACGACATCTCAGCAGGATTCGAAAAAATAATCGCTGTGATGTCGTCGGACAGAGTCCAACGCACACAGTGTCGTCCCCGCCGGCGGGGTCGACCTCCTTGCGACAACAGCACACAAGACTCGCGTCCCAACTTGCCCCAGGACCCGAATGTCCTGGATTTACTTCGCTCCGACCCTGCTCGGGCTCAGCTAAGTTTCTTGCCGGAGTCTTCTTAGCTGGGCTAGGCCGTGGAAGGCGGCGGCCTCCTTCTACGAGGATGTGATGGCGCAGAAGGAGGACGCGGAGCGCGGAAGGGAGGAAGATCCGGCCTCCGAGCCAATGCGCCGCAAACGCGTGGGGCGACGGCAATTGGCCTACGACCGCCGACTTCTCCCGTAAGGGAACCCGTGGGTGACAGGCACGTGGACGTCTGTCGCCTACGGGCAGGTCCCCGAGTGGCCGGCTGCCGACTATCGGCACGCCCCTAGAGAGGAAGGGGGAGAGAGTCTCCCCAGAGACGAGTCCGGAGTTCGGTCGGCCGCTGGCGAGGCTACGGTGGAGTGGTTACACCGTTCCCGTGGTCTCGCCCTATAGCACGGAGGCGGCACTTAGAGGGGTTTTTAGTGGATAAACCTTGGCCTCATCAGCCAACAAGGGAGTCCCACATAACCACCTGGGTCCGTCCCCGCACCCTGGTGGTCAGCGTAACGCATTATCCCCTCTAAAAAAAAAATTATCCGCTTCAACCTTCCCGCTGGTCTGCTGCTCACTTTGAGCAATCAGCGTAACCGTCCCACGCGCTTTGGCCCCCACCTAGTCCGACCCTCTCAAGGTGGACCGGGACTAGCGACCTGTTTTGATCTCAAGTGCTCCTGGGCCCACCTAGTCCGATCCACTCAAGGTGGTCCGACCAGCGACCTGGTTCAACTCCAGGGAACGCCACGGCCCCCACCTGGCCCGATTTATTCTACAACCAATAAGGTGTAAAGTTCAAGTGCAGTGAATGCTACAAGAATTAAACAGAGCCAGAACTAGTTGCCATACAGAGCGAAAGTGATGCACCAAAGAAAGAAGAAATAAATAGTGCTATTGCACGCGCCATAAAATGTAACTGGCTCGACGCTGTCGATGCTGCACACACTCGGCTGGTGTTTTTATACTTCGTTTCTATCCCTACATCCTATAATTTCACACTAAACGTAATTTTCGTTAGGAAATTTCCAGAAATTTCATATGAAATTTAAGAGAATTTATGGAAATTTACGGTAATTTATGGAAATAATACTTAAAATAGACGTAAAATTAATCTATTTAGGCATAAGAATAAAGAGCTTTACGGTATTAAAATATTTCGTTATTAGAAAAAAACATGTATTCATATAATAAAAACTTGTTTTTAAGTAAATTGCCATATTCGGAAATATGACGGTAATGTTTCCGAGAATATTCTCTCAAACGGAAATATTCTCTGCAATTTCCCATCACTGAACAAGAGTAGCTAAAACACACCAAATTAATTATTGGGTAATTTTAATAAATCGCGAACTCAACAATCGAGTCTCCCCACGCACTGTAACATATTGCGAACTTCTCAAGTTATTACCGAGTTTAATTCGAAGGGCGGCTATAGCTCCCCGAAGGCCTTTAAATTTGTTGCTTAAGGGTTTATTTATTTATTAGTTTCGACAAGTTTCGAGTCGCTGTTGAGGTTTTGAGAACCCGGATTGCTGTCAAAAACACTTGTTAGGCGTCATGAATTTGAAAATGGTTGCCGTTTTGTGAATTTGCGCCTTTGAGCCTTTTTGTTTTGTATTTTTGCAGCGAATCAATTAGAAGTGTATTTAATTTCTAACAACCGTTGCGTACTTATTTGTTTTGTCTTTTGTATTGTAACAGTTGAATTAAGCGTACCAGGTCAAAAACAAAAATTACCAGGCCGGTTGAGGCAGAATAATTCCAACCGTAAAGTCTTACGCATTAGCATTGTTTTAATGGGGGAAACATACATATATCTCATCTAAATACTAGAATAGTATCAAGGAAAGATAAACAAAACATATGAAATTAATTGAAAATTATTCAAGTACAATTTCCACACAAGAAAGACATATCTGTTAATTATAAGACTATATAACTTTCTACTTTGAACAGAACAGATTGTTCAATAAACCGAGACATCAATCCCACCAACAAAAAGCCATGAAAGCTAGAAATTCCTTACACATACTTACTCGTACAACCATAATCGTAACATAAAGTGATAACAGTGAATCCACATTCATTAAATAGTAAGCGAAGTTATCGCTCAGAATTAAATTAGGAGGAAGAAAAGCGTCATAACTCTGAAAGTTGAAACGTTCGCTCAAAGGCTCGAGTGAGGTAATCTGCAATGCAGCGCCAGTGCATGCTGCATTACCATTGCAAACACTTTTTTTTTATTTTTTTATTTATTTATTTATTTATTTAAGGTTCACCAACAATTGTTAACACCAATGCAGGTCATAATTACAAACGTGTACACATAGGGATGGGTGTCACAATTACTTATAGGTAAACACCGCATGCGAAACAATAACTATTCTTAAATACTTATACATAACTTACAAGTAAACAATATTCTAACAATAAGCTCGGGGCAATCTTGAAACTATCCAAGTGTCTTTTAAGCGTTAAGATTCAGGACAGTTGTGATTAATTTACCGGGGCGGTCATAGTGAATGTCTACTGCGTCACTGCAACTATTGATAATCCTACTCATCCTACAGATCGGTGAGTTTCTACCAGACACTGATCTTCTGAGCGGAGGGCACAGAGGTGTAATGGGATTTCGTGGAAAGCGAGAGGGAGCGCGGAAATGTAGGAGCGTTAGTAACTGAGGGCAATCTATTTTATTTTGGAGTAATTTATATGCAAACAATGCATCTAAGACTGTTCTACGGGTTTCCAAAGCGTCAATTTTGAAGTGTCTCAACTTGCGTTTATAAGATATCGACCTCTTAGCTACAATTTGTGCCTGAAACGCTAGATGACGAACAAAGCGTTTTTGAATGCGTTCAAGTCTTAAAGAATGCGTAGCATAGTGAGGACGCCAGACAACACTGCAGTATTCTGTTGTGCTTCGCACCAGGCTGTTATAAAGCAATATTTTGGTTTTACTACGTCTAAATGATCTGCTATTACGGATAATAAATCCCAACTGCTTCGACGCTCTCCTCACAACATTATCTACGTGAGGAACAAATGTTAGCTTTTTGTCAAATAGAACTCCCAAATCCCGTATGCTTTCAACTTCTTCAAGTTTGTGACCATCAATGAAGTACTCAGAATGTGTGATTTTGTGTTTGCGTGTAAATTTCATGTGAACACATTTTTTTGCATTTAAGTGCATTCGATTATTCTGACACCACTTACTTAGTCTATTGATATCACCTTGAAGTAGGGTAATATCCTGGGATGTCTCGATAATGCGTGCGAACTTTAGATCGTCTGCATACATAAAAACCCTAGAATGCAGGAAACATTCAGGGATATCATTAATAAATAGGTTAAAGAGGATGGGGCCTAAATGTGAGCCCTGTGGTACACCGGAGGTTATATTATGGGATATTGATTGGTAGCCATTTACAACTACGTAAAAACTTCTATCTTTTAGGTATGAACGGAGCAGCTCCAGCATATTCCCAGACAGTCCGTACGCTGACAGCTTGTACATCAGTATTGTGTGTGACACTTTATCGAAGGCTTTACTGAAATCTGTGTATATTACGTCTGTCTGTTTACCAGAGTCTATAGCACCTGTTAGAAGTTCAGTAAAGGTAACTAAATTCGTGCATGTTGATCTACAGCTGACAAAGCCGTGCTGGTGGTCAGTCAGATAAAGCTTCAGTTGTCGCTGAATGTACGGGCAGACTAGCGATTCGAATATTTTACCGAAACAGGACAGAATAGAGATTGGCCTGTAGTTTGAGACCAGATTGTCCTTTCCTGATTTGAAAACTGGAACAACTTTTGCGGTTTTCCATACGGCCGGAAAGATACCTGTACCAAGTGATTTATTGTAGATTAACCATAAGGGATGAACAAGCTGAGATGCACACTCTCTGATAAAAATAGGTGGGATATTGTCAGGTCCTGAACCTTTACTACAGTCCAGATGTATCAACTTTCTGCGTATGGTGTCCTTATCTATTACCGGAGCTGCTAGACACTGACTATTATGGGCAAAAGATTGTAGCAACGGAGACTTGTAGTCTTCGCCATCATCAGTATCAAGAATATAAACCGTGGAGAAATAGGATGCGAACATATCACAGATTTCGGTGCTAACAGAGGTGGTAGTTGACTCGTCAGACAGTGACGCAGGATAAACACTTGACCCTCCTCGTTTGGCTTTAAGGTGTGCCCAGAACAGTTTGGGATTTGCAGCAAGATTGTCCTCCAGGTTTGTGATATACGCATTATAGCGGGAAATAGCCAAAACATCGCAACGTTTGCCAAGTAATCTCAGCTCAATAGCGTCTAGCGGATTTTTATATTTCTTGTACCGTGTTCTTATCTTATTTTTTTCATTAAGAGCTCTTTTTAACTTATGGTCGAACCAGGGAGGGAAACGGTTATTTTTAGGCTTGGCAAAGGGTACGTGCTTTCTAACTATCTGTTGCATTATCTCTGTAAATATCTCCAGCATATCATTTACATTTTTAATACCATAGAATAATTCCTCCCAGCGATAGTTTTTTAGGTCTTGACGGATAAGGTCGTACCGGGCTTTAAAGAAATTCGGTCTGGTGTTGGCAGAATTATATGCTAATCGGGCTTCATTTGTGAAACAGAGAACAACTTCTAGAGGAGGGTGGAAGGAATCAATAATGCTCAGAGGATTTAAGTTTTTGCTAACAGTGCAGGACTTCAAAGAAGTCATTATTAAGTCAAGGATACGGCCCGAGTTGTTCGTTTCGAAATTATATTGTTTCAGTTTGTTGAGACACATAAAATCAATCAAAATATTACTAAATCCAGGTACGATATAGTTACTATTTTTATTTTCGACTAGCATCCAATTAATGTTTCCTAAATTAAAGTCTCCAGTAATACATACATCAAGATTTTTTTCCTCTAAAATCATATTACAATGGTCAACGAAATATTTGAGAGAACGTTGCTGTAAAGGAGGTGGGAGATAAACTGCGCAGAGAGCTATCTGACGAGCAGTAAGAGATGTTGGGACATCTATCACAATCCAAAGATCCTCATAATTACTCTCCCAATTACTCATTCGTTTTGATGTTAGTGATTTTAGGACGGCAATCAGTACCCCTCCTCCTTCCTTTCCCTTGTGGACACTGGATTGTTGCCTGTCTCTTCTGAAAACTACATATCTGTCGTCAAAAAGCTCGCTGCTCAGTACTGAGTCGTTTAGCCACGTTTCAGTTAATATTATAATATCATAATTATTACAACACATATTGCGATAGAAATGTTCAGTTTTAGTGCGTAATCCTCGAGTATTCTGATAATATATATTTAATTCTAGCTCTTTTTAAATTAATGATTTAATTCATGCATATAAAATGTAAATAAAACCATTTGAGTGATGTTATACAAGCTTATTTAGGCTATCTACACTTTTAATGTATATAACATCTTCATCGTCGGATTTTCTGACAAAAACCTTGCCGTATTTTGTCCAAACGTATTTGTAGCCTTTGTCCTTGGCTGCGTGTCTGGCTGCCGCATGAAGCTTCTTATTGGCGGGGGAAAGATGCTCTACCACGTAAACCGGAGTTATTTTGTCAGCAAATCCAAGATGGCTACAATTCAGCTTGTTTTGGGGGTTAGCTTTATTGTATTTGATAACGGCAGCAAGCAAGTGGTCGCGAGCTCTTGGGGACACTAGCTGCACCACTATTGAGCGAGGTCGCTCTGCCTCTGTGTTGAGCTTAGCAATGCGGGTACAGTGCATGATGTTGCTTTCTGCTATATCACATATTCACATCCCACAGCCTGAATTAGGTTGCCAATAATAGTGTTCAAATTTTCCTTCTTGCTTTCTGGGACGCACTGGATTTCCAGGTTATTAGATCGGGACTGCTGCTCCATACTATTGACATGTTGTGTTAGATCTGTAACGGTGCGTTTCAAATTCATGTTGTCCACCTGCATCTCTGTCATCTTTCTCTTCGTATCAGTTAATTCAACTTCCATCTCGTCGAATCTGGCGCTCATAAAATTCACGGCTTCTTGCATGTCTCTCATCTCTTGTTTTATAGGCTCCAATTGGTTTTTTATAACGCCAATCAACATAGAGTTGATATCCTTTACCGCCGAGCTAAGTTCTTGTTTCAGAAGCTCCAGAACTATTGTACGAACTTCGTCAGAAGTAACTGCAGCGGCAGGTAAGGGTGGCGAATTTAGTGCGACCCTCTTTTTGCCTCTGCCACCATTGACGTTGTGAATTGGAGTAGACTCGTTCCGAGCATTCTTAGGGGCGCGAGACATACATTCAGGACAATTCCAGTCTTCTAGGATTGCAGTATCTACGCTGGAACCAGTCGATGACATGCAAGCTAGATGAAATGATTGTTTACAATTATTGCAGTCGGCGGAGCGGTCATCCTCCACTCCCTCATTCGCACAACACCCCCACGTTTTCGTAATAGTGGACGACATTTATAACTGATTA
The DNA here is from genome assembly GCA_947034925.1 of Eudemis profundana. Lineage (NCBI taxonomy): Eukaryota > Metazoa > Arthropoda > Insecta > Lepidoptera > Tortricidae > Eudemis > Eudemis profundana. The sequence goes on along the minus strand of OX344808.1, from coordinate 17,642,364 downwards.
AATATAACGTTTTAAATTGGAAACTGTTTAAGTTGCAATGAGTAGTTCAGTACCGGTACAAATCACTTCACGATCAGAAATCAGGCCGAAATAGATCTTCTCGCAATGACTTAAGGTCGAACGACAACGAAGCGATGATTACTGTGTTGTTGATATCGCGGTAGGAAGATCGGTTTGTTGACGAGAAGAATGTCTCAAGCGCCGTGCCGTCCTGCGGCGCTTACACGTTAATAGCGGACACTTTTATTTTTATGTAATGCCGGTGGTTTTCACTTACAGTTTATTGAGTTTTGGTAATTATTTATGGATATCCAGCACTAAAATCATTCACTAAATGTTCCAAACCTCTTCTTCTGTCCAATTAACACAATCTACTACTGATTTTAGCACTTTAAATAAGACATTTTATTTAAACTTTACGGAGCAAATTGTTTTCGATGTTTACCGAGTTACGTTCCGTTTCATTTATTTTCACGAATTATTCTGCTTCTTTTTTAGCTTTTAAGGACGTTATTTCATGATTACAGGCAGTGTGCTTTAACAATTCCGCAACCAAATTTCGTATAGTGCTACGCTCGTAGCCAATAACATGGGGTATGTGGGACGTTCCTCTTTTTAACCTACAATTGATCCATACTAATTATTTGTGACGGAGTGGTATTTTATCGCTCTGTCACGGTTTTTTTCTGTAAAATTGTAATTAAATTATGAAAACAATTTTACACAATAACGCTACAGAGAAACAAAGTGTTTTGATAACGAAATAATAGGAATATAAATGTAAAATTAATAAGTTTTGATCTTATGATGTAAAATCAAATCATCTTTGGGAGACAATTCCATTGCAGGTAAAAAAGAAAAACGTCCCATGTATGTAGCGAAAACCTGCTACGCTACGAGCATAGCGCCCACTGAACGGGTTCCCGGTGTTGAAAGTGTAGGTCGATTTCAGGCATTATTCTAGGTTTTTTTTATTTAATTGGTGTCCTTTGATTTTTACCGCGAAGGCCTATCGAGTGACGACAAGTTTTGATTAAATCATGTGTAGCCTCGATATCATCTATCGTTTATAATAAAAGTTAACTGTGATCACCACCGCTTGCTTATTTGCTGGAAAGGGACTGAAAAACCGCCACGGTAGAAACAGATCGTTAAGAGTAGCATTGTACGGATGACAATATTCCTAACTTCAGAGACATTCTCGGTATTTCTGAAGTTTTTGGAAAAGTTTTAATTATTAGCAACTCGCACGGGAACGATTTCGAGACATCTCTTAACATTTTCCGTGAACATACCGAACTTTTTCAGGATGTTCTGTAACTAGCATCATTGCTGTGTAAAGGAAGCAACATTTTCATATCTGCTTGTTCTAGTATTTCTTTAAATTAAAACTGATTATGTACTTCGGCATGTCTTATTTTGTTACCTATATATTACGGGTGACTGACTACAGAAACGTTTGACATAGCATTGTATTAATTCTTTGGGAGTAGGTTATCATTCATCAACATTTATAGGTACTTGCTTTTGTATACTGCAAAACACATTACAATAAAATGAACGATCCACAAACAAAGAAACTGAAGATTTTATAACAAAACCAAACGTTATAAAGCTCTACAGAACTAACCAATAGTAAAGTTCGCAAGTTTACCACTAGTCCACAATCTTTTCTACCACTGCCAGCAAACAGCCATAAAAGCGTTCCACATTGAAAGAAGACTGCAATCTTATTGCATTTTTCAGAGTGCCATTCATGTCACAGAATTTGACTTTGAAAAGTTCTAAAATTGAATTCGGATTTAGCTGGAATTTTTTGAGAAGAATTTTTCAAAGGCGCACTCGCGATAGATTTCTTTTGAAGAGTCGTGTTTGCGCCGCGTAGGTCATTACGGGATAGAAGCGCTCTCTTAGCGGGTTTGGACTATTTTTAGAAGCAATCGGGATATTGCTAGTGGAGATTCGGTTGTCAGATCGGCCTAATGTCGTGTTATTTCAGAAGTTTAGGTACATTGGGTCAGAAGAGCCCATATAATAAGGACGACTATTATTTTGTTTCACTTTGCTTTATTATTAAGGCTACGTGGTGGAAAAAACTGGAACAATACCTAAAACTAACCAAACAAGTTACCACGACAGAGCAAAATGGCGGAAGCATATTCAGAAGACTGGCCCCAATCGGTATAGGAAAAGAAGATTACAATTTGTACACAGTCACAACTATTAACAATAAACTTACAGAGACCAGGATGAGGTACGTATACGGTTATAATATTATGTGGCGTGATAATAGCCACTCTGTAAGGAAGGCTATGGATAGCCTAATTACCCCAGTAGAAGGCCGGTGACGTAGTATGACTAATGTGATTTTTTTATAGCATTAACGTCTGCTAACGGAGAGCCGATAAAGACGCAGTTTCGAATCCTGCTCGAGGTGTATATTTTTTCAATTTTCGCTTCTAATAAAGTATATAGTGGCCTAATGTCGAGGAAAACTACAACTTGTCGCTAACAACCCAAGAAAGTAGGAGGAGGAGCTTAACTGAGAAATGAGCTGGACAAAGTAGGCAACAGGGATTGCACATTTGTTTGTCAAAAGCAAGCAACAGTGGTAATCAACTTATCTAGACCTACATTCTAGAAATGAATAAATTGCAGGCCCGACGGCTAGGTCTAAATCACTGTCGTAGTAAAACAATCGTACTAAGCTATCAAACTCCCTAAAATATAACTCGGCGCTCCAGCAAACATACATCGTAGATTTTTCCAAGAGCGAAACAATCACAGCCTAAACAATTCAACTGGACCTACATTCTACAACACTGTATATCCGTAATTGTAGGCTCGACCGCTACATCTGAATCACTAGGATGTCGCCGTAAAATACTAGCCCACTAACACAGAACGTAGTAACTATCTACGAAGTCTATGTGTAGTTAGTACGTTTTTCCGTTAGAGGGTACAACAGTCGTGCCACGCCACGTAAATCCGTAAAATATACCTCGGCACTGCTCGTAATGGACGATAAAACAAATTGTGAGCTAAATACATCATGGGGATGAGGTTTAAAGTTTAACGGTTATACGTCTGATAGACTGGCGATACGCGGTGGGCATAAGGATGAGTTTTTGTACGATAGTTCCTCATGATGTCACCATTTGACACCTTTATAAGTCGGTTTTTTTGTAAGTAACATTATACATTACTAGGCAAAGACATCAATCTAACGCTGAATATAAGTAGGGTGCAAAATATATCTGTCTGCGCAACACAAAATAATGGAATTGCATATATCATCGGTATAAATGCACTTTAAATCACGGCTCGAAGTAAAAAATATAAACTATGAAAGAACAAAATCGCTATAATGCTTATCAACGCTACAGAAATAGATGGTATTTTTTAACCGAAATATTTAATTAGATGGAATATAATGCTTAACCGTAATCCTTTTTTTCCATTTAACAGACAACCGGTATGAATAAAGCCTGCAAATTGAATTGGTAAAATCGCAAATATCACAACGAACGCAAACCGCACCATAAATTAAATCTACTGCTTTATGCAAAACAAAATAGGGTTTCCACATTATTAAAATAAATCGTTTTTGGTTTCAAATAAATCCAACAGATAGAGTATCTGTAAATCAATAGAACCCTAAAGATTTGTATGCACCGTGACGCATGGAAAGGACAATTCTCTTTGACGTGCACTTGGGCACCTTTATAAAGAATGATAGCTCCATCTGATGCAGGTGGCCCAGCCTGATGGGGGCAATCATTCCCCCTGACGAATAGTGAGGATTGAGGAAAAACTGCCGAATCGATGGGGATGGACGGAGTGGCATTTAAAAGGTTAAAAGCTTTTCTGGATTGCCTTTGCTTCGGATTTTGAGAGACGGGAATTTTCGTCGCGTTTCAAAAATGAAATTACCATTGTGTTGAATCCGTTACCATGCTTAGACTTATATTGATCATTCGTTTAGTATAATTATGAATAAAGATTTTTGAAGAATATTTAATATATTTAAATGGACGGAGCAGATATAGAACAGCTCGGTTTAAGAATAGATAACTTATACAACATAGGTAATTACTGTCAATATTAACAAATATAAAAAACTGATAATAATAAAATACAATAAGCTCAAAATTTAAAAGTTAGTCTTGAAATAAGGTTGTTTTACATTTAGGAAGGCTTCATATAAATGAAGTGCGTTATAATATACGGATCAGTACGGGATATATTTCACCAGTATAGCTTTTCTAGTCTATTTCCTTTGGACAGTAATGAGGGCCCATAAATGCCCATTAATTTTCAGCGATAGTGTACATTATGTCCAATTGTACAGACATCAATAACGGTATAAACCGACCGCCCGTGTCATCAATAAGGCCGCAACAAATTACTTTATTGTGTAGCGTGCAGGCGCTGATACATTAGTGCCTTTATTTATAAGTGTTACCAAATATTTTGTTACAAATGTAAATTTGAGATGTGACTGTTTTCATTTTGTCTACGATTAAAGCCGCTTACAAATAATATGTCTATTAACTCTTACCTTCAAAACATCCAGATTGTATCTTACAGGAAACACAGTCACCCGAAGGAAGGAATGGTATTTTTACCAAGGAATGGTATTTTTTTTACGTTTTTCGTCCTAATTCAAAAAGCTTATAATTAAGATAAGAACTAAAAATAGATTTGAAATCTACAAACTAAGCCCTTTCATTTGATATTTCACTTGATATCCATAATAGCCCAAAAATAAATTAAATTTCTGACCTCCCATTTCGACCCCCTTTAAAAAGCAAAAAAGGTATAAGAGATTTTTTACGCCCAGAAGGCTCAGGTTAGCGACTTTTAAAACTATTCCAAATTTCAAATCGATAGCAGCAGTAGTGCCTGAGATATCTGGCTGTGACAGACAGACAGACAGACAGAGTCGCACCATAAGGGTTCCTTTTTTACCATTTTGGTACGGAACCCTAAAAAGATATCTTAAATCACAGTATACGGTGCACAGCGAATTTAACGACATGTAGCCGAAACCCTCAGGGCGTCTAGCAGTCCGATTGGAAAAGGAGGAAGGTGTGTGACTGTGTAGTTAAATTCCATCTTGGGAGGACCGTACTGTTTTGTAAAATGAAATGAGTCACTGCTAACATGATGAATCGCGGCATGCAAAAATATCTGACACCGGCCTATTCCTAGAGGTCGTGTCAGATATATATGCCTGCCCCGGTTCACCATATATTATTGCCGGTGACTGAAGTGCATTCTTTACAGATTGAACGGCCTGAATACGGGCACGCGCGTCATCAATAATGCCGCAGCCACAAACGCATTACTTTATTAGGTGTGCAAGCGCCGATGCATCAGTCACGGTCCCGGGGGACGAGTGCTACAACCTATTTTGCCACCGCTTGTTGTCCCCTTGCATTTAGCGGGTTAGGCGCAAGTTACAAGCTTTTTGACGATTAAAGCATGTTCAAAGTAAGGATTATATCGGCTTATTCTAGTAATGCATGAAAGTGTGAAAGAGCCCTTGAGGTTGAGGCCTACTTGCAAAAATAAATTATTTCATTTCATTTCAATATTTTTACAATATCGGGAAACCAAGGACCTTAAAATAAATAGCCTGACGGAGGCTCGCCAACAGAGAACTGAAGCTATTTCGAATGCGCCGGCTGCTTGTACTTACGAGCCGCACGCACACATCAACTAGTTTTTTCCTATTGCGAGCAGCACACACAGATAGGTAGCCAGCCGATTAGACATGTTTCAGTTCTTTGTTAGTGATGCTCTGTCCGGCTATTTATTTGAAGTTCCTTGCGGGAAACTCAATTTTTAGAACGAAATGATTACATTCAACAACCTACATGTAGTCCGTTTTATACACAGGGATTTGCGACTTTGTCTTTGACGTGCGATTCCGTCTTTGACATGCGACTCTTTTTATAAATGCAAAGGTTTGCTTTTGACCTTGGTTTAACCTGAAGGAAAGTGAAGATAAGACCTAAGAAGGACCACTGACGGAGAAAGATGGATGCCTGATCACTCGTGCCTTAGGAATATAGATGTGTCATTCTCGATATTGTATGGAGCGAGAACGTTCGCGAGAACATTTCCCATACAAAACGGAGAACGTTTCCGAGAATTCCCGAGAACCAACAGCAGAATCGAAGTAAAATCCTTACCTTACTTGCGCGATAAAAAAAACAGCACAACCCTACTTAACAACAACTATGTTGTAAGTCAGCGGAAACACAGAACGCCAAAAGCCAATCACAGCCTGTTGTTTAAAAAAAATCTCTCAACTAATCCCTGTACCTTGTACCCCACAAATGCACCGTCTACGTCTTGAACCTGCGTCCCCCGGGCACGCCAGTGCAGTGGTGATTTGTCTCCGGCTAAACGATTAAGAAATCGTCCTGCGGCGGTGGTAATGCGCAGTGACACGCCTACCCTGGGACTGTGAGAGTAATCATTCAGGACTCCCTTTGTTTACACGAGTGACTTGGATCTTAGGATATTCTTTTTAGCTCCACACATATGTCTTCGCATCAATAAATGGAAATATTTTGAGCCTTTTCAAAATTTTATGTGGAAACAACCACAATATTTGTTACGGTTGTTCAAACAAGAACTAAATACATTGAAAAAATTAAACGTGACTTCAAACCATAGTACATTAAACAACTAGGGTGCTAGCAAAGAAAGGCCGAGATCGCAGATGTTTGCGGCCCGAGCTGCAAGCGAAGGACGTAAATATAAAATCGAGGGCTTTCTTGATTACCTCCCATGTTGTGTAAGTACATACTTTTATGTCTACTCTTGGCCAGAAAGCGGCTTTTTCCATACGCGTAGCGTGCGGTAAAAGCCACTTTATGGCCAGGTGTGGCAAATTTATTTATTGAAAATGTTATAAATGTTTTTAAAATTGAATGTGGAAACACCTCAATCTTTGTTACACATTGTTACACATCTAAGTAAATTAAATTAATTATAGTTGACAATGCTATACGAGTATTATTCAGTGGCACAGCCTCCTACATTATGTCTTATTCTCAGTGTACTGCTAATGAAGCCCCGAATTTTACACTCACGGACAATGAATTTGGGTCATTTTCTATGAACAATTATATACAAAATGACCCGAATTCATTGTCCGTGGGTGTATGTCCCAAGTTACTATCTATCAATCAGCCTCGGACGTCTACTACTAAGACGTAGGTCTCTCCCATAGAGTGCGGTCCCAATGACAACCCAACATCAATGTATGTTATGTATGTCTAAGTTACTAAGCTCAGTGTTCTTACTATACAAGTTTACTGTATACTTACTAGTCTTTATCTAACAGCGTAATGAATACAGATTTGTTTTATACATGTTTATATTTACATAATACAATTTTCATAAACGTATAGTCTTTCTTCCATCCCATCCCCTCACTAAACAAAATCGCGTAAAAATACAATCTTCACCTCAGTCGTGTTGATGTTTACTTATGTAAATTTCCACCAAAATAAACGTCTAACCACGATCAACATTTTGATCCCGTTCGTTTCAAACTTCAATTCGATTTTGATCGCAAAGTTGTTGAATCTTGAACGACCAAGTTTGGAAAGTAATTTACAACGTTGGCAATGGATTAAAGGCAAATTTACGTTTGCAACCAGTTAGAAAAAGAGCAGCGACGCAAAACGACGCAAACTAGGCCGTGGACTTCTCTTAAGTACTCGGGATTAGAACTTCCCAAGCCCGTTTAATTTGTCCTGTGATCATATTAGTAATTGCTTATGTAACTTTTATTTAAACAACCAGGACTCTTACAACAAAAAGTCTTGTGTTTTTTGTATCATCAGTATCCACTGTCCATACTGGCTTGTCAGCAGATGTTGTCTTTCCATTATAAGCTTAATTATGAACTTACTTTTGCAAAGTTAAATGGTGCGCCTAAAGTGTGGTCAGTAGGGTACCCTAACATTAACAATTAACAGTGATCTTAAGTAGAGTGCAACCTCAACCGTCACGCTACAGTAATTAGCTAGCCACCCCCAAACCTAACGTCCCGGCTGCGTATTATCAAACGGCTGTTCTTTATCAGCGTCAATAAATCCGAGTCGGTCGCAAATTGCATCAGCCATCAATCTAAACGGTGTTACGTAGTTACGCACCCCACTACGGTCGCCATGTTGACGGTGGGGCTCTAGTGACAGCGGAGATTTTTCAGCTATGTTATTCAACTGCGTTGAATATAATGGTAAGGTGCCACTGCATTATAAAATATGCATGAAACTTTTAGCAATTGGGTAGCAATTGAATCCGAAGCACAATTGTGTTTTGCTTAAACGTTAATAGATTGAAAATGGTAACAACATTAAACTTAAATCGCGAGATCTAACTAATTGTGATGTATATAAAAGAGCAGTAGGTACCAAAAGCGTGACCCTAATTTTTGTTTCTCATGACTTAGTTTTAATATTGCTGTAATTAACAAATTCATTTGCCGCTTACATTCGTCTTTCTGTTTTATACGTAAGTCTTTATAAAAGAGAACATTACTTGGCCAGATTTTAGAGTGTGCGAGTATGCGATTCTCTTCAGATTTTCAATAAGGTAATTCCGAACATCACTTGCCCGCTACCCGCTCTCACTGCGCCCCCACCCTCGCTCCCCCAAGCTAAAGACACCGTGTTTACGCAGTTATTTCTCTTCGTTAGACGGCGATTTGTCATGAATACTTGAGCGATATTGTTTTTAGATTGAGTGCACCGTTCGCCCGCCCCATCCAAGAACGACTTAAGTAATACTTTCGATAAATGTACATACGACCTTTTAGATTAAGTGGTTTGCATGAATCTGAGGGTACGTTATCTAGGATTGATGGGTACCTTTGTGGTTTGAAACAATATGCGGTATATTTCGGTGATTTAGTAACAGCTGAGACGCAATTTCTTACTGACTCGCTTTTGATACTGACAAATGCATGCTTTTTGCAAAATGAACATAAGGATAAAACAAATGTCGAAAATCCTTTCAGCTCTTTTGACATGATTAAGAGACAAAATCGAAAATTCGGGTTCTGAATTCTATATTTCTAATCCCGGTGCCAAGAAATGTGGGAGTGAAAATTAAAAAAAAAACGGTCAAACCAGGCTATGATGTCCTTCTCATTTCATTTAATAAGGATACGCATTAAGCAAAACAATTTAATCTTAAAACTTTGAAAGAATACCTACAGCGGCCTCAAAAGTACCTGGAATAACCACATTTTTATAAAAAAAAAACCGACCGCGGTGCACTTAGAAACTGCATAAAATCCGCCATTTTGTATATTTTAACAAACTTCAAGACGAATCTAATGATGTATCATTTATCAAAATCGGTTGTGCCGTTGAGTAGTTACGAGCGGACATAGGAACGGACATACATACATACATACATACAGGTCAAACACATAACCCTCCTTTGGGCTTCGCCGCAGTCGGGTAAAAATTAGTACTCGATCACTCTTACTACTTCAACACATTTCAACTATCGCACTATTTTCCCATAACTGCGACAAAGAAGTGAAACGATTAGCAACTCTGAAACACACAGCCAACCAGAAAACAATAAATCCATCTTATCGGTATGCCGAGTAAGCACAATAAAAACCTTTTAGTCCAATTCGGTTGCCCACTGTTCCCGTGAAAAATATCCACTTTGACAATATTTGACAAACATGTGCTCTATCATATTTATAGAACTGCCCTCGGGGGGTGCTAACTGCTGAATAAGCAAGGGAGGGAGATGTCTTTGCTCATTTCGGATTATTTCGGAAAAAAGGAAATAAGTAAGGCATTTGAGAAGTTTGCTGTAAGTGATTTGAGATATAAATTTTCATGGACAATAATAACGTTCAAATTATTTTGACTTTACAACATTACTTGACTTGACAAATTCCTTAGTAACTCCTCCCTGCATTGATTAAACTCTCACAAACTTAGAGAAAAAAGTGTGTTTATGCCACACCTGGCCATAAAGTGACTTTTTCCGCACGCTGCGCGTACGGAAAAAGCCGCTTGCAGGCCAAGTGTAGACATAAAATGATGTACACAACACGGGAGGTAATAAAGAAAGCCCTCGATCGCATATTTACGTCCCTCGCTTGCAGCTCGGGCCGCAAACTTCTGCGATCTCGGCCTTTCTTTGTATTACCACCCTAGTTATGTAATGTACTATTAAAGAAGGCATTTGAAATCCTAGTCTACTTTTGTTACTTCAGTATGCTCCAAGCTCTATCCGCCTCTACCACCGATGTGGACGCTTCAGTGTCACCACGACCGCTCTGCCAAGAGCGAAACGACAGAAAAGAAGGACGCTCTAAGGGCCGATACAGACGGACTGCAACCCAACTGCAACTCCCTACGATTTGTATGGGAACTGCATCACAACTGCGCAGTCGGCGTGCAGTTGTGATGCAGTTCCCATACAAATCGTAGGGAGTTGCAGTTGGGTTGCAGTCCGTCTGTATCGGCCCTAAGTATCAAATATTATTGGTACCGTCAGCTTCAAACGTTACTGGATTACTCAAACAGAGTCGCATTACTAAACTGACTAGCTTCTTTTTTTAAGGTTGACCTTAACACAAAACCAACGCAAATACCATAATATTATTTTAATTTAAACTTTAAGTTCGTTGTTATCTTAGTCTTCACATTGATTTAATTTTAATTTTAACTATACTTCCTGAAATGTATAATGATAATGACAATGTATTAGCCCAGTATCTAGTCCATAATTCCACCACCATAACCCAGTAGAGTTAGATTCCATCAATCAACAATAGTCCTTGCATCTGGCGGGGGCTGTCTCTGCGTGCGTCCCATGACACGGGCAGGGACAGCATCCGCTGGGTGTACACGTTGCCTTTCATTAAATTGTCAAAAGGGCCTCTACGCGTTGGCTTCGGCTCCGCGCACGCCTCCCAAAGGGCCGGGACACTATTGTCTCGTGTACGGGAAAGACATATAATGACAATGTATGATTATTACAATAAAGATCTATCTATCTATTAGATAAACATTGACCTCCTGTGTTACTCTGATATAAGAATTAAGTGACTGTCCCGATCGTTATGTCAATATGATAGAAATGTTTAAAGTGTGTCATCGATGGCCATTTCATCTTTGATCATAACAGTATAAATTGATGGACCGGATGGATGGAATATTAATATTACAGGTTGGTAATGCATACGTGGTTCACAGGTCAGTGCCTCTCACATATAATTTACGTATAGCCATGCAGAAAAGCATGAAATTCCTTTTAATCATGGCCACAGTAAACAGATTGAAAACAGCACTATCGTTTATAGTTAATAACTTGTTAGGTTAGGCCAATATCAATACAGATTTTTTAGTAGCTCGTTGTAGTCAGTGCCCATAATTTCATTCCAATTCCAAAAACAAAATCTAAATTTGGGAGCTTGACACTGAATATGGTATGGTTATGGTGCTCCCACATTGGCTGTTACAAATGTTATATAACGTTATAAAACACGATAACATTCACTAACATTTCATAAAACTCATATAATTAGGTATGTTCGATAACAAATATTTTATGGGTGGATTTTCGTCCGCGACATTTGTATGCCAAACTAAATGTATGGCATACAAATTTGTATGGCGATAATCCACCCTTATAACGTTATATAACATTATAACAGCCAATGTGGGAGCACCATTAATAACTATTTCTCAACGATCTTGAATGATAATAAGATAGAAAGACGTCAAATTTTGTTAAAAAAAAAATCTGCATTGAGCTTAGGTACTGTTTCTTCAGTATCCACTGTTTTGTGCACTGCGGAAGCCGGTGTCCCCGCATTGAAAATTGTGCATGCCGCGACACGGGGAATCCAATAAAGAGCGGATTATCCCGGGAAGGATGCACTTACGGGAATCGAATGCTTTCTAACGTGTCTTTCTTGTTTACTCTCGGAGTAAACGCCCAAATTCGCTTTCTTGAACTAGTTACATTGCCCAGTGTAACTTTGTTTATGTAGTTGAATGAAAGAACTAGAAGCAGGCAAAACATTTAAGCGATCTTGATCGAAATCCTTGTTTTTAACCGCGTTTTATTTTAAATTAGAAAAACCGTGCTTAATCCCTCATCTGGTTTTATGAAAGATCTTCTTTAAAACGGAAAATATGAGTCGTGCTATCTTTAAATGTAATAAGGTAGTAAAATAATTTAGTACAATTTTTTTTCGCTATTATTGGTTGATAAAGGACATTATTATATTAAGACGAAAAAATATCGATAAAAATAAAAACAGTACAGAGTAACTAAAAGTAAATTAAATATGCCATAAACTAAAACTAATACTGTCAAGTCTAAGTATGAGAGTCCTACCGAACTTTCGGGCTCAGCCTAGTTTCGGCTAAATTGAACTTGACTGAAACTGAACTTGAGGAGTTTCGCGCTGCGATCGGACAGTCTTTATTTCAAAAAGCACTAATAATTTATTTGAAATAAGAATATGCTACACTAATGATTACTTCAAATATTAGAGACTAGATGATTAATATGTTATTTAATAAAACCGGTCAAGTGCGAGTCGGACTCGCGCACCGAGGGTTGTACAAACTCGTCAGTAGATACGTGAATAATTCAAGATAAACTGTATGGTGGGACAAACTTAACTTTGCTCTTGAAAAATCCCCATACATCGACATTATGTCGCGGTTAGTTCAGTAGAAGCAAATAAGTTTATCTTACGATTTTTGCGAATTTCTTAAAAACGGTGCAAATTAGGAAAACCGTTTTATTTTTCCTGTAATAGAATGATACAATAATCGGTAATTATTACAGATTTTTCTGTTCAGTAACTTCGGAGATAATAGGGGAATGGTATTTTTTTAACGTTTTTTTGTCTTAAATCAAAAACTACATGTCTAAGAAAAACCCTTTCATTTGATACCCCACTCGATATAATAGCTCTACTCTTGATTTTTGACATCTCATTTCGGTCCCCTTTAGAAAAAAGTTATAAAGGTATAAGATTTTTTTCCTGTCCAATAGGCTCGGGTTAGCGGTTTTTAACACTAATCCAAATTTCAAGTCGATAGCATCAGTAGATCCTGAGATATCTTGCTTTGAAAGACGGACGGACAGACTGACAGACAGACAGAGTAGCACCGTAAGGGTTCCTTTTTTACCATTTTGGTACGGAACCCTAAAAATAAAGACTGACTAATTATGATTGACACCTTACACGGAAATTTCGGTTCCGGTTTCGACCGAAACTGAGATCAAACCCGAAATTCGGTTTCGGCCGTGAAAACTACTACTCGGTCGGACACTACTAAGAATAAATAGTTAGATTCTGTGCGGAAAGAGAATAGGATTAATTTTGGGGGGGCGCTGTAATGCTTTTCTACCGTATGTGCCGTATTTTCTGTTCTGTGGCCATACTGGCTAGGTTAGTTCCGTTTTTCGCCACGCCTATTCTCTTTCCGCACAGACTCTACTCGATTTAAAATCTTAATCCATGACCATAAGTTACGAAATCTACATATATATATTTTTAGACGTGACTGTACAAGCATATTGCTTAGTTTATAACTAGGCTGTTTGTAAGATTGTCCCGTAATATAATACTGTATCACGTATCATATGCACCGATGCACCGTACCATAAGTGGCAATCGAAAGTTCCCGAGGATTTACGCGACCCCGCGTGAGCGATGGGGCCTATTAGGCACATCCATCGCGAATTTATCGCCTGCACCTAAGTGCAGCGGCTATATTAGTATTTATAATGGGGCCCCACGATTGATGTGTTCATTTTTGAGAGCGGTTACTGAGTGATAAGCTGATAAAGATCACTGATGCACTATAGATGCACTTTCAGAAATATGAAACGGGGTAACTTATTTATGTAAGTTAAGGATTGCAGGAACAACACACGCCCGGTCCTTACAATATTTAATATCTAAGTAACAAAGTAATGTATCGTTTCTCTCTTACAAGTATACAATTATTTAATGAAGTTATCACTCTTCGGGGTTTTATCAGCGCGCTGGATAGGATTTAGCGTAGTTCCCTAAAATTCCCCATTCAACTTGGGATATCACTAGACAGAATTGTACTTAAATCTTTTTCATATTGAAATTATTAATTTATGGGTATCATTTAATCGATCAGCAAAATATTCATATTTTGGTCAGCCGAAATTTGTATTTGGTCAGCCAAAATAGCTAGTTGGTAAGCAACTTATGGTTAGCAAACATTTATAAATCAGGCTGCAATTAATGATATTTTGAACTGCTCTAAATTATTTTGGTCAGCAAATTAAATATTTGAGCTGCATTAAGCGATCTACGGTTAATCAAATTTTGGTAAGCAATCAGTAGGTAAGCAAAATATTTCATTTTGTTCATCAAAAAAAAGGGGGCAATAAAACCTAACTGGTCATTCACAAAATGGGCGCAACTATTCTGTCGCCAATCGTGTGCGTATTTTGTCATACGGTAATTGTCAGCTGTCAAGTAGCAGGTGTCACTGTAATATATAGAGGGTGTCACTGTGATATATACTGGGTGTCACTGTTGTAACGTAAACCGTTACATAACCTTCGTTATAGAAACTAAACCTAAAAACATAATAATTTATATACAAATAATAATTAAAATAAAACAGTATTCTAATCCTTAATAATAGCACTTACCTAAATAATAACTATTTACACTTAAATTAACAGATTAATACATGTATAACTAACTTACACTATAATAAGTTAGTCATACATTTTGTCGTGACACTAAATTCCATGGCGAACTGTACTCGGCGCGCATTCCTATTGTTCAGAACCAGCTTGCCGGGTGCTCTCACCCGCCCGCGCCCGTCACCCGCTGTGGTCATGCATGCCGCGGCCGCTCTCACAAAGATTTGGCTATCAACGCAGGCGCACGTTCGCTCGTCTCAGCGTCTTCATACGTCGCGCCCGCGCAACTACATTTCGATTGATCGAATATTTAATTGTAACTTTTTCCGAGTGGAGTACTCGCTAATTTGTTTAAAATCAGTGTAAACCCCTATATTGGGTAAGTGTTGAACATTTCTTACGCTTTAAATTAAAAGCAGGTAGATTTTAGGGCGTTTCTAACGGCTTTTCCGTTATAGGTTTCTTTGTTCTAATTTCGCTTGCAAATCAACTTTAAATGCTAAATCACGCTTATTTAATTCTTCCGTAATTTTTACCATGCTTAATTATAATAATTAATGATTTTTATAGTAGTTAAAAAAAACAGATTTGTCAATTTAATTCCACTTTCTTTTTGCAAATTTTGTATTCAAAATTTCCACTTATTTTGTAAACTCCGTCTGACTGGTCATCCGCACTTCACCAAGCCATTTCACCATCACCATCACGCAGTACTTTCTCTTTTCTTCTGCTTCTGCTTACACCGGTGACAGTCAACGGAGATAAATGTGGAACAATTTTAATTTACACGGCGGACGTAAATTCCAGGGTGCTACCGTACGGTTAGCGAACTTCTGACGCTCATCACCACCACCATCCCTGGTACTGCCGGCTGACGTCCCTCAGCCCCATTCCATCTCCACGGCGTTCCCGAGATCCAGGGAAGTACTAGCGTGGTGGCAGTTACCATCCGGTGGAACCGAGGAGTGAAATCAGACCGGCCTACACGAACCTACCCCCTAGCGACTTTTTCGCGTGCTCGCGGCGTTCGGGAGTAATAAATCTATATTAACGGATTTCTTTTGTTTAATTCATTTACTCCCGACCCTAAAACGTAGCACTGGCGCCCTTCCGCGGTTTTAATAAGGTCTGATTTTACTCCAAGGTTGGTTAAGGTTGTGGTTTGTGTGTACTTGATGTTTTTATTTTTAGTTTTGTGAAACGTTTTTTCAGTTTTTATTGTTTGGTTGCCAGCAGCTAAGGTGTACGGAATACTTGTTTTCTTCTGTTCAAATTTTAAAAAATTTTTGGTACAGTCGGCCACATTTGTAAACATTTTTTTTCTTTCTTTTTTTTGAGTAAAGTTCACAACCACGCTTTTCTTTAGCACTGTCTGCTGGTACAGTCAGCTCAGTTAAATTGTTTTTTTTTTTTAAACTTTATTTGATAAAAAAATTTACTGTCGTTATTCTATAGCGGTGTCCGTACACAATAGTTGCAACTCATACGCTTCTTTTGTTTTTATTTTTGTGCATTTTTTTTTTCTCATTTGCGCTTTTTAGCTTTTCTCTGTTCATTCATTTTTTTTCTCTCACTATCAACCAAAACGTTATTTAAATTCATAAATTTTGTAACAGACGGAGTATTTCGTAGTTTTTTTAAGTTCTGTTCAACACTTACTCAATTTAACTTATTTTTGAATAGTTTTTTTCACGAGTTTTTTCATTATGGCCTGTCCTATTAAATTCATGTCCCTTCAAAAGGCTGAATTAGAATACGAGGTTGCTATTCGGGGGGAAACACCAGCTTCCACGGTGCAGGAACTGCGTAAGCAGATTGCGAAATGTGGGCCTCTCTTTCCATCTGAGGACATACTTTCTAGTCCATTCGAGACGAGGAAGGATATAGATGGCGTTGCGGATGTGCTCGAGAAAATTAATACATATTTAGACTCCAAACCTTTGGACAAAAGCACTTTACTCCGAGCACAAAATCTGGTACACCATCTATATCATCGGCTTAACCGAATTATGTGCGAAGATGAGGAGGACAAAGATGCTTGTGAGCAATGCGTCGTTTTATTTAAGCTTTGCTCCGAGCGTGTTAATTCGCTCATGGATGGCAGCGTATTCGATCCACTTGCATCGGTTTCCAATGCCCCCCAGGTTTCTCCCAGCACTTCGGCCTCCCCCCTTAACATTACCGTGACTTGCGACGGCAACAATGGCAATCAACTGTCAAAGTTAAAATACGATGGCAAATCTTGCGTGAGAGCGTTCATACAACGCGTTTCCGAATTTTGTGCGGCGAAAAATATTTCAAGCGCCAAAATTTTACATAACGCCACCGAAATATTTACGGGCGATGCGATTCATTGGTTCAGAAGCGTCAGGGATAAGGTTAGGACGTGGGATGAACTTGTCGTACTTCTGAGGCAGGATTTCGGCCAAGCTGATTTTGACTACAGACTGCTTTCCGAAATTAGGTCTCGCACGCAGGGGGAAACGGAAAATATAGTGATTTACCTGTCAGTTATGGCCGGTCTGTTTTCTCGATTGTCGAAGCCTTTGACGGAGGATGACAAACTGGAGATCCTTATGCACAACATTCGGCCTTGTTACGCGAGCACTTTATCTTCTGTTTCTGAGATAGCCTCTATCGAGCAATTAAAAACACTGTGTCGGAATTACGAAAGCGTACAGTCGCGTCTTTCTCAGTTCAGGGAACCTCCACGACCGTCTACAGATACTCTGGCACCTGAGTTTGCCTATACCGGTGGTCATTCAAGGAATAGGTCAAATTATAATAATACAAATAGCAATTATCCACAATTTAATAACAATAAATATAAATATAACAATAATAATTACAGTAGATCTTATTCTAATAATAATAATCAAAATGTATCAAATAAAATTAACCCTAATTACGTGGATGCTATTGCTCCTTCGACATCCAGGACACGTTTCTGTCCAAGATGTCGAGTGAACACCCACAATCTGCGACAGTGCACGGCAAGCAAAGATGTTATTGTCTGTTTTGTTTGTGGACGTAAGAATGTTAAAACGCCTGACTGTCCCGATTGCAAAAAGAATAGGAACCAAAATCCAAAAAACTAATTGGTCAGAATTGTGTCAATGATAATGTAGCTAAATTTGATTCCGAAGAGTGGCAAAATTGGCTACACACTGTCAATTTATTTTTCAAATCTTATAAAATTGATACAATTCTGAAAGAACAAAATGAAAACGATAACAGACCTTACGTTTCTGTACAAATCAATGACGTCACTATGTCAGGGTTGTTGGACTCCGGCTCTGCAGTGACTATTTTAGGTAATGGTGCTCATTTAGTACTAGTTAATAGCGGACTAAAAGTAGTCCAAGGAGAATTTATCTCTGTTACTGCGGCCGGAGGACAAATGTTGCAAAGTGAGGGTTATATTGCAATTCCATTACATTTTGATGGTAAGTTTCACATTTTGAAAGCTTTTATAGTGCCAGGTATAAACAACAATCTCATTTTAGGTGTTGATTTTTGGCGTGCTTTTCAAATTTGCCCGAAATACCTTAGCAGCATTGTTTTGGATGGCAGTGTCAGTAATAGCGTTTTGCCCCAACCCAACACCTTCATTCAAGGATACGACAATTTGGACGAATCGCAAAAACTACTTGCTGATAATGTTGTAAAACAATTTGAAGACATTTCTTTTCAACGCAAGGGTCTAGGTGTCACTAACTTAATTACGCACCGTATTGATACCGGCGATGCTAGTCCAATCCGTCAACGCTATTACCGCTTGTCACCTGAGAAGCAGCGCATATTGGTTGAACAAGTAGACGAGATGCTTGCTCTTGATGTAGTTGAGAAGTGCGAAAGCAGTTGGCAATCGCCGGTTTTGCTTGTCAATAAAAAGGACGGACAACCACGGTTCTGTCTCGATAGTCGTAAGTTGAATTCGGTAACGAAACGGGACGCGTATAACCTGCCTTACATTTCAGAGATTTTGGACAACCTTAGGGATGCTCGTTACTTGTCCAGCATCGACTTGTCCAAAGCCTTCTGGCAAATTGAAATCGCTCCGGAGGACAGAAACAAGACTGCATTTTATGTGCCTGGTAGGGGAACAATGCACTTTAAACGAACTGCGTTCGGCCTGACCAACGCTCCTGCTACTCAACAAAGACTAGTGGACCTGTTGTTCTCAGAGTTCGATCTTAAAGTTTTCGCCTACCTGGATGACATTATCATCGTCTCCGAGGATTTTAATAGTCACGTCACCTTACTTTTACGCGTCTTAGACAAACTCAAGCAAGCCAATCTAACAGTTAACTTGGATAAGTGCCGTTTCTTTAGTAGCCAGCTTAAATACCTCGGTTTCGTCGTCGATGGCTCTGGTCTACGTACCGATCCCGCGAAGGTCGAGGCAATCCTAAATTATCCCACGCCGTCGTCTCGTAAAGACGTTAAGAGATTTCTAGGTACCGCGACATGGTATAGGCGTTTTGTCCCGAATTTTAGCACCATAGCTGCCCCTTTGAATAAATTGACTTCATCAAAGAAAGGTTCACCAGCTTTTAAATGGACCCCTGAAGCTGAGTCTGCGTTCCAGCAGCTCAAAGAATCTTTGGTTTCTGCTCCAGTTCTCTGCTGTCCGGACTACACAAAACCGTTCGAGGTGCATACTGACGCCAGTAATTTTGGTATAGGCGCTATGCTGACTCAGACCGTCGATGGTAAAGAGCACCCGATCGCGTATATGTCGAAGAGCTTGTCTCCAGCGGAGAGAAATTATAGCATAACAGAGAGGGAGACGTTATCTGTAGTCACTGCTTTGGAATATTGGCGTTGCTACATCGAGAACGGACAGCCCTTCACGGTCTACACTGATCATAGTGCCCTTAAGTGGTTCCTGTCCATTAGCAATCCAACTGGTAGATTGGCTCGTTGGGGTGTACGTTTGTCAAGTTTTAACTTCACGCTTAAACATCGCCGGGGCGTTGATAATGTCATCCCTGATGCCTTGTCTCGAGCACCTGTAAGTGCCATTTGTACATCTAACACTCATTTAGACTCTAAGGACACTTGGTACACCAACATTTACAATGGATGCCTTCATAACCCGATAGACTTCCCTAACTTCACAATTAAAAACAATTCCTTGTACCGTTTATCCAAAAATAAGCATGAGCTTACAACGGAATTCTCATGGAAATTGGTTGTTCCCGCCGAGTTGCGTCAAGAAGCTATTTATGAGAACCACTCAGAGCCTACTGCAGGTCACATGGGTATCTTTAAAACATATCGTCGACTTGCCCTTTGTTACTTTTGGCCAGGCATGTACCAGGACGTTGTCAAGTTCATTGGAACGTGCGACAAGTGTTTGTCTTACAAGGCTCAGAACCATCAAACCTTAGGGGAAATGGGGAGACCTAAACAGTGCTCTCGTCCGTTCCAAATGCTCTCAATTGATCTGATGGGTCCATTGCCTACTACTAGGAAACGTAACAACTACATCTTAGTCATCACATGTTGCTTTTCCAAATATTGTTTAATTTTCCCAATTAAAAGTGCTACTGCAGAGGTTATTGCCAAAATTTTAGAAGAATCGGTTTTCCTGGTACATGGCGTACCAGTTACTATACTTATGGATAACGGTACTCAATTTACTGGAAGGGTTATGGACGCCTTATTTAAGTCTTATAAAGTGCCTAATGTGCACTATTCTCCTAGATACACTCCTCAAATTAACGTTGTTGAAAGGTACAATAGGACGATCATCACCTGTATTTCCACCTTCGTCGAGGACGATCATAGATCTTGGGACGTGTTTATTCCGCGTGTCCAGTTTGCTATAAACAGCTCAGTTAACGAGGCCACTGGTTTTACACCTGCGTTCTTGGTGTATGGTAGGGAACTGGTCACTTGTGGGACACACTACACGGAAACTGACATAGGGCAGGAAGTGTTGTTTCTACCTCGTGACGTCTACGCCGAGAACTTAGGTTGTCTGTCCTCAATTTTTGATGACGTGCAAAAGAAACTTTGGCATGCCCATGCTAAAAACACGTCTCACTACAATCTTAGACGTAAGCCGGCTGAATTTAACGTAGGTGACATTGTCATGAAACGCACTTACTTCTTAAGTGACAAGGGTAAACAATTCACCAAAAAGTTGGCACCAAAATTCATAAAGGCTAAGATTATTGCCAAGAAATCTCCGTTAGTTTATGTGCTTCAGGATTTAGCAGGCAAAGATTTAGGCACCTGGCACATAAAAGATCTCAAATTGGTTGGTCTTAATAGATAATATTGTGAGAACATTGTATTTTCTCATATATATATATAATTTTAGTTTTCTAGCGTTTTAACATCTTGTGCAATAGTATCTGTAAGGTTTCAAGTTCAAGTAACAGGTCACCTAATTATTTTCTGACATAAAGCGTCGGTAATTATGTTCTATATAAAACAGTTATTGACGTAAACATGAAAGCGTGAGGTATGAAAGGCGAGTGTTGAAAGAGTTGTACAGGTACTAAGGAAATGCGGATTTTATTCCATTTCAATATGTAATAAAACCCTTCACGACGCGCGGGGGTATTGTAACGTAAACCGTTACATAACCTTCGTTATAGAAACTAAACCTAAAAACATAATAATTTATATACAAATAATAATTAAAATAAAACAGTATTCTAATCCTTAATAATAGCACTTACCTAAATAATAACTATTTACACTTAAATTAACAGATTAATACATGTATAACTAACTTACACTATAATAAGTTAGTCATACATTTTGTCGTGACACTAAATTCCATGGCGAACTGTACTCGGCGCGCATTCCTATTGTTCAGAACCAGCTTGCCGGGTGCTCTCACCCGCCCGCGCCCGTCACCCGCTGTGGTCATGCATGCCGCGGCCGCTCTCACAAAGATTTGGCTATCAACGCAGGCGCACGTTCGCTCGTCTCAGCGTCTTCATACGTCGCGCCCGCGCAACTACATTTCGATTGATCGAATATTTAATTGTAACTTTTTCCGAGTGGAGTACTCGCTAATTTGTTTAAAATCAGTGTAAACCCCTATATTGGGTAAGTGTTGAACATTTCTTACGCTTTAAATTAAAAGCAGGTAGATTTTAGGGCGTTTCTAACGGCTTTTCCGTTATAGGTTTCTTTGTTCTAATTTCGCTTGCAAATCAACTTTAAATGCTAAATCACGCTTATTTAATTCTTCCGTAATTTTTACCATGCTTAATTATAATAATTAATGATTTTTATAGTAGTTAAAAAAAACAGATTTGTCAATTTAATTCCACTTTCTTTTTGCAAATTTTGTATTCAAAATTTCCACTTATTTTGTAAACTCCGTCTGACTGGTCATCCGCACTTCACCAAGCCATTTCACCATCACCATCACGCAGTACTTTCTCTTTTCTTCTGCTTCTGCTTACACCGGTGACAGTCAACGGAGATAAATGTGGAACAATTTTAATTTACACGGCGGACGTAAATTCCAGGGTGCTACCGTACGGTTAGCGAACTTCTGACGCTCATCACCACCACCATCCCTGGTACTGCCGGCTGACGTCCCTCAGCCCCATTCCATCTCCACGGCGTTCCCGAGATCCAGGGAAGTACTAGCGTGGTGGCAGTTACCATCCGGTGGAACCGAGGAGTGAAATCAGACCGGCCTACACGAACCTACCCCCTAGCGACTTTTTCGCGTGCTCGCGGCGTTCGGGAGTAATAAATCTATATTAACGGATTTCTTTTGTTTAATTTATTTACTCCCGACCCTAAAACGTAGCACTGTGATATATACAGGGTGTCACTGTGTTATATACAGGGTGTAACTGTGATAGATACAGGATGTCACTGTGATATATACAGGGTGTCACTGTAATATACAGGGTGATTGATAATTCGACCTATACCTTGAAGGGGGTTATACTAGAGCTCATTTGCAATAAATTTAGCCCAGTAAACTAGGGGTCTAAATTTGATAGTTATCAAGTTATTTAAGTTTTACGTTTTTTTAGAAAAAACCCGCCTTTCGGACTAAAAGTGATAATTATGAAAAAAGTACTTCCATTTGGCTGGTATAAACTTTGTTTTCTAAAAGCCAATGAACCAATGACTACTTCAAATAAAAATCTGTGTCAAAATTTCAGAATTATCTTAGAAATAAACGGTCATAAAAACCAAAGTCATAATTTTTTTTTTCGATTTTGTTACAACTGATGAGAATTACTTGAAAAAAATGTACGGCACTTGATGTAAAAACTACAGAAATAAGTTCCTCAATTAATAAGCTTTCCAAAAAAGTACAAATGTTGTCAACTTTTTCAAAAATCTTGAAAATAATAATAATAATTCCAGAGCAGGTAGCGGTTTCGCAAAAGGCGTACCTGGCCCGGAGCCGCGTTGTTTGTGTCACCTTTATTTTTCTGAGAGCTTCAATTGACCTGCCTCGGTATCTTATCTTATCTAATTAGGGGTGAGATCTGGGTACATTGCGTTCGGTTCGTGTTCGGGCATGTTCGTGACTAACCGAGGTTTAATTATCTTCATTCAGTAAGTGATCAATCAATTACTTTTGACCTTCTTTCCAACTCGGACGTACTAATTTCTTAAAAAAAATGGCTGCTTATCAAAATGAAGAATACGCGGATATCCTGTACTGTTACGGGTTTTGTGATGGCGGCTCCGCTGCGGCTCGCAGAGAATATCAACGACGCTTCCCCAACCGCCGTTTACCTGATGTAAGTGTGTTTGGTGCGACGTATCGACGTATTCGAGAAACTGGATCGGTTCAACGTCGTCAAGCTGATGCTGGAAGACCTCCAGTCCATGATCCGGTTGAAGAGGAACAAATCCTGGAGTGTTTCCGCGCGGATGGCACTACATCAACAAGGATTGTGGCTAACCAGCTTGGGATAACTCAGTGGAAGGTTTGGTTCACATTACATTCAGCACGGCAGTATCCATACCACTACACTCCAGTACACGCTATCGAGGAGGGAGATCCTGCAAGAAGAATCGATTTCTGCAGATTTTTGTTGAATGCTGACATCGAAGACCCGGAGTACCTGAAGAACATTTTGTGGACAGATGAGTCCAACTTCGACCGCGACGGAATAACTAACTACCACAATCTGCATTTTTGGGCCCCCAAACATCAAAACCCACGGAGGTCCAGAGAAGGAGCTCACCAGCACAGATTCTCACTAAATGTCTGGATGGGTATTGTGCACGACAATTTGATCGGGCCATTCTTTCTGCCGGCACGATTAACCGGTGACGCGTACGAGAACTTTTTGAGGGACGAACTACCTATGCTGCTGGAGGATGTGCCGCTTGCCAGAAGGATAGCCATGGTGTATCAACACGATGGCTGCCCAGCTCACTATTATCTGCGTGTGCGACATTGGTTGGATGTGAATTATCCAGAAAAATGGATTGGTCGAGGTGGTCCGATCCCTTGGCCAGCGAGAAGTCCCGACTTAACTCCATGCGACTTCTACATTTGGGGTCACATGAAGGCATTAGTCTACGACAGGCCAATTCGTGATGTAGAAGATTTACGAGAAAAAATTGTAGCAGCTGCCCAAACTATTAAAGAAAGTCTGTCGACGCGGGTTACAGTCAGTGAAGTACGTACAAGACTTCGTGCTTGCATTCGCAACCGAGGCAGGCAATTCGAACAAGATTTGTAGTTGTAATTGTAATTTATTTTAATTATTTATTTATCGTATGGCGAAACATTACCCTGCGTGCTTCTTTTTGTGTTTAGTAATATTTTAATTATTTTAAAATAAAATTTTATTTAGAAACTGGTTATTTTACTGCTTTTGCAATCTTATTCCTACCAACAAGCATTTGATGTAAATAAATTAATATCGTGCTTTCTGCATGAAGAAACACAAAGTAAGCAGACTGGCTTCAGGTCCGGTATGCTTATTTCTGTCAGTCATTAGGTATCATTATTACTTTCAATAATTAACTAATTGGTCACCTCATTACTGAAAAAAATAATTAAGCCTCGGTTAGTTAGTTAATGATTTGTAAAATAATTAGTTAACAACGATACGTCCAATTGGAAAGACGGTTGACAGTAATTGATTGATTACTTATTGAATGAAGATAATTTAGCCTCGGTTAGTTCGTTGGATTATACGAGGTTCATGCTATTATTCTTTGTTTTGATAAACAATAATTCATTTCATTTGTAAAATAAATAAGTTAACAACGATACGTCTGAATTGGAAAGAAGGTCGAAGGCAGATAATTGATCACTTACTGAATGAAGATAATTAAACCTCGGTTAGTCACGAACATGCCTGAACGCAATCTACCCTGATCTCACCCCTAATAAGGTAAGATAAGATACCGAGGCAGGTCAATTGAAGCCCTCAGAAAAATAAAGGTGACACAAACAACGCGGCTCCGGGCCAGGTACGCCTTTTGCGAAACCGCTACCTGCTCTGGAATTATTATTATTATTTTCAAGATTTTTGAAAAAGTTGCCAACATTTGTACTTTTTTGGAAAGCTTATTAATTGAGGAACTTATTTCTGTAGTTTTTACATCAAGTGCCGTACATTTTTTTTCAAGTAATTCTCATCAGTTGTAACAAAATCGAAAAAAAAAAATTATGACTTTGGTTTTCATGACCGTTTATTTCTAAGATAATTCTGAAATGTTGACACAAATTTTTATTTGAAGTAGTCATTGGTTCATTGGCTTTTAGAAAACAAAGTTTATACCAGCCAAATGGAAGTACTTTTTTCATAATTATCATTTTTAGTCCGAAAAGCGGGCTTTTTCTAAAAAAACGTAAAACTCAAATAACTTGATAACCATCAAATTTAGACCCCTAGTTTACTGAGCTAAATTTATTGCAAATGAGCTCTAGTATAACCCCTTTCAAAGTATAGGTCGAATTATCAATCACCCTGTATACAGGGTGTCACTGTGATATATACTGGGTGTCACTGTGATATATACAGGGTGTCACTGTGTTATATACAGGGTGTAACTGTGATATATACAGGATGTCACTGTGATATATACAGGGTGTCACTGTTATAGATACAGGGTGTCACTGTGATACATACAGGATGTCACTGTGATATATACAGGGTGTCACTGTAATATATACAGGGTGTCACTGTGATATATACTGGGTGTCACTGTGCTATATACAGGGTGTCACTGTGATATATACAGGGTGTAACTGTGATAGATACAGGATGTCACTGTGATATATACAGGATGTCACTGTGATAGATACAGGATGTCACTGTGTTATACACAGGGTGTCACTGTGATAGATACAGGATGTCACTGTGATATATACAGGGTGTCACTTTGATATATAATCAAAATATATAACCCTAACCTACCTATTTTTGGAAGCCGTTTCGTTTTTAGGGTCATCAAAAAAAAATAACCCTAACCTACCTATTTTTGGGAGCCGTTTCGTTTTTAGGGTCATCAAAAAAAATAACCCTAACCTACCTATTTTTGGGAACCGTTTCGTTTTTAGGGTCATCAAAAATAAATAATCCTAACCTACCTATTTTTGGGTGCCGTTTCGTTTTTAGGGTCATCAAAAAAAAAATAACCCTAACCTACCTATTTTTAGGAGCCGTTTCGTTTTTAGGGCCATTAAAAAAATGACCCTAACCTACCTATTTTTGGGAGTGACACTCTGTATATATCACAGTGATATCCTGTATCTATCACAGCGACACTCTGTATATAACACAGTGACACCCTGTATACATTACAGTGACACCCTGTATACAGGGTGTCCAGTAATTAATAGCCAGTAAAAATATTTTCATTTGTGACCTACACGATCATTACAGTGAAACACGAGACCAAAAACTGAAAATTAAGAAAAGTGTGAAAATCTCGAAAACCAAGGGACTATAACAAAACCTAAAAGTCGATTTTCTGAACCAGCCTAAGGTGCCCTCTCAGTGGTTAGAAGATTGGCTATTAATTACTGGACACCCTGTATAACACAGTGACACTCTGTATATATCACAGTGACATCCTGTATCTATCACAGTGACACCCTGTATATAACACAGTGACATCCTGTATAGTGATATCATAGTGACACCCAGTATATATCACAGTGACACCCTGTATATCTCAATTAAATTGCTTACATACATGTTTTCTCTGCTGATAGTGACATCCTGTATCTATCACAGTGACACCCTGTATATAACACAATGGCACCCTTTATATATTACAATGACATTCTGTATATATCACAGTGACACCCTGTATATAAATAACACAGTGACACCCTGTATTTATAACAGTGACACCCTGTATATCGCAATTAAACTCTCTGCTGACCAATTGTAAAATCTTGCTGCCCAAGTTATTATTTTGCAGCTCGACTGGTTATTAGGCAGCCAAATGATAAAAAAAGCATATTAATATTGGTTAAAATGTTAACCGTTTTTGAATTGTTTGCTGAACAAGAGTTGCCGCCCGATTTTTATTTATTGCCAGCCAAAGCTTTGTATGCTGCCCAAATGATTTAACTGCTTATTTTTTTTTGCGGATCAATTTTAATAACGGCTGACCAAAAAATTACTTTTCTTAATGTATAACGGACAATACAAAATGTTCTAACTAGTGGTGCTAGAAATTGTCTTGTTTACATCATGTGATAAATGAATGACAATACATAGTAACAAAAATTCCGCACAACATGTAACAAAAAGGAGCTTTCTTTAAACACACTGTTTTGAACTTTTTATTTTTAAAACATTTTTTTTTAATGTCGTCTAACAGCTTCAAAAAGAAGCGTTTGTCATATCCGTGGGGAAATCACAGCGAACATACTTTCTGACGTTCTCGCCGAAGCTGGATTTTACCAACGCTTATTCTGGACCGTATTATTCAGGACACATTAGAAAAGAAAAGACAAATAAATTGTGCGACATGAATACGTACGAGTAATATAACGACTAGTGTCACTGGGCCGGAAATCCAGAGGTACCGGGTTCGATTCTCGGTCTGTACACAGGCGAGTGCCATTTAATTTTTCACGAGAATTGCTTGACAAATTCAACCTGTAGAGAAGAACTTCTGGATAGACGCTGGACAGACAAGGAAATAGGCTTGTGTCGGTCAGGACCGAAGAACTAAAAGGAATGAAATCCCACCTCAAACCGATAAGAACTAGTTCATCTTAAGCGCTCTTAATCGGTCATCGATTCTTTAGTTCAGTAGTCGATACGTCGGTACAAATCGGTTGGGAGCGAATTAACGAATGAGTCAAAATCAAATATTAAATAGCTAGCTCCTTTCTTTCCTTCAGATCTCGAGATTTGCTCCTGAACTAAAGAAACTAAAAGACCGAACGACGAGACGAGTTCCTTTGACTGATTGACCGTGATCGGAGGGCTCTTTTCAAAGAACGAGCGGGCACAACTCTAATAGGAAAACACGTTTGCCCAAGCTGAAACGAAGCCGCATCGAGCTCGTTCGGTCAATAAAAGTGTCAGTAAACTAATTTTTTTTGTATTTCCTAAGACAATAAACCGTTCCAAACTTACATATACCTACATTAACTATCATGCTTTTAATTTAGAGTTAAATAGCAAATGGTGGCAATGCGCTAGGCATGTCGCTATAAGAACCAAAATGGAGCGTAAAAGTTCTATACTGAGGACCACGAACCGGTAGACGCAGTGTGGGTCAGCTCCCCACAAGATGCTCCGGCGACCTGATTAAGGCCGCTGAAAGTCGATAGAGATTAGAGAATATGTCTTCGAGGGAAACTTATATAGGACAGATATCCGCTTCCGAAAATTCAGGAGCGGGCGTGTCCAGGTTGAAGTAATGATGCTTCAGATATTTGAAGAGAAAAGGAATGCTAGGTAATCTCAGAAAAGCCACTAAACCGACAGCAACACAGCGTCTGCAGATAATGCACTCGGTTTTATCGCGTGTTTACTCGCCGTTGCTGGCTCTTATACGGCTTCTTTATGACCGCGGCGATCTTTACAATCCTCTCAGCGGCTGAGCTTGTGATTGTTTGTGATCACTGGCATAGGGGTTGGGTGGGACATAGGAACGTACTTAAGTTTTGACTTAATTACTGAGACTGGACTATCTGTCGCGTCTTTTTCTGTGCCTAGAATTTTGAGATTTTGATTAAAATTTACTTTAATTAGCATCAAGTGTCTAGCTTGATGCTAATTAAAGTAATTTTTTCTATCATACTAATATTATAAATATGGAACTTTGTTATTTTTTTGGATGTTTAGAGATTTGGATGTTTGTTCCTAAATAACACGGTAACAATTGAAACGAATGCGATTAAATTTGGAACTAACATGTGGGCTGTGGACGTCACTAGTGGCCCAATGTGAGGACGTTCGAAAGCACAATTCTTCAGTCTTCACTATGAACTTCGCTAGTTTATAAATCCCAAAAAGCAAAACTCATCAGTCATCCTGTGCCCCTCTGAGAGGGGCACAACTTCAGATCTACCAAAAGTGGTCAATATTGACCAAACGGGACACAGACCAACCAAAAAAAAAACTCATCAGTCACAAAGTTTAAAATGCATGAAAGCTAAGTAAGGTCAAACTATTAAAAAAGCGATTCGGAAAATAATTAAGTTAACCTGTAATCTAATCAGAAAATTAAGTGAAACAAATGAGTCCTGGCTACCCCGCGTTACCGTTATCGGCTGAAGGGTATTAATTACCGACCGGACGGTATATGAAATGTATAAGTCAAGAATGTTATAATTGGACAACCTACTTATGGGATTATTTGGGAATTTATGGACGGAATCCCTCGGGCTGATTTTCTTGGTCGGGTCTGCTGGGTATGTTTGATGATAAAGGCTGTATTTGCGCTAAATTACATCTCTTACTCTCTCTGTACCTTTTTTTAACATAATTAGGTATCTGGTTAAGTGTACGGGGGAGTAACAAAATCGAAAGCAACATCACCGACGTGGGGATTTAGGGATCATTTGTCTTTTTAATAGAAAATCCATAGCACTAGTTTAAAAGATATATAAACCTTTATTACGTGTCGTGTGATACAGGTTACTTTTTTGCATAAGTAGCCATGGTTACGCCACAAGACTCATGTTTCATGAAAAGGGGCGTATACTCCGCTGTGGAAAATCTAAATTGGATACACATACCCTGCCTATCGTGACGCATACCACAATTAAAATTTATGATGAAAACGCACGCGCGACGGCAAACTATTAAAAAAACCTACACTTCAATGGGTGCTAACTTTGTTATTAATTCGTCATTTAAATACGAACCATCACAGTTCATCATGTCTTTGAAATATCGTTAATTACCGCTAACATCGCCTTTTAACTGTCATGTAATGTGCTGTTTTAGATTTAAGTTCCTTATGCTTTTTTTTCTAATTTCGTAATATGTTCTTACGAATACACCGTTGTGTTTCAGAACTCAGCACAATAAATATGAAGTGGTGAAGTTTGGCAGTAATTAGTATTCTACCTGGAGGCGTGTATGAGCGCTGCGGTATGCGGCAGGCAACACACACAGCGATCAACAATGAACAACAAAGTCAGTCGAAAGCTACTACACAAGCAGAAAATTAAAATTCAGGTTAGTAATAAAGGCGACTACTACAATCCGCGCCGCCCTTTAAACACTAACATAGAAAACCTTTTCAAATAATATTTTACGTGCACAGAAATCAACAATCAAATAATACGGGAATAACACAGGATCGATGTTCAAAACCCACCTCCCGCACAGGAACTAAACAGTGGATGAGGTTGACACAAGACGAGTAGCATAATAAAGAAGCGGCCTATAGCCAGCAATGGATTCAAACTGAATGGACAGATAGAGATAGCGGGAATTATCTAGTAGCAAAGAATAAGTAACAGTACTATGTTCAGAAGTCCCTTTTTATAACAAAACTGACGCTCGGGTCCGACCAGGGAATGGAGCACACCGGATCCGACCATCTCTCTCTATCGCATAACGCGTGCTCTTTCTGGTAGCTGGCTAAGCCACTTCGGAGCGGCAAAATTTGGTCTAGTAGCCGCGCAGCGAAATCGCGGAGTGAGCCATTCTTGCTAGTAGTTACAGATGTAGTGCAAAATGATTTTCCATCGGGAAAACTCGGATCTCAATTGGAATTTAAAATACGATGGCACCCGAACTGTCAATCAATGATTGTATTAAATGAGTGACGTCTTCATATCCATTAATATGGAACTTTATTGTTTAGTGTCAAATGTCAAAGTGAAAAATGGCGGCTGTAAGATGGGTACTGAAGCTGATTGAGAGAGCACGATAAATACGAACTTTTCCGATAAAGTACGATGGAAAATCATTTTGCACTACATCTGTAAATGAATTTGACGCAGAATCGCAAAAGGCTATAATTATAATATAAGACAATAACATAAATGTATAATATAACACAATGTTGTAAAACATGATAACGATAGACGTTTACCGTTTTTCCTCACAATGTGTACGAATAACGTGACGCCTTACATGATTCTCTTATGAGCGACATGACGACATGTCGTGTGAGCTGTCGCGTCGTGTCGCGTGGTTAATGTGTGCGAAACGTGTTTACACTGCGACTAGTTGACTGCATTGTAACTTTGGTGAACAGGATTTACTAATGATTAATTAATTTAGGTGAATTAAACGGATTTTAACATATGCTCAATGCATTGCACATCATAAGGTAAATGTCCTAGTATTTGACACGGTAATTCCCAATAGTTGACACCCTTCTTATACCTCTATTGCTACAATGTCAAATGGCAAATCCAATAAGATAAAACTGTAAGTAACGATTTATTCTATTACTTTTATACCTTTTCTCATACTTCCTACTTCCTTTATGTTGGCATGCCTAACTTTCTGTCATCCACTTCCCTCTCTTTTTTTCTAACTGTAAAATTGTCCTGTTTAGTCTATGCCGTCCATAACATGTGTTATTGTTTGTTTTAAGATTCCTCAATACATCCTTCACTAAGACCAACATTTTTCACCGAACACTCTTCTCGTGTGAAATGTCTACACGTCGACATTGGCAAAATACCCTTTGCTAAACCAGCAAGGAGTGAAAGCGATTATTAACAAAAAAATGCAACTATTGAGACAGTGTCAAGCGCTCGGTCGTCTATCTCACATCAGAAAGCTGAACGTTTTTAATTTAGTAGTCGGTCCGTTAAAATGTTTCATACAAATAAGCAAAACAGAAAACAAACCATTGGTAGTATGTATTAGTTTAGATAAAATTTTGTTTTATTATTACTATTAGATAAATACCTAACTAAGTTACGCCTTGTGGTTGCCTTGCCAGGCTATTTATTCGTGTTCTTTATCAAATAAAAGTGTAATTTTCACGGACTGGGCTCGTGTCGGATAACCGACGGTTCACGCGACG
Source organism: Eudemis profundana (assembly GCA_947034925.1). NCBI lineage: Eukaryota > Metazoa > Arthropoda > Insecta > Lepidoptera > Tortricidae > Eudemis > Eudemis profundana. The sequence goes on along the minus strand of OX344808.1, from coordinate 17,610,201 downwards.
CTAAATAGCCGCAGTTCACTAATCTTATCTTTATTAGTTACATCATTCATTTCGTTTTTATTTTACCTTGACAGAATTGGGAAGTTGAATGCAGACCATTTAAGAGGTGGTTTGAATTACAGTTGCTTATGTACAGCTTAGCCACGGTTGTACATAGATGGAGCCCCCTTTATTTCTTCTACTGTTTTTCTTTTAAGTCTTTTTAGTCCACCTGTTTGTGCTGTAATTTCTTTCGACAAGGTTGTTTTCTCTCCATCACTGTCCATCTCGACTGTGTTTCGATATTTTAGATACCCACTTATAGCTTGGCAACTTCGTTGGTGACATTCACGTGTGTGCTTTTTGTTATGTGCAGCCATAACTACTTACACAAGTTACCGCCAACACGTACGGCTACCTGCGGAGGCTGCCTGCGTGTGAGCGTCACCAATGAAGTTGCCAAGCTATAGTAACTAGTCTTCGCTCTCTTATTTTATGAAAAACTAACTGTATTTCTTAACAAATTATATTTCTCTGACAGGAAAGTTTAAACTATCTGGACCTTTTGTAAACAGTTTGCTTTGACTAATGTGATCCCTCTAGTACAGCACCAAAGCATTTCGCCGTATTTTATAACCTGAAATTTATCCAGCGTGGCATGCAATCCCGGCTGCATTGCCACGGACGTACGACTAATAGCCCGTATTAGCCCGCGCCGCCTCAACCAGGTACCCAGCCACTCACGTTGCGACTTTTAGTCGCACCATTTGTACGCTCTCTTGCACGAACGCACCACACGACGAGTAGTGACGAGTCGTAAAGCATTTTTTTATGTAATAAGGGGCAAACGAACAGACGAGCTGCCTGATGGAGCTTGCATACCAACACCTGAAATGCGTAGTCATTTATCAGTACGTTCACAGTGATACCAATGAAGAAGACGAGAAACGCAATACTTGGGACCCTAGGGCGGTTATTTTGAAAACACAGTAAGAGCAGAAAAGGATCGATTTAGCCAAGTGCAGATTAAGACATAAATTGAGTTAAAATTATTATATTTAAAAATAATGAATTGCCGTTAATCATTAAATACGAACCTAACCAGATGTACCGATAGTTGTACAAATGTACTTAAATTGATTTCTCCACCTATCCACTCCCTGTTCTATAATTTAGGGGCTAGTTCGATTTGTGTAAGATTGTCCCCTAATATTTATTTATTTATTATTATTATTTATTTATAATCTAACTATTTTTAGCCTTTCCCTTCCCCTGTTCTATCTGATAATAAAATTGTGGTTTATATTCTACATTTTATACATACAAAATGTATTCAACACCACGTAAAATATACACCTACGTGAAAGATTGCAATTGTTTCAGCCAAAAATCGTCCGTGAACAGGTTCAAGATAAATCGCCACAACGATAGCATCGTCTACCGCTCCACTATTTAATCTGATCCCAGAATTGAAATGCATTTTACGACGAATCCGAAGATGGTAGTAACTGATCTGTTGTTAGTATCACATCTGCCCGCGGCGTCGCAACTTTGTAGTTTGATTGTGTAGTTTAGTTTAGCTGATAGCGTATATTGTTGCTTGGTTGACAACTGTATTCTAGTTTCGATCCTTACTGATATTTCTAGGATACACAAATACGCTTTCGCCCTTCATAGCACTGTTGCTACAAATAAAGATCATGAGAGTGACAGACATAGTGGAGTTTGAACGAAAAAGTCTAGCCATTCGAGAGAAACTATCGAAAAAAACTAGATTTAAACAATTTTATCTTGTATACAAAATAACATAAGTTGATCTGAATTTAAATGAAAAGAATTATATCAAGCGACATTGAAATAAAAAAAAACTTATAATTCATTTGGATTACTGTCCAACTACGTAGATAATAAATGTACACATAATTTGAAGACCGTAAGAGGCCATTTCTATTATGTTTCAGCTTATAAAATCATTCGTAAATGGTTTACAAATCCTAAATCGCAAAATATAAAGGTCTCATACAACAAGACTACGCAAGCTTGATTTAATTTGTTGTTGTTTTTCACACAGAAATAGAAATAGAAGTAAAACGAAATGAGAACCTAAATTGCATCGTCCGCCATTCCTTCTATCGTTTACAAACAAACTTTCATTTCCCGTTCCACGGAGCTATTGTGCGACTGATTCAACGCAGCGAAACAGCTTATTTCTGACGGTGAAATGACAAATAAAAGTTAAAAGTAAATGAGAACGTCAGTTTCAAAAGAAGTCGTTTGCGTCCATTAAGGGTTGACGCCGGGGTGACACCGTGCGAAATCGAGCCTTGCAGCATTGTCGCAATATAAATAAGTTGTATAATATGTCTATTGTGCGGTAAATATATAGCGACAACAGAGTCAAGCTATCCTTATCACATTGCCCAGCAGTCTGTACATAGACTAATGACGATCATTATTATTATTTTATTTCATTCATTAAATTAGGGACCGGACAAGAGGATGCAAATGACATAAGGGACAGACTTTTTCCGTACGCGTAGCCACTTTATGGCAGGTGTGGCATAAAATCTAAAACCTGCTAGCCTGATACTTAGGGCCTTATCACACTTGCAATTTGCGGGCGAGTTTCCATGAAAAACCAGTCACGGCGAACTCGCGAAATCGCCAGTTCGCTTCTAATTCGCCCGAAAATCGCAAGTGTGATATCAGGTACTTAGCGTCACCACGCAAAATAGGCACATATCAGACGTGTTGCGGAAAAGCAGCCCGCGTAGACCCGTGTCTTGCCACACGGTGCGTCAAAACACGCAAACGTCGCACCGCGTCGATCCGCTTTAAAACGCGGCATTACGCAGCTTTGTCGGCAGTCATTTGTTTCTGTTAAAACTTCCCCGTGACGTGAGGCTAAATGTCAAAAAGTCGGGCCGAGAAGTGGGTTACGGCCTGGGTTGAAATTGCCCACGGCGTTGCCAAATTTCACCGCTTTGTTTGGCTGTTGCGGTAATATGACAAGGAAAGCTGTGTTGCCATCAAAGTAAAAGTACATGGGAAATTGTATTGCATGTACTGAATTGTGAATATTTATTTTAAAGGATGATATTTTAATAACCTTTTTCGTTTGCCCTCTAATGTAATAGGTATAAATAATGTAGGTTCCCTAAGGGGATAAATTATTTTATTAGATAGTTTTTTTAGAAAGTAACCTCCCGATGCGACAACATATTCCCATTTAATTCAATTTTCCTCTTTAAAAGTGTGCTCTAAAAGCATGCATGGCCTAAAGTAAGCTCATATCATAATACAAAGCGTTTATGACCCTAGATACACATTTTAAGTCAACCTAGGTGCTGGGGATAATTTACTGCTTTTACTTTACGGTCTCAAAACCCACTCCTTCAACCCATTTTCACTCCACTCAATATTCAAAAGTGTAAATTGCAATAAAATAATGACAACACCAAATTTTAAAAGGCTTTTGCTGGGCGCCCGATTCCGAAGTTTTTTTTCGTCAGCTCTGGCTCATTAAACGCATTTTCTGTCACTCTACTATTCCTTACTGCTTTCTAGGTCTAGGGAATGCAATAGCCGACCAAATTTCATAACCGATTATTTGTTCGGTTATAAATAAATAACCGATTAATCGGTTATCACCGATTATTATTAACTGTTTTCGCTTTCCATGCTCGCGACACGGCCCCGAGAAACTCAACTTCAATCGACATTGAAAAGTAAAATAATGATATCTAGTCTTACGAGGTTGGCCGGGAACCCAGTACCGAAGGTTTTTCTTCATCAACCATATTCCAGTGCACATATACATTTTATAATGCTAGCTCATAATACTTAATCGTAATAAACCTGTTTTATGTATTTCGTAACAACCTATTAGGCATTCCTTATTACTGCTTACACTTTCCGGACTAAAAACACTTCCCTGAGCACTCAATATTCTTTCGAAATTAAAAAGTAAAAAAGTGTAAATTACAATAAAATAATGACATCAAGTCTTACAAGCTTGGCCGGGCGCCCAATGCCGAGGGTTTTCCTTCATCAGCCATGCCTGGCTGTTTGATTGAATTAACATGAAACTTTTCGCCTGACAAATTTATGTGGCCCGTACTTCGTGAAAAAACTTCCGAATTATATTTTTATCGCCGTAAGCTTTTTGCTTTATGGTTTTAATATCTGCTGTATTGGGCGATTGTTTATGGGCTGGTTTTATGTAGGTGTGAATGTATTGTTTCGGGGTATTATTTCACGCTAGCCATGATTATAGTATATTTACGTCTGGCGTAACAATTATTTAGCCACAAAAACAAGACCGTACACAGGCATGTGTATGGTCTTGTTCTGTCGTTGAAAAAGGCCAATAATATATAATAAACGATAAACGTAAACGTCGTAGTGTTTGACAAGCTAACGCCCAATAATTGACACTCTGGTTTCAACTCTATTGCTAATGACTAAACATGCGAGATGGCAACTACTCGTTTCATGATTTTCACATAATATAATCTACCTTTCTTACATACTATAAATATTGTACATTGAAAGAGAGGTCGAAACTTTCCATAAATCTAGGTTATCTAGATCTCACGTTAGGGTTGGTCGGCATCGAGAATTGGTATATATACAAACTACTTACTACAAATTGGTATAATCTACAAAACCTAAGAAAAAAAACCACTAGGGTTGTCACCGTTTCCCTAAACAAACCTTATCTACGCACCTATAAAAACGGTCTATTTTCGTGCAAGCAATTAAAGAAAGTTATGAATCTCCAACGCGGGATTTCCTCCAGCGACTCGAGATATAAAAACGCTCTGTGAGCGGCCATTAAACAAGATCGGTATCATAATTGAATTAAAAATTCCGACACGAGCGTCCTTTAAGCTAGGGTTGCCGATAGAATATGATTTCGATTTCAGATAAGCGTCTTAAAACTTATAAAATACACTGGGGTAATTAAGTTTAGATAACAGGAATAGTGCACTGTCAGTCCACTATATATTTAAAAGTCACCTAACTACGACGCTATGAATACTTTAAATATAACTATTAACCAAAGGCTCTAAAAATATTGAATAGAATCTATAACCGCCTAAAGTAGGGAAAAAGATATTTTTTTAGCAATGGTTAAATCAGGTCAGATTTGAAAAATATAAATATGTGTTACCTTTGGACGTTCTTTGACTTTTAGCGTCAGTTTAATGAGCAAGGGTATATTAAATTGATTAAATTTGCACGCTATATATTAGAAACAGACAAGATCACCCCAAAATCCCGGATTCGATGTATCACTTTAATGACTTCAGTGCGTGTAGTGACAACCCTATCTGGCAGAGACGTGCCGGTGCCATTGCCATCGGAGTTAAACTTCAAAACTGGGGAAAAACTGTCTGCGATACAAATTCCGCGGATATCGGGACGTGACACTATGCGTCGTGTATTTTTACTGCGGGAGACTCGTCTAGCGGTGAAAAGTCTTATACACAACGCGATAAAAATGGTGAATTGGTGGCCTTGAAAATAGTAAACATGGTTTTCCTGGGTAACAACACATATATTAGTTATAATCCCACCATCAAGGATTACGTCATCAATCACCCACGTTGCATCTATGCACACAACGACAAAACAAAGCCTTAATAATAACAACCGACCAAAACTCAAAACACCCCTAGCACATGATCTGACGTAGAAATCGGAGTTCAACTTAAATTGGCCGGGTAAGTAATATTCAGTAGTTAGGGGCCCTGTCAAGTTGTCATACGGCAATGGGAGATAGGGAAGTTGAAGGCTGATATGATATCACTCGCCGGAGGTATTCGTGGGTATTGTTTAGTAGCTAGAGGGCTGTCAAGACAACGGCGACTTTGAATCTATCGGTTACAGTTCTGTACAAATAATGCTGAGCAAATATACAAGCAGAAAGTTCTCTGATGATAAATTTGGAAATTAAATCTGATGGGAAAAGAAGGGAAGATTCAGGAAAGAGGGAGAAAGAACGCACAGGATGTGGAATGAACTCCCACCTGAGGTGTTCCCAGCGCGCTATGACACGGGATACTTCAAGAAACAGGGCTCTCAAAGATCGGCAACGTATAGTGTTACACCTCTGGTGTTGCAGATATCCATGAGCGACGTTGACTGCTTTCCATCAGGCAGCTCGTCTGCTCGCTTGCCACTTATAACATAAAAAAGAATATGCCATGACTTTATATTCATCAAGTGAAAACAATAGCTGCTCTCAAGATATCAAGTTATAGAAGCTGCTAAATAAATATCGTCAGAGTAGTCAAACATAAGTAGCTGGCGTGGCTGGGCCCAAGAATTAGAAAACCACCTATTCAGTGGACTGATACAGGTTTTATTCACTAGGCAGAATATACACAACAACTTGAAATAATTGTAGCACTTAGGCACTGGTCACACCGCCGGCGAGTAAGCGAGTAAAGTTGGGCGAGTAGTATTACATTGTGAATCTGGAAAAGTCGATTGATCACACTGTGCCTGGTCAGCCCGCAATTAACTGTTACTCGCCCAACTTTACTCGCTTACTCGCCGGCGGTGGGACCAGTGCCTTAGCTGTCTAATGCTAATAAATAGCTACTTACATTTGGTATTAGGACCAGTGTTCGATCACACCGAAAGCCAGAAAGTCGATGATGCCGATGCTGTTGACATGAAATTAGTTATTATTATTATTCGTTAAATAATTGAATAAACAGACCAGTACGGTGACATCGCCATTATTTATACTGTAATATCCATAACGATGGTGACGAGATCAAAACAAGCAAAAGCAAAAACATAAATTATTCTTTAGACATGACTTTTCGAATCTAACAAAGTCCTCGATAAATTCTTAAATGACGTAAACGGATAACGCAATTTTGAAACTCGTAACTCCTTTTCCTCACCAATTATCAAAAATTCTCCTGACAATTGGAATGTAAATTCCATTATCAAATGAAATTTCTCAGTTTCAATTAGAGCAAAACGCTAGAACTCGCTCCCTCGCCTAATAACAGTTTGATGTCGTATTGCATAGTGTACAGCCCCCTTACCTGCTGGATTTGCACCCCGACTCGTGTATAATCGCCTTAAAGTTGCCCATTCGCTAAATTAATGTGGACATTTTTTATGCGCCGATATTACCATTGCTTCAGTTTCAAAATATTTTTAGACAATAAATCCGAACTACTAGTATCAACAATTGAGTAATTTTTAGGGAGAAGGAAAAATGTTACTTCATATATGAGTATTTGCATGATAGTCAATATTTATGTGTCCTCCCTCATATCTAATTAAATGATCTTAAAGTAAAGCAATAGATACGTATTCACGACCGCGACGGTATGTAACATTGTTATTAAGCTCCTACTTCCAAGGCTTCATTGTTAAAGTGCGACTTGTAGTTTTAAACCTTAGCTGAGTAAGTTTATGCGTAAAGTTGGCACTGTTTTGTTTTTTCAGTCCGTACTTTAAAGTTTCGTACTTTACTGTGGAAACTGTAAATTGCAACTCGTTGAGTTTCACTTAGGAGATGAAAGAATTCTGCTTTCTGCATATCTAGTTGTAGATTATGTTCGTCGACTGTTTACTGTCAGTATATAGGTAGGATATTTTTATAAAGAGCAAGTAGGCACGTAGGTGTTAATTTTTGGTCATTAGTAATCAAATTGGCAACATAATCAATTCGGGTAAATTGGTATAACAGTACAACATATAAACCATTACATATGAATCGTCAGAGTGACTTTTAATTAACAAGCTTTACCTATATATCGCTGAAATGTCTGCTTGCTACAACGTGTTTCATGTTGCTCGGTAACTGGGTACTCAAAGTCATTTGTATTTGATTGTTTCAGTATACACAGTACGAATGCTATTTTACCCATGAGGGTTTCTACAAATAGTAATTCCACCAGTTGGCAGCACGGTTGTGAAAGGTCTATTTGATAGTAGATGTCAAAATATTGTGGTGTAATTGACACCTGCTGATGAACGGAGCTTTCGGCACCATAATGCCAGCTGAAGAAATTCGTATTTCTAGAAAACCTCAATCGCACTCTAATCCGTCGAACGCGTCTCGACGTCTTGACGTTTATGTACGGCTTAATTTACGATACGGAATCAAAGCGTGTGTAGCCGTCTTGCTGCTCCGTTACAAAGCACACGCTGCATTAAAACAAAATGTCATAAGAGTGTGAGCTTTACATGACACATGTGTCTTTAGAGAGAAGTGCGCAAAGCAAGCTTACGTTACGGATTCAAGATGTTTAATTACCTTTCAGAACCTACATCTATTGTTAACGAGTGTACATCTAATTTTTACATTTGCATTAGAGTACATGCAAAATCAGCACTAAGAGGAATATTTACGTTTTGAATACTTGGAAGTTGCATTTAAAAGTGAAAAAACAACGTCAAATGTTTAAGTAGTTTAATGTTTCAAGAGTGAACTGAAACTCTGATTTCTGGCCATTACGCTGAGCATTTCACATCGCCTGAGAAAATGTTGCTCAAATACGTCTTTTCTCCATATTCCTGACCTAGGAAAATATAAATTTACCATCCATCGATATCCTTTACTCCCATTAGTTCTGTTGTACACTTCTGTTAAAAGAACTACTGGGATATCACATTTTCAAGAAAAACTCGGAAGTCTTAGAAATATCAAGTATCTTGCGTTCATGCGCAAACAAGGAAGAGATTTAAACACGTTAAGCTTTCCCGGTATGCAGACATATTTAAATGATTGGTCTAAAGCGATTTAAAAAAAAATATTTTTTGTAAAGAAGGACATAAGCCTGTAAAAATGTTAAAGTGAGGACCATTTTGTTCACAAGTTTTCGGTACCTCCTTTATACTTTGCTGGGTAATCAATTTTGACAGACCTTAAAGATCGACTTGAACGACACGGCCACATATCCTATCACCAGCATGTCTCCAGCATAAACCCCTTAGTTTACCGCCACTTGAATCCCTGCTAGCGTTTCCCGCGTAAACTATCACAAAATGGCGGATCCCACAAGATGGCGTGGAATAGATGTAATGAGCCACGCGATTTGCAAGGAAACCAGGAACCACCTTGCATTCTAAGTGGTTTAGGCAGATTTTAAGAATATTCTCTCGCAACTCTACCATTGTGCAATAATAAACAGATTTTTTCCCCGATAAAATAATACTTTACTTAGAAGAGTGTAAGGTTCATAATTATATTTATCTTAAATTCCATACCTGACAGTGGCCTGGCGTCCATAGATCCCGATTCCCACGGGCTTGTCTAACTTTTTTTAAAGCATATGACCGGAGTATCTACTACTCTTGAAGAAAAAGTAATCCAAATCTGCTCCGGGTTTAATAAGATTATATTTGACGCCACGCCACTGATACCTGAGCATAATACTATAAGTTTTCTATTTATTACCAGACCTCGGCAGGGGTGAGCTGTTTTCAGAGTTTGCATAACATGGACATACCTTGTCATTCAATGGTAGATGTGGTGTAATTTAATAACTAATGAAATTATTTTATTTAGGCTGCCTTTCTACTACGCTTTTTACGTCGCCATTAAAATAAATGAATTTTATAGCAAGCTTTTTTAGCAAACCTCTTTAAATGTAATTTTAATGTACAATTACACTCCACTCACTTCAGTGGATGTCGAAAGATTTTTTTTTATCTATAAGTGGACATTAAACTCAAGAAGAAATGCGTTGAAAATTGAAAATATAGAATAACTGATAAGTAGTTGTTTATTACAATAAGAAAATTACCTTCAGTCCACAGTCACAACAATTTTTTACAACTAGTTAAGAAAACACTTTTTTTCCTTCTTTTTTAACTAGTTATTAAAATGGAATAAATAGTGACCTGAAGGAAAAATTTAGAATAAATAAAAATTAGTACCTACTCGTTTTGTACATAATGCATTGTTACATTAGTTTAATTATAATTAATAGCTATTTCCCGCGGCTTCGCCCGCGTTGTTCCCGTTATTGTCCCAAAGAAACTCTTTACCGGGATATAAAGTATCCTTTGTTTCAATCCAGGACTTGGTCTACTTACATGCCAAATTTCTGCTTGATCCATCCAGTTGTTACCCCGTTATTTAGTAACAAACATCTTCACAAACTTTCACATTTAAGTATAATATTAGTGTGAAGATTTTCGAATATTAAAAGTTTAAATATACAATTTAATATAACCAGAGATCGGAATAGGTAGAGTATATTTACCTAAACTTCGAAGAACATAGTCGAAAAGTGGAGAGTCCCTTACAACAAAATTTTTATCCGGGACTTAAGTCTCGGAATCTTACTAAAAAAATATATTATTGGTATTCTTTAGCACATTTCTTGAACATTCTCTTTCACTTCGAGAAATTTCGCCATATACTGAAGTGTAGTTCAAAGGCCCATAAGGGGTCCTGAAAACGGATTTTCAGGTTATTGCGCCATCTGATAGAGGGTGTCCTGGAACAGACTGAAAACATGGTTCAGGCGCCTGAAAACAACGGCAACTTGGGTGAATTTTCAATCTTCTATTATGTGAAAGAGCCACCTCTGAAACGGCCTGAAATCACCTTTCAGCCTGCTGAAAACGCTTCTAAAGCACGGAAAATCACGTTTGAAGTTTTAACCTATACCATCGGCGCAACACACATACACACATTACTTTTGCGCCGGTGGCTCTTTCACATAGTAGAAGATCGAAAATTCACCTAAGTGGCCGTTGTTTTCAGGCGCCTGAAACATGTTTTCAGTCCGTTTCAGAACACCCTCTATCAGATGGCGTAATAACCTGAAAATCCGTTTTCAGGCGTTTTCAGGACCCCTTATGGGCCTTTGAACTACACTTCAGTATAGTTATGGCGAAATTTTCGAAGGAGTGAAAGAGACAGCACTATTAGAAACAGACAGCTATACTGAGAATGCTCGAGAAATGTGCGAAAGAATACCAATAATATATTTTTTTAGTAAAATTCCGGGGCTTAAGTCCCGGAAAAAAATTTAGTCGTAAGGGAGTCTCCACTTTTCGACTTTGTTCTTCGAAGTTCAGGTAAATATACTCTACCTATTCCGATCTCTCTATATAAACTTTCAACCCCTATTTAAACCCCTTAGAGGATGAATTTCGAAAAACGGTGATATCACTTTTCTAGTAATCTAATAAAAAGTCTAAACATGACGTTTCAAACCTCTTACTTCTAAAATCTTAGACTCTCCATACAAATTTTGAACCCCTATTTGAACCCCTTAGGGGATGAATTTTGAAAAATCCTTTCTTAGTGCACATTTAGACCTTATAAGGATCCTACGTGCTAAATTTGGAATTCCTAGGACCAGCGGTTTGGGCTGTGCATTGATATACAAACTTTTAACCACCATTTAAACCCCATAGGGGATGAATTTTGAAAAATCCTTTCTTAGTGCACCCCTAGACCTTATAAGGAACCTACGTGCTGAATTTGGAATTCCTAGGACCAGCGGTTTAGGCGGTGCGCTGATATACCAACTTTCAACCCCCATTTAAACCCCTCAGAGGATGAATTTCGAAAAACGGTGAAATTACTTTTCTTTTAATCTAATAAAAATCTAAACATTAGATTTCAAACCTCTTACTTCTAAAATCGTACTCTCCATACAAATTTTGTACCACTATTTGAACCCCTTAGCGGGTAAATTTTGAGAAATCCTTTCTTAGTGCACCCTTAGACCTTATAAGGAATCTACGTGCTAAATTTGGAATTCCTAGGACCAGCAGTTTGGGCGGTACGTTGATATACAAACTTTCAACCCCCATTTAAACCCCTTAGGGGATGAATTTTGAAAAATCCTTTCTTAATGTACCTTTAGACCTTATAAGGAACCTACGTGCTAAATTTGGAATTCCTAGGACCAGCGGTTTGGGCTGTGCGTTGATAAACAAACTTTCAACCCCCATTTAAACCCCTTAGGGGATGAATTTCGAAAAACGGTGAAATTACTTTTCTTGTTATTTAATAAAGAGACTAAACATAAAGTTTCAAACCTCTTACTTCTAAAATCGTAGACTCTCCATACAAACTTTGAACCCCTATTTGAACCCCTTAGGGGGTAAATTTTGAAAAATCCTTTCTAAGTGCACCTCTAGACCTTATAAGGAATCTACGTGCTAAATTTGGAATTCCTACCAGTGGTTTGGGCGGTACGTTGATATACAAACTTTCAACCCTCATTTTAATCCCTCAGAGGATGAATTTCGAAAAACGGTGAAATCATTTTTCTTGTAATCTAATAAAGAGTCTAAACATAAAGTTTCAAACCTCTTACTTCTAAAATCGTAGACTCTCCATACAAACTTTAAACCCTATTTGAACCCCTTAGGGGGTAAATTTTGAAAAATCCTTTCGAAGTGCACCCCTAGACCTTATAAGGAATCTACGTGCTAAATTTGGAATTCCTACCAGTGGTTTGGGCGGTACGTTGATATACAAACTTTCAACCCCAATTTTAATCCCTCAGAGGATGAATTTCGAAAAATGGTGAAATCATTTTTCTTGTAATCTAATAAAGAGTCTAAACATAAAGTTTCAAACCTCTTACTTCTAAAATCGTAGACTCTCCATACAAACTTTGAACCCCTATTATAACCCCTTAGGGGATGAATTTTGAAAAATCCTTTCTTAGTGAACCCCTAGACCTTATAAGGAACCTACATGCTAAATTTGGAATTCCTGGGGCCAGGGGTTTGGGCTGTGCGTTGATAAACAAACTTTCAACCCCCATTTAAACCTTTTAGGGGACGAATTTTGAAAAATACTTTCTTAGTGCACCCTTAGACCTTATAAGGAACCTACGTGCTAAATTTGGAATTCCTAGGACCAGCGGTTTGGGCGGTACGTTGATATACAAACTTTCAACCCCCATTTAAACCCCTTAGGGGATGAATTTTAAAAAATCCTTTCTTAGTGCACCTCTAGACCTTATAAGGAACCTACGTGCTAAATTTGGAATTCCTAGGACCAGCGGTTTGGGCTGTGCGTTGATAAACAAACTTTCAACCCCCATTTAAACCCCTTAGGGGATGAGTTTCGAAAAACGGTGAAATTACTTTTCTTGTAATCTAATAAAGAGTCTAAACATGAAGTTTCAAATCTCTTACTTCTAAAATCGTAGACTCTCCATACAAACTTTGAACCCCTATTTGAACCCCTTAGGGGGTAAATTTTGAAAAATCCTTTCTTAGTGCACCTCTAGACCTTATAAGGAACCTACATGCTAGATTTGGAATTCCTAGGACCAGCGGTTTGGGCTGTGCGTTGATATGTCAGTCAGTCAGTCAGTCAGTCAGTCAATCAGTCAGTTTCTTCTTTTATATATTTAGACTAGCTATTTCCCGCGGCTTCGCCCGCGTTGTTCCCGTTATTGTCCCAAAGAAACTCTTTACCGGGATATAAAGTATCCTTTGTTTCAATCCAGGACTTGGTCTACTTACATGCCAAATTTCTGCTTGATCCATCCAGTTGTTACCCCGTTATTTAGTAACAAACATCTTCACAAACTTTCACATTTAACTATAATATTAGTGTGAAGATTTTCGAATGTTAAAAGTTTAAATATACAATGTAATATAACCAGAGATCGGAATAGGTAGAGTATATTTACCTAAACTTCGAAGAACATAGTCGAAAAGTGGAGAGTCCCTTACAACAAAATTTTTATCCAGGACTTAAGTCTCGGAATCTTACTAAAAAAATATATTACTGGTATTCTTTAGCACATTTCTCGAACATTCTCAGTATAGCTGTCTCTTTCTAATAGTGCTGTCTCTTTCACTCCTTCGAGAAATTTCGCCATATACTGAAGTGTAGTTCAAAGGCCCATAAGGGGTCCTGAGAACGGATTTTCAGGTTATTGCGCCATCTGATAGAGGGTGTCCTGGAACAGACTGAAAACATGTTTCAGGCGCCTGAAAACAACGGCAACTTGGGTGAATTTTCAATCTTCTACTATGTGAAAGAGCCACCTCTGAAACGGCCTGAAATCACCTTTCAGCCTGCTGAAAACGCTTCTAAAGCACGGAAAATCACGTTTGAAGTTTTAACCTATACCATCGGCGCAACACACATACACACATTACTTTTGCGCCGGTGGCTCTTTCACATAGTAGAAGATCGAAAATTCACCTAAGTTGCCGTTGTTTTCAGGCGCCTGAAACATGTTTTCAGTCCGTTTCAGAACACCCTCTATAAGATGGCGTAATAACCTGAAAACCCGTTTTCAGGCGTTTTCAGGACCCCTTATGGGCCTTTGAACTACACTTCAGTATAGTTATGGCGAAATTTTCGAAGGAGTGAAAGAGACAGCACTATTAGAAACAGACAGCTATACTGAGAATGCTCGAGAAATGTGCGAAAGAATACCAATAATATATTTTTTTAGTAAGATTCCGGGACTTAAGTCCCGGAAAAAAAATTAGTTGTAAGGGAGTCTCCATCGTACTCTCCATACAAACTTTGAACCCCTATTTGAACCCCTTAGGGGATGAATTTTGAAAAATCCTTTCTTACTGCACCCCTAGACCTTATAAGGAACCTTCATGCTAAATTTGGAATTCTTAGGACCAGTGGTTTGGGCTGTGCGTTGATAAACAAACTTTCAACCCCCAGTTTAACCCCTTAGGGGATGAATTTCGAAAAACGGTGAAATTACTTTTCTTGTAATCTAATAAAGAGTCTAAACATAAAGTTTCAAACCTCTTACTTCTAAAATCGTAGACTCTCCATACAAACTTTGAACCCCTATTTGAACCCCTTAGGGGATGAATTTTGAAAAATCCTTTCTTAGTGCACCCGTAGACCTTATAAGGAACCTACATGCTAAATTTGGAATTCTTAGGACCAGTGGTTTGGGCTGTGCGTTGATAAACAAACTTTCAACCCCCATTTTAACCCCTTAAGGGATGAATTTCGATAACGGTGAAATTACTTTTCTTGTAATCTAATAAAGAGTCTAAACATGACGTTTCAAACCTCTTACTTCTAAAATCTTAGACTCTCCATACAAATTTCGAACCCCTATTTGAACCCCTTAGGGGATGAATTTTGAAAAATCCTTTCTTAGTGCACATTTAGACCTTATAAGGATCCTACGTGCTAAATTTGGAATTCCTAGGACCAGCGGTTTGGCTTGTGCGTTGATATACAAACTTTCAACCCCCATTTAAACCCCTTAGGGGATGAATTTTGAAAAATCCTTTTTTAATACACCATAAGACTTTATAAGAAACTTACGTGCTAAAATTGGAATTCCTAGGACCAGCGGTTTGGGCGGTGCGTTGATATACAAACTTTCAACCCCCATTTTAACCCCTCAGAGGACGAATTTCGAAAAACGGTGAAATTACTTTTCTTGTAATCTAATAAAGAGTCTAAACGTAAAGTTTCAAACCTCTCACTTCTAAAATCGTAGACTCTCCATATAAACTTTGAACCCCTATTTGAACCCCTTAGGGCATGAATTTTGAAAAATCCTTTCTTAGTGCACCCCTAGATCTTATAAGGAACCTACATGCTAAATTTGGAATTCCTAGGACCAGTGGTTTGGGCTGTGCGTTGATAAACAAACTTTCAACCCCCATTTAAACCCCTTAGGGGATGAATTTCGAAAAATCCTTTCTTAGTGTACCTTAAAACCTTATAAGGAACCTACGCGCTAAATTTGGAATTCCTAGGACCAGCGGTTTGGGCTGTGCGTTGATAAACAAACTTTCAACCCCCATTTTAACCTCTTAGGGGATGAATTTCGAAAAACGGTGAAATTACTTTTCTTGTAATCTAATAAAGAGTCTAAACATAAAGTTTCAAACCTCTTACTTCTAAAATCGTAGACTCTCCATACAAACTTTGAACCCCTATTTGAACCCCTTAGGGGATGAATTTTGAAAAATCCTTTCTTAGTGCACCCGTAGACCTTATAAGGAACCTACATGCTAAATTTGGAATTCTTAGGACCAGTGGTTTGGGCTGTGCGTTGATAAACAAACTTTCAACCCCCATTTAAACCCCTTAGGCGACGAATTTTGAAAAATCCTTTCTTAGTGCACCCCTAGACCTTATAAGGAACCTACGTGCTAAATTTGGAATTCCTAGGACCAGCGGTTTGGGCGGTACGTTGATATACAAACTTTCAACCCCCATTTAAACCCTTTAGGGGATGAATTTTGAAAAATCGTTTCTTAGTGCCCTTCTAGACCTTATAAGAAACCTACGTGCTACATTTGGAATTCCTAGGACCAGCGGTTTGGGCTGTGCGTTGATAAACAAACTTTCAACCCCCATTTAAACCCCTTAGGGGATGAATTTCGAAAAACGGTGAAATTACTTTTCTTGTAATCTAATAAAGAGTCTAAACATGAAGTTTCAAATCTCTTACTTCTAAAATCGTACACTCTCCATACAAACTTTGAACCCCTATTTGAACCCCTTAGGGGATGAATTTTGAAAAATCCTTTCTTAGTGCACCCCTAGACCTTATAAGGAACCTACATGCTAAATTTGGAATTCCTAGGACCAGCGGTTTGGGCTGTGCGTTGATATGTCAGTCAGTCAGTCAGTCAGTCAGTCAATCAGTCAGTTTCTTCTTTTATATATTTAGATAAAGTTTTATTTTCTTTTAATATTTTTTTTAACGTGTATCTATATTCATATCTACACTTGACATTAATGCCTTAAAAATGGCTCACCCCTGCCGAGGTCTGTTTATTACATTTACTTACAGTATTAGTAATAGGTCAAATTTGAAATGACACAAATAAAAAAATTTGGAATCTAAAAAGAAATCTAATTATACTCTGTACTTTTAGGTACTTAAAAAAAGTAAACAAAAAAAACACGTGACTAGGGTCGTTCAGCCAGTGGTATTGTGCCACAGATACAAAACATAACTTTGATTCGCTGAACGACCCGAGTCACGTGGTTTTTTTTGTTTACCTTTTTTAAGTACAGAGTACAGTCCTGAAACACGGCTAATTTTCTTTAATTATTTTTTTGTAAATGAATTTTGATTTAATCAAGATTTTATTATAGCTAAGGTACTAATTGCTTCTAACAAAAAAATGTAAGCACACACACCATTCTATTGACATCTACAAAGGCCAAATACCTATCGAATTATCGAATACAGCACATTCGATATTTCGTCGAAATACTTGAAGGGATTTAGTATTCAACTCCTGCCCAACTTTAAAATTCATCAAACGAAATGACGACCCAAACATCTAAATGTCGTTTAGCACAAAACAGTTCTGCATACCGTCCTCCCACTCAGAGCAAGAATGAGGTAAGTCCATATAGAGATCATACATTTAGTGCGTTTTACTTACGAGTGTATTCTCGTAACCCTCGCATACTACTAGTTTTATCACTTCTATGTGACTTCGCATAATGAGCTTTACAATCAAGCCAATTTGGGCCTTAACACGTAGAACTAAGGTTCTAAGATGTCTCTGAGATGTTGAATGGAGACGTGTCTGGACATTTCGTATGCGCTGATTGGTATGTGAGATTGTTTATTAGTACATGATATAGGGGATATTCATTTCTTATCATTTACGTATCCTGTCAGAAAATATTTGCTTATTAGATGTGGTCCGGAGCTTCTTATATGAAAGTGCTAAAACCAACCAAAACCCTTTAGGTAAGTGACAGCTTAATGTATTAAAAAGCATCCTTTGACCATCCTTGGATGTCCAGACATCGGTTCAGCCAATTCCGATTCTATTACTGATAACGCAGTAGATAATATAGGAACCTCAAGGCTCCATTGGTGTTGGGGTGAAGCCGCAGCAACATTTGTTTGCTGATAGAGTTGAAGTGGTGCGCTCGAGCGCTCAGTTAGCGAATGTATCTTAGTTATCAGGAAGAGAGGTGTCGTAAACGACAGAAGGGTCCAGAAAGGGATTGAGAGAGATACTTTACAAAGGTTTCCGGCTTTTTCTATGATGTCAACTAAGATACTCCTCGATAGTATGGTCGACTACTTCCATCCTACAGTATGATGATATCGTATCTACAACACACTGTTAAGATTCATGGAATCAAGACCCCGGAACAAAAAAACGTTTTTTAATGATCATTTAGATATTACGTACATATAACTGGTCGCCGCTGACGACGTATCTGCTGACGTATTAAATTAATTAAAATTTCTTACTTTCTTCTAATTATTTAGACATTCTTAGAAGAAGAGAAACTTAAACTGACGTCATCCATCTTTCCGTAGCGTTAACGTAAAGTTTCGTTCTTAAAATATCTAACCTTTTCTAATCGAATTAAAACTCGTCAAATTGTTGCGTTCGGCCTTCAAAGTCTATAAACTTTGACCTTTCAAGGATTAGGAAATCCTGCTTCTTACGAACCATGAAGTCAGTTACTAGTTACTATACTTGACATTGACCTGATTTTCAGGCCTGATAAGTTTCCTTCACTGTCCGCATACCTACTGTCTCTTTTATCGATTTAGTGCTGCCACCTATTGTATAGTTCCTGTACGTTCCCTAGAGGGTCAGCAGTGAGACACAGGTAGGGCATCAACTCGGGGCCATAAATTTAGGTCTTGAGTGACAGCGCACTTACTATTTGGGTAGTTCTCTGCGATTTTATACCGCGATTTTTTTGTCATTACCATCGCCACTATTATTGGCGGTTTTATAAAAGCAATCAGGATCATTATGATAAAAATAGCAGAGGCACGCGACTTCTACAAGATAACCAAAAACGACTCCATAGTTTATACGGAGCTCATCTATAATGTGGCGATGGTAATGATGCGATTGGTGCGACTTTTTAGTCGCAGAGAACTACCCATTTATAGGTGGGAGTTAATGAACTGTTTTAAACTATCATCATCATCACCCTGTGTACTTCCCACTGCTGGGCACAGACCTACACTCATCGACGAGAGTGAATGGGCTGGAGTTCCCCACGCTGACCCGATACTAACTAGTTTAGGGGCTTATAATATATAGATATGTACCGTCAGCAACAGACAACATTTTTTTTGTATTGCAAGCTACATACTTTCTTAGTCTTACGGTATATAGGGGATAAGGGAACTTAAAAAAGGAGATAAGGTTTTGATACCCTTATCTCCTTTTTTAAGTTCCCTTTTTATCCACATTGGGCTATAGATTTACTACTGCGCAAAAATAGGTACAAAACTGTGTTACGTGTGTTGCCCAACGCAAACAGCAATACAACTCAATAGTTAATTAATAACAAATTGCTGGGTTTCACTGACTGTGGGCGGAAACCTTAACCTCGCTGATATCGTAGTTACTAACGATGTGGGCGGCTGTCCACGCGTAAACAAGTTGTATCGATGAAAATACTTTGCAGAGAGAAATAGTGATGGGAAAGTATGACCCGCGGGCCGGAGATGACTGGCCGGCCGGAGAGGGTATATGGCTTTTGACAATATATCGTCCACTGTAGGCTGAATTAAGGTAAGGGACAGGCAAAACAATGTCCCTTACGCTAATTGAGCCTACGGTCGACGATATTTTGACGGACCAGCAGTACAGAGAATTAAAAAAAACTGTTCCTATAATTCTGGTCTTCGTCTGAAATTTCGTAAATTTTTTGGCCCGCTATGAGGAAAGTTTGCCCACCATGTAAGCTGACGATTCAGCCACGACATCGGCGGCGCTGCCATAAGTGGGAGCAAGGCACGCTCGGACCTTCCGTTCCCACCTGTGGCCTCCCCCGCCCATGTCATGGCCGGGCCGTAAGTTCAGACACAGTATAAAAACATACAGTTGATCATCGCCCATTCCAAGGATGGCACAGCCATTATAGGAGTGACCGGTTATTGTCGTCCTAGAAGTTATGTCCTAGAAGTTATGTCCCGAGTTACAAGACATCGCGGTGAATGCAACTCGGGCGCGCCTCACCCGCGTTTCGCTATTGTCCCGATCACTGCGATTGCTCCGTCATCTCCGTCGGTAGACCGTAACGCTTTCAATACCGGTATCTTACGTTACATTGTGACGATCCTTAGTATCGCCCACGGATTAAAATAATTGAGTTTATTCAGAATTTGAAACTTCAGTTGCAAACTTCAGTTACGGGTTTCAGAGCTGGAAAAATTGTAAGGATTACCAGTTCAACCGACCGAACTGAAGCTCCTAAGAAATGCAGAGTAATGGATAAAATCCTAACATTGCTCAAACAATTACGTTAGGCGTTTGGATAAACATTATATTAGGAAAAGATATGGAAGATTTGCAATCTTACCTAGTATAATTATCCATGGACGTTGGTGACGAAAGCACTCAAGGTAGGGTATATTTACAACCATGGCACTTATAAACATAACATAGGACAGTTGCAGATTATTCCAATACTTAATTAATTTTCTTCGCCACGTGAACGTAAACAAGGAATGATATCGAAACTGACCGAATGTATTTGAAGTGATGTCACAAAATACAATCGCGTAAGTTATGGTTAAGGGAAAGTTATCGGAATTAAGATAATGTTTTAATTTAGTTTAATTATATTATATAGATTAGAAAATTAAGAGAAAATTATTGGTGAGTTTATGAAAGTGATTTGTGATAGCTAACTTAATAATATTATTTGCGGGTTCGAATGGGAAAACTTAGTTAATACAGAACTGATTGTCTATGGCAAAGATAAATAATCGAAAGTACCCGTAGATAAGATTCCTAAGGAATAGACCTTTTGCTCTTAGACATAAGGTTGATTTTGGGCAAACCGTAAAATATTGGCGCCTTTTTATGGACCAATCACAAAGCGTCCCAATGATATGCATATGTGTGCAGTACTTTTGGACTGTTGGATTATCGAAAAATGTTGCCAATTACTGAAGGGGCAAATTGGATTGGAGAATAATTGTATGATTAGATAATAAAATAGGTAGACTATAATTAAGCTTTCTAGTAATTAGAAAAGGACATTAAAAGGATAATTTGTTTATGTGTTATTATACGCCAGGACAACAGGTATTTTAGCATAAATGGGAGATAATCGGGAATTTATGTTTGAATAATTGGGAACACCACTTACGAAACAGGCGGATATATGGACTACCCTCGAAATAAAATTCCTCAAATCAAACAAAGAAATAGGCTGTATGTCTTTAGTCATAAGGGCGATATTCAGCCAAATGAGAAAGTGGCGTGATCTTGCTTCTTCCAATCAGAGGATGTCCCGGAACTATGAATGTGTGAAATTTACCCTGATGAAGAATTGTGCAGAATGAGACTGGGATAAAGAAGTATTGGCATAAGGTTGAAAGTTATGTACATACGAAAAAACGGGAGAAACGTCTATAAAAACCGATGTAACCAAGACTTCGGGTTCAGTCTCGCCTCGGCGACACTGAAACCAACCTCAGCTCTCGCGAGCTGCCATCAATAGTCTACGTCGTCAAACCAGCCCTGGAGGCTGCCAACATTTAGTCGCCGATACTAGATCTTTGCGAAAGCTGTACAGGCCGGTACAGGCTATGTCTAGTGTTAGGAAATAACTGAACCTTTGCGAAAATCTTTCGAGATTATGTTCAGTTATTAGTCAGATTAGGGATCTCTTCAATTATTCTCATCTGCGGCTTGCCGACGGCGGAGCCCTGCCCATTTTCAGCCAGAATTTGGGACTTCTTCAATTATTCTCTTCTGCGGCTTGCCGACGGGGGGGTTATCGCCATTTTTAGCCAGAGTTAGGGACTTCTTCAATTATTCTCATTTGCGGCTTGCCGACGCGAAAGCTATGCCCAAATTTAGTCAGATTTTAGGCACATGTTAGTCACATCTTAGTCGAGGGTTTATGACCAAATTGGGGAAGGCCTACGTCCATTATTTAGTCCAGGCTGGGCCTACGCGGGAGCCATGCCCATTTTTAGCCAGATTTTAGGCAGATTTTAGTCTTAGTTTAGTCACATTTCAGTCAACAGGTCCTATGTTCGTTAAGTTAGTCCAGGCCTACCTACAAAAGGGTCATGTTTTAAATAGGAAAGATTTATGTCCATTTTCAGAAGTTCTGTCTTGCATACAAGGGGTTCTTGTCAAAAATTTAGGGGAGACCTACGTTTAATCTAGGCCGACAGTCGGTAAGAATCCTGCGATCATAGTTTGAACCATAATATGAAACTTAAATCCACGTTACAGCGGAGGGAATAGTCAATTGTCAACGGCGGGGCAGCGGGGCAGCAGGGAGGACGCCCTCGGCTTGCCCGTGCTCTACGGCGTGCACCTGGTCCTAGATTGAAGATAACAAAGACATACGAGCAACGGCGCCACGGAGGGCTGGCTGGCGGTGAACGTGCAGACCACGGCGGCGGCGTGTTCCTGTCCTTGCAGCGGAGGGAATCGTGACTATCGACGGTACGGCGGTGCAGGTGGCGGCGGTCGTGCGCGTTGGCGGCGGGCGCGTCGTCCTGTGGCAAGACCCGGTTCCTGTTCGTAGAGGTTTGAAGACATCAAGGGGTAAGTGTTTTATTTTATCACTGGTAGGGCTATCCGTGTGGGGGTTGCTTTGTTTTGGGAGGTTGTATATGAATCTGAAAGTCATAGGCCTGTTTGGTCCTAGAATTGTCTAAAGTCTACTAAAGTTATTATCATATTAAATGCATTTTGAGTCATAGATAGCAACAATTTCGGTTGAGACGTCAAGCGAAATTGTTAGCATATTTTTTTTTTTTTTGATCGAGCATAGGCGAAGCTACCTAAAGGTCCTTTGTGCATGTGAATCTTTGTGTATTTCATCATTATGTTACTATTTTCCTACTGAAACCTTTTATGACATTGGACTATTGTTTGTGTAATGTGTACCGAATATGAATGTGTTTATACCATTTTACGAATTTTTCCTTACGATCGTTGTGTATGAAGGTATTTGTGCACAACAAATTAGTGCGCGTCATATTATTTAAATTACAGCTAATTAATGCGATAATTTCCACTCGGGTTATGGGGATAGTGCGTGTCTATATATGTATGAATAGACTTAGGTCGGCTTCTACATTTTACTATGCGGTTTTACATAGTTACTCGCTAGCGATCATATGTCTTATGAACAGGGCGGATATGAGTTTCGTACACGTATGAATAGAATTAAGTCGGGTTTTACGTTTTACCTCACGGTTTTACATAGTTGTAAGCGTGCGTTTAATTGATGCGTAAACTACCATTTGTTTATGAATAATGAGTTATGAGTTTCGTACAGGTACGGTTAGATTTAAGCCAGGTGGTACGTTATCGTATCGTGGTGTGAATGTGCGGTTTCTCATGAATTTTATAAGTGTTCATTTATCTGAACATACATATTTTCTGCTGCGTATTTGCGTGTGCAATCATACCCTCAATCTTTACTATACTGAGTTATGTATGCAACTTACTTCCAAGGAAGTTTTATTTACGAATCTTTAAGAGTACGAATTGAAACATAATCAAAACACCGAGACCTTTTGTTGGTTTCACCGGGATTTATTTATTTTAATTATTATGCATTTATGTGTTGTGAATGTGATGAGACGAATCTATTGTCGGATACTTGCATGTAATATATTGGGTTGGTTTTGTCACTTATTGCATTTCTATGAGTGGATGCTTTTACATTTTATGATAATAAACCCGTGTTCAGGCAAATATTACCCGATGTTTATTCATGTTTACATAAACTTTACACACTCAGTCACACATACTTGCACATTAATTTAGTATAGGGTAAGTTAGCAGCTGATAGTCATAAATTTATTTATTACTTATAGACAACTTCAAGCATTCTTTTGGGAACCGAGTAGGTAGTAAATTGATCTTAAAAGGGGGGGAAAATGAGGTCAATTTAATAGGTGGATAGGGGGTGTATAGTTAGCAATAGATATATCATTACTATATGATATTAGGTAGGTGCCGTGGTAATCGGGGGGAGACGGTTTGTCTGCCATATTGCCGTAATGTGACAGGGGAGCGGTCTCTGCCTCCGGACTGACTGTACTTACGAGATAGGCTAGTAGTTCTGGGGATAGGTTTCAGAATTGTACTCATGCAGGCAGGAGTCCTGTCGGCAAGGTTGCAGTTCCTTAGGGGTTACTGATAGTGGAGGTAATTGTCAATAGTGTTGGTCCGTAGTTTATATAGCTCATCCTGGTATAGTCCCGCCGTTTGTGGACCCATGGGTAACTCAGGCTGACGTGAGTGTCTACTGTATCTCCCCCTAATGGCAGTGGGACTGTAAGGAACCCAGTATCGTAGCTGAGTCTTCATCGGCGGCGCGGTACTCATTTGACTAGCGGCGGATCGCCTGGCCTCTTTTCAGAGTTGAGCCTCGCTTCGGCGAGAAGATCCAAAACGTAGTTGACCCTATTTATATTTGAGCTTAGTTCGCGATTTGTTTGGCCCTTTGCTATTAGTGATCCATGGGTATCTTATAGGGGGAGCTTAGTCCTAAGGATCATACCGACCAGAGTTGAGTTGTAATATTACCATTTCTTATATCGTCACGCCACATTATTATGCAATCCCGGGGAGGTCAAGGTCCATATCCCCGCAAATGTTAGTGGGAGTCATGCAGGTTACGACCGGTGTCTGTTGAGTATGTGATTTTGAACTCTTTAGCGTGAGTGCTTTGGGAGCTGTATTATAATTGGCTTAGGGAGAGTTTATTCTCAATTACATAACAAGTTTGAACACTTGATACACCACTCTTATTCGTCAATAAGAACCAGCTCTGGGAGGACCCTTGGTAGCTATTCGAGTAGGGATTTAGGTACACTGGTTTAATCCTAGGTTCCCACATACCGACTTTTAAGACATTAAAGTCACACTTAATACATATCACATTATGATTTAGGCTTTATTGACTACTTACTTTTGATTTGTTCTTTATCATATTATGAAATAGGTTTGACTGACTGACATCTTAGTATAGCTAGGCCAAGATACGTGACCGATTATAGGGTTATTGACATCCTGCCTTTGACAAGACTACTAGACTGAATACTATGACTAGACCCTCTACATACAGTGACTGTACTGGTAGGTTAACTGACCGGTGGATGGTTATTTTGCGACGTTTTTTACCATTCGCAAAGCCCTACCTTACAAAACGTTGGTAGTTTCATGAATTGTGAAGATTGAGCAAATTCCATAAAATAATCCATCTTTCACAATTCTTCTTGCCAGGTATTAGGGCAGAATCAGTCTATAGATAAGCCTGTATCTTAGCTTATGTTGTCCTGCATGTGGGGAGCTGGGACTGACATATGCTATAGATACAGCACCTTAGTTATAACACTACGTTATAACCTCCCTATTTGCTGTCCTCTCAGTAATATTGGCATCTGAGCCGATACAAGAATTTCCCATAAATGTTATATGCCTCCAGGCATTTTTGTGGAGGGGGCTCATCGTCTTTGGCCGGAGCTACTGGTGATAGCGGGGATAGGAGCGTCACCCTTGCCACAACCCTAATACCTTTTTTATACTATAATATCAACGACTATAATCATACAAAAAGACTACTTCAATTGACAGACAATTTTGTATAGAATGACTCATGACTGCCTTCCCGCCTCTCTAGAACCTTCTATATAGTCTAGAATATAGAACTCTAACGTGATATCATCTCTTATTAACATTACGCCTTTCTTACATAAGATAATAAAAAGTTAACTCATATATTTTATATCTACCATACTTACATTTCCTTCAATCAAGTCAAATATTCCTGCGGAGTCCCTGTCTTATCGAAAAGAGTTCTGGGTTATATACGCCACGACGAAGGGTCCTACCAATACTAGAACGATCACGCCATGGCCAAAGACAAGTTTAGATTATTAATGTAGGTATAGCACATCAACCATCCAGTAATAAGTATTATAGGAATAGTTCAGTATTAACAGCCTTCAGGACCTACACTAGAGTCAGAGAAAATTACCAGTAGTTTCAGATTCTTTAGATTTTCATTCAGTACTAAATTTCAGTAGTATAGTTTCAGCTACAAAATTCATCGTCATGTAATTTCAGTAGGGCAGATTTTCTAAGGCGGACTTCTTGGGCGGGATAGAAGATGTAGAGTAGCGAGAGAAGTATTTAGGTAGGATAGCGAATTATTACAACATGCAGATTTCATGAGATCTGTAGCTGAGCGCTTCACACACCATTCTTTCCGTTTCTGTTTTAATGAAGTACGTAGTAAATACTAAACTAAACCAAAGACTTAACGCTCAATTAGTAGCGAGATGTCTCTGATACGAGATCGTAGTAACCATTACGAGCATTACGCATCAAATAATCGTACGGAACTGTTACTAACATTATCGAAACATTCCAATAGCCCATCCCTACCTGAGCTCCAATTAAGGCGCCGACGGCCATCGAAAAAGCATTAGCCACCCAGTAATTAAGAGGGCATGCGCGCGGCACGTATAATTTGCATGCGGTCAGACAGCGGCGCAAGGAACAACATGAGGCGGTGAAATATTGTACTAAGTCCAAGTCAACATACACCTAAGTAAACTTATATACAAATGTATCAATATGATGCTTTGTGTCTCTTTCTTATTGATGTAGATTCAAATTGATATTGAAATCAATATCCTTACCTTATTCGACATACAACAAAGGATCAACGTGAGTTTTGTATTAGGCATAGAACAGAGTAGACTTTATTAACCCCAACTTATTAGCTCGCTAAATCTTGTACCTTGTAATTCAATTAATCCTTTCTAGTCGAAAATGAATCCCTTCCAGTAACATTTCGACATTTTAATTTTCATCCCTCGATCTGCTAGACTCTACTGAATCGGCAAAATGCTTATAGGGATCTTGGGTATGAAAACCAATAATAACCTCGCCATAGAAGGATATTACAGACAATATCAATATTAGAGCGAATCGGCGATAAAACTAAGCGGTCTCATCGGTCGGTTATGACTGTTCGAACGACTCGGATTTCACTGCGACACGTCCGCGACTGGCGTAAGGTAGGGTAGACCGGGGACAACTGAAACAATTTATGTTTAATCGCCTGCAACATTTTTATTTATATATTTAGAAAGGTATGTAACTAATTTTTATTAAGGAAATTTATGTAGTTTTTAAATAAGATTAGTTTTAAAGGTCTATTGCCCATGGTTATCTTATAATAGGGAATTAAAGAGGAAGTGGGAGAGTGGTTCAATTGACCCCACATGAGTGTCAATTGAAACACTATGCGGGGTCATTTGAAACACCTTAATAAGTTTGGGAAATATATATAAAATTTATTATTTATATCTTTATTATTGACTGTCATGTTAAACAAAGAGATCACCAAAAGATCACTATCGTAGTACCAAAATTACAAAATTTATCATCGTTTGAAGATCGCGATTAAAGAAACGGATTTAAAAAAAAAGATACACGACTTCTAGTATTCTTTGTTGCGGTTACCTCTTACATTTAGCATTATCATGGTAGTTTTAATACAACAATAATATTTGCTTATATGGAATAGTGGTAAAAAAACATAAATGTGTCTCATACAAAATGGTTGTTTCAATTATAACCATGTTTCAATCATAACGAGTCTATAGGCCAACAAGATAGACGTACCTACGCCATATAAAATATAAAAACAAAACTTTAACCATAGCCGCATAAAAAATATTTTCTAAATAACTATCATAATAATCAACTTGTTGCAGAATAAAAAAAAAAACATTATTTTACGTTTAACGAACGTAGAAACTTAGGTAATTTACAGATAAAATATATTAACAATAGGTAATTGCTCGTAACTTATACAATAATGAGATATTGATGTCAACGATTCGCCGGGTCAAAGGCAAAACCACCTATCTGCCAATCATTAATTGTAGGAGATAGTTGGCTTTTCCTTTGACCCGGTGAATTATTGGTAAACCATAAATAACAAATAAAAACATTATCGGAGAAAGCCACCTATAATGTTAAAAGAAATATTTTCTCAAAATCAGAACCCCATTTTATTTATTGTCGGTTACTTGTGGGGACGGTTAAGACATGGGGACGTTTGAAACGTTTCAATCGTCCACAAGCTCGTTGTTTCTATCGTCCCCAAAGCACATATTTAACTTCAAGGTCAAATATTAACCTATTAATAACACTGCATCACTGTTTAATGGCACTTAGAATATTCTATAATTCACACTCAAACCACTTAATAAGTTCAATTTGTCAAACTACACAAGAACACAAAATTATATGAAAATATATGAGAGCACAGATACTTACTTTTATGGTCAAAATTTTTCAACTTCTCCCTCACATGGCCTCGCCAGTCGGGCGCTCGAGCGTTACTGGTTCAAACTTGTAAAATGGCCGCCCGCGTGGCGTGAGTATTGCCTCATTGGCGTAGGTATTGTGGTTTTCGAGAAATTTAACTTGTTTCATTCATAACGTGTTTCAATTGTCCCCGGTCTACCCTACAACGCCTACATAAACTTAAAGTCACGAGTGAATAGGAATAATCATCTTCGACTCCGTCGTCTTTTAACATCAGGTACGTCTTGTAACATCATTGAGGTAAAATGTTCGCCTATTATGGATTTAAAAAATCTAATATACGTTTTTAATTTGTCTGTGTCCCGTTTGTTCAGCAAATGGCCATTTTGAGCAATCGGAAGTTGTGCCTAGGGTTGCCAGATGGTCGGGAATTGGCGGGATTCTCCCGATTTTTTGTATATCCTCCCGACAAATCTCCCGACAAACGTCATTTTAAAAGTTAGTCCGATCCACTCAAGGTGGTCCGGCCAGCGAAAATTTCTGCTGTTTCAGGCTAAAAAAAATGCTCGCGCGTCGAGCGCGCGGGGCATCTCCCGACCAAAGTCTCAAAATCCCGACATATCGTTTCCTGCCCCCGATAATAGGGTAATTCAATCTGGCAACCCTAGTTGTGCCTCTCTCCGAAAGAGAGACAGAGCTTTTATCGCCGTACATCCCACCTCAGGAATAAAGTCCATCCTCACTTTTTAAACGCTTGGCATCCCAAAAACAAGCGGGCATCACGCTCATTTTTACCACGAACTGGCAAGTGTGGAATGAACTCCTGTAGGCTTATGATGCGACGTTTTGTCGCGCGATAAATAAATGATAAAGCATCCGTCACGGTCTGACAAATAGTGTGTGAGAAAGACGGATGCTTTATCATTTATTTATCCCTTGACAAAGCGTAGCATTATAATATAAGCCTACTGAGCTGTTTCCGAAGCGCTATGACATGGGACTTCAAGAAGCGAGTAAACAGGGCACTCAAAGATCCACAACGTTTAGGCAACTCCTCTGATGCAGATATTTATGCGTTGCGTTCCATCAGGCAGCTCGTCTGCTCGTTTGCCACTTATTACATAAAGAAAATGCGGTGCAGTGTGCGTCGCGTTGAGATGCAGCAGAAAGTCTGTTATTCGTACGTGTCCATGTGAGAACGGCGGACATAATCTGTTCGATCCTCCGGCAGTTTGCGCGTATGGGACGATTCGCCGGGATTTCACTGCTCCATTATTCGTGCTCTAACTGGCATTGGTAACTTGGCCCGAGATTTGCTAACGAATGACTTTGGACATTGTTAGCCAGAAGCGTTTGAAACTGGACGCAAAATACGAGGACAATGTCATAGATATTCAGACACGGACTGTAGCGGTAATCGTATTACATCCTATACCATTCGTTAACTAAACAACAGCTGTATGAAATAAAATAAAAATAGTATTCCAACCTCTTTAGAGCATACAAAGCTCCATAAAATTAAAACGGTCCTTTATCGCAGCAATGAGTTAATATACATTCAAAAGATAAAGAAACGGAACTGAAAAACTTGGCAGTGGCTTTATCGCACTTTATATAGCATTAAATTCTAGTTAACAGTTTAAACTCGCACATAAACACAGTCGCCTGGTCCGTTCACGGCTGACACAGTTCAAGTATTGCGACCAGTATGAAAACGTGACGAAAGCCTGTTTGTCATTTAGGAGGGATCCCCTTGTTTCCCATAAAGTTTTAAGTCATACTGTATTGTCAGTCGTAATTATCGAAACTCATAAAGTAATTGTTTCTTTGAAACGGTAATATTTTTAGGATATTTTAACGTTAGCATATAGAAAACAATAGGTTAGGTTAGGTTTGTTTTATAATTCTGAAAACTAACGGTTTCGTAGAAAATAGGTTGTATGACTTTCGATAATTATGACCAACAATACAGTATGACTTTTAAAAATTATGGGAGACAATATAGACCCCCATTTAGGATCATTTGAACCAAATACTAGTCCATGAAATAAACAGTGTACCTAAAGAAGTAGTTACCAATGACGGAAATGAATATTTTTAACCGACTTTTCAAAAAGGAGAAGATTCTCTACTCGGTTTTTAATGTTCGTTACCTCAGAACTCCATCATTTATGAACCGACTTTAAAAATCACTTTTTGTGAAGGGCGTACTTGTAGAGGTCCAATTATTTGAATAGCAGTTCTCATAATAGTATCCGTGAGGAATTGTAGGAACTCCTCTAATATTATAGGCAATTGTATCGCAATTTCAGTATTTTTATAATACCTCATCAATTAAGCTAGTGTTGTACAGCCACTACACGGGAATGTTACGCCACTTGTCACTGTTTTTAATTTAGCCGTGTAATACAAATCGGGCGTACATTAGGCACACTGGGACTACAAATTATATACGATTTTAAGCTAACATGGTCATTCACATAATAACTACTATTAACGACGAGATATTTACCATGTATGTTTGTTTTTGTGAGTTCCCGATATTTCGGCACTGTTGCAAGCGCCATCATCACGGAGACACTCACACACACTCACTCACTCACAAAAACAAACATACATGGTAAATATCCCGTCGTTGTTAATAGTAGTTACTACGAATTATGGTTACACGGCTGTGTGCTAACTATACAATCAGTATTTGAAGGTCAGTTAACATTTATTTATCTTTTAGAAAAGTTATGTTTGAAATCGGTCTGCGTACTTATTAGGTAGATAAGGGTTTTTGATAATCTCTCTAGTACCTAGAAAAAATATACTGTTAAAAATGTGAGTATTGTGCGAACCTGGGCCCTGCGCGGTTGGCGCCTGGCCACGAGCTAGCATCCGCATCTGCACCCGCGCTAATTTACTGTACGACTGAGGGTCAATACCTATGCCAAAGTATAAACACACAACACAACACACAAGTACACAACACACAAGACAAGACAGAGAAATGGTCCAAATCCGGCCGTTTAGGAGCGCGTGATACGTATTCAAGGGCGTAGACCAGTGGTGGGCAAAGTTTTTTCATGGCGGGCCAGAAAATACAAGAAATTTCAGAGGAGGGCCAGAACTATAGCAAAAATTAATTTTGTTTTATCAGGGGCCATATAAGTATTATTTAGAAGGACCGCCGGCGGGCCGGATTAAACCTTCCCGCGGGCCGGAGATGGCCCGCGGGCCGTACTTTGCCCACCACTGGCGTAGACAGTGCGATCTGTACTGGAGCATTATTACGCATCCTCAAATCTTCAAATCAAAGTGCTTGTAGTGCGTTCGTTCACGGCGCGCACACGTACAGTCGAGTTCATTTACATCTACACACTTACAAGAACAAACATTTCTGAACACGACCCTATTGTCATTAGCATAAAAGCGTGTTTAGATATTTTTGTTCTCTTATATGTGTAGATGTAAATGAACTCGACTGTACAAGCGCGCGTTATACTTTTTATAGGAAGAGAAATTGCTGCTATTACACTGTGCCTAAGCTTCCCACTGCTATGCCATTATGTTTTTTTTTATATAAGTACAATAAATTATTTATGTACCAGTCTCGTAGCGTCCGGAAAATTCGATATCCACCGACTTACCCAAAATTAAGCATTTGGACATCATAGTCTACTGCTATGAATGAAAACGTAAACCAGTCCAGGCTGGTCCGAGTTGCTGTCAGTGTCCACTGTTACATAAGTAGGTAAACATATACTGGGCATACCAAAAGTCTTAGACCACAATTAACAGACTGGTCAAAATCAAAAAATTCTAAATTTTTATTTCTGCAAGTAGGCCCTCAAGGGCAAGAGCCCTTGACATCTGACATTTAAAAGATTAAATGTCAGATTCTATTATTTTCCTTGGGCGCTTCGGGTAGTGACCTTCTGAGTTCTGGTGAGAAGAGGCGCCGGAAGAAATTCACCAGTTTCTCTTTTCAAAAAAATTAAATATAACAACAATTATGATATTATTACATGTGATTTCATTAATACGTTACATTCAGTGAACGGAGATAAGACATGGAAGCATTCTGTCCCCTCAATAATGGCACCTCGTAAAATATACCCCGGTGGGCGGTGCTTAAAATCTATACCTGCGTCGAATTCAGTGCGATCGGGATGACAGTGAGTGACGTATGGCAATTTTTTTATTTTCATACAATGTTTTAACGTATATAACATTGATTAAACATGCCTGTCTGTGCAGTAAAGTGGTGCAAAGGCCATTCAAATCATTCGAAGGATAGAGGAGTCAGTTTTCACATGTAAGTAAATGGCTAATTTGACAGAAATATGCAAAATAATATTATGTCATTTTCTCTATGGAGATGATGTTATGCCAAATGAAGAACATTATTGTATTGAGTAATTGGATTTTCATATTTAATATGTATATTGTTACAAATTCCTAACTACTGATTTGGATTTAGAACTTATAATTAATAATTATAATAGTATGTTTTCTTTTATTTAGCTTTCCAAAAGATCCTCTTAGGAGAGATCTATGGAAGAAAGCTGTCCAATTTGAGAGACAGGAGAATGATTGGATGCCTGGTAAAAAAACTGTGATAGTTCCATCCATTTCTAAGATGAAGACTTATAATATCAAAAAAGGGGTTTACACAGCGTAATAAAACCGCCATACCAATTTGTACAGTAAGTACCTAGTTTTTTGGAATAAATGGCGGTTTTTGAGATGTACAAAATAAAATAAAATAGTTTATCTCTGCAAGGGCTCTTTTACAAGTCTTATTCTATGTATCATTTCTTTTGGCGCTTCGGGTAGTGACCTTCTGGTGAGAAGAAGCGCCGCAAGAAACTCGCCAGTTTCTCTTTTTTTTAAATGTTTAAATATAATAACCGGTATGACATTATTACATTCCATTTCATTAATACGTCACAAAAACATAAAATATAAGAATACAATTTGAAATTACTATTTATTTCTAAAATTATTATTTCATAACCACATTCTAATCTATTTGGTTCATTATTTGACTGGCATTTTAATGTATTGCATAAACCTATCCATGTCATCTGAGGGGCTATTGTTAATCACCGTGTTCTTTCGTTTGTCTCTATCGCTCTTGCATATAAGAACAATAGAGACAAAGATAGACGAATGAATGAACGAAGAGGTTTAAAATAGGATCCCTGATCAACTAAGATTGGCTAATATCTCTGCTGCAGTCCAACATTTTATTGGCCAAAATGTTAGTGAACTTAGTGATTAGTAGATATTGCCTAAATATGCGTTTCTCTTACACCTTATTATTTAGAACAGTGTGAAAGAGATGACTATTATTTCGTTTACTATTTTCGAATAAAAGCTCAGTATACATAACGTCAAATTTAAATGTGTGCATATTTGTGTCTGTGCGCAAATTGTCTCGCATGCTGCTTCACTTAAAATTACATTTTTAGAGATGTAAAGGGTCAGGGGGGTCTATTCTAGGCGTCAGAACAATACAATTAAAATAATAGAAAATAAATAGACTAGTAAAATTAATGGAGATGATGTAAAGAGTCTCTGTTGTCAAAATATTATTTTGTGGAAGTGTAAAGGATCTCCAAACGTCAAAATACAAAATGAGAATAATTACTAAACACCTTCTTTAGAACCTGTTTTTGTGTGCGTTAATAAATAAACGTTCTTGATTATTTGTTTATATTACACTAACATTAAAAACTCGAAAAAATTATACACCAGGCAGGTACATACTCCTATTAATGAAACTACACAGAACGTACGTAGTTGGCCAGTAGCCACAACTACATTCACATATGCACTAATTTTCTATATGATCCTCAGGATCAATATCCCGGCTACACAATGCGTTACTTTATACTTTGCAAACCAATTAAAGCATAATTATTATAACTCTAATAGTCTGATTTGTAAACTGGTGATCAGTTTGGCAAACAATAACATCAGTCAATTATAGAAAACCAAACTCCCTGAAATAGAAACATTTTAATTTCCTGAGAACCGACTACCGATGTCGGTGTGTTCTAGAATGGAAACCACTGCTTGGCACACGTGGTGTCCGACGCCCTCCAGCTATACTCTGTACTGTTAGGTACTTAAAATAACTGGCCAAGAGCATGTCGGACCACGCTCAGTATAGGGTTCCATAGCCGTAACTATAAGGTAAAAAATACGATGTAAAAAAAGTACAACAACAAAAGAGCGTATCTTCATAGCAATTACGTCCTTTTGTTGAGAAGCGCAGTTTATCGGCAATAACTCAAAAACGGTAAATTCGATCTTGTTGAAAAAAAAATTTCGTTGAAAGTATTAATTAAGCGTTACCTTCGTGATTTTTTTCATATTTTTCGGACGCACGGTTTAGAAAATAGAGGGGGGGGACACAATTTACACAACTTTCGGAGCGATTATTTCCAAATACATTCACTTAATCAAAAACATTACTTCGGAACCTTATAGTGTTTTTTAAAGAGCTGTCGAACTATGTACCACACGTTGATATTTGCTGAAAAAAATTTTTTTTACTGTCGTTAACATGTATCGAGTGCCCCCCCTAAAAATATTTATTTTAATTATTTATATACCAAACTAAGTAGCGGCTCATAAAAGACACCTATATTCCAAATTTCATCAATATCCATCATGTAGTTTTTGAGTAAAATGCCTGTGACATACGGACAGACAGACAGACGGACGGACATGACGAAACTATAAGGGTTCCGTTTTTGCCATTTTGGCTACGGAACCCTAAAAAGGTAAACAAAAAAACCACGTGACTCGGGTCATTCAGCCAATCAAAGTAATGTTTTGAATCAGTGGCACAATACCACTGGCTGAACGAGGTCAAGTCACGTGGTTTTTTGTTAAAAGTACAGAGTATATAGGTGGAGCGATGATATACGGAAGGTAGCTGGTAGCGGTTGGAAACTAAAAGCTGAAGACAGAGTTCAGTGGCGTGCCATGGGAGAGGCACCAGGGTATCCAGCAGTGGAGGGAAGTGGGTTGATGATGATGTATTTCGTCAGCAGCCGACTATGCCGATGTACGCCACATTTATCAAATCAGTAAGCGTTGACAATTGATAACTGTTCTATAACTCCCGTGTAATAATCAATTAAGCTGAATCCGGCCATGAAATGGATTACCGATAGACTATCCAGCTATTAAAGCATATAACCGATTAATACGGAACTAAACTAACAGTTAGTCCTGATAGTTAATGGTGGATTAGAGCTAACAGTTATAATTCTGCGGTAACGTAACTAATCATTTAGTAAACCGTCTATAGGTTAAGGTATCATCAGAATCAAATGCCCAGTAATAAGTATGATTTTTTCTTTACTTAAGGCCAAAATAAATACACGAAACAAAATCTCATGAATGGCAGTGGCGTCCATAGAACTCGGCTATAATTACCTTTTTAATATTTACTAGCGACCCGCCCCGGCTTCGCACGGGTGCAATGCTGATACTAAGGCGGATCTCACACTGCAGCGAAAATCGCGGCGACACGCGACTCAGCGATTTTCAACTTTGTATGTAGAATCATCGATTTGTATAGAAAAATCGCGGGGTGGCGCACAGGGATCATTCAACAATTACGTGATCACCGGAGGGGGGGGGGGGTTGGGTGCTTGTATATACATTGGATTATTTGGGGGAGGGGGGGGGGAGCATCCATGATTACCTCATCATTTTATAACTTGTTAGCTAAAGAAATTTTCTAAAAAATTAAAAAGGTGTAGAAATTTCAGCTTGATCCATCCAGTTGTTATCCCGTAATTAGGTAACAAACATCCAAACATCTAAACATCCAAACATCTTCACAAACTTTCGCATTTATAATATTATAAGTGGGATGTTCGGATGCAATCGGAAACGCTCGATTCGCTTCGTCTCCCCACTCTAACACGAGTACATAACTATAACTCTATTTACCATGTGTGATGTGCCACCAAAGTTTAATTATTAAAATAAAAATATTATATGGTACTTAATTGTTACACCTTTAAAAAGTTTAATTATGTTGATTTTTTTGTATTTGAGTATAGTACGTAAAAATATAAAATAATTTCAGCAAAAAATATGGTTTAATTTCTTCTGTGTCCTATATTCTCCGCTAGGCAATAGTGCCGAATATTCGGCATTTTTTGCCGACTAGTCGCCGACTAATCGGCCGACTACAAATGATGCCGAATAGTCGGTGTTCCCGACTAGTCGGCCCATCTCTAGTTCTTACCTTTTGCATTTTGCCAAATGACACACCCTCTTTCCAAATGTAGGTAATTTAAGACCCATAGAAACATGACATACGTGTCAGTGCTAATAAACAGCAAACATTTTAAGCACGGACGAAGATTACGTAATCAAGGCGAGGGGGGGGGGGTTAAAACAAAAGATTACGCTGTGATCACATAGGGGGGGGGGGGGTTAAAAAAACGGCCAAAACTGATCACGTAATTGTTGAACGATCCCACACTGGCGCGTAAATCGCGGCGACTCGCAACGCAACTACTATGCGCAGCTACACAGAAAAAATCGCGGCGACGGGCGATTTCAGTGTGTTCTTCGCCTAAATGCACGTATTATACGGGCATTTTTATTTTAAAATCTACGGTTAGGCGAAACTTAAGCTATGTTCAAAAACCGTCTAACCTGTCAGTCCGTGACGAAGTGTATGGAGTTTGACACTAATGGTCAGTTCTACGACGACCTGTTAACTGTCAGTTAAGAACGCACTTTAAATAAAAAAAGGCCATACATATAAACTTCTTCATGAATCACTCTATCTATTAAAAATAACCGCATTAAAATCCGTTGCGTAGTTTTAAAGATCTAAGCATACAGAGGGAGAGACAGACAGCGGGGAGCGATTGAGCATATCTATTTCATCATGGACTAAAAGCAAGTCAAATGCTCCAGTATACCCAAGGATATGTCTGTCCTACACCAGTGCTACAGTCACCGGCACTAACACATCATCATATCAGTACTATATCATCATAATGTATCTTATTACTCTAGCAGTAAAGTTATCTTTACTCTAAACAGCCGCAACTCGCAAAGCAAACCAATGAAAAGCAGATCAGCCATCTATCACAACTCGGAACAAAAACATGGCGTGAATAATGTCGCGCGGAATTAAACCCGATGCCATAACGCGCATGCGGTGCAGATGGACTTTCTTATATTCTGAGACTGGG
Organism: Eudemis profundana; assembly: GCA_947034925.1. Lineage (NCBI taxonomy): Eukaryota > Metazoa > Arthropoda > Insecta > Lepidoptera > Tortricidae > Eudemis > Eudemis profundana. Next base: position 17,572,732 of record OX344808.1, on the reverse strand, counting down.
TGATTCTTCGAGTATTCCTCTGTCCATAAATATGTTGGCGATTTCGCTGTGATCCTGCCAGTAGCATATACCGCCACTGGAAATTTCAAATGTCGTAAGGGACATTTTGTCGTAAGTACACTAAATATACCATTGGAATCAGTATTTTTTTTTCTCTATCGATCTGTTCTATTGAAATTGTGATAACCTAAAATTTTCAAATAAAAAAGTTACGAGATTATTAAAAATTGACGTAACTTCCTAAAATTTAAGGTTGACCCATACAACATAGTGCCCATACGGTCACTTTGTTGTATGATGTATGTCGATTTGTTTTTAAATTGAATTTAGTTTTTTGGCTCTCCTGAAAAGTAGACCTTTGTCCCTTAGGACATTTGAAATTTCCAGCGTATTAATTTTTGGACAATGAGGGTGTTTAAAAATCATAAATCCACCAGGTGGCAGCAGGGTGGCGAATGGTCTATTTGGCAGTAGATGTCAAAATCAGGTGATGTGATTGGTGGATTTTGACACCTACTGTCAAAAAGACCATTCGCCACCCTGCTGCCACCTGGTGGATTTATGATTTTTAAACACCCTCATTTGACGACACGTGTAGCTTAGTGGGAGTGACAGCGCCTACGAAGCTAGAGGTCCCGGGTTCAAATCCTGGTAAGGGCAAATGTGTGTGTGTTGAGCACGAGTATTTGTTCCTAAGTCATGGATGTTATCTATCTATTTAAGTATGTATTTATGTATGTAAGTATGTATATCGTCGTCTAGTACTGGTACCCACAGTACAAGCATTGCTTAGTTTAGGTCTACACTCACGGACGGACGATGAATTCGGGTCATTTTCTATGAACAATTATATAGAAAATGACCCGAATTTATTGTCCGTGAGTATAGGTTGATTTGTGTAACATTGTCCCCCAATAAGATAATATAAAAAGTGTAACAGCTGGCAAGTTCTATATAACAACTAAAAAAATATGTGCGGCTGAGGCGTGACCTAGGGCGAATTCTAAGGAAATCCTCGAAGACTGACCCACCTAGAGGATGCCCACAACTTTATCCGTGAGAAAAAAAGCTATATGTACATCCCTTTTTTGCTTCGCCATAGATAAAAAGTATCCTATATGTTGGCCAGGGTCATAATTTAGGTGCATAGGTACCAAATTTCGTTAGGTTTTGCGTGGTGCACGCACTAACAATCTTGCTACGATGTTATTATTTATGTAATAAAAACTGGACTACCTTGTGTCTGCAATTTTGTCCGCATAGCCTCGTTAAGTGCCTTAAAGAATTTTTGCTATCAGATTCCCGTAGGCGTAATATTAACTATGGCTCCGGCTAAATGGTCGGATATCAGACAACAAACACAAACAGGTGTAAAATAAAGACAAAGATATGTTTATGTGAATAATTTGATAGTAGGAATCAACTGAGCCTAACAAAAACTATAGAAAATAATGATTAAAACGTTTATCTGTGGACACCGAAGCGTCCCATCGAAATGAATAATGGAAGGAATGATATCGCTGAGTGACAACCATAATTCACTAACTAACAACATTGAAATTATTGGAATATAAACCGAGCTGCTTTTTTTCACTCGATATGAAAAGTATGTATGAACACAAAATGTATTAATTAGTGTACTAAAGTTGATTGCTAATTTAATTTTTTGAACGTAATGTAAGTTTGGTTGTCACCCGACGATACAAGCCTATGTTGCCTACTCTCGAAAAAAATGGACTCCGTGTAAAATATGGATTGTCCCAAAAATGTTGCATCGCAGTCTCGAAAAAATCTTACATACGCTGTTCAACATCAGCTATACTTTCACCGTGCGATGTTTGATACCTATTTAAGTAATTTATGAATGAACAAATGAAAACTAATATGATAAGTGTATTCCCACAGGACATCTCTGTAAGCCTAATACCGAGATTGAACAGTTTTCGGGCACGTCGGTGCGCACTCCGGCAGCCTCACCGGTACGTGTACAAATTGTACCACTGCAGGTCGCTATGCACGTGGGCACAGAGTTCCCGATTATAGAGACGTACTGCCTACTTATTTATTTAAACTTTATTGCATAAGAGAAAACGACTAAGTACAGTCGAGTTCATTTACATCTTCACACTTACGTGAGTAAAAATATCTGAACAAGACCCAACTGTCAGTCAGGAGCATAAAAGCGTGTTCAGATATTTTTGTTCTCTTATATGTGTACATGTAAATGAACTCGACTGTACCTACTTATTGAATTAAAAACGGATCACTCACGTTGTACAAACAGCAACACACTTAACTGCCCATTAAAGACAGAGCAGAGAAAAAATGATAACGATTGAAAGAGATATATATATTTGTATTATGTCAACTTCAAATCAAATAACGTTTGCGTATGTGTAATGTGCCTTTGAGCTTTGTCATTGTAGTTGTTTGGGCAAAGTTTTTTTTTCCATACTGTAAATAAAGGTTTTATTTCAACAAGACAGGTGAATTTATCAAAATTATGATTTAGCTTTCAGACGAACGTTGGGATGAAATAAACTAATTATATTGCTAATGCTTTTATTGGTGCTTCATATTTTTGATATGATGCACCAATATAATGTAATTTATATTTATTATTCATTCATTTTTTTCCACGAATTCAATAATATGGCATTAATGTCAATAATGACGTTGGATCAGCCATAAAAGAAAAATTATTGTTTCAAAACTCTTTTGAATAATGGTATTCCCTTGACTTGTCTAAATTTTTTTTGTCTAATTTCAGTTTGTCTAACAACTTTTACTATAATGAATTTTTTGTCTAAAGTCAATATGTATAAATTCATTTTTCATAATTATTGTTTTGTCGAAACTCGTTTTACCTAAATTATCATTTGCATAACTATTGTTTTGTCGAATATTATTTTATCTAAAACTCACTTTGTCGATTCTTATTTTAACTAATCATTATATAGCCGAATATCATTTTAACTATTTTTTTTTTGTTTAAAATAAGCGTGTTTTGTATGGGTAATTTTCTCTAAATTTGATAATTACCAAGATAAATGACGGATTGTACAATGTAAAATTTTCAATGATGGAATATTATGTATACGATATTAGCCTGCGAAAATCCGAATCTAGGGCTCTCGCTGGTTAGGACGCGTGCCGACACAGCGCGCCCTAGAGTGTTTTTATAAAGCCGGAGGCGTGGAGGGAGAGCAGCCCTCGCCCGCCATGACAAAGCGCGGGAACGAGTGAGGCGAGCGGCTGAGGCTGGTCGCCGAAGGCGACCAACAAGCCGAAGCTGCGGAGCCGAGCGAAGTGACCGTGCGCCGTCATGCAAGGGCGGAAGGGCTGCTGTTCCCGCAGCGCCGGAGATACGGAAAGTCACTATTGACATTAAGAACGAGCTGCTACCAGAAAACTGTGGTGTGCGGATGTGTTATGCGCTCCGATTTAAAGTCATTCGTCGAAAATTTTACAAGTGCTAGAAATTTGGTTGGTTTATAACAAAGGGGCCGTTGGTGGAAATGACTTTAACAAAAAACTCACATAGGCTGAACGAAAAAGGGGGTCGGGGGGCAGAGCATTAAGAAAAACTCAATACAAAGGTTACATTAAGCAAAAAAGTAGGTTAGGTTAGAACTGCGTCCCCCAACAAAACCGAACTGCTGTCAGAAAAGTAGGTTAGGTTAGGTTTGAACTGCGTCCCCCAACAAAAACGAATTGCTGTCAGAAAAGTAGGTTAGGTTAGATGAAACATTATACGAAATAAGTATAGAACAAACAAAATTATGCAAAATGTATGTTAGACAAAAAATAATTATGTTAAACAAACATTATACAAATGTAGATTATACTAACTAAAAATTAGACAAAACAATATTAGACGAAATAAATTTAGGTAAAATAAGGATTATACAAAACGAGTTTCACTCAAATAAAAATTAGGCAAAATGAATAATTATGCAAAACAATATTAGTCAAAATGAAATTAGGCAAAACGAAAATAGGCAAAAAGTTGTTAGGCAAAACAACGTACAACCTTGAATAATAGCCAATTTATACTCATAAACACACGCACACATGCATAACACGACGCCTTCAAGTGAGATTCTCTTTCTTGCAGTATTTCCCATTTTTGAAGTGTATAGTTAACTGTGTTGCTGTTTGTACTACAAACGACGAGACATTCACCCGACATGTTTCGGGAGCTTTCGGCATTCCCTTAATCTCATGAATAGTATTCGCGAACGCTGCCCGGCGACTACTCATGATTAAGGGAATGCCGAATACTCCCGAAACATGTCGAGTGGATGTCTCGTCTTTTGTACAACGTGGGTGATCCGTTTGTAATTCAATATGTATGAGTCTCACGATAGTTTTTTAAGTAAAATTACTAAGTACTTCATGCCATAAAGAATTCTCTACCAGTTAACCTTAGGGCAAAGCAGATAACTTGTGGGGACCTATTATAAGGGAATACGATTTTAAACACAGCAGCATAAGACGGCCGCGAGTTCCGCGATATGACGCAGCAGATTTGTGCTATCCATGTACAATCGAACACACTGTTAACTGTACATTTGTAAACGAATGTTAACTTTATTGCAACGTGTTAAAGTCTATCGGCGGTCAGTTAACAAATCCTTCGTTGATTATGTATACAGATGTCAACCCAGAGTTACTAGGCAGCCTTTAAATTAAATTATTTAATTAAATGCTGTCCACTATACAGCATCAATACGATTAAAGAGTGATATTAAGATTCCAGTGATACAGAATAGTACTCTATACTTAACGATCTGATGTGTGCGTTGATCGTTAGGCGAAGAACACACTGAAATCGCCCGTCGCCGCGATTTTTTCCGTGTAGCTGCGCATAGTAGTTGCGAGTCGCCGCGATTTACGCGCCAGTGTGCGCCACCCCGCGATTTTTCTATTCAAATCGATGATTCTACATACAAAGTTGAAAATGGCTGGGTCGCGTGTCGCCGCGATTCGCGCTGCAGTGTGAGATCCGCCTTAGAATCTATAGTTAAAGTTTGTCGGGGTACTCGTTTCCCACCGTGTACACTCCAGCTAATTAAAAATCCAACTTCAACACAAACACTTAACATTAGCCACCAAATGTTAGAAATGTTATTTTATCTTAAAATGCATTGTTAATGAATACATAAACACCAGAAGCATCGCCACCAATATGGCACATTCACCGCTAGACAAGTTTACAGGCACCTTTCACTTTAAAGTTAAAAATATCGCACAAACTATCGCAGCCTCTGTTCCCGCGTACACTGGACGGGTAATCTCGATAGGGTCATGCATCACGGCCCGGACACGGCCCGTATAAATCAATCGCCCTAATAGTTGCTGACTACTGCTAATATTTTTATCTATATGGATATTACGCGTCCCTAATTCCCTAATGGACAGTACCACAGAAATATGTATTTCTGTGGTACTGTCCATCGAGGTAGAAGGAAAAAGTGTATGTATAGGTAGTTTCACGAGAGTTGAGGCCACGCACACAACAGCACTGTCGTGTAATGACAGCGGGATTTTGAAATTACTGTTCTTTTTTCGTATCGATAGCAAGTTCAATAGTGAATTGCAAGATAGACCAATAAGTTTCGTTAAACTTATAGCCTTGTGTTTATTTACTCAATCATTTATTTCATTCATTTACTTTTTTTGCAATGAGTACTTCATGTAGCTGTGTGTGTAATCATTCATTACGCGGCAACCTACTTTGCACGCATGTTAACTTTCAGTTGCCGTAAATATTATTATCAGGTTTGAAAATCTGATAATAATGGTATTTCGCATCCTAGCGATAAGACCGCCACCATCTACCATTCGTTTTTAATCTCTGTAATTTTTTGGTGTGCAATAAAGTGTTGTTCGAGTACCATCGAATCGAATGGAAAATGTATGTTTTCCATCACTAAATTACAATTTTGGCGTCAAATGCCAAGCGAAACAAGTTACAGGCTTGGTTGCTAATGTTATACAAATCGACGAACTATTTCCTTATATCTCAATATATTTCTGTAGACAGTACATACCAAAGAATATAAAAATAAAAAATGTCACAATTTCAAAATATAAAAAACAGAATTAGCAAACAATAATCAAATCATGTCTCCCAATAATGACAGTCATAAAATTTTGAAGCAATATAACAACAAATAACAATGGGAACTGTACTCGTTTACTGAGTACAGAGGGTTATCCTACAAAAGGTTTCTCAGTCTCTTGTTAAGACTCTACTAAAGAAATGTACCTACATTAGTCGCAACATCATTGTCCTACATGATTGTCCATGACAGTACCATCTCCCATCTCACTCGAATTGTACTAAATAGAAAGAGATGATTGATATTTCTCGTGTGACAATAAATCGGCAAGCTACGACTACCAACATTTCAGTCAGCGTTTTCCCGATGAGTTTGAGATGTCTTAATTTTGAAAGTGCATAGGGAATTAAGAACTATCTAGGTATCTACATTCATCATGCAGTACCAGTTTTTAACCAGTTGTAACTATTTAAAAACCGTTTTAGAAATGCTTATAAGCACAATTTGTAACACAATAATAAACTTCGCACCTACATCAAACATAATTCATAACCTTCCCGTTGTTTAAATGCTCCAGATTTTCTCGACTCGCTTATTACGTTTCAGCGACTTGATTAATTAATCAAAATTACATTTCGAACTGCCATTCCACTTTAAGATTACAATATCGGAGCGAGCTAGCCAATTGTATGCAAATCCGACGTCGCCCGCTGTTGACAATCGTTAAAACTTTATAAATGGCCCTGAAAGACGTTTGAGGAAATTCCCTTTGCTTAATTAGGAGTTTCCACTTTCAAATCGATTATTTCTACAACGATTTTAAAGTTTAATTCGTGATGAAATTCTGTAAAGCGCTAGTCTTTTGTTTTTTTTAGCAGTGTGTTTTTTACTTGGCGCGTTCTAGCCTCAATAATCATATAAAAGCTAATAACATCTCTCGCTTGCGACATATTACAAACAAAAAATAATAGGTACGCCAATTTAATGGCATTAATTTTGATTCGCAATCAAACATATTATTTACTAAACTAATCCAATTAAACATACGCAAATATCCCAGCAGTGGCCGACGCGACGGTAATAATCCGCAATTTCAAATTAACCCATTTAATAACTAAGCCAATCTAATTAACAAGTCGGACTCTCCTTTGAAGATAATATGTAGATGTCGCACAGGGCGGGAAGTTATGGTTATGGGTGCTGAAATGTTGCGAAGAGTAATATCAATGCGTCATATAGCGATGAAGATATTTGTCCTTAGATACAAAACCCAGGTAAGTATGTACTTCCCGAAATCAGATATGCTGATGTCACGTTAATGTTGCCATTGATAAAGAACTTCCGTAATTTAAGAAAATACAAACCCATAATCAATTCTGAAATAAAATACCGGCCCGCGAAATCGTTTGTTTTTATATGTTACCGCTGGGCCAAATAGAAATATTGAATTGGTGTATGAACATATATAGGGGGTCCCACGGCTATGCCACATGAAGGGAAAGTACCTTAAATATTGGAGATAGAATATTTTGCTGAAAGGAGACATTATTTTATTTTTATAAGTAAGTAATACTGCATTCTAAGATTTTTTTTTAAATTACTTGTTTTGTACGAGAAATAATTTTCTTAACATTTAAATCAAATGTTTTACGCTATTCCTTTCTTTTGAGATACTGTGTTACTTAAGAGGAATTATTTGTTTTTGTCCTCTCTTCCGATTGTCATCATAAAAATACGGGGTGGTGTTTTTTCACACTTGAGTCGATTCGATTCCCCGACGAAGCAGGTAATTTTTAGAAAATCTTTGAATGCAGTATGACTTACTATTAAAAATAAAATAAAGTTCCCTTTCAGCTAAACATCCTATCTACAATATTTGAGGTACTTTTCCTTCACATGGCAAAGCCGTGGGACGCCCTGTATAGTCTATATATGAGAAATATTTTAGTCTCTTTATTAGTTTTTTAAAGCGGGTAAATTACACCACATTTTATGTTACATATAGATACGAGAAATCAAAGTACATAGAAAAATTAAATGGCACTCACCTGTGTCCAGACCGGGAATCGAACGCGGTACCTCTGGATATAGTATAACTAAAACCAGTGAATCCAGCGGACGTCCGGCTGTTCTCGGGCTACGAGTTGTATTTCTCAACCGATTCTTGTGAAATTTTGTGAGGTGGTTCGATATTTATATAGATTTTTTTCAAGATACAGTTTTTTTTTTTCAATATGGTGGAGCCATGGGGGTCGGGAGATTCGCGAGGTCTCCAGCTCACAGGGCCACTATAGTTTTCTGTTTTCAATTCAGATTATGACCAAAGTATTGATTCTTCATATTTTGTGCTATCCGACAAATGCCAAGATTGGGTTAAACCAGCAGTCGGCAACCCGCGGCCCGCGAGCCTCCCTGGCTATTTCGTATGTAAAGGTCGCTAAACTCGGAATTGTATAAAATCACAAATTATTAAAAAAGTGCGGCCCGCGTCAATTTCGTTAGCTACTATGTGGCCCTTGACTGCTAAAAGGTTGCCGACCGCTGGGTTAAACAATAAAATGCGTCTCATTCTTTAAACTCGCATTGTGTCATATGATCATATCCATTCTTTAAAATAAATAGGGAAGGATTCTTGCATGGATTTGTTTCCATATCTGCACTCATAATGGCAACCGGCCAACAAGTTACAACAATAGATAAGAATATTAAGAATGCCTAGAAAATGACCCGTATTGTTAGACAAATGACGTCATGATACATTCTTTTAAAGATAAGATGGTATTTAGATATAGGGTTTATCTATTTTAGGGTATTTTGAAAAATCTGGTATTTCGGGAATGCGACATTTTGGGCACGAGCGCTTTTACGCCACGCCACTGGTGAGCACAAGTGGCCTGGACTTCGCTTGACGCGCTACAGACTTGTCACTTTCGCGCTAATTATACTGATTGGAAAGGAATATTATAGGTAGTATTTGTCAGGCGACTTAGAGTCGCGTGGCACACTTATGCCACAGCATAATAGGCTATTTCCTATTATCAAAAATTACTTCTATTGAAGTAATTTTTCTTTCTACAAAAGCGCTCGCGCGTTTCTATGTGTGCGCGCCGTGTACGAACGCACCACAAGCAAACATTCAGCACTGTGTAAGACTGCTTCAGTTCGGAGCGCACTCACACGGACGCGCGATCGTGAGGTGAGTCTGAAGTTGGACTACTTGTGCGTCTTTATACTTTGCTTATGCGGTTCATCGCCCCCAGCTCGCCCTGTGTACTAGCGAGTTGCCTGTACTCTAGCGGGTTGCCTAGATACCTACTTCATCCCGGGGTTTTGATTTACCGGGTTCCCGGTATTGACCATTCAAACAATCCCTGGATTCGAAGCATCACTAGCCACTCACCTTATCTCTCAGCATGTCGCGCACCCTGGTAGCCTGGTGCCGGCTGCGATGCAACTCCAGTTGCAGCTCCAGGCACCTCTCCTGCCAGTTCACTGACCCCAGCTCGCCCTCCAACTCATAATCTAGCGGGTCGAGCCGTGATTGGGCGAGGGGCCTGCAAAAATAAAGTTTTTGTATAAAAGTCACTTAAAAAACTAAGTTAATGATTTGATAATGTGAATGGTAATAATGTGGTTTGGTCATGTTGTTATTTATAATCTACTAGCTATTTCCCGCGGCTTCGCCCGCGTTGTTCCCGTTATTGTCCCAAAGAAACTCTTTACCGGAATATAAAGTATCCTTTGTTTCAATCCAGGACTTGGTCTACTTACATGCCAAATTTCTGCTTGATCCATCCAGTTGTTACCCTGTTATTTAGTAACAAACATCTTCACAAACTTTCACATTTAAGTATAATATTAGTGTGAAGAATTTCGAATGTTAAAAGTTTAAATATACAATTGAATATAACCAGAGATCGGAATAGGTAGAGTATATTTACCTAAACTTCGAAGAACATAGTCGAAAAGTACAGAGTCCCTTACAACAAAATTTTTATCCGGGACTTAAGTCTCGGAATCTTACTAAAAAAATTTATTATTGGTATTCTTTAGCACAGTGCTTCTTAAACTTTTTTTGGTCACGGACCCCCTATATTACTTCGAAAACCTTACGGACCCTTTCCGAATATAATCAGAGAAAAAGAAAATCAAGGGTACATGAAAGTTTGTGTTGAAGGCATAGCCACGGACCCCCGGCTCTCGTATCACGGACCCCTAAGGGGTCCATGGACCACAGTTTAAGAAACCCTGCTTTAGCACATTTCTCGAACATTCTCAGTATAGCTGTCTCTTTCTAATAGTGCTGTCTCTTTCACTCCTTCGAGAAATTTCGCCATATACTGAAGTGTAGTTCAAAGGCCCATAAGGGGTCCTGAAAACGGATTTACAGGTTATTGCGCCATCTGATAGAGGGTGTCCTGGAACAGACTGAAAACATGTTTCAGGCGCCTGAAAACAACGGTAACTTGGGTGAATTTTCAATCTTCTACTATGTGAAAGAGCCACCTCTTAAACGGCCTGATATCACCTTTCAGCCTGCTGAAAACGCTTCTAAAGCACGGAAAATCACGTTTGAAGTTTTAACCTATACCATCGGCGCAACACACATACACACATTACTTTTGCGCCGGTGGCTCTTTCACATAGTAGAAGATCGAAAATTCACCTAAGTTGCCGTTGTTTTCAGGCGCCTGAAACATGTTTTCAGTCCGTTTCAGAACACCCTCTATAAGATGGCGTAATAACCTGAAAACCCGTTTTCAGGCGTTTTCAGGACCACTTATGGGCCTTTGAACTACACTTCAGTATAGTTATGACGAAATTTTCGAAGGAGTGAAAGAGACAGCACTATTAGAAACAGACAGCTATACTGAGAATGGTCGAGAAATGTGCGAAAGAATACCAATAATATATTTTTTAGTAAGATTCCGGGACTTAAGTCCCGGAAAAAAATTTAGTTGTAAGGGAGTCTCCACTTTTCGACTTTGTTCTTCGAAGTTTAGGTAAATATACTCTAACTATTCGGATCTCTCTATATAAACTTTCAACCCCTATTTAAACCCCTTAGAGGATGAATTTCGAAAAACGGTTAAATTACTTTTCTTGTAATCTAATAAAGAGTCTAAACATGAAGTTTCAAATCTCTTACTTCTAAAATCGTAGACTCTTCATACAAACTTTGAACCCCTATTTGAACCCCTTAGGGGGTAAATTTTGAAAAATCCTTTCTTAGTGCACCCCTAGACCTTATAAGGAACCTACATGCTAAATTTGGAATTCCTAGGACCAGCGGTTTGGGCTGTGCGTTGATATGTCAGTCAGTCAATCAGTCAGTTTCTTCTTTTATATATTTAGATATGCGTACAGTCACCGTCAAATGGTCTATAGCATCTAAAGCGCCATATCGTCACTGCTTTGAAAAAAAATCGTATCTAAAAACGTCGTAGAGAAAAACGTCAAAAGTTACATACGAACGTCATATACACTTACTGGGTTTTTACCTAGAGCCAGTATCAGATACGTGTTTTTTTTTAAAGTAATGACGATATATATCGTAACACGTCTTGCCTATAGTGCATGGCGCTTTGAATGCTACAAACTATTTGACATTGATTGCTGGTTGAATACGTTACATATAATAAGTGCAATCGTAGAAAGGCTGTGCCTATAGTTTCTGTTGTTCGGTGATCTTAGCACCGAACTATTGAAAGATATAGATTTTTACAGAAAAAGTAACTGTGTGAAAAATAAAGAATAAAACGGAAATAAATAATGTTCGAACGATTTTAGCTACTAAACTAACAACGCCCTAACTACATTTGATTTCGAGACAAACGATTTTGGGGCAATCAACTTCAGGACTATTCCAATCCATTCAATAGGGATGACGACTGGGTTAAAACTATATAATTATATTTAGTCCGTCAGTTAGATTATGGAAAAATATGGGACACGTATTTTTTGGTTTATCAAAATATGAAAAATCGACAAAGTTATAGATCATCAAACTTCTGGAGTGGGGGCTTGTGACGTCACTCCTAGGTGAAAATTGTACCAAGGAGTGACGTCACTCGAAACTTCTAAGCACTCTATCCTCGTCATTTTTTGTTAAAAAAAAACGTATACAATTTTTTTTATGCCACACCTGGCCATAATGTGGCTTTTTCCGCAAGCTGCGCGTTCGGAAAAAGCCGCTTTCTAGCCAAGTGTAGACATAAAATGATGTACAAAACACGGGAGGTAATAAAGAAAGTCCTCGCTTGCAGCTCGGGCCGCAAACATCTGCGATCTCGGCCTTTCTTTGTATTACGACCCTAGTTGTGTAATGTACTATTAATAATCAAACTGACGGACTAAACAGATTTTTTTAGTCGTCTAGCCCATTTTTATCGCGTTATTTAGTACCAAACATCTACACCTCCAAGCGGCTCGGAACCGGCATTTTGCAAAAACCCCGAAATAGCCCCATATTTTGAATTATTCTATGCTTTTTATATAGGGCTCAATAATGTATTTAAGTAATGACTTCGTATTATTAGATTGTCCGATTTAAAAATGAAATTATAAACCAAAGAACGAAATTAACGGAAAAAATGCCGTTATTTTTCTATGGAGAAAATACCGGTATCCGACTCCTGTTCCAAACATTCAAACATCTTCATAAACTTTCACATTTTTAGTATGAGTAGGATAGCAATATCAGCTGTATCACCAGACCAAATTGAAATAGTAATGTTGTATTATCAATTTATCATATAACTCACAGTATGTACAACAATGTTTCATAAGAATCGGTTTAATAGGAGTACTTGAAAAAGCAGTTGCAAGATTTGGTACGAACATACGACGTCACGCTAAATAAAACTACTAGAAATAGTACATTACACAACTAGGGTGGTAATACAAAGAAAGGCCGAGATCGCAGAAGTTTGCGGCCCGAGCTGCAAGCGAGGGACGTAAATATGCGATCGAGGACTTTCTTTATTACCTCCCGTGTTGTGTACATCATTTTATGTTTACACTTGGCCATAAAGCGACTTTTTCCGTACGCGCAGCGTGCGGAAAAAGTCACTTTATGGCCAGGTGTGGCATAAATTTCATTATTGTCTTTTATTTGTTTGATGGGTTTGTGTTAGGGCTTCCAATCCCGAGATTATAATAGTATACAGTAGAGTAAGGATGGAGCACGCTCACCCAAAAAAAGCATAAAACAAGCTAAAATTAAAATTCAATAGTGACGCCACTTCACATTTCGACGCCAAAGCGGAAGCAAATGATTTACAGCACCTCGAAAGCGACAATAGCAGCCAAAAACTATTTTAAAATTGTTTCTTTTGCGCATCTGTCAAATCTATGAATAGCAAACAAACGCGCCGATATTTAAAAAGTAAATAAACGAGAAATGTGTATTTTTTGCTGGATTTGTATTCCTTAATGCAATACTTGGGGGTATTCATATTCATATTCATATTCATTTATTGCATCAATATCATGTCGTACATAAGATGTTAGGTTTTATACATTTGTTCACAGACATGAACCCTGTTAGGGCACAGCAATTTTTTAATCTCTAAAAATTACATACTAAGGTTAAGGTAATACTCATATTTAGTCGTTTTTCTTTGAGTACTTTTATATGCTTGTCTGTATTACATATATTTTGAAGGGTTAACGATACAAATCTAGAGTGGGCCTGTGGGTGATGTGGCAATAAAGGTTAGGAACCACTGCTATAAATCGACTTGTTTTAAAGTCTACTTGAAATTTTGTTTGTAAACGTTTCGTCAAATTTTCTATGAGAAATTTATTTTTTTTACCTGTGAGTCCTGTAGGTGTCGATTTGTGACTGTCTAAGAAAAAAAGCAAAACCAAACTATGAATTGGTGTTAAACAATTCGTTTTCCCCGAAAATTATAGCGAAAGTATATTTAAACCACCATCAAAAATGATAAACACCCATATTTAGATAGTTTTGGCCATTCACATATTAATCACATTTGGACAGTCCAAACAATTAATATTTGTGCAATAAACATTACAAATCAGATAGTTGACGCAGTGAAATAATATCTGCAACGAACCGAAAACAAGATCAACAATTCAAATACAAATGCGTACATTTGCATCCGGACAACGGGCGCGATGGGAACGAATTAATGTACGCAAATTTTGCGGCGAATCGATGGGACGGTGCAACACATGTGCCATGAGCATGAATCGCGAAAAAGGGGCGTCGAGCATTTTAGTAATATTCACATAATTAAAAATAACCAACTTCAAATTTCTATTCCATTAACAAATGCAAGAGTTCCTATAGTGGAACTACGCTAAGTTTGCGCAGGTCGAAAAAAGGTTTTATTAAAAAATATACATATGGCAACATCACAAGCAAGAGGATAATTCGTTTGGATAATTGGCAAATATCTTTCCGTTTATTAAGTATATAAAGTGTCTACATAAATACTGAAATACATATCCGGGACAGTTTTGTACAAATCGATCTACTCCCAATCAAAAAAAGTTCCAGGGCCTTGGATAATTTATATGTATTTGAGTATTATATTTATATTATGTACATGTATACATTGTTTTTTATATGCATTGCTTAGTTTGGTTGAGACTAGATCGTTTGTGGAAGACTGTCTAGAATATTTATTTCAGAAGGTATGTAGACACATTATACACCGTGGGTACGAGAAACCCGACAAACTTTAACTATAGATTCTAACAACTATTAGGAGTAAAAAAAGTTATGTGATGTGTAGTCGAAAAACGCTTACTTTCAGAGATATTGATTATTTTTTAAATGAAAACTCCCAAGTGTGTAACAAGCCCTAATAAAAGTGACTAAGATAGTTTTACTAATTTTTTAAAATCCTTTAACTAAACAGCAATTAACCTTCGCAGTATTTGATGGTAAGCTACTACGAGGCCAAAAAAAATACCTTTCGTTTCAATTTTAGCTTTTTTTTCTTTTTGATAAGTTTTCCTCCTGTAAGGACATGTATAACGAGAGGCTGAATTTACTGATTTATTTTGTTCCATAAGACTATTAAGGTAAAATGAAAAAATTTGACCTATGTTGATTTAATGTTATTTACTTATAATACTGTTGCGCCGGTGGTATAGGTCAAAACTTTAAACGTGATTTTCCGTGCTTTAGAAGCGTTTTCAGCAGACTGAAAAGTGATTTCAGGCCGTTTCAGAGGTGGCTCTTTCACATATTAGAAGATTGGAAATTCACCCTAGTTGCCGTTGTTTTCAGGCGCCTGAAACATGTTTTCAGTCCGTTTCAGGGCACCCTCTATCAGATGGCGCAATAACCTGAAAACCCGTTTTCAGGCGTTTTCAGGACCCCTTATGGGCCTTTGAAGTACACTTCAGTATATGGCGAAATTTCACGAAGGAGTGAAAGAGATAGCACTATTAGAGAGAGACAGCTATATTGAGAAGGTTCGAGAAGTGTGTGAAAGAGACAGAACTAGAAAGGGATAGCAATAGTCGGGAATGTTCCGGTCGAGCTTCGAACAATCTAGGTTGTCTAGAACCCTCGCGATGCGTCATTGACCGAGGGGTCACCGACCGCCGTTCTTGGAATTGGACCGAACATTCGACATAGGATTTCTCTGGAACATTGTAGAGCAAAGGTCTCCGGATATATAAGCCGCGCGTTACCGATGCCATAGTCAGTTTTGAACTAACGGCGATACAGTGCGAGTCTCGAAGCGAACCTAAGCGAAAAGTTAATAAGTGCGTTATAGTGAAGTGATTTAGTACAGTGATTTATTAAGTAAGTAAGACTTGTTAATTAGTAATTCTGTAATAAAGTTTGCATTTTTAATTAGTGGTTAATTAGTGTATTTTCTATCACGTTACCTACCCCACGGACGTAACATTTGGTGTCAGAAGTGAAGATAGAAAATGCCGTTTACACCGCGTGAGAACGAGCCGAAGGGAGTACAGACCCGGAGCCAAGCTGCAGCAGGTGAGGACCCTGCGTCGGACGCTGGCTCATCAGACTCACCGGCCCCATGTAAGCAAGAGATGGACGTCAGTGCCATCTTGGTTCTCTTAAAAGAGCAAGCTCGTCAACAACAAGAGCAAGCTCGTCAACAACAAGAGCAGGCTCGAATAATCCAGGATGAGTTACGTGTTCAGTCAGCGAAGCAAGAAGAACAATCGAGAATGCTTCGGGACGTACACGAGACCGCAGCTGAATGGAAGCGAGAAATGTGTGAGGTCCATGAGAAACTCGCAGACATGGACATTAAATTTGACACTCGACTTCATGACGTTAAGGCGAATGTCGAGACTGTTAAAGAGGAAGTCGACACCTACAAGAATCGCCTCCAGAAGCTCGAAATAAAAGTGGCCAGCGGTACGAGTACCTGTGCAGTCGAGGTACCTGCGTCGGGAGGTGGAAGATTCAAGGCACCTCCCTTCGATGGTACATCGTCGTGGACAGCCTATAAGCGACAATTCGAGTCAGTCTCCAAGGCTAACGGCTGGAGTAAAGAACAGGCCAGGACAGCCCTAACCCTAGCGCTACGTGACGAGGCACTCACCATACTGGAAGCCCTAGGAGAAGAAGAAACTTACGACCGGCTCCTAGAGGCGTTGGAGGCCCGTTACGGTGACAAGCACCTGGAGCACGTATACCGAGCTCAGTTAAAGGACAGGACGCAGGGGCGTAGTGAGACCTTGCAGCAGTGGGCCCTAGAAATTGAGAAGCTGGTCAGGAAGGCGTACCAACGTACATCCGCCTCTTTTGTGGACACCACGTTGGTACAGGCTTTCGTTGACGGAATACGGGATTTGGAGGTACGGGCTGCAGTGCGACTAGGGCACCATGGGACCCTGAAGGATGCAGTAGCTCACGCCCTAGAGGTAGAAGCTGTGCGCCAGGACCCGTCAAGGCCTTATAGGGTACGTGAAGTGTCTGTCAGGGAGCCGATTGCTCCCCGTCGTGAGTTTGGGCCACGATGTTACCATTGTGGAGAACGTGGCCACATACAGACTAGTTGCCCGAAAAGGAGCAGGAGAGAACGGGATCTGACTCCAGTGGCAAGGGCACCAGGCGCTGTGGCATCCGGGCCGCAGCAGGGAAACGAGTAAAAGCCAGGACTAAGGGACGAGTGCTGGCTGGTGGTCGAAATGTCCCAGTTATGATCTCACAGGCTAATGACGGGAATAGTCTGGTCGTCAAAGGAGAAATTGGTGGAGTACCATTACACCTTACCATCGACACCGGAGCTTCTCGGACGGTGATCAGTTCTCGGCTTCTGAAGCACCAGACTGGAGATCATCTAGTCCGACCTACGCATCTCCAGCTGCAAACCGCTACCGGCCAGTACATTCCCATACAGGGGGAGCGAGAGGTGGCTTTAAAAATTGGTGATAAGAGCTACTGGCATAAAGTGATCGTCGCTAACATCATCGACGACTGCATCATTGGGCTGGATTTTATGAGAGCCCATGGCTGTAAAATTGACTTGAAGGTTGGAGTACTGAAATTTGGGCCTGATGAGGTGCCTATGGAGGGTGGAGTAAATGGGAATGTTTACTGTGCTAGAAGAACTATCCTCCAACCAAGGGCGCAGGTTCTAGTTCCAGTGCGATTGCCGTACAACACGAGACACGGATGTCATCGTTGTGTTGTAGTGGAAAAGGTCAATGATGGTAAACCATGGATGACAGCCCGCACGGTGGTAACAACATCGCCTACAGCATTCGTGAGAGTTCTTAACTTAAGTGACACTGAGTGCGTCCTAAGTAAAGGAGCTCTGGTCGGGTCATGTGAGGAAATCACTTGGATACGAAGCTATCAAGGTCCCATGCAGAGCAAGAAACCTGGGGGTTCTGCGCCTCCAATGGACATTGAAAGGTTATTAGATGGCTCCAGAAACGATCTCACCAGGGAAGAGCTCGTTAAGGCACGTCAATTGTTGTTGCGATACAGCAATGTCTTCTCTGCGCACGACAGTGACATCGGAAGAACTGGAGTCATACAGCATGAGATCGACACTGGTGAAGTCGTGCCTATCCGACAGCGACCTCGGCGAGTTCCGGTAGCTCGGGAGAAGGAGGTAGAAGACATGATCGAGGAAATGAAGAAGGGTGGTGTTATCGAGGCTTCAACTAGCCCGTGGTGTTCCCCCGTAGTTTTGGTAAAGAAGAAGGACGGGACCATGAGATTCTGCGTCGATTACCGCCGGCTGAATGATGCTACTAAGAAAGACAGCTATCCATTGCCTCGAATCGACGACACCTTAGACACTTTGAATGGAATGAAATGGTTTTCTACATTGGACTTAAAAAGTGGCTATTGGCAAGTTGAAATCAAGGATAAAGATAAGGAGAAAACGGCTTTCTCAACCGGAAAGGGGCTCTGGCAGTTTAATGTTATGCCGTTTGGATTATGCAATGCACCAGCGACATTTGAGAGATTGATGGAACAAATACTAGCTGGACTGCTGGGAGATACTTGCTTGGTCTATTTGGATGACATTATCATCGTTGGTAGAGACTTCGATGATCACCTCAGCAAATTGGAGCAAGTATTGTCTAAGTTACGAGAGGCAAACCTTAAACTGAGTCCAAAGAAATGTTCGCTTTTCAAGCGAAAAGTCAATTACTTGGGACATGTGATTTCGAAGGATGGTATCCAGACAGATCCTGAGAAGATAAGTGCCGTGAAGGATTGGCCGATACCGAGGGATAAAACTGCAGTACGTGCATTTTTAGGACTGTGCTCATACTACAGGCGGTTTGTGAAGAACTTCTCGGATATAGCAAAGCCATTGCACCAGCTGACGGAAGAAAAGCGACAGTTTGATTGGACCGATCGGTGTACGGCGAGTTTCAACGACCTCAAGCAAAGACTCTGCGAAACACCAATACTGGGGTATCCAGATCCAGCAGTAGATTTTATTGTTGACACGGACGCCAGTAATACTGGTATTGGAGGAGTCTTGTCACAAAAGAAGGGAGACAATGAAGTTGCAATCGCTTACTTTAGCAAGTCGTTGTCAAAGCCAGAAAGAAATTACTGCGTCACCCGAAGGGAACTGCTGGCAGTTGTCAAGACGTTACAGCATTTTAGTAAATACTTGCTTGGGCGGAAGTTTCGTATCAGGACTGATCACGCTGCTCTAAAGTGGTTGTTGGAGTTTAAAAATCCCGAGGGCCAGGTGGCACGCTGGATTGAACAACTGCAGGAGTATGACTTCGTCATCGAACACCGTAGTGGGAAATCACACGGAAATGCGGACGCCCTTTCTCGAAGACCTTGTCCGGACGACTGTAAGCATTGTCTTAAACAAGAGGGCAAGGAATGTCTTAGGGTGTTGAGAACTGACACTGTTAGTGAAGATTGGAGCGATGATGTCATGCAAATAGCTCAGCAAGAGGATCCTGACGTGAAGCCCATTTTTGACTGGATTAATGAGGGAGTACCCAAACCAAGGTGGTGTGAAGTAGCTCCGATGAGTACGGTAACGAAAAGCTACTGGGCACAGTGGGACAGCTTAGTTATGCATAATGGCGTACTATGCAGGAAATGGGAATCGGCGAACGGGAAGGATGCTCATCTACAAGTGGTCGTTCCAAGGAAAAGAGTGAAAGATGTTTTGGAAAGTTTCCACAATGGTACTTCTGGTGGACACCTTGGAGTGAAAAGGACCTTAATGAAAATCCGACAACGATTTTATTGGATCCACTGCCGTGAAGATGTCGAAAACTGGTGCAAGAAGTGCGTTAACTGTTCAGCAGTTAAAGGACCGCACACCCGTAGTAGAGGAGCGCTCAAACTCTACAATGTTGGAGCACCTTGGGAAAGAATTGCGCTAGACGTCGCAGGGCCGTTCCCGACATCTGACTCCGGAAACAAGTACATTCTTGTCGTGATGGATTACTTCACCAAATGGCCTGAAGCGTTTGCGATCCCTAACCAGGAAGCAGTCACTATAGCGGACAAGTTAGTGAATGAAGTTTGCTGTCGATTTGGAGTACCCCTGGAAATTCACAGTGATCAAGGCAGAAACTTTGAATCTGCGGTATTTCAAGAGACTTGTCGAATCATGGGGATGCATAAGACGAGGACTACGGCATATCACCCACAATCGGATGGAATGGTGGAGAGATTCAATCAGACTCTGGAGAGACATCTGGCCAAGGTTGTTGAGAGTCATCAAAAGGATTGGGATCGGCATATTCCTCTCTTTTTGATGTCATATAGGTCAGCAACCCATGAAAGTACGGCGGTTACTCCAGCGTATGCTAATTTTGAAAGAGAGCTTCGTTTACCAGCAGATCTTTTAACTGGACGTCCTCCTGATACTCCGAGGTCCATCACCGAGTATGTGAGTGATTTAAGGGATCGGATCGATGACGTTCACAGTCTTGTTCGTGAACACGGGCTGCAAGCTAGCACGAGAATGAAGACCCGATACGATAGGAAGGCTAACCAAATTGGGTTCGAGGAAGGATCGTGGGTGTGGCTACATAATCCGATGCGAAAGAAAGGAAAATCCCCAAAACTGTCCCCAAACTGGGAAGGGCCATATAGGGTAGTCACAAAGATCAACGACGTCACGTATCGGATACAGCGAAATCCTCGTAGTCCATCCAAGATAGTTCACGTTGACCGACTGGCGAGGTACCACGGAAATAATGATGCTCGGGACGAGCATGTCTTAGGAGGGGGTAGTGTTGCGCCGGTGGTATAGGTCAAAACTTTAAACGTGATTTTCCGTGCTTTAGAAGCGTTTTCAGCAGACTGAAAAGTGATTTCAGGCCGTTTCAGAGGTGGCTCTTTCACATATTAGAAGATTGGAAATTCACCCTAGTTGCCGTTGTTTTCAGGCGCCTGAAACATGTTTTCAGTCCGTTTCAGGGCACCCTCTATCAGATGGCGCAATAACCTGAAAACCCGTTTTCAGGCGTTTTCAGGACCCCTTATGGGCCTTTGAAGTACACTTCAGTATATGGCGAAATTTCACGAAGGAGTGAAAGAGATAGCACTATTAGAGAGAGACAGCTATATTGAGAAGGTTCGAGAAGTGTGTGAAAGAGACAGAACTAGAAAGGGATAGCAATAGTCGGGAATGTTCCGGTCGAGCTTCGAACAATCTAGGTTGTCTAGAACCCTCGCGATGCGTCATTGACCGAGGGGTCACCGACCGCCGTTCTTGGAATTGGACCGAACATTCGACATAGGATTTCTCTGGAACATTGTAGAGCAAAGGTCTCCGGATATATAAGCCGCGCGTTACCGATGCCATAGTCAGTTTTGAACTAACGGCGATACAGTGCGAGTCTCGAAGCGAACCTAAGCGAAAAGTTAATAAGTGCGTTATAGTGAAGTGATTTAGTACAGTGATTTATTAAGTAAGTAAGACTTGTTAATTAGTAATTCTGTAATAAAGTTTGCATTTTTAATTAGTGGTTAATTAGTGTATTTTCTATCACGTTACCTACCCCACGGACGTAACAATACCATCAGGAATACGTGGTTAAAGTTTGTCGGGTAACTCGTACCCACGGTGTATACTTATTAAACAGAAAGATATTTGCCAAGTATCAAAACGAATGAATTATTTTGCTTGTTATGTTGCCATATGCATTTTTTAAATAAAACCTTTTTTTGACATCTAGCCTCAATATTGGCGCCAGGTAAACTCATACAAAAGAGTGCATTGTCGATTATCTCACATGGAGCGGGAGAGCGTTTTCAAAGCATGATGAAGGTGCATGGAAGGTGGATCGGGGATGTGGAGTGCACCAGAATGACTACCAATCATGAGATATGCAGTTTTAGTGTACTTAAATTTGATAAAATAACACGTTTTTATAAATATGCGACTCACGACGTATTTTAAAAAGAACATTAGTAGCATTAGCATGGCGTCCAAAGAACTCGATTCCTACCGGCTTGCCTAACATCAGGCATTTGTCATAGTCATAGCATTTATTGCAAACCATAGTTGTACAGATCTTAATAATAGTACATTCAGTCCCATATTCAGCACCTTATTCTACAGCTCTTAATGAAAATGTACACCAAATCTGCACCGGCTTGCCCAAGGATATCTTTTACGCCACGCCACATTACCTACTAAATAGAAAAGGATGAGAGCATTTGTCGCAACCTAACAGTTGTACTAGAAATGTGTCTAGTGTTCATACTAGGTACAGAAGGGCATTTCTCCAGAAATATGTCTGCGACTCATTCATCTGTCTCCATACATTTAGTATGAAAAAGAGCCAGATGAATGAGGTGACCGCAGACATATTTCTGGAGAAATGCCCAGAAATATATCGAGATAGAAGGAAACAGTCCGTCGATTTGTATGGAAACCAAGCGTGTAAAGTTTTTCGCTTGGCGTTTGACGCCAAAAGTGTTATTTAATGATGGAAAACATACATTTTCCATTTCATTTGCTGGTATTTGAACAATTAATTATAACATTACTATCAGATTTTCAAATCTGATAATAATATTGACGGCAACTGAAGTTAACAGCGCGCAAAGTAGGTCGCCACCGCTTTTTTTTGGCACGCGAGGTACATACACTTTCTGTGGTTCATACATATTCGAATAGCGAATTCAGTGTCAATTCCGATTGAAATTCAAATGACAAAATTTCACAGTGACCCACCGTGACGTAAAAATACGTCACGGGACTAGTCAACTCTCGGCTCAAATAAATCCCGGCGACTACTAAATCATGTATACGAAAATGAATAAAACCCACCACATCTGCGCCCGTACTAACGCTGCACTCGTAAAACACCGAACGATAATCTCAGCTTAAATATTGCAGCGAGCTATAAATATTCCATGCAGTTCATTAATTTTAATGTACGATTTGTGCTGCCAGTAGAGTTTTCGTGATTATTCCTCCAAATTATACAAAATCGAACATCAAGATACATGTATAAAAAAAATTTAGTTTTAGACTTTAAGTAATCCAGCCTCTGTACAATGTTTCTGCGAAATTCCAGTTTTTAAAGATCCCTTTGTGCCATGCTTTTCGTTCCTCTTGTAAAACAATATTAGCAAACGAGTTAGCACAATAAGACCTTCAAATTATAAATCTGAATGATTAGAGCAGCCAAGCTTATAAAATGGGTAATCTGAAATCACTATGAAGTTACATAACCGATATAATATTACGTTATCTGTCTGTCTAGTGCTAGAAATAAAACAGTTTTTGGCATTTTATATCAAATTATACATAGAGGTTCAGGATGCAATGAGCCTCTGGATTATACCATTTTTGTATCCATTTACCATAGTATTGATAGTTTAAAGCTTTGGTTTTGATTGGATTACGTTACGTCATATGAGGCTTTATTAATTTCCGAATAGTGAAAATACTATGAGGCCGTTTTAGCCTCAAATTGGAAATTATTACCTAGTAAAGCCTTTATTTTAGCCTAGCCTTTAATATGTGATTGTGTCTTTTAAATGTTAAGTGGGCACCTTAGGATAAGTTAGTTAATTTGGCTTTTGCTCCCAAGTCCCACTTTTCTTCCAGTGTACCTATACTTACTACCATCATACGTAGGTACCAGTAGCGTGGCGTCCAAAGAACTCGATTCCTACCGGCCTGCCTAATCTCAGGCAGATGCCTTATCCTACAGCTCTTAAGGAAACTGTACGCCAAATCTGCACCGGATTGCCCAAGGATATATTTTACGCCACGCCACTGGTAGGTACCATATTTAAATGGCCTTGACTACACAAACACAGTTACAGTAAGTAACGTTTACGGTTTGGTCATTTTTCAATGTACGCGTATTTGGCCTTTGTATCAATCATCATATTTAAACGGTTTTATTTAACTTGAGGGCATTTCTCCAGAAATATGTCTGCAACTCATTCATCTGGCTCATAAGATTTAGTATGAAAAAGGACCAGATGAATGAGGTGACCGCAGACATATTTCTGGAGAAATGCCCTTGACGCTGTATATTTTTTCTTTATCGTCGCAAATCTTGCAACAGCTTTTCAACCACTTCTACGCAACCGATTCTAACGAAACTTTGCACACAAATTCGTCGTCTCGTGAAATTACATGACGATAATTTTACTTTGGTAACGAGGGTCTAATAATGAAGTCCAGGTGACCAGTGGAACTACTGATCATTTTAAATAAATCCTTAAAAATATTTTTAATAGTTGCTCATTTCACTAGTGAATAAAGAACCGCATTAGGGAGAATAACTAGATCAATCAACAGAAAGACAGTGGAACTGATCTCGAACGTTTAGTAAATGGCCAGCAATTCTTTTGAAACCCAAAATAACTCACAGAAAATAAAAACCAAATCTCAAACACTAGAACTAAAAGACGTAACTGCAAATGCATTGTACCGGAATAATGATGAGCATTATTTTAATTATTCAATTATCATAAGTAGAAACGGAATGAGTTAGTCAGTGTTCTAGCCGGGGCGTTGAACGAGCGGCGGTGCAACGGCCGAGCCACAGGCGAGGTCCCTCAGACGAAGTGTAGATACACGTCACCATAAAAAATACATAAAGGTCGAAAGTTATCATTGACTCGATATTTTTAAGATTAAAAATGGGACATAGGCTTTTCAGCGCGAAAGAGTTAATAATTAATATGGACTCTATGTAGGTATATACATTTTACAGTCAGCGCAAAAGTAGCTGGTCATTTTCATTGCCTTATTTATTTTACTATACTCGTACATCACATAATTCAGTATTTAAGTAATGCGATGCGATATAAAGTACCATCTTTAATTTAGCCGTCGATTGATAAGAAAGACGTAATCTGCTGGACATAACTCCCCAAATAACACCAGCAAGACCGGTCCTTGATGAGTCACACAGTAACAAAATAGTCCCAATCATCTGCCATAACGTAACTATGCTAATACATACATTTTATTACAGGTCGATATATGCCATCAAAAGGTTAATGCATTATGCAAAACCTGACCTCCGCGAACCGGAGCGATTGCACTAAAATCAATTGGCTTCTAAGACGGAGTTAATTAATGATCGTGCAAGGTGCGCATCTGTGTGCATCTACTTAAATTGCAAAATTGCAAATTGATAATAGACGCAAAAACCGACTTTATAATTGGACGTCACGGTTTAAAATTAAATGGCAATAATACATGTGAGGAGGCAAAGATGATTGCGGTCACTTAGAGCTATTTAACAAATTGACTTGTCAGTGAAACCGGTTTTTGGTTTTACGAATAGTAGCGAACTAAAGAGTGTTTTTAAGAACGGAACATTGTGGGTGCTTGTGTGGGCGGCATTGACCGGTGGAGAGTGCTGGGCAAAGTATAAGGCTACTATTTAATGCAGTAACATGAACCTAAATGAATGAAGATTAAATAAACACGTCTTTACGTTGATTTAGATATTGTTCCATTAAAACGTTTCTAAAGACTGATCGGTACTCTCGAGAAGTGTGTTTACCGATAAGATCGTTTCGCTTGCTGTTTATCTCTGCTATGAATATTACTCTGATTTTTGTATATTATTCTTTTAGAACATGCAATAAAATATAGTGTATTCTGAATAGCATTCAACAGAATTATATCGCTTGAATCGTGTGCCTTATTTTTGTGATTTTATATTGTTGAGTAACTTAACATCATAACGTTGAAGATAATCAAAAGTTATGATTTGGATAAAACGAAATCGCGTGGTCTATGTAGAGCTCACGTTCTACCGTCTACAGTGTATAACGTGAGAGTGTAGACTCTACAGTAATTCTCAGCAGGAGCGTGACACCGCTGTGATGCATGTCTTAGTTAACAAAAGATAGTGTGAACTTGGGATACGAATGTACGGTAAACCACAATCCGTATATACTCCGTTTTTTTTAGATGTGAAAATTTGGTAAACAAAAGAAGCAGTGGTCGTCAACATTTGTAATTATCAATGAACAATTTAAAAGTACATGATATTTATTATGTCGATTTCGTTTTCCGATATTAATTCATTACTTATAAGCCTAAAGTACCCACTTAGTAGGCCAAGCCAAGGCATAGTAATATAATGTATACTTAAAAAAGATTTTCGACATACGTGCTCATAAAGTGACTCTAATTTCATTATTCTTATGCGCGCAACGCAGCTTATTATAGACACACACTTTTTACTTTGATAAATCACAAAATAAATACAAAAACAGAAGTTCTAAAGATATATATTACTTTTTATTCGCAACTGTGTTGACAAACTGAGCATAACGTCAACGACGTTTAAAAACCTAACCATAGCTTCAAAACCTCTGCCTCTTTGGGTATTTTATTGTGCAACATTTCTACAAATTATTAAAATAATAGGCAAAAAATTAATCTGATTTTTACTTTTAGAATAATGTAAGTAAAATAAAAGAAATTAGTTTTTTCTTAATTTGTTAATTATGTAAATTGCAAACGTACATAAAAATCAAGTATTCACTATCAAATGAAATTAATTGCACAATGTCGCCACACAATGTACCTGATAAAAAACCTCAAGTTGACAGATGTCAACTTTGTTTACCAAATTTTCACATCTAAAAAAAACGGAGTATAGCTGAGGTAAGCTTGCACCAGTGTAGTATACGTGTGCATTGACGTCGCATACCTTCAAACGAAGTGTTAACTTCACGTAAACAAAGATTTACTTTTCCGAATCCATAGAAAACTCTGTCATTCATAAATATGTACTATGCGTAAATAAATGTGAAAGCTTGTAAAGACGTTGCAATGTTTGTTACTTAATAACACGGTAACAATTAAATGGATTGAGATGAAATGTGACACACAATTAAACCGAGTCCTGGATTAGGATATACATAGGATAGTTTTTATCCCGGTAAGAAGTTCCCTCGGGATAAGGCTGCGTTTCCACCGTTGCGTGAGAAAAAAATACAGAAATGCAGGGCTACGCTGAGTCGGGCTAGACACGTTGATTGGTGGTTACTTTCCTCGCTAGCCGCTACCTCTCACAGTTTCGGTGGAAACGCAGAGCTTAGACTCACCTAGGCGGCGGCGGCGGCGGATCCCGGGACCTCCGCGGCATCAGCCTCGGACTGTTCGGGGTGCTGGCCGAATGCCCCGCCCCGCTGTGGTCCGTGAACCTCGCCAGCGGGTCGAACAGCTGCGACAGCCGCCGCGACCGTTCCTCCGACATCTTCACCACACAACACTATCACATCACGACACCACACCAACACTGTCCAATCACTAATGACTATTTCGAACGGTCCGAACGGTTGAAACCTACAGTTGAACCCGCGAGATGGCGCTCGGCGTTCAGCGATCTGACCGCGGCCATCTTTCCTCTGTTTTTCACAGTTTAATGTGCCTCCGCGCCGACGTATTTAGAGCACTGAAAAAGAAATAAGAAATTAGTTGACGCGCGGTGAGGATTAGTCAAAGGTGAGGCAATTAGCCTTTGAGAGCGTCAAAACACGTCGACACGGTAATAATAAGCGCGGTAATACATTAGCCCGAGAATATGATGAGAGCTGGTCTGGTAGCGGCCGTTTTCAAATGAGATATAATAAGATTACCTAACACTTGTTTCTTATAAATGATGTCATGAACGATTGTTTTTTTCTCATTGACATTTAAATATAAATATGAGACTCGACGACCATTCAAAAGCATTAAAACAGCGCTCTGTTCTAGTAGTTGTAAATTCCAGCTATATGCATAGAAAATAACATATTTATGTATCCATTTGTCACTGGAGAGCATATTAAAATAAAAATATTATGACAGACTAACTCACAAATCTATGTAAACAAGATTTTTTTTTAATCATTTGAGTCAATCCCCATTACTATTAATTTTAGCCGCAAGCAAAGTGAATAAAAACGTTTTTCTACTCCTGTACTGTTATCTGTCTTTTACTTAGTCACGAACACTAATATAAGAACATACATAATATGAGTTCAGAGAAGTCTATACTCTAATCCCCATAACAGCACTAGTGTCGTTATAGTCACTTTACGTTATTGCTAGCATCCACAGACTTCTAAATCTAGGTTAAACTTAGGTCAAGGATTAAGCGCTCAATTCTAACTTCACGATAAAAATTCACAACTACCAACTTAACAAACAATTAAATTCCTACGATGCATAAGAAAAACAAAACTTTCCGAATTAAATTAATTGATGCCAACATAAAAAAAAAGTATTTTAATTATCGTCACATCGTGTCACCAGCCATATCAAAAAAAAGTTTACCATAGACACAACTGTCATGCCGGCTGTACACACTCGGAGAGACCGGACGAGACACGCGTGACGTCCATGTATTTTATATTTTAACATAGTCGTAGAAAAAGTATTGTATGCAACGTTGTATAATTAAGTCAAAAAACGCTCATTGCGTCTCTATTTGCGATACTCGCCGCATTCGCGGCTCGTATCGCAACTCACGCAATTCGCATTTTTTGAACATTCTTATACAACTGTTGCATAAAATACTATTTTAAATCATGGGCGTTGTTATATCGGCCTATAAAACTATTTTCGAGACGGGATTCGTTCTGATATATCGCTGGTTAGAATTTGTTCTCGCTTCAGGTTACCGGATGTTGCGAAGAAGCGTTATAATACCACAGACTAAATAGCCAGTGGATTGGTGTTCTATATTTTCAATAATATGAATGTTCAGTTACTCATATTCTAGTGCCCACTTTAAGATCACCCATCCATGGGTGTCCTTTATTACACATAATTTAAAACTCATATGTTGTGTACATTATTTTATGTCTACACTTGGCCAGAAAGCGGCTTTTTCCGTACGCGCAGCGTGCGGAAAAAGCGACTTTATGGCCAGGTGTGGCATAAATATACTTTTTAATAGTTACAAAAAATAATGTTATACTTTGTCATTGTTATGCGTATGAATGGTGTGCGAATTAAAATATGCGTTTTAAAATATACATCTTAATATTATGCGAATATACAATTTACGCGTAACAACGGTATGCGTTGTCAAAATAGGAAGATTTGCTGTATGCGTTTTAATATAGACCCGCCATCTATATCCTCGTAAAGTGCTAAGCACTAAATAGAATAGGTATATTTGACGCTTATGCAAAGCCATTGATGTGTAGATACAATTTACTTTCAATTTAACAAACTTGCTGATATAATAACGACGTGCATCATTTTCACCCAAGTATTGCTAATTGCTAGACTTGATTGATATACGCATAGTAGATAGGCATGCAATATCGGTTTTATTTGTATGGATAATACCGGTTTTTCGGTATTGGCCCATACAAGTAATACCGCATGCCCTACATAGAACAATCCGCGTTCTATTTTTTTTTTTTTTTATTGCTATAGACTGGCAAACAGGCAGACGGCCCACCTGATGGTAAGCGGTCACCGCCGCCTATAGACATTTGCAACACTAGATGCATTGCCAATGCGTTGCCGGTCTCGAAGAAATTTGATGACACCCTTTTTAAAAAATCCCATATTGTAGCGCAGTGGGAAAATCTTAGCAGGAAGTTCATTCCAGATCCTTATTGTACGCGCTAGAAAGATTTTATTTAATTTAATACATTCTTAGTGTTGAAGAGTGTCGGTGGTCCACTGAATGTTAAAGAACTCAAAGTAACAGAGCAGAACAACGCAACAACGCAGGTAGTTTCTGGTTCATGAACTAAAATTGACTTATATGTGTTCTCCTCCAACGGTGACGTAATTACATGCCATTCTGAGGTTTGGGAACAGGAGTGGCTTAGGAAGAAAGACATTAAACTGGATTGCAACGTAAATAAGGAATTAACTAGAAGAAAGCGAGAAGTGCTTGTCGGCTCCCCATAACGTTTCCAATAAGTACCTAAATGTCAAAACACCATTTTGAGACCGCTTAAAATAAAAAAGACTTCAAAGCGTCGCGGCGGCATTGGAGTCTGTTAGTTTTCTATTCTGTGAACGATGTTTTATAGTATCATTTAAATGTTGGCTTGGCTAAAGGAAACAGCTGATTGCAATATATTTACAACGCGCACTATTTATTATATATGAGGCAACTTGTTGAAAATGCAAAGATCACACAAATATAAATTGTTACCAAATATTTTTTCGACATCTCATCAATTGTAACAATTATCCTATTTTAATATTGTGTTTGAAATTGCAGTTCTTCAAATAAAGTCACCGCTGCAAAAGTTGGTACCTCTGAAATAGTGTCCTTTTTATTGCTAAATCATATTGACTGTTTCAATTTTAGCGCTAATGTCTAATCCTTAAAATAAACTTTACAAAGAATAGTAACAGGTCCTACGCTCGTTGCTCTAGAATCCAACCACATTTTATATACACAGTTTACAAAAAGTCTACTATAGCACTAATATTCACTAACTACACAATCAACTCATCATACACCAGATCAACATTTGTACCTTTTAGTCCAACACAGTGTTCAATACGTAAACTATGCCTCCACGCGCTATGATCATTGATCACTAAATCTCGCGCACTCAAACACTAGTTCACATCACATTATTAGTACGTAATACCGAGCAGCGCCCCCAGTGGCGAGTAGAAAGAACTAACCGGCAGCCGGCGTGAAACGCTCGTGAATAGATGTCGAGTCTTTGATATTCTAAATTAGTTGTCTCACCTTTCGAGACCGGTTCTCAAACATTACAGATAGTTTTTTTTTTATTAAACTTAATTTGATTCATTTATTCATGTCTAATTGCAAGGTATAAAAAAAATATTTTGAGGGAATAATCAAGTCAAATCGCGATTAGGAAAAGTATTTTCGGATCTGAGAATAAGAAACATCAGAGGTGAAAATCCATAGCAGCAAGCCTTTTGATATGTGACACATATTGAACGTCCAAAATATTTATTTGAAACTACAATACTAGTACCTATAATGCTTTTAAGTTTTAAGTATAGTACAGCAACAGTGATGGTAAATTTACTAGATGTGTAAAACAGTCAAATTTAAAATGAAGTAATAAACTCAACAGTACAATCGAACCAACTGAATCATGACCCACTTGCCTGATAATTCGTGTGAAACTTTCAAACTAGTAAGATCTATCGCGTATAATGCACTTACGACGTTTTAGGTACTAATAAAATTACGTCAATACAGGTCGCAGACCTATGCAATTTTAACCTTTGTTATCATTGCCATAAAACCACATTTCACACATATACAGTCATTGTTTGAATCTCGAGCTAGTTCTCGCTTATTTAAGCTAAACTTTTTGATGATGGAAAAAATAAATTTAAAAAATGGGGTGTTCTACAAGTGTGTCATATTATGTCAAGTTGTCAGTCAATGTGAAAAAATAGAAATTAAATGCTTAATAATTTTTAATAATGGCTAATTTAGAAGAACAAAGAGCACGGATTGTAGTCTTAAGTGAGGAAGGCTATGGCATACGGGAAATATCACGCGAATTGAATATTTCTCGGAATACAGTGAGGACCTGGATCAGACGGCACGCCGAAGAGGGCATCCTCGAGGACAGACGACGCCATAACCACGGCGTTCGCCGACTCACGAACGAACAAAGAGTGGACATGCAACACCATTACGAAGAACATCCTTTTACTCCCACCCGATATTTTGCGGCACAACATGACGTCTGTCTACAAACTATTAGAAATTATTTGCACGGCACTGGACTGCATTACAGACATTATGCTGAGAAAGTAGCCTT
This sequence comes from Eudemis profundana, assembly GCA_947034925.1. Classification (NCBI taxonomy): domain Eukaryota; kingdom Metazoa; phylum Arthropoda; class Insecta; order Lepidoptera; family Tortricidae; genus Eudemis; species Eudemis profundana. The sequence goes on along the minus strand of OX344808.1, from coordinate 17,540,968 downwards.
AACGGATGATCATAAAACAGCGAGAAGGAATTTTGCAAACGCTTATTTAGACTACGACTGGACTAACACTATATTTACAGACGAAAAAACATTTCGATCTTCTCAACACGGTCGCTTAACTTTGTGGCGTTACGATAACACCCGGTACACAGAAGATCACGTCGTGCCTAATCAGTTATCCGGTCGAATTTCAGCGAATATGTGGGCGTGGATGGGTATCGGAGGAGTAGGTGAGCTTGTCCATATTTCTTCTCGGCAAAACGCAATGAAGTATGTCGATCTATTAGAAGAATCTATGTTACCGACAGTGCGAACAGTTTACCCGCGTGAAGATGTGCCAGAATTTTCCTACGTTCATGACAACTGTCGAGTGCATACTGCCAGGGTAGTCTCAAATTGGTTTGATCTGCATAATGATGAAGTTACTTTGATTCCATGGCCGAGTAGATCCCTAGACCTCAACCCAATAGAAAATTTGTGGGGTTTGATGGTCCAAATGTGGGATAACAGAAACGAGAGAACAAAGGAAGCAATTGAGCAACATTGTAACGAAATTTGGGATTACTTGAGAGACAGCGACATTTGCAGTCGTCTAATAGGGTCAATGCGTGACCGATTACCTAGTGTGTGAACCATGGTGCACACACTAGGTTTTAGATACTGAATCTTATAATTTAAATTAGTTTTGTTAAAGATTAAATAAAGTTTTTTTCATTTCACAAATTTTATTACTCTTTTTACTTATATAGCTTGAAAGACCAACAATGGCAAATTTCTGTCCTTAAAATAGTTATAGGAATGACGTGATTGAAACCTGTAATCTAAAGTTTATGCTGGCACTTCACTTGGCCGTATTTGCCCAAACATGACTGCATTATTTTTGATTTTATATTCTAGAGAAATAAATGCGACTAATAGCTGAGCAAATTTAATACGGCCAAGTGAAGTGGCACCATTACGTTCGTAGAAAACTTCCTATACTTACCTACGTAATACAGATAAAGACAGTAACATCATCTCTTCTTTTTCATATACGAGCTTAGTCGATATTGTCCGATTTATTTAACAGTGCACTCAGTAAATGTCAGTGTCTAATCAAATGATAACAAGTTCGTTACCAAGGAAATAATTCTTCAAGCGAATTTCGACCTACTTGCATTTAAGGGGTTTAGCAAAATAAGCTTATGGTGGGTCATGATTCAGTTGGTTCGATTGTACATGTAATAAATTCATCAAGCGAACTCATTGAAAACTTTAATTCAATTGAACTTTGCCTATTAAATATTTATTTAGCAATCCGCAAACTTGGCGTGCGCTCGGCAAAGTTTGAGCAGCATTGTTCGGTCCTCGTCTTTTAAATAATAATGGATGTCTCGTGCATTATTATTTATTATAGAAGCACGTGGGGACGGGAATATAATAGTGTCGCTCGTTTTCAATACCAACGGTGTTGAATGAAAAGGACAAGACTCGTCGGATGGCATCATTCATGGTCACTGAAGGTCTTATTGAAGAATGTACTGGCTGATACGAATTACCTTACGCACGTATGGTATGGGTGCTTACGTTTTGGATTTTTATTCGTTTTTAGTGAGAGTCTTTTGCAAATTCACAAAAAATATTAAGTTGTTTGACAAACGACAATAAGTCATTGCTACCCGAAGCATTCATTGACAAAAATGTAATCTGAGTGTCAGAAATGACTTTAATAAGTATAACGTTGTTTATCCAACTTTTCACTTCGATTATAAATAATGCAAAATGACTGGATGTAAATAAAAGCTTGCAATACCATATGACACCAATATCAAAGCCGCACGCCCGAAAAACCCTAACAAAATCGACCTAAACACCTTCAGGCCACCGCAACCCTTCCAGATTCCTATCGCGAGGCGAAAATATCGTGATCTGTTTACCGCGGCCCAATTGGAGTGAAAAATTACATCCAAGACGGGAATTAAAAGGGCAGTGACCAGAAAATTGGCGACCAGCCCTTGGAGGAGTTATGTGCTTTGATTAATGTTATCAGGGCCGTTATCTCGGAGGACCCTTCAAATTGGGGGCAACGGGCAACCCTTTTTCTGGGTTATCTATGACTTTATATAGGTTGTTGTTTTTGAGATCGCTGGGAGTGATGGAAGGACGAAAATTTAGGTTTAATGGGTAGGTGGACAAAGGCACATCGTATAAGAGTTGAAATTAACCTCACAAGTTCATTAAGTATCTAGGAAACAAAAAGCTTATCGCCATCTGACGAATGTTTTGTAAAGGTGACTACGTGGATAAATGAGTCACTCGGGACTATTATCTCTTTTTTTATTCTACACATCCTGGTCTATTAGGTGTGAGATACTTTAACAAAAGGGTTTTATGGTTATTTTTTGTGTGTCATAACATTACAAGACTTGTAACTGGCAAAAATTACCACATTATTTATTTATTTAATCGTATGGCAGAATCACACGTCGAATACAGTTTATAAATTAAGTTTGAGATTCATTAGCCATTTTATGGCATCGAACAACATAATTTATATTTGCATTCAAGCCGGGTTTCCACTGCGAGCGGAGCGGACTCCGTAATGACTCCGTTTAACTTTCATCGCTGGCGAAGAGCTTGTATGCGGTTTACTGTTGCGAGTGCCACCAGCGATGAAAGTTAAACGGAGTCATTAATGAGTCCGCTCCGTTCGCGGTGGGAACCCGGCTTTACACTTACTATAGTAACTTGTTACTAGGTCCTTAAGACTGTGGGGAAAATGTTATGACACTAAATGATATACACGTTATACAAGAAAAACACGCAATACACGCAGCCGCAATAGGCGCATTATCAGAAGTCGAGTTGCGGAAAAGTAGCCCGCATAAACCGACAACTTTTATATAGAAAAAAGAACATATATGGCAGTTATGATGTTTAAACGTCTAGTGAGAGAGAACTAAACCTCAATACTATAGCCAGGCCTTAAGTCTAACACAAGTCTGGGCAAATGCCTTTGATCAGTCACATCGTACAGCGAAATCCTTAGTAATCCAGCGCGGTTCGATTGGCGTCGGATGCCAAACTAAGCCAATAGCACACCGACTGCCAAGACAGCCTAGGTTTACGCAAAATCTAGGCACTTCTAACCCTATCTTAAATGTAACGAATCGTAATACACGCATAATAAAGTCGAAATTGCAATAACCAAATCGATATGAGGCAGGGAAAATAAGAAATCTGACTGCCAATCGGCTTAATCTAAACTAAGCAAAAAGCAATTTTAAAGTCTGGTAATACGGTTTAGAATCGCTTAAGTGTGTGAATAACGTTTTCGTGTGAAGTTCAAAGTAGTGCTGACTGTGTTCTAGGCTTTAATTTTGTTTGTATAAGCTTTATTGCCTCTCGTCTGTGCTGTTTCTCTCTGTATTGAATTTGAGACATTCCTACATGTTTTCTGACGGAGGACCCTTTTATCGGAGTAATTAATGGGATGAAATAAAGCGACAAATTTATTCGGAAATAACGCTACGCATTAACGAATCTTCAAGGCGGTGATAGCGCGTTTCTAGAACCTTTTTGAAATTTAAGTAAATAGTACCTTTTGTTTGAGAACAAAGGCCGGATTCGAATCGGCTCTATCTTGCCGAGACAACGTGCTCATCACCACGTGAGAACTTAACAACCAAAAAATTAAAATTATAAAGAATTAAAATATTTCTAATAAGTATATTAACCATTGATTTCTGTATTGTTTTTGTATAACTACGGGTGCAATAAACCGTTTACATACATACATATCATATATTGGTTCGAATCTATTAACGAAAAATATACTAATAAATTTACATTTATTGACCGTGGCTTCCACAAGTTTTCCCCTTACATAGTGAAGGAACTGTAAATTAAAATGAATTATTTATCCTTTTCTAAGTACAGAGCTAGAGACATACTGTTAAATACACATTAACCTGTGCAGTATCGGTGATACAGGGTGACTGGTAATGGCACTATGAGAGCGAGTGTGCGAGTGAGTTGAAAGATATATTCAGTTGTTTGAATCGGACCTGAGCTAGTGAGCCGGTGAGGTAGACCAACTGATATAGCTCTTTGGAATCACTCACTCGCGAGAGTTACACATGTCTATAAAGGGCTTACCATGCTATAAAGAGGGTTACCAGAACTGTTTTGCCACCGAGCGCTACTAAGAAAGTGACTCTTACAATATTAGTAAAAAATAAAGACTTCGATAGAGGCATTTCTATTTTCCTTGTAACCACGCTAACAATTCTTAATTTCTTAATTGGGTACAAGAAAAAATAGAAATGCACATAGCCCATTTTTAACCTCTTCAAGAAAAGAAGAAAAGTTCTTAGTTCCTCGGAATGGTTGAAATTAACAATATTTGAGCATATTTGTAACATGAAAATCTGATTAACGTCTGAGAAAGATATGTGACAAAACAAGCCTGCCTAAAATTAGTAGCCACCTACAACATCTCGTTACCAGCTACTTGTTCTGAGTTTTTACCCCTGACATCCATAGTTCTCTCCCGTACCGTCCATTTCATCAAAATACGACCCTCTAACTTTGTAATACAGGCGCTGGTAACCGTATTTACAGGAAAAGTAACGCTCAACACCCATAGTTCACGCTAATACATGAAAATCAGACAAAATTGAACTTTAAGGGTTGGTGATAGAAGCGATAGTGAAAGCATAGTCGGGATAGCACTCATTAGTGTCTGTCTGGTGTTGGTCGCTACCTGCATTGTGAAAAATGGCGGATTTCTACTTTTTGCCGACAGGTGGGGTGATTAAGGGTGTTATGGTCCGCAGCAGCATCCTTTCCTTGGCAACTTCGTAGGTGAATTAGGTAACAGATAAGGCATTAATATCTTCGAGTTCAGTTTTTCACAGAAAATATGAAAAACATATCAACACATAAAATACGTTTAACTACACACATATCATAAACCCTCTATAAATGCGTTCAAAAACCCACACTCGTATTTTAATGCTTTTCGTTATGGAGTGCTATTCTGTTTCACGTATGCTAACAAAACTTTAAAAATCGTCTCTGTGGTAGAAAATACAAAGCCGAATAAAAATTTCGCCGGGTTAGGTTCAGAAGATATTCTACGGGTATAAAGGGTGGTTTTGGTTATATGAATTTAATGACGTATAAACCCCTGCCAATGAATTCGGGTAAATTACAGACACTATTGATGTAGGCATTTCCGTGTCTTCGGTATTTTATTCTAAAATCCCTATACATTAAAATTAATCCAACCGCAAGTGTTCAATAATTATGTTTAAGCCGTCATAGTGAGACGTTTAGTGTGGTGATTGGTGAATAATGTATAAATTTGTGTTTTTCCTGTCATTGTTTTATAGTGTTTCGACTGGTAAAGTTAAAATAGTCAGACGCGAAAATTGAAAAATTGTATGACTCGGGCAGCGATACCCAAGTCAACCAATTTCTTGACTATCGTTTCTGTGGGTTAATTGAACGTAGTAGTTATGCAATAACAATAACGATCCATTCCACATGCATTTTTTTTTGGATTATGGACTTTGTTTTTAAAGATAGAAGGCTGATACTTTGGTTTGTGGATTGGAACGTTATTGCACAACTACGTTCAATTGGAAGTGCGTCTGTGTTTGCCTAGAGAGCCGTTGGAGACGCAGGTTCGAATCCTGCCCGAGGCATTTTTTTTTTCAATTTTCGCTTCTTTTAAAAATATTTAGAATTCATTGGCAGACGTTAATGCCATCATAAAATAATTATATTGGTAATTTTTTTTTGTGTTTACGCTCTTTTTAAAATTTGATCTGGAGCACTTACTAGGTTTTGATATAGGGCAGCCAATTTGATATAGCGCCTTTCTACTTATGAGGGTTAATTTTTATTGTTACGCAACACATTGTCCTCATTATATAACTGTTATACTGTGTACCTAATCATTTAAATAAATAAAATCATTGTAACATATTTGTCATAAGTCAAATTTAAAATTACATATTATTTTCCTGCTAATAGTAAACCGTTTTTTTTTAACAGGTAAGCAAAAAACCATTCAACCGATTGCCGACGCAACACCGATTCCAGAGGTAATCCTTCAACGACTCTCTAATCTCTAGTTTTTCAGGACCTTCCAAGAAATTGGCTATTCATTGAAGGTGATATTAACATATTTGAAGCAAATTGTAGTTAAAAGTTGGAATACTTTGGTTTTTAATTGTATGACACCGCTCTGATAACATAGTTTTAAAGTTACTTATTTATCGATTTTGACCAATTTTTCAGAACCCGCCTACAATAAAAATAGAAAATTTGGACCAGTTTCAAATCTGGAAAAATATTAATCAAGATCCAAATGGAACATATAGTCGGATATCAGTAAGTACACTCCCAAACATTATCATACATTTATAGTACAATAAATAGGCGAGTGGCATCTGGGCTGCGATACAGGGCGGACGTGCTTTCGGATGCTCTCTGGGGCCCATTAACGTCTTTTAAAATCGGTCAGAACAATAGCGGCGCCAAAACAATAACCGGGCCCACCAGATGTCCGCAAACGCGCGACTCAAACCTTCACTGCGTGTTAACTACAAGCGCGAGTTATAATTATAACGCTAAAAGTGCCGGGTATTTTTGCGTCATTAGTCAAACGTGCAGTGCGTCTATATTATATGGGCTACCAATGTGAGGTAGAGTGTTGTTTTCTGTGTGTGTGATCCGGACCTCATACAACCACCAGTCCACAGTGCCCAGCTGGTGGCGAGAGGTGCCCACGCTCGTCAGTCCGCCTCAACGACATTGCAGCCAAATCCGGTGAGATCTTTCCATTGTAACTTTAATATTTGGCTCGCCCGATACACAGGCTAGGTCCGTAAGAAAGGCAATGCCAGGCTAGAACAAGAATTACGGTCTAGGCAATATCCAGAACCTAACACGTGATATAGAACCAAATCACAGCGCGATAGCCTCACTGATCACAGAAGCCATTAGCCAAAGCCTATCACACGCACGACAACACTGCGGCCTCGCATTCCTATAATATACGTCGCATTGAACCTAAGCCACGGCACACTTCTCCGCCACCGATAATTTAATTAACTACCGGTAGCCATAAATAGTAATTCTCAACAAAAACTACGTACCTCAAACCCGGTATTAAACATAACCCATACAAGTAATAATAACAAATAATAATTAATCAGTATCCCGCATGAGTCGCATGCCATAAGCCATAAATAGGCCACACGCGTCAACCACTCGTTTCTTCACCTTAATACATAGTCTAAAAATAACTAAAAAAAAAAACCTTAAAACCTAAACTTACCCAAAACAGTAAGAACAACACCGTCTTAAAACCCCTGCCTTTTTGTATCTATAGGCAACACAACATTGCAAGCTTCTAGCTTTCCAAAACTAGAAGTTAAGTAGAAAGTCAAAATCATTGTACAAACATAACAACGGGACCTTACGCGATTAAAACAGTTAAATATAGGACAGATATACTAGGACGTCTCGGAATCGAGAAGCCTTCGTACTATTTAATAGTCAATCATTCAATTGTTCACGTATACTTATCCGCAAATGAAAAGAGTTCTGTTTATGTCATTATAACTTGTACCTGACATAAGTCAATACCCCATAGTCAATAGTTCAACCTTAAAAAGCAGCTAATCTGTTTATCACTATAACCTTTAATACAAGTTATTCATATATTTTGTACCAAGCCGAAGCTGGGTGCCTTAACTAACGCTTTACCTAACGAGACGGGCAAAAACAGGTAAAAAACAAAAAAAAGGGCTCTCTTTTGTTTCTTTAGTGTGCTGCTGCGCGGACGAGGTCGCAGGGGCTAGGCACACACGTGCAGCCCCTCGATAGCAACTGGCCAATGACAGAAAAAAAAGGGAGAGGCCAGGGACTAGTGTCTTACGTAAGCCACGACGCGAAGTGCGAAACTGTTAACAATGGAAATATTGTCAATGCCTACAGATGGCAATTGCCCATATAGGGCTATAGCTGACCAGCTAAAAATCACGCGCGATATCGAACTGGATCATCACACGGTGAGGTAAATGCTAGCCAGTCTCATCACCGCCGAGACCAATGACAGTCGAATTCAACTGGCGGTCCATGACAGGTTTCAGATGATGGCTCTGGTGTCTTCAATGCGGCCTGATCCGCCGATCAAACAGGTGAATACAGCCAGTTCAAGGACGAGATGTGGGGCGGCGAAGTAATAATAATTATTAGCCGCTGCAAACTGTTTTATGGCTGACATTTGCGGGCACATGAAGCAACAGCAGTTACCGATTCATAAGGCCCCAATATACGAATATTACAAAATGGGCAATCTACATCTCTTTTACGAGGGCCATCACTACGACTACGAAAGTTCATTAGTTTGCCTGCTTAGACACACAGACCTGTCGGCCCGATAGCCCGACGCAAATGCACAGAAGCAGTTGCAGCTCAGCGGCTGCCCCTTAATGTTCAACCCTACAGCTGTCACGTAGCAACACGAGGTGCCAAGTTTCTTATAAAATTTTATACAAAAATACAAAATAGAGTGGAGAATGGCAAGACTCAAGTACAAGATGATCATTGCACCTTCCATGACCTACGGTTTAAATGTCATAGCTCTCACGAAGTAGTCAAGTCTCACGTAGTCAATAAATATGAGAGACATGTTCTCAACGAAATGATAGGTGTATCCTGAGACCCTCCTAAAAAAAAAAAAAAAAAATCTGATCTTAGATGGAAAAACATCAACAAAATCATAAAAGCTCGCAAGTTAACTATTAACGTACAGCCACATAACCAGACGCCCTCATCGTCATCTCTTGCATGCAGTCCTGAATTACAGGGATAACAGACGAAAAACAGGTCGTCGGCTTTTCACATGGAAGGCCTGATTGAATCACGACGTAACACATTTTACAAACGAAGCCAGTTGTACTGGAAATCCATTGCATACAACCGAGAGCCTATCAAGAAAAAAAGCAGAGTATTTATAAGCATGCTGAAACAGACACAAAACCGGACTCAGAGGTCGAAGAAGAAGCCAACAGGCAAGAAGAGACTACGCAGTGACGGAACTCGTCAATCCTTTCCATATATATTCACACAGTTATCTATTTATCTCCTTTGACTTCGATGCTAGTATTCTTAGTCGCCCCCTTTCCCCCCCAATCTCCATCCTGACTGCTCGAACCCTACACTCCCCTCCCGTATCTTTTTGGCTCACCGGTGTCTCGGACAGGAGGGACGGTTGATCATGCCGGAGCGGCAAGACGACGGCGAGGGAAACACGTGAGTGCTCGGGTGCGCCCCCCGCCATGGAACCCATAGATCCGGCCAGGGCCTGTTAAGTGTTCCTATACATCTCTGAACGACTATTGGTATCATGCCAGGGTGCCCGCCTGAGCAATCGCATTGAGCCTCGTCGCCCCTTCCTCTCTTGTGTGCTCAACGCCTCCGCGTCCTTGCAGCAGAACTGCTGGCTGGATGAGTCACCGGAACGGAACGGAACGGAACATTTATAGTACAATAAATAGGCTATTTAACAACTGTTTTCCATGATATTTTATAGAAAGATCTATCAATAATAGATATTTCTATACCACTTCACAAACCACTTCCATATCATAAAAACTCACCGATATACCTATAACAATGTTAAAATCACATTTTTAGACTTTTCCGAAAAACTTTTGATAGTGACGTCACACGGTTAAGCTTTGTATGAGGAAATCAAGAATTTGTCATTTGTTCTTAATTTGAACATTGTTTTTAACTAAGTTAAAGCACGAGTGTGTTTACCAGATTTCCGTGTAAAATTATTGTGTTTTTATTAATTTGCGATTTTGTACATTTATGTATAGAGTTATATTATAAAATATTTTTAAAAAACAATACCGATTAATCCTCCAACTTTGCCCACCGTTCGATCTTTGGGCATATATCATAGGTGCATTTTATGCCCATATTAAAGAATGGAGACCTTTGACTGTGATACGTTACATGTCTATTGTGTTACAGGATTTATCTACAGAGGCTGGGGTTACACAAAAGACTCCAGATACCTCGGATAGCCCCAAGTCGACCTCCCCAGGCTCCAAGTCGACCTCCCCTTCTTCTGAAGTCGATACCTCACTCTCATACAATCTGGGTAAGTTTAACGAATCATACTCGTAATTAATATAGACCTAACCTTTGGTAGGTTATCCTGAGGAAGCTGAGAGACAATGAAGAATATATTGTACAATGACATGCCCTCGTCAGACAAAGAATGAAGGAATTTGGTACTTTTGGTATCAAAATTCAAATCAATTACAGACGCTACCACTGAGTTCCATCATTCTATTTATGGAAGAGGTGGAACAAGCCATTATGTAGATGCGGTAAGGTAAGGGTTATTTACAGAAAAGATCCCTCTTGGTCAACGTATATCTGAAAGGACTCCTATTATCAAGATCATCTGTTTATATGTTTATTGTCTATCTATTGCCATTTGAAATATAAAGCTTTGATGTTTTCTTTAATATGATTAACACTGCGTTTCTACTGAACTACTGTACGACGCAACTAAGCGGTCGATAAGGAAAATCTTCCAAAAATTGTCCTCACTTACCTCTTAGCGTAGACATCCTTCTTGATTTATTTTTTGTGTGATTTTAGGTCCAACAGTGTGGATAAGCATAGGCGCAGTGATGACCGTGATTCTGTTCATTTACGTCATCTTATTGACTGCATCCATAATTTACCACAGAAGAAAGAGTAAGTGGATGAACATTTTACTTTTTAATGTCGTATTCAAAGAACTCAGAAGTCGGTTACCATCAGGTGACCTGAGCGCTCGTTTGCCTTTCCCATTAAATAAAAAAAAAAACTCTTCTGGTTTTTAAAACTATAAGAGTTATTGATTTCTAACCGATTCCCTATATCCACCACCCAATCATGTTTGGGTGTAGCATATCGTTACTGTGGATTTCTCAATCCGAGTTGGGACGACAGTGCCATGCATATGGGTTGTAAGGACGATGATGCTACATACGTCACCCAGGATGACGTCACAAAGGAGGAGACTGGTTGAAAAGTTGGAGACGGCAACGTTTCGGTGGCGTAGTTGGTAGCGCGCCGGTGTTGGCCCGGATAGCCGTAGGAGATGCAAGTTCGAATCCTGCCGAAGACATATAATTCTTAAATTTTTCTCTTCTAATAAAATATTTCGGTGTCCTAAAGTTTCATAGTCTTACCAAATTCAGTGTGGCTACACGATTAAAAATCTGATTCGCTGTAAAACCATACTTTTCAATCATTAATTTGTTGGTCGTGTTATTTTCAGTGCGTCACTTGGAATCAGCGATGGCAACAATGCGTTCGTGTCCGAGCGATAACAACCAACCACGATCATCATCATTAGTGATGGAAGACACAGCCCAGAAGGAAGCTATGGTCATAGCATTCAAAGAAAACGAAATAATGGAACGCATAAGCAGACGATCTGTTCTGAGGTTGCCATCAGAAATAATATACGATTGTAAGTACTTAAAGGTAAAAATATACTAAAATGGGAATATAATATTGAAGTCATTGAACTGCCCCAAAGGTTATCTGCTCTCCGGGCTATATGACCTGCTGTCACTTTAATCGTGCAATTATGCAAGCTATGTCTGTTACTTTGGTCTAGGCCTATGTCTAGAAACGCACGTCTGTGGCTGATAAATAAATAATTGGCTTACAACAAATAGTGTGAGGGTTCCAAGCAAAGCGAGAAAGTGCCCAGAAGACTAGCCGCTCTAGCACGCTGCTAGAGCTATTCATTGGCTCTTCTCCACCGCTCTGGTCGCCTGTCGCATCAATTAGCTGTACTTAAATATAAAAGTTAGGGAGGTCGCATACGGCAAATTTTTGTTGGTAGCGATGTTGTCGCGCATTTCGTGAAAGCGGGATCGCATCGATACAGTGTCCTCAGATCGTCTGCGGTGGATCAGGTACTTTAAACCGAGTTGACACAAGACTGTTTTTACAAGTTTCTATTTAAGTTGCAAGTGTTTATGTTAGTATTTTTGTGTGGGTCAAATTTTGGAAGCTAAATTAGAACCATTTCCTGACGTTCAATTGGACTCTAATTTGATATACCTACTTGCGTAACTTTAGAGACAATTTACTGTTTGGTGATGAAGTCGGAAGGTCATATGATCTCCGAAATCAAACAGATAAACTCAATTTCGGCACATTTGATTGTTTTTGACATGCAGTTTGTTGTTGGTACTGACAGAAATAAAGAAGTATTCCATGAAAACATCTACTTAGGTCGCTAAGTAAATACAAAAGTATTAAAAAGGTAGTGTCGATTACGTAAAATTTCCGTGGAATGGTACTAAAAAGCTTCTCTTGAAAATAATTTTAACAGAAACTTACTTTTCTCAAACATGGCATGAAATGTTGACATTACGTGTCATGATTTTTAAAATATATATTTATAAATTAGTAGTTGATTTGATCAAATTTAGAATTATACTGGCACTTCCGGTATTGTGTTCGCGCCCTGCCCCCCCATTTGCACAGACGGGGCGGTGTTGTTAAAAACCCATGACACAGAAGGAAGGGGGCATTCGGTTCACAACCTGCAGAGTGAATTATTAACCATCTAGGAGTTACTTAAGTTGTTAATTAAGTGTGTGAATTGTGTGTGGTAAAAATATACTCACAGTGAAAACTAGTGTTGAAGTTTTATTATATTACTTCAGAAGAGGGAATCTTACCCAAGAAGGATTAAAAATAAGGTACGTTTAAATATATATATATATTTTTTAAGTACGATAATTAAGAAATAAAATAAATCGCCCACGTAAAACACATCGATTACGATAAATTTCTAGTACAGTTCCGTATTTAGGCCTAATGAGAATTAGGAAGTAGTACAACCTATGCAATTTAGGTAACCTCCACAAAGGAACCGGCATAATAGTACTGACTAATTACCACCAACATTGATTCCCGACTTATACTATTTTTCTATCCCTATAAATCACTTGTAGTGTGCTCAAAAAAATTGCCTTTGTTCCGTTTACAATTATTTTATACATCTTGGTAATATTTATGGAAATGTGTTGGAAAATGATACAATTCCGATGAAGTAATTTTTTTTTGCCTTACCGGTTTATAGCTGTTACTTTAGTGTTTTCTTGTGGTTCTTATTTTAATAACAGTTGAAGATTATTCGCGTATTCTTTTCCTTTCCAAACTTACATATGTTACTTTTAAAAAAAAAGTATGTCACTCACACTGGTATTCCGTGTAGATAGATGACACTGCTTAACAATGACCTGTACCGACTATAATACTAAAGTGCACGTATAAAACTACTACCAAGCAAATTGCGTTTATTCTAATCATTTCGAATATTTGAAATAGATTTAAATTTATCCACATGCTTATTCGCAGTTCATTAAGATTTTTATAGTGCGTAGGGTAGTTACCTGACAGCTCAATTTCCTACTTTGTGAAATGTCAAAACGTTTAGTTTAATTTACTGAATACTTAAATGGTCTTCTGGTTTTCAATAAGTGATATTTTGAAAATCGTCGAAGTTGTTCGTTTTCACAAATTTTTGGAAATTATATTTGTTGATATTGTAAATCAATGTATGACGACTGTCTATACGTTTTTATTACAAACCTGTGATTCTTCTGCCAGTGATTGTTATAATCGTGTTTTTACGTTCAAACGATAATACCCCTGTTGTAGTCTATAGACATATAGTATATACATTTTATTTTTATTAGTACATTAACTCGTGTGTTTATCTTACCAATACCGATGGTAAGTTAGTTTTCTGATTCCCGATGGATAATTGTACTATTAATCGCTAAACGCTACCTTAATCGTATTTATTCATGTGCATTAACTACCTACTGATTTAATTGCAATCTCACCTCAAAGCGGTAAGCTACTGTTTCTAATTTTTATTGTTATATCATATTGCACTAATGATTCAATTACAGTAGCACTTCGAGATGGTAAGCGATTTTTTTTTTGTTGACCTTGGGAACTTCATTTCATGACCACGATATGTATGTTTGCTGAGTTGTTCGGACGGAAGGTTTCCGCTAGATACTTGAGTGGATATGTTTTCCACTGGATACTTGAGTTGATATGTTTTCCACTGGATACTTGAGTGGATATGTTTTCCGCTGGATACTTGAGTGGATATGTTTTCCGCTGGATATTTGAGTGGATATGTTTTCCGCTAGATACTTTAGTGGATATGTTTATCGCTAGATAACTGATTTTATATATGTTTTTCCGCTGAACACTCAAGCAGGATACATATCTGCATCAGATCTATTATTTTAAATCAAACAATTAATCCCCATACTCTGGGCACGATATATAGTTTATTGAATTATTGAGTGGATGATTACCGATGTATACTGCGGAAATCTTTATAATTGCGTCATATTTCTATAGTGATTTTAGATATTTAGTGAGAGTCAAGTGCTTGCTAGATTTCATGAGGGTTATGGTTACCCACTGGTTAACTGTAATAATAATAAGGCGTTTTTATTTTTAGTTTCCCCAATGGTTCTTTATTTGGTATATATTAGAAGATTTAACAAGAATGAAATGACTAAAGTGTATACAGCAGTTATTTATTTAAACAAGTACGGCCTAGATGTGATACTTTCAAGGAATATAATATCATTACAGTTCTCGGCTTGACACGCGATGGGCAATGATAGCGAAGACGGCACGCCGCCAGGAACACCGCCCGGTATGAGCCGTAGACGGAAGCGATCGAAGAGGAGGAGGAGACACAGGAGTCCGTCTTCTTCATCGACCTCTTCTGAGTCTGACTGCGTGCGACGGAAGCATCGCAAAACCTCGAAAAGCCTGTCGGCAAAGGACGTATTGAACCTATTGCTCGCCTGGAAGAAGGAAAACAGTAAGACTCCGAGCTTAAGTAACAACAATATGAATAATGTGGTTCCCGAGTTCGATCCATCCAACAGGGCTCAAACCATTGATTGTTGGCTACGAAAAGTCAATGAGTGCTCCCAAATTTATGGTTGGGATGAAAAGCAAATAATCCACTTTTCCCTTCAAAAGCTTACGGGCCTAGCAAAAAAATGGTTTGAGGCCTTGCCCACTGTCGTTTACAGCTGGGATGAATGGCAAAACAAACTTAAAAAGGCGTTTCCTAGCGAGGAAAACTATGGACGCCTTTTAGAAGAAATGTTACGACGAACTTCGCGTAGTGAAGAACATTTACGTGATTACTTTTATGATAAGCTAAGTCTACTTACTCGTTGTGAGATCCATGGCAAAAAGGCTGTTGAATGTATTATTTATGGCATCACAGATAAATCAATCAGGAACGGAGCACAGGCACTGAATTGCTCCGAGCCTGAAGACTTGCTCAACTATTTAGTCTCTCAAAAGCCTCAGCTGTTTGTACAGTCTGGTACTAGTAAACTCCGGGATCGTTCAGCATACAGGGATGTCACAACAAGTAATACCAGTACGGCTACGAGTTCGGTTACCTGCTATAACTGTCGTTCTAAAGGTCACCCTTTCTTCAAGTGCCCCAAACCAATACTGAAATGTAAACGATGCAATAGAATCGGACACGACAATGATAGTTGTAGGTTAGAGCCCTTCAAGAATACCCCCTCGACTAACACAAATAACGCTGATAGTGCTAATGAAAAGAAAACGTTGAAAATTGATATCACTGCTAAAGCAAACGATAAATTTTATAAGAATGTAGCCATTGACGACCACAATTTTGTAGGTTACGTAGATTTTGGCAGTGAATGTACCCTCTTACGGAAGAGTGACGCGGAAGTTCTAGAGCTAACAAAGAATTTTGATGCTGTCCCAGTAGTTAAGGGATTTGGGCAGTCTACTGTCGTCCCTTTGTATAAATCACTGATTAATGTGAAAGTCGACGAGGTTGATTCAACGATTGAGGCTTTAATAATAGACGATGAATTCATGCCAACAGCTTTGATTATCGGTCAGAATTTTACGGAACTCCCATTCGTCACTGTACTCAAGGACAATCAGAGACTAATGTTTTATAAGTGTCCGAGCGACAACCCCTTTGATGGCGAGGATAATTCTTTGAAGTTGCATGTTACCCATTCCATTGAAATCTCCAAAACCTCGACCGTGCCGGTTCACGTAGAATCAAACTTCACTGGCGATATCTTCATAGAAGGTTATACCACCTTAGAACCTGGTAAAGAATACCGTTTGATGCAGGGCGCTTACCATCTTAACGATGGCAAAGGTGAAGTGGTTGTTTCGAACTTATCACAAAACAGTGTCAAGTTCGACACAAACACAGTTATTGCCAGGTCCATTCCTTTTACCGAGCGGGCGGCCTGCCAAATAAATAGGATCACCACCGATATTGCTCAATTGGAACCTCTAAATAAATCTGACATTAAAATTGGTCCAGGACTGACAGACGCACAAACTGACAGACTTTACTCATTGCTACAGAATTACCGCGATTGTTTTGCTACTAAACTGAGTGAGATCGGCTGTGTTGCCGATATAGAAATGAAGTTGGAACTAACGGATAATAAACCAATAGTATACCGACCGTACCGCCTATCTCACTCTGAGCGGGAGCAAGTAAGAGAGACAATCAGTGAGCTATTGGAGAACGATATAATCCAAGAGTCTAATTCTAATTATGCAAGCCCTATTCTTATGGTTAGAAAGAAGACTGGCGAACAGAGGCTCTGTGTTGATTTTAGGGCTTTAAATAATAAGACAATTAAGGATCGTTTTCCCTTGCCTGTAATAGATGACCAAATATCAAATCTTAGTGGTAACAGCTTCTTCACCACACTTGATCTAGCCTCCGGCTATTATCAAGTTCCGATGGCCGAGGATAGTCAACATCTCACTGGTTTTGTTACTCCAGACGGACATTACCAGTTCAAACGAATGCCCTTTGGACTGGCTAATGCGCCAGCTGTTTTCCAGAGGATGATAAACAAAATTTTGGGGAACAGGAGATTTGAATATGCCTTGGCGTATCTAGATGATGTCCTCATTCCGTCTCGATGTGTCGAAGAAATGTTTGAACGCTTGGAGGAAATACTAGCACTCTTCAGGCAATATGGCTTAACACTAAAGCTCTCAAAATGTCGTTTCTTCGATACTCGTGTAAATTACCTTGGTTATGACATATCATCTGAGGGTATACAACCAGGAGAGACTAAAATATTAGCTGTGAAAGAGTTTCCCACGCCAAGTAACGTGCACGAGGTCCGCCAGTTCCTCGGTCTGACCGGCTATTTCCGGAAGTTCATCAGAGGTTATGGCGAGATTGCTCGTCCACTGACCATGTTGCTAAGAAAAGATTTTGCATGGCAGTGGTCCGATCAAGCACAACAAGCTTTCTGCAAATTGAAGGAAATGCTTGTCAGTCGACCGGTGTTGGCACTCTATGACCCTAAGTTGGAGACTGAGCTGCACACTGACGCCAGTTCTCTGGGTGTAGGAGGAATTTTGATGCAGTGGCAAAGAGATACCCGCGTTCTGAAGCCTGTCGCTTATTTCAGCCGACAGACCACTCAGGAAGAGCGACACCTGCACTCATATGAATTAGAGACACTGGCCGTCATATCCTCACTAAAAAAATTTAGGGTTTATCTCCTGGGTATCCACTTTAAAGTTTATACAGACTGCGCTGCACTTAGAACTACGCTGACTAAAAGAGACCTCATTCCGCGGATAGCCAGGTGGTGGCTGCAAATAAGCGAATACACTTTTGACATTGAATATCGCCCAGGAGTGCAAATGTCGCATGTAGACGCATTAAGTCGCAACACCAATCTATCCGCGGAGGCCGAGGATAATCCTTCTGTTAACATATACAATATAACCAAAGAAAATTGGTTGTTATCTTTGCAAATTGCTGACCCGGATATCGCCCGCATACATAAAATTCTTCAGCCCGGAGATGACCAAGAATGTAAGGACGTTCGTAAAAATTATATCGTCAAGAATCATGCCGTTTATAGAAAAGTAGACGATCGTTTATTGCTGGTAATCCCGCGTAGCGCGAGGTGGCAGATATGTCGTGCTAATCACGACGACATCGGCCACCTGGGCTACGCTAAAACTCTCGAGAAAATCAAAAACCAATATTGGTTTCCGAAATTGCGCAAATTTGTAAAGAAATACGTTTCAGCGTGTATAGAATGTGCTTATAACAAAGATTCAGCCCCAAAACAAAAAGCCGGGCACTTGTATCCCATCGAAAAGGTCCCTGTGCCGTTTCATACTGTCCATATGGATCATCTTGGGCCATTTGTAAAGAGTAAAGGTGGAAAGTCCTATATACTTACCGTAGTTGACGCTTTCACTAAATATGTATTCATCAGAGCTGTAAAAGATGTCAAAACATCAACTACAGTTAAAACTTTAAATTCAATATTCTACGACTTCAGTCCGCCATCTAGGATTATTTCTGATCGCGGTAGCTCGTTCACATCAGCTGCATTTAAAACATTTTGCAGTGAACATGGCATAAAGCACGTTCTCAACGCAGTCGCTTGCCCCAGAGCTAATGGCCAGGCTGAAAGATTTAATCAAACAATTCTTAATTCATTAGCTGCACAGAATTCCTTTGGCCAAGAGCGGGACTGGGACAAGCGTCTGGGTAAGATCCAGTGGGGCATTAACAACACTATTAATGCATCCACACAAAGAACTCCTTCGGAGGCATTGTTCGGGTTTAAAATGCACGACAGTTTGGCAAATAAGCTTAATATCTCAAATGACGCAACCAGTTCAGACTTAAATGAAATTAGACAAGGTATTAGCAACAATATTGAGAAGGAACAAACAAAAATGAAGTTAAGGCACGACAAAGATAGAGTCCCTGCCACTAAATATAACGTCGGTGATTTAGTTAAGATTTCACGGAATAATTTTGATAACTGCGGAAAGAGCACAAAATTACTGTCCAAATTTATAGGGCCTTACAAAATCACCGAAGTTCTAGGCAACGACCGCTATAGAATAACAGATGTCCCCGGTTTTATTAAAAGAGGTAAACTATATACAACTGTGATAGCGGCCGACAGAATTAGACCGTGGATACACATCAAAACTCTTGCACTGCACAATAGTGATGCCAGCAGTAGCAGTAGTAGTGATGACAGTGATTAGATTTATGTAAAGAATTGATTTAAGTAATGATAATTAACAATAATGATAACATATATATAGTTATATTGTGTAATATACAGAAAATAGTGTGTAATATATGTGAAGTAATGTTTAAATCGATTGTGGCAGTATAGTACATGAATGTATTTTCATTGAAATTAAAAATACATTGCTTTTATGCTAGTAATGTCTACCGAATGTCATGATTTTGTTATGTATAGCTTGTAATTTTGGTTGTCGTGCGTCAGGAGTCTGCACGATACTGGATGGCCGAATGTCATGATTTTTAAAATATATATTTATAAATTAGTAGTTGATTTGATCAAATTTAGAATTATACTGGCACTTCCGGTATTGTGTTCGCGCTCTGCCCCCCCATTTGCACAGACGGGGCGGTGTTGTTAAAAACCCATGACACAGAAGGAAGGGGGCATTCGGTTCACAACCTGCAGAGTGAATTATTAACCATCTAGGAGTTACTTAAGTTGTTAATTAAGTGTGTGAATTGTGTGTGGTAAAAATATACTCACAGTGAAAACTAGTGTTGAAGTTTTATTATATTATACGTGCCTAAAAATAGGCCGCAAAGTACCTCGTTTCCGGTGCGGCTTGACACTTGGCACGTAATGGAATTTCATACTTACATTGCCAGCCTAGGCCGGCAATATATATTTTTTTAATTTCCATTCCACATTTATTTGGGCCACAGCATCACGGCATTCAGCCATTAAGAAAACAATGTTTGCTATATTTTGCAGTTTTATTTATTTCAAATTGACATGAACATAACAAATTACACATTATAAACAATTTCCAATTATTATAAATTGCAAACTAAACCACAAGAATACACATTTAAAATATTTCATCTAAATATTCGCGGTAAAAATGTAAACTGAAACAGCTTTTGGTTGTATATGGTTTCCGAACGTGACGTGACATTTGCATTGTCTATTCAATTCAATTCAATTCAATCATTTATTCATAAAAAAACATTTTTATACGTCAATTACATTTAAAAAATAATGGATTATATAACATGATTAAAATCTTAAATTATTATATCTATGAATATAATATGTCACTAACGTCACTTTCTGATAGAAAGTTTCTGTTATAAAGTAATATTTAGGGTAAGTAAGGATATTAGTAAGTTTATTTATTTCATTGCATATTTGAGAAAAGCACTATACATACCTCGGCGCGAAATGGGGTTGCCGGCCTCGTAACTATATGTACTCGGCCAGCAACCCCTAACTTCCCGGCCTCTGCAGTAATGTACTATTTCCCAAACATGTAATGGAATTTGACATTACGTGCCTTATAATAGGCCGCAAAGTAGGTACCTACCTACCTTGTTTGTTTCCGATGCCGCTTGACACTTGGCAGTTAATGGAATTTCATACAACATTGCCGGCCTAGGCCTGCAATGTGTTTTTTTTTTTAATTTCCATTCCACATTTATTTGGGACACGGCATCACGGCGTTCAGCCATTAAAAAAATAATAAACTATGTTTATTATATTTTGCAGTTTTATTGTGATCATCGAAATGAACAATGAACATAACAAATAACACAATATAAACAATTTTCAATAATTTTAAATTTTATTTTATTTTTATTGCAAACTTAACTATAAGAATACACATTTAAAATATTTCATGCAGTAAAAATTTATACTGAAACAGTTTTCGGAACGGAAATTGAACATTTTTCATTCTGTAATTCTATTTTTTGTCTACTTTACTTTTAGTGTGTCTAGAAAATAAATTTTGTTTTTAATTTATTTCATTGCATATTTGAGAAAAGCACTACTTATATATATCTCGGCGTGAAATGGCGTTGCCAGCCACATAACTATATGTACTCACTTCCCGGACTCTGTAGTAATGTATGTACTATTAATTTGTGAGTTTCTTTACAGATGTCTACACTCATCGCGTTGCTTTGGGTACATTTGGTAAAGAACAGCAGACTCACTGTAAAACAGCAGCCAGGAGACATTATCATACCTAATCATTTTATTAAGAAAGACTCCACTTTTGTAGTTATTCACTCAACAGATATCGAAGAGGTCCTTGTTTCAACGTTTCTACATTATCGAGTTTACGAAAGCTATTTTTAGGGTTCCGTACCAAAATGGTAAAAAGGAACCCTTATCGTGCGTCTCTGTCCGTCTATCACAGTCAGATATCTCGAGAATTGAAATTTGCTATCGATTTGAAATTTGGTATAGTTTTAAAAGTCGCTTACCCGGGCCTACTAGATATAAAAAAAAATCTGATACCTTTTTTACTTTTTTTTAAAAGGGGGCCGGAATGGGCGGTCGAAAATTTTAAGTTGTGCAAATGAAAGGGCTTAATTTGTAGATTCCAAAACCATTTTTTTTCTTGATCATGTATTTTTTGATTTAGGACGATTCCCTACTATTATCGTCAAAGTTATTGAACAGAAAAATACCATGAATAATAATTACCAGCTCCTACTAAACTAAACTAACCGCCATACCGTTTTCTTGAACTATTCACGTATCTACGAGTTTGTACGGAACCCTCGGTGCGCGAGTCCGACTCGCACTTGACCTTGACTTAGGAGCTCCCGATAGTAAGGTCCATTAAATGCCTATTTACTCGTGTCTTGAAGAGTCCTAAGTTATCTTTCAAGTAAATCGCTTGCGAATAATTCTAAATTCTTAACGCATCTTCTCATCTTAATTTTCTATTGATTTAAGACATTTAAGTTGTGCTTAATCGGTTTTCGAATGGGTATTATGGATACCTAGAATTGAAAATGCAAGCCTAATAGGGTTTATCAGACTAAGTCACATTGTATTTTTAGTGTACAATAAATATTACGTTTTAAATGTATTTACCTACACTTCAACTGTATTATCCTGTTCGCACATGTGTCACCGTGTTATCACCACAATGGGGGCGATGGGCAGCGTAAGGCCACTAGTTCACACATACATTAAGGAAAGTTTGAGCCACTTCAACCAATCCCGCTGGTCAATCAGCGTCAAAAAAAGCCCAAGTGACAAATGCAAGTGCGTGTTATATAGAAACCGGGGAATTGTCTTCAAAGAATAACCCAAAATGGTTTCTATTGTAACAAGAAACCATTTTGGGTTATTCTTTGAAGACAGTTCGCCTGGCCACAAATATTCCGAAGATTCCTCACTAGAATGCCATTTTTGGTTAACTTAGGTCGATTCCTAAGGTCTGGCGCGGATTTAATATGAAATTAACTATTTTTATGAGAAGAGAAATATAGAAAAATTATATGTCTCGGGCAGGATTCGAACCTGCATCACCTACGGCTATTCGGGCCAACACAGGCGCGCTACAACTACGCCACCGAAACGTTACGCTAAATAACGGACTAATTGGGTTTTTTAGTCATCATGAATTGGGCATGATGACTAAAAAACCCAATTAGTCCGTCATTTAGATTATTCAATAATATTGTACACGTATTTTTTCTGTTTTTTTGACAAAGACAAAGTTAGAATGATACAGTGCTTTTTAAGTTCCGCGTGATGTCACTCCATGGTATAATTTCACGTAGGCGTGACATCATATGACCCTACGCCGCAACTTTGACGGTCTTCGTCTTTGTCAATTTTGATTAATTTAATTTGATAACGCATAATAAACGGACGGACTAAATAGAATGTTATTTCCTTAACCCAGGCATCATTCCTATTATACAGACGATGGCACCTTTCGAGCCTTATTACACTGGCGAGTAGCGAGCGTGTTTTTAACAGAGTTAAGAAGAAGCAGGAGGTCCTGGGTTCGAATCCCGGCGAATGAGCACGAATATTTGTTCCTGAGTCATGGATGTTTTCTATGTATTTAAGTATTTGTATCTATTTATTAAATATATCGTCGTCTAGTATCCATAACACAAGCCTTATTGAGCTTACTATGGAGTATGGGGCTAGTTCGATTTTGTGTAAGATTGTAATATTATTTATTTATTCGCAGGTATAGTCGCAACAATACCTATTTTTAGCGAACTAGAGTAGAGCGCCGTGACGAAGTACTAAACTTGTAAGTGCGCCAAGGGCTGAAAGGGATTGGGAGCCCCTGGCATATACAGAATGTTTTTCAAGTTTGTTCATTTGCATATTTTTTGCAAGTTTGTTTGCCTGACATCATTTTTGTTACCTTGAAGACTGTTGGTATAAGGGGCCCAGAAGGTAATATTTGTGTGTCACCTTGCGTCCCTTAAAGCGGAAATAGAAGCCCCGCGCAGTGACTTGCTCACAGGTCTTTGTGTCCACAAACAAGGTTAGGTTAAGTTTTCATCATCATCATGACCATCACCGTCATCACCATCATCATCCTCACCACTATCATCAATACCATCAGCATTATCATCATGTCTCGGCCAAATAAACGGTGTCCGGCTTGTCCGGCTTTTTTTTGTCGTACCTATTAATAATGAGACACAAAATCCTCAATAATGTAGGGTGTCCGTCCGGCCTTTTTACCCAAACGTCCGGCCAAACTGGCTGGTCTGTCCGGCTATTAGGTTTGGCGACCTGGCAACCCTAGCCGCGACTGATATTTGTATACAAAGAAAAACGCTCGCAACTCGCTAAGTGTGATAAGGCTCGTACTGTATCCCACCAATCACCATGCATTTCGCACAAAGCCAATTAGGCTTAGGGTTTGCTCCCGGGAAATACCGGAACCGAAAGTACCGGGATTTCCCGGGATTTTCAGTCGAGCAAAGAACCGGGACGTCAAAATAAAAATCCCGGTACTTTCGGGACTTTCGGGAAACACATTAGAGGAGCATTTTTAATTAATTTTCGCGAACAAAAGACGTATAATTTGAAACGAACAAGAGCGTTGCTCATTTTTAACCAAACACGGCTAGCAGCCGTGGTCACGGCGATCGGCGGCGGCTCACTCACCCCCGCCAGCCCCGCGGGTCCGCAACCCCGTGCCGCGCAGGTAGACCAGGTAGTCATTCAGTCATCGCTTTTCGATCGTCGAAGACCTTGATAGTCATTAATGCTTATCTAAATATATAAAAGAAGAAACTGACTGACTGACTGACATATCAACGCACAGCCCAAACCGCTGGTCCTAGGAATTCCAAATTTAGCATGTAGGTTCCTTATAAGGTCTAGGGGTGCACTAAGAAAGTATTTTTCAAAATTCACCCTCTAAGGGGTTCAAAGTTTATATGGAGAGTCTACGATTTTGGAAGTAAGAGGTTTGAAACCTCATGTTTAGACTTTTTATTAGATTACAAGAAAAGTGATTTCACCGTTTTTCGAAATTCATTCTCTAAGGGGTTTTAATGGGGGTTGAAAGTTTATATATAAACGCACAGGCCAAACCGCTGGTTCTAGAAATTTCAAATCTGGCACGTAGGATCCTAATAAGGTCAAGAGGTGCACTAAGAGAGGATTTTTCAAAATTCACCTCCTAAGGGGTTAAACAGTTGTATGGAGTCTACGATTTTTGAAGTAAGAGGATTGAAACTTCATGACTCTTCATTAAAATAAATGAAAAGTAATTTCACCTTTTTTTTTTATTTGGATAAATTAAAAAAAAAGGTGTTTTAAGTAGTTTAAACGGGGGTTGAAAGTTTGTATTGGGACTCTACGATCTTTTTAAGTAAGATGTTTGAAATATCATGTTTATACTCTTAATTACAATACCGTCACTGTTTTTATTTCATCCCTAGGCGGGGTTAAGAGACGTGATTGCTTAGGGGGGACTCCCTCGCGCACGGCCACTTTAACGTGCCTTAGGTAACAATGTATAGGCGTACTACTATTAGCCTGCGGTAAAATATGTGCATCTGTAACCACTAACCACTCACATAAGTCAAAATCATAAGTTTTACCGCCGATCCAGGTAACTTCAAATTCGGCACACGATATTCAAATTTAACACGGACGAAGTCGCGAGCAAAAGCTAGTTATATTATTGGACTATGTATTGTGGCTTACTGCTATCGGATTTTTGATTTGCGTGCAACTGGACTATTTTAAAATGCACTATGTCAACTACTGTCCTGGAGAGCGTACTCTATGTATTAAAACCACGTGTTATATTAAATTGTATATTTTAACTTTTAACGTTCGAAAATCTTCACACTAAAATTATACTTAAATGAGAAAGTTTGTGAAGATGTTTAGATGTTTGTTACTAAATAACGGAGTAACAACCGGATGGATCAAGCTGAAATTTGGCATGTAAGTAGAACAAGTCCTGGATTGAAACAAAGGACTTTTGATTTAGAAATTGAATTATATAGCAAATATATCAATAAAAGTAGTTTAGCTGCGAAGTGTAGTCGTTTTATTAAAAAACGTACTAAAACTCCAACGAAATCTCATCTGACTAAAGCATCGAGTATCGACCGACAAAGTTATAGAAGACCTGTCCCGAAAGTACCGAAAATCCCGGGAAATCCCGGTTCCATTATAGCCCAGTACCGAAAATCCCGGTACTCCGGAATGGTACCGGTACTGCATACCCTAATTAGGCTTCAGAGGAAGGAAGGAATATATTTGTGTGCCAATTTTAACAATACATCATATGAATCATTTGATGAATTTATTACTTGATTTGATTCATTAAGCAAAATTAGTCGTATCGGGTGTGTCCCGCGCAGAACTAGGCATGTTTAAAAGTGTTTTTGTATTGATGTTTGTTTCTGCTGCTGCTCTTATAAACCAAGGTAAGAATCAATACTATGATAATTCGGAAAAACACCCTATTTTTCTGTAACTTTAGATTCATTTGTACATTTGTAGTTATTCCATAACCAGCATTTACCCGCGGCTTCGCCCGCGTTATTTCCCGTTATCATCCCAAGGGAACTCTTTACCGGGATATACTCGTACAGTATCCTATGTTTCAATCCAGGATATGGACTACCTGTATGCCAAATTTTAGTAACAAACATCCAAATATCCAAACATCTTCGCAAACTTTAAATTTTATAACATTAGTGTGATGTGATGTGATAAAGTTAGCTAATCAGGGTTAGATCCCCGGTAAGAACCAATATTTATTTAATCGTTTAATCCAAGGGCCTTAAAATAAATAGCCGGACGTAGCATCGCTAACAAAGAACTGCTTGCTCCTTTAGTAAGCCAGTTGCTTAACACTGGTTGGTCAGGTCGATGTGCGCGTGCTGCGGGTAGTAGGAAAAAACTAGTTGATGTGTGCGCGCGGCTCGTAAGTGAGCGTTTTCCAAAAAAAATTGTTTCCATAAAAAAGTGTCCCAATTTTTTTTTCCATTACGTCACCATTTTGCATAGTGTTTGTATGAACGTGACGTAGTGGAAAGACAAAAATCCCATACAAATTTTGGGACACTTTTTTTACGTATAAGGTTCGAATGTACTAACGATTCTGAGCCAGAAAAAACTCAAAAGTCCACATTTTGAGAAAGTAGCTACCCCGGTATTTTTTTTGGAAAACGCTCAAGTACAAGCAGCTGGCTTACTAGAAATCAGTTCTCCGTTGGCGATGCTACGTCCGGCTATTTGTTTTAAGGCCCTTAATTGGTGGCATCTGGCAAGCATTCTATACCAGTCAAGCATTTAATACGTTTTTGGGTGATTCGAATGTTGCGATAAGTTATTTAAGTATTGTTGGTATTCGTTTTTGAATGTTTTAATTTTTTTTGTTTTTATATTTAACCATATACCTACGTAGGTTTACAGTATCATCCTCTAGTATTCACTCATTCTCTTTGACAAAATTTCGCTTATACCAAGATATTTGGGTAGACTGACTGTCCACTGATATTTTTATATATTTATTTATTATACTTGTCATTCCTAAAATGAATAATGTATAATTTCGCCTTTGTACACATAGACTGTTCTAAAACTAACTTAATATTATTCTAAAATGTGTAATAAACTGCCTGGGTCACACAGTTTTTAGTATGGGTTAGTGTTCTAGATATTTTCTGTGGACATCACCAGTATTAATAGGGTTTCATTTTCTTGCTGGACCCTTGTAGGCTGAACATACTATGTGAGTAGTACTACTAGACCAATATAACGATATGTACGCCCTTAACTATTGTGAAGTCCACAGAAAAGGCGCTCATTTTTCCATAAGTGTATGACCCGCCTACATATTTAGATGGATTGGTTCCAGCGGATTATTATGAAATAGATTATGCAGGCGTGCATCATAATGAAAAAAACTCTGCACACGTCATAACAATAAAAGACAAGTCATGTAGTAACAACTTAGTGCTGCACGAGGACAGGTCCTGGCTCCTGGTACAGGCAGATATCCGAATCGACGCAGTACAATGCTCGCTGGATGAAAATCACAAAAAACGTAATAAGTGAGTAATCTTTCTATTTATAATATGAATCAATAAATATGACTGCGACATATAGTCAGATTCGATAGAAATGAACAAAAAGGTAAACTAATATGGGTGACTGACAATTACGTCTATTGTCTATGGATTTACTGTGAAATAGTGATGGGAAAAGTATAACATTAATTAATCAACCCATTTGACATTCGTGAAATCATTATTAACTACAACTAAGTGAGAAGAATATAAAATATATCGTACTATTATTAATCAGATACTTTTATCATCATTTAATATTTTGTAATAATGAAAAGCTAGGTCCTATGGGAACTACGGATATTTTAGATCAGTGATTGACTCAGTGAGTGACCGTCAGGGGTCCACGGGAGACTCTCAACGGGGTCTACGTTAGCGTATAAAAGAAATGGGGGTTAACAAGTTATAAGTGGGGATCCACGAAAACGTTGGCTTGGATTTACGTAGCAATTTAGGCAATGCAGATATTTTGCTAGTTCGATTTGTGTAAGATTGTCCCCTAATATTTATTTATTTTATTTATTATTTATTATTTACTATTCAAAATAATTAAGTGGGAAAAAGTCCAAAAATGAGAAAGCCAAGTCATATTTCAAACAAAATCAGAAGACCAGACCAATGCACGATATCTGTAATAAAACGTTTAAGCGTTTATTTAATTTTTGTCACTTCTTGTCGGTTATGGTTATTTTTTAATGGCCACAGATAGCTATGGCCTTTTACCAGACGACGATGAAGCAAAAAGGAGGATTATAGCACCGTATCAATTGCGGGTAGTTCGGAAAACCCGCGCGGCTAAATGTTGACACCTGCCTCGCCAGTCCCTTCGCGATCATGGACGTTACGGCACGTCCGAAACGTCGAGATAATATCCTTGATTTTACCAAGCTCACATAAATTGTCACTTCTTTTGGAACAAAATCTATACTTAAAAAATAAACTTTACGAAATACTTATCAATATCAAAATGTCATTGTTAATAAAAGATAATACATTTTTAAAGAACGGACATTCCCATCACTACGAATTCAAAGACAATATACATTTCTACATTTTAGATGAGTAAAAAAATTTGACACAGTCAAATAGTATAACTAAGTTTGTTTTTACTGAAATATGAATAATTAATAGATATTTTAACTAAAAATCAATGAAAATACCAGGCTTATGTATATAAATTGTTGATAAGACTATGTTCGTTCTTAAAAAATGCGTGATTACGGAGTAATGAAGGTAAATCCGTTTGTTTACGTTTTTGTTCATTTCTATCGAATCTGACTATATGTCGCACGCGACACAGAGGCTATGGGAACACGCAACTATCAATCGCTCATGCCCAAAATACCGCATTCACAAAATGCCAGATTTTTCAAAATACTTGACTCTCGATTTTTCATTCCTGTCTTACCACATTCCCGTTACAATAGATTATAAAACCTTATCTTAGGTTACGCAAGGATCTAAATGATTTGGTTGTATGTATTATTTTGGGAATCTGGTATACGGAGATTCTGATATATCGAGAACCTGGTATTTTAAAAATCTGGTATTTTGGGAATGAGCGCTATCAATTTACCCTTATTAATTTACGCATAAATAAACACACTCATGGTAATGAATGACTCCAATAGTTTACAATTATCCAATGCTCATTTTCGGCTAATTAATTTCCCATTTCAAAACTACTATCCCATTTTTACCTTTCATGCTGGATATGTCCTTGCCATCTCATGCTGAGTGGGGGTGGCGCTTTTTAGAGGAGACCAATGTCCAGCACCGGAAATCTTCAGTTGATGATGATGATAGCCGTTTTACTTCACGATGCACGTACAATTGGAATTTTCCTCAATATGCATTTACCAAAAAAATATAAATGTACAGTAAAATTCGTTTATAACAGCGGTCGGCAACCAGCGGCCCGCGGGCCGCATGCGGCCCGTGAACCGCTCACTTGCGGCCCGCGAGCTTCCCTGGCTATTTTGTATGTAAAGGTCGATATATTCAGAATTGTATAAAATCACCAATTATTAACATAGTGCGGCCCGCGTCAATATCGTTAGCTACTATGTGGCCCTTGGCTGCTAAAAGGTTGCTGACCGCTGGTTTATAACATCCAATCGGTTTTGACGAAGTAGTAGAACGTCTATATGAAGCCAAACATAAGTTCGTTCTATGAAATTAGTTCGTTTATACGACCAAATGGGATATTTGGTAGCTCTTTAAAGGGTATGTAATTCCATAATAATTTTTATTTTGCATGTATGAGTATATTTTTTTAAGTATAGTTATTACGAGTACTGACGTTAATGGGATATGATGTCATTTGTGCGTTGTCCTAAAATGTAAGCTATGAAAAATTATATACCGGATAATTATGTTTGTATTCAATTTCCTGGTAACTAGTCATCGTTAAATGTTGTGACCGATTCCAATTGAAACTAAAAAGTATAATTAACTGTGAACGTAATTATATCACCATCTACCAATAGGATCCTTTCCTTACCCAGTTCCCCCATTTGGCGATAATTGGGAATATTCATGATATTTTTTATTTACCTTAATGAAAGCTCATTCATATAAGAATCAGTAGGAAAAAAGTATTTTTGGAATATCTTTTTAAATAACCACGATATAAGACAACAAAGATTTATCTCTATCCCTTTCTAGCAAAACAGAATATAGTATGGAGATTATATGGCGGCCGTGTACTATGACGTCATATTCCATATCGGATCTCTCTGTCTAATCGCTGTCTGATTACTGCTTTAAAATGTTTATATCTTCCGTATGTCTCGGTCGATTTTAATTTTGTTTTGACTTTATGTCATCTTTTTTACGGTATTTTCATATTTTGTTAAGAAATGTGTTAAAAAAAATTCATGCATATTCCCTATTCACTTGTAAATACACATTCTCATTTACTTTCAGGTTTAACTGGGATGATAGAATACAAAAGGTACTGAAGACAATTCTGCGAGAAATAATTACATTGTTCACTTTTAAATGCTCAATATTGCTATTATTAATTTCAGATTTCTTTCCCGAAATTTGGAACGATTTTGATATATTTGAAAGAAATTGACAAATCGTTGACTGGGTCATGGCACTGTATGTTTATAAGTCCGCCGCCGACACCCGATGTGTTGGTTGCTTGTACATTGCATGTTTCTGTCCATGGTAAGTCAAATCCCGAAATCGCATCAAAAACAGTAAGAATACAGGTTGGGTCCAGTAAACCTACCTAGCCCCTAGATTCGGACTTTCGCATCATACACATATATCGTACACAAAACATAAACCCCCTTTTTTTATTTTGTGGTAGTACAGATTAAAAATTTAACAAGTTGGTATTAAAATACATTTGTGACGTTCCGCAGGTAAAGGTACCTTATGGCTGGTAGGCGCTTACGCTGTTATTAACGGCACTCCTATATTAATTTGATGCTACACGACGTAAGTGCCGACCCTCCATAAGGTACCTTTTCCTGCGGAACGTCACATTTTGTTTAATTTTGCTAAAGTCAACACCATAATCAGACGGACTAGTTTGACAGATAAAAATGTTGCCTGGCTCACAGAAAATTAAATAGTGATAGGTAAATATCGATGAAAGGTTATCGACAATAATTTGCACGCATCAGGATAGGTCTAAAAAGACAAAATAAATTCATTAAACGTGTAATCCTTAAATCATAAACAAAACAAAATGGCGGATGCTAATCTTTAAGGATGTAGATTAACATGTCATCACGATACGTACCTACGATTAAAAACGAATTCTTTAATAATACATTAATAATTATATTTATCACGAAAAAAATATATATTTTATGAAATATTACAAATTCTGTGTCTAACGTATTTCTTTATTTTTATTATATCGACAAAACATAAAAACACTGGCCTAACTCTGGCAACATTAATGCTTGTGGAACTGAAAAGGAGTAAGGGACAAAACTAGTTCGTCTGATTATGGGGCGTGGACTTTAGTTAGTACACTAAACAAAGTAAATTGTTTTTCTTACTGAATTATAAAAAACTGTTTATTTATGCAATTAAATATTTATGTCTACCATTTGTTCGATTTATACATGAAACTCCTTCTATACTGTTGTATTCATGTATCAGTAAATAAATTATCAATTGCTAAATTATTGCAATTTTTTTGGAATATGATATTTGTCAAAATAAAACTTTTGCTTAATAAACGTTTGTCTTAATAAAACTTGAAAAAGTAAAATTATGCCAAATGATAATTTGACCAAATTAATAAAATGTGAAATGTAAATTTGCTAAAGGTTTGTTTGGAAAATGAAACTACTGCGATAAGTTTTTTTGGAATTGATATTTGGCGAATAATACTTTGCCAAAAGGCAGTACACTGGTTTGGATATAGATAGTATATATAAAATATTTTTTTCAGATGGCAACTCCACGTCTGAATTTATTCCTACACTCGAGGTAAGGGCCGACACAAGATACAATACAATTCATAGCTCTAATTTTGAAGTTTTAGACAGCTAGCTAAGAATAACACAAACGGTTATTCTTATCTAGCTGTCTAAAACTTCATGTCTAACATAGATAAATATTTATCTGTTCTTATCTTTATTTAGTACACAAATAGAAGTCAATCAGTAGAAACAAACGGCGCCAAAAAGGGCCAACAGTCAGCATTTTGCCCTGGCAAACCGTTGCGCTGATTTTCAGTGGAGTTGTATACAAATATTACGATGAAAAGATTTGTGATGTAACTATTCCTTTTTATGCTTTTTAAATATAACATTATTTCGTTATTAACACCTTAGAATGTAATTTTGAAGATCTACATACTGTCAAAACCCGTTTTGCGGTACGACGCTTTTATGCGTCCGTTGTGAAGTTCTATAACTACAAACTAGTAAAGAGTTAGTCCTAGTCTGGCCGTTTCTGTAGTTATTCTGAATTTCCGCGTCAATCCTGTGCATAATGTAATTCAAGCGTATAGGTACCTGTTGATAATCGGAGGTCGACCTTGACTCCGATAAAGTGGGGGGTTTAAGGACGTGAACGTGACTGAAGTAGAGTTTCTGGTTTACACTACTAAAGGATGTTTTTTAAGAGGTATACAACTTTTAAATGCAATAAAACACGTAAAAATAAATTTAATTGTCATGTTATTGGTTTGGTTTAAAAGATATTCTTATGCCATTAGCGCTTAAAATTGATTTCGGGCATATGGGTCCATTACGCGACTTTATGCGCTCATCAAATATTTCCCGCAATAAATTGATAGCGTCGCGCACTGTGTGGCATGTTGCACCATCTTGTTGAAACCACAGCTATACCATTTAACCACGGCCCCATCAACTGAGGAACTAAAAAGTCGGCAATCATAACTCTATAGCGCTCTCCATTAACGGTAACTTTCTGGCCGGTATCATCTTTAAAAACTATGGGCATACATGTTTCCATCTGCTCATAAAGCGCAACAAACAAGCATCGTTTTGAAGTAAGATTATAAATTTACCGCTCATTGTCGAATTGACAATCACTAGAAACCGTGTTGACAATATAAAAACCAACCCTCTAAAAAACACGCTTTATATGTATGTTATGCCCTGGCAATGTGTTTCACAAACCAAGTAAGTAGGTAGTTACGGTCCTGAAAATAATAATGGTAACCTTTGATTTTGCAGATCAGTCGACACAAAGATGATTCCACAGGTAGGTATATCGTTGTTCAACAATCGAGTCGATATTCGCTCAGTCATAGTCTATGACTCATAGATAAAAGTGCAACATCGCGGGAAACTTTAATATGGACATGATCATGAACCGCGATCTTGATAAAATAAATCAATTTGGTGTTGTATATTTATAAACTAGCCGTCGCATAGTGGTGTTGTACTTATTCATCATAGAGGGGGTAGCGGTAGGGGTATGCGTGCAAAAGTTGTTGTGGGAAGGGAAAGGAAGAGAGAGGTGGGTGAAGAATCTGCATGCAAGCTGCTTTTGCTTGCGAAGGAAAGCGAGAGTGATTGTCTGGGTGGGCTCGCCGTGCGCTTAGGGAGACACTTAGGAATAGTAGGGATCTGGGTGGGCTCGCATAAGTGGGAGCGGCGCTGGTGTGACGCTCCGCACCTTCGGTGCTACGCGGAAGCTCGGCCTTGGGCCTCGCGTCGCT
This sequence comes from Eudemis profundana, assembly GCA_947034925.1. Taxonomy (NCBI): domain Eukaryota; kingdom Metazoa; phylum Arthropoda; class Insecta; order Lepidoptera; family Tortricidae; genus Eudemis; species Eudemis profundana. Next base: position 17,507,234 of record OX344808.1, on the reverse strand, counting down.
CACACTCCCCGAGGGCCTCAGGCCCTCGGGTGTTCTAAAAAAGACTTAAGGAGTAGTAAGGATCTGGGTGGGCTCGCCCTTCGGGCCGGCGGCCCTTGGGCTCGCGCAACTGGGAGCGGCGCTGTGACGCTCCGCACCTTCGGTGCTACGCGGAAGGCTCGGCCTTCGGCCTCGCGTAACGCGTTAATATGATAACTATCCATTTAAGAAATATTGATACACTTAGAATGAGTAAATTATTTTTTTGCACTGTAATTGGGACAACTTGAATCCCGTAATCCCAGAGCTCCACATCAGCATAATGGTTGAGGTCATTGACCCTTTGTTCCACCGTAGGTGTCGATAACTGATAATCGTATTTTTTTTTATGCCACACCTGGCCACAAAGTGGCTTTTTCCACACGCTGCGCGTACGGAAAAAGCCGCTTTCTGGCCAAGTGTAGACATAAAATGATGTACACAACACGGGAAGTAATAAAGACAGCCCTCGATCGCATATTTACGTCCCTCGCTTGCAGCTCGGGCCACAAACATCTGCCATCTCGGCCTTTCTTTGTTTACCACCCTAGTTGTATAACTACTACTATTTATATGACTTTACTAATTTTCCGAGGGCCACTTCTCCGCCACAAGTCTCTATTGAGGGCATCTTGTCGCCACTTCATGCAAAATGTGTCCAAATTGTCCCGCGATCTCCTTTTCGGTCTATCTCAATTTCGGTTGCCATCTTGTGGGGTGCACCCGATAACTGCTTTAGCACATCGTTCCGGATGTATTCGGCAAGCATGCCTACCCAGTCCCATTTGAATTTCGAGCCCTTCAATCCCATTCACTCACACAATCCTTAGAATAAAGTGAAAAATATATGTTAATGCCTGTGTATATTTTATGATATTTTCAGACATTTGGCAGTGGATTGGGATAATAATTGGAATTACCTTAACATATATTATGGTCTTGGGTGCAGTAATCATGTTCTACAGAAGAAAAGGTATACAAAGTTTAATTTCTCCGTGAAATTATTATACTAAATTAAAAACTAGATTAAAACCGAAAAAACCCAACGCAAAACTAAAGTAAAAGTTTAATTAGGTCCTTGTGAGGCGCCCCACATTACGTTGACATAATTATTCTTCTCAGTCGGCACTCTCGTAGAGTAGCCGTGGTTATGGGATGTCCGGTCCGGTCCGGTCGTAAAAGCTGCTTTAGCGATGTTTCTCCATATATCTCTCTGTTAGAGTAGCATTCCGGGAACATTGTGTCCCAGATTTTACAAGGTCTAGCCATATTTTTGGGGATCGGCACGCGGCCGCTTGGCTTCTATTCGACCAGACACACTCTGCTACATTAAAAGTAATCGTATCATTTTTTTCAGTCAAACAGTTGGAAAACAAGATAAATCCTGGAAATGAACGCCGTCCACCGTTGGAACTGCCACCCCGTGCGAACGCCTGTGCAAATAACCAAAGGCCTAAACCGAACCAGGAGTACGATAGTAAGTATTCTTACCGGTTCATAAAACAATGGTGTCCCGGACCTTTGGAAGGCGTGCACGGAGCCATAGCCAACGCGTAGAGGCCCTTTCGACAATTTAATGAAAGGAAGGTGTACACTCAGCGGATGCTATCTCTGTCCGTGTCATGGGACGCACACAGAGACACCTACTCTATGTCAGAATATTTTGATTCCCTTAGTAAAAGTACATTTTTGATGATTTAATGAGAAATGTATAGTTTTCAGATTTTTCCTATACTTGTAGTATAATACGGTATTACTTGCAAAATTTCATAGTTCAAGGTCAACGGAAAGTACCCTTTGAATTTTAGTTTCCTTGAGAGTGTCGAAATTTACTTTTTTTGCGGCATAAACGACCGTATCTTTTTTCATGTTAACTTAGACGTGTGATTTTTTCACCGCTTCAAGAGACCATAGACTTGAGTATGGTTTTATTTTCAACTCGGTACCTCCACGCGTTCCCGAGATAAAGGGTCTTGACAGATGGACAGACTGACAACAAAGTGATCTTATAAGGGTTCCGTTTTTTCCTTTTGAGGTACGGAACTCTAAAAACATTTTCGTGACGTAGACAAGTTCAGTCTCGAGGAAAAACATACCTTGTTCCAAATCCACTTCGCAAGATTAACCAGGTCCCATGTCCGATTTCACTAATAAAGAAATTTCTGAGAATACTTTTTTTATTTAAGAAACTGAAGCAGACTTCAACCCTCAACGCCGTCATTCAGAATGTGTGTCAGTCATACAGAAAAAGTACCATTTACTTAATTGTCAATTAAGGTCCTAGCAATAGGCTACCGCTGAAAACGTGCGGTTAACGTTCGTCCGAATTGATACGCCACGAAGTGGTCTTTAAGTAAGAAGGGAACGTCACATATCGACGCCTAGAATGTTTGTATGGTTCTTAGCATAGTTTCATAAAAACCAGGTGATCTATGATTTTTTATTGTAGCATTAACGACTGCCAACGAATTCTAAATATTTTATTAGAAGAGAAAAATTTAAAAATTACATGTCTCGGGCAGAATTCGAATCTGCATCTCCTACGGCTATCCGGGCCAACACAGGCGCGCTACTAACTACGCCACCGAAACGTTGCCGTCATCCAATTTTTCAACCAGTCTCCTCCTTTGTGACGTCATCCTGGGTGACGTATGTAGCATCATCTACCATTGAGTCCTTACAACCCATATGCATGGCACTGTGGTCCCAACTCGTATTGAGAAATCCACAGTAACGATGTGCTACACCCAAACATGATTTTTTTTCTCATCTAATAAAATATTCAGACCATCTACGAGTATGTCTAATAATTTAAAATTTAGCTTGTTTTTCCTTGCAGGTGTTTACAATCACCAAGCTGACTTCTGGAGGCCCCTTCCCCCCATTCCCAAAAGACACTAATGTAAATTTTGTAATTTTGCAATACTGATGCAATATACTTGATAAATACCTTCTTTATTGACTTGACATTAGAACTTCTTACATAGAACGATTAAAATTATTGCAAACCCATCACCATAATCAATATCAACCGAAAGACTTCCATTATTCGACTTATGGGGATGTTCGATCCAACCATTGGGTAGGTTCTAGCTAGGGAATGCAATCTTGATCAAAAATCAAATCAAAATCAAAATATTTATTTGCTAAGAAAACAGTAGGTACAATGGTGTTAAATATAATTAAAAGATTCATGTATTCAGCCAGTATAGGCATGCAAATGATTATAAAAATGAAGTTAAACTAGAATACAAAATAAATACAATTAATTATAAAATATAAGCATCATAAAATGTCCTTTACCTAATACTACATGACACGAGAAAATCTTTCACACTGCAGAAGCATCCGTCGAGCAGCCAGCTATTTAAATTTCTCTTAAAACTATTTCCCTCCAAAGTCCTAATATTGTTGGGTACACGATTGTATATGCACATGTTAAAAATATTTGTCCTATACATCATTTTATGGCAGCACGGCTGTTGCAGCAGATGCCTCCCTTTCAATCTTGTCTGCCTTTGCGTAGTTTCTCCACGCTTTTCAAAGTAATGCAAATGGGAGTTTACAAATATGCACACTTCACTGATATATACACATGGCAAAGGCAGGATATGTAACTTTTTGAACAGGGGGACACAACTATCATCAAACCACTTCCGAAAACTGAATGACGAATTTGGAGATCTCGCGAGATCTCCAAATTCATCGTTCAGTTTTCGGAAGTATTCCAAAATGGCACAGCCATGGGAGTTGACTTGTCAGACTCGGGAGGTCTACAGCTCACAGAGCCACTAGTCTCTAAAATGTTTTCCAATAGGCGTCATAAATATAATCACGGAGTCCTTCCCAGGGTCTCTTCATCTTCTCAGTCGTATACTCTTGGCAGAGTAGTCGTGGTCATGGGGATCGTAGCACAGCCTTTTTGACTGTCTCCCGCCATCTTTCCCTCACCGACGCATTTTTCGCCCAGAGATTTAGGGATGATTCTGTTAGGGCTTTCACTTGATCCGTTGAGGAGAGCGTCCTCTGGATCTTGAGCCATTTACTCTACCCTGAACAACAAGTCTTTCCTTAGCGTCACCTTCCATACGCGGAACGTGGCCAGAGTAACGCAAAATTCGAGAGTGAACTATTGCTGAGTCTTTGCTTCCTTCCCAGGGTAAACGGCGATAAAGCTATCAGGGCCGGAATCGGCCGCTCATTTACTTACGGCGGCCCGCGGAGGATCGATTACCCTAATTTTAAGGCGCACCTTAGGCTCCCGCACACAGCATGACCTCCGGTACAAAGGTAAAAAAATAAGGGAAAAATGGAAAAAGCAAAATAATTAAACATATTTATTCGGTGTATGAGTTGTTACATTGTTACAGTCTGAACTTAACCTAACATGTGTTTTACGTACTCCGAAAACGTTAACTAATTTTTATATAAATAGTACATTGTGTATCAACGGCGGTATAAATACCATACGCCCTAAGGCGTAAAGGCCATTTACGGCAACACCATTTCGAGCAAATGTGATGAAAATATATATAATGCAACCAGATATACGAGTGTGACCAGCTAGATGCCTTTCCGACGCTCTCTCTCTCTATATAGCAATCTACAGGGAAAAGTGCAGAGCTGATATTCTGACAATGCCGTAACAGATATACCTATGCATAGAATACATATAATAGATTAGAATATAATTAATTTATTGTCAAAGAAAATTGCGATGATTCAATGTGACAAAGGAGATGAACTCAGCGATTACTGCGGCGTCCATGCATCTTATCATAGAATTAGAATGACACGTGACAGTATTCCAAGCCGAATGAAATACAAGTAACAAATTTCAGGTTTTAACTTAAAAAAAAAACAATCCGCCTTATGTATTTCGTGTGTAACTGCCCTAACTGGCCAATCGCTCGTTTGGGAGCGCCCTAGAGGCTCGTTCGCCGACTGCCGATAACCTGATTGAACCTTATCAATAATGGCAGGTTCTGGGTTTTTTAACGTCACTTACGAAAGCGTGTTCAAGGTGAAAATATAGTGGCATTTACTTACTTTATACGAGGAACAGACCATAAAAAAATGGAAATCGGAAAATCCATACGACATCATAAGATTAATAAGTAGACCGGGTTTCTTTGATCCACGGTCTTATTTATTTATGCAAAACAAAATTAGAAGTCCCAAAAAGTAAAACTCACAATGTATTCAAAATATACTTTATATTTTGAGTAATTAAAATGTTAGTTTCGAATAATTCTTATAGAATGGTGCTAACTCATATACAGGAGCGTATTTACCCTAGGGCCATGCGGGCCATGGCCCAGGGCGCCAATCCACCAGGGGCGGCGTAACCGCCCCTGGCCGGTTTCTTTTTGTTTTGGTTTTGGCACCATTCAACCAACTTTGGGGCGGCGAAACTTATTGACCCGGGCCGCCAAATTTCAAAATACGCCCTCGCTCATATCAATAGCCGATTGCATGTCCTATGGTTTTTATGCCACACCTGGCCATAAAGTGGCTTTTTCCGCACGCTGCGCGTACGAAAAAAGCCGCTTTCTGGCCAAGTGTAGACATAAAATGACACAACACGGGAGGTAATAAAGAAAGCCCTCGATCGCATATTTACGTCTCTCGCTTGCAGGTCGGGCCGCAAACTTCTGCGATCTCGGCCTTTCTTTGTGTTACCACCCTAGTTGTGTAATGTACTATTTTATTCGTATTTCTCATATTATTTACGTAAGTACAATGCTATCACCAGTCCCATGAAAACAATATCCGACTACAACGAAGCAAAACGAGTGCAGAGACATTTCTAACAAGAAAATTGGTCCTACTCTTTAAAGTTGATTAAATTACTGCACTTATATTAAATTATTGTGACTCCGAACCCCGGAAAAATTCTCGGAATATTTCTCGTTTTCCTAAAATTGTAAACTCAACACAATCTGACCCTTACTTTAGAGCAAATAACAAAGGGTCAAGTTGGAATCTTTGCTTAATTAAATATTTCAAAGGGTCTGGCTCTAAATAAATTACACGTGTAAAGGTAGGGTGACCTGTAACCGTAGACATCGGTGTTACCTGACACGATTATAATCTACAGATAGATAGGTAAGTTGAAGGGGCAATGGGCTGAGCATATAAGTATAGGTAAAAAAAAGAAAAAAAAAACTAAAGCACATGTTGCATGTAGTAGTGGATGGAATTTATATGGAGCTTATGTCCTTTTTCTAAAATGGAACGTCAAACTGTCTATACGGACAGGTTACTTTACTAGGTACTACATGCAACACGTGCTTTAGTTAAGTTTTTTACCTATACTTAGATCAAAGAACCGATGGCCTAAGGGGCGTAAAGGTTCACATACCGGAAGATGCAGCGTGGGTCAGTCCGCCACAAGATGATCTAACGACCTGATTAAGGTCTTGCCTTTAGAGTAAGCCCGGGGTTGTTCGCCATAGTTTTTTTAAATGCTTTTAAAAATAAACTTGACACATTATTATTCAAGTATATATTTTCAATTGAACGTTGAACAATAAGCTTTGATATTCAACAAAGAAATAACAAAGTCTAATAAGATCAAGCTTGAAAAATTATCTTTTTTTATTACAACTGGCCATTATTCCCGGGGTGTCAGGGTGTGATGCACCAATGATTTGACATACTTTCGGTTTATTTTTCGTTTAATTTTTGGTCGCACTTTAGCATCTACGGACGACCCGAAGCTAACTGAACAGTAACTGGCGGCACCCTGTCAAAGCTTCCTGGATTATTTCTATGGGCCATCTCCCCCTTATGGCCTACTGCCCCGGAATTACCCTACTCGTACTAGCTACACGCACCGTGTAAAAATACCATTAATGCAGCCTACGTCGCATGAATCATTAAATTAATACATCGGTTACGATGTGGATATAAAATACAATCTCCATATTCCCATATCGAATAAAGGCCCAGATTAGTAGCTACCAACAGCAGAGCATAGCCAAGTAGTTCAGAAGTGCCGAAGTCTCAGCCCTTTTCAGTGCACTGGCCACGATAAGGCCAGGCCGGCCCAAAGGATGGCCCGCGGCGGTTCTCGTAATTAAAACCCGCCGTTTGGGACTGCTCCATTGTCTATGAAGATAGTGATGGGGAATGTCATTGCTTTTCTACATTATGCTCTACGCCATAAGTCCATTGTCTATGCAGATAGAGATGGGAAATGTAATTGTTCTTCTATGGCATTCTTAAGTTTTTGTCTGAATCTGGCCCCATTCTTTGATTACGACATAAAGAGAAGCCCAATGCATTCTCTTCGTTCATTTTTCGGAAGATTTTAATGCAATAATCATTAGTATCGTTTTTTTTTTAATTAAAATCTTACACGCAGCATTATTATTTAGTCTTCCACCACAATTAAAATCATAAAATTCTGGTCTAAGCGTGTTTAAAGCGTACACTTTTTATATAAAGCATATTTTTAAGTTTCAATGAAATTTCGCAAAATAAAAAACGATTTCCCAAATCACACTAACTAAAAAATAAGATGGCTTGTAAAACTTGTAATCTTAGCATCCCTACCATCACAACGTCCCATTTTCAATATCCTCCCGCTATTGCTCTAAATAAACTCGAAAACTTAATATTCATTTATGTCAAAGTTTACCCCCAGGTCAGATAAGATTACGGCAGAATTAGGTCGTGAACATTAGGGCCCCTTCACACTTTGCCAGTGTGAAGGTAATGACTATAAACCACATTTCGTTTAGAATACTAGTATAACACACGAGTAAAGCGCTACTTAATGTTGAAATAAAAACCGTCTTGTGTATCTGTGAGATACTTTGGCAGTAGTTTTTTGATGTTGTCGCGTTTATGGTAATAATTACGATTGAACAAAGAAATGGTACTCCTACATTATGTGACTAAGTTTCTGGACCTATTTAAGTTTTCTAGTGGTGACACTCCTGTCATCACGTCCTACATCGCGCTTTCACAGCTTAGTATATAATCAGCAACCCGCTGTAGGCAGATACTTCTGTAATTATTTAACAGGTCTAGTTGCCCCAAGCAAAAAAAATATAGCACGCTCCCAGCACGCTATAATTTCTGTAAATATTCTGCCAGTGCTAAATAAAAGACGTCTTATCGGAGAAGAATTTATGTCACCCAGGATGACGTCACAAAAGAGGAGACTAGTTGAAGAATTGGATGACTTAGGTATTGCTTTCGGTGGCGCAATTGTTAGCGCCCTCCTGCCCGAGGTATACAACTTTTCTCTTCGAATCAAATATTAATAATTTACTAGGCTACAGATTAGTATGTACAAAATATAATTACCCATACAGAACACGGGACACAGCAGTGGAGTTACCTCCTGTCGACAGTGTCACAGAATATAAATAGAGCAGTATGGTAGCTACGCTTACTTTTTGAAATAAATACCTACGCTCCATTAGAGCGTTAGGGTTGTTTAAAATGAAAAGATCGCGGGCTGTCTGTACAAGTTATTATTGTAACAAAATATCATTATCTCAAAAACTATTACAGTATTTAGTAAATGTTATACCATTTTAGAAACTACAAAAAATGCGCCATTTTTTTACGTCATGTGCCAGGTTGTGTTGGTACATTTTTTTTTTCACCACCTTCGTTCGAAATCAGACGTGAAATTTGGAAAAATCTAAAAATTATTTTTTGATATTCTACTGTGGCCACACCATGAAGAAATTAACAGAAATAGGAATTACGTTCAATAGCATAGTTATCTGGCTACCCATATCAAAAACCAGATTTGAAAAATACTTCATATTTTAGTCATGACACTCAAATAACCGAGTCAGAGTATCACTTAGCACGAGTTTTGCAAAAACGTCAATATCTCGAAAACTAAGAAATTTTTACTGAGGTCAAATTTACTTCAGGCCCGGTAGGACCTGGCTCGCAATTCACATACAACTAGGGTCGGGCGAAATGCAGATTATTGCAGATTATCTTCGATTTCTAACATAAAAGTATACGTTATCAACCCAAACATGAGAGGATGCCCTGCATGACTGTGAAATCATGATTGTCAGGTATTAATTTTGTCAGAAAAGGTAACTAGTAATGAACATAATGAAAAAAAGACTTTATTTTATAGTGTTTTCGCGCTACTTTTCTATCGAGCGAAGTGTTCGCTATCGTGTTCTAAGTGAGAGGAAGCCCTAGATACAGTTCTGAATATTATTATATATGTTTTAAATTGACCTACGAGTCAAATAAGTGCTCTAAAAATGATTTGGAAACTAGGCTTCCGCGCCCGATTCTCGTCTTACCTCGCCTTAATCTGGTGTCTGATGAGCTGGTCTATCAGCCCTTTTCGTATCAAAGTTGGTTTTAGGGACACCCTGTACATATTCTGTGGCAGTGTGAAACGGCCTTTAAGGCGCCTTCGACTCCGGGATATCGGGCATCGAGCCAAATCGATCGCTAAGCGCTACCCGTCGACTATTGACACTAAAATCTAGATTAAACTATAAATTTTGATCTAGTTCCGTATCTGTTGGAGGAGCGGACGTTTTTCTATTTAAGGCTTTACTTTGAATTAAATTTCTTATTTATGTACCTGTCCTTTTGTTATTTATCCGCACTGATTTTGTATTTGAACTCGTTTTAAAGTATAAAAAAGATGAGGTTTTTTGTTTCAAAGTGTATCGGATGATAGAATTTTGGAGAAAAGGAAACCCTTCAAATAGGCACACCTATTTGCGATTTGGGAATTTTAGCATTTGTTAAATTAATAAAAGTTTGAAGTCGTTTTTTTGTTTTATTTATGGACACTCTGCGACTAAAAAAAATCCTTAAAATGTACCTTGCTAATTAAAGTTCTATTTAATACTAAATTTTGTGTTCTGATTTACTCGAAAACTTACAAAAAGTATCTTTTTGTAAGAGTAGTCTGTAAATATTGAAATTTAGCCATGCATCAATTAAATGAAAGTAATGAAACGAGGTTCGTAAGAATTAAAACCATTTAGGTATACAGTTGCTGAAAATGCAAATACGTATATTTGGAAACCACTAGCTTTTGGCCATTGTTTGCTTAATTGTACGCAGCCAGCACAATAACAGACAGAGCACTGTATTACATGTTAGTGTTATCAAAAACCAACATTCACACACTACCACCATTCATTCCAATTTCAACTTTATGACTTCTACAGAGAGTTGATTTTGGGAAGAACACTATAGATACGACCTATGGAATGTTTACTGCACAATTCTCAGCCCAAATCAAACTCCAACAGTCCGAGCCTAAAATACCCACGGGTGTATGATTGTCGTTGTGACTTACTACATTCTTGTTCTGGATATAATGCTCCATGTTTGTGTGGAACGAAGCAATTAAACGTAAAATAAACAATCCGCGCACGAACGTCTGAACGCCGCGGTAAATGAAGGTTAAATACAGCGAGTAATTGTGTATGTCTGTTTGTGATTGTGTCGATACACGTGGGAGTGTGAAATGGCTCTATACCCAACAATGGCGGATAATACATACAGTTACTTACGTAGAAGCATTAGTATATGACTGACTCGAGTTGAATAGGGAGGTCGAAGTAATACATATTACCAAATTGCTACTTTAAGAGGTTTGCTACCAATTGTCACTCTATTTTTATTCGAAAATTCCAACAGTTAATATATTTCTTACTAGCATTTACCCGTGCGGCTGCGCACGCGTTATCCCCGTTTATATCACAAAGGAACTCTTTATCGGGATATCAAGTATCCTATGTTTCAATCCAGGCCTTGGTCTAGTTGGATGCCAAATTTCATCCATTCAATTGTTACAACGTCCAAAATTCAAGCATCGTCAGAACACAATAAACAACTGTGCCCAATGCTGGAACAGAGTCACAACTTTGTCAACTAATGATATTCAGCAGAATATAATCGACAACCTTTCATTTTTTTGAGCCTTTATTTTTATTGGTTCTCTGTATTTGGTTTGAAAAGACGAATACGCTGATAGTTTATTTGTTTCACCAGGATTTGTAATTAATTTATAATTAATATATTAATATTTACTTATTCTAAAAGGGCGTAACTACAGTTCTACGGTAGAATAAACCATTACTTTAGTCTTATCGTGATCGAAAAAAGTAAGCGATCTGACAGTATGCATTGACAATGTCAAATTCAAAATTATGACAGCTTATTTTTTCTGTGGCAAAAGGCACTGGCATTTCATCTATTGTGTTGTGCCGTAGAACTGATAAAATGAGAACATATTTTTTATTTATCTATATTTTTTATATTAAGCGATATAAAAAAATTATAAAAATAGTGTAGTGTTCAGGAGACAAAATGCTTTCGAATCGTATATACATTTTAAAGTGTTCTTAAAATGAAATGTTGTTAATTCGGCTCTATAACATACCATCTTAGCGGTTAATACCGTATTCATCGTATTATGTTCAAGGCTTCAAAACATCAGAACCGTGACTCTCCTGCGTTTTGGAAAATATGACATCTAGCAAGAAGAATCACCGGAACACTCTTGGTCTATGATACTATAAAATCGTTTTTATAAAACAGTGGTTCCTAAACGATGGTCCGTGAGGGCGTCAGAAGTGTTCCACTATATCGATACCTTTAGACTCAAAGGACGTAAACGCCGTAGGTTCTAATGGAGCTTACGTCCTTTGAGTCTAAAGGTATCGATATGCTCATTCTGTAGGCTCACAAAACAAACGTTTTAAAAGTTGTGATTTCAAATTATCTGGGATATTGTGGTCCCTGATAACAAGAACACACCAAGTAGTCTTTAGTTTTAAAATGGTTGGGGACCACCGTTATAAAAGATCTTTGACAATTGGAAAATGCAACAGAGCCGATACAACTCAAAATCTAGCCAAAAGCCATACTATGGAGCAAATAGTGACAATCCAAAAGTTACAGTGTCAAGTACAGTCAACTCAATAGAACTAAGCACTAATTAAAGTACGTTCTCAACGATACTTAGTTACAATGCACAGATTATCTCGCATAAAAGGCCGTATGTCCTTACGAAATTTTCGGCATTTGCGCCGTTTTCTGGTCGGAGAATAGAACAGTAAGCCCTTTAGAGAATGTCTCAAGCATCGCAAGCTAGTGGAACTTAATGGAGAGCATTGCAACTTAGTTTAAAGGAGACTTAGTGCCCGCTCAGACAGGATTCTACGTCAAAGAAAATTAGTTTATTGGGCTGTAGGGTAAATGGTAGCTTTTGTGTCAATCACGTTTATAATATAACACTAATCGGGGCTCGAAATATGTCGGTCCGGTTCGACTTTGACGGACCACAGCAGGTTAACCTGCGATAGCGAACTGCTAAAAATAAAGATAAAACTAAAACCATAAAGTAAAAAACAACAAAAACTACTCCTAAAAATCTAGTTCCAAAATGGGCCACTGTGGTATTGTGCCGAGATTGCTGGCAGCATTTCCTCCCTGAATCATGATGATTATGCGCTGAGCGAGGAAGCTGCCAGCTCTCTTGTCCTCCGTGGCGTCGACCAACCGCTTAGAAATTTCTTTTAAAAGGGCATGTGCCGATGGGCCTTACGAACCAAGGGTCTCAACTCAACACTAAAGGCTATAAAATGGTAGTTGGTGCCCAAAATACCAGATTTTTCCAGATCGGGATTAAACATAATTTGTATACATTTTTACACTTTATTACGTTGCAATAATAGTCTCAAAATGCTTAACATATAGTATAATAAACTTTTAATCACATGTCATTCTCAGGCAAAAAGTACTAGTTGCCAATACCTCCTTGACAACTAGTACTTTAGCCTAGCATCATGAAGATATAATAAATTCGTCGTTATTGACATAAAACAAAATGATAATTTAAAAAAAACGTCACTGATGTACCTAAAACACTAAAAATCTGATTACTCGGTCGCAGAAAATAATAATAAGATAATCCGAAAATTCAACTCCTATTGTGGATACCTTACTATGGGCAGTTCAAAAAAGTCACGAAACTTTTCTGCTTATTAAACAACACAAAAGTTTACGTGCAAACCTAAAAAGGCTACAAAACGAAAATGTTAATAAAGCCTGTTAAAAGCGAGATTCAGGAATAAAAAATATAGTTTAATTTTTCACGTAGCGGCCGGCCGATTCCACTACACTTCGTTACCTTCGTCCGATGAATATTTTCACGATCCATTATCCCTCCGGCTGTTTTATGATCATCATTTATTGCGAAATACCTATCGCATAAGTGCGATTGGTTGCGGTTGAAAAATTGCAGCCGGAGTTACGTTTGGAAGTCTAATATGGGGTAATCTATTCAGTTTTAGATAGGTTGAAACCGGTTTTAACTGATTCACCGATTTATGAATATGAGCAAATCTGCTGAAACAGGCTCAGCACCAAATTTTATCATCTTAATTAAAAAAAATACATGTGTGTAAGCTGTAAACATGAGTAGAAGACAATTAATTATAGCAATGAAACACTAATATTTATTTTATGTAATGTAGTACTTCTTCAAGTAGTACATTACATTAAAACAGTAAATTTTAATTTTAAACATGCTATATTTGCATGAAGCACGTCTTTATTTTCTTTATTTTCACAAAATAATGGCAAAAACTGTGACATAAGAACCAACCTGCTTTGTTAAGTTATTAGGGGTAGGGTTGCTCTTAAACCCTCAGATGCCGTATAGTGTATTTAATTTCTGAAATGGGTCAAGTGAAAATCAAATTCATGTCTCTAGATGAGTCACGTGATGAGTTTAACAAAATCTGAAAATGATTTCTACTAGTTTCATTTAGGTAGGTACTACCTAACGTATCGTACCTAAGCTCAACCTAAGGGTTAAGGGGCGTATCCCAAATAATTCAACTTCAAATCTGGGAACACGGCAGTGCCCCCGCTAGGTCGAGCAAAATAAAGGCAAGGCCGTGCCATGCTTTTCTCGAAGCCATTCAAGCCATTTTCAGCCTCCCGTGATTTTGTGCTAGCTAAATAATTTTATACGGCAACCTAGTAACGAGAGATAGTCAATATGCGATTTAATATTCCGTAAAGGCGGCTCCACACGTGTCGCGCGCAGCAGCGCTAATCCCGTCTGAGTGGGGCTTAGCGGATCCGCACGCAATGCCGGCCGCACTCGTTTATATTGAATTTTAATTGGTTATTACAGGCATTATGCCATCCAGCGTCTCGATGGGCCAGTTGAGAGGTCAAATCAGATACTTGGTATGACAAGTTTAGTTTTTAATAAGTCGTAACGTAAACAATGCAAATTGGTAATAAAGTATCCGTCAATGTTACAAAAAAAGCACGAATGACGTTTGTGATCGTGTTTCATCGTTTTTATCAATTACGATACTTATTGACAAGGATAAGTACCTAGCTTACAAACTGTGTGAATCTTATAATGTATCAGTGGCGTGGCGCAAAAGATATCCTTGGACAAGCCGGTGCAGATTTGGCCTACATTTTCCTTAAGAGCTGTAGAATAAGGTGGTTAAATGCCTGAAATTAGGCAGGCCGGTAGGAATCGAGTTCTTTGGACGCCACGCCACTGCTATGTAGTATTCAGACACCACTACATGCAAAAATCTGCCTGTCTTGCAACTTTTCTTATATTATGTGATTAACTTGCTATTGTATATAGTAGTCTAATATATTTATCAAAAGGTTGAGAGTCAAGCATATTAAACCATAAAGAAGTTACAAACAAACATAAAAGCGAAACTACTATGTTTATCTTCCTTCATTATGCTAACTTGTATCGTACTTAACGCCTTTACCTCAAAACCTCCAGGGCAGTAATAAAGCACAGAAATTAGCAAGTCTATTTAAGGCCCTCAGGCTTAATTTATAGCCGTAGAGAGGGCTCCTAAGATATTGCGGACGGCGTCATGAGACGAGAACCAGCAGAAGCCATTCATTTATATTCACGGGCGGCAGTGACCTTTGAAGTTACGCGGAATTCCGTAACTGTTATTATTTGGAATAAATTGCAGTTATTTATGGGAAATATTAAAGGTATTTATTTAAAAAAATCGGTATATATCAGAGCAGAGACGTTTGATTCTAATTTATTATGATAAAGTCGGCCATCTTATTTCCGTTTAAGGTACAATCAATTCAATGAAACAACTGAACGTATTTGACACAAACTTACACAGTATTTAAATTGTGTAAGAAGGACGATATTAAGGTTGCAGGTTGGTTGGACAATAATAAGTGAATAAGCAGGCAGGTAGATGATTATACAGGGTGATTGATAATTCGACCTATACTTTGAAAGGGGTTATACTAGAGCTCATTTGCAATAAATTTAGCTCAGTAAACTAGGGGTCTAAATTTGATAGTTATCAAGTTATTTAAGTTTTACGTTTTTTTAGAAAAAACCCGCCTTTCGGACTAAAAGTGATAATTATGAAAAAAGTACTTCCATTTGGCTGGTATAAACTTTGTTTTCTAAAAGCCAATGAACCAATGACTACTTCAAATAAAAATCTGTGTCAAAATTTCAGAATTATCTTAGAAATAAACGGTCATAAAAACCAAAGTCATAATTTTTTTTTTCGATTTTGTTACAACTGATGAGAATTACTTGAAAAAAATGTACGGCACTTGATGTAAAAACTACAGAAATAAGTTCCTCAATTAATAAGCTTTCCAAAAAAGTACAAATGTTGGCAACTTTTTCAAAAATCTTGAAAATAATAATAATAATTCCAGAGCAGGTAGCGGTTTCGCAAAAGGCGTACCTGGCCCGGAGCCGCGTTGTTTGTGTCACCTTTATTTTTCTGAGGGCTTCAATTGACCTGCCTCGGTATCTTATCTTACCTTATTAGGGGTGAGATCAGGGTAGATTGCGTTCAGGGATGTTCGTGACTAACCGAGGTTTAATTATCTTCATTCAGTAAGTGATCAATTATCTGCCTTCGACCTTCTTTCCAATTCAGACGTATCGTTGTTAACTTATTTATTTTACAAATGAAATGAATTATTGTTTATCAAAACAAAGAATAATAGCATGAACCTCGTATAATCCAACGAACTAACCGAGGCTAAATTATCTTCATTCAATAAGTAATCAATCAATTACTGTCAACCGTCTTTCCAATTGGACGTATCGTTGTTAACTAATTATTTTACAAATCATTAACTAACTAACCGAGGCTTAATTATTTTTTTCAGTAATGAGGTGACCAATTAGTTAATTATTGAAAGTAATAATGATACCTAATGACTGACAGAAATAAGCATACCGGACCTGAAGCCAGTCTGCTTACTTTGTGTTTCTTCATGCAGAAAGCACGATATTAATTTATTTACATCAAATGCTTGTTGGTAGGAATAAGATTGCAAAAGCAGTAAAATAACCAGTTTCTAAATAAAATTTTATTTTAAAATAATTAAATTATTACTAAACACAAAAAGAAGCACGCAGGGTAATGTTTCGCCATACGATAAATAAATAATTAAAATAAATTACAATTACAACTACAAATCTTGTTCGAATTGCCTGCCTCGGTTGCGAATGCAAGCACGAAGTCTTGTACGTACTTCACTGACTGTAACCCGCGTCGACAGACTTTCTTTAATAGTTTGGGCAGCTGCTACAATTTTTTCTCGTAAATCTTCTACATCACGAATTGGCCTGTCGTAGACTAATGCCTTCATGTGACCCCAAATGTAGAAGTCGCATGGAGTTAAGTCGGGACTTCTCGCTGGCCAAGGGATCGGACCACCTCGACCAATCCATTTTTCTGGATAATTCACATCCAACCAATGTCGCACACGCAGATAATAGTGAGCTGGGCAGCCATCGTGTTGATACACCATGGCTATCCTTCTGGCAAGCGGCACATCCTCCAGCAGCATAGGTAGTTCGTCCCTCAAAAAGTTCTCGTACGCGTCACCGGTTAATCGTGCCGGCAGAAAGAATGGCCCGATCAAATTGTCGTGCACAATACCCATCCAGACATTTAGTGAGAATCTGTGCTGGTGAGCTCCTTCTCTGGACCTCCGTGGGTTTTGATGTTTGGGGGCCCAAAAATGCAGATTGTGGTAGTTAGTTATTCCGTCGCGGTCGAAGTTGGACTCATCTGTCCACAAAATGTTCTTCAGGTACTCCGGGTCTTCGATGTCAGCATTCAACAAAAATCTGCAGAAATCGATTCTTCTTGCAGGATCTCCCTCCTCGATAGCGTGTACTGGAGTGTAGTGGTATGGATACTGCCGTGCTGAATGTAATGTGAACCAAACCTTCCACTGAGTTATCCCAAGCTGGTTAGCCACAATCCTTGTTGATGTAGTGCCATCCGCGCGGAAACACTCCAGGATTTGTTCCTCTTCAACCGGATCATGGACTGGAGGTCTTCCAGCATCAGCTTGACGACGTTGAACCGATCCAGTTTCTCGAATACGTCGATACGTCGCACCAAACACACTTACATCAGGTAAACGGCGGTTGGGGAAGCGTCGTTGATATTCTCTGCGAGCCGCAGCGGAGCCGCCATCACAAAACCCGTAACAGTACAGGATATCCGCGTATTCTTCATTTTGATAAGCAGCCATTTTTTTTAAGAAATTAGTACGTCCGAGTTGGAAAGAAGGTCAAAAGTAATTGATTGATCACTTACTGAATGAAGATAATTAAACCTCGGTTAGTCACGAACATGCCCGAACACGAACCGAACGCAATGTACCCAGATCTCACCCCTAATTAGATAAGATAAGTCAATTGAAGCTCTCAGAAAAATAAAGGTGACACAAACAACGCGGCTCCGGGCCAGGTACGCCTTTTGCAAAACCGCTACCTGCTCTGGAATTATTATTATTATTTTCAAGATTTTTGAAAAAGTTGACAACATTTGTACTATTTTGGAAAGCTTATTAATTGAGGAACTTATTTCTGTAGTTTTTACATCAAGTGCCGTACATTTTTTTCAAGTAATTCTCATCAGTTGTAACAAAATCGAAAAAAAAAATTATGACTTTGGTTTTTATGACCGTTTATTTCTAAGATAATTCTGAAATTTTGACACAGATTTTTATTTGAAGTAGTCATTGGTTCATTGGCTTTTAGAAAACAAAGTTTATACCAGCCAAATGGAAGTACTTTTTTCATAATTATCACTTTTAGTCCGAAAGGCGGGTTTTTTCTAAAAAAACGTAAAACTTAAATAACTTGATAACTATCAAATTTAGACCCCTAGTTTACTGGGCTAAATTTATTGCAAATGAGCTCTAGTATAACCCCCTTCAAGGTATAGGTCGAATTATCAATCACCCTGTATGCTTATAAGGACGAAATGTATTTCTAAAAAAATGACTTTTCTGAACTGCTGTGAAAGAATAACGACAAAATTTAATATGACGTCCAAATAAATCCAATTTTAATAATTCTCTCAGCTCGCATTTCAACATGGCGACTGATTTATTTATGCACGTATTCCATAAAAATCACACCACATTCCGACGGTTCATCAAAACGCATCCAATTTCGGTGGCCAAATTCCATGAAAATTTCACACTGTCAATCATAACTCCAGCCGCAAAAATGTGGAATTTTATCACCAAATGCAATTTCCATCGACATAAATCACATTGGTGGAACGTGGCTATTCCCTGTGCTAGGACAAAATTCACAAATTTACGCTGGCTGGTATTTTAGAGATCGCTATGTGTTATTTAACTACGGTTTCTTTACAAAGCGTTTTAGAAATGCATATACATTTAATTTTAAGTGTATAAAAGCATAATTATAGAATTCAAACCACCACATCTGAAGCAGGGTGAGATACAATTATAAAGATTTGGATCAACCAAGCTGTTGAGTATCTAATTGACAATTTAATCCAGCAGACTCATCTATGCTATGAGACAGTAGGCTTGTTTACGATGCATCAGTGGCGTGGCGTCCATAGAACCCGATTCCCACCGACTTGCCTATTTTAAAGCATAAGACCGAAGTATCTAATACTCCTGAAGAAAAAGTAATACAATACAATCATACTTTATTGCACACCCAAAGATAAATTACAATGTAAACTTATACAAAAAAAGTGGTAAACAATAGGCGGTCTTATCGCTAAGGAGCGATCTCTTCCAGACAACCTTTGGGTAGCGGAGTTGAAGAAAAATTAACAAAAAATAAACGAGTAGGTGGTGAGGAATAAACGATGCAAAAGACGAAGAATGCACACAAATAACTAAAAACATAAATAATTCAAATCTGCTTCGGCTTTACTAAGAATATATTTGACGCCACGCCACTGCGATGCATGGCATTTTATAGCATAAAGCGATCCTATTAATTAGTGTCATCACGGGCACTAAAGTTCAACGACACTAGCCTTTGTGCGCGGGTTCGCTCGGCCTTCGGAGAACTGGGTGAAATCTTTATGTAGGTCTCTAGACATTCCTTCCCTAGTTTATATCTACACAAACTTGGGTAAAGGAAGATTTGTTAGGTGAACTTCCCGATATTTTCATTTTCTTGTATAAAAATTTCCGATCATCTTTTTGTCCAGTCACTTGATTTCCATACGAACTATTTCCTATGCGTACATTTTACTTCTCGCAAAATTCCTCATTCGCCTTTTTACAAACTTACTATATTTAAAATTTGGAGCTTGTAGGTCTGCTAGAAGTACCCTAGAATTATGATGATCATCAGTCAGTGAATCAGCGAATCAGTCGGTCAGTCAGTCAGTGACAAAACTAAGGAACTTTGACATGCAATAGTTCTTAAACTACTCGTTCAAATTGAATGATATTGAGAATATATATAAGTCTTATTGTGCCCTATATATCCCTGAAATTTCAGGGTTCTAGCTTTAGCCAGTACAAAATTACGGGAGGCTGAAAATGGCGAATGGCTTCGAGAAAAGGATGGTACGGCCGTGCCTTTGTTTTGCTCGACTTGGCGGGGGCACTGCCGTGCCCCCAGATATTAAAAAAAATCTACAGTGAAAAATCACAACGAAGGAACTTTTGCGACTGCGGATTTTTTTATACCCGAAAATAAAAATATCGGGATGTCCACCTAACAAATCGTTGCATTGCCGTTTAGCTTTTTCAGCTATAATCGGTATAAACGAATTCTACTGTAGGGTACTATTCAATGATATAAACTGGATTAGTACCAGTCGATTATTATGTACTTATTTTAATTTTTGAGCTATCGAGTCTCAATAAAATTCTACAAGCCAAAGACTCGACATTTTGTAGCGCTGGAAGCCCTAGCGTGTAGAATCTATCCACCACTATGTATGTATGTATACCGGTATTAACTGGCCATTACCGGGATCCCAGTATTAGCTAAATACCGGTACTTGGAGCCCTAGTAGCAACTTACGTAGGCACACTCAAGGAAATGGAATATTTAGCGGTTTAATCACTTTCTTAATTTGTTCGTTCGCGGTTCGTCATCAGTCGCGACGCGTCGGAAAATAGTAACACGACCAATTTCAGAAACATATTAATTTGCTAAGCATTCAAATTCCTTAACTGTATATAGGCTTGTGCGCGCTCGTTCATTGAACGGATCGCTCCGAACTAGTACATCGTGCTAATGTACTAGTTCGGTCTTTTAGTTCATTTAGTTCACTAGTACACTACTGTTTCTATCTAAGCGTTGCTCCTGTTTCGTTCTGTACAGTTCCGCTTTGTCCGATCGGGACCAGACGACGACCGATCTATTCAGAAAATGGAACGCAACATCACAGCATTGTGATTTTGAGTTCCATTTTCTCTTTTATTCAGAGCTGTTACATGTCAGATGTCGGTCAGCGGTTGATCGGGATCGGTTAATGTACTAAAAATATAATGCCTACTTGACTGTGCATTGACTTCTTCTTCTTAGTCCATTATGACTGATGGTTGTGGTTGGTGGTCGTCGTTCTGGCACGAATACATTCCCGCCATCGATTCCGGTCCATCGCGTTCCTCATCCTCACTACATAGTAGAATTTTTGAGATGGTTGCTCACATTTAAGCTGGTCGGTTCATAGTGCTGGCACATTGCGTGCTGTTACATTGACATAAGGCTCAAATTCGCTATCCACGCCAAATTGTGTTCAGGAACGTCATTCCATCTACATTTTTGAAGACGAACATTCGTTACCCAGATTAGTTTTTTGTTCGGATCATTGTCGCAGCACGGGTCTGAGTAATTTATGCAAAAAGCACTCGACATACAAAAATTCAACGAAGGTTTTATCTTTTTTAATTAAAAGACATGGTAAGTGCGAGTCCTGTTGAAAGCAAGGGTCCGCTGATAAGTGTAATTTTCGTTGTTCTAGGTTAATTGTTTTTTTTTATAAAGCTGGAAGTAAATAGTGCTATAAACGTAACTATACAGCCCATTTAAGGACTCAGTCGGAGGTCGGATTCAGATGCTGTTACAATGTAGTATTTTTTTTTTTTATTGAAAATAAAAAGATCCCTTTCACTGTGAGTCACAGTGAAACCAACCAGGATTTTTTGTTTCCGGTAGTGTATTGAATTGACCCCTCAACTAGTCATAACAGTTCGTATTCGAAGGTCAAGCTACTGTGGTTCCAGGAGTCGGAGCTATAAGTGAACCGGTTTATTTCGATTTCCGACTACTAACTGTTTTTTGTGTTTTTCAAGGTCAAATTATATTTTAGGGACAGGATTGGCGCTGCAAACCCAAATCCAAATTTCACTACAAGACTGGAGAGACAGAATGCTGTCACGGATTACGCAGTTAGGTATATTTTCAACAAAAAGCTTTAATACTATTATATTTTAACTACGGATCTCTAATACAGAGGACGTCGACAGGGTACTAGTAAACTTAGTCTTGTTATGACCTTTTTTTGTATTTTTAATCTCTACTTGCAACTTTGATTAATTTTTCTCCTGTTTTATGTTTCATACAACAAGATTTTGTAAGTTTTCCTTTCTACATGAAAGTTAATTTTTTTAGTGATTTTAACATGCTCCCTTGACAATAGTTACTTGTCTAATTAGGATTCTTACACATTATATTCCAAGAAATGGCACAATATCCCAATATCAAATATACAATTTATTGTAAAGAAAATTGCAATGTATATGTCGCCGCCAACTAGCTTAATTAGCTATTTGGTTAGCTGCCTAGCCTTTTCATTAAATACACTCCTAATTATAGGTTAGGTTTGTTAGTCAGTTGTGTCCCTCAGAGCAGAAATAGAAGCCCCGGACAGCGGGGCTTCGTCGACCTGCTGGCGGGTCAGAATTTAGTGAAAATGCTAGGCAGTTAACCAAATGGCTAATTAAACCATCAAGACAACCCGTATAGTTCATGAGCGTATCAGTTAATTGGTCCCAAAATCAAAATTTTCATTCCAACTGCATGATTATCTATTCAGAAAAGGATAATTATTTTTTATGTAACTGATGTTATGCCTCTGAAAAATGCTTTTTCGACAGCAAATTTTAAATACAAACTTATAACACCAATGTGTAATTAACTGTACTAAACTCCTTTTATACAACGTGTCCCAAAACTCAACGATAAGCCGGCACCAGAGGATGGAGCTACTTATGATTAGTCGAGAAAAAATAAGGAAAAAAATATATCTCAAATTATTTTTTCTCGACTAATCATAAGTAGCCGGCACCAGAGGATGGAGCTACTTATGATTAGTCGAGAAAAAATAATTTGAGATATATTTTTTTCCTTATTTTTTCTCGACTAATCATAAGTAGCTCCATCCTCTGGTGCCGGCTTATCGTTGAGTTTTGGGACACGTGGTATATAAGGTCCTAATTTATTAGTTGCAGATATTTTTATAGCTGATAGTACTCGGTCTCTGGAGTATATTAAATCATGAAACATTATAGCTTTTACGATGTTTTTTTGGAGAAAAAGGAAAAACAAATTTGCTACGTAATAACACCCTGTTAATTTGATTACTAAATGAAAACTCATTGAACAGATTCTAGTAGCTGTAACTGGCCACTTCACGTCGATAAATCCCATCCTAATGACATTTGCAGTTTTACCGCCGAACCGTTACGACATTTACGACAAACAATTGTTGACATGACAGATAGTGTTATTGTGACATGTGATAATGCACATGGTGATTTTTTGTAGACGAAATTATAATTAATTTTTTTTTTAAGTAAATGAAATCAAAAAAGTTATATGAAAAGATTTCTTAATTTCTATTTAAAGTTAATATTTTAATGTAAAGTATAATGTGTTAAAATATCTGCAACTAATAAATTAGGACCTTATATAAGTAAACTCTAGATCCAATCAGCTAAACATTCGCTAAAGTAAATGGACGCCTAAAATAGCCTATCACAAGAGAGCCACTATTAAGATAACATTTAAATCCATCCCACTAACCGCTGCCGAATAATCCTCGCCATTTGAAAAACAATTGTCTAAAAGATTTATCGCCTCCAAAACAATGGGAACAAAAACAAAAACAAAGATCAAGAAGGGTTTGTTTTAACGGCCACCTGATTATTTCAAAAACAGCTCAAATCAATATGAAACTAATGGGAACTTGAGACCTTTTTGGATTTTAAGTTACTATCGCAAGCAGTAAGAACTATAAATCCTTACACGGGCCACTTAACGAATCAACTGAAAAACTTGTAAACTTACGTCGAGTACTGTTGTGCCAAATCTATTGAATAAAAATGGTCTAAGACAAAGCTCCTCAAGTTGTAGCATAACTGACCGCGAATTCGTTTCCCGCGCGACAGAGCACAACTACGGCAAGTCCTGATACCGATCCATTAACTCCAAACGCATGGAAAACCCACCTATTAAACGTTTGCGAGGTATTCAGCTCCGCATTAAGCACTAATGTAAAGGCGTTGAAACACAAGCACTCTAAGAATATTATACACATGCATTTTGTATCAAAGCACATTTAAATAGGATTCGCTTCACGCTGCCACCCTCTTCACGGTAGCTACTCAAACTACACGGTTCTTAAACCACCGTACACGAAAGCTCAACCCACGGACCTTTTGACACAAACACTTGTGCCTGCCAGTGTACCGCGTATAAAATGGCGTATCGATAGGGTTAACCCCCCTAATGCCGGCATAAATAATCGTGTTCAGATCGTATCGGGTGAAAATACGACGCCGAGGTAAAATAGTTCCCCTACTTACCCGCCCCTACTTACCCTCCAAGAGGGAATGTTAATTAGGCTACATGGAAATAGAAAAAGTCTGAAGCCTTCAAGCGTATTTGCTTTTATTATCTTTGTAGCGTAGACAAGACTATGCTAGTGGGGTAGCTCAATTATGTAAAATTACACAGGCAAATACCATTGTACTTAACCATGCAGCAAGTCCGTTGCTACTTTTTTGTTTGTCCATGTCCCGTAGTGAAATAGTGCATAGAAATAACAAGTGGTGTTTAAGATTACACATTCCTGTATCTAGTCATTGGTTAAATCCATAATCACTAGAATTATTTTATGGCAACTGTTTTGTCAATATTCTTGACCGAACATATGACTTAAGAATCATCACAATAATGAAGTACAAACAAAATTCCCGAATTCGTGAAAGTATTCACTCACATTCTGTTTCTTCAATTCAGTATGGAACTAACAGCATGTGTCTTGTAACTGTATTAAATTAATACATGTAACTACAATCACGACAAATAGCAATTAAGTAACCTAAGCAAAACGTGACATGTTTCAACATTTTGACCCAATTGAAAGTCAATCAAAACACCAACCGAGACCGATTTTATCAATTAGCGATTGTAAAGTAACATATAGCTAGTAAATTAATAGGTATGTAAATCCGCAAAGTAACCTTTCGATCTTCATTACTGAAATCAAAACCGTCATACAGGTCGCATTCTTCCTGCCAACCCTTCACGGTTAAAACATCCACATACGAGTATTTATGAGGTTGTAGATTGCAATATATGAGGTTATGATGACTCGATGCAAATATCAAGGTATCGCTGTCTGCCATCGTAGACGGAGAAAGCGCTCCCATTTTACACCTCCCATAAAA
The DNA here is from genome assembly GCA_947034925.1 of Eudemis profundana. NCBI lineage: Eukaryota > Metazoa > Arthropoda > Insecta > Lepidoptera > Tortricidae > Eudemis > Eudemis profundana. The sequence continues at coordinate 17,482,205 of OX344808.1, read as the reverse complement.
ACTCGGTGCTTAACCATAAAATGGAAATTTAATTGAAAGTGCAGTGAACAAAATTACACTTTTTCTAAGTTCCTTCAAGGCTGTGGACTGTTGACACAACCCTGACTGAGGGAATAGCAAATTAAGGACCGTTTTAAAAGAGACTTAAAAATACTTCATTTCTGAACGTCGTGGAGAAGAAACTTCTCTAGCTTCATTTTTCAATCGGGGAGTTTTTTAATTAAATATTATTACAGTCGCACATAAAAGGACCTACTGAAATGTTCTAGCTAAGTGCTCTTAATAATGTACGGAAGTACAGCAAGATTTCTGAATACTTCGATAATGTACCGCAAAGCGAATTTGTTAAAAAAGGTTATCTTGTTAAATAGTAAAGTTGTAAAAGATCACATTGGTATTAGTACATTACATAACTAGGGTGGTAATACAAAGAAAGGCCGAGATCGCAGAAGTTTGCGGCCCGAGCTGCAAGCGAGGGACGTAAATATGCGATCGAGGGCTTTCTTTATTACCTCCCGTGTTGTGTACATATGTCTACACTTGGCCAGAAAGCGGCTTTTTCCGTACGCGCAGCGTGCGGAAAAAGCCACTTTATGGCCAGGTGTGGCATAATAGTACATTACACAACTAGGGTGGCAATACAAAGAAAGGCCGAGATCGCAGAAGTTTGCGCCCCGAGCTGCAAGCGAGGGACGTAAATATGCGATCGAGGGCTTTCTTTATTACCTCCCGTGTTGTGTACATCATTTTATGTCTACACTTGGCCAGAAAGCGGCTTTTTCCGTACGCGCAGCGTGCGGAAAAAGCCACTTTATGGCCAGGTGTGGCATAAATTATATTAGATGATACCTTGATTTGTTTGTGGTGTGGTGACGTGTGTGCTTATAGTACATAACAAATATCTCCTAATCTGTTAATTTTTTTCATACTATACGTTACCAATCTCATGCGTAAACGCAGTAAAACCAAGCTATGTAACTTATTAAAGTTGTGTCGTCTCGTTACAAACAGAAATTTAATTAATTCAAGAATCCTAATAATTCCTAATGGTGTTGTTAAATAAGTATAAAAAATCACGAAATCACTATAAATTGCCGAGAATGAGTGTTTCCAGAATAATAAGAACGTTATTATGCCATAAACGGTCATATTTTGTGGGCTTTTTTATTACGCATACCTACAGAGACGCGGCGTATACCTACTGAGGATAGATAGGGTTGCCATGATGTTAAGAGGAGAAGTCCTAAAAAAAATCTGTCATTTCTCACAACTGTGCAGCTTTAACCTACACTTTATTGCAAACCTCAAAATAATAGTAAGTAAAGATTATAGTAACATTGGTAGTAGAGGTAAATAGTTTGTTTACCTTTAGAAATAGTTTAGGCCAGCGGTCGGCAACCAGCAGCCCGCGGGCCGCGTGCGGCCCGTGAACAGATCACTTGCGGCCCGCGAGCCTCCCTGGCTATTTTATATGTAAAGGTCGCTATATTCCGAATCGTAAAAAATCACAAATTATTAACAAAGTGCGGCCCGCGTTAATTTCGTTACCTACTATGTGGCCCTTGGCTGCTAAAAGGTTGCCGACCGCTGGTTTAGGCTCCAAATAATGATTCGAATTTATCCTCGCTGCGCTCACTATCCATCCAGGCGATGGGTTTCGACGAGTTTAAGTTGAAACATTAAGTACTAATAAATAATTAACCATGCCAATATTTAACTGAGAATCAAAATGATAGTGTATTTTCATAAAAAAAAATCTTGAAAAATCCAGGTCAAATCCCAATTAACGCTCAAAAATGACATATTAGGAAAAAATTACGCACGGCAACCCTGAGGACGAGAAATTGTACACTTTAGGTATTTTGGACTAAGCCATATTCCAATTTATTTTCTTGATGAGGTACACAGCGCCGCTTGACTCCAGTTTGGGGCTATTTAGAGAAAAACAATTTAGTGCCATGATTAAATTAAACTACGTTCATAAATTCGTGTTAAACCTCTGGACGTAACATCAAAGTCTGTCATCTATCACTGCCATGCCCGGAGTCAAAATCAATTTCGATATTAATTTAGAATTGCAAATTAATTTACAGACCAAAGTAAGACCACGCAAAATACTAATAGATTGTCGTCTTTTTGAAGAGAACTTTTAAGCGACATACCAAAATTCTTTCTTTCTTTTAAAGATCGGGGAACAAAATTTGGGGATCTCGATAGTTATTATTGACATATGGAAATGAATATTACAATTTTCAAAATATTCATATTTTGGTCAGCGAATTACCAATTTATTCAAAATAGGTTCGCCAAATACCTTTTAGATTACTTCAATTAAAAAAGTCAACCAAAAATATCAATGTTTTCATAGAACACCCTGGCCGCCGATATTACGTAACTCCGACTGTGCAAATGATGTTGACTGATATGCGGCATTTGTTTTACAAGACAATCGTTTTTTTAGGGTACGTTTCCACTGACGAGGAACTGAGAGGAACTTATTAGTCGACCAATCACAGTGCCCGAAATCTGGAATCCATGTCATTGGAAACGATGTGATTCAACTCACGGTCCGGTACCTCTCCGCTCCTGCCATCTCCGTCGCAGTGGAAACGGACCCTTAGGCTGCGCTGCGCTCCCACCGGAGCTGTACGATATAGCGAAGCAGTGAGCGAGGAAAATGCACGACACGAAGTAAAAAGGGATGGCATGTATGATTCATTCGGTCTCAGCAAGAACTAATAGACTTGCATTTAATTAACGATAAATTTCACACTTACTAACAAACACATGTGTCTGTTACATTTTTCTTAGATGCGTGGGTGATCGAAATCAATCATGTCCTTCCTTCGTAGGGGAGACCGGGTATGGTTGTCTCGCGGGTTGGTTGTCACAGCGGCCATAAAATAATACTAAACGAAGGAATAAGTGCATCGATTGGTGAAGTACGGAAGGATGTACAGCTCTTGCGATCTTTTAGCACCGATCGATGTACTTAATGTTTCGTTTAGTATTATTTTATGGCCGCTGTGACAACCAACCCGCGAGACAACCATACCCGGTCTCCCCTATTGTTTTAATGACTAACGACGGTTAACTAATCTAATACAGTAATGGATATTAGTATATCAATCTAACATTTCAAAATAAGCGTTCACTCAGATACTGGTCCGAGTGAACTAAGGCAAACTTTATAACATTGAGGCAATCTACCGTGAAGCGAATTTTTCACGAGGCAAAAGCGCTAACATTCACATCTCGCATCATTACCTCACAAACTTTGTAAGTTGTATACTTACGTTAATACACGTCTGAAGTGGCAATAGTTGAGTAAATTTTAGCACCTATAAAGCCAACAAAATATCCCACTAATATTATAAATGCGAAAGTTAGTGAAGATGTTTCAATGTTTGCATGTGTAGATGTTTGTATATTTGGATGTTTATTACTAAATAACGGAGTAACGACTGGATGGATTAAGCTGCAATTTAGCATGCAAGTAGACAGAGTCCTGGATTGAAACATAGGATACTTTATATCCCGGTAAATAGTTCCTTTGGGACAGTAAAGGGAACAACGCGGGCGAAGCCTCGGGTAAATACTAGTTATAAATAAATTTGTAAACGAAGACACGACATGTGTGTGTGATTAATGTACTTAACACAGAGAAAAATAACGGGTATCGCCGGATGGTATTTTTTCTTTGTTACTAACAACACATGTATTCTAATATCGACACTAGAACGGCAATAATATAGTCGGACTACGCTAAGTTTGCAGCGGTCGAAAAAAGGTTTTATTAAAAAATATGTACCTATATGGCCACATTGGGAAACTACAGCAAGAGGAATATTTAATCTTGGTACTTGGCGATAATTCCTCCCTTTATTACGAAATGTGTACCTACTGAAATAAATTTTCTGGACAGTCTTGCACAAATCGATCTTGTTCCAACCAAACTAAGTGATTTGTTCCAGGTTCTTGGATAATTTCTATGTATTTAAGTATTATATTTAAATATGTACATGTATACAGTAGCATTGCTTAGTTTGCTTAGGACTAGATCAATTTGTACAAGACTATCCTAAATATTTATTTCAGGTTTTAGGTATTTAATTTTAGGTATGTAGACACATTATATACTTGTTAAACGGATAGATATTTGCCTAGTATCAAGACTAATTAATCCACTTTCTTGTGATGTTGCCCTATGTTTTTTTTTTAAATAAAACCTTTTTTTTACCTCTGCATACTTCGCGTAGCCGCACTCTACCAACAAATTGACACACACAAATACACATCCTGGGGATAAAATAGTAATAGTCTCTTTTATCTTTAACTTGATACCAACGCGCGACTTCGTGCTTTGTGCGTTTCAACCGCTTAGCGGCAGTTTCGAAAAATTACTTCTTAGCGCACCTCTACGTCCCCTGTAAGATGTCTGTTACAAATTTCATCCCCCTATCTGCAATGGTTTATTCCATACGTTTCTGTCTGTACAATACAATTTTACTTTATTGCACACCAAAAGATAAATTACAATGTAAACTTCTAATCTGTAATGTCAGTGGCGTGGCGTAAAAGATATCCTTGGGCAAGCCGATGCAGATTTGGTGTCCATTTTCCTTAAGAGCTGTAGAATAACGTGGTCAAATGCCTGATATTAGGCAAGCCGGTAGGAATCGAGTTCTTTGGACGCCACCTCACTAGTAGGTACCAGTAGCGTGGCGTCCAAAGAACTCGATTCCTACCGGCTTGCCTAATATCAGGCATTTGAGCACCTTATTCTACAGGTCTGAAGGAAAATGGACGCCAAATCTACACCGGCTTGCTCAAGGATATCTTTTACGCCACGCCACTGGTAGGTACCTACAGCTACCCTAGTCCCGGAACTCTTATATGCTATATAAATAATGTATACGCGACAAGTAATCTATATACGCGATATAACAATCATTTCAAAAGCAGCTAGCTACCTCTTTAAGTCCCCCCATTGGCCCATTGTTTCAGTCTAATTCGGTAGATGAAGAAAGAACGAAGCAGCCGAGCGGTTCGTACGCGGCCTAATCGCCAGTCAGGAGCAGCCCTCCACAATAGATAACAAGCAGCATAGAATCATGGATACGGCAAATTGCGATTACGAGAAACGTAGACATAAATACCAAGAGAAACAAATTAATTTTAAATGTAATTTGAAGATTCTCGGGTCTTCGTCAGCATATCAGAAAAAAACATATTCACTTTACCAAAGTCGGATAAACAGTAGCCTATTACCATTTGTCCAGCTATCCCTGTATTATTATTTTTACTTCGATGCAGCCAATTTGGCGAGATGAACCAGTGATGAACACATATACAGGGTGGGAGGGACTATACCGACATACACCAGCCATGAATTCCTGGTGGTGTGACGAGTAAATAATGTTATATCAACATGGGTCGAATATTGTCATTTTACATTAATAGTCTTATGGAACAAAATAAATCAGTAAATTAAGCCCCTCGTTATAAACATGTCCTTACTGGCTGAAAAGTTATCAAAAAGAAAAAAAAAGCTAAAATGGAAACGAAAGGTCAATTTTTTGGCCTCGTTGTCGCTGACCATCAAATCCTGCGAAGGTTAATTCCTGTTTAGTTAAAGGATTTTAAAAAAATAGTAAAGGTATCTTAGTCACATTTATTAGGGCTTGTTACACACTTGGGATTTTTCATTTACAAATTAATGGATATCTCGGAAAGTAAGCGTTTTTCGACTATACATCACATAACATTTTTTACTCCTAATAGTTGTTAGAATCTATAGTTAAAGTTTGTCGGTATAGTCCCTCCCACGCTGTATAGGTACAAACATTAAACCGTCTGGGCCACCACGGTCTCGCGTGCACAAAAAGTGCTGGCCGCCTATCCCGCCACGCCTGCCTCAACGATATCATCCGCCGGGCCCTTGTCAGCGTCAACGTGCCGGCCACATTGGAGCCCCCTGGCCTTGCACGCGACGATGGCAAGCGACCCGACGGCATGACCCTCGTGCCGTGGCGACTGGGACGGCCACTAATATGGGACGCAACATGCGTAGACACCCTTGCGCCGTCACATCTCGCCACAACCTCGCTGAGAGCAGGCGGGGTGGCTGCAGCGGCTGAGGCAGCAAAGCGCCGCAAATACATGTGTCCCACAGATCACCATGTGTTTGCGGCCTTTGCAGTCGAGACTCTCGGACCATGGAGTCAAGATGCCCACGAACTCATAAAGACGCTGAGCCAAAAGCTCTTTCAGACAACTGGGGACCACAGAGCTGGCTCGTTCCTCACTCAACGGATCAGCATAGCGATCCAGAGGGGGAACGCAGCCAGCATAATGGGGACCCTGCCGCAGGGGCCCGATCTGGGGGACATGATGTAGTTTTAGTCTAGGTTAGGTTAGTGTAATCATATAGTTTATATTTGAACATTAAACTAAATATTTTTACTAAAAAAAACCCGAAGGCGGTGCACTTTAAAAGTGTATAAAATCCGCCATTTTATTTATTTTAACGAACTTCATACCCAGTGACACTCGCGCTATCAAGACGAATCCAATGATGTATCATTTATCAAAATCGGTTGGGCCGTTGAGTAGTTACGAGCGGACATAGGAACGGACATACATACATACATACATACATACATACATACAGGTCAAACACATTACCCTCCTTTGGGCTTCACCGCAGTCGGGTAAAAAATCAAATATATCAAGTATCTCAGTTATTTTCATCAAAATATCTTCAATACACAGACTGATATGACGAAGTGAAAACTTATCACCGCTCGACCATAATGTGCATTTTATGTTTTTCCAAGGAAAAAAAATAAAGTTTCCTACTAGAAGGCGGTACAGACGAATCATCATCATCATCATCATCATGATCACCATTATTTAAACCTTGAGACGTCCACTGCTGAACATAGGTCTCCTCTAAAGACTTCCACAGCAAACGGTCGCACGCCTTTGATTTTAAATCGATCGTACGGAATAAGCCACTTTATGGCCAGGTGTGGCATAATAATGCTTTCCAGAAATAGTAATTCCATCAGCTGGCTGTACCGTACGGTAGCCAAACTTCCTTTTATATATATAGCCACGGTTTCAAAAGTTTGAGAGACATACGAATTCATGAATATCGAGGTCATGAAATACACTCCGCACCGCCGTATCCAACGAAAAACGTCGTTCACGGACAAAACAAAGGGAGCATTCAAGCGATCCGCGGAGCGAATTGAAATATCAACGCACAATGCTCAGATTTGCAGGCAACGGGTTGAAAGGAACCGCTAAATGTATTAGTACCAGTGCCGCTAAGTGCTCGCCAGACAATAGGGTTAATAGATGTGATGGGAATGGAAATGTGGAGATTCTGTTTATGGGCGCGCTACACAATCCAAAAGACAGACGAAATTAACTTAATAACGGCATTTTTTTTTTCATACTAAAAATAATAATATAAAAAAAGAAGTTGTTATTGCAAGTAACTGAGATCATAAGTTTAGTAACCTTTATCATATAGTTATTCAATAGCAAATATGTTCATTAAACTGAATGCGACTTTAGACAGCCTAGTATCGCACCAGATAAAGCACATTTTTTATACTTCGACAGAAACCGGTGTGATAAGTTTGAATCTGTGTAGATCTGGAGCATATAGCACTCAAGTGTCGACAGATTGGTATGCGATTTTCTTTGATACGTTGTCGGTATCCTTGTGGTAGTTCTGAAAAATGTTTGGCGAAGGTCAGTTTAACAAATTCTGAGATATCGAGGGTTTTCAATTTATTAATAAGTCAATAGGACTTTCAAGAACGGTAACATATTATAAACATATTTTTTCTGTGTTGTAGTATATACCCTTGTGCGACGACCACTTCAGGTGACACGTCTTTGTGGGCTGTTATGATATAATAATAAGTACGTTTGAGTTTTATCTACGATTATATACATAACTGTAATACACGTGCAGTAGTAGGTACTTATAACATCGATTATAAAACCGGTAATAATTAAACACCGAAATAGGTGTTTTAAATTCATAAGTGCGCAATTAAAGGGCCATAACATACGCGACTGATATCGGCGTAACTCTCTACATACTTTACTTATAGCAATGACATTTTTACTTTAATAAAATATAAGCCGTTCTTGTAAAAACGACTTAACCGTCAGTACTTCTGAGCGGCATTTACATCATTTTTCATTTTGGTAGTAAAAAAAATATTTTTATAAAACCGAATTGAGCTATAAGCGGTCCGGTGGCATGTCCCCCGGTCGTTAACACAGAAACAATTGCGGTAATTTGTGGGGCAATATCAAGATATCGGTTGGTTACTTCCTTAACCTCTTATCTCCTATCAAAACTGTAGTTCAAAAGTCAACATAATGGCACTGCCGTTAAGGTTGCTTTCGCATTGCCACAGTTGAGTAGCGTATTAGGATAGAAGAGTAATTAAGCGATATAAACGTAGTTTATCGGTTATTTGCGTCCTCATGCCATTCGAATAATTAAATAAATTCCGGTCGCGGCGTGTCCCCGCCCTAGCGTTTTCTATTAAGCTATGGGATATCGGTTTTTTATCAGCTGGGATGGGTAGCCGTGTAATTTATTGAATAAAACATATTGAAATGTTATTTCAGAAAATACGTTTCATGTCTGTCAATAACATTCTTATCACGAATAATACTGACTTTATCAGAAGATTTAATTTGTATATTTTATCTTCGGTAGGTGCGTCAATAAAAAAGAACTCCGCCTCAGGCTGAATATCCACCAGTTTCCCGATGGAGGCTATCCTTCGGTTTGTGTTTCAGGGTGCATCATACGATACTTTCAATACAATAAGTCCACGTTTCAGTTCAGTCGTCAAGATTATCATGACTATTCGTGACGACATGAGCTTTGCCGTAGTCCATGGGCGGCAATCGGATCGGATCTTATACTGATTTTGAAAAATAAACAAAATAAAAATAAAATGTGTTTATTTCAGACCGGTTTGATCCATAAAAAGAAGAATCACGAAATGTTACGCGATTTCTTAATAAAATAAAATAATAAATTAATAAATAAATATTAAGCATAGTAAGCTTAATAAGGCTTGTGTTATGGATACTAGACGACGATATATTTAATAGATACTAGGGATGTAACGATACACAGTTTTACCGATACGATACCGATACCGATATATAGTAGTTAATATCGGCGATACCGATACCGATATCTTAGCTAAATAATGAAGAATGAATTTCAGATATTTTTATGTCCTTATTATAACTAATGCCAATGACTACTGGTTATATTTACCAGAGAGTCAACCTTGAAAGTGTAAAGTAAAAATAATAAATTGCCAACTCAAAATTCTTTTTTTTTATTAAGAACCAAAGATTTAATTAACATAGTAATTATGATTGCACAAGGTAATAGAATAGACCAATACATAAATTAAGTCAGAAATTGAAATTACTTTTTGCAGATTTCTTTTCATACAGCAAATTCTTCAAATATCGGTTGTATAATATCGGCGATACCGATATATCGGCGATACCGATATATCGGCCGATATATCGGTATCGGTATCGGTATCGTTACATCCCTAATAGATACAAATACTTAAATACATAGAAAACATCCATGACTCAGGAACAAATACTCGTGCTCATCACACAAATAAATGCCCTTACCGGGATTCGAACCCAGGACCTCCTGCTTCGTAGGCAGGGTCACTACCAACTAAGCTAAAGCGGTCGTCAAATGTAATGTAGCTAAGCTACTAAACTAAACCTCTTCAATATTAACTTTAGCACCCGAACCACAATTATATTCTTCCAATTACAGCAATCGAGAGCTTTTCTAACACTTTCAAGACCAACAACCCGCCCAGTAGGTGTTCGTAACGTTTCTCAGATGCCGGCCGATTTTGCGTTGCACATTATTGGCCTCACAAACCCGCCTAGCGGGCTCTGTCGGTTTCTGGGGTGTTAATTTTTGTTCTGGTCGTGAAAGTGTTAATGGAGGATCAAAACCCAAAATATATTGGTATAGTAAACTGTAACTAGGAACCTTAGGATCGGCTATTTATGTTTTACGTCATGAAATAAATAAATAAAAGCCGAGTTATCATGCAGAATGAAACTGCAGTACGACACAATAAATATTTCCACCCGGAAGTGAAATATAGACAACAATTAATTTCATTCAAGACATGCCGCTGAAACGGAACAGACACGCGATGCCGGCGTTACCAACGACACTCGAATCAATGTAGGTATAAAGACAACTGCGCGCACACATTCAAGCGCGTGATGTACCTTTGTAGGAGAAAAATTACTGCCATTAACATGTGTACACACAAATTCTTTGTGTGTACACAAAGAATTTGGTAGAGTGGGGTTAGAATGTGTTAGAATTCGTTTGGTCTAAACCCACCTTTATACTGTGCTCGAATAGTCTCTATTGTCACATTCAGTACCAACCATCGCTACGTGTGCTACGCCGCAGTCCGATCCGTAGCACGCTCAATGCCGTTTGTAGCGAACACAGAAATATATCTCGATACATTTTGAGCTACATGAACCCGACTGTCGGGTTGGTAGCACTCAAAATGTTACGGATGAACCAACTGGGCCCACAAAACACACACAAATTAATCTAAGCCTATACTGCTCCTTTACTCGATTTTATGCAGTCTCTCGTGTACTACCACTGACCTGAAACTTGCATGAAACTCACGCAAATCCACGAGAGAAATTATTGATCCCTCGTATAAACACCCCCCCCCCCCCCCTTTTCACCCTCTCAAGGGATGATTGCCGAGATAAAAACTATCATATATCTTTTCATGGATCTCAAATTATCTTTATACAAAATTTCATCTAAATCCGTTCAGCTATTTAAGCGTGAAAAGCTAACAAGGCAGACGAGTTACATTTATAATATTGGTTCGGATGGAAGTATGAAAATATGGATGATTCGGAATTTCAGACCATACCCTGTACTGTACAGTCAGCGTCAAATAGTCTGTAGCATCCAAAGCGCCATATATATCGTAACTCGTCTTTATCCATTTCGACGGGGCGAGAACTCGTATGCGATTTTCATTTCATTGCGGCGATTAATCAATCACCTGTAGACATCGAACCTAGATAGCCCACAATGTAATCAAACTCGCATACAAGTTCTCGCCCCGTCTAAATGAGTCCTTACTATATGCATAAAGATGTATAACGATATATCGATACCTTTAGACTCAAAGGGCGTAAACGCCATTAGAACCTGCGGCGTTTACGCCCTTTGAGTCTAAAGGTATCGATATACGGCGCTTAAAATGCTACAGACTATTTGACTACCTCTTCGATCGAGTTGCATTAGTACCACAACGAGTTATTCTGAAATGAAAACTTTTCTTGCGAGCAAAACAATTTGAATGTCAATGTGGATAATGTTCGCTTAAGATTCACAGCGGATACCACTGTTAAATTATTACAGGAATTATTCACGTTTTGGAACATTTCGACACTTAGATTATAAACATTCTGAGTTCTGTATTTCAAAAGAGCCATTATCAGCTCCTTTGTGTACCTATTTGCTATTGTTGTATTTCTAGGAAACTCGAGAAATATGAAGACATTGCAATTAACCTCAGTTATCTTAATCTTATGTTGGTATTAGGGGTCCTTTCGGATACGCTTCGACCCAATGGGATCTTTTCTGTAACTACCCCTTACCGCATCTACGCAATGGCTTGCTCCACCATCTCCATAAATCGGGTGGTGGAACCCAGTAGTAGTGCCTGGAATTCATTTGGCTCTGGATAGCCCCTGCCAAATTCCTCCATTCATTGTTTGGCGAGAGCCTCAGTTAAATTTCATACGTATTGATCTGAAGGTGATACGAGTCGGTTTTCCATACAATCGTAAAGAGGGTCATTATAGGTCATCATTGTCAGTTTCGGGAAGAACATAGCTGTTTTTCTTTTACCATGGACTAGTCACTGTTCTGTGGGCTGGTATCAAGAGTGCTGTTGCTGTTACCCGTCTGTTCTGCCCGGCGAAAGAAAAAGTGAATTTTTCGGAGCTGACCAATTTTCGCTAGTTGGAGGGGCATGTTAGGAGGACGAGGGGTCATTGCCATCTCCCCGCAACACACGCATACCCCAGGTCTCAATGAAGTTGTCCGCATAGCAGACTACACGATCACATTATTTACAATACCGAAGGAACTGTCAAAGTGTGGCATTCGCGTGTTCACAATGGCCCGAGAGTCAGGAGTGCAGTGGCCGGAGATTTATGCATGTTCCTAAGTTGCTCGCGTAGGGTTACCAATGTTGACATTCCTGCAGTTTATTTTTATTATTGAAAGGTATGTAACTAAGCCATCAAAAAGAACATAAGCGTATCTCTTTTCTTAAATCAATCCCTCATGTCATGATTTAATTAAAAGTGGCGAAATGTATATAAAAATCTTGTTTTTTTTTCTAAACGAATTCCACGCGAACGAAGCTGCAGAGTACAGAATGGCTTAGACATTCGTACCCGTTAAATTGTAATTTTGCCTTTGTGGTATGGGAATCAGCCAAGTAGTCAAGTCTAGTTACGCTAGGCCTAAAATGGTCCATGAAGATAGAATTAACAGTTTAAAAGTTTTCCTGAGATTTTCCTGAGAAAAACATAGATATTTATAGACGTAATCGTATACCGTAACTCAAGCGACACCTATTTTTGTTTTGTGGTTCTTGGTCCACTTTCGTGCCGGGCAATACCTACCTAATAGTACATTGTGTATCAAGGGCGGTAGGTAAGGAATTACAAACGAGTGTTTGTTACAAGGCCGAGGCGAAGCCGAGGGCTTTAATAACACGAGTTTGTAATTCCTTTACCGCCCGTGGCACACACAATGTTTTTCATCACACTTGTGAGGAAATCTAATTAAAATTAACCTTACTTAACCTAAATAAAATTGTAAAACTGACAGTGACATATCCATAGACAATGCGCAACGTTCGGAAACCATAGCGGTACAGACCTAAAACGGTTGATTTTATAATTGCAAAATACTGAAATACACTATTGAAACATTTAATTAATGTTACAGAAATATGTGTTTACATGTATTTGCAATACCAGTTCTCTTTAAATAAATATTTCAGTGATAAAAGTTAAAAAAGTAAGTTGGCGTTTCCTTTGAACATGACAAATAAGAGTAAAACAGAACCAGCGTTTCAAATTTAAAAAGAAAACCATTACGCCCTAGGGCGTAATAGCTCATTTACGGCCCGCAAAACCTACGTGTAATGCACCATTTTCGAGCAAGTGTGATGAAAAGTTAAATGCTCACTCATTCTGCAATATTCATGGCGTGGTGACCCTACACACTACGCATGTTGCTGGGTGTGAATAGATTTCAGCTGCAGCGGTTTTCATTTTAGGTATTCAAGGACTTGACCACTTTAAACTATATTCATGGAGAAACTTAAACTTTATACGAGTTGTTCGAGGCTATATTTCGAGGTTTAGAGTGAATAACTGGTGGCAGCGGCAACTAGACTATAACGGAGATGTTTAGTCAAATTTATCTAAAGGTAGATATAAATTTCACTTTTTTTTACAAATAAATCCCAAAAGCACACAAACTGCTTATACAATCTTTATACAGCCTGAACGTTGTACCTATACCAACCTGAAGCCGGTCAAGTACTGTACAATTTTCTTGAAGATGGTAATATCATAATTTGGAGCTAATTCGCATTACAAGAGTACTTTAGAGTACTATATCTGCTTATAGAACTACTACATTTCTTATTAATGGAACAAATGTGACCATGATTATGCGAATTTTCGATTTTCCGACAGAAGCATAGAATATCTGCGCCCATTGTACTCTAATCACAGAATAAGTAATATACTACTCTAATACCAATACCAAATACCATACCAATTTAACAAAGGAATGTCGAAAGCACATACTTAACTCACTTTCACATTTAAACATTATTCGAATTCATATATTTTCAAACAGAAATATCTCATGTTCGGGGGTTCGGGGTTGGTATTTTAGTCGGCGCTGACTCATTTAAGCTGACAGCAGAAAAACAAATGAACGCCTAACTCAACCCTTTTAGCTTCGGATTTTTTGTGATGGAAATGACAAGATTATACGCGTTTTAAAATAAACTGATTAAGGGCAAACAAAGGACTCGCGAGTCTTTGAGAAAGTTTAATTGTGTTAGGGGGAGGGGAAAGCGACGGTAGGTGCATCGGGTATACTTCTTTACAACTTCTTTTGATTATAGACAGGTCTAGTGTTGCTTAACGCAAGCGAGTCTGTAAAGGGGCATTCCGTGATAAACATCTACTTTTTTCCCTTACGTAACGCTATTGTAGCTACCCTAACAAAAATGCGGAAAAAGCCACATTATGGCCAGGTGTGGCATAATAGTACATTACCGCAGGGGCCGGGAATTGAGGGGTTGCCGGCCGAGTACATATAGCTGGCCGAGCGAAGCGAGGCCAGATAGTTACGAGGCTGGCAACCCCATTTCCCGCCGAGGTATGTATAGTGCTTTTCTCAAATATGCAATGAAATAAATACACTTACTATAATATTTTATAACACAATCTCTCTGTCAAAAGTGACATTAGTAACATATTATATCCATAGACAATGCAAAAGCTGTTTCAGTTCACATTTTTACCGCGAATATTTAGATGAAATATTTTAAATGTGTATTCGTGTAGTTAAAATTGCAATTTAAAATTGTTTATAATGTGTTATTTGTTATGTTCATGTCAATTTGAAATAAATAAAACTGCAAAATATAGCAAACATCGTTTTTTGTTTTTTTAATGGCTGAATGCCGTGATGCTGTGGCCCAAATAAATGTGGAATGGAAATTTAAAAAAAATACATTGCCGGCCTTTATGCACTTTTAAAGTGCACCGCGGTCGGGTTTTTTCGTAAAAAATATTTAGTTATTTCTTTAATAGGCATACCTAGCCAGCGCTACTGCTGGTACAAATGTGTGCTATAATCCAGTGATTACTGTACGAGGCCGCAACGTTAAACTGGACCGAAAGTTTTAGATTACACTCATTACGGAACGAACTTTACTCGCGTCCTGGCCAGGTTTATGTTATGACAGGTATTTACTAAGTTTACAAAAATAACTGACTATAAACATACTATCTGACTATAATGACACTGACTATAAAGTCATATAGACACTTGAAAAGTTTAAACGCGTTGTTATTTTGTAATTAATCAAAAAATAAAATAAGTAAACACTTTTATTGCACATAAAATTTGCGGACATGTTCAATGACAAAACAATCAATAAGTAAGACAAAGACGAACCACTCCCTGTAAAGGATCTTTTCCAGCTGACCTTTGAGTAAATTAGACGGTGATATTATAATTTGTAAATGAAATTTATTTTAAACTGTTTTCATAAGAGATTATAATCTTTTTGCAGCAGTGTGTGGTTCGAAAGTTGGTTTTTTCTTTGATAATGTACTTGTTTAATGCGAGTGTCGTATCGGTTCAAACTATTATGTGATCTATAGTATGAGATTCAAAGTTAGTACCTAATATAGGTGTCAGTCAACTGTAGGTGTGGAATAGTGATGAAAGCATTAAGCGTCGACTGTCTGCAGGAGATAAGGCGGACGGTGACGGATGCTGTCTGACAGCGCAGACACCTAACCTAATAGTAGAAAAATCTCGGAGGACATTTATACATACTTGAATTTAATTAATTAAGTTCTTAGGTTAGTGACTTTTTTGTAATAAATCACTGTTAAAGGTTTTGTTAAGATCAATCGATAGGCCGTTAAGAAAAGTTATAGCGTACGATCTTTGTCTACTCTGGTCGTTTTTTCTGTAAGTTCTGTCATAAAAGTAAGGTCCTAAATCTTACGCATATTGAAAGTTGTTTTATGGAAGAATAACGATAGTGAAAAAAACTGAAGTCAAATGACATTATCTGTATTTCCATCTATCTGTTCGTCTACTAGCCAGTTGAATCCCAAAGATGCTAAGAGATAACCATCAAACTACGAGTTGTACGTTGTAGTTGTAGTATATACTAGTAAAACTTATTCAATGGCTCCTTAAGTTTTTCAAACATCATAAGTTCATCTTTAAATCCACTAGGTGGAACCTATATATTATTCATTCGTCTTCAAAGTTAATTCAATTTGTGAGTCCCATACATTCCAGGAGCTAGATAATTCTCACTAAGCTCCTCATTTAGTTTTCGGAGTCGTTTAGAGCGGCGATAAAACTGTCTGAAGCGCTGAAGCTAACCGTTTAGAGAAAACCGCGTGAATCAGTCTCACGGGTTTTTATTTTCTTCTTAGTGTCTAAGATATTCTGCAGTCTTAAACTTAGATTGGTGTAATCGCTACGCTGGTGTTGTAACGCGGCAAACCTCCTTGGCGCAGTACTGGCCGGTTAGAAATCTTTTTCGAATATTTACGATCGTCTTTTTTTTTCACGGAGACATTTTTCGGTCGCTTTTCATATCGTCGTGATATCTTGTTATTTGCTAAATAGACTGACATATGCTATTTTAAACTGCTTAAATATTAATTACTGTGTATATAAATAAATACTCGTAAGGGCTGCCGCTTTGCAGCCATTTTTACCCGACTGCGGCGAAGCAGAAGAAGTATGTATGTCCGTTCCTATGTCCGCTCGTAACTACACAACGGCACATCCGATTTTGGTCTGGAGCTGACTTAGAACTAGCAACTGAAATCCCATCCCTATCCTGAAGTCCCGACCCTTCACCGCCGTCCAGTCTCCCAGCACCGTTAAGGCCAAGTGACCATCCTTTATACATACTGCGTACTGACTGAATGCCGTTTTGCCTTTATTTTATTGTGTATAGTTTTATTGTTTAATTTTATTACATTTATTTAAAAACCACGGCCCGAGTTTTACTCTCGACTCTAGCCGGGCTACACTGGGCAAGCGGGTTGGCGATCGGAGGGAGTGGTACCGTGAAAGTAGCAGTTTGTAATAGGAGGTAAATATGCTTATTAGGGAATGCAACCCGGGTAACCGATTTTATTCAGAGTCGGGTAAAAGCCGGGTATTTTGACTCAGAATACGGGTTAAGAAAACCTAGTAAATAATAAAAATTATGCACGTATCGTTTTATTTTAAAGATAATAAATAAAATCTAACGTCGGCCGCCTTAAAGCAAACGCGAAAAAACATCACGTGCTTGCTTATCTTACTTCACTTCACACCGCTAGACTTCACTTCGGAATTCATTCTAGGCCATTTTAATACATTCGTACAATTTTTAACACAAAATTGCCACGACATATTGTGTAATATTGTATCCCACCGGTAACAAGAACATATAACAAAGCAAACGCTTCTATAGGTAAGTATCACTTCAAAATATAGCTTAAAACAACATCACCACTTTTCCTGCCCACCACCGTTGTTCCGCAAGGTCCGCAGAGGTCGGCATCTAAGTCCGATTCGCTCACTCCACAATAATGCTCAAGTTAATTGTGGCACCTCATGGACTTTATATTTGCTAAATATTGCACAGTATCTCTCACAAAAATACCCATTAAGGCTATAGTCGCACGCAACAATATATCTTGGAATAAAATACCTAACTGGTAAGCAGCAATCTAGATAAAAACATTCTGAATCCTAAATCAAGTCTCGTCGCATTCGCATATTACCTACAATGTTAGTTTACGAATAAGGTAGGGGTAGCTCATAAAAATGTTGGATTTAAACGTTTTTCGTAATAATCGCCTGGTTGGTGTAAGCTGTGGCAGTGCAGGTGTAATAAAACGTGGCCCGCTATTACGTAACGACCCAGTAATTAGCCAGACACGTGCTCTGCCAATACTGTAAAGGTTACCAAACAAAGATGTTATCTTCTGCGTAAAAGTAATAAACATAAATTATATTTACAGTCACTTAGTGCTTTCATATCTGATACAATATTTATTGCTTAAGTCTCTGGCATATTTTTATATGAATCTTATCTACACAATAGTACATTACTACAGAGGTCGGGCGAGAAGTGAGGGGTTGCCAGCCTCGTAAATATCTGGCCTCGCGTTTTACTATAGAGGTCGGGCGAGAAGTGAGGGGTTGCCGGCCGAGTACATAAACATGACCGAGCGAACGCGAGGTCAGATATTTACGAGGCTGGCAACCCTATTTCACGCCGAGGTATGTACAGTGCTTTTCTCAAATATGCAATGAAATAAATTAAAAACACTCCAAAAAATCAATCTTGATTTTCTGGAGACACTAAACACACACTGGAGACACTAGACAAAAAATAGAATTACAGAATGAAAAATTTTCATTTTCCTTTCCAAAATCTATTTCAGTATACGTTTTTACCGCGAATATTTAGATGAAATATTTTAAATGTGTATTCTTGTAGTTAAGTTTGCAATTTAAAATTATTGGAAATTATTTATAATGTGTTACTTATTTGTTATGTTCATGTCGATTTTATATAAATAAAACTGCAAAATATAGCAAACATCGTTAATTGTTTTTTTACCGGAAACGAGGTACTTATTAGGCGGCCTATTATTAGACACGTAATGTCAATATTTCATTGCATGTTTGAGAAAAGGAAATTTTCTACTTAGTATTTGCGTAGGTAGATAATATCACTTCTAAACTTAAGTGTTCATCAGATCAGAATATGCTAAAAACAGATGCTGAAAATAGAAAGATGACAGTTTTTACTTATTTAAATTACATTGCATAAAACACAGTATCGTATGGAAAGCGAACTTATTGCCATACCATAACGTATTCACTACCATTTACTTTTATGGAAACGCAGAAATCTGGCTTTCTATGGGTGACCACTAGATTATACCGTAAGAAAAATGTTACACGGAATAAACAGACACTATTTGCATTTTCCATAACTCAAAGCATATACGATGAAGAAATGACCTTAGAATCCGTCCTACGCACGTCTTTTAGCACACCCACACTAAGAGTATAAACCTAAGAAACAAAATCCAAAGGGAACATTGTCCTAGCTTGTAGACTGTAGGTGGCAAGACTACGTAACTATATACACAATTTTTGGTAATTACCTCCACTATAAGTAATAAAACGCATATTAATAGTTTTTATTTGTTTGTTTCTGCGCGCATTACGTTAAAACTACCAAACCGATGTCTATGAAATTTTATGCACAAATAGATTGTGACCCCGTTAACACACAGAATACTTTTTTTCCGATTTCGGCGAAACAAAAAAAATATTTTCCAACCCGTCCAACGAACGAAGTTACAGGCGGTTCCTCTAGTCTAGTTTAATATAACGCGTTTTCAAACAAGTTCCAAAGCGACGCAAACTAATCAATCCACTTCTAGAGTCTCAGAATTCAATCCACCGTCTGCATAGTTTAAAAACCGGCGCAAAAACCCTTTCAATAGGGCACAAGTTTAAAGCAAGAACAACAGCGAACTTCCCCGAACTAAACGTATGGGGAAAGTTGAAGGACTCTCGGAGAATGATAAACACTTGCGGTGGCGGAGGAAAACAGGGCCTCCTATAAATCAGAAAAACTCTCTCGACACCACGCAGCCACGGCGCAGTACACAGACGAGCATTTCTGAAAAAAAACCACTTTCTTAATTGTGAAGTTTTCTGAAAATAGTATGTTATCTGTACATAGAATTACGGGCTCTTTCCATTCCAATAGAAGAAAAAAAGTGTTTCAAATGTTCCATACATTAATGAAACTTTCCTTTGTGTTACCGTTATACAAAGTATATGGAAAAAGGTAACAGAATAGAAAAAAAAATGGGACATTTATTTGTCTCATTGGGGTTGTAATAAATAGCCCGTAATTCTAAGTAGAAATAACATAAAATTGGCATAAAATTGCTCAGTAAAAACAATGGCACACTGTTTGCGGTCTTTTGAAGTCCGTTAAACACGAAAACAGATTAGATTGGCGACCGCAAAAAACAAAAACCGAAGTTCGGGTTCAGTTGGCATGCGAAAAGAGAAGTCTGCATCTTCAGCACTGCCAAATTAATCTACCTAGGTACTCTATGTACTACTTTTAAACGAGCAATTCTCGTATATTTATTTCGGGGATTCTTCTTTCAATTCTTGTATATTTATTTATATCGAAAACGGCACTAACGTTTCGATGAAAGTTGCTATAATGGAGATTTTCGGGGGCAAACAATCGATCTAGCTTGACCTTATCTCTGCGAAAACACATGTTTTCGAGTTGTCATGTGTTTTTCTCCAAGTAAAGCTCGGTCGCCCAGGTACTAGTCACGGGCAAAGATAAATATCCACACAACGTTCCAAAATATGTATACATATACCTTACTGCAATAATAGTAAAACCTGTATACATATTTTTGAAACTTTGTGGTGTATACATATCATGATAGCCTTGACCGTACTTTAAATTTAATTTCCGCGTGGCGAAATTCCGAGATTCTTTGTTAGTTATAATGTTCTCAATAGGGATGTGACTTTGCACTAGAGAAATCGATTATTAAAAAATCGATTATTTTTCCCAACATTAAAATCGATTATTAAATAATCGATTTTTCTATGAAAAATAATCGATTTTGTATCATTAATCGATTTTTTTCATTTTTAATGTGAGGTCAATTAAAACTCCTTTGGTATTCAAAAAAACAGCTATATGTGGCGTTCTCAGGTAAAAGGTAACCTTTTGTCGCATGTCAATAAAGCTGGAAACGCACTGACAGCTACTGTTTACAAGTTTAGTTAGCTATTGGTAGAAATCCTTCTTAAGGACAGATGGCGGCAGTGTTTCATTTCATTGTAGGAACTATATAAAAAATGGTATGTGAGAAAAAACATCGATTTAATCGATTTTTTCAATATGGAAATCGATTAATAAAATCGATTTTTTTAACAAAAGTAATCGATTTTTCTTATAATCGATTATTTTTTTTATCTTTAACGATTATCTTTAACACGTTCCCTGACCCGGTGCCCCTAAAATGTGGGGTCATGAAGGTTTATTTCAGGAGTCCGTGCTTCCACTATGGTGTCACTTCCCCATACTTATTGCACAGTTGGGACTTGTGACATAGTTCGATAGTTTTATATGGGGACAGTGAACGTGTTAACTCTGACAGAAGCAAATCATTCATCCCAAAACAAAAAGCCTAATCAGGGTCTCCCGTCATAAAGCGACCTTAAAGACTGTATACTGCGGACGAATGTATGAAGTTCGGCTAAAGGTAACAAGAAAAGTAATAATTGTTGCTATCCAGGCTCGTGAGAGGCACTACAGTGGGGGTAGTAAACTGATTTAACTGTCGGCTCGTTTACGGCGGGCTTATCGCGGTAACCCGACACAGAGGGCCGATGGAGTCCACTCTGGAACTCTCAATTGTGAGGTATATTCATGGAATCTAAGAGCTGGGAACTTGTCGTTTTATCGAAAAACGTTTTAACGATTTTTTTATTACATCGATTATTCTTTTTGTCGAAAACTTTTTCTTTGAAAGGGTTCATCCACAAAGTACGTCACACGGTTTTTCAGCCTTTTAGACACCCCCATGTCACACTTTTTCCTAAAATATTTCATCATTTTAATATAGACTGACACATTTGGCTAGACCCCCCCCTACCCCCATGGGTATGACGTACCTACTATATGGATGACCCCAAAACATAAAATGTTCATGATTTTTGAAATCGTCATTATGTGTTTAGGATCCGTTAGGTGAGATTCGTTTTTCGTGCTGGATTTCCCGAGGATTTCTAGATAGCTTTCCCTAAGGCCTAAGATACAACTCTGTTTATTGGATAGATCAATGAGAAAATAGCAGTATAAATTTACAGTATTTCATTACCTATTCAAATTTAAAGCTATCAGCACATAAAATAAAAAATACGATTACGATTTGTTACAGTTATTTCATACCACGACCGAAATAACATTCCAAATGGACAAACATAACGAACGGAAGGAATTTCGTAAAACTCAGACGTCCGTAAATCTGGGAGTCCCCGTTAATTCGGAGCTCAAATTTTACAACCGCCCTAAGTAATTCGGTTTTATTAAAATACATAGCATTATATGTCCCGTAACGAATAAAAATTTAATTTGTCCCTCGGATTTTACGATATTTTTATTTATTTTATTTTCTCCGAGTTTTTATT
Organism: Eudemis profundana; assembly: GCA_947034925.1. Classification (NCBI taxonomy): domain Eukaryota; kingdom Metazoa; phylum Arthropoda; class Insecta; order Lepidoptera; family Tortricidae; genus Eudemis; species Eudemis profundana. The sequence continues at coordinate 17,459,998 of OX344808.1, read as the reverse complement.
TTCTTTATATTTTACGATTCTCGTATATCTTCCGCGCCATCTGTTAGGCCCTTAATTAAAACGTTTTAAGATCGCTTATCAAAACAGATTCGAGGGAAATATGACTGTTTTAAATTATTTTCTGTTATCTTTTTCCGCGTAACTAATTAATTTTATTCGTGAAAGGAATACAATGTAAATTACGTTTTCAGGTTTTAGCTTCTTCTTGTACTTGATTTTTTTTTACTATAAAAGTAAACAATCCGAAATGAATATTTAGCTGACCCGCTCTTTTAGGATAACATCTTTTCTAACCTAAAATTATATTGCTTTTGAAAAAAAAACATAACCGACTTCAGAGTACCCGAAATTCATCATGAATCATCATCATGAGAACTGGATTTTGGGATCAAATTTGAAGTACCTTTTCACAAAAATATATTTATTTCAGATAGGTTCATAAACGGCGGAGCTCTGAGGTAAAAAACGTAAAAAAAATACAACCGATGAGAAAACCTCCTTCTTTTGTGAAGACGGTTTAAATTAACACGAGTGTATCGAGCAAAATAGAATGGGTGAAATTGGTTATTTGCGCAATAGGTACAATAACCAAAATGGCGGTCTGAATTAGACTAAAGAGAAACATTTGAGTCACAATTTATTTTAACTTATTTTTGTCACTACATACATCCCAGTGGGTCAAGCTTTTCCTTGATGCGTTTTTACGAATAAAAGATGACCGCATTTTGCATGCTAGTGCATTAGTCCATAAATCGAGGCAGTACGTAACTCAATTCAAATTCGAGGCAACTATTCGAGCGCAGGCGCAATCGCAAATTGCTGGCGTAAATCTCACATCCAAGTCCGTCTGAATTACTTACGAATGGACCGCGCGCTTGGCCGGGGAATTCAGCGGAGGTGACGAGATTACTTAGATACAGCAGCGTTTTTCTACATTATCCGGGACACTACCCCCTTACAATACAATACAATACAATCATACTTTGGTATGTCGCATTATTTTTTCTTGATTACAGTGGTTTTACAATCCCCGAAGGGGTTACGACCCACATGTTTGAAAACACTGACTTACATTTTACATTTTTTTACGTTTAAATTGTTACTAATTTCGGAATTACTGTTTATTTCTTTAAAAAAAAACATGTTTTACTAGCCATTAGACCACATTAATGGTGCAGGATTGATACAATGTACAACATCCTTGCTGTGCACAGGTATATACTTTAAAGTTAAGGTGCCCTTTATTCGCACCTCAGACATACCCCAGCCTTCAGATAAGTTGTATACATATCTATATATATCATATATAGATATGTTGTATATTAGTATCTGCCAGACACAAAAGGCGAATAACGTAGCTGATACACACTGCCGGGGCAAATCGTTTCAATGTTGGAATGCTAGAGAGCAATTGATCTGATTTATTTATTCATGTGCTGTTTATGCATTTCTACTACATGCTACGATTTATTTCATGTTAATGCAATTTCATAAGGTTTTTATAGAGTTTTTGACAGTTGAGGAGTGTCTTTTCAACAGGGCTTATTTTTCTATGGTCATGGAGAAATAAGCCCTTTCTAAAGAGCACTCCTCAGTCAGCTCTCCGCTCTTAAGCAAAAATTCGCATTTCTAATTCATCTCCGTGCCTTCCTACCCCCTGCCGGCTAGACGATAACCGCAAGTTGCGCACAAACGGCCATACTTAAAATAATTTAAGTCTTCCGCGAAACTTGGCCCATAAAGCAACAGACAGCCGGGACATTTTTCATTGCGTAAACAATTATACGTCCGGCGCAGCTAATTGCTCGAGGAAATGGCTTTGCGAAGAGCATTCAATGGGAATATCTCATTTGTCCGGGATTATTTTATTAATTATTCGTTTAAACTTTATCGAGTGATGTAAGAAAGTAAAAATGGAGGATAGTGGCTATTGATGCAGTATTCCCGGGATTTATCACAATTGTATGGGATTGCCAGAGTTGGCAATATTTCGATTAAAGGCACCACTAATGCTAAAATGAGTCATTTCAGTAATTTACTACACGTTAACTATAGCTTCCGCTCCCGGTATTTTATCGGGATAATACCGGTATCTCGGTATTGGCCATATAATAAGTCGCGGGATCGGAAACCTGACATTAATTAACCAATGGATAATAATTGCACTAAACAGCATCTGATGAGTGTTGATATTTATCGTAACAAGGTTTGCAATTTGTGTCTCAAAAATAGATATATGAAAACAAATTATTTACTTATATTTAAACTAGCGACCCGCCCCGGCTTCGCACGGTGTTTCTCTATTATATTATGCATGTATTATACATATAAACCTTCCTCTTCAATCACTCTATCTACCGCAACCGCAAAACCGCATCAAAATCCGTTGCGTAGTTTTAAAGATTTAAGCATACATAGGGATATAGGGACAGAGAAAGCGACTTTGTTTTATACTATGTAGTCTATGTAGTGATGTCATACTTAAAATAATTTGTACCTATATACGAAATCAAAATATTTTCGTCAGTGTTAATAACTAATTGGGCATTATAATTATCTATCTACAAACATTTCAGAACAAAATCAATTAAGAACATTTAATTGACTAAATTTAAACTAAGATAACATCACTAAGATATATGACATTACGATACATGACATGCAGTGTTAACACATGTCAACTATACTGGTAATCCATTACACACGCTGTCAAGTCCAGGCATGTACAATCAAAATCATGTCGACATGTTTGACGCTTTGAACCTCAAAAGCTGTAATTTCATAGTAAATATAGTTAGTACCTACATTTTGGGAGCTGCTGACAATTCCTTCGCTAGTTGGAAAGGCATATTAAGAAGAAGAAAGTTAATAGATACTCACATAGAGAATAGGCAGCGGTGGATTCTGAAACAAAAAGATTGATAATTAAAAATTTATTTAAAAACCGGCTTACCTGAAAGACACTTTTGTGCAACATACGCAACGTAAAAGAAAGATTTTGTCAAGAAGATATTTCCGTTAATATTATAAATAGCATTGTTTGTCTGTTAACTTTTCACGCTTTTACCGCTGGACCGATTGTGATGACTTTTTTTATGCATATTTTGAGATCCGGGAATGGATACAGAGCTCTTTATCCTGGAAGAGTGTGATATCTGGGGATAATAATTAATACTACGCCTAAGGGAATCTACGAGTAATAGCAAACATCCCTTAAGATGAATATCGTTGAAAAAGTTGCGGGCAAAAGCTAGAGTAGAACTAACTTCAAAACCAAAAGCAAACCTAACGCCCTGAATACTGAAACTTTAATAAATTATGTACCGATCGCAAAAACGGATAAATTATCACTAAGAAACGAAGAAATTGCAATATTAACAGAAATATATAAGTAGTAGCTGTTGATAGCGATGATGAAATTGTCATTATTTGAAATTTTCTAACACATTGAAATAAAGCTCCTTAAATAAAGGCCCTAACCCACTCCGTCATTAGTCAAAATTACAGAACTCTGGCTATCGCTCCCTGGGCAGGGATCCACCAACTCCACAAGAACACAAACTCCTTTAGCCTTTGTCACAAGTCACGAGGTTCATGATTTCTGAGACACGTTTAAAAGTTATATAAGATCACTCAGGATCACTACGAGCAGTCTAGTATTTCTCGACGAGTTTAGACCGATACGAGGTCCATAATCAGCATCAGGAGAACTACGACCATAGTTCGCCGAACACAACTCAATCAACAAGACGTCTAAGAAACCTGAGAGAGCAGCTTCTATATCAATATGGTTGACTCCGGTAGTTTTCTACTTAAAATTTTCGAGATATAGATTGAACAGAAAATAATTAGTGCGTCACAAGGAAATAACCTAACCATTATTAAGAATAAAAAAACACGACTGCCATGAATGAACGCGAGCTTAAAGTTAACAAAAGTATATATTTTTATGATCAGCTTTTAAATCTCTCCATTTTGATACCCCACTCGATGGGGTCGGAAGACTTTTTTGTCTTCCGAGCACACAATGTGGCGTACAGTGTCCGCCATGCTGTTTTTATGATGACGTCACATAGCCTACGACACTTTGGATAACTCAGGGATTCTAACGATACGCAACACGTCTAAATCGGTTTAGGGGTTTCTTTATCGTGGAATAAAGAAACCCACATACATAAATACATACATGAACCCTGAAAACACAACACTCTTTTTTTTCCAAATTCGGAGACGCCTAACAAACAGAAAGAATATTATCTTAACATAATTGAATACATTTGTTTAAATCACTGAGCAGCATTCCCCTATCTTTCCCTAAAATATTAAATTTTAAATTCAGGAAGGCAAACATTTGAATCGCCAAAAGCTTACTCAATTCGCCGCAAACTTGTCCAAAACAAGGAGCCTGTGACCCTCTTCGCTTACAAAAACAATATTTTAATTATTTCCGACTATTATTGGCAAAGTTGGTCTATAATTATAATTATTAAGTTGGAGAACACGAGCTCTCAACATAGGAGTAACGGGTACATAATGAGGGGTACACTAATGACAAAGTTAAGAATGACCCTTGCTCGAAACTATTACATGTGCCTTGGGTTACATTACTGTAAACGACTACACCCAAGACAGTATTTGACCCTATGACATTTAGAGGAAATGGACAGATTGCATGGCAGTGCTAGTATGATTACTATTCATAAATAGTACTAGTGCGATGGAAATGGGACGGAAATATTCGTTTGTTTATGACACTTACTGATAGACAAAACTAGATACAGTGATGATTTGTATCATTTACTCCAAAACATTATATCATCCGATAGTGAGCACAATCCTCGGTCATAAGCTAGACTAGGAAATGTATAGCTATACATTTCCTAGTCTACATCGCTAAATTCCTACTGAACTACGTAATTGTTTCCCAGGTTCTTGAATTTTGAGAGGCCAAACCAATTACCCTAACTGAACTACAAACAAACTGTTAACGACGCACTCACGGATCTCGTGAGGTCCCGAAGTTAACAGTTGATACAGCTACGATAGCTCTTCAGGTTCATACACAGGAGGTTGTAAGGCTCCTGGAGTTTTAATTACTAAGGGATCGATTGGCTCAAAACAAAGGTTCAGATTTAACACTTATATTGTTTTAAATCACTGGCTCTAGTGTGCATTTCCTAGGGTTCTACCACGCGGGAAGAATAGCACTAACAAACCCGGCTCTGGCTTAACCATCTTTTAAACACAACACTTAAATCTATTACACGGGATATAACACAGAAATAGTCACACAAAAATCAATCAGCGAATCAGTATTAAATAGTTAATAATGTTCATACTTCCCTATAAGCTATTTACACGCTAAACACTATTAAAGGAATACTTGTTCTTAGTTGGGCGGCTCGGGCCGCAACACGTAATAAAGAAATACTGTTTCACTGACTTTAAGTCCTACCTAGACTTCACTTAGGTCATAGGCTAGGGGATCTAGATTGGTTCACTATGTTCGGATCGGATCACTACTGGTTCGGTTCTGTTTCTCACTATGAGTTTACAACTTGGGTTCACGACGCCAACTGGTCTCCAAATGAGCTCCCGGCGTATTTAAGCAAGCGATTGTTGCGCAACATTTACAACATATTGCGTGATGGAAAATTCCGTTCAGAATGATACCATCCTACGCTGAATTCTCGTGGTCAGACCGAGAAATTATAGGGCATCGATACACAAAGTTGTTCGAAAACTTTCGCTCTTTGCCGTTTTACGTTATGGTAATGACTAACGTACTATATACTCGACTACACAATCCTCATGGTAATTATGGGCGTGCTATATGCATCGCCTCACAATCCTCATGGTAAGCTGGCTCTGACCGGTAGAAGCCTCGAGTGGGTGTGTCGAGATCTCCTACTAAATCGTTCACTGGCCGCTCCTAGCACTAGTTGCCAGTGAAGTCTGGGTACACTCGATTTACACATTCGTTACGAGTCTTTATCTAAGCTCTAGATAGGGGGATCGGGTTCTAAGGTTTACACAAGTGCTAATGAGTCGTTACACTACACATATGGCCTCTTGTACGGGCAAAAACTCGTAAAATACTTAAATATTTCACTTACGTACTAACTATAAAACATGGTTCTAGGAAGTAGTCCTAGGGCTTATAGCTACTTACAAAACATGTTCAGGGTCTTAGTTAGACGATGTTCAGTCGGGTCGGGGTTCGGTGGGGCTATCGTCAACATCCTCCCCCCGCTGCTGCGTCGCGGCAGCCTCAGGGTGTAGGGAGACGATAGCCAGCTTGGAGACGGGGCGCCGGAACATGCCGCCGACGGTGCGGACGTCAGCACTTCGGACGCTGCCGTCAGGGCCGGGGAAGACGGCCTCGACGATTCCCCGGGGCCACACGTTGCGTGGCAGGTTCGGGTCTACGACGATCACGTAGTCGCCGACCGTGAGCGGACGCTCGCCCAGCGCAGAGGAGCGGCGCGGCGCGAGCGTCGGCAGGTATTCTCGGACCCAGCGGGTCCAGAAGCGGTCAGCGAGCGCCTGGCTGGCGCGCCAGGCCCTGCGGTCGGCCTCCTCGCAAAGGCCAGTGAGTGGGACCTTCGCGGGGCCTCCCAGCAGGAAGTGGTTCGGAGTCAACGCCTCCTCGTCATGGTGGCTGACGGAGACGTGGGTGAGGGGCCGAGCATTGACTGTATACTCGGCCTCGGCAAGGAGAGTCGCAAGCACCTCTTCCTTGGGCGCTCGCGTCTTCAGTGTGGTCTTCAGGGCTTCTTTTATTGAGCGGACCATGCGCTCCCAGGCGCCTCCTTGGTTCGGTGCGCCGGGCGGGATATAGCGCCATCCCATCCGGCGCTGCAGGCCGTAGGCTTGCAGTTCGGGCAGCCACTCGGCATAGGCTGCTTTCAGCTCGGCGTCAGCACTCCGGAAGCATGTCGCGTTGTCGGAGTACATCAGGGCCGGCCATCCGCGTCGCGCGGCCATGCGGCGCAACGCCATGATCGCGGAACTCGTGTTTAGGGTGTGCACGAGTTCCAGATGCACGGCACGGGTTGTGAGACAGGTGAAGAGGGCCACCCATCTCTTTTCCCGTCTTCGTCCTATCGTGACGGTAATCGGGCCGAAGTAGTCTTGGGCGCAGTTCTCAAAAGAACGTACGTGTGGTTCGATGCGGGCCAGCGGCAAATTTCCCATCGCTGGCACGCGGGGTCTGGCTCGGCGCAGTGCGCAGTAGCGGCAGTTGAGGCCGACTAGGCGCACTGTTGGTTGCAGGTGGAGTATCCAATACTCGGATCGTAGGGCGTTCACGACGCTCTCGTTGCCCTGGTGGTGTGCGCGCTTGTGCGCACGCAGGATCAGCAGCCGCACGAACGGGCAGCACCCGTCCAGGATGGCTGGCCTCTTGTTGATGGGGGCTGGCGTGGCGTCGATGCGGCCGCGCATCTGGATGACGCCATCCTCGCTCAGCACCGGGTCCAGTTCGTAGAGACGGCTTCCACGGGGCACGGGCTCCCCCCGTGACAGGCTGCGTAGCTCTTCTGGGAAGGTTCTTCTCTGTGACCACTGGAAATAGAGATGTTCGGCGGACAGTATATGTTTCAACAAGAGGGGTACACGGGATCTAGTCTTCATAACTTCGACGAACTGAAGCACACGCGCAGTTGCTCCAATCAGTCGATCGTAGTTAGAGAAGCGATGAATGTCCGGCAACGGCGAGACGAACTCCGTCGACGCGTGACACGTCGCCTTCAATTCGGGCGGCGGCCCCGTCGGCGGCTCGGGTTCGGCTGGCCATTCACTCGGATGTTCATACAAAAATTGGGGACCATTAAACCACACACTATTAATGTCCACGGTTCGTTTGGGATCGGATCGGGTAGGGATATCTGCAGGATTTAATTTAGTGGGTACCCATCGCCATTGGTTCGGTGACGTCAGCTCCGCTATCTCTCCTAAGCGGTGAGCAACGTATACGGGGTACCTTCGTGCGTCATCCCGCACCCATTGCAGCACGGTTTGGCTGTCTGACCATAACACTACTTCGTCGGGTGTTATTCTGTGGCCATCGACGATGGCCTTCTGCAGTCGCGCGCCTATCAAGGCCGCCTGCAACTCCAGTCTGGGCACGCTGAGGGGTTTGAGTGGACATACCTTTGCCTTAGCCGCAGCTAACGTTATCTCAGGCTCTGCTCGTTCGGGGCTTTCCACTCGCCAATAGGCTGCCGCCGCATAAGCCTGCGTGCTCGCGTCTACGAACACATGCAGCTCGATGCGGGAGGCTCCCCCCGTCTGAAAATATCTTCGTGGTATTCTCAGCGTCGCTACCGACTGCAACTCTTGCAGCCATTCAGCGAATAAGTCTGCCTCTTCGGTTGGCAGCTCTTCGTCCCAGCCGAGTTTCAGCAACCACAGTCGCTGTATCTGGATCTTTGCTGTGATAGCATAATGTGATATGAGACCTAAGGGATCGTATATACTCATCACTGTACTTAGCGCCTCGCGCTTGGTTGGGCTCCTCTCGCCGACTCGTACCTCGGCTGGGACCCGCAGCATCTTCGTGTTGAATCCTAAATCGTCGGTAGTAGCATTCCAGTACATACCGAGAATTTTCTGTTCTTTGGCGCCTAGCTGCGCCGGTTCCTCCGCACGTTGCTCCGGCGGGATACGCTCGAGCAGCCGTCGCGAGTTCGACGACCAGCCTCGCAGCGTGAATCCGCCCAGTGCGTGTGATGCTGCCACTTGCTCGGCTACATGGACTGCGTCATCCTCGTTTCTAAAACTAGACACAAAATCATCCATATAGTGGTTCGATTGAATCTCATATACGGCGTCGGGATATTTGTCAGCGTTGTCCTCGGCGTTCCTGTTCCGCACACTATGTGCTAAAAAAGGAGAACTTGCTGCGCCAAATATCATAGACGTCATTTTGTAGATGTCTGGGGGGTCGGTTCGGTTTGCGCCCCGCCATAAAAACATCTGTGAAGGCTGATCCGCCGGCCTAATCTTCACTTGAAGAAACATTTCGCATATATCGGCCGTCACGGCGACTGCACCTTCCCTAAACCTAAATAAAATTGCATATAACTCTTGCAACAAATCGGGTCCTTCTAGGACATGGTCGTTCAAGCTCCGCTGCGACGAAATCGCTGCGGCATCGAACACGAGACGAATTTTATTCTTATTTGGGTTCTTCACTGCGAAGTGCGGCAAATACCATGCTACGTTACTATTTTCACTACTTGAAATTTTCTTCGCGTATTTTTTCTGCACTAAATTATTTATTTGTGCAGTGTACTCGGCGGCGAAGTCGGGGTCGCGGTCCATCTTACGTTCGATGCCGCGCAGCCGATTGAACGCCATGCCGAAACTTGGCGGCAGTTGCGGGTCGTTTTCCCGCCACAATTGACCGACCTCATACTTTGGTCCGTTTACCCTACGGACCGTCGCATTGAAGACGTCGATCGCTCGTTGCTCTGCCGGGTTCACCTTGTTCACGTGCTTAATACCTAAAGCGTCGACATCGAAGTGCTGTTTCAACAACTGGTGCAATTCGAGGTCTGGTTCGTGGCAATGATATGCCCTTACATGATCATCGGTTCGTACTAGGCGAGGCGCAATACCGAATATCGCCCATCCTAGTTGGCAACGGATAGCGGCAGGCTCGTTATTGCGGCCAGTCCGTGCCTCCAGTGGCATCATCAGGTGCCACTGGTCGACCCCCAACAATACCCGCGGCGTCGCGACGTCGTAGCAGGCTTCTTGCAGGTCGGCGAGGTGCTTGTAGCGCAGCATCTCGTTCATGTTCATTCGTTGTTCACGTAGTCCCAGTTGATGAACGGTTCTAAAAATGACGGAATGTATTGACTCTTCGTCGCGTCCCTTTAACGCGACTTGTACCTTCCGGCTTCGCTGCGTGGTCTCCATATCTCCCACGCCTTGGATGCATAGGTCCGTGGCAGGTCCGACGGCACCTACGTCGTTCGCTAGATCGGCATCAATAAGGCTTATTGTTGATCCTGAATCCAGAAGGGCGTATGTCTCAGACTCACCCCTTGGCCCCTTGATGACGATGGGTACCACACGCAGCAACACCGACGTACGGGAGGTACCTATGCTAGCTATGTTCGATGTAAACTCGCGGGCTCCGGCCGGCGAACGCGGCGGCTCCGTCCGGCGAGTTTCGGGTTCGTGCTCATACCCGCGCGCACCGCTTGCGGGCGCACGCCGGGGAGGAGCGGGTTCCTCATCCGCCCAGCGCGTCCCACTCGCGGGCGCACGCAGATGAGAGACTGGTTCGTGGTCCGCCCAGCGTGCCCTATCCGAGGGCCCCCGCTGCGGCGACACAGGCTCGCGTCGCCCACCACGCGCCCCGTCAACGGGCGTACGGTGGTAGACGACGGGTTCCCGCCGTGGCCCGCGGGGCCCGCTCACGGGCTCACGCCGAGACATGACAGGAGGGGATCGTGGTTCAAACCGTGGTTCATTACGTGGTTCATAGTGTGGGTCAGGTCGTGGTTCGTATCTTGGTTCATGCGGGGGATCGTGGAGAAGACGATGATGGGCGTGGGGGCAGCCGTTAACGCCGCAGCCCTTCGCTCGGCACTCGTCCCTCCTATGTTTACTATCAAAACATTTGAAACAAATCTTGTTGCCCTTGGCCCATGACCAACGGGCGGCGATGTTCATCGCGCAAACCTTCTTGCACTCTGGAGTGCGGTGCGACCCGCCGCAGCACAAACACACGCTGACTCGTTCCGTCGCATATGTCTGCACGCGGGTCGGTTGTGGCCGAGCGCCGGTGCGGGCCGGCGGCGCGGGCGGCGGCCGCGGCCCCGCACGGGATCGTCGGACATCCTCTGAAATCACGTTACGCCTCGGCGGCGCACGTGCATGCGAGAACTCAAGCTCTTGATCGCTCTCGTCCATGAGAAATTCGGCCATCAGCATCAACTCGCTATCGCGCCGCGAACCGTTTGCTCTAGCGTACGCGCACCATAGCGATCGTAGATGCGGGCTTAACCTTTCCGTAATTTCTCGGATCAGAAGTGGATTCGCTCCATAACTCTTGTTATCTAAGTCCACTAACGTTGAAGCTATATTAATAACTTTGATCGCAAAAGAATTTAAATCCGTCGCACTTGGCCCTACCGACGGTAGCCTCTTCAAATCTTCTAATGCGCGATCAATTAATAAATCGGTACGACCGAAATTCTTCTTTAAAATTCGTACGATAAGATCAGGGTTCGCGGATGAGGCTAGCATGTGTTGCACACATTGCCTAGCCTCCCCTTTCAAGCACTGTCGCAAGCGTGCAACATTTTCGTACGCCGAGAATTTATAACGCGACGACGATTGCTGGTACGCGGTGAGGAACGTTTGCCATTCACTAATCTCACCGGCGTACGCTGGTAGTTCGTAAACTTGACGTGGAGGAGGGCGCATCATGGACTCTAAAGTCTCGGCAAGACGCTCGATACCCTGGCTCCTGGTTCGGCTCGTAGAGCGGTCGCGGATCGGAGTCGACTGTACCGGACGGCGCAACGCCGGCGGCGGCGGCGACGTAGATCGCATACGACGGCTATTGTTCGGGTGGTTGACATCGTTCAACCACTGGTCCACCCGGTGGACGGAAGCGGCCATCGAGCCCCCGGCACGGTAGTCACCGTCGCGGGATCCCTCGGCATCGATGCGCTCCATAGTTACTGCTAAACGTTTATGCACTAATTCCTTCTCTAACTCTATCTCGCGCCTACGTAACGCGGCCAGTTCCTGGTCGGCCAGTAGCTGCGCCTCGCGTTTACGTAGTTCTGTATTACTGCTACATTGGGATCGGATCGTCGGCGGTGCCCGCGACGTCGATGGCACTTGATCTGCGAAAACGACTCGCTCCGGCACACGCGCACGCATTTCTAAGTTCGGGTTCACACGCGGGATAGGTTGATCACTTGAGAATAAATAAGGGTTCGACAGCTCACGGTTTCCTGGCTCTGCAAGCTGTTGATTGGTGGTTTGTTCATGCGCGGCCTGCGCATGCGCGGCCTGCGCACGCACGGCCTGCGCATGCGTCGCTGCTGCGCGCGCAGCGCGCCCCGCCTCGGCGCGCTCCTCGGCGTGGCGCTTAGCGCGACGCTCTTCGTTGCGGCGAAGTAGCTCTTCCAGCTCTTCCCGCTGCTCGGTGGTGTCGGTTGGAGGTGACTCCGGTGAGTCCCTCGGTTCTGACTGCATTTGCAGCCGGGGATTGCGGAGGGGCGCCCCGCTCGGCTCGCCTGACTGCGCTTGCAGCTGGCGGCGGCGGGCGTCCGCCTCCTGGGGGTCTGACTGGCTCCTAGTCAGCACCATGGTTCACACGCGATATTGTTACGCGAACAATCTAATCGCGAGACAGAAACAGCTGATCGGTCAGGTTCTATCTATACAGGTTCGTTCGTGCCTAGCGTTCGACTTGCAACAACTGGATCGGATGCTTGTTGTTCAAGTTTGCTGGTCACGAGTGGCTCTAAATTACTTTTACTCACTTTGCAAACTATGTTTTAAATTTGGTTGATTTTGGTTGAGTTTTGAGCCAAATGAATTTTTAATTGAAATTACGTCGCGGCGTAAAATAATTTAAAAATTAAATAATTCCAAAAATTATAAAAGTTACAGGATCGGTGCTCCACAGGTTCAGGGTTCGGGTTCTGGTCGAAATTTGTGATTCGCACAATATTTGACCGCTTTGGAGCACTTGGAAATTCCAAAAATAAATTGCGTCGTTGCGCAAAAATATTCGGGAAAAATCTACAATTTACACTAGCAGTACTCCTAGAGTACGCGGTTCAGGTTCAGGTCGAATTTCGTGATTATCACGAGAATTGACTAAGTTAGAGCACTCACAAAAAATTTGGAAAAACAGAAACAATTCGATAAAATCGTAAAAAATGATTTTAAAAATCCCGGAACTTCACGTCTATACGTGAAATGGATCAGGGGTTCGTATTCCGGGCTTTCCCAGGTTCAAGGATCTGAAGACCAACTCAGGGTCTGATGATGTTCACTCACTGATTCTATATCCTCGGCTCGAAGGACCAAAAACTGTTAACGACGCACTCACGGATCTCGTGAGGTCCCGAAGTTAACAGTTGATACAGCTACGATAGCTCTTCAGGTTCATACACAGGAGGTTGTAAGGCTCCTGGAGTTTTAATTACTAAGGGATCGATTGGCTCAAAACAAAGGTTCAGATTTAACACTTATATTGTTTTAAATCACTGGCTCTAGTGTGCATTTCCTAGGGTTCTACCACGCGGGAAGAATAGCACTAACAAACCCGGCTCTGGCTTAACCATCTTTTAAACACAACACTTAAATCTATTACACGGGATATAACACAGAAATAGTCACACAAAAATCAATCAGCGAATCAGTATTAAATAGTTAATAATGTTCATACTTCCCTATAAGCTATTTACACGCTAAACACTATTAAAGGAATACTTGTTCTTAGTTGGGCGGCTCGGGCCGCAACACGTAATAAAGAAATACTGTTTCACTGACTTTAAGTCCTACCTAGACTTCACTTAGGTCATAGGCTAGGGGATCTAGATTGGTTCACTATGTTCGGATCGGATCACTACTGGTTCGGTTCTGTTTCTCACTATGAGTTTACAACTTGGGTTCACGACGCCAACTGGTCTCCAAATGAGCTCCCGGCGTATTTAAGCAAGCGATTGTTGCGCAACATTTACAACATATTGCGTGATGGAAAATTCCGTTCAGAATGATACCATCCTACGCTGAATTCTCGTGGTCAGACCGAGAAATTATAGGGCATCGATACACAAAGTTGTTCGAAAACTTTCGCTCTTTGCCGTTTTACGTTATGGTAATGACTAACGTACTATATACTCGACTACACAATCCTCATGGTAATTATGGGCGTGCTATATGCATCGCCTCACAATCCTCATGGTAAGCTGGCTCTGACCGGTAGAAGCCTCGAGTGGGTGTGTCGAGATCTCCTACTAAATCGTTCACTGGCCGCTCCTAGCACTAGTTGCCAGTGAAGTCTGGGTACACTCGATTTACACATTCGTTACGAGTCTTTATCTAAGCTCTAGATAGGGGGATCGGGTTCTAAGGTTTACACAAGTGCTAATGAGTCGTTACACTACACATATGGCCTCTTGTACGGGCAAAAACTCGTAAAATACTTAAATATTTCACTTACGTACTAACTATAAAACATGGTTCTAGGAAGTAGTCCTAGGGCTTATAGCTACTTACAAAACATGTTCAGGGTCTTAGTTAGACGATGTTCAGTCGGGTCGGGGTTCGGTGGGGCTATCGTCAACACAAACCTAATGTAAATACTGTATTACGATGATGAGATTCTAACCCAACTCTCCCCATCTATATTAACTCTCTTCAAAAAAAGGCCCTTCTCAACATTCAGCTACAATGAAGCAAAATCTGAAAAGGGGTGCGGATAACCAGCCAACCATAAAATTATGTAAGTTGTTTATCAAACAGATCGAAAACTTATTTAGGTTACCTAGCAAGGGCAGTAAAAACTAAGGGCTCGGTACTAGCATAAATACAGAGCCGGGCTTCGCATTTACGAGTTTGGGCCACCATTTAAATTGTATATTAGCCTTCTTGTCTCCGAACTCGGGGCGAAGGGATGCGGAGAAAAATAAAAACTTTGGAAGGGATCAGATTGCATTTAAGGGAATTGCGTGCAAATCGGAAAAGTGGCGCTGATATGGAATAAGTAAAGAGAGTTAGTGTTGGATGGTATCGCACAAGGCTCCACTGTGAGCCCTGAGTTATTCCACATATAAATTTACTTTAGTTACAACAGAGACTGGCTACACTTAGTCATCTATAAAGAAATCATTTCTATAAAGTAGGGCTTCCAATACCGGGATCCCGGGATCCCGCATTTTTTAGGACCATTTTTCAATACCGGTACTGAAGGTGCAATACCGGGATCCCGGCATTAGGTACAATTACCGAAATGTGCTACATTAATTGAATTTTCCTATTAAAACAATAATTTTCGGCCACGTCAGAAGCTTGCTACTAGCACTCATGTTAATCTAGCACCTTCCTATCTTTTTATTACCATGAATCAACCCGACCGAGTACGTCTTCTTTGCCAGATAACCGTGCAATTGTTTGAATTTTGTATATAAAATACCTCTATTTATTGACGAAGTATCTTTCAAGTATAGTTGTAATAATATTTTTATAGGCCTTGCTATATGTCTCGGTCACTTTGGTTCTTCTACAGATCGAAACGTTCATTTCTAATTCGATCTCCACAGAGCAACTGGATATAACCCATTACATCTCTCTTTCAATGACTTAGAATAGTCTTATGAACCTTCAAAATGAAGTCCCAAGTCCCAACCAAACCCCTCAGATGCAGTCCAGATACATACTCGTAGATTCAACTTTGAGAAAGTGGTTAATCTGAATCGACTTGGTTTGGCAACGTTTGGGGAACGCACAATATCTTATCGTTAAATATTTGAAGACGAATGTTTCTATTGGCAATTCGGCAGTGATCTAACAATGTATATTGCCAGTGATTATTAAGTGCAAAGTGATACTACAATATTAAGTACTACTTAGGTACGCTCTGCACACGGTACACACAACAAATTATTATCAAATAGGAGTTCTTCTATGAGGAATTCGTCTACCTAACGGGCGCTATAGTCATAACCTTAAAAAGAACTATGGGTCGAGGCCCCGTCGGTACATTTATATTCTACTAGCTTATTATTTGGGCTTATTAACACATTTGGCCATCGAAACCAAATTTGATATGGTTATTTTTCATCAAAACGCTTTCCGTATTTATTTTGTTATTTAACGCATTAAATATGAATTTCGTAATAAATAGGTACATTTTTTGTTTTCCAATACCGGGATCCCGGAATCCCGGTATTGAGGAAGAAGGTTCCGGTATTAATACCGAGATTGCGAAGGGTCCGGTATTTGGAAGCCCTACTATAAAGACAAGTTGGTTTGGTGCCAGAAACAGATAACAAGGCTCTTGAACGATTTATCTTCTGGTGAAAGAAAAAACCGCTGACTTTCAGATTTCCATTTTAGTTTCACGAAATAGAGAAACTCTGTCTGCCAGTAACAGGTAATCTAAATGTTACAAAAAACGAGATTAGCGGTTTCAATTGCCTGAAACCACATTACGTAAATCTTAATTAAGCTTCGTTCGTTCGTTCTGCTATTTCGTACAGTGTCAACACGTTCGTCTTCCTAAAATAGTCTGTAGCTCGTAGGTGTTCAAGCTTGCAGTTGACTCTAGCTCCACGCCTTTATTTTAAACTTTAAAGGACAGATGCGAGCTGGATACCTAGATACATAGTACATTTTAAAACCAGACCACCCAACGTTGATTTGCCTCCACTTGGCTGGAACGGAGTGTCAATAACGAAGCGACAAACCTTTCCGAACTCGCTGACTGGTTGAATTGGAAGAAATAGTGAAACATTGCTTCAAAAACACTTTACAGGACCAGGGCATAGACGTTGGAAATCTTCACAATTCATATTACTTATATATTGTTGTTCCTAAAATCATGGAGTTATTGGAGTTAAAGCAAAGACGCGAGGAGAAGATTTGTAAACTTATTCCGATCTAATAGCGGCCTTTGCCTTGACCAAACCAGTCTCTTTTATCAAAAGAGACGCAATATTTTTTTCAGAATTATTTTTTATTTCATGCGTGAAAATATTGCGCGCGGAAAATAGTATATTACACAACTAGGGTGGTAATACAAAGAAAGGCCGAGATCGCAGATGTTAGCGGCCCGAGCCGTAGGCGAGGGATGTAAATATGCGATCGTGGGCTTTCTTTATTACCTCCCGTGTTGTCCCGTACATTTGGCCAGAAAGCGGCTTTTTCCGTGCGCGTAGCGAGCGGAAAAAGGCACTTTATGGCCAAGTGTGGCATAAACCATGTTTCTTTATTTAAGAAGCTTCATGTTACGTACGATTGACAAGAACGTCTTACTCTTAAAGAAACACCATCCAAATATTCGCTCCATTTCGTGAGCCTTTTTCTTGAAAAATGTCAACCCCAAAATACGCCAAAAATTACAAATTAGAACTAAAGCACTCTCAAGACGATCCGGCGATGACAGGGCCGGATATGACGTCACGACGGGCGGAAGCACTCCTGCCCTAAACGTCGAAGGTCCTTAAATGCCCTACGGGTCCCTAATGGCAGGCCACTACATTATAGTAACCTTTTCGAGGAAAGTTAATGGTGCTCCGTTAGGGACATAAGGCTAACACGGATTGGAAATTGATAATTACTTTATTGTAATAGTTCTGGGTCTACTACTGCCATTATAGCAAAGTACCTATCGCAGGAAATAATATATCATCATCATCATCAGACTATGTTCGTCCCACTGCTGGGCACAGGCCCACTATCATAGATAAGAGTGAATGAGCTGTAGCCCCCACGCTAGTCCAGAGGTCGTGGGTTCGAATCCTGGCTCGTACCAATTAGTTTTTCGGAACTTATATACGAAATACTTATTATTAGAATTTACCATTAGCTTTTTGGTGAAGGATGAAATAATATTATAGTTATCAAAAACCACGAGGCTCAAATAGAATAGGGCTGTTCATGTATACCGAATACATTCACAAAGTTTAGTCAAGACAACCACAGAAGAACGAGTCAATCACGTATATAGCCCGGGCAGGAACCCAGTGCGTTCATTCCGAGACCCTGGAGTCCTCGCATGAGGGCCGATGATGGTTACCCTGGAGTTTAGTGACTAGAAATACCACATAAAACCGGTTTTCCTCTATAGGCTGAGACCTGGTTGGCAGGTTTTCTCCAGAAAACAGGGACCCAACCTGTCCTCGCAGGACTAAAAATACTACCTATATCATAATAAATTGTAATAGACATATATTTCCTTAATATTAGTTTTCATTGCTCTTATATTAAATAATAATAAGCAATAAAAAACGCCTAAGCGCCGTCAAAGAGAAAGACACATATTTTGTTTACTCCGTTAATTTTATTTACTAAACATGTCAAACAAACTCTGCGCTCATTAAAGTCAACGGAATTTTAAATAAAAGAATAAGTGTTACAAATTAGTGATAAATACTTCGTCACATACGAACCATGGTACCGTGAGTAACGATGTAAACAAATTGATATTATTGTTCAACCGCCGATAATTTAAACCTGCTCCTTCAACTACTTACAAGCGCTTCTGCGCATGCCTACTGTGCTTAGCGCCCTCCAATCGGCTATTGCGCATCTACACACACTAACGTACGGCAGAGGAGTTTTTTCGAAGCAGGACAACCAAATGTGTTTGTGAACCTCAATTTACTGTTTGTGTTAAACGGTCCGAATTGGACTCATAAATCACGGTCCAAATTGAGCACACAAATTGCGATCTACTTTGAGCACTTAATTGGGCTTTCAATACAAGCTAGTTTCGAAAAATTAAAACTACTTTTGGGAATAACTTTGCGTTTTCAAACGACTACAAAATGCTGCCAATATGTAAAAAATGTAATTTGACGATAAAACGACGACAGTTATTAACATGTGCAGCATGTACCGGAAAATATGATTTAACTTGTATGAATGTTGAGCCTGCGGCGTATAAAGTCATGACTGCAGTACAAAGATCAAACTGGAAATGCGCCGAATGTGTATTGGCAACCAGAAAACACAAGTCGTCGTCAAAGAGTCCATCTCTAAAATTGACTTGCGATGTAGAAGATATCGCCCAAAAAAGCAGATCTCTAGTCAATATCGCTACGAGCAACTCTTTTAACTCACTTCCGTCAGAAATAGAAGAATCCATGGATGAAGAATCTAATGATGAAAGTGGCTTCAAACGCACAAAATTGAATAGAAGCTGCCCGGAGATTGCGCAAAGAAATTGCCTCGACTGCGAAAATTTACAATTTAAATACTCAGCACTTCAAGAAAAATATACTTCTGCTGAGAATGAAATCGAGTCATTGTTAGCAGAAAATTTCAAATTAAAAAAGGTACTTCAAGATCATGAACTAAAAATAAACAAATTCAAGACTATTTGCGCATCCACTGAAACGACACCAACGGCAAAAAGTTGTAGTGCTAAAAAATCAATGTCTAAAAAGGAAAAAAAAATGATAAGCAAGTTAAACCCTGATTCCTCTCTTACCGAAAAAAAACTAGAGCCATGCAGCTTTCAACAGATGCAACCCGATGACATGGATAAGGACACCAGTTGCGTAAAAACACTTTTCAACGAACAAAAGAGCCCTAATCAAGGAGTAACAACTCTGACACCAAATATCTGTCTCATCAGCAGCAGCAGATCACGAATGCTAAAAACTGCAAGACGAGTACTACCAGAAGCAGAGCTATGCCATTACTCCATGCCCGGGGGCGGAATAAATCAGCTCTTTCAGTGCCTCGAAGGGAAACTCAAAAACTTTACTTTTAAGGATTTTTGTATTATATACATAGGTGAGAACGATTTTAAAAACACACAAGATTATGCGAAATTGGTAATGTTCATAAGAGAGCAGTTGCTTAATGTACAACACACAAATATAATTATCTGCTTACCTACATACCGACTGCATAACTATGCGAATTTATTCAATAAAAGAGTGGAAATATTCAATAACCTACTGTATCTCGACAATATAACATATGAATATGCCTACATTTTGGACTCTAACTTAAACATACCATTTAGGGATGAAATGTTCTTATTTAGTTCAGGTAGCATAAATCAACGTGGCCTACGATTAGTTTTAGAGGATCTCGGAAATTATATTCAAACCATAACGAATGAATGGTCACACTATGACCCCTGTGAAGAGGATAACAGCCCGTGCAAAGATACTCATCAACCTTTTTTTCGTGAAATCTACATCTAATAGTTTCACCGTAATGCATCAGAATATACAGGGTGTCCTTAACAAATTAGATTTTATAGAAGCCTCCTTAAAGGAAATAAAAAAAAACAGTCTAGACGTTGATGTGCTTTGCCTAACCGAAACTTTTGTTCGAAGGGGAACAGAGAACAATCTTAAACTAGCGGAATTTAAATTAGCATCCCATTTTTCAAGACCAAAGGAAAAGAGAGGCGGGTCGTGCATTCTCGTCAAACATAAAGTAACGTCCAAACCACTAAACATATGCAAAGACCTCAGTATTACAAGAATGTTTGAATGCTGTGGAATCGAAATTTCCGAACAAAAACTTATAATAATAAATATTTATCGTGTCCCTAAATATTCCTACGAAACAATTTTCCTTCAACAACTAGAAGTGCTATTACATTATTTATCTAATAAAAAGAAAAAACATAAAATCATCCTTAGTGGGGACTGGAACTTTAATATTTTAAAACACAACAAGAATACAGTCGCGATGATAAGTTTATTAAAGAATTACAATAGTAGGGTATAATTAGGGGGACTGGCTCAATTTTGTATGGGTTTTTAGCATAGGGGGACTGGCTCAATTTTGTATGGGTTTTTAGCATAGGGGAGCTGGACCACTTTGGTTGTAGTTTTTAGTGTAGTTGAAAAAATGTGTTTACTATGGCAGTATGGGTTAGATAAGAGTTTCCCACCCGCAAAAGTACAATTTAACGTGGTAATTTAGAAATATGTGCATTTTGTTCCTCATTTTATTATACATGGTCTCGATGTAATAGTATGGAGTTGCTGGAGGTGATAAGGATTGCAGTGACGCGAGACAGTGTGATTGGTCGAATGAGCTATGACGTCACACTCAACTAGCAGTGTGGTTGGTTGAAGCGAGGTAGTGACGCAGTCAGTGCTGCAATGACATGTGCTATTTTGTAGGGAGGGTTCAACTTATAGTGGTGTTGGTGGACTATTGAGTGAGTGCGGTTATGAAAATGGGTATTGTGTGAGGTTTGTATGGCTATATGATTTTATTAGCTGTAAAATCTAACTTTGTTTTGTGTTATCACTATCGTTATGGTTGTGGTTAGGTTGGGTTAGGTTGAGTGAGCAGTTATGAAAATGAGTATTGTATGAGGTTTGTATGACGATATGATTTTATTAGCTGTAAAATAGCTGTGTGTGTGTGTGTGTGTGTGTGTGTGTGTGTGTGTGTGTGTGTGTGTGTGTGTGTGTGTGTGTGTGTGTATGTGTGTACGTGTTTATGTAAAATAAAAAAGTCAGTTTATTTAAAAAAAACAATCATTTTATTTAAAAAAAATATACATTATCATTAAACTAATTCATAATGACCCCATGCTCTTGTCTCATTGCTACCGTCACCTAAAATACATCTTTTTTCATCTTTACCGCAAAGCACTTTCTTTCTCTTTATTTGAGTGTATAAGTTATGTTTTTCACTCACTAGATTGCATACATCATTATTAAAGGTTTTGCTTAAATCTAAACATTCATAATATTTCTGAAAATTAAGTTTTCTCACAGTAGCCGCATTAACGCCTTTATTTTTCATAATTAAATTAGGTTTTTTCTTTTCTTGATTTTCTTCATAGTCATCTTCTAGAGTGTAAGCATACATTTTTGCACGTAGACCAATAAATTCTCTCATTATCCTGCCTTTATTTTCGTCCTTCATCATACCTACAACTAATTTATTTATTTGAGGCAAACCGTAGATGTTATCTTTTTGAAAGGTAGATGTATCGAATCTTTGTTCCAAATCTGGTTTAATGTCTTCATAAAAATTTTTGGTTTTAATTTGATAAACAAAAGAGTCGGTATCAGTATACAGGAGACTTACATTCGTACTGTACTTGGGTAGTATGTAGTCATAGTGGAAACTGTACATTGATAGTTTGCTTAATTCTAAGACAGTAAATCCGACATATATAGGTTTATTGTAGATGATTTTCGATTTGTTTAACTGAACTGCAGCCAGCTCTTCAGAGAATATTGTAACACTATGAAAATTTGGCTTTGAAATGTACCTTTCCAAACCATATCGAGGTTTTGTTTGTGTTTTTCTATTACTCCACTCACAGCACAGCTTAACATCAACTCTCTTTTCCACATTTTCAATGGTCTTTCCAAAAATTGAATTATTCATTAGTTTGAAAAAATCTTTTTCGAAAGAATTTTGAGCTTGCGCTCTCTTTAGTGAGTTCAAGTCAATGTACGGTTTAAGCCATGGTGCTTGATTGAAAGCAAGAATTCTATGTATCTTCTTACACACAACCCCCTTTTCAATGCATTGTTTTAGATTGAGGTAGTGTATAACATAGTTGCTTTTGCTGTCGAATGTGAGTAGAAGCTTTTTAATTTTACCCTTAGGCGGTGTTTTAGTTTCCGCACAAAACGGATAATCATTGTGAGCGTCATGTAAAATTTGTGGATATTCTAAATCCGTTTCCAAGATGTAACCAATCTCATTATCTTGCTGCTGCATTGTAATATCAAATTGTTCGATTTCATCTTTGTTTAACCATTTAAAGTTTCTTATGGGTAACGAACGAGACATTGCCTCACCATAAAGATTGTTCACATCCAAATAGACAATAAAGCTGCTGTCTTGCTCCTCATCATACTCTTTCATGAAACAGTTGTTTGCTTTAGCATACCGTTTGCTCACTTGACTAATTCCTCCTCTTATACCCATCTTTATAAACTGAATCATTTCATAATCAGTGAACAGTTCCAGTTCAATGTTAGTATACTTAAGCATTGCATCCCAGCTTAGACCTGGTGCTGTCACATACTGACAGGGGTCTAATTTGTATGTATTTATACAGATTTCGCGGAAGTTCTCAAAAACTTCAGCTAAGAGCAAGACATCTGTCTGCAGATACAAGTCACAATACTCACCTAACGTTTTAATATTGAATGTTTTCCATATGGTTTGCGCGTGTTGATAATCCTTTTCAGACACGTGTGTATCGGTAAGTTTATTGTAAAAGTCGCTTCGACTTGGTAGAGAGGTTTCTTCAAGTTTACTCCACCTGTCTACATATTCATAAGGATAAATACCTTTACGAGTTAACAGCTCCATGTAAACCTCCGTATCGATAGAGTTGTGAAGATCTCGTGGTGGTAAGTAGTTAGGTAGTAGCTTAAATTGCTCTCGCGATAGATTTTTCACTAACACATCCAGGCTACTACTCATAAACTTATAAGAGTCTAGAAATCTTAAGGTTATGTCTTCTGCGGGAAGAGTTTTGTTAAAAGTAATGTATTTCTCTTTATTGTGAGGAATACATTTTATTTCCCCATCACACTTTGCCAATTCTTTTATAAACAAGTGGCTATCATATCCGCTTAAATTATGAAAGATTACTGGTATGAATATGGGCGTTTTGTAGTTTAAGTTACATTGATTGTGAGCTTTACCCCTAACGTTCCCTGTCAGATGACAATGATCGATTACATAACGTTCTCCACTTTCTATGAGCTTTTCACAAATATGACAACAGTCACCGAGTTCATCTGCAGATGATGAAGATGTTGCAGGTGGTATAATGGTTTTTAGAATCTTACCAAGACGTTCTGCGTCCTCTATGATGCTTTCAATAAACTTGTTCACACAGTCCTCTCCACGATGTAAGATAAACTTTGACAGTTTCGAATCATGTTCACAATGAATGTAATATGCAAAACTGCATGCTACATGTTTATGAGTATTGTAAGTGAAAGCAGACTTTTTTCCACGTTCATGTTCAATAGGCGTAAGTATGGACTCGAAATCAGCATAGACCACAAACGGTACTTTCATCTGATGTGAAATATTCTTGAATTTCACGAATTTTTCCGCTCCCTCAGGTAGTTGCACGAGTTTATTTCCACATCCTATTGTACGGTGAAGTTTTAGTTTTTCATCACTATAAAAATGCTGTAGACAACCGTCACATAACCATAGTTTATTCTTAGATTTAGTTATTTGTCTGCACACTAATCGTGGTAAGTTTTTAATCCAACAATAATGCGAGAGGTTGCCCTTCTCATAGTATAGTAAATTCACGTGTTTTTCCATAGTACCATACACTTTTGAAATTCGTAGAGGTGTTATCGTTAAGTCTTCATGCTTGCCGCTTTCAATACCGTACACGTTTACACTGAGTTCATTCAATTTTTCAAACCGTTTGATATCCAAAAAAGTTACGGGACACTTTACACGCTTTAATTTTAAAACATCACTGTAGTGTGGATATGATGATGTGCGATCATTATTTTTATCCTTCGGGTAGAGAGCACTAACGACTGCCCAAAAGAAACATGCCTTATCAGTGTTTTTCACGTTCACACATGCTTTTTTCGCTTGAATCTCTGTTGGAAGGGGTATGTATGAGGAAGCCTTTAGCGGTTGATGTTTGTTAATATTAATGTTGAAAAATTCTATTTTCTCTAGCGCCCATCCACTATCACGTTCTTGAAATTCTTCACACTTCTTGGAAATTGATGCTGCAACATTTTCTAAGTACTCCGGGAAGTCAAAGTGCATGTACAGGGCCGTGTTCTTGGTATTGAATGTTTTCAAATCTCTTATCACTTCACCTTCACTATCCGTTTTAACGAAAGTACAATGCAAGCTTACATTCACCTTGATATGTTTATGAATTTGTAATTCTGTCTTGAGCACATTTTCAAACTTTTGTTTAATTTTTAGTAGATAAATTTTAGGATCGAGTATTTCAGCAGTGCCGTTAATTCTATACGTTATAATTCTGCATTTGAATGCGCTATTAACAACGTAAACAGCGTAGTCAGAGTCCTTTTCTTGACTGCATAAGATTTGATGCTTTTTAGAGTTCGAATGAGCCAGCAATCTGTTTGATGGTACATCTTCATTGCAGTAGCTGCAGAAGTGCGGCTTCATCGTGGTGATGATAACAACGTTTAGATGCGTATGTGGTCTTCACCCGGTCGCAATAACTTTTATAATGGTTTATTATTCTTAACACTATACTAAAATGATAATAGCAGTCGGGTACGATAGTGGATGGGTTTTAGAGGGTTTTGTGGTTTGCGGTAGTAAATGATTAGAAAGAACAAATTTTAAAGAGAAATATTTATTAAATTAGATAAGGAAAAAGGTATTGTACAACAGCACTGTAACATAACATTTGATTTCACAATCTACAACATCATCCATATTACATAATCCGTTGAGAATGCAATGAGCCTCCTCTAAAGTCTTGGGACATCGTGTCTTGAAACTTTTCCTGAAAAAGTTGAGTCTGTTTTCGTAGGTACACTTTGTTCTCTCCACCTGTATTATTCGAGCGTTGATGCAGTCCATAATACTATCGATATTACTCCATTCCAAATGATCTATCATCAGGGAGTGAAAGTTTTCTTCTGATTCCGCACCATGGAGAACAATAATCCGTGTGGAGGGTTGCGAAGTGACGTGTACAGAAAGACGGTTGGAGGCAATCATTAAGGGTGAAAATGTGTTATCTGGTTTGAGAAAAAACTCTCTAATGTAATCAATCTTATCCATAATCGTCTCGCTCCATTCTTCACATGTGAGTTCATGCTGCCCGTTAAAACTGATACAGGTTTGTAGTCTAATCTTAGCCTCGGAATACTGCAGCTTCAGGTATACCTGAATATTCTTAATCAAAGCAGTACTGGTGGGGTGGTTATTGAAATCATAGACACTTTTACATAGCTCAAGCCTACCCCATCCATAATTTTCAGCACTCCTCCTGTAACCGCAACAGTCAATCGATGGGGAGTATGAAGGTAAAAATATGTTTGAAATATTCATTTTTTTCTTTTTTTTTGCAGACGTTCACCTCTTGACTCACTCAAAAGTAGACTAAGCGTTTACTGAATTATTTTTCTTGTGGTACTGGTTAGAGCATTATACTCAAACAGTGAATCGTTAATAATAAGACAGTATGCTGCGGTGTTAGCAGGTATATTCTCTTTAAACTCCATCTCCAATTTAATGTCAACAGCTCCGCCACCTGAGTTGAAGCTATCACACTGTCTTGAAGTGTCAATAACGATTAATGGGGATTGTGTCTTGTAATGAGCGTAGTTTACTTGGGGACTGCTATGATCCCGGTTGTAATAAGATCTTTGGAAATTGGTAAACGCATCATACAAAAGCGCATAGTTACTATGTTTGAATTCAGCTGAAAAGGGGTCGTATGGATAATATTGCGAATTCAAATACACCTTACAATTGGCGAGATTACAATGATCGAATATGCTCATATCTTTGCTCTTGTCATTCCTTCTTGAAGTCTGGAACGCTAAGATAAGGAAGCGTGGTTTCTCCAACTGCGTAGTCGTCTTAATACACCAAATGTGACGTTGTGATGAAGGTAATGAGGGATACTCATATAATTCCCACGCTCGAAACGCTATCTGTATGGGCACGCTGGTCTCTACATACGTCATCAAGCGTAACTTTTCCTTATCAGAGACTCGTATTACAGGCATCCTCCATACGACTCGTGTAATGTTAATGTCAAATTTAGTAGCCGCCGGCGTGTGTGTGGTATCAATCTCTAGACAGTTTATATCAGTGCTAGCACGATTGAGTATCAACTCGTGTTTACCATTCATAATAACTTTTTTGTAATCCTCCGCAAAACCCAAGAAATGTGATAGGGGTATGGTTAAAGTAAACTTTTCACGCTTTTTACTAACACCCACTTCCCAACCGGCATTTTGAAGAGCGTAGTCCATTTCCTTGCTGTATGAAACGAGGCCTTTCATGGTGGATGTGATACCGCAATTTCTAGCTCGGTCAATCTCCACACCATTCAGCTCATAGCGAATATCTTGAAATAAAAATGCTGCACCATTGTTAACTAGCAGCAATCCCTTTTCCATTGTACCTTCAACTAATATTTGACTCTGACTCGGCAGTAGGATTAGATCTTGACGGTTGATGCAAATGTGAATGTTGTCATTATTTTTGAAAGAGTCATTATACGGGGTGTAGGGGTGAAATTCAACACTTTCTATGGTGTCATCGAAGGACACCCTCTCCCCAATGTCTAATATAGATGACGAGGACATACTTTAAAACCAATACTCTGTAAAAATGTACTATTTTCTCTAGTTAATTTCTTTAGTGCAGTAGGAGTCTTCTCGTTGAGAGCTCTACCTCGACTGATGAGATAGTCATTGTTACCTGTGCTTTTATTATTATTATTATGAATAATCATTTTTTCGTTTACTTTTTACGAATATGTAAACGGAGTGAGATGTTTTCACCGCGGAAATTTACCCTATCACCACGCTCGTTTATTATACGCACTTCAACGTTCTGAATGCAGTTATTGCTCTTTTTCACAGGTAAATAGATAATGTTGGAGGGTTGTTCGATTATCTGATAGCCAGGTGGGACTTGAGGTGAAAATTCATGTATTACATGTGACGGAAGGTTGTTAATGAATGAACCTTCTACAATATTACACTCTATTCTTATAGTGTTTGTAATCAATATATCAATGGGTTTATCTGACCAATGTACCGTTTTCGCTGAAAGAGTTTTCGAAGAGTAACCAAATAGGGAACCGATGCTGTTTGGTCTGTCAAAGTGAATGTCGAGCTTTGGGGAGTACATCATACACTTTGAGGTGTTACTATTTACGGTAATATCAATCAATTCATCACCTTTACCGTCAGATATCTTTATCATTTCATAGTTCAAGTGATTTATAATGTTGGAAAGCTCATATGAGCCTTCAGGAATTGTTATAACATGATTACCATAGTGAAATAGATTATTACTCTTATCTACATTGGGTATAGAGTTGAAAGTCTTAAAGTATATGAGAGCGCACTCATAGGAACCCTCACTGTCCAATTCTAGAGCCGGTTGAAAGTCTACATTCAAAACGGATTCATAACCGTTTAAACTCAATGTGAATGACGTCAATGCCATGATGATTGGGTTATAGTAGTGGTTATAGGTAGACGATTGATGTATGAATGAAACTGCAGGTGTAATGTATGTGATATTTATTTAAAAAACATATGCTTAGCACTGTCATACAGAAAACTTAAACATAAATGACCACAATTAACACTATTAAATCTTTGTAATCGATTATAATTATATTCCACTCGCATACTGCACCCTCCCTTGTTTATATAATTGATAAACTCTTGGGGAGGTCTCAGATCACCAAAACTATCAAAATACAAGCAATAATCACCCTTTTTTACATAAGCACACCAATGTGTACCATCACCCTGCTGTGAATCTAAATTAATAATACCGGTTTCATAGTAGTGAGGTTTCGTTGGGAGATTATCTCGCATGAAAACACCTCTAAAGTAAGGGATTTTCTCTCTGCGTACACATCTCGCAATATCAATGTCAGTGAGAGCGGTGTTGGTAGGAGGTAAATCTAATTTTTTGCTTTTTTTTTATTCTTTATGACAACACTCCGACCTGATATCGTTCCTAGCGGTGGGGTGATATAGAGCCCCATGCCACGTTTGTAGGGTGCTAAATATAAACCCTTCCCCACAACTGTACCGCTAGTCTTATTGTTTCTATTCTTTACCATTTCATAAATATTTTTAGCAGCAGTGGTGACTCCTCCAGCCAAAGTTCCCGTAGCAGCTAATGCACTCAAAAGCGGTATCAAAGGTAGGAACCCACCCCTCTTAGGTATTGGGATGACTCGTTGTTTATTATGTCCCTTGACATTTTTCCCTTTAAGACATTTCTTTGCAGCCTTAACACCTGCTTTTAGGAGCGCTGTGGTGGTAGGTTTCTTTTTTGTTGTAATGTGTCGTTTGACAGCATCACGACTAGCTTTTATAACTTTCGATATGGGAACACCCATACCATGTTTGGTTTTAAATCTCATAATCTTATCTACTCCGAATGAGGCTATTCGTTCACCGATGGGAGTGTTAGTAGAACTCAAGCGATTTCTAGCAGTTTCAGCCAGCCGCAAGTCAGCTTGATGACGTCCCTCCAAAGTTTTGTCACGGGAGTAGGCAATATCATGTAATTTGCAGGCTTCGTCTAGTGGGTTCACACCTGGATCGTTACGAGCCAATCTCTCCTTCAATCTCGTACCAGGACCGCAATAATTATAACCTGGTATGTGAACTTCGAATGGTAGATTATTAATTAGACTATTAATAATACCACTACCACTATGACGATGTCTTCGCTGTTTGAAATTACGATTAACACTAACTCTACCTGTATGTGTTATCATATTAAGTATCTACAATTGACTGTGCATATGTGCATTATGTATTCATATTTATTATTATTTAACCATCACAGCAAGTCTCATCACCCTCATTGAAAATACAATAAGAGCATGCATAGCAACAGTTGCATGAAAATATTGCTCCAAGATCATTAGCGTTAATGATGACGTCTTGCTCCATCACCGCTGATGCTACCTCCCCCTCAGGCTCCATCTCTACCTCAGGCTCTATCTCCACCTCAGGCTCCATATCAGGCTCTACCTCATGCTCCACCTCAGGTTCCGTCTCCATTTCCACTTCAGCCTCTACCTCCGACTCTGACTCCACCCCACCATCGCTCAATAACGATGATGAGGATGAGGAGGAGGAGAGTATCAACATATCATAAAAGGATATATTATGCAGGGATGACATGTTTTATTAGTATATAAAATACACGTCCTCACGATTCAACATATCAGAGTAAAATGAAACTTAAAAAGCAAAACACGTCACTTGCAGTTAAAGATTGGAGTGTAGTTGATAATGCAAAATTGAATAATAATCAATCCTTCGCTAAACACGGTCCGCTGTTGGCAAACAACATTAGATGCCTCATCTGTGGACCCTCAAACTGTGGCAAGACTAATGTTCTCTTAACATTGCTCTTAGATCCGAACGGCGTGAGGTTTAATAATGTTTATCTATATTCAAAATCGCTAAATCAACCAAAATATCAGTTTCTGGGTGAGGTATTAGAGCAAGCCGGCGACTTACCATTTCACACATACAATGATAAGAGTGAAGTAGTCCCACCTGAAGAAGCTGAAGAGGATAGTGTTGTTGTGTTTGACGATGTGGCTTTGGAGGATCAAGATGCGATTCGTCAATACTTTGCTATGGGCAGACATCGGTGTTTAGATTGCTTTTACCTATGTCAAACTTATAGTAGGATACCTAAACAGTTGGTACGTGACAATGCTAATCTAATATTGCTATTTAAACAGGATGAGATGAATTTGAAGCATGCCTATGATGATCATGTGAATACTGACATGAGTTGGAGCACATTTAAGGAGATTTGTCATGAGTGTTGGAGTAAAAAGTACAATTTTCTATCGATTGATAAGGAGAGAGACATAAATAAGGGGCGATATCGTAAGGGGTTTGATGTATTTATTGTTTTGAACTAAACATGTGTAATGTATAAAACTGATTATCACCTCTGATTTGTTATTAGTTTAACACTAACCCGCTACTGAGAAACACATCGGCAACATGTTTGGTGATAAAAAGTTAAAAAGGAAGCTTGTAGACTCAATTGAGAGTGTAAAGAAAAAGGTGAAGGCGTTGCGTGCTGACAAGTCATCCCTTGACACCTCACTAGCACAAACCTTTGAACCAATCACAAAACCGCTCAATGTTTTAATGACTAAAGCATTAGAAACTAAAGATAGTACTGCTGTTAAAGAAAACCATGATAATGATCATGAGCTGAAGGACTTTCAATTCTTGAAAGCCTCTACACCTCTGTTAAATGCATCGCTGAAAAAGAATCGAATGGTTAAATCTGAATCTAACATAAGTAAACCATTAAAGTGGGGTGAAAATGAGGATGGATCTGATGAATATGATAATGATGATGATGAAATTAGTGATGAGGAAGACATGAAGTCAGCTCTTGAAGATGAAGGTGATGATGATGTTGGTTCTGACCGTGACGTAGTCATGGCTAAAAGTTATATTCAAAAATACATCAAACACCTCGATAAAGTTAGTAAAATACCATTTGGTGCTTATCTCAAGGATGACAAGCTGTATATTGGTGATAGTCAAGTGACAGTTGACAATAATGCAATACATGTAAAAGATATCCGCTTTGAGATGACACCTGGACTGTCTGAATTAATCTTTAAAAAGATTCCAAATAAAACTTTGATAAATAAGGAAGATGTGACCGATTACAATAAAATTTTACACCTGACCAACGCTCAACGTAGAGGATTCGAACCGAACGGACAACTGTGCGGTGATAGAAGTGTAAAGTATCAGCTCTACATTAAACAGAAATCTAAGAAGCAAGGTGGGTGTTTGAGCTCGATGGTTAAAAAAGACACATTGACAACTAAGACGTTTTATCCGAAAACCGATTATGTCTACTGGGACGATCCTAATGAAGTGGTAGATCGTTTAAGGCTATTAATCGCTTCACAGAGTGCAGGCAACACCTCACATACCAACGAGATCAATGCGATTGTAGAGGAACTGATTGAGAGCGGGATAATTTTAAAGTAAAAACAGGAACAGAACTTCATTTCTGTTTACATTAAAACATACCTGTTCTGAAAGCTGTTTACACCTGTTTATTTCTGTTTGAAAACCTGTTACAAAGCTGTTTATACCTGTTTATTTCTGTTTGAAAACCTGTTTCAAAGCTGTTTAGACCTGTTTATTTCTGTTTGAAAACCTGTTACAAAGCTGTTTATACCTGTTTATTTCTGTTTGAAAACCTGTTTCAAAGCTGTTTAGACCTGTTTATTTCTGTTTGAAAACCTGTTTTAAAGCTGTTTATTTCTGTTTGAAAACCTGTTTCAAAGCTGTTTACACCTGTTTATTTCTGTTTGAAAACCTCTTACAAAGCTGTTTAGACCTGTTCTAAGCCCTGTTTACAAAGAAGCCAATAATACCTAAACTAGTGACAGAGGCAGGTGTTAAAAGAAAACATGCGCTGCAATAAATACGGTTAAAGGTGCTCTACATCATTCACTTTCACAATGCCTCTCAACAAGTTCGGACAGCATTTGGGTAGTGATTCTTCATCTGCTGCCTCCTATCGCAATAGAATTATAGTGGAAAAAGATTTGGTGAATTTTGAAAATAAACGATTGACCGGAATACAAAAGGCTATTCTTAAAACAGATGCAATCAATAAAGCTCAATTGGATGAACAAGCTATATTTCTATTAGGAAAGATCAAGACACATACTTTACAACTAAAAGATTTACAGACGAAGCTTGAAAAACTATCGGCCAGAATTATCACACCTGCCCCACCAAAACCAGCAGCATTCACACCGACGAGTGCTTCAATTAAACGTATTACGCCAACAAAAAAGAAGAAGCAGGATGAGTAAAGCTCAAGTTGTAAATGAGATACATAAGTATGCTAGAAAAACCTTCCCACGTCGCCGATTTATTCAGAGAGGGCTTGATGATACATGGCAGATTGACCTAATTGATATGCAAAAGCATTCCAAAGATAATAGCAACTATAAATACATTTTGGTATGTATTGATACCTTTTCCAAATATGCTTGGCTGCAGCCGTTAAAATCCAAGAGCGCAGAAGATGTTACAACAGCGATGTGTAAAATTTTAAGTGAAAGTAAAAGAAAACCCAAAAACATTCAATCGGATGACGGAAAAGAATTTTTCAATGACAAGTTTAAATCACTCATGTTACGTCACCATATTAATCACTATTCTACATTTAGCATTATGAAAGCATCCATAGTGGAAAGGCTAATTAGAACCTTAAAACATTGGATTTGGAAACAATTTAGTTTGAATGGTTCATACAAATGGACACAACTGATAAGGGATGTGGAGCATTATTATAATAACAAACGGCATCGTACTATTGGAGTAGCGCCAGCGAGTGTAAACAAAAACAACTCTAAACAGTTGTTACATAGAGTCTACAATCATATTAAAATTAAACTACGAAGCAAGTTCAAGGTTAATGACTCTGTGAGAATATCTAAATATAAATCAACATTTGCTAAGGGCTACACAGGTAACTGGACAACGGAATTATTCAAAATTATTAAAGTCCAAAACACTAGTCCAGTGACATATTTACTTGAAGATGTTAATCACCAGCCCATATCTGGCTGTTTTTATGAGCAAGAACTGCAAAAGACTGAAAACAGTGATATTTACTTAGTGGAAAAAGTTTTGAAACGACGTGGAAATAAAGTGTATGTAAAATGGCTCGGCTTAAATGAAAAAAGTTGGATTGATAAAAAAGACTTGATGTAAGATTGTTATCTTCAGTGAAATAAATGGGAGATTGATTGAAACAATGGTGTTTTATTATTATACAATGTGTTTATTCATCATTATTATTAAGCAAAATATTATAATATTGCAAAATATAATTACATAGCATTAACATATGTGATAATTAACTTATATATTAAGACGTAGAGAGAGAGAGAAAGAGATAACATAAAAGAAATATATAAAAAAACATTTCGCAAACAGCAGCATTAACAACCTCCTTTGAAGTACTCTATGGATTGTTTTATTTGCACGCCAAGCACGCAAAGCATAACATTCACTAAAAAATTAAAATCATTTTCGCTAAATACCACTCTCGAAAACAATTCTGCATCCACTTGCTCCAAAAAACCTAACCAGTCTCCAAAGTTAATATTTTGATCACCTATCCTCTCTTCGATTTCAGATTGAATATCACCCCACATTACTAGCAAAGGATAAATATTACTATATTCAGGCACTCCTGCTATAAATAAATCTCGCAAAAGCTCACTTACTCCTGCCGAGAATGCGTATAGCGGCATTTCAAGTATCCAATGATGTAAAACCGCATTCCGAGTGAATGCATTTATCCATTTATTTTTATGATCCTGATGAATTCGGTGAAGAGCATCTAACTCTAACGAATCTTCGCTATCATAGTTAGATTCCGAACATTCTAGGTGATATTGGTGTGGCTCCTGCCATGGGCGTGCTCCGCGCGGCGGAGACTGGTTCTCCCCATCAGCGCCATCTGTTGAAAAAATCAGTTTTTAATCGTTTTTCATGTCCTCATTTACATTCTTAAGGGATTGGTGAATATTATCACCTCAAACAGCTAGACTACTAATTTCCCCGATTATTAAGTTTTAAAAAAGTGGTGATATGCTTACCTTGATATTCTTGTTGAGTCAGAGTCTCCGAGGTCGAAGGAGTCTCCATCTCAGGATTGCCTGTGGAATAAATTTGTTTAATCAGTTTTTGTTATTCGAATTATCAATACTCCCTATTTACCCCAACACGAATCGATAAGTGGTATGGGTGAGGTTCGAACTCGCAACCTCCAGTGTAATAGCAATATGCTCAAACTACTAGACCACTGATTCCCCCAATGTTTATAACAAAAAACCATATGCTTACCTCGATGGTGTTCTTGCTGCTGCTGCTGCTGTGTTTGATGTTCTTGCTGCTGTTGTAGTTCTTGCGGTTGCTGCGTTGATGATGACATATCTCTCTCTCTCTCTCTTTCACCTGTAAAACGAATTAAAATATTATTAAAATTTATATTTACATATCTAGAAAAGTAAAACACTAATGTCTACTTTGATAACTTTGAGTTTTGTAAAAAAAAAAACACATACACATACACATGTAAACACACACACATATATACATACTATAATAAAAGAGAATAAAAAACACTTACGTTATTCCTCTTATTCAGGGGTTAGAAGAGAGAATTCTAACATGAATGTATTCCCCTTACACCCATTATTCGTAATACAGTATTTACCGGTTTTTAAATTATTTATATCTTCTATTTCTAAACCCTGAAACCTGCTCGGTAAAGTCATTCGTCCATCCTGCAGGACAACGACTATTTCCATTTTATCAAATTGAAATTTACTTGGAACCTGATAGCAGTCAAAAATTTGATATTTTTTAAATAAATCTAAATTATTAGGCTTTATCCATGAAGTAATTTGACCCTTCTCCGACAATTTATCTAAGGTTTTAATTAAACTCATAGTGAAAAATATAAATACCTCTACTAAAGTATACAACCCCAACGTAAATGTGATTTGTGATGCGTACGCATCGCCTTTTATTTGGAAAATCGTGTGAACAAAACACACTGGACGCTATAGATAGATAAAACCACTCACCTCATTGATAAAACACGCGGTAAAATTATCACTTCCGCTGACAAGTACACTTAGCTAAATATTTACATAATTATTACGGATACTCGTATGATTCCGTTGTACTCGGCAAGCGATTAGCGCAAAATACATCATCGGATCTTTCATCTAATCGTTTCAATTCTTCATAACCCCAATCCATTGTTTGTCTTAACAATGATGCGTACTGACGGCAATTTTCACTCAACCTTCCAGAGCTCTTTCTCTCAGGTGTAAGCAGTTTTCTTATTGTAGCCTTCGTGATATGCGGATTCATTGCAGCTGTTGTAGTTGCCGTTGACGGAGTCCTATGTATTGGTGTAGTTAACATAGTAGAAGTAGTAGGATGAGCTCGGTTTATTCGTACAGTTAGCTCTATACCATCGCCATCAGTTATAACTTGGTAATACTCCTTCCCAGACCACGTTTGCTTCAGCTGCGTCTCACGCTTAACACGTGTTTCAGTTTTCTTTGTATTAGTAGACAACTCCCCAATCAACTCCACATCGAACACAATCATCTCACCGTTACTACATAAAGGTAAATTAACTACCTCATCACGATTCACACGTACCACTGTGAGGGGTGAAGCAGTAGTAGTAGTACCACGCTTACCCATACGCAAATTGATGTACCAATTGAGTTGATTATTCAATGTAACACCGTTCGGATTCACAACAAACACTTTCTCCACGTTCCACGCTTTACTAGCACATGAAGGAAAATAATAATTTTCCTTGCTTGTAATCGTAACATTTTTTTTATCCGTATCGTTAGGTGCGCGTAATTGTAACAAGACCACTAACGGTAAGAAATTAGAAATAAACATTTTGCAGAATACCTAGACGAAGTCAACTCTGGTAAGCTTAGGCAAGTCCTAAAGTGAACTGTGAACTAAATCGCATCTGAAACTAGGTTCTCACAAAGGAAACTGCTTAAATTACCAACCAACATAGTGTATTTTACCGCTCGTAAAGCTCTATTTTCTAGTAATTGCATGGACTATTCCGCTCATTCATATGCAATCAGCATACAACCTAGACTCATCGCCCACACACATCCTCAGTCGATAGATAATCACGGCATCCTTGCAACAAGCATGTATAATAAAATGAGGAACAAAATGCACATATTTCTAAATTACCACGTTAAATTGTACTTTTGCGGGTGGGAAACTCTTATCTAACCCATACTGCCATAGTAAACACATTTTTTCAACTACACTAAAAACTACAACCAAAGTGGTCCAGCTCCCCTATGCTAAAAACCCATACAAAATTGAGCCAGTCCCCCTATGCTAAAAACCCATACAAAATTGAGCCAGTCCCCCTAATTATACCCTACTTACAATATTCAAATACATATCACTGTCCCCACGAGGGGACAGTCATGTATAGATTTAATAGCAACTAATATGAAAAAAATTACGTCCAATGTAGTCCCACTAGCTCTTTCAGACCACGAAACCGCTCAATTTGTCTCGTTTAAAATACACCCAGCCATAAAAAAATCATATTACGTTGTAAAAAGAGATTATAGCGTCGAAAATATGAACAAATTCAAGGATTGTATATCGTCACTGTCCTTCTCGGAGGTATTTAACAAGGCAGACACTGATGAAGCGTTCAAGGAACTTCACGAACTATTAGTTTTATTTAACGATTTGTGCTTTCCATTCATTCGAATAAAAGTTAATCAAAAATGTTGTAATAGCAAATGGTTAACACGCGGATTAAGACTGTCGTGTATTAACAAGAGGAAACTATATTTGAAATACATAAATGAACATCCAAATAAAGCATTTAACAAACGGAAATACGCCAAGTACACAAAATTGCTTAGAAAGTGTATAAATAAGGCTCGACAACTGCACAATTATCGAACAATTAATCTTGCAAAAAGCAAATCGAAGGCAACTTGGCAAATTATTAATGGGAATTCCTATACTGAACCCCACTATATTGACTGCATTATTAAAAACCAAACCAAATATACAGATCCCACTGAAATTGCTGAATTGTTCAATGATTATTTTATTAACCTCACAAACGAATCTAAAAATGTGGTAAAATATAACTATCACGGCCAGCCACACTCAAAAATTCCCGCAAATGATAAAACTATATTTCTTAAACCATACGACACATATGATGTATACAAGATCATACAGTCCCTCAATAACAGTAACGCAGTTGGGGTAGATGGAATATCTACGAAAGTATTAAAGCTATGTGCCGAAGAAATTTCCGAGCCTCTAGCACACGTTATAAATTTAACATTTGAACAGGGCTGCTTCCCAGTAACCCTTAAACGCTCCATAGTTAAGCCGGTATTCAAAAAACAGGACAAGACCTCAATGGATAACTACAGGCCTATAACCCTCATACCAGTCATATCTAAAATATTTGAGAAAGCCATGCATAAACGGTTATTAGGATTTCTTAATTCATGGTCGATTCTCAATAGTCAGCAATACGGCTTCCGCAAAGGAAGTTCTACCACACTAGCCTGTTTTAATCTTATAAAAATAATAACAGAGTCAATTAATAATAAAATACCAATAGCAGCAGTTTTTTTAGACCTAAGCAAAGCATTTGATTTCGTAAGTCATTCGTTACTCTTGCAGAAACTAGAGTTATACGGTATCAGAGGAAATGCGCTAAACTGGATACAAAGCTATCTATCACATAGAAGCCAATGTACAGAAATACAGATTACAAATGGTGACCTTAATGTTTCTAAAAGATCACAATATAAGTACAACCACTGCGGAGTGCCCCAGGGAAGTATTCTGGGCCCGTTACTATTTCTGCTCTACATTAACGATTTGCCAAATCATCTGGAGCATTCATGTATTATGTTTGCCGATGATACAACGTTATTAATTAAATCCAACAATATAGATAATTTTAATAAAGAGATAACTGACACTTTAAATAATGTAATCAACTGGCTAAATCATAACAATTTAAATATAAATATTAAAAAGACAAGCTTAATTCAATTTAGGACATACCGAAACAAGGATAATAATCTAGATATTCAGTACAATAATGAAACAATAAATGAAGTAGAATCCGTAAAATTCCTCGGTATATACATAGACAAATTCTGTAGCTGGACATGTCATATTGCTGAGGTCTGTGGAAAACTAGACAGGTTTGTATTTGCCCTGAGAAGACTAAGCACTACTTCTTCCAAAGACGTAGCTCTAGCTGCTTATCACGGATATGTCTCTTCTGTTTTGAGTTACGGTCTGTTGATTTGGGGCAACTCTATAGATGTTCAGAAAGCATTTCTGGTACAAAAAAAGTGCATACGGGCCGTCTGCAATGCCCACTACTTAGAACCGTGTAGACCCTTATTTGAAGCCACTAAAGTTCTGACTCTACCTTGCATGTATATAAAACAGGCGTCTATATTTGTAAGAGAGCACCCTGAATATTTTGATAAGCATAGTAGTTATTTTCCCAGGTCAACTAGACATAGAGAAAAGATACATTTGCCAAGGGCTCACATTAATATGTTTAGAAACAATGCATTGTGTATGTCGGTGCAGATCTATAACAAGTTACCAAAACACATAAGAGAGTGTCAACCTAGGTTATTCAACGCAGCTCTTAATAAATGGCTTTTGTCTAGTTGTTTTTATTCTGTCAAAGAATTTCTAAATGGTAACAATTAGAATTCTATTAAAATAATTCTCATAAACTGTATATTGTATTCTCGTAATTGTAGGTATGTCAATATGTTTTCACTAATCAAATATAATTTCCATGGATTTGTATTCCAGTATCATAAGTAGTATTTTAGTATTAAGCACAAGATTTTTGCATGCCTATACGGTAGAACATAAGCACCTCCATTTACTATTATCATCTAATGTACTTACTATGTTCTTGCAAATAAAACATTCTTATTCTTATTCTTATTCTTATTCTTAATATTATATTGTGCACGGCAAACGACAGAGCACTGTGTAACCCCCAAGAAAGGCTCAAAGAAAACTGTGTCGACCTTCTTCCCAGTAATTAATTCAGCACTAAACTGCGTTGTTAGTAGTTTTAATGGCATTTTAAATGTCCACGCTAACGCATCAACCTGAGTAATTCAGTCTTAAACCACTCAGGGAAGTTTAGCAAGAATTCTATTCCCAAGTCGTTAACATATTTAAGGAAACCAATTCTAGGAAAGATACTAATACGTTTATTCATACAAATACCAAATATATTAAAAATACGTGACCTATTGTAGTCAAGGCCCGAGTCCAACCAGCGTAACTCTTATAATGCCCTTTTCTAGTGTGCAATAAAGTATATTTGTATTACAAATACAAATTTCATTCTAATGTCAAATAATAACTTAATAACATTCAAAAGTTTTCTTGGTGGTGTACCTAATTTGAACACAAAATCTCACCCATACTGCCGTATATCCGATCATAGTGCACGTAGAACAACGATATCTTAGTGCCCCTCAACCCTTTTGGCAAATCGTGGAATTTTATATCCCCATTTTTCTCCGCCCGAAGGGTGTACCCGATGATATTATTTATTTAATACGATCAGGAGTACCAACATGAGCCGGGCATATTGGTGTTTTGAGTTATTTTGAACGAAAATATTTGAGAAACAAAGGAGAAAATGTATTTATATTCATTTATTGCAATAAAGGTGTTATGTTATAACAGTGTTGCATGTAGGTTGTGATATGTGGGTATGTTTACATACCCACATACATTAAGTACACAAATTGTACAAAGGCGAACTCATCCCTGTAAGGGATCTGTTCCAGTATTTACGTTCATTTATGGCAACGCTGTCAGGTGTCATTAATCAAAGTAAGCAGTATAAATTATTTTCTACATACATTATACATACATAGTTTCCTTTGCATAGAATTGGCCCAATATTTAAGGTAGTTGCCCTTACAAGGCGTAAATTTTTTTCACCCTGTATAATCTTTCATTCACTCAAAATAAAATGTAATTAATAATATAATCGAGTTGATTCATTTACTAAACAGCAAAAAAAAAGATGAAAAGTATTAGTAGATTGAAGCTAACTGGCGCTATAAGAAGTAATGTTTATTTGTGAATTTGTATTCAGAGGCAATGAGAGAACAGACATTTATTAGGTACATAGCTCGTTTAATCCTTAATAATATGAATGTGGAAATTATGCTACTTTGCGTCTCAGTGACGAGAAACTGGGTCGCACGAGAGAAACAAAAAGTATATTTTTCTCATAACAAATTGTTGTAGTTATAAAGATTTCCTTACTCGTACCTCTATGAACTAGGCCAGGGTTTCCCAAACTGTGCGTCGCGACGCACTGTCCCAGGGGCGTCGCGACACAGGAGATTCAAGTCGCCGTAAGTTAAACCTAGATCGACCCGCATGTATCTTGGTTTACAAGGGCGTCGCAAAATGTTTACAACCTGCCAAAAGAGTCGAAGTATAAATAAGTTAGGGAACCCTGAACTAGGCTGAAATGTGATATGAGCTTTTATTAAATACTAAAATATTTCGGATTTTAGACCTAAACCTATACAGATTATGATCAAATTTGCGAATTTCTCAAAGTGGTAGATTTGTGAGTTTAGCATGGGGGCGACGATATGTTTCCTAAGGCGCTTACATGAGTCTTTGTTTTACTATGGGTCCGATTATGGACTTATGTCCGTTACGAACAAAAGAAAAATCTCATGTAAAGCCGCCTAATACCGACTGGACGTAATGTCCTTCACTTATGTTTTTGTCATCCCTGCAACGGGAATGTTACTCATTTCTCCGTGAATAGGTTCAATCAACGGCCCTTTCATCCCGACAAACGTCCAATCTCGTCAGTTTTCATCTCTAACGACTTGTTTTGATGGACTCATCATCATTTGGAATTTGCTAGAATAGCTCGTTCTAGGTTATGCCAGTTCTTTTTAGAGATCATTCATGATTATAGAGGACTTTTTTCTTTATTTTAATTGGTCAAGAGTTTTTCGTATCTCGCATTCCGAATATGGCCGGCCGATTGCGAGTTAATTTACCAAAATTATTTTGGATTTTGATACCAGTATTTTTGAGTTTGTATGAAAGTTCATACAAATTAGCGGCCTTTTAGTTTGTGGACGGCAGTGT
Organism: Eudemis profundana; assembly: GCA_947034925.1. NCBI lineage: Eukaryota > Metazoa > Arthropoda > Insecta > Lepidoptera > Tortricidae > Eudemis > Eudemis profundana. The sequence continues at coordinate 17,418,761 of OX344808.1, read as the reverse complement.
AACGGGTAGAAAGAAACATTGTGAAATCGCTATATGTACAATACATGCTATAAATCCGTGCCTGAGAAGCATAACACTGTAAGTAAGGAAAGCAATAGGACTTAGTGTTATGCTTCTTAGGTACGGAAATATGCTAGCTTGGCATTGTATCGCTTGCATATTTGCACTATTTGCTTGGGGTATTGCATCATATTAAAAAAGATATCTTATTTACAAAAATCTGCCGCTAAAACGTTTATACGAATTGTTAAATATTTATGCGAATTGATCGATATAGTTTTCTGTGGGATGTATGAGGGATATCAGGTAGATGTGGTGTATACGGACTATTCTAAAGCATTCGACAACATTTCGCACAATATACTCCTAAAGAAGCTTGAGGCCGCCGGAATGCATGGAGACCTTCTGCGCTGGGTCACCTCGTACCTCCGCGATCGTTGCCAGGCAGTGGCTGTTAAAGGCTATTGTTCCAGCTACATCCCCGTTCCTTCTGGCGTCCCTCAAGGATCGCATTTGGGACCACTTTTCTTCAATATCTTTATAAATGACGTGTGTAAAAGAAACGTCTAACGCTCTTATTATATTCAATTTTAACGATACTTTAATGTTAACTTTATGCGTGTATTTTTAAAATGGTACCTAATTAACCTATCGTGCGTTTCGTCTTAATTAATTGGCCAGCCGTATGATCGTCTAGTCTAATGGTAGGACACTACATTATGAACCGAGAACCCATATTCTTTAATGTAACACACAGAACCCAGCTATTTCTTTGCACACGTCTATACCTATTTATCCCTATGAGTAATACCTATACCTATTTATCCCTACGAGTAATACCTATACCTATTTATTCGTTACCTTTTACTATAAGTCTATAGTCAATGAAGATTAGTATGGTAAGTGATAGAGGCAAAGATAAATAGTCAGAAGTGCTTTAGTCATATTGTCAAAGTCAAGGTTTGTCTGAATGTACCTAGCTACTGCTATTGAACTCTGTTATTACTGGAGCACAGGACAGTAGCACACTCCTCGCTACTGTCGGTGGACCTCAGCCTGATGCATGGGCAGTCCTCGCCTCCTAGCCTGGAAGAGGCTTCTCAGAGTTCAATGGTGATTAGCACGCAATCTAATCATTTCGAGAGGAGATATGCAAAGGGAGTATTTTTTTTTTGTGCTGATTGGGTATTACATTCTTACTCTCCAAAGAAAGCAGAACATTCACCATTTCAGGCTTATTTCAAGGAAGCTAATGCAAATTATACTCTGATATGTGGGTGCCATATTAAGCATCCTTTTCCCACAGAATTCAATCTACTATCGCTTTGTAACCAAGGGCCGTTGAGGACAAAATAAAGCAACGAAACATTTGTCCGCCGGTAGGTATTTACTTCTGTAAAGGTCTTGTCAACGAGTCGATGTCTAAGGAAAGGATGGAATCCTTCCTTTATACCTTGTCGAATATAGGCCAGCTTCATAAACCTATGTTATTACAATCATTCAGAATAGTATGATGAGACAACAGAAGTTAGAGACGGCTTTAGCAAGCTCTAAACATCTGCAAGCCTAAATCTAGGCTTAAGCCATTCTTAGCTAATATTTTCCATAATAGTAATATTCAAATAAATCAATAAAGAAGTTTCAATCTTCAGTGATATTAGGCAATTCAATCAGCCTTAGATTTGATTTCATTCAAGATAGTATGATGAGGTAATAGAAGTCTATGTCTGCTCTGCCTGCATAGAAAATTCTATAAGTCTAAATCTAGACTGAAGCTATTCTTAGCTTATACTCTCCAGAACAAAATATTCAATTAATGTTAAAGATAGATGTCACAATCTCCAATATAACGGTCTGAAATGGTATAGTTAAATAAGATACAGGACAGCTCCGCAAGCCTATATCTTTTATTTTATTCAAGATAGCATGATGAGGTAGATAGAAGTCTGGGGCAGCTCAGCAAGCCCAGAACATTCTGGTAGTCTAAATCTAGACTGGGGTAAGCCATTCTTAGCTTATACTTTCCTGAATAAATTATTTGCAAGTAAAATTTACTTAATTGTTTCAACATTATAATTAGAATTCGTGACATCTTAGAAAGATACAAGTAAACAGTTAAAATAACCAGGAATCCCATCAGATTCCAATAAACCCAGATAATTATTATCAAAGGATAACTATAACTAATTAAAATGAGTTAAAAATAATAATGCTACCTAAATAATAAATTAGCTACAAAATAGTTTCCTATCCGCCTGCACTATCCCACCCCCAATGTGTGTGACTCTAAATCTATCTGTTTCCCATCACTACTAAAGTTTGTATATCAAAGAGGCCGGCCTCATATTTAAATGCGTGAGTGTAGTGTGTCCCTAACTATGCAACTAAAATTCAGTTGGGTGACTGAGAAAGCAACTTACAACCCAGTGTGAGTGCCTCCCCCTTGCGCAATAAGCTTGATGAAACAGCTATGGATACGCAAAGTAAGACAATTCTATCCGTGTATATAAAATAATAGATAAATATATTTAACAAGACCGAGATTCGGGACTAGCGCAGCTCCAAGAGTATGGTATCCCAAATGTCCAACTCTGTGGTCCTCTCAGATATACGCTAGCTGGACCCCATTGAAACTCGAGGCATTCTCCAGCATTATATAAGATCTGGAGTCAAGGATGCCACCCTTGAAAGCTACGTTAAACTATGAACACAGAGCTTTCAACGTTTGTCACCGTTATTCGTTGTTAAAAGCTCTGTTTAGCACACTTCGCTAATGTACGGATTCTGGCGTAAATCAAATCAAATAATATCACACGAAACTTACGATTAAAACAATAATTAAATAGCCAAATAGTCAGTGGATAAATCCACAAAACACTCCGCCATTCAATCATGTAAAACCGTAATTTCAAAAATACATTTAAAATCAATTATAAAATAATAATAGAATGATTCAATACTTAACGGACAATTAAAATCCATCAAACACCAAATCACTCCACAAAACAATTTAAATGCGTGATATTTCAATTATAAAATAACAATAAAATGGTTTAATATTTAATGGACAATTAGTCACAGTCATAGTCAGTCATTAAAATCCATCAAACACCAAACCATTCCACAAAACAATTTAAATACGAAATAATTTACGCGGCGAGAATCTACGTCAGCCAGACGTCCGTACTGTTCGGGTTTGCAAAGAAAATGTTCCTCGACCGTAGCGCACGACTCGTATTTAAACCACGCTCGTCACTTGCGTCAACGTCTTCAGTGTCTTCAATGTCTTCAATGTCTTCAATGTCTTCAACGTCTTCAACGTCTTCCTTCAATGTCTTCAATGTCTTCAGTGTCTTCAATGTCTTCAATGTCTTCAATATCTTCAATGTCTTCAATGTCTTCAATGTCTTCAATGTCTTCAGTGTCTTCAGTGTCTTCAGTGTCTTCAGTGTCTTCAATGTCTTCAATGTCCTCAATGTCTTCAATGCCTTCAATGTCTTCAATGTATTCAAGGCCGCTCCCTCGCTATTCGAATCTAACAATACAGGCGGCGCGACACAAAGAAACTTGTCGGCACAAGTTTCTTTGTCAATGCCGCTTTGGCGTTGATCAATAGGGTTGCGTCACCACTTGTCACAGAATATAAATAGAGCAGTATAGAAACTTTATTTTTTGAAATAAATACTTACGCTCCATTAGAACGTTAAGGTTGTTTAAAATGAAAAGATCGCGGGCTGTGTGGGCGCGGGCACGTAACACTAATCAATTACATTATGAATTCAATCTATTAAAACACTGTGAAATAATGTCAATCAGTACCATCAAAAGCATTCTATTACACGTGACGTCGCATTTCAAGTCGGCTGCCTGTTTGCTTTACGCTGATGATTTCAAGTTATTAGGAACGTTAATGTTTGCCTTGAGCTACAAGAAGATTTGACCAGATTATATCACTATTGCCATGTAAACTGTCTGCATTTAAATGTTAATAAATGTAATGTAATAACCTTCAGCAGAAAAAAAAACAAAGTATTAACTATAAGTATCACCTAAATAATGACATTGTACATAGAGTGAACTATGTTAAAGATTTAGGCGTCTATTTAGACAATAAGCTATCTTTTAGTGGCCATATTGAGCGAATAACAAAAAGAGCTTTTGCTCTGCTAGGATTTGTCTTGCGAACCGGTAGAGAATTTAAGGAGGCTAGCACTTTGTTGACACTCTTTAACTCCTTGGTAAGACCTATCCTTGAATATGCATCAACGGTATGGAACGCAAATTATAAAAAATATATTAGTATTATTGAAAAAACACAACATAAACTTGTGAAACATTTAAATTATAAATTTTCTAGGTCGGACAAAACACCAATAACTGCCAGGTTGGCAGTTATTCCAAGACATTGGCTGCTAATGGGCAGCATCTAGGCTGGGCAAGGGTTAGAACTGTCGACGCGTTGCGTTGACTTTGCTAGCCCTTGGCCTTACTTTCGGTTGGCCAGGGATGCGGTAGGCAGAGGGCCTATGATCCGGTCCCGGAGGCTAACCCTTCCACCCTGACGGTCCCTCGGCGTGTCCTCTGCAATAGCAGAGTTCACTGCTGACAAGGGATGGGGGTGTAGTGGTGGTTTGGTTGAAGGGACGTTTTCCCGGATACCATCCTCACTACACGTGGTCACGGGGTAGGGGCGTATTGTCCTCCCGTGGCGGTGAGGGAGGGACCGGGACACCGTGTGTCTGGTGCCGGTCCCTGCTTCCCCGGGGGACGGCCATTCGGTCGGGGGGGAGCTGGTGAGGGAAGGCACACTGGCCATGCTACAGTGTGCCTTTTTCGGAGAGGGTCCGCCCTAGGGCGGAGGTGCTGGTGATGGCGTGGCGTTAGTAGATTCCCATGCCATCACCGTGAAGGCACAGGTCGGAAGCATCCCTGGGTTTTAGTGGGTAGGCCAATCCCTTCAGGAGCGGAGAGCCCCACATAACCAATACGTAACATCTGGCTGTCACCCCCGATGGCCTTAGGTTACGTAGTGGTATGCAGTTCTATGCATTTCCCGGGGTCAAAAAAAAAAAAAAAAAGGTTGGCAGTTATTGGTGTTTTGTTCGACCTAGAAGATTTCGCTCGAATGCCGACGCACATTAAGGGATCAGACTTTCCTGTATAAGATTTTAAGTAACCTTATTGACTCCCCTTATTTAATAAGTAGATTTGGCCTTAAATGTCCTCGTTTGAACACACGATACACTAATAAACTTTTGAACGTCCCCTTTACCCGAAGAAAATACAAATCGAATTCCTTCGTAGACAGAACTAGCAAAGCCCATAATGATACTTTTTCCCAAGTAGATATTTTTAATGTGTCACTGCCCAAATTTAAACAAAGTGTAGTTCGTCTTTTAAACGACCCAAGTAAAATTATTTATTAACTTCTTTGTTTACTAGCACCCACTTCGTTACTGGCTTTGTAACTAGATATACTTACTAGCTTTTGCTTTAGGCTAGCATTTATATGTAACAGATAGGCTACTTGACAGTGTGAAAAATAATGGAAGAATAATGGATATATGTATTAATTATAAGTATTAAAACCAATTTACGTCAATATTACTAAAAATAAATGGATAATTTATTTATAAAACTCGGATGAAAATTGATTATTTTTTATCTGTCGCCATTTTATCGAAAACGGTTTGGATTGGCCGATGACGTCACACCATAGTAAACAGCATCGACAGCATCTGTCAATCCTATTTTTAAAGGTAGAACGTTATGCGATCCTCGTTGACATTTGTCGGTTTACTATCATGTGTCGTCATAGACGCCATATTGTCCGAGAAACCGTTTTGGCGGCTAATTTTAAAAGTGCATTTTTATTTGCTTTTTTCGGAAAAAATACACAAAAGAATTAAAAATTACCACTTTCTGAGTGCTCAATAGACATCATTAAACAATCGGATTGACTTTTCAGAAACCTGTCAAGTAGCCTATTGTTATTCTTTACCAATGTTCACTTGTATATGTAATAGTAAGTAGTGGCAACTTTACTGGTTGATGATTTATGTGATCATATTAGTAATAAGAACAATGTACCGTTTGTGCCCAAATAAACATTAAAACATACCTCCCAACAGTGGTTCCTCGCGATAAAATAAAATCAGATAGTCTATTTGTTTCTATCCTCAGTTCGCGTGTCTATGGCCGCGCCACGTAGCCACGAGAGTTTTATTACGTTGCACCGTCCCGCACGATCGCTATTCCAGTCAACAAGGACATGCTTCCACAAGGGGCCATCCACATTTTATGTCACACGTGAAGAGGGGACACACAAAGTGTGACATGGTGTGACAAAGGCGTGGAAGCATCAAAGGTTTGGTCGTATTTCCCGATTTAACTTCCAATTAAAAACTTCCCGATTGGAGTTTCTCTGGGTGTAATAGTACAACTGGGTGCAACTTCACTTATCTTCAAAATCTGACACGTCACTGAATCCAATCAGCTTGTTATTAACAGCATTCATGTCACACTGTCACACTGGTCAGAACAATTGGCTACTTGACAACTTTATTTTGTGATATTTTATAGAAAGATCTCTCAATAATAAAAATATTAGTGAAAAAAACTACTTCAATATCATAAAAACTCCAAAAATACAACAATGTTAACAATACGAAAAACGTGACGTCACGATCGAAATCATGAACTAGGTACTTATTTTAAAACTTGCGTTTATCGTAACGGTTTTATAACAAAAGTTACCATAAATTTTATTCAATGGCATTAATAGTCATGGGCCTGACAGTATAATTAACTTCTCTGCAGGGATAAGTTCACGCACAATCTGCACATGGGAAACGAGAAAATAATGATTGAATCGTTAAACAAGATTATAGGTAAAAAACTTAACTAAAGCCCTTATTGCATGTAGTATATAGTGTGCGGAATTTATATGGAACTTATGTCCTCATTTTAAAATGGAACGTCAAACTGTCTATACGGACAGGTTACTTCAAAGTACATACAAGAAGGCCCTTATTTAAGTTTTTTACCTATAGTCCTTGTTTATTGGAGTACACGGTTATTATGTTGTAGTCCCACGCGGTCACGTGCCGACGCCCAGCTGTGGGACTAGACAGCGTAATTGGCTATTGAAAAATGAAACTGGGAGTTTCCACACGCGTAAAATGCACCTAACTGAAAATATCTGTCTTATCTTATTTATCACGTAAAATTTTATATTAATCTATCTTAGGTAGAGTCTGTGCGGAAAGAGAATAAGATTTAGATTTGGGGGCGCTGTAATGCTTTTCTACCGTAGAATAAAATATTAGCCGTATTTCCCATACTGGTTAGGTTAGTTCCGTTTTTCGCCACGCCTATTCTCTTTCCGCACAGACTCTATATATGTGTCACTGGCCACCCTCTCTGCAGAAGCGCGGGCCATCTCCGGTCCGCGGGATGTTTTAATTCGGCCCGCCGATGATCCTTGTAAAAGCATAACCAGTAGATTCAACCCCCTCATTCGTCTAATTGAGTCCCAACGGGCTCAAATCCAAGTAACCAGGCCATAATAAGTCTATGCTACTCTCCCACACTCATCCTCTGTTAGCTTTACAGGTCCAGCTGAAGAGCAGCAGGTGCAGTCCAGCCTTGGCGTCCTAGACGTCGGGTCAGCGCCCCCCACAACACCGGCCGCAAGCTCCTGAGGAGTTCCGGTCACTTTCAACGTGTAGCAGCAGGCTGCGGATGAAGGCCCCGCTGCCGCCTGTTGGAGAGCCCATAGCAGGTGCCCTACAGGCAAACCAGGCTATAAAAAAAAGCTCCACCACCGGTGTGGTTTTAGTGGGTACGCCTTCTTCTGAGGGGTGAGCCCCACATAACTTCCCCAAAGGGTCCTTTTAAGGGCCTGGGAAAGGGCCTGGTAATACCTGCGGGGTTTGCGTAATGTATTACCACACCGTTAGCAAAAAAAATGTTAATAAGCATTACTTAAATGGTCCCTGATAATAATATATTTACACGGTCAAGCTATACATATGTGACGTTCCGCGGTTAAAGGTACCTTATGGATATTGTCGCTTGCGTCTTTCTATCTTGATGTCCTGTAGTAACGGAGTCAGAAACGCCCGCGGAAAGTCACATATGGCCGTCTAATTTTTTTTTTTTAATTTCTGGCTCTCTGGTCAAGGGCCTCCTAAGCTTACTGGAACTGGAATTGGGTTGGCAAAAGTACAGCCATCACGCAAAGTGGGCGCAGTGTAAGACGTCTATTTTGTCTTGAAACAAAGAGAGGATTTAAAATACTTTCATTTCAGTAGAACAGAAAATATGGTATTAAGGTAAACATTAAATACTTAAGCACATGAATAATGCTGACTACTACTTAAGGTGATGTAACAAAAATCAGCGCGATAAAGTAACTTCGTTTGATATTAATATGGAAAAAAGACCAACCTTTACAATTTTGCCAAAAACACACAGCCACCAAAACAAAGGCGCAGGCCTAGAAATATAACTGGAATTATTATTTTATCAGTTTTACAATCACCAAATTATCACATAAAATAAAATCGAAATATTCCTTGATCTAAACTATCTTTGACACGACGAACATACACGAGTAACATCTAGCAGAGCCACAGATAGGCGTAATGTATGATAATATTCACTTTGGGAACGACAGATAAATGACATGATTGAATTAGCAAGAAGGCGGAATCAGATTTGCTCAAATTCAACAAAAGCATGGTTAGACTAAACTAGATTTCGACGAAACTTATTAGGTAAGTGCAAAACATGTGCAAAATTATAGTGTCGGAGAAAATTATGAAGACAACATACTATCCTCACCAGTCTCACTACAGGAAATCTAATCCTGAATACGAATTTATGAGATACTTAGAACCGCCAAGAGCAGCCAGTACTCTTATCATACTGTATCTACTGATCCATAATAAATAATAATATTATGGATACATTTGAAAATTTCACAGTGTGTATTACTATTGCCACAAACCATTTTTTTGTGCACTGTGGTCTTGGAATGCAAGTCGAACTCGCGCTTGCCCGGTTTTTTTTACAAAACTCACCATTACCGCACTGCACAAGACTCCAAGCATTAGGGGCAGTTTATCTAGGCCGCGGCAGGAGCTCGTTGACCCAAATGCAGAATGCGGCAGCTCGCAACGCAAGTGCAATAATGTTATTTTGCCTCACCGCGAGTACCGCGACAATGCGGGACACTTTCCAAAAACATTCCCTGGCTAGAACAATTTTGCGGTCGGTTTGCAGTTACAGCCCTAGTGACCAAAGGACGTACGTTGATATAAACACCTAAGGCTCTTCCAGCTTTTAAGTCCGTCGAGGTAAAGTTGGCGCTATATCAGGATTCTGAGTAGATAAGAGTTGCTCCCGAATTCATACGCTATTATACTTTTTATTGTTGCAAAGAATAAAGAGGTGTTTTGGAATATTGTGCCGCTTTATTTTTAATGTTTTATTATACTGAATGCCTCGTGAATAGCAGGCGTTTTTAGCCAAATTAAACCGCAGAGTACTACAGAGAAAGTTAAGAATAAAAATAGCAGTGACATTGCGTTGCGTAGCAATATAAGAAAAAAAAGCCGGTCAAGAGTCGGACTTGTCAACCGAGGGTTCCGTACAAACTTATAGTATGTATTTAGCACACATTTCATGTCATTGTAATTATTAGTTTACATTTTTTACCTGGCTTAATAAAAGAAAAATTAAATAGTTCACTGTTCAATATAAACTGCATTGAGAGACAAACTTAACTTTGCTCTTGTAAAACTGTTGTGCCCATACATCGACATAGGTCGCGGTTATATTTAGTTACGGACAAAATACGATTACGATTACGATAACAACGATTGATAATTACGATTTTTGTAAATATCTAAAATAATATGCAAATTAGGAAAACGATTTTCCTGTAATAGTCAGGATTATATTAATAATCGGTAATTATTACACATTTTTCTGTACAGTATCTTCGGAGATAATAGGGGGAATGGTATTTTTTTAACGTTTTTTGTCTTAAATAAAAAACTACCTGTTTAAGAAAAAAAAATGTTTTGGAATCTACAAATTAAGCCCTTTTATTTGATACCCTACTCGGTATAATAACCCTACTTTTAATTTGCGACATCCCATTTCGGCCCCCTTTAAAAAAAGTAAAAGAGCTATAAAAAAAATTTATGGTTAGGGATTTTGAACACTATTCCAAATTTCATATCGATAGCGCCAGTCGATCCTGAGATTCCTAAGATATCTGGCTGTCACAGACGGACAGACAGAGTCGTACCATAATGCTGGGTCCACACTTGTATCATTTCACCGATCACGATCATGCGTCGCGTAGCAAGCATGCGTATCCTCAGTATGGACGCTTACTTTGGGCATACCGTATCACGGGCACCGTTGCGTGAAGAAATGCGTCCACACTAGCCGTAGCGTATCACCGTATCGTATCATCGCGCCGTATCATTTTGGCGTGCTGTATGTAGTGTGGACGCTAGCCGTAGCGTAGCATCGTATCGTATCATCGCTCCGTCTATTTAGGCAGCACCAAAGCTGTGTCGCCGGCTTGTTAAAACGAAACGCACGGTCAATTCTGATGTGAGCAGTGATCGGATCGGTACGCGTGCACACTTATTCAGAGCGTTTCCGTATCCCCTTTGATGATCGCGAAAAAACCGACTCGAGACGAATCGTCCCGTATCACGTATCAATAGGGAATATGCATGATCTTTTTTTAACAGCTTTCTTAACAAAATATGAAAACACCGTAAAAAAGATGACATACAGTCAAAATAAAATTGAAATCGACCGAGAAATACGGAAGATATAAACATTTTAAAGCACTAATCAGACAGTGATTAAAGAGAGAGATCCGATATGGACTATGACGTCATAGTACACGGCCGCCATACAATCTCCATACTATATTCTGTTTTGCGAGAAAGAGATAGAGATAAATCTTTGTTATGTAATATCTTGGTTATTTTATTTTTATAGTTATTCAAAAAATATTTTTTTCCTACTGTTTTTTATATGAATGAGCTTTTATTAAAGTAAATAAAAAATATCATGCATATTCCCTATTCATAACTGCATAGCACGATACTGTATCAGAACACGTCCACACTTATCGATTTTGATACGCGTATCCGATCGCGAGTGTGCGAGGTATATACGCGTATCAACACGGATCGCGAGCGATCTGATACGGCGCGTAGCATGATCGCGATCATTTGGCGTCCACACTACCGATCATGCTACGCGTCGGAGATACGATAAGGCGAAATGATACAAGTGTGGACGAAACTTAAGGGTTCCTTTTTTTACCATTTTGGTACGGAACCCTAAAAACAGTGGCGCGTAGCGAGGCGTCACTAATATATCTAAAGATAAGCCGAAGCAAGTTTGGTTTACTTTTTCTTCAAAACCAACACTAAAAAATACAGTATGTACATGTAGCTGCGCATCGTGCGAACAAAGCTATTATAACAATATTCTAAGGCAACAAAGAACTAAGTTTTTGTTTGAGTTGCCGAGAAATTAAGGAGGTGCCGAAAGATACGCAACCGCTTCAAAGTTGGGAATAATAGTTTGTCTTAGTAGTTTGGTCGCTGGGGACCGAAGCATTTGTGGAATGTTGGCGTTACCTTAGTGGAGCAACTTTCAGTCATTAGATTTTGAGATTGTAGCTTATTTGTAGAATAAAACCCTAATCTGCATAGTTAAGGGGCTTGCATTGTCGCTTTAACGTCTGTGACAATCGTCTGTGTCCAATGTCCTTATTAACATATTATATCAAAACCACGAGGTTATCATGATTTCAACCCAAACACATACAACCAAGCAGTGAATGAGACCGACACAGGACCAAGGAAAATGGCGTAATAAAGAAGAGGCCTACACCCAGCACTGCATAGATACAGGATGAATAAATAGATAGATCGCTGGCTATACAGTCATTTCATGATTCATCTGTAAATTTTGGCCAGATGCTTCAAAAATAATTTAGTATTCGATAACTGCGATGTGACGTCTATAGAACCCGATCACCACCGAGTTGCTTATTTTAACACATTCCAGCACACTGCTACTGTATTTAAAGAAGCGCTGCGGTAAATGCCTTTCGGCTTGCCTTTGAAAAAGTTTGACGTCACCCCACGAGTCAAATTGGCCTTTACAAAATGTCACCCCTTTTTAAAGTTAGTAATCTCGAAACCCCACTTTTACCCCAAATGTATTTCTCAAAAAAAGTGAAAGCCTGTAGAATACGGCACAATATCACGTTATCAGACGCCACGTCCGTTTGACGTCTTATCAGCCGTCAGCCTCAGCGTCGTCGGCCTATCTTTGACCTGTCATGTCTGGGCCAGCCCTTGGCTTTGAAAACATACTGGAGTAAGTTACAGGCGGAACCGGAGCATTTATTTTATTACGTAGTAACTCTTACAGATCTTTTAACTATAATAGCGACTAGCGACACGTAACTTCGCTTCTGATTGCTAATTTGACTTGGGTGATTTTCCTAAATATGTAGTTGAGCATAAAAACACGCAGAACAAGTTGTGCATAAAAACTACTAAATGTCAAGTAACAAGTCGCAGTTTGTCCTACTTCAATACTTGATATATAGCTAAGCAGTATACATTATTATAGCTAATGTCTTCAATGAAGCCTACACCTAATGGTCCACTTTTTTGAAGTTGTAAAAAATTAAGTTACTTCAAGTTATTTGAGCGAAGCAAAATTAATATTTATTCTATAACTTCTAAAGAGAGCTCTTCTAGGCTTTTATTGTTACCCTGGTTCCATACTTATGAACAACCCTATACCAAATCTTACGCATATGTACCAAATTCAGACCAATAGTTCTTTGTATATGTGATGGACTGAATTTTGCTCATATACATGAGGTTTGCATAAGGTTGTGCATGTGTGTACCGAGTAAGTTTTTTTTCCATTATCCAAACCCGCTTAGTCTGATATTTAACAATATCCGATATCAGATAATGGAGGTTGTTACGTTAGAACTTTTATGCCACACCTGTACCTCTAGCACAACTGTGACACGCGACTCTTTGTCGCGCGACAAATGCTACCTGTCTCTTTCCACTCAATATAGTGTGACAGAGACAGGTGAATCTCTGTCGCGCGAGAAACGAAATCGCGGCCAGTTATGCTAGACGTACTGGCCATACGCTGCGCGTACGGAAAAAGCCGCTTTCTAGCCAGGTGTAGACATAAAATGATGTACACCACACGGGAGGTAATAAAGACAGCCCTCGATCGCATATTTACGTCCCTCGCTTGCAACTCGGGCCGCAAACTTCTGCGATCTCGGCCTTTCTTTGTATTACCACCCTAGTTATGTAATGTACTATTCATTTTCTAGCAGCACCGTCCATAATAACAGTATGTGATGTCTGATAGACGCACGTCGCGCGTGTTATACCCGAGTCTTCGTGTCGGCAATCCTACAGACAAGATTTGGATGCAAAAAGAGGCATAATGTGTAGGGAATGTATATTAACAACAACACCAGTGAAAATAAATAATCAAATCCCTGAAATTTTGCAATGCAATAGGTATGACTTCTTGGTTGTACTTTCGATACGGGTAAAACAGGGTTTTTGATGCTCGAAATACTTAATACCTACTGGGTACATACCATTAATTACAGTTTTGAACTATTTGGATGATATCCACGTCTCCTAATCACTCTCAGTCTGTCTCTGCTAAGACGAATCTTTAGACCAGGGATTGTAAAACCGGTTAAATTGAATACCTGTATATAAAATGTCAAACGATTACCGCTAAAAAAATAATACCTATATTCGAATTAGAGGTATTATTGTCATTTCGGTTTTATCTTTTTCACTATGTATGCACTATTTACAGTATTAATTACCTCTATTTAATACCGGTATTCGTTGCTCTTGATAGATAAGATGTCAAGTACACATTATGATTGAAGTACAACAAATAGGTTTAACGTTACTCAATAGCATTGTTGGCTAGCACTGGCTGAAATGTCTGCTAGTAGGTACATTCAGCAACGAAAATTGCCGAACAAAATAACGTTACAATAGTAACTAAGCGCACATATTTACATAAGTTGTTGAACAGTTACATACAAAATTACATTTACATCATAAATTTCTAAAAGTAGCTAAACACCACATTTTCAAAAGTGGCTGAACATTATAATTCCAAAAGTTGCTGGACAGCATACGTCAAAAAGTAGCCGGACATCTGGGGGCACGCCAGTGCCCCCGCCAAGTCGAGCAAAACAAAGGCACGGCCGTACTATCCTTTTCTCGAAGCCATTCAGGCCATTTTCAGCCTCCCGTAATTTTGTACTGGCTAAAGCTAGAACCCTGAAATTTCAGAGATATATAGGGCACAATAAGACATATATATTCTCAATATCATTCAATTTGAACGTGTAGTTCAAGAACTATTGCATGTAGTGATGGGTCGGTGGTAACATTCCCGTTACCAGTAAAATTCCAACTGGAATATTACTAGTAACTTACCGGTAAGTTACCCACGATCGGTAAGATTGGGTAATATTGAAAAAAATGTTAGAAAGTAGATGTTTTATTCGTGTTAAGTACTAACAGAGTTTACATTGCACCGATTTATAATGATAAAAGTTACGAATCTTTTTTAAGTTAGTAAATTACCAATCTTACCAGTAACATTCTCAATGTTACTGGGTATTTTCCCAATGCTACCGGTAATATTACCAGGTAAGATACGAAACTACAGTGTTACTTGAGATTTATTGATCAATTACTTAGTTCAAGGTGCAATATATGAATATCTGGGGGCACGGTAGTGCCCCGTCAAGTCGAGCAAAACAAAGGCACGGCCGTACCATCTTGTTTTCAAAGCCACTCAAGCCATTTTCAGCCTCCTGTAGTTTTGTGCTGGCTAAAGCTAGAAACCTTGAATTTACAGGGATATATAGAGCATAATAAGACTTAAATATATTTTCAATAACATTTAATTTGAACGTGTACTTTAACAACTATTGCACGTCAAAGTTCCTTAGTTTTGTCACTGACTGACTGACTGATGATCATCATAATTCTGAGGTAATTCTAGCAGACACACAAGCTCCAAATTTTTTGCTGTTAGGCTATCATGTCATGCAAGACCTAAAAATATTCCAATTTAATAATCATCAATATAAACTACATAAGTAAGTTTGTAATCCTATACAAATACATGCGATTACAAAGTTACTTTTGTAGTTCAAATAGGAAATAGAATGGATAGACTGCGTTGCAAAACTTACACCTTTTTACATGTAATGTTTTTGATGAGATCTCATTTCTTTTTGTAAGTGGTCTTCCTTTATTATTACATTCTAATCCAAAGTGTAAGTTTTGCAACGCAGTCTATCCATTCTATTTACTATTTGAACTACAAAAGTACTTTGTAATCGCCTGTATTTATATAGGATTACAAACTTATTAATGCAGTTTATATTGATGATTATGAAATTGCAATATTTTTAGGTTTTGCATGACATGATAAAAAAATTTGGAGCTTGTGGGTCGGCTAGAAGTACCTTAGAATTATGATGATCATCAGTCAGTCAGTCTGTGACTAAACTAAGGAACTTTGACGTGCAACAGTTCTTAAACTGCACGTCGAAATTAAATGTTATTGTGAATATATTTAAGTCTTATAATGCCCTATACTACCGTGCCCCGCCAAGTCGAGCAAAACAAAGGCACGTGCGTATCATACTTTTTTCGAAGCCATTCAGGCCATATTCAGCCTCCCGTAATTTTGTGCTGGCTAAAGCTATAACCTTGAATTTTCAGAGATATATAGGGCATTATAAGACTTAAATTAAACAGCTTGTGTGACTGCTAGAAGTACCTTAGAATTATGGTGATCATCAGTCTGATCAGTCAGTCAGTGACAAAACTAAAGAACTTTGACGTGCAATAGTTGTTAAACTACACGTTCAAATTAAATGTTATTGAAAATATATTTAAGTCTTATTATGCTCTATATATCCCTGTAAATTCAAGGTTTCTAGCTTTAGCCAACACAAAACTACAGGAGGCTGAAAATGGCTTGAATGGCTTTGAAAACAAGATGGTACGGCCGTGCCTTTGTTTTGCTCGACTTGACGGGGCACTACCGTGCCCCCAGATATTCATATATTGCACCTTGAACTAAGTAATTGATCAATAAATCTCAAGTAACACTGTGGTTTCGTATCTTACCTGGTAATATTACCGGTAGCATTGGGAAAATACCCAGTAACATTGAGAATGTTACTGGTAAGATTGGTAATTTACTAACTTAAAAAAGATTCGTAACTTTTATCATTAAAAATCGGTGCAATGTAAACTCTGTTAGTACTTAGCACGAATAAAACATCTACTTTCTAACAATATTTTCAATATTACCCAATCTTACCGATCGTGGGTAATATTACTGGTAATGTTACTGGGAATATTCCCGCCTTTAGTAAGTTACCGGTAGCGACCCATCACTAATTGCATGTCAAAGTTCCTTAGTTTTGTCACTTACTCACTGATTCACTGACTGACTGATGATCATCATAATTCTAAGGTACTTCTAGCAGACCTACAAGCTCCAAATTTTAAACATAGTTAGTTTTTAGCCTATCAAGTCCTTAAAAACCTAAATATGTTGTAATTTCAGTCCCAACTGCACACATAAGTTTGTAATCCTATACAAAGACATGCGATTACAAAGTCAGTTTTACAGTTCAAATTGAAAAGAATGGATTGGAATGTAATAATTAAAGGAAGACCACTTACAATAAGAAATGAGATCCCATCAAAAACATTACATGTAAAAAGACGCAAGTCTCGCAACGCAGTTCTCCTACAACAAAAAAGTTTTAAGATGTAAAGTTAAACCAAGTCAGTACCGGGGGGGTATTAACAGAACTCGATTTCCACCGAGTTGCCTATTATTTAACCGTGGAGGAACACATTTTATAGATCTAATAATAGCCGATAGTATCGTCCCTACAACACTGATTTTAAAAAATCTTAAATATCTCTTAAAATATCAAGTAAAGTGATTGGTTTTAGATACAACAAAGTAGATGTTATACTCATAGTATAGAATAAAAACTTTACTGATTATTATCAAAAATACCACTTTCAAAATTCGGCTCAAAGTATACCAAATTTCAGAGAATTACCCATTTACGAAATTGTACGCTAATGAACAAAAAATGTACTTCACGTAGGTACTTACGAGAAATCAATGATCAATCTGTCCCCGCTGAAGCATACTCGCACAGAGTACATTCACTTTCTAAACGTCAATGACGCACGATCAAAAAGAAAAGGACAAAAATCATCTGACAGAATGGTACTCTTTTCGATGATTGTCATAATGACTCATAATTCAAAATTAGGAAACTTGCTTGTTTTGACACTGACAGGTATACCGGTAATGGTTTTATGGGTAAAATATCAAATAGAGGTAATGTTGTCACTTAGCGAAACCGCTATTACATTTCAATACCGGTTTTGATTATACCGCTTATTAGAGCTTTAGTGATATAAATACCGAAATGCAATTATAACCGGTAATACCTTATTTAAAACCGGTAGTAAGAATACCGGTTACGATCCCTGCTTTAGACCCCTTTTTTCAAGAAACTTTCGATAGATGTGACTAGTCTAGTCCTTTTTCAGTCTAGTGGCCTTCATCCTAACAAGTTGTACCTCAAGGCAGTTTCTATTCAAATAGAAGCCTTTGACGTTCGCCAAGTCGTTTTCGGCTAGACCCAGCGACCACGAAACCTGGCTCAAGCACATTTTTAACGAAGTAATTAACGTTGTTTTCCTCACAGAACCCTCAAAGTCTGTAATTAAGAAGTAACAGCAATCATTTAACAAGCGCAACCCTTTTAATTCGCGCCCTGCGTAATAGAATCCAATTTTAAAAATTCACGTCACCCCCAAATTTAGTCCGCACGTAATTCGAGCGGACTCAAAAAACCCCTCTGATATATTGAGAGGGAAGCTAAGTAAATAAAGCTGAGAATTGCGAACGGAATGGTCCTAAAAATTTATCGTCGCGAGAAAAAAATAGGCCGTTATCGTGAAGCTAATTTAGAACGGACCTGAGAAAATTCGAATAAGAAAGCAGAAAGCTGCTACTGATCCTAAGAGAAGCCTCGTCCCTATAAAAGCCACTTCAAATGATGTGACCTCATTCTTAAAACTAAAATGCCAATTTGGTTTCCATAAGCACTAAACAGCAAGGATATAATGAAAAATAGAGCAGGCAGATGAAGATGGTGATTAAATGATAAATAACAAACACGGTAAGTACAACAACATTTGTAACGCCACAACCTTGCTATGTTGTTGATTAATTTATAGTTTATTGAAAGATGAAGAAAAATAACATCGGTATTGAATTTGATTTACGCTCCTAAAGTGATCTTTACAGCTACCGTAATCCGAATCACTCATGAAAAATATTCCCTTAACAAAAACCTGACCCATCAAAGAGCTCGTGAATGTCTTAAGGGCCAACAACTTACGACTCCATCTCGTCATAAAAAGCTGTGACCTGCCCTGGACAAAGCGCAGAGATAAGGGGTGTATCTCGAGTACCAGGGAAGGACAGACGATGATAAAATATCATCGAGACGGCCAAACAGGCGAACTAACACTCGTAAACTTGCTCTACACGGAATGTGGGCTATGGATGACAGCTACGCAGACGAGCGACTTCCGTGGAAATTCCAAATAGTTTGGGAACTTTCCGAGACGCGACTTGCTCGGTTTAAGTCATCCATGATAGACGTAATGTAAATCTGAAACATTCATGACGTTAAATATGTAAGCGGCTGTGAACCAGGTAGATTGCGGACACATACAAGAAATATTATTTGCCTCTGCTCAAGGAAGTAACAGCGATGGCTTTAACTAATACAATACGGCTCAACATCCAACCATCCTAGTTAAGCGGCACAATTGCAGTTGAAATGCAGATCTCAGCCTTAAGACATCTAGTCGCGCGTCTGTACCGTTTTTTTACAGCCTTTATCATTACGCATTCTGACTCCCGCCCATCAGGGCCCGGGACCCCTATAAATAAGCTACAGGGCCTCCAGATTGCCGGGTTATAAATGAAAGGGTGCAGGAAATTAGGGTTTTTTACTACGCTGCCGAAGGCGTGTCGCCGTCGTCGTAAACAATTTTTAATACCGTGAAAACGGTCGTATTGAGTGTTGGCGCGATGATGGAACGGTACCTTTAGGAGCTTCAGGCATGAGATATCCGCTCCTGGGATGACGTGCGGATGAAAATTTGTAATATAAGAGAAAACACGCTCGTTTGGTTTAAACGAACGATACCTTGTAGCAACGGCGTCGCGGAATTTTGAGTGAATTAGGCTGTTACTAACCCGACGAGCTATATCTTCGGACTCGCTTACAATCAGGTGCTACTAAGGTCAATCTCTGGTCAGTCAATGAATAAAAAATAGGTGTGATTCAAGCGATATAGAAAGTAACATTTTTAAATAGTTAACGATTATTATAACGACTCGGCCTAACAGAGGTCGGTGTGCAAATGATAAGGAAGGTCGACGTGTCCATAATTGGTGCTGCGTCACCCTAGTGCACTTTTTTTATTCGCTATAGGTAAGCATCAGCTCACCTGTTGGTAAATGAAGATGAAGTATATAATGAAGCATACTTAACTAGATAGTGCCTATTCACTCTCGACTTAAAGAGATCTAAGTTACATTTTTCCAGGAAAAGTTTTCCTGGAAGAGACTTCGGTGGGTACAGTGATATCATTGTCCAGAAACGTTACCAACCTCACAGTGTGAAGGAATTAACTTTTCCCTATTCCTTCAAGTATACCGAACCACATAGACATTGTTTTGGCGATCGAAATTTACGATGACAAGCTCCAACACCTTATTGAATAAAGTAACTAGCCACTACTGCCATCACCACCACCTATAACAAACTAGACACCATTTTCTTGCCTACAGAATATACTGAGCTGTCGGTGGCTATACGCATGGGACTACCAAATTTTACAGCCGTTTTACAAATCCACTACGCAGGCTTCGTCCATAAACAAAATTTGTATCCACCACAGGTTCCGTCAATATGGAGAACAGAACATTATTCACAACATGCTTCGTCAAGCAATTACAAAAAATATTTTCCGCAACACGCTTCGTCACAACAAATAAATAAATAAACACATAGCAGAGCCCTTAGAGCACACCTAGCGCCTTGTCTGATACGTACCCGGCTCAAACGTCCCCAGGATACCCGCCGCGTTTCCACGTTGGATAGCCAAAAAGATACGCTGAACTAGGTACGAACGGTTGGATCACAACCACGCTCACGCAAGTATTTTCCCAAGGTTTGAACAAACAGCCGTTTTATAGACACGGTTGTCAACTGCACTTTTTGTCCTCACCTGTTAAGGTCCGAGTGATTAAAGTTCCCCAATTATGAAGTCCCGCTGTGAACCCTAACGCGAGTTTAAATTGCACCTCGGATGGATGCGTCGCCGAATGGACTAAAGGAGCAACCTAACCGTCATATATCCAAAATGTACACATTCAATAGTAAACCTTAATCCTAGTTCATTAGGTTGATATCCGAATGAGGTATATTTGGAGTTGTTAAGCAATGTATGTTCGTATTTGGCACGTCTTTTTGATTACGGGCACGCGGGTTTTATCTGCTGCCCTGGCCGTCGTAAAGTTTCGATTGGTCATTTGCATGAGGTAAAGTAGTGTGCGGTCATGTGATAGGGAATTATTTATAGAGCTAACTGGACCCCTGGCAAAATCTGTAGATTTAAAATTCCACAAAATGTCCATATGTTTCTATGATTTCAGAATGTATGAGTACTACGAAGAAGGTAAGTAATGATAATAATCCTCTTTATATCACAATGTAAGTGTATAAAATTATCATTTAGTTAAAGCTTTCCTTAAATACTCCAATTTCAGCAAAACTTTAACCCGACTTCTTCTAACCAAACCCATTCCGTGCAAATACACTCACGGACAATGAATTCGGGTCATTTTCTATGAACAATTATATAGAAAATGACCCGAATTCATTGTCCGTGAGTGTATTTTTCTTCTAAAGAAAACTATATTTTTTCAACCTTTACTTATCGTCCCGCTGTTCAATGAGAAACTTGATGAGTTTTTATAGCGTACATAATCATTTATTTGGTCCTCATTAATGTTAAACTGAAAACCAGGTGATATTGTATGTCCCTATATGACAAAGGCGTTCTCCAAGTCATACGTCTCCGGACCATTTGCGAGCTAGTTCGGCAAGTATTTACTTGCTCCCGACGTAATGAATTATTTAACGGTGCGTTAAGATGCATCCGAGCAACTTAGGTAGAGATGCGCCAAACAATGCTTGCAATATAACAAAACGTCTCGGTAAAAGTCATGTAACTGTGATATCATCGCACACAACATTAGCTGCTATAGTATTCACTATCAAACTAGGATTGATATTACATGTATCTCTATGCATGCATGAGTACTTATTTAAAACTTAGAAATCCTTATGTAATGATGAATTTAGACGTCGTCGATGTCATTACGACGCTATGAGGTGACATGGAATCTAATACGGTATAACCGTGGTATAACTGTAAGAATTTCTAAGGATCATATAACGTTTTGGAATTAGACGCATTTACCTTTTCACGGAAAATTGGTATGAGTGTTTTTTTTTTTTCAAAAAAAGTGTATTATTCAAAGTTACTTAAATATTGTTTAAATATCGTCTAACTTTCCGTTGCGTCACGAAGAGGTATTAATTAGTCACTAACTTTCACGTCACGACTCTTAACTACTCAAAACATGTATCTTTTTTGAGAAACGCTCATAAGTGAAGTGGTAGATAACATCACCACATTGTAATATTGCTCGCACTCCCTAGTTTTTCGCACATCACTATGACGCTTCCAGCGACTAGCTCAAAGTTGCAAGCTACATGGGCACAGTTTCCTGCAACTTGAGCACACAGCACCAACACTCATCATTTATTAGTAGCGGAAAATGAGAGATTAGTTATTAACGCGTCATGACTAGCAACGGCGTCTAACATACTAGTGATAACATTTGAGTGAGCAGGGCATGAAGAACGAAGATGTTCGGAGTGTAGACCAGCGATGAAAATGAGCGAATATCCAAAAACCAACTTAAATCCGAAAAAGTCACAGTATTAGAAAAACGATAGAACCACCAAACCTAAGTATTCTGCGAGGTATTTTTGCAGCAAAATAGGCATCACACTTCATTTCGAAATATCCAATACAAATCTCCAATCACAAGCGGATATTTTCAAACCACATCTTCGCTTCACCTAAACGCGTCACAATCAATATCAATACAAACGCAACAATCCAATACGAACGAACACAAAGCAAATTCAATAAGAGAGTGCAGCTCATCGCCCGTCCGCCCGCAACACGTTGCAACAGTTGCAACACGTCTGCAACACCCGACAGGTGCAAAGGTTCCATGAAAGCGAAATCACCGCCGCCCGGTAAGCATAAACCAAGATTGCGGGAGTCGCGAGCTAAGTGAAAATCCGAGATTGGATAGCGGTTCAGTAATATTCAAACAAGAACTTTATGGAAGGTGAGCGAGACGTGTCTCCAATTAGAAACTAGATAAGTACGCTAAGATTATTCAGAGCTAGTTTGTTGCTCGCCCTGAGGCATTTAAGAGATTCTATGATAAGAGAAAAAACAAAAATATAGACAATGCATTTTCAGCTTTAGATTATCGGCTTTTCCCAAAACAGTTCAGTTGAAGACAGAAAATATGAATTTGTTCCGTATTTACGACGAACGAGTGGGCTTTTTTCTAGAGCGACATTTATGGTGCAATACTTCGTATGCACAACAATATTAAAGCACTGCATTATAAACCCTTGGTTAGTAAACGCAAATAGTATCTCTAATTTTTCTTTTACATAAAAAATAAGAAATTCCAAATTCAGTGTCGCGGAATAAAACAAAAAACGGCATCAATATTCCTCAATTTCCACATCGGAACATCTGAGAGACGGCTGGCAAGTATTTCTATTTATCATTCATTGGAGCCGGGACCGCGGGACCATCCATTACATCTTGCACTCGAGAGCCAATCGGAAATTCAATTTCCGATATGATACGATTCACTAAGAGATTGCTAAAACAGGAGCGCCGCTCAAAGACGCTGCTGGAGCGTGGTGTTTCATGCGATTTATCGTGTGTTGAAGCAAAGCTTTATTTGCAAAATGATAGAAAATGAAATAAATACTGTAATTTTAACACGTTCACACTCACAGTTTTACTGAGAACCTTTAAAATACAAATACAAAAATGATGTCACAGAGTACAGTACAGTCAAGATGATTCGATTTCGCTACTAGGTGAAGATATAGACGCTACATCTGAGACCGATTCAAACCTCTGCGCTAACGTCTTTTTCCTCGTATTCCTCAAACCGGCCATTTTAAACTGCTTTCTAGTGTATGATTTGCTATATCTGGTCCTCTTTCGTGCTACAGTCTTCAAACAACGAGTGGGTCGTCGTTTTCTACTGCCATTATTCGTCTTGGGCGGTTGTTTCTTGTCGGTTTTGTTATTTCCCTCATCGTCTATTAGTTGCATGGCCACGTTAACAATGTCAAACAATGCTCTGGTTTCAGGTTTCAAATTTTGTGTGATGACATCTTCTGTGCTTGATGTTGCGAGTTCGATTGGTTCGATTTTTATCAAAGGTATTACTAACTCAGTTGGCAGGGTCACTTGCCTATAAAAATAGACAAAATATTTAGTACTAGTAGGGCGGAGGAAAAATAAATAAAATGACTCTTTTTTGCTCCGGCTTAGTCGGGTAAAAAGTGCCCTATATGTTAACCGGGAAATATTTAGGTTAAGTAGTTTTAACATCATGCATTAATAAACAAACCGACAAAAATGTCGAAATATTTAATTACGTTTTATTACTCATTTATAATAAGAACAGTTACTTTAAACAAATCTTTAATCTACAGTCTTTCTACGACTTTATTATAGGTATATTTGTATATAGATAGTACATAAAAATAAACAATCGACATGTGCACGATATGTCGAGGTTCCTAGCAACCCTTAAGAGGAAACAGGAGGGCAGTTTTTCCATACAAACGTAGTCCCCTGTTTCCTCCCTGGATAATGCCAGTAGAACAATCATTTTTTGTCCAAAAATCTATGGCGACTATTGATATGTTCCTATGTTTTCCTTTTTACGATAAATTGATTCTCAAAAGAGATATTAACCTTCAAAAACCTAAAAAAAATGCCAGATTTTCCGCTGTGTTCACACATCCAGAAAACAAATTTGACTAGATTATTAAAAAAAAGGAAAACATAGGAACACGGCCAAAGCCTTTCTTTAATGTTTAATGAAAAAATTAGTTAAATAGGTTAAGTTTTGGGGAAGAAATCAGGGGACTACGAAACGTTGTTTTCATGAAATTTTAAAAGGTATTTTCGGTCCAAGCTGCAGTTATCTCTATCGCGCTCTGCGCGGGAGAGGCGGGCAGTGCGGGACAGCGACACATTTTACAAATACCTAATTTTCAATTCTCCCCACCTTACTGTTTCCTCTTAAAGAATATACTTAAGCTTACAATACATTCAAGTATTTACCTAACTTCGACCGTAGAATTTAAATTTGCCTTCTGTTCACCAGTCGACTCCCCTTCATAATGGTGAAAGAAGCCCATAGCCGTATGAGCTGGTGCCTGCTGACTTTTCTTAGCACAAGTAGGGTTCCGGTATATATTTCTGTTCAGTAGTGATAACATAAGGAAAATTTATTAGTTATTACGGACCAAAAATACTCAAAAGCGATAATTTTGTGAATATGTCATTGATAAAATGTGTCTTTTTTTAACACCCAAAGAGAATATAACCTGCCACCTGCCACTTCGAATAATTCGTAACTTTAATTTAAACTCTTTTATTTGACTTTGCTTCCAAATTACATTATAATATTTTTCTACTCCTGTACTTTTATCTGTCTTTTACTTGGTCACGAACACTAATATAAGAACATACATAATACCCAAGCAGCAAAACTACGTCGTATGAAAGTCGAGAGCACGTTCTTATTTTCACCTAAAGCTGAGAAAAGAGTCTTCAAACTGTCGAGTAATAGATCTGTAAACGTTTACTCGACGCGATTTGGGCACAAATTACTCAGCTTAAAGTGCTATAATTGTCGTAAAATAATCGAGTTAATAGCCAAATGATGCTATAAAGGTCGAGACAAAGCGCCATACAGCATCATTAATGCTATAATAGCAATAATTTCACCATTAGGCGACTAATATGTCGGTTGAAAGCAACGAAATTGCTTTTACTCGACTTAATAGTGCTGTGACAGCTACTTTGTTGCATTCACTCAGCTGTTTAGTCGATTGATCGCAACTTGGCGAGCTTTATAGCACTCAGTGTTGGAAGTATTTGCAGCTTTAATAAATGTGTGTTATTTGTGTCAGAAAACAAGAAAATATTTCCTACTTAACAAATATAGAATGGTAGCCATGTTCTTTCAAATAATATGTCTTCGGTGTTAGCTATTATTCATGTACATGTAACATACTAAATTTCAATGCGAAATTTTATTTTTCGGTTAACTTCCTCATATTTCTATTTATAATTTTAATGGGCCTCCTCATTTTAGAGGTATTAATAAATTATTTATATAATTAAAATATCAAAAAGAATTGTTCCGCCATTATAGAAGTACGTTTGCCGTCTTACGATCTTTACTCGACTTTTAGTTGAAAAATAGAAAATATATTACATTTATATTACTATGCAGACGCCATTATAGACGGTTTGGTGCTGTAAAAGATTTCAAATATCATTTATGCCACATTTTGCTGCATAATGGCTTTAAAAGATCATTTGAATTGCTTTAGGTGCTATAACAGTCACTTTTAGAGCTTTCTCTCGGCAGGTGCTGTAATAGTAAATCAATATCTTTTATATAGCACTTAGTGCTTTAAAAGTAACTGAGATGCTATTTGGTCATATAAGCAGCTTTTTTACCATTATAATGCTTCCACGGAAACATGTCGTATGACGGTGCTATAAAGACTTCTTCAGCAGCTAATTAGAAAATTAGAAGCTTTTATACAGCTAATTTAGAACTTACAGTGGTATAAAAGTTAAATTTGGCACCTTTATACAATAGTTGAGTAAACGCGCTGTAAATATGTCGAGTAAACGTTTAGTCGATATAGTTTTACGCCCAAAATGCGAAAATGCTAAAGAGTTGAGTATAATTCTTTTATACGACGATTTGGCATCTTTGACTCCTTTTTACGACCATTTCTCGATCTTTAGCTGTAAAAAGCTTTGCTTATACGACTATTTTGCTGGTTGGGTATGAGTTCAGAGAAGTCTATACTCTATTCCCCATAAAAGCACTTGTGTCTTTATAGTCGCAAAAAGATACTGCTAGCAGCCACAGACTTCTAAATCTAGGTTAAACTTAGGTCAAGGATTACGCGTTCAATACTAACTTTACAATAAAAATGCACAACTACCAACTTAACAGACAAATAAATTCCTGCGGTTTTTAAGAAAAACAAAACTTTCCGAACTAAATTCTTTGATGCCTACGTAAAAAAGAATATTTTTGTATCGTCACTGCGTCTCACTAGCGAGTATACGTCAAATTAAAAACAAAGTTTATCAAGACACATACTTATTATATTGTCAGTCATATGTCATATTTGCCTTGTTTGCGCGCTATGTTTAATTTTATATTTTAAAACCTAGTCGTAGAAAAAGTATTGTATGCAACGTTGTATAATTAAGTCAAAAAACGCTTATGGCGTCTCTATTTGCGATGCTCGCCGCCGCGGCGGCTCGTATCGCAACCCACGCCATTCGCATTTTTTGACCCTACTTATACAACTGTTGCATAAAATATTATAAATAAATTGTATAATTCATCATCATCAGTCTATACAAATCCGACTGCTGGACACAAGTATACTCTCATAGATATGACTGTGAATGTACATATATTGATGAAATTAAATGTATAAATAACTGATCGCTTATTTGAGTTTCCCTCAATAAAATCGATTGACTATGTCTAGAGGTCAAAGATGGGTAAGGCTGAAAAATTGGGCTTATGTAACATAAAAGTAACTAAAAATATATGTTACTGAGTAACTTAAAAGTTACATAAAAGTATTCTAAAGGGATATTCACAATGTCTACAATACAAACACTTTTTGTACTAAGTGTTTATTTAAGAGATCAAATAGGTATATAAGGTCCTAATTTATTAGTTGCAGATATTTTTACAGCTGATAGTACTCGGTCTCTGGAGTATATTAAAGCATGAAACATTATAGCTTTTACGATGTTTTTTTGGAGAAAAAGGAAAAACAAATTTGCTACGTAATAACACCCTGTTAATGTGATTACTAAATGAAAACTCATTGAAAAGATTCTAGTAGCTCTTTTACGTACCACTTAACTGTAACTGGCCACTTCACGTAGATAAATTAAAAGACATTTGCAGTTTTCCCGCCGAACCGTTACGACATTTACGACAACAAATTGTTGATATGACAGATAGTGTTATTGTGACATGTGATAATGCACATGATGATTTATTTAGACGAAATTATAATAAATTTTATTGTTAGGTAAATGAAATCAGAAAAGTTATATGAAAAGATTTCTGAATTTCTATTTAAAGTTAATTATTTTAATGTAAAGTATAATGTGTTAAAATATCTGCAACTAATAAATTAGGACCTTATATACTTTGGTACATTTTTGAACAAAGATGAATAAGTAATTAAAGGCTGATAGCCACACAAAAGCTGTCTTCACAAATAAAATTAAATCATAATTTTTCCCCGGATTACTTGTTATAATCATTGTAATTATGTAAAATAAAATAAAAAACACGTTACTCTTCTTTGTGTTTTGTGTTGCGCAGTTGGGTATAAAAATTAAAACAAACCAAATATTTTAAACTAAAAACCCGACTGCAAGAACTTGTAACTGAAAAGAAAGCGTGAACAAAGCTTTACTTTACTTTTATGTTACGTAACTTAAAAATAAATTAAAATGGTAACATAAGTAACTTAAAAGTAACATAAAAGTTAGCCTCTATTCACTTTCATTTGCATTATATAGAACAATAACAAACATATTAACTCGAACACGACACCTAGCTATAAACTAATATGAAGATTATATTAATAATGTATTACGTAATACAAAACAGAACAAATTTACCATGAAATTCACTCGTAACTTTTAAATTCCATAAAAAATCCTCGGCACAAGTTGAATCGACGCACTGAACTACCCACAAAATGGCCGACCAGTGAGAGGTATACCAAGACTAAAGAATAAATAGTGTTGCCGTTATAATGAAATCAAATTCCGCAAATCAACTGCTGAAATAGCAAGACAGAACGGTTACTTAAATTAAGTAACTTAAAAGCTTCAATATGTTGACTTGTCTTATGTTACGCGTAAATTATTATTTTAAATGGGCAATGCTAATGTTAAAGCTCGAAAAACGTTGCATTAATATATGACAGTTATAAAAAAAACTCCAACATATCAGTATAATATCACAAAACTAAAAAACGATAATTACAATCTTTCAGGAACATTTTTGGGACATTTTTATTTGTATGGAAATCGATGCAATTGCATAGAAGAAAAAAAAAATTGGAATACAAACACAGAGATTTACATTTGTTAGTGGACTAGAACTAGTAGAAAAAGTTTTGTATTTTGCACGGAAAATTAAAAAAGTAAAATTTTGTAATTACTTTTCGTAAAAACAATGCCGGACGCTTACAAGTCACGAAATCATCCCTTTTTTACGGCCTTACCCAGATAGAGATGAGTGGAAAAGGAAAGGGGAGTTATTTGCCCAACAGTGGGATACAAAATAAGCTATCAAAAAAATTACAGCATTTGTCTCTCGTCTCATTCATAATAGCGAGTAAATTCTGAATGACTGACCTGTGGTCGGTGGATGAGATTTGCACAAGTCTGCACTTTGCGGCAATCTATGGGGGAAGACTATGTGCAGCAGTGGCTGATACATAGATAGAATCATCGTAATCGCGAACCAAATAAAAATCCAAATGCGGATAAATGCTGAGAATAGAAATTCCAGACATGAAATAACGAGCAGATTCGTGTGTCTAATGTGTCCAGTAAGAAACAGCGGTCAAACTAGTCGCTGAAGTAAAGTGAGGCATATTATATGCGAATGAATAAAACGTTTGATGTAAAGCTTTATTAGTAAAAATGTCTGAACTTTTATTAAATACACATAATTTTAAATACGTAACAATATCCAATGATAACAAAATACAGGTCCTTCAGTAAGATGATCCAGATTCGCTACTGAGTGAAGACACAGATGCTAAATCAGTTTCCGACCCAGAGCTCGATAAATCTTTATTTTTCCATACATTACTTCGACCTCGGAATGCTGATTCCCTTCTAGTGAATGATTTGCTATATCTGGTTCTTTTTCTAGGAACTGTCTTCAAGCGACGTCGCTTTCTCTTGACTGTTTTTGGCCTACGCTTATTGTCTGCCTTCGACTTGTCATTTTCCTTAGATTTTCCTTCATTCCCTGACTTTGAGTTGCCATCTTTAACCACCTTCGATTTGCTTTCATTACTTGCATTCGGTTTATTGTCATTGCCTCCCTTTGACTGACCTTCGTTGACTGTTTTCGATTTGCCTTCATTGACTGCACCCGTGTCACCTTTATTGATTATCTTCGGTTTATTAAGTGACATTGATTTGCCTCCATACACCGTCATAAGTTTACCTTCCTTCGGCTTGTCATCTCTGTTGCAGTCTTCTCTATTCTGCTCATCTTCTATTAGTTGCAAGATAACACTAACATCTTCAGGCCTATTGTTTAGGATAGCATTTCTGGTTTCTTCATTGTTTGTGGTTTCCATTATCAGGGATTTAGCTGCTTGCCTATAAAATTAAGGTATTTAGATTTAAATTCACTATATCGCATGTTTTAATTCAAAATAATCAAGGATTCGTCAGGTTGAAAGCACCAACAGTAGTAAAATTATTTAGCTAAATCAAAAGTAGCATCTGATTTTAGCTTCAAACCTGTGAGCACAAGTATCTTATCCAACTTCACTACTGAGACTATAAATCGTGAAAATAAGATCAGATATAAGTCGACTAATATAAGCCGCTCCCCGTTACACTAGAATCTCGATTATAAAATCGTAGGTTACTTAAGGATCTAAATGATTTTGTTGGATGTATTATTTTGGGAATCTGGTATACGGAGAATCTGATATATCGAGAATCTAGTATTTTAAAAATCTGGTATTCTAGGAATGCGGTATTTTGGGACTCAAACAATATCATCATTAGTGTACGTACAGTAGCGTGGCGTCCAAAGAACTCGATTCCTATCGGCTTGCCTAATATAATGCATTTGAGCACCTTATTCTACAGCTCTTAAGGACAATGTACACCATATTTGCACCGGCTTGCCCAAGGATATCTTTTATACCACGCCACTGTTAGTGTAGTAATAGTCATGACAAAGTGCGCAATTGTTGCCACAAGATCTACAATCAATTTTATTCAAGTACAAATAAATAAAAGCTAGTAAATACTGTTAAGTATTTACCTAACATCGTCTGCGGAATTAAAATCCAAGGCCTTCGAACCCTTGCCATGGGATGAGCTCGGGTGCGGCCATTTGTAAAGCTGACTGCCTTCTACCGCTGGAGGTTGCTGCGGCGTCGGGGTTTCCTTCTTCCCGGGCTTCAGGCTGGGTCTGTTAGGGTTCATATTACCATAAAAAAGTGTCCTACATTAAAAAATATGTAAAAATACTTGAGTGACAACTTGAAGGACGTGTCATTGTCAAATAAGAGAACAGAGTTTTTTTTTTCGACTATAAACTCTGATTTCAAAGAGTATCGATCCGCTGCTCTGTTGCTAGGTGAACAAGAACAAATCTACTTTCGGATTTATAAATTATAATTACGGAAAAGGGTTTTAGTTTTAGCACGCAACGCAAGTAAGATGGAATAAGTACATCGCTTCTTTAGCGATAAGACCACTTTCTGTCTACTATTAGTTTTTATTATCTTGTTTCAATTTAAGAATAGATTGTAATTTAGTGTATTAATAATGATGAGTTGAGAGATTTTGTCAGGTACATTCTTTCGGGGTCATTCCGCATAAATGTAACGTGAGTCACTATTTCATTGCGTGTTTTTTTTTTTCATTAAAGATACAAATTTTAGTGTTAATATATGTATCTAGGGATGATAAGATTGATAATGATAAGTAACACTTCTTTGGAAATATATTCACACTTTAATTTGCATCATGATGATTTAAAGTAAAAAAACTACAGTTGCTACATAAAAAATCAAATTAGTAGACACCGCATCTACACAACACAAGCATGCTAAGCATAAGCAAGTTAATAATTCAAGCGAGCGACGCAAACTTAGCCAGCGAGGTTCAGGGAACATTTCATTTTGTCAGGTACGACACACTGGGGAACAATGTTTAATAATTAGCTTTATAATTTAGCAAATTCTTGCACCGACAGGCGGACTTACAGCTAAGCCAGCAGCGGCTAAATTAGGAAGGTTTATGGGCAAGACTGTTGAGTTATTACTGGGAATGAGGGACCGTCTAATTTCGTAAATGAGCAAGTCTTGTACACCGCGGCGAAGGTGGGTTTGGTGAGTTAAGAACCCAATTGTTCGCGTAGATTAGTGGATTATATTTCCTTGAGGCACTGCCTTAAGGCCATATTCTAATTAGGTTTACTATCTACCTTATCGTTAAAGCGTAGAAATATATTCTGCCCCATATTCTCGTCAGAAGATGGCGGAGAGGAGAAAAGGCCCCGCATGACACTTAAATAAATTAAGAAATTAAAATTTCTTGAACGGACTTAATTCTAAGTCGGTCCCTCAGTAGTGAGGAGCATGACCCCACCGTCTGATCTTGAAGTCAGCTCTCCACTTCTTTCATTCGGTTGTTCAGAGGAGAGCTTTGCTTTAAGGCAGAGTTTCTTAATTTTTTTTTTTGGTCACGGACCCGCTACAGTATTTTGAAAACCTTACAGACCCTTTCCGAATATAATCAGAGAAAAAGAAAATCAAAGGCACATGAAACTTTGTGTTGTATGCATAGCCACGGACCTCCGGCTCTCGTATCACGGACCCCAAAGGGGTCCTTGGACCACAGTTTAAGAAACCTTAAAGCATTAAGGGATATACAGTTGACTCGGACTTCTGATCGTCGAGACGCGTAGGTATATCGCACAATAAATATTACTCAGGACTCCTCAAGACAAGAGTGAATAGGTTATATTTCGGACCTCGTAGTCACTTACTATCAACTAGGCGCAACTGAGGTCAATTGCAGGTTAGTAATAGATTAAAAAAATATCTCTGGCACATTTAAGTATTCCAAATAAAAACTCAAAACTAAGCATATAGAAAGTTAGTAATAGGGAAACTATCCTATCTTACCGCAATATACCTAAGGAAATCCAAGTGCAGACCGTATTAGAAAGTAAGGACAGTTGTACACTCACATCGGGAGAAACCCGGGGCCGGTAAGGCTGTGTCCACAACAGCCCCATCTGTGTAGCTGTTCTCATAATGGAATTGGCTGTTTATTCGGGAGCGTGCCTCGCGCCGACGAAGGTTTAGAAATGGTGGAAGGGTTACGGGATTCTATAACATTTCTTTCTATAAAGATATTGAAACCTATCAAAAAACAAAACGGTAAAAATCTCATAATAAGTCGCCTAAATTTAACGGTGGGAGGGGGGAGGGGGGGGGGAGGGGGCTCCCCCTAAAGAAGTCCCCCCCCGCGGAGATGCTTAGTTTTCGAGATATTCGTGACTATAGTTTGAGGTTATGTTAGGTTATAAAAGTCCCAAAAATTCAAATCTAAAAAAAAAAAAGACTCTTTAATGGCTCCGGCGCTGCGGAAAGTGCAGCCCTTTCACCCCTGCGCAACAAAGTGCGGTCACCCATACTCGAATCCGCAGTTTTGGCTTGCTGGTCGCCTTTGGCGACCAGCCTCAGCCGCTCCGCCTCGTACGGTTGACGTACCGAGATATTGGCTCCTAAAAACTCTGATAATGGATACGACTAGAAGTCTAAGACAGTAATAGTGACTTTCTGTATCTCCGGCGCTGCGGGAACAGCAGCCCTTCCGCCCTTGCATGACGACGCACGGTCACTTCGCTCGGCTCCGCAGCTTCGGCTTGTTGGTCGCCTTCGGCGACCAGCCTCAGCCGCTCGCCTCACTCGTTCCCGCGCTTCGTCATGGCGGGCGAGGGCTGCCCTCCCTCCGCGCCTCCGGCTCTATAAAAACACTCTAGGGCGCGCAGTGTCGGCACGCGTCCTAACCAGCGAGAGCCCTAGATTCGGACTTGTGTGGAAATTTGTCCATTTAGGAGCCAATATCTCGGTAATTATCAAGTTTAGAGAAAAGTTGCCTCTACAAATTTGACATACATTAAGTACCGTCATTTACTAAAAGGCAATCTTCTTGTATGGAGTTACATACAAGAAAAAAGAAGTCGTAAAAATAACACAAAAAACCACGAAGAGCACATTCACGTATACAAGAAAGCAACGGAATGAAGCTCAAATCATCTGTCATTTGTCAAAAAACGCTATTCAAAATGGCTGCCGTGCGTTTAGTTTAACGTAATATTTGCACAAAATTATTAAAATCATCAGTAATCTGTCAAAAATCAAATCAAAACGTCAGCAGCGCGTTTAGTTCCACATAATATTTGCATAAAATCAAATTAAAATAAATAAAAAAAAAACTTATCTCCGGCAGCTAAAATTGCTATAAATCATTTAAAAACAACCCAAAAACCTCCTCTACGGCATCAGATATCCTTCAATAAGGCGACTCGTTATAAGATCCAACCCAACAAAACAATGATAGAACAGTAGATCTGTTAAAATAGCTGAAAGGATAAAGCGTTTTAATTAAAATATAAAAATAGAGTTGAATATTTTTAACCGACTTCGAACAAGAAAGTTCTGAATTCATCAGAATCGTTTTACCCACGACGGACGTAACGGAATGCGTCGGTTTGGAGTTGGAGGTTGTTTCAGATTCAGATTTGATTTAACGGTAGCTTGACCGAGTGTTCTTAACTACGTAGATGTCACCAAAATCGGTTTAGCCTTTTTTTTGTTTTTTATTATGTACCTACCTATATTTCCCGTTTAATCGAACACGGCTGGACTGATCTAAAAAATCCTTTTTATGTTAGACAAACAGATATGTAATCGAGGTAGAAGGAAAAAGTGTATATAGGTACCTCGCGTGCCAAAAAGAAGTGGCAACGACCTAGTTTGCACGCCATCAACTTCAGTTTCCGTCAATATTATTATCAGATTTGAACATCTGACAATAATTGTATACTTAATTGTGCAAATTATGAAATGGAAAAATGTATGTTTTCCATCACTAAATTACAAACGCCAAGCGAAAAACGTTACACGCTTGGTTTCCGTACAAGTCGACGAACTATTGCCTTCTTATCTCTATATATTTCTGTTTCCACACCGTTAACAAAAAAACAACGCCTTTCCACAAATGAAAAAAATATACCTCGCCGAGTTTCTTAGCCGGTTCTTCTCGGGGCAGAGGTTTCACACTGGAACCGGTGGTAACCTGACATTCATAGGTGCATTTTAATATGCCTAAATTGAAGAATAAATAACTTTGATTTTGACTTTGTAATATTTTGTAAAAGTTTCTAGAAGGGCCGGATCCAGCAACCGTACAGCATCCCCTCTCCCTCTAATACGTCACCTCGATTTATGTCTCGCCTTGCTTCCATCGATAGCTCTTTCTTCGATAATTTACGGTCGCGCTAAAGCGAACGAGTGCTTATTGCACTTAGCCTCTGCTTACTTACCTACTTACTTACTCTCTTTCCGAATCCTTAACAAATAAACAAATATTGTTGGGACAATCTTACACAAATCGACCTAGTCTCAAACTAAGCAGTCTTTGTACTATGGGTACTAGACGACGATATACATACTTAAATAGATAAATATACAGGGTGGGAGGGACTTTACCGACATACTTTAGCCATGAATTCCTGGTGGTGTGACGAGTAAATAATGTTATATCAACATGGGTCGAATATTGTTATTTTACATTAATAGTCTTATGGAACAAAATAAATCAGTAAATCAAGCCCCTCGTTATAAACATGTCCTTACTGGCTGAAAAGTTATCAAAAAGAAAAAAAAAGCTAAAATGGAAACGACAGGTCAATTTTTTGGCCTCGTAGTCGCTTACCATCAAATACTGCGAAGGTTAATTCTTGTTTAGTTAAAGGATTTTAAAAAAATAGTAAAGGTATCTTAGTCACATTTATTAGAGCTTGTTACACACTTGGGATTTTTCATTTACAAAATAATGGATATCTCGGAAAGTAAGCGTTTTTCGACTATACATCACATAACATTTTTTACTCCTAATAGTTGTTAGAATCTATAGTTAAAGTTTGTCGGTATAGTCCCTCCCACGCTGTATACTTAGATAGAAACCATCCAAGACTCAGGAACAAATACTCGTGCTCACCACACAAAATATTCGTCTTTACCAGGATTTGAACTCAGGACCTCTAGCTTCGGTGTCATTCCCACTAGGCTAAACGTGTAAAACGTGCAAATAGCTAGTAGGTATAGTAAGAATTATCTAAGGTGTCCGAATGTTACATTCGGATCGGACACCTTAGATAATTCTTAATATACTAAGCAGTCTTAGCAGTGGCGTGTCGTTCAATGTCACATTGGTATTAGTATTCAATTTTAGTAACTTTGAATACACATAGCACTTAGTCACATCTTTAAACACTTAGATAAATGGTAGACGTACCTTAAAGGAACAGAAAACAGATTCAATAACGGCAATTACCGTCAACCGACCCGAACTGAAGCTAAATCTCTATCGCAATGCTCAATGTTCCCTCAATACGAAGTGCTCAATACTAATACTCAATAGCAAGAAACCGAAGCATGAATAGAATGCTGCAGTGAACGCTGCCAGATTCATCCAGTCAAGCCGGTGTACTGAAAAGTTAGTCCGACCGACGAAAGGGTTTTCAACATCCCACCAATAGTGGAAGAATCAAAATCAAAAAGATGTTTCAGATCAAAAATAACTATAAAACGAATCATTGAGGCTCAGATTAACCTTTTCCAAACCAAGGACCAAGAATGTTTTTTATGCCACACCTGGCCATAAAGTGGCTTTTACCGCATGCTACGCGTACGGAAAAAGCCGCTTTCTGGCCAAGTGTAGACACAAAATGATGTACACAACACGGGAGGTAATAAAGAAAGCCCTCGATCGCATATTTACGTCCCTCGCTTACAGCTCGGACCGCAAATGTCTGCGATCTCGGCCTTTCTTTGTTTTACCACCCTAGTTGTGTAATGTATTATTTTTGCATAGCGGGCCGCATTATAGGCATTATTTTTTTTTATTAGGCAAATATTGGCCCACATTCTATTCATTGCTCCTGTGAAAGATGGCAAGCTACAAAATCGACAATAGAACATTACACAACTAGGGTGGTAATACAAAGAAAGGCCAAGATCGCAGTAGTTTGCGGCCCGAGCTGCAAGCGAGGGACGTAAATATGCGATCGAGGGCTTTCTTTATTACCTTCCGTATTGTGTACATCATTTTATGTCTACACTTGGCCAGAAAGCGGCTTTTTCCGTACGCGCAGCGTGCGGAAAAAGTCACTTTATGGCTAGGTGTGGCATAAACACACTTTCGAGTTTATAATAATTGGCTTAGCGGCTAAGCTGTGTGTGGCTGATAAAATTTCCGCAGGCCGCGGGTTGAAGACCCCAGAGTTAACCGATCTGTACCTCCAGCACAACTGTGACACGCGACTAATGCTACCTATCTCTTTCCAATCAATATCGTGTGACAGTGACAGGTGATGCTCTGTCGCGCGAGAAACCAAGTCGCGGCCAGTTATGCTAGTGCTAGACGTAGGTGCTACTGATGAGGTCAATCGCACCTCAGTAGCACCCGATGGTAAGCGGCTACGAGGCCGAAAGTTCTCATACTTTCACAGAATGCGTGGGAAGTAGTCTCATCAGACTATTATATCTACGTATTCTACGTCCTAAACATGTAAGGCACACTGGGGTAAATTCGAGCAAGTGGTAATTCCGAAATTTAAGAATTTCTCGTAATCCACGCAACAATTATGTTTACTGTAACATGCTAACACTATACTTACTAGAAACACACCAATAGTGCTTAAACTCATTGCACACCTCAATAATCTTGCATGGTTTGTGAGATTTTCCTAATTTTCAAAATTACTGCACGTTCGAAATTACTTGCCCAATGCCTCCGACATCACCGAGAACCATTTTTACCAAAGTTGCCGCTCCCGTATCGTTCTTGCAACCCATGAACACAGTGTCGTCCTTCCATAGACGCTAACGTCTATGGAAGGACGACACTGAACCTAGTCTAAACTAGGTTTTGCAATACCGGGAAATTTTAGGATGGCAGTGCGGGGTGCTAGACAGGAAACCTCCCAGAGTGTCTAGATTCTTCTCATTCCTCTTGATCCGGTTGATCCGCAGGAAAGGGAAGCATCTTGGCCGGTGCACCCCGGGAGCAACGGCAATTGATTTCTTAGGGGCCCCTAATTGATCACTTGCCGATGCTGCGAATGAGCCTGTCAGGGGGGGTTGGGGGGTCCCGCACCGGGTTTCCTCTGTTAGAGGACTCTCCAGGTGCGGCACGCGAGGGCGGAGCGTCGGGCACGGGCAGCATCCCTCCGACGTCTCCTTTTGGGGGGCACTGCGGGCAGGCACCAGACGGGTGACCTGTGCCGCTGCGTGGTGGCGGTGGACTAGTCCTCTGCGTCCCGAGAACTCAGCCTTGCAGGCTACCGCTACCTCATGTGCTGGGGGCGGGAGGCGGAGGACTGGCCCACCGCGGTCCGTAAGGACAGGCGGGAGTGTCTGCGGGGTAGGGGCGTTTGTCCTCCCGTGGACGGCTGCGGGGCAGGGGCGTTTGTCCTCCCGTGGCGGCGAGGGTGGGACTGGCGCCGGATACACGATTGGACCCCGTGTGTTCGGTGCCGGTTCCTGGTTTCCCCGGGGGACGGTCGTTGGTCGGGGGGAAGCAGGTGAGGGAAGGCACACTGGCCATGCTACAGCGTGCCTTTTTCGGAGAGGGTTCGCCCTAGGGCGAAGGTGCCGGTGATGTCGTGGTGGCTTGCTAGCGATCCCACGGCATCACCATGAAGGCACAGGGTGGAAGCATCCCTGAGTTTTAGTGGGTAGGCCAATCCCTTCTGGAGCGGAGAGCCCCACATAACCAATGCGTAACATCTGGCTGTCACCCCCGATGGCCTTAGGTTACGTAGTGGTATGCAGTTTCATGCATTTCTCCGGGTTAAAAAAAAAAAATAAAGGATGGCAGTGCCGGGAATTCCTGATTCTCTAATACAAACATTTCCCGGTACTGCAAACCCTACGTTAGACGCTGCTTGAATCATCTTCTATAGATGTAATAAAGGCTAATGATGACGATGATATCTACTCGTATGTTCAACTTCGGTGCGTAGATGTGAATATAATTTTGAAGAAACTACGCGAGAATTCGTAGATTTTGCAACTGAATCTTATCGGGTAAACATTTTTAACATTTGCCACTAGTGAGTTCAGTTTTCAGCTACAGAATTTTATAAAAGCAAATTTCGATTGCCGATCGAAAGTTCCACTCGAGAATGAAAATAAAAGATAAATACTTACAAACTTTATTTTATTTTATATGATTCGTCTGTCGTTTCACGACTTGGTTCTCAAAATCCACCCGCGACTGGACTGGGCTCAGTCAATAGATCTCCAATAGAGCCAGCCCCAGGACACGAGTAAATTGCCTCGTTTTGTCCGATTCATGAACCGAGCTGCCGTATTTTGGCCCCTTGAGGAAAAATGGTGTAACCATGTACAGACTGAGCCTTCAGTTACTACCTTTTAGATCTGAAAGGTCGGCATAAAACTTGGTGCTGAAGTTTTCGGATGCGTCACCTTATTGGATCGTATTTACTTTGTTTTTTCTTTATATTGGAAAACTATAGTCATGGTTTTAACAGTTTTTCGATAGTTTCTGTTGGGAAATACAGTCAGTCGTTCTAAGTAACTTAGTAAACATTAGCAAAGTTTTAAATACCTTGCTAGTAACTACTGTTACATAAATAACTTTTTGTTTCTACTTCAACTAATAAAGACGTACCTAAACATCTACGGCTACTCGTTTTTCTTTTTGTACCTATTTAAAGTTAGAAAATGTGTTTTCATCCAGACCCTAAAACAACGTTACATCGCAAAAAACTTCATAATAATACTTTCCCGAAAAATAACCAAACCCTTGAACCACGTCACAACTTTTCCATTTACAAAATGGACCCATAACGATCATTTGGACCCCAAAACATTCACGCGAGTAGCAATAGCGGCGTCATATTTATACACTTTGGTTTCCCAGAAGCACCCCTGGTCATTAAAGATCTCTAAGGGGCCTTAAATATTCCTTATTCCATCCTTCACTCCGATAGCCGGCTGAGGAAAATGTTGCTTTTCATTATCTAAAATATCCGGAGATTAGAGCGGTCATTTTGCATCTGAGAATTTTTGGAACGATCTGGATATTGCTGTAATGGCCGTCTGCTCCTAAGCGATCTTGAAGGATAATTTATTTTATCTACTAAAGCCATAATTACAATACTATCTAATACTGCAGTCGTGTCATATTACTATTCTTGTTTACGACATCAGCATCACTATATCTAAGTGCAACCGACAGAAGTGGTAGTTTTATTGCATCACATCTTAATTTGAGTAAAACATTGGTTTAAAGCATAAAATCAACTAAGACCTCGCGATTGACACAACAGTAGATCACTATCGTAATTCCTTTTTAAAAAAAAATAACCCGGATTTCAGTGATAACATATTTCATGGTCTTAATTAAGTAATTTGTTAATTTCGACGCGTGAAAGCAGGGCAATAATTATTAGCTGGATCATGATTTTAATTGCCTAGATTAGATTTCTGTTCTAAGTTCTAAATTTCAGCCTTTGTTCAAAGAAGATAAGGTAAGACCTCTAAATTCAGAGTAATCGCTAAGAAAAATATTCATCGACTTCCATTTACTGGATAAATTGGCACCGTTCGCAGCTCCTGCTGTCCTCGAATAGCAAATCATATGCAAATGCATTCGCAGACTTGCTCCACAAAGGTTATCAAAGACTCGCACATCTCCATACGCGGCGACCTAGGCCTCGGCTCACCTACGTCTTCTCCATATTCATGGAGACGCACAAATCGTTTGCATGTTTAGCATTGCATGGAAATCAAATAACGTCGCACTCTTATAAAAGCAAAATTGAAAACTGTTAGGCGAGATTCAAACTACAGTTTCTTCCTAAAGACTAGGTAATGTATAGGTACAATATTCGAATGAGCCATTCAAAAACCGCTTGTATATTAGACTTTCTCGCTTTTATTAATACGCTATTCACGACGCTTAATTTACGGCTAACATGTAATTGTAAACCGGACTAGGAACTTAAATAAAGTCTTCAAAAGGATATCACAGACAGATTTATCAAGTAATATACATATAGTGGATTATATTAGGTTTATGCCATTGTTGTTTCTTCCTATTCACGATTCTGCACAAAATAAATTCCACACCGACAAAAAAAATCAAATCGATAGCAGCAGTAGTTCCTGAGATAGCTGGCTATGACAGACGGACAGACAGAGTCGAACCATAAGGGTTTCTTTTTTACCATTTTGGTACGGAACCCTAACTAGTAGGTACCTAACTGATTGAACACTAATTTAGGTGCATTGAACTCAGATATTCAATTAAATTTACGGTGTTTCAATAGCACATAAATCAGTGGTGTTCGTTAAATGTAACCTTGATGGCATGAATGATGGTTATTGACCCATTACCTACACTATTAGACCCGTAATGAAACTAATATACTGCCAGTATCTAACCATGCCCCGGTAACTCAATAGAAAAAAAGTGAACCGCTTTGCTTTGATTGCCATCTACCTTACATTACACGTACCACTTGGCCTTCTTTTAACATACGTAATGATGTGAATGTAATTAAATAAACATGATATATACCAAATAATACATATAAAAATCGTGTGAATCTAAAAATATATTTTAATTTAAATTTCAATTGATTAAAATTAACCACTCATGATATTATTTATTGTTTGTTACATGGCAACAATAGTCTGTCAAGGCGGTGCTGGTTGGCCATAACATTCCCAAAAAAAAGAAATCGGTGCTGCTTGACATCAATCAAATAAAAAATGTCGGGAATTTTATCGAGTGCAGTATTTTCCATTATTTATTTCATTTCAACGTCGAGTTGAGCATTAATTCCCCCGTTGTATGTGCTGTTACCCTTTTGCTGTGTTAAGTTTTATTTTAAACAAAATGTCGGTCAGAATTTTCTGACTACCCGGCCGCAAAGTTCGTGACGGAGAAGGTAATTATAATGTTATGGGTTTTTATCAAAGCTGTAAGCTTATGATGCTACGTTTTGTCACGCGATAAATAAGTGATAGTTTATCACTGATAAAACATCCGTCACTCTCGCACACTATTAGTTAGAACGTGACGGATGCTTTATCATTTATTTATCGCGTGACAAAACGTAGCATCATAAGCTTACTGGTCTACTATAATTTAGACACGGTAATCACGGAATTGAAATCGCCTATGAATATCCAACAAAGTGAACCTTTTACCAATTCTATAATAAATGTTTCGTGGTACTAAATAGGTTTGCGTATTTCGGCGTTGATATCATCTTTAATACTTTTTCTTTTTCAGGGATCCAATTGCATAGATTTCGGAATCCTGCTAGCAATCCAGAAAAATTTAAAATATCGAAGCACAGTTGTGGATCTGACTTTTAAGGGAAAGATGATAAGTACATTTTCTTGTCAATTTAAAAACGAATGCGAAGATAAATTCACCTTTGAAATAAGTAGATATAAGTAAAACTAAAAAACGGAAACCGGTGTTTTTATTTACACTGCTCTTTAGTAATCCTCTTTCAAACTATGCAGTGTGGCACGTTTTAGAAGTTACGTAGAAATAAGTTTTTAGTTGAGGTCACTAAATTTAAATTAATTTGCTTTATTGGGCGCATTTTATTTAAACTTGGTGATAATTAGAAACTTATTTCAACGTAACTTCTAAGATGTGTCATACCATGCCAAACTATAATTACCTATATATACGTAGCTATATATGTGTGTATGCGTGTATGTATGTGTGTGGGTGTGGGTGTATATGTGTGTGTAGATTTGTTGACGTGTAATGAAGGATAGATGGCAGCACAAGTACGATGATTAGAAATTTGGCCGAGTTGCCTGTCTATAACCTAGTATAATATTGTAGTCTTTGTATCTAACCATGACTAACCATACAGATGCCTTGTGACATTCTGATTGCCAATATCCCGCCATGTTTCGTAATCAATAAACTTTCTTGACGTTTTAAAATTTTCATGTCAGAATCAGAAAAGAAAATAATGCCAATATTCTTAAGCCATTAATAGCAAAACTGTAACGAACTCAACTTTATCTTAAAGTGCTTTAAACTATGTATTTTAAAAATTCTAAAAAGTTAACGGTTATTAAAAATGTGTATTTGAAACATCGGGGAAACCTAAATACAGAACAATTATTGAAATTCGTGGTACTACAATCAAAACTTACAAAAGTATTGTAAAAATGAACATAGAATTTTCCAGCGACTCGAAAGTCCATAAAAATAGAATCGTTCTAATCAATAGCACCGAAGAAAAATAAAACTGTAAAGGCAATCGAACAATTCCCACTGATATTTCTCTAAAAGGAACGTTAAGTTCGATGCAATGTAAAAGCATTAGCTATCGTGGAATCTGGGAAGAAAATCTCGCCGCTCTATCTTTGATATTTACTTTGTAGACGAAGATAAAAAGCGTCCATTCGGAGGATTTATAAAATGGATGTTTAAACCCTCCGAGGACAATGCTTTGAGATCGAAGTGGAGTGCTCCGCTCTTACCAGCTATGTGTTACTTTTAGCTAGTGTATGCTCGCTGTTATCGCATTCTGTAGGTATACTCCGGAACATCAGAGTGAACGAAGATACATTTTGATCTGCACAAATACAAAAGTCTCCCGAGTTTCGACGACTTTTTAAAGGTGATCACTGCCCTATAATAAATACTGTGCTATACTTATGTTATTCTGAATAACAATTACTTTAGCGTGAACATTGTAATGAACAGCAATGTTGTAAAATGTGATACGAGTATGACGTGTAAAATATCATATTTTATCAATAAAGTTTCTGAATCTGATAAAATTGTTCTCTTACTGGAACGCAAGATTTGTAAATCTAATTCGTAACCGTCAGTAAATCCCATGTAATTGTCGTCGTTTCGTATTGAATTGGCTCATCGCGACAACGCCAAAATGGCCCTCTTTACGACAGCCCCACTCTGCTGCGCCAATACACGGGACATATTCAAACACGCTCGCTTCTAAGCCGTTTAAATTATCCCGCACAATAGCGTTCGGCGCCTCTAGGTGCCAGCACTCGGGATAAAGCGGCCAAATATCCATATTTTCACACTTGATAACTGCGGGGCCTCTCCTTTCGGAGAATATCGGGAAATGGAAATTTCCTTTTTGACAAGATCGAGAAATGATTCGGATAAAACGGTACTAACTAACATCACTCACTTCAGTACTAAACATGAAGAAAATGTGTGTATGCATAATTTCCATAAATGGAAAACAATTAAAAAAACTTGGATGCAAAATAATGCAAATGTATGAATACCTTTTCTGTACTCTTGTGCCTTCTGCTAAACGTGAGCTTTCACTTTCCATGCGCCTATTTACATTATCAAAAGTGTTAGAGAAGGCTCATTTTAAGAGACGCCTGATCTTAGAGACACGATCCCAATAACTTACCAAGGAATCTATGGATAAAAACGTTCCAAAAGCATCAAAGAGGCTCGAAGATGATAAAAGGAAGTACTTTATTTACGCGAGTGTTCTCAAACGTTTTTCACAATTACACAGTCGCGCGGAAGGCCCGGCGACGTGTTGTTTCAATTTCACGCTCAAATAATACAAGAGGCAACCTTGTTAAGGGCTGTTTAGTTCAAGGGCCCAAACTAAATGGTATTCGGCCGAAGCAATCCGGGGGGACACCTGAGGCCGGCACCGGCGGACTGAAAAGAATTTAGTCTGTCCAGCGTATCGAATAACAAGTTTTGGTAACGCTAAATGTAGCTAATGTTTCTTAAAGGACAGTAGGGAATATAATATCTTGAAGATTTATGTCAGTTTCTAAATTTCTGGGTTTTTAGTCCTTAACTCAACCATTCATACAACGTAAGCATTTTAATATTTTCAGGTCGTAGAAATGGTTATATCAGTGACTTTATTGAACAGCCTAGGTGAGTTTGAAACTAAGGCGGCAATCCGCCAAGCACAACATTATTTCCAGTTTCTTTGATTTTTTTTTTTTTTTAATCTTAATTTTA
This sequence comes from Eudemis profundana, assembly GCA_947034925.1. NCBI lineage: Eukaryota > Metazoa > Arthropoda > Insecta > Lepidoptera > Tortricidae > Eudemis > Eudemis profundana. The sequence goes on along the minus strand of OX344808.1, from coordinate 17,373,945 downwards.
AGGAGCTTGGTCGTTGAACGATCATGCCGCTCTATACGTTCACTTAATTATTATAAGATATGCGTCAACCAAGCTAGCTTAGCTTAGCTTTATAGCTTTATTTTTAGCTTTTTAGCTTTATTTAGCTTTGCTTTAGCGTAGCTTTGATTTGCAGAGAAAAGATAATTAGGTATATTGTCAAATCATAGTATTAAATAGGTAGCAGTTTCCAGTAATTAATTCATGATGTTGCGTTCATTGATCAAGTTATCCCCAGACGTTACTGACGATAGACCCCATGCTTCAAACTAATGCATGTGACTCAGGATTGTGCCTGTCGGCAAACTAAGGAGCCGTCACCACAAATCTATATCAAGCCGTTCCAGACACGAATAATTCATACTTAGCCGCAACCACTGTGGAATTAATCTCGAGAAACCCCTGCGATCTGGATTCAATTTGAATTTAGAGAAAAATCAACTACAGCATAATAGCGGGTAATTCAACTGGAGACCGTGTGGAAAATTAAAACAGGACAGATTTACTTTTAATGCCCGACATGCTAGTTGGGTTTTAGTCCGCTGCGGCTGTATGGAGGCAATTATGGTGTTGGTTGGTTTGTTTCGGAATATATCCATAGGTATATCCGGAATCGTTTCCGGTATATCCAAATAATATAGCGGTAATCGTAATAAACACAGTATTTCATATTATTCCATTGCATTGTTATTGGAACTACATTTGAAGTCATTCGAAAGCCAATTACATTTAAATTGACTAGCTAAATTTGTAATGGAAACTCAGACACATGTTTTTTCAAGGTATAATTATTTTTTTCCACAATTTTTTTTTTCGAGCTTTGAGTTAATGAAATTATGAATGACATCAAGTTAGATGTACATGTACCAATTCCATATACAGTACACGTAATCCTAACAAATGTATATACTAATGGCGTTCCTTTAGCATATTTCATTGTCGTAGTTATAAGAGCTATAGAAGTTAAGCTTTTATAGGTTAGTGAAGCCGTTAGGAATAAGGCGGTTAATAAACAAGCCGAATGGCTTCCGACTCATGAAGGTCATAATTGTAATTTACGGCCGCCATTGCCGTAAATAAAGTGGATATTGCACAATGACTATGCACCAAAATGCAGCGGTGCTAGAGCATGCAGTAACATCCTATTCCCGGGGTATTTTGCAAGATACCAGTCTTGAAGTATCGAAAGTTTCGTGACATTTTTCATCAGTTCATACAGACAGGGGCAAAAATTATTTATTACAATTTTTGAGCCATCATCAAATCATCATAATTACAACGATGGTCTAGTTCACACTCCTACTAATTACGAGAAAAAAAAATCCTAATTTTTAACCAAACGGGACACAGACACATAAAAAAACCATCTTTCCGTCCAGTATTGGGCATGCCACTCCTAATATCGATATCCTAGAGCACAGTCGTACTAACTTTTTGAAGAAAATGGCTGTAATTAGACAGTTAGTGCACAAATCCATAAAGTAGAAATTTTGATTGGCAAAATAATTGTAATTAGTACGAGTGTGAACTAGGGTATCGATATCTTCGTTTTGTTCCTGGTTAGCGTATCTCTCCACTCTCTTCCAGCTATGGTCACCGGTTCATCGAGGTTCAGCTCTACCTGACAATTAGTCAACGGATTGAGGACTCCGCTTTTTGACTCTCCAGCTTCATCGGTCGTTTGAACTTGAACTACGCAACTGATCCAATTAACAGTACATTCAACTTGAGAATGTAAGAGTTTTACGACGCTAAATTTAACTCTAAATACGAAAGAAATTTGTGTTGATATTTTTTAATTTTAAGCATAATATCTTACTGCGATACTTCTTCTAACCAAGCATGCCTGAATCATATTTTCCATAAACGAAAACCAAAATTTCAACCTCGGATGTACAACATTACCGAAAATGAATTTCCCGGGATTTCGAGACCGGAATTCTCGGATCGGACTCCCTAGGTGCAGCGCTGCACGCCCGAGGCCCATTATACGGCCCCAAACGACGTTAGGAAACTAACGTCGTTAAATAATGCAAAGCGTTTTCTAAAATTGTTTTGAAAACGTGGAGCGTGTGCTGTATCATATTTTCGAACTTAGAAGGCTTTACATAAATGTTAACACAAATACAAAGTATAGTAACAAATATAAACATTACAAAATTGGTGAAACATGACATGAATACTTGTTTGTATTTAGAAACTACATCATTATACTTACCTTAATATGGCTCTGATCTCACATTCTGCAAATTTCTAGTTTTCTTGAACAATTTTTTTTTTGGTTGGTCTGTGTCCCGTTTGGTCAATATCGGCCACTTTGGGAAATCGGAAGCTGAGCACAAGACTTAAGAACAATAACTTTTAAGTTTTAATGTACCATTTATATGAATAATCTCTTCCTAGATAATTGTAGAAAATATAAATTTTACACACAGCACGTTGAAAAATAATTAACCCTTACAAGAGTCATAAAAGTAATTCCGAGAATCCGACAGTCCAGTAAAAAGTACGCTTAGAAATAAATTTCCAGTGCAAGAGTCTCGCGGGACTGCGCTTAATTAAATAAGCCCGCGATTGAAACCTGCCGACGAGAAATCTAATATTTCATCCTTTTTCCTGTTCCTAGCGTGGCGAGAATAGGGAATCAGTGCATACCCGCTGAGGTAAACATGATGCCTGCCAATGCCAGATTGCAGCGGCGGTTCGCTTCGAACAAGACTGATGAAGTCTGTCCTTGATTCAGCATAGCTATATAGTAGACGGTTAATACCTCTAATTAATGTCAAAACACCTCAATTATAAGACACTATAAACACAGGCAGTTTTTTAAGGCCTAGCAAAAATTAAAATAACCTCTCGGAACAGACATAATGAGACACGTATATTTTCTTTTGTTGTCATGAGTTATGGCGCTCCGAAAATTCCTAAAAAGATCAAATTTTGCTATCAAAACGTACGAAATTCTATTTTTGAATCATATAGGCCTTTAAATGATACAATTTATACGCAAATATTGCTGCATCCTGTATTATATATAGTGCCTTATAATTGAAGTGAGGAAAGGAGTGAACAGAGCCCTTGAGGTCTACTTGCAGAAATAAATGAGTTTAAGTTTCAGAGTCTTTACATTGATTAGAGGTATTAACTGTCTACTATACAAGTAAAAAATATCAATGACAGAAATAGGTATAACTTCATTCAAGGTTCAAGAATAGATCTCTTCAATTCGCATTCTAAAGAAGTCTCGTTTACTGAGAAGGCAGTAACAGATTTCTAGCGAGAAATCTGAGATTAATCTTGGATATCAGTAGTAATTGTTTTGACTTCAGATACAATTATACAAAAAAACTAGTTTATTTGATCTTAAAACTCCCATCGCCAGTGCGTATATATAATAAAGAAATCCAGAGGTTGCCTCCAGTTCAAAATAAATTTATCGTTTGCCTAATTAGCCATTAGGAGGTCCCTTTTTCCTGAGATCGCAATTAATTTACAATTATGTACGAGGGGATGTACGAAGTCTTATTAAATAAAAAATTTCAAAGACGTTTCCCTTGTAAATTTCGGAAAATTCCCTTTTAGCAGTCTTTCATTAGGTTTTTTCATGCTATTCATTTCATGATTACAATTCCTGATTACGGCGACATCAAAAGTTTCTTTTTAGAACGCAGTTGATTCAATTTCAGGGGGAAAAGCGTCGTGATAATTATGTAAATCAATTTCGACGCCGAACTAAAGTTGAACATGCCCATACTTTAAGGCTTTCCATAATTTAGGCTCCACATCGTATCGATAGCGACGAAGTGAATATAAAATGTTCAATCATAATCTCTGAGATCTCTCCACCCTCTCTGAACCTGCTTCATCCCTAGTATTTGAATTTTTAATAAAGACTTATGTGCGTCTCCGGCGGGCGGAATATCCGTCAAATGTACACTTAACAGGCCTCTCCTGAGGGAAACATTGGAATATGCAAATGAAAGATAGATTGTCTTTTCGGCGTCGAGACATGCCCAATTTTGGCGAGGCCCTCTTTTAACTCTTACTCGTATTTGTGTTAAGTTTATTTCAAATTGTAGATGTTTTTTTTTCTGGTACCACGTTGTATAAATCTTTATATTTGATCTACATACAATACAATATTACTTTATTGCGCACAAAAAGAACATAGTTCAATAAATAAAAAATAAACATGATATTTTTTAACATTCTAAAGATGAGTAGCAGAAAGCGTCTTGTGCATACGCTTCGATACAATTTGCCTTTAAAAGCCTCTCCAATTTTACCCGCGGTCCCATTTTTGATAAACGAGTCGCTTGATCGGGCCCGGTGTCCGAGCCCCCGGTCCGATAATATCTCGTCACACGACAAATTTGTGACGCGGGCTCCGCCGCGCGATAAACCCTCTCAGATGCGGACGTATGCTGTCCAAATATAAAAGCACCTTATGCCGGCAAGGGTTACACATTTGCCTTGGTTTTAGCTCCGCATTTCCCCACGATATTCCCCGCCCTTTCCGCAAAATTTCACCGTATATTTCCAAAAATATCTCCTTTATTCATGACTATCAAAATAGTTATCCATTCTCTCACCGTTCGACAATCTTTCTCCGCATACATGTATAAGATACGAAGTTTAAATATGAAAGGAGACAAGAAAATCGCGGTGCTTTTTCAGGACAGCCATAAATATTGTTAGATAAATATGTATCATTGGCCGCTGTCGCGGGCCCGTATAAAGAGCCGTCGTATTCAGCGGGGGTGCAAATTCGAATAGTTTCCAACTCGAAATAAAGGGTGTGAACTCCTCTCTTATTCGTAAAGATATTTGACGTTATCCTTGACTTTCACGTTTCGTGTCGAGTCGACGAAGTCATAACCCTGTTTATGCACGGGGCTCAAACAACTACATGTGATATTGCACAGAAAATGGTTTCGTAATATCGCTAGTTTTATAACACCGTGCCGTATTTACATAACCTTTTGTTTCACTGTAATCTGTCTGGAAATTGCTTTTCCTGATCGTTTCCCATTACGAGTGAGTAGGTGTATAATTTTGACCGATATTACGCGAGTGTTACGGTGTACGTTCGTTTAATTTGAGTCCATATTGTGTGGAGTCACGTTTTTAATTAAACCCACATATTAAAGCAGGCAATGTGCGATATTTTATGCAAGTCACAGTTTCGCATGTGAGCGCTGAACGTTACATTTAACGGGCAGTCCAAATGGCGCCTGACGCGGCTTAAAAATATTTCAAAGTTGAGCTAATTGAGCTCCTCGTACATTCGGCTTATTTCACTTTGACTTTACTCAATTTTACGAGCCCTGTTAAAACGTAATACGATACTGGGTGGAATTGGATTCACACGCACGCAGCTGAAAATAAAAAAACGAAAAATACGTGGAAAAAATTATAAACACGGTCCGGCTCGTGTAGGTAAAATTTATGGGCGGAAAATAAATCTGTAAGCGGATACAAGTTTATCCATCCTTTCAAAATAAGGGAAGAGGTCCGTCGCGGGCGGAGGCCGGATGACGAATGCGCGCGGCCCCGCGCGGGGACAGGGTATATAACGCGGAAAATTATCGTCTTCAACTATCCTCATATGTTTCAAGTATTCTTGAAAATTATTTGTCTCCTTAAATTCAAACCGTTGACACTTTTTCTTACTTTCATATTCAGTGCATTTTAACAGAAACCGTCTGGGTTGTTGGGCGTCTTGCTAAACGGCTGACCAGAATTTTCCCAAAACAAGGACTATTAGAAATCAAAAGTATGACTCTATTTGCCATGTAAATAATACAGTTCTTCATAAACATCTCAGTCAAGTTTTTTTTTCGTTATTTCAATGTACGGACACTCATCTCTGTAATTTTAGACTGGGCTTCACTGATATTCAGCGCCTCACTCTGTCTCTTCACAATGCTGACCGGTGTGATGTCCATATCCCTTTTTAGCCTTACATTATTGATTTTTTATTTCTGTTTGTTTCACCTTTAATTTTACTTATATTAAATTATCCCGAAGAAGCTGGCGATAAATGAAGCAGCTAGAAGTAGCTTCATCAAAGTAGTGTAATTTCCGCGATAGCATCTCGGCGGGCGGTCACGTGCGTTCTCCACTTTAATTAGTCCCCGATTAAACTTGTGCCGGACTGGCGAATCCATTTTCTCGCCAGTTCTTTGCCACGCCACTTCTTATTAATTATTGTTTACACACTGCAGTACATTTATGAAGCTGTCTTATTTTTGCTGCAGCGATGAGTTATTTTTCGTTTTGTTAATTAAAATGAGTTATTTAACAGATTTTGAGTTCTCATTCTCTCACCACTACCAACAGTCTTTCACAACAACAACAGTGGAAATGTAGCGTAACCAGCGTTGCCAGTCGTCCCGATTTAGGCGGAACGTCCCGATTTTTAACTCAAAATGAAATGTCCCGCGCAGGACAGACTCAGGCTTAAGACCAAATGCTGTTAAACGAACACAAGCCAAAAACTACCTTGTAATCAATCAGAGCATAACGTAGTTTTTGGCTTGCGTTCGTTTGACAGCATTTGGTCTTAATATTTGTACGGACTATATACATATAATCCAGTGTTACGATACATTTGCACCTCGTTTGCATGCGATGTCATTATACCAAACAATTTGCATTGTAATTATTCTTTTATTTATTTATTCAGGTTATTCAGTAAACATTTTGTTATGCAATAAAGTATAATTGTATTGTAAACACACCATTAAACCACCAAACAAACTTAGCCCAACCCATGCCCAACCATGTAGATGTGCAATTAGAATCGTCAGATGTGCCGATTTTCAGGGGTCTATGAACACGTCCCGATCACTAGCCCTTGATCAGGACTCCAAATATCCCGATTTTCAAATGTAATATCTTAATTTTTCGTAAAATAGACCTGACAACACTAAGGAAAGTAAAAAAAAATCACAATCAGTAAACTTAGTCACAATTCACAAACATATTTGAAAATGTGCCCTTAGGGATCAATGTTAAAATTAATAAGTTACATAATCAAATCCCCTACTTTTTCTTATTACATAAAATCTCCATAATGACCGTTATTTGAACGAGCTTTCGGGTTCAATTCCCTAAATGCTATTTCGAAAACAACATTTTGTGATTAATTATAAATTCCTATCACTACTTCTCCGTACATAAATATTTAAAGTAGTCCCAGAGTATGTTTTTCATTACAATATAGATAGGAAGACCCATTTTCGTGATAAATACACGTGAAATATAGATAAATGTAAGTATATTCGAACCACATTTCGAACTTACTACTTAACTTTACGTATAGGTACATAAATATTTAATAGTGAAATTGACAGGAGTTGAATTAAAACGGGATGTTTTAATAAGCCAATTAATAAATATATTTTATATAAATGCATTTTTCGACCTAATAACTATAATTCCGTGATTGTCTTTCTATGAATCTCTGACGACAGAATTTTAACAAAAAAGTTTTTTAACTAAAACTCGGTTGACACGACTGAAACCTGAACTGAAACTTACAAATTATTAAATCGAATTTGCAGTCATATGAGTCGTGTGTCTAGTAATTTATGGAAATGTCACTAGTAAATCAGCGTGGTTGTTACGATGACAACCGAATCACCGCCCGGTTATTATTGCGCGCTCCTAAATCTAAAGATAACGGCGACTTGGGAGGGCCATCAGATTCCCTTCCTATGTTTAAAATAAAAATTTAACCCTAAAAATTTCATTTTACGATCCTTCTTTATGTTCATAGGCATTGTGGATGCATTTATTTGTTCTTTAATATCGTTACGGCCCCATTCTCGATTTCGTATCGCGTTTATATGAAGTTAGGGAGATTTTAAAACTTTACAGGTTCGGTTTAATATTGAAGTAGCTTTCGCAGTTTTAAGTTCGCACACCATCATGTTTTACAGTTTCGTAGTTCTTTTATTTCCAGTCTCTACATTCAATTATTTAAGTAATTTCAGGAATTATATAATACTAGCATTTTCCCGCGGCTTCGCCCTCTTTACCGGGATATAAAGTATCCTATGTTTCAATCCAGGACTTGGTCTACTTGCATGCCAAATTTCAGCTTGATCCATCCAGTTGCTATCCCGTTATTAGGTAACAAACATCCAAACATCTTCACAAACTTTCGCATTTATAATATTAGTGGGATTTACCACACCGTCGTTACAGTGCAATATTAATTTTAAAATGTAAATTGTTCTTACTATTTTCTTTAGGTGAATGTACTAACAGACTAACATAACTCAGAAACTTCAGTGCTATAGTATTCACAACTTTGCCATAAATTTCGTCCATAATATAATTAGACCCGTGAACTAGTAACAAAACAACAGTTCCTAATCGAGGTACATTTAGGGTTGGTATGTTGATGGGGACGAAACTTTAAGTATAAAAAGATGTGACCGACCCCGTTTGCGCTTTATTGCACTAAAATAATAAAATGTATTAAGTAAGTAAACGATATGTATGATGGAGTGATTAGATCTCTTCCCCGAAATCGTTAATTCCGCGTAGCAAACTTTCCATTCGCATTTTTCCCCACTCGGACTTCTTCCCGCCACTTTTTTTTCTCATTTGCTTGCCTCCTCATTCTCAAATATGGCCAAACGATATTTTGTCTATGGCGAAAGTTTCCCAGTCGCTTCTTTTTGCAATAGTTTTGTTTCTTACGCGATATTTTTCCGAAACTCGAAAGTTTCTATGTCATTTTTTCCGCAGTAACTCATTTTTATAAATTAAAGTAACAAATCAATATGCAATTCAGCTAGAAAACATGAAAATAAAGTTTATTTAGGTAAAGAAGAGTAGTGAAGATAAAATGGCAGAAGATAAGGTAATATATATCATAGATAGGTACCTAATATGATTTCCTAATAAAATCTAGGTAATTATTTTTTCTAATATTGGCGATGAATACAAGAGGAATAGGTACGTACCTATTAGGAAATCATATTAGGTACCTATCCATGATATATATTACCTTATCTTCTGCCATTTTATCTTCACTACTCTTCTTTACCTAAATAAACTTTATTTTCATGTTTTCTAGCTGAATTGCATATTGATTTGTTACTTTAATTTATAAAAATGAGTTACTGCGGAAAAAATGACATAGAAACTTTCGAGTTTCGGAAAAATATCGCGTAAGAAACAAAACTATTGCAAAAAGAAGCGACTGGGAAACTTTCGCCATAGACAAAATATCGTTTGGCTATATTTGAGAATGAGGAGGCAAGCAAATGAGAAAAAAAAGTGGCGGGAAGAAGTCCGAGTGGGGAAAAATGCGAATGGAAAGTTTGCTACGCGGAATTAACGATTTCGGGGAAGAGATCTAATCACTCGTATGATGTTGATGACGCACGCGCGGGTGCATCGTAAGCTTAATATTAAGCTGTCGAGCGTGCTCGTACAGTCACGTTATCAAAAACGAAGCGATAAGGGGATCGACATACCTATTTTTACCCCCATTACGAACTCTTCTCAATATTTATTTAAACTTTCGTGATTTTTCACTTATTATTATAATAAAACGGGGCTTAATCACGTAAAAACATGTTATTACCTCGACGTTTCGGACGTGCCATAACGTCCATGGTCGCGAATGGAGTCCCTCTGGTCCCTTCGCGACCATGGACATCACGGCACATTCGAAACGTCGAGGTAATCGCATATTTGTACGCTCTTATTACTCGTTCGCGGATCCAATCACTACATAGTATAAAACTAAGTCGCTTTCTCTGTCCCTATGTCCCTATGTATGCTTAAATCTTTAAAACTACGCAAAGGATTTTGATGCGGTTTTTTTTAATAGATAGAGTGATTGAAGAGGAAGGTTTATCTGTATAATACATACATAATATAATAGAGAAACACCGTGCGAAGCCGGGGCGGGTCGCTAGTTATATTATATAAACGAATTGAAGCTAGAGTTGTGGATTACCCTACAGAAAGAAAAGTGCCTTCGTAAGTCGTTAATGTCACTTTGTTCTCTTTCATTGAATGCCGCATTATGACGCAGAGCAGCGTTGAAGATTAAAAATAGATTACGGGTCATTCTCAAAAAATGATATCCGTAGTTAGGGCTTTATAAAACAAAATAAAATAAATAAATAAATATTCGGGGACAATCTTACACACATCGAACTAGCCCCATAGTAAGCTCAATAAGGCTTGTGTTATGGATACTAGACGACGATAAATTTAATAGACACAAATACTTAAATACATAAAATGTTAACTTAAAATGTTAACTTTAATTTTTGTGTAACGAAAGTTAACCATATAAATTGTATGGTAAGTTTCGTTACACAAAGGAACAAGATTAAGGGGTTGTTTTATAAAGCCCTAACTACGGACATAATTTTTTGAGAATAACCCTTACAGCCAATGTTTCAGATTCAACAAATAATTTGTTTTTAAAAATTCTTCATGTGCAATTCGTGTGCTACGCTTTTAGATGTCCTAATTTCTTTATACATATCAATATCTAAAATAAAAATAATCAAATTCGTGTGTTAACTGCACAGGTTCTTCGGAGCGGAAGTCACTGCTAGAATTACAAAGTAACTATGTACATTTGCAAATATGAATGCGCACTTGCGTTTGCTCGAAATAAACTTTCAAACTTGCCAGGTGTGTTTGTAAACACAAGTATACAAGCCTGCGAACTCCCTCGTTTTAAATACTAGCGCAAGCCTGCCGCATTCCAGTCCCAGCATAAAATATGAAGCCATGGGCCCGCCCGGACAGTTTCCTGGGAAAAAATGGCTGAAATTTCGAGCGAAGAATGCCCGAACAGAATCCCAGATGTAAATTAAATCTGGACCGTGGTCAGAATCCGGCAGTGCTACCGGGAATTCGAGTTAGCGGGCTTTTTGCAGAATTTATTTTAAAGATATTTTAGGGCCGCGGAAAAGATGTATTTTAGACAAAACACTACGAATCCGTGTTTACACCTTACAAGTTTTAATAATTTTACAGTTTCTCTCCAAAAAAGGATTGTTGTTCTCTGCCTCCTTCGTAAGATAATAATAAAGAAATTCCCTTTTATCGTAAACTAACGCCTTACCTAAGTCGATGTGTCAATATACGTAGTACACTATACTATTAAATTAGGCAAGGCCAAAATGGCGAGTACGTTCTTATATTATAGAAAAGAAAATATATTAGGTAAATATGGGTATTTGCCAGGCTGAATACGCAACGTTTTATAGAGTAGATTAGGTACCTATTTACTAGTGGCGTGGCGTCAAATATATTATTAATAAAGCCGGAGCAGATTTGGAATACTTTTTCTTCAGGAGTAGTAAATACTTCGGTCATATGCTTTATAATAGGGAAGCTGGTAAGAATCGGGTTTTAGGGACGCCACGCCACTGCTATTTACCCAAGAGTACCCAAATCCATTGCCATGCAAAAGGGCGACGACCCTACATAGTTTCAGCCTTAGTCATTATAAGGATCCTTAAGCTCTGGTATATACCACATATTCGTTCTCACTTCTTAAACAGCACGTTCGTCCATTGTGATCAGTGACGTTGACATGGTGGCGTCTCGGAGCGACGTTAACGACCCAGAAGACAATAGGAAATCAGCTGAAAAGCGGTAATTATCACGTAATTATAATATCCGTGATTATGTCTTCATTCATCGTTCTATTGTTGTTGGTAGAATAGACGTTCTGAAAAATTTACGCGTTTCACACTTTTTTACTCCAAATTTTTCAGGGAAAATCGGTGTGAAAAGATGAAAGTATCTATCTACTCAATGTGGTTCATGGGTTCATTTTGAGCCTACATATATCAATCAACACAGGTCCTGCTTTCCTAAACGCGTCAGCGTCTTTCCAGACTAATAAACGTTCCAAATTATAAATGCTAAAGTAACTTTTTAATACACTTACTCAAAAAGTGCGCAATGTTGTATTTTGCGCACTAGTGCTTTTTACTTTCCAGCTAATTTTTGAACACTAAATAACCCATTTATTTGCAATTAAGTAAAGTACAAAGTAATCATAAATGTATTTCTTGCTATTTCATGTTTAAATTTAATTAAATTCTGTATGTTTCTTTTCAAAATAATTTCTTTTCATTAGGCTGAATGGTGACTGTCGGTGCCATGTTTTTGGTTTCATCCACATTTTTTCGCAAATGTATCAAAAAACGTCGTTAGATACACGTGCGAGTGTCATTTCCACTCGTCCCGAGTATTTACCCTCGCTTGGCGGCTCGGGCCAATACACCTCGAGACTCATGAAAAATTACATACTTTCCGCACTTATATCAAAAAGTACCTACTATTTTATGCCTGTCTGTTACCTTATCACATTTAAACCGCAGAATCGATTCCGATGAAATTTGGTAAAGAGATAGTTTGAGACTGGGAGGGATATAGGATCGTTTTTATCTCGGAAATCAACTTTTAAATTAGTGAAAAGGGTAGAGGGGTGAATGTTTGTATGAGAAATCAATAATTTCTCAACTCAACAGGTATATAAAACGCTTCTTAATTATAACACAGACTAAGTCGCGGGCAAAAGCTAGTGCTTATAAAACATCTGATTCCTTCACGCTTACCGTGTATTCACGGAGAGATGGAAACTTCATTATGACGTTGATGATAATCGCGGTCATCTCAGTTTAGGAAGTCTACACGAAGAGTAATAATCTCAACATAAAACAAGTTCAAACTATCGTCTTTCAAAAAGTGCAGCATATAATTCAGAACATTCGCGACTGTCGTGAAACTAGACGACAAGTTGAGCGTTACACGACAGGACAAAAGTGGCGAACGCTCGTGTTGGACGGATCACTCCCGAGGGCTGCAGTGCAGCGCAGTGCAACCAACGTATTCTTACTATACTTTATGATAGGGTGTCAAGATGGTAACTTTTATTCACTTTATAGCAATGGAATATTTAAAGTGACTAAACTTACACATATCTTTGTCGTCTGTATAATTATGGTGACGTAATTTAAAACAACGATCGAAAATATCTCCAGATAATGAAAATAGTCGCCGAGAGTCGATGGAGGCAAAACGCGTACGAACTGTGTATGTGGTACTCTTTGGGGGAGACCTATGTTGAGCAGTGCACGTCTCCATGTTGAAATGATTATGAAAATAAGTATCTTTTTATTGTCTTCGGTTTCCGCGATTATCACTCATAGTAATAAAACAACTTAAACGGATTAAATCGCGTATATTACTACATTTCATCATATGTAGTATTTTTCATTTCATTTAAACGTCGGGACTTAAAAATGTAGTAATATACGCGATTTAATCCGTTTAAGTTGTTTTATTACTATAAGTATCTTTTTGTTATATGTATACAAAAATAATCTCTGTGGCAACTGAGACTTCATGACTGACGTGTATGTAAATTGCTGAATTAGCTCCAAAATTAGAAGTTATACAGTTTACATAGGTTTGACGAAACCTGTGGTGGATACAAATTTTGTTCGTGGACTAGACCTGCGTAGTGGATTTGTAAGGTTTATTTATTTATATTGTGGTAGGTATTTTGAATAAATTTACTTTCGTTGTTATACAGTAACTCGACCATTCTGTGAACCTTATAAACCTCGTTGGTTGACAATGACAACCCATGAATTGTTTAAATGTTGGTGTCTACCAGTAAGGTTTTTGTAAACTGAAGGAAAGTTCAGATATCTGTACCTAAAGTAAAGCCAATATTGGCATTTCGGGTTCATGATTTATGTATCCAGTACGTACATCCGTAATAGAGAGGCTTAATATTCCGCACGCACAATTTCTCAGAACCAATAAATCACATATTACGCCAATTACGCTACGGTCAGCATTCCCTTAATCCGAATGGTGGGTCCCAAGTTAGAAAAAGGGCTCAGAACCCGACTTACGCGGCCTCTGCCAAGGTTCAATTGATTTATGCCTACCGATAAGCATCCGAAACTTTCTCAAACACCGCATCCGACGAAAAACTATAGTTTCTGTTTGCGAGTGCCATTGTAATAAGTTCTGGAAGGATTTGTGGCTGTAAGTTAGCGCACGGCTGCCCTGATTCCGAAGATATCGATCCCGCCGCCGGCGGAGATGAAAAACGAGCCGCCGCGACCTGGCCCCGTTCGTCTAAAACTACCAATGACACAAGCGTTTCCTGATACATTTTATTACAATACAGCGCTGTGTTCAATCGGAGAGCTCGTTACAGTTCGCCGCAACGCGGCGATCGTAGGTAATCGGAAGCGATCATCGCAAAAATGAGTATAATTTAGTGCTGGCGTTCGAGTCTCACTAAATTGGTGTCATTATCCAGTGACACACCGCGTCGCGCCGTAACTGTTGACCATTTTATTTCATATTGTCTGGGATTGCAACTGATCTGTTCTGCGGCTTAAGCCACTTCTTGTTTAGGTTTCTTTGCAGGCGATTTCACATAACGATTGTTTTGAATACGAGGAAGCACGCACTTCATCGAAGTACCTACCACAATCCTCTCGGAAACACGGTACAGTTTTTGCGATAGCGGTCTTAGAAGCGCGAACTGAATACCCATGGCTTTACCTTTGAGCATGTCGTCTTTCAGCAAGACGTTTTCGTATAAGGTAGTCTTGATGTACTCGATAATTTTGTGGATATCGGCGTTGCTGAGTTTAAAGAGCGCTGCGATTGCAATTTTGTCGAAATCTTCCGAGTCTTTGAGTTCCACTTCGAGTTTGATACTGTCCTGGTCGGAGGGGTAAATGATTTCTCGTATTTGGAAGCGGTTGGGGCCGGCGCCGATCATGAGGCCGCATCTGAAGTGGGATTGTTTGCCGAGGATGCTGTTGAGCCAGGCGGAATTTCTTCCTAGCGCTTGGAGCAAAAAGTTGATAAACTCACCAACTTCCCTTTTTCGGCTGGAGGACGTTATAGCGGCCAACGCCACATCGTGCAGATTCTCTCCATTGGGATAATTATTGGGGTCCCTAGCACGCTTCAGGGGACTATTGTGCTTCGACGTGGACATAACTTTTTAAGTAGGAATCACAATCAATTTCGAATTTGGGAAAAGTGTCCGCGATTGATAACCAAATGACAGTTCAATGTTTTTGTTGTTTTATTTGAGCTTTATAGCAAGTAGGTGGTAAGGTTTCATAGACAACTGAATTCTAGATTGAGGTCCGGTTTGCTTAATGAACTAATCAAAAGGGTCATTATCTGTACCTCTAGCACAACGGTGACACGCGACTCTTTCTCGCGCGACAAATGCTACCTATCTCTTTCCACTCAATATAGTGTGACAGTGACAGGTGATGCTCTGTCGCGCGATAAACGAAGTCGCGGCCAGTTATGCTAGACAGCCTGAGCATTTCACCGCGTCACTTTCGTGGTCACATTTTTGTCGTAGTTCCCCGAGATGTTGGTCTTAAATCGAGCTATTTGATACATATCCGGGATTCCTAAAAAAATTAGAATTTCATTAAAATCTGCATGAACTTCGATAAAAATGTGTCCACGAAAGTTACGCGCGAAAAACGCTCAAGTAATGACCCAAGACACGAGTGTGTCCGGCCAAGTTCAAAATTACTATTCAAATGGCCAATGGGCTGACATATATTTGACACTGGTTGTAGTTTCCAATTAGCAAAGATATGCCCATATTTTCAGCTAAGTCTAATACTCGGTGTTAGGACTATTCGTTCAGTGCTTCGTAGGTATAGTCCGAATCTTCCCAGCTGAATTTTTCGCTTCGAGCCCTAATCATTCAAACAAAGGCCATTGTATCTATTATGGCAGCTTTGCCATAATAGATACAATGGCCTTTGTTTGGCGCTAGCTAGCTTGTAGCGCCTGGCGCTAGGCCATTGTATCTAAAGCTGCCATAATAGATACAATGGCCTTTATTTGAAAGATTAGGGCTCGAAGCGAAAAATTCACCTGGGAAGATTCGGACTATACCTTATAATACTACACAAGTACACACCACTTACAAGACTATGCAGTAGGTAGGTACGTAATGCAATAGGCCGCAGGTGTAGGCTACCTGCACGTACTGATAACTTACATACAAATAGGTACTTGGCCAGTAGCCACCTACCCATGCACAGTCGGCTAATGAAAATGTTGAGCATACTTAGAACTTTGTCATTCTTCGTTCATTCCATGGGCAATCGGTAAAAACCGTAAGTAGGTAAAATGCCTACTTAAGTGCTAAATATTTTCTTTCACACAATGTAATTTTAACAGAAGGTATAGGTAGGTACTGATACCTTCTTCTGTTAAGATAATGACCTATAAAATCTACTGACACTTACTACGGCTGAACAATGAATTAAATATAGGTACTTACGGGCATAGGTCAGAGTTCAGACAAATCGTCATAATTATGGCGTTTTTGTAGTCCAACTCAAAATA
Source organism: Eudemis profundana (assembly GCA_947034925.1). Lineage (NCBI taxonomy): Eukaryota > Metazoa > Arthropoda > Insecta > Lepidoptera > Tortricidae > Eudemis > Eudemis profundana. Next base: position 17,357,502 of record OX344808.1, on the reverse strand, counting down.
AGAATAACATTTAGCAATAATAACTAATTGGACCGAGTTAACTTCAGCATTTTCATTCAACCTTAACCGGAAAAGAGAGGAGGTTTTCAATTCAACACTTTAATTGTTTGCATTCCTATATCTGTTGTTGATAACCGAAAAGGTATACAGGCTTGTTTAAAGCCGGTGGTTAGCCTACATTACCTATAAATTTTCTGAAAATGGTTTTAGCGCGTACCTAAATGTACCTTTCATACCTACCGCAAACGAAACCATTGCGGCAGGTGCAACAAAATGAAAAGGTACAATCGCAAGCCTGGACGGGGAAACACATTTAATTCAAATAGAAAACGTTAAAAATGCAATCCGCAAGGTAGGTATAGGTAGATATACTTACTTACTCACACAACTGCGCATACAAATATTGCGAAATGTAGACAAAAAAATAATCGCAACTAACCACGAGAAATTTTGCCTTTCAAAGGGAAATAGCGAATGGCATGCCGCGTATCGAGGTCAAACACCGCTACACAGACCCTCTACGGTACCTATAGCACCAAGCAGGCGTGATTCAGTTAGGTTAGGTTCAATTTTGATAAAACAAGTGATTTAACTTACCCGCACCGCTCGCATTCTATCCCGTTAAGATTCGCCTCAACGGCAATGCTGTCACGACCTGTCGAATCCACTCACACAAACACAACTCGCTACGTAGTAAACGTCATAACCTACGTTTACACTGGTAATTACACCATTTAACAATGTTTTTCAACTTTGATAACAGTATATCACACGCGGGCCAACTATATCTCACACATTTCACGAGCACAGGTCCATGCGAGTCCTAGAACTATATAAAAAACCCTATTTCTAGGCAAACACAGCCTAATCACCACTCCTTTTCTCTCACGAATTTCTATGATAGCGAACAGCTGCCGTGCGTGGTCGACCAAAACAAAGACTGGTAGAGACATCTATGTGGCTCTAGCCAAAGAGCACGTGGTGAGAAGCAAAATATACGAAGATTACGAAGGCCTACTCAGGCACCGCGTGTTACACGTAAATCACAGATGGCGCAATTCTCAAACGTGAGTTCTGCATTGAAAAGATTGGATTTTATTACAAAACATTGCGAAATAAATGTTACGAAAATTATCTTGATTTCTATCAATGTATGCGAAAATATGTAATCAAAACATTTGATCCAAACAAATTTAAAATATATAAAATAACGATTACTGAGATCTAATTAACTTCGATTAACGTCTTTTTTATTTGTCATTTAATTACTGGGTAATTAAAATAAAAAAGCTCCGCCATGACAGTGATAATCACTGCCGTGACCAGGATTCGAACCTGGGTTACTACGGCCACAACGTAGGGTCCTAACCACTAGACGATCACGGCTATCGAAGCGAGTAAGAAACGCGTCGAAATTTAGTATCGCTTACAAACTTCGCACTCAATGTGGTTACAGATTGCGCAAACGAATAAAACATTATACGCAAGGTAAATTCGCGTCAATTAGACGGATTTTGATGTACATTGAAAATACTAATTACTTTGTATGAAAAAGAGACAATCTAAAGACTATATATTTTTAAAAAGTGGCTGAACACAAGTTTTAATATTTGAGGAGTAGAATCTACGGTTTAATTTTTTGCCTACCTACTACAGTATATATTACGGTATTTATACATAAACACTCACTCTATGCTGATCTATTATACGTTTAGGTGCACTGCGGAATATTTGCATCTCCTAAATAGAATTGCAAATAAGCAAATCTGTATCTCATACGGTCGAAGAAATCAAAAAGGTCTACATCTAGGTCTCTGCTATCATAACAATGCAATGAACAGAGCTGAAAATAGTGATAATGTACCTTTTAATAACGATACGATACGAGGAATAAGAGAAAACACATGTTCCCCGAGGTGGTATGTAGGTATTGCTTTATGTATAACACTTGAAGGTTGAAATTAGACCTTACCTTATAACCTCTACACTCCATATCAGCGCACTTCATTCCATTTACAACAGAACTGCTAAATTCATTCCATACTCTCCTGCAACGCTAACATCCTGGGAAGATTTTGACACTCCATTTAGTTGGACACTTTCTCCTCTCGTGCCCAAAATACCGCATTCCCAAATTCTTGATTTGTCAGATTCCCCGTATACCAGATTTCCAAAATACAGACAGTGGAACCTCGATAAGTTTAAACTCAAGGGGAACACAAAAAAAATCGTGCTTACGAGGTTTCGACTTACAGGAGAGGTCTTCCACTTACAGAGGTTTTTATAGCCCCAAGTTCAACTTATAGAAGTTAAGGCTTCTGTAGTTTTTGACTTCGAGATACAGAGGTAAAATAAATAAAAATTCGAGTTATCGAGGTAAAATTTCCCATGGACTAGATACGTATGACCTACCTGCCATAATTTTTGTTTGGGTTAGGGATAGAGAGGTAAGTACATATTCACAAACTTCGAGATACTTACTTACTTACTACGTTGGCTCAGTGACCCAAAAAGGATCTTGGCCTCAGACACAAGAACTCGCCACTCTTCCCTATTTGTGCCACCTCACGCCAGTTGGGTACTTTGAGGGTACTTAGGTCTTTCTGGACTTCATCACTCCAGCGGTATCTAGGCCGACCAACCGGGCGTTTTCCACACGGTCGCCCTATGCTCTCTTTACCGACCGCTCTTCTCCCATCCGTTCCAAGTGGCCGAGCCAACGCAATCTGGTGGCCTTAATTTCGCCCATTATGTTAGGCACCTTCACCAGCTCTTCCAGCTCCCTATTCCTTCTACGCCTCCACGTTCCAACTTCAAGATACAGAGGTAATAAAACAAAAGAACGTTTATTCCAAATATAGAGGTATGAGTTCATCTATTTCGAGTTATACGAGGTAAAAAATGTACTGAAACGTCTTCTAGGGAGCCATTGGTAACTTCGACTTATGGAGGTCTAATATTTCGAGTTATAGAGGTTTTGGGGCTTGAAGGGAAAGGAATGGGCTTTTATTTCGTGGTATAGAGGATTTCGTCTTATCGAGGTTCGACTGTAATACATTCTACATAATCATTAAGTTTCTTGAGAAATCTACGATGTAATAATCTAGTGTAACGGGAAAGTGGTAAGACAGGAATCTGATAAATCGAGAATATGGTATTTTGGGTATGAGCGACTTTCTCAACTGATCCCTTATATAAGATAGTTCTCCTTACCTCTACTCTCCATACTACCAGCGCTTCCGAACGTGACATCACATGTTACTTTGCACCAGTCTGGACGCGGCATGAAGAAAGTAGTTCGCACTTGACAGACATGTCGAAATTTCCCCTGTTCGAAATTTGGTAGGAGAATAGTAGTTCCACTGTAACCCCTGAATCGATTCTGCTCATCACTTTCATAAACTATATTTGCTAATAATTGATTGATTGATTGATTCAAACCACGAAGCGGAAGACGCAACGTACATATAGGTCGACCACTCACAAGATGCACTAACGATTTGGGTAGACTAAGTGAGTGACCAGCAATGTGAAATCGCGGAGCGGTATACGAGGAAAATATCCACCAACCAACCGTGCACAGGGCCGCGCCGCCCCTGTGTGCGAAGTGTGCAACGCACACAGGCGCCAAGGCGATAGGGGCGCTGGAATTCGAAACACGACGACAATAAAGAGGTTGCTTCATAGGTTTGCACACAGGCGCTGCCGGGGGTCGGCGCGGGCCTGACCGTGCATAGCCTCACTCAGCGCATTTTATAGATAGATAGATCTTTATTGTATTAATCATACATTGTCATTATCATCATTGTACATTTCAGGAAATATAGTTAAAATTAAGACCAAAGTACAATTCAAGTTTAAATGTATATTCGTGAATCGCTCCGATACCACGCACAGTCCCGATGGATATGTCGCAGCCAACTGGTTTAGTTAGCCATTTGGTTAACTGTCAAGCCTTTTTACTAAACTATGAGCTATGACCCACCAGCAGGTCGACGAAGCTATTTCTGCCCTGAGGGACTCAAGCTGACTAACAAACCTAACCTAAAATAAGGAGTGTTTTTAATGAAAAGGCTAGACAGCTAACCAAATAGCAAATTTTTTAAGCTAGTTGCTGGCGACAGATATTCAACCTAAACTAGCGACATTGCCCAAATCGATCAATGGCGTTGCTGTATTTGACCAATATTGCAACTTGCATGTGTAGACTTGTAAAATTGTAACTTGTAGTTTCGTGAATCGAGGCCCGTCTTCAGAACCCGGTGGAGACAAATAGCGTTCTCGAGATTTTTTGGGGAAGACATTCAGCAGTGAACAACTACGAATCGAAATGAGAATGATTCTAAGCTGCTATCTTTTATTTTGGCCCGAATTTCACATTACAAAGCACAAGTTCGCTTGGGTTGAATTGTCAACATATTTTTATACCTTGGAGTGTATATCAGCCCCGGATTTACGACTTTTCCGAGCCGGGCAGAAGTTTGATGGCACCCTCTCTTCTACGGCGCGGAGATATTATTTTTCAAAAATCAGGTTCAATCTATGCCCCAGTTTGCCTTCTCTGGCCCTCTTAGATCCGGGCCTGGTATATATAATGAAACAAAGAATCATTGCTATCGTTTATTGATTTAAAATACAAAACTTAGTGACATAAAGCTCTATCCTTTTATTGTTACAGTGCCCGCGAACTGACAATCCGATAGGAAATAAACATTAGCTTCTCGCTCGCACTCGACACCGCCACATCCACACCCGATAACTGTCACGGTACAAATAAATAGTATAGGTAGTATATTACATACTCAAGCAAACGTCTAGGGCCATCTCGAGTAAAATAAGTTAGAGCTATTCAAGTGTTGGTATATCCGTTTCCCAGTTAGCCATCCGTAACATGCTGCGGCAGATTCCCTCCCATTTCCTTTCCGAGGTAGAAATAAATATAACTCTTACAAGGAACAAAATAGTCTTATAAACATAAATCGTACTTACACTAGACAAGATTTACTATAATGTCAAATAGACGAACACATCAAGGAAAATAAAAAATAAAGCTTTTACATGATTGGAAACCTGCCTTAGAACCTGTTCTATTATCGAAATTATCATACTGTCATACCTATTTCACATACTCATTTCTATCAACCATATACCCCATGAAGCAGAAAAGTATTACGGTAAATATTACACTATTTGAAAGTTTCTTTACATAACAGCGAGATTAGAAATAGATTCAAATCTACAATGTAATAGAAAACCAACTACAAAATAGACAGAGCATTGGGAAGTGGTAAAATAATGTCAGAAAATACTTTAATGCTTCATGCCCGTGAACAAAACTGCACCATACAATCGTCACGTTAAAATAATCTTTCGAGAGGGAGTTATATAAAAATTCACAGCAACGTACGCAGTACGAAAAACCTGCATTCGATTGCAAATCTCGTTTTAGCGGCTTTATTTCGAACGTTCAGTCAATGATTTCATTTATTGAACTAAATAAAATTGAACTTAAAATTTCCTAAATCACGTTTTAGTTCATAATAAAGTCGCTAAACACGAGGCCCGCGCCGTGCGACTTCGCGCCTTGGACGGCTCCCGGCGGAGCGTAACTCTTTAACAAATTATCACTTTATGTACAAATTATGTTGAATATGCGATTACGGATTCATCAAAAATAAACCTTGTGTTGCATACGAATACGGCACGAAGTCGGACGCCCGCGGGCCCTTATCGTAAAAAGTTCCGGCACAATAAGGCAGTGATTCAGTGTACGCTATACAAAATATCTCCGTTACAAAGTTTCAACCAGTCTGTTGCAATGAGGTTAGTCTATTGTAGATTCAAATCCAAAAAGGTTGAACAAGTCGTAATTCAATTTATTAACTCCTATCTGAAATACCAAAAATTTTTATATATGATTCAACATTGTTCGTAACCTACAAGTACATTTTGTGTTTTATAGAATTACCTATCGCTACTCCTGTTTACACGTCGTCTGAATATTCCAATGGATCAAAAATAAATCAGCTTCGACACATTAGTCTGTACGTGTTACATCGTCGATACTTCAAGCACAATTTTAGATAGGAAAAGACATTTATACAACAACTTTCAAATGCGAGGGCATCGGTTACTCCTGCGTCTCGGGCCCAGCTCCGCGGGACTTCGTACAGTAGCATCGATAGTGTTACAAATCAATAAATACATTTCAGATTAACTATTTCAGCATTGCTTACAAAAAAAAAGTCTTGGCCCTTTTTATTTCAGTCATCAGTTGCCGACACTTTAAAAATATAAAGCTTGCGATAATTAAAATCGAATGAAAGCCTAACTAGCATAGATCGTAACTAAACTATAGATTAACCAGTTTAAGTCGCAGTCTGTAATCCATTAGTCGGTTTCCTAAATTTTATATACAATATTTATTTTCTACCATATTGCGTCCTTGATATGCATTGCGTAACAATAAAAAAACCTAGCTTTCATGCCGTCGATGTATCACGATCGGCCGGCGAGAGGATCGCGCCCGGCCGTCCTGAACATTCCCTAAGTACCGTCGAGAAGCAATTACAAATAATACATGTTACAAAGTAACAAGTCACAATTATATTTTCTTTACAGTCTTATCGCATTAAATAAAAATATAGAATTATAAATATGGATTCAGTCCAGAGCGGGTTAGAGGCCGGGCGGGCCTCCCATTAGTTTACCTTCGCTTAGACTAACACCACGCGCGTTCACTCACGGTCCGCGCCGCGCACAACCATTCCACTCCCACTCCGACAGTTCGTAGAGCGTCACAATCCGGCGAATTAAACTAGTACGCTTAGTGTACAAAATCACTTAGTGTTATTGTTTAGCTATACAGGTCGCGTCCGGGAAAACTAGGAGAACGACGGTTTACACGTCACGTTTGCGAGTACTAGGCTAGCAACGTCCGCTAGCGGCTGGCGACTACGGCGAGTTCCACTCGGTCCCTCGCATCTGCGAGTACTAGGCTAGCAACGTCCAGTGTTCTCCGCTAGCGGCTGGCAACTACGGCGAGTAAGGTAACAGTGTCCACTCGGTCTCTCGCGTCTGCGAGTACTAGGCTAGCAACGTCCAGTGTTCTCCGCTAGCGGCTATGGCGAGTTCCAGGGTAACTGTGTCCACTCGGTCCCTCGCGTCTGCGAGTACTAGGCTAGCAACGTCCAGTGTTCTCCGCTAGCGGCTATGGCGAGTTCCAGGGTAACTGTGTCCACTCGGTCCCTCGCGTCTGCGAGTACTAGGCTAGCAACGTCCAGTGTTCTCCGCTAGCGGCTGGCGGCGTATCTCGCGTCCGTGGGTGCCAGATACCAGCAGCGTCCACTCGGAAACCCCGCTAGCGACATACATCGTGTAACAGGCCAGCAGCGTTAGTGGCACCCTCGCTAGCTGCCGACGGTGAATCCGGTCCGACACTCGCCAGCAACGTCCACACGGTCACAGTATAAGCAGTATTTTCTTCCGACAAAAGGTACATCAGGAGCGCGCATGTGTGCGCGCCGTGTTCGGACGCACCACAGGCGAGCATCTGCCCATGCGCGCCCATGCCACAGTATGGAGTGCACTCAGACCGCGCGATCTGTGTAAATACGTGTCGCGTGCTTCTACGGCCGAAGTCGTACTACTTGGTTGTCTTTGTACTTTCACACGATGGTCGCCTCGTGTCCGTGCCTCGGGCACTTGCCCGCTAGTGGTCGGCTCGGGCGGCAGCGTCCAGTAGCCGCCAGTGTATAGCAACGTCCACACGGCGGTCGCCGCGCCCCGTATCCGCTCTTGCCTCGGGCACTTATAGGCTAGTGGCCGGCTCGGGTAGCGTCCAGTAGCCGCTAGTGTATAGCAACGTCCAAACGGTGTTCGCCGCGCCCCATGTCCGCTCTTGCCTCGGGCACTTGTCGGCTAGTGGCAGGCTCGGGCGTCGGTCGGCGCTAGTGTATGGGCGCGCCTTGTGTCCGCTCCTGCCTCGGGCACTTGTCGGCTAGTGGCCGGCTCGGGCAGCCCCCAGTAGCGCCGCTAGTCACGTCCACACTCTTGCCCCGGGCACTTGTCGGCTAGTGGCAGGCTCGGGCGTCGATTGGCGCTAGTGTAAGGCGACGGGGCTGTGCACTCCTGCCTCGGGCACTTGTCGGCTAGTGGCCGGCTCGGGCAGCGTCCAGTAGCGCTGCTAGTCACGTCTACACTCTTGCCTCGGGCACTTGTCGGCTAGTGGCAGACTCGGGCGTCGGTCGGCGCTAGTGTATGGTGACGGGGCTGTGCACTCCTGCCTCGGGAGTTGTCGGCTAGTGGCCGGCTCGGGCAGCGTCCAGTAGCGCCGCTAGTCACGTCCACACTGTCGCCCCGGGCACTGGTGGGCTAGTGGCAGGCTCGGGCGTCGGTCGGCGCTAGTGTATGGTGACGGGGCTGTGCACTCCTGCCTCGGGACTTGTCGGCTAGTGGCCGGCTCGGGCAGCGTCCAGTAGCGCCGCTAGTCACGTCCACACTGTCGCCCCGGGCACTGGTGGGCTAGTGGCAGGCTCGGGCGTCGGTCGGCGCTAGTGTATGGTGACGGGGCTGTGCACTCCTGCCTCGGGACTTGTCGGCTAGTGGCCGGCTCGGGCAGCGTCCAGTAGCGCCGCTAGTCACGTCCACACTGTCGCCCCGGGCACTGGTGGGCTAGTGGCAGGCTCGGGCGTCGGTCGGCGCTAGTGTATGGTGACGGGGCTGTGCACTCCTGCCTCGGGAGTTGTCGGCTAGTGGCCGGCTCGGGCAGCGTCCAGTAGCGCCGCTAGTCACGTCCACACTGTCGCCCCGGGCACTCGTGGGCTAGTGGCGGGCTCGGGCGTCGGTCGGCGCTAGTGTATGGCGACGGGGCTGTGCGCGCGACAGACGGGCAGCAGGTCGTCGTCGCGCCTCTCCACGTCCATGCGCTCGGCGCCGCCCCACACGCGGGCGCCGCCCACTGCGCACAATACATTCACGTTATGCCTATTGGACATTTACAAACGACACGTATTAGTTATATTGTCATAGGGATGACGACTGGGTTGAAACTATATAATTCTATTTAGTCCGTCAGTTGGATTATGGAAAAATATCAAAATATTCAAAATCGACCAAGTTATAGTTATAGATCATCAAACTTCTGGAGTGGGGGCTTGTGACGTCACTTCTAGGTGAGAATTGTACCAAGGAGTGACGTCACTCGAAACTTCTAAGCACTCTATCTTTGTCAATTTTTGTTTGTCAAACAAAAAAAAATAGGTGTAAAATATTTTTTAATAATCTAACTGACGGACTAAACAGTTTTTTTAGTCTTCCAGCCCATTGTATAAGATCCCGTAAATTACTTACAAGGAAAGGTACCCAACTGTCAGGCTCCGATTTGATTTATTTTGATATATGTTAGAGAGTAGTCTAAAATGACAGGCACGTATTTTTTCTAGCTGCCCAATCTCAACCTATTGGGACAAACTGACCTCTAAAGTACTGAAAAGGGACTAAACCCTCCAACTTCTACGGAAAAAAAAATTAAGCAAGTTGTTAGTTAATTACTGGTTTAATATTATGTTTGAGAACATGAAAAAATAATAAGCACGTGTTTCGTTATATAAAAAATACTTGTCAGTTATTTTAGACGACTCTCTAACATATATCAAAATAAACCAAATCGGAGCCGGACAGTTGGGCAACTTTCCTTGTTAGATGAAAATTAGGGAGTACTTCTCATTTGTTCTTAGAGCGATATTTTTTTGCGAAAATTTGATCTTTATTAATCTTTCAAGGTATTCTGGAACGAGTGGGAAGTACCCGTTCGATATAGGACCTTGGATAAATACTGCGTGGTCTAAATACGCGACATGAGCCGTTCGATCCATTTCAATAATCGAATAATATGAACAGGCATCGGAAATTTGGATGCTTTTATACGCAACGTTGGCAAAATCCCAAAAAAAGTTAAGAGTGATGGAATCACCTTAAAATTTTGATTTTAATAATGTAAGTTCCCGGATTCCGCGATTATACAAAACGTCATAGTAATGTAATATCTCGCGAATATATAATGTGGCTATTTTTAAGCGACTTCAAAAAACGAGTACATGAAAAATAACGGCAAGTATTCATCTAAATACTTAAATAGGTAGTATTTGTTAATGTTAGCATAATGAGTTAATTTAGAAATCCAGGGAAATTTAATAATAAAATTAAATAGTGTCCGCCTCCATGCAACACAACACCGAAGCTGACGGCAAAGTTTAGGTATATAAATGAGCATCCGAATTTCCGATGCCTGAATATGAATGAAATTTGTTAATGAGTGAATGAGAAGTTCCAAGTTCATCTTCCATTTCTCAAACTGAATAGAACGGCTAGTCCTAAACTTGTCAGTTATAGGTTTGTATCGAATAAAATGTAAAGCACAATTTTGATCAACCAATTATTTTGAGGTAAGTCTTTAGTAGTATCTAGTTGGAACAAAAACGTGCATTTATCTAAATTGTTACTTCAAATTCTAAAACTTCCTCCACTTTGACAGCGCAGCAATAATATTGTTTCTGGAATATAAGAAACTGGAGACACTTTTCTACAAATTTAAATGTGGAGTGAAATTTTGCATATTTCTTAATATAAAACATACCACAATACGAATTCAACTTCATTTCAAAGTCACGAGAAGCGTTTCCAGCTACTAAATGTTCTAAACATGGTGTCTATCATTCTCTGATTGTAGAATTTCGCTTTAGCTATTCTAAAAACGTGACACTTTCGCTGACAGCATAAAAAGTGTTAATTTTCGAGTCTAATTATGGTTTTCACTTAATTTTGTGCCTATCAACGAAAATTAAGCAAAAATTCCGTGTGCAACAGAAAATAAGGTTGCGAAGTTAAATTTGAAATCACGTCCATAACCATTTATGTTCACGTTTGAAAGAGAAGAGAAAGGGCATGGATATTACGATTTCAAGCTCAACCTCAAAGTTAAACTTTAACCATAAGGGTTACTTAATATAAATAAATGAACCAGCAATTGTGAATTCGACTATGGCATACAAATTAAAAACTAAAGGAATTCAAATACAAGTCGCAACGTACAAACCGTTCCTAGACAACATAAACTAACAATGTCAACAGTGTGTACACTAAGACTTGTACTTTTAACACGCAACATAAAAAATGTTAGGGAGAATCAATTCTGCTAGCTACAAAGCAGAGTTAATTCTTAAGCTGCGGTCACATAGCCACAGGGGACGCAGCGACAAACTGACTTTTGAATATTCAAAAAAAAATCTGTATCTACACCTCGTTTTTTTAGCACAAGGAAGAAGTCCAAGAGGACCGAGTGGGGTGTCCTATAATCAACTATAGGGTATTTTTCCAATAATGATTAAGAAAGCATATAATTATGTCTTTTCGAGCAACATTTAGTCTGTATGTCACAAACGGAAATCTCATCTCATATACAATAAAGGTTACAGTAAAAGTTGTTAATTTAGCAACAAGAATACCTGCAGATTGGAATTGTTTTTGTTAATCCTAAAAACGAGGTTTAAATCGGTTTCTTTGAAGTTTCAAGTGTTCAGTCCCGTTTGCATGTGACAGTAGCTATATGAAGCCATGCATACGATCATGCGTCGACGCGGTCGACACGGGGAGGTTAAGTTAAGTCAGACCTGGCTCTTTAGGCCCATTGGGCGGCTAGTGGTGCGAGGGGCCGCCGGCCCGCTCTAGTCATCGCGGGTCCGAGCTATCTGCCACCGGAACATTCACATTATTACGTAACATACAATATAGATGGATTATCGAGAGCAGGCGGTTGAATATAGTGGTGCACAGGAGCATGTTCAGGGTGTTTGGATATTGAATACATTCCTTTTAAGGGGTACAACTCATTTACAACAAAAAAAGTCATATAGTACTCTGTCCGAAAATTATTAGTTTCTGAGATATTGTCGAATTCAGTTTGCAGAATTTCATTGAAAAAAATTGAATTTCAGTTATTTTGTGATTTTTTTGGTATTTCCCAAAATTTAAGATGTCAACTATTTTATTTCATGACTAATCATAAAGAACTGCAAAATTTTATGTAAATTAATAAATTTCGCATAAAAAACTCGAATAATTTATCACTCCATAGCGAGACGGTGATTAAATAAAAAAAATGTAGGACACCCAGCGTATAAATTACTAAAAAAACATCCTTGATTAATTAGCTTTCTAATGAGGCTACAAACTTTTCAAAAAGTCATTAAAATAAATACATATTATTTTCAAAGAAATTCGGCAAATTTTGGATATAGAACTATCCTATAACGCTAATATCTCAGAAACTAATAATTTTCGGACAGGGTACTATATATTTTTTTTTTGTTGCAAATGAGTTGTACTATAACCCCTTAAAAGGAATTTATTCAATATCCAAACACCCAGTATACTTTTTTTTTATATGCTGCGCAGCTGAGCGTGAAACATGTAACGGCCAATGGGAACGCGCATCTGTAACGCAGCGCATGTAGGCACGATCCTATTGGCTGTTGAAACTGGCCGAAGCATTGGCCGACGCACATGGGGCATGTGGCGTCCGTCTTGGTCCAGTCGAGCTGTACTCGAACTGTTATTTAGAAACGTTGTTTAAATTTTTTACAATTGTCACTTTTATATTTCATAAGTATTTTATATTAATGTACGAAAATTAAAGAAAGCTAGAAAGGAAAGAGCACGAACGATATTTGTAAAACAGAATACTGTTTTATTACTTTCAGTAATTTTGACAATGAGCCTAATTTGTAAATCGTGCGATGTTAATGTTTTCTCAAACGACATCACCACTACACTCAAATACCGCCTGGTCTCGCCGATTCACCTATAAAAGGGCAGCAATCCAATGGAAACTTCGCTTATAATATGAAGGGATTTTTGTTATAGGAAATGTTTCCTGATTTCCTTATTTTATTCAAAACACTAAGCGAACCACGAGTTGATTCTGTTAACAAGGCAAGGCCAACACCTGGGTTTTGGAAATAAGTTACAAAATTGGAAAAAGCGGTTCCATCTGTCAGTTCTCTTATTAAACTAACAAAATATAATTTTCTAGTAAATATCAGATGGAACACTGAAGTTAGTTTATGAGATGATGAAAGCATTTGATGTGTTAGCAGAACACGACACAAGCTTGAGATGATGATGTTAGGCTTAAAATGTACCTACTTATAAACATACAGTATTGAAAGACATATTTTCACCTTTAGAAAAGACAACATAGAAGTATTAACACGGACCTACATAACGATACTATTTGCAATAATACTCCAATAATGAGCAGTGGAATCCTAAGGTTATATTCTACGGTTATTAATTAAAGACGAGTAATCAGTAGCGTGAACCAATAGCTATACTAGATAACCCACAGGTGAAGATATTTGTAAACAAACTCTGGGTAAAACCCCTTTGATTCTAGTTAGGTTTGCTGAAGTCTAGCGTAACTTTAGCAATTCACGTCACAAACATTTAAACATAGCATCTCTTTCTGCCAGTTTGACCAGAATATGTTATGATTTGTGTCAGTCAGGACCGAAGAACTAAAAGGAATGAAATCCCACCTCGGACCGATAAGAACTAGTTTCTTTTAAGCGCTCTTAATCGGTCTTCGGTCCTTTAGTTCAGCAGTCGATACGTCGGTACAAATCGGTTGGGAGTGAATGATTGAATGAGTCAAAATCAAATATTAAATAGCTTTTCTTTCCTTCAGATCTCGAGATTTGCTCCTGAACTAAAGGAACTCAAAGATCGAATTAGTTCCTTTGACCGATTGACCGAGATCGGAGCGCTCTTTTCAAAGAACGAGCGAGCACAAATAGTGTTAGATTAAAGCGAATAGTATCGTCCAGTAGGTCCGCCCCTTCCCATTAAAACAGTCAACTAACCGTGCTGGTGATGCGACTGTGCCTGCTGTGTGTTCGTCGATTCGTCCGCTGTCCGCTTGAAGAAGTTGTGTTGGAGCGCGTAATACGGCGTGACTCGCTGCTTGGGGTCGTATTCTAGCATACGGAGAATTAGGTCCTGGAAATGTTGTATTTAGTAATTAGCTGAGTATCTAACAGCGTTGCTAGATTTTTTTTTCCAAGTCAGGATTTTGAAACTTTTTGAGTGAAATAAGCGGGATTCTTTCCTCGAAAGGGGGACATAGTAAAAAACGTATATAATCAGAAGTTTTCGAGTGAAAGAGAAAGAGAAGATGTCGCGGTCGCACGCACCGATTGCGTGACGCACCACTCTCCCGCGCTGGTATCTAAGATCCTGCTGTGCTAAGGTAATAAACAATTTGGAAAAACCTACATTCTAGACTTTTGCTTACGTCAGCAGAATAGGTTTACGACTGGGAGTTTCCGACACGTTTCGCGTGGTTTTGATGACACATGCACATTACCTAGGATTAGGTAACTATAAAGGTACCCAAATCGCCGGTTAGAAGGCAAGTGCAAAAAATATAATAGAGATGTCATTCGTCACCCCTTTTGAACTGTTGAGTGCAGAACAATACACACTCGTATAAAGCTCAAATTTGGATATGGCATTACGATGATGCGGCTTCAAAGTCAGTTTAAACACCTTTATGCCACACCTGGCCAATGTTCTAGCCAAGTGTAGACATAAAATGATGTACACAACACGGGAGGTAATAAAGAAAGTCCTCGATCGCATATTTACGTCCCTCGCTTGCAGCTCGGGCCGCAAACATCTGCGATCTCGGCCTTTCTTTGTATTACCACCCTAGTTGAGTAATGTACTTATTGTATTTGACATTGGGCGTTACCTTAAACTTAAGATAGTCGGAGACAGAATGGCCGGGCTCGCCGCGCCGCCGCGCCGCGGGCCCGCCGCCCTCCACGCCGAGGATGTCGTGCAGCCGCCGCGTGCCCGCCGACCGGTACTTCCTGTAACCACTGCGGCCGTTAATGACGCCCTAACATACAGGGTGAACATATATAGGTACAAGAGAAGAATGTGGAGTAATTTACCCGCATTAAAAATTAAAAAATAAACATCATGTTTCTTTCATATAGTATACAGGGTGAAATTTTATTGATCGTCCAAATTTTTCTTAGGCATTAGGTATCAGCAGCGTCCTGGCAGCATCGGACGTCCACCAATAAGATGGACAGATGCTCTGGTTAAGGCGGCTGGCTCACGGTGGATGCAGGTTGCTTCCAACAGAACTAATTGGAAATCTATGGGAGAGGCCCATGTCCAGCAGTGGACGTAATATGGCTGAAATGATGATGATAATGATAATTAGGTATCATAAAAGATGCCATTTCTGAAGAAAAAAATGTAGGTAAAATTTTCACCATAAAATATGCTGTCCGAAAAAATAATTAGTAACCTGAGGATTACGCGTATCGTCGCGTAAGTTGTCTCGGCGACTCAACGCGGGAGCGGGGCAGGGGTCGCGGGGACCGTTACCGTCTCCCGCGCAGTGCGCTACCGCAGTATCCATAAACGTATGTTTTTTTAGGATATCTTTCAGCTGCTGTTTCTCAATATTTTAGTACTGAAAGATACTGACTAAAAAACACGTACTTTCTATTTTTCGCTAAAGAATCTACTGTCAAAATTTGGACGGTGAAAAAAATTTCACCCTGTGTAACAACTAGTCCTGTGTCAAGTAGCGTCCTGGTTCGATCCCAGGCGCTTTGGCCCCCACCTAGTCCGACCCTCTCAAGATGAACCGGGACTAGCGAATGGTTCGATCCCAGGCGCCCCAGGCCCCCACCTAGTCCGATCCCAAGGTGGTCCGGCCAGCGACCTGGTTCGACCCCATGGAACGCCACGGAACCGGTTCAGAAGATACAGTGGAATATCTCCGAACCTTCTGAACCGAACCTATACATTTTCAAATTTAATAATTCTGTTACGCCGTTATATAAATCGGACTGCCATATCGTGTAATGTCACCTCACTATGCATACGTCAGTTTGACAGGTATTGTGCGAACCCAGTTTCTGTCAGGTTAACTTCACTTCGCTTATGTTATGTGTCTGGTAACTCGACAACGCGGTGTTGTTTTTTTGTGAGTTTTGTGCATCAGACAGCAAGTAGAACGATTTTGTGCAATTTGAAGTGTGAGAACTGTATTCGCGACGCGAATCCACATATTGTCGGACTTGGCCTGCGCAGTTTTGTTTCGCCGCGGGGCGACGCCGGGCCACCTTTGCATCAGCGTACTGCTGAGAACTTGACGAGACTCTTAACGGATTGACTGACCTGACTGTGACTTTAACTTGACGGACAGAAGCCTGCATCAGCGGTCGAATAGGTGAGTAAAATTAGTCATAGTACGGGAATAGTGTCAGAGTTTTCGTGCACCCTGGATCGGGGTCAAATTTTGTCTTGGACAACCGGGTCCGGCAAAAAACAAATTCTATAGGCCTCAGCTACCCTTATTATACCAAAATTAAGGACGATCAAATAAACGGAACTCGATGTTGCATACAAACATAGAACCCCAATGTGTCACTCCGTTCATTCGGTCAAATATTCATCATTGTAACTTGGTTCTTCAACGAATATCATAAGTATCATAAGTCATATTGTCATAATTGCACACCACAGGGCATTTTACACATGAGTATACATTTTGCATGGATAGGAGTTCAATTCATCCTTACACTACGTCTGTTTTATGTGAATATTGAAGAGGTCGGGATAAAAACTTACCTTCCGTCTTTCCCGTTGACTTTCTTCAAAACATAACCACCGCCTTCTGACGCTGGTAGTTTGTCGAAGAATTTTCTGGTTTTGTGAGCCTGAAACAGCAATTTTTACAATTTAAGATAATCAAAACAGCTAGTTTAGTTCCGTTTTAAATAGAACTCGTTCCTATTTTAGCCTAAGGAATTCGACTTGCTCCAGTCGTATTTCCTGACACATATAACTTAGGAGATTCAAGGCAAGAGTGAACAGGCTGTTATTCTATTAGTGTACTACACTGCATCCTTGGCCTGGTAATCGCTTATCTTCAGGTACTACTGATGTCAATCGCTGGTCAATTATTGAATACATAAATGCTTTATTTAAAAACATTCAGTACTGGATGATTTGTTGAATGAAACAATGATGGTTAAAGTTTGTCCAATTTATTTCACCATCATCATTTCAACCCGAAGACGTCCAGTCGTCCATTGCTGAACATGTCCCAAAGACTTCTACAACAAACGATTCAAAGACTTCCAATTTGCAAACTTCTTTCATAATGATTAATGCGCCAATTTACCTGATCTAACAGATGATCTGGTGGCATGCCCAGCACTTCGACGATCTTGTTCATCTGGTCGATCTCGTTGGCGCCACTGAATAGGGGCTCTCCCGTATGCATTTCCACCAGTATACAGCCGAGCGACCACATGTCTATCGCCAGGTCGTAGGGAATGCCCAGTAGGACCTCCGGTGATCGGTAGAACCGTGACTGGATGTATTGGTATATCTAGAATGTTACAAAGAGATTCATTATTAACGCTAGCTATATAATTCATACCGAATTTTAGAAGTCTTAGTCCCTTTTACAGGTGTAATTTTTTTCTACATTTCGCAGCAGAGATGCACGTACTCCTTGATTATACACGGGGTGCTATTTGTATAGAAACTTTTATCCTACATAAACCCTCATTAAGAAACAGTTGACACACAGTACCTATTGTAGACTGTAGTCGTGCGATGGTAGCAAGGAGGTCAAATCATATATCAGAAGATTTCGTTATCTTAAGAAATTAATGGGTGGTATCATGGCACAGATACTAATACATTTTTCTATACGCGTGAAACATCAATCTTAAGTCAAAGATGGCACCAAAACCAACAGTGACATTAACTTTTGAAAAGGAGTCCAGGTTTCTATTTTTCCAATAATCACTAATAAACAACGTAGTAAACACATCAATCTATTGCGTCGCACATTACTAAATAACCTCTTTCGGAACGCAGTGCAAGGAATATCAAAACATTCACTCGAGACGTAGTGCGCGATAACCTCAAGAGTACCGAATCACACGGCCCCTGTATGATTTATCTTTGCAATTAGAATTTACTAGGAATAGTCTATAAATCGGGACGCGGTATTAGAGATGCGCTCATTCCGTGCGCAACCAAATACAATGCAAACTGGGCTTTAGCATAAGGCAATAAGAGTTAGAAGTCACTGTGGACTATGTGACAGGTGTGAGTGTGAATAGTGGGCTACGGAGGCAAGAAGTCAATTTCGGATATTGAGGTTTTAATTTCAGGTGCTTAAAATAGATTGGATTTGTTAAAAGATTTCCAGTTTGGGTCCAATTTTAGGATGGATCGAGCTATTTTAGTTTCAATAAATTACAATGAACTTATCCATACACTTACCCTTTGGCCTAGTTGACATGAACTTCCGAAGTCCACTATCTTAATGGCTGACCTTTTCGGGTTGCATAATAGTATATTTTCGGGCTTAAGATCACAGTGAATTATATTTAGTTCTGAAAAATAAAACAAGGCATCATTAGTATTTAAAGTGTAAACAAACTTGGAAAGAAAGATTTTATCAACACACATGACAGGCGCGCACCCTGTGCCCTTTAAAATTAGTTATATTCAAGGACTTTAAAATAAATAGCCGGACTTAGCCTCGCTGACATACAACTGAAGCATCTCTAGTCCGCCGGTTTCTTTAACGCTAGTTGGCCAGGTCAATGTGAGCGTGCTGCGGGTAGTAGGGAAAAAACTTGCGTGCGGCTCGTAAGTACAAAGTAACCAGCCGGGAATACTTCAGTTGTTTGTTGGCGAGTCTCTGTCCGGCTATTTATTTTAAGGTCCTTGGTTATATGTTAAATAGTGTTGGCCAAAATATACAATGCGAGGGAAAGTCCAGAAAATGAATCCCCAAAAGCAGCAATTATGACAGCACAAGGGCATAAAGGAAAATGGAGCCGCTACTTCGCTAGTCGCGCGACAGAACATGACCCGCCATTTTCACACTACATTGAATGGAAACTGGATTGTTAGTGTTTGTCACAGTTGTGCTAGAGGTACAGAGGAATCTCCAAGGGCAGTAAATGATGATGAACTTACCAGGTTGACTAAGGAAGAGTAGCGCTGTGCAGAGCTGCTGCGCAAATTTCCGCGTTAGGTTGAGCGAGACGCCGCGAAAGTTGGTGTTCCGCAGCAAATCGTACAGATTGTACGATAGCAACTCGAACACTAGGCACAGGTGGTTCCGCCACATGAAGTGACGTTTCAGTTTCACTGGAAATGACAATTACATATCCGTTAGTTCAAATGTCAACAAGAAAGATTAAGCGCATACAGTCGATCGAGGGATACGTCTAGACAGGGCCATCAGGCGGGAGCAAGAGGATGTGACGCAGGTGGAGCAAGTTCCAGTTACATACAACTTCGTAACTCGGGACATAACTTTCGGGACTTGAATGACAGGCTTACTGTCATAGGCAGTTTTTTCTATTCACTGTATGTTTTTAAAACATGGGAAAAACAAAAAGTCTCGAACGAAATTCGGAAGTCGCTAACCCCGTCTCCACCGCCTACGTTCAGGGTCTGGTTTCCAAATTAGTATAAATTGGATTTGAACAGTATATGCTAACATTCTATAGCAACTGTTAACAAATTTCCATGTAATAAGAGTGCCTTTTTTCAACTTACCTATATAATACTTATTTTCAGCATCAGCTCTGTTCATCATTTCTAGTAACTTGACTTCTATTTGTGCCTGATTTAGGAAGGGTTTCTTATTCTTAATTATTTTAATCGCTACTTGACACTGCTCCTCATGATCATACGCTTTCACAACCTGAAACAGAAAACAAAATGTTATGTTAATAATGTGAATCTTAATCGAATTCTCATTGAGTTCATGTGCTACCGATCGAGGAATTTCTTGCCCTGTCTGATAATGGTTTTAATATATGAACATTTAGGAATAGGAATACAATACAAGAAGGATTAACAATGTAAATACTCGAAAAATGTCGAAGATATGCCTCTCTTTGGGCAAGGAGATCCAAAACCAATTGAGAAATTACTAATGTATGTTGTGGTTCTAACTCTTGTACTAGTCTTTATATAACAAGAAAAACTAACAAGGAAAGGTACCCAACTGTCCGGCTCCGATTTGATTTTCATATATGTTAGAGAGTAGTCTAAAATAACACACACGTATTTTTATTTAGCTGCCCAATCACAACCTATTGGGACAAACCGACCTCCGAAGTACAGAAAAGTGACTAAACCATCCAACTTCTACAGAAAAAAAATTAAGCAAGTTGTTAGTTAATTACTGGTTTGATATTATGTTTGAGAACATGAAAAAATAATAAGCACGTGTTTACATATATAGGCTCAAAGTCATATTTTCCTTAAAAAAAAACATCCTCAAAGGGTTAAAACTTTGCAGGGTGTTAACTTACACGTAACAAATAGAACAACACATTGACCATTTCACATTCACAAATATACATTTTGCATTGAAATAGTGTAATGACGTGACGCACAACATTGATAAGTTTAGCAGAATACCATGTCAACGCAAGGTTGCTTATTTGTCAATTAGTAAACAAACCAAATAATGTCAAATCAGATTTTTGTATTTTTTATGTTTTAAATGAAGTAAATAATGATAATGTGATTCTAAATACCTACTTTAGATGTGAAAGGAAACACCATCTCTTTGTACGTTTGACGTGTTAGATCTCCTTTTGCAGCGAATTACGGAACAATTCGGTATATTCACGGAGATCTCTTCAGGTGAGTTACTAGATTTAGTCTGACAACTAATCCAATTGCAACTAGTTTTATAGCATTTCTTTTTTCTTGGCAGAGGGGAAATACCAAGTAAGGCCACTCTCTACGAAGTCCGCGTTGCTCTAAGTCTAAAAATAATATCCTGTCCAATAGATTTCTTCCCCATGTGTGCCCTCCCCCGTACCAAACCTTTTACCGGACGCGGAGCTTCTTTCCAAATATAACTAGACTTAATTAAGACTTACTAAGTTTAGTCTTACCTGTCCAAAAGAGCCTTTCCCTATGGGTGAAGAGATCTCGTACCGGTCGAGGAACTTCTCGCCCTGTTTGATGATGTAGTCGTGGTTGTCGTCGTCGTACCCATCGTTGTACAACTTTCGCTCCTTCTTGTGCGAGCCATCCTCGCCCAGGTACTGTTGCGCTCTCCGCTTCTTCTTCGCGTAGTATACCTAGAACAATGGAAAATACCTGGAGTAAGTATGAGGTTCAATTGGATGTGATGCTGATGATACTTATAAAATATTCAAAAACTGATGTACTTGTGCTATGCTAAATCGATAATCGAGTCAAAATATTTTTTCACTTTAACTGGACTACATGCAGCGTTTTGAAACCAGTCTTTTGAGTTCAAAATAAGAAAGAAGGAATTTTGTATTATGAATGCGATCGAAACATTCACATGAATAAACAAAACATCAACGCACACAACTAAACAGGTAGTAACCATAATCATAATCTACTGAAGTCGGTAAAGTACGTAACTACAAAGAAATAAACGTACATCAGTGAGATTAAAGCGCGGTTTTTCATTTTTTACCGACATATCATCACACTTTAAACGTACAGGACATACTGTATAATTAGAACAGTTGATTATGTACCGGCCCCAAGTAAACCACTAGATAGCATCTACGGTACGATCGTAAACGTAAAAACCATTGTTAGCTCGTAATCTGAGCAGTTTTGGAATCGTCCAAGCTTTTAAGAAAAAAGGGAGACAAAAGGAACGTCGGAAAAAGCTCCGTTGACAGTGCCGCTAACCTGTATAAAGAGGTTTTTAAATGAACAATGACCGATAAGTAATTAAGAATCAGCTAATTTTCAGGAGTATATTTGTTGTTTCCCCAGTTAGTATCGAGTTATCCGGTCGCCGAGAATCACACTCGAAGAAATCAAAGCATTATTAGATGTCTCTGTGATTTATGTGTATGTTATTTGTTGTGACAGTTGTTTATTTATGACAAGATTTTTCTTGGTTTCGTCAAACGTCTATCGACGGAGAGCTTTAGGTTGTTTAACAAATGAAGGAGTAGTCAAATGAGACGTATACAGATGGGATTATACGAGTAGTAGCAAATATTATTACTCTTAAAAAAATATTTTTTTTCACCATTTGGTCCTGTAGCGGTCTACAACGTACTCCATTACAATAAAAAGTCATCGTATGCGTTATAGGAAATGACGGAGTAGCCGAGAGCGGGTATTCGGCTGACGGACGTTGACCCAAATACGCGTTTGACATTGATCGACGACGCGTCGCGATATGCTTATATAATGATCCTACATTCGTACCAAACGCATGAATTTAGGTCTATGAAGTTCATTGCTACAGATACATTTATCCGCTGCGATTAAATAGTTTATTTTGTACGTTGAACCTTAGGTAGGTACCATACGTACCTATATCTATGCTATAACTTTTTTTGTAAAGAAACCATTCTTTAAATAAAGATGAGGGAAAATTTATAAATAAACCTAAACTCCAGGAATAGTTATATATGTAAAAGCTTTGTCGCGTGAAAGCTTTTAAACTTGACAATTTGTTACGTCATATGAGCATGACGTTCCGTCGCGTCACATGACCTATAATATCTGGCAGTCACAATCAGCCATTACGTAACATAGCAATAATTTATTGGCAATTGCATAGCATTCACAACGTGGCGGTGCGGAAGTGTCGCATATCGACGCGGCCAAACGATAACCCAAATTGCTGACTGCGACCTACATATTACAGTGAATTTTACAGGCGGGCGAGCGGCTTCGGTACATAGCTGACTCCTCACCGCTCCGGCTGGCGCGTCTGTTTGTGTGCCGGTGCTAAGCCACTCGCGCGGACATGCAACGCGACAGATATTCTATTCGGGTAACGTTATACGGTGTGAAAAGTATGGTGACTTCTTTGGCTTCTTTGACATTCGGTCGCGGCGTGTAGAGTTCCACGAAACACTTTCGGAAGAGATATAATTTCGGCGTTGTCGAAGCGTAGGGAGGGGTGTTTAGCGAGGTGTGAGCGGGGTGCGGAGGGATCATCTATCATATTTGAGAATCGTCGCCGGAGTCGGAGACAAATCATCGCGGTCGCGGGTGGTGAGTGGTGAGTCAGGCCAGTGACCGCGGCACGTGGCCGCGAGATGAGCGCGTCGGGCCGGGGAGAGACGGCGCGCGGCGGCTGTCATTGATTTTCCCCGTTTTCCCCCTACCCCGAGCCTGTTCCCCTCCCCTTCGCGTCTCACCCACTTCCAGCGCCCGATAACGAGGTTAACGGGCGACGTGAGCGTCTCCTAAACTTTAATTATACCCGTACACCCGTCGTGCATGTTTAACCCGGCCTCTATTCAACGTTTTGTTTGCTGCACACCTGATAGCGGGACGTGATCCACTATTTCGGTCGAACAGTTAACTATCTAATGAACGAAGCCGGAGATGGGAACACGGAGCGCAACTCGCAGCGCCAACTTGCGTTGCGATCGCTTTGACCGAGCTTAAATCGAATGTACTAACGACGTCTCAACTCATAAGCGCACAACTACGACTGACTTATACGTGCACTTATTGTGCTCACAATGCGAAGCTCATGCGGTTTTTACGTTGCGAGCTTAACAAAAGAAGCTGAAAGTCACGTTAACTCGAGTTTATATAAATAAACGACTCGAGGTTTGCAAGAATGTGCTGAGAGCTATCAGACATAATTTAAAAGATTAAAGTGTCTGTCTGTATAAAATATGGTATTTTTGACAAACGACCCGTGTCGCTGGGAGTGATTCTTTGTAAACAAATAGGTGAAGACTGAAATAAAACATGTGAACGGCACGCTCGGTGAACTAGTTTCAGACAGAAACGCGTGGGCGGTGGGGCCTGTTCCCAGATAATTGCAAATCGCCTCTTATACAAGACAGAGCCAACAAATAGAGAAACGTCCCACGCTTTATCCGCTGCCTACACATAACTTTATTACAATCACTGTTGGGTTTAACAAGTTTATGATCGTGAAGAGAATCTTCCTAAGGAATTCATCTACTTAATCCGGATCGGTTCTTCATAGATATTTATTACTTTATAATGAGGTTTTCCTGGAAGGGTAAAGAGAAAAGAAATGCTGAACAAGCAAAAACGAAATGAGTACAACATTGAGGGACTGATTAGCGTAGTGGTGAACCTTCTTTTCAACAAAAGATCCCGGATTCAATTCTTGCTTTTTAGACATTTGGAGGGGAAATTAATTTCACCATAAACTTTCTCGAGTTCTTGCCATGCTGTGATATCAGTATCACCTCAGATGCGTCTTGTTCTCCCAGTTAGCAACTGGATAAATTATTAGATTTTTTGACACTTACTGGATTATACTCATAATCGTCATCAGTTCGATTGCGTACAGTAGAGATTACAGTATGAATGAAGTATTCCGGTGCGTCATCGGTGACGAGAGCCCTGCGCGTGGGCGGAATGGTTTCCTCCGCAAACTTACGGCGCTGGAAGCGATAAGCTAGTTGTTTTATTGAGAAGATAGGTCAGTAGTGATGATCAGTTTTATTGGGTGCTAGAGCAAGGGTTAGGCTGCTGCTGACAACATGAATTAAGAATTAACGCTGACGACTTGACGAGTACTCCGCACAGTTTTGGATTAATGGTCATGGGAGGCGAATATCTTTGTTATTTTTAAAGAGCATGAGTATGATTTAATATTTTTCTGACTTCAGTATTTTTTAGTCGTAAACATTTAATATTACTGATAACTCATTACATCTTTCTTCGTTAGAGGCTTTTATGATATAGTGCAAATTGAAACCTGGATTACTTATGCCATTTCTATCTGACCAGCTTAAGCTCATAACCCAGAATTTTGTATAAAGAACTTATTTAGCGATAAACATATTAAGTGCGTGGGGGGGGGGGGGGCATAATGACAAGAGCTAAACTGACAGTTCCAGTAATTGTTACGTCTTTGTCGTCAATTGCTAAAGTAGCGAAATGCGTGTGGGCCCAGCATGACGCATTTTATATTATTAATTATCGAAGCTCCTGTGTAAATCGCAAACTATGTGGCATTGGATATTCCAGTAAAAAAGTAAACAAAGAATAGAACCTTTGTGATTTGTAATTTTATATTGTATAATAAAACTAATTTATAAACTATAACAACTAAAATTATGGGGAAAATTTAAAGAGAGCTAGATACAGTAAGACCTATGCTTTATTTTATGGATCAAGTAACGGCGGACCAGGAATTCAAAGCAGTAGGTAGCAGAAGACCGAACAGAATGGCGATTACTTCGCCGATAAACGTTCGATGATAATGATAATAACGTAAAGAGAGTACAATAACGTCAGGAACAGTTTCCCACAGTGTTGATCCTAGTTGCACGCTAGTTCCTCGATATCCGTCATCCGTTAATTCAATTACCTACCTACGATACGCGAGCGCCCCGGCCTAGTGCGTGTCGTTTTCATTGTTTTAGCACTGTTTCTTAGACCGACTTCGAAACTAAGATGGTTCTCAATTGTGTCGATACATATGTATTATTTTGATATCAAAATCACCCTAGTCCGCAAATATTCGTAAGTCAATTTGAAGGTTACTTCTTTGAAAAATAAACACAAATATCATACCTTAACCAATTTTGCACCGGTATTCAAGATTATTTTTATCATTAGTAGGGAAGTGAGATCTCAAGAGTCATTCCATAGTTTGGCAACTTTAACTTGGCATATTTCCATAATATAGTACTTTCTATAAAAATCGGTTGAATGTTTGAGAAAAGTGCTCAAAACGCATTATGTGGTTATAAATTGGTTAGACTGTCAAGAATCCAGTGCCAAACTTGGCACCTTTTCTGAGATCACTACATTTGGTGTCATATGAAAACATTATTTTTTACGAATACGTATTTAAACTATGTGTACCTGGAGAAAATTGGCGCATCTCCGGCACATTTAAATTAGTGCAATTAAATTGTAGTACTTGGAATTTACGAGTTTGTTTAACCTGTGCTTCATGGAGTCGAACTGGGAGAAATTAGCGTGTTCCTACCTGGCCGGACCACCAAGCCGAACGAGGTTGTTGTTATTGTGAAAAAAATGTACTCTTTATGTACTATTATGTACCACATTAGAAATTAATTGTACCTCTACAGTTTTTAAATTATAGGTCAACAAAAGTGCCCGGCTGTAGAGTATACTTTCCAGCCGACCACTCGTAGATCTACTAATATATGCAATTTTGAGCTGTAATTCGAATTGCAAATAAATGTACCTATTATGTACCCATGAAAAAAACCTAATTCTTTAAAAAAAAAAGCTCCTATGAATGATTTTTACATATACCGAACATTCTGAGTTGTAGCGCCTGTGAAAAAGAAATAGCAACGTTTTACATTGCGACTGGGCAAGCTCACCGCGCGACAAAGCCAAAACACAGCTGATTATGCTAAACCATTAGGTGTTAGTAACGAAAGATTTGTTTTTCTCCTTAGGCGTAAGACACATTTATTATTATTATTTAGCATTTGACCCATATATTTATTCAATTCCATATTACTCTTTAACCGCGGTTCATTTTGCCGCGTTAAGTTACTTTTTTTTAAATCTCCCGCAGTCACAGACAAACAGTTTTTTAAATAATCCGTAATAGACATGCACGCCGATCGAAAAAAAATCGGCGGCGGCGCGCTGCGAAAAAATCCACGGCGGCGGCGTGAGATTTTTCAACTTTGTAAATAGGTATCGCTTTCAATATTAAGGGCTTTATCACACTTGCAGGCGAGCTGCGGGCGAGTTAGAAGTGAAGTTCCATACAAATGTCGCTCGCGGCGAACTGCCCCTTGCCACACGCTTAAACAATTTTTTATAGGCCAATCGTGTCTTGTTAGATTACACCTGAAGTGAATACGCAAGGAATTATTCTTTGGTGATACATTCCTGAGGAATGTTCCCTCACTCGTACATTACGGCAACTTAAACGTTGACTGCGAACGGGATCCCGTAACCTTACTCATCGTTTCAGTTCATCCTAGAGGTGCTCTATGGGGTTCAAGACTGGATTTCTTGCTGGCCAATGCATAAGAGGAATCCTGAACTCCTCCAGTAAGTCGCAGACAATTAATAAAACCAAGCGCTGCGCGTACGGAAAAAGCCGCTTTCTGGCCAAGTGTAGACATAAAATGATGTATACAACATGGGAGGTAATAAATAAAGCCCTCGATCGCATATTTAGGTCCCTCGCTTGCAGCTCGGGCTGGGATCTCGGCCTTTCTTTGTTTTACCACCCTAGTTGTGTAATGTACTATAGGATTTGACCCATATATTTATTCAATTCCATATTACTCTTTAACCGCTCTCTGAATTTGATTGTATTTCATACATGTGGAAGCACATTTCGAGTACTTACCTTAGGCACTTACTTTCACCTTTGAGTGACAGCCATTTAGCTATAACTGGAAATGCCCCCGCCAACCTGACGTCAGAATGGCGGGCACCATTTATTTCTTAAATATCTCTGGAGTTTAAAGAGCACATTGCCCCAATTTTGGCGCACATTTGGCACATTGCTAGCACTAACTCCTGAGGTATACCACAACTCCATAATGTTGATGTACACCCGCCATCCTGACACTCACTATCTCCTGATGCGCTTGACTATCCGCTAATGATAGAACAGTTACAACTATTACAAGTTTAAACTAGCAACATTGGCCAAATCAACCAATGGTGTTGCTGTATTTGACCTATGTTGCTAGTGTAGACTTGTAAAATTGTAACTTGTAGCTTCGTGAACCGAAGCCCTGTTATAATATGTATAACTATTTACGATCGAAGTTGCTATTTTATACTAAATCAATAGCAACTGTTATTAAAATTTTAGAGACTTGAAACAAAATAGATACTTACCAGTTTTCACAGGCGCTGCAACTCAAAATGTTTAATGTATATAAAACTCAATTATAGGAGCTAAGCGGAGTCCTTCTCTTCCCTTGGCCAGGAAATGGTGCTGGAAAAACTGCTAAACCATAATACCATAATAACAAAACAAAGAATAGTTGCAAAAGCGATTACTCAAAATTATTTAAAATCTGTAAAATACTCCCGGTTAGTTTAAAACATAAATACCTTTTAGTAGTTAACAACCATGGCAATCAAGAGCATAACCCAATAACAATAGAACATAAGTACGGAACAAGGTCGGCGTCCGCGGGCAAATTTGAAGTACCAAGAGTATACAACTACTTTGGTGATAGAACACTACATAAAAGACTCCCATACCTACTAAACAGTTTGCCCGAGAACATCCGATATGAAGGTAACAAAAACAAATTTAAAAAGTTGTTAAAAAAACATTTATTGGAGACAGTGATGTTAATTAAGGAATTAAGAATAAATATGTATTTAATAATTAAATAATAATAACAACCTGGTTTAGCACAATCAGCTGTATTTTGGCTTTGTCGCGCGGTGAGCTTGCCCAGTCGCAATGTAAAACGTTGCTATTTCTTTTTCACAGGCGCTACAACTCAGAATGTTCGGTATATGTAAAAATCATTCATAGGAGCTTTTTTTTTAAAAGAATTAGGTTTTTTTCATGGGTACATAATAGGTACATTTATTTGCAATTCGAATTACAGCTCAAAATTGCATATATTAGTAGATCTACGAGTGGTCGGCTGGAAAGTATACTCTACAGCCGGACACTTTTGTTGACCTATAATTTAAAAACTGTAGAGGTACAATTAATTTCTAATGTGGTACATAATAGTACATAAAGAGTACATTTTTTTCACAATAACAACAACCTCGTTCGGCTTGGTGGTCCGGCCAGGTAGGAACACGCGAGAAATTATCCTGGACACACATTTCAGTATCCTCGTGACGGCAAGTTAGTATCTCAATCACGGCTAATACACGAAACACAGCGACATTAGCAAGACACGCGGCAGGTTGAATGACCTTTAGAAGGCTATTTATATTCTGAATACATCTGATTGGATGTTTTTGTTTGTATTGGTTTTTTAACCTCTACGAACCACTGATTTTGGATTCGAAAAGAATTTCAAATATTCATGAGAATATTGCACTGTGGAGTTTAAGCTATGTTATGTACAGTGAGTTTATTTAGATTGGGTTTGTCTAGACGGAGCCAGTCTTAAACGAGGTTGCTTAGACGTAACTGCAATCTTTCTGGCACATCTAGCCGACTGTCTCATTACCTCTTGGGATTGGCAGATGCCTTTTAGTTTATGCCACGGCTATAATTCTTTTTGTGAAATGTGAAATCATTATGGGGGGAATTGGCTAGTCAGAATTTGAATAAAAAGCCGTTTTGTTTATAGCTTCTTTCACACGTCTAAGAACGCTTCAGTTTCATAGATATTGTCCATAAAGCAATTGAATCAGTCAATTCTAAAACGATCAGTCATATTTGAAAAGGAAAGAGAATTAGCACTAACGAACCAAATAAACATACAAAAATCTCTCTCATTTTAAATAAAATCCAAAAAGTCTTTCTTTAACTTATTCGTTACAAAAACATTAAAAAATTTACAAACTAATATTTTTCGTTAGATAATGCACTTGAAAACTGCTCTTACGCGGTAAACAAAGGAATAACTCAACAAAAAAAATAATATAAACATTTTTATCTTTCATCATTAGCTGTTTCATTGGCCACCTCATGTCTCCATCATAAGACCTATCAACCAAGTCGAAATTATCAGATTCGGTTAAGTAGAAGTAGTTAAATAAAATGTCAACAGATTTTAAATTAATAAACAAATAAGTGTACGGGGTCAAGCAAAATGAAACAGTTTAAAAAACTTACAAACACTTAAAAATGCTGTTAATAAATTAATTGTAAGACTAATTTAAATATTACCAGCATTTAAAAAAGCGCAACCCCTTCTTTCTAGACGACTCAAAGCGCTTGTTATTGTTTGTACAGGGGCTGATTAGAAATCAGAAAAGGAAACAGTAGCGAATACAGCAAACGGGGATGCAGACAAAACAAAAGAGACGCAAAGTTTCAAGTTCAGAAGAGAAAAAAAAGTTGTCCGAGTTAATTAGTATCGTATAGTAGTGCCGTAGTGCAGTTATGTCATTGACATCTAATAAAGGTTTTTGTCCGGCGGAGGGTCGAGTCTCAGCCCCTGCACATATCCGTGTTTACTAGCATGACGTCACGGTGACATCATCTGATAGCATTCGATACTGCACAGAGCTCGTATACTAACGTTAAATGTGGTCTCAATCAAGGGACGGACAATGTTTATATCGTGTTTTTTACTTGAAGCAAATTTGGTTAATTTAATAGTTGTGCCTAGTGCAAACACGTATGCAGTGGTGGCAAATACGCGAGTCGGTCGCTTTTGTCATTAATTATCCACGGTCTAGCCGACGACACCGCGGTAAGGCGGCGAGGCGTTATCGGCCGCCGCTGCACCACGACGCATCGTGGCGTCAATTAAACCACTCGTAACTGCGCAAGTTAACATCATTAAAGGCGTAAAAAGACATTTATTGCGAGAAAATTTGTGCAATCAATTAGGAGTTTTAACGGGCGGCGGGGGTAGTGTGATGGTGTGAGAGACATGGGGGTGCGTGCGATGCAGCGGCGGGTGTCGGGGGGGTGGCAGCGCGCGCATCTGTGTGCATTCGGCATATTTACCCCGATAGTGGGCGGGCGGGTTCACTGACCCGACCCAATGCAAGGCCCGTACGTAGGCCGACGCACACGCCGGCGCGTTTCATTACTGCCACCGCACCGCACAACGATGCAAAAAGCTAACACTGCGTCAAGTGGGCACGCATGGGGTTTTAATCATCTGACGGATTCCGCATGCACTTTATCTATATAGCATTAGCCGATCCCAGCCATTTAATAGCCTCGCTGTCTGATAATAAGTTACATAGTAAGTTGCCTCTGAAAACGTCACCGATCCCATTTTTATATGCGAACTAGTTCAGAAGCACTCGATCCTTCAGTTCGGTAAAATGCATCTTAAAATGTTAATTAACAGATCCTCATAGTACTTAGAGCAATATTATGTTTATTTTTTAGGTTTTGTTTGCAGTCTTCCATGTGCACTTATTTTCTTGTAAACGCGGATTTTTTGGAAATATTGGACTAATTAAAATGTGCTCAGTGCTCAGATAGAAAAATGAGGTATGTACATATCCCATCATACAAGCAAACCAAGCATCACTAATTGCCCCTTATTTTATTTTTTTTTTTCAATTAAGGATTCCAAGGTTCTCGAGTGGCGACCACGTACCGGAAGACGAAGTGTTGGCAGGCCTCCCACAAGGTGGACCGACGATCTGGTGAAAACCGCGGGAAGCCGCTGGATAATAGCAGCACAAAGCCGACAATCGTGCAGATCCTTGGGGAAGGCCTATGTCCAGCAGTGGACGTCTTTTGGCTGAAATGATGATGATGATGATGATGAAGGATTCCAAATAACGAAATTTTCGGTGGTTGTTCTTTTAATAAACAGACAAAATACTCGTGTCTATATTCATAAGTACTACTCTGATCGGATGTTTATTGACTATCATGTATGTTACTATGATATGCTTTCTGGGTTTGTGTAACTTTATTTGAGTAATTTTTCTTCGGTTAAGTTTGTGTAGGCGTGAAGGATACGAAGCGCTGCAGTTACTTTAGAAGAGAATAGCAGGGCAGGAGTTACGGCAGGTCAAAAGCAAAGCGCCGGTCCAGCCTGACGAGCCATATCGATCTCCTGTTTATTTCCGCCTCCACCGCTCTAGATAACTCATTGAACATTTATAAACACACCAAAATGACTACTCGATAACAGACTAATACTTACAAAACGACAGACAACGTAAATAACGAGCTACATGGCAATTCACGGGTCAAAATAAACACATTCGCGTACCAAACGTCATAATTACAGCATAGCATTCATAAAACCCGCGGTTAACGTAGACAAACACACACACGGCTATAGACCATAAAGCAAGGTATGTATACTTATGCAAAACCACCCTTGCAGGCGAATCGTCGGATGCAATGCAATGCCATAACCTACCGCAAGCGTTCCCCTCGCTGGGGCAGGTTCGAGCAGACGCATTTGACGGCTATTTCCATAATAACTAAGATACTCTCGTTATTATTCATTAACGATACCGATACGTCGGTCCCACAGTACATGTTTACACGTTTATTCAAACGTTGAATAAACGAAACGGGCTCAATGAAGTCTTATCGAACTGATTAATGAACAAAAATTAAATCAAGGTTCAAGACATTAGTTAAGTATCTTTCAATGAATCCAAGTCTGATGAATCCCATTAATTTGAGACGACAACTAAGATTCACAGATTTCTTATTTTCAATAGTGCCGCGTCGAAGCTGTCAAAGAAATGCGAGATGATAAATTAAATTTTTGAACTCCGGCGTCTGGGTTTCATATTTTGATGTTCTACGACATTATTATTATCTTTTACTTAGTATGATAATTTAAAGGATTATTTAGTAAGTAGCTGTCTCAGCGAACTTCGTTCGGCCTCAGAATTTATAATTTTTTAGATATGTTAATAGTTATTCTGTTATTCGGGGCTGAGACAAACCCAAAAAAATCAAATATCATAAAAATCGGTCCACACGTTTTCGAGTTATAAATAGTGTAACTCCGACTATGTTTTAAAACTTTTAAATATATAGATGTATTGTCGGCGTGACTCGTTTGTATGAAACGTTTTCATGCATGCTAATTAGATTTAGGCCGTTGTGCCACTAATTAATCACGTCAATTAGCCAAGCTTAAAACCATCGCAGGAACTCTTTACACTAATCGTAATCTCATGTATGCCCTAATCAGCGCAGCGAAACATAATACTCCTACATAATTTAGACAACTTCAACTAAAAGTACAAAGACGCTCTTAACACAAGTTTGCTACAGACTTTTATGTTAAGTACAACCTACACCTTTTTTTTCTATTTATAAATATAAATCACGTCTGAAATATGTTGAAGCGCCTCTTAAACACATGTTATACAATAAAGAATGATATGTGATTTTACGATCGTCCATAGAGAGCAGCCATAAGAAGTCTCAATAAAAAATTGAAAGCCACGAATGCCACGATTGTTTACTATTATGGCGTTAGCGGGGACAAGACTGTCGAGGCAAAGACGTCATAAAAAGCTTAAGACATAATTATTGACCTGATATTAATCTTGACCTGTCCCAATAAGTGTTGTTATCAGAAGGGTCAGTGTACCCCGGCTAGGTGAATAGTTGTGAACAGTGGATTGTTTTTACGTTATCACGTTTTTAACGGTTTGTTTGAAAGCGTGGGTGGCGATGAGAGGATTACGGCGAGACGAGAACATTAGACACTTTTAAGTGGACCACTTTGTACAGGTGTTAAGGGCTTGTGCCGAACTTGGTTCGAATTGTTGGGAAACTGAACGAAATAAACTGCGCAGAGCATTCCGTTGTCGTGTGCTCGAATAAAATACAGTCGTGTCAGTTGGAAACTTATAAAAATAAATAAAATTACAAAGTTTTCCCCTGGTTAACCTCCAACTCAAAAATAGGGGTGTGAATAAAATTGACAATCATTGTGTCTGTCGGTGGTCTAGTAGCCCTTTAAGGGCGTATCGCACGGTGACCCGGGGCAGAATTGCTCAGAGATGGCGCTGTCTTGGTCACGTGACCAAATGTTCAAGACTATAATTATGATATCTGCTTATTTTACCAGCATGAGAATCAATTGGCCCAATATTTTGAGTCTCTTTCGATGATTTCTAATTCATAATAATTTATGTACGTGCTTACCAAGCGCAGGAATGTGTATGAAACTCGAGTAGTACTTTGACAGGTAAATATACACGCACACTAAAGCAAAATCATTGATAAAAGTGACATCTATTGACAGAGATTCTAACTTGTAAGTTCGCCTATTGTGCTCCGGCGCTCCGGCTATTCTGTAAACCCGTATAAGCAGAAACTCGGGTAATAGTCATGAAAATTCGAAGGTAAAATAAAGAAAAGTGTAGGTACTCGAGCAACAATATTCTCGAGTTACCATCGAACAAACGAACGCCGATTTTCCCCCTTGTCTACCCCACATTTTTTTTGATAGGTCAAAAAATAACTTTGTAATTACCACCTAGTTTCATACCCACATGGGTATTACTCAATTTTTATTACCCACTGGGTAATATAATAAATTTGTGGAACAAACGCAACCGTTTATTTCACGATAAATGTACAGCTCTTTTTTGTATGGGAATATATTGAATGGAATAAGACGTATAACTGAGTAAAATAGTTTTATTCATAATATATTTATTCTCAAATTTGGCGAAGCCGATCTCCATATTTTACAGATTCTTAGGGCCGTAAGTTTACGGACCAATAACATATTATAAGTTGTATAAACATTGAACAGGCAGACTCAGACTCACTCAATGTGTTATTGAGAGAACTCTTGATTTTCTAGATTTAGTCGTCGTCTTCATTGCTGAAGGTCGTGTCTAGTTTGAAATTTGCTGCACCAAGCTTTTCCAAGCGTCTCTGTCCTCGGCGGTCTTCATGGCTTTAGGTATTGGCAGGCCAGTGAGCTTCTTGATTAGGTCTGACCAACGGGTAGGTGATCGACCGCGTGGTCTTTTTAAGTCTACCTGCCCAACTACCATCAGCTTCTCCAAGTTGTCTGGGTTCCTGCGAGCAACATGTCCGAAGTAGTTTAGTATCCGCTGGGAGCAGATAGTGGACAGCCTTGTTGTTATTCCGAGCTCCTTGAGAATGGACACGTTGGTGCGGCGTGCGGTCCAAGGAATTCGCAACATACGCCGCCAAACATGATTTTCTAGGCTTACAAGTAAAGTGGCATTGAGCACATTACTTGAAGTTTGTCAAGGGACGCCAAATTTCTCGAATACAGAGATTGATGCGAGTTGACTCTGTCAGTCGTTCTGTAATAAATAAAGTACCATGTTACTATAAGTCAATAAAACTAGCATTGCAAAACACTAGTAATTCAGTCTAATATTAAATTAACTGACTACCTTTTATATGTGTGCATCTCAGGTCTAGGAACTTAGGATTTTTTTCTACGATTCGCGTCACGATTTCAGGTACCAAAATCATATTTTTTAAAGAACAAATCAATTCTGGCATCCTCTCTACGATAAATGCATCTTCCCTTCACCAATTGGAAAATTTAGAAACAAAACGAATGACAGCATTATTGGTGACAGCGTAATGTTCTGAAACCTTCTTCATTTTGTGGAATCCTAAATATGGAATGTCAAATATTAATTTTGTACTCGTATAGTAGATTTGTGTTTTCACATCACTTGTATTTATTAGGAAACAATAAGATGGGTAAAGTTATAAGGTGATGGTACAATATAAATTTTCTCGAAAAGTATTTGAACGTCCCTGACTACTAGACTCTCGTATTTTAGTTTGCGCGAATCAAAAAATTGCCCAGAGTTGCAACGTTGCGTTGCCACCGTGACATGCGACGTTGCCATCTGTCACCGTTTGTCAGACATCTATGAATGCCTAACGATCGACGACACTTTTGGCTTAGCGGGAGTGACACCGCCTACTAAGCTAGAGGTCCCGGGTTCAAATCCTGGTAATTTTTTACCCTAATAAGGATTGCTTAGATTGTTTTTGTAAAATTTACCTCCGTATTATTATTATTTCTCTTTATTTAAGTATCCTGATTTAAAAAGTAAAACAAAACAATATTTAGTAGGTACATATATATTTCAGAATATAAATTTAGTCAAAATATTTAGTAATTTGGCATAAACAGGCTAAATTACAAAATTAATTACAGCGTGTAGTATTCGATAAAAACGAAAAAAAAAGAAAAAATAAAATTATTTCGGGATTAGAACCCACAACCAAACGTATCCATAAGTGAAGGCTTTAGACCACTCGGCTACGGATGCGCACTGAAAAGGTGCGTAAATTAAGATCCGTTTTGAAATATCAATAGATAAGTCACACACACGCCCATACACCATTTGCCTGTGTTTGCGTGAGTTGTGTTACCCACCTGTAGGTGATTCGCACACAGTGATAGAATATCCAAGTTTTTCATCGGTGAAATATGGTATTTAGCGTGAAAATATACCATTTTTTATGCATTTGCCCAAAATAAAACGTAAATTAATTGATATTTGTCAAATTAGTTTCTTAATATACCCTGCCGTTAGCCCGTGAAGGTGCACCAACTTTTGTATGGGAACGCAACCACCTTAAGGGGTAGATAGATTTGAACGCGTGTCTTAACAGATTTCACAAAAAGGAGGATTCTTCATTTGTGCACCTATTTACTTCAGTTGAAATAATATATACACCGTGTCAAATATATTCGGATGAACTGTAATATATCATAAAAATAACTACACGATACCAAACGACATGAAACGTATATTATATTAAAAAGAAATAAATAACAAATATTTACAATAAATGTTTTGGAATTACTCCGCCTTTAAGTTTCCTCACCAGGCTAAACGTTTCTCGAACTCGTCACATGCGGCACGCACTACTTCCATAGGCATTTCATCCCAAATATGCTCGTATTTTTTAATTGGTCCAAATTCGATATTTTATAATTATTCTGTTTTGATAGCATATATGACCATACAAAAAAATAAGGATGTAACGATACCGATACCGATATATCGGTATCGCCGATTATATACCTACAACCGATATTTGAAGAGCGCGAAAAGAATTTGTTGTATGAAAAAAAACTGCAAAAAGTAATTTCAATAACGTAATTATATATTTGGTTCAAAATTAGGGATGTAACGATACCGATACCGATACCGATATATGGGTATCGCCGATATTATACCACCGATATTTGAAGAGCGCGAAAAGAATTTGCTGTATGAAAAAAAATCTGCAAAAAGTAATTTCAATTTCTGACTTAATTTATGTATTGGTCTATTACCTTGTGCAATGATAATTACTATGTTAATTAACACTTTGGTTCTTAAAAAAAAAAATAATTTTGAGTTGACAATTTATTTATTTTTACTTTACACTTTCAAGGTTGACTCTCTGGTAATTATAGCCAGTAGTCATTGCCATTAGTTATAATAAGGACATACAAATATCTGAAGTTCATACTTCATTATTTAGCTAAGATATCAGTATCGGTATCGGTATCGCCAATATTAACTACTATATATCGGAACGGTATCGTATCGGCAAAACTGTGTATCGTTACATCCCTATTCATAATTAAAAAAAAATTCTGTGTTGACAATTTATTTATTTTTACTTTACACCTTAAGGTTGACTCTCTGTTAAATATATCTAGCCAAGTTTTAGGTATACTAAGGACATACAAATAATAAATCTGAAGTTCATACTTCATTAGTTAGCTAAGATATCGGTATCGGTATCGCCGATAATTTACTACAAATATCGGTATCGGGATCGTATCGGCAAAATTATGTATCGTTTCGTTACATCCCTAAAAAAATCCAAAGGATTTAAATCCGGAGAGCTGGGAGGACATTCAGTTTTGTAACACTCATTGATTTTATCGTTGATTTTAACACCCTTATCGATGGATAAAAAAAATAAGTTTACCCCGCTTACACACTGCTCCCCAAACCATTACCGAGGGGGCACCCTGAAATCTTGGAACGTATTTCTGATTCTCTGGAATGTCTTCCATATTTGCCGCCCACAGCCGATCGTTTTGAGCATTGTGGGGTTGCTCTAAGACAAACAGTTATTTCATCTGAGTAAACAAACATCCCCAGCGTGCCACGAAAGTATCGTAGTTGATCGCGCGATCCTCCTCTGCTTAGACGCCTGGGAAAGTCCATGAACTTGTACGCGTAACACCTAAGATCATGTCTTAATATATTATGGACAAGATCCTCTTAAAAATTTCAACTCGGCTGCTAGTTTTCGAATTTAGATCGATGGTTTTTACGTCTAATTCGCTACTCACAATTTTAACTACCCGGTCTGTTCTCGCTGATCGCGGCCGACCAGATCTCTTACGATCCTCTGTTGAGGAGGTTTCTTTAAACCGTTTTAATGTTTTATAAACAAAGTCACGTTTGATCCCAAGTAGATAATATTCCCGGGAACGGCACATCTCTAATTCCAAGAGATTTCATCGCATTGAAAATGTCACTAGGGCACTCGCCATTGCGGTATTTGGTAACAATTACTTCTCCAAATTGCTTCATCGTGTTTTACACATGAATGAAATATGTCAGACATTTGAAAGGGCTGTATTTTGTTTCTGTAAATATATGCTTCAATTTTAAAATATAATAATTTATTTGGAGCTTCATGTAATTTATGCCAGTTCGAAACATATTGTATCCGAAATTTTTTGACACGGTGTATACCAGATGATATATATGCATAGATTTTTTTTAAATCCAGTTATGATCATGAGATCCATGAAGAATTGAGGGAACTCCTGAACTATTACAGGCACTATATCATTTTTATATCAGAATTTTTACAGTATTTCGTGATTTCTAATATCGTAATCATTTAATGTTGTTTTCGGTCTAGTCCGTTATTTTTTTTTAATCATTTTACGTAACTATTGGTGGTGGCTTCTTGTGGTGATTTTTACCTATTCTTGATGTGGGATGACTGACATAATCAGCACCGCCTGAACTGTTTTATAATTAACTACCATGATACCAAATAATCCCCATAATTAAAGGCATTGTGTTTTTGTAGCTTAATCCAGGCTCCTTCTGCAACCTTCTTCAAATC
The DNA here is from genome assembly GCA_947034925.1 of Eudemis profundana. Lineage (NCBI taxonomy): Eukaryota > Metazoa > Arthropoda > Insecta > Lepidoptera > Tortricidae > Eudemis > Eudemis profundana. The sequence continues at coordinate 17,318,687 of OX344808.1, read as the reverse complement.
TATTTCCCACGCCATCGCGGTGTATTTTAAGAACGTACAATAATAACATTACGTAATTAAAATATCCAGATATACCAAAGCCGTAAATTGGAAGCGATATTTATAGAAGACGAATCTATTTTCAGCGCAATTCAGTCGGGAGAGAGGGGAAATACCGAAAAATACCTTGTTGTTTAACAACGGTAGTACACGTGGATTTTACAATTAAATGATAATTTATTCGCGGGTGTTGTTTACAAGCAAGACGTCAAACCATTCACCTCTCGTGGTAACAGTTATAACCATAAAGTAATGATTAAGTACAGGGAGCAGTTCGGCGCAGGGCTCGCGTCATCAGCGCACTCCTGAACCAGAAGCGTCGGCCATGGTCCCCAGTACGTTATTAGGAGAGCCCCATTAAAAATCATACGCGTTTAAAAAGCCCGCCCTCGGCGCGCGCCGCCACTTCAAAGTTTGACCTCGCAATTACTAAAATTGGTTTGATTTACCATTTTAATTGTAACAAAAAGCTTATTTTTTCAGTGGCGTGGACTGTCGCCGCGGCGTTGCAATCTCGACCGAGTGACTTTCGGCCGGAGGGTCTATTAAGGATTGGCGGCGCTGCGTTCGGCGTCGATCGAGGATTGGAATTTTGAGCTGTGGCGTCATGTCGTTAAGGCGTAGTTTCTGTCGGAGGTGTTTGGTAGGCGCGAGAGGAGAGCACTCGAGGTCGGATGCTGAGAGCGGGGTGGTGGAGGCGGAGCGGGAGGAGGGTGGGACAAAATCGATATCGTCGGGCGGCGCGCGACGTCTTGCGTCCCTTCTCCCCACCCCTCTAATGAATGAGAGCGAACATAGTCATCTCTGCGGACGGCGGCTCCACCGATACGGCACGCCGCCGCCGACGTCGCCTAGACTTGTGCTGGGCTGCCGATGCCGACCCGATGTATCGCACACCATGATAACGGACCGAACGCTCAGCGCAATCCATAATGCACTACGATAGCAAAACGAGATTGCGAACGCATTCTTTTGCATGAAAAAAAAAACTTATTTTTGGGCAGAAGAATGAAGTGTAAACTCGGGTTGGAATTAAACGTTACCTACTCGCACGCCTGGGCATGACTAACATTTGCAAATAAACCTTAGCCATTAAAACGGAAATTGTAGAATCTCATCAGGCCTAGCAATAAAAAACTACATTGTTGACCCGCCGCGGTAGAATAATTAAGACTTAAGAGCATCGACCAAAATAACTCATATATACATATCATAACGACGCGCATAACGAGAATATCGTCTTACGGGACGAGGAACCGCTCTCTATACTAAGAATATCCGGAATTTCTTAAAATTGCTCTGAATACTTAATGAGACCGATGATGCTGTGTAATATGTATATATTACTAGCATTTTCCCGCGGCTTCGCCCGCGTTGTTCCCGTTATTGTCCCAAAGGAACTCTTTACCGGGATATAAAGTATCCTATGTTTCAATCCAGGACTTGGTCTACTTGCATGCCAAATTTCAGCTTGATCCATCCAGTTGCCATCCCGTTATTAGGTAACAAACATCCAAACATCCAAACATCTTCACAAACTTTCGCATTTATAATATTAGTGGGATTACGATACGAAATAGTAGTTTTCATCACACTTGCTCGAAAATGGTGTCATTACACGTAGGTTTTGCGGGCCGTAAATGACCTATTACGCCCTGGGCGTAATGGTTTTCTTTTTAAATTTGAAACGCTGGTTCTGTTTTACTCTTATTTGTCATGTTCAAAGGAAACGCCAACGTACTTTTTTTAACTTTTATTACTGAAATATTTATTTAAAGAGAACTGTTATTGCAAATACATGTAAACACATATTTCTGTAACATTAATTAAATGTTTAAATAGTGCATTTCAGTATTTTGCAAAAATAAAATAAACCATTTTAAGTCTTTACCGCTATGGTTTCCGAACGTGACTGTCTTCGCATTGTCTATGGATAATGTCACTGTCAGTTTTACAATTTTATTTAGGTTAAGTAAGGTTATTTTAATCAGATTTCCTCACAAGTGTGATGAAAAACATTGTGTGTGCCACGGGCGGTAAAGGAATTACAAACTCGTGTTGTTAAAGCCCTCGGCTTCGCCTCGGCCTTGTAACAAACACTCGTTTGTAATTCCTTACTTACCGCCCTTGATACACAATGTACTATTATGCAACTGATACATAATGAGGGGCCTTTCAACACGAGCGTGGTTTCATAAGATCACACGAGTGTTTTAAGGCCTTATCATTTATAGTTGCATACATTATTTTATCTTCACACATATTATATAGATAAATCCTCAATTATGTGTTCTGGAACCCGGGAAGAATGATCGCCATTGCACCCCATAGCCGACTAGATTTCAAATCATGACCAACTAGATTTTCATAATTGCATCGATTTGGATGTTTTTATTATTTTTTATACATTATAATAACACTGGCACTGATACACTGATGTTAAATTACCGGTTGCAATAATGGTGGTCATTTTTTCACGGTTTCCGAACGCGTAATAGAGGTTTTATGGTATGAGTAACTAGCTATTAATTTAGCGATAATATTGTCTACTGAACGACAACATACGAGTATACTGTAAATGCATATTAAGGAAATTTTACAGAAACGCGACCTTGGGTTAAAAATAAACACAAATAGAACGTACTCGTAATTACAAAAAATAGAACCAAATATAAGAGTAATCTTCATCGCAAATAGAAACGGAGTACCTACAGATGGAAAACGTAGGCGGTTCTATTTCTCTCATCTGAACACGTGCCGTTGGGGAATCAGTTTGCCTGAAACGTCACTTTACTGTAAATTCTATGTATACCTACGGAAATTATTCTTACTAGTAGGTTTCGGCCTAAGACCGGTTAGAAAATCTAATAAAACAAGGTGAATAACGCAGGCGAACCCGTGGGAAAATGCTGGTCTATAACTGCAAGTATATAAGTGTGTTCAGAGTAAACGAAAATAATGTAGAACCTGATCAAATATTATGTGTCTTAGTTGGCTTAAAGTGTTAAAAAATTGCAATTTATTGTTTCCTAAACAAAGCCGAATACTTACATCCCTAGAAGTATGTGCTTGTTTATTGTATTCATAGTTCAAATTCTATATTTGGGCATTTCTCCAGAAATAAGTGGGTAGTTGATAGCCCTAGACGTACCACTGCTCCTATGCGATTTATTAAAATAAAATAGTTACGATGGCGCAAAAAGCGCTTCAAAGTGCTATCCACGAGCTACATCAAACAGTAACTGCATTGAGCGATAAGATTTGCACGCTCGAAGTGAAAATTAGTGGGCAAAATCTCTTAATTATTGACCAAAGTGAAGTGATAAATCAACTCAAAACGCACTTGGAGGGTACAGCAACAACGAAGACCCGTAAGTCAATTTCTAGCGCCACGCCACCGACAGCGCTGCAGCGCCCAGTGCGGCAAGCGCGCTTGAAAACGGTCGCAGCAGCTGCAGCTAACAATACGAAAAAATCAAGCGCGAGCACCGCTGGCAGATCACATGCGTCCGTTGCAAAAGCGCCGCCGATAACACCCGAGGTATGCCGAACGGAAACAAAGCCGATTGTCGCTCCTATTAAGGTGCCTACACAATGCATTGCGGGCACAGCCCCGGCGCTAATTCGGACCCAACCTCTAGCAATGACTCCCGATAATTATGATGATGACGCAATACCAATCACACCCGAGGCGGCCCTAAAGACGACAACACCAACACCGACCACTGCTTCTCCCGAGGAGCCCACGGAACGCAGTGTGAACACACTACCGGATATTCCGACTCAACCCCGAGCGATTATCACTCCTGATGACAGTAACGATGAGGACACCAACTCTAATAAATGGAAAAAGGTTACGTATAAACGAAAATCTAAACCCCGACCGATCATTACCGGAGCAGGAAAGCAAGACAATGACCTTCAAACGGTGGAGCGTCAAAAATATGTGCAGGCTTGGCTATTTAGGCCAGAAACTACCACACAAAGTGTAATAAAATACCTAACTGAACGACTAGTATGTAATGAAATCACTGTTGAAAAACGGAATATTCAGACAGACAAACATTCAGCCTTTGTTATCGGCTTCCCGGAGAACTTGGAAGACAAGATATACACGCCAGCATCGTGGCCCCCCGGTGTAAAAATCTCTGAATGGTTTCGGAGGCGAACTGGCGGGGCGCGGGACGCGCGGCCCGCCGGCACTCCCACCACACCCGGCCGCGGCCGGCGCGAGCGCACTCCCGAGCCCGCCGCCAGTCCCATCGAGCAGCCGTAAACACAACAGGACGCTGAATACATCGTATGCGAATTTGACAGTATGTCATCAAAACATAGCGGCATTGGAGAATAAAACACTCCGCCTAGAAGTGCTACTGCAAGGTGAAATCAAGTGTGATATTCTAGGTATGACTGAACATTGGCTAACACTCGCTAAATTAAAATGTGTTCAGTTGGACGGCTACAAACTAGTTTCGTGTTATTGTAGGGTTAGTACGCTACACGGCGGTTCGTGTATATATGCGCGAGATAGTGTGAAATGCGTAGAAAACCTAGACTTAGTTCACTTATCCATGGAACGGTACTGTGAAATTTCTGCGATTGATCTGATCGACCGTAATTTAACGATAGTATGTATATACAGAACTAATTTAATAGGTGTAAATGATTTTCTCACAGTTTTTGAACGGGTGCTCAATAAGATAAACGAATTAGACTTGAGGTGTATAATCGTGGGTGATTTCAATATAAATTGCTTAGGTGATACTAGTGCCGATCTAAAAAAATGGTCTGACATACTTTGCGCTCAGGGATTAAAGAATTTAGTGGGATTCCCGACTCGTATAACCACCACAACGACAACTTGCCTTGATCATCTGTATACAAACTTGTCGGCGGATTCAGTTACCGTTATGCCAGTAACCACTAACTTAAGCGACCATCTCGCTATTAAAGGAGAAGTACGATTATCGAAAGGCTGTGTAGCAAACGACTCGCATACGCATTTTAGGTCCTTCTCTGAGGATAATCAGGCTAACTTTACGGCAGCCATAAATAGTGTAGACTGGAGCGATGTACTTTTAAAAACTACCGACGCAGTAAAACTAGCGGTCTCCATTATAAATATCGTCGTTAGTAAGTTTGATATATGCTTTCCATTACGGAAAAAAACAAGTAATAATAAGAATGAGGCCTCTTGGATTACCTCAGAAGTAAAACTATATAGGTCATTATTATTCGACATTTTAGAATTTAAAAATAAATTTCCAAATCATGAATTATTAAATAATATTATATCTGACATGAAAAACCATTATGATAATTTAATTAGGAGTAGTAAATCTAGTCACCATAATAATATCATCAAATCTAGCAGTAACACATCGAAAGCCATGTGGAATATAATAAATAAAGAACGGGGAAAGAATAATAGTCCAACACTAGAAGTTACAGATGTGATTCGTAATCTTGATGGGACAAAGTTCACTAGTAAGAAATGCGCTGTCGACGCGATCAACTGTAGGTTTTTGAATGCCGCGGCGGCGTGCGGGGCACCGCGCGCCGACGTCGCTGGCGCCCTGTGCGCGCTGCGCGACGTCCGTACCGCTTCAGACCGCCTAATTACTCTCCGCCCCTTTACAGCGGATGAGGTATATCGCCTGGTAACTTCACGAATTCCACCTAAGGCCTCGAAAGACGTATACGGAATCAGCATGAAGCTGCTTAGGCTAGCACCGATCCCTCTGGCGTACGCAATGTCGGAGCTTTTTAACCGCTGCATAAATGAAGGTACCTACCCGACGTCACTTAAGATAAGTAAGATAGCTCCTATTTTTAAAGGTAAGGGTAGTAGAGGAGATATGGATGCTTATAGACCGGTCTCGATCATACCAGCGATGGCGAAAGTCTTCGAAAATGGCCTTTGTACTCGTCTGACTAGCTTCCTGAGATCTACCGATTGTCTATCCGACAGACAGTATGCCTATCGCGCAGGCCGATCCACAACATCCTTGACTCGGGAACTTATTCGGCGCATCATGGCCGCCAGAGAGTGTCAGCAGCAGGTGGCAGTCTTGTGCTGTGATCTTTCGAAGGCGTTCGATGTAGCTGATCATGCTGTGCTTGCGGGTAAGCTGCGTCATTACGGTATCCATGGGACATCCCTATCTCTATTTAACAGCTTACTTCAGGATAGATCACAGGTCGTTGTTGGTGATGGTGGAAGGGTGAGATCCGATCCATCTGGGGCACAGATGGGCGTTGCGCAGGGATCCTCTGTATCGAATCTACTTTTTCTCTCTTCTCCTAAATGGGTTTACTAATATGTGGCCGAAAATTATAAGGCAAATTATCACTTCGCAAACTATTTTTCCCATAGTTTCATTACGCAGAATCATCTGATGGCAAACCAATGCTTCGCATACATACATATCGCAAATTATTTTTTAGAATATTATTAGTTAGCAAAATATTTAGTTGGTCATGTTTCAAAATGTCTTTAATTGTTTTGTCGAATGTATTGAATGGCATAAGTTATTTTACTCATAATATTATGACGCATAATACTGGGTGTGTAATGATCGGTATAACTACTTTTGATATATTTTCACTGGATATATCAACATTTGATATAATTTCATAGTATATAATCACTTAAGAGGCATAATAAACTTTTGATATAACAACTAAGTAGATAATTTCAGAGTGTATAATGTTCAATAAGTATAATAGTTGTTTAATATAACGTTTATCTAATATAATGAACATATGCAATTAAAATTATTGGTATAATGTGACTTGAGATATAAATTTTTCTGTTATTTTCATTTTCACGGTTCTAATATAACCTAACCTATTTTTTGGGCAGTATCGTTTATGTTAGGGTCACGGTTACCTAACCTAACCTAACCTATTTTTTCTGACAGCAGTTCGTTTTTGTTGAGGGACGCAGTTCAAACCTAACCTAACCTACTTTTCTGACAGCAGTTCGTTTTTGTTGGGGGACGCAGTTCTAACCTAACCTAACCTACTTTTCTGACAGTAGTTCGTTTTTGTTAGGGGACGCAGTTCAAACCTAACCTAACCTACTTTTCTGACAGCAGTTCGGTTTTGTTGGGGGACGCAGTTCGAACCCTAACCTAACCTAACCTAACCTAATTGAACTTATGGTTTGAGTTTTTTTTTAATGCGGGGGGCTTCGCCCCCCGAGCCCCCCTTTTCCTTCTATGCCCTAATAACTAATGAACCTAACCAACCTTTCTGGAGACAGTTATACTAAACATTATACCAATACTTCATTATACCCACTGAACGTTATATCGAACAAAATTATATCACATGTACTTTATACCACATTACTATTATATTAATTATTGTTATATTACATGTTCATTATGCCGGATAATAGTTAGATCCTATCAAAATATACAAAATGTTGTTATTCTAAAAGTTCATTATATCCCTTAATCGTTATATTGACCAATAATATACCATTAGTTGTTATATCGACCGTTACGCACCCCATAATACTAATATACGCTGTTATAAGGCTGTTCATTCCATCTTGTCGCAGGTCGCAGTTCTAACCTAACCTATACACCAAACAATGAAAAGTCCGACTCTATGATAACCCGATACATCAAAAATACGAATTCCGATAGTCAATGTACCGATTTTTAAAATTCCGAAATTCAATACACCGAACAATAAAATTTCCGACTCAATAAAAGTGGGAGAATAGGCCTTAGATTTAGCTAAACTGACCTATTAACCTAACTGGGCTGTGGTTAATTTTCCTTAGCGTCACAGTTTCAACCTGAAAGGGCTGTGACCAAGTCGACGAAGCCCCGCTGCGCGGGGCTTCTATTTCTTTCTATGGGACGCAAGCGACCTAACCAACCTACCTAAATTAAACCAGATATGGTTTTAAAGGTTTTTTCCATGCGGGGGGCTCCGCCCCCCGAGCCCCCCGTCCCCCCTTTTTCGCTTTATACCAACTCGATTCCCTCGGAGTTGTCGTCTTTTCCAATTTTAGATAATCCAATTTTAATAAAAAGTATGCGAAGTTTAAATTTGGGCAAACGTTATTTGACAATAAATAGTTAGCTTTAATAAAACATTTGCTTAGTGACTATTTTTCTAAATGAATCTTGGTAAAATGAATATCTGCTAAATATTATTGTGATCAAATAAAAAGTATGCGAAATAATACTATGCTAAGCATTGGTTTGCCAACTAAAAGTACTGCAATAAGTTGGTTGGGAAGTGAAATTAGGCAAAAAATATTTCGGCCAGATGGCAGTACACCCCTAAATGACCTACCGGACGCTATAACAGCAGGCGAAGTACTAATGTACGCTGACGACGTCGCCGCGGTTGTTACGGCCCCAACCTTGGATGGCGTAGGACAGGCATTGAACGAGACAGCAGCGCAGCTCGCTCAGTGGTTCAGAACCAATGGTCTTGCTCTAAACCTTAAAAAAACGCATTACCTCCTTTTTAATCTAGCGGGTCGCGCTACGAGACTCCTGCCCGTTGTCATTGATGGAACACTGCTTGACCAAGTCATCACTACAACGTTCCTGGGCTTTGAGCTTGACTCGGGTTTGAAATGGGATCGACACGTCAACAAACTCAGTGGCAAACTAGCTAGTGCCTGCTTTGCCCTAAGTCGAGTTGCGAGGACAGTAACTCCGGAGGTTGCCCGTACATGCTACTTTGCCACAGTACATTCGCTGATACAGTACGGAGCGGAACTCTGGGGACGCTGTGCCGAGTGGAAAAGAGTATTTCGACTCCAAAAACGCGCCATTAGAACCCTCGCGCGAGTGCCTTCGGATACGCCGGCTAAGGAACTTTTTCGGGAACTAGGCATACTTACGCTGCCTTCAATAGTAATTATGCAAGTAGCGATCTATGTGCGTGAAAACCTAGCGTCGTTTAATACTAATGCGATGATGCACAATCACAATCACAATACGCGAAATGCAGCGAAGCTTGCTAGTATCAGCCGTAGGCTCACCAAGTCGTCCAAGCTGAGTCATGTGATGGGACCCACGGTTTATAATAAACTGCCAACATGTATAACGGAGGCCCAAAGTTTAAGCAGCTTTAAGCATCGCTTAAAAAACTGGCTTGTTGAGCGCTCGTTCTATTGCTGTGATGAATTTATAACATGGAACGAATAAATTGCAATTTACGTTATAAATTATATTACTATTTTATTATTATGACTTTCTTTATTATTTTAATTGATTATTATTCTAGCTAATGTCTACAATTTAATGTATAGATTTTAAAATCTTCACCACTAATGTATGTCTAATGTACATTGTACCACCTACCTGACATGTAAAATAGTTTTACAAAATAAATGATTATGATTATGATTATGATTATGTCTGCGACTCATTCATCTGTCTCCATACATTTAGTATGAAAAAGGGCCAGATGAATGAGGTGACCGCAGACATATTTCTGGAGAAATGCCCATTTACATTTCTATTCCACAATGTCTGAAGACAAGGGTCTTCGATCAGTGCGTCCTACTAGTCTTGATATACGGAGCCGAAACGTGGCCGCTCACGGTAAGGCTGGTATGCAAATTTAAGGTCACTCAGCGAGCTATGGAAAGTTGAGTATCTCTGAAGGATCGTATCCGTAATGATGAGATCCGACAGAGAACTAAAGTCGTCGACATAGCCCAACGGATTACCAAGCTGAAGTCGCAGTGGGCTAACCATATATGCCGCAGAACCGACAATCGCTGGAGCAAGCGTGTTCTCGAGTAGAGACCACGGATCGGCAAACGTAGTGTGGGGCGCCCTCAGACAAGGTGGAGTGACGATCTTGGCAAGGTGGCTGGCATAGGCTGGATGCGAGTGGCCGCGGATCATGCTCGATGGCGTGACATGGGAGAGGCCTATGTCCAGCAGTTGACTAAATACGGGCAGATGATGATTATGATGTTCTCTCTTATCATATTTTTTTGTTAGATCTAGTTTAGAGTGGGTATCGAGTATTGATGTTTCGGAAAACTTGTACCTGCCCATTTTTAAAACTTATAACAGAAGTCCTGAGAAAAATAAACCAGTCAGAAGTGAATAATTTCCCCTTTGTTCAATAATGTCTGGAGTTTCCACGAGTATGAACTTCAAAAGCTACACAACAAGTCATATTTAAAACTACACAAGTTAAACTTGTAAACTTAAGAACTCTGAATAGTACCAGAAAACATCACAAGAAATAGGAAGTACTGGGCAGTTCGGCCATTACTGTTGGTGCAATTTTTTAACGCTATCGCCTGAATCTGAGATCGCCGCTAGGAAGTGGGCGACAGCCTACGATGGCGCGATACCGACTCGCCGGGAAGAAATTGAATGCGAGCACCAAATGGACTCTTTTTTGTGCAGTTTACAACGTAGGTGTTACTTTTTTGATAAAAGAATATTTAGAAACTTCCATGTATAGTATAATGTCTCCATTTTTCAGGAGCTTCGGATCAAGTAGCGTTTATGTGCTCTAATACAAAATACAATCACTCAATACTTAAGTTTTTGGGTCTCGTCTCAAGGCGGGTAAGCGTCTCTATTGAAAGCCTGGTGGTTCAGAATAAAGTAGGTACATCGGCACTAGACCATGTGGCAGACCAAGTAGTCTGATTTTATATTTATGATTAGGTTTGACTTTGACCTTGGCGTTACACCTAGCGGAAACTGGAGATAAGATATTCGATGGAGCACGCTTACCAATAGGTGCATGTTCACTCTTGCCTATAAATCATTTAGGACGTCGTTAAGTCACCGGAAACAAACGCCGGATGCTGATGTGAATCTCAGTAAAAGCCAAAAATATAAATCATATAGTCTAAACCGCTAATATCCAGTTAAAAGTGGAAAGAAATGAATAGTAAATTCTTAAGTGCACCTAATGATAGCAGAAGTGGGTCAACGCAAGCCCGGCCCAAATGTCTGTCGGCGCACCTGCAGTAGACATACGTAAGTAAACAAGCAGCGACAATTCGCTCACATTTCTAGGTTACATATGCAACGGACGACACGTGTGTTTGACCCATTTCGACTTATCGGCCGGTACATCAGTTTTCGCGACGCTTTTAAGTACTATCGTGAGTAATTTTCTAAATGGAAAAGTCTTGAATCACAGTAACGTAACATTTCAATAAAATGTCGTCTCTTTAAGTCGAAATGAAAATCCTAATCGAAAGTACTATCTTTAACACTATAGTAAACATAGCGAGGATCGTAGATGTAATCATACCTAATGCGTCAGCACGCGCCAAAACCCAAACCGTGATCATGACTTAAAAGATGGAACAGGATAAGCATATAATTAATTCTAACTATCGCTTCCCTTTGTTTCAAAACGCAGTGATGACAGTCATAAAAGTAATCTGCGCTTATCGGCAGTATTGATAGCCGCAGATGACACCATATCTGGGTAGAGGCAACGTGATCTCCGGCCTTGTCTCCGAGCTGATAGCTCGCTACCACTCGCCACACGAGCGCATCGTGATCATAGGAAAAAAATACTACTGTATTGTTATTATTATTGCTTATTTATCAGTATTAAATGTCTTGCTGGAAACTAAAAAGAGACTACTCAGGCTTTTGATTGAGACAGGTTATCTATCAAAAGCTTGAGCAATATCTTCTTGTTTAAAAGGCCGATTCGTATCGCTGTGTTAAAATTATGGCAACAATACCATAAAAACAAGAAACTTGGGTACATAGTGATAACGACGTACTCACGCAACAGTATTGTTAATGACAATGTGAATTTTGCACAAAAGAAGTAAATTACTACAATAGGTGACGTCAATAGATATAAACGTTTACCAGACGATATCGGTACTTCACGTGTAGGCTTCCTTATAAACACCTAATAAAATATTGATACGTAACATTAAAGCTGTCTGTTATTGTTCCCACGCATGTAATAAGACAATAATATTCAAGAGAAGTGAGTTGCTTTTGATATATATGAAATAGATTTTATCATATTTTAAATCATAATTGCTATAGATTTGATAGTTGGAGCGCAGAAGACTAAACAAAACGTTAGTCTTCCGGTCTCCAACTGTCGCTTTCAATAAAAATACTAAAATATCTACAAGAATTAATAATATTAAAAAGATAAATTGCAAAGAGTGAGCGAAATCAGTTTCTAGCCAGACGTACCATTGTGACGGTGCGGAGAGCTCGCCACCGGAGCGTGGCGGCCAGAGTCCTGAGGAGGGCACGAGTGGACCTCTCCCCTTCGCGCACCATCGTCCCGACTTCACGCACGGCTGGTAGGTCAGTGCACTAATGCTTTACGAGCTTAACATACTAGACATGCCACTACGATGCTCACCTTGACAGTTTTAAATGCAAGGCTAGAAAGTCGTCGCAGAATTCAAAGGCCACCGAACGTTTCCCGGTAAACACTGGCACATGAGATCGGTAAGGTCACACGAGCTAATTCAACACAGGTGTCCGCAAGGATAGGAAGCGGGGAAGTTACCGGGTAATTTGAAAACACTAAATAAACACGCGATGTATACTAAGGCCGGCACGTGCAAGGTCCAAAAGCCAAGGCTGAAAGTGAGCAGAATTTATAGAGACGGGATATATAAGAACTATTCGGCGTTAAACCCACTCAAGCGCGGGCTGCACTAAGATTAAACCGAATATGATTCAGTACAGATGTAGCAACCGCAATAATCGGCCGCGAGGACGCGACTGGCTGGCTCGTTATCGTAACAACACCTATTCTCCAGCTAAAGTAGGTTCCACATATGCGAAGTGTATCAGGCCAGCCGCGATGTTTTGGTCAGTTGACGCGCGTCCCAAATCCACGCGGAAAATTCGGTCGCGCATATGACGCTGAACTACGTAAATACTATCACGGAGGGACTTTATATACGCAACTAGAAATAAGCCTCAGTGTTCTCGAGATAGTTGGGCCATTAAATTATTTTCTGAAATACAAATTCCTCCAAAAATAAACCAAACAAAACAGATCACTTTAAAAATACGCCTGCAAAGGCGTCACCAATTGGAACGCAATGACTGCGTACAGGAGAGAAACAGAAACCGAGCATTAATTGCAAGTGTGTTTTATTTTAGTTTAAGTGTATTCAATTTTATTCCTTCACATTATTAGCATGGAATTGTATATTCTGTGTGCAAGATTTATAATTAGCTCGGGCGTCGTGGCAGGAGTCCAGGTCGATCACTCGGGTACCGGGGCCCGCACTATATCGGGTGAACGGTCGTTGACAGGGACATTTTACCGGAATTGCAACCGAGCCGCATTCTCGAGCCAGTGTCGCTCGATCAGGCGTAAAAATAGAGATCGGACGGGATAGTGGCTAAACTTAATCTACCTAAAAGACCGTGAGACAGAATTTATTCTCACAAAAATATCTGCAATCCATCGTGGAAAACGATCTTATACGGTCATTCGAATTATTTGTCGTCATTTTGTTGTCGTTATCTGGTTAGGCTAAAGTATGTCAGCCAAGAGAAGAAATGTCGCCGTTTCTTATGTACAAAAAACAAATTTCATACATGTACACTGCCGTCCTAGTCTAAAAGGCGACTTTTTGCTATGCAAGTTCATAGTAAAAAGTCACCTTTTAGACTAAGACGGCAGTACAGCGCCAATCGACATTCGAAAAGGGAGCATTAACGTAAAATACTGACAAGTCATATAAGACAATTTCAGCGATGACAATGTCACACAAACTTTCAAGCTTTTCAAGTCGAAACACATTGCCATTATGCTGTCACTTGACAACGTCAGTAATGAGTTAGCAATTCTCGGTAGCAGGGTTAAGAGCACATTGACAAGCCATTATGTGAATATGTATAATAAACATCAACAACGTGTTTTGTTTAATGGCGTATCTAAAGTCGCCGACCATGAACCACCTGAAATACGTTACGTAAGCGATCGAGAAAGCGGTCAAAAGTTCTGAATACAAATTAAACTTTCAAAGCCCTAAGCGCCCGAATAGTGGACACAAAACTCAACTGACGATCGAAGAATAGGAGTTTCTATTGTAAGTACAATAGCATAACTGAGCAGTTTCTGGCAAGAAAATCCTTTATACTGACCGTGGTTGGAACTACCTCAATACTACGAACGTATTAGATGTTCAAGTAAGCACTCGTTTTAAAATTACACAATAGCGTATCTTCCAATTTAACTAAACAAATGTACAGCCTGTTCTTGATACTATTATAATGAAAGTTATGGATCCGCACATGGTTTTCGTTTAAAACTTGGGACCCGTAACTATGAACGATGAATTAGTGAGCGTCTTGCTCCTTGTTGCGAAAATTTAATTCAATAGGCCGCGAGCTGCGTTGTGTGGAATAATAAATCAATTGAGGTTTTGACAAATTGAATATATTTGTATGTGCTAGACACATGAATTATAAACTTTGTCTTCTACAGCTGAACCGTCATTCATCATGATGTATTGGAGTAGGTATTACATTTATATTATGGAGATTTTGCCGAATTGAAACATTATGAAAAAGGGTTCTAAGTCAAATAACTAAAAAACGCGTAGCTAATTGGGCTTCCACTTACGCGCTACCTCTCTGAAAATGTGATTTAGATGTTTGCTTCTATCTTCTCGGATTTAACTATACTCATTCATCCTCGTCATCTTTCGGATCGGAAAAATTCGAAGTCGTATCGAACGCGGTAAATAACCACTGTAATACCATTAGTGGTGCAGACAGCGATATCAGAGTTAAAACACGCCACGTACGTAAGGAATATAGGCAAACTAGCTTCAATGACATTTATCTGCACTGAGATAACGATAAGACTATTACTTTAACCAAACACTGCAAGACCCATGACTAATGAATGAAAACATATTTCAAAATTAATACAAGTATAATAGACGCTATTATTATAATGAAAATCCCGTATGAATATCAATCTGACGATAAAAACCCGGTGCGCATTAACATACCATTAAAACATTATTAAAACGCTTAGGATAATGTTTATTCGATTAAAAAATCATTTCGATGTATAAAATAATCAAGGCAGCATATACAAACAAGAGAACCGTTTAATAAACATTTAACATTCCTGGCCAGACGGTAAAAAAATCTAAACAAAAAATCACGCATAATTATTTAATGGTTAAGTTTTGGTACGGCGTAAATTGTACCGTATTAAGTATGTATGAAGCTCATACGTACTTAAGGCGTTTTATCACACACACATATGAATTAGTTTGGTTGGGTGACATCGCGTGAACCATTACCGTGTAAACAAAAGCAGTAGACGGTGTTCGGGTGTTCGGGGTTCATGGGCCGAAGCGCGTAATTAACGTTAAAACATTTCGTGGGGTTGAGATATTTCGCCAATTACATATGGCCCGCGGTCACACCAATTAGTGGGAGACCAGCTTGTGTACTTTAATAGGTGTACAACGCGAGTCACTTCTATAATGTGCAAGCAGCGACCGTTGTGTCTGTGGATAATACTTGTGTCAGTGTCAGTCAATGAAAAAATTAAACCAAAACGTATCTAATAGATGTTGTTGAGTACTCTCTCTCAGATTAACTAGACCCGCTAAAGCTGCACGTGCACAAGGCCCACTGTATCCTTTTTTATGCACAATAGGAAAACATTTGATTTGACTTCGAACTCACCTGTTGGTCAGTGACTTGAAGTAATCGAGGAAAGGGAAAAGATTTGATGGAAAAGAGTCCCACTCTTTAGCCGTGTTAATAACGAAAGTAGAAGAATTTTTTTGTGCGAGTAGCTGGTACCTATATCGACAATGTAAGAGTTGAACTCAAGTCCACGTCTAATCCCTGAATAACTGAACGGAGTAGGGAGTTCAGTGCGTGCAATCCCAACGCAACTTTGATTTGAAACAATATCAAGCTCACATCAAAGTGCGAAAACCTTGTCTTAAAGCAGTCTTCAACCTTTTTCAAATCAAGGGCCAAGAATGTTTTTTTTTTTTTGCATATCGGGCCGCATCATAGGTATGTGTATTAATATTATTTTAATTAGGTAAAATTAGGCCCGTATTCTATCCTTATACAAAAAATCTGGTAATTAATTAATTAGTATTACACAATTTAAAAAGGATTGACTATTTAGTTTCGATTTTACAAACACAATTATACTATGATGAAAAAAAACTGGCTAAGCTGCTGGCGGGTGTCATACTTTCTGGCGGAGACATTGTATCGTACCGAATTCAAAATAGCATAAAAAAAATGTACGAAAAATGTACTAAGGAAGGAAAGGTATTGTTTACGCGTCGGTGTGCAAAACGCCGCGCTCCGAACTACATACCGACTGTCAACATATCTGTAATCAATTTTAAGTTCAACGTAGAGTCATTATTTTGCTTACCCTTAATAATTACCTTTTTAACGGCGCAGCTGTCTCTTGTCCTCATTTCAGGGTAAAGTTTAGGAGGTAGTTATAGAAAAGAGCATTTAGCTCTGCTTCACTTCATGAATGACACATCTAGGTTCCCTCTGTTCCAAGTCCTGACGACGAGCTGCGCCGGTCCGACCTCACCCGAGGTCGCTTCACCCGGCGGCCCCGCAGCTTTCTGCATGATCCGGACGACGACATCTCAGCGGAATTCGAAAGAATCATCGCTGAGATGCCGTTGAACGGTGCCCGACGTACACAGCGTCGACCCTGCCGGCGGGGTCGACCTCCTCGCGACAACACCACACAAGGGCCGCGTCCCGATTTGCCCCAGGACCCGAATGTCCTGGCTTAACTTCACTCCGACCTTGCTCGGGCCCAGCTAAGTTTCTTGCCGGAGTCTTCTTAGCTGGGCTAGGTATAGCGAACCGGCAACTAAAACTCCCATTAGTTCGATACACACGTTCACATAAGGACAGGTTGATCCGCTTCATCCTTCCCGCTGGTTCGCTGCTCACTCTGAGCAATCAGCGAAAAGTCAAAGGTGGCCCTGGCCATCGTCCTGGTTCGACCCCAGGCGAGCAGGCCCCCACCTAGCCCGACACCTATCGTGGTAGGCCGGGACAGGTGACCTGGTTCGACTCCAGGCACCCCCCGGCACTTACCCAGCCCGATGTGCGTGTCGACTGTGTGTACGGCACACGGTCGGACGCCCTTGGGTGGTCTGGCCAGCGACCTGGTTCGAGCCCAGGGACCGCAACGGCCAACCACCCGGCCAGACAATCACAATGCTCGGATGTGGGTTGTGAGTTTGTCAGGTTTTTTTTTTTTTAAACATCTAGACAAAATGCAGTCTGATCATTGGGGCAAGACACAAACACAAAACCAATGGACCGATGCGTGGAAGAATGCAGAGGAGTCCTAGGTCCAAAGACATACGCAAAAAAATATAAATGGAAGAGTAAATGGTTTCATAACGTAGATACCATTTCTCTGAATACTCCTTGACATATTGTTTTCCTTCGCAAATTGTTGTATAATTTAATTGCAATGGCAAACCTCGTTATTATGGAGACAAACATTTGCAAACTGTTTTCGCATAAATAAACTATTCATTACTGCTTTCATAGTATAACAATAGGAAAGTGCAAGCAGACATAATGCCTAATTAACAGCACTAGCAGCGTCTCAGACTATATAGAAAACAGCGTGCTATTCAATGTCTTTAGCAAAAATAAGCTTAAGTAAGTATCTATATAACACATACGATCATTCAACCGGAAGACTAAAGGTTCGCCTCATATGACTACAATTACATTGGCTCCTATTCTTTAAACTGGAAGACAGGAACAAAATAAAGCAATAGGTACATTACATCAAGTGATAGATTTTCATTCAATCTCCCACTGTTCCAGTCAATGCTGAGTTCAACGTTGTCGTTCTTTTTGGTTTGTATACAGCAAGGATGTTCGGGCTGGCGGGTAGCCCGCGGGCGATCGTCATGTGACAGCGCCAACCGTCGCCGGGTTTAATGGAGTTCTCCGTTGCACCCGATGATTGCCTTGTTCGTCTCGCGGGAGACGTACTCGATAATTGCTATTGACATCGCCATTTTATTACTTTTTCTACTCCGGTTTTATCTGTCTTTTACTTGGTCACGAACACTAATATAAGAACATACATAATATGAGTTCAGAGAAGTCTATACTCTATTCCCCATAACAGCACTAGTGTCGTTATAGTCACATTACGATACTGCTAGCAGCCACAGACTTCTAAATCTAGGTTGAACTTAGGTCAAGGATTAAGCGATCAATTCTAACTTTACGATAAGAATGCACAACTACCAACTTAACAAACAATTAAATTCCTACGGTTTTTAAGAAAAACAAAACTTTCCGAATTAAATTAATTGATGCCAACATAAAAAAAAGTATTTTTAAAATCGTCACTACGGGTCACTAGCGAGTATAGGGAATGTGTAAACTAGTGCCGCCAATCTAAATCATCCCTCTCATGCTGGGGCCACATTGACGAAAACGCTGTTAATAACGTCAATTTATCGCGTTGAAGGACGATTAACGTCGGTGTAGCTACGACTTACTATATTTGACATTGACATAGACAGCTTGATTTAACAGGGGCGATAGTTTCCTTTATTGTCCGCCCGTGTCTCTTTTGTCGTTTTGCCACCTAGTTCCTGCACGTTCTCTATACTTCAAATAAAAAAAAAAGTTTACCATAGACACATACTGTCAGTCATATGTAGTGATGTGCCGCGGAAATATTCCCTTGTTTCCGGGAATATTCCCCAAACAAGGGAACATTGAAAATAGTATTACAATAGACATAAAATCTTCGTAGGAGTTAATTATACGTTCTGGTATGCTGTTGGAGATATTGTACTTCTTGAAAAAAACCCTATTTATTACTGTTTCCAGCTTTTTTGAAATAATATCCTTTTTTATTAACATTCAACTAATTCTAAACGAACGTTGGTTGCAATGATGAATAACTCATCATCATTATCATCATTAGCCTCTTGTCATCTACTGCTGGACATGGGCCTTCCCCAGTTCGAGCTAACGTACCCGGATGTTCATCTCTTTGCATCCAACCGCTTCCTGCTATTATCTTCGGGTCGCCAGTCCACCTGGTGGTGGGTCAACCCACAGGGCAACTCCTTCGCGGTGTTCACTCCAGAACTCATCTGCACCATCGGTCATCGACTCTGCGACAAATATGGCCTGTCCAGTCCACTGCCAATTTAGCTGACTTATCCTCAACGCTATGTTGGCGACTGGATGTCCGCCTGATATCCTAGTTCCGGATTTTGTCCTTTAGAGAAACTCCGAGGATACCCCTCTCCGTAGCTCTCTGAGCGACTTGAAACTTCTGGACGAGGCATTTTGTTAATGTCTCGGCTCCATATTGAAGACTGGAAGGACGCACTGATATGGACTTTTGACTTGAGATATTGGGGCAGTAGCGATTTGAAGATGTGGCGAAGCTTCTCATATACTACCCAGCCCAACTGTATTCTTCTGTCGGCTTCCTTTTCAAAGTGGTCCTACCTAATTGTATGATCGGGCTTAGATACTAGAAGTGTACTTCCAAACAACCTCGATGCTGACATTATCGTGCATAAGCAAGCACAACAAGCACTAAAATGGTCAAAAATGATAAACATTCGCCAGTGCTTTTTTGGCATATTTGAAAAAAAACGAGGTTTTTCTAAAATGGTCAAAAAGTTATATTATTCACCAAAAACACGTTTTTATCTGTTTAAAAAAAATGTTTATAAACTTTTTCTTAAAAAGGTTTCTAAACATGACAAAGTGGCCTAAAATTATAGAAACTGCCAAAAAAATCTTTTTTTGGAAAAAAAATTAAAAGTTTTTCTAAAATGGTCAAAAATTATAGTTATTCACCAAAAAGTGTTTTTTTTTTGTTTTTGTCAAATTTTTGAAAAAAACAAGGTTTTTCTAAAATGGTCAAAGAGTTACACTATTCACCAAAAACACGTTTATATCTGTTTTAAAAAAAATGTTTATAAACCTTTTTCTGAAAAGGTTTTTAAACATGACAAAGTGGTCTAAAATTATAGAAACTGCCAAAAAAACTGTTTTTGAAAAAAAAATTAAAAATTTAAAACTTTTTCTAAAATGGTCAAAAATGATAGGCATTCGCCAATGTTTTTTTTTTGTTTTTGTCAAATTTTTGAAAAAAACTTCTAAAATGGTCTAAAATTTATACGATTCGCTAAAAACACGTTTTTATCTATATTAAAAAAAAATCTAAAAAAGTTAAAAAAGTCATACAAATGTTTTTATTTAAGTTTTTTTTTTTTAATTCCGAATCTGTGGCCCTCAATCCCTTTCCTTCCAAATTTTTAACTTTCTAGGATCATTTTGAAAATTTTGCTTACCATTATGCAGGCTGCATGCTTGTTTGCCACCGTCATGGTATAAAAAATAAATAAGCAAAAGTTGCTAGTAAATTTCCTATATAGATGGGGAATATTCCCCCGGCCGATGGGAATATTCCCGGGAACATTGGGAATATTCCCGGTAACAATGGGAATATTCCCGGGCACAAAGGGAATTTACGTTAATCATAGAAAATTTGGTATACTTGCTTAACTAGTAGCAATATAAACACATGGCGACGTAGGGAACGACATAAAATAAATGTTTTGTTCATACAAATTATAAGTTCCCCTATATTCCCCTCACGGGGAATATTCCCGCCTGGGGAGTATTCCCGGAAACGGCCCATCACTAGTCATATGTCATATTTGCCTTGTTTGCGAGCTATGTTTAATTACCTACGTATTTTATATTTTAAAACCTAGTCGTAGAAAAAGTATTGTATGCAACGTTGTACAATAAAGTCAAAAAACACTCATGGCGTCTCTATTTGCGATACTCGCCGCTACGGCGGCTCGTATCGCAACTCGCGCCATTCGTATTTTTTGAGCCTACTCATACAACTGCTGCATAAAATACTATAACGTCTTGAAGGATTTTTACGGCTACGTGACTTCTTTTACGATTCTGAGAGGCGTACCCCATAATTTGGCAGTTCGCGCATTCGATCGACTCGCCTAATCCAATAGAAGATAAACTTTCGCTAAGTTTAGCAAAATATCGGAGGCGAAATGGAAAATAAAGGCAGGTCAACGACTCCGACGAGCCCATCTATCGGCGATTTGATTTGGACGGTATCAGTGAATAAATCAATTGCTTGCAGAACTGGGCGCACTATGCCAGCAATTCCTATTATTCGACGAATGGGCTTTAGACAAGGCGGTGGCGGATTCCTAAGCGTCGGATGCCGGCATGCAACCTCGGTACATTGAGCTAAATGGAAATGCAATGCAAATCGACTGTCATAAATGTCAAAATCAAAATATTTGATAGTGGTAATTGCGACCGGAGTCCATTGTCATGGATCCGTAAACACTATCCTTAATCAATATTCCATCACTGTCAGTATAAGCACAGATGTCAAAACTATTTAGAGCGCTTGTTCTAACGTAATTAGATATACTTAACAGTCACATCACATACGTTTACAAGCTTTATTGAATTTGCCTTATTCGATACATTCTTTGGATCAATTTTACAAGTCTTTCACTTAATTTCAGATGGGTTCAACCTGAACATTGACAAATATGTATCAGAATCAATCAGAAAACATAAATGCTAGCATTAAAAATATGAAATTATAACACAAAACTTTGTCTTCACCTTTCTCACGCAGTATTGACATAAGCCTTAAGCGCTAGCATGTAATTGAGGAGGAGGCGCGTGTAATTGTGATTCTAGACGACCTCTACGACGGTTCGTACAACGGCCGGGCGAATAAAGACGAAAAATCTGTCACATGTGTCGTATATTATGAGTAATAGAACGTCGTACGCGCACCATGACGCGCCCGACAACGGCATACAAATAGACGTTTAGACATGGGCGTGCCGCGAACCTACCGCATGCTCTGATAAAGGCGTCTGAATGTCGACGGCCCGACCGGTCACCTTGAGGTCGGGACCGAGCGAAATTTGGCTAAAGCGATACGATCTTATCTCGCGGGGTTAACACACTTCAATAAGGGTCACGGAGGTAACAGAAATAAGTGCAATGGGTGCGACTGGTCTAGTGAGGAGGATCTCGGCATGTCAAGAGCATTGCGGAAAATCAGACGGTGTTAGTTAACGATGCGGAAATCTAATTTATGCCACACCTGGCCATAAAGTGACTTTTTCCGCACGCTGCGCGTACGGAAAAACCCGCTTTCTGGTCAAGTGCAGACATAAAATGATGTACACAACACGGGAGGTAATAAAGAAAGCCCTCGATCGCATATTTACGTCTCTCGCTTGCAGCTCGGGCCGCAAACTTCTGCGATCTCGGCCTTTTTTTGTATTACCACCCTAGTTATGTAATATACTATTACGTGTGCTGAGTGGGAAAAGTTCATGTCTTATTAACAAGGTATTAAAGAATTTGGAATATAAATTATGATAAGCTTAAAGCTATAAGTCCTATTGGAATGATTATTGAATCGGATTTTTAACACAAAGATGATGAATAGTTTGGATAAATATCCAAACTATTCATCCACAGCAAAAACAATTGCCAATTAATTAGATTCTTGTAAATGAAAAAAATATTATGTTGGAGTTTAATTAGCTAAAAGTAAATAGGCAGAAGTCGTTTTGAATATTTAGATATCGTCAGTTTTAGTAACTCGCTAACTCGTGAGTACTTTAGATGATGAACATTGGTAAAACTGACTAAGGAACATTTATAAATAGCGAAAAATCCTTATCAAAATGATGTATTCGACGTTTGCATAGTCATGACCCCCGAATAAACGAGCAGCTTCAACATTCGCAGTCGTGTTGCTATGACGACACGAGCTCCACAAGAGCTATGCAAAGAAACACGTGTGTACCTTGCACGTCACAAGTAGGAGGCCGTCAGACTTGACGTAGCGATGTTACTACGCGGGGTATAATCGCGGTGTACTCGATTATATGGCCAATCGCGTCAAATCGAGCGTCTGTTTAGTATAATTGACTTCTAAGATGGCAATTGATTGCGTCGGACGCGTGAAAAGCGTTTCGCAGAAATTCTGTGTTGTGTAATTTCAGGGAAGCAGCAAGAAAATTGAGTTTTTCATTATGTATATGAGGAGTGTCTTTTCAAAAGGTCTTATTTCTCTATGAAAACCATAGAAAAATAAGCCCTTTGAAAAGACACTCATCATATAATTTAGCCGAGTACCAGCAAACAGTGAAATACCTTGGATTTAAGTAGTAACAGTTTTTAGGTTTATAGTGGCCCATAATTATTGATAATAGAAAAACCTAAATTAATATTTCATACTTTTGTAACAAAGATCGCTATTTTAATTGGTTAATTAAAATTATGACCAGGTACATTCGTCATGCTTGTCATACATACAAGTGAAGCATGAACACATTCGCCAAAAATTATGAGTAGGTAGTTCAATACTAAAAAACAGAAACTCATTCGTAGGCGATCGAATTTAAGAATAAATTTCGTATGCAGCTTGGAACGGAAATACCGCCGCTAATACCGAGAAGCTTATTCAGTTTCATGTATAACCTTCGGCACAATTGACTGCACGTCTTGTCATGTCACGTCAGATCCAATTCGCGAATCGTTACAAGATCGATCTTGCAATCATTGGCCGTTTCTCGGTGCAAGGCAGGTGCCAAAGAGGCTGCTCCAGTTTCACAGTTGGATCGATGTCGGGCCGCCGAAATAGCACTAGCAACCGCTCAGAATACGCCCGCAAGGTCGCACTCGCAAGCCCGACCTGTGCCCCCTTTATGACCCGTCTGACGGATTTCAACGACTCACAATTCAGTTTACACAGATGTCTCATCTTCGACATAGACACGTTAGGTACACTCGGTACAATATAATCAATAATGTTCTTATTAAGTGCATTAAATACCGTTATATAAAACCTATATAGCTCCTTATATACAACTAGTTGCATTATTTGCAGTTATCAAAATGGGTAGTCAGAACAATATCAGGCGCTTGAAATTCGCTACACGTAACGCCGGGCAATTTTATATCGGAAGTTTTGCAAGCACTGTGTGATTGCATTCAAGACCAAAAACGTGTTAATGCAAGTACGGTTTTATGTGTCAGAATTTGAATTAATGATTTATTCTTTTGTCGTATTGGTTTGTGTCTAGATTCTCAATTGAATTGAGCCAGAGGAAATTGATACAGGGATTTTTTTTATACATGTGGCTATATATATACAACCACATTACATTTACCTTTCAACAAGTAGATATAATATATATATACACACACATATATATACCTACTTGCTGAAAAGTCTGCTTTGGCAGTATGAGAAGATTAACTATTGGCAACAAATTGTGGGCAGTAGTAATCGTCTTCAAGTCGAGTCGGCGAGACCCCAAATCGCGCGTTAAAGACCGGAACTCGGTCGCGTCGAATCCATGTAGATTGTTTGCAAACTTAACTAACGAGTATGGTTCGAGGACAGAGTCGATTGTTAAAGTTTGCATTTATCGCTAATTTAATTGGGGACCCCTCAAGACGGCCAACTTTATTCTATTAGATAAACTAGTCCGGAAAAGATAAATCACGAAACTGTTTCTGAAACACGTTCCAGTTACAGATGTTATGAACGCGCCTGGCGATAATATTTCTTTCTCTTAAAGAGGCCAGTGGGGAACACAATTATCTTGTCACGCAAAATGTATGAAATAATATTAGTGAGCCCACGCCAAGCGCTGCAATTGTCACCGACTCTTTTCTCTTTTTTAATGACCCCTTACGGTACAATACGGTATTTAATAAACACAATTAATTTAGTAATAAACAATGAATGATTGGCGAGGCAAATGATTAGCTTAAGCGACATACTGGAGAAAGTAGTGAAACTAAAAAATATTTAAATATGCAGAAAGCATCTCGCACACGGGTGGCGCATATAAATTGGCGTAACAAACAGACCGACAGTACTTTCTGCGATATAGATTGACGAAATAAAAGCTTGCGACGTAACAACGAGTACAGGAATTTGGCACTAGCCAGTTTAATTTGACGTCAGTATGGCAGTTAATATAAAAGAAAGCTCACATTTTTGAGATACATCAGCATGGTGAGTCACGGGGTATTTCTGTGTAGCTGGGCAACAAATAAATGTAAACAGTCGCCTGTCGCGAAGCACGCCGTCCGCGGAGTCAACCGACAAACTGATAATTCTTTAATTATATGCCTCTCCACGCAGGTGGATTCTGTGTTTTCAAACGAATCTACGCAAACAAAAACGCTACTACATTAACATTACAATATGATAGCTTTGGAATCTGATCCGAAATTAAATGTTTTCGTGAAAATTACTCAAATCGAAATTGTACGTCAAATTGATTGTTAGCTCATTAAATGCGTCCGTTTAAGAGTTAATAACATGTTTTTATCATTACGGGGCGATATGGGAGGTCATGCATAATTCAAAATGTTCAGTCGTGCGACACAACTGCAACGGCGGTATCGTTGAGTCGATTGATTTGCAAAGTCTCATAATGGTTTGATTGGGTCGTTTCGGAATCGGCGGCGTCTAGATGCGCAGACGACGACAATTGGAGCGTTCAGGCGCCGGCGCGAGCGCCTGCGCGGTACCGGTGCACTCCGCTATGAAATATGGCTTCACTTTTTTTAGTGGTTCGCGGTGTAATGATAACATGAGCATTTTATCATTTATACGGTATATTGATATAAGATCAACAAAATACGTACGTTATGGCTCTTCAGTTACTTTTGCCACTGTAAATGTGCCTAGATTTTCAGCGAGAAAGAATGTTTTAAATTTAAACAAAAAATTACTTTATTTTTTAGATTTTTTTATGTGGCAAACACCACATTTTTTTATTACGATTATAGATACAAAGATTAAATATGTATATAGAAAAAAATTAAACGTAAATCCATATTTAGAAATTGTAGCCAAGGCGGGATTCGAACCCGCGAATTAGGAGTGCGGACAGGGGGTACTGCGTAAGCATGCCCTACCTAGAGTGGAGCTAAAGCATGAAACCTTTCAAACAGAAATAGATACAAAGACCATTAGTAACGCTGTTACAAATACATGGAAAATTTCGACGGGTTTACTTGTACCCAGGTGGTGTAGCGGATAGCACGTTGTCCCGGTAAGACAGAGACGCGGGTTCGAATCCCGCCTTGGCTACATGTGGGTTACGTTTGATTTTTTCTATGTATTTAATCTTTGTATCTATAATCGTAAAAAAAAACACTTCAAATTCGTAGTTCATGTAACTAATGTAAGACAAACGTCAACTCTTATTCCCTCTTAATATTCCCCATCAACATTTATAGTAGCAACCCTTAGAAAGTATTAGAACTCGCAATCCAGGTAAGTAACCAGTCTAATCAGCCTTCACATGTGAATGTAGGTATTCCATTAAGTTAAAACACTGTGTTCACATCACATGATTAGCGGGCAGTGCAGTGGGGTTATTCCGTACTGGCGAGTCCATCAAATAGATCGAGCGCGATACCGTCTCAAATAGGCGTACCGGCGCGCCCGTGTTTCGCTTTACCATATTGGACTTCCCATCAATTTTATTTAAAGAAAGAAACCGATCACATGTAGATTTTTTATAAGCGCAGCTAATGCGCTCGTTAATGGAACTTATGGGAATGCGAAAAAACCAATGGCTAAACAATATTTATAGACGATCAGACGATAAACATAACTCTTTTCTTTTAGATTGATTTAAGGAGACCACTTTATTACTCGCTATAAAATGATCTGCAACGATGAATAAGGCAACGCGGGGAAGACAATGCCGAGACGGCTTTTATTTGTGTAGATTTTGTGATATATTGTAGCGGAGTAAACCTTGTTGCTGCGAACCTAATCCACCGCGCCTTGACATACGCATTGCGTGATTTCGGCACATGAAAAGACGGACTAACGTGTTGCTTTTCATATTTGAGTTATAATGTTATAGCGTCTTACAGCTTACATTCTGATATGGAGATTCGCGTCAGCGACAATCAACGGTGCCTTACCTGAAACAAATAAAATATTTATTAGGACACTGTTATTTTTTTATAGCGAAACGTAAAACCGAGGATAGTTTACTAGCCTTGAGTGGGATCGATACGAGATTGGGATCGAGCATCGCAAGTCATCGGGGTCGTTAACACCGTAGTGTTTTGACGCACAACATTATTACATGACTAATGATGACGTCAAGATTTCGTTATGCTCAGGGAAGCCTTGAGAAGAAAACTCGAGTGAGTATTACGCCATGTTTGCACCGGTTTCGTCAGAAGGGCACGCGCTGCCGCGTAATTGACTATCAGCACATTCATAAAGCATCAAGGCGCCATTGCGATTGTAATGGCTGGGAAAAAACTATTAACCTCAGGCGCAGTTGATGCGTCTACGTAGCGGGATAATAGAACGCAAAGTTGTGTGTTCTGCACGAGCATAGTTTACTTACAATTGCGTCACACACAGCTGGTTGTGCCGCATTGGCCCACGACACTAGAAAAGAAGTTTCGGAACCAATAACGACCGTCAAACAGGCTGTGATGAGAAGTTTTCTTCAGAGATTTGTGTTCGTACGTCACGGCGCGGCGTCATAAGTTAGGAACAATAACACATTTTCCGGGAACATTAAGGCACGTCCGTAACGTCCAATAACGGCGCGATAAACAGTATGCCAAATTGCATGAGCCCCGTCGATTATCCCGGCGACCCTTCTCTGCATGTGGCTTCAAGGGCCGTGCGTGCACCCTATCTTGAATTGCCTAATTTATCACGAGAGATTTATACATGATATGCGGCGAGTCGGCGGCATCCAATGTTTACACGAGTTATATTGGACATGTGAGTATAGACTACGAGGCGCACTTCGCCCTTGGTCAACGGGGGGACAATGAGAAAGTTATGGGTAGCGGAGTTGTCGTACGAACGCGCTTTGTTGCCGCGTCTGCGCCGAGAGTTAATTATGCTAATGTCATGGATACTATAATATTGCGGATCAACCTACATATAACGTGCCGTACTAAGCTGTGTGTGGGTAATAAGTGAGCTCGAATACCTACCTTGTGCCTCATTCCAGTCGAGAATGTACAGTGAATCAAAAGCGCTTTGAAGACATTTTGATCTGTGTAAGTGTTTGCAGTAATTTGTGAAGTTTGTAAAGTTCGAAGCCACTTACAAGCCACAAAATACTAAATAGGTATTAATTTTGTTATGCGCAGATACATAAGTACGCCTAACCGACAAAACTGTTTGATGGTGGCCATTATGAAATGGTCGCGGTCTCGATAGAGCAGGCTAACGTTCGCTCGGCACGCGCTTGCGATCCGTCGCGCGATCGCGCCGTTGCCAACAACGATTAATTAATAGAACACTATAAATAACGTGTCAATAACGCCCTTACATAGCGGAGTACACTTAATAGTGTAGCTTAGTCGGTTCGTTTGAGTATGCGGCAGATGCTTGCTTGCGTGAGTGACGTCGCCATGCCAACAGCTGGCATGCATATTTGTCTTCGGCATCACGCGATACC
Organism: Eudemis profundana; assembly: GCA_947034925.1. NCBI lineage: Eukaryota > Metazoa > Arthropoda > Insecta > Lepidoptera > Tortricidae > Eudemis > Eudemis profundana. The sequence continues at coordinate 17,290,087 of OX344808.1, read as the reverse complement.
CTTTGACAATGCAGCTATCAGTAGAATCTACAGACTGTGACACAAGCGGATAACTTCTGAATTCGAAAAACAAAATAACAGGAGTTTATGATCTCGGTTGAATTAATATTATTTATTCAGAAGCATTAAGATGCTACCCTCCGACCTGAGGGCAGTGCGGCTTCTTCAGCTTCCGCCCTCCGTCGGTTTCTACGCAAACACGTTTTAAATTATCGTCCACGGCAAAGATTGTGGGAGCAAAAAACATTATCGCGCCGAGATAATATTTACCATCTCAACCTCGTATTTTCCTGAGTCGTGCAACAGCAAAAGCACTCTCGGTCGAAGCGGAATAAAATTCAAATTTCTATAGAACGCAATGAGGAGACGTAAGATTGGGAGAGTAAGCAGTCGATAGGTGCCGCGGGCAGAGCGGGTGCGCACTTCGCACGGATACAATATGATCACTAAGTGGGGAAACTTGGGCGATTCAACTACTGGAACCGCATTATAAGTTGTTTCATTCATTGTAATTGGAGAAGGAAGCCTTGCTACATAAACTGGTGGAAATAATGTTTCTACAGATTTCGTTTGGAGACGCTTCGTTCCTATTCGTTAAGATACTGTTTATCAACTTCACGAAACACCTTTCACTGTCGATATGTGTCCCGCAGGTTATTATTAGAGGTGAAATATTTAATAGAGAAATGACAAGACCTTTTAAATATTTAACAAAGCTGTTGTAAATTATACAGTGTCACTCGCAGGCTATTAATCAATAATGTTATTACACGCCACCGCTATAAGAACGGTCATGATCTACGACTTATTGGCCCGGCTGCCCTGTAATCATCATACAAGGTAAACTTCATAAGCTTTAACACTCTTCTATATGAAAAAGTACGCTTCTTACGTTATTCTGTTATTAGCAATTAATTTTATGGCCTGAGCTTATTATTTTAATGGCATACACGTCATTATTGGTATTTTTAGATGAAGCACATTGTGGTGTAAACTGACGATTGGGCTAGCGATGCAGTTAGTTCTATTTATAAACTAACCAGCGTCTGTATGAAAATAGCGAGACTAGCAACTTTGCGTGAAACACATGAGCCGTAACGCAACTTTGAAAAAATATTATAATTTTCTAATTTCAGAACCACATCGTGCCTGTTCACGGTTCTAAGAAACGCCGTTGAAGCTTAACCAATTAATAAACGATGCCACAGTAAGTATTCAATATACAGTGGCAATAAATTGTAAAATAACAATGACTGTCGTATTATGACATTTGCTTATCGTAAGTTTTGATTAACGAGCTCCTCGGTATGTGGCAGTGTATTATTAGCATATATTTGTTTGTTGCTATTTATTTATTGCTTTAAAGGTGGAAATGTCAGTTCTTTACCGGGAAAGCGTAAAGGAGAATCGTCATTTGAGCAGCTCAGAAAGAGAATGCGCTGTAGCCGTCATGCACCAAGATCAAGCATGAGAGAGAAGCATTTTTGCCATGAAGCTATGCTAATGGTGACATAGTTAATGCGGGTAAGTGCAAGGCGGTATTGCGCTATTATTGGCAGACGCCCACGCGGGCAGACGACACCGTTACATTTCTGTGCCGGTTGGGCAACGAACAGCTGATGAAACGCTTGGAACAAAGACTCACGTATTCCTCCAACTTGATCATAAAGCTTACGTTTTATCGTATTTCGGGATGTAACGATTTAATTCTACCAAGTTTCTTTAATACCTATCGAGATTTGATCAAGACTTCAGGCGTTAACACGTTTCCAGTATAAAATGAATGTGTTCGAGAGAGAGTAACTTCGTTAAATGTGATCGTGCCTGAGCCGGGATGCGTCTGGCCTCAAATCGAATGCAGACGAGAAATCCAACGCAAAAGTATGCTTGTCTTGCGTCAAGACGTCGCCCGCAGCCGCCGCCGGGAACTACAATTAGCACTAGTTGTAAATGTCACGCTACCCTCCGATCGTCCCGAGCATCCGCCGTCTAACGTGGAGCTCCTCCAGGCACGATCTCCTTAACGTCACTTTAAAGACGTCCTCTAAGAATCCTTTTAATTTTTTACCGCACCGGAGAAGCGGGTCACGCGAATGGCGTATTAGACGAGATGCAACTCTTAAAGGGGACTTTTAATAAAATCTTAATGTTTTTCTAAGGGTTTCACAAGTTTCGCAAAGTCGATCGTGATTTACATGCGTAAACAGGTAGCTAGTGCGAAGGTACCAAACGCTCGAGCGGGACATTATTTGTGTTGAAATTGCTTAAGAGTCAATTGTCTCTATGTGATGGCGGCGGTTTTGTTTATTTCTGGCCCGCTCCCATTTTGGAGCATTGCCGGTATACGGATCAGGTTTTGTTTTTATCCAAAAGCAGACATCTAATTAGTTTTTAAGCGTCAAATGACAATCAAAGGGTGAAAAGGATGCAAAAAGCCCCGCGAGATATTTTGCACGTTTACGGGACTACAAACGAATTTTATTTACGTATGGAGCGTCAGATATATTGGCCGTTCCGTATTTATGGTGATTTCATACATAAACGAGACACCTGTGGGATAATTTATGTTGAGACTCGCATCGCATACTTATCGTAAGCGCCAGCTGAAATATGAGGCTGTTTTTATTTAGAGTTGCCACATTGTTAACTGACGCAAAAAGCTACACAAGTTAGGCCTTATTTACAAAGGAGTAAAGTGCTATTATCGATCGTGTCTCCGAATAAACATAATAATCCTGAGTCAGATTTTCAGTACAATTGTCTGTAACGCTCGTGGTTCGCGTCGCGTAACTCTCGCCTTAGCGGCCAATAATACGAGATGTAATAAACATCAATGCAATGTAATTTAGGCTCGTTAAATGTGTTCAAGATTTTATCGCTTTGAAATTACTGAATGTAAAAAGCAAATTTTATTGAACTGAATTCTGTCACTGAGAACAACGAGAATACTTTTATGCGCGTATCAGCGTTCAGTTCACTTGTGACGCGCGTAACAGTTGGGAACAAAACTTGTGTAATAAACTTGAAGCGTCTGGGGAGCATGCGAGCTACAACAATACTATAATCACTAAAACCACGGACCTCGGATCAAAATTACATAACTCCCGCAAGCCCAGCGCGAGTCGGTATTGCGAATATTACGATGCAGGCATAATAGAGTACGAACGCTGCTAACACAAGCCCGCCGTACGAACATTGTATCCGACCGCCAACAGCCCTGTCATTGCTTGCTTTTATACCTTTTATAACAACATACTTCCGCGTCTTTACACACGTTGCGACAACATAGGGTTTCGCTTTGCTCGCAATTTTATGATATTCTAGTTGTAGTCGATTGTTTTCGTATGATCATAATGTGTCATTGACTTGTTTATTTTCGTCACACACACTGAGAGCTGCACTGGTGCTGAACAAATTAGTATTTTTAACCGACTTTTCATTGGGTGCTTTAAATGAAATTTCTTAACATATCTGTAGTATCATGTTATACATAGACACAGTCAGGAATATGTTTCATGAAAACAATATTAACAAAATGAAAGCTATAAAATGTTATCACTAATAATCACTTTCATTAGACTAATAAACATAATTTTAAAAATGTTATATAAAAAACTAGAGCACAGAAAGTTTTTTTAAGTTAATCATAAAAAAAAATCTCAGTTCGGAACCACAAGAAGACTATGCAAGCCATTGAAAGACCTTTCGAAAAAAACATAGGTAAGTAATACAACCGAAGGGATAAAGTCCATAGAGAAGATCAACCTCCATGCTATTTCTAATATTGCAATTCCTACTAGCATACGAATAAAAGAAAGAAGCAATCGCAACCAAAAATATGAGGACGGATCTGAAAAAAGTAGGTAACTCTCTCAAACACTCGTGTCCCTGGAGGAAATCACTATATTATATGTGAAGTCAATTTCCAATGTTAAAAATGCTCTAGATTCAATAAATACTGATCAATCCCCATACTTTTCCATATAAACATTACTCATCCATGTAAAGTCGGAGAAAAACACAAAAAACCTGAGGACGAGACCGTGAGACGATACAAGCGTATCGCCTTTGAGGGGCTCACTCCTTTTGCGAAGTAATTTCATAAACTGCGAACAATGTCGGCCCGGAGCGGCGCGGGTCACTCCGGGACTTTATTGACGACATGTTTACGGCCGTCCTCAGATACCCAGGCCATTTTTGTTATGAAAAACAAATAGTTTGCAAGGTGGTTTTGTTTGCGTGGCGAGGTTTGGCGGTAATACGTTTCAATGTCGAGGGGTCAGTAGGAAAATTGTTTGCGCAACAAACCAATTACACGGGGATTTAGTTTTAAATACCTGAGACTTGTTGATTTTAATGTAATTACTTAACGTTTAATATTGATATGGCTGGTGATATAGAGCGAGCAGAATGCAAATGGCGGAATGACAAGGCAATGTGGAAAAACGCGGCAAAAGAGTAACACCTAATACCGGGTACACCTAATACGTATACTGCGGGGCCTCACAAAAATGTTGAGGTGAGACATTAAAAGCTGCGCTTCCATTTTAATCGCAAATAATTACACAAAAATACAAAACTTTAATAATAATAATCCAATACCGCTAAAGAAAAACAAGAGCATCGTTTTCAATAAGCAGAAGGAATGCACGCCGCGACCGGCGGCTGGCGTCGGACGTCGGCGAACGCACGCGTTTATTGCTCGCTTTATTGGAAAACGCGCTTCCGCGTTCCTTGCCACACCAAACACCGTTATACGCCATAATAGATGGCAAATTAATGCCCCGTAATTGGATATCAGGTCAACATTTTGAAGATTTTCGTGTCAGGCATGTAGGCAATTTCGTGATTTTGAATCGATATTTTTGGTCAACCACTGCAGCCCAAACCCAGCGGTCACGTACTTAATTCAATGAAAGAATAAAAACAAGAACAGGGACAGGGACGATTTGCCCAATATATTTGTTTCAAGTAGTCATTCGACTAAAGCTATAAAAAAACATTTGGACCAAATCTAATTACATTGTAATAATCAAGATCTTACCTGTGGAAAGTACACTTGCCGTTTCGATTAGATTTGAAATAAATTGCAAATGTTTGTTTTTTCCTATATACCTACTTACATCGTAAGTGGTCTTTGCATGTTTGGTGATAATTTAGTCGTAGATAGCTGCGGGAGTGTAACCGCTACGACACGGCGTAGCGCCCGTAGCACCAGTATTATTTCCACTGTCGCCAGCAGTGTTGACTTGTCTTAGAAGAGTTATTATACCGATTATAATGAGCTCGTGATTAGAAACCCATGATATCTCTTTAGAGAGATGTTTGTTGATAGGGAAATATATTAAGTGCTATAGTCTTGGCAGCATTTAATGAGCTAGCTCTAGCTGCTAGAGGAATAGCATGATAGTTACCGTGCACAGGCCAAGACCCCGGCCCTATGAATAATGGCGGTCGAACGCGACGAAAGCCCGCGGCATACCAATTTGTCCCCGGGACGCTAATAATGCGACTCTCGCATTTTTCACCCACCCACCTACCGACAGATCCTTCTTCATCGTCACACCGATAACGTGGATTCGTAACTAACTTGAGAAATGCCTTTCGCATACCAAAATAGAACGATTGGAGAATAAACGTTTTTTCATCGATTTTCCAAGTCGGACAGTGAAAAAATCGGGTAGCAACACATGAAAAGAGCTCTTTATAATTCAATAAGCGGGGCTGAGACGACGGCCGGCACGCGGCCCCTTAGATTCCTATTCCATTAGGTGTCGCCGAGGCGCGCAATTTGCAAATGACTGCCAATACAAACTTATTGAAATTCTTTCGCGGGTCGCGCCGAGCGCACTCGCACCGCGTCGAGAAGCTTCCACGATATTAGATAGAGCATTCGTGAATCTTATATTAATCTGGCTGCGTAAATTACGATTTCTTCGCAGTGAAAAAAAAATATTAAACCATCTCCACGTGCTAAATTTTGACAACATAAAAATGCATGTTAACAGTTCGGCACTTTGAAAAGACCCCGAAAGGCAAATTTGCAGTGAGCGAGCCTCGAATCAGTTAAGAATGAAAAATCATCGATAATAATACGGACGGCCGAAATAAATGCCGGGCGGCGTATTAAAGGAACAACATACTTTGAAAAATTTGCTAAAGAACCGGCATATTCGTCAAGGCAAGACATATAACCAAACTATAAAGTTGGAAAATAAAAAAGGGGCCGCCGTCCAATCGTGTGGAGTATTTTACATAAATTACGGTGCGCTGCAGCAAACGGGTTGGATTTCTGAAAAATAAACGGGCGTAAAATAAGCAGCCGTGGCCGAATGCAAATAACACCATTATATGGTAATGCGATGTGCGTAATCCCTACCGCCGACGAGCGCGGGCGCCGCTGCGGGCTAACCGAATACGCATTCCAAAAACAGCTGTCTAATTTCGATTTCGCTTTTCAATAACACGCTTACTAAGAAAATGTAGGCGTGAGCCTTTTCTAAAAACAAATGGATCGGGCGTTTTCAATAGACTTCTAAACCCTATTCAAGCATAGTTTGACGTAACCGAATGAGGTACTTACATTGAATATTCAAAACAGACTAATTAGATCGGTATTTATCGTAGTTAATATGAAGAGATAGTCGATAGCAAGTCGGCAGGCGTCTAGACGAAGGTGACCCCAAGTTGACCGCGGCCCGGTGGACCCGGTCTTGTTTCGGCGGCCGCTTTGATATAATGCTCGACGGTCAAACGGGTGTACTCCGCAACAGCCCTGCGAAAGCCGTTTCAGACCGATTTATTTGCGATCGTTACACCCCGACGCTGTGGAAGGGTTACATTAGACGTTTGGAAATAAACTACCACGCTACGGGCTTATAAATGCAACATTTTAAGCGGCTCGCCGTTATGACCCCATCGTATAAACCTGAAACGTTATAAGCAACGGCCTATTCCCTCGTAAGCCCCGTAAGTTCGTGTCGAGTATTTTTTCGGCGGCAAAAGAATGTATCGCGGACGTGTTGGAGTGGTGGCATTAGCCGTACCATTTCTTAGGTATGGCGGCGCGGCGGGGAGCAATTACCCCGAATATAACCCTCATAAAACGAGCGATTATACTGTTATACGTTTAACATGTCTCGTACATTGGGTGTACTCGAAAACCGTCCGTGGAAAATAACGTGCACTCGCCGAGGATGCCGAGTTGTAAAACTGTTATAATAGGCGCAGTGCGGAAACATAAGCTGGGGGGTCCCTGAAATACGTAACATGCGCGTTCAATCGATTATCGTATAGTTATTCTGGTGCCTACTTGAGAATGGTTACGGAGCAAAAACGTATCGATGAACCATAAAATGAGGAATGCGCGTGCATTGATCAAATGCGGCGTAGAAACGGTAAAGCGTCGTCGTCAGCCGTGGATATAAAATTCTTGATTACAATTTACGTTGTAAAACTTCATCGTTAATCGTATTCGTCAGTATTTAGTATTATATTTATCCAAAGATTGGCATCATCTTGATGGCCGAAAGCATCTTCAACAGCGGTCGCTTTAATCTCGCCTACTTACATTTTGTATAAATGACTTAACTTTCATGGCCTCTTTAAGACCCTTGACGGCGATTACGGGGCGACGCGAAAAAGTCACGCCCGCCGTTGTCGATTCTCTGAACTTTCGTTCAGCTTCGGCATTAGCGCAAGATCAACAGCTTTGATAGCGCCCATCAAAGGAAATTCCTGTTTGCAAAACTCTCAAATGAGCTCGCAAAAGATACAGGTTCCGCGCATCCATGCAGGCACGTATGGTATGATGGATATGGTGCGAGTTTGTTTTAGTAAAGTAGTTGACATTGTCTGAGAATCCGCACTTTACAAAAAGCAGACAAGCATCTCCGCGGTTGGCAAAAAATATTAGTGTAGTTCTGTAGGTCTGTAGGGACAAGTCATAGTCGTACCGGTCCCAGGCTGCGTGGATTTAGTTAAACGTTCGGAAATTGCATCGGGCAATCGATGCACGTCGCAAAAAATATCAATTTGCTTTGAGAAAATTCAATTGTCTGGCGAAGGGAGACGCGTGAAACATAAGAAGCTAATTTCCTTCGGGACGGAGTTGGTCGGGAAATGCCCTCCTGGGAGCACACACATTAGCGTTTTGTTTTTGTTTGCGTGCCTAATGGCATTGTCCGCTGTTAATCAACCCGTTCCAGATATCACAATTGCTACAAAAACCGCAAAGATATATCCAAAAAGTAAACATGGACAAACGTGTTTCAATAACACATAGTTCAACAAACTCAGCTGACACGTCGAAAGTTCCTGCCCAAACTTCCACTTTTCTTATTAAATTTCTAGATTTTTGTTAAACCTTAAAGCAAAAGTTTTGTTGAGTGCACTGCACGCGGAATTTCATAACGTTTCCCCCCATCCGTCTCTACGAAGTTAAACGCATCCCAGACGTAAAGGGGAGTTTTCTTTAAAAACGCGCACTTGCATTACCTACGGCAAATTTCATAATTATACGCATGTTTAATGTCTATTTTACAGCTAGGCGAGCCCGAGAAACCTGTTTAACAGTTGACGTTCGTAGATCAAAAACTAAACTGTAGTGTGACAAAATCAGTGATTCGAAGATCAGCAAGAATCGAGACGTAGATCGCTAGAATGCGCAAAGGTCACAATCACTGCCTCTGATCCTAAATTAGTGGAAGTGAAAAACGGCTCAGACTAAGAAGGGAGTCAGTCGCGTGTGCATAATGTAGGGCCGGAGCCGGCGGCCTCCCCCACGGCGCCGGCGTCAACGACCCGCGAGTCAAGGACGCGGGCGACCGCTTAGGGCCAGCCCACACAACAGCATGGCAGGCGCGTCGGTGTAGTTTCGCGCGGCAAAGCATGGGTTTCGCACTTTATTAAACACGAAAAATATCGACAATGGTATTCAAGTTTCCGAGAGTGGGATTTCTTGACGATGTAGGTAGGGACGCCGCGCCGACCGGAAGCAGGCGGGCGGTCGATCGCCTTACGTTCATTATATTGCTCTTTTAAATGCCGGCCATTTTTAGGACACGTCCAGAAATTGGCAAACAATGTAGCCATGCCTTATTATCTTCAGGCCCTGTCACAGGAACATTCTATGTGGATTATTCTCAGACCGATACCTCACGTGCGTCAGTGTGCGTGCGCCGAACAATAGTTACTTGACACACTTCAGTCGAGGGGCTCGTTCAATTAGAGGGGCAGGGATGGTTTCAAAGCGGAAACGATAAAACCAGGTTTCGACTGCAAGAGAACAACAGATTAGGACGAGTGTGTGTTTTGGAGAGTTACTGAATGACTTATTGATTTAGTGGCACCCCTCCGTCACCTCTGTCCCCATTTCGTCAATTACCGAATAAAATGTCTCAAATGCGCGCCCTATATTACTGCGTAAAACTCTCCGAGATCTCAGCAAGGGTAAATAAAGGTGACAAAATGTCCACTCGAAGTCGAAATTATACACGTATAACAGTTTATACAATGACAATACTCGGTACAACCGAACAGAAATTCTCAACTCCTCGTACATTTAAATAAAATCAATAAGCAACAACAATGCTAATAAATGCGCAGAATGATTTCCATACTGCATATTAATTACGTAAACTGGATAGACGAAACGATAGACAGAAACTAACACCCGGCCAGTGTCAACGAACACTGGATATCCTGTTTGTCTATTTATATATCGATGAGCGCACTGCGTTAGAAGGCGTTTTCATACGAACTTGTCACAGTTAAGTGCAAACAGTTGTTTCATTCAAATATACCATTCAAATTATGACTCACATTGTAAAATAAAGTCTGTACACGATAAAATCCGGCCATGCATGATCTGGTATATTTTTCTATTCACTGCTAATTTCAAGGCAGCAATTATTTGTTTAATAATGTACACTGTTATACAAATAGAATTAAAAGAAAATCATATTAAAATATATGAGCGTGAGTGAGTTTTTTCGATAAATTTTTAAGGTGCCGTAGTGACCCCTAAGTTCGCCTAGGGTGCCTATCTTTGCCTAGTTGATTTTCCTATACTTGCTTTACGACAAGCTACACTTAAAACTATTATCAAGTAATGTATAAGTACTGAATATTTAATAGTTTTATGTGCAGCTTGTCTTAAAAGATTATTAGGAAAATCAACTAGGCAAAGATAGGCACCCTAGGCGAACTTAGGGGTCACTACGGTGCTTATAATCTTGTAAACTACGTGTTCCGAAAATCTTTAGTATATTTCTGACTCTTTACTTATATATTTTTAAATGTCCAACGAGCGCTTTTATATTTTATTAAATTGCCTTTTCACCAAGGCCAATATTTCTTAATTGACTTCAGTTTAGGGCATTTAAGAAGCATTTTCTAGTGAACATTCGACAACTTTTAAAATTACGGATGATTTATTCGTTATTATTTATTCGAATAAATGATTATTCGTGGCAATTTATTCGCGAATAAATTATTCCACGAATAATTTATTCAAATAAGAATAATCATCCGCCAATTTTATTCGTCATCCGCGAATAATTTGTTTATTCTTATTCGTTATTCGTCATTCGAATAAATTTTGCCCATCTCTGGGCAACACCTTGGATCACATAGACTTAGGTAGCGGGCACAGTATAATACAGTAATTTTTCTTCCTACAAAAGTACATCGCGCGCTTGAATGTGTGTGCATGTTCAGATATTTATGATCACTCTGAAGTGTATAGATGTATCTGATGGCGACTGTACCTATATATTTCACGATTATCAATTATTTAAATAAAACGTGGTCGGAAAGTAGAAACGTAAAATTAAATTAAATACGTGATATAATCCGATCAAATGATAATATATAAACTAAGTACTGCATAAAGTTAAGTGCAGTGTTACGAGGAAAGCCAAACTAATGAACGATTTGTTTTTAGCCATTTCCTATCACAATAAATACGACAAATTCCTACCATAAAGTAGACAGGTTCTGTTCATTTGCATAAAGCTAAATAACTATCGAATTCAAAGAAACCAAAGGCGCGACCAATTTCCAGGAAATATCAGAGTCGGGTCAGAAAATCTTGACTTATTGACTAGTCAATTCTTGGAACATAGTTTATACGCTTCACGAATTTTGTATATTTCGCATAATTAAGCCCCGTTAAGCAAACTAAATTTTATTATCAATTACATTGGACAAATATTTACTATGATATAATCTTTTCTGCGATATTTACTTGGCGTCTAGACGGGCTCTTCAAGTCATCATGTTATGATGGCAGTTATTGCGAAACTGGTACTCGTATGTACGTAAGGTACGCTCTGGTATGTACGGTGGTATTCGCTTAATGCGTTTTGAATAAAATTGAAACTACAGAGGCCGGGAAGTGAAGTGTTGCCGGCCGAGTACATATAGATGGCCGAGCGAACGCGAGGCCAGATAGTAACGAGGCTGGCAACTCCATTTCACGCCGATGTATGTATAGTGCTTTTCTCAAATATGCAATGAAATATATTAAAAACACTTCAAAAAATCAAACTTTATTTTCTACAGACACTAAAAATCAAGTATACAAAAAATTGAATTACAGAATGAAACATTTTCAATTTCCTTTCCAAAAACTGTTTCAGTATACATTTTTATCCCGAATATTTAGATTAAATATTTTAAATGTGTATTCTTGTAGTGCATTTTAAAATGATTAGAAATTGTTTATAATGTGTTATTTGTTATGTTCATGACGATTTTATATAAATAAAACTGCAAAATATAGCAAACATCGTTTATTGTTTTTTTAATGGCTGAACGCTGTGATGCCTCATCATAAAGGAATGTGGAATGTAAATTAATAAAAAACAACACATTGCCGGCCTTGGCCAGCAATGTTGTATGAAATTCCATTACATGCCAAGTGTCAAGCCGCATCGGAAACGAGGTACTTTGCGGCCTATTATTAGGCACGTAATGTCAACATTTAGTTGCATGTTTGAGAAAATGTTATTTGTATATATATATATATATATTAATTAGGAGATAATTGTTAGTTTTCACTGCAAGCTTAGTCTCGAAACGAGCAGTATGCATTGCTATTCTTCACAGAAAGTACGAAAGTTCGGACGTAGCGATATTCTGCGAACTGCGTTATGCGCCTTAACACTCTGCCCGCCCACCCTGTTCTGTAACAGGCGTTAGTTTACACTGAAAAAAAAAAACTGTTATAGTAACCAAAATGTACTTATACGTAAGCAAAATTATACGAAATCTGTGCTCACTTTTTTGCGCTACTAGTAGCATACTACTTTTAGCTGCTACTATAGTGGTTTGACGGCCCCCTGATGTATCGTACCCACAACTAAAATTTGAGCTACTATAAAATTTTTTTTTCAGTGTATTTGAGTTTGATTACAAAAAGCCGGGCAACGCTTCGCAACTGTTTCCTTCGGTTTCCCAGAGGAAGTACTAATTGACAACATTTCATATTTTCAAAAGATCTTAATTCGAAAACCATTTGGGTAAAACTGTATTTTATGCTCAAAAAAAATATTTTTGGATTTTTTTCCCCATTCATTTTGGAAAAAATCGTCAATTAGTGTGAACCGGAAGTGTGACGTCATTTTCCCTGCATTATCGAGAGAGACCTTAGTGCTGAAACGATTAAAAAGTGTATGGTATCCGGTTGTCATTTTCTGACATACTTGCCGTCTGACGTTTATTTGTTTTGAAAATTGTTACAACTGCTTAGCGGCTTTAGAAGTTTAATTTTCTTACCGTTGGTTCATTTGCACGTTTTCGAAGACCTTAAAAGACTTGGCACTTTCCCACTGGACTCCGATAACGCATTCAAACATTTATTAACTTGGCATTCTTTTACCGGACAACGATTTTTTTCATATAATGAAGACATCAGAAGGTTTTTCTCAGGCTGATAGCACAAATCTGCCGCGTGTTGAAATTATGATGATGGAGTACACATCGGCAAGTGATAAATATAATCCAGCCCAAATAAGAGGAGCAAAAGCATCGTTGTCTTCCCGAACTTCCTATGTTGACAACGCTGTAACGTAACGCCTGACAGTTATTTTTTTAATCGTAATTGTCGCTCTGGATTCTAGTTTTTTTAAATCGTAATTGTCGCTCTGGCTTCTAGTTGGGAAAGTGACGTCATTTTCTACATACGCCCTTTTAGAATGAGCTACTTTTCAAACTGCTATTTTTAATTGAAAAATTGAGTTAAAACGAAAAAGAAAAAATACGGGTAGCTTAAAATTCCACTTATTTTCTATCCAGCTCATAAAATGAAGGAGTAGAAAATTTGAAATATTGTCAATTGCGGCAACAAGGGAAAGTAATATGGTTTTTTATAAGTCACGCGAGCTCACACTCGGTGTGACAAGTGAAGGCAATTTGGGTCGGAGGCGAGTGTTTGTCCAGTGAGCGAACTGGGGTTCTAAGGGCCGACGCAGACTTAGCTTTTCGTCGGAAAAAAGGTAAAGAAAATTATTGTGAATGTTGGATTTTTGTAACATTTCTTTGTAACTCGAGATTTTGTTCACAACAGCATGGACTGTTGAGAAATACGAACTAAACTAACGATCTCAATTTTTGATAGGTAGGTACATACATAACCTATGTTGCCAAGATGAGGTTTTCAGTAACGTTGCCCGATATCTGTTCTTGGGGGACTTTGCCCATACCAGCGTTGACTGTCACAATTTTGTAACCTTACTCGATGACTATTGTAGTTTCAAAATACATACGTAATTGCAATAGAATATAACAATATCTAAAACACGTCAACATTACTATAATTCAAGGCTCGCAATCACAATATAAATATCGATATAATTACGCAACAATCACTAGCGTGCATAACACTTCGGCCACAACAATTCATCGAGCATCCCATTAGCTCGTACCGGCGCGGCCTGACCTCCCGGCCGTAAACAACACGACACATTGCACATACACGCTATAAACCCAGTAAGCCCGTAACCGATGCACCTGGCGCCATCATGCATAATTAAGATGCATCCATAAAAGTGGATAGTTATTTTGAGTTGTCACGTTGCGTTAGCTAAGTAGGCATTTGTATAGGCTAAATAGATATCTGAGCCTCTTGCGCTCTAGATAATACGGTTCACTTTTTTATTACGTTCAGTGTGCGATGCCGCTAGTCTAAAACTTAAACTATGTGAAGCCCCGATGGCATGTGGAATATGAGACCAAGTGTCGGTAAACTCTGTGTATCGATTGATGATCGTCATCTAATGGGGAAGTTTTCCCCTATTCGGGACTGGCGGTGTGGAGTTTTGTTTGCTCTTCTCTGTACACAATCAAGGCGTTGTTGGCGTCAGCTCGTCGCCGCGAATCGGTTCAAGAGGTTCGTTGGAGTCTGTAATAAGGATCTGAACTTTGAAAAGGGTTTACTAAGACACGAGAGAAGAGCAATGAGATAAAACACTCTGATTTTATAAACTACGAGGGATAAGTGCAGTTCCTTGTTGCTTTTAAGAGTAAACTTAGTGAAAGGTCAGTTAATGGTACGTCAATTATGATTAAGCAAACAGGGCCGCTCGTTGCGTTGTAGTAAAAAGGAGTATGCAGAACCCCTAATATCGTTCAAACGAAACTAAACGCCAGTTAGTTACATTGTAGCGGGAATCACTTCCCACCATAATTTGTTGTTCTTCCAGCGATTGTCGGCGTATTTTGATTAAATTATTAGGTCCCGACGAAGCCCGCGATATAAATAAAACATAAACAGCATTTGTGCCGCTAGGGCAATTGCAAACGATTTGTGTACTTAGATACGGCATGTGCAACAGACTGATTGTTCAATTCGATTCTTTGGGCGCCTCGCAAATGCTTGCATGTCAAATATAACATTGACTTTATGTATTTGGCATAAGTTCATGTAAATAGTACAGTGCTTTTGTGAAGCACATACTGTGTGTTTGTCACAGCCTGTCAGATAGAATATGCAGAACCTTGGAAATGAAGTTTTAGAGTAGTTTATTGGGTTCATCATCATGCAGATAGTTGAACCGTCCTTTAAGTAACTAGATGCAACGAAGCCAATTACTTCGACGATCTTATGGGATTATGTATATGCGAAAAAAAAAACCTGTTATAAAATAAAATTTGTCTTCTTATAGTAAGAATTATCTAAGGTGTCCGAATGTTTGTTCATTCTCTTTACGAACATTCGGATACCTTAGATAATTTTTACTATAATCTAGACAACGTATGGCTTCAGCCAAATGGGTCATTCTCATATCTCATATAGTTTGATAGATGTGACACAACCATGCGCAAAAGTTAAAGGTTTCCAGGATGTTAAATATTATTAAATTAACCCCGTTGTCAAGCTTTCTGCTCGTATATAGAACAGGAAAAAATAAGTATTAAGTAGCACTATTAACTTTCTGCACATGGCTGTGGCAAGGCAAGTCACAAATCTAAATGAGAATGACCCAAATATAGTAACAGACGATTCAAATACCCTACAGTCATCGTAATTAGGGAAAAGCCGTAACATAGCAATTTTCCAAAGCAAGAAAACAAAAATGTTAATGGGTTATACGAGCTCTAAGCTGAATCAACTGTGCGGCAGATATAAATCAAAATTACGGAGCATGTTATTATAGATCGGCGACGATAGCAATGTTTTGTTTGAAACACGTGAGTGATTCCGTGTTATTTATCGAGGTTAAACGTGTTGACGCGTGAGGACTGCAGTGCTTTAAGAAATGTGTGCAGTTTTCAACTGAAATCTACTCAAGCGATCTGGAACCAATGGGCTCTAGAAGTAAGACATATCGTAGGAGTCAGAATTTTTGAAAGAACCCTAGGGGGATTAAATAAGATAGATTAGCACGGCAGTTCAGATCATACAGACCAAACTCCTATCAGCTAGTTCTAGTAACAAATCACAAGAAGGGTGAAAATTGTTTCACCTCCATTAGTTCTGCCACGCAAATTATGCTGATTAAAAAAAAACCGGCCAAGTGCGAGTCGGACTCGCGCACCGAGGGTTCCGTACAAACTCATAAGTAGATACATGAATAGTTCAAGAAAAACTATATGGCGATTAGTTTAGTAGGAGCAAATAAGTATGTGTTAAGATTTTTGCAAATTTCTCAAAAACAGTGCAAGTTAGGAAAACCGTTATATTTTCCCTGTAATATATAGGATGACATTAATAATTGGTAATTATTACAGATTTTTCTGTTCAGTAACTTCGAAGATAATAGGGGGGGAACGGTATTTTTTTTAACGCTTTTCGCCATAAATCAAAAACTACTTATTTAAAAAAAATACAAAAATACTGTTTTAATCTACAATTTAAGCCCTTTCATTTGATACCTCACTCGATATAATAGCCCTACTTTCAATTTGCAAAGTCTCATTACGGACCCCTTTAAAAAAAAAGTAAAAAAGTTACAAGATTTTTTTTACATCCTATAAGCTCGGGTTAGCGGTTCTTAACACTATTCCAAATTTCAAGTCGATAGCATCAGTAGATCCTGAGATATCTTGCTGTGACAGACGGACAGACAGACAGACAGACAGAGTCGCACCATAAGGGTTCCTTTTTTACCATTTTGGTACGGAACCCTAAAAACGCGTCAAATTGGCACATTCTTTAAGTCAAATTAGGTTAAACAAAAAGTGGAGCAATTAAGCCGCTATATTCATGAATATAGGTAGATTATTCATGTCAAACTTAGAATATTTGTGTAAACATATTTCTATTTTACATGGCTATTGAAGTGAAGATCTTAGGTGTTATTTATATAGGAAATTAACGGATTACATAGAAAAAAATTACAACGTTGAAAGCTGCAACTTCAGTTCGTCCTTTTTCCATCCTCATCCATTCTTGGAAGAATTTCTCTGCACGGTAACATTTGAACAACTCTGCTTCCGCTGCGTCCGCCTAGCTCTAATTTTCTACACACTTTTAAAACGATCTTGAACGAAATACCAACGATACAATGTTCAGCAATCCGTCAAATCTCAAATTCAGAACCGGGTTTTTCGGATGTTACAGAAATGTATGAACTTCAAGAATAAAATATAAACGAAATTTAGACTGGAACCAAAAACAAATAATTGGTGAATGCTCAAGTATGCCGAGGCAACCGTGACAAACCATTAGTGCCGTACGTCTCATGATGCCTGTATGTGGCATTTAAAGGCTGCGATGTAAACCGCACTATCTGGATCCCGAAAACCGACTGGTCCTACTGACTCTTTATGGAAATTTAAGGTAACAGTAGTGTTAAGCGGATTGTTACATAGATTTGCGCTGAATAGGTCCTCGGCATCTCTAGCTCAACCGTCTCCGTCAATTTGCGCGATATATGTAGTTAAAATTAGGAAAAGTTCACACTTGAGCCTAATTACGAGCATTTCGGTGTTGTTTAATTTTCCCATAGAACATTTCAAGTTTCGTGTTCCGTACAGTCACGCCATACCGCGGCGCCGGCCACGGGAATTCCCAGTATCCACCATCATAAATATAATACCTAGACACGTGCAATTCAATGGACTTTATTTATGACTAACTGCACCGACTGAACCTATATTTACTCTTATCAACACCGTTTATATATTTATAAGGGAGATCTTTTTATGTCGGAGCGACAGCAAACATTTCGTGGAGAATGTAGTGTTTACGTTGGAGATAATGAAAGGGCATTATTAATTAATATTAACAAGGAGTAGGGCTCTAGAGGCCTAATAATAATTACGTAGATTGTAAACACCCACCAATAGAATTAATTAAGGATAGTCTAAGAAACAGCGTTAATAGTACTATTGTAAAACTCGAGGTTCGCTGGCGCTTACAATAAGACGAGTCAACAAACTACTAATAAGAATAAATAAGGCATGGGTGTGTCGTCAAATGTGGGCAATTCGTCAGGCTCCCGCGCTCGTCGGCTAACGATTGATAATGATCGAGCGCGTGGGGACAGAATCCGGGGCGCTAGCCGCACGGGGGCCCTTTGCTAATTAACTGTCGACCGACAAGATTTGGTGGCGAGATGTGGGGCGAGTTAAAAACGAGGTGCAAGTGAGATATTAGAGAATAGTCGCGCTGGCTTGACCACCGTACCAAGGAATTTAGTATAGAAAAACAAATTCTACTCTTAAATCTTAACATTGCACCAGAAAAAGGGCTCAAGCGCTGTCAAGAAGATGGTTAAAGCGACTTCTATTCTTCCGCCTGCCTACTGTACTTTAGGTAAAGTACAGTAAGTTCGAAGAGAAACTTAAACTTACTGTACACGGCAGTATGAGGCGCAAATTATGAAACATCGATCGGCCTGCATGAAGGACGCTCTACTTGCATTCAGATACTCTATTCCATCTCTAGTTGCTTTCAGATACTCTATTCCTTCAGAGAACACTTGAAAACGATATTAAGCAGTTTTAGAAGGATATTTGCGAAATATCGCTTCAGCTTGTGAAATAAGGCACTACCATAAGATATTCGGTAAAGGGAAGGATTGTATTGTGGCAAGAAAATCTACTTTGTGTCAGACATTTGTTCCGCCTACACAATATTATTAAGCCTCGTTATGGCAAGGAATCAATCTGTTACTATGGATTCATCAACCACTGCGACAGAATATCATTTATCGATTTCATTTGTGTAACCTTTCACAAAATGTGACGTGATATTCGGGAATATACATTTACATTAGATCACCTAACTGTTTAAGCAAATCTAGTAGTTTATGAAACTTGCAAAATCTTATTAGAGCTTTAACCAGCCATATGATAAGTGCCAGAATGTGTCTGTTGGTTTATCATTATTTGACATAACAATTTACATAGGAAAAGAGTTTGGACCAGAAGTGGTATCGCCCAGTTCTTATCCTGGGAGAATGCATGGTTCCTGCAGGATAAGCTATGATATATCAAAAGCCAAGCTATTCGACAAAAACTTTTAAATACATAATATAAATAGTTTATTTGGTAACGGCGTATGCCTTGTGCCTGAAACTGTATTTAAGGACAATTTCAATATTTTTTCATTAATGCTTAATTAGTAGAAATACATTCAACACACATATTTAGCAAATATAGCTAGCCTTACTTGGATGGAGACATGTGATAAAGGAATAAAAATAGAATATTTTCTTATTCATCTTGAATATTAACAAAATCAATGAGTATAGCCGACCGCAAACTTAATTAAACCATAACGAAACTGGCCTTGGTGGAGTCATGAGCAACCCGGTGGACGTTTCACACGATCGCGCCAGAACGAACGGGAGAACCAGTTTCACATCAGACAGGTGTCCCGCGCCTATGGGAGGTCTTTTACTTTTTGTTTAACCAATTGCCACCAATACTCCGGTCGATGAAGACTATTTCTTGTATAACACGACTGGTTAAATGTTTCGTTTTAAAAAAAATATATATTTTTTATTTTGTTACATTATTTCGCTACTTTATGGTGCAAAAATTTGTCTTCTATTTGAAAAAAATTACTTACTTTTGTACTCTACGCTTTGCTGGATCATTAATGAAAAACAGTCATAGTCACTCAAGAACACCACCATACTCGTAGAGCATTGTATTAACTGTCTATAATATGTCGCCTATCCGTTCTTAAATCTCCATGTCCTAGCGCAGGGGTCTCCAAACTACGGCCCGCGCGACATTTTTAAAGGTGCTGTATGGCCCTCTGGGAAAAAAGTTTCAAGACCCCTGTCCTAGCTTTCTGGCCTAGTGTAGACATAAAATAATGTACACAACACGGGAGGTAATAAAGAGAGCCCTCGATCGCATATTTACGTCCCTCGCTTGCAGCTCGGGCCGCAAACTTCTGCGATCTCGGCCTTGCTTTGTATTACCACCCTAGTTGTGTAATGTACTATTACACTGGGTACATGTAACAGTATGTATGAAGGTATATTTTATAACATATTTATGTAAATTATATAAATATTATGTATATGATTTATGTTAACAAATTTGCGGTTATAAACTATATGTTCATGCACCAATTTAATATTTCTGTTTGCCCGGCGGTTAACTAGTAGAGAACGCCATATGGCATTAAGTTCGCCGTTTGTACTTTCCTGTATTGTGCAATAAAGTCTAAATAAATACACAATGTACTATTCGGCGGTATGTGATGATAATTTTGACAAATTGATGCATGTCCATGGCTGACTTCGCCTACTGACTGCAATATGGCCACATCTTAAAAAAAAGTTCAATTTTTTTTTTTCATTTTTTTTTGTCACGTACCTAATTTTTTTTTGAGATGTGGCCGTATTGCAGTCAGTAGGCGACTTGTCCTGTTCAAATGCCTCATCAACTGGTCTACAATCGTACCGCCGATATTTCATCTCGCGAACAGTTGAAGCAACGACGGCAAGCTAATTATGGTGTATTGACATTTCAACGGCGCCCGTTTCGTTCGTGTTTGCATGATTTTTCCGTATGTCGATGTTTAATGAGCATTTAGACCTTTAGGGCCCGTTTTTTACTTCGTCCACTTTTTATTGTCACGCATTCAAAAGGCTGGGGAATCGTGAATTTATTAAAATGTACTATTAAAACGACAACATGTGAGCGCTGGCATGGTGAAATATTAGACAACTTAAACTCGCCGACATTCGAAAAGCGCTCATTATTTTAAAGATATGAAATTAATTACATTTACTAGCGACCCTAAGCGTAGGAATTGCTAGGTGGCTCGTAATTTCCCCGGGGCGTCTCCATGGATCGCGATTCGGCCCCTCAAGTAATGAGCAAAAAGCGAAATCAATAGACTCGATCAGAATTCAATGATATGGCATATTCATTTGAGAATTTCTAGGCAGACGTCTGGAGCGTTATAAGCGTGCTTGAGGTTCATTCAGTGTTAAAATGCGATGTCATCTTCTGCGCGATGAAACGAAATTATCAATCAAGTCTAGGGGCGACAAAAAAAATTAATTCATTGATGTGATACGTAACTGTTAAAATGTTTTGGTTGTCGCCAGCGGTTCTCCGCCTGTAGAGTCTGTGCGGAAAGAGAATAGGCGTGGTTAAAAACGGAACTAACCTAACTAGTATGGCCAGGCCACAGAACAGAAAATACGGCACATACGGTACAAAAGCATTACAGCGCCCCCCCAAACTAAATCCTATTCTCTTTCCGCACATACTCTATCCGGAACTAATTAAACATTAAGCAACACGCGCAAGTTTGTAACTTAAACGGTGTCATCAGCAACGTGGGAAATTTAGCTTTTGATGTTGGCACATATGAATAAGTGTTTATGATGAATAACGTTGTTACGACGACATATAGAGGCCCCGGGAACATTGTCTGAGAAAATTATCACATTATCTCGCGTTTACGGGTGAGTGCATGGTAATGACGCAAAAACGGTAAGAAAGCTAGTTAATTGCTCATTTACTTCACATGCCCAGTTTATCCGGGGCTCGACTAAGCTTATATTATTTCGTTTTTTTATGTATCTACATCCTGTGTGTTATCACCGATGGGTAAAGGGCAAGTCCGTATTTTAATTAGTACCATTAAATAATCTTGAGATCCACAGTAAAAAACATAATGAAGTTAACGCGTTAGTTACTTTATATGTATAACCAAGGACAGTTTAGGCCTGAAATGGTAATGCTATCATGATTGTCAAAATGGTACAAATAAGTGGACTGGACGCTGCTGTAGAAATTTATTAAAACGCGTAGCAAAAGTGGAGCGAGACAACGAAAGGACTGAAAGGACCTGTTCCCGAGGACAAGCTAAACGCCGTCAAAATAAGCAATTACGTCATCGTCTAACATCGATAATCATGATCGATACCCAACGATTATAGTCGGTCGGCACCACATATTTAGCTAACTGGCGCCAATGCACCGAGCGTCATGTTTGACGTGGAACCTAGATAAGATTCGGTTCGGTGCAAATTGTTGCTAAAATTTGGCTATGAAAAGTCATATTATAATGATTTGACAATTCTTGCAAGTTGTATTACACTATCAGTATTTTTAAATTGCTACATCAATACATCACTAGCAACGTGTCTAAATATTTCGGAATAATCTGTAGGATGTCTCTGTATGTTATGATTCTTACAAGCCGCCAAATGCACTAAGTTGTTAATTTCATGAAAGCCACGTTTATCAATGTGTAAATTTATCGCAAACCATTAAAACACTATATAGTTATTAAATACATTTCATTCACGTTCAGAAAACGTGAAGTATGTCCGTAGGTCAATGAACGTGCAATTCAGATAGCGAATTCGTGCGTTTTCGGCGCGTGACATACCTACTACATACCTTGAATGACAAAATGGGTCTTAATGTTACTGAAATATAACACACGTACGATCTTTTAGATACGCGTGACGGTGTACGCCGTTGGAGACACCTACGAAATGGCGGGAAACATTACGCACTGTCATTGGTCGGCGCAATCAGCAATAAATACGCTACGATATCAATCCGGTTCAGGAGTACTGAAACCTAAACACGACGCCGCGTTGTATAAAATATATCAATGACTATCAAATTTTATAACAGTCTGCCGATTGGTTCCGACTTAAATATCAAGGATTTATAGATAAAGGTACATTTTAGTTTACTTAGTTGTTTACCGGTTAATTTAATTAACCAGTAAAATGTTACAGTTTACAGACTAAGATTCATATGCGTTCGGGTACATGAAATAAACGCAATTTTCGAAGTGATCTTTTCGCACTGTAAATGACGTGTTCCTGGTGTGTTTTCATTAGAAACGCTCAAGTTAAAGTTTGGCCTTATCTGTTGCTAGCCCGTTTGGTATAAGAGTTGCTCTGTCGAAAACATTGTTCATATACATACTGTCCCAAAACTCAACGATAAGCCGGCACCAGAGGATGGAGCTACTTATGATTAGTCGAGAAAAAATAAGGAAAAAAATATATCTCAATTATTGAGAAATATTTTTTCCTTATTTTTTATGATTAGTCGAGAAAAAATAAGGAAAAAAATATATCTCAATAATTGAGATATATTTTTTTCCTTATTTTTTCTCGACTAATCATAAGTAGCTCCATCCTCTGGTGCCGGCTTATCGTTGAGTTTTGGGACACGTTGTATGTACGAACTGGGTTTAAGGTAATAGCGACGTTCCATGTATTAGTGCTTAACAATTTATTTACAAGTACGTACTAGTAGATAACTAAATTCACTTGATGCGTCAATTTTTCTCAGAAAGCTTAACACATACAAACACTTCGTTTTTCAATGATGTAAACTGTAAATATGTGTTTGTATTGATAATCATACAGGTGCTAGTGTAACGATCGAGACAGGGAGCGGCTCTGGCGATAAAGCAATGACTCATGAACGCTACGATTACATACATATTGCTAGAATGCAATTGACGTAAATCAACAAAGGGCATACTAAGATTAAAGTGTTTTTTTTTGCATTTAGAAGGAGACTAAAATTGTTTTTCCTAAATTATACCGTCGGCGTCAGGGGGTAGGAGTCGTCAGGATGTCCATCAAATTGCCAATAATCTGCAGTCGGTGTAGGTTTCGATTGGAGCTCGATAGTATCACTAAATAATCATAATAAAGGAAGAAATGCAGTGAGGTTGGTTGAGGGTTGTGTCCCGTCGCACCAAAGGCTCAGGTCTACCATCACTGACTATGATTCCTTGTCCAGCACAATTCACCAATTTTCTGACATGCAAGAGATTAACAACTATGGCAGAACTCCGTCAATTTTGAATATGTCATTGTATCGCAACCAAACACTCTCAAGTATAGACCTTGACATTCCTTCGTGGGAAGAACTCCGACACTGCAACATATATTTAGTGTTAACAGGAAACTGAAGAATGGTTATGGAGTGCTTTTACGATGAAGACGATTTTTTTCAAACACAAACCAAAGACAAACTCCATTAGGAATATCTTTGAGCAAAAAATGTCAAGCTTATATATATATATTTTTTTTTATACAACTAGGGTGGCAAACACGCGTGCGGCCTGCCTGATGCTAAGCAGTCACCGCAGCCTATGGACGCTTGCAACACCAGGGGCATTACGTGCGCGTTGCCGACCCTTCAAGAACCTATTCACTCCCCTCTTGAAGAGCTTTATATAATTAATTAAAAACAAAACCCCATTAAATATTACAGAAAACTTAACGTACTTTGAGTCATTTAAACCTTTGAGATTACATCGCGGGGAAGTACAATATACCAAAACAACACGTCACACATACAGTGTTTTCACTGTCCGAATCCTCAGTATCGAATGGCATTCGATATCGCACGATATAACGATAGCGCTTTCGCAGAAATATCCTTATAGGAATGTCGCTATCGGGGCCGTGCGGTGATAAAGTGCGCTATAGCAACAGGTCGCCGCCGATTGTTTGTTGCAGTTACACCGAGTGGATTATTGACCCCCAATGAAAAGGGGACCGAATGGTTTGTTTTGGCGTTTAACAGATTTAAGGCCGGCTGGTGTATAAATAGTCGTAATAAGCCCTGATTATGTTCTCGACCAAATACATAAAATGTTCGCAAGGTTGTGTCTGTCTATCATTTCCGATCCGAACTTGCTTATAGAAAGTGACCATATAAACTGTATATTTAGCATGCAGAAGTAAAATGGCATTGCAATGACATTACACCACATGGTGATGTTGCAGATTGAACCTCTTCAACTATATCACATTACCCATCACGCTGTCTAGGATCTGTACGTCTAGCATAACTGGCCGCGACTACGTTTCTCGCGCGACAGAGCATCACCTGTCACTGTCACACGATATTGAGTGAAAAGAGATAGGTAGTGTTAGTCGCGCGACAAAGAGTCGCGTGTCACAGTTGTGCTAGAGGTACTGATCACACACTCAATAAGAACTCCTCGAGGATACTAGAATTTATGACAAAGCTTTGCTTACAAGCTCATATAGTGCGTAAGTGTATTTTACTACAGTCTAACTAAAATTTTAATTTACTAAATTACCTTTTCATCACAGAAACCACATTCAATGTTATTCAACTAGATGTATTCTGCAACTTACCTGAAAAAATAAAAAACAACAATTAGTTGAGACTCAAAACATCGAATGCAAGTGTAATAAAAGCAAGCGGAAATTGCACTTTCAGTCTTATCGAAGATTTTTCCTGTTTCGCTCCGAAGTAGCTAATAAAAGGTGAATAAAATATTAACACGTATTTCCCGGTAGTTGAGGTCCATTTTAAATTTCCGCCTTGGATTAACTAACAGCGGGCTTACTTGCAATATGTATTAGAGTAAGTAATGGCAGTGCAATGAAAATGTCCTCGGCGGACTGGGATGATAAATGGGTCGCATTCAGTGCCTTTATTAACAGCGGGGCAGATAATTGGGGAGAGCGCACATACACAAAAGGGTCAATTGCAGAAAAAAAAATACCTTTTACTTTTTTCCCAAACTAAATACAGGGAAAATCGTAACGCAACTGAGAAATTCAACATTTTTAGGGATAAGTTGGGACATTTTGAACAACTTTTTTTTTATTTCATAAATGAAAAGTGCTCGTGATTCTGAGTAAAATGGTATAAGACACACCATGATTAGACAAAAAAAGTAAAAGGTAAATTTTTTCTGCAATTGACCCAAAAATGTAATCAAGGGTAATCTTAAGACAACTGTCTCAGTTATAAACTTTAGGAACAGTTTTCTCCGGTGACTGACAGACATCGTACAGCCTGCACAGCCACCAGGGGTACTATTAGTGGCTAAAATATTAGAATTTGCATCGGGTTCTACTAAAAATGGATATCTGTATATACTTCTCCTAAGGTTATAATAAATAGAGGTTAAAAGTTTAAAACTATGGAATTCTATCAGACATAACAACTAGAGATTTTTTATTCAGACATAACATAATTTATGAATAATAATTATATCGTAATCACCCGTGAGACACAAATTCGCTCATAAATTTAGTATATTTTAAACTTCTGTCGCCAACTCTTAATATAGGTGACATTCAGATGTTGTATTCAAATTATCGGCCGTCGTTTATTTTACTTTGTCAGAAGCTGATTAATTTTAGCAGGATACGTAGCAACACGGCTATTTAAGTGTTTTACGTCTATAGACTGGCGTATCAGACAATTTCCTGCCAAAATTCACTTCTGTAAACGACAAACGGCTATATAATCTGCGAATTGATTCAATGGGGTAATTCGATTTTTTTAATATTTTACAAGTAATAAAATCGCTTTGGACTCTGATCACCTATGTCGGAACAAGCACACGATGCATACTTTCTTAAAAACTTGCGGTGCGGGTCTATTCTTATAATCCGATATTTATCTGATTATTAATCGGAAATGCTGATGTTGGCAGAAAATTCAAGAATTTGGCTATTCCCAAGATAAACGAAGATACAGAAAAATAAAGGGAGGAGAAGGAAGTTGATTATGTAGATGATGATATAATTAGCAGCATAACTAGGTAAATGAAGAAGCCCCAAGATATAATAAAATACATTAATTATGTTAAGGCTTACGTTGTTCTCTCGCGCCTACTATGGAATGCTATAAAAACCGGTAGAGTAGGATTTGAAAGCAAGGTAAAGTAGCCTAAAAAATGCACAAAGAGAGAAAAAAATCTAATGGGATGTTTCTGAACGAATCAACAGTAAGAAAATTGCAATCGGCATATATTTCCGTCAGAGTATGTATAAAACAGATTAATAATACATCAGTAGAGGTCAGCCTCCCAAAGGTCGTGTTTGGGCCAGGCACAGTTTTGCGACCCGTAAAAGGTCACGCTTTCGGCTCTTTTTATACTCTATGTAATTACAGAAACACGCCTGAGGTTTTAAATAACCATTCTAATTGTTCGAGTTAAACAGATCAAACGATACGCAAACGGAATCTTTAAAAGAAACAGCTTTTGTTCTTTTTAAAGTTTATTTTATATATTTTTTTATCTTTTATGTTATTTGTAATTCTAATTAGAAAATCTGAAGAATAATATGTGAGAGTTTCGTTTCGTAAATGTATAATTACATACAACTTTTCTGTTCCTTCTAAGGCGTCGTCCTATCGAAGCGCGAATACGCGATTATCGCGCGAACACGCGATGGCGACTATGGCGCAATTTATGGTCGCAATCGCGTGTTCGCGCGACAATCGCGTATTCGCGCTTCGATAGGACGACGCCTTAGAAGGAAAGGATTTGTTTTCAGATGCTTCTAAACGGGCAATAATTTTCATGCAATTTGTGGCCGGCAAGTCTTGCTATCTCTTTCTTACTTCGTATGCGAAAGCAAGATGCACATAGTTGCCGGGCCACAAATTGCAGAAAAATATCGTCCGTTTAGAAGCACCTTTCGGAAAGTTTATAGAACTTTTAAGAAGCTTGCCTTAAATTCGCAGAAGTAACTAAACGATTTCGAACATGCGAAAATTTAGCAAAGGATGACTGTGTCGGTCTTAAGATAGGTAACCACCTAAAGCAGCTTCAGCAGAATTTACACAGCTTACTGAACCCGCTTGTTTTGTTGGTGATATTCACTAAGATTAATTTCCACCTGAAGCTCACAAGCAAGTAGCAAGGACCGCTAACAAAACGTACAGCAGTACGGTTAACCCGTTGCCGAGCAGTCCGAATTTGCATATCTTTGCTATTGACCAGTCTAGACTTTGTAACTGGTGTCCGAACTCAGACAAGTCTTGCGCCGTTACATTGTTGTCGGGGTTAGTTACGAGTTGGTGACACCAAAATTTACACTTCAATGATTTTAAATGAACTGCTTCTATTAGTATGGGAATCCCGTGCGTAGAAGGAACGCATTCGATGTTATGTCACATGTGATCTAACAAACTGGGTTTATAAATAATTTTAACGTGGCAATTAATTGGACATGGTGACACAATAGTCAAGTCATTTTGGCCAGGTATATCATTATAATTTAGGATTCAATCATAAAATGCAGTTATGGAAGTAAATAAGCGTACATGGCTTGGTTTTACAATGGCAGCGTCTATTTAAGAAAACCAATACTATGTAGTTAAAACCAATATTAGATACTGTCAATCATAACAGATAACTACGTAATTTTGGCTTATTTATTACAAGAAGTCCGAGGACGCTACAAATTGAAAGCCATACCGCGTATTTCCGGGTAACATTTTGTCAATTACAGCCAAACAGTGATTAGCAATTCCGTACCCAAGCCTGCGGTTAGTTAAACAAATAAAGGGGGACACTGTCGTTCATTTTAACCCAATATTGCGGTAAACAACTTCGGGGCCGACTGATAATTCTACGTTACACCCGTTAACACGTCATTTCCAGGAAACTGAAATACAATATTGCATAGAAATTCCCAAGAACGATAGTGGTATTTATTTTCCGGTAGCCCGGCAGGTGTTAATTATGTATTATCGCGATGCGGTAAAATGTTAACGGCGAGGGAATTAATTCACCCCACACATGGCCTATTCGTGATTTAAAATATGGCCTATATGTCAAAAATTCTAATTGTTTGATAAGGAGCTTCGAAAATGCAGTGGAAGAAACCGACTGGTTACTTAGCTTAGCTTGAAATAGTACATTACTGCAGAGGCCCGGAACTACCTAAGCCCTTTTCACGCCGAGGTATGTATAGTGCTTTTATCAAATATGCAATGAAATAAATTAAAAACACTCCAAAAAATCAACCTTTATTTTCTAGAGACACTAAACTTACCTTACCAATGACGATGACGTTACAATCACTGTCAAAACGTCGAGTGGAAGTGCGTCACTCGTTTTGCGGAATCGGAAGCTAAAAGCCTACTTTGCTGCCCACGTGTCGAAACCAACACGTGCTTGGGAGGGGATTATTATATGGGCAATGATGTACGGGAATGTAGTAGGGAGAGTTGACGAGTTTTTTAGGGTTGCATTTTAAACGACCCTTACTTAGCTATAAGCATAGCCAATAGCGGTCTTGCTTTTTGGATCACAGATTAAATTACAGCTGTACTGTATAAGTAGTAGTAGTGTGCAGTAAGAATACAATTTTCAGGTATTTTATTTTTTGAAGAATATCCGTCTAAAATGATGTACGTAGTGCATTAAATGATGTACATAAGTATGGTGCTCAAAGTTGACGATGTGTTTTAAAGTCTGTACACGATTAAATCTGGTCATGCATGATCTGACATATTTTTATATTACCTGCTAATTTCGAGGCAGCAATTATTTTTTTAATAATTTATAATGTTACACAAATACAATTAAAAGAAAATCATGCTAAAATATACGAGCGTGAGTGAGTTTTTTCGATAAATATTTTAAGGTGCTTATAATCTTTGAACGTCTTCCGAAAATCTTTAGTAGGTTTCTGACTCTTAACTTACATATCTTTAAATGTCCGACGAGCGCTTTTATATTTTATTAAATTGCCTATTCACCAAAGCCAATATTTCTTAATTGACTTCAGTTTAGGGCATTTAGGAAGCATTTTCTACTTCGGTCATTTTACCTTTTTGACTGAAAATTCCTTCCATAGAAAACCCACTTTTAGTGATTGGAGTAGAGAGGCATCCGGGCTTTGCTGAGTAGAACCCAGTTATGTAACTATTGGGTAAGATGATATTCTGAAAAACTTATAATGGCTTGTGAAAGTGTAAAAACTATTGTAGTACGAAACCGGGCGAACATTTCAAATATCGTTGTTCAAGAAAATATAAGGACTATAGAATATATAACGCGACAACTCACACATGCTCATACATTTTTTTAATATTTTAATAATATTTTAATATTATAATTATCTACGCATTATTAAAAAAAAAGTGGTGCCCCAAAATTAGCAGGTAATATAAAAATATGTCAGATCATGCATGACCAGATTTAATCGTGTACAGACTTTAGTTAGCTATTAAATTTTCTTTTTTCTGTCATAATTCATAATTGTCGCGTTTAGTATCTAATGCGCAATCACAGTTCACCTTTATATCAAAAGTAAACCCTAACAAAGTTGCCGTTATTTATTTTCAAAAGGATACAACCGTTCTCGACGGTAGCCAATGACAACTCCCACGCATCCCATGCCCGTTTGTCGCGTCTGATCTATTTTTAAACCTCCACCAATGTCTATTATCGGAGAGGTTCCCTTGAACAAAAACGTCAACTGTAAACAGAACTTAGAGGACCTTGAAAGCTTGTATAAACGGAATCTTGACAACGTTGTTTAACAATGGAAAGTTGAAAATACGGACAATGCTTAAACCGGGGTAGAACAATAAGAAGGCTAAATAAGGAGTCAAGATTTTTAAATTATTTTTAAAGAGATTTATGTTTTCCTTTCAAATGTAAAGGGTGCGTTTCCTTTCCACTAGGAATGTGCTATGTAGCTATGCTGTGAGCTGTGAGGATGTGAACAGTTTCCAACAATGCTATGCCATGTGGACCAATGACTATGATTGGTGGATATCAACGCATCCATAGCAACATAGCACATATCTGCTGGAAAGGCACCCTTAGTCTTGAAATAATATGTGTAGGTAATTATCGTCCAATTACTATAAATAAAAAGACTACGAGAATATGGTTGATTGAGGTGCCGCGATGGCTACACGAAACAACTAACCGCTAATATACTGAACTAATTTAGGTCAGACTCGCGACGCAGACGGCGTGTATAATCTCTATTACATGTTAACTATAAGCTTTAAAAATCCTACAACGTAGTATAAGTTAAGAAACACCTGAAAGCAGGAAGGGAAGTATTTATGGTATCAGCGTAATTCGTCCCATTTGTTTTTCGTTCAATTCGTATTTCGTCTCATTCTATATTCGTCACACATTCTCTATGTACAAAGAATAGTCTTAATAAAGAATGTGTGACGAATATAGAATGAGACGAAAAAAGGATTGAACGAAAAACGAATGAGACGAATTACGCTGATACCGTATTGAATGATTCATTGCTCTATTTTAATTTGCGATACAGACTCGTTGAAGTTAATCGTTACGAGAAAGAAGTTAAAAAGAAGCTATTCCAAGTTTAAAAGCAATCTCGTCTCAATGCGCGGGCGTTTTCATCGATGCAGCCGAAGTCGAACAGGTAAAAAGTGGCGAGTCGAGAACAATCGCACTTCGCTCGGCGGACCACCCAGTACAGACGATCTAGGACAGACTGGCGGTGAAACCAGACACTTGATATACACAGCGGAGCAACCATCTTGCAAGTTACGGCAGTTCGGGTGCAGATGAATTCAGAATAGTTTAGTAGTTTTGCAGACAGGAAGCAAATTTGTGATGAAGCATCAAGAGAAACATCTAAGTAGGTACATTATTGAACTTAACATAAAGCACACCTTGCTGTATAAATTCTTAAAAGAGAAACTATATCACTCGACATTCTCGCTTTTTGGTCAGGTAGATAACTGTCTTGCCGTGCACTGATTAAGTCTCATAATGAACTTCGCTTGCAATGCCGTTTTAATTACTTCAAACGAGCGCTAAGAACAGCAACAGTTTCCCCGCTTCAAAGGGGCAAAATATGCAGTACTGTCTTTAAATCAAAGATTCGCTCTTCGTCAAAAATATAGTTCGTCTCGCTTTATCGAAAAACAGTAAAGAAAATACGTAGTATAAACTGGATAACAGATCATTATTGACCACTTAGGTCAGCGGCAAACATTCTCAACAGGCCAACGCCCCAACGTGCGACCGTGTAATCGCGAACGAATATCGCTTTAAAAATAAAGAACCGCAAGTCTCAAAATCACGTGGCAATAGGTGAGATAGTTGGACCGAGCATCCTATACGGTCCACGTCAATGCATTTCCCGGAATGCACCGGTCTCCTTTTGCAATATTTTTATTGTTATTGTGAGCCAATTTGGTGTAGATTTTTCCTCGTAGCGCCGTATAAATCAAACATTTAGAGTGGGTGTTGTACGGAGTGGGCTCTCGGGGACTGCGACACAATGGCACCGAGTCTTGAATAGTGATAGTGTTCTTTATAGGATCGAGGATTTCGGCGGTAATCCTCACATTGTTGGCGGCTGGAGAGGCTGGTGATTTGTCGCCGACTAGGATGACGGTTATTGTCTGCTACCTGGCCCCGTCGCGGCAACGGCCACGAGGTTATTACACTTGTTTTTGTGCTCGACTCGACCAACTTACTACATACTTATTTGCTCTATGAATATGACTATGCGATTTCATTTGCGTTATGTGTAATTCAATACCCAGATTTATGTTCGCTTAACGATTTTTCTCATGGCGCCACGTTGAAGTTCGCCATGGCCATGAGCTTGTAAACTGTTGCTCTGTTTTAAAGAAAGTAGAGGAATTTTTTAACCCACAAAACATCGTTTTGCACTGCAAAGAAGCCGAATATTAATCGATTATTAAGATAGAAATCATTCAGAAATAGCGCTATTTCTATTAACAGTTACGAACTTAAAAATAAGTAAACAGAGTACACCACCGAAATACCTACTTACATTAACGAACTAGGTAGTTATTGTAAACATACTTTCATATTAAGTAAACATTTAAATTTTGTTGTTGTACTCGAACGGAGTCGGCTTAGTTCTGACAACAATATGTATAACACACTAGATTCACCGTGATTAATTAATGTTAACTTCGTGGATGAAACACTAACCGGGGTATAATATAGAAGATATAGTGGTTACAATTACAAGTGATTTTGGTTTGTAATATGATGCTCAACAGCTTTGAATCCTATAAAATAGGATGAATGATGACGATAATATTCATTATGAATTTGGAATATTTCTCGAAATCTCTTGGACGGATACGTGTGTGAGGAGAGTTATACGCTGGTCTTAAGCATTGGAATTTCTTCTTTTGGTACGACCCGACCTGTCCCCGACCTCTTGCCAAAACAATCAATTCTTGGTCTTCCTATACCTCAATTTCCTTCTATAATGGTTACGATATCTCTACGAAACTAAGAAAACTTTACCGCATACTATGACAGCATTCCTGATAAAACTACGCGATTCACAAGTCTGATCCTGAAAAAAAACCCAGACTACCTGTAATTAGACATATTACATGTTCAAGAAATTTTAGATGAAGTCGGCAGACAGTCGGTGGACAAACATAATACCAATTAATTTTGTAACAAAATTGTGCTCATCACGCAAACACTGCCAGATCAATTTCAATTAAATTTGGTATAGCTACAGGTAGATTGCTGTGCCCCCGGTTAAAATATAGGATACTTTTTAGATTTACGCGAGTTATCTCAACTCCTCGAAAGAAGTTGCGGGCGGGTCCACTAGAGTATTGAAAAAAACCTGTTTTCGGCCCCTGATTGCCAGATAGCAAAGTATAAAGATAAACAAGTAGTCCAACTTCGGCCGTTTAGGAGCGCGCGCGATACGTAAACAAGGTCGAGGCGCAGACAGTGCGATCCGTACTGGAGCATTCTTAACACTTTACTTGTAGTAGTTGTATTCACGGCGCGCACACATACAAGCGGCGCAATGTCCCTTTTGTAAGGAGAAGAATTACTGCTATTATACTGTGCCGCGGTGCCGCCATTGATGCCTTAATGCATTAAGTCCGCCGATTGTACTTTTTTATTATTGACATTATTGTGCAATAAAGTTTAAATAAATAAATACCTTGGATACCGCAATTGGATACGCCTGGTCGAGCATCGCAGCAATAGACATTCATCATAGTTAACATAGGTCGAACGTCAAATTTACCAGAGTCCCTCCGTGGCGTACAGGGCTATCTCAAACAGTACACAGTCATAATATAAATTAAAATGTTTGTTGTTTGAAATTTCACTTCGCCATCATAACAATCTTAACAGTTAACGACAACAGGCAACCTGAAATAGGTATTGCACAGAAGTTCAAATGTGTAGGTTGACGAAAACTAAGAAAAGCTTTTAAAAGCATGTAGGTAGGTTCATACTGGTTTTATATCTATACTGTGGAAAATTGCAAAAACCACTTTCCGTACAAGTCTGTACTGTACCTACTATACTTTTAAGTATTTAAAAAAAGGTAAATAAAAAAACCACGTGACGTCGTTCAGCCAATGGGATTATTATATCACACATATGAAACATTAGTTCGATTGGCTAAACAACCCGTCACGTGGTTTTTTTTTAACTTTTTTAAACGCCTAAAATTACAGACTATAGTTATGAATCCAAGAAAAATCTTAATAGTGGTTTAGATAATTTTCATATGAGCCGAAAACTGCGTAAGAGTTACTATAGAAATTGCATGGGCTTGTATGTATGTAAACACTTTATTGCACAAAATATGACAAAGTACAGGGTTATAAAATAAAGGTATATGTACAAAGGCGAACTTATCCCTTTAAGGGATCTCTTCCAGTTAACCTTTGAGCAGTTGAGTGATGAGACAAGAGAGATGGTAGACAAACTGAGAAACATGTACAAGAGATTATAGAGGTATTTATATGTAAATAAATAAAATAAAACATATACTGTATACATACATAAATATATAAATACATATATGACGAGGAAGGCCTACAACCATTACCTTTGGGTTCCGGATCACCTTTGGTCACCTTAGTGGTATGGTCCAATTATCCATTGCAATAATCCAGTATCCGCACCAGTTTGAGCACTGGTGTATTGCTCTTCATGTCTTTCTTTTCTTTAAACACTTTAAATGTCGCGTTGATAATAAGTTACACGATAAATTCACAGAGATGGGCACAATCGCTACATTTTCCAAGAAAACTGACAATCCATACGTCAAAAGGATCTAATACTAGATGGTCAATTGGTCAGTCATAACTAGCGCCCTCTCTGCAGCTTTATCCAAGCCAATAATCAGATATTTTCGGCTAACGTAACGTTGATATTTTATCACGATACGACATATTATATACATATAAAAAATACATAAAAATATACAGAACCTGTAAAAACCATCTAAACGTGTCAAGTATTCAGTCAGAGGGCAACCACAACTTTTTTAATTTCCCCTTAAACGAAGCTACAGACCGACACTGTCTGAAAGACGGTGGCAATTTGTTCCATAATTTTACAGAGCGTACCGTGAAGAATTTGCCGTAAGAGCGATGATTATGAAGAGGTATTGAGAGAGACCAATCAGCGCTAGAGCGCAGCCGGTGGCCACTATCATTCGCCATAAATTTAAACCTCTCGGAAAGGTAGAATGGAGAAGAGGGGGCAAACAGAACATTAAAGAGGAGAGACAAGGTGTGTACGTCTCTACGGCGACGGATTGGTAACCACTTGAGCTGCGAGCGGAAGGAGGATACGTGGTCGAATTTGTGGAGGCCGAAAATGTACCCAATGCAGACATTTTGCAAACGCTCAAGCTTGTCAAGCAGTTCCTCCTTTAAATCAAGGAACGCAGTATCCCCGTAATCCAGAAGAGCTTGTTTTGTCATTTATGATCGTGAAGTTAAATGTTCATAGTAACGATTAATATTTTTACTATTTAAGTTTTCACTGGGGCAAGGAAAGCTTTGTCTAAAATGTTTCAGATTAAATAAATAATGTTGTTAAAGGTGCCAACCCTAGTCATGGATGACGACATTGCACTCGTCATAAAAGCATAGCTGCTAATGAGCAAAGTTTCTGGGGCTCGGTCGTGCGGCGATAGGGCTACCACAAATAAAAAGAGATACAATTTACGTGCGCATATACACACGTGAGCTTTAAATAGGTAACAGATATATGTGAACATATATCTGTGTATGAGTGACATATGTGAAATGTAAATCTAATAATAACTCATAACCTTCAATATTCATTTACAAAAAATTAATATTGATTTTAAATTTCAAGGATAATTAAGTTAGAACATGCAACAGTTGGTGGAATATAAGCGCGAATATTCTGGGGAGTATAAATAAAAATAAGAAAATAAAATTAATAGATAACTATATTGATAAATACATAAAACAAAGTCGGGTTAGGTGCACCATTTATAACTCGAGAACGGGTTTGTCTCCGGCCCGAATAGTAGTAGAATAACTATTAAAACTTAAAAACAATTGAGGCGGAACGAAGTTTGCCGGGATAGCTAGTTTTTAATAATTGGAAGTATTTTTTAAATTGAATATACAAAAATTAAGAAATATGGAAAGCTACTTTAGATAAGCGAGATCTCAAAGGTGATGTCGGCAATGATGTCTCACTACCCATCGAACCGTCAATTAAAATGCCCCATTATCATAACCAAGCCGTCGCAGCACACTGCTCAAGTAAGCCATTCTTCTAGCCTGCGAATATCATCGCTACTGCCTTGACTTGGGTCGTCTTACGCTTCTTTTGCTGTCACGCCGTCTCTACTTGGCAAAAACCTAATTAGAATAAATGATAGAAAAGATTTATAGGCTTCATCGAAATTGTCGAGAGACAACCCTATATCTCAGTGCATACATTTTTCGCGTTGTGCAACTTGTGTACTCGGACGGTAAGTCGACCGGAAATGTTTCCAAAAATGCCTCCGAGTCAGGTTGCTAGCAAATACAGCCCCGTGACAATTTAAATGCGAAAGCTTTCAATCACCGATATTGAGAGCTTTCCTGATGAATGTTGAGACTTCGTATAACCACAGAATAAGTAATATGTAGTACCTACTACGTACAAAGTTTCTCTTTCTAACAAAATTGATGTTCGAGTCCGCCCACCGGACGGAACGCACCGCATCCAACCATCTCTCTCTCTCTATCGCATAACGCGTGCTCTTTCTGGTCGCTGGCTACGCCCCTCCGGAGGAGCATAATTTGAGACTAGTAGCCGCGTAACCCATTACATTATAAGACGATAAAGGGAATCAGCGAAATAAATACTCAAACTACTGTGGGAACAATCATTCTATCCAAACACTGTTGATAGTGAGTTACCTAGTGATGAATTTAAGGGAATTAAATACGAAATATATTAGTTCTAACTGAAAGTTTGAAGTATACAAGGTTGACCTATTTAATTTACGATTCAAGTAACGAACGTACTAGGCAAAATTGACCAATTACCATCTAGACCTAAAGGAATTTATAGCGAGACTTCCATGAAACAATCGCGCACCAGAACGGTAAGGTACGGCGACACGGATCCAGTGCGCGTATTCTGCATACTAACAAGCAACGGTTCCGTCCGCGACGGCGACGGCGCGTCACAGCGTTGCGCAATCGGCGCGCGCGCACCATTCATCCGGCCGCGGCCTGGCAACACCCTGCACTTCCGTGTATGACTGTGACTATAGTTCCTCGATCTCATATCTATCCTTGCCTTTTTTGGAATAATGACTTTATGCACCGCAGATAAAGGTCGGTTTTAGAATAATGCTTTAGACAAATACGATGTTGCTAAGCCGAACCGTTATGTAATGAAGGCTCGCGGATAAATGTATCGCGGAACTAAATTATCAGCAAGCACGAAGGCGGTCGGACATAGAAATAACCTCGCTGTACGGATAATCCGACCTAGCTTGGTGAAATTGGACTTTCGAATTAAACGCATTTTTAAATAGAAATCTCGACAAATGTCACACGAGGAGTAAACGATTCTTCCGTTAATGAAACGGATGTGTGAAAAAAAGGCTACGGTAGACAAAAATACATCCGCCAGTCAATTAGTGATAAGGTTTCTATGAAACTTTTGTAAGCGATAACGGCCGGATGTTTTCACAGTATGGCAATGGCATTGTTCACTCTGACCGATCGGGCATTCACGAGTGGCACACATGCCGATTAACTTCATTCAACTTTTAACTTATTTTTTCTGTGCCCATTCATGAATTCCGCTGTAACAGAAAACGACGAATTTTCCACTTACGGGAGAATTTGAAACAATATTGGTGGGACGAAAGTTATTATTAATTTTAATGAGGAAGTTGGTGAAAAGTAGGTACTAGTCATTGTCTGTTCGGCAAACGGATCGGGCGTTAAACAATACGCCCTTTAGGTGCAATGTCAAACGTTAATTGAGTTGGGCAAGTACCGGTCCATAATGATATTAATGATACCGGATGTCTGTCTAGTTACACTTAGTTAATTGTTCATTTAGCGCGAGCGAATGTAATAAATATTTGAAATAACTATGTCGAATCGGCGTGACGTGTAACAGACGTCATTTTGATGCATAGGTACGGCATCGCGATGGGAAAGTCGTGCCTGTAACCCATTTGGGACACAGCGATAGTAACAATAACATAGTTCGCAGATGATTTACTGTATCAAATCGGTATTTGCTGGTATGCACTGGCATGTTTGGGAATAAATAGGTTACTTTACGACATGTGTGTGTGTACACAGACGGTATCGGGCACTACACTGATCGCTAATTGATGCGAAGGTGCTCTCCAGATATCAACCGATGTTGGTATGTATATGTAATCGATAGGCTGTTGACCTGGCTCGAGTGATGCTTTTGATTACTCCAATATATCATGTGACAATTTATAGAAGTAATTGGCAACGGAATCGCACGGCGAAATTCGGCACAAAAATAGGGAAATCCTATGGATATTTTAACGTTAGTTATAGCGAAAGCAGATTCGTACGGTTCCAGGCTGAATGTCACATGGCCTATAATAAATGCTGCTATCAACTTATCAGTCGGCGTCAGAACGAAAACGAGAGTGGGCGGTTATCGAAGGCGCGTGCAAGCCGCGTCACACCGGCTCCGTCATTGACGTCACAAAAGCCAATTATATAACTAGATCAGGGATTACTTTCTTCAAACAATTCAATTTATTATGCTACATACCGACCTTATATAAACATTGCGACTCTAGAACTAACTAGGGCAATCTAGGCTGGTAAAGGAAGTATCATTTTATATGCGCAACTGATCTACCTGCCAGTGTAAATTTCAAACAAACGAAATCATTGCCGACGAACAGGAGTATAGAAGTGCAAGATTTGCATATTAAAGAACTAGAAATACCAGTTTCGAACCCGAGCAAATGCGGAATTGTTCACAGCTCGTCTCAAGTTAGCAGGAATGCAAGCGCAGGGTTTAAAGTGTAGGTAACCATTTATTTATTCTATATCGATATTGGAAATAAGTTTCAGCATAGTTTAAAATAGAAGTTAATTTTAGTTTCCAGTTCCTGACTGGAGAGAGTACCTACGTTCAGTTATTATTAAGTTTCAGTTTCCTGGAACCGATGTAGCAGTTTTATTTATGTAGCTCCACGAGGGAAACCCCCATATCACAGCGTGGCAAATTAGTGCCACGCTTGCGCTTGTTTGTGTGCCTTTATATAAAAGAATGAAAGAAATCATCATTGGAAAGACAAAACAATTTTTAGCTAAATCCGCATTGCTGCATATACGAGTAAGAAGAAAAGCCCCGGATAGTAATCGCCTGTTGCGAATTATGATACTACGTATTGAATTTGAATTAGGTTAAATTTCGCTTCGTTAACCTATACAATACGACATTAGTCGACTTCAATCTAAGTGCTAATAATTCCAAGAATCGTAAATAATTACATGAATGAAACATAATTGAGTGGAAAATACTTTTAAATACTATTACAGGAAAACAACAGCAGCAACGTCAATCGATAAGTGCGGAATTCCCAATTTAGAAATTGAAACCCGTGTCTGTGATATACTGCGCCGAGTCCAATGTTTCGCGGCTGCATGAGATCAGAGTGAGTCACCATTCGCCATTGCCACATCAGCTGACTCATTCAACGGGCCCCGACGAATGAGAACGCGAAATCCATTGTTTCTCAATTTGTCCTTAAATCTGAGATGCCGGTGCATCTAACTACCGAGATAAAACACGTGAGAATCTACAGACTAGCACACAATAGTGGCGAAACGGAAAGTCAAGAAACAAACAGCTGTTGCTCTTGAAGAAAACATGTTATGCCGGCAAATGTTGTGAAACGTCTTAACTTTCTTCAGACTTTTAAGTTGGAACTAACAAGAACAGTATTTTGAGAGCGGTCTAACTTACCCGATAGACTGTTCAACTTAATTATTTCGTTATTACCTACTTTTTATTTTAATTTTAGACGTTTCATCTAAATGTAACAAGGAAAATATGTTCATATTTCGCATTATAGGCATAATTGATACGTTAACAATACGTTGGAGTCGGACGGTTGTTTTTACGTCCGGGTTAAACCAGCATGATGCATAATTTTATTCTTTATTTATAGGTAGGTAACTTCGAACAATGTAAGGTCCATCTATTTTTGTTTGGCACAAATAATGTACGAGGTGAAACTATACTATTCTAATATTCATTGCGGTAAATTATTCCGACTTAAATAATATTCACGGTCGAATATAATAACGTTTGTATTTGTTTAGCCGCTAGCGGTCGGAAAAATTTGTTTGATTTAGAAATAATCGACTAAATGCTTTACGAGGTCTGTTAGTCCAAAAAAAGTTCCATAAAACCATCTAGTAGAGAATTCAAACGGGTTAAGCAAACTCTGACTACCAACTGTTGGTTACACTTACAAGCCATCATACATAAGGTAAATAAAAAACCGGCCAAGTGCGAGTCGGACTCGCGCACGAAGGGTTCCGTACCATTATCTATAATAAAATTGCTATTAATTCTCGAAACGAGGCTTTTGCTCGTAAATCTTCGAAAGGCGCTAGATATAAATACAATAAACTGAAAAAATATTATTAACCATGTATTTTATTCTGTTTTTAGTATTTGTTGTTATAGCGGCAACAGAAATACATCATCTGTGAAAATTTCAACTGTCTAGCTATCTCGGTGCATGAGATACAGCCTGGTGACAGACGAACGAACAGCGAAGTCTTAGTAATAGGGTCCCGTTTTTACCCTTTGGGTACGGAACCCTAAAAAAGTAACGCCTGTAAGTGACGTTTTCAAGCAAGTGGCACAGGAGTACCACAGGTCGATAAGGACGATTTTTAAATGTATCTCCTAACAGTAGCCTATTGTCTTATCATCTCATAGACAACTAGTAAAGTTGCCTGAGAACGGTAGAGTTAGCAAACCCCTGCAAGCATCAGCTGTTTGGACAAATACCAAGGTGTGGTCGAGAGCTGTGAGTCAGCCATCAGCTGATTCACTCGACGGCCTCGCATGCACCGCCTGCGATTGAATAACCATCGTCCTTAGCCGTAATTACAGATACCTAAGAAGGATTACTTTCGCAGAAAAACTAAGATGCGGTCAATTGTGACGCAATAAGACGCGTCTTAGATGTGACGGATTTGCCTATTTACAGCAGCTGTAAAGACTTCAAGTTGATATAGGGGATATTATTTCCCCTATTTGCCAAAATTAGGCCCTATAATTATTTATATTCGAATGTCAGAGACTCACCATAAATTAAATTTGGTTCAGTTTAGTCGTTCACGCGATAACTGTCGCCGATCAAGTTTCGGAAACAAGGTGACACAGGTGACCTGAAGGTGACCCGGCTCAAACACCTACGAGGTTCGACGAACCCGCGTTATTTTTGTTAATATTTCCACTTATTTCTCACACTCGACAATGCACGGCGGATAAAAGTTTACATACGCAATTGTGCAAACAAACCGACGCGATATATTATCCGCTTACCGCCGGCGTCAACCTTGGAAACGGTGAGACGCTGAAATTATTATTATAAAAACAGTCTAGACAATACGTAGCACCTGGTACGGAACCAGTTTGATAAAGCCTCGCACGCTGCGACCGAACAGAAACCCTTAAAACACATCAGTGATGTAGCCGACACGAAAGGTTTGGGTTAAAAAGAAATATAGAATAAAAGTAAAAGGATGAAGCGTATTTACCCCCACCGCGGCGGGCAATAGAGGCTCCCGCCAACTAATTGCGAAAAACGAGATTAACGCTCACTGTAGAGGCACTAAACGAGGATGGCTCTGTTTACCACCCCAGTTTCATTCCTTTTACAACGCCACTAATAGACTTATTTTATTACAGAGAAACGCCGAGATATTAGCAACTAAGTAATCTTCATAAAATTAACACTATTAGGACTGTCTACTGTGGCCTGTCTAGTCGCAGATAGTCTTATTTGCTTAATGGATTAATAAGAGTTTATAGACCGTAAGTCGGTTTACTGGCTCCTCGAGCCTCGAATCTGAGCGGCGTATTTCGCGATGTATTCGACACACTATTGATTTTTTTGCAGCAAATATGCGACGACGGTTGGTCGGTTCACGGCCGTCTGGCAAAAAAATAAAGACTGCATTCCCACGATAGAGAATTATGCAGTCGGTGATCTCGAGACTAGCAAAAAAATCGTGGTATAATAACAAAATTAATTGATGATGCCGCTTTGATCATCAGACTTGTAAAAAATCGTCACGAAAACACAGAACCAAAATTAGCCACTCAAGTGCTAAGTATAAAGTTTGAAAAACTCGTAAGAAAAATTGTGTATCAAAATAGCTTGTGTGGGACGTAAAGCGAAGTGGCAACAATCGTCGACGGTGCGGCTCGGCTCGGCGAGCGACGGGGCGGGCTCGGGCGCTGCTGGTTAATTGCCGGTAACCATACAAACGAGATTACCACCCGCACGGCCGCTGGTCAGCTCTGTCCGGCCAGCCCAATCGCTCCTGACGCAATCCAATTACTAAGCCATTGTTGTTTTAAAAAAAACTCCGCCATTTCACCCTCCCTACTTGGATTGTGTGGCTTTGCGTTAACTTGAGTAATTTGACTTCAGAAATCTTGGTTGATGAAAATTTAGCTTCACGTATGAACCTCGCAACGATTTTTGGTTAGTTAATTTTCCTTTAAAATTATATGCGTAACACTACATGTTTTATTAGATCAAGTTCAAGCATTACTACTCCCTGTTTATATTATATCATTAATTTCGTGACATTTAAAGGGTCGCTTATCGAAACGATGATCAAGAAAATTAAGAGTAAATGTAAATAAGGGGTACCAGCTAATTATTTTTTTCAAAACAACAATTGAGGAAATTAGTCCCCACTCAGCGGTACAATAATATCCAACAAACTTAGAAATTAATTTAGGCCACGACAAATTATTTCTCTCAAATTGAATGAAGACATTATTTTAGGGGTGAAATAAAAGCTGCCGGGTCGTTTTGAAATGTTAATTTCTGGAAGTGGAACGTAATAATTATTCCCTTTATTCGGATTTTGGTAGGGAAAGAACCGATAAATTGCTTGTATATTGCCCGTAACGAATAATATGTTTCTTTGGGAAAACCACTGTTTTGTGTTTGGCATCAAGATTATCCTACAATATTTATCATAACTAAGTTTACAGAGTTTATTCCAGCCTTCAGTTTTTAATGATCACATCCTCTTCCCTTTCCTTGATACTTTTAAGTAGACAGTTTTACTAAGTATCCCAAAATAATAAGATCTGTTACATTGAGTAAGTAAAATACATGAAGGAATCGAACGCTATCAATTATGTAATAATGTTTAGGCTCGCCTGGTAACAGGTGTTTACACGGTCCGTAATATAAAATTGTTATATTTGCCTACACTAATGTAAAATTGTACCTATTTTTATTACATGCCGATAATCCCGATTCAATAGTGAAGCACGATAACATTCATATTAACATTGTTAAATGGATTGTTTAACTTAAAGATTTATTCTACATACAGGGTGTCCCTAAAACCAACTTTTATACGATCAGGGCTGATCGACCAGCTCATAAGAACCTAGATTAAGCAAATTTGACCTCAGTAAAAATCTCTTAGTTTTCGAGATATTGACGTTTTTGTAAAACTCGTGCTAAGTGATACCCTGACTCGGTGTTTTGAGTGTCATTGCTAAAATATCAAGTATTTTACAAATTTGTATTTTGCTATGTGTGGCCAAATAACTATGCTATTGAACGTATTTTCTATTTTTGCTAATTTATTCATGCTGTGGACACAGTACAATAACAAAAAAAAATTATTCGATTTTTTTCAAATTTCACCTCTGACTTCGAACTAGCGTGGTGAAAAAAAAATGTACCAACATAACCAGGCACTCAACGTAAAAAAATTGCGCATTTATTGTAGTTTCTAAAATGGTATAAAATTTACTAAACACTGTAATAATTTTTGAAATAATGATATTTTGTTACAAAATTAACTGTCTGCCGCCTTCATCTCATACGATCCGGTTGAACTAAGTTTGCACCTGGCGTGCTTGACATCACATACAAATTAGGTGCAAACTTCACGTAATCGTCAATATCTCGAAAACTAAGAAATTTTTATGAGGTCGATTTTACTCAGTCTCGTTTTTTATGAGCTGGTTTATCAGCCCTGTTCGCCATTTTGTAAAAGTCGCGAATTTTGATAGCCTGGATCAGTCTTTCGAATGTCATGACTTCAAATTTCAGTATTTTCTTAATCTGCTTTTTGTTAAACATTACTTAATAATTATGCTATCATACCTTTTCTGTTCGAAATTCAAATTCTGGTACGAAATTTAACCAATGGAATATTGTAGTATAACCTCCTTTTGAATTAAAATGCTATTATCTTAAAAACTACGGTGTCTAGTGTGTAAAATCTTACTATTTTAAACTACATTATTTTTTTTTATTTTAGCATGGTAAATTTGTTTTATGTATTACGCGATTCAAATCCGAGGTCATATTTTGATAAGGTATAATAGCATAATTATTAAGTAATGTTTAAAACAAAAAGCAGATTAAGAAAATACTGAAATTTGAAGTCATGACTTTCGAAAGACTGATCCAGGCTATCAAAATTCGCGACTTTTACAAAATGGCGAACAGGGCTGATAAACCAGCTCATAA
Organism: Eudemis profundana; assembly: GCA_947034925.1. Taxonomy (NCBI): domain Eukaryota; kingdom Metazoa; phylum Arthropoda; class Insecta; order Lepidoptera; family Tortricidae; genus Eudemis; species Eudemis profundana. The sequence goes on along the minus strand of OX344808.1, from coordinate 17,245,319 downwards.
AAAACGAGACTGAGTAAAATCGACCTCATAAAAATTTCTTAGTTTTCGAGATATTGACGATTACGTGAAGTTTGCACCTAATTTGTATGTGATGTCAAGCACGCCAGGTGCAAACTTAGTTCAACCGGATCGTATGAGATGAAGGCGGCAGACAGTTAATTTTGTAACAAAATATCATTATTTCAAAAATTATTACAGTGTTTAGTAAATTTTATACCATTTTAGAAACTACAATAAATGCGCAATTTTTTTACGTTGAGTGCCTGGTTATGTTGGTACATTTTTTTTTCACCACGCTAGTTCGAAGTCAGAGGTGAAATTTGAAAAAAATCGAATAATTTTTTTTTGTTATTGTACTGTGTCCACAGCATGAATAAATTAGCAAAAATAGAAAATACGTTCAATAGCATAGTTATTTGGCCACACATAGCAAAAAACAGATTTGTAAAATACTTGATATTTTAGCAATGACACTCAAAACACCGAGTCAGGGTATCACTTAGCACGAGTTTTACAAAAACGTCAATATCTCGAAAACTAAGAGATTTTTACTGAGGTCAAATTTGCTTAATCTAGGTTCTTATGAGCTGGTCTATCAGCCCTGATCGTATAAAAGTTGGTTTTAGGGACACCCTGTATAAAATCTTGATAAAGAACAGATTTCAACTTAAAAGCAAGCAACTATTAGGAGAGTCAATTCATAGTAATATATTATAAGTAATACCGACACTGAAGATAAGACAACATACAAAATATGTAAACAAAGCTGGCGGCAAATCAGTTACTTAATTATCGCCTTGAAACAAATACTTAGTTATCAGTCGGGTTATGGGCATGACACACATTTGAAACACCATTAACTGATAGCACAGCTTGATATCTATTGCAGCCGTTTGAAACCTTGTACTGTACTGTTTTCAATTTAAAATCAACAATACCGAGACTAAACCCTGTATTTCCAGGCAAACTATAAAAGTTTCAATACCACATTCATTAGGGTTAACTTTAAGTGTGACAAGGTTGTAGCAGAAGACCACCTGAGAAACAACGTAATCGAAAACGTGAATGTTTCCGAGTAAATCCCTCTCGAGGACTAGTGACCGTAGAGCCATGGGGGTTTGTGGCGTCGGAAGGCGGTGGAAGATTAACAGGGGTTCAGCTAGTTTGGTCGTGGACGAAGGCCGCGCGATGTCAAGTAAATTTTAACACGCAATTAGTAAGGCGGCGGACACCTTGGCACCGATAGCCTGCCTCGTGCAGGGACGACCTCTGGTTTCCGCTAAATTTTCAATGTACAGCGCCATAGCAACGAGCGGTTAAATTCGGTAACGATATTCGAGGGAGGCCGCGAATAGTTTTATTGTTGGGTGCTTAACTCGCTTTTTCGGTATTAGGGGCTTTGGAAACAAATGTCGATCATTGTTTTTGTGCACGCAATCTGCCGGTTACGAACCGTATAACAATATAATGAAACCTTTTCGTTGCTGTTCTAATTCTTTTCAATCAAAAAAATTGTTTTAACTGCCATAACCATTTATATTCGGTGTTCACAATTTAAATATGTGCAGATTGCGTGACGTCGGGACTTCGGTACTTTAAACATTTCAAGCGGGAAATTTTAAACATGCCTTAAATAGGACTTCATTACCCAATGGAAATAGTACTACAATGAGACATTCCTTTCCTTAAAATGGAAGTTATTTCTGCATGTTGCTTAACAACATTATTCTTTACAAATTCGGAGAACGTACCGTGCCTAATAGCAATTTAAACACAAATGCATATTACTGCTAGCCGTTTTTATACTCGAATATTTTTGAAGTGGTGCTCCTGTAAGGCCAAATAAAATTAAATCGATATCGAGTTTGCGAAATCTTCAGTAGTTTCTTAGATGACCTCTACCAAACAAACTTTTCTTATAAAATTAGTATAAGAGTTCGGAGAGGGAGAACCGGTGCTTGAGCAAATTTTCCTCATTCCGAATGTACAAACGCAATACCCGTACGCACACGACGCTCGTAAAAGGATTCGCAACGCCCCACGCCGTTTCGCATAATATAGGTAACGTAACTGTTCTCTTGCACGATATTTTTAGTAGACCTATTGAATATTAGCTGCATTTACCGTGACAAACTCAAATCTGTATCAACAAATTCTAAGATGGTGTTGAGAGAAAATTTTCGATTCTCAAGAAATCGAACACGTCCTTTCGCAGCCGTGTTTGGTTAAATAAGGTGATGACTGTGATGAGTCATCGGTCCCGATTCGCAGCTAAATTGAGGAGGAACATTTCAACGGTCATCTAAAATTCTAAATTCTGATTTGAATTTTTTTCCTCTCGTCTTTAAATAGCAACGTCAGTTTATGGAACTAGATTAAGCAGCTCAACTGTCGAGTTATTATTACCACTGTCTCCTCTTCCCCGTGGAAATGATATTTAGACTGTTAACGGGCCTAGACCATGTAGAATCGCGAAGGCTCAAAAGCCCGAGCAGGCCGGCCAGTCGGCGCCGCTGAACAATATAATCCGGGTAGCAACAGCATATGACGTCGCGAACTCACCTTGACTCAGTTTAGTTGGCCCGCTTGCATTACTGTTTTCTACACTCGTGATCAGACTAGAGCATGTTTGTTTAGCTGCTTACATGTGATGTGACTAAGGGCTTTGAGTTGTTTCAAATTCATTAGCTGAACGCTTTGTGTGAAATTTGCCAAAAAATCACGGTATTCATAAATCAATATTTGTGTTATATCGCGTTTCGTGTTCAGCAGCTGTTCAAACTATGTGCCCGTTTTGTTTGGCTTACAGTTTTTCATAGTGAGCCTAGACTAGACAGCGCGGTTTCAAGCTTTTTTTGTAACAGTCATGACAATGCTGGAGAATTCCAGATGCGTGTGTCATGAATCAATCTCTAGTGTAGCATCGCGTTGCGTTGGTTTTCACATGAAATGAAGCGTTGCCATGAATGGGCGATATCGTTAATTGGCGGATAACTCGAACAGCTGGTGCTCCGCCATTCGTGTCGTATAAACACGATAAAATTCAACCGTACCAGAATGCGAGCGAGATGTTTCTTGTGGATCTTCGTGCCGCGAAATTCTGTAGTGAAGTTTGCAATTGTATGTTCATAAAAAGCTTTTCGTATCGAACTAAAGACCAAAATTATCATTGGTAAATAAAATAAGAAAGATTTACAGTGCAAAGAAAAAAAGTGATCTATGATATTATATATAACTTACTTTTATTAAAACACATCAAATATATACAAAATACATTTATTTAAAAAAAAAGCCAATCTACAATAAAAAAAAATCCGCAACATGCTTCGTCAACTTCAACAACACATCAAATCAATAAAGTTGGAAGAAGCTGTGACAATAGAAGTTATGCTTTGTCATATTACCTAACCAAACTGGATATCATTCACATGGTATTTTTTTGCTTATATCACCGGCTACCACAAAAACACAATTCCACGAATTAACTTTAGGTTTTATTTCCATATTATATCCTGTTTAAAGGTTTCTGAAGGCTAAGGTTTCAAAGTTTATGTAGGTGATTAGATTCTGTTATCCCCGGCTCGACAGAGCGGCAACGCTTGCGAAATTCGCCCACAAGCCGTAGTCATTGTCCCTTGCATTTAATGCAGTTACAGTCGTTGCTTCATACTGTCTCATTTGAATGTCCTATGGAAATGGTTTATGATAGCATACCGGGTTATTATTCAGAATATACCTAATTGAAGTTTGGGGCGTGGCCGCTAAAACTAATATTAATACAATACAAAGAACTCAAAATAAATTAATTAAAACACTTTTTCAATACAGCTACCGAACATCATCCAGCAAAATATACAAAGAAACTAGATTACTGAACATAGCGCAATCGTATGTATACAACACGTGTATTTTAATTCGTAAGATGTTACATAAAAATATACATACTCAAATAAACTTTACAAAGAAAAAAACTGTACAAAAAATTCAGCTTCGAAATGCAAACGACTTAATTTTGCGAACGCCACGAACAAACTATGGAAAAAAATGCGTGTTGTATGAAGGTGCTCAGCTGTACAACAGACTCCCCAAGCATATTAAGAATATCAAGTCAATATATCGTTTTAAAAGAATGCTCAAAAAACATATAATACATACTAACACCAAAGAAAACATATATTGATTTAAATTTTCCTAACACATTTTGTTTTAACCCACTTGATTTTATTTACATCGACGTTTCGGATATGTCACGTGTCGCAACCTAATAAAAGGAAATACAATACAATACAATACAAATAAGAAAATAAAAAATAAACTTACCAAACTTACTTGAAATATTATAAATAAAAAAATAAAAAAAACTTACCAAACTCACTTGAAATATTATAAATAAAAAAAAATAAACTTACCAAATTTACTTGAAATATTATTAATAAAAAACAAACTTACCATACTTCACATACATAAATAAAAAACATGCAAAATACTCAGACATAAAACAAAGCAAAGTTTCAATAAAATATAAAATAAAATAATTATAACATCAAAATATTACATAGTAACCAACCGAAATACAATGCAACTACGCTATGCCACTTCCAGTCTGTGTAACTTAGTGTAACTCAGTGTTTTCGTTATCTTGTTTACGTACGACTCGGCGCACGGAGTTTACCTTCCTGCGTTAACAATATGTATCGGCAGAATTTTGTATAAGATTACCCTCTTTTTATGTTCTCGCTCGTTACAAACATTTATGTCTAATTTTAAGTTCTCATAATAAGTGAATTGTAAATTCTTAATGAGAATAAATGATCTTTAAACCTAAACCTAATATCTTGCATAGCTCACAAGCTACAGACAACTTGGATGTACATATTTGTGTGAGATTGATTTATTATGTTAGGCGGTTCATAGTGGGATTGTAGTTAGAAAACAAATTCCATCGGTTGTTCAAAGGCAGTCGATAATAGGGCTCATTACTTTCCTAAGCGCGTATTTTATTCAACTGTATAATCATGAAAGCAACCATGATCCGTATGGCATAAAGCGCACATTTCAAAACGACGCCAAGACGGATACAAGTTTAAGAAAATAATCAAGCTATGTCTGATTTCTCTGGGTTGTCACGGCTTGGAAAATGTGCTACGTGTTACCGAGACTGGGATTTATTGGAAGGAACTCGGCAGTAATTTGCAATGACGATTTCAACAAATTAAAGCTTTCTCGACTCGAGAGCAGTTTCGTCAAAACAAACGGAAATTATTCTGTTTCCCGTGAACTCGACTTCGCGGAAGCGTGATTGACGAATTTTCTCACGACTCTTCGTTTAAAAACGGTGACAAGCGTGTCCATTCAGCTGAGATGTGTAAAATACAAATTTGGTCCTGGTCTGCCGTGTAACTATAACCTTATCAAGACGACGTTTTGCAGCTTTCCGCAGTTATTGCAATACAATTTAAACATCGTAGGACAAAAAGGACGCTACGATTCGCTAGGCGACTAAATTGAAGTTCAGTCAGAATCAAGTAAAAGGACATAAGAGTAGAACAATAATAATAAACAAGTAACCTTAAACGACTAGACACGACTGAAGCCATTAAGTTAGTAACAAATCAAGACTTATTATGTGACGAGCGCCAGATTTGCGGTCCGCTCTAGCAAATCAATTGTCAGTCAGCGGAATGTCAAAATGACGCAATTGGGTCATTTGAAACCAGAACTTGGTCGGTGAAACCGCAATATGGTGTTGGCAAACGGCTAGGTAAGGAATACCGACATTTGGATAGTGTAACGTAATTAATTTTTTATTTATTAGTCGTCGCCATCGTGTACGATTGTTTGTCTAAGTAAGCATTATCTAATTGATATAAATAACTTCATTCTTAACAGCTTAAAACTAGGTAAGTGCAACCAGTGGCGTGGCGTTGAAGAAATCCTTGGGCAAGCCGGAGCAGCTTTGGCTTCAATTTCCTTTAAGAGCACTAGAATTAAGTGCTGAACTGCCTAATATTAGGCATTCTATGGGCGCCACGCCACTGCTACTTACATCATACTATAATATATACTATATTATAGGGTCGTATCGAAAGTTTCTAGCTACTTCGTTTTTATTCAAGCGATATTAAAAATAATAAGCAATATAGGTGTTGTCTCCTGCATGTGTGCGCTGCAGGTTGTAAGATGTGCGTGTTGCTTGAGTTTATGTTTCTTACTTTAAATCTACATGTGAGTTCCTGTAATTGGCTCTGTATTTCTATTGAAATTTCTACTTGTATTGTAATAGCTGTTGGTTCTCCTGAATAAATAAAGAATTTTTAATAGTACCCAATAGGTAAATGAGACTCATAAAAACAAAAATAAGCAGAAAACATAAACAAAGTAAAACGAAAAATATGGAGATAGTGGTGTTTGTTGTTGACGACAGTATTCCCAACGACGCAAAAACCGCTAAAAACATCATGAATAATGCACGTTATCAAATGTTGCTCTGAGCAAAAATGGCAGCACAAAGTGCAATACAGATAAATATTTTGATGCCACACCTGTACCTCTAGCACAACTGTGACACGCGACTCTTTGTCGCGCGACAAGTGCTACCTATCTCTTTCTACTCAGTATAGCGTGACAGTGACAGGTGATGCTCTGTCGCGCGAGAAACGAAGTCGCGGCCAGTTATGCTAGACGTGCTGTACCTCTAGCACAACTGTAACACGCGACTCTTTGTCGCGCGACAAATGCTACCTATCTCTTTCCACTCAATATCGTGTGACAGTGACAGGTGATGCTCTGTCGCGCGAGAAACGAAGTCGCGGCCAGTTATGCTAGACGTACTGGCCATAAAGTGGCTTTTTCGGCACGCTGCGCGTACGGAAGAAGCCGCTTTCTAGCCAAGTGTAGACATAAAATGATGTACACAACACGGGCTCGCATATTTACGGCCCTCGCTTGCAGCTCGGGCCGCAAACATCTGCGATCTCGGCCTTTGTTTGTTTTACCACCCTAGTTGTATAATGTACTATTAATATCGCGATGAAAGTGACCAAAAATATTAAGTTTTTCATTAAATTAAAATGAAATCGTAAACGAATGCATCTCCATTGAATACGTGACAGTCAGATATTTCGTGTTACGTCACTTTCGATACAAAACCGCGAATAGCAAGTAGCCTAGCAACAATCGGACCAATGATTCATTTACTCATCAGATTAGCCTACTTCCCTTATTATTAAAAAAAAAAACGCGAAACAAAACAAAACCACGTCACCGCACTAAAGAAAAACGGTAAAAGTGGTGTCAAGACGGAGTGCACATAAGACCTTTTATATTAATGGCTAGTTTCAACTGTTTTCCCGTCAAGCGTGCGCCTCGCCTCCCACGTAGCTGTGTCATCGCAACGGCACAGGTCTCCTGGCATGACGCCATGTAAACATACGACCAAATAGGGCAACGACCACATCACAAACTCAAATAGACATCTATTAATACTAGTTTAAAAATAAAGTGAAAGCGGGGAACACGTGTGAGGATCTTGAGATTAATTGCCGATGAGTTTAGGAATGAGCGGGGATATACTTTAAAGTTTTAGGTGCTTAACATTGATTTATTTTACGTTGACGCGCCAACCGAGTTTGTTCTGAGAAACGGTAATGCCTATAACAACATAAGGGAATGAATCATTTACTTTTACATTTGAACATAAAACACATCCAAAGAAAATCAAACGGTAGGTTTTTTGAACTTTTCTCGGAACAGCATATACGTCAGACATGAATTTTTCAAACTGAACGGGTAAGCAGAAATGAGTTTAACTAAGTCAATTTGCTTGAAAGAATGAGGAAAAATAAGCATGATCTACTAAGTTACTTATCGTCGAGGCGTTGTACTTTAAATCAATATTCCTTAATTGGTAATTTTGTATATGTGGATAAAGTAAAACATTATCTACTAATTGTTTAAGTAGCTTTTATCAAACTCTTTGTTATCGAATCTATAACGCTTTGCAAAACAAAAATAAACCTATTTGTATTTACACAATGAAACACGCGCACGAGGCGCACGACGTCAATATTTAGATACAGTTAATAAAAGAAACACCTGGCTAACTAAAAACGTAACATTTTAAATGAACCCAAATGTCTGGTAAAACAATATCTGATAAACACTAGCTAGCATAATCACATGAAGCTTCTCGTGTACTTTAAACGTTGTGTGCGAGCATTTCCGAGCAGTTTCCAACACGTCATATCAATCTGTTCGAGGAAAGGAAACTGTGACGCAGTTAGCGTTGCAGTACGACGCACTGTGCAGTGAAAACCTGCCACCCACGTGATTGTAAAGGTCACAGAGACATAGAACGCAGTAAGCAAAACATTATGAAAGACGGACGGTCAAATGCGTAGTTACGTTCTCTATGGGTCTTTTGTTTAGCTAGATTTTAGACGGGAATCCACGAAAGTGCGACACTGTGCTAGTGCAGTGCAGTTTGTAGCGTAGTGCAGTTTGGTCGAATCGCCTGAATGACAAATATTTTGCTATTTTTATGAACGCTTACGTTGCAGTTAGGCGTAAAATCAATAAGCAAGCCAGCCTTGGCGGATCTATAAATATCAAGCTATAAATAAATTATATTAGTTAGAGTTAAGTTTTTCACACCTTATTTAGTCAAAACAGGACATAGTCGCGTATAAAAAGTAATATTTTAACCTCTGTGACTCTGCATCATGTTTTGAACTACCCGCCCTCGGTATTTTTTGTTCACCTCTTCCGTTCTTTTAAGACCGCGATGTACATCTGAAGTACCTATCAAGATTCGAGATGGTTTCTGAAAATTGAGCTCGTAACTTCGGCTGGAACATTAAACAGAAAAGGTACGTAATTCGTAGTTAAAAATTCGTACACAAAGTGCATTGAACACGTAATTTTACATCTAGTAACCCGGTCACTGTTTTCATTGAGGAGTTGTTTTTTATTTACGACCCAATAAATTTGCTCCCACGCCGCGCCGCCCGCGCACCCACGTTCCTCGAAAAAGGTCGCAAGCGAATGTATGGAGGCGAATTCGCTGTTAGCTTAGCAAAATCAGATGTTTTGTCATAGATATAACCTGGCACAGTCACATAAAAAAACCGTACAAGGATGCACAGGACCACTTGTTTCGAAAAAATATTCCAAGTTGTAGAAGAAATCAGTTTCTATATGCTTTAAATTAGAATCTTTACTATCATAAATTATTTTGGAGTAAAACTTTATTTATTTCTATGTGATAGAAAACACCGTAAAGCTTAATCGCAATCGCCACCAATATCTCATAAAAAAATGCTCAAAGTCCTATGAAAGCCATACTCATTTGTCACCGGCCTAACAGTCATTAGAAAAGCAATTCTTGACGACATAAAGCAGTGCCTACGATCATTCTCAAAACTAAAATTTTAAAGCTAGCAAATTATCCTTACAAGCCAATAGCACCTTGTACCGAGAAAACGGACGTATTATTGAATTTAATAAACAATTATTACTTTCATAGTTCATAAAGCATAACACAGCAACGTATAAAAAGGGTATGGTAGTAATTTCCTCTTGCACGTAAACAATAATTAGGAGTCAGCGCGAGCAGGAATGACCGCGTGTGCGGGGTAGTAAGTAAATTAATAACCGCAGGTGACACCGGTTAATTCCGGATTAATCGAACAGTCGGAAATTGTTCGATGCGATGATCAATTGCAAATTACGCTTCGTACCCGATTGTTCGTATAATATTAATGTGCAATCTATTTATCCCACTTGAACGAACCTATGCGCTTATGAGTTAAAGTACGCTTGTGCTCTTTCAGTGCCGGAGATATGGATGAAATATTATTATGACTCACCTCGTTTATGTGTTTGTAAGTTTTGATGAGGTCCACGCTCAACTTCCGTAATGGTGCTGTCGAAGGGTCCCGAAAGTGATGTGGTATTCGGGCTTGCATGGCCTGTACAATCGAGAAAATGCATTAATCAACAGTCTCAAACTTTATATTGCAAAAAAGTAAAAGCAAACATAACAGAAGCAGGGCAGGCGATTGGGATAGAGGCAGTTCACTCACGTCTCAACATAATAAACCACATAAATAGTCTAAAAATTTTAAACAAATAAAATAACGGCATATATTAAAACCAAAACATGACATGACAAAAAATTTGAATGTGCATACGAGCAAGCAAAAAAAAAAAACTAGTTATAAATAATCAATAAATTAGTGAGAATGATACGGAGCAAAGGAATAAATATGGCGATACAAAACGACAGACGCCTCCAGCGCCCAGACCACGCAATATTCCCGTAACTCAATCACGGCCCGCTCTGATAATAGCTATAATATTACAGGCTTTCAATAACGCGGAGATTATCTAACAAAGTTTGTATTGAAGCAAGTTAACTCTGACACAACAAGAAAGAAACCCAATCATTTCACGGGAGAAACTCTAGTCCGGGTACATTTATTAATTAAGTGAGTAGCTATAGCCGCACGCAGCATCGAATCAGTCGTTGTCACTATTCAATACTAAACAGTTTTAGTGAAAGCGAAGTTCTTTGGTTAATTAGCGTGGTTACGAGCTAATTTATTTACTTGGTTGTGGTAATGTCTAGTCGCGCGTTATTAATGTTGCTTTTAAGACAAACGGGCCGCGTACGTGTTAAAGTGAGGAGCTTTGTGAGAAAGCATTTAGTCGTAGCACGATCTTCACTGCGCGGCTAGCACAAGACGGCCACGACATCTTGCGCGCGACGCGGCATCTAACGGCCTTTGAGAACGCGCATCTGTAACTCGGTGCAATGCACGCGTGGTCTCATTGGCAATTACCTGCCGCGTCGCCGTGCTGATCTCATTCACCTGTGAGCCGTCCTATCCCAGCAAACTGCCTCGTGTATCATTTACCTGGGCGGGGATACGGTAGCGGCAGAAAGCCCGGGGGTTGCGCGCGGCGGCGCTCACCTGAATGTCCGAGGGCGCGCTCATGGAGGCGAGCTGTTCCTCTGCCACCAGCCGGCCGTAGAGCGGGCCGTGCCGCCTCTCGCCGCCGGCCTCGGGCATGCCGCCGCCGACAACGCCTACTGCAACAAACATGTGTTAGGTTAGTGTGGGCTCAATAGGTTACACCTCCATCCGGTAGTCTGCAGACTTAAGCAATACAAGTAGTGACCTGGCGTAAAACAGATTTCGACCCTGAGAGATTTTTCTTTCGTTAAGAAAATTAATGAGAATATGGGACTTAGATACGCCACACCACAGCTGAATAAAATAATTGTTGCAAAATCGTAGCAGTTGCGATGTCTGTGTGATACACATCGCGATTTGCAAAATCGGACACGAGAAATGTATTGCTTCTAAAATAAAAAAAAATCAATCATAGGTATAATTGGCCATTTGTCTCAGCCGTACATCATTTAGAAAACTTTAGAAATCCCAGCGCAATACAAATTGAAGCGGATATAAAAAAATTAAATGTGAGTATTTTCACATGTTAATCGTGTCACGTAGAGGAGCTGAAGTATTAAAATCATTAAATGTCGCTTTTAATAATGTTAGGTGTCGGCATCGGGCTTATTATAATAATGCTGCGCGCGAAGCCGTTATGTCAAGAGATAATAGTTGGAATTGCCATGTGAATGAGACTTGTTCACCTGTTCGCCCACCCGCCTTTTCCCAAATCACCTCGTGTGAATCACCACTATGACTAGTTTGTCTACGTCATCGTTACACGGTTATGGTGATATCAGATCGATGACACAATTGTTTGACTATGAATTGTAACTCAATCACTTAGTGAGAAGTTTCAATATAGTAAGCGGTTACAAAAGGAACATAATGGAACAACGGTAAGCTAACTGGGCTAATGAATGCCTCGGGCCGTTGTGACTAATGGTGTAGTAGCCTGTAATTAAGTCAAGTCTTAAGAACACATGCAAGATTAATTTATTTTTACGTCATTTTAAGAGCTTCAATGTTTAATATAACAGTAACTTTGAGGTTGCTGTTCTTGCAAGGTATTCAATCTTGTTAACTAAGATAAAAAGTTTCTGACTTATTACTCTCTCGTATTAGCTGAAATGAGTCAACAGAAATAATTAACGATGCGTCTCAGTTTTTCTTTGCAACAAACGAACCCTATAATATGTAAAATAAAATATAAAAACCTAATTTGTGTAACAATTAAATGAAAGTGAAAGCACATGCCATTGTTGAAGCATTTACGTTTATGAGAGAAGGGAACCCCAAACTCCCGTCATCCCTTATAATAATTCCCCAATAAAAATATATATCCTGTTAATTCTTAATTCCTTATCGAATTAAAGACAAAGAAAACTTTGACTTCATCCGCATGAATTCCTAATTTTTTCATATAATATTTCATACGCCGTTTCAACCCTTCAGGGGTTGAATTTCGAAAAATCCTGTCTTGGTGTAAGTACCTCTATGTGCTCTAAAGAACACGTGTTTGAAATTTAGTCCCGCTATCTTCAGTGCTACAGTACCTTAGTCACGGAAAACGGTTTTTAAATATGTATAGATTTTTAAAAACAATAGATTATGGACGTGGCGGTCGCATTATAGTCCACTGAGAGGTATTTCAGTGAACTTGGCTTTTACAGTGTGTAATCCGAGGTGTGAGAGTGAACTTTGCCGCGTTATATTCAAAGGTCGCAGACAAGTTAATTCAGACTTATTTATGTACCGTCTGGCCCGGGGTGACATTTCATAATAAAACACCACCGTTCGAGGCGCACTCGTTGTTTCGAGGCAGCTTCTGCTAAGCTCAAAGTTTGTTCAACGTCTAGTAACTTCGCATGACTTTATATAGATGTTTTACCTAATTTCATTTAGTCAATTTCGACCTAATTGCTTTTACAAAGGCAACAGGTTCGTCAAAGGTATTTGAGATTTAACCACTTTATAACATTTAAACACTAAGCTTAGATATTATCTGTCGTTCTTAGGCTAAAAGTATAAAATCTGGTCGTTAACAAGAACTTGACAATAGATCATTTACAAACGAAGAAGTGGCATCTCTTGCCTGGGAAAGCAATATTTATGGCTTCAATCAACCAACTCCTATCTCATTAATTGTATTGGTTGTCTATACGGACTAACATGATTTCCACGTGTAGGCATATTAGCCAAAGGAATTCGCAGATTTCAATATGATCTCAATTACCTATTAAGTAAGACATTCCTCTGACTACGATTGCGGCTTTTCATCGAGCGGGACGCACAAATGTCACACACGTGCATGTCAGGGATGTATGATATTGAATTCCAAGTAAGTACTGTGTGACCGCATGAAACCCAACTGCGTAGGTAGCCTACGTTATGTTATGAAACACATCATCCTACATAGATTTGATGTACAATACAGGGTGATTTGAAATTCGATGCATTCCTTGAAAGGGGTTATTCTATAGCTCATTTGCAATGATTTAAGTCCAATCAAAACTCAATGGTTATCCAGTTATTTGAGTTTTAAATTATTTTTTTTAAAACCCGCCTTTTGATCTTAAACTGCTAATTGTAAAAAAAACTACTGAAATTAGGAATGTAAAAAGCCATCATCTAATAGTCAATAAAAGGTTGATAAAGAAAAATATAAATGCCTAAGCCTTTTAAAATTTTACCAATAAAAGGATTTGAAATCAAAAGTTTTTGGAATTTGTTCAAAATTTGTTCAAAATCTTAATCAGCCGTTTATCGAAGCTGTAGACATATCGTAAGCTGTAGACATTTTGGTGAAATAACACCGACAATGTTTTAAATTCAATTGTAAATGCGAATGCAATTTAATACAATTTGCATGCAGTGCGAGGAATGTGTCAAAATTGTTACTTCAAAACATTCCGCACAAGACACACTTAAAACATGTTAAAATTATCAACATCCGGTTAGCTCGACTCGCTCCAAGATGAATGTACAGCGCCGATTGAAAATCAGACCACATCCGCCTATTAGCATTAAAAACGATTTCTTACAATAGATAGACTAGTTCACTTCCGTTCCAACGCTTCAAATACAATTCACTACGGGGAACACTTACGGAACAAATAGTTCAACGATTCATGCAAAGTAGGTTAGCAATTTCTTGGAGGCGAACAAATTTAAGTGCAAATCAAAATTCGGAGAAAGGTAAGCCTCGGAGAAAGCTTGACGAACTTAAAGGCGGTGTCATATAAGGTGGGTATAATATTATGAAGTTTGCATTTATGAAACGTGCAATAAATAGTACCAAGTGGGATCAGGCCTTGTGATAAGGTAGGATTCCCCCTCGGAGGTGTCGCTCGCGCGAGGCAGCGAGAGGCGAGGAAGGGCTTATGGGGCGTCGGGCCGACGAACGCACAAACGTGTCGCTGCTCGGTTACTCAAACTTTGCACCTGGTGTCGATGACGTCGGGTACAAACGAGGTGCAAACTTAGAGTAACCGGGTTATACGTCACCAGTGCAAAGCCGTTGAGAACCGGCCGCGGCGCGCGGTGCGGCCGACAACCTGTGGTAGCTATGCAAGGAATGCGACTGCCTAGCCGCCAGTCGGACGCTCGTGGGCGCAAGACACGTTCGAACAACACCAGTGCAATTTTGGAACAATTTTTGCTAATTAACTTCATTCGCTGATTAAAATATTACGCAACCGGGTAAAGTAGTTGCCGTAAGCAACGAAGTTGCTCTAAATGACATGTGATAACGAAGTCGTGAGATCCGATCCGTCATGCCGCAATTCACGTAGAAATTAACCAACTCGTATTATCAGTATTATCACTATGTAAATAATGATACAAAATCACGTTACTTAGTATCCACTGCGAAATAGCAATGACCTAATAAAAAATATAATTTTGCTGTCGGAATATTTCTTGGATATATTAATGTATTAACATTGGTAGCACGGAAGCATTTTAACTGGTTTTTCAAAATTGAATCGATTATTCGAGGGTCTCGAGTTGAACTTTAAGTCGGCAGCATTGAGCACAAGGTCGTGTTGGAGCCGTGACATGAAGTTGAAATGTATGTAAGTACTATAAGATACTGGGTAGTCGCCCGTTCGGAGTAACTGCGCAATTCTGTGACCGAGACTTCGAAGAATCCATTAAGGCGATCTCCTTGAAGCAGTACTGCTAGCACTGAGGCTGAAACACTCTATAGTGGAACGATTTTGACGACTTAATTCGCGTATCGCTCGTTTGTAAAAACAAATAGGCGGGAGTTTAGACATATTTTACTGACATCATTAGCTTTGTAACAAGATTGTGTATTCTGTTTAATAGTTCACTTACGTTCACAAATTTCTCCTCCAAGTTTAACAGACATCACTTAACCAACCAACGAAATGTTGACAGGCAATGGGTTTCTCAAGCACAACACTACACTACCTACATATAAGATTTATCACTAAATGATCACTACACATAACTGTACGATTACAAAACAAATGGACACCACACACGTGTAATGTTTGATCAAAACAAAGCACTCGGATCAGCCGATGATCGAGGATCATTACATTTTCGTCGTTTAGCGGTACATTCTGTATGGCCGCTGTTTCTAAACGTTTGTCGGTGCAGTGGCATTGGCGTCTAAAGGCGCGTCCTTGCGCGCGTCGCTCGCTTGTTATTGTTGCACAACAATGTTTATACACGTGGCGTCGGATGCGCACTAGAGCCCGCGTTGATAAGGACTGCCGGCGCGCGGCGCGACCAGCCCGCCACAACTAACGCGCGAACCCACCGCCGGCTAGTAATAACCGAACGGAAGGCCACGTGATGCAGATGACAAACACATCACTATACTCTGGACTGGCGATCGAACCGGTGATTTTATCGGTGCGATACGTAGTACGCAGCCGAGACCACGGATCGCTTCCACTATCGCCCCGTGGCGCTTGATACATTTATTCAATCTGGGGGCATGGCAGTGCCCCCGCCAAGTCGAGCTATACTTTAAAAGTTATCTGTTAACTGCTTCGTTATGAATGGCAGATGATTGTTTTGAAGCGGACTCATCGCATCATTATTATGTTCACTCAGAAACGTAGAATGAAAGTCAAAAAATATACTCTGTGCTATTCACGTATTGAAGGCAAATCTTCAGTAGATAGAACCCTTAGCACACTAAAAATCCTGAGGCGTTTGTGAGAAAAGCGAGGGACCAGCACTTTGAACAGTCATATGCATAAAACTACACGGATTCCTTTTTTTCCCCGAGCTGCCAACCACGCAATTTCTCCGATTGTATGCAAATCCTCGACGCAAACAAAGAATGAAAAAGCGCCGACGCAGACGTTCGCTCCATTCCACCTGTTCCAGTGTGCGCCCGCTCCCGTCCGCGCGTCCCGTCTGAGCTCGAAGCAAACTAGCGGACGCGACGCGAGCCGGCGTAGAGCCGCACCGTAAACAATCCCACCAGGATATTAGTCCTGAATAGATCTCATCTCTTTACATAATCGACCGCCAGCGTCTTGTCGAGCACGCTTTTATTAGGTGTCTTCAACTTGTGAATAATTCAGCGCGTTTTCTATTAAGCACTTAGGCAGAAGAATAATGCATCCACTACATTTTCATAGCGGCCGGGGCACTCGGACGGGCGCATAAACACACGAGGAAGCCGTCGTGGCTACATTTGCATCGCCTTGGCCCGATCGACAGCGCTTGAAGGCTTTAGGAAAATATGTCGCATAGATCGGAATTTAGAACAGAACTAATATATAAAGCAGATTGCATAATAAAACGCGAGCCACGTGTAAGGTTATCTTTTATCTACGTATTATGGCGTGTATTTATTTATCTACTGACGTTAGATTACACTAAGGCTACGTAACTGGGTAATAAAAAACTTGGTCGCTATGGGAGAATAAATGATTACGCAGTTTGTGAAAAAGAACGTTGTGTGCGAAAGTATTGGTTGGTATATCATATACCAATACTTTTCGTTCCGAGCATTCTAAAATAACTGGCCAAGAGCATGTCGGACCATGCTCAGTGTAGGGTTCCATAGCCGTAACTTTATGGTAAAAAATACGATGTAAAAAAAGTACAACAACAAAAGAGCAATCACGTCCAAATCTTCATAGCAATTACGTCCTTTTGTTGAGAAGCGCAGTTTATCGGCAATAACTCAAAAACGGTTAATCAACAACACAACAGGATTTTCACGTTGAAAATAATTTTCGTTGAAAGTATTAATTAAGTTATCTTTGTAATTTTTTAAATATTTTTTGGACACACGGTTTAGAAGATAGAGGGGAGGGGGGGACACAATTTTCACAACTTTCGAAACGATTATTTCCAAAGGTATTCACTTAATCAAAAACATTACTTAAGAACCTTAAAATGTTTTTGGAATAGCTGTCGAACTATGTACCACATGTTGATATTTATTTTCTGAGAAAAATTTTTTTTTAGCTTCTGTAACATGTATGGAGTGCCCCCCCTAAAAATATTTATTTTAATTATTTAACTACCAAACTGAGTAGCGGCTCATACAAGACACCTATATTCCAAATTTCATAAATATCCATCATGTAGTTTTTGAGTAAAATGCCTGGGACATACGGACAGACGGACGGACGGACATGACGAAACCATAAGGGCTCCGTTTTTGCCATTTTGGCTACGGAACCCTAAAAAACGATTGAAAGAATGAAAAGCGAGTTGTAATTTTTATGCCTGTTATCGTACAACATACATAAATACACAACACAACCTTAAAACTTGATTTCAAGCTCACTGAACACATCTCAAAATTCACAGGCGACTATTGGAAGCGCAATAAATTAAGAAATATGATTAACGATGTGATATGCCCCGGTTTCATCATTCATCGCATCAAGTTACCTTGAAACATCCATATCCCTTCCTAGTTCCACACAATCCATTAGCGATGAAGTACTAATTAGACTGGCGCACTTTAGGTCCGAACTCCGAAACAGATACCAACTGTAGCTAACCAACTGCGTCATTAAGTGGCAAATTCCTGATACATATCATTTTATTCGGTGAAGGAATCTTATTTATTATACTTATTTATTTAACCTTTATTGCACAATAATAAAAAAGTACAATTGGCAAAATTAATGCCTTAAGGCATTCTCTACCAGTCAACCATTGGGTAAAATGTCAGAATAGCGTGACCAAAGGAAGTAATAATTAGGAAATTAATTATTAGATTAGTAGATCAACCTAGTAATTTCGTATTTCTGTATTCGTCATTGTCAAATTTACAATTTATTCAAATTATTTTCGTATCTGCATGACTATTGTTAGTGAAATTAAACATGGTACTTATGAATGATTTTATTTTATTGTATGGATTTGCTATTGAGCTTTAGTTATCTTTTTATAAAACTTAAAAATAATGTTGGCTGAGTCTAGTTTGATTTGTCATACCGTTGTGTTAAATAATCGTGGGGGAATGACTTTCAAACCGCGCGGTCAAAATGTTAGGATAATCTCCCAAATAGTCCACCAAACGAAGTAAACTCAGAGGAAAAAACTCGTGTATAAGCGAATTTTGGCATAGTTGTAAGGAATGGGGTTTTAAACGACATACTAAAAGTACTGATGGGTGGGGGTGAAGCTAACGGGGGGAGGGGGGTGTAAAGGTCCCTTTTTTTAGTTTTTTGCAAAAAACTCGTAAACTGTGACCTATAGCTAAAAATAGTCTGAAACACAAATCATGTACGTAAAATTCTCTACAAAAAAGATATAAACGTTTTTTCTCTGGGATCAATACTTCATGAGATATAGAGGGAAGTATATGACCAATAAAGAAAACACATTTGTTTAAGTACGGCACGTATATTCCTAAAGATAAAATCCCTAATTATTGTCTAAATCTAAAATATTATCATAATCATCGTCGTCAGCGGTTACTTCGATAGGAGCTCCGTTAGTGCATGAGCCGGAGCATACACCGCAGACCTTGGAGCAGGGAATTCCAGCTTTCCGGCAGCCACATCGCATCCCACATCCCGTCTTACACCGGCAAAATATGGTTTTGAGAATTGAGTCAGGTGCCACTGGGTCGTCGGTTAACACTGGCTTTAGGATGCCATCGTCTCCTATCAAGTCGACTTCATGTCACCGAATTTGCTGCCTGTGAAACTTTGCATTGTTTTGTTTCCATTATCTAGGGCTTTGTGGCAGTTTACTTTAGAATTTCCCAGGATCTAAGAAGAACGTGGTTTTATCACTTGCCAGTATGAGCAGTAGCATTAAAATCAATGACGAGACAGTTACTATTAACCCTCTGACAATTTTCCAAAGAACTGTCATAGCTAAAAAGAACGAAGAAGATGTTGCAGACCTTTTGACCTATGAACTGACTCCATTCCCCATGGCTCTGTTCTTCGAGGGTGGAATACGAAAGGGGAAGAAGTCATCACTCTACGATGTATTGTGCCAGCAGAGAACAACGTTGCTCTTGATCTACATCAAAGCTTTAAAGTAGTAAATGGTGGTTTTCTACTGCACCGTATGAAATGGAAACCGCCCTCCAGCGTTTTTTCGATTTGCCATCAATATATTACTTATGTACAGAAACACTACGGCTCAAATTGTAAAGTGATTTTTGATGGTTATGGTGATGTCGACAGTACTAAACGAGCAGAGCAGAAGCGACGAGGTCTGACAAAAACTTCGGTCGACATTAATTTTAATGAAAATACAATCATCACCATTCCACAGGAGCATTTCTTCGCTAACGAAAACAATAAAACAAGGCTGATTCAGTTCCTTGCCGAGAAGATGACAGCAGCAGGGATTGGAACAACCATTGCTACAGGAGATGCTATAGAATAGAATAGAATAGAATAGAATAATTTATTAAACAACGTATTATACAACAATGACATTTAAAGACTAAGATATACAATTAGAGAGTTGAACCTATATGCCTGAACTAGGATTCCCTGTATCTCAGGCAAAAGGGACTTTCAAACATTTGTATCTACTACTAAATATTTACATACTAAATATGCAGTTTAATACAAATCAAATCTTATTAACTAGTATCACGTTTAATCAAAGTGACATGCCAGCATCTGCGTCAGCAGAACTGTAAACTGGGCCAAAATCGATGTTGCATTCTTCAAGTTTGTTTTAATTTCATTTAGAGGTTATAGGCGTACGATTGGCATTAGCCTAGTTTTCGAAATTGTGTAAGTAGGACATCTCGGTAGTAGGTCACTTAGGCGTCTTCATAGTGTATGGAGTTTATGTACCGTTTTTCGGCTAATTTTCTAGCTGGGCATTATTGTCAGGTGCGGGTTGGAGATGGCTGCCTTACATCCAACTCTTGTTATTGGGGAGGATGTCGACTTGATAGGAGACGATGGCATCCTAAAGCCAGTGTTAACCGACGACCCAGTGGCACCTGACTCAATTCTCAAAACCATATTCTGCCGGTGTAAGACGGGATGTGGGATGCGATGTGGCTGCCGGAAAGCTGGAATTCCCTGCTCCAATGTCTGCGGTGTATGCTCCGGCTCATGCACTAACGGAGCTCCCATCGAAGTAACCGCTGACGACGATGATTATGATAATATTTTAGATTTAGACAATAATTAGGGATTTTATCTTTAGGAATATACGTGCCGTACTTAAACAAATGTGTTTTCTTTATTGGTCATATACTTCCATCTATATCTCATGAAGTATTGATCCCAGAGAAAAAAACGTTTATATCTTTTTTGTAGAGAATTTTACGTACATTATTTGTGTTTCAGACTATTTTTTTCACAGTTTACGAGTTTTTTGCAAAAAACTAAAAAAAGGGACCTTTACACCCCCCTCCCCCCGTTAGCTTCACCCCCACCCATCAGTACTTTTAGTATGTCGTTTAAAACCCCATTCCTCACAACTATGCCAAAATTCGCTTATACACGAGTTTTTTCCCTTGACAGGCAAATTTTGGTCTTCGTTCGGTGGGCTAAAAAACAGTAGCAGTTAGACGTAGGTGGGCATTTGACCAATATTTGATTGAAATTACTATACGTATATGTTCTAAGGCTAGTATAGTAAAACGATAGTTAAAAACTCGCTATTATCACCTTTGTTCACAGATACTAAAGGATGCAGTGGTCAGATCCTTGTCATTTCCAGGTACCACAGCATTAATAATTAATGCTCATAATTATTATGAAGGCTAGGGTGTTATAATCAGACCTCGGCAGGGGTGAGCTGTTTTCAGAGTTTGCAGAACATGGACATACCTTAATATTCTATTAGAAGAGAAAAATTATATGTCTCGGACAGGATTCGAACCTGCATCTCCTCGGCTATCCGGGCCAAACACAGGCCCAATAGTCCTAAGGTATAATTTTTCAATTTTTCTCTCCTAATAAAATATTTAGAATTCGTTGGCAGTCGTTAATGTTACAATAAAAAACATGGACATACCTTGTAATTCAATTGTAGATGTGATGTAATTTAAAAATTAATGAAATTATTTTATTCGATCTTTACGTCGCCATCAAAACAAATGAATTTTATAGCAAGTTTTATCAGCAAACCGTATTTTAATGTACAATTTCACTCCACTCACTTCAGTGGATGTAGAAATAGGATCTTTTTCTATCTATAAGTGAATACTGAACTCAAGAAATTCTAAAATTCAAAACTTATAGTTATTTATTAAAATAAAAAAAATAAAAATAATAATTAAAATACTTGGTACCTACCCGTTTTGTACATAATGCATTATCATTTTAGTTTAATTATAATTAATAGTTTTATTTTCTTTTAATATTTCTTTTTAAGATGTATCTATATTAATATCTACACTTGACATTAATGACATAAAAACGGCTCATCCCTGCCGAAGCCTGGTTATAATAATTGCTAAGGTAAGTAGAGAACAATGTAGGGAGGAAGCTCGTGGCATAATCCTGATTTCCTGAATTCGTATAATTAATTACACGCTAAACTAAGGGAGTAATTAGTCAAGACTTGGGGGTCGTATATGCAAAAACAACATAAGGTTTATTTGATGATTTTATCACGGTTACTCAACTGGCGTTCCAGTTAGGGCTGCCATCCGTCCGGGGTTCCCCGGATTTGTCCTAGTTTAGAGAGCGTCCGGGGAACGGGGTTTCATTTGTAGTCCGGGGTTGCTACTCGAGGCCTGCGAGAGCTAATGCCCCCCAACGCTCGGTGCGGTCGGCTACTTTTGATTGCAATTTGTGGCTGTTATAGTAATCCGAGTGTAGTAGTTATAGGTATATATTTGTTCCTCATAAATAGTAGAAACCATTTATATCAGTTACAAAATTTAGAGCACAAGCCTATTGTCGCCGCCGGTGACAAGGACGGGGATTGGGGTCTACAAATGAACAACGTGTGGCACAATTTGAGGCCCCTTAGAACACATTTTTTTTTATAGTTTCCATCAATACTCAAATATAATCGTGCAATCATTGAGACAACTGCCATATTAAGACAAGACAAGATCAATTTTATTATGCAAATATCAAGTTCAAACACTTCCATGGCGCCAAGGTCACAGTTAACGAAAAAAATCAGTCGCACAGAAACAGTAACAACATTGGCGAATACGAGTTAAGTAAAATTAACAATAAAATAATCGGGTGTCAGTTGGCGTCGGGGTGCCTCAGGCCCGCGCGAGGCCCGCGAGGCCGGCGCTCGGCAGGTTTAACGGCCTGTCTGGCCATTCACCCGAGGCCCCACGGGGGCGCGGGCCGAATTGTGCGCGAAAACGCCGCGCCCGCGCCGCTAACGCCATTCATTGTTGCCCGCGCGAAACAAAACATTGTTTCACCAATGCGCTCATGTGCATGTGATGTGATGTGTGATCTAATCGGCTGTATCACTAGAGCTGTCAACGCCGATGTTGATGTGATCATTCAAACTGGACAAGCTTACAACAGCTGCTAGCTAAATAGGACAACCTTAATAAAATTAAGGAATTATAATCGTTCTTTGTTAGGTAATAAATAAATAATTTTATTATGAAAGTAATATAAGCATTTGATATTTGTATCGAATATTTCGGCACGATATGACGTGAAGCTTTGCATTGAAACATACGACAGACATATACGATAACTGACCGAGTTAACCCAGAATAGAAGTTATTATGATGTATTGTACATTTGCATAATAAATCAACAATAATGCCAGTATAATATCTACCATGTGTGATAAATAAATCACCAGTATTATTTTCCGGCTCTAATTATTTTCCAAATACCTAATAATTACTATACATTACCATAGCTCTCTCTGTGCCTCTAACGTGACTAGTGATCGGCGACCGGTAGCAATTTGTCGACGAAATTATAATTGGAGTTTTATTTCTAACAACACAGACTTATCCATATTAGTAATTAACGAGGATAGTTACGTTTGAAGTTAAAGTGACATAAGATGCTACCGGTCGCCGATCACTGATGATCATACACCGTACTCCAGGGGGCATTTTGTGGGTACGTCAGATCTGTAAACCTTACCATCTGACGTGCCCGCAAAATGCCCCCTGGAGTGCGGTGTATGCTGATGATAACGACAGTTCGAACATATCTATATAAAAAATATAAAATAAGAAAAAAATCGAGAACATTGACTTTCCTGCTTATTTACTGTTTACAAAGTAAAAAATACTCATATAACAATTAAGGTGGCCCTAATAATTAATTTGTTGCCGATAACATAAATACGATTTATGAGAAGTTACGCCTGTCCGAAGAGCTACTTTTTACACACACACATCACATGTACTTACAGCGCATACTTGTATGTGTACTTATTCAGCTTTCCCTACGAAAAGAGCATATGACTGCGCAAGAGGCCGTTGCGCGGAGATGCGCAAAAACATTGCGGTCAACGACATGGAGGCCCATCGGGGATAAACACTGAGACAGAGCCTCCGCGAATCCTGACCACTGAATGTCGTAAAAATATCTCATACATTTTGCTGACAACTCCAGAAAAGTGCCTTCATGTATCAATTATCCAGCTTTCCGACAAACTTGTGTGATTGCAGAGGGCACCATTGCACAGAGATGTGCAAAAACATTGCGGTCAACGACGCGGATGGCTGTCGCGAATAAACACTGGGAAACCTAACCACCGAATGTTTTGAAAAATAAATATTAGGGAAAAAAGGGTCCATACATTTTTCTGGCTACCCGAGATATCCTAGAAAGCCTTATCCATTATCCAGTTTTCCATACAATAGGTGTGCTTGCGCAGGCGACCACCGTTGTGCTCAGATGCGCAAAAACCGCGCGGTCAACGACGTAGAGGCCCGTCGGGGATAAACTCTGGGACAGAGCTTTTGAATCCTGACCGCCGAATATACAATAGTTAACTGTTAACTACTCGACTTTAACAGCTTAGCCAATACAGAAACTCACATACATACATAAATACACAATATAACACTCATTTTCTGGGACAATCGTGTAAAAAGAAGTAATCCGACTGTAGCGTAGTTAAATCTTATTCTATATGGTACAGAAGTGAATAACAATTGGCGAAGATTATTACAGAAAGGAACAGAGAAGGAATTTTTTGTTAGAGGGCTTCCATAAAATATGTGAGCATTTCTATATATTTTTAATACATACATACTTAGGTATATCAAGGTGCATGTCCATTTGATTTTAACTGATACCGCTTAATAGGTAAAGCGTTAAATGCAACAATTCCAACTAGCGGCACGGTGACAGAGAACTCTTCGAATGAAATCTGACACTTGCACGAGGCTTGCTTCATATCGGAGAATACCGGGCACTTAGCGTACTTTCCCTGCATTTAGCATGACCAGTGTTGGCATTAATTCAATACAAATGTAATTGGATTATCAATCCCATTACATTTGTAATGAATACATTTGTATTCCATTAACTCGTTAATTCCAATTACTTTAATTGGGATTAACGAGTTAATTGTTAATTGCAATTACTGTAATTGTTAATCCCAATTAACCATAGCTTCAATTACTTTGGTATGACGGTTATATCGAGGGTGCCTTTCAATGTTTTCATAAAAGGTCTCCAGGGTCTGATGACGGAGCCGGAAGGTGGCCATGGGAACTTCGTAATAAAACGTCGGAACCCCATCGTGTTTGGGCTCATTAGTTTCGTATTGACGAGTACTCTGAACCGAAATGGTATCCAGGGTCAGATGATGGAGCCGGAAGGTGGCCATGGGAACTCTGTAATAAAACGTCAGAACCCCATCGTGTTTGGGCTCATTTCTTTCGCCTTGACGAGTACTCGGAACCAAGATGATATCCAGGGTCCGATGATGGAGCCGGAATGTGGCCATGGGAACTTGATAATAAAACGTCGCAACCCCATCGTGTTTGGGCTCATTTGTTTTGTCTTGACGAGTACTCTGAACCGAAATGATATCCAGGGTCTGATGATGGAGCCGGAAGGTGGCCATGGGAACTCCGTAATAAAACGTTGGAACCCCATCGTGTTTGGGCTCATTTGTTTTGTCTTAACGAGTACTCTGAACCGAAATGATATCCAGGGTTTGATGATGGAGCCGGAAGGTGGCCATGGGAACTCCGTAATAAAACGTCGGAACGCCATCGTGTTTGGGCTCATTTGTTTTGTCTTGACGAGTACTCCGAACCGAAATGATATCCAGGGTCTGATGATGGAGCCGGAAGGTGGCCATGGGAACTCCGTAATAAAACGTTGGAACCCCATCGTGTTTAGGCTCATTTGTTTTGTCTTGACGAGTACTCTGAACCGAAATGATATCCAGGGTCTGATGATGGAGCCGGAATGTGGCCATGGGAACTTCATAATAAAACGTCGCAACCCCATCGTGTTTGGGCTCATTTGTTTCGTCTTGACGAGTACTCTGTACCGAAACGATATCCAGGGTCTGATGATGGAGCCGGAAGGTGGCCATGGGAACGCCGTAATAAAACGTCGGAACTTCATCGTGTTTGGGCTCATTTGTTTTGTCTTGACGAGTACTCTGAACCGAAATGATATCCAGGGTCTGATGATGGAGCCGGAAGGTGGCCATGGGAACGCCGTAATAAAACGTCGGAACCTCATCGTGTTTGGGCTCATTTGTTTTGTCTTGACGAGTACTCTGAACCGAAATGATATCCAGGGTCTGATGATGGGGCCGGAAGGTGGCCATGGGAACTCCGTAATAAAACGTTGGAACCCCATCGTGTTTGGGCTCATTTGTTTTGTCTTGACGAGTACTCTGAACCGAAATGATATCCAGGGTCTGACGATGGAGCCGGAAGGTGGCCATGGGAACACCGTAATGAAACGACGGAACCCCTTCGTGTTTGGGGTCATTTGTTTTGTCTTGACGAGAACTGAACCGAAATGATATCCAGGGTCTGATGATGGAGCCGGAAGGTGGCCATGGGAACTCCGTAATAAAACGTCGGAACCCCATCGTGTTTGGGCTTATTTGTTTCGTCTTGACGAGTTGGTCAGAGTACTGGTCAAGACGAAACAACTTAGCCCAAACACGATGGCGTTCCGACGTTTTATTACGAAGTTCCTATGGCCACCTTCCGGCTCCATCATCAGACCCTGGATATCATTTCGGTTCAGAGAACTCGTCAAGACAAAACAAATGAGCCCAAACACGATGGGGTTCCGACGTTTTATTACGGAGTTCCCATGGTCACCTTTCGGCTCCATCATCAGACCCTGGATATCATTTTGGTTTAGAGTACTCGTCAAGACAAAACAAATGAGCCCAAACACGATGGGGTTCCGACGTTTTATTACGGAGTTCCCATGGCCACCTTCCGGCTCCATCATCAGACCCTGGATATCATTTCGGTTCAGAGTACTCGTCAAGACAAAACAAATGAGCCCAAACACGATAGGCTTCTGACGTTTTATTACGGAGTTCCCATGGCCACCTTCCGGCTCCATCATCAGACCCTGGATATCATTTCGGTTCAGAGTACTCGTCAAGACAAAATAAATGAGCCCAAACACGATGGGGTTCCGACGTTTTATTACGGAGTTCCCATGGCCACCTTCCGGCTCCATCATCAGACCCTGGATATCATTTCGGTTCAGAGTACTCGCCAAGACAAAACAAATGAGCCCAAACACGATGGGCTTCCGACGTTTTATTACGGAGTTCCCATGGCCACCTTCCGGCTCCATCATCAGACCCTGGATATCATTTCGGTTCAGAGTACTCGCCAAGACAAAACAAATGAGCCCTAACACGATGGGCTTCCGACGTTTTATTACGGAGTTCCCATGGCCACCTTCCGGCTCCATCATCAGACCCTGGATATCATTTCGGTTCAGAGAACTCGTCAAGACGAAACAAATGAGCCCAAACACGATGGGGTTGCGACGTTTTATTACGGAGTTCCCATGGCCACCTTCCGGCTCCATCATCAGACCCTGGATATCATTTCAGTTCAGAGTACTCGTCAAGACAAAACAAATGAGCCCAAACACGATGGGGTTCCGACGTTTTATTACGGAGTTCCCATAGCCACCTTCCGGCTCCATCATCAGACCCTGGATATCGTTTCGGTACAGAGTACTCGTCAAGACGAAACAAATGAGCCCAAACACGATGGGGTTGCGACGTTTTATTATGAAGTTCCCATGGCCACATTCTGGCTCCATCATCAGACCCTGGATATCATTTCGGTTCAGAGTACTCGTCAAGACAAAACAAATGAGCCCAAACACGATAGGCTTCTGACGTTTTATTACGGAGTTCCCATGGCCACCTTCCGGCTCCATCATCAGACCCTGGATATCGTTTCGGTACAGAGTACTCGTCAAGACGAAACAAATGAGCCCAAACACGATGGGGTTCCGACGTTTTATTACGGAGTTCCCATGGCCACCTCCCGGCTCCATCATCAGACCCTGATCATCATTTAAGACATATCTAAGTGGATGTGAGCTCTGCTGTTCCTATTTTTCAAAAAGATGTCTTGCCTACTTATGATGCGTAGCTAAATCAATTGTTAATCTCAATTAACGATTAACGATTAACAATTACGTAATGGTTAATTGCAATTAACCATTACTTTTCAGTAATCGTTAATGGTTAATTGCAATTAACAGATCAATCGTTAATCGTTAATTGTTAATTGGGATTACATTTTTGCCAACACTGAGCATGACCATAGGGATAGGGCAACCTTTATTCTATGAATTAAAGTATGGATGCACGATAGCCAACAAGCGCCGCGGCATAGAATGGGGACTGACCAACATATTGGAAGACTTGGACTATGCCGATGATCTATGCCTACTCAGTCACACACGCGCCGACATGCAAGCCAAGTTAGACGACCTTAGAGGAGAGGCAATGAAGACGGGACTTAAAATCAATACGCGGAAGACTCAGGAGATGAGGTGCGGCGCGGCAAATTCTTTGCCGTTGCTCATTGGCACAGAGGCTGTGGAACGCGTCCACAAGTTTACATATCTCGGTAGCGTCGTGTCGGAAACCGGAGGAACAGAAGAGGACATCGCTTCGAGAGTTGCCAAAGCAAGAGCCACCTTCGCACAGCTTCGCCCCGTATGGCAATCGCGGAAATTGACGCGAAGAGTCAAACTGAAAATATTCCGGTCCAATGTAAAAACGGTATTGCTGTACGGATGCGAGACGTGGAAGGTCACAAAAGACATCTCGCGCCGACTTCAGACCTGCGTCAATCGCTGCCTACGCCGGATTCTCGGTATATACTGGCCCGAGAAAATTTCCAATATAAACCTATGGGAACGCTGCAATGAGACCCCGATCGACCAACAGATAAAACGCCGGAAATGGAACTGGATTGGGCACACGCTCCGAAGGGATCCTGAACATATACCAAGGCAAGCCCTAGACTGGAATCCTCAAGGAAAGCGCAAACGTGGCCGTCCTAAGCAGACCTGGCGGCGGACAATCATTGCGGAAGCGGAGGCAATAGGGAAGACGTGGAGCGAAGTGAAACGCAAAGCTCAAGACGGTTCGGGATGGCGGCGCACTGTGGACGCCCTCTGCCCCATCTAGGGGACATAGGACCTTAAGTCAAGTAAGTCAACGATACATAGTTTTGCCGATACGATACCGATATATTGTAGTAAATAATCGGCGATACCGATATCTTAGCTAAATAATAAAGTGTGAACTTCAGATATTTGTATGACCTTATTATACCTAAAACTTGGCTATATTTAACAGAGAGTCAACCTTGAAAGTGTAAAGTAAAAATTAGGGATGTAACGATACCGATACCGATATATCCGCCGATATATCGGTATAGCCGATATATCGGTATCGCCGATATTATACAACCGATATTTGAAGAGAGCGAAAAGAATTTTTTATGTGAAAAAAAATCTGCAAAAAGTAATTTCAATTTCTGACTTAATTTATGTATTGGTCTATTACTTTGTGCAATGATAATTACTATGTTAATTAAATCTTTGGTTCTTAGTAAAAAAAAATTGAATTTTGAGTAGACAATTTATTTATTTCAAGATCAAGATATTCGGGGCCAACGTTAAATCCGTACTGCTATATGGGGGTGAAACGTGGAAGGTTTCGAAAGTTATCTCGCACCAGCTCCAGGTCTTCGTCAACCGCTGTCTTCGCCGAATTCTCGGTATCTATTGGCCCGATAAAATCTCCAACGAACATCTCCTGGAGCGCTGCCACGAATCTCCAATCTACCACCAGATCAAGCGACGCAAATGGAACTGGATTGGCCACACCCTCCGAAGAGATTCTGATCACATTCCTAAGCACGCGCTAGATTGGAATCCACAAGGAAAGCGCAAGCGTGGCCGTCCCAAACAAACCTGGCGACGCACAGTTGCAGACGAGGTGAAGAATATCGGGAAGACGTGGAGTGTGATAAAACGTGAAGCTCTAGACCGAACGCGATGGAGGATCACTGTGGACGGCCTATGCCCCATCCAGGGGACATAGGATACTGATGATAATAGATCTCTTCGCACAAATACGTATAACATGTTAAAGTAACTTACATGCATAACACAAACTTGTATAGACATAATCGTCATACCTACATGAATTCAATACTTATAAATTAACTATGTTCAATTTGGTATACATTATTTATATCGTCGAATTAGTTATCTAATTATTAAAAAAAATTTACTTGTTCAGTACCTACAATAAAACGAAAAAAAATAGTTTTTACGTGTTCTCCTAAAGTTGATTTTTTTCATATACGAGGTTGAGTCACACAGCCATCGAAATGTCCCACAAACGATTTGGTTGCACAGTATTGGAATATATACGGTTAGAAAAATCGAAGCATTGTCAAAAATAGGTACCTCGAGTAGAGAAACATTATTTCATGTCGAAAATGTTGCGCAAAAAGAAAACGAAATTTAGCTCTAAGGTCATTGTACAGAATAATAAGAGTAAGTCAAGTTCCGTACATTACACAGCTATGATGTTTACCGTTACTATTGGTACTTTCCACAGTCAATTATTAAAATGTAACAGTAATGTTGGACTCGCAAAAACCTTGGGGTCACTGACACGGGTACGTTAGGGAAAAGTCGTCACACCTTCGCAACGAAGCTTGACAGTAGGTGTGATACACCTACATACGTTGTTATAGATAAATATCTAATTACAACACCACTTTAAAGGCAGTACCATTCAATGGATAGTAAATTAAACCATGGGCGTTTTTACTTCTGCGACAAAAGCTGTTTTTATTTCATAGAATGTTGGCTGATTAAAGGCAAAATTTTAGTCTTCTGTGTAAAATGTTATGTTGCTAAAATATTGCACGCCCAGGACACTTCCTGGGCGTGCAATCATCTATTTATAGGTATAGGTGCATTATGGCTACAATACATAGACCTAGATTGTACTTTATTAATTTATCTTGAATATGTAATTTCATCAACTTAGTTCAAATTAGACATACATTCTACACTATTTTGTCAGAGTAAAGACAAAGTCCAAGTTTCTTCAAAAAAGATTGAACTCTAAGAGTTTTCTATATTCAGTTTAGTTATTAATAATGTAGGTATTAATAGCTAGCCCCCCTCGAACGATAGTTACTTGATTAATCATAGAACTTTCCATATTCAAACGTGTAATTAGAATTAGCGCGATAATCGTCCAAAATTTCACCAGCACGCGAAACTTAATCGGCTTACATGTTGAACAAAAACAGAAATGTCGTCCGAAGCGACAAAGCACGCGTATAATATGTAAGCAAGAACAAAGTAATCCAATTAAAATGCAAATAGTTGTCGCCGCGCATTGGAATCGTGACCGATGTTGTAAAGGCTTGTCCAGACTGATGCTGTAGTCCCATCAAAGAGGACTCTTATTTTACACAGAGACTGACAACTTTCCTGCCTCTGATGACTGCTATAATTTAGTAGGGTCGAGTTTGTCTTTATGAGAGAGTATTTGTAGCTTGCTTGATTAAAATCGTCTTTGATTGAGCTATGTAGATTTAGCAGTCATACAATCCACCCACTATTGAACTCCGAGTAAAGGTCTCTCAACTATAACAACACTGCTTAGCCCTGTGCTATTTCATTCACATTTTCTCTGCGTATGTACCTTCAGATAAACATCACTCCATCAACGAGCTGATGATACCCACAGACTCTTGTCATCACCGTGTGCCATGTGCTGCGTAACGAAAATTGTGTATTTCAAGATAGTTCTAAATATCTCATAACTGTGATATTTTAATGATTCTTCACTTACATGTTTTCTCTAAACCTTCCCCGTCCTCTAATTCTAGTAAAATCAAAACACTACCGAAGTTTCTAGAAGCTATGGTATTCCTACCTTAACGATAGAGTTCTATAGAGAAATCGTCGCAAGCATTCAGGGCCGATACATTTGTATCACTAGAGCAACAAGGACACATGTGGCCATAGAGTACACACACATATGACATTGTTTAGCAATATTTGCATCAGTTCTCGAATGCCCACCCGCCGGCCACGTGGTTAAACTGAACATTGTTTCCAGTTTCACTCGGCTTGAATAAAATTAAGCGTATTGAAAGTCTATTGTTGTAAATTGGGAAATATTGGGTTTATGTAGGTGACTGTAGTGCGAATATCGGCAATAAAAGTGTCCTTCACGACAGACTAGGTAAGTAATTGGTGTTGCCCCGGCAACGTTTCATGAGGCCATGGTGATGCAGACAGCCAAAACACGTTTTCTCAATATCACCTTAGGTACTTTTTTTGTTAAAGTGACTCGCAAAGTCATTAAACCCATTTATCGGGAACGTTTTAGTAACTATGTAACGCTAGGAAACAAATTGAATGTAACCTTTACTTTTAATCGAGTAGAAGGCCCATAGATATCGATAATTGAAAGTTTCCGGGTCAAACCGTTCGGAAAATACAGAAAAAGTACGTATAATTTTACGTTTTTTATACGACACATTGCTAACAAATTACTTTGAGGAAATGAATTGACCCCCAAATTTTGAATACCTGGAGAACTGGAGAAATACCTAGGCTCTGATTTCCGAACATAATACGTTAATAAATTATGATTAAGATTTTTAGATTTTCTTTTTTTTATTACACATATCAATTAACAATAAGAACATTGTCTCATCGCATAAACCTGAAAATACTGCAAAGATTTTACCTAACTTCTCAATGAACATCGAAGTTTCCTGTAATAAATACAAACCTAATTCTAAAGACTGCTCATCCGTAAACCCTCAAATAATTGATTGCGACAAAATAAGGAATGAGACAAGATTTCCCAACACCTGGCATTGTAATTACATTCGCAGCCGAATTAAGTAAGCCACGGCTTAGATACTTAGTTGAAACCGAGTAAAATACGCGTCAAGCCACGAAGTTTCTAATTATTCTCGGCAATTTTAATCGCGCCGAAAATTTTAGGTGTACGATAAATCGTTGTTCCGCATTCCGATGTGAAACTCATTCACCGGTCGCTGTGACGTTTAGTGTCTGGTGTCTAGCTAGACTCTGTGTCGGAGAAAGGTGACCAGACCATTCACTGGCCGAGAGGCCGCCAGACGCGGGGTACCGTTAACGATAACATCGGCTCTGCGTCGGCGCATACGTTTCAGCTGCGCTAATTTTTTAGCCATGCCGCTAGTGAAATGAAGTACAAATTGCGTACGAGTGGCCAGACATGGAATCCGTGTACTGCCAATTATCGGTGTTGCAATTGAAAGTTGAGTCTATGTTTCACAAATCATATTCTAGACATGGTTTGGGCGCTATTTTCTTTGTTTATGTTTTTTATGCCAATCTTCATTAACAGCCGCGATCGGATATTACCGGTCTAGTTACGATCGCAGTAAACGGATATACACACAATTTGTGCACTAAAGTACTTTCCAAAGATCACGTTATCATCTACATAACGCCGGTACAGAGCGTTCGGCTTTAATATACAGCGCACCGTGAGACCAGCATCCGCATAGCAACAGCTTTCAGAGAGAGAATGAAAGTTGATCGCGCGGGCGAAAATGCGAGGCTGCCATGCCGATGGTTACGACAAGAACGCCCGCCGCAAAATATTTGGCACTCCCGCCCCAACATCGTCGTGATACAATTTTCATTGCCTATTTAGATCCGCAGTTTTTTTTTTTTCATAAATAGGGAGGAGGTACATTTTAACGCTTCCTGACTTGCGTAATAATTCTGTCCCTAGTAAAATTCTTTCCTTCCGCTAATTTATTCAAGTAAATTTTGTTTCCTCAACCATTCTACGGAATTAGCATGTTTTATTTCGCATTCATGAATTTCAAAGAGGTTGTTAGCAATATTGTCAGAGATCTGTTATCCTTATCCTTATAAGTAAGAAAGATTTCGCATTTAGGCCCGCGGCTCCGGGGGAAATCCCTGATGATTATTTGCTTAGAATAACCCGCATCCAAACAATAATCGTCCCGCCCATTATATTACTGTTCCGCTAATAGGCAAAAATTGTTCTTTATAACTTTGCAGTTCTTCAGTAACCGACAGATTACTCCAGTATTTAATAAATAGAATTCATGATCGCGTCAGATATGACAGCTCACCTCCGCTAAATGCCTACTTAGCTAATTGTGAAAAGGTAAATATAGACGGAGACTGGCCCGCATTTCCCAGAAACTGGGTTTTAAGAGCACAATCTTTTGTGTTTATTTAGATCCGGCGAATGCAACGATTTCTAAGTGGAGTGCCAAAAGCGTGGGAGAGGCACGACGCAGCCGTCAGGTTACACCCGGAGAAATTGCGAAAAAACAGTCGTATTGAGAATCTGATCCTTTCAATTCATTGTAAATTTTTCAGTGTGTATTATTAAAATGACTATATGATGAGTAAAAAGCCAATAAATTGATATTGTCCATCTCAGCTACCCGTATTGTTGAACAGTGATTGAAATGAAGTGATTGGACCAATCAATAAGCTGTGGAGCTGCATTGTAGCCCAATTGATTATAGCCATGATGTTGTGGAGAGAGACATAAAAGTCGTGTTATCTAATAAAGGATGGAGCCCCCTGCGAGGGCTGCACACAGAATTAGGTTAAAGGTAGGGGTCGCCGGCACTCGCGTTAAACAATTTTTGGGGCCGGGGCTACATGGACCGATCATAATTCGCCCCAAAATAAACTACAAATTATGTCATAAAGCAATCGTTACGGTCTTGCTCGGCTATTATGTTGCATGCTACGGAATTTGAATATTAGCTTTTACTTTGAGAAAACTTCATTTGCATTGTGAAACAAAATTGGCATTAGGTGAATACAGATTACTTGATGGTACAATTTTCCCATAATTGGCAGAATATTTTAAAATATATGTTTGTTTCAGTTTTTTTTAATAGTAGTACCTCAACTGTAACATATATTTTATAATGTAAATGCTAAAGGGCAAGCATATATGTTGAAATTCTACAAATATCTATAGTAATCCAAAGACCTATTAAGGGGTTGTCCCATCTAAACAATATTACAGAAACAGGTCAAAGGGATGTAGGTGTTACAGGATGGAAGCGGAGGGTGTGCATTCAACATTGTGCTTACAAGATATAGAATGCATGTCTCTATTGGAGGTGGTAGGACGGAAAATCGTATTATGCCCAATGAATCAAGGGTGTAGATATAACTGGGGGCAAGATGTGCTTTGATTGTTGGTAAGGGGTAGAAATGCGAGGCAATAAGTGAAATGTACTTTAAACTGGGGTGTTAGGGCTCAAATTCTGCAAGTATATTATGATGTGATATCTACACAGTCATGACATTTTTTTTAAAATATGTAACTAATAATAATAGCCCGTTCACTGTCATCTGAGCGTAGGTCTGTGCCCAGCAGTGGGATGTATGTAGTACATATAATAATAAGTGTCTATTTAAAAAACCAATAGGTAAACAAACTACTTACAAGTTATTAAAGTCATTGCCAGCAAAATAATTATTGATTACTATGTATGTATGTATATGATACTTATGTATGTATATTTAATAAAAATAAGTTAATTAAAAATAAGTAAAAATAGATACAAGTAAATACATGTTTACTTGTATATATTATCAAAATAATGGCAATGATTCAATCAAAATTAATATTATTTCATACATTGTGATTGATTACACATCAATGTACAATATTTTTTTCATCAGCAGCCTATGTAGATATATCCCACTGCTAGGCCTTTACTCATAGATGAGAGTGAATGGGCTGTAGTCCACACACTAACCCAGTGCGGAGTAATAAGTGGTAATGGTATAATTTTTAGACATTAGTAACACAAAATAAGACATTAATTATAGTAAAATACTACTCTGATCCATGTAAGTATTCTTCTGAGTTAGGGATCAGTGGGATGTTTGAAATGATGCATATTCATCTCTGATATCGATACCTTTGGGTTCAATTGGCGTAACAGCCATTTATGCATTTTGGCTTTTACGCCAATTAAACCCAAAGGTATCGATCGATATGACATCATAATTACAACTGTGATTTACAGAAATTTCAAACTAGTTAATTAAGTTGATTAATTAAGGCTCTGTTTTACAGCATTCAATAAGATCAAAAATCAAATAAGCAATGTCAAACAGTGTATTAATTTACTGATAAATATTCTACCTACATGTAATTTTAATTAATGACTTTTTATAATACTCAGCCCAAGTAGAACAAAATGCGTCAGTCACTAGGTGCCAAGTAGGTAATCACCACCAGGGATTGCCAGAAATATAAGTGCAACGTAAAATTAATAATGCATGCTAAATAAATATTTACTTTTTCATTCTCCACTTTTATGTTTAGACCACCAAATTATTCACAAGTACCCAATTCACAAGAGTTCAAAATTGTCTGGAAGAGATCAGTCTATAACAAGAAGACCTGAGCCCTTTATAATGAGATAGATAAAAAAACCTCTCTGATTGTTTCTTGGAATTGGTTTCTTATTAATTTATCTGTACTCCATCTGATCAATAAAAATAAAGATATTAGCTGGTTCAAAATTTCAAATTAAACTTTTAGCTAATGTAGCTGTCATAACATACTAAACTTTTTAAATTTAGATGCTGCTGCAACTCAATAAAAATCAAGATTAACAGTCTGCTTTTAGGATTCTTTTCAACCGACTTAAAAAATAGGAGGAAGCTTCTCCGTTTGAGGTTTTTTTATGTACGTTCCTCAATTACTCAAAATGGACTTTTTTTGTTTGATACCTAACAGGTGCTCAGTGCTCACCATCAGGTGGTGGAGGTGGTTAAAATATTACAGAAATACCTGCAGTGATTTGGGTATATTCATAGTAAATCTGGAACTATAATTTTGTCTTCGGTTTGACAATGAATGGTGGTGGTTCTTTTTTGCTTACGGCGAGGCTGATAAGTTTTCTTGGCATCATCTTTCTTATCCAGTATGCCTTTTGGAAGTGCCACTAATTTCTTAGGTTAGATTATTAGTTATTAAGCCCTTATATTTTTAATGTTGTATTAATTACTCTTGATTATGAACAAAACAATGTTTTATTTGTCAAAAACAAATAAAAACTAAGCATTACTTAACTCTCAATAGAATTCTGAGTAGGTATAATAAAATTTTGCTTTTGGAGTGAAATGTTTTTTATTGGTATTACAAACATTGTGTTATTGGCTTGATGATGGTTAGACCCTTATCTGTCTACATGTTGTTAATGGGCTTTTTTATTTAAAATGTCTTCTTAACTAACAGTTAACAGGCCTTCACAAAACTGACGATTTGTAAAATATTAATTTATTTTTTATTTTATTTTACGCGATTAAGTCCCGTTTTGTTATAATAATGACTGACGATTTGTGTCAAACTCCATATATTTCATCACAAACTGACAGGTTAGACCAGGGGTTCCCAAACTGTGCGCCGCGGCGCCCTGGGGCGCCGCGGAAAGTGTAGAGGGGCGCCGCGAGTCGATCCTTACATCTATTCCATTATATCTATTTCAAATAGCTAACTAGGGTAGGGCGCCGTGACGAAGTACGAACCTTGTAAGGGCGCCGCGGGCTGAAAAAGATTGGGAACCCCTGGGTTAGACGGTATTTAAACATAGTTTAAATTTCGCCTAACTGTACATTCAAAAAAATTAAATTGCCCTAATATTATAAAAAAAAACCGGGTTCCTTTAATAAGGACATCCTAATTAAATAGATAGTGAAATGTGACATTTTATGCTTCTCAATAAGGTTGGTTTCTAATTGAATCCTTATAGTAGGAGCCTCTTGCCAGGTCTTTAGTGATAACTAGATGTGTATTGACAAAAGGCAATACACATCTAGTTAAATACCCTACTTTTGAGGGTAATTAATTTAGGATAACAAGTAAAAGTTCTTTCCAACCTTCATTGTAGGCATAGTACAATGCACCTTACAATGTCAAATTCTACTTATAAGAATGATGTTAATATTTTTATGTGAAATTTCTGTTTGAGTAAAAACTGACTCAACGTGGCGGTGGCACTGAGATGAAATCTGGAGATTTCATTAGGATCTGTTTATTTAATAGTTAGTTATGATTTAGAACACTGGTTCCGAACCTGGGGGTGATTACCCCTCCAGGTGTAAAACGAGGTTTTCTCAGGGGTAATATGCATGAATGTTAAGCCGTTTCACTTTGAGTAGTTTCTTATAAGCTTTTAATACCTATTTTTTTGGAGGGGTAACAATACAAACCTCCATGAGAATGTGGGTGATATGATAATAAAGGTTAGGAACCACTGATTTAGAAAAATGTGGATTTAAATTTTGATTATCATTTACCAACTATGAAATGAAAAATAAAACAATTTTTTGTATTACTTCTATATTCCGATCAGTTAAAGCACAGGTCATGGTTCAACAAGTATAATATACTTTAAAAAATTGCTTTGAGTGCAGTGCAAATTCATATGCTGGCGTTAAGTGCTAAAATTCTATATTAATCTATGCATCAATCTGTTCTATAATACATGTCAGCATTTACACAATATTTTGCAACAAAAGTGACACAAACAATTCTTACTAAATACACACTCATGCATTGCTTTTAGTAAACAGGTGAGCAAAGTAAGCATAATATTGTATAATGACATGTCATTAAAATTTATGTGACTACAAAAAATCTGTTTGAATTGTAACTAATTGTAGTCAGAAAAATGTTGATTTATGATGAAATGAAAGTTTCCATATTTCTTAAATAGAAGTAAAATAAATTCGATGAAAGTTTGATGCACATTTACATTTTTTTTAAATTATTATGGTGTGTATCAAACCACAATTTAATTTCTGCTTTTGAGATTTTAACATATCCGACTGATACATTTACATTCCGCAGTAAAAATTAAGGATGATATGTTAATTATTCTGGAACCAAAATTAAGTTGTGTCAAGCCTGTTTAATGTGACCAAAAACTGCAACTTTCTTGTGAATTGTATCATAAAATACTCACACTTCTTGGCGTTCTCGTCCATCAGCATGTTGAAATGGTGGTGGCGGTTCCACGCAGCCATTTTGCCTTCGTGCGGAGCCCCGAGAAGCACCAGGGCCGCCCCGGCGGGCCCAACTCCCGCTAGGGGCTCCAGTGTCCTTACACTACAACTTTGTCACACACTCATAACCCGAACGACATAACTATCACAGCTTAAAGCACCGCGGGCGTCATAGGCGACACATGCCTCACTTCCCCGACACGCACTCGATGCACTCGCGTAAACAGATCCACAAGACAACTACAGCGGTGATTCACCTCCGGCGCTGCGCGGCCACTGCGGCCGCCCGCGATCCGTCCCGACTACCCAAACACGCGTCACGTGGGCCCGCGCGAGCGCCCGCTGTCGCTGCACCGAACACAAGACCGCGACACTATCCTCGCGCTGCACCAATAATGCACAGCGAGAAATCACCGATCACCGTCTAATAATCCGATACCACGATGAATGAATGCTAGCACGAGATGCGAGCGAGCAAGACGGACTACGATTTCCCTTCAACGGTCCGAACCTCCGTCTGCAACCGTGACGGGCTCGAGCTCACAAACAAAATAATAACAAATGTGCATGAGATACTCGCTGTATTATGTGCACGTGGGTTGCGTCACAGAATCGACCGAATCCGTAACTAAACTACCGGATTTCAATGGTTTTTCCCGAAAATCGTAACAAAATCTCGCTTTATAGAAATCGCTGCGAGCTTGCAGACGAATCTAAATTTCAGTGAAACACAAATTACACCCTCGCACTCACAAGTATCAAAAATTATTATTCGAGTTAAAATTTCACTAATACAATCATAACACTATCTTCTGAATAATTTGTATACAAAACACAGGCCGTAATACATTCAGAAAATAACAGTTTGGAACAATAAACGCGTTGATCAAGCGCGACAAATAGGACAAAACATGGCAGACTCGACCGAAAAGCACACGAACTTTGTCTGTGGTCGTTTTATTTTTAAACGCTATAGTTGCGTGCTACGTTCCAATTTACGTTGCGATATCCTTTAAAATACCGAAACAATAATTAACATGGCAAGTGATCGTTGTGTAAATTTTTAATGCAAAGTTCGATAAAACAGTGAGTTGCCGTTACAGTTCTATATTTGCACGATCTAAACAAGCAGCATTTATTATTTTCACATTCGAACGCAGACAAGTTCTGCGTGTAACAAGTTGTCTTGAAAGAGTCCATAGACAAATTAAAACCAAAAAAAAACACGGAAATGTGACTAGTTAACATATTTTCTACCAAAATAGTAGATTCTTTAGATATTGACGCTGGAAATTTCAAATGTCGTAGAGGACAAACGTTTACTTTTCTGCAGAGCTAAGAAAGAAATTTTAACCAAAAAAAAATTGCAACTTTGTAAATATCCATACTATTAAGATTAATCTCAGATTCGATACCATAGTTGGCATTGCTATGTAGGAAAAATATGCCCCAGCCAATTCGTGTGATAGTAGATTTGAGTGCTCGACCCATTATATAGTAGTCACATTAAACTGTAGGCAAAAATCAAATGTAATCAAACTGTGTTCTAGACAGCCCAAGACCAATCCCAAAAATCAGCTCATTCTGTGAACGGGAAGTACGGGAATCCGTGCCAACTTCATCCTAACTTTCTCATAATAACCGGTTGAGCTAAGTTTGCAGTTGATTTCCTTGGTTTTTGGTTCAAACCTAGCCTTACGTCACCTCCTTTTTTAGCAAATTGAACCTCTATATTGTGTTTGTTATTGTAATAAGGTTTTATTACAATAAACTCTTGCCTGGCCGTTTGGAATAGAATGATTCACATTCAAATTGAATGAAAGAATGTCGATGTTGTTCGTTGAATGACATAAGCTGATTCCAGCCCTGACTATCACGATAGAAAGATAAATGTAATTTGTATAGAGATTTGTTTATTATAGATTAGATTAGATTATTTATTTCTCGTTTTAAAATTACATCATAAGTTGCATTGCATGTCAAGTTATAAGAATTTAAAGCGAGATCGTCAATTAAATGGAATAAATCAAATTATACAATGAAAAAATTAAAATAAATAATAAAAACAAAATAAAACATCAATTAGCAAGGTCTAGATACACATTAAATGTCAAAATAAATTAAGCACAAAGAATATGTAAAAACAGGGATAGTTAAATGGAATAAACAATTTACAAAATCAAATTATAAAATGAAAATAAAAAATAATAATACTAAAACAAAATAAAAAATCAATTAACAAGGTCAAAATACACAAATATAAGTATTGTGATTAAAATAGTGAGAACGGTGATTAAAAGAAGTGTCCAAAGCCCTCTGCGTTTAAATTACAGGTTATGGGCTAACGCAAAACCACTAAAGGGTGATTATAAATTTGTGATAAGGATGTTTCGAAATTTTGTTTAGGTATTTTCTTTTGGATGTTGATAGTTGTTAGAAATTCAAGTGGATTAATGTTGAAGTGAGGAGTTGGAGTACCAGGCGGAGTTTATTGAGGGGGTGTGTTATTGTAATAAGGTTTTATGGTAATAAACTCTTGCCTGGCCGTTTGGAATCGAATGATTCACATTCAAATTGAATGAAAGAATGTCGATGTTGTTCGTTGAATGACATAAGCTGATTCCAGTCCTGACTATCACGATAGAAAGATAAATGTCATTTGTATAGAGATTTGTTTATTATAAGTATTGTGATTAAAATAGTGAGAACGGTGATTAAAAGAAGTGTCAAAATCCCTCTGCGTTTAAATTACATGTTTTTTTTTATTACGAGCTCCCCATGTGGGGGCTTCGCCCCCACTTCATCCCTTTGTCCTTTTGCCTATGTAAGTTTTCTTTCCTGGGACGATTATCACATTTTTCTAAAATATGACTTATATTTTAGATTAGTAAAGTACATAATATTATAGGGAAAAGTACTTGTGTCCGAGATGGAGCGACGGTCTGCGCAGGGTGGCTAGCAGAGACTGGATGAGTATAGCTAATGATCGAGCAAAGTGGCGCGTCTTGGGAGAGGTTTACGTCCAGTAGTGAACTGCCGCAGGCTGATAAGGATGACTTCTGTCGGAAAATAATTTGGGATGTTGTTAAAAGGTAAACTGTTTTTTTCAAATCGTATGCACTATACTAAAAGTATCGTTGGATAAATGAAAAATGGGCTATGAAACAAAATACGTATCAATTCACAAAGGGCAAGTGAATGAGACGAGACACGTTTTTCGGGCAAACGATACTTTAACTAAACGTGAAATGGTAAAGAGAAAAATTTACGAAACCTGTCATCGAACAAACTACAGTTCGAATTATTTTTGTTTGTCCGATGACAGGTTTTCGGGCAAATGAAATTTGGTCAATGATTTTTGGTCAATGATTTTTATAGGT
Organism: Eudemis profundana; assembly: GCA_947034925.1. Lineage (NCBI taxonomy): Eukaryota > Metazoa > Arthropoda > Insecta > Lepidoptera > Tortricidae > Eudemis > Eudemis profundana. The sequence goes on along the minus strand of OX344808.1, from coordinate 17,202,977 downwards.
TACCCTCGTTTATACCCATCCAAACAAAAGCGATTTAGATATAAATTAATGATATACAATAAAAGTGTGTCACTGTTGTGAAAAGTTTACTTCGAATTTAAAAAAATAAAATAAGATTCAATAGTCAACTATTTCTTGCAGCTCCATGGTCCAATTTTAAGGTTTAATGAGCTTATGCGTAAAAAGTCAGCTTCCTAAATTTTTCCTTGTCATCTTGGAATGGGGGGGGGGGGGGGGGGGGGGGCAATCTACTAAAAATTGACAGAAAACCCCTGTACTGCGATACTCGAATATTTACGAACTATATTTTGCTTCACTATTCATTTCGGGATAAATGATAGCCTAACAGCTAAAAATTTGGAGCTTGTGGGTCTGCTAGAAGTACCTTAGAATTATGATGATCATCAGTCAGTCAGTCTGTGACAAAACTAAGGAACTTTGACGTGCAATAGTTCTTAAACTGCACGTCGAAATTGAATGTTAGGGATCATTCAACAATTACGTGATCACCGGAGGGGGGGGGGGGGTCGGGTGCTTGTATATACATTGGATTATTTGGGGGAGGGGGGGGGGGGAGCATCCATGATTACGTCATCATTTTATAACTTGTTAGCTAAAGAAATTTTCTAAAAAATTAAAAAGGTGTAGAACTAGCTAGAAATACTTTTAATTAGAAAAGTAATCAAATTACTTTAGTCATCCATCAGAGAACATTATTGTAAAGCCAATTTAAATTTGAATTTTTCATCCTTAGATGGCTCCTTTCTGTATGACTGGATTAGCTTTATTTCTGTGATTCTTTCACATTTTTTTTATAAAATTAACAAAATGTATTAACACTTTGTATGACGCCGCCTTTTTGCTGTCGTGTGATACTGGATTAGAATAGCATCGACTCATTTATTTTCCGTAAATTTCGTAAAGAGGCGATTAAGGGACTCAAGGATTTCAGTGGATTGCAATTTTGGGCGATAGGCTGACAACCTGCCACTACACAAATGTAGGTAATTTAAGACCCATAGAAACATGACATACGTGTCAGTGCTAATAAACAGCAAACATTTTAAGCACGGACGAAGATTACGTAATCAAGGCGAGGGGGGGGGGGGGGGGTTAAAACAAAAGATTACGCTGTGATCACATAGGGGGGGGGTTAAAAAAACGGCCAAAAATGATCACGTAATTGTTGAACGATCCCTTATTGTGAATATATTTAAGTCTTATAATGCCCTATATACCCCTGAAAATTCAAGGTTTTAGCCAACACAAAACTACAGGAGACTGAAAATGGCTTGAATGGCTTTAAGAAAAATATGGTACGGCCGTGCCTTTATTTTGCTCGACTTGGCGGAGCACTACCGTCCCCCAGATATAATCATATTGCTCCTTGAACTAAGTAATTGATCATGAAATCTCAAGTAGAACTGTAGTTTCGCATCTTACCTGGTAATATTACCGGTAGCATTGGGAAAATACCCAGTAACATTGAGAATGTTACTGGTAAGATTGGTAATTTACTAACTTAAAAAAGATTCGTAACTTTTATCATTAAAAATCGGTGCAATGTAAACTCTGTTAGTACTTAACACGAATTAAACATCTACTTTCTAACATTTTTTTCAATATTACCCAATCTTACCGCTCGTGGGTAACTTACCGGTAAGTTACCAGTAATATTCCAGTTGGAAATTTACTGGTAACGAGAATGTTACCGCCGACCCATCACTAGATGCAAATGAAAAATAATTTATTATAAATTAAATGAGGCATATTTTAGTAGCCAAATTACTTACCTGTGAAAGGGATAAAACGCCCAGAAGGGTTTGTTCGAGGAAAACTCCACTTGGCACGATAACACTTTATTTAGTATAATTATAATGCAAGAACAGGAAACTATTTTAAAATCAACCGTCACTTTTTGGTAAATTACAATTGTCCGCTTGTCAATATTTCGAATGCCCGACAGAACGTGCCGGTATTAAATTAAGTAATCTGTGTCGCCGAATTCACACGATCGGATTCGTTCGGCGACCCATAATTGATGGCCATTAAGCAGCACTTAAACGACGCCACAATACCGTTCCGTTACAGTCGGCCATCCGTCACACACGTGTCCTCACGTTGAAAAGTTTAACACACGTAAACACAACCTCGTCAACTAGGCACAACTGGAAGGATTAGTATTCGCACATTTATGGTTAAGCTCTAGCGGCTACTTCTTTCACCGATAATGCCGTAATCGAGATGTACCAGCACAGTGGATGGCGAATCATTGCCACTCTTGCCCTGTACGGATACACCTCTCACCATATCTATATAAACTATGGCTAAGCATTATGTGGTTACTTCCTTCACCTCTAATGCATTAGCCGCAATGTGACGACACTCATGGGCGGCTAATCACTGCCATTCCTGCCCTGTGCAGACACATCCTCAATTATCATCCATCATCACTCTCAACGTCTCTGTTGAGATATAATTATCAACAAAAATCACTATTCTAATCATTCAACTACGTTACGATCGCATCCCATCGGCTAATCATCAACATCCTCTTGGTTCCTAACATCATTCGCATCTGGACCGTCACTGTCACTTCCTTCACTCGAGGTAGAATTAGGTGCCTCAAAACTCATCCATGGAAAGATTTTGTCAACGGCCACTACATTTTCGTAGTGTTTCCCCTTCCTAGTTAGGGGAGTATCTACTATGAGAAATCGATCATTCGGGAGGACTGACTTAATCCTATACGGACCCTGAAATTTTGGTTCTAATTTCTTAGATTGCCCTGAACCTCCGACAATAGCCCTCCTAACTCTAACAAGATCACCTACACAATACTTTCTAGCCGGTTTTCGATGCCTGTCGAACCTGTTCTTGTTCTGGAGTTGATTTTTGTCAATAAGTTCTTTGGCTTGCGACCTAACTTTGTCAGGTTCAAGGTTTGCAATTTCGTCCATATCTTTCGTGACATCACTCAAGACACCCTGGGAAGGATGGCCAGTTTTACGTGCTAACAAGAGTTCTATAGGAGTCTTTTTAGTGACATCATGAATCGTAGTATTTATTCCTACTTGTACTTTTGGCACATAGATATCCCAAGTATCACTGCTTTTGCCATGAGTCATAGCGCCTAAGGAGGCTAGGATTGTGCGATTAAACCGCTCAACCTGGCCATTTGCTCGCGGGGTTGCCACCGAGTTCAGGATGTGCTTAATCCCTTCGCGTTTCACGAATGCCTTAAACCTACTGCTGGTAAAACTGGTGCCCCTATCAGTTATTAGCCGAGTTGGTTTATCGAATAAGCTAAAGAATGTTTCGAACACCTTTATACTAGCCTTTGATTTCGTGCTACGCACGGGTGCAAGATGAACGTATTTCGTAAAAGAATCTACAATAACAAGTAGATATGTATTTCCTCGTTTACTGCGTGGGAACGGACCAAGGTGGTCTGCATGTAATGTATGCAATGGAATGTCTACTTTTGGTACGGGATGTAGAAAGCCTTCTTTAGCACCTGATGGAGCCTTATGATGCGCGCACTCAAGACACGAGGTCACGTATTTTTTTACGAATTTCCGCATCCTGGGAAACCAAAATGACGATCGAACACGCTGCAATGTCTTTTCAAACCCAAAATGTCCCACCTCGTCGTGATTTGCCCTCAAGATCTGCCAGCGCACTCCTCTCGGAACCAACCACCGCAAAACCCCATCTTCCACTACACGAAATACCCGCCCATTTTTTAATTGATACTCCTTATGAATTGCTGCTATCTTAGAGGTGCCCGGATCTTCTAGGATTTCTTTAATCCGTTTCGTCTCATCATCAGCCGATTGAACGGTTGTTATCCAATCGTCACTATTGACAGCTAAAACATCAAGTGTATGAACCGGATCAGGATCCGTAGACAACGGCCCCCTACTTAGGGCATCTACGTGAGCCATTCTCTCGCCCGGACGGTACTCTATGTTGCAATCAAACTCTAGAAACTGAATCCACCACCTAGAGATGCGTGGGACAAGGTCCCGCTTCGTAAATGTCGAGCGTAGTGCGTTACAGTCCGACACAATCGTGAATTTAACGCCTATCAAGTAAGGGCGGAACTTGTTTAAGGACGAAATAACTGCCAACGTCTCCAGCTCGAATGAATGCAGTTTTTGCTCGTCTGGATTGGTTTGGCGGCTATAGTATGCGACTGGCCTCCAAGGCTCGGATCCCGATCTTTGCATTAAGATGCCTGCTAAGCCTAACTTGCAAGCATCTGTATGCAATTGAGTCTCTGCTTTATGGTCGTAAAGGGCTAATATTGGTCTTTCAGTGAGCCGTGTTTTGAGCGTGTCAAACGCACTTTGCTGGGATTCACTCCATAACCACGGGACATCCTTCTTAAGAAGATCTGTTAAGGGCCTGGCTATGAGTGCAAAGCCCTTAACAAATCTTCTGAAGAAACCTGCTAGGCCTAGAAATCTCCTAACTTCCTGCTGGTTGCGAGGCTTCGGGAACTGGGATACCGCCTGCGACTTTTGATCTCCTGGCCGTATCCCGGTCTTGTCAATTTCAAAGCCTAGAAAGTGAATTTTCTCCTGGAAAAAGTGACATTTTTCCATTTTGAGCGTTAACCCTCCCTCTCTTAAAAGACCAAATACCTCTTCCAAGCGCTGTAAGCCTTCTGCGAAGGATTTGGAGGGTATGAGAATATCGTCCATATAAATGATAATATATGGAACCTTGGTCTTATTTAAAATCCTATGTATGGCCCTCTGACAGCTGGGGCGTTCGCAAGCCCGAAAGGCATACGGTTATACTCGTATTGCCCGTCGGGTGTGACAAACGCCGTTTTTTCCTTTGACTTCTCAGCAACGGCAATTTGATGATAACCCGAGGCTAAGTCAAGAGTTGTAAATAGACTTTGTCCCGACAGCTGGTCCAGAAGATCTTCTATCCGCGGTAGTGGATAGTGATCCCTTTTAGTGCGACTATTAAGGGCCCGGTAGTCCACACACAGCCGCTTTTCACCCGACTTTTTCTGAACCAGCACTATGGGGCTAGCGTAAGGTGAGTTGGACTCTCGCACTATGCCATTTTCCAGCATCTGCTTAACCATTTCACTAACGTTCTGGCGTTCGGAGAACGATAGGCGGTAAGGTCTATACACTACCGGGGTAGAGTCTTCTAGCTGAATTTCCATCTCGGCAACAGTTGTGTAACCTAAATCATGAAGGCCGCTCGAAAAACAGTCTTTATAATTAGAAAGTAAATTCATGCACTGTTGTTTTTCGCTTTCATTTAACTGTTTACCGAACTTCGGCTCTGGGGTCACTGCACCAAAGTCACACTGTGTTACGTTTAAGACCTTCAATTGAGAATCTATGACCTTAGCTCTAGACATAAGGATACCTTCCTTAAAATGTACAGTCGCGGTCCCTACGTTCTGAACCAGAAGGCTACATTCACCGTTTTTGATTTCGTACTCCCCAGGCAACAAATAATACTCCCTACCACAGCTACCCCGAATAGATCCGCCTACATAAATGTTGCCACTGAAATTGGCACTTGATTTAACTAAGATCGTTTTTAGCATGCCTGTCTCTAAATTTAAGTCGTCTTTGGCATACAGTGGAATCTTTTCGCTTGATGACGAAACGCGTTCAAATTTTAAGTCAATGGGAGTTTTAACAATTTTTAGGTGAGGCCTCTCAGTGAAACTGTGACCCAACAATACGGGGAGATTAATCAGTCCGTCCTCCACTACAAACGCTTCGACTTCCTTTTCAATTATACCCTGGACATCTATGGTGACTAAAACTTTGCCCTTGGGTAAGTAGGGTACATTTCCTAATCCTTTCAAAAGAGGTCCATTCACGTCCATCCAACTAAGACCTAGCTCCCGAGCCTCCCGTTCTCGGATTAGTGTCGCCTGACTCCCTAAGTCAACCTGACAAGTAATCGGCTTATCATTGACTTTTATCAGCATCCTATATTTATCATTACTGTTATCACCAAAGGTCACTTCTAATACGTTTTTAGTTTTAACTTGGCTATTGTCCTCGTTCGTGTTTTTCTTGGGACAATTAGCGGAGTTATGGCCCATAAACTTACATTCCGAACATATGATGAGTGGCTTTGGGCATTTGAAGCTGGGGTGCCCCGACTCTTTACAATTGAAACAAACAATTGGACCTGTTTTCGATCGGTTTCGTTGTTGATCACTACCTTGCGGTTGATTAGAGCTTGTAGTTGATGGATTAGCAGGTAACCTTTTATTCCTAAAATCTCTCCTCGAATCAATATCCTCCCTATTCTGAACTTTTACGGTTTTGAAAAACTGCAACATCTCTTCAGGTTTCTCAAATTTACAGGCCTGAGTACTTAATCTAACACCTCTGTCTTCTATCCCAAATACAATGCAATCGACTGCGTTCTTACCAAAAATTTTGCATCTATTCAACAAATTGATTTTGGAAAAATAATATAATTCTAAGGATTCGCCAAGGCGTGTCCTCCTAGCAAGCATTCCCGTCAGGAGCTCAGCGTAATTTTCGTCTGATGGGAAAGAGTCTTTTAACATCTGCTTCCACTCTGACCATGAATGCTTGATAGAAGGTAAGCCCTGGTACCATTTTTTGGCAAGACCAGTCAGCTTGGGCAGAGCGTAGTGAATCGTTTGCTTATCATTCCAACTATATATCTCCGCGCTTTCATCAACTTTGCTAAGCCAAACATCTATGGTTTGCTCTTTCAATAGAGGGTCAAAATCCGGTATAACATTATTGAGTACAGGGAACGATTCACGACCCCCGCCTTTATTTTTGAAGAATTCTGTGAATAACTCTAATAATTCAGAAGTTTCGGATCGAGTTTTCTTAGGTTCTGGCTCTGATTCGATACTTGGTGGGGTTCTATTACGTACTAGTGAATTATGTTGTAAGGAATTCTGCTGAGTTGGGGAATTAGTAGGTTCGCCTAGTCTAGGTTTTGACGGTCGCACCTGTGCCCGTTCATTCGATACCTTGTTTCTTATGCTACGTTCTCTACGTATCTCCCTTTCCAGTAACTTCAACCTTTCATAGAGATCCGATCCACTGATGTTACTTCCGCTACGGCTGCGGACGTGCATGAAGTGCGTTCTTCGACTGTGACTACGACTGTTCCGGGACACCCTACCTCGATCACGGCTGAGGTAGTCGCGACGGGATCGATGACTCACGTGCCTGCTGCGGCTTCGACTGGGTCTGCTCTCCTTCGGACCTCGACTGCGCTCGCGTACGTAACGGTGGCTTCGCTGGCTGTCTCGTGTGCGGCTTCGTCGCCGATGTTGACTCCCTTGCTTGGTGTGACTTCGCCCGCGCCATTCACTGCTTCTCTCGTCCCGGTACGTTGTACCTTCACGACTCAATTGCTCTCTGCCTAAGAGCGGCGTCACAAGCCGTCGCCGTTGGTCGACACCTTCGTTTTCGTCCGCCATCACTCTGAAACTCGCATCCGGGAATCTATTATGTAGTTGTTCATCGTCGATTTGTCAAGAGGCAGGTTATCCACCAATCAAGACTCTAAACCTACAAGACCCCATTAACCCCCAGCAAAAGTATTCAAAATCACCAAAATTTGTTCAAAATCGCTACCCATTGGATTGTCTTTCCACCATTTTTGATGTGGAATATCGTAATTATCGTCCGCATTTTGGCAGGATATATTCTCAAAATAAAACTTTAGTCATTAACAATTATATGCATGCTCGTAATTTAAATAAATATACCTCGTCACAATGGTGGGCGTTGCAAAAACGGTATGTTTTCGCGTTCAATCCCACTTCTGAGCTAAAACGCCCAGAAGGGTTTGTTCGAGGAAAACTCCACTTGGCACGATAACACTTTATTTAGTATAATTATAATGCAAGAACAGGAAACTATTTTAAAATCAACCGTCACTTTTTGGTAAATTACAATTGTCCGCTTGTCAATATTTCGAATGCCCGACAGAACGTGCCGGTATTAAATTAAGTAATCTGTGTCGCCGAATTCACACGATCGGATTCGTTCGGCGACCCATAATTGATGGCCATTAAGCAGCACTTAAACGACGCCACAATACCGTTCCGTTACAGGGAACATCATCATTTGCTCGACTAACATTTCTGGATGAATTTTTACAGTTAATTTCGGCGCAATAAACCATTTTCTATTTTACGTACGTCACGTTTGACAGTTAGAACGGCCCGAGTGCAACGGAGCGGTAATTTGCGCTACGGGCAAAGATATAAAAAATGCTCAAAAATATCCTGTAAAATTATCCCTATAAATAACAAAAAAGCGTAGCTTTAAATGTAAAGTAGTAGTTTTTTTAATATTTCGCTGTCCGCACTTTTTTGTGGTTGATCTTGTATGAACTATCTAAGTTACTCAGGATAGGCAACATAAAAGTAAAGTTCCATGACATGATTATTTACTGTTGGTAGGACTACATAAACGTTCAAAATGTTGCGTTATCTGTATACTTCCTAAACTTCCATATTCTTGCATGTTTGCAGTGGCGTGTTATTTCTCTGTTGCCACATTGTTTCTAATATTATTCTTGTTTCACAATTTTGAAGCTCCTAAATCAAATTTGAGGATATATTGGAGTGCATATCTAGTGAAATTTGTAAAATGCCAAAACGCGGTGGAGGAAAACCAAGAAATTGGAGAAATGATGCTGACCATTATGGTATGGTTTTCCTGTTATGTATCCTTCAAGATTTTCTTTTTATTCGTAAACTCGCGCAACTCAATTAAATAGATTAATATTACCGTTTCTAAGCGTTTAAAACCTTGGTGATTTTTCAGAACACGATGATCGTACACACAGCAATCACACGCGCCGTGTTAGTTTCAAGCCTAATGCGTTTAAGGGGAAGGGTAAATTCCGTGGTTTTAATGACCCAAAGCTGTTGCTTGATGATGATATCGACATGGGCGCCAATGCCGGCGGGCCGGGTCACATGAACAACCGCAAGGGCGCTTTCAGAGGACGCGGGGGCAGACTCACGCCTACACCGCGACGCCCGAACTTGAGGAGATTCGTCCCTGGACCGCTACCCTGGTACCAGATAGTGATTCCATATGGAGCCAAGCATCCTAAAGAAGTCATCTTAAAAGCGTTGCTAGGCTTCATTTCACCAGAAGTCTTTATACCGCACTACTACAAGATAAATGGCAATGCTGCAGTATTTTATGTGGATGATGTGAAAGTAGCAGAGAAGCTATTCCATACAGACAGAAAGATTGTGATGTCCGATGGCTTTAAGTTGATGATTATGGTCCGGAATACGGCTCCCAATGTGCAGATTGATGAAGAAATGAAGGAAAAGATGAAGCTTGTTATGGCAAAGAGATACAATGCTGCTACTAAAGCGCTAGATCTCACCAAGTTCCATGCTGATCCAGGTAATTAAGTGTAATGTAACATTACACTTATTATAATCATTTGCAATTTTACATTATTGTTTTAATTATGTAATGTACCTTTTGTAATGTCTGCTGTCAGATATCTAAAACTAGACTAAACCCCTATACAACTCCGTAGGGTTAGTCTAGTTTTAGTCATAGGACGGCAGATGTGTTTGTCTGGTGTGTAATAAAGTATTATTGTATTTCATTTTACACTAATGTGGCATTTTTTCATCTTGCTAACTGATTACTATTTAAATTGATAGGTTTGAGGAAATAGAAGTAGAAATGTGAATCTAGTAAGCAAACTTGGTATGGCTGTTATAGTAGCAACTGTTGACAAGGAACTGAAGCGATCTTGGTATGGCTGTTATATTAGCAACTGTTGACAATGAACTAATCAAGTTTGTTTAGTTCTTTGAAGCGCATAGTATCACATTTATGATACTAACATAATTTGGTCTCCAGCGCACTGGCTAGGCTGTGATACTAGTGCGGTTGACGGGTTAACTGCAAATTCCTGTTTCGTTATTTCATCTTTTGAAACTGTTGACCTATTTGTTGATGTCCATAGCTAATGCGATTTTTTGGTGGAGAAAAATAGTTTCTGCACAATTTCAATTTTTATTATTGTCTAAATTATGCACTCATCTGATTTAGAAATTCAAGAACTTGTTGATATTTTATTAACTCTTTTGACAGATCTATTGGACATATTTTGCGCGCTATTCCGGCCGCAAATTATGCTGGCAGCTGTTGACATAATGGCGGAGAATATTCCGGACCTAGAAGCCTTAAACCTGAATGACAACAAATTGCACGGAATAGAACATTTGAAAATCCTGGCAAATAAATTGAAGAGCCTCAAGATACTGTATATGGGAGACAACAAGGTAATACAATCGAAACTAAATTTTTGTTCTGTTTTTTTGCATGTTATGAATGAAATCTATACAGCTGGCAGCTTCCTCGCGCAGCGAATAAGTATCGCCATACAGCGAGGAAACGCTGCTAGCATGTTCGGCACCATGCCAAGGGGGCCCAATTTTTTAGATAATTTTTAGTTTTAATTTAGGTTTATTTTCGTAAGATTAGTTTAACTTTTTAGTTAAGTTTAGATTAATAAGTAGCTATATTTTATTTGTACCTAATTTTAATTACTGAATAAATGATTTACAATCTATACATATAAAGAAATCGAAGAAATTTCATATTTGTTCGCGCATCTCGCAAAATTACCAGGCTGATTTCCAGGACATTTGTAATACACTTAAATTATGTGTATCTAGGGCAAATTATATCACCAAGGGATCAAATGTCCAAGGAAATAGACAAGAGAATCGCCACTGGGTGGAAAAAATTCTGGGCTTTGAAGGGAATTATGAAAAGCAAAGAACTAGGCATCAAAATAAAGACGTTTGATACTTGTATTCTCCCCTGCATTACTTATGGCTGCGAAACCTGGGCTCTGACAAAAAACACAGGGACAAAATTGCCAGGAGTCAAGGTCGCAAAGTAAGAAGATGGGAGGATGAACTGAAATTGACCCTAGGTCCCCACTGGACAAGAGTGGCGGCAGATAGAAAACAGTGGAAGGCGTTGGAGGAGGCCTATGCTGTAAGGCACATCGAGCAAAGAGACATTTTGTGAATAACTACTAAGTAGTTTGTAAGTCTAAAAATTGTAGAAAGCTCGGAATAAAAGGCTATATTATTATTATAAATTATGACCCCACAATTAACACATAGGATATTTTTTATCGATTTATTTATTTCACCTTCGCGAACGAAATTGCGGGCGGGTCCACTAGTTTGAAAAAAGGTAATTTATGCCACACCTGGCCATAAAGTTAGTTACTAGGGTGGTAATAAAGAAAGCCCTCGATCGCATATTTACGTCCCTCGCTTGCAGCTCGGGCCGCAAACTTCTGCGATCTCGGTCTTTCTTTGTATTACCACCCTAGTTATATAATGTACTACATATTATGTGCCACTTTGAATATGAAAATTACATAAATTGCAAAATGTAGCATTTGAGCAGCACTGAAATTGTAGAGTGACAAGGTGCTGAAATATCATAGAGAAATTGGTTTGCTGTTTTGTGATTGTTACTTTTGTACTATAGTCTTGCACAAAGATATCAGTCATATCAACAAAGATAGATTCACCATTTATTTCTTGGTGTCCTAATAAAAAAAAAACATTGACATATTTCTTACTAATCAGCTCAAGTATTCCGTTTTAGATACCTTACGTCAGTTCACTGGATTCACTGAAGTCACTACCACTGGTGGAGCTGCTACTCACAGGGAACCCTCTGGTCACAAGGTGTAGTGATCACGAGATCTACGTCAGGTAATATTTATCCGATTACTTGCAGGATTGGACCACTTTGTAGCTTGCCAGGATTTGAGCATGGCACAATGGGACCCTATATCGACGTATATAAGGGGGTGTCAGGGAGTTCAATTCAAACCGATGAATATTGAAATTCTTTATTTCGCATTTGGTGCACTCGTGTTTTCACCTGGTCTCCTCTTAGACTTTTTAAAGCTACGTGCTTGGGACCGTATAGGGATAAGCAATTCTTACGAACGTTTCAGCCGCCGCCCCTGCCATGGTCGCATTATTGACGGCTTCCCTGTTGACTCCAATGTCATTTGCGGCAACTCCGTAGAGCTCAGAGCCGCTTACAAATCATATCAAATCAAGGCATTGCCTAATAATTCCGTCAATACTTTAGCCATGGCTGTGGTGGACGGTTAAAACGATATGAGAATTACCCGGATATATCAGTTGCATGTAGACCATAGAATGAGACAAAAGAAAATTTTGTAGTTACAAATGTATTACAACTGTCAACCATTGTTCTAATACAGAATATCTAGCATTAGTAGATTTTATTGTGATGATCATGCTATTGAGACTTATGTAATGTTGTGTAATGTTTGACAGCGGCTAAGAAAGTTACAATAATTGAATTGTTGGATGAGAGAAATGCCTTATTAAGACAGGATTAAACTTAAGCCTTAGGTGTTGGGGATTTGAACATGGAAATTGCATATAGCTTAAAAGGGTGGATCCACACAAGTTCCCTAAATCCGCTCTTGGCTTTAAATATGAATTTAATTTTAACTTGATTACAGGGATATAAGACCATTGCATTGTCTCTTTTTAATTGCACTTTAGAAGGAACTTGTGCTCATTTTAAATGCATGATACCAGAGTATAGAGAATTGTATAAGCATGTCAATAGTAACATCACGTCATTAAGTTGGTTTTAAGGCATACCATTTTCTTAGACTGACATATTAATTATTTCGGATTATGCATAGTTGCAAGTTGCTTAAGTAATGAGATGATTTGTATGGCCTGTAAATTATTTAGTTTGACTTCAATCACAATGATTTCTTTATATTCTTTAAATTATTAAAATGGGTTTCCTAAACTGATTTCGGTGATATCCCTGTTATTATTTTCTTGTGATAATTCATGGAATATGTTTGTTGAAAACATTACAGATTACAGATCAGGAATCCATTACAATTACAAATGTTCAGAGGGTAACCCATACAAAAAAATATATGTTTTAACGGTTATGATTATGACACAATAAAACACTTGTTTATTTTAAAGAAATGATTATGCACCTGTTACATAAATATTTTTATTTGTTTACAAATCACAATGGTGAGAACTAACTTTTCTATTACATCCAATAAAAGGAAAATGCAAACCAAAAAAATGCTTTAAATGCAGTATGTAAGGTTACAAATAATTAGTTCTCATCACTGGTCTTGAGCATTTCTTAAAGTGAATATAAATTTTTGTGTTTAATTTTAGTTCAAAATGATCGAGCTAGTAATATTTTCAGTAAACTAACCCTTGGAACACCATGATTGATCCTAATGTTCAAAGGGTTACAAAATGAATACAACTGATGTCAAAGTCATATGAATAAATTTAATGTTTTCCATTGCAGTAAGCTTAAAATTTAATACCATACTTTGAAATCGGCTGTATATACCTTTTGAGAAATGCTCAATAGGTGTCATCCACAAAGTACGTCACACCCATCGTGTGACGTAATGGCTGACCATTTACGGGCTGTTTTGGGTAATATGAGGCCGCGAGAGTTGATTGTAGTGAGAAGTGTCAGAGGTCGGCACTTGCCTCCATATGAGAAAAGAAACTTCCAAAGTTTAAGATCTACACAACTGTGTTGCCATAGGTACAGTGCTCTGTGTCTCACATCATCTGTAGGTACTTTACTGTGCGACTTCTGTACGTACTACTATTCTTATTCTGTGCCGCGGGCCGGATTGGAATGCATCGCGGGCCGGATCATAGGCCCTCCCGCTTTCTTCCCGCGGGCCGGATTGGAACAGCTGGTGGGCCAGGTCCAGCCCGCGGGCCGTAGTCTGTAGACCCCTGCTCTAAGCGTTCATTGTGACGCACGCTTTGTTCTGTTTCTTTGCTCATGTGCCTCGCACGCCTTTACCGATTTCGCCATGTAATGTAACGCGTTCTATCTACACTCAACTCACGCGTTACCACCTTTGATCCGTGTCATTCATGCCGATGTGTTACTAACGTGTGAATGAGAGTTTCAGAGGCTTTCATTGACATGAGTTGCCATCTTGTTTGTTGTCTCCAGTGATGTCCGGAAGAAGTTTCCCAAGCTGGTGAGACTGGTGAGTTGTTCTTGTCTTTATTGCATATTACTTACAGGAGAGATAGTTCGATTGGCTTCGTTATTCCTTGTAACGAGAAATATATTGCTATTAGGGTACAAGTTGTTTTACCAATTTTAACCCATTGATTAACGTGCCGTGCACGAAGAGAGGGATGGATGCTTTTAACCCTCTTATAGAAACCATATACTTACGTTAGATCGTAATCAGTGTGGGAGTTTTCGTCGCGATGTGTCGGCGTCCATACCAAGTCACTTTATACTAGATATTTGTTAATATCGTCATAAATCGTGTTCTATGTCATAGGAAACATGCATCATTATTAAACGGGAACAATGTAGTGTACCCCTAATACCCTTATAACAGGGGTTCCCAAATTGTGCGCCGCGGCGCCCTGGTGCGCCGTAGAAAGTAAAGAGGGGCGCCGTGAGTCGATCCTCTATCATTATCTAAAACCACAATATTCGCGGGCACCTATAGAGTAACAATACCTATTTTGAGCGTACTAGGGTAGGGCGCCGTGACGAAGTACTAAACTTGTAAATGCCCTATAAAATAAACCAAGTAAAATGCTACTCTAATCAATGCATACCAGGACGGCGTGGATCTACCGCCAGTGATCGGATTCGACGTCGCCGAAGACTCCGCCTTACCGCCACGACGACAGTCCTTCCTCGTCGACGAGGCCGGCAAAGACCTGGTCAGGGATTTCCTGACGCAGTACTTTGCGATATACGACTCTGACTCGAGACAGCCGTTGCTGGACGCTTACCACGAGAACGCGCATATGTCCATGGCAGCGAGTTATTTGAGTTATGACGGGAGGAGCAACGCGCCTGCCACCAAGTAAGTACTCACACACTTGAATATGACGATTGGCAAAATGTTTGTGACGTTTTTAGGCATAAGTAACATTGCCTTTTGTCAATAAGGACGATTTTTACTTGCATCTTCAGAGCAGTAGTCTGTTGATAGAACCTTTTCTATTTACATGTTTATCAGTACTAGAAAGCCCGTAACTTCGTCAGCGAAGGTGAAAAGGTCAAAATATCTTCAATGTACACATATTTTTACAATTACACAGACTAGGTGGCGTTCTGTAACTTCGCTGTTGTGAATTTGCGACATGTTCGTACGAACTTTAATTACCCATTTCAATCCTTTAATTTCGAAAAATACTCTCTTCGAATATGTGTTTCTCATATGCAGTGGTTTAGGATATACGCCGTGTAGTCACGAAACAGTTTTATATGTATATGTAGATTCTCGAGTTTCGCGGTAGTTTGTTATTTGTGGCTGTCCATCAGAATGGACTTGGATCCAAAATCTAGAGATGTGCCATTCTCGGAAACGTTCTCCGTTGTGTATGGAGAGAGAACGTTATCGAGAACATTTCCCATACAAAACTGAGAATGTTTCCGAGAATTCTCGAGAACGACACAACTCTATGGACAGCCAAATTTGCTCTACAGCAACCCATGCAAAAACCTATGTGAGATACTTTTCATACGAAACTTGTTCCAGACTGTCAAGCTACATATCAAACAGCCGGAACATCATCCGTATACAAGACCGGGAATCTCGGCGCCGCTACTTACGCACCGGCAAGCTTCAGGTCGTCTCTTTCCTCTCCGACCTGCCAAAGACTACCCACGACCTACTGGGCTTTGCCGTCGACCTGCCAGTCTTCACCGTGAGTATCTAACAGTCATCATGCATACAAGACACTTTGTTCTCTGTACTTCTTTACTGTTAATTACTTGTATGTCAATACATGAAATATTCCGAAGGACTTTTACAAGTTGGCGTGGTGGATTTCGCTTATTGTCATATTCTGTCTGCACTGTTTCGAGAGGGCCTAATGAGGGTGTTTAAAAATCATAAATCCACCAGGTGGCAGCAGGGTGGCGAATGGTCTATTTGGCAGTAGATGTCAAAATCAGGTGATGTGATTGGTGGATCTTGACGCCTACTGTCAAAAAGACCATTCGCCACCCTGCTGCCACCTGGTGGATTTATGATTTTTAAACACCCTCATTCTCTAGTCTCCTAACTGACTGAACTTAAATACTTCCGTAACGAAAGGTTTACGACACTCATGGACAATGAATTCTGATCATTTTATATACAGTATGTAAACTAACGAAAACCATTTATTGAAAACCGTGAAAGTTTAGGTGAGAAACAAGGTTATGGTAGATAACTTATTGAAATACACACACTTTTTAAAATTAGGTTAAAAATAATGACAGTTCAATTAAAATCGTGTTGCATCCTGTATTCATTGTTTACAATCCTATCGCCTGACAAGTCAACGTCAACATCAAAACAAAAGATAATCAATAAACACTAACAAAAAGTGCGAAATAGTATTAAGCTCGTCATGGCCATCAACTGGCTTAAAGAGATGGTTTTAGTAAGTTTACATAGTGTACAATTGTTCATAGTAAATAACCCGAATTCATTGTCCGTGAGTGTATTACTCTACATACTGTTACTACTACTTCCAGTGACTTCTTAACCATCAGTGTGAAGTTGTCAGTTCACTTTGTGGTATAGTTCGTCACCAACTGAGAGATTAGACGGTATTTGAACATAGCTTAAGTTTCGCTTAACCGTACATTTTAAAATAATAATGCCCATAAGACGAACTATCGTAAGATCATAACCAAAACACCTGAATCACTTTTTCGTTCTGTGTTCGTCGCAATTAATATATTTATGCCACACCTGGCCATAAAGTGGCTTTTTCCGCACACTGCGCGTACGGAAAAAGCCGCTTTCTGGCCAAGTGTAGACATAAAATGATGTACACAACACGGGAGGTAATAAAGAAAGCCGTAATGTACTATTCCATGTATTTTCAGCCCACCATGATCGTGCTAGTGATGAACGGCGTGTTCAAGGAGACTAGCGTCGCCGGCAGCCCGACGCGCTCGTTCCACCGGACGTTCGTCATCGTGCCCAACGCCAACGGAGGATTCTGCGTCATGAACGACATGCTCTTCATCACTAATACCACTAAAGATCAGGTCAGTTTATCACAGTACAACCACAGGATGTAATAGAGCAGTGGGTTTTTTATAAGCTTACTATCTCGCGACCCTTATCGGGCATAGCGATTGTTTGCCCGGGTGGTCGGCCGTGGCGTTTCCTAGGGTCGAACCAGGTCGCTCGCCGGCCCACGCTGAGTGGATCGGTCTGGGTGGGGGCCGGGGGCGCCTGGGGTCGAACCAGATCGCTTGTCCCGGTTCACCTCGATGTGGTCGGACTAGGTGGGGAGAGCAGTGGTTCTTAAACTTTTAGCGATGAGGGACCATTTGACAAAATTTGTGTCTTGCCACGGACCACCAACTGTTTGGAGGTAATGTAAAGTAAATAGGTTTGAGGGTAATACAGTATTTTTTCGGATGGCTTCGCGGACCACTTCGGGTGTTTCCAGGGACCACCAGTGGACCACGCGGTTAAGAACCACTGTAATAGAGTAAGTCGTGATGTGGGTTTTATGGGGGTTTGAAGTAATACTCCTTCATGATGACAGTTGTTGTATTCAGTACGAGTAACACAATAGCCAAAAGACAATGGACAAGAAGGTGTCGTAAAGTTAGTTAGATCTATTTATAATATAATAATGCTTACTTGCTATAACTGAAATCCGTGCGTCACATGTTGTAAACAGTAACAAAGAGTTACTGTTAATTGATCACATTACAGTATAATACAGTATTTTTTCTTCTTACAAAAGGTACATCGCGCGCTTGAATGTGTGCGCGCCTTGTACGAACGCACTACAAGCAAAGATTTAAGAACCAGTATGGATCGCTCTCACACAGATGCGCGATCGTGCGTCTTTCGCGGTGCGGCCGAAAATCGCCCCACCCGAACTGTACGGATCGCCTCTGTACGGGTCTTTACCTTTGAAATCATTGGACCATCCCCTTTTTTTTTTTTTGTTTTTTTTTTTTGAAACTGACAAACTCGCAACCCATACCCGGGCGTAGCGATTGTCGGACCGGGTGGTTGGCCGTAGCGTTCCCTGGGGTCGAACCAGGTCGCTAGCCAGACCACCCTGAGGTCGGACTGGGTAGACCATCCCCATTGTGTGTTACCAGGAGGATCAGGCGTTCTCGTCGGGCACGGCGGCGGTGGCGCCGGCGCCCGCCCCCGCCCCCGCCCCGGCGGCGCCCGGCGACGACCACGCCGCACTGCTCAACATGCTGCGGCAACAAACCGGCATGAATCAACACTGGTCCATGAAGTAAGTAGCCCAGCCACTGAACAATACAATACTCTGTATGCCACACCTGGTCATAAAGTGACTTTTTCCGCGGTACGGAAAAAGCCGCTTTCTGGCCAAGTGTATACATAAAATAGGGAATATGCATTAATTTTTTTTAAAAAAGATGACATAAAGTCAAAATAAAATTAAAATCGACCGAGAAATACGGAAGATATAAACATTTTAAAGCACTAATCAGACAGCGATTAGACAGAGAGATCCGATATGGACTATGACTTCATAGTACACGGCCGCCATACAATCTCTATACTATATTCTGTTTTGCTAGAAAGAGATAGAGATAAATCTTTGTTGTCTTATATCTTGGTTATTTTTAGAGTTATTCGAAAAATAGTTTTTTCCTGCGGTTTCTTATATGAATGAACTTTCATTAAAGTTTATAAAAAATATCATGCATATTCCCTATTATGTACTCAACACGGGAAGTAATAAAGAAAACCCTCGATCACGGTATACGGTAGTTTTTCTTCGAACAAAAGGTACATCGGGAGCGCGCATGTGTGCGCGCCGTGTACGGACGCACCACAGGCAAGCATTGCCGGCTGCGCGAGACTGCCACAGTATGGCGTTCACTCACACAGACGCGCGTCGTGCGTCTGTGTAAATACGTGTCGCGCGCTCCTAAACTGCCGAACGATCGTACTACTTGGTTGTCTGTATACTTTGCCTCGATCGCATATTTACGTCTCTCGCTTGCAGCTCGGGCTGCAAACTTCTGCGATCTCGGGCTTTCTTTGTATTACCACCCTAGTTATGTAATGTACTATTATTGCACACCAAAACATTACAGAGATCCCTATACAACGTGTTACACCACCTATTGGAAACCTCAGACACCCCAACTGTATATTATTCTGAATTAGTCTACAGTATTTGTTTTTAAATCCGTGTATTATTGCCGAAAATGTTAGTGTGTGCACTCGTAACTTCTAGACTGGGCAAGATAAAAAGAGGAAATAAAAAAAAATCGATTCTACTCTTGATTCTGAATGAACAGTTTTCAGGTTTTCAGTTGGTCGTGTAACACGTTGTATAAAAAAGATACTAAAAACTAATCACAGATATGGATGGATGTATGGTGGTGGAAATAAATAATAGTACCTACTCAACGTACAGAAGTTTCTCTTTTTAACAAAACTGACGGTGTCCGACCAACTTGCGGAATGCACCGGATTCGACTGTCTCTCTCTATCGCATAACGCGTGTTCTTTCTGGTCGCTGGCTAAGTCCCTTACGGAGGGACAAAATTTGGTACTAGTAGCTGCGCAGTGATATCACAGAGCTAGCCACTTCTGACCCAGCTTTTTTTAAGTTGTCTGAGTCCTGTTTGGTCAGTGCATTACCATTTTCGGCAATCGGAAGTGGCGCATTACTCCGAAGAGTGGTGCCTTACTCCGAAGAAGTAACCTAGCATGAAGTAGAATAAGAGTAAAATAGGTAAACCTATTTCGCTTTTGGTTATCATTGTTCTGTGTCGCAATTGGAGTATTCCCGCGGTGGGAATATTCCCCATACAAACGGGGAATATTCCCGGGAATGGCACATCTCTAGTCGCAATAACTGTTTATTTCCTTCATTTTGCTTCTTTACAAAAAGTTTGGGTACATTTTGTAGGGAGTCAGAAATAAGGCAAATTGGCGTTCCGTGTTTGTATGTTTATTCGTTCGCTGACAACTTCAGTACCGTATCTGAATTTCCTGAAACGTTGAAAGACACGCTACAAACTATTGATTAGTTATGTATTTTTTACGAATTCACATCGACAACGGTAGGATCAACTGGGAGTAAGGCACATAAAAAGCAATGTCCCTTACGCCTATTGAACCAACGGCGGATGATATAGCAAAATATCGCCTGCTGCAGCACACAGTCTTGTAACACGGATCATCACAACCCAAAGTTTAAGCTTCCTTATTAACATAACAACATATTTTTGATCAAAAAAATCCTCTCTTCTAGCTGCCTGCAAGAAACCGGCTGGGACTACCAGCGCGCTCTGCTGATCTTTAACCAACTCCACTCCGAGGGCAAGATACCCCCAGAGGCCTTCGCGCAGTGACACCTGAGCTGAGTTCACCGACCTTGAGGCTGTGCCCGCTGTACATATAGTTAAGGAAATTGTTATTTTTGTTAGTAGAATTTAGCTACAGGGATGACGACTGGGTTAAAAATATAAAATTCTATTTAGTCCGTCAGTTAGATTATGGATAAATATGGGACACGTATTTTTGGTTTATCAAAATATTGAAAATCGACAAAGTTATAGATCACCAAACAACTGGAGTGGGGGGCTTGTGACGTCACTCCTAGGTAAAAATTGTACCAAAGAGTGACGTCACTCGAAACTTCTAAGCATCGTATCCTCGTAATTTTTTGTTTGTCAAACAAAAGAAAAAATAAGTGTACAATATTTTTTAGTAATCTGACGGACTAAACAGTTTTATTAGTCGTCTAGCCTATTATCCTAAGTTAACTGGTGAAGATATTTTTAAGTAGAACCTGCACGCCGCGTTTCATGTCGCGTAAAGAGTCGACTACACCAATTTGTCGCCCTATGACTAAAATTCGACAAACTAAACAACTTCATAGCGTTAGCCGAGTTTTAGTCTAATCCGCTTCGAATAAATACGCTGTAACTTCATTTGCCATCACGTTTCGTCTCATCGTATTTTAAGCTCAAGTGTTGTCGGTTCTTTACACTGATTTGTGTCGCGAATTAAATAATAGCGCGACTTATGCGTTCGCGAAACGCGCCGTGAAAATGTGCAGTGTGTAAAGCAGCTTGAAGCGTTTAAATTGTTTGTTATAATACTATGATTTTGTATATGATTATGTAAATTATTGGGATGGTAATTCACTTGGCTTGATTTATCGAATTTCTGTCCTCTTTCTATGACTTTAGCATATTTGCTAAGAATGGAGTGGAGAACCCAAGTGAAGAACCAACTTTGGCTCTTAGTTAAAGTTATTTTCTTTATACGAGTAGTCCTTCGAAACATTTTGTTTGGCAAAGAAGTTAGTATATTTTACTGTAACTTCCTATGCGATTTAACATATTATCTGGTGGATGTTATAAGAGCTAACATGCATATTAACGCACATTTGTGGCGATGTTGAAAAATTAATGTTAAGACTTTTGCACACTGCATTTATTTAACGCACCGAATACGTGCGTCAGAAGAACGTTACTTGAAAGACGACTGTCACAGAAGCTTTCGCGAATGGGCAGTGAAAATGCAGTGTGCAAAGGCTCTTGACATTTTCGTAGCCCTAAGAAAAAAAAATCCATTTACAAAAAAAAATATGGCCGCAAACTTGACTGTTTGTTGCGATCTTAGTTTGAATTACTAAATATTTTTAGTTTACTTATCGACAAACGGAGTCAAGATAAAAAAGAGAAATGGTCGATTTTACTTAAATCTTTTCCAATATATTTAAGTCAATTCGTACATGGTTGTATGAAAAAATACGTTCCTGTTTTTGTGGTCGCTAGACCCGACACACATAAAATATAGTACTAAACTGTGACCCTTTAGTAAATTAAAATTAGTGTTACGAAGTCCAACGACCTCTTTTGTGTGTGTTCGGCGCTAAAGCATTTAATATTAAGTTTTTAAATTGAAGCACTGTCTGACATAGTACGACTGATTGGAAATGTTTAAGAATTGCAATTATGCATAGCAAGATAAAAAAAAGAAAAGAAAAAAAAATGCGGATGAGCAAGCAATCCTTAGTTTGAAACAAATACGTTAGGAAGCCCATACCTGTAAAGTATTTTAATTAATTTTATTAATTGTTTAATTATTTTGGGTAAATTTGAAATTAATTTAAAATCAGTCCAAATCTGTTGTTATATTTGGGTTTGCGATGTAGAACATGCACATGTATCAAATTGTAAGAAATAAAATAATCGCTGTGCTCATAATTTAATAATCTTAATAGAAACTGCCAATTTAGTAATCATAAATACTGTGTGTATGTGAACCTTTGGTGTAGGAAAGTACTAATAAATGCTGAAAAAGTCTTTGAAGACTAAAATAATACCCCAATATACTTTCTGTAATGTTGAGTGCTTAGGTTATGCACACGGCGTGTTTTAAACGCGCCGTCGACGCCCGTTTCATAGACTTGTCGCTTTTACACCTTAAAAATAAATGGAGAAAGCGCTACGAAACGCACGTCGACGGCGCGTTTAAAACACGCCGTGTGCATAGGCTCCAAATAAAGTTCACTTCTAACTCTAAGGAATAATTTAGTATTAGGGTTTGCGTAACCGGTTCTATTTTAGACGGACGAAGAGACAGTTTTGCATTCCCTAAGACTTGCGACCACGATTGGATTAAACTAAAGTAGCATATTGCCTTTTTATCGATACATTGAGTCTTGTATAATTTGTCTACTCACTATATTTGTCAAAATATGACCATGTTAATGTGTGAGGCTCCGTGAAGCATAATAATTTACTTTTTAGTTACTACTACGCCGTAAGATAAAAAATTGACATGAAAAAAAATGTACATAGTTAGGTTTACTCTACGTTTTGGGGTCGAAAAAGTCGCATGTTTGTTTTGGCGTGTGTCTCAACAGCTGTTTATCGGTGTCCAAAAATGCTTGGTCGATGGAACCTGGTTTAGGTGTCCGTACAGGGTTAGAGACCCTGCCCAGGCAAAAGTGACGGAACCCTCACGTGGGCTAGTCGCTCTCTCAATGCTTGGGATTATCGCCATGAATGACTGACACCTTTTTTACATCGCTGTGTTTTATAGACACTTGCTGATTCTATTAAATTTCTTCATCTATGGTTCCTTTGGTCGTGGAGACGAGAGGTTCTGGAACCTGGAGATTGGATGAGGTTTTCTAGACTTCAGCGTACGCCTTTTCTGCTGTGACTGAGGGAGGGGCTTAGGTGTGTGATGCTGAGGTTATCTCTATTGTATATAATGATGGATTAAATATTCTTTTTAAGCACTAAATAATTTTTTTTATGATTCAACCTAACCCAATTTTTTTTAGAAATTATTACAAATTTTACTGTTTAATTCTCATTCAATCGTTGAACGAGGTGACCCCGAAATCTATGGGATTTTTACTCACGACGAGCAATATGTATAATATTCTTCGAAGACAAAGATTAAACTATTGTTTGCGTACTGTCACGCCTGCAATGTTTGCCAGCGACGCTGATAACAGCCCTCGGTCAACACTTCTAAATCTCATCAGGCGCATTTTCTAGGTCGATTGTCTCATGACATGCTATTTGAGACTGTATAGGGAACGTGCACGACGAAGGTGCTGCCAACTGGTGCCGCCAATCTAAATCATGTACCCTCTCATGCTGGGGCCACATTGACGAAAACGCCGTTAATTTATCGCGATGAAGGACGATTAACGTCAGTGTAGCTACGACTTACTTTATTTGACATTGACACTTAGATATTGACATTGACAGCTTGATTTGACAGGGGTGATAGTCTCCTTTATTGTCCGCCCGTGTCTCTTTTGTCGTTCAGTGCTGCCACCAATAGTTCGTGCACGATCCCTATAAAATGGGATCTGAATTATAGGACTTAATAGAACTGTTCGTTACAATCGTTATACACACGTGAATACACTTTGCGAATGTTCTTAGCGAAATCGCTGGGCCTACGAATATATGGAATAATTTAGTAATTTGGTCTAGTACAAAGTGTACAGGGCGGTACTAAGAATTAATAGGCATGTTACTTCGGTTTTCGAACGTTCGCTTTCGAGCGGTAGAAAACCTAAGTATCCCAAAAACTTAAGGTAATTCGAGTCGGCCGGTTTACCATACAAACAAAAGGAGGGTCATCATTTGGCTCCTTGGTATCTGGGTGGGTACACTTTCTTTCTCCGCATGTATTTATAATGACAGCCTGAACTGGTTAGGTACCTATCTATGTACCTAGTTAGGTATCTCTAACTAGTAGTAAAGATAAGCATGGACAACGCTGTATAGCTATAATGCATCACTCTATTAGTATGGGTAATCCCTTCTTGACGTAAGTATGAATCAAATCAGTAACAGCAATTATTTTCTAAAATTCTTATCTTCACCTTAAAACAAACGAAGATTCGAGCTTGTGGAAGTAACAGTCGGTGTCATAACACGGATAGCGGAATGAGACCGCTAATCTGTTGGTTTAGTCTGATTCAGATTTATCATCGCAATTAAGCTGACTTTAGAATTTACTGCTTGGTGCGCGCATCACGCAAAACTATCGAACCGATTTTGGTGGGTGTACATACGATGGACCTTAAAATAAATAGCCAGACGTCTCGCCAGCAGAGAATGAGGGTGTTTAGAAATCATAAACCCACCAGCTGGCAGCAGGGTGGCGAAAGGTCTTTTTGACAGTAGGCGTCAAGATCCACCAATCACACCACTTGATTTTGACATCTACTGCCAAATAGACCTTTCGCCACCCTGCTGCCAGCTGGTGAATTTCTGATTTCTAAATACCCTCATTGAAGCCATTTTTAATAAGTCGGCTGCTTGTACATACGAGCCGCACACATCAACTAGTTTTTTCCTAATGCGAGCAGCATGCACACATAGGTAGCCGGCTTATTAGACATGCTTCAGTTCCTTGTTAGCGAGGCTCCGTCCGGCTATTTATTTTAAGGTCCATACAAATCGACTATGACCCCGGTTAACACATAGGATAGCATAGATACTTTTTACCTGACTGAGCCCGAAAAAAAGAAACATCTAACTTATTTCAACCGCGAACGAAGTCGCAAGCGGTTTCAGTAGCTCTCAATTAAGTTGCATGCCTACAGATAGGTGGGTAGTGCCACTAGCGTTTTAACCATTCTTACTTTCCTGGTTACCTTTTTGACTATTTTCCTGTAGGCTAAGCTGTAGGTTCGGATTGCCATTATCTGTTATTTTCTAGTAGTACTGGTATTCTACAAAATAACCGAAAATAGTAATCGGAATCTACGGGGAAATGTTTCATAACTCGAACCAAAAGTGAGAGCGGTACGATATATGAACACTGGTAGGTCAAATGCAGAAAATATGTACATTTTCCTTTTTTTATCTGATCACGGAGTGTCTTAAATACCATTTTACTCAGAAGTGCTCATGAGCACTTTTCATTTATGAAATAAAAAAAAATGTAAATTAGTAATGAAACTAAAAAAAAATTCTCAGTTTCTTTACTATTTTTTTATAGTATTTATTTACCTACTTTAGTGTGGGTGGGCGTAACTGAGATTAAAAATTTGTATGGAAAAGTTGGGACATTTGGGACAACTTTTTTTTATTTCATAACTGAATAGTGCTCATGATTCTTAGTAAAATGGTATTTAGAACACTGGAGTGTCTTGATGTGATCAGACAAAGGAAGTAAAATGTACATATTTTCTGCATTTGACCCTGCAATAGAACTAGTACGTTAGTCCCAGACGGGTTGATTCATAAAGGGAGATAGTACGAGAAATCTTCCGCGCTGCGACTTTAATTTGTTGACTAGAGATAACGGTTCCCAGTAAGGTGACATCGTAAAACTCATTTACGTACGGGGCGTATGGAAATTTTCATTCGTAATTACGGTTACAAATAAACTAATTTTGTCAGAATATGTATGTATGTATGTAAACACTTTATTGCACATAAAATCATACAGAAGCAGTACAAAAATCAATGGTTATGTACAAAGGCGAGCTTATCCCTGTAAGGGATCTCTTCCAGCTAACCTTTGAGCAGATGAGAAAGAATAACTAATACCACAGAAGATAGACAAACTAACAAACTTGATTCATTTACTTACACAAAGAAAATAGGGCAAGTTTTGAATACACATAAAAACCCAACATAAATACATGACCAATTATACATATCAGATATAACCTAACTACATATATAAACATATACTACTAAATAAATAAATAGATATACATACCTATAATATATACATATATATATATATACATATATACACATATCAAGTATTCAACCGTATCAGAAAAAAAAAAAAAATAATAATAAGGAATATCATGTCTGACTTTCGTGATAAGTCTTGCAGTGAATCATGTAATGCGTTCTGATTTTTATTTCACAGCTTGAGATTTAGGGGGTGTGCTCGAGGTCGTTGGGGGTAGGTTTTATCAAGGTAAACACTAAGCAAGCAGGAGAAAACGGATCACCCACCTTGTACAAAAGACGAGACATCCACTCGACATGTTTCGGGAGCATTGGGCATTCTCTTAATCATGAGTAGGTAGTGGCGAACGCTGTCCGGCGACTAGCCCTACTAGTAGAAAAAGAATATTATGTTCCTTACTTGAGAAATTACCATACAAATTTCTACCTTTTTCCTTTTCACCGCCTTAAGGGATCATTTTCGGGATAAAACCTATACTATGTCCTTCCTAGGGTCTCTAACTATCTGCATACCCAATTTCATCCAAATCGGTTCAGTGGTTTGAGTGTGAAAACTTTTCACTGAAAAGATAACATATACACAGACAGACTGACAAAGATACTTTCGCATTTATAATATTAGTTTGGATAGGTTAGATTTATTCTGATTAGGTAAGTAGGTTTGTACTTATCAATGATATATGAAGCCTGTGTTACGGGTTGTTAATTTCTTTGCGTTCAGGGAATGTAAGTGAAAGAGCGAAGTTGTAGACAAGATTTACAGATTATTTGTACCTGTAATCTGTTTTAGATATATTATCGTACATCATGCAATAAAGTGTTCTTGTAACGAGTATGAAAACGGTAATTATTAACTAAGTTAATGCACATGACTTTCACAAGGAAACGTTTTCTAGTTCAGAAAATTACGCAAAATTATACAGTATCTATGTGTAACTATCATTATTCATTCAACATTAAACTGCATTGTTGAGTAGAGAGGGCATTCTTTCTTTTTTTTTTATTGACTCATATCAGCCATATCATATGCCTAGACCGCCTATGCCTTTGTGGTGTTATCCGAATTAATACTTTTTTATTTTATAGCTATTACAATGGCATTGTGACATGATTGTTTGCACGATGACAATGTTGTCCAAGATCAAAATAAAAATCAAAATAATGTATTTCTGGAAGGCCCTCAAGAGCTGTTTTACATGTCTGATTCTATTCTTTTCTTTTGGCGCTTCGGGTCATGACCTTCTGGTGAGAAGAAGCGCAGGAAGAAACTCGCCAGTTTCTCTTTTCAAAAATATTAAATATAACAACAATTATGACATTATTACATGAGATTTCATTTCACAACTTAAAACTAGGTACATTTTTAGAGATGTAAAGGGTCTCTAGGCGTCAAAACAAGACAAATAAATAATAAAACATAAATAGACTAGTAAAATTAAAATAGATGTAAAGAGTCTCCGTTGTCAAAATTTTATGTATGTATGTATGTATGTAAACTCTTTATTGCACAAAATAATACAAGCACAGGGTTACAAAATAAAGGTATATGTACAAAGGCGAACTTATCCCTTTAAGGGATCTCTTCCAGTTAACCTTTGAGTAGTTGAGTGATGAGACAAGAGAGATGGTAGACAAACAGGATCATGTACAAGAGATATATTATGTTTTGGAGGTTTAAAGGATCTCCAAGCAAGTAGTCTGTTACCACATAAAAATAAGCAAGCTAAAAATAAGTACTAATTACTATAAAACCGTGACATTTACCCGCAAGGATAGTGCTCTGTTGATCCGTTCTACTTGTGTTCTTTAATCAACACTCCCTAAATCAAAACATTCAAAAGGTCAATACG
This sequence comes from Eudemis profundana, assembly GCA_947034925.1. Lineage (NCBI taxonomy): Eukaryota > Metazoa > Arthropoda > Insecta > Lepidoptera > Tortricidae > Eudemis > Eudemis profundana. The sequence continues at coordinate 17,174,797 of OX344808.1, read as the reverse complement.
TATCAATATATCGATCAAGGTTTCCATATCCATCATTAAAAGGGCCCTTCACCTTCAATCTGCCATATACTAAAGGGCGCCTAATGGTTACTAAACCCACTTAATCTTCCGTCTGTTTGGTATCATAGTGACCGCTGTTTGCCCTTTTGGAATCTTCAGTCGTTTAATTTTGAAGTTTCTGTATAATGAGATAAGGTTGAAAATTTACTGCGATTTATACCGAGACTGAACATTTGAGTCTGCCAAGGCCGGAAGTATTAGTGCAGTCGTCTAAATTACTCGTTTTTTTTTAAGCCTGACTAACTTGCAAGACTGTTGCAAAGATCGGGCTAGGTGGGAGCCGTGGCGTTCCCTGGGATCGAACCAGGTCGCTTGGCCGGACCACCTTGAGAATATTTACCATCAGATCATGGTATGGTAACAAGCATTGTTGCAGTTGAGTGTGTGCGATCCTACGGCACCAAACTGAAGACGGTAAACTCTTTGGGTTAAGTCGCTTGGTGTCATATAAACGAATTGGGGATTAACAATCCACTTCAACAACATCAAATTTAGTTCAGCATCATTGGCGTGTGCCGGTGCCGCTGGATTCAAGCAACACAATACCGACTAGGGTTGCCAGATTGAATTACCCTATTATCGGGAGCAGGAAACAATATGTCGGGATTTTGATGATGCCGCGATGTGATGCCCCGCGCGCTCGACGCGCGAGCTTTTTTTAGTCTGAAAGAGCAGAAATTTTCGCTGGCCGGACCACCTTGCGTGGATCGGACTAAGTTTTAAAATGAAGTCCTTTGTCGGGAGATTATCTTCCTTGTCGGGACTTCGGGAGTCGGGAGGATATACAAAAAATCGGGAGAATCCCGCCAATTCCCGACCATCTGGCAACCCTAATACCGATAGTGGTGGAGATCCTTGGGAAAAGCCTATGCCCAGCAGTGTACGTCTTTCGGCTGATATGATGAGCATTGGCTTGTCCTGTGTGAGATGCCATTATTTAGGTTGTCCATCCCAGATATTCGAATCGGTAACCCAACATCCTGGGGTAGGCACTAGACCATATTGGGATGGGTACGGAGTACGGATCACCCCACCAAAGTATAAAGACGAACAAGTACTCCAACTTCCGCCGTTTAGGAGCGCGCGACACGTATTCACACAGACGCGCGATAGCACGTCTGTGTGAGGGCGATCCATACTGGAGCATTCTTACGCATTCTTAAATATTTGCTTGTAGTGCGTTCGTACACGGCGCGCACACATTCAAGCGCGCGATGTACCTTTTGTAGGAAAAAAAAATACTGCTATTACACTGTGACCACACCTTCCCTTTATACCTACCTACGCCTAAATGCGCCATAGAAATGAAAATCTCCAGGAAGATCCTGCACGAAGTTAGGAATGTCCGGACTACTCCGGATAAGTGATATCAAGCTAACAACGTCACACGAATTACCTTTAAACTGGAGTTTCCTCAATCCTCATAGCCGCAAGGGACATTCCTCTTAGACTTGAGCGTTACAGCGGGAATCCCTGAAATCGTTGTGTAAATAAGTACAAAGGCAAGGCACCATAATTAACTAATACTAACTATGTAGTTAGTCGTATCTAAAGCAGACGGTTGTGAAATTCAGCGTCAATCTTATCCCTAGTATAATTTGACTCGTGAACTAACAATGACGCCAACGACAGATATATCCGCACCGCAGGTTCAACGCCAACGACGGATTAATCCGTCACAGAGCACAGAGCAATATAGACCTACATGCACCAGTATAAAGTTCAATTTCGGTTTTGACACACTTACCTACACTGTTATGACATGGCGTGTGACTTGCAATTATTATGTTTGGTGTAGCGTCGAAAAGGTTAATCGGAGATCAAAATGTGTCCATCCGCTCGCCGCCTCGCCTTAGACGTATCATTTATTAATCAATATATTTGCAAAGTGTTACATTAGCGAAATGTACATTTGTCAAATAATCATTTATAAAATGAGAATTTTGTTAACTGGTATATTTGTGAAATGAATAGTTTGTGAATCGTTATTTGTTAAATGATCATTTGTGAAATGTTTTTTGTGAAATGACGGTAAACCATCACAGAAGCATAACCACAGTATAATTTGCAAAATTTGTGCGTACTATTTAACTTAGTGTTAAATTATAGGTACTTTGTCATCATAAGTGAGTTCCTATAATTGGCTCTCTACTACTACTTTAATTGTTGTTTAGTTTTTAAGGCTGTTGGTTCTCCATGTAATAAAATAAATAAAATAAAATAAAATAATAGCAGTCATTTTTTTTCCTACAAAAGGTACATCACGCGGCTTGTATGTGTGTGCGCCGTGAACGACGTACGGATCGCACCGTCTGCACCTCGACCACAGAGTACCTTTGTATATACCTCGACCATGAATTGGTATCGGGCGCTTCTAAACGGCCGAAGTATGACTATCTGTCTGTTATACTTTTGCATTAGTTTCCATTGCGAACTTTATTACTTACTCGTTAACGGGTCAAATTATATTAGGGACATGATTGATGCCTAATTTCTGATCTACACTATTGATCTTAGAACAATGAATTACATTATGTTCTTATATGTAAACATACCTATCTCTATTGTATAGGCATAAACCAACATCCATAAAGTAAAAGGCTGCATGGGTGGTAATAGCGATGTTAAAGTGGAATACCTATCTTAGATATTTTTCAGTCTGACTTGCTTTTAGTAAATTAGTGAACGATCGGGAAAAAACAGAAATACCTACTTAATCTAGAAATCGTGTTTTCCTCAGTCCATCTTTTTCGGGGTTAAGAACCTTTCCGGTCACTGAGCATGGGTGATAACTACCAATTATATAATTAACTAAAGTGAGGTAATGAAAAATTGTAGGTTACTTAACAATTTATTATAAGATCTTATTTATTAAGATTCGAAGAGATCCGCAGAAGAACCAAAGAACCGACATAGCTCGAAGAATTCATACACTTACCTAAGTGGCAATTGGCAGAGCACATCGCTCGTAGAGTCTGTGCGGAAAGAGAATAGGCGTGGCGAAAAACGGAACTAACCTAACCAGATGGCCACAGAACAGAAAATACGGCACATACGGTACAAAAGCATTACAGCGCCCCCCAAAATTAATCCTATTCTCTTTCCGCACAGACTCTATAATATACCTAGTAAGAATTATCTAAGGTGTCCGAATGTTCGTAAAGAGAATGAACAAACATTCGGACACCTTAGATAATTCTTACTATAAAACAGATGGCGGCTGGGGTAGGGTTGCCAGATGGTCGGGATTTGGCAGGATTCTCCCGATTTTTCGTATGTCATCCCGATTCCCGACAAAGTAAAAAACATCCCGAAAAATAACTTTTCTCAAACATGGCATGAAATGTTGACATTACGTGCCTAAAAATAGGCCGCAAAGTACCTCGTTTCCGGTGCGGCTTGACACTTGGCACGTAATGTCAACATTTCATGCCAAGTTTGAGAAAAATAAATTACTTTAATTTTTTTTTGGTTAGGTACCTATTGATAATTTGATATTTATTATGGTAATGTACAAAACATTTCCTGTTTTTTTTGTTAGTATTTATTTAAGTAGATCTTTATATCGAGGGCGGACGGCAATAATGTTAAATTTTGTTGTTTGTAATATATTTAGTTTAATTTGATTTTATGTATGTTTTTCCCGACCAAAGTCCCAAAATCCCGAAAAAAGAAATCTCCCGATAGTAGGGCCATTCTACCTGGCAACCCTTGGGAAGACGAATTCTTCAGTGGCAACCTCGAACTGTAAAATTTCGTAGAAGAGCTAAGGTAACCGCTATCAGAGTTAGCACAGTTAAAGTGGCAATGGGGGGGACCGACCCGACTAAATAATAAACATTTCAATCAAAATCGATGTCGTTACAAAGGATCGCTAAGCCCCTTTTCCGCGTTAACCCATTCCCTAGTCTAGTGTAATAAAATCATAATATGTAAGATTGCAATCAAGCGTACCTACCTCCCGAGTTTCTTAATTTCTCCGTAATAATAAAAATGTGTTGGGGGCGCCGCTTGCGCACGGCACGCAACACGGTCGATGATCGCCGAGCGCGAAATATGCGATTGTGAAATTGATCAGAGAAATGGAATGGATTACCTGGATTAGTGAGAGCTACACTACATGTGTATTTGTAAATAGAAGGTGATTTTTTCTGTTAGGAAACTAGGTAGTCTAAGTTTCGGAACAGATCAGCTTCTTTTTATAAAACGTCAAAACGGTTAGATAGTTTGAAGTTCCTAGGAAAATGCGAACGATGGCGCTGACTCATCAATACGCATGTTGGGATTTTTCATGTAGTTTTACGGAGACAAAATGTATCAAGTTAACATGGAACTTTTCGTTTGTGGTTTGTGGACGCATATGGAGAACCGAGCAAAACAATCAGTAGGTATAGGTTAAACCAGGTTTAAACCAGAAAAAATCGAAAACATAAAATAAATCGTTTTAATTGTTATATCCAAATAAATAAATATCGGGGGATCTTTCAGAAATTGAGCTAATGATTATAGCTTGGCAACTTCGTTGGTGACACTCACATGTGTGTTTTTTGTTACCTGTAGCCGTAACTACTTACACAAGTTACCGCCAACACAAACGGCTGCCTGTGGAGGCTGCCTTCGTCGGACGCCGTTAGTGTTGGCGGTAACTTGTGTCAGTAGTTACAGCTGCACATAACAAAAAGCACACATGTGAGTGTCACCAACGAAGTTGCCAAGCTATAATTACTGCATTTTTACTGAATACCTAATCTTTTCACAAAAAATATATTACGTATGGTGTATTTTTTTAAACTACGAAACATCTAACTTACCACAGACATAGGTACAGAGTTGCAACAATCGATTTATTGATTGTTACTATGTTATTATCAAATTCCAAAATCCAAAACGAACAAGAACCTTGTATGAATGAATGTTTTAAAAACCATAGTAAATGTATAGTATAGAATACCGCCCGTCTAACCGTACGTGTGTTTATGTTTACATTGAACCAGTAACATTCAAGTAAAGGTTTGCGGAGTGAATGGTAAAGACGTGTACACATTAGATGAGAGGTTTTAGTCATTCTGAAATGCTTTTGACTCGATTATGACCAAAGTACCTATTGATAATTCAGGCAAACATGGGAGGTAAAAAAAAGCCCTCGAGCGCATATTTACGTCTGTCGCTTCCAGCTCGGGCCGCAAACTTCTGCGACCTCGGCTTTTCTTTGTATTACCACCCTAGTTGTGTAATGTACTAATGCCACACCTGGCCATAAAGTGACTTTTCCCGCACGCTACGTGTACGGAAAAAGCCGCTTTCTGGCCAAGTGCAGACATAAAATGATGTACACAACACGGGAGGTAATAAAGAAAGCCCTCGATCGCAAATTTACGACCATCACTTGCAGCTCGGGCCGCAAACATCTGCGATCTCGGTCTTTCTTTGTTTTAACACCCTAGTTGTGTAATGTACTATTTCAACACACTTTCTCATAAAGTCGCTCTTATTTCGTGGTTCTTAGTGTTCTTACGCGCGGAACGCAGCTTATTACACACAAGTGCTTTTTACTTTACATTACCTGCCTACCGTGCCTGTACAGTACATGGGCGCGCGCCCGCACTACACCGACACCACACGACGAGGTTAGATAGACGAGGATAGATAAACCACTAAATAAATATGTACAAAAACAGAAGTCCTAAATCTTAATATTATTTTTTATTCGCAAGTATGTTGAAAATCGTCGTATGATACGAGTGGACTATTGGTCATTAAAGTCGAGGCTGTAATAGTCGAGACTGTAATAGTCGAGACTGTAATTACCAATGCCCACGAGTGTACTATTACAGAGGGTAGAAGAATAAGTAAAAAAATAAATGTCGTAATAGCCTAGATAAGTAGACACGTTATAAACTTCTAACGACTTTTAATATTAGTTTATGTCAATGAGCCAAAATCAATAGTTTCATAGGGTTTTATTATAAATTCTTATTAACGGAACGTAGCCAAAATTGAAGGCATTTACCTGACTTACCCTTTTATTGTATTTTTAATTAAATTGTTCTTTGTTCAAACGTATTACTGCAATGCGAGTAACTTCATGCGCTGTAAATTTTCCATTTACTATTTTGTTGTATGGTAGTATCAGTTGCTACAACACAGACACACACAAACACAAAGCAAAGTAAGACAGGATTTTAAAGCTATAGTATTTTCACTGCTTTAAGCAGACATAGAAGTTTTTGTGGCAAGAACGTCAATTAACTAGGGACTTTCTTCCGATATTAAATTTACCGATAACTGTTTCAAATACTTGTTTCGAAGTGACATGTCATGGTAAATCTTAAGATCACCAGATAAAATATAAATTACCTAAGTAAAATGCTAATCACTGCCCATCGACGTTATATAATGATAATAATATAAGTAATTCATATGCATACTTTTAGGGATTTAAAAATTCAAATAAACATCAATTTTAACAAATAAAACGGACTTAATACTTAATAGGTATGCGATGCGAGTTGAATATTTATATTATTTATTATGTTATCTGATAGTCATAACTGTCATAAAAAAGTTCAATTTGTCGATAAATTAATATCGTTGGGAATTCCCTAGGACAATTTTAATTGTGCCACAATAACTTCTATGTCTGACTATAAGTCTGAATGCAGATTTCTTTATCATTGAGTAATTTTAGTCATCACTAACTGGAATGAAATGCATGCTGTCAGTTATAGCTTGGCAACTTCGTTGGTGACACTCACATGTGTGCTTTCTGTTATGTGCAGCCATAACTACTCACACAAGTTACAACCAACACGAACGAGGGCCTCCGGAGGCTGTCTCCGTCGGTCGTCGTTCGTGTTGGCGGTAACTTCTATGAGTAGTTACGGCTGCAAATAACAAAAAGCACACTAGTGAGTGTCACCAACGAAGTTGCCAAGCTAGTTATTCGCAAAAGGGGGCACATCATATGAGATTGCGCAGGCGTTTTGCATTACCTAATATTTTTGAGGACAAGAATGAATTAATTGTCACAACACAACTTACATGTCGAATTAATAGAGAAATTAAATTTTCTAGTATTTTAAAACCATTTCACACATTTCATTTACATTTTTTTTAGGTAATTTTAGCCAATCTTAGACTGTATTTAGTTAAATATCATTAACACTTTCACTGACGGACACAATAGATTTGTTATTGTTGCGTCCGGTGTCCGAGTTAGTGCCAAAAAGGTCAGGTCAACGTCTGACAGCGGTCTCGAGGTCTTGACTCTTGAGTTAACCATCGGAAACGTGATGGAATTCGGCCGTAGCTATAAATAATGTCAATGTTTTACGTTAATGGCGTATTGTAAACCATTTGTGAACCTAAAGTACGATTGCTTATTATATACCCTGCTAAACCATAAAGGCCTATCTTAATACGAGTGCCATAGATATATACTGTTTTTTAGCTTATGACGGCAGTATGTGAGTCTGAGTACATTGATATTTCACCGTACAATGACACGTACATTTCATATGCGTACAACAGGCATTTCACGTAGGATAATACGTTAAGAATTGCAAGATACGATACAATTAAAGATAGGACAGAAGAGATTCTCAGTTTCTCTGTATTTTTATATATGTTCCCCGATTACTCGAAGACGGCTGACCGATTTGGATTTTTTTTGTTTGAAGGAGACATCTTCTTGTCAGTCCTATTGCAGGTCAGGATCTGACTAGGAATCCCGAACAAATCGAGCGAACTCTTCAAATATTTTAGGCACACCTATGGCGATTTCTGTTAAATCTTTCATTTGTTAATTAAAGAAAAGATTGATGTCGGTTTGTTTATTATTACTAAAGAAGTATTTATAATGCGGTATCATTATCCGTGGCGCCCGGGCAAAATAAATCTGGCGCTTTTCTCGAGTTCGTGAAAGAAGAAAAGAAGGTGCACCTTTCCATCCAGTGTACCCACAGCACTACCACTTCACAGTTGCACTATCTTGATTCACTTATCTGCTAGTCGGTCGACGCAACCCGCGGTAGTCGCTCGTCTCGCTCGGTAGTGAAGTGGCCCTTTGGATCTGTTGAGGTAAGCTGTGCTAACGGTGCGAATTCAAACGGTGTTCCATTTCCGATCGTTTGTTTTTAACGGACTTTTGTTTGAGCGGTGTTGTTTGCGTTTTTCTTTTGTTTTGTTTTTATGTGTTTTGGTTTGTACAAGCATTCTTTAATGACTTTTAATGTGTGCGTACGTTTAGTTAGTATTATTTAGTTTCTACCAACTTCCAGTGGTTGACTGAGATTTGGTTTGTGATCATAAACGTTTCAGTGAAGTAACAGTTGACAACAAAAGCTTATCTTCCAAACTTTATTCTTAATAAGCACTGCTTGAGTTTTATAATACGATCTTTGATCAAGGTTGTCATCGAAAAAGGTAGATTGATAAAAAAGTCTTAAACTCTCTTTGTTTTTCTTAACACTAAGCATAGACAATCTTATTAAAACAATTTTATTACAAAAATAACGAAGTGTAATCTATGTTATTTTCCAAAAGCGTAGGGCAGAATGGAAATAAAGTCTATCCGATAAAAATCGTCTTAGTTACTTACGAACAATTTTCCAATAACATTTTGAATGAGTATGACAGGTATGCATTCAAAGTGTACAAATAGATACCGCAGATACGCTTATTGTTGCATGTGTGTGTGTGACCTGCATTTGAATTTGACATTTGCATGGGTAAACTTAGTTTACCCGCGAACAGATTCCGCGATATGCAAAGTTCCATTATGTTTCCATTCTTAAGCGATAAACAGGGCGTTTTGACTAACGTAACTTCTAGAAAGATTTATAACTAGCAATTACCCGCGGCTTCGCCCGCGTTGTTCCCGTTTACTGTCTCCTTTACCAGGATATAAAGTATCCTATGTTTCAATCCAGGACTTGGTCTACTAGCATGCTAAATTTCAGCTCAATCCATTCAGTTGTTACCCCGTTATTTAGTAACAAACATCCTAACCTCCAAATATCTAAACATCCAAACCTCCAAACATCTAAACATCCAAACATCTAAACATCCAAAAATCTTCACTCACAAACTTTCACATTTATAATATTAGTGTGGTTACACGTATAACTTAATCATAATTTTACAAGCCGTGTGTACCTACCCAAAGTCACTAGTGGCTGGAAAGCCTGCTTGAAGGATTGTAAGACCTACACTTGGTTTGATGACCGCTTGATGCCACGGGCAAAGTATAAAGACAAGCAAGTAGTCCAACTTCGGCCATTCCCAGTCCGACCAACTCAGGGTGGTCTGGCTAGCGACCTGGTTCGACCCCAGGGAACGCCACGGCCAACCACCCGGTCCGACAATCGCTACGCCCAGGAGGGGCTGCGAGTTTGTCAGTTTCTAAAAAAAAAAAAAAACTTCGGCCGTTTAGGAGCGAGCGCCACGTATTCAAACAGACGCGCGATAGCACGTCTGTGTGAGTGCGATCCATAATGGAGCATTCTTATGCATTCTAAAATCTTACCTTGTAGTGCGTTCGTACAGGGCGCGCACACATTCAAGCGCGCGATGTACCTTTTGTAGGAAGAAAAATTACTGCTATTATACTGTGCCATGGGTTGGAATTCCAAAGGTTGGACAACAATGGTTGTAATGTAAACCATTTAATTGCGATCGCCAACAAATTTCATCAAAGGTATAGAACTGATATAGATAATGGCATACATTTAAAGCAATGGTCCGAGTATTTTGTAAGTCCTAGGACACGTGCACTAAAAAACAAAATTAAATACATTTCTATTATTCCTGGCAAGTTTAACTCGCTCGTTCTGAAATCCCAGCTATTAACATTAGGTTGTAGGTTTACTCGGGTTAGTTTTCTGCATGTCGACGTCTGATAGTGCGCCCATTCTACGTGATGGGTAAAATGCACTACTTTTGCCAACCCTACTAGAAAGATTAACAGATTTAGATTAAGAACTAGCAGCCCTTCAGTAGAGATTCGATTTTTTTACCCGACTGCGGCGAAGCCCAAAGGAGGGTAATGTGTTTGACCTGTATGTATGTATGTATGTCCGTTCCTGTGTCCGCTCGTAACTACTCAACGGCACAACCGATTTTGATAAATGATACATCATTGGATTCGTCTTGATGGCGCGAGTGTCACTGGGTATGAAGTTTGCTAAAATAAACAAAATGGCGGATTTTATGCACTTCTAAAGTGCACCGCGGTCGGGTTTTTTTAGTAAAAATATTTAGTTATTTGACGTTGTCGACGACTTCTTGGTAACCTTTTTACTTTAGAGTTTTAAAAATATACTTATTTGTTTTTACGTAACCAAAAGTCGTCGGAGTCGGATTCGCGCACGACGCGTTCCGTACCACCGTCGAGTAAAAAGACGCCAAAAACACGTTTCTTGTATATTTGGGGACCCCCTTTTATTTTTAACTTAATTTAAATTTTATCGTTTGTTGTTATAGCGGCAGTTAAAATACACATTCTACATATCTACCTAACATCATTATTAAAATCGAGCAGAAAACGCCGAAAAAACACGTTTTTTGTATGGGGACCCCCTTTAATTCTTGATTTATTAATTTTCTTTTTATTATTTGAACTTTTAGTGACTATAAAAATACACATTCTGTAAAAATGACAAATCTCTATCTATTATGGGCCAAAAGATACAGTCCTGCGACTGACCGACACAAACACGTTTCTTGTATGGGGACCGCCTTTTATTTTGTTTTTATTATTTGTTCTTATAGTGGTAATAGAAATACACATTTTGTGGAAATTTCAAGTCTACCTATAGCGGTTCAAAAGCCCTGTGACGGACGGACAGACGGACAGCGGAGGCTTAGTGGGGTCCATTGGGACACTTTTTTGGGTACGGAACCCTAAAAAAAGAAAATCCATGTTACATTGAAATGCAAATGTATAGCTGGACTTGCCACATAAAATTGCATCCTTGTTGCGATTTGCAATTCAAAACATTAGCGTCAATCGCAGCCTCAACGATACGCCTTTCTCATAACACACTCATTGTCCGGAGACCATTTTAATAAAAGTCCAAACATTCAGACTGACAGACTATACAGACTGACAGATTAAGCTGACTTGTATGTTTAGGAGCCATCTCAGGTGTGTGGGATCTTTAAACTTGCAATGTTTAAATGGGTTAAATCTTGCAATTGAATTGAATTTTAAAGCAGTTATCTTTAACCGATCAAGCTGAAATCCTAAATTAAAAAAAAGCCGGACTATTGGGGACCCTATCTGGGGCCCGATCTGGGGGACATCGATTAGTTTTAGTCTAGTTCAATTGTATAGTTTATTTTCTTATTCTTCAATGTACCCCCACTCACATGTCTGGATGTCGATATGTCGCAGCCAACTGGTTTAATTAGCCATTTGGTTAACTGCCTAGCCTATTCACTAAACGGCGTCATTTAGTTAACTGCCTGGATGAAATTTAGCCAATGCGTCAATGTATCAAATAACGATATGGCTGGCCAATGCTTAGGCCGTTCGTTTAGTAGGGCAACTATGAGGAGATAAGGGTTTTCTTTCTAAACAACTATGACCCGCCAGCAGGTCGACGAAGCCCCCCTGCGCGGGGCTTCTATTTCTGCTCTGAGGGACACAAGCTGACTAACAAACTTAACCTAGAAAAAGGAGTTTGTTTTGTTCACTTTTTCATGCGGGTGGCTTCGCCCCCCGAGCCACCCTTGTGCCGGGCTCTTCCCCCCTCGTCCCACCATGTGAGATCAGGTTCTAGGACAGAATCGATTTATACAACTAAAATTTGACGTACCCGGCTAGGCGGATTATTTAATGTTGTCGAACGAAAGTAGTTTGCCTAGCCGTTTGATAGAAAGAAAGAAAGAAAGAAATAATTTAATTAGCGCAAAAACATTATACAATAAAAACAACATCAACATTTGAGCCTTGAGCAGGTTCGCGCTAAATAAAAGAAGAAGAAGGGCTAGACGTCCCGATGTTCATCCAGGCACTTAACTAAATGGTGCCGTTTAATGAAAAGGCTAGGAAGCTAACCAAATAGCTAATTAAGCTAGTTGGCGGGGCGACAGATACATATAAAAATCGCCGAAGTGTTTGGAATGTCAACCAGAAGATTCAGAAGTAGGTAACTGTGTTCCCTCTATGAGGAATTGCGACAGTCCTATGTTTTGTCGTGAAAATTCCTAGCTCTGGACATAATGACCGCCACACATGCTTATGTATAAAACGTGTTACCTCCAGTGTCCATCTGCCCTTACAAGCCTCGGCGGGGTGAACGACCGGTTCCGCACCGGCCGTTTAATTACCTCCATCTCATTTTCTCGCAACGTGCTAAATCAACTGTGCTTACCGTAGTCTTGTAAACTGTTACTTTTACCATTTAACAAATCCATTTGGCTAGTAAAGTTAGTTTTCATCACAATTGCTCGAAAATGGTGTCATTACACGTAGGTTCAGCGGGCCGTAAATGACCTATTACGCACTAGAGCGTAATGGTTTTCTTTTTAAATTTGAAACGCTGGTTCTGTTTTACTCTTATTTGTCATGTTCAAAGGAAACGCCAACTTACTTTTTTAATTTTTATCACTGAAATATTTATTTAAAGATAACTGTAATTGCAAATACATATAAACACATATTTCGGTAACATGAATTAAATGTTTAAATAATGTATGTCTTTATTTTGCAAATATAAAATCAACTAAAATGGCCGTTACCGCTATGGTTTCCGAACGTGACTTGACGTTCGCATTATCTATGGACATATGTGACAAATGTCACTGTCTGTTTTAATATTTTCTTGTCATACTGGGTCGAAAATTAAGGTTATTTTATTAAGATTTCCTCACAAGTGTGATGAAAAACATTGTGTGTGCCACGGGCGGTAAAGGAATTACAAACTCGTGCTATCAAAGCCCTCGGTTTCACCTCGGGCTTATAAGAAACATTCGTTTGTAATTCCTTACTTACCGCCCTAGATACACAATGTACTATTACGTCACCGGCCTGCGGTTCATCTACGGCCCGCCGACGGTCCTTCCAAATAAATACTAGATGGCCCGGGATAAAACAAAATTAAGTTTGCTATAATTTTGGCCCTCCTCTGAAGTTTCTTAAATTTCGGGCCCGCCATGAAAAATGTTTGCCCACCACTGTCCTGGGCCGTAAGTGGCCTTTTTCTGCCCGGCACGCCGATAGAAAATCGTGGGATTTTGCTGGCCAGGGGAAGACGTTAAATCATGTGCACGTCACGGGCGGCGACGACCGCTTTAGCTTAGTTGGTAGTGACCCTGCCTACGAAGCAGGAGGTCCTGGGTTCGAATCCCGGTAAGGGCATTTATTTGTGTGATGAGCACGAATATTTGTTCCTGAATTATGGATGTTTTCCATGTATTTAAGTATTTGTATCTATTAAATATATCGTCGTTTAGTATCCATAACACAAGCCTTATTGAGCTTACTATGGGGCTAGTTCGATGTGTGTAAGATTGTCCCCTAATATTTATTTATTAATTTATTATTATAATGATAACAAAAGGATCCGGCTACTACACCTGAGGGCTAGGACATTATTTAATTTACCACCCTCCGTGTCAATATACCAAATTTCAATCCTTTACTGCAATCAAGTTAACAACCTGGATATTTCGCCAGTAAGTACTTGCTTAAGGGCTTATTACACTTGGCTAAATTTAGGATTCTAAATGATTTAGAAACCTAATTTAGTAAAGTGTAATAAGCCCTTTAGCTTACAAGTGGCTTTCAGCTAAAAAAGGAGGGTAGGTATGAGTTTATTAAATTAAATTAAAAGAAAATTCTTAATATGAAAGAAACATCAATATGAATGAAAGAAACGTCTCTTCATTGGTTTTTTATTGTAGGTAAATTACACCACATTTTATGTTACATATATCAGATATAAGATCAGATACAAGAAATCAACCTAGATACCGTGTAATACAAGTTCTCATAGATGGCGTTTAGGTTAAATCCTATTAAAACAGAATGATACGGAAGTCAAAGTAGATGGCCAAATTGAGGGCGCTTACTGGGTGCTCCGGTGGTCGACTGGTTGAGTCGCTGGGCCGGAAATCCAGAGGTACCGGGTTCGATTCCCGGTCTGGACACAGGTGAGTGCCATTAAATTTTTCTATGTACTTTGATTTCTTGTATCTATATATGTAAGTCAATTCTGTTGAACAAGACTGTTGGCTTCGTGTCGTGTGTCCCGGTGTTTGTCGGACCAACTTTTTGTCAAATGTTCCAAAAATTACTCATCATTTTCATAATGAGTTGAGACGTTCACAGCTGATAGGTCCTAAAAAGGACGAGAATAAATAGTTAATTTCAAATGTTATTTTTAATCACCGCTTTTTACGCATTTACTTCTTTTTTTCGCTTTATCGTCCGTCAGTGCGCGTGCGTCATTCGCTATCAGAGTCAACATAATTAATTAATTCGTGCGTACGATACGGGGTAGTACTTTGCTCTGAAATAACGTTTAAATCTATTTTTGTTGTAATTTTCCACTTGAATTTGTAACGTAATCGTCCTGTTTTCTTTTGTGTTGAAAGGAGGAAATAGGGGTCATCCACAAAGTACGTCACACGATTTTGCAGATTTTTAGACCCCCCCCCCCGTGTCACACTTTTTCCTAACAAATTCCATCTTTTTAGTATGGGGTATTACATTTGGCTAATGCGGACGTGTAAAAGCTTCCTTAAAATTAAGTCGCTTAAAATTGAGTTAAAATTTAGTTTACCGCTTGACAACTTGGTACGTGTGAATAGTTTTGCCCACCCGCCGCGTGCGCCCGCTCCGTGTGTACCCGCGTCAGCTAGCGTCCGTCGGCCCCAGTCCGACTAAACTCGGGGTGGTCCGGCTAGCGACCTGGTTCGACCCCAGGGAACGCCACGGCCGACCACCCGGTCCGACAATCGCTACGCCCTGGTATGGGTTGCGAGTTTGTCAGTTTCTAAAAAAAAAAGCGTCCGTCGGCCCAACAACCTATCCCGTGTCGTGTGGAGTGTGCATGAGGCACACACGTCGCGCTATCCGTTTAAACTTTGTGTCTCCCATATGATGTTGATGAGTGCTTGTTTACTGTCTAGTGCTTGCGTAGTACTTGTGTCTGGGGTAACGTCCTAGTGATTGACACGCTAATGCCCAATAATTTACACTGCTATTGCTAATGATTTATTAACATTTAAGGCGGCGACTACACAGTGTCAAGCAATGTAGGACAGTGTCAAGCATTTGGACGTCTACCTTAAGGATAATTTAACGTAGTTGCATAAATGTCCATTTTGCATAGCGTAGCCGCTATTCCTATTAGAATACTTGGTGTCATATCGTCGAGGTGAAAAAACACATCACGTTATTTAAAGTGATATTAAATTTAGTGTTTCTTAGGTTGAAGGCCCTTGATGATGAAATTTAATAAATGGCGCAGTTGAAGGTGGTGTTGAATGGTGGTTGGTTGAGTTGGTGGTTGAGTTGGCTTAAGTATAATAAATAAAAATATATTTGGTCAAAATTCAAATCCAAATGTGATCCTGCCAAGTCACAAATTGCACCATTCACTATTCCACCCGCACCAAGTCATGTTAAACAAAGTAATACTAGGTAATCGAATAAGTAAACAATTCTACAATTATGAAAATATATCTCATTTAAAAAGACAGAAGGTACCAACCGTACCGAATTAGTAGGTATATCAATAGTATGAACAATTTGACCCAGATCCATCTATCCAAAAAGCGTGAAATTTGACACGCATGTCGTATTCCATTGACAACGGCATATAGCACTGTCAATGACACTTCAAAAACCTAATTGGATACCTTTCTACACTGAACTAAATTAACAGTTGGACTAAATTAAATTAACAGTTATACATTAATACGGGGTGTTCGGCACATGGATCATCAAATTTTTTTGGGGTGTCGATAGGGTATTTGGTACCTTTTCACTCTTAAAACGTGGGTCTTAAGAGTTACGGTTACGGAGGTACAATTTTTTTATTAGTTAATAAATTACTCAAAATCTGCCCTTCGAAGTCGCATTACTTTTTTGTACGTGCTTTTACATGCATAATTTTTTAAATTGTCTTAAGTCAACGTGTGTGTGATAAAAAATACTCATTTATTGTTACAAATAACGCCACAAAATTAACACGTGGGCCTTTTATTAACAAAAAAAAAAACTGTACGAAAACATCTCTGCTTCTAAATTCAATAAAAAAAAGTTACAACTATTAAGAGCTTCGTTTTATTTTAAACTGTTCTTTGGTTTATCACATTTCTAAAAGTATGCTATTTACATAAATTAATAAATAAATACCTAACACTGCAAATAAGGTTTTAGTCAGAAGAGCAAAGAAAGTCCTAAACAAAAGGACGGATTTCAATAAAACACAGTTTTTTTTATGATTGCTTAGGACCCAGATTCTAAGAGTGAAAAGGTAGCGAATGACCCTACTGACACCCCAAAAAATTTTGACGGTCCATGTGCTGAACACCCTGTATTATCACAAGTCAACCGGTGCTGTCTTTACTGATACATATTATTTTACAAAAGTCTATGGATACAAGAAGTTTGGTTTTCAAAATATGGAGCATAGTTCTATCGATAAAATTCATTGCATAGCTCTTTTTCTCTCCCTAGCTATTATCCCACATGGCGATAGGTTGCATTGCTTAGTTACCTATGACTATTAAATTTTTCGTACTGTAAGTAGGTACGTGTTATTGTTGTCCACCTGTATAACTTTATATTCCTTAATATTGTCTTCGGTTTCCGCGATTATCACTCATAGTAATAAAACAACTTAAACGGGTTAAATATATTACTACATTTTAACTATTTTAAGAGGAAACAGTAAGGTGGAGAGAATTGAAAATTAGGTATTTGTAAAATGTGTCGCTGTCCCGCACTGCCCGCCTCTCCGGCGCAGAGCGCGATAGAGACAACTGCAGCTTGGACCGAAAATACCTTTTAAAATTTCATGAAAACAACGTTTCGTAGTCCCCTGATTTCTTCCCCAAAATTCAACCTATTTAACTATTTTTTTTATTACACATTAAAGAAAGGCTTTGGCCGTGTTCCTATGTTTTCCTTTTTTTTAATAATCTAGTCAAATTTGTTTTCTGGATGTGTGAACACAGCGGAAAATCTGGCATTTTTTTTAGGTTTTTGAAGGTTAATATCTCTTTTGAGAATCAATTTATCGTAAAAAGGAAAACATAGGAACATATCAATAGTAGCCATAGATTTTTGGACAAAAAATTATTGCTCTACTGGCATTATCCAGGGAGGAAACAGGGGACTACGTTTGTATGGAAAAATTGCCCTCCTGTTTCCTCTTAAGTCCCTACGTTTCGTAACCCTTTTCAGCGTTCGTGGTCGCGGGTAGACTGAGAAAATCATAAATTTCCTCTGTCAAAATTACTGTTGTGCAAACCTACCCACTTTAAAAAATACAAATTCAAAATTAGTGTTGCCAGATGGCCTAATGTGTAAAGATGTTTTCATCACACTTGCTCGAAAATGGTGTCATTACACGTAGGTTTTGCGGGCCGTAAATGACCTATTACGCCCTAGGGCGTAATGGTTTTCTTTTTAAATTTGAAACGCTGGTTCTGTTTTACTCTTATTTGTCATGTTCAAAGGAAACGCCAACGTACTTTTTTAACTTTTATTACTGAAATATTTATTTAAAGAGAACTGTTATTGCAAATACATGTAAACACATATTTCTGTAACATTAATTAAATGTTTAAATAGTGCATTTCAGTATTTTGCAAAAATAAAAACACACATTTTAAGTTTTTACCGCTATGGTTTCCGAACGTGAGTTGACATTCGCATTGTCTATGGATAATGTCAGTGTCAGTTTTACAATTTTATTTAGGTTAAGTAAGGTTATTTTAATCAGATTTCCTCACAAGTGTGATGAAAAACATTGTGTGTGCCACGGGCGGTAAAGGAATTACAAACTCGTGTTATTAAAGCCCTCGGCTTCGCCTCGGCCTTGTAACAAACACTCGTTTGTAATTCCTTACTTACCGCCCTTGATACACAATGTACTATTACACACATGCCACAAGGGCTTAAAAACCTAACCTTAGAAAAAACTTATCTTACTTTTTTCATCTTCCTTGCATTACTTATTTGAAACTTTTACATACACATATTCTTAGAGCACTCAGTTCAACTGATCCACATTTGACATAAAACATCGTGAGCTCTTCTTTTGGGTCTGCAAAGTTACTTTTCGTCACTCCTGGCCATAACGTGGCAATTACCGCACGCTAGTGCGGAAAATCCCACTGGCCTCGGGGAGACGTAATATTTTGTACTTACCATGGGAGATCGCAAATCGCATACCGTAAGGTCGGGGTACTTTGGCCAAATGTAGGGTAACTTTGCCCTCCTTGTAAATCACATATCTCAAATCTATAGGGTCTGATAATAAACAGGAACGGCCAGCTAAAACCAACCACATGGCAAAGTGCCGTAATTTAAATGCAATAATCAAACCTGGATCCAATTAATCCCTATGGCCAAAGTTACCCCCCAGGGCGAAAGTACCCCGACCTTACGGTATTTATCGCCCTTGCCTTCGGCTCGGGCGTCAAATACCTGCGATCCGAGATATTCGTTTTTTACCTCCCTAGGTAAGTCATGTTCTATTCCAGGGCTAAAATAACTCGTACTTACTGTATTCTTAGCTTAGCTCATCTAATTCCAGCGTACAGCTTATTAATCCATTATCTCACAAAGAAAGTAGGTCGGATTCGATTCTGAACCGATTAAAGAATCGATTGTTCAATTAACTTAATAAGGGGAAGATAACAGCACGTACGGAAGCGATGTTTGGACTCGATTTGACTCGATTATTCCATCGGGTTGCGTGTTTCGGCGCGGAAGCCCGCTTGGAAAGCCTTCCTAGTTGCAAACGATATAGTTTTTTCATGGTTGCCACAAATTGCGATTAGACGGCCGTTCTGCTATTACGGACCTCTTCCTAATTTTTACGTTTCCTGGTGGTATCGCTAGCCATGAACGGTTTTAGATGAATTCAACACGAGCCGTGGACTCAAAGGTATTTGTGTATTAACTTTAATCTCTCTTTAGGAATAGCTTCCTAAAAATTCATTTCTACTTCAGAAACATGAAATTTTGCAGAGAAATTGAGGTTTACTTCTATGCAAAATGACATGTTTCTATTCCCACTATTCAGATTACCTATGCATTGTTTTACGGTTACTAGTAAAAATAAATAAAAGATTACTTGGCTTGGAGTTTCCATTCCTGGTCATAGAAATACATAGTAATCATGACCTCCGTGCCTTCTGATATCATCTGCCTAATGAAGAAATAATAATACGCACGTCACTGACTTTCGTTTTTCTACCGATCCATTCATTACACCAGCAGCCACTAAAAGTTAGATGCGCCAATGGATTAATTTCCTACTTTTCTTGATCATAAATAGTCTTCCATAAAAACCTCATAAGCTGCAGAGAAGACTCACCCTTGCGGTACAACTTTATATCATAGGCACCTTAATTTGCAGCTAACAGTAGGTACATTAACAGATCTTATGACAATGACAAGTCACCTCACTGACTGTATTTTGGAACAGAAGTACACGTTTGACCCTAAATCAGTCCAAAGTATAAATCAGTCCAGATATATTCGAGAGCATTTGGAAGTCGTTACGGCCAATTGAGTCATCACGGCAAGTGGACAATTGCTAATCCTGCGCAGGCGAGACGGTCTAATAGGGCTGGTGACGCCAGCCGATACCCTGAGGAAGTTAGGGTTGCCAAGGATGACTGTAGTGTCGTAGTTAGGTCTATTGAAGATACCACGAAGGTAAATCATCCTATAAATTCGTTGATCATCAGCCGAAAAACGTCCACTGCTGGACATACATAGGTCGTCAGGTCAGTCGTGTCCAATGCGCGCAGCGACGTAGACGCATTGATGACTAATTAATTAATTAATTGCGGAATTAGCGCGGCACGGCCGCTGCTAATAGTTTTGAAACGATGAGTAAAACCGTCGTGAATAAGCTCCTCACCTTTCTGCTGCGGATACTGCGGGAAGATGAGTTGGACGCGGAGCAGGTGTGTTTGGCGAGCTTCAGTGCTACCGACATCTACGCAGCGAAGAAGGTGCTGTTCGAGTCCCTCGGGATCGCCGGCACAGTTATACCTCACCGGAGAGGAGACGAATCCGGAAAAAAATCCCTTAAGGACATCGTTGATGTTCTGAGGGAGCGAGAGAGCGACTTGCCTGAGTTCGTGGCGACGGAGGTCTCCAGATTGCCGTCCTGCATTCCAGAACATGTCGACGTGAGTGGCCTGCTGAAGGAAATCGTGGCCCTTAAAGCAGGCATGGCTGAAATTTTGAGAAAATTTGACGATTCACAGGCTACTATAGCCGAGTTACGCAAAGAAATCATCAGTTTGCGTAATAGTGCCCCAGAAACTCGGTCACCAGTGACGTCAAATTCCAAGAGTAATGACCGGGCGTCAAGTGTCGACTCGGTCAGTTTGCATGTTGCTGACACTGCGCATGCCGTTCCACTGCCCGCGTGCCCCCTCCGCGCCGGGCCTCCCCCCGCCCCTTCGTCTAAATCACGTCATCGCTATGCTGATGCCGTAGCCGGTCGGTCTGTCGCAGCCAATCGGAGAGACGCGCCCTCAAGAGCGCGTGAAGTTCGGGTTCCTCCAAAGGAGAAGCCCCCGCGCACCGATGTGGATAAGGAGGGCTTCACAATGGTGTCGAGGAAGCGCAACCCGCGCAAGAGTCAGTGTGGTACTGCAGAACCGGTCGGTTCTGGTCTGCGGGTCGCCACACCGGGCAAGGCGCTATATGTATCGCGCCTACATTACACCGCCACGGCTGATGAGGTGGCGGAGTACGTTCGTCAGAAGACCGGCTTCTCGCTGAGGGTGTTCCAGCTGCGTTCGCGCCACTATGTGCACTTCAGCTCGTTTGTGGTGCGCGTGCCGCGGCCGCTGCAGGAAACCATCGCAAGTGCTGACTTCTGGCCGAAGGGTGTCGTGTTTCGACGGTTTCGGGGCAACCTGCCGAATCCTACACCAGAGACGACGATGCAACGGGGCCACGCCGTTTCGTCGCCTAAATAGTTATTTTATTTCTACGTTTCATGACGCATTGGTTTTTTTACTGTAATGTCATGTTAACATGTATTAATAAATAAATAAATAAATAAATAGGTATCGTCCAAAACCGCATGACTGGTCCTGAACCGTTCACATCCAGCGGATTCAGTTATATTAAAGATAGGTACTGCTGTTATGATGAAGGCAAAATTTCACGATTCTTAATAGCTACTCAAATGCTTAACATCTTTTTTGATGGAAAGAAAAAAAATATAACACTCAGTTGCACCAAGGCAATAATTTTGCAATGCGAGTTAATGGTGCTGATCTTGTATTTATTATAAACATGATTTTCTATAATAGAAAATCATGTTTCAATTGTCTCCGACAAGTTTCGGAGAAGCGACAAGTGTAGGTAGGTACAATAAAAATTTCAAAGCAAAAGACCAAATATACCTAATATACATATTATCATTTCGGATCACAGTCACGTATCTTCTGAGAAGAATGTATTTGGTGTGCCAAGAACATAAACACACCTTCAGTCTAGGTAGGTATGTTACGTTCGTTGCGTCCACAGAATAGCGAAGGTATTAAGAAAATACCCGGGGTTTCGAGTTGTGTCAAAAAAACAATATGATAATGATGTCAATGCGGATAAAGCTCTATCTAGTCAGTGGTTCCTCAAGTTATCTGGATCCATCTAACAAAAAATACAAATTCGGTACTTATGGATGTCTTCAGAAGCTACGTGCCATGCCGCTTTTGGTAGGGTGTATGTTTTCTTTTCCGTTTCGCTCTTTGCAGAGCGGTCGTGGTCATCATGAGGGAGGGTTGGGGGCTGTTGTTGCCCGCCTTACGATGTCTCGCCATCTCCTCCGATTCGAGGCACTTCTGGTAGGTGTATTCATGCAATTAATTGCCCACAGTAGAATGCGATGTGACGTAACTATTTTTTAGCGCCCATTAAATATTCCAATAGTTTGTGAAATGCTGGCCTAGACTTTTATTTATTTAAACTTTATTGGATAATACAAGAACTTAATGCCGCAAGGCATTCTCTACCAGTCAACTATCAGGGTAAACAGAGACATTGTAAGTGTACCTATAGGTGCGCTGTTTTAATTTACAACCAAATTGTACATGAAGTCTTTTCATCTTCAGTCAGTTCCAATGTTAACAACAACACTACAAATATTTAGATAGCATTTTGTTTCGCATACTTACTACGGTTAAGGTATTCTGCAGTTCCCGTTAGGAACCGTAATCAAATGGCTGCTGTTGCTAATTGCCGATTAACTTTAACATTTTCGTTTACTGATATTCCAGCTACAAAAAAAGCCCTATTTCATACAAGATAAGGTATATATTTTAAACAAGATACGAGTTATCGAAAGTTGTGTTACCAGTCTAGTCCATCCAAGCGTGGAAAAGCGAGATCTGTTCCAAGAATCAGTGAACGCTTAAAGAACTAGGTTTACTGAAATTGGTGCCAGTCTACATTTGATACTGTAATCGTTGAAACATAACCGTGTAACCCCGTCAAGAGTAGGCCTGTCTAGAATCTTCCGTGTCTGATTGTAACAGGTTGCTTTCTAAGGAGACATTTGGGTCCCGCAGTTTATTCGGGATCGTTACATAACTCAATCGTCTCAGAGAAAGTGGCGAATACCGTTTGTTGTTCCCTGTGTTATGACTATCCAGGGTAGAGTAACATGCAAAGAAGGCTCCAGTGTATATTTTAAAGACCCTTCGTGCAGCGATGCGTTTTTTATAACATCAAGTTTTTTTACCGAAGATTACTATTTCACAAGTTTTCTCTACGTAAGCAGAAAAAGTTACAATTAAATGTCAAAAGTTTATTCAAATTATGTCATATCCATGGCGCCAATGGTTAAATAAGAATAAAATAGTAGAAAATATAATTTAAACCTATAATAAAATTATGGTGAATTTCTTCCGGCGCTTCTTCCCACCAGAAGCTCATTACACGAAGCGCCAAAAGAAAAGAAGAGAAAAAAATAGAATGAGACATCTAAAAGAGCCCTCGAGGGCCTACTTGCAGAAACATTTTTTTTTTTTATAATTAAAAAGTTAGGGCTAGGCGCCCTCGGCCCGTGATCATGACGCAGGCAGCATTCCCGCGCTGGATGTTTGTTTATTTCAATGTTTTACATGTATAAATAATTTACCCGTGGCTTCGCCTGCGTTATTCCTGTTATTTATTTATTTATTTATTTAAACTTTATTGCACAAAAGAAAACTTATCGTACAAAAGGCGAACTTAATGCCATAAGGCATTCTCTACCAGTTAACCTTAGGGCAAAGCAGATAACTTGTGGGCGGTGCTACTAACAAAAAAAATAATACATGATATAATACATATACTAAAGATAATAGTAATGATAATTACATACATAGGGATAACCATATAATATATAAATAAATACACATTATATAAATACAGATGACACGTCTAAGCAGATACACTAAGAGATTTCAGTTCTACCAGCATAGAAATCACGCACAGATTTTTTGAACGCGAACTTATTTGGAGCTTGTTTGATTTTAAGAGGAAGACCGTTCCAGAGGCGCGCTGCTTGGACCGAGAAGGAGTAAGTCATAAATCCGGTACGATGAAGAGGGACAGAGAGGATTAACTTTTCAGAAGAGCGAAAGTACCGAGTTTGAGTCTCATTGACATAGTGAAAAGAAGTTTTGAGATATTCAGGGGACTGTGGATCGTTGAGAATCGAGAAAAGAGTGCAGAGCGTACGGACGTTACGTCGTTCTCGAATAGGGAGCCACCCAAGCTGAGAGCGGTTTGCAGACACATGATCGTATTTACGGAGACAAAAGATGAAGCGGATGCAATTATTAAGGAGACGATCAAGCTTATCAAGAAGTTCTTCGTTCAGGTCAGGATAACACACGTCACCGTAATCGATTATGGGTAGAATAAGGGTGTTAATTAATAGCACCTTGGTTTTAATAGGTAAAAAGTTTCTGAGTCGATTAAGTGCATGGAGCGAGCCCATGACTTTCCGTGAAATTTCGGCAACCTGCGTCTTCCAGCTCAATGTGCAATCCAAATGAACACCTAAGTCCTTTACACTAGGGCTGTAAGGAATAGGTGTGCCATTGAAATGTACTGGTGTGAGAGAGTCAAGGTCTAGTTTTGCTAGTTGACGAGAGCTACCCATGACAATAGCCTGACACTTTGTCGGGTTGACAAATAAGCCAAACTTCACTGACCATTGTTGAATGTGTAAGAGGTCTAAGTTTAACCTGTCAATAGTGGCCGAGATGTCCGTTACTCTACACTGGTCGTAGAGTTGTAAGTCATCGGCATACAAATGGTAGGAACAGCGAAAATCGGGGGTGATGAAATTTATAAAGGTGGAGAATAGAAGTGGAGAGAGAATTCCACCTTGAGGCACACCAGTGGCTAGGTCACACCAGTCGGATAAGGACCGGTCAACTCTGACTGCCTGCTGGCGTCCCCGAAGATAGCTAGAGAACCAACTTAGGGCAGAAGCTGACACGTTCAGGTGGTCGAGTAGGGCAAGAAGGATATCGTGGTCGACAGTATTAAATGCGTTAGAAAAATCAATCAGAATAAGTACTGTGACCAGTTGCTCCTCCATGCCTCGTCTAACGTCTTCAGTTACCTTGAGAAGCGCGGAGCAGGTACTGTGGCCAGGTCGGAAACCAGACTGAAAGGGGCTCAACAGCTTATGTGAATGAATATAGTGCGATAGTTGTTTGTGAGCCACCGCTTCAGCAATTTTCGAAAGAAAATGGAGAATGGAGATAGGTCTAAAGTTGCTAACTGTGGTGGGATTACTAATCTTCGGCAAGGGTATAACAAAAGCTTTCCGCCACATATGAGGAAACTCACCACAGCACAGTGAGGAATTGATGATATCAGCTATCACAGGAAGCACACAGTCGAGGACCGACACAATCATGTGACGACTGACATCATCACACCCAACAGCTTTAGACTTAATGGCCTTAATTATAGCCTTGACTTCCGTTTGTGTAGTGGGAGAGAAAAAGAAGCTATCAGCGGTAGAAGGAGGTAAGGACAGAATTTCGGAGAGAGTAGTGGTCTTAACACTATTATCAACAGAAAGAGCGGAGGAAAAATGTCTGTTTAAATCATTAAGGGGAAAAGAAGTGCCATCAAAACCATTAACTTGTTTACCCAGGCCAAGAGATTTGAGAAATTTCCAGACATCAGACATAGAAGAAGAGGACACATTGAGATGAATAAACCGTCGTTTCGCTGCACGTACCATCTGATTACATCGGTTGCGGGCTGTTTTGAAAAGTCCCCAATTCTCTTCAGTGCGGTCGCGTTTAAAAATTCGGAAAGCACGATCCCTCCTCCTCATAGCCATGCGTACGCCCTCGGTGATCCAAGGAGCAGGAGGACGCCTGACTCTGACGGTGCGTATGGGAGCGTGCTTATCGAAAAGATTTAATACGGCAGTATTGAAATGGAGTACCTTTGTATCGGTTTGAGCTGCTGAGAGCACTGGAGACCAGTCAATCCCCCTAGCATCCCTAAGGAGAGCATCGGGATCTACTTTATTGAAGCTACGCATCGAAATTAAGGCAGGTTTACATTTAGGTGGTTTAATTTTGTATGAAGCAAACACTAAATCATGGTGAGAGAAACCAGGAGCCAAAAACTGGCCATGCTTTTCAACATGAGCCGAGGAAGAAGTGAGAATGACATCTAACCATGTGTCAGAGGTAGCTGTGTGGTGAGTAGGTTTCAAAGGAAGAATAGAGAAATTGACAGACTTAACTAAGGACTTTAATTTACGACATTGTGAGGAATCTTTACAGAGGTCGGTGTTGAGATCTCCCATAATCAAGTGGTGTGTGTAATCCGAACTTAAGGATTCAAGAATTTGTTCAATTTTGGTAAAATAATCAACAGTAGGGGGACAGTAGGGTAGACCGGGGACAACTGAAACAATTTATGTTTAATCGCCTGCAACATTTTTATTTTTATATTTAGAAAGGTGTGGAACTAATTTTTATTAAGGAAATTTATGTAGTTTTTAAATAAAATTAGTTTTAATGGTCTATTGCCCATGGTTATCTTATAATAGGGAATTAAAGAGGAAGTGGGAGAGTGGTTCAATTGACCCCTTATGAGTGTCAATTGAAACACTATGCGGGGTCATTTGAAACAACTTAATAAGTTTGTGAAAAATAAATTAAATTTATTATTTTTATCTTTATTATTGACTGTCATGTTATACAAAGAGATCACCAAAAGATCACTATCGTAGTACCAAAATTACAAAATTTATCATCGTCTGAAGATCGCGATTAAAGAAACGGATGTAAAAAAAAAGATACACGACTTCTAGTATTTTTTGTTGCGGTTACCTCTTACATTTAGCTTTATCATGGTAGTTTTAATACAACAATAAAATTTGCTTATATGGAATAGTGGAAAAAAAACATAAATGTGTCTCATACAAAATGGTTGTTTCAATTATAACCATGTTTCAATCATAACGAGTCTATAGGCCAACAAGATAGACGTACCTACGCCATATAAAATATAAAACAAAACTTTAACCATATCCGCATAAAATATATTTTCGAAATAACTATCATAATAATCAACTTGTTGCAGAATTTAAAAATAAAACATTATTTTACGTTTAACGAACGTAGAAACTTAGGTAGTTTACAGATAAAATATATTAATAATAGGTAATTGCTCGTTACTTATACAATAATGAGATATTGATGTCAACGATTCGCCGGGTCAAAGGCAAAACCACCTATCTGCCAATCATTAATTGTAGGAGATAGTTGGTTTTTCCTTTGACCCGGTGAATTATAGGTAAACCATAAATAACAGAAATAAAAACATTATCAGAGAAAGCCACCTATAATGTTAAAAGAAATATTTTCTCAAAATCAGAACCCCATTTTATTTATTGTCGGTTACTTGTGGGGACGGTTAAAACATGGGGCCGTTTGAAACGTTTCAATCGTCCACAAGCTCGTTGTTTCTATCGTCCCCAAAGCACATATTTAACTTCAAGGTCAAATATTAACCTATTAATAACACTCCATCACTGTTTAATGGCACTTAGAATATTCTATAATTCACACACAAAACACTTAATAAGTTCAATTTGTCAAACTACACAAGAACACAAAATTATATGAAAATATATGAGAGCACAGATACTTACTTTTTTGGTCAAAAATTTTCAACGGCTCCCTGACATGGCCTCGCCAGTCGGGTGCTCGAGCGTTACTGGTTCAAACTTGTAAAATGGCCGCCCGCGTGGCGTGAGTATTGCCTCATCGGCGTAGGTATTGTGGTTTTCGAGAAATTTAACTTGTTTCATTCATAACGTGTTTCAATTGTCCCCGGTCTACCCTAAACTACCCCCAGAACGATCTTGACCCCTTTGATATTTAGGAAGGGATACGATGTTGAATCCAATGTGGGTTTCAACCAACTCTCCGATACCAGAACTGCGTGGATAAATTCGGATTGAAACGTATCAAAAAGTTCAGTGAAATGAGCGGGGATGCTTTGCGCATTAATGTGGCATACGTTAAAGTTCTTTGAGTTCGAAAATGTATCTGTCAAAAGTGTACCCAAAGTGTGAGAAGTGTCAAGTGAATTTAAAGATAAAAAAGTAGAACTGTCATCACTAGCAGAATAAAAGGTCTCATCATCTGACATTAAAATTAATTATGTATAATAAATATAATAATATATACGAGTATAAATATTTAATGAGTGTGTGTTTCTAAAGTAGAAGCACAGTTAAAAGCATAAAATCCTGCTATCCTGCCGGTTAGTCTGTGAGAGATAACAAAGTCTTAACATCTCAATTGAATACACAAGAAATGTTAACAGTAACATACCTACATAAGTTCATAAATAGCAACTGGCGGTTTAAAAAGATACTCGAACAAACTTAAGTTAAATTGACAGAACAGATGTCACTAACGTCAATCAAACGTAAGTGACAATCTATAAACGAAATAAACAAAGCTTTTAAACTTAAAAGTGGGTAAAACATAAAATTATTACCAATTAATATATAAGTGAGTTACCTACATATATAACTACGTATAGGCCTGTTGCTACAGTGAACAAAGGAGCGACAATTGAAGTAAACACTACAGAACGAATGCGTTGAAGAAAGAGGAGACAATAGCACATTACATCTCTTAGGCCACCGGTTTTGCACCACGCCGAGACCGCCCAGACTGGCCACTGGCAGCAGCGATGACCTCGACCTCGACCTCGGGCTCCTGGGACTCGGCGACGGATTCAGCCGCAGGCGCAGGCGTCGACGATTGTGGCAACCGCTTGGCCCGAGAGACTTTCAGGCGCTCAATATCCGCCTCTGACTCAAGGCGCTCACGCTCCTCACCGGGCAATTTGACAAAAATGTTGCCATCGAGTGACCAGCAGCTTTTCATACCGAACACCTTGCGGGCTTGTATGAAGAGTGTTTGCCGCTGAGAGTGAGGAACTCTGAGAGATTATATGTGGTGCCTTTCAATGCTGTCTTTTTTTTCCAAACTGAAGATTTAATGGAAATGTCACTAAAGCGCACCAGAACGGGCCTAGTCCGAGCATCAACTGGCTTGCCAAGCCTATGGCAGGCCTTGAACGAAGCAGCTGTGACACCAGGGATACTCAGATGCTCGGTGATAATACTGGCCACTCTTGCACTGACATTTTCGTTGGCTTCTTCCGGAACTCCATTAAACAAGAGAAATTTTCTCCGATGACGCATCTCTAAAATGTCTTGAGTTTTACTAAGACCAGTGATTTGCTCATTAATCAATTTCAGCAATGTTAGTGTTTGTTCCTTGAAGGTGGCAAATTCCTCGCTCAGGCCATTGAGGGTCACTTTGGCTGCCGGGGCCCTGCTTAGCTTGGCCTCAAACTCGGTGAACATCTTCAGGACAGTGGTCTCCAGGGTTTTTTGTGTTTCAGCAACCTCCAATAAACTTGCCATTGTGGACTTTGAGGTTATGTTTGAGAGATGTCAGAACCAGCAGGATTCAACAGTGATTTTTACTTGATGTTAGTGCATCTACAGGGCTGCAAATATTAGTGCACTAAATTCGGAATAGTAACTGATGCTAAATGTGATTTAAACTTTAAAATTGTAAGTAATTTATATTTATTTCAATATATAGTTCTAGAGGAATGTGTTACGTTTTTTATGTCTACCGCCCAAAAAAAGTTATTATCCCAAGAGAACCCTTTGCCGGTATATACAGTATCCTATATTTGAATCAAGGAGATGCCCCGCGGGCTCGACGCGCGAACTTTTTTTTGTTTTTTTTTTTAGCCTGAAAGAGCAGAAATTTTCGCTGGCCGTCCGTCACCTGGAGTGGATCGGACTAAGTTTTAAAATGAAGTCGTTTGTCGGGAGATTTTCTTCTTTGTCGGGAGTCGGGAGGGCATACAAAAAATCGGGAGAATCCCGCCAATTCTCGACCATCTGGCAACCCTAATAGACGCATATAACAAACAAAAAATGCATCTACAATAATATTGGTTCCCAGAATTCCGAGAAATATCCATGTTTCTGTATAACGTTTGAAGTCATATACCATATACCCCAAATAGCACCCAAGATCCGAACACTAGTGATATGCCATATCAAAATTACTTGTAATTCACAATTAAGTAATACCAAGCGGCATGCAATGTGGAATACGTGACATTGTTTTATTTAGTGCAAAACTTACTTGCAATCTAAATCGGTGAAATACAACACGGTTCCGAGTACTGAGTTTAAGCACCTATCACATGAAACCTTTCCTTTTCATTATTTTATTTTATGGTCGGCTTCGTCGTTCTATCCTCCAATAGTAATTCAGTAACACAAAGGCTGTGTAAGGGCCTTATCAGTCTTATCACACATGCGTTTTGCGGGCGAGCTGCGGGCGAGTTTCCATACAAAGTCAGCGAGCGACATTTGTATGGAACTTCGCTTCTAACTCGCTCGCAAATCGCTAGTGTGATAAGCTATTGCAGCCACTGTACCGCTAGTTTTTTTTTGATTCCTGACTAAATCGCAACCCTATTGAGCATAGCGATTATCTGACCGGGTGGTCGGCCGTGGTGTTCCCTGGCGTCGAACCAGGTCGCTAGCCGGACCACCCCGAGTGTGTACCGCTAGTGTCAGCGTTATAAGCTTTTATACACCTTACGTATGTGCTGCTTGGGAGGTACTATGCCACACATACAGATTGTTGTGACAGGTTTCACAAATACAGATTGCCCAAAGTGGTCACCAACATTGACCAAACAGGACACAGACCAACCAAAAAAAAAAAAAAGCTGCTTGGGAGGTATGATTGGACGTAGTTTAGCGAAAAGGATCCAGCCCACACGAACCAATCATTTAAATACTTAAACAAAAGGTTGACATTTCACTAATGACTTTTTGTGGGTTGGATCCTTTTCGTCTAGTTAGCAAATGTTCAAAATTCTAGAAAAAATCTTCAATTTTGAAAATCACCTATTCGATCGTATTCGTAAATAGTTGGACACTCACTCTATTATTTTTTCGATACCTTTCGCGTAAAATACAATTGGCATTATTTTTTTATTCGTCTCGTTTAGCCTGAACCTACCTAGGCATTTTATAGCCGCTCCTAACGGTCGTGTCCTAGACTCTATGCAGCCATACACACATGTACAATGAAGTAATATCTCAACAGCCTATGCGCAGACTGCATGGAGGTCAGTTCTGACCAAAGGAAGAAGGTATTAATCTATGAGCTTGATAACGTTTTTATCACCTTCTGGTTGGTACTGCCCAGGGATCGGAACCGGTATCGAATTACCGTTTTATTTCGTTGAAATACCGTTATTTTACTCCGTTCGTGCTACAACCGGTATTTTGATGGAACGGAACGGAATATTTCGGTGATCGCTAAGTGATGAAGAACGAAATGATAACGTTCCTGATGAGAATAAAAACCGGTATTCTCGACGAGCCGAGCTCGCCGAGGGGCTCGCAGGGGTGGTGACGATGTGCGCCGGCATTTACAAGGTCAAATTCCGTGTTTTGTAGCGCGTCGCATAGCGCGATGTATTTATTTTCAATTTTTGTCGGGAAAGTTTAAATTCTGAGTGTTGAAGCGCGCACGCTCTTTATTATAATATTGTTTGTTTTGTGATATTAAGTTTTTAAAGATGATACATAGTAATTTTTTAACTTGATTAATTATTTGCAGGTATTTCTATACTACCGAGTGACAAACAAGCATTCTGTCTACCTGACAGAACAAACTGAATGCAAAATTAAATAATACAAATAACGTTCTTCTTTTTGCAATATTTTTATTGTATTTTAGGTATTTTAATTTAGGTAGTTTAATTTAGTTTTTAGGTTTATTTAGTTTTAAGAAATTTAAATTTTATCTTCTATGTATTTGTTAGTTTACTGTACTTTCTTTCAATAAAGAAGTCACTGTCAAAAAAAAAAAACGTTCAATCAAACTGATTGATTGAGTCAGGCGTTACTTATATTATTACCGCGTTATTGATATTTTTGTTTAATTAACGTTCAAACTCTTCAAAGCAAAAGTCAGTCTAGGGACAAAGATGTAGTGTCTGATGCACTGGTATACCTACCTAATACATACTTATATTTAATTTGGATAAATTTAATGATTAGAGGCAAGTACATTTATTTCGTCTTGACGAGTACTCTGAACCGAAATAATATCCAGGTTCTGATGATGGAGCCGGAATGTGGCCATGGGAACTCCGTAATAAAACGTCGGAACCCCATCGTGTTTGAGCTCATTTATTTTGTCTTGACAAGTACTATGAACCAGAATGATATCCAGGGTCTGATGATGGAGCCGGAAGGTGGGCATGGGAACTCCGTAATAAAGCGTCGGAACCCCATCGTGTTTGGACTCATTTGTTTTGTCTTGACGAGTACTCTGAATCGAAATGATATCTAGGGTCTGGTGATGGAGCCGGAATGTGGCCATGGGAACTCCGTAATAAAACGACGGAACCCCATCGTGTTTGAGCTCATTTATTTTGTCTTGACGAGTACTCGGAACCAGAATGATATCCAGGGTCTGATGATGGAGCCGGAAGGTGGGCATGGGAACTCCGTAATAAAACGTCGGAACCCCATCGTGTTTGGGCTCATTTGTTTAGTCTTGACGAGTACTCTGAACCGAAATGATATCCAGGGTCTGATGATGGAGCCGGAAGGTGGGCATGGGAACTCCGTAATAAAGCGTCGGAACCCCATCGTGTTTGGGCTCATTTGTTTTGTCTTGACGAATACTCTGAACCGAAATGATATCCAGGGTCTGATGATGGAGCCGGAAGGTGGGCATGGGAACTCCGTAATAAAGCGTCGGAACCCCATCGTGTTTGGGCTCATTTGTTTTGTCTTGACGAATACTTTGAACCGAAATGATATCCAGGGTCTGATGATGGAGCCGGAAGGTGGGCATGGGAACTCCGTAATAAAGCGTCGGAACCCCATCGTGTTTGGGCTCATTTGGTTTGTCTTGACGAATACTCTGAACCGAAATGATATCCAGGGTCTGATGATGGAGCCGGAAGGTGGGCATGGGAACTCCGTAATAAAGCGTCGGAACCCCATCGTGTTTGGGCTCATTTGTTTTGTCTTGACGAATACTCTGAACCGAAATGATATCCAGGGTCTGATGATGGAGCCGGAAGGTGGGCATGGGAACTCCGTAATAAAGCGTCGGAACCCCATCGTGTTTGGGCTCATTTGTTTTGTCTTGACGAATACTTTGAACCGAAATGATATCCAGGGTCTGATGATGGAGCCGGAAGGTGGGCATGGGAACTCCGTAATAAAGCGTCGGAACCCCATCGTGTTTGGGCTCATTTGTTTTGTCTTGACGAATACTCTGAACCGAAATGATATCCAGGGTCTGATGATGGAGCCGGAAGGTGGGCATGGGAACTCCGTAATAAAGCGTCGGAACCCCATCGTGTTTGGGCTCATTTGTTTTGTCTTGACGAATACTCTGAACCGAAATGATATCCAGGGTCTGATGATGGAGCCGGAAGGTGGGCATGGGAACTCCGTAATAAAGCGTCGGAACCCCATCGTGTTTGGGCTCATTTGTTTTGTCTTGACGAATACTTTGAACCGAAATGATATCCAGGGTCTGATGATGGAGCCGGAAGGTGGGCATGGGAACTCCGTAATAAAGCGTCGGAACCCCATCGTGTTTGGGCTCATTTGTTTTGTCTTGACGAGTACTCTGAACCGAAATGATATCCAGGGTCTGATGATGGAGCCGGAAGGTGGGCATAGGAACTCCGTAATAAAGCGTCGGAACCCCATCGTGTTTGGGCTCATTTGTTTTGTCTTGACGAATACTTTGAACCGAAATGATATCCAGGGTCTGATGATGGAGCCGGAAGGTGGGCATGGGAACTCCGTAATTAAACGTCGGAACCCCATCGTGTTTGGGCTCATTTGTTTTGTCTTGACGAGTACTCTAAAGTGAAATGATATCCAGGGTCTGATGATGGAGCCGGAAGGTGGCCATGGGAACTCCGTAATAAAATGTCGGAACCCCTTCGTGTTTGGGCTCATTTGTTTTGTCTTGACGAATACTTTGAACCGAAATGATATCCAGGGTCTGATGATGGAGCCGGAAGGTGGGCATGGGAACTCCGTAATAAAATGTCGGAACCCCTTCGTGTTTGGGCTCATTTGTTTTGTCTTGACGAGTACTCTAAAGTGAGATGATATCCAGGGTCTGATGATGGAGCCCAAACACGATGGGGTTCCGACATTTTATTACGGAGTTCCCATGGCCACCTTCCGGCTCCATCATCAGACCCTGGATATCATTTCGGTTCAGAGTATTCGTCAAGACAAAACAAATGAGCCCAAACACGATGGGGTTCCGACGTTTTATTACGGAGTTCCCTTGCCCACCTTCCGGCTCCATCATCAGACCCAGGATATCATTTCGGTTCAGAGTACTCGTCAAGACAAAACAAATGAGCCCAAACACGATGGGGTTCTGACGTTTTATTACGGAGTTCCCATGCCCACCTTCCGGCTCCATCATCAGACCCTGGATATCATTTCGGTTCAGAGTATTCGTCAAGACAAAACAAATGAGCCCAAACACGATGGGGTTCCGACGTTTTATTACGGAGTTCCCTTGCCCACCTTCCGGCTCCATCATCAGACCCTGGATATCATTTCGGTTCAGAGTACTCGTCAAGACAAAACAAATGAGCCCAAACACGATGGGGTTCTGACGTTTTATTACGGAGTTCCCATGCCCACCTTCCGGCTCCATCATCAGACCCTGGATATCATTTCGGTTTAGAGTACTCGTCAAGACAAAACAAATGAGCCCAAACACGATGGGGTTCTGACGTTTTATTACGGAGTTCCCATGCCCACCTTCCGGCTCCATCATCAGACCCTGGATATCATTTCGGTTCAGAGTACTCGTCAAGACCCCTGGATATCATTTCGGTTCAGAGTACTCGTCAAGACAAAACAAATGAGCCCAAACACGATGGGGTTCTGACGTTTTATTACGGAGTTCCCATGCCCACCTTCCGGCTCCATCATCAGACCCTGGATATCATTTCGGTTTAGAGTACTCGTCAAGACAAAACAAATGAGCCCAAACACGATGGGGTTCTGACGTTTTATTACGGAGTTCCCATGTCCACCTTCCGGCTCCATCATCAGACCCTGGATATCATTTCGGTTCAGAGTACTTGTCAAGACAAAACAAATGAGCCCAAACACGACGGGGTTCTGACGTTTTATTACGGAGTTCCCATGCCCACCTTCCGGCTCCATCATCAGACCCTGGATATCATTTCGGTTTAGAGTACTCGTCAAGACAAAACAAATGAGCCCAGACACGATGGGGTTCCGACGTTTTATTACGGAATTCCCATGCCGACCTTCCGGCTCCATCATCAGACCCTGGATATTATTTCGGTACAGAGTACTCGTCAAGACGAAACAAATGTACCTGCCTCTAATCATTAAATTTATCCAAATTAAATATAAGTATGTATTAGGTATAACAGTGCATCAGACACTACATCTTAGTCCCCAGACTGACCACCCATGTGTAATCTTTTGCTTTGAACAGTTTGAACGTTAATTTGTTCTATCAGGTCGACAGAATGCTTGTTTTTCACTCGGTAATATAAATTAAAATTATACCTACAAATAATTAAATACACTCACGAACACGAACAATGAATTCTGGTCATTTCCTATTATAATTGTCCTTAGAAAATGACCCGAATTAATTGACCGTGAGTGTAATTAATCTCGTTATATGTATACCATATACCAAATACATCGCGCTAGACACTTGCTAACTAAATTATCTACGAAAAATGGTTAATTGTCCGAAACTACTTTTATAATCCGAATGAATCCGTAACAAAACAACACAACAACCTAAGCAACGCACAAAAGCAAAAAATACAAAATCATTGTGCGCAGCATACCGAAAAACAAAATATCCCGCAGGCAAACTCAAGGTAAAATTAGAAATAGCAACTCGTTCTATCTTGTTACGCAACGAGAAAAACGTTTAATTTCGTTCCACAGAAACGGAACTTAGTAAAAAACGGTATCGCAAAAGAACGGTTCTTTAACCGGTGATCACAAACAAAAACCAGAACCTTTCCGTTCTCGTGTCAATGAACAAAACCGGTATTCTACTCGGAACGGTTTCCGATCCCTGGTACTGCCACAGTCTAAGAAACATACAGTTGGCTGACAGAGCCGTTTAGACAGATCGTGCGGGGTGAAATGTGGGTTTGGGAACCCGGAATTCCATACATTGCGGTGCTTACCAATTCGGGACATAACTTTCTGAGAATACGTAACTGCGCACTTATTATTAAAATTAAACGCTTTCAATATGGTACTTTTTGATATAAGTGCAGAAAGTATGTCATTTTCACGAGTCCCGAGGTGTATTGGCCCGAGCCGCTAGGCGAGGGTAAATACTCGGGACGAGTGGAAATGACACTTCCGCACGTGTATCAAACGACTTTTTTAATATATTTGCGAAAAAATTTCGATGAAACAAAAACATGGCACCGGCTGTCACCATTCAGCCTAATCAAAAGAAATTATTTTGAAAAGAAACATACATAATTTAATTAAATTTAAACATGAAAAAGCAAGAAATACATTTAATGTGTTATTTAGCAACAAATAAATGTGTTATTTAGTGTTCAAAAATTAGCTGGAAAGTAATAAGCAATTGTGCGCAAAATACAACTTTGCGCACGATTTACAGCTACGAAAAGTACCACTTTTTGAGCAAGTGTATTAAAAAAAACATTTAGTATTTGTGGTTCGGACTTGCGCCTTCCAAGAAGGTCGTGGGCTCGAATCCTGGCTCGTACCAATGAATTTTTCGGAACTTATGTACGAAATATTATTAGATATTTACCATTCACTTTTCGGCGAAGGAAAAATATTATGCGAAAACGTAAAATCGTAGAAATTTCATGTTTGTTTTCATGACCGATTTTCACGAAATTTACAGGTCGATTATGACTCCGGTTGTCAGATAAGATACTTTGAATCCGCTTTATTTCAATTCCGTGAAATGGAGATGCATTTCTGGATCATGAGGCATATAATTTTTCAATTTTCGCTTTCAATAAAACATTTTGTGCGCTTACTGGCTATGTCACCCGCTTGTATAGGTGTTGGTCAACTGCATTTTTTGTAACTGCGGTACAGCGCCATTAAAATGTATGACGCTGGGACACGCGACAGGTGACGTCATATGTCGTAAATATCTAGAGCAAGTTACGAAGTTCGCATGTGTGTGTGTTATGGCTTATCGTCTGAATTGCATTTGAAGAAATTGTGTGGCGCAATATCATTTAGCATGAAGGAAGTTTACGGCCATTCTCACGAAGTATGTCTGCGGTCACCTAATTACCGCGACGCTGTTTTCATACTAAATGTATGGAGACGCGGTAATCAGACGCAGTCATACTTCGTGAGAATGGCCGTTTACATTATTTGCAGATCAAATTACGGGTCCCTGGCAGCTGTGGCACACTCCACGATTTTGCCGCGGGGCTTGAGCCAGCGACCAGAAAGAGAACGCGTTATGCGAAAGAGAGACACGGTCGGATCCGGTGCGTTCCGTCCGGTGGTCGAACCCGAACGATAGTTTTGTTAGAGAGAGACTTCTGTACGTAGTACTATTACTTATTCTGAGTCCCTGGTTAAAAATAATCTTCAAAAACCTACATAAGTGGGGTAATTATAGGGTGTGCCTTGAAACATGAGCTATAGACGTGCAATTGAAAAATCTGAAAAATCGTATGACGTAATATTTTATTTATTTTATTTTTATTTATTTAAAAACATCACACAACTATCATTACAGGCTTATCCTAATGCGATATATGAATGACTCCTTAATGGTTAGAAGATCGTGCACAGGTTTGACTTAATCTGTATTTTACTAAAGGTTCTCTGTCTGTATGTTTGCGTCAGTATTTGAGTGAGCATGTATTGTTAACCACAGAATAAGAATAACACTACGTACAAACGATTCTCTTCCCAACAGAACTGCCGTTCGCGTCCGATGACCGGACGGAGCTGACGCGCATCCGACCGTCTCTCCCTATCGTATAACGCGTACATAACGTGTGCTCTTTATTACCACCCTAGGGTAGGGCTGCCATCCGTCCGGGTTTCCCCGGATTTGTCCTAGTTTAGAGAGCGTACGTCCGGGCGGGGTTTCATTTGTAGTCCGGGTTTGTTGCTATTCGAGGCCCGCTGAAAAAACTGCGTTGCTGTTGTCGTGTCCGGGGTTTGAGCCCCAAAATCCGGGGATTTACGCTTTTTGTCCTAGGTGTCAAATTTTGGAGATGGCAGCCCTACCCTAGGGTAGCGATATTTAATAATAATTACCGCGCAACGGAATCGTGGAGTGAGTCAGTCCTGCCTGGCATAACCTTAATGGCTTAATGGGTCATTCTCAAAAAACGATGTCCATAGTTAAGGGACTAATTTTAGGTGTATATTGTTTCTATTTTAGGGTTTTAATTTAGTATTTAGTTTTTAATTTAATTTGTAAGTTATTATTAGTAAATAAATTGTCATTTTGTAAAATATTGAACAAAAAGTTAATCTTGTTCTTTTGTGTAAGAACAACAAACAAAACAACAAGGAATAAGATTAACATTCTGTTCAATTAACTCTTATCTACGGACATGTTTTTTTGAAACCGACCCTAATAGTGAATTTCGCATGAAAGTCGCTCGTTCAACGGCTTTACCTAAGCCAAACCAAGGAAACTTCTATTTACAATGTAGAGATTATCTTAACTGGCCATCCAATACGTGAAACATAAATCTCAATTATATCAACAAACTAAAGTGTCTCCAACACGAGATCTCAGCGATCTCACTTTCTACGTACGATACCATCTCGCTATTGTAGTTTTTGTCTGGGAAACTGGTCCATTAACGCTTCCGACCACATTAGTACTGGAAAAACAATGCATTAGTGTTGCAAGTGTTACGCAAAGAAAGTGCTTTTAAGATTAGTTTTAAAGGTGCTGGAATTTGTGAACTTTCCTTTTTTAGCTTGTGTTTATTTTGATAATGTCAAGAATAGGTTTCTGTTGAGTAAAAACTTTTAGTCGCTAACACAAACTAAATGCAACCCTAAAATTTTGCGTAACGTAACCTTTTGTTGACGATATTAATTTTAACGATAAAATTTTTAATGATAAACGGGGTTGTTAAGAAC
Source organism: Eudemis profundana (assembly GCA_947034925.1). Lineage (NCBI taxonomy): Eukaryota > Metazoa > Arthropoda > Insecta > Lepidoptera > Tortricidae > Eudemis > Eudemis profundana. The sequence continues at coordinate 17,135,726 of OX344808.1, read as the reverse complement.
TGAAATTTAGTGAAAATAGATTTGCAGGATTTGCCTTAAATATACAAACACCGTATTTATTAGTTAAACTACAGTTAACTTTGAGATGAAAAGGGGTTATACACGGTGGGCCCGAGTAACCCGAAAAACTTTAACTAGGTATTGATTCTAACAACTATTAGGAGTAAAAAAAGTTATATGATGTATAGTCGAGAAACGGTTACTTTCCGAGGTATTCATTATTTTTTTTAAATGAAAACTCCCAAGTGTGTACCAAGCCCTTATAAATGTCACTATAGTACATTACATAACTAGGGTGATAATACAAAGAAAGGCCGAGATCGAAGAAGTTTGCGGCCCGCGAAAAGTCACTTTATGGCCAGGTGTGGCATAAAGATACTTTTACAATTTTTTTAAATCTATTAACTAAACAGCAATTAACCTTCGCAGTATTTGATGGTAAGAGACTACGAGTCCAAAAAATTTTCCTTTTGTTTCCGTTTCCCCTTTTTTTTTCTGTTTTGATATCTTTTCCTCAAGTAAGGACAAGTTTATAAGGAGGGGCTGAAATTACTGATTTATTTTGTTCCATAAGACTATTAATTTAAAATTACAAAATTCGACCTATGTTGACATTACGTTATTTACTTGTAATACCATCAAGAATACGCCGAATACGTGGTTAAATTTTTCGGGTTATTCGGGCCCACCGTGCATATTACGTTACACATTAAAGGGAGGATGTGTTTAGCCAAATGTGTATAAAAGAAGGAAAATGTTAATATCTAAAAGTTGGAAAAATCGTGTCACGGAATATATTGATGACCACAAAAGCCTTGTACCTACAGTTGGGCGATGAAAAGTCATATTGAGCATACCTCAGTCATATTGAGCTGGGAAGGCGAAATTATCTAAGCGCCAATGGAATCGATACTTACTTAGAACTTTGTTACTTTACTTATAATGTAACTGTTCAACGTTTTGCGTGGGCATTACGTAGCTACTACAAGCATAGCCATTTCAATACGGGGGAAAAGCCCAAAATATACAAAAAACTGTTATACCATCATAAGTCGTGACGTTGTGAGTCGATTTATTTAAGCTCTCCTTCTTTCATACCTAATATCTGTTGCTTTGTATAAGTACTTGGTAAAGCATAACAAACCAACGCAACACAGCTAAGCGATGTTATTAAACTTTCGCGTACACTCGTAAAGTGGTCTTATGAAAGAGTTACCCTAATGAAAAGAGTTCAGTAGGTCGCTTTTGTTCTAAACGAACCTTTAACGACGCTGACGATGATTTATTGGAAGCTGTTACGTCATTGGTAGGTACTCTGTCATCATCGGATTCATCATTCTGACAGCTGCATTGCTAACTAATGATTATGCTCCTATGAGATCAGTATAGATTGCTTACATTGATACAGAAATAAGTTTTTATTATTTCTTTGGGTAATTTTTTTTTAATTAGACATAATGTTGTGGGAAAAATATCATAAAGAAATCTGCAATTTTGAGGTAACTTATTGTGTAACCGTGATCCCGTTCCGTTGGTCTAGTTTCGTGATATAGAGATTACGGAGATCTCCAAGCCAATAACTTGGTCTGTCAAATATGACATCATGATAAAAAGCGTACCCCGAAATAAACTGAAAAAGCGATACCTAGCTTATAATGTTTGCACTTAACTTGTCTGGTTATAACCTAAAACCTAACTAATTTTAGACACGGTGGTTTAATTGAACAAAGATGGTACATGTTGTACAATTATAGTCCTTAACAAGGATTAGAGGGCAACAAGGTATCGAAAATAATCCTGAAAAGAAAGCGAAAAGCGTAAATACTATTAAGAGCGAAATTTCATAGTTGTCACAGCTTAAAATAGGCCAAGCTAACTAAGCTAAAAAATCAAAATTAGCATAATACAGCAATCAGTTAGAACCATGTTATTGTTTCGCGCATACTTCATTTTATTATTCAGACGCATATTCCTCGCATATTGTAATGAGCGAGGTTACAGCTTAAGACCCTACAGTTGGCCAACGGTAATATAATCGGCTGTATTGATGATTCAAAAATTACGAAACTTTCCACTTGGAAATTTAGGTAATTACTCAAAATTTCCTAAAAGGAATTTTCGACAATGAAAGTTTTTTTAAATATTTGTGAGGATTTTCAGTAATTTCTGAAAACTTTCCGTACTTTTATCGGAATACCGTAAATTAGGTTTAAAAATTGAGCCTAAAATTTGCGGCAACTCTAAATCTGTAAACTTTTGCATAAACATATATATTTATATAGGTACCTGTCTTTTCTGTATATTATCGTCATTACTTAAAAAATTACGTATCTGACACTGACTCCAGGTAAGGACGCAGTAAGTGTATATGACGTTCGTATGTAACTTTTGACGTTTTTCTCTACGACGTTTTTAGATACGAGGTTTTTTCAAAGTAGTGACGATAAGTTGAGTTATGAAAATTCGAAAATAGTACATTACACAACTAGGGTGGTAACTGGTAATATAAAGAAAGGCCGAGATCGCAGATGTTTGCGGGCCGAGCTGCAAGCGAGGGACGTAAATATGCGATCAAGGGCTTTCTTTATTACCTCCCGTGTTGTGTACATCATTTTCAGATAATTTTATGTCTACAATTGGCCAGAAAGCGCCACTTTTATGGCCAGGTGTGGCATAAATTACTTTTTCTCAAACATGGCATGAAATGTTGACATTTTACGTGCCTAAAAATAGGCCGCAAAGTACCTCGTTTCCGGTGCGGCTTGACACTTGGCACGTAATGGAATTTCATACTGCCATGCCGGCCTAGGCCTGCAATGTATTTTTTTTAATTTCCATTCCACATTTATTTGGGCCACAGCATCACAGCATTCAGCCATTAAAAAAACAAAAAACTATGTTTGCTGTATTTTACAGTTTTATTTATTTCAAATTGACATGAACATAACAAATAACACATTATAAACAATTTTAAATTGCAATTTTAACTGCACGAATACCCATTTAAAATATTTCATCTAAATATTCGCGGTAAAAATGTGAACTGAAACAGCTTTTGCATTGTCTATGGATAATATGTCACTAATGTCACTTTCTGACAGAAAGTTTGTGTTATTAAATATTAAGTAAGGTTATAGTAGGGTTGTGGTCTTCTTCCAAGACATCACACTCAAAATTAGAAGGCTGAAATGGCGATGGGCAGGCCACTTGATACGAGGCAAAGAAAAGTGGTCAAAAATTGTGACGAGATGGTACCCCAGAGAAGGGCAAAGAAAGAGAGGCAGACCACAAAAAAGATGGGATGATGATATAAGGAAGGTTGCGGGAACGACGTGGAACAGAGTGGCAGAGAATAGATGTGAATGGAGAAGGTTGGAGGAGGCCTATGCCGACTGGCAAACAGACCTACAGAAAATTATTAAATCTCAAATTTTAGATATTATGTAATAGTTAGGCATAACTTTGGTCTGAATAAATGGCTTTATTATAAGGTTATAGTAAGTTTATTTATTTCATTGCATATTTGAGAAAAACCTCGTAAATATCTGGCCTCGCTTCGCTCGGCCAGCTATATGTACTCGGCCGGCAACCCCTCACTTCCCGGCCTCTGCAGTAATGTACTATTTCTATGGAGGACCTGATCACCCTGCCTTACCAGGATAGAGGGAAGCAACCAGCTAGCGCATTGTGTCTATTCATCATGTTCATCATCAGCATCATTTCATCCATAGGACGTCCATTGCTGGACACAGGCCTTCTCAATAGACTTCCACATGGGCCGGATAGAAGCGACCCGCATCCAGCGAGTCCCCGTAACCCTAAACACGTCATTCAGGTTATCGTCTAGGTCTATCGTTACCTGTTATTGTACATAACATTTGTTTGATCATGGGAAAAGATGAGGGAATGTTGTCGTTATCTGTTCTCTTCGACAAAAATATCTCCGTCGACCGACTGTATGTTCTTTAGACTGTGGCCAAGTTGAGAAACCTGACGTCAATCGCATAACTGCGATAAGGGACGCTACTGAACTAATTCCGAAAGGGCGAATGTGATTTAGATTTGCAATAAAACTTGGGACCTTCTTGTATAAGTCGTCGCTCACCGAGGAATGCTGCAATAGTAGAATTCACGAGAGGCTTTGCGTATATAAAAGAGCATGTTTGGGAAATGCCTGTGGGAAATGCAGTCGAAAAACCGACTGTTAGATACAAGTTTAATCTCTGTTAGCCCGATAGTCCCCATTGATAGTTGGTAGTGTTAATTAAGCTAGTTTTGACTGACACTTTCTTTGAGATTTGAATATCAAATCAAGTAGATGGAGGCATAAAGTGTGCAACCGTTCGTTGTGGAAGTCTTTGGAGGAGACCTATGTTCAGCAGTAGACGTCTCAGGGTTGAAATGATGAACTTCAGAATCATATAGCAACCTAATAAAAATGTATGATACACTATGTACATGAATTACGACGTTGTACAGGTACAAGGTGGTCGAGTTGTGTATACAGGGTGTCCCTAAAACCAACTTTTATACGATCAGGGCTGATAGACCAGCTCATAAGAACCTAGATTAAGCAAATTTGACCTCAGTAAAAATCTCTTAGTTTTCGAGATATTGACGTTTTTGTAAAACTCGTGCTAAGTGATACCCTGACTCGGTGTTTTGAGTGTCATTGCTAAAATATCAAGTATTTTACAAATCTGTATTTTGCTATGTGTGGCCAAATAACTATGCTATTGAACGTATTTTCTATTTTTGCTAATTTATTCATGCTGTGGACACAGTACAATAACAAAAAAAAATTATTCGATTTTTTTCAAATTTCACCTCTGACTTCGAACTAGCGTGGTGAAAAAAAAATGTACCAACATAACCAGGCACTCAACGTAAAAAAATTGCGCACTTATTGTAGTTTCTAAAATGGTATAAAATTTACTAAACACTGTAATAATTTTTGAAATAATGATATTTTGTTACAAAATTAACTGTCTGCCGCCTTCATCTCATACGATCCGGTTGAACTAAGTTTGCACCTGGCGTGCTTGACATCACATACAAATCAGGTGCAAACTTCACGTAATCGTCAATATCTCGAAAACTAAGAAATTTTTATGAGGTCGATTTTACTCAGTCTCGTTTTTTATGAGCTGGTTTATCAGCCCTGTTCGCCATTTTGTAAAAGTCGCGAATTTTGATAGCCTGGATCAGTCTTTCGAATGTCATGACTTCAAATTTCAGTATTTTCTTAATCTGCTTTTTGTTAAACATTACTTAATAATTATGCTATCATACCTTTTCTGTTCGAAATTCAAATTCTGGTACGAAATTTAACCAATGGAATATTGTACTATAACCTCCTTTTGAATTAAAATGCTATTATCTTAAAAACTACGGTGTCTAGTGTGTAAAATCTTACTATTTTAAACTACATTATTTTTTTTTATTTTAGCATGGTAAATTTGTTTTAAGTATTACGCGATTCAAATCCGAGGTCATATTTTGAATCACGTAAAATCTAATTTATTTTGATAAGGTATGATAGCATAATTATTAAGTAATGTTTAAAACAAAAAGCAGATTAAGAAAATACTGAAATTTGAAGTCATGACATTCGAAAGACTGATCCAGGCTATCAAAATTCGCGACTTTTACAAAATGGCGAACAGGGCTGATAAACCAGCTCATAAGAAACGAGACTGAGTAAAATCGACCTCATAAAAATTTCTTAGTTTTCGAGATATTGACGATTACGTGAAGTTTGCACCTAATTTGTATGTGATGTCAAGCACGCCAGGTGCAAACTTAGTTCAACCGGATCGTATGAGATGAAGGCGGCAGACAGTTAATTTTGTAACAAAATATCATTATTTCAAAAATTATTACAGTGTTTAGTAAATTTTATACCATTTTAGAAACTACAATAAGTGCGCAATTTTTTTACGTTGAGTGCCTGGTTATGTTGGTACATTTTTTTTTCACCACGCTAGTTCGAAGTCAGAGGTGAAATTTGAAAAAAATCGAATAATTTTTTTTTGTTATTGTACTGTGTCCACAGCATGAATAAATTAGCAAAAATAGAAAATACGTTCAATAGCATAGTTATTTGGCCACACATAGCAAAATACAGATTTGTAAAATACTTGATATTTTAGCAATGACACTCAAAACACCGAGTCAGGGTATCACTTAGCACGAGTTTTACAAAAACGTCAATATCTCGAAAACTAAGAGATTTTTACTGAGGTCAAATTTGCTTAATCTAGGTTCTTATGAGCTGGTCTATCAGCCCTGATCGTATAAAAGTTGGTTTTAGGGACACCCTGTATAATCTTATCAAGAATCTTTATAGTTTCACACACGTGCCAGGAATTGTTTCATTCCATTTCATAAATTTCAAACCATTTTCTAAAGCATAGGACCATATTTTCTCATGCGTAAATTTACCAATGAAATAGTACTGACGTGTTGCGACGTCCATACTCATGAAAGATTAACGAGGCGATTGTTATCCGTTTATTTAAATCAAAGAGAATGTTTTTTTTTTTACATATGTTACGCGATATTTTCGCGCTGATACTGATTTTAAAAACAAAGGCAAATGGCAAGTCTTTTCTATTACACTGGTGTTAAATGCTAATCGAAATCACTTGTTGTGCTATAGTCCCTAATATATGAGATCGATATATTATGTAATCTTAGGGACTCTTATAACACGAAAATATCTAGACAAAAAACTCACCACGAGGGGATTTTTAGATTATAGACAAACAAATAATTATTATACAATATTTACTTTAAAAAAAAACCCTCGTTGCGCTTGACCATATATGACTTAAATTTGCTACAATGAACTTTATAAGAATAATGTAGTCGGGTGATTTTGTATTTCGCCTGGGGTCATATGGAATACCGGGTACTCTCCAAATAGACAAAGTCCGTCTGGTAACCCTAACAGGCATGTGTTGTAGCAGCATCCATAAAGCATCTCCTCGTGCAGCGATGCGAGGCAAGCACAACGGGTACAGTTAGCTGAGACAAAGAGGAAATCGACCCGGTTTTCATACGGACGCACGCCCGTTATACGTGGGAACGTGATCTATGATTACTCTGTAATGACTGAGTAGGGACGATAGGGCATTGGCAGGTTACTTGCGTATTTTTTCTGATGATTCGTTTCTTGAGGGCTATAGTGATTGTCTGTCTATTTTTCTATATCAGGTGTTGGCTGTACTAGGAGCAAATAATTAAAATATAGATTGTACTCCTCAACTGAACAACATTTGTTCAGCGGCATTTAAAAATAACTTAGGTACGTTTTAATTTTTAGTACACTTTAAAGTTCATTTGAAACCGCAATGTATTGCGATGTTTTTAGGGTTCCGTACCAAAATGGTAAAAAAGGAACCCTTATGGTGCCACTCTGTCTGTCTGTCTGTCTGTCTGTCTGTCTGTCTGTCCGTCTGTCACAGCCAGATATCTCAGGAACTACTGCTGCTATCGGTTTGAAATTTGGAATAGTGTTAAAAGTAGCTAACCCGAGCTTATTGGACATAAAAAAAATCTTGTACCTTTTTTACTTTTTTTTTAAAGAGCTCCGTAATGGGATTTTGAAAATTGAAAGTAGGGCTAATATATCGAGTGGGGTATCAAATGAAAGAGCTTAATTTGTAAAATAAAATACCGTTTTTATTTTTTTTCTTAAATAAATAGTTTTTGATTTATGGCGAAATAAGTTTAAAAAAATACCATTCCCCCCCTATTATCTCCGAAGTTACTGATCAGAAAAATGTGTCATAATTACCAATTATTAATGTCGTCCTAAATATTACAGGAAAAATATAACGGTTTTCCTCACTTGCACCGTTTTTGAGAAATTTGCAAAAATCATAACACATACTTATTTGCTCCTTCTAAACTAATCGCCATACAGTTTTTCTTGAACTATTCATGTATCTACTTATTAGGATTATTATTATTATTAGGAAGACCGTTATATTTTCTCTTCCTAACTTGAATACTTTTTTAAAAATTTACAAAAATCTTAACATATTTCTTCTACCCGTAGGTAGTAGGGATACCAGAGCCATCTAGCGGAGAGTAGCAAAACTAAGCGATGGTTTATATCAGATTACATAAAAAATGTCTATTAAATACAATGATCACTCATCAGGAATCGGGAAAAAAACATAAAGTAACAATAATTATTAAAAACTCTATAATAGGAGTATGTTAGGAAATTTGACACTAGTAAATACCATAAAAATGAAATACCACTAGCGCCATCTAGGGACACAAATCTAAAATAAAGTGTGCTTCAAAACATGATTCCTTCATGAAAAATGATACATGAGAACTAACTTAGTTGACAAACAATTATTTCAATCAGCCAATAACAAAAAGTAACGTTTAAATTTAAATTACAAGTAAAATTTACGTGCTATTTAGTATCAATAGATGTCGCTGTAGCATACGCTGCAACGCGCTGTTAAGATTTTTCCTGGTTTAATAGGGCTAAAGTGCGTTTAAGGCAAGGTTGCTGTTAGTCGTAAGGTTGGTCTACTTACGAATTTATACGGAACCCTCGGTGCGCGAGTCCGACTCGCACTTGACCGGTTTTTTTTATGTTTGTAGCGTGACAAGCGACGTCGATTGGACTGATGTTAACATACATTGAAAATACTATTTAATTTTTATGAAAATCTAAAGTTTACATAATTTTTAAAAGTTGTTGAACGAAAGTTTTATTGTTTTATGAGTAGAATCTGCGTTTTAATTATTTAACACCCGGTATACACGCCCACGTACATTTGACAATCTACTTTCAAGTTACTAAATCCAAAATTGATCGCAAAATGCGAAGTGATGGACTGGATAGCAATTGTAATTTTTGTATCGATTTCTTTATGCTATTGTTTACAAATCCTATGTCATATTTTGCATATTATTTTTATTGAGTAATCTCCTTTCCGTCGGTCTCTCATTACTGAGGATCGAGATCAACCTGTAATGCCCTTCCACAAGACGTGGTCGAGAAGCCATACGCTGCCATACAAGCCATGCAGGACCTAAGCTACAAGTAAGACTACTTAACTTGAAACGTATGGGCCGCTCTGTGGCACATTTCAAGCATTCTTCGTGGCCCCAGTCTACTTATTGGTTTTATTTATTGACAAAAGTGGCCACAGCAGGCTATCCCATCTATGCAATCTCACATGCTATGCTGCCATCGCATGATTGCCTAACGGTGATCGACCCAGTATCGCAGCATCGGCCGCTGCATCGCTCACGATGCTAACCACTCTAACAAGCATCGGCTTCCTTTGCATCGCGTAATTGTTTAATTACCACTCCATCGTCTATGTATTTCTGGTAATCACGGACGCGATCTATGTTTATGCTTTTAATTTTGCCTGTTTCCTGGTTTGTTTATCTACAATATGAAAAAGGTTTTAATTGCGGTTTGTTAACTGGGATGTGAAACGAAATAGCGTATTAACAATATTAATTATTAAATGTAAACATCAACGCTATTCATTAGTTTACATATTATAACGAATATGATAAAAAAATGACCAATCCAACCTATAAAAAGCTTCGTACCAGAAAAAGGTTGGTTTGAAAACGTAAATCCATGTTGACATTAATGTTTATGCGGTTTATGCTACACCTGGCCATAAAGTGGCCTTTATCGCACGCTACGCGTACGGAAAAAACCGCTTTCTGGCCAAGTGTAGACATAAAGTTATGTATACAACATGGGAGGTAATAAGGAAAGCCCTGGATCGCATATTTACGTCCCTCGCTTACAGCTCGGGCCGCAAATATTTGCGATATCGGCCTTTCTTTGTTTTACCACCCTAGTTGTGTTTCCTCAGAACTTCGGTTATGAACCGATTTGAGAAAGTCTTTTTATAATCTTTTGTTAATTGAAGGGAATTCCTTCCAGATAGGTAATTTCCAAATTCAGTTCTGATGATGACATCGACTGAACTGTGGGGGATGTCGGTTTTTCCTAGAAAAGTTATTTTACAAATAAAATTATAAACACCCTGATTCTCTCTTTACGTTATTTATATAGCTTGTCCTAAATCTATAATTAGCATCGCCCAAAAAGGCTGCACGAAATTGCGGCAGCAGTGTTGTAACTCCGGCGTTTTATTAAATTAGCTCGTTATCAGCTGATGTTGCGTATCAGGACGAGTGGAGGCGTACTGTTTAATGAGCGAGATAAGCCGGCAATGCCAACACACCGCCGTTTACGAGGTTGCACAAGCGCTCGACGTGACGAATCTTGCAAGTTGATGACACTAAAGCCTTTTGGTTGACGAATGGCATTGCTTACCGTGTTAGTAACGGAACCAACTAAATCTTTTTCAGCCCGTGGCGCACTTACAAGTTTAGTACTTCGTCACGGCGTCCTACCCTAGTTCGCTCAAAATAGGTCATGTTGCTTTATAGGTACCCGCGAATATTATGGTTTTAGATAATGATAGAGGATCGACTCACGGCGCGGCGCCTCTCTTTACTTTCCGCGGCGCACCAGGGCGCGATCCGTGGCTACGATATACGAGTAGTGGCTTAGTCAGCGACCAGAAAGAGCACGCGTTATGCGATAGAGTGAGACGGTCGAATCCGGTGCGTTCCGTCCAGTGGTCGGACCCGAACATCAGTTTTGTTAGAAAAAGAGACTTCTGTATCACTGATTCTGTGCCAATGGTGAGATCTTTTAATATGAAGTATGGCCTGCGTTCAGCACTGGGATACCTATACGTACTTGGCCAATCTTTGCGATGTGTGAACATTACCCAACTATTAAACATATCACAACCTTATTTCCATAAGCTAATGACTTCCAATCTCTCGATTTACTGATACGTATAAAATTATAAAAATTACAGGCTTTCGTGAAACATCAGACAAGCCTCAATTTACGTAGTAGAGCGTAGCCGATGCTAATCTATACTTATACATTCGCTTAAAGGTCTTCTAGAAGGCTACAGGATATATTACAATTATGAAGTAATAATTAGTAAGTAATATTGGTTTCACGCCTCGTTATGATGTTAATTAGTTGTTTAAATAAATGTTATACTTGTGCTGTTACCTAATGTTTTTTTAAACTGCAAGGTTAGTAGTGCCCATTGAATCATTTGATCTGAATTTATGTTTCTGAAATTCATACACTATTTCAAAAATTAGATTATTGCTTATGGCGCAGCAATCACTTATCATTTGCTATTAATGTGATTTTGCCGTGATTTTTAAACATAAATTAGGGCGCGGCCCCATGTCGACGGCACGGCGCCGTCCGCCGTGGAACGGCACGGCGCCGTCACCGTGCGACGGTACGGCGTCGTGCCGTCGGACGGCGCCGTGGACGGCGCCGTGAACGGTGCCGTGGACGGTGTGACGGCGCCGTGAACGGTGCCGTGAACGGTGTGACGGCGCCGTCCACGGTGCCGTGAACGGCACACCGCACCGGTGGACGGCGCACGGCTCGGTAGTTTTGTTTTAGGCGAATCTCACACTGCGGCGAATCTAGAATCATCAATTTGTATAGAAAAATCGCGGGGTATGGCACACTGAGAATGAGTGAGGTCGCGGCGACTTTTTAACCGGCTTTCAAAAGAAGGACGTTTTTTTTGTGTGTTTGTTCACCGTTTACCTACTCGAAGACGGCTGAACCAATTATAAATTCTTTTTTTGTTTGCAAAAATGATGTTTGAATATTGTAGAGGTGGTCCCATTGCAACCAAATCAGGACTTGATGATGGGATGTTGGAGGAATTGAGGGAACTCTTCAAATATTATAGGCACACATATAGCGATTTTGGTATTGGTTATAGTTTCTCGTGCATTTCTTATTACAAATGAATTTCTAGTGTTAACCGACTTCAAAACAAAGAGAACATTCTATGTAGGCTTGCTTACTTGAAGATGGCTAAGCCGATATGGAAAATTCTTTTTTTATTTGAAAGGGTACACCTCTGAGGTAGTCCCCTTGCAAACAAATCAGGATCTGATGATGGAATCTTGGAAAATCGAGAAAAATATAGCGATTTGGGTATTTTTCATAGTGAATTGTACATTTCTTATCGAATCTCTTCATTTGAAGTCCGTTATTAACAGACTTCCACAAAAGAAGGACGGTTTTCATTTTTTACCCTATTACTCGAAGACAGCTGGACCAATTTGAAAAAAATATTTTTTTGTTTAAAACGGATTTGTCCTCCAGAGTGGTCTAATCAAACCGAGATCTGATAAAACCGACTTCAAAAAGGGAAGAAATAAAAGTTTTATTAACACTATTTTTTTGAAGTCGGTGTTAGCCTTAATATTTGGAAGTACCTACGCTACGAGACGCTCAAATACTATATTACATACATAGACCAGTTAAGTAAGCAGTGGCTCGGCTTCGCCTCGGCCGACAATTACATGTGATCGGAGGCTTTCTTTATTTACTGGCCAAGGTTTATATACAATTTTTCTGTTCGACGGAGTCGGAAAGCGGCCGGAAGACAGAAAAAATTGCTGGCATAAATCTTTCCTTTTATTTGAAGACGGTTTAATTTTTATAATAACTTTAATTAAAGAAAAAAAAATATTACTCGTCGGTTTTTTAGCCAAATCCCATTCTCAAAATCATTTTTTACCCTAAAAATTATGAAAGGATACGATTTCAATCAAAAAATTATACACAAAAATAACTCCCTATTTCTATGGAGAGTCGATTTTCGATCCACAGTGTAGCGGGAAGAGTGCAGTGTGCGGTGCGCCGCACACGGTACCGTGTGCCGTACACGACACCGTCCACGACGCCGTCACACCGTTCACGGCACCGTTCACGGCGCCGTCACACCGTCCACGGCACCGTTCACGGCGCCGTTGACGGCGCCGTCCGACGGCACGACGCCGTACCGTCGCACGGTGACGGCGTCGTGCCGTTCCACGGTGGACGGCGCCGTGCCGTCGACATGGGGCCGCGCCCTTAAAGAAACTACATAAATTCTCTCAAAATAACATAATTTCCAGCTAACATAATTTCTAGATAACATAAATGGTTAACAGGTAATTAATTACGCACAACATACTCGTACATCTTATTTAATTACTCGGCGACTGAGCTCATACGTTTATCCAGCAACAAAATCATAATCATCATAATCACATTGTTCTAACTTTCCTCCATAACAGATTACGAGAAAAATGGCGTCAATACATCAGTTAAGAATACATTAAACCGATTAGAAACCGTGACGGCGCCGGCGCTTTTGACCACTATGCTTATATATGCATGTTACTTTCCTGTAGTTGACTATGGAAATTTCTATTTCGTAGGAAAAGTCGCTTCGTTCCTCTATGTGCCTCAACTACGAGTAGACGAGTTATCTATCTTTCAGCGGCCTTCGTATGTCGTGCGAGACTTCATTACCCGTTTGTTTCAAGCTGTACTTGAATGCAATATTTGTCGTATGACAGAGTCGCGAGACTTTAGAGCTACAAGTTATCTAAATCCACAATCACAATTTTTCATAACGAAACGAGTAACCTTCAGGGATGTGATATTTTGTCACGTTTGGTTGGATCATACTTAAAGGGCATTTCTCCAGAAATATGTCTGCGGTCACAGGTGACAGATGAATGAGTCGCAGACATATTTCTGGAGAAATGCCCTAAATAACATGTGGTTTGATGAGTGATGGGGCCTTGACTAATTTACCTGAAGGCGGTTTTCAACTACGTCGATGCTTTCATGGCGAATAAAGGTCTATATTTTTATTGGGTGATACAATGAAATCTTGAAAAGAAGGTGTTCTCACCGGTAATATTATTTAATACTAGAGGCTATTGCTTCGTCTAAGAACTGTCCAAGAAATGGCATTGTTATGTTAACTTGTCCAAGCAATCGTACTTCGCGTTAACATCTTTATTTCTTTTTGGTTCCAAGTTCTAAAGTTGTAGATGTAATATTACATAGAAGAAACTGTTTTTTATTATTTTTCAATATTCCACCCTGCTCTAGTTACATAATACTTAAAACAAATGCCGCCCTGAAGTAATGTATAACCGAAAAGAAGATCTAACTTAGACATAGGTAAATAAAGATTTATGTTTTCCAAATGGGATGCCTTTCGTTCGCCTTTATTTTTTGATCCTATTTTAGTTTCGCATAATTGCTTTGGCATAATAGTACTATCGCATTATAATACTTTGGTCTACTACTTTATTTGTTATAGCAATGTTTGTTACACTTATGCCAGTTGCAGTTTGTTACAGTTATGCCATACGAATTTATAAGTATGTACTTTTATATTTATGCCGTCTGATTTTAGTCTTTGTGATAATTATGCCTTCAATGTTCATGCCTTTAAATTTTATGCCTAGTGATTTATGCTTAATGATAATTAGGGTTTTTAATATTTCGACTAAAGGGAATTATGCTTAACTATATTATTACATTTGATATTATGCCATCCAACAGTGAACCTTTTTAAATATCTAATTTTTTTTTCACAAAACTAATAAGGTGTTCCTTCAAGATTTCCAGGAATTCTTTACGATACAATACAGCGTTTGCTAAAGCTTCTTTAAGATACAATCAATTAAGATACAATATGAGGTCTTTAAACTGATGTTTTCCACAGTTTACTCTATAAATAGCGACAGTGGTACATTCCGCTGGTAATCTGATCCTTAGCTACAGTCGTAGTTCGGTCTACCACAGAATGGCGTCACGTCATTATATACAGTAGTTACACCAATTTAGAACACGATGTGGATTGGACACGAATTTTTGAATTTGCCCTATTTATGCTGCTTTATGATTATGAATTTCAATCGAAGAATCACTCTAATATTATAAATGTGAAAGTTTGTGAAGATGTTTAGATGTTAGTTACTAAATAAGGGGTAACAACTGGATGGATTGAGCTGAAATTTTTCATGCAAGTAGACCAAGTTCTGGATTGAAACATAGGATACCTACCTTACCTTGTAATTATTATTACCAATAAAAATTATGATTATGATTATACCCCGTAAAGAGTTCCGTTGGGACAGTAACAACAACAACGCGGGCGAAGCCGCGGGTAAATGCTACTTAGTTGTACACCTACATAAATAATTCAGGGTGTAATTTTTTTGTTCTTGTTGATCAGTGAATCTTGCCGGTACAATCTGTATTGTGAGAGTATCTTTCTTTGTAGCAACAACAGCTGCCTTCGTTTTTATATAAACTTTATCATGCAGAAGGTGAGCTTAATACCGTATGGCAGCAGGGCAGACAACTTGCATGCCTTGTGTATGTATTCGCGTATTTCGTTCTTTTCTCGATTTCTTCTGGTACGTCTAATAGGTTTAATAACAAAAGGGCGATTTTCAATTTAATTGCTACAACCGAACAAGTCTCAAAGATTCTTCAACTAAGAATGTCTTCAACGACCAGCCTTTCCTACTTTTTTACTTTTTGACCCAAACACGAACAGTACGATCAAAGTAGGTTGGTAGGTATGACCTGGAATTCCTTGATGTTCAACGTTTATTTTTGCTGGTGGAAATAATGTGTCTGTACTTTGTGGTCATTACCCTAACCTTGTCGACATCTCATTTAACTCGCAAATCTTGGATATTGTGTAACCTATGTTTTTATTCAACTTCAGTCTACATGTTAAGAGTTGACCTTGGAATTATTTAAATTTTATTCCAGTGTACTGTGGTTTAATGTTGTATAATCACATGTACATACATATTCAGTACTTCCACTTGTTTTTCTTTTTATCCGCTTAAACAATACGGCGATACTTAATAGTAAAAATAGAACGTTTTGAGTTAAAGGGCCTAAGTAGGTAATTCTTGATGTCAGCGACATGGATTTCGTCTGCGCGGCTTAAAAAATATTTGATTCCACCATCTCCGTTTCACGAAAGTTTGTCCAAGTACGGATAGGGTAGGTAAGGTACTGACATAGTATAAAGACAGACAAGTAGTCAAACTTCGGCTATATTTAGCAGCGCACGATTTGTATACAAGGTCAAGGCGCAGGCTGTGCGATCCGTACCGGGGCATTCAGGGTGGAATCACATCTATCAGCATCGAATCGCATTTTATATACGAAAAATTGTGTTTTTGTATGAAGATGCGTCCGCACCGCATACCGAGACTCGGATAACGGTTGCTTACCCGTGACATGTCACCCAAGCTGTTCATAAGAATCCTGATGCTTGCGAATCAGAACGGTTGTTACGCGCGAGAACGGTTGCCTACGCGTGAGACGGGTTGCTTATGAATGAGAACAGGTGCTTACTGAAATTAAAGGGGGAGAGCGCGGGCAAATCCCACCGCGGCGTAGAACATAGGTAATATGTTCTACGCCGCGGTTGGAGTTACCTACCAAGTAGCTTGCAATACCCTTTAGCACTTCAGAGCATGCGATGGCATCTTTTAGCAGCTGAGAGCATACGAGTACGATGGCATCCTTTTGCAGCTGGAGTTTCAATACTGGTAGGTGTGTTTCCACCCTTACGCATTCGTAAAACTTTGCTTGTAGTGCGTTCGTTCATGGGGCATTTCTCCAGAAATATGTCTGCGACTCATTCATCTGTTTCCATACATTTAGTATGAAAAAGGGTCAGATGAATGAGGTGGATGGTGACATATTTCTGGAGAAATGCCCCATGGGGCGCACACATACAAGCTGCGCCTTTTGTACCTTTTGTAAGAAGAAAAATTTCTGCTAAGTAAATAAGTATTATATTGCGGTACGATTCGTAATCAGCCCTTTGCGGCTACCGTGTATTAATTATAACATTCTATGTCCTATTTGAATGCCAATAAATAATAGGGATTCGCTGTCGGTCTACAGTAAGTCAAGAAAGTGATCTACCATCTTTCAACTTTATTGAGGGTTATTAGAGTTCAAAAGTGGTAGTCAACTTTCTTGGCTTACTCACGACTCACTCTTATCCTATCTAAGGAATACATTTGTGACGTTCCGCGGCAAAAGATACCTTTTGGATATTGTCGCTTGCGTCCCTCTATCTTGATGTCATATAGTAACGCAGGCGGATACGACGAAAGTGACAATATCCATGAGGTACCTTTACCCGCGGATCGTCACATTTTGTCAAACATTTTATTCAAGTGATTTGAGGATCCATTATATTTTGTGTCTGTTTGAGGGACATGCACGTGTTCACATATGCAAACACTTCTGTTCCCAATCTGTCTGCGTTATCAGTCCTTATCGGGACATCTAGGCTAGGCGGTTGGAAAGTTGGTTTTCACGGCGTGACGTTACAATAGAGTAACACGTGTGGAAAGGATCTCAACGCTATTGTAGACATACTTTCTCTTATAGGCGTGCGTTTTTCCCGTGATTTAGCATAGTAATTAAATTTTGCTTATCCTTCGGAAACAGTTCTACCCTATTTTTTCTCTGTGGCGTCCGAAACCCTTGTTTTAGTTGAATAATACGAGACTCACAGCGTTCTCTGGTAGTCTGTTCTGGAAGGCCCCGATATGAAAGGAGTTTGCTGTTTGCCCTTCAGGTATAGATTTTAAGCCCTCCCAACAATTCCTGCAAAGAATCCTTGGGATCGATAACCTTTTATAAATTTGCGAATACTTATTTTTATGACTTGGACATTATTAGATAAGGACGTGTCAAGACTTAGACGTTAATAAAAACTGGACATCTAACGACTTAGACATTCCACGATTAGGTCGTTTCAGGACCTAAACGTGGCACGACTTGGACGTTTTAAGATATGGATCCAATTTCGACACTGGCAATATTTCATGACTTTGACTTTACGCTCCGGAGGGGTTTCATGCTATCCCCAATTTGCTATTCAAGGACAGAGGCAAGTCTACGGGAACCTTGTCCGATGGTTATGGGAATCGTCACACGTTGTTAGAATAATTAAGATATAACAATTAAAGGGCCGACGATGACGACAGATGCCATTTGGTCGGCCTCATTGCGCTGTTATGATATTAATCGTGCCATAACATAATACGAGCAATTTTCGCAAGCTCGTATCTCCCGTCTTTTGCTTGCACTTTAAACTTTATGTCTCAGGAATAAAGTCGAGATTTTTAGAAAGAGGTGTCAAGACAGGAGGTTGATTAGATAACTAGATAATCTGCGCTGTTAATGCCCCTATAACACACGCTACGCACATACTAAGTGGCTGTTAGGATAGCGTGTGTTCAGAGAAAAATGGGAGTAACTGCATTCAAAGTCCATACAGTGTAATACGTTTTTATTTTTGCGGTATTTAGAGGCCGGTCGCATTGCTTGCTCCCATTCTGTGACCGCAGAATTATGCTCAATGATTTGTTGAGGTTATGTAACTTTGTAATTACTAAATTAAAAAGGGTATCATTTAATCGATCAGCAAAATATTCATATTTTGGTCAGCAGAAATATGTATTTGGTCAGCCAAAATAGCTAGTTGGTAAGCAACTTATGGTAAGCAAACATTTATAAATCAGGCTGCAATTAATGATATACTGATCTGCTCTAAATTATTTTGGTCAGCAAATTAAATATTTGAGCTGCATTAAGCGATCTACGGTTAATCAAATTTTGGTAAGCAATCAGTAGGTAAGCAAAATATTTCATTTTGTTCATCAAAAAAAAGGGGGCAATAAAACCTAACTGGGCGCAACTATTCTGCCGCCAATCGTGTGCGCATTTTGTCATTCGGTAATTGTCAGCTGTCAAGTAGCAGGTGTCACTGTGATATATACAGGGTGTCACTGTGATATATACAGGGTGTCACTGTGTTATATACAGGGTGTCACTGTGATATATACAGGGTGTAACTGTGATAGATACAGGATGTAACTGTGATATATACAGGGTGTCACTGTGATAGATACAGAGTGATACTGTGATATATACAGGGTGTCACTGTGATAGATACAAGATGTCACTGTGATATATACAGGGTGTCACTGTGATATATACATAGTGTCACTGTGTTATATACAGGGTGTCACTGTGTTATATACAGGGTGTCACTGTAATGTATACAGGGTGTCACTGTGATGGGCTCATATAAAATTGGTATTTCGATTTTTAATACATCTCATAATGTTTACAAGTTATATTATTTATTCACAACGTGTATCGTATCGTTTTTAGGGTCAGCAAAAAAAATAACCCTAACCTACCTATTTTTGAGAGCCGTTTCGTTTTTAGGGTCATAAAAAAAAATAACCCTAACCTACCTATTTTTGGGAGCCGTTTCGTTTTTAAGGTCATCAAAAAAAAATAACCCTAACCTACCTATTTTGGGAGCCGTTTCGTTTTTAGGGTCATCAAAAAAAATAACCCTAACCTACCTATTTTTGGGAGCCGTTTCGTTTTAGGGTCATCAAAAAAAAAATTACCCTAACCTACCTACTTTTGGGAGCTGTTTCGTTTTTAGAGTGACACCCTGTATACATTACAGTGACACCCTGTATATAACACAGTGACACCCTGTATATATCACAGTGACATCCTGTATCTATCACAGTGACACCCTGTATATAACACAGTGACACCCTGTATATATCACAGTGACACCCTGTATCTATCACAGTGACACCCTGTATACATTACAGTGACACCCTGTATATAACACAGTGACACCCTGTATATATCACAGTGACATCCTGTATCTATCACAGTGACACCCTGTATATAACACAGTGACACCCAGTATATATCACAGTGACACCCTGTATATCTCAATTAAACTCTCTGCTGACCAATTGTAAAATCTTGCTACCCAAGTAATTATTTTGCAGCTCGACTGTTTATTAGGCAGCCAAATGATTAAAAAAGCAGATTGATATTGGTTAAAATGTTAACCGTTTTTAAACTGTTTGCTGAACAAGAGTTGCCGCCCGATTTTATTTATTGCCAGCCAAATCTTTGTATGCTGCCCAAATGATTTAACTGCTTATTTTTTTTTGCGGATCAATTTTAATAACGGCTGACCAAAAATTTACTTTCCAATTAAAAATCCATACGAATCCAGACACAAATGTGATTTGTAAATTAATCATTGTGCTATGTCACTGATGATTTGTAAAGCCGGAAGGTGGCCAGGCCATGGAATCATCTAAATTAACATAAGATAAACCTACGGTGTTCGGGCTCGTTTGATTGGGCTTGACTTTCAGTTTGCGATTATACAAAACAAACTTATTTCTGTATCTTATGCATAAACATAATACCATAAACGCATTATTAGTTTTCATAGATATGATGAGATTGAGATGTGATGAGATGAAATTTCGCTATAAGATAACATTGAAAGACAAAAGAGAGTCAAATTGTCCACTCAGTGGTATAACGATTTTGATCCGCTCTGGATCATAAAAGCCATTTTGGATATAAAATCCGCAAATTGCGTCACTGTCTGTGGAACCCTGATTCCGGCAGCAGGGCTGGCATAGGCAGGTCTTATAACAGCCGAAATACAGGCCTTCAGAACCCGAGCAATCTATAAGGATTAGCCTGAAGGAGGGAGGCGAACGGCAAAAGAGCTGCCTTGCCTAATGTGAAATGTGGATGTGTATCTATCCTAATGTGAGCCATATGTTGGTGGCAAACAAATATATTGCTTTGCTAATCCGCGATATGATAACATGTTAGTCAAATAATGCTAGCCCATAATAATTACTTGCGTATGCAAAATAAAAAAAAAAACATGCAAATAAATACCCACCACGAAAAGTACAAAACTCGACACGTGTTTCGCCTCTCTACGCGGCATCCTCAGGAGAAGCTGGAGATGTTGACCGTCCTTTTTTTTTTTTTAGCAACTGTCAAACTCGCAACCCATCCTGGGCGTAGCGATTGTCGGACCGGGTGGTTGGCCGTGGCGTTCCCTGGGGTCGAACCAGGTCGCTAGCCAGACCACCCTGAGTTGGTCGGGCTGGGTGGGACCGGGAGTGCCTGGGGTCGAACCAGGTCACTTAGTCCCGGTCCACCTCGATATGATCGGGCTAGGTGGGGGCTGAACGCCTGGAGTCGAACTGAGGTCGCCGACATATTGGTCAGCCATATTAATAGGCAAGCTAATCAATTATTTATGTGATGGTGTTAGAAACATCCCTTAGTAATCTCTGGTGAGGTCACTCGTGGTGCGATTTCGTGCATTGTCGAAGAACTGTGTCTAGGTGATAATCATACTCCCACTACCAAACTCGACCTGTGACGCTCTCCTAAAATACCATGTGAGACACGTTACAAATCACGTGCCCATTAACATCAACCGAAAACAATATTAACAAAATAGCAAAATAATAATGTAATTATTACTATAATATTGACATAATAATTTTCCATTTTTCTTCAGACACGATATATCTCACATGTTTAACAAACAAATTACAACTTCGAGAGAGAAAAATAAACTCATAAGCAATATGGTTGCCCTATTGTAATGATATTTTAAGAAAGACAAATTGTTACAGTAACTCATGAGGCAGTTACGTACTAAATTGGTAACTAAATGCGACACGATTTCCTGGACAATTAGACTACTATTAATCTTTCGTAACTATTTTAAGTCTAGTCTACTTTTAGCACGCGATGTTTGAAATTCTAGAGTATGCAGCTCCTAATACGATGAAGGTCTTTTATTAATCCAGTATAATTAATTTGTTACGCTTTGTGAGCGTCCACAACCCTGATGTTAACTCTATCTATCTCTTTGAAATATTTAGAATAGGTTCTCAGTATATATATATTTTTTTATAAAAAAAAAATTAGAATTACTACGGATTCCTGAAAACCTAGGTTTTAGGGCATCGTAATCTAAAAAGAAACGTTATAGTTTTTTTAACGCGAGTTGCGACAACCCTATTTTTTCGTGTCGTCTAGAAATTTCTTCACTAACAGACCAAAGTCTTTAAATCTTTTGTTGTGCATTATACATGTTAAAAAATTGAAATATTATTCCAAAAACACTGAACACTTTCTGAGCAGTTCCTTCTTCTGTGACGCCAATTCCCATCGTTGTGTAAAAACTAGGTAATGAATTTCCATGGTAACTATCAAAACGAAACTACCTAGATAGTGTACCTACATATTTATGCAAACGCAAGATAATATTTTTCATTATCCCTTTAAGATAGGAATTCGTCAAAGAACCTTCAACTGATAGTTCAACGCGTACTTGACCGATTTGTAACGGAAGCGTTGACGTTATAAATAACAATGTCAGTAATCGAGACCGTTTGTCCTGGAATTGTCTAAATTAAGCCGTTTTAGCCGAGAACGGCACTCGTGCGCAAGGCTGCGAGTGACGTCATCACGCTGCGGTTGGTTCCTCTTGCGGCTTTATTTAATTAATCATTTTTTTTTAGTGTCAAAGGACTGATAACTTATTAATTGAATTTCCGCTTACAAGCGTTGTTACATAACCATTACTTAATTTGCCTTGTTACTTAGTATATGGAAGCTAAACATCGCAATTAGATTGTGCATTTTTATGTACATTCGGTGGTCGGATTGAAACTAAGTTGGTATTAAGTGCAGAAATAAAGTAAGTCAGCAGGAAATATCGTACTAAAAAAACATGAAATTATTGATATAGTTGCAAGACTGACACATAGTTATTAGTTACTGGCTTGCTTTTTATATCAATGGCATATTTCATATAGTCGGTAAAGTATCAATACAAATGATTATTGAATTATTACAAATGAAAGTACCAGTTACCCAAAAACAGTAAACTCCCTACAATATTTCTATTAAATAAATGATTAAATAAGTACTAATAAATCCCCACAAAATGATTACTCATTCCTTAATTCCTATAACATTTCTTAATTCCTAAAACATTGCAATATGATTTAAAACTCAGTCTTAGTTATGAACTCATGACACTTTCTAATCACTTAATCCGACACGTTTTTTTTTCATCATCACAGTTCGGAATAATAACGTTATTTGTGCTTGTGGATTTTATAGGCACATAGCACATTATAAAATAAAACAGTATTAAAGCACCATTGGTAATACAAAACCGCTATGCATCAACACCATCAGTGGTCGTCATCGCATCCTGACACATTTATTTCACGGAAAACTCATCTACCGCATACTACGTAATTTGGTTGGTAATGATTTGTCAGGAAGGTAATTATTTAATTATATTTAATAAAATTTCCTAAAAAATGAAAGGACCAATAGGAGTTGCTTAATAAAAAGCTGCTCCTAACAGTGGAGGTTATCAGCTAGTGAGATGGCGGGTTGTATAAAGATTACAAAATTGTATTTATATAACAAGTCTTTTTTAATATGTTCTTTGTCAATTGAATAAGAAAAAAAGATATTACATTAGAAGGGAAGCTTGAAAAGAGAAGAGAGAATATTTAAAAAAATATATGTTTAAAGCGGTTGTGTATGGAGTATACCTTGCTTATTGGTGTATGAAAGAAATACAATGCCCTGCATGCATGACGTTTGCCTTTGGGATTCTAGTTATCCTATAAACAGGGAATTCCTAGCCACCATGATTGCTAGAAGAATTTGAACGTCATTGGTATTGTGTACAGTCCGACCTTATTTTGAATATTTAACGCTAATGCCACGCACTATCTATTTCTATCTAGCCCTCTTAAAACTCTTTAAATTCTCAAAAAACACTTCAAAACTGAATTATATAGACATTTAAAAATTAAAAAAGGTTCTTATACCTACCCAGCAGCGATCATACAATCTTGACTATATGTATGGCAATTCTTTTGAGAGCCGGAACAAAAAATCTAATCTAGATCGAATATCGAAAATAATCAGAAATTGCTTCACAAACGAAATAAGTTTCTGTATTTTTTTTTATCTTGATTCAAGTTTTTTATTGTCTTTTTTATATAATTGCAAATTTCACGTCAAACCCAATTCAATTTAATGAGCCCAAACCATCCAACGCACATACATACGAACACGGCTGTTACATGAAATCTCGTAAATAATGATTACAGTCACTTTCTGTTCAATAACTACAGCGTATTTGCAGACAGCTATACTCAAAAAATATTCCAATTCGTTTGTTTTTAAAGTAATTGCGAGTTTAAAATCTAACTGCAAACATTCCACCAAAAGATATTCCGCATCATGTTTTTGCAACTACTTACTTGTTTCCAGCGAAGTAATAAAGACGTTTCAGTTTGACGTGCGCTAAAAAACCGTATAAAGCGTGACTAGTAGAAATGTAAAGCACGTACACATGTGCATCGGTTATGAGATACGTGCGTGTCATGAGAAGTCGCGTCGTGGCTCTGTGACGCTACGGTTAGTTCTCAAACTTTTGGGATAGGTAATATAGGTAATCACCACAGAAATATATCGAGGTAAGAGGAAAAAAATGTCGTCAACTTCAGTTTCCGTCAATATTATTATCAGATATGAAAATCTGATAATAATGGTATCATTAATTCACCAAATGAAATGGAAAAAATATAATATTGTCTTCGGTTTCTGCGATTATGACTCATAGTAATAAAACTACTTAAACGGATTAAATCGCGTATATTACTACATTTTAAGTCCCGACGTTTCGTATCCCTTTTCAGCGTTCGTGGTCGCGGGTAGACTGAGAAAATCATAAATTCCCTCTGTCAAAATTACTGTTGTGCAAGCCTAACCATTTTAAAAAATACAAATACAATATTAGTGTTGCCAGATGGGCCTAATGTGTAAAGATGTTTACACACATGCCAGAAGGGCTTAAAAACCTAACTTTAGAAAAAACTAGCGGTAATTCCAAAAGGCATACTTGATAAGAAAGAAGACGCCAAGGAAACTTATCAGCCACGCCTTATGCAAAAAACGCGATTTAATCCGTTTAAGTTGTTTTATTACTATGGAAAAAATATGTTTTCCATGACTAAATTACACTTTTGGCGTCAAATGCCTAGCGAAAAACGTCACGTTAGTTTCCATACAAATCGACGAACTATTTCATTCTATCTCGATATACAGTGTGTCCCAGGATAAAGTGCACAAACAAATAGGGATGAAACTAAATACAATTTTATCTAAAAAACAATAATTAAAAATTTTTAATCATTATGTAGGTACTTTTTATGATCTTTTAACAAACATGATCGTATGCAGTGGACTTTATCGGAACAAACCAATATATCTTGCTCGACACCTATGGGCGTTAAGATACCTGGTTATTTTTTTAAAATAAAAGGCAATAAGATACACAAACATTATTTATAAAAATAGCCAGTGATAATATGGACATTATTTTGAGGAAATCGATAAATTATTATTAATTTAGACAAAAAAAACACAAAATTCGCATGAACAACCAGTTTTTTTGTTTTTGGAGATTATTTTTGCAATTTTTTCTAATTGCATTAGCATAAGTAATCCTTTGTGATTATAATTACGTTTATTTTAAATCAATAGAGCCTACATGCGTCAAGATATCTTGCTTTGTTCCGATAAGGTGCAATTAATACGATATTTTATGTTAAACATTCATAAAAAAGTAAATAATGGTTTTACATTTTTTTCATAATTTTTTTGTCGATTAAGTAAGTAGTCTTTTCCCTATTTATTTGTGCATTTTATCTAGGGACACACTGTATTTAGTAATCACACTATCACCTCATATCACACTAATATTATAAATGTGAAAGTTTGTGAAGATGTTTAGATATTTGGATGTTTGTTAATAAATAGCGGGGCACCAACTGGATGGATTGAGATGACATTTGGCATATGAGTAGACCTGTTCCTGGATTGAAACATCCTTTATATCCCCGCAAAGAGTTCCCTTAGGACATTAACGGGAATAACGCGGGCGAAGCCGCGGGTATATGCTATAGTAGGTAATATTCACACGCACATCATCGTCATCATTCTAACTTCCAACCTGGAGACGCCCAGGATCTGAGTTAACTTTTATCGTAAACGATAGACGACATATGTGTGTGTAGCCTACATGCTTTAATCAAAGGTTGTTGGCCTTCGCGGTAAAAATCGAGTGACATTAATGAAATAAAAAAAAAACGCTGGAAAAACGCCTGAAATCGACTCCCGACTGCTGAACATACGTTTCCACAA
This sequence comes from Eudemis profundana, assembly GCA_947034925.1. NCBI lineage: Eukaryota > Metazoa > Arthropoda > Insecta > Lepidoptera > Tortricidae > Eudemis > Eudemis profundana. The sequence goes on along the minus strand of OX344808.1, from coordinate 17,109,637 downwards.
AGAATGGTCGTACTTACCCTTTATGCCTCCTTCGATTTCCTGACTGAACAAATAACTCAAATATTGGTGAATATTTGATGCTACCGAACTTAAAATTTAAAATGGCGTTGAATACTCTTAAAAAGTTGATGAACATTGTCAGCTATACAAATAACTTGAAGATCTGGTTTAAAAACGAAAAACTAAACTAAAAAAACATGGATAAGTTGTCGCATGATAAGACGCTGCACGGTAAATAGTTTTAATTAATGTACTTACAGGAACAGGAGTCAGAATATGTCATACCATGTTCCTCTCTGATTGCTCACACTCCGCCTAAAATAAAAATTAATACTTATACAAAAGGTTGAGAACCACAATAAAAATTGAGGTATGCGAGAAAGAGACTAATGTAGATCCGTGTTTCAACTTATTTATTAGTTTTGCGTGAGCTACGCTTGAAGAATTAATTCGCTTTTAACTATCAATCAAGCCTTACGGTGTATCATGTGACTTAGTACGTAGAGTCAGCTTGAAATTGGCAGAAAAAGCGTTAAAAATATTTGTCATTATCTAATGAATCAGCTACGATTCGGGGCGATCCTTTTTAACGTAAGCTGAAGTGACGAAGCCTGTTGCGGATTACTTTTGTTGGTAAGTGTGACGAAGCCTGTTGCCTATTTGAAGTTGTACCCACCTGACGAAGCCTGCGTTGCGGATTTAATTTTATGTATTTAGTTTTATGTTTGTCTTTTATTGTTTCTATTTATTATTGTTGATGAAATAAGTGTTTTTGTATGAATCTAGGACTATTCCTGAAGTCAGTAGAGCTGTGGAAAATATTTTTGGTGAGCTGTTCTGTCAAAGATTATGGCAGCTAACCTTAGAACAACACGGAAGGGAGTGATAATATCTCTGTTTAGCCTAATTGTTGACTGGTAGAGTATGCCTCATGGTATTAAGTCCGCTCGTTTTGTACTCTTTTTTTGTACACTCTTGTATTGGGCAATAAAGTTTAAATAAATACATAACCAATTGGACAGGTTGTACAGCGGTTGCTTGGTAGACTGAAACTTCTTGCAAAAGCTACTGTAGCTGTACGAAGTCTGGGTTGCTTTAAGCTGCTAACTAAACTCACATAATGCATTGTCAAACTTAATTTAGTTATGTTAAGCCGAAATTATAAAAACGTCTTGTTTACTTGACAAAAGTAAATTCCGTAACATTCTGTTCGTAATAGGTATGAATATGAATTTTGAAGATTGAAGAAGTTTTTTTTATAAATATGGCAATATAATACGCAAAACAAACATCAATATTTAATAATATTCGGTAGGATTTGGTACATCACCTCGACTTTTTATGGACATTTAAAATTATAGTCAAGTATAGAAATTGCATTGACAATCTACTCGTTTCCTTTGCTTGCAAGTATACCTACTTTTGATTTTATTACTGCACAAGTGAACAATTCCGCGTACTCGCGATCCTCTATACCGACGATCGTTTAAAACGGGAACGTCGCAAAAAGCGATATCATCCACAATTACCGCACTAGTTACGTTTAATGGCGTTTTTCATCTAAATAGCAGCTGTAATTCTACCTCGTTTGGCAATTAACGTGGCTTCATACAATTATGGGACACAATAGCAATGAAGAGTATTCGATGGCTTCGGTAACGGATATATAGTTAGTGCGAGTCGCTTCCAGGGGGTAATTAATGGTTCTTATTACATTTCAGATGTTTTGTTAGTTTCGTTGTATATGTCTATATATAGGTTTTTTTTTTGTGAATTTGCTAGTTTCATCATCTTCTTCTTCTTTTCCGTTTCCCTCTTGGCAGAGCGGTCGTGGTCATCATGAGGGAGGGTTGGAGGCTGTTGTTGCCCGCCTTACGATATCTCGCCATCTCGTCCGATTCGTAGCACTTCTGGTGCATTCATGCAATGGGTTACCCAGAGCAGATTTTATTTGGTCAGTTCATCATAATCATCATCATTAGCTGAAATATTGCCTAAGCTGGTGCCGTCCGCATTCAGAGAGTAGCAATCTTCACTAAATCATCAGTCCACCTTGCTCAGCCTAACGACGATGCGCCTTCCAATACGTGATCACCTCTCAAGAACTCGCCGGCTCTAGCGGTCGTTGGTTCTACAAGTAATATGCCTTCCCTAATCGCCACTTAGGATTTGCTTCTTCTTTTCTATGTCAGTTATTTTAGTCCATCTACAGATCTCTTTAGGAATAATTAGGAATAATTCGATCTCACAGAGAAACTCCGAGGATATCTCACTCCATTGCTTGTTATCACAGAATTCTGTCGAATTTTGTTTGCATCTAATACTATCAATAAAGTGATATGATGAACCAGATGAAGGAAATTGAAATTGATCATTGCACAATTATTATGGTAATTGAGAGTAGCTTCGGCATTAGTTAGTCGCAAAATAAAGATAAAAGTTCAAAATGCCTTCTTATCTCAAATACTTTCTTCAAAACGTGTCCATTATATTAAACTGGCGGTACTATCACACACCATTAGCATTTTGGTTATTTTCCGCAATTTCATCCATTTGTGATCCAATCACAGTTTCCCATAGTCACGGTGGCCTACTTGTGTACAAATACAAAACAACCGACTTCGTGCTTTGCGTGCACGGCTAGGGCGTGCAGTACCGGGAAATTTTAGTGGGCTAGAGAGCGCCGGGAATTCCCGGTACTGCCATACAAAAATTCCCCGGTACTGCACGCCTTACACGGCGTTGATCTTTTTTTCTTGTCCATAATTATAAAACTACCTACTAGCTTTTGCCTAAGACTTCTTCTGCGTAGAATTTGAGTCCAGAACTTGAGAAATGAAATTTCCCATACAAACTTACCACTGTCGCCACCCGTGTTTGGTTAAAATTCAGCTACGCGCTTGTTCGTTTATACGTAGTTTTTCACCATTTCTCTATCTGTTTGAATTACGATAGACAGAACTCAATATAGTACATCAGAAAACATAAAGTACATGAAAAATGCTGCTTAAATGTATTTCCCGAAAGTCCTGAAAGTACCGGGACTTTTATTTTCACGTTCCGGTTCTTTGTATGGCTCAAAATACCGTGAAATCCCGGTACATTCTGTTCCGGTATTTCCCGGGACTCCCGGGAGCAAACCCTAGTAAATACCCCGTAATAAGTAGAGGCTTGAAATTGTCACAGAATATGTATTTTGATACTATTTCTGACAGACTGACCACCATTATTATAGTTATTTTGTAGTATCCGATTTTTAGTTATTTAATTTCTACCGTATTACTTCGTATTGTATTTTATACAACCTATCCCCTGAATAAATATATTTCTTGATACTATTTCTGATGGCTCAATGGAGCGACATAATCACTTAGCGATAAAGCTCTTCTCAATAAAGATATTAAAAAGTAATAAAAATAAAATAAGATTAAAAATTAAAGGGGGCTCCCATATAAGAATCGTATGTTTTTTGGCGTTTTATGCTCGGCGGTGGTAGGTACGAAACTCTTCGTGGGCGAATTCTACAATTTTTTTATCTCTATTAATTCAATTTCTACTCTATAGTCTTATTTTATTTACTTTTAGCTTTTATTTTAATTGTCTAGAATAGTTTTGTAATGTATTAAATTTCTACTTTTCCATAATACCTACTTAGTTTGTTTATTTTTGTTTCAGATCGTATGGCGATGTTAGAAAACTGCCCGTAAAGTTCCCACACGAGTTACTAAAAGGTAATTTCCTATTATTCAGGCGTATTTTTTACTCCATTCATGAAACATTTGAAAGTGTTTGTTTTATTTTATATTTTACTAGCGACCCGCCCCGGCTTCGCACGGTGTTTCTCTATAATATTATGCATGTATTATACATATAAACCTTCCTCTTCAATCACTCTATCTATTAAAAAAAACCGTAACAAAATCCGTTGCGTAGTTTTAAAGATTTAAGCATACATAGGGACATAGGGACAGAGAAAGCGACTTTGTTTTATACTATGTAGTAAGTATGTAGTGATAAACCACGATTAACGTTTATTATTACTAATAGGGAATTTAGCGAGAACGTAACGGGTTGGAATGGGGTAGGGCTTGCAAAATCGGTCGATTTTCCAATTCCGGAATTGGATTCGATTTTTACCTTCAATACCGGAATTCCGGAACTGGTTCCGGAATTTATTAGTTTAGTTTTCCAATATGAGACATTGGATTAAAATACATTTAAATAAGAATCATCACTCAGAATACAATCAACAAATACGTATATAGTATTCCAAGTACAACACTTGAGACATAATTATTTAAAAATCTCAAAAAAATCAAGAAAGTAGCAATTAATTTTCACCGTATTATTAATTATCACAAATCCTGTAATTCGACATCAAGTAATATTAGGGTAGCCCTTATTTCGTCGTTTTTAGGGTTACGTAACTCAAAAGGAAAAAAAACGGAACCCTTATAGGATCACATTGTTGCCCATCTGTGTGTCAAGACCCTTTATCTCGGGAACGCGTGAAGGTGTTGAGTTGAAAATAAAATCATATACTCAGGTCTAGAGTCCCTTAAATCTGTGAAAAATATAAACTTCTAAGTAAATGCAAAAAAAGATACGGCCGTTTATGCCACAAACGACACTCAAGGGAATTAAAATTTATGAGTTACCTATTTTCGTTGACCTAGAACAATGCAATATAGCAAGTATTATCGTCTTACCTGTATAGGGAAAAATTTGAAAGCTACACTTGTAATTAAATCATAAAAAAAATCGTTTTATTTAAAATATTTGTACGGAACCCTCGATGGGGGAGTCCGACTCGCACTTATCCGGTTGTAGGACATACTTTCAATTTGTACTAGTAAATTATAAAACATTCCTGTTTTTGTTTAAGTTTTAGAGAGTTCTCAAGGAAATTTTAGAAATGTTATTGGGACTTGGGAGTGCCAAGGATTTTCATAAATATTAAGGCATTATTCAATACTTAAAAAAATACTACTTTTATTGTGTTGGAGGCATAACGCACATGATACGAAGACTGGGCAAGAAGATAATTAGCGTTCGTCTATTTTATAACGTCGTAATTTTGTAAAATAACTGTCTAAATTGTCTCTATTACAGTGGTTTCAATTCCGGAATTTTAAGTACATGAATTCCGGAACTGTAACATCGGAAATATCGGCCGGAATTCCGGAATTTCCGAATTCCGGAATTCCGGAATGCAAGCCCTAGAATGGGGTCAATGTTTTGAGCTAGATGATGACTACTAACTAGTGTTTGTCTATTAGACAAACTCTACAGCGTAGAATACTAGCATGGCTCAAGAAAACAAGCTATGTTCTTCTCAAGATCACAGAGAATGCTAGCCACTATAATGTTGCTTTTTTTGGTTACACTCCCCGCAACACGGATTGAATTTTAAAACAATAAAAGAAAATGGACACCGTGCCGTACAAGATTTTCCATACATTATTGAAGCATTCTTATAAAGGTTAACATCTAACATAAGAGCAATACACATCCGCATAGTCTTCAATAAAGACATCTGTGACGTAAAAGATTCAACTTTCTAAAATCGGCACATCCTGTACTAGATCCTGTTGATATTATGGGTAGTGGGAATAGCACGAAGGACAATACTTACCGCTGCCATTACAATCATCATCACCATTATCTTCTTCTTTTTCGTCAATATCACTCTTGACAGAGTGGTCGCGGTTGTCATTTCAGGTGTTGGTGGCAAGCTTTACGATGCATCGCCACTCCTCTCAAAGAGCTGCTTTCCTGGATCATTTATTTATTATTATTTATTTTATTTAAACTTTATTGCACAATAATAAAAAAGTACAATCGGCGGACTTAATGCCTTAAGGCATTCTCTACCAGTCAACCATCGGGTAAAACAGAGACTTTAGTTGGTGCAGGATTGTTTAAAGCCGAAAGGACATTTGAGTCACAAATCAACATAAGAGTAAGTAAGGATTATTGCAAGGAAACATCTACTGCAGCTTTAACCTGGTCTGTCCATCTCATAGGTGATCTTCCTCCTGGCCTGGTGCCTTCAACTTTTCCTTAGACTACTTCTAGCCTCAGTCAGACAGTTATTTGTAGACATAGGTAAACCTGTAACAAGTTATAATGGTGTACACATTTTGCAGTGAACCCTATGTTTTATCAGTCATCACACAGAATCAGTTACAATTTAAAATACGAAATACAGCAATGTGTTACTTAATTAATATAAAGTAAAAAATAATGTCAAGTAACAAAATATCACTACCATCGTCGTATAGTCACCGGCAATAATATTATGATGACACATGAAATGCATAAATATCTGACACGACCTTGTTGCTATTAGACTAGAGTAGTGTCAGATATTTTTGCATGTCCCAATTTATCATACATTATTGCCTGTTGTACCATAAATATCAGCTGACAGATACCCACTGCTGAACATAGGCCGCCCCCAAAGAACGAAAATGCCATTATGACCGGTCCTTCGTCGGCCGCTGGCAGAGTACTCCAATAACCTGCACCAGGTCATCAGTCGATATTGTGGGGGACCTTCTTTTCCTACGCTGAGTTGCCACTGCCAATGGTCCTCAATAAATTGAAAAGATGAGCAATTTCTCGGTAGTTTAAGTATTTTGGCACTTTATCTCTCACTTCTTCGGCACAAAAAATTTACTAGTAATTAAATATAAAATCAACTTTAGATTGCTCAAAAAGTAAAAGTGTGCATTAATGTATCATCATAATTATACGCTGCCGCCGTTCCGGTAATGTTCTTAAGTTGTATGGGGAATTTCACGGAATATTCCCGAGATTGGGCATATTCCCGTACAGGAAATGGGGAACTAGTACGTAGTAGTTAGAGATGTGCCATTCCCGGGAATATTCCCCGTTTGTATGGGGAATATTCCCACCGCGGGAATATTCCCCATACAAGTGGGGAATATTCCCGGGAACGGCACATCTCTAGTAGTAGTAGAACGGGAAAATAGTATTTAATAGTAATTTTAAGCAATAATTGGCTCCATAGTTGTTGATGACAAAAATGTAATAATAACGAATTATGGAACGTTATTGACACTTTTTAAACTAACAACGCCTTTATCACGATTAAACAAAAGCGTGCGTTAATTACTAATATTACTTAATTAACTTAATTATGTTTTCATCACAGTGATTCAATTAACTGAACGAGGTAACATGTTAAAAAATATTATGTTCGATGACGTCAGCGATCAAGGACGAATTTAATGACTGTTACCACAGTTATGCAACACCGTTAAGTTATATGATCCAACCTGCATAGTTTGTGTTTAAATGAACCGACGTCATGTAGGATATCGTTGCAGGCTACATTGTGTAGAGCACGTTTTTGCAATACATGCGCGTGAGTGGAAGCACACATGGTTAGCAAAATTAGCCTTTAATGTCCTTATAATAGAAGCGTTCAAGTAACGTTCTTGTTATTAAATTTGTAATAAAATGAAATTAGTTAGCATGTGAGATACCAACAGATTTTGTTGAAAATGTCACTTAACTAGGATCCTTCATCAACTACAGTGCTTATCGTTACCAGTTTTTGAAATACTAATAGTTATTTAGGGCTTACTTGATAGTAATCTTTCCTAAACCTAACTGAAGTAGGTAGTAATAGTAGGAGTAGACATATGCAAGCTTGCTTTATAATATAGAAGTTTCTCTTTTTTTCAGTTGCAAAAATGCCGCGTCTAGAGCAACACCCGCCGGAGGACTTCCGCCGCGTTTTGCGGGAAAAAGCGCTGAACCACAGCCTGTTCTACTTAAAGCTGGGCGCAGGCGCGGCGCCGCACCGCGAGCCGCAAGCGCACAGGACCAGTGCCGCTGCGCGCGCGCCGCCGATCGCGCGTCTGCCAAGACAAGCGCAGCCCCGCGTCTCCGAACTCCTGCGCCGCTTCGAGCCCGCCCCGATGCAGTATCTCCGCCCGCCCCGACCCCAGTCCCCCTGCGAAGACATAACCAGCTCCGACGACGACGACCGAGCCGCCGTCAGGCGCAGGAGTCGCGACCTAAGCGACGACTCTGCGGTAGAACTGGAACCGCGCCCGAGACGCCACTCGCACCCTCGCGACATCACCCCACCTCCAGAGACAATGTCGCCAAGAAGGGAAAGGACGTTGATCGAGGCTCATGTGGTGGAATTGGGGAGGAGGGGTAGCGAAGGGTGCGAGAGTAGGGGAAGATGTGTGAGAACTCCTAGCGTGGTTGTGAGCGATTACTCCGACGGCGTGGCTGTTGGAGCCACTGAGGAGGAAGTGGATTGGCTGCGTGCGCGCTCCCTGTCTGCGGACTCCGCCTGTTCGTCCTGTTCTACCCTGTCCAGCCGTGATGATGAGGAGTTTGAGGCGCCAACGTTGACCAAAAAGGTGAGTGCTCTCTTGTTTGTTTTGTTTGTATCCGTGACGTTGTTTTTGTTTTGAATGTAATAGGTAAGACAAATCTTTGCCATCTGTGTACGTACACGTTTAGGTGTGGTATTGTATCGGGTTGAGAAACGGCCTTGTTATTTTTCATATTTCTTTACTTATGGTAATAGGTTAGTCGCTGAAAGAAATGAGACTTTACGTAGAGTTACTTTAAATATAAATCATCTCTAATGTATCGATGACAAGATAATGAAGGAGTTATTTAAATTTTGACATTTTGGCGAATATAAAAGTTACTGAAATAAAACAGCAAGAGTAATTAAAAAGTAATTAATGCAGTTTTGACGTCAACCACTAAAATAATTGATACCTATCCTATTTATTGCACCGGAGTCCATGATGTTTTTAAGTACAGCATTTACGATCATTATTTATCAAATAAAATGCGTATCTTAAACTTTATGTAGGTACGCAATAGTCTACAATTCGAAACGAAATTATGCCCTTTTTTTAATCTTGGTAGTAAACAAAAAAAAGCGTACGAATTTTCTGTTTATTACTGTTAGGCAACGGCTGATGAAATTGAATACTATAATTAATTACTTATTTCAAACTTATTTGAAACATACTACTTTCTTACGTACGTTACTAGACTCAGAACTCGGAAACAAAATACTCGCGCTCGTCATACAAATAATTGCGCTTACCTGGATTATTTTGAACCCGGGACTAAATTTAAGTACAGAATCCTGGTCCTTAATTGAGCAATTATTCACTGAAACAGTTGCTTACCTAGCTACAACTTGATATTTTTTTGCTAAACTTACCTAAGAACTAAATACATATTAGCATAATTAAATAAATTATTCGACAAGTCAAATGATTTGTTCTTAGCCATTAATCAAACATCTGGTAGCGTTCGAAAATTAACAACACAAACAAACAGCCAGTATTTTTCTACTTGGGTGCATAATTAAGGAGCAGTTTGTGTTTCTATGCTTCTTAAAAAAATATATCAGACATGGAATACTCGGGGAGTTTTCAATTCCTAATGGATTCCACTACATATAGGAACTGGATTTTGTAAAAAAATATGCTTGGATATTCTACGTATCCTACATCCTTATGGTAATTTTTGATGGCCTGAGTTTGATCTTCAACCAGGGATCGTATACCGGTATTATTTTCATACAAATATACCGGTTTTCAATTTCGGTATCTCGCTTGAGTTGGTATTGAATATTTTATTTCTTTAATTAATTTATATAATAGTATAATAATGCTACCTAAATTAAAATCATAAATAACAAGAAAATGTTGCAAATTAAGGAAGATATTTCAATTTTAATTAATACCGGTAAAGATCCCTGTCTTCAACTGAGCATACACGATTTGACAAATTGTAAATGGGAAATAGTTTCAAAATATTTTTGAGTCATTATAACAAAACTCTGATCTATTTTGACGCAAACCAGTATTTTAGAATATTAAGACATTTGTTTCTCTCACTTGTTAGCATGTTGATCAATTAAAAATACCCCATTAAAAATAAAAAATACCACAGTGCAATGTTGTTATTGCTTATGCAGCTACGGATCAAGGAAGATTGGTTAGTTTTCCTTAGCCTATGAACCTTTGCCGCTACTCGGATCCTATGGGGAAAGCCCTGGGTATTTTTCGCTAATCCGGATAACATGCTTAATTATACTGTATATTTCTTAGATATAACGTTGTGTGTTCCAAACTATAATCAAATCACAGATGAAAGTCGTATATTCGAACAAACGAGTCCAAGATCAAAGAAAGAGTCAGGAAATGAAAATAAGGAGCCATTCGTCTTAAAATATATTTTTTTTACTTTATGGGTAGATAGTTTTATTTTTCAAGTATTAGGGCTTCCAAATACCGGACCCTTCGCAATCTCGGTATTAATACCGGAACCTTCTTCCTCAATACCGGGATCCGGATCCCGGTATTAGAAAACAAAAAATGTATTTATTACGAAATTAATTGCTAACTTGAATTGAACTCGGTTTTATTGGTATCATTTCATATTTAATGGGTTAAATGACAAAATAAATGAAATACGGAACCCGTTTTGATGAAAAATAACCATATAAAACTTGTTCCAAAACCGATGGCCAAATGTGTTCATAAGCCCAAATAATAAGCAAGTAATATATAAATGTACCGACGGGGCCTCGACCCATAATTATTTTTAAGGTTATGACTATAGCGCCCGTTAGGTAGACGAATTCCTCATAGAAGAACTCCTATTTGATAATTATTTGTTGTGTGCCGTGTGCAGAGCGTACCTAAGTGGTACTTAAATATTGTAGTATCACTTTGCACTTAATATTCACTGGCAATATAATATACATTGTTAGATCACTGTCAAATTGCCAATAGAAAAATTCGTCTTCAAATATTTAACGACAAGATATTGTGCGTCCCCCAGTCAGAATATTCAGATTAATCTCTTTCTAAAAGTTGAATCTACGTATCTGGACTGCATCTGAATGAGTTGGGACTTGGGACTTCATTTTGAAGGCTCATAAGAATATTCTAAGTCATTCTAAGGGAGATGGAGTGGGTTATATCCAGTTGCTCTGCGAGATCGAATTAGAAATGAACGTCGATCTGTAGAAGAACCAAAGTGACCGAAACATATAGTTTTAAATTTTATATGTCAATGGGCAGAGCATTTTTCTTGTACGATTGAGGGCCGATTTCCCAACTGCATAAGAGAGAACTGATGGTCCGATGAAGGTCAGGTCTCTGGATGCGAGTGGTGCCGAACGACTCACCATGGTAACGCCATGGCGTTATTTGGGGAAGGTCTATGATAATATTATTACAACTATACTTGAAAGATACTACGACAATCAATGGAGGTATAATTGAATACAAAATTCAATCAATTGCACGGCTATCTGGCAAAGAAGACGTACTCGGTCGTGTTGGTTCATGGTAATAAAAAGACAGGAAGGTGCTAGATTAGCATCAGTGCTAGTAGCAAGCTTCTGACGTGGCCGAAAATTATTGTTTTAATAGGAAAATTCAGTTAAAGTAGCACATTTCGTTAATTGTACTTAATACCGGGATCCCGGTATTGCACCGTCAATACCGGTATTGAATAAGGCCCTAAAAAAGTCGGGATCCTGGTATTGGAAGCCCTATATGTATTATATAGTTTTTTACCAATATATTTTGTGAAATAATTTAATAAAAATGTATACTTACTTATTCGTAAAAAATGTTCTTAAAACAAAACACGTAACCATTCTGTAACTGCATAGATAAAAATAAACATAGATATTTTTATATCAATTTGTAGGACATTATGATCTGTTTATGCTCGATCACAATAAAATCAGTTGATCACTTTTGTGACGTCAATGACTGGTCCAGCTGGTCGCAGTCGCAGTGCCATAAACTTACATAATGATCATGATTTAGTCTTATTCAAAAATCGTTGCATCTCGAAAATGTGTTATGACTTTTTTTTATGGTTCCGTACCTCATAAGAAAAATACGAGATAAGATCACTTTGTTGTCCGTCTGTCTGTCTGTCTGTCCGTCTGTCAAGACCCTTTATCTCGGGAACGAGTGGAGGTATCGAGTTGAAATTAAAACCATAATATATATATACTCAGGTCTATGTTCCCTTCAAAAAATCAAACTTCTCAGTTAACGTGAAAAAAAGATACGGCCGTTTATGCCGCAAAAAACATAAATTTCGACACTCTCAAGGAAACCAAAATTCAAAGGTACTTTCCGTTGACCTAGAACTATGAAATTTGGCAAGTAATACCGTCTTATGCTACAAGTATAGGGAAAATCTGAAAATTATACATTTTTAATTAAATCATAAACAAATTGACTTTACTAATGGAATCAAAATTTATAGGGTACTTTAATATACCTGTATGTACCTACAATTTTTTACGGAACCCTCGGTGGGCGTGTCCGACTCGCACTTGTCCGGTTTTTTATTTAAATGTGTTGTCTAGGAAAATTTTCTGGCTGTAAACAAAACTGGTAACTTAAAAATTTAAATATTTTAAATTATTGGCAAAATAATGACGTAAATAAAAATTATTATTTTCTCAACTTGAATCTAATCTAGCTTGCCGAATTGAGCCATTAAGGGTACGATAGTGTAACAAACCTGTCATAACGGAGAAACACTACCTTTTTGAAACAATTCCACTAGAACGCTCGCAATGTCGGTAACGGCATGGGCGTAGGCTGCCGCCATAACGGAAAAGGGCACATCTAACATTTTTTTTCGACACCAAGATGTTTACATATTCGGGATCAGTAAATTTCACTGATTCCGAATATGTATATAACTCAGTGTCGAAAAAACCCTTGTAGGATCACTTTGTTGTCCGTCTTTAAATTGAGTGATAAGGCTTTCCGAGTCAAAGAAAAAAATAATTTAAATGACGAAGTAAAAAACCTGTCAAATGTCAAAGTATTACATTATTTAACTGAATATTTTTTGCTGTTGTTTAAAGAAATGTTAAAATAATAATATTCGACAATTTTTCAACGAACGTCATGACTAACTTGTATCTCAAAATTTATATGTAGTTTGAGTGAACGGGGCGTCTATTAGATCACTGCTAATATAACCACTAGTATATTTATTTTTTCTTAATAGCAACAAAAACATTTAAGTAAATTCCTTAATTCTCAAATCTAGATTAAACGTTTCGTTATCTAATGTAGAGTCAGTCCCTTTAGCAGTGATAAAATCGGGACGCTCTTCAAACCTACAATGACCCGACCTTTTTTATTCAAGTTCAGTAATTTGCCACATCGTAAACAGTATTTAAATTTTGTCATTGGTTTATCTCTACAGCCAGGAGACACAGGAAGCGATAAGGAACAAAACTTTCCGCGCTAAACTTTATTATAATTTATTTTATCAGTACTGTTGTTAAGCTCGGTTATCACTTATCAGCATGAATAAATGCGCAGTTTTATTTATCCTTAGTGATGTGCTGAACGGGAATATCCCCGGGATTCCATTCCCGGGAATAGCGCTTTGGTTGATAAAAAAAATCCCAGTAGTATTAAGAAAATATTGTTGAAAATTCAATTTCTGAGGGTGTCAAGTATGGAATCACACATTGCGAAAATGCCATTAGGGCTACATTTTTTAATGCAAACTCTACCTACAATTAATTGTCTGTACTATTTTTTAGAAAAAGTCGAAAAAAAAACATATTCTCAAATACTCTCCAGTATCAATACCTATTTGACTAATTAATTGTATTCTGCCGTGTAACTGTACTAACTAACCTATAGTAGCATGTCGCATGTATTTACTTCTGACGATGTATGAATATTACTAAATAAATGAATATGATGATGGGTGATGTGCGAACAAACACAGACTTTCTACGATTTTTTTATGTCGTTTAAGCAGATATTTACATTTTGAAAACTTTCTGAAATTTGGTAAGTCACATCTCAAGTTATGATGTACGAGTGTAATGGGAATGTAAAGCGACATACTATAGTGAATAGTGACCTATCACTAATCCGTGTATTATTTGTCTGTACAGTCGCCATCAGATATATTTGAGCTGTCATTGTACTCATAAATATCTGAACACGGCTCTAATGCTATGAAAATAGAGCCGTGTTCAGATATTTATGAGTACACTGTCAGCTCAGATATATCGGATGGCGACTGTACGAGATATAAATGTATATATGGGCGGCGGATGCCCATTTCCGTCATTTACGTGGTATTTTATTGTTCGGCGTGGTAACTGGAGTGCGACAGGGGGGTCCGCGTTCAATTCAGAAACTGGTACATTGAACTACTTATTTTGAAAAGAGTTCCTGTGCTAACCGACCACATTTCTGTGGTATTCTTCTTATTACATTTGACTTATGCAAGGTTTTTTATGTAATTTGTAAGAATGTATGGTTTTATATTCTACACCGACGAACATTTAACGAAAAATTATGGGTAAAGTGGAATGTACACCTGATATCTACAAGAAATAAATAAATCTATACATCAAATTGTACTTTTTTTACTTTAAAATCTAGTGTGGTTTGATATATATGTATATTTCTTTATATTTTACAGTTATTATTCCAAAATCTTACCGAGATATAACAATATCCTACATATCGATCCAAAACTTGATCTCGACCAGTCGAATCTCCAAATGTTTCACAAATTTTCAGATTTATAATAATAATAGGGTAGGATTATTATGTAGGATCGGTCGAGTACTAAAGGTGTGAAATAGTAACAAATAAATAAATTCACTGTCGCTTTAGTTACATTATTTAGATTAGGATATTTTATTTCTCTTAGCATAAAATTAGATCACAAAAAACCAATTAAATGGCTACCTTTTTGTGATCAAGTTTTTGTACAGTCGAGTTCATCATTATCTGAGCAAAAAACGGATCAAAAATATCTGATCTAGTTCTTATCCTTCCGACAATAAGGTCCTGTTCAGATATTTTTGGTCTAATCTTTGCTCAGATAATGATGAACTCGACTGTACTATAATAAAAACTTAGGTTCAAGATCAGACAAGAGAACGATCGTATATTCAAAACATGGTACGATACTGATTAATAGCATCATTATAATTAAAAAATATTGCATAATAAGGAGCAATAATAATCTGTAACATCGAAGTATTAGTTGCTAAAACAAACAGCACTTCATACCTGTAACGAAGCGGCTTTAGAGAACATAATATTCGAATACACGTTCGAAATGTTAAATACGAACGTGAAATATTGAGCATATACGTATTACCATTACAAAACCCATAAATGTATATTTATAAGCCTAAACCTATTTAAACGCTCCTATGCATAATATGTAACGTCACTTGTAATGTCAACCAAGCCGATGTACTACAATAGTATTATATTCCAATGTAAATTTGCTCATATCTGACACAATATGACACTGCGGAGCGGCCATCTCATGGACACCATTGACGTCACGCTCATTTCAATTTGGGGTCAACTGTGAACTTGGCTCAAATATTTGATGTTTCAAATTACTTGGGACTGTTTGCGATGGATTAGGCTGGATACAACGAGAGTTGCCATGACTATGATCGCTAATAATATAATTGACAACCTTTAATTTTTTTGAGCCTTTAATTTTATTGGTTCTCTGTATTTGGGTTGAAAGACGAATACGTTAATAGTTTATTTGTTTCACCAGGGTTTGTATTTAATTTATAATTAATATATTAATATTTACTTATTCTAAAAGGGCGTAACTACAGTTCTACAGTAGAATAGACCATTACTTTAGTCTTATCGCGATCGAAAAAAAGTAAGTGATCTGAAATTTGACGTTGCCATCATTGTCCTAAATTGGTCTGTGGTGTATTTTGTTCGTTAAAATAATATCTATTTGTGCAAAAATATGCGATTTCAGTAGTATGTAGGTTCATTCGTTTTTAGGGCTTCGTGTTTTTCATAGCCAGCATTTTAGTATAGTATTATGTATTCACGTACCTGAATTAAACATTCAGTTTTATTTTTACATCCAAATTAATAAAAATAAAACAAAGAAAAACGTTCTAAACGTTTCGAAAGGATGTCGAAACAAGATTCGGATGCCTAAAATTAGGTCAGACAAATTATAAATATAAATAAATACCTATATCGGGAACTAATAAGTTATATCTTTTAAGATTATCTTTTCGGTCCCTTTCCTTGACAGTTGTAGGCATCCGAAAATAATTCGATAAGTTTAGGTAGTTTGCCATTTTGGTTTTAAAGTGGCAATGACAGAATCGACCAATTAAAATGCCCTTTGGCTGACTTGATGACTAACTCGAATATTTTTTTACAGCCATGATCACAGTATTATTTTCTGAAAATGATTTACACCATTTACAAAAAAAGATTGTGAACGAGATCTTATACATACAATATTGTTTCTATGAAATAAAATTTTCGGTCACATAATCATTATGGATCAGTCGACGTCGGTGCGTCTGTTCGGGCCGGGCTAAACTTTCCTGACTCACTGCGTACCTATAGGTACTATCATTCTTGAGGATTCTTGTGCTTATATCATTTTACTAAGGAATTGCTGGCCAAGAGTGCGAACAGTGTAGGAGGACGAACTAGGACGTATTAAAGAAGCTAAAATCTGATGATGGAGACGAGAGGTGGCTATAGGATTATATAAATTACATATACATATATCGATACCTTTAGACTCAAAGGGCGGAAACGCCGCAGGTTCTAATGGCGTTTACGCCCTTTGAGTCTAAAGGTATCGTTATGATAAAGCCAACGTGTTTGGGCTAATTTGGCTTGACACGGAGTTTGCGATTATACAAAAAACGGTAGAGTCTGCAATAAACAGCGTGTCCCAAAAAAAGACAGAAACGTATTAATTTTTAACCAACTTTACAAAAAAGGACGAGGTTGTCTAATCGGTTGCTGACCGAGCGAGCGAAGCGTCTCCGTTTCAGCTTGGGCAAACATAGTTTCGTTCGTCTGTCTGTTCGGCGGATGTACGGCTGTTCTTTACAGGTTCGATAATTACATTGATTTTTCTGTCAATTTTTGGATATTTTTCAAAATGGCGGGGCCATAGGGGGTTGGCAGATTCGCGAGGTCTACAGGTCACAAAGCCACTAGTGGTTTTTTTTTGTATGGTACCTCAGAACCCTGTCGCTTATGAATCGATTAGAAACAATATTTTTTTAATTAAAATTGTATAATTCCAGATTGGTCCCATTTTTCTCAAAATCCGGTTCTGATGATGGGATCTATTAGGAGTTGAGGGAAATCCTCAAATATATACAGCAATTTCAGTATTTTCATAGTACATATCTCATGAATTTGTGAGTGTCACATATCTAGTGTTTGTAATCGGTTATATTATTTTATAAAAGTTATAAAAGCCTGCGACCGTTAATTGTGGAAGTCTGTAGAGGAGACCTCTGTGCAGCATTGGAGGTCTCCAGGTTCAAAATAATACTAGTCCTCTTTCTTATAGGTACGCAATTCCGTAGACACGCTAATAGTCTCTTATCTATACACATACAATCCAATTACCCTTGCAAAAAGCACCGGCATTAATTATCGCCGTGAAAAAGGAAACAATGCTTCTCGTTTCTCGTAGTAAACTGATAGTTTTTTATATCGCGGCCCGCCCATTGACGTCAATCGACCGGTCGCGCGCGCGTGTGTGCGCCAGGGCCGGCGCAGGCGCAGGGCTAAGGACGAACCTACTGCAAGTTGAAAGGTCTTCGCATGTGGCTAGTTTTGTTTAACATCATGCGGTTAGGATGATTTGAGTCGTTCGGGTCTCTATTCTAATAAAATAGGACTAAGAATCTATTTTAATGACATCGATTTTGGTTGAAGTTTGTTTTATTCCTAGGGATGTAACGATACCGATACCGATATATCGGTATCACCGATTATATACAACCGATATTTGAAGAGCGCGAAAAAAACTTTGTTGTATGAAAAAAAAACTGCAAAAAGTAATTTCAATTACTGACTTAATTTGTATATTGGTCTATTACCTTGTGCAATAATAATTACTATGTAAATTATATATTTGGTTCATTTAAAAAAAAAATGTGTTGACAATTTATTTATTTTTACTTTAAACCTTCAAGGTTGACTCTCTGTTAAATATAGCCAAGTTTTAGGTATATATGGACATACAAATAATAAATCTGAAGTTCATACTTCATTAGTTAGCTAAGATATCGGTATCGGTATCGCCGATAATTTACTACAAATATCGGTATCGGTATCGTATCGGCAAAATTATGTATCGTTACATCCCTATTTATTTCATACTTTGATTTTATCTCTGCAAAACAACACTAAATTCATTTTAAATACTTTTTATAGATCCATTAGGGGATCTAATTTAGACTACATGGTAGGTTTTATATTCGTAGTACTATTTTTATATTTTATTAGGGTCAGATTTACTTAATTAGTCCTGAGAATATGTTAGAAAGCCGATAGATTCGTAAAAGCATCCGTGTAGGAAAATAATCTAAATAGATTTTTACCATTGGATTTTTTTGACACTCGTGATGTCAAAATCAATCCACGGGAGTACAAAACAAGCAATATGTATGAAAGAGAATCTCAAAAAATACATAAGCTTGGACAGAGTTTAACACGTAATAAACAATAACAGATGCTTATCAGGAAAATCGCTATAGGTTTTAATAACAATGGATAATAAACAATGGGTGGACAGACAAGATGAGGTAATGGCGTTTATTCACTCTCATCCATAGAAATTATACCCACATTCCTTTGCCAATCAAATGGTGCATGCGACATCACGAACCAGCCTTTAATTAACTTGTATCACGCAAGTCCATTAAATCATACTTAATTTACACGCTTAAAAACTGTCATTAACAACGATTTGAACTGAATTTTTTTTTGTAACACGTGAATATTTATGATTTTTAGTGCAGTGGCAACCCTAGACTACCCGCATAAGTGTCAAATCGCTTATACGTAGCACAAACGTGTCGGTCGGTTCCTACTTGAGTAGTTAAAATTTAGCGTGTGTGCGTTGCACGCCCTGTGCATGCGAGCGTTGAATGTGCGTCTCGGATCATTATTTTATAGCCGCCGCTAGGGTTGTCACTACATCCTGGATATTTCTTTATGGGACTAGTCGCAGTCCTAGTTGCCCTTTTTTGATTAACTTTTATTTATTTAAGTAAGTAAGCCGTAAGGTATTCTCTACCAGTCAACCATCAGGGTAAACAGACACATTATAGGTGCGGCATTTTAATTTACATCCAAATAGTACTTTTGTAGTTGTTAATAGATTTTTCATTCCAATTCTTTACATGGAGCGGAGAAAGTCCTAGTGTTTTAGGTTTTTTACGAAACCATTTAATTTTCACATTCCTAATGCTATAAGTATAAAATTAGGTTTTTAATGTATTTTATTTTAGATAATTACATCCATGCATCTAGTAAAGAGCATTTGAGAATAAGTTAACAATGTTTTACACACATTTAGGCATTATTTAACCCTTTAACACCATATACTTTATAGAACATTAAAATAAAGATAAAGTTAAAAAAATCGAGTTACTAAAACATACACTGTGGTTAAAGGGTTAAATAATATTATTTCCAACTAATACTCCTTTACAGTAACTTCTAGTTGCGACGTCCTCCATTTGAACCGAAGACAAAGAAGAGAGAAGACTCCGTTTTTGTTTTCGGTTTAAAAAGGTCGCTCAGGACTCGTAAAAGTAGACTTTATGCCAAATTAAAGAGTACAATTGCTTGTTCCAGATTATTAACGCTGATTGAGGGCACGATTGACTCCTGAGCGACCTTCGGACGGGACTCTTGGGAACTACCTTCGTGACCCTTCGGAACTACTTTCGTGACCCTCGAGGCTGATTTAACTTCATGCCATGTTGTTCTGCTGAGGTTGGAGACTACAGATTAACACCTAAGCCACGGACCACGCGCGAGATCTGGCGATTCGAAATTCGGCCTTCGATACCCCTGCATTCCTGAGAATATAGAAATAACACTGGCCAACATTGATTTTGGTGCCCTTGATATGAGTTTGCTTTTAAAATAAATTGGTAATTAAGAAACATAACGGGCATGTAAAGTTGAAAACAGTTTTTGTAAATCAGGTATAGTTTTTAAAAAAAAAACGTCATTTCGTTCTGTTACAGTCTATAAAGTTAGGTTAGTCTAGGTTTACCCGAAAAAAATTAGCTGATCTGATTCACCTCTGACTGACTTCTTAATTTGTGTATTCTTCTATAAAAAAAGGTAAAAATAATAAGGTCACCAAAAAAGAACTTTTAGTCGGGCTGTGTAATTTATTTGTATTAACAGAAAAAAAAACTTCATACTTTCCATCTTCGTTACTTTTCTGAAATGATTTCATTGAAATGCAAACAATGAAAAACCTATAATGGAATTTGAAAAAAGGAAATGTCTAATACTCCTAAAATTTGGGTAGTTGCAATTTCCAACCTTGGCAGAACCATTTTGTGGCAGTTAGGAATATTGATTGAATAGTCAATTATTATAAAACTAATATTAAGAAATTTCTCAAAAATAAAGTAAGACTTTGGTTAATTTTGTTCGTATTTTAAAATTTGGAAATATAATTATATGATGCAATAAAACTGGGTTATTTACATAAATTTGAATAATGAATTAAAATTTAAAAAAATCAAATTACTAATAAAACTTGCCTATTTAACAGTCATTATGATATTAATATGTATTTTTAATTAAATATTTGACGAATAGTTTAAGATAAAATTGAGATTATTGACGTTGTATTGTATGAGATAATATTTCTTATGAATTTTATGACTTGATTGCCTTTTTGACAGATAATTTATTTGTACAAAAAATATCTTACACTATTTGTCTTAAAATTTCAAGGTCCATAAAATTTAAATTTTAATATTTAGTTTATTATTTTTACGCGTTGTCATGCAATACAAGTTGATGTTTGATGAAAAATAAAAATAATAATATACAAAGTATTAGACCTAGACTCTGGTCGGGAAGAGAATAGGCGTGGCAATAAACGGAACTAACCTAACCAGTATGGCCACAGAACAGAAAATACGGCACATACGGTAGAAAAGCATTACAGCGCCCCCAAAATTAATCCTATTCTCTTTCCGCACAGACTCTACAATGGTTTCTTTATTAACTAGTAAACAATCGTATTGAAGCAAATAAGTACTGTTTTTGTTATATTTAGCAATAATTTCAAAAGTATACGTCAATGTTATTTAGATATTTCGTTGATTCTCGTATGTTAAATTTAATGTTAAGTTATCGAATATTTACCAATGAGGTTATGTAATTATTTAGTAATTTATTTACCGTTAAAGTATTATACGTTAGAGTAGATGTTTTGTAGAATAGATAATTTCCAACCCGATGAGAATAATAACATATCATTGTAGAATAGATAAACTGGCTTCTTAGTACACTAAATGTTGAATGGCATTTTTACGGCGCCAATGTTTTCTAATATCCATTTCTCATCTCGGTCTTTTAAAAAATATATAGTTTAAGGCTCAAATTATCAAAATATTAATTTTTGTGGTTAACGTTCGTATCAAGTTTAATAATTTTTAAGGTGATTCGAATCAGTCGGTTTTCCATACAAACATAAAGAAGGTCATTGTTTGTTTCTACGGGATCAATTTATGTTTGAAAGTTTTATTTTATTGTTTGATACCTACACTTTATTTGCGTGAAATGACAGCCAAAAGCCAAAATAATATATAATTTTAGCAAAAAAACGTTTAGTTTCATTTCGCGCACACAAAATGTATCAAGCTATAAAATAAAATTTATTTTAATGATAATTGATGCCGTGAAAGCGAATAATGACCCTCTTTATTAGGGATGTAACGATACATAATTTTGCCGATACGATACCGATACCGATATTTGTAGTAAATTATCGGCGATACTGATACCGATACCGATATCTTAGTTAACTAATGAAGTATGAACTTCAGATTTATTATTTGTATGTCCTTATTACCTAAGACTTGGCTATATTTAACAGAGAGTCAACCTTGAAGGTGTAAAGTAAAAATAAATAAATTGTCAACGTATTTTTTTTTAAATTTATGAACCAAATATATAATTAACATAGTAATTTAATTATTATTGCACAAGGTAATAGACCAATATATAAATTAAGTCAGTAATTGAAATTACTTTTTGCAGATTTTTTTCATACAACAAATTCTTTTCGCGCTCTTCAAATATCGGTTGTATATTATCGGCGATACCGATATATCGGTGTCGGTATCGTTACATCCCTACCCTTTATGTTTGTATGGAAAACCGACAGACTCGAATCACTTTAAGCCCTTAATTAAGTACACTTTTTCAAAACGACCAATTTATAATTTTTAATAGATAAGAGTGAGAGAAACTCATTCGCATTTATGAGTAGGTACTATATAGTATATTTCCCGACCAAAAACCGAGTCTTGCCTTAGTATTTAGTATTATTTAGAGTTGTGAAAATGTCACTTAATTCATTTAGATATAAGTTATTATCTGCTCAGTATTACATTTTACTTATATTACTGATACTCCTAAACTCTAAAGATAAATTCACTTCTTATGATGGTCTTCTTATGGTTTAATTCCGAAAGTTTGTTGCTTCCACTATTTTATAGGATTTCGAAACTTTATGCAGAACAAAAAGAGTTAATTTTGTTATTAGTAGATATTATAGTAACATAGACACTGTAAAGCGTTACGCAATGGAAATCGTTGAAACTTTTAGTATAAAATTCACATTTAATTTTTCAGTGTGAAAAAGAACTTGTACAGGCTCTAATTTTTTAACCATTTTGCAGCAAAAATCAGATAAGTAACTGTATATTAGGTTTTAAATTAGTATAATGACGCGTATTCGCTCATTAGTATATATATTCTTATCTGACTGCTCTTTACCACAACTCTTTACGTCATAGCAGACACACCTATTAATAAGTTTAATAATTAAAATATAATAATCCTATACTCATTTTAATAACATTCCACTATCGCACGTGTATACATAAATAAACACCTAGTTGCATAAACGTTGATTAGAGCTAAATACTCCTTTACCTTCTTGATTTTTGAATTTTTTAAAGAGGTACCTATTTTTCGTTTTTTGGTAGCTATAATTATTGCAACTCCAGTGGTTAGAACCAATTAAGTACTGTTTTCTTAAAAAAATACAGGACGGTTTTTAATGGGGCATTGAGTTTAATAAACGTTTATGCAACAACGCAATAAAATACAATATAATTAGGTATTATTACGTTTAATGTATGACGTCAATGAAACATATGATAAGGTTAACGATATTTGGACCGTTTTTAAATAATGATGAATAAAATTTAATGACTGTTCGTTATATTTATTTGTTTCCCGTTCAATGTGTACCTTTAGCGTCGTAATTATTTCCATGAAATCTCGCCAAAGGAAAATTTCAGGTTTACATAAATAGTTCTTCGCCGGGGGGGCCTCGCTTGCAGCTCGGGCCGCAAACATTTGCGATTTCGGCCTTTCTTTGTTTTACCACCCTAGTTGTGTAATGTTCTATTTCCGCCTGTTGCGCGGTGTCAAAATCCTGCTTCCTAACCCGGGGAAGACGTAAAGTTATGTCCGGAGTGGCTCACTCCTCGATTTCGCCGCGCGGCTCATACATAGTACCAAATTTTGCCCCAACAGAGGGGCGATCAGAAAGAGACAAAGAGCACGCTTTATACGATAGTGAGACACGGTCAGATTCGGTGCATTCCGTCCGGTGGTCGGACGTCGCTATTGTTAGAAAGAGAAACTTCTGGTCGTAGTACTATCACTTATTCTGTGGTTAGGGGGAGGTGTGCATGAAAGAGCCAGTTTCAGGAACCAACTAATTTTAGTATCTAAAACACAATAAAACTACATAGTTTATGTTTAAATTAGAAATTTGTTTGTTGCTCTTCAGCATACAATCATCAATAATTCCTTAAAGAAATATTTTAATATAAAAATTTACCTTTAAAAAAAAGGGAAAATGGCTCTTTCATAGTGTGTGGACGGACATTGAAAGAGCTACCACATCTTATGAGAGAGCTACACATGCCCATGACCAAGTAATTAAATAAATTTCTTAAAAAATCGATGGATTAGTCACCTTGCTGCAGCCAGTATTCTTCATTTTACTGTCCCTGGATGCGTAATATACAATTTTCAAAGAGAAGAAAAAAGATAAATTAGAATCATAATAACTATGAAATATCCACAGAGAAATACCGTTACTTAAAGTGTTTAGGTACTAGAATTACTTGTTGACTAGAAAATACGCATATTGCGGTTGCTGACGTTGTTGCGGTTTGTTTTGCGGATAACTTTGATGTACTCATTATATCATATTTTCGTGTTAGAAGGATTGACATATTTAATATAAAGGCTTATTTGGCATATTATACTGAAGCTTAAAAAAGTTATGAAGGTGTGCGATAATAAATGTTTTTCTACTCCTGTACTTTTATCTGTCTTTTACTTGGTCACGAACACTAATATAAGAACATACATAATATGAGTTCAGAGAAGTCTATACTCTATTCCCCATAACAGCACTAGTTCGTTATAGTCGCAAAACGATATTGCTAGCAGCCACAGACTTCTAAATCTAGGTTAAACTTAGGTCAAGGATTAAGCGCTCAATTCTAACTTTACGATAAAAATGCACAACTACCAACTTAACAAACAATTAAATTCCTACGGTTTTTAAGAAAAACTAAACTTTCCGAACTAAATTCATTGAGGCCAACATAAAATAAAAGTATTTTATCAAACATGGCATGAAATGTAGACATTACGTGCCTAAAAATAGGCCGCAAAGTACCTCGTTTCCGGTGCGGCTTGACACTTGGCACGTAATGGAATTTCATACTTACAATTTTTTTTTTAATTTCCATTCCACATTTATTTGGGCCACAGCATCACGGCATTCAGCCATTAAAAAAACAACATAACAAATAACACATCATAAACAATTTCCAATTATCATAAATTGCAAACTAAAGCACAAGAATACACATTTAAAATATTTCATCTAAATATTCGCGGTAAAAATGTAAACTGAAACAGCTTTTTGGTTGTATATGATTTCCGAACGTGACTTGACATTTGTATTGTCTATGGATATAATATGTCACTAACGTCACTTTCTGATAAAATAATATTTAGGGTAAGTAAGGATATTAGGAAGTTTATTTATTTCATTGCATATTTGAGAAAAGCACTATACATACCTCGGCGGGAAATGGGGTTGCCGGCCTCGTAACTATCTGGCCTCGCTTCGCTCGGCCAGCTATATGTACTCGGCCGGCAACCCCTCACTTCCCGGCCTCTGCAGTAATGTACTATTTTAATATTGTCACTGCGTGTCACTAGCGAGTATACGCTCGTATCGCAACTCGCGCCATTCGCATTTTTTGAGCCTACTTATACAACTGTTGCATAAAATACTACTAGCTATTAGACTTTTTTTTTAAGTAGTGGTACATATGATTGTTTGATAAAGGGGAAAATAAGGTACCTAATCCCTTATCATTTATTTCTAGCTCTTTGTAAAATGTCCTTTTCTTTCATTCCAAGTTTAAAGCTGCTGATTACAAGTTGTTCCTTTGTGCAACGAAACTTACCATACAATTTATATGGTTAATTTTCGTTACCTACACAAAAATTAAAGTTAACACTTTGTTTTATAAAGCCCTAACTACGGACATCATTTTTTGAGAATGACCCAGTAAGCGAGTAAAATTGCGTCAACCCGCAATGAACTGCTACTCGTTCAATTTTACTCGTTTACTCGCTGGTTGTGGGATAATCTCGCGCGCGACACATCCAATGGGAACGCGAATCCGTAACGCAGCGTTTTGTTCGCTCGTTTTCATTGGCTGTTATATGCTGTTTCACGTTCGAGATATATGTCGCGGCCCTATGGTGCTTGCTAGCCGTGCTGGGGCCGGTAGTTCGCTTCGAACAGAGAACTTGCGGCTTTTTTCTTTCCTTGCTGCAGCTATTGATGCGAACAGAGTTTTTAAGTTTAAGCAAGATCGGACATTTTATGCCAAGTATCAGTCCTCTTGTCAATTTATAAACTTTACTCGTTGCGATCGCTCAGTTAACTAATCTAACCGTGTTGTAAAATGAAGAGCCACCAAAACATATGCGCCTGGAAAGCTGTTATCTTTTTAGTTGTATTACAGGTATTGCTATTGAAATTTTCCCAGGCGCTTATTTTTTTACAATTTATACTTTTGATAATCCAATCTGTGTTATATTTCAATTTTAAGCCCTTGTGTAAGTGTATTTTGTATTGTTTAATCAACTCAAAATTTTGGAATCAAGTTATTGTACAAAAATTTTATTAAGTGTGTTTAAGTTATTTTTTTCCCAAGCCTTCACTTCACCATATTAGCCGGCAAACTAATAAGGATAGCCGACAGCCCATTTTTAATTCATACATTGCAATGTGTCGTATCTAAACTCCACATCTTTCATTTACACTTATTTTTGCTTAGACAAGGCTTTATTTATGTGTAACTGCAAATTTATTGGAACTCGGCCGTTTTTAAGATATGGAAAAGTAAAACAGTGAATCGTTTTAACCGCTGCGCGATTTCTGAGGCAATTCATATATTTAATTCAACAGGGATTTATTTTTCATTAGCATTATTTTTATTACGGATCTGGTGTTTTTAAATTACGTAATAAATATAATAATATCTGGGAAAAATCTGACACAAACCGACCTTGTCCTGACATAAACCGATCTAGGCTTGTACTATGGGTACTACTAGATCACGATTTACAAACTCGTTTCGGTAAACTGTAAATTTTTAAATACAAAAAACCGGCCAAGTGCGAGTCGGACTCGCATACGAAGGGTTCCGTACACCGAACAAAAAAAACCGTCTTAATAAATAACTGGCAAAAGGTCTTAAATGCCGTGTAAATCAATGGCACTTAAGACTTTTTGGTTGAGAAGTTTTTCGGCAATAACTTCAAAACGGTTTATTCGTTACTATTCAAAATAACTTTCGTTGAATGTATTTATTAAGCGTTACCTTCCTGATTTTTTAAATATTTTTTGGATTTACGGTTCAAAAGTCAAGGAGGGGCACAGTGTTTTAAGATCGCTTGGGACCAGACATTTGTAACGAATATCGAATATTATTGTCGAAGTTCCCTAAGATTTTAGTCTCATATCGAGCTATTTGGTACATATCCGGGATTACTAACAAATACCTTAAAATTACATTAAAATCTGCCGGAATCTCGACAATGATGTGTCCACGAAAGAGAGGCGGGTGAAACGCTCAAATAATGACCCACCTACAAATTTCTGCGGATCCCTCGGTGCGGGAGTTCGACTCGCACTTGATCGGGTTTTTTTCTTTAATAATTGCATCCATCCAATCAATAATTCACACAAAACTTTAAAAGCAAATAAATAAATAAATTTAAATAAATAAATAAATAATAATAATAAAAAAGTAATATTTAATAAATAAATTTAATAGTTGGTACTTTTGCCATTGTAATTGTGTAGGCGCTCAGAATATTTTTTTCAATCATAAATAATTTCGCGGATCCATTTACTACATGGCCGATTTTTTTATTACAGATAGATTATAAGGTCAGCTACCACTTATGGAAAAAATTGATCGCGGGAACTACGAAAATAAAAAAAATAAAAATAAAAACTGTAATTAAATTTTTCGCGAAGATTTGTGTTCCTACTCATAATTCACATCTGTCGTAAACCTTAAACAATACATCATTGTACGTGTCAAAATGTGGTTACAACTTGTTGCCTTTAATTTTGGTTTACAAAGAAAAAAACGTATTTTTCCGATTTCAAACAGTGTCCGAAGTAGCAACTTTGACATTGTTTTTCTCCAAAACGCACAGTAATTGACATGGGGTTTCTTTTGGAATTTGTGTTATTCCAACTTACTACATTGATATTCGATATTCGTTACAAATGTCTGGTCCCAAGCGATCTTAAAACACTGTGGGGGGGGGGGGGGGGGACACAATTTATGCAACTTTCGGAGCGATTATCTCCGAAAGTATTCACTTAATCGAAAAAAAGTACATAAAAGCCTTATAATGTTTTTAAAAGAACTATCGAATTATGTAACTCACGTTGACGTTTGCTGAAAAAAAATTACAGTTACATGTATGGAGTGCCCCCCCTAGATTTTTTTATTTTTATTATTTAACTAGCAAACTTAGTAGCGGCATCTACAAGACATCTATATTCCAAATTTCATCAGTATACGTCTTGTAGTTGTTGAGTAAAATGCCTGTGACATACGGACGGACGGACGGACGGACGGACATGACGAAACTATAAGGGTTCCTTTTTAGCCATTTTGGCTACGGAACCCTAAAAAAAAATAAGCACCAAGTTTCTTGGCAAACCAACCGAGCACCAAGATCTTGAGGGCGGCATACCTATCGGATTACATAAGGTTATGTGATGACGTTATTTTTTTTTGTTCGGGCTGAAACCGGGATTCCGACAAAATATACGAGAAATCCCGGCGTTACATCCCTAGGCTGCGATGATCGATATGAGGAATGAGGTACGCGTATCGATATGAAACAACATCGAGCAAGATATATGAGGTGTCGGACGGTGATTTATTGACATGCGCAAACGCATTGGCTGTGATAGTATGGAGGAGGACTCTGTTCTTGGATGCAATAAGGAAAGGGAAGTGGTTAAGTTTTAATTAATTCATGATAGAAAGACATTTTTCGGCCAAATTAATCGTTAAGGTGGCGTTAGATTTGTGGCGAACCATTTAAATAAATTAAATTAAAGCAATTTTAAAGTTGGCTTTCTAATCTCTTCTTATAAAACTTTTAAAATTATTTAACCGAAAAAGTAAAATTATACGTTTTGTATTATAAAATTCATAATTTTGTCAATTCGTTAACGTACTTAGTGCTTATAACACACACATTTGACTCTAAGGCAGGGGTTCCCAATCTTTTTCGGCCCGTGGCGCACTTACAAGTTTAGTACTTCGTCACGGCGCTCAACCCTAGTTCGCTCAAAATAGGTATTGTTGCTTTATAGGTACCCGCGAATATTTGTGGTTTTAGATAATGATAGAGGTGAGTCGATACTCACGGCGCCCCTCTTTACTTTCTCCGGCGCACACTTTGGGCAAAGTATAAAGACAAACAAGTAGTACGACTTTGGCCGTTTAGGAGCACGACGCGCGTCTGTGTGAGTGAACGCCATACTGTGACAGTCGCGCGCAGTCGCAAATGCTTGCCTGTGGTTCATCCGTACACGGCGCGCACACATGCGCGCTTCCGATAAACCTTTTGTTCGGAGAAAAACTACCGTATACCGTGCTTTGGGTGACCCCTGCTCTAAGGCTTATGACAATGCATTTGCACAAGTACGTACGTAGTGCTTTAGATATTCTCGAAGTGGATACGTGTTATAATAAAGTTGGCTGTAAATCGTATGTATTGGAACATATTCCGTATCCATACTTAATTAGCTATGTAATTCATACGTCAGAACTTGATTCTATATATCTTTAGACCTAAATGCAACACAATTGGCACCTTAAAGTTAAGACCACAAAGATCTTTACTAATTTTGATTACTTTTTGTTTGTAGACTTCATAAGCAATATTGTATCCCTATAAGATGTCCCACCGCCGGCGAGTAAGCGAGTAAAGTTGGGCGAGTAGCATTACATTGCGGATCTGGAAAGGTCGATCGATTACACTGTACCTCGTCAGCCCGCAATGAACTGTTACTCGCCCAATTTTACTCGATTGCTCGCCAGCGGTGGGACAAGTGCCTTATTTCGAGCCATTCAAACGAGCGGAGTTCGACCGTCAAAGGACTACGAATTGAAAAGTTCTTTTAGGGACTAACTAGAAATATATTACTATTATTTTAATAGAGTGCGACTACGATAACTTTGCAGAGCGAACATGGCAACACCTCCGTTCAAAAGTCAAATTTCTATGAAAATGTGACTTTTAAATACCCTATAGGTAGTTTCACGAGAGTTGAGGCCACGCTCACAACATCACTGCATGTAATGACAGCGGGATTTTGAAATTACTGTTCTTTTTTCGTAGCAGGTTCAACAGTGAATTGCAAGATAGACCAAAAAGTTTGTTTAAACTAGCCTTGTGTTTATTTACTCACTCGTTCATTTCATTCATTCACTTTTTTTGCAATGAGTACTTCATGTAGCTGTGTGTGTAATCATTCACGTCAACTCTCGTGAAACTACCTATAGTATTCGCGAACGCTGCCTGTCTGTAGTATACGCTGTACTTTACAGGCAGGTAGGGTAGGGGTAGTTTTAAAGAATTCGGATTTAATGGAATCTTTAAAAGGCGCATTTGCCCCCGTAGACGCAATTAACCCGGTTGACGTTAATATTTTTTCAAGTCAAAGTGGGTTAAGTTTAAGTAGGGAAGGGAAGAAACGTCGGCAAAAATGACCGTTAAAATTCTACTTTAACATCGAACGAGGACTAGTGTAATATTACAAAAACATACAACTATAGATATACCTATCTTGTTAATGTGGAATTTTACGTTAGAGTTACGGTTTTTAAGATACCTAGGACATTAACATGTTTCCTGAAAGACGACCTTCTCTTTTTCATTATTTCATTCAACTGCTATTTTTCATGCCACTTAAACTCGTCAACCGTTTGACAAACAATAACAACATTTATATACGTAGCAACTGGTTAACACGCTGTCAAAATCCAGTTATATGACATAACGCGACCTATGAACCGTTCTTTTGTAAACAATAGATAATAATTATGTTGTTAATGATTCTGACATGACAACAAATTAGTACCTATTTAGCTACAAATGCAAAAAATAATATATCATTTACGTCGACAGTCTGTTTTCTTGATGTAAATGTTGGAAGACTTGGAAGACTCAAAAAACATTTGACTATCTATAGTCTGTCCTTTTAGGTATTTAAAAGGTAAACAAGTAATAGGTAGTTACGTGGCTCGGGTGGTTCAGCCAATCAAAGTAAAGTTTTGAATCTGTGGCACAATGCCACTGTTTTTTTGTTTACCGATTTTTAAATACCAAAAAGAACAGACTATAATTTTACAGCCGATTTTCCTTTTTGCTATTGTTTTTTTTTAAATGGGTTCATAAACGACGGAGTTCTAAGGAAACAAACATACAAAAATCGTCTTCCTTTTTTGAAGTCAGTTAAAAAGTATTGATCATTTAAAGCAACTTATTGAAGTAAATACTTATGCAAGTTTTGTTGGAGAAGTGTTGCGCAAGCAAAATGTACCACGACGTAAAATAAAACGCATTTCAACCAAAATTCATGTTTATAAAGTGACTTATTGTTTGTATTTTTTCATCACACTTGCTCGTAAAGGGTGTTATAACACGCGGGCTTATAGACCAGCTCGAGCCGATTTACCTCCCGTGGCTTATAAAAATCTATAACTCCCACGGGAGGAAAAACTGTATGAAAATCTATAACTCCCGTGTGAGTTATGAGTTTAGTTTTAAAATATAGGACCCTCCCGTACGTCATTTCAGACTAAGGAGGTTTGAAATCAGCCAAGGCTTATTTCACATCTTCAAAACTTGGCTACAAAACCAATTTTAGTGTATATAAAACTTATATGGTATATTTTACTATTATTTCAATAATTTATGCAATTATTTTAATGCAATTAAATTAATTTACTTAAAAAAATTATTATGAAAATCGGCACAATCTGGCGGCATTGCCTGTCAAGTTTAAAAACTAAACGCAGTTCTTAGCATTATCTGTGGAAGACTATATTGAAAAAGTTGACAGTTGAAGTTGTCTCTTAGCGGGTG
The DNA here is from genome assembly GCA_947034925.1 of Eudemis profundana. NCBI lineage: Eukaryota > Metazoa > Arthropoda > Insecta > Lepidoptera > Tortricidae > Eudemis > Eudemis profundana. The sequence goes on along the minus strand of OX344808.1, from coordinate 17,077,757 downwards.
CGTTTAGTTTATTTGATTTTTATGTTTTATTTTTTTTTCCTCGCAAATGTGATGAAAAACATTGTGTGTATCACGGGCAGTAAGGGGATTACCAACTCGAGTCATTAAACTCTCCTCTCCTTCTTACTACCCTCGGTGCACAATGTACTAATGGCGAACCGGGGTACTTGAAGCACCTTAACGATATAAATATTACCATAAACGTATTATAATAATTCAGTAGCGTTAGCCCTTTAGGTGTACGAGTATCAGTAGTGCCCTATCGGTAGGGTTGCGGCAAAATATTAAGACATACAAGTAGTCAAACTCCGGCCGTTTAGGAGGGCGCGATACGAATTCAAGGTCGAGGCGCAGCATTCTTAGGGCATTTCTCCAGAAATATGTCTGCGGTCACCTCATTCATCTGGCCCTTTTTCATACTAAATGTATGGAGACAGATGAATGAGTCGCAGACATATTTCTGGAGAAATGCCCCTTACGCATTCTTAAAATTTGCTTGTAGTGTGTTCGTTCACGGCGCGTACACATACAAGCCGTGCGATGTACATTTTGTAAGTAGAAAAATTACTGTTATTATAGGTACTGTGATTGCGGTTTCCATCATTAATGGTAACTATGTTTTACACCAGCGGTTGGCAACCTTTTAGCAGCCAAGGGCCACATAGTAGCTGACGAATTTGACGCGGGCCGCACTTTGTTAATAATTTGTGATTTTATACAATTCTGAATATAGCGACATTTACATACAATACATAGTTGTAAGTGTGGAAAATAAATAAAATAGCCAGGGAGGCTCGCGGGCCGCAAGTGAGCGGTTAACGGGCCGCATGCGGCCCGCGGGCCGCAGGTTGCCGACCGCTGTTTTACACGTATTTCAATGAAAATAAGACAATACCTATAGAACAATAACTGGCCAAGAGCATGTCGGACCATGCTGAGTGTAGGGTTCCATAGCCGTAACTATAAGGTAAAAAATACGATGTAAAAAAAGTACAACAACAAAAGAGCGTATCTTCATAGCAATTACGTCCTTTTGTTGAGAAGCGCAGTTTATCGGCAATAACTCAAAAACGGTTAGTCCGATCTTGTTGAAAATAATTTTCGTTGAAAGTATTAATTAAGCGTTATCTTTGTATTTTTTTTTATATTTTTCGGACACACGGTTTAGAAGATAGAGGGGGGGGGGACACAATTTTCACCACTTTCGGAGCGATTATTTCCAAATACATTCACTTAATCAAAAACATTATTTAGGAACCTTATAGTGTTTTTTAAAGAGCTGTCGAACTATGTACATCACGTTGATATTTGCTGAAAAAAAAAATACTGTCTTTAACATGTATGGAGTGCCCCCCCTAAAAATATTTATTTTAATTATTTATATACCAAACTAAGTAGCGGCTCATAAAACACACCTATATTCCAAATTTCATCAATATCCATCATGTAGTTTCTGAGTAAAATGCCTGTGACATACGGACAGACAGACAGACAGACAGACAGACGGACGGACATGACGAAACTATAAGGGTTCCGTTTTTTCCATTTTGGCTACGGAACCCTAAAAAGCACCTAGCTAGCATACCGGACGCGGTACTCAAATATTCCCATAACTAATAGTAAAAAACCCGTATATAGGCACGGGACTATGGCAACCCTACATTATCGGCATCCATCTTAATCTAAAGACCCTCATTGAATGAGCTACTCAGTTCGGAGACGTGAGCTGTGTGACGAAAAGTCTCCCACGCAACGTCACCGACTCGATTAGGTCCAACACTATTCCCTATTCCGCACCTATCAATCAGATATGGCGTTTCTGCTATAAAAACTTAGTGTTAAATGGCTTCATATTTTTCACGGTGTCAGTACTAAGAGCGTTTCCACATCTATCGACAATGACACCGATATGTCCCTTTCACTCTAAAGCGAAGGAGAAAAAGGAACAGACGATATTTCGGTGAGATCAAGATGCGAAAACTGCCTAACACAGCTACACTGATACAGCTAGTACCGCACTAATGTTGTGACACTAGTGTTGTGACACTAGTGTTGTGACACTAGTGTTGTGACACTAGTGTTGTGACACTAGTGTGGTACTATAGCTACATAAAGCAGCTAGAAGCATAAAGTTGGCTGATGGAGACGTTTTGACAGAGCAATCGTGCGGGGGTTGCGGGGTGAGGTGAGACGCGGGTGCGAGCCCGAATATTACTTACAATGTGACATCGCTGTATTCAACAATTAAGGACAAGCCGCTGATTAACGAAAATCTAGGGTTACCAGTACGTCTAGCATAACTGGCCGCGACTTCGTTTCTCGCGCGACAGAGAATCACCTGTCACTGTCACACTATATTGAGTGGAAAGAGATAGGTAGTATTTGTCGCGCGACAAAGAGTCGTGTACGGTAGATTCGGGTCCCCGCATAATGAAGAACGTATTAAAATAAGGGTTTCGATGTAACTACATATGGGTTATTCTTCAGAAATATGTCTGCGGTCACTTTATTCCTATGGCCTTTTTTCATACTAAATGTATGGAGAGAGAGGAATAAGTCGCAGACATATTTCTGAAGAATAACCCATATATCCACAATAATCGGATTATCGCGTATTTATTAGATTTTATAAATGCTAAATAGTGTCACTGTCATAAAGGATCATATTTGTAGTTTGCTAATATTTATGGGTGCATTCAGAAATGCATTTCGCTGTAGGCATATTGCAGTGGCGTGGCGTAAAAGATATCCTTGAGCAAGCCGGTGCAGATTTGGCTTACATTTTCCTTAAGAGCTGTAGAATAAGGTGCTCAAATGCTTGATATTAGGCAAGCCGGTAGGAATCGAGTTCTTTGGACGCCACGCTACTGGTACATTGCTACTGTCAAATTCGGCTCCGCCAGACTCAACTACGCGAACATTAGCGTATAATTCTAAAAGCTCATAAGTGTCTATGAATACCTTTTGTTTTAGTTTATGGTGAGTCAAGTACATTTGAATAGTGTAGACTGTAGTGGCACAGTGTATGGCGTGTGACCGAGGTGGCGCTGTTGAAGGAGACGATCAAAATGGTAACTTTGCGATTTAATGTCTGGCTGCATTGACCTATACCCATACCCAGCTGACTATTCATTATGGTTGTTTACTCCGTGTTTACCATTGACTCTGACTGCTTCAAAATCCTTACGATTCATTTGAATGAAAAAATATTTGCATAGTAACTATGTAGTTACAAAAACACAGATTTTCATGAAAAAAATTAAACTGAATCTGCTCCGGCTTGTTCAAAGTTATTGATGACGCACTGATAGGTTACCTTTTTAAAAGTTTCAATGTATAAGGGCCTTATCACACTTGCGATTAGTTTCCATACAAAACCAGTGACATTTGTATGGAACTTCGCTTCTAATTCGCCCGAAGGCAGCTCACTCGCTAATCGCAGTATGATAAGGCTCTAACAGGGGCGCAGTCGTATGGTTTAGCTAATTGGCGAAGAGCCCAGTAGCTCACCGCGGCAGTTCACTTCGATTGCGGTTGGCCCCACCTAATAAAATAAAATAAAATTTATAGCATTTATCTATAAATCCATAATACAAGCATTGCTTAGTTTGGGACTAGGTCGATTTGCATAAGATTGTCCCCAAAAAACAGATATTTAGGAGCTATACCGTGTCATATGTGTTGCTTTTTATATTACTAGAATAGCAAACAAGCATACGGCCTAACTGATGGTAAGCAGTTCCCGTAGCCTATGGACGTTTGCAAGGCCAGGGGCATTACGTGCGTATTATTATGTGGTAGCTAGGCCCGGTTGGCAAACAATAGACATGCGCAAAATATGTCACTAAAGTGAAAAGAGTGATTATGAATCTTTAGCTCTCAAAAACTCACCAGATCACTATTTTAGTTCAGTAGCTCCGCGGAGTGTACCTAAACGAATCACTAGCTCTTATAAGCTCGGTATCTCCACGGTGTGAACGTGTCTTAAATTGTAGTTTTATGTTTATTGAAATGTATTTAGTTAAGTAGTTGTTTGTGATATGCAATGTAATATTGTCACAATTATTGTAATGTGTTTAAAAGAGAAACTGGTGAGTTTCTTCCGGCGCTTCTTCTCACCAGAATGTCATCTGCCGAAGCGCCAAAAGAATCAGACATGTGAAAGAGCCCTTGAGGCCTACTTGCAGAAGTAAATTATTTCATTTCATTTCATTGTGTCATCATCATCAGCTCTTATAGCTCAGTAGCTCCAAATCCGAATATTTCCGAACGAAAGAGAGCAGTAGCAGGTATACTGTGACAACATAGGGACGACAAGTTCATGTTGTTCGCGGCTTTTCTCGCAACTCACGGCTTAATAGACCTACTTGAGAGCGAGTGGACGAGTGAGTTGAAAGATATACTATCTCTCTACTACTACTCTATACTAGCTCTTTTGAATCACTCACTCGCGAGTTATACATGTCTAGCAAACACCACCTTTACCTCCACTATGACTATGACTAGACCGACCCCGTCCCCTCTTCCAAACCGCACGGTTAGGATCTAACACCTAAACTCTCCCGCGCCGCCCACCAACTAACGGCCAATGAGAACTTTATTAAATTTTGTGTTTGTACATTTTTATTATTACAATTATTAAATTTAAAAGTTATTTCACAAAAACAGGCATGCTCAATACTTTTGGCCAGGGCTGTAATATGAATACATTGCATTGTACCTCTAAGCACAGTTCAAATTGTGAGTTGTTTGTTAGCCGCTTTTAAAAATGTCATTAAATATAACGTTTTAAAACATAATGTTCGTTATGCATTTCAAAATCGGATTTGTTAAATCTAATTTAGAATTTAAGTTTTAATGTCCTTGTTTTATTTATTATTTCATACTGTACTAACTCTTAGATATAAGGTTTAAAATGTACACTAACAAAATTTGGATCCCAGTAATCTGAGCAATAAACTATTTGAATTTGAAAAAAAAAAAAATTTAATCATGATAGTATTCCCATATATATTTCATACAAAATCTGCGCCAGCTCTTGTGAGACCGACCTGTACGTTAACATGATATGTAGTTAATTCAGTCCTTGTACTTTGACTATGACATCTTCGTCGATAATATGGCTAACTAACATAAATGGTATGAATTTTAATGGCTGATCCCCATTAGGGTGACGTATTGTACTGGATACACCTGTAGTGTAAGTCAAAAACTAGTGCAGCGTCCAGTTTCAGGCAGTTTGGTAGGTACAAAACATGTTTGGAGATGGAGAGCGATGAGTCATTTATTAGTTCCAAGAAGTCTCATATTTTGATGTAAGTAGTACATTTATGTTAAGAAGCAGTGACATATACCTTCCTGGTTACAATAAAAGGTACTTAACGAAAAAGTCGACATCTACACTACAATCAATTCGGCAAGCAAAATTTAACGGAAGCATTATTCGAAAATTATTTTTAATGAAATGACACGTAATAGCCCAATATGTATGCTTGATGAAAAATACTGAAGATGTGTGCCCTATGTAACACAAAGCATACTGTAGCGCCACATTTTAACAACGCGGCAGCGCAGTAGGTACATTTATGTAACGTTTGCGAGTAGGTATAGGCGTCCTTTCGTCTAAAGAGGCCTATTCTTATACTTTTCCCAGAAGTCAAAGCTTGTCGATCCCAAGCCCGACTCGATATCGAATCGGGACTTATCTCAAATCGTGAATTAATACCGGCGACCGGACAAGTCGGTTCACGTAACTTGTACTTAACCAGTAGTTGAGCGACTCTGAGGCTGTCTGCACGCACCCAAGCCTGGCGAACAATTAAAAAAAAAGTTAGTGATGTGACACCGATTGTTACGATGAATCGATTCAGTGGAAAAGTGTTGTGAACGTGATAGTGTAGTGAAAAACGACTCAACGTTCGCGGTATGATTTTGTTTTGTTGTGACAGCTTGATAATTTTTTTCTTTTCTCTTTCTACAAATAAATACGCAATAGCTAAACCAAATATGTGCATAAAAAATAGATAGTTTTTAGACCGCCACCGTGTTGGGTTCGCGAATGAGTTGGTTTGATGGAAGTTATCTTTGAATCGATCTATGTCTGTCCGTCACGCTAATTGCCACTATATAAGCTTATCGATGTTATAATTATCGAATCATAATCGGAACTCACGGGCTTTACTTGCAAAGCTAATAAAGTTATAAAGTTTGATGTTATCGATATATCAATGTCTAAAGTATGTTAGAGAAGAAACTACTTAAGTTGTATTTCAATACGATATGCTATTTTGCGGACAAACCAAATTAATCAAACAAACCCAAAAAATATAAACATATTTGTTTGATTTCGTATATTGTAATTTATATAAAACTGTATAAAGATATTATTTTGCAACTACTATTACTACTTACTATTACTCCTCAAATTAAAGTCAACTGAAAGCTGCCATCAATGCGATTGCAAAATAAAAATAAAGTTCTGCCATTTTTAAACAATAAAATTATGTTTGTTATTGAAGTAATTTCATGATCAAATCAAGCTGTTAAGGACAAGTCATCCAAATTTTGAGTAGATTAACAGTACAGTTACTTTAAATTGCGTACCAATATGTAAATTACTGGGTGTTTATTTTTTCCATTAATTTCCTCAAAATAAAAATTCCAAACTAAATCAGTGCGGGGTAGCGCGCATTTACGTCACACACAAACATACAAACCATAAATTCTGTTTATGTATAGTTTGTACAAAAAATGATGAAGCAAGTCAGGCTGCCGCCCACATGTTCCCCATGTCACAGTCTAAGGGTCATACAGCCGGCTGGCGACGTTTAGAGTAGAGTCTGTGCGGAAAGAGAATAGGCGTGGCGAAAAACGGAACTAACCTAACCAGTATGGCAATTTTTTTTTGCAAATACGGTAGAGAAGCATTACCGCGCCCTCAAATCTAAATCCCATTCTCTTTCCGCACAGACTCTAGGTGTTTTACAACCTTTTTCATGGCACGAACCTTTGTATGGAAATATTTCGGGACCCCATTTTTTATTATTTCTACCCTGTGTTTTATCACTTTTTTCCTACTTATGTTAAATATACATAGATACAAGAAATCAAAGTACATAGAAAAACTAAATTGCGTTCACCAGGAATCGACTCCAACCCGGTAACTTTTTAATTTCTGGCCTAGCGTCAAATGGTTAAGACTCTTAAGACGCTATGCCGGAAATCCAGAGGCACCGGGTGTGTGAAATGTGGTGTAATTTACCCAGATGAAAAACAAATAAATACGAAAACATCATGTTTCCTTCATATAGTTTTTTTTTTCTTTTTGCCTAAGGCTTCACGACCTGCGCGGCCCCCTTATAGGGGATTGCGACCCACACGATGAAAAACACTCGTTTACAGTGCCATCGTGAGGGGGCCGTGGCTAGAGATGTGCCGTTCCCGGGAATATTCCCCACTTGTATGGGGAATATTCCCGCGGTGGGAATATTCGCCATACAAACGGGGAATATTCCCGGGAATGGCACATCTCTAGCCGTGGCAAAGATTATTTTAATTAAAAAAAAATGAATTAGTGCTAGCCGCTAGCCCGCTATACTTACTTGCGTATTTTATCATGCACTCACATGCAAAATACAAGAAACAAATAAACAAAACAATTATAACAAACCGCCACCAAAAATACAAAACTCGACACGTGTTTCGCCTCTACGAGGCATCCTCAGGAGAAGCTGGAGATGTTGACCGTCCGGCGTCCGTTGATCAATTATTTAAAGATCATGTTTACATCGCCGTGTGTTGCAATTCGGGACATACGTGTGTTGCAATTCGGGACAAGGCATGCGAAATAGCGCAAGTACTGCTATAACCGACTCCACCCCCAGCATATCTGTGACGTGCGACTTTGTCTTCTTGTCTTGCGACAAATACAGAATACAGAGCAATGCAGACCGAACGTGACAGGTTATGCTCAGTCGCGCGACAAGCGAAGTCGCAGCCGGTTATAGCCAGCGCTAGCCTGACTGGGGCTCGCTACCTAGTTCGACCCACTCCGGCCAGCGACCTGGTTTGACCACAGGGAACGATTTTTGCAACAGTCAGTATAACTTGCAAGTTCGTCAGGCTTCAAAAAAAAAAGAAAAAAAGTGTATAAAGCTGGCCGTTGACCAACTTTACTGTAGATTTACACCACACAATCCCATATGAGGGAGGTATTAATGTCGTGGTAATTGGAAAATTCTATAGACTAAATGATTCCTTAACTACTCTTGCTGTCATGCAAGGCATTCTATCCGGTGCATTTGTTAACAGGAAACTCCCATCTCCGAAAAAAATATCACTATAAATTGGTGTATGTATACTTAGGGGTATCTAAGGAATGAAGTTCCCTTTACCTAACTTTATCCTACCCCCGAACGTGACAGGTTATGCAGTGGCGCGATAAAAGAAGTCGCAGCCAGTTATAGCCAGCGCTAGCCCGACTCGGGCTGGTCGTTGGCCAACTGTAGATTTATAACTGTGCCTGTATTTACACTTCCAACACCACACAGTCCCATATGAGGGAACATAGGTGTTAATGTCATGGTAATTGGAAAATTCTATAGACTAAATGATTCCTTAACTACTCTTGCTGTCATGCAAGGCATTCTATCCGGTGCATTTGTTAACAGAAAACTTCCATCTCCGAAAGAATTATGACTGTAAATTGGTACTTGGGGGTATCTAAGGAATGAAGTTCCCTTTATCTTACTTTATCTCACCTTCTGAATTTTAATTTTTTCCGGAAATATTTTTCGTTAAAGAAAATCTTCAGTCTAACTGATATACTACAAAACATAGCTTAGATTAGCTTATTACGGTTTGAATTATATACGGGAACCGATATCGCTTTCATCCCTCGTTTCAACCCTTTTAGGGTTTATATTTCGAAAATTCTTCATTAGTGCACCTCTATGTTCCCTTAAGAATATGTACTTTAAATTTTATATCGCTATCTACAGTGGTTTAGGCTGAACTCTGTCAGTACCTTAGTCACCGACGTGTTTTTTGATAGCCTGGATAATTTTTTGACTTTTACTTCCTTGATCTTTTAACGGAACATGGATTTCGAGGAACGGAATTCGGACGCAGTTTTTTCGGTGAAATTACTTTTGAGGGTAAAGGCAGCTTATTTTAGCAAGATGACGTTGGAAATTACTGCAATTTTTTCAATTACTTCTATTTAAAGGTTAATGATTCCTCATAATAGTTTTAAAAACAATTTGAACGGAGAGGTGTGGAATTATAAAATTATCAGGTTTTAAGTCTAAATTCCATTCGCCAGAGTTTAACCTGCATTTGTTAAGCCGGATACTCATTTGCGAGCTGTAACCAGAAACCCTAGTGTGGACATGGCTCGCGAGTGGCTGGAGCAACGTCCACACTAGGGTTTTTGGTTACAGCTCGCAGATGAGTACCCGGCTTTAACAGATGATGATTTTCTAGTAAAAAACGGTGTTATAAGTACCTACCTATCCATGATTTTTGCACAACCATCACACAGTGGTTGTGCAGAAACGCCCTTAAATACTCTTAAAGAACAGTTGCAATTCTTTTTTTTTGTTAGGTATTGGTTCAGACTCCTTATAGTAAAATACCTTGATTTCAAACTTTTTCAATATCAAGTGTCGAGAAAAACATGGTTTGATTTTGGTCATAAATTAACATTACTACATATGAATACCTAATACGATACTCACCTCAACACCGTATAACACAGCCTAACAATCTATTTAGTAAGAATTTTACACCTTTTGCGTATCTAACTTCATATATACAGGTTACTAAAAAACGATAAATTAAAGACGGAAAACGAATACATTTACATCCAATATTTCATTGCCATAACTAAGCGATAAAGTATGTAATAGTAAATATATTTACAACGAATTTAGTTTGAGTAAGGTAGGAAGACAAGACATAAAAAACAATAACATAACAATAAGCTAATGTTGTTACAACGGTCAATATTCGCACTTAGCGTAGTGATATAAATGTCTCTTTATATGCTAAAACATATTTGATTATCGTCTGCTAGGATTGAACTGTTTTTTGCCGTGGGCCAAAGTGCGTGATATTTTAAATTCAATTCATAATAAGCAAAAAATATTACAATACTATGATATGGAATTGGTCTAATATGGTGGTGCGCGATTTGCCATTATTAGTCTTATTTGGAACATTAGTATATATTTCCTTCACTTCGTTTGCTTCATTTATACGAATTGCAGTAAAAACTGAAATAAGTTCTTTATTTAGCTTTTCACTGCAACAATTTACGTTGTAAAAAAGACGAGACTCCACTCGATATGTTTCGGGAGCATACGGCATACTGACTGGTAGTTTTCTGGAGTAAAAGTTCTTTATTTTTACCTTTTATTGGGTCAAATTCCTTATTAATTGTTTATGGCAGCGATTATAAGAATAAGAACCCCAAAATATTTTGCATTTTTAGAGAACAGACAAAAATCCTCAAGTAACCCAAGTACGCTAAAAAGTGTAATGCTAAAATATCTGAAATTGTGAATTTTGGGGTAAATAAAATAAAATTAAATCCGCGACACAATGTTTCATCTAAATTCAAATTGAATACATGTGTCATGTGTCTGATGCTTCCATAAACATGCCACGATATAATTATAACAATATGCTGGACACTTTATATATATACACTAGTATTTGCTGTACAATCACTAAGAGTATTATTAAAAAATATGTATTCAGAGGAAGTTGAGAGGGCTTGAGATCAAGTATTTAAATTGAACACGTGAATCACGTCTCGGAAGACTTTTGTCATGTTATTATAATGATGCCATTATAAATTCTGCCATTATAATTTCTGTAGGAAAACATTTGTTAACAAAATGCGGGGTGACGTCTTGAGTAGACTAGTTTAAGTTACATCATGTTTCAAAGAAATATTATCAACATTAGGAATAGAGATTTCTTGAAAAGAAGTCTTGAGATGAAGTTGCTATACATGGCTTTGTTATAAAGTTATTTAATGTCTTGCTACTTATATATACTTAGTATATACTATAAATATTATGTTTGAGTTAGGCTCAGAACATTTCTCATATACGTACGTATTAATGACTTGAAATTCTTATCTACATGACGAATTGAAATGATGGCAAAACAAGATTATAAGCAAAGCTTGCGAGAAGAATGTCAATAGATTTTTTACTGAAACGACTTTAAGATGTATTAAGCAATCAAAATACAGTTGAGATTAATATTAAAATTAATGTTATCCATTTATTGTTATTATTAGCACGATGATAAAAGCACGCGGACCTAAGCAGTAATGCAAACATTTAACCTGGGTGAAAAAACTGGTAGAGTAGTTTCGTTATACAATATTACCTCTTTCGTTTCATACATTGTCTGAATCCAAACTTACTATTATAAATGTGAAGGTAACTAACTCTGTCTGTTTGACCTTTTCACGCTTAAACCGTTAAAACGATTAAGAAATTTGGTATGAGACCCTAAGTGAAGAGGGTACTTTTCATCCCGAAAATCATCCCTTAAGAAGGTGAAAAAGGTAGTTGGGTTGGGAGTGTGTATAGGAAACGTGGCAGCACTAAATCCACAAAAGAGACACTACAACAGTGGACAGTAAAGGAAACTTATCAGGCCTGAAAAAAATACTGGTTATAAATGTTAAATTGTCAATGTCAGGTATAGTAAGTCGTAGCCATACTAACGTTGATTGTCCAGCATTGCGATATTAACGGCTTTTCCCCTTAATGTGGCCTCAGCATGATACAGTACAAGATTCGGGTTGGCGATACTAGTTGGCAGCACCTTCGTTGTGCACGTTCCCTATTGGGAATCAATAATTTTCAAGTAAGGGATATAAAACTCGAATTTTACACAGATAAGGTCTACCATTTTCTAATTTACAATGTAGTACGAGTGTCGCCGACAAATGGTCTCGTGTGACCGGCGCTTTGAGCTCGCAACAAAGGAGATCTCATTATATCGAACAAGCACTGGATCGAGAAGGCGTGCATGCATTTATCCATTCATCGTGTTACCGTTCCGCTCATGATTGTGGTCCGAGGGCCGACTGACATATGTGGATAGCACTATGATATATTTAAACTTTATTGCACAATTGCACAGTAATAAAAAGTACAATGGGAGGACTTAATGCCATACAGCGTACCTTATAATCTTTACGAATTGTTTGCATTATCGAGTTTTTGTAGTTATATCTATTGCACACCAATAGGAAGTCTCTTAAAACTTTTTCGACTCTTAAAACTAAAACTCTTATCATCTTTATTTTCATCATTTCCTTTCTGTCTGTGCTGCGCGGGAAGAAGTTACCACTTCCTGGCCAAGGGAAGACGTAAAATTGTGTGTTCTGTCCATTGCACCACGGCCGGGATGAAAGAAAACCGTAAATCGCATACGAGCCCCGATGCAAAAGATCTCGTCTAGTAATAGCATTTTGATAGGCTCTATAATTAAAAAAAAAACATGTTTGAGATAAAAAGTGTGTGTTTAATACAGGTGCTCTAATATTTTTATTTAAAATAAAAATGTTGTACCCTAACTATTTTAAAATACAGGAAATACCAATTATATGATGAGTAAGAATTTTTACATTTTCTTACTCAAATTATTTTTGTCACGAAGTCGAAAGGTGTAAGAAGGGCCATTACTAAGGAAAACAACACGGCACAGCGATATACCGACAATGTTGCTTTGAGCCCAAGTGTGCAGAAGTACTTCTCAATATGATTTGGACAATAATTTATTAAAGAAAAACAATTTCAACAATAAAGGTTTCGTGGAAACTTCATTATAGAATAAAAATAAACTACATTAAAGATTACTGTCATTGGTCCTATCGCTCAGTTGTTTGATCTAAACAGGTAATGTGTATTTAGAAATGTGTGATAGTTGCTTCGTGTTAGACGATCTGTTATGCATTTGGGCTCGTATTAAGGCAACAAACAACTGCGTTCTGGGCTATTGTTTTCCGCTCTAGACTAGATGCGTTATGTAATATTGCAAATGGTCATTGGCTCTCATGCTATACGGCAGAGATAAGGCGGGTCGGCACTAGCACGGGCAGCGATGACAGCGGTGATTACTCGCGGGGTTTAGCGCTCGCTTGTAGCGGTGTAAGACAATGCGCCAAATAGGATCACAACCAGGGCTGAACCCTCTATCTTTATCATTACAATTATGTACTTATTAATTATTTTTCGTAATTTCGTTGGCTTTCCTGCTAATCATCCAAGTAACCTTGTTTGGTATACTGAGTCGGCTAGAAGTTTACAATAAAGTAATTTATGATACGTATACAGACAGATATTCTCTCTCTCTCAGCTTTGTAATCTAATCTAATCGGTATTTTGCAATAAAGCTAACATAATGCGATAGTGAAGTGTCTATAAAGTCCAGTTAAATATGTATTCAATATAAAATAACGCATTGCAATGTATTTTAGAACTAACTTACTACTAAATTGCTTTACCGGCCACGAAACAGTATTGCTTCAGTCAGTCTACATGTGCTCTAAAAGCGACAAGGCATTTTCTACAAAAATGTATGTAATGTATTTTCTCTTGTGGGATGGTGTGACTTTTTTCATCAACTGACTGTACTACACTGCAGTGAACTACGAAATAATTTTGACTATACTTAGGGCCGGACTATCGAGGTGGCATTTGCCATCCAGGCTTTATCCTACCTACCACATAATATTATGAGATCCCATCTACGCTGTACCCAGCTCGTAAATAGCTCGTAAAATTATAAAGCCATGCTACTCGGACCTTCAGATGCAGTCCGGCCCCGTCTATTCAGGCTGACGTCACTGTCATAACCAAGACTTGGTGTGACCACTTAGCGGTGGCATGAAATAAAAAGGCGTGACACAAAAAGAACAAACTGGATCATAAAGTAGACGCGTCGTGGACGTTCGAATCCGTCAATCGGACAGACACTGGCGGCAAAAACTGATTCGCGCGCACCCGAACGTGCGCTGCTCCACAGACTAAGCACATACAGTTGGCCATCGAAGACGGTTACACTAAGGCTTAAGGCGTACTAGGTAACTAAGTAGGGAATGCAATTTCCAACCGAGATTGGGTGTTTCGAGATCTCGACCGTCAGACTGTCAAGACCGAGATCAATCTCGACGAGATCGAGATTTGACAAAGCGCCGGGCAATTTACAAAAAAAGAGGGTTAAGTTAAGTAAGGCAAAAATCATATAAATAATTGTGGGTACGCTACTTCCGCACAGAGTGCGCTACTGTCATCTACTGCTCATACCGTAGGTTAAAGCCGGTCGCACATAGTGGCACAGCCTTTAAAACAAGTATAGCCTAGTCCCGAAAACATTAATCAACTCAAAATAATTCATACGCGTCAATCTTTTAATCCCGTTCGAGATCTTGAAAATATTTATTGAGATCTCGATCGAGATTGGAAACATCGAGGATTCCTACCAACGAGATAAAATTTCCAAAAATTTGCTCGAATTCTCGCGATTTCGAGATCTCGCGAGATCGAGATTGCATTCCCCAGTACTAAACATACAAAAAATACCGGTATTAGTGGCCCATGTTAAGACTGAGCAGGGTTCTTCTAACAGCGTTTCAACGGCTTTAATTTTCTGGTCGCATTATTAACCATGTTACTGTAGGTTCGGATTACTATTTTCAGTTATTTTCTAGAGGTCCTGGCATTCTATAAAACGAAAATATTAATCTGAATAGAATTACAACGATAGAAAAGTGAGAGCGGTCGGGGTTGTTAGAACTACCCACCAAGGATTATATTAGGTTTATGCCATTATTGTTTCTTCCTATTCGCGATTTTGCACAAAATAAATTCCACACAACTGAATTTAATCACATGCGTTTCACATGAGATTTCGACTAGGAAAAAACAAAATAGTATAGATGGTAGATAGAATAAAAGATAAAGATAGTATCGTGAAGTATAACGCATGTGATTAAATTCAGTTGTGTGGAATTCATATTGTGCAGAATCGCTACTAGGATGAAACAAGATTGCGTAGAAATAACGACTGTGAACATTACGCATGTGATTAAATTCAGTTGTGTGGAATTTATTTTGTGCAGAATCGCGAATAGGAAGAAACAATAATGGCATAAACCTAATATAATCCCCCACCAATAGTCCACACTAATGGCTAACTGACAATCGCGGGTCGCGCGACTTGTCAGTTAGGACACCTATTCGAGTTCAATATGTTTGATCGCGCGTTCGTACGAGTAAAATTCGCGCGAACTTACGATGATCGCGCATTCGCGTTCTATTAGGACGATGCCTAAGTAATACTACTACGTATACTCGTAGTAAGACTTATCTAAAGTGTCCGAATGTTTGTCCATTATCTTTACGAACATTCGGACACCTTAGATAATTCTCTTCAAACCTTCAAGAAAAGAGCGTACTCCCACCTGAAAGGCCGGCAACGTACCTGTGACTCTTTTGGTGTTGCAGGTGTCTGTCAGCTGCTTACCATCAGGCGACCCGTCTGCTCGTTTGCCCCCTATTTCATAAAAAAAAAAAAAAAATTCTTACTATAGTTCCTCTTTCTAACAAAACTGATGTTCGGGTCCCACCACCGGACGGAACGCAACGCATCCAATGGTCTCACTCTATCGCATAACGCACGCTCTTTCTGGCCACTGGCTAAGCCCCTCCAGGGGGGGGGGGGGGAGTGAACCACTCCTGTTGGATTAAAATTGCAAGGTTTATAGCAGCCCTTTGTTTTTAAACTGTGGCTGTTCTGTGCGAAGCAGTTATGTAGCTTTAAAAAATATAAATCAAGGAAGTGGAAAGCTTCTTTTTGTAGCCGTCATACTTTCTGAAACACTAGCAAAGTTAGACTTGTAAAAATGCCCGTATCCATTTGCAGAATAAAGTTTTTTCACCGTTGAAAGGTCTGGTTGTGATTGCTTTTAGCGATAAGTCCTCATATGGTATTGCGAAGTTATATTTGTATCCGAGATAGCAAAAAAAAAATTAAGCAAGTGAAGCTACCTTCCAGCAATAGCCCTAGTTTCTAGAGAAGTTCTTTTAAATAGTGGAAAGGTGTCTTGATTATTTTTATAAAATGTTCCTTTTATGTAACACTTTATTAGTATTATTATAATGAGAACATCTTGACTTTTGTTTTCACAATTAATATTTTTCCCATATACAGCGTGGAAATCCAATACGGGCGAATATTGAAACGGTGGTCAGCATAGGGCATAGGACCTAAGAAGTATATTTAGATAACTTTTGCTTAAAACTACAATGAAAATATTTACCATACAAAATAATTCGGCCCGCAATGTAACGCAACACATTCAAGTTGACAAACACGTTAGTTGACTTGACAGTTACTTTAAAAAAGCTCGTATCTCGCAATGTCATAACTCATAACAAGCATGTATGCGGTACATTGCTGCTCGGTAAATTTTCAAAAATTAATTACGAGGTCACTATTAAGTGTATTTAAAAAATCATATTAATTAATGATAACTAACACTACTAAATGCTATATCTGGTTTAATTGTTTGCTCGTATTGGACTTCCACGCTGTATATGTCGTCGGCCGATCATAGAATTCGCCAAATCATTAAATTCCTAGGCATATCATGAAATGCCGCCATTATGTCGGCATTTCCTTAGGATAGTCTTAACAGGAATTAACGCAGGTGAAGCTTCTTCCCTCTTCTTGAATTAACATTTTGCATCTACCCGTGTTGATGCAAATGTAAATTCAAGAAGAAATAAATAGTTTATTAATTGATTTACCTAAATCATCAAACAATGAGCTTTGAACGATGCCACCTAGCAAAATCGTGAAATTGCGGCGTTTCATGATATGCCTAGAGCCTGATTTGGCGAATTCTACGATAGAGCGACGACATATATACCAACAATATCTAAATATTGGGTTTCGAGGAAGACAGTTACCTGGTTAGCTATCAGTATACACTTTTCAACAATAACCCTTTATGCAATATGCTAAGTAAAGAATACTTTTAAACTCTCCCTGGGAATAGGTACATTTTAATTGACTCAGTATGGATATGCGTTATTTTAATGGCGGCTGTAAGCGGAACTCATCGACTTAAAAAAATAAAATTTAAACTGTCAATCTTTACCCAAGTATTCCGTACACAAATTCATTATCTCGATGGTAAGCAGAGTGCCTTTAAAGCGCCGCAATTGGTTTTTGTAACGACCCTTTTAAATTCCGTGTGTTCATTTGCTGGGATCATTTTAATTGGGTGTCTTTAATTTTGGTATTCGATTTTTAAACACGTTTAGGGGTATTTTAACTGGCTGAAATTGGCTTTAACGTCACTCGAGTGTATTTAAAAACAACTGAAAGACGTTCGAAATTTTAAAAAGAATTTGTCTTTAGGCGTGGGCGCAAAGATAAACTGAATAATTACGTCTTTAGAATAAAAAAACTATATAGTAAATATTTAATGTTTGAATTTCAACCATAATACAATTGCTTGAAAAGCAAAGTTGCTCTAGTATCTAATTGAACTGCCTTGCGGGTTGTAAAATGCAGATTTATATTTACTAAATAGACCGCCAAGTTTATCACCAAAATGATTGATTAAAAACACTTAGAACAACGCTAAAAACTATTTTATTGTGAATTAGTCAGGAAGCACATTAATTATTGCCAAATGTGCGAAGTTCTCGATAACCAGTTCGGCCATTTCGTGCCACCTGTCACTTGAGGAACGAATGTAACGGATACTGCGCCATAAATTTCCCGCGCGGGTAATATAGTCATTTGGCGGTGTACACAAAGAGTGCGCGAGCGATATCGTAGCGATACCGCAGTCACTTGTTCCCTTACAACTGTATGTGAAGGCAGGTCTGTGCTTTAAAGTTTAAACACGAGATCAAAGTTACGCTAATAGCGTGGTTAGATTTGCGCTATTTTGCATGTATGTTTGGGTCCTCTTTGGTTGTCATCATCATCATCATCATCATCATCATTTCAGCCAAAAGACGTCCACTGCTGGACATAGGCCTTCCCCAAGGATGTCCACGATTGTCTGCTTTGTGCTGGTATTATCCAGCGGCTTCCCGCGGTTTTCACCAGATCGTCGGTCCACCTCGGTCCTCGGTCTTTGGTAGTATAGGTTGTAAATTGAAAGTACCTACACACTGACAAGGAAATAGAATAGTTATGGTATACTTTAATATTTTTCTGTGCTGTACAGAGGCCAAACTTTTTTCTTGGAGTAGGCCTGGTTAACTTTTTGTTCAAGATCGTTAAAATCAGTTACTGTAGACGTGTTGCTGATAAGTATATTGGTTTAATTGTATTACTGAAAAATATAAAGTACATTTTTAAATATTACCTTCTATTGTTTACCGCTGTTTTTGTATACGTTTGTATTGCAATTTATCTTCTGGTGTGCAATGAAGTATGATTGTATTGTATTGTATTTTAATTTTTGATTTGCACCCACTACCTACCTACCTACACATTAATAAAACGTATGCAACTACTCGTAAGAATAAACAAATGTACAAACTAATCTCCTATTCTGTTGCACGCCACTTAAAATGCCTGACATTCGTAATAGCAATTACTGGAGAGGAAAAAAGATTTCCCTCAAGGTTTCCAAGTAACTGACTCAATACGAAATGCGTCAAGCATTCCAGCCTCCCAGCGGCCTCTTCGTCTCCCACGGAGTCGGTTTCCATAATAATGTCAAAGGAGTTGCTAAAAAATTAACTAACCCATAATTAAGGTAAGATAAGCATCGATCAAGGTATTAAGGTGGATATAGAGATAAATTCTTGGAGGTGTGTTGGGGTAAGATCGGACGGTTTTTCCACGAGTTAGAAAGCCTTCAAATTTTATTCACGCCCCACTTTAACATTGTTTGCTATCTCGTTATTGGTAATGATTAAGCATGAGGAAATGTTTCATTACAATCATATGTTTTTGGTGTAATGATATAAGCGGTAGCTGATAAAAAATATCAGTTGTAACCTCAATTCTATTTATTCATATGTATTTGAAAATCCGCTCCTTCTCTGCTCAAAATGTAGAAAAGGGAATGTTTCCATACTTTAAGTTGAGAGCGTCCTGTCATTCTACTCTAACACAAATAAATTGAAATGTTATGTTATGTGTAATGCTACGTCATGCAGGTAAGTTACAAAAAGTTCAGCACAAAATGTAATTATTCGGACATACCCCGAGCAGGCTTTGTTAAATATATATCTATTCCGTTTGGTCAATCAAACTATTGCAGGGGAGTCGAACATTGTGCCTTGTCTCAAGAAGAAAGGTACAGTACACCGAGCCGGTCTTACCCCAACATACTTTTTATATTAAGGTGTAAATGTAAAATTGGTATAAGAACGCTGTAATACGGTTGATTGCATTCCAAGCGCAGGCGCCAAGCGTGGATCGTATGATATAGTTAATATGGTTAACTAACGTTTCATACATTGACTATGTATGTGTCTGAGAAGTATGGGGTGATAAACATGTACTATGTATGAGTGAAAAATGCATTTCTCTGTATGTGTGAGTTTTATATGTTGATTATGCCCAGTTATTGTCTTCTATAGCTCTACCGCATATTACCGCTCTACATTCGCTCACGTTTTTTCGATTACCTGGGAGTACCCTGGGAAAATTACCCTCTGTAATATTTTCATGTTGAAAAAAAAAACTTTGAATAGTGAGCTTAATATTTCTTGGTTGGTTATTTATTATCTACCGAGTAATGGAAAATAAAGTGGTCATTCATTTCATATTTATTTTAGTAATACGCATATACAATAATTTAATTGGCAAAATGTGATAAAAAAGCCGTCTTTTACACAGTTGTATTGTTGGAATTACACCTTCAAATGTCAGATATAAAAGGAATTTCGTCCTTTTTTGGCGACGCATACCGTTGCATTCTTGATTTGATGATCCCAAAATATGATACGAGGGACAATTTCACGGGTATTTTACCCAAACACGTATAATAAACGAAAGTAATAAATGCAATTTATACCATAAACATTGTCATTTGTGTTTTTCAAACGGAGTTCCGTAAGATGATTACCAACTTCATTTTATGCCACCTGTAGAGGTTCGCTGTCGAGGTGAAGTTATTATTATTGCTAACTAGGGGCATAACAAGAGCTTTTTATGCAACAGTAGGTATTTCTAGCATAACTGTGACATATATATTTTTTTAGGTCACGCCTGGCCATATAGTGGCAATAACCGCCCGCTACGCGTGCGAAAAATCCCACTTCATCGCCACTTCAAGTGTGATAAAAATATAAGTTATTGTTCATGTTCAAAAGAACAACGAAAACAGATAGTTCAATTATCATGACCATATACAATTACATGCCCGACTTAAATCAATCCAAGCATTTGAAATAAAGCAATCACCCGTCTAATATGGCAACAATAAAATGAAAAATTAACCAAATATGTTCACCGATAAATTCCTCGGTAAAGGGAGCGGACAAATTGTGAGAATTAATAGAGTTTAATGAATAGTAAGTGGTCAAAGGCAGGGCGACCTATACGTTATTAATTTACGCGTTTAGTTGAACACTAGCGTAGTTTGGTAATACATATATGGTTTACCTATAAGTGGGCAGTGCGACAGTGTGACATGAAACATTGACGATTAGGAAGACAGGTATTGGCAATAATAGCCAATACCTGCATATACTATAGCAATTTATTAAGGTATATACAGAATATGATTATTTGTACAACAGATTAATGATAATAAGATATTTTATTATAGTAAAGTTGGGGAACAAAAAAGAAACATGTACGTGTAATTATGTCAGTGCAAGTGCAAGTTTATTTTGGAGATTCAGAATAGTACATTACACAACTAGCAGATGTTTTCGGCCCGAGCTGCAAGCGATGGACGCAAATATGCGATCGAGGGCTTTCTTTATTACCTCCCGTGTTGTGTACATCATTTTATGTCTAAACTTGGCCAGAAAGCGGCTTTTTCCGTACGCGTAGCGGTGGTGGAAAATTCACCAAATGCATTATTTTTAAACGTATAATTTTTAATCGAATTACTAGACTAGCTCCTCCTTTTCGTGAAGGTTGTGAAAAAGCATCATAATTCAAGCAATTGTATCAGCCGCTATGTTATCAAAATTTATGACAGATTACATCGAAAGCCGCATTCCAACATAACCAGTAGCAATCATAACAAGGTAATAGTATTTTACAACTGCGCAATAATAAAACATTTAGGAAGGCTGTAAAAATGGCGGGGCATGCGCTTGCGGCTGCCATATTAAATCATAAGCGCAAGCGCAGGCCAGCGATCGATCTGCGGTATAAAGCCATAAATCCGTTTTGATAGTTATCTTTGTCAATCGCGAATTCATTTCTGGTATGAGAAACATTGCTTTTAATATCAATAATTTATGTTGAGGAAATTTTTCAAATCATTATATTTCTTTGGTTTCCTATTTATTGTTCATCCTGTCATTTAGTAGTTTTTATCAATCTGTAGGCTGCGAAGCCTCAGGCAAAAAAATACAGCTCAATAAAATATATATAAATAAATATAGTATATGTATTTATTGTGCTGTATTTTTTTCTTTTTGCCTGAGGCTTTGTATGACCCGACCCCCTGGTCAGATCATGAAAAATATTGAAAAACACTGCTTTTATTTATGTTATGTGTTACTTATTTAGTATACGGATTAAGAAGTCTAATGATTTAAGTATTTTTCAATCAAATACTGAACCAAGACTTTAATAATCGTTATTATGTATTATAATTTATAACATCACTGCAAAGAGTAAATTTTATTGCTCCTAGAGTTAATTACAAGTAAACAACGAAGTTTCCATACTTACATAACTTTTTGAAAATATTCTTATTTGCTCTAGTCTTAACGTAGCACAAGCAGTAGAAGGTAGAGAGTCTGAAACTACTAAATTGAGCTTTTTCTCCAGATATTCGCGAAGTTTCAGTAACATTTTTATCACGTTAAGCAATATCATAGATATTTCAACCACGTCCATTGTTGGTCAGTCGTATTTCTCACACCCACTTACCAAACAATACACAACGACGTCCAGTTTTTGCTGATCGGGAGAGATATCATCTGTATCCAACTAACCAAGGTTTTCAATAAGAATTCAATCACCTATACAACTACATTTTTTTCTCATACCCTTTTCCTTTTATAGGTAGTCGGGAACGAATGATTTGTAAACTATTCATTCGATATTAGGTATGTCGTTTTTAAAGGCATGTTTTATCTGATTAATTTAGCAAGAACGTTTATAGATGTGTCTGGAATGGCAATAACTCCACGTCTGTTCGATATATGTTTCATATTTATCTTTGGGTACAGAGAACAGGCAAACCTATTTGAACACAATATTTAATTGAAAATTCGAGTTAAGAATACTTTAGTACGTGGTTTCCGATATGTATTTTAAAATAAAGACGGACAGAAGGCAAATTAATGTGTTTATGAATTTAACTTGTTTTTTTTTTATTACAGTATGCAGTTTCAATACGGGTAGCTTCCGCACTAAGAAAATAAACTAATATTTTCGCGCCTTCGACAATTTTATAATGCCAAGAATTAACTTGACCTTAGCAAACAGTGACGTCATTATTTTTCTATGAAACCGTATATTATAATACTTATACAAAAGTTCTATCTAAACGTATCTACTTCCTATAATAAGGTGATTTGATCTGTTAGGAAACTAGCCTAATAAATTCTGTACGTTTAAGCCTCGTGCATTTCGTACTGTTAACATTTTCAGAAGTGTATCTCCTTCAAAGTTGTCCAACGCGATTGTACACTTTTCGGTTTCCTGCTTATGTTTCTAAGGACATTTCTTAAATTTCGCAATGTTCACCTTAAGATACTGATAGATAACAGTTCTAACAGCTCCTAGCTCTAATCTCGTACCATCTGATCTTTAAACACTCGATCGTTCACGCTTGTGCGGACAAGATCCAAATGCCAACGATAACGATATCTTTCATCTTGCAGAGCCCCAGTTCAATTATTTGTGGAGCCTGTTTGTGTCAGGTCAATTGAGAAATGTACCTTTGTGCGATGTAGATGTTACAAATGAAAGATACTGACATGTCTACAGTGAATGTATGAAAGGAAAGTATGCGAAATACTACAAATAAAAATTGCGAAATGACCTGCAGTCGCAAAAGATGCGTGGGTTGTATGTCAGTTTTTGAGAAACAGGAAAATAAAAGAAAATAGATGAAAAGGTTTTCAAACATGAAGTCCCTATGGCATGACTATTTTGACTGGTTTAATGAACAATCTTAGAATAGAACAAACGAAACTATGATTGGCGGTTTTTTATTAAACCATTTTAGAAACACGAACTAGTAACAACTGTATTAACATCAATTTATTGTAAATTTTTGACCATTTTTCTTAGGTATTAAATATATTGTAGAGCTTTTGCACTGTGAATAGTATAATATACTATGAAGTTGAATAGATATGAAAAGTAACCAGTCAGCGATTTATAAAACCATGTGCCTAAAGATATTGATCACCATAAAGTTAATAATTTAAACTTTAAAGAGATAGTCGTCATTGAAAAGCATTTCATTCACAAAACGAATAATCTCCTCCCAATCAGAAAGTCAATATTTCTTCGAATTTTTAATTAATTCGCATACAACATTTGTACTTGTCAATGTTTCGATACAAAAGCTTTTTTAGGTGTTTTAAAGTTGCAAATTCCTGGTTGTATTTGGGTACCGTTGTGAATGTACATGAGAACGTACTTAACTTTGTAAAACCGTAGGTGCGAAATAATTAAATGACTTGCCAAAAGCTTGCCAAATATGGAGCGGTTTAATGCGAGCGTTATTTCATTCAAACAATTAAAGTTTTGCGTTAACTATAAAAGCAATTGATTAATATGGCAATTAAATGAACACTTCACTTTTAAGGATTAAATAATTGTATCTTTTCAATGTCTTCTTTGTAAGTAAAGTAAATTAAAAATTAGTTGATGAAAATTAAATTAAATTCCGTAATTGACCGAGTAAGCGAAGCAAACGAAGTGTCTCTGCTTCAGTTCAGGCAACAATGCTTTCGTATGTCCGGCCGGACGTCTGTTCTCCTCTAGAGGGTGGATTTCTAAACGGATTCTCATGATTTTTTGTGAGTAGGTTCTATAATTTCATAGATTTTTTTGTCGATTCAGTTTTCGGAACATTTTGTTTGCGGAAAATTTTCATCTTTTACTCGCTAGGTACTCTACTGACAGAGCCTCGTACTAGGGAATATCTAACTAACAAAATTACGTTTCGTGTTTGTTCATAAGGAACAATAAGCATAAAATTAAGCGGTTTGCATGTATTGATAGATATATGCTTATTAAAGATTTATGTTTGGGCTGTGGTCCTCGCTCTGGATCGTACCTGGTTCAACAAGTATCCTTAGCCATTCAGCGGGGGAATGCTGCTGGCATTATGGGAACTTTTGAGCCAGGTACGGCGCGGGGGGGGGGGGGGGCGTTTTAAGGACGGGGCCGACGATTTTTAATTTTATTTATGGTAGGCTCCACTTTATTCATTATATTTTCCTTTTTTCTGACGAGGTATAGTTTAGTCCCTGTTACGTTGATATAAATTATGACAAAAATCTACGGACCCAAGTATACTTTCGACAGGCCCGACCAGTATTTTATCTTTCAAAATAATGATGAATGCCGGCCACATTCGATATTAATTGCCTTGCATTTGTGGCCCACATACCCGTGCAGATAGCGCCCGGGGCACTATCACCTGTTGATTATGGTAATATTTTGATCAATATTCGGCTGATATCTTTAGCCAGATAAGTGTGACAGTCCTTCACAACACTGGTACAAAATTTAAGTGTAGCACGATCGATATCTAATGAGTTTTTCTAATTTATGTGTTTTACAGATTTGAGAAAATAAGCGTTTTTTTCTGTGGACAATACAATAATTTACAGCGCAGAGCACATATCAGTATGTTTTTATCATGTAGGTCTACGAATATATGTACCTAAAGGGGTCCAGTAAGAAAATTACACTTTTAAAGTCCTGTGGTCCTATAATCTACAATTAAGACGGGGACACAAACTAATACTAAAAAATCTGTATTTACATGAACACTGCTGTGGTTATCAACTCTGATACGGAGATGGAAAGCATCGCGAGGAAACCTACAATTTAACCGTGCCAGGATATTCCATAACAGGGGTTATTTAAAAGAAAATGAGGAAAATTAGCCCGCGTAACGTACCTAAACTATATGCTATCCCAAAGAAACGGGCTAGGGTTGCTAGATGGTCGGGAATTGGCGGTTTTCTCCCGATTTTTGTATGCCCTCCCGACTCCCGACAAAGAAGAAAACTTCCGGACAAACGACTTCATTTTAAAACTTAGTGCGATCCACTCAAGGTGGTCCGGCCAGCAAAAATTCTGATTTCTCAGGCTAAAAAAAAGCGCGGCATCTCCCGACCAAAGTCTCAAAATCCCAACATATTGTTTCCTGCTCCCGATAATAGGGTAATTCAATCTGGCAACCTTAGCTAGGGCGGTGATAAACTTCTTCTGAGACATCGAGCCCTTTGCAACATCACAGCAATTTTGTATACGGCCGTTTTGCGGAAATAAAGTCATATTATTGTCGTAATCCAGTTGTAAATGCGACGTTTAAATGTCAATATCGTTGTTTAACTTTACGATTGAATTGAACTTTAAGGTTTCCTCTTGCTCAAGAGATTTAACGTTAAGAGGCAATTACTTTCATTATGTTAAGTTCTTTATTGCGTTGTTATGGAGTGCAGTGGAGTTATTGTACGTCATACTTAAGAGAGATTTAACTTGAGAATTTAATCAAAAAATATTGTTTTATTTTTATAGAATTATCTATAGAGACCGGATTTGGAGTAGCGATCTCAATATTAATATGGATATGACTAGTGCAATTTTTTAAATAAATGTCATGTTGGTTATATATGGTCTTAATTTTTACTGTGCATTGTGCAGAAGAAATATTAAAGAAGAACTTAAAAAATAAACTATTTCAAAAATTAACAAAATTTTTTTTTGTTTATTATCACCATAATTTGTGCCCAAGATTTACAAAAGCTTCCAAATAGTACATTGTGTATCAAGGGCGGTAAGTAAGGAATTACAAACGAGTGTTTGTTACAAGGCCGAGGCGAAGCCGAGGGCTTTAACAACACGAGTTTGTGATTCCTTTACCGCCCGTGGCACACACAATGTTTTTCATCACACTTGTGAGGAAATCTGATTAAAATAACCTTACTTAACCTAAATAAAATTGTAAAACTGACAGTGACATTAGTGACATATATCAAGACGACAAGTCACGTTCGGAAACCATAGCGGTAAAGACTTAAAATGGTTGATTTTATATTTGCAAAATACTGGAATACACTATTTAAACATTTAATTAATGTTACAGAAATATGTGTATACATGTATTTGCAATAACAGTTCTCTTTAAATAAATATTTCAGTAATAAAAGTTAAAAAAGTAAGTTGGCGTTTCCTTTGATCATGACAAACAAGAGTAAAACAGAACCAGCGTTTCAAATTTAAAAAGAAAACCATTACGCCCTAGGGCGTAATAGGTCATTTACGGCCCGCAAAACCTACGTGTAATGACACCATTTTCGAGCAAGTGTGATGAAAAAGGTTTTTACTTTTTTGTTCCGATAAGTTACATTATTTTTGTGTGTAGAAAAAATAATAAATTATACCAGTCATATCCATTTAAATATTGAGATCGCTACTTCAAATCCTGTCTCTAATTATCTACCATGTAGTTCCTTGCACGGAGATGGCAGGTTATTATGTCCTGCCAAATCTAGGATTAGAGTCAAGTGTAGGTACTCCAAAGGAAACGGCAGAAAATGTCCTAGAGCGATGTATCTGTCATACAGATGTATAGATAAATTACCGAGAGCAGGGAAGCACAGAAAAAGCTTTATTGTATATTGAAGAAGTAAACACCAAAATAATGTTAGTGTCCAAAACTATAGTAAGTACATTGTGCATTAAGGGCAGTAAGAGGGGTATTCTTAACGAGAGTCTATTAGAAGGACAAAACTCGACACGTGTTTCGCCTCTCTACGAGGCATCCGCAGGTGATGCTGGGGATGTTGACAGTCCGGCGTTCGTTGATGGAATGACCTGGCCGGCAGAACACGTGTCGAGTTTTGTTTTTTGGTAGTGTTTACGCAAATAAATAGAACAATATTTATTTGCGTATTTATTTTTTCTTTTCGAGGCGGGAGGGTGGCAACATCAAATTGCATGTGAATACGCAAGTAAGCAGTAGTTAGCACTACTTGACTAACACGTTTTCATATCGCGGATTAGCAAAGCAATATTATTGTTTTAACTAACATGGATTTCCGCAAAGTAACGTCACACAAAGGAACAAGATTTAGGTTGTTTTATAAAGCACTAACTACGGACATCATTTTTTGAGAATGACCCTCATTTCGATGCCGATGCCGTAAAGGTTCTCGAGTGGAGACCACGAACCGGAAGACGCAGCGTAGGTAGGCCCTCCACAAGATGGTCTGACGACCTGGTTAGAGTCGCTGGAAGTCGATGGAGGCAGGAGGCGTGCGACCGTTCGTTGTGGAAGTCTTTGGGGCCTATGTTCAGCACTGGACGTAGATATTGTAGTGAAACGCAGCTTGCTAGATGAACACTAATTTATTTGCATAACGGTAGGGTACATCCCAGTTTGGAATCTACCCGTAAGTTACATATACAACATCTCTCTGGTTATGGAAAAACAACAAACAAACATACCAGAAAGATTAGGCAGCCAGACATTATGTATCCGCTAATATACTTATCCTAATAGTTATAATATATACTATATCTTTCAATGTTTACGATAAGAATAGCTAAGTAATCTTGCGACTAGTTACCGTTTTAAAATATTCTAACTTCGTTCTAAATTACTGTTTAACCTAGTACCTACATACGTCCCTATACCCTCCACCTCATTAATAATGCAACTACATGACTATGTATTACAAATGTTTTTTTTTTTTTTACGTTAGATATCAACTTAACATTGATTTAAGATCTTATGTGTAAACTAAATTAGTGTAGCATTAAAAATCTAATTAATATTAAACATGTTTGCTGTATTCACACATATTAATTGTCTATTTAAGGTAGTCTAACAACAGTACCAAGTTTATAATAAGTGGAGTAAGCCATAGTTAATTACGGTTTATACTCGTAGATACATGTTACGATCAATAAATTGTTGTTAAAAATATTGAGTCTGTTCAGCTAATATGCGGGCCTTACTCCTGGTTACCGGTGCTGGCGGCACGACTGGAGCAGGCATTTCCATTTTGAAATCGCACTGTTGGGCATCAGAATGTACAGCGGGGGCGCTGGCCGCCGGGGGAGCGCGGGCGCTGGCTGCCGGGGGAGCGGGGTCATTGCCCTCGCGCAGCTCCTGCTTCACCTCCCGACTGATGATGTGGCGGCGGTTCCGTCTGTACCTACGCCCTACTGCATCTTGCAGTATGTAAGACCGAGGTTCCGCAGCTTTAGCCACAACTTCCATAAATCGCCGTGCACTACCATCCGCTACCACTACCTTACTATTCTTAGGTAGTGAAGGGAGGTCTCGAGCCGATTTATCATACGCCGATTTTACTTTTTTCCGTTGCCTTTCCATCGCCTCATAATTGTTTTTATTGTTGACCGATTCCTTGAGGAGTGGCTTGTATATCGGCAACCGTGTGTTTAGTCGCCGCCCAAATAAAATTTGTGCCGGCGAATCGACATCATCTCGCGGCGTCGACCTGTAATTTAGTAAACTCAGGTGGTAGTCTTGTCCGGAGTCTGCACACTTCTTTATTAAATTTTTAACTGTACGTACCGTACGTTCGCTCTTTCCGTTCGATTGCGCGTACATGGGGGAGGAGGTGACGTGCTTAATTTCCCAATCCGACAGAAACTTGCTAAAATCCCGGGAACTATACGCAGGGCCGTTATCCGTGACCAACTCTGCCGGAATTCCGTGACGGCAAAACTGCTCAATCATGGCCGTAATGACCGATTTACTATTTAAATTATGCAACTCATTAATTTCAACGTAGCTCGAAAAGTAGTCTACTATCAGTAAGTAATATTTCTTTTTGTATTCGAATATGTCAGAACCTAGCTTGCACCACGGCACGTCGGGTACCTCGTGCTGTCGCAGCGTCTCTCGGCGCGGGCTGGGCGCGTGCAGCGCGCAGGCGGCGCACTCGCGCACGGCGCGCTCCACGTCCCGCGCCAGCCCCGGCCAGAACATCACCTCGCGCGCGCGTCGCTTGCAGCGTTCGATGCCCAGGTGGCCTTCGTGTACCCTTCGCACCATTTCCCCTCGCAGTGATTGCGGCACGAAGACTCGATCATCTTTCAAGATGAGTCCGTCCGCGTATTGCAGGCTCTCCCTGTAAGGCCAAAAAATACGAACTGCCATGTTCACTTCGTATTTGTTCTTAGGCCACCCGTTAATTAAGTAATTTATCAACACCTCACATTCGTTGTCACTCTGTACATGTCTTTTAACCACATTCAGCTTCTCATCACTGAACTGCAGGTGTTTGATTAAAAAACATGTCTGCGCTTCAAGATCCCTATCTATACGCTCGTGCATCAACTCTGGCAACGCGGCACGCGACAGCGTGTCCGCAATGTACAAATACTTTCCAGGTGTATACTGTACCTTCACATCGTAACCTTGTACGCGGAGCATCATCCGTTGTAAACGCGCAGGGACGGACGACAATGATTTTTTAAAAATGGCTTCCAACGGCTTGTGGTCCGTCTGTATAGTGACGTCACTTCTACCAAACACATACTGGTGGAAGCGCTCACAGGCGTGTACTATCGCGAGCATCTCCTTTTCGATCTGCGCGTAGCGCCGCTGCGCATCCGTCAGCGTCGCGGACGCAAACTCGACCGGCCGCCCGCCCTGCAGCAGCACCGCGCCCACCGCCTCTGAGCTTGCATCCACCGAAACCACTACTGGAAGCTCATTTGAATACAGTGACAATACTGGCGCGGATGAAATTTTAGCTTTAAGCAGCTTCACCGCTTCGAAATGTTTTTGATCCCAAACCCATTCCGAATCCCTTCTAAGAAGGGTTCTCAGTATGGCCACTGATTCCGAATAATTGGGAATAAACTTGGAGAGATAATTCACCATTCCCAGAAATCTCTCAAGCGACTTCCGATCGTGCGGGTCGGGCATGTCCACGATCGCTTTTACCTTAGTGTCGTCCGGTCTCATCCCTTCCGCGTCGAACACGTGACCTAAATAGACAATCCGTCTCAGTCCAAACTTGCACTTCGCCTTGTTGAACCTAATACCTATTTCTTTCGCCCGCTGCAACAGGCGCTCCAGGCGAGCGTCGTGCTCCTCTTTGGTGGCTCCCCAGACTATTATGTCATCAATGAAGGAGTCTGTACCATCCAGATCCTCCAGGTGTTGCCGAACCCTCGCATGGAATACTTCAGGCGCGCAGCTGATGCCGTATGGTAACCTTAAAAATTGGTACCTACCAAACGGGGTACTGAATGTGCAAAGATCCGCGCTGGCCTGGTCCAACTGCAGCATCCAAAAGCCGCAGCGCGCGTCCAGCACGCTGAACCAGCTGGCACCGCGCAGTCGTGCCGCCAACTCGCTAACCGTGGGCAATGAAAAATGGGCGCGTTTCACCGCGGTGTTAAGGACGCGCGGATCTAGGCATACTCTTATTTCACCACTTTTTTTAGCCGCAATCACGATCGGATTAACCCACTCCGTCGGATGAGTTAATATTCGAACGACACCCATTTTTTCCATCCTATCTAATTCATTATGCAATTTATCCCTCATACCCATAGGAATCCGGCGTGCCGGACATATAACCGGTTGAACTGCATTATTTACAATAATCCTATGCATTCCCGGCAACTTACCTAACCCACTAAATAACTCCGCGTAATTATCAATATTGAGCACATCTACTCTTTGAATAAGACCCAGTTTTACGC
This sequence comes from Eudemis profundana, assembly GCA_947034925.1. Lineage (NCBI taxonomy): Eukaryota > Metazoa > Arthropoda > Insecta > Lepidoptera > Tortricidae > Eudemis > Eudemis profundana. The sequence continues at coordinate 17,046,611 of OX344808.1, read as the reverse complement.
ATCCCTCTAAACCGAGAATATTTTGGCACCGCATATTAGCTACCGTAAAAGTTATTTCATACTTTCTGTCCTTAAACGTCAATACTAGGGTGCATGCACCCATAACGGGAACGCAATTACCAGTATATGAATAAACTCTTTTATTATATGGCACAAGCTGTTCAGCATTTAATTTTAACCGATCGTAATCGTATTTCGAGATTATATTTAACATAGATCCCGTATCTAATTTAAAGCCAATTTGCTTACCCTTAATGTCCATATACTCAATCCACTGACTGCACTTTTCTTCGCTCCGTTTATTTTCCTCAAGAACGTCCACGTAAAGCGCATCACTTTCCGAATCGTCCGTATGCTCGGAGACACTCAAATTATGCACAATACCGAACGGTTTGCTACTACACACTCGCGCGAAATGACCCCGACGGTCGCACACATAACACGTCGCTCCGACGGCCGGGCATCGCTCCACGTCTCTGCAGAACCCGCTGCCACAGCGTGGACACGTCGTCCTCGGGCGCGGCCGGCTCGGGTGGGCCCCGCGCTGCGCCGACGCCGACGTGCCGGGCCAGGGCTCCCGCGCGCCGCCGCCGCGCTCTCGGGCCGCCGCCGCCGCCGCCGGCCCGCGCGCTCCCGAGCCGCCCGGCGCCGCAGAACGCCACCCGGAACGGGCCCCGCGACCTCCGACCACGGCGTTCACTTGCAAGTTCGACTCCGCGAACTGTTTACTTTCCTCCTTGGCCATCTCGTCCGCTTCACAGATTTGTACCGCTTTCTCCAAAGTTAAATCCTCCGCTCTTAATAACCGATCCCTTACTACGTTGCTGGTAATACCGCAAACTACGCGATCCCTTATCAGCCCGTCTGCCAACTTTTCGAACTCGCACCCTTGACTTAGTAAACGTAATGCGGTCACGTACTGGCCGATCGTTTCACCTGCATTCTGATTTCGAGTAAAAAACTTAAAACGCACCATCGTAATGTTTGTTTTCGTCCCAAAAAACGAATCGAATTTCTTTTTGATGGTCTCGAGATCTTCAGCACTCTCATTGGCGCCAAACTCGAAAGTTGAGTATATTTCATACCCCTCCGGTCCTATGAGGTTCACCAGCAAGCTGGCTTGCACATCTTTTTTCTCCTTATTAACTCCGGACGCCTTAATAAACACACTAAAGTGTTTCCACCATTTTTGCCACGCCGCCGCCCGTGCAGCTGGGCTCCCGTCAATTTGTAATTCTGCCGGAGGCCGAGCATGTTCCATGATTTATTTTTCGTAATTCTTTTAAACTAAATCCCTGAACGCCACAAGTACACTTATTTTACACCGGAAACTCATGTAATTTTATCAAAACCGCTGCCACCATGTAGTGAAACGCAGCTTGCTAGATGAACACTAATTTATTTGCATAACGGTAGGGTACATCCCAGTTTGGAATCTACCCGTAAGTTACATATACAACAGATATTAAGATTGAAATGATGATGATGATGATGATCAGCCCATTTGAACTAGATAGGTACCTAGAGCGCAGCGTCGGACGTTCACCAACAAGATGGACAGATGATCTGGTTAAGGCTGCTGGCTCACTAATTGGAAACTAACTCATACTAATTAGAAATCTATAAGTGAGGCCTATGTCCAGCAGTGGACGTCCTTTGGCTGAAATGATGATGATGATGATGAGGTACCTACAATATGAAAGTCATTCGATCAGGATAAGAGCTTAAAAATCGTTATAAAGTGAGATACCTGGAGCTTTTGAATGATAATATTAATTTACTAGTCCAATCAATGAACCCTTTTTACACCCAAAAACTGGACAATCACCTTATCTCTATGAGCGTGTGGGAGTTATTTTTAATTCCTCAATCAAACCATTGTTTCTCGCCACCTACATCGACAACTAACTGATGCGCCATCGTATTTAACCCAAAAACGCGCTTTACGTATCGACCTTGGAACGACGTCTTTAAAGTTTAAATTTGAAGGTAATGTATTTGTTATTAAGGAAGTTTTAAAGTTTATAGTTTGGTCCTATCGATCATTGGGGCCGTAATCCGCTTGCCAACTTTTTGCCGAGTTAATTAAGAAAAAACGTTCGACTTTTAAATATTAATTTACCAGTACAAGTCGGGTAATCAGCTGTGATTGACCAGACGTTGTGACAGACGTCTGACGCGGGCTGTAGCCGTTACGGCTGGGGCATTTCGTTATAAGTGATTTTACTTGGTTGGGTTTTAGCGGCATGTCGTCCATATAACAGGTCTGCTATAAAGTAGCTAAGTAGATGCTTCCTGCTCTTGAAGAAAATACACCCATTCCGATGAGGAAATTAACTTCGGGTTGACAGTTAGGTATGACAAGCAGATGGTAAGGTTTGTCCTGCGACCAAGCAAGCGTTTTCAATTTTGTGAATCTCTCGGTACAGTCATTTTCATGAACCAATAAAGGAAAGTAAAATATAAAATGTTATGATAAACCAGAGGTCTCCAAATTGTTTTAGCAAAGGGCAATTGCATCTTTAAAAATCTCGAGCGGGCCACACGACATGGTCGACCACGGAGTTAATTTTCTTTTTTCTGCCCTCCGGCCGAAAAGCGTCAACTTGCCGGCCGCTGCGCTAAACGAAGGTGCCGCTTTCTGGCTCCGTCGAACAGGAAAATAGTATGCAAACCTTGGCCAGTAAATAAGAAAGCCTCAGATTACATGTTTGTCGTGATCTGAGACATCTCTTACTTTACTGGCCTCGGTATGTAATGTACTATTCTCGGCCGCTGACATCCTTGGAGTTTTCGCTGGAGAGCGAGCATTTACGTACGGGCCGGACCATGGGCTCTTCCGCGGGCCGGATTGGATCAAGGTTGACAACATGGAGTCTTTTTGCTAAAAGGTAACCACTTCTAGACAAAAGTTTCAAAAGAAGTCTATGAAATAGTAGCTTTGTCGCAATTTTTTTTCATCGTTGTACATACAAAGAATTTTAAAAAGTACAAAAGTTAAGTGAATACCTAATTAAGGATGTTAAAACTTATAATGCAAAAAAAGAAATGTATAAAAGAGATTAATGAAGTCCGATGCTATCTTTACCATACATGTCGGCAGCTTTATTTAATTTAATTTGTGTAAATCCCATATTGAAAGTATGCGCAATTGAAAAACTTACTTACTCGCTAAAGTATACTTAATGTTTGCATTTCTAGAGATTTACGCCTTATTTTTCACACATTAAGGATGCTTCTTCAAAAACTTCGATCGTACGAGTTGGTTAAAGTAACCAGAAATTATGCAAAAGGCAGTTGCAATACTTTAAATAAAACGAATCTCGTTTTGTTCCTTTGAGGAAAGCCAGATAAAAATACGCCGTTGATAGCTACCAATGAAAAGGCAGAACAGAGTTGTAGAAAATGCAGAATATGTACAAGAAAATAGCGATAAACACATAATACACAATAAATAGGTCTTACTAATATGCTTTTGTGCAACCGAATACGCTTCGCAATAACTAGAAGTAACTCGCACTTGACCGCTTTTTAATAAACAATGTTACTACATTGTTTATTAAAAAGCGGTCAAGTGCGAGTCGGACTCGCCTGCCAAGGGTTCCGTAAAAATACTTTAAATAAAGACTGTATTTTTTGTGATTTAATTGCAAATGTATAATTTTTTGATTTTTCCCTATACATGTAGTATAAGACGGCATTACTTGCCAAATTTCATAGTTCTCGGTCAACGGAAAGTACCCTATAAATTTTGATTTTCTTGAGTGTCGAAATATACGTTTATAAATTGCGGAATAAACGGCCGGTTCTTTTTTTAAGTTAATTTAGGTTTGATTTTTTCACAGCTCCAAGGGACCGTAGACCTGAGTATATGGTTTTATTTTCAACTCGATTCCTCCACGCGTTCCCGAGATAAAGGATTTTGACAGACGGACAGATAGACGGACAGACGGACAACAAAGTAATCTTATAAGGGTTCCGTTTTTTTCCTTTTGAGGTACGGAATCCTAAAAATACCCGAAATGTAATTTTTTACCATATTGTGTAAGTTAATACAATTAATAATATCTGTTGCAAATGAGTGTTAATACCGTGGTAGCAAACGATGACCCTTTATGTTTGTACGGAAAACCAAACTGGAATCACCTTAAGTCGCATCTTTAAGTATTCTGTGGGTACAGTAATCTGCAGAAAGTCGAAAGAAATGGTAATTTGTTGAAAGCCTTGTCCATCGGCCGCCGCCTCGGGCAATAATTTCCGGAGATTTATGCACGCCGCGCGACATACGTACATCTCGGGGTCTCGCAACGAAACGAATGGTTTTGTAACTGTTTGGGTACCTTAGGGTTAAAATAATAATCTGCACTGCAAACATTCTACGACACTCTTTATTGCACACCTAAACTATATCAGGTCCACCTTCGGTGAAGAAAGCGGAAAGGGATTTTGTATAGTTGTACTCATTTGGGTCATTCTCAAAAAATGATGTCCGTAGTTAGGGCTTTATAAAACAAAGTGTTAAGGGCTTTTTTATTTAAAGTGCGTTTTTAACTGACAGTTAACAGGTCGTCACAGAACTGACGATTAGTGTCAAACTCCATATCCATTTCGTCACGGACTGACAGGTTAGACGGTATTTGAACATAGCTTAAGTTTCGGCTAACCGTAGATTTTAAAATAAAAATGCCCTTAACATTATTTTGGGTAGGGGTCGGGTTGCATAAAGTTTAAGGTCATATTTTTGATACGCATACGAGGATTCGTCATACTCATCATTACGCATAACTGTAAATAGTCATACATTTATGCGCATAACGATTTTAGTCATAATGTTTATGGACATACTGTGTAATGGGCATATAGTTGATATGCATACATTTATTCAAGCATACTTTATAATGGGCATACATGGATTGCTCATACAACACTTGAACCATACGAAGTAAATGCATAAAATGCTAAACGCATAAATAGGATGCTCATACAACACTTTAACCATACTAAGTAAAAGCATAAATTGCTAAACGCATAAACCTAATCTTAAAAGTTTTTTAAAAGTTCTCTTTTATGTTGCGTCACAGTTCTAACCTAATATACTTTTCTGGCAGCGATGCGGTTATGTGTGAGATAACAGTTCTAACCAAACCTAACCTACTTTTCTGGCAGCGATTTGGTTCTGTGTGAGGTTACAGTTCTAACCTAACCTAACCTACTTTTCTGGCAGCGATTTGGTTCTGTGTGAGGTCACAGTTCTAACCTAACCTAACCTACTTTTCTGGCAGCGATTTGGTTTTGTGTGAGGTCACAGTTCTAACCTAACCTACTTTTCTGGCAGCGATTCGGTTATGTGTGAGATAACAGTTCTAACCTAACCTATTCTACTTTTCTGGCAGCGATTCGGTTATGTGTGAGATAACAGTTCTAACCTAACCTAACCTACTTTACTGGTAGCGATCCGGTTATGTGTGAGATAACAGTTCTAACCTAACCTACTTTTCTGGCAGCGATTCGGTTATGTGTGAGATAACAGTTCTAATCTAACCTAACCTACTTTTCTGGCAGCGATTTGGTTCTGTGTGAGGTCACTAATATTGTGTAATGAGTAGAAATTGAAAATACTTCAATAATATAAATCGTTTCTTTTTTGAAGAACCATCGCAAGTCAATTATCAAAATTTATGCAATACGATTATATTATAATCATCAATATTATGGCTTGATAAATGTATGTAATTTACAATTATTACTAAAACCACTTATAATCATCAATGTTATGGCTTAATAAATGTATGAAATTTACAATTATTGCAAAAACGACTTATAATCATCAATATTATGACTAAATAAATGTATGACAATTTACATTATGGTTAAACCAATTATGATTCCGTATAATTATGACACGGAACAATTATGCCATAGGACAATTTATGCCAAAAAAAATATATGAGCATCAACTTTATGCTTAAACTGTTATGACAATTAATAATATGACAATAGTTGTTATGCAACCAGACGGCCCCCCCATTATTTTTTGTGTAACGAAAGTTAACAATATAAATTGTATGGTAAGTTTCGTTACACAAAGGAACAAGACTAAGAGGTTGTTTTATAAAGCCCTAATTACGGACATCATTTTTTGAGAATGACCCATTTACTATACGATGTCAAATGATGTTTATGCCATACCTGGCCATAAAGTGGCTTTTTCCGCACGCTGCGCGTACAGAAAAAGCCGCTTTATGGCCAAGTGTAGACATAAAATGCTGTACACAACACGGGAGGTAATAAAGAAAGCCCTCGATCGCATATTTACGTCCCTCGCTTGCAGCTCGGGCCGCAAACTTCTGCGATCTCGGCCTTTCTTTGTATTATCACCCTAGTTGTGTAATGTACCATTTCCTCATATCGTCATTACTTAAAAAAAAACACGTACCTGACACTGACTCCAGTTAAAAACGCAGTAAGTGTATATGACGTTCATACGTAACATATGACATTTTTAGATTCGAGTTTTTTTCAAAGCAGTGACGATATTCAACTTGCTCTCGGAAAATGTGCATTAATACTAGACAGGGTGAGAAAAACGCAGAACAATAAGGAAAATTACATAAATAGCAACTACTCATTAACATTAAATTACATACTTTTATTGTTTTTGATCGGTTTAATTTTTTTTAAATTTCGCTTAACCCAAAAACACTTTGTCATACAATATTTACACGATATAATAAGACTTAATACATGCTTTTATTTAATTACCTAGTTTGCGCTTATTTTCTTTGGGCTACAATTTAGAACAATTTGGCTAATCACATTACCCATACAAGGCGCGTATAAAATCTCGCATTTATGACAAAGTACGAGTAGTAAGTATAGTTATAATAAATTTGCATATTTTTATAGCGTCTATTAACTACTGCTACTGTGTACAGTAAATCATCGAGAACAAGTATTAACTAATTAATAAAACGCTAGTTATAAAAGATTTATTGTTGGTTTAGCATCCCATAAATGTAATCATGGGTCTTATTAACCGTATCTCGATGGCTTTAGTGGATTAAATCGAAAGGCTGATTAATGCTTAAACTGATGCGTAAATTAAGTGTTTCCTATAATTTGGTTAGTTATAAAATAAATTCATATTAATTATGTAGCTTATTCGCTTAACGAGTTAATGAACAGGTTATTCGAGTAAATTTCTTGTATTATGTGCCTAACTCAAGATAAGGTGGATCGCATTTAAATAAATATTTATATTATTAAATACGAGATAACACCCTGCGACTTAGTCCGCGTAAATTTCCGATTTTTTTTCATACAAACCTTCATCTTGTGTTTCAACCCTTTAAGGGTTGAATTTCGAAAAATGTTTTCATAGTACACCTCCACTCCTCTAAGAAATAGGTTCCAAATTTAATTCCGCTGTCTACAGTGGTTTAAACTGTACGTTGTTAGTAGGTACCTTAGTCACATAACTGTCTTAAATGTAAAGGGTTAATTCTTCAGAAATATGTCTGCGGTCACCTTATTCCTCTGGCCCTTTTTCATACTAAATGTATGGAGACAGAGGAATAAGTCGCAGATATATTTCTGAAGAATAACCCTAAAGATTTTGCTGTCGCATTCAAATATACCGTAATGCACAGTCACCATCAGATACATCTACACACTTCAGGTTGATCATAAATATCTGAACATGCACTCTAACGCCTTGGGGGTCGTCCATAAAGTACGTCACACGATTTTTCACACTTTTAGACCCCCCCCCATTCCCCATGTCACACTTTTTCCTAACATATTTCATCTTTTTTATATAGGCTGTCACATTTGGCTAGTCCTCCCCCCCCCATGGGTGTGACGTACTATATGGCTGACCTCTTGACAATAGAGTCGTGTTCAGATGTCTGTGAGCGCTTTGTTTGCTCTGATATATTTGATGGCGACTGTACCTATATTGTTTTCATCTAATTTTTGTTACCCTGTATATGTATACCTGAATAATTTCAACGTAACTTTGATCATATTTTTGTAATTATTTTATTTTAATACTAGTAAAGCAGATAAAACAGTTCTCTGATCGAATTTTTACCAATATATTGCAAACATGTTTTATAGAAATAAGAAGGTACATAAATATGATTAATTACCTCGTCAATTTTGCTACAAGCCGCACATTTTTCAAGAATATTAATGAAGTAATTTACAAAATCTACATGTCCAATTCATCTTGTGGTATCAGTAATCAGTGCAATTTGCGGCCGGACGTTGCCAATCCATGCGATTATTCCAACTTGATATCATAATTTAATTTAAAAAATTAACACGAATAAACGTGTGATTGGATTTTAATGGTACTCGTTCAGTAAGGTAAACGTCCGAGTGCTCGACACTGTCCCAGTAGTCACCATCTTGAATGACATCAGGGTGTCAACCATTGGGCATTAGTGTGTCGAGCACTAGGACGTTTACCTTAGCTGTATTTATAATAATCCTATTTATGAAATTGTAATAAAAAAGAAACGGCTTTTGGCTCTTGTATTCCACAATTTATAAGCAATAAAACCAAATATTAGTCTCCCACCGTAAAACTTATACGCTGTACAATCGAACACTCTGTTAACTGCACATTTGTAAACGAATGTCAACTTTATTGCAACGTGTTAAAGTCTATGGGTGGTCGGTTAACATTGGTTTCGTTTGTACCTATCTTATACTTCAGTCAGTTGGTTGATATGATCTATATTTTTGGCATAGTTTCGATTGAAAGTATTTAAAAAATGTAAGGCCTATCAACGTTTTGTAAATATTTTTTGTTGAAGTGACCATGAAATAGGCGCAATTCGACATCCAACGCCGACGGACCAACACAGTCGCTCTCCCGATTGTTGCACCGGGACCGGAAATGCAAATCGCAATTTTTTTTAAAGGTAATCAACGAGATGCTGAGACAATAAATTGATTGTCTTATATACTAATAGTATTTGCCCGCGGCTTCACCCGCGTTATTCCCGTTAGTGTCCCAAGGGAACTTTTTACCGAGATATAAAGTATCCTATGTCTCAATCCAGGACCAGCTAGTTTTATTTTGCATGCCAAATTTCATCTCAATTTAACCAGTTGTTACCCCGTTATTAAGTAACAAACACCTCCAAACATCTTTACAAACTTATTTTTCATTATTAGTCTGGAAACCTTGTCTTCAAGAAATTTATGAAAAGTCCATTTATACATTTTTACCACGTTTCAGCCAATAAACTGCTATACTTTTGGCAATATGTTAATCTAAACTTTTCTTGAGGGAAATAATTAAAATTTTAGGGTTGACACAATCAGCCTTCTTGCCGTCGTTCAAACATAATTTATATATGTCGTCAAAACGTAATTAGGGAGTGCCGGCGGCCTGGCACAGATAACTTACGTCAGTTTAAGAGTATTTAAGTAATGAAAACTAGATGGAAAGATAGGAAACTCGTATAAATCGGGGTCTATCTGATTATCTTCGTGGTGGGAGGTCTTGACGGCGAGCGATAACGCGTGTGACGCGATGTCCGATGTGATGGATTTATGTATTTGTGTGAAATGCGGCCTTCGTGTAGGGTTGCCACTTACTACGAAGACTAACAATATGGTGCTCCTTATTTTGTCGATTTTTTTATTTCTTGCGGGCCTTCATTTTATTTTAGGGCATGAAAAGACATGACTGTTTTTTTTCTTCAAGTTTTAGAAGTCGCTACCAGCAACTTCTAAAACTTTAACTTTATTTTTTATGCTCGAAAACCATTTTATTCTTTAAAAGAGACCTTTTTGTTACATGAATGCTTAATTATTATTAATTTTCACCGTTGACCACTTTTAACCATGACTCACTTAGTCCACACGTGTTACATTTAATCTACCATTGTTTGTTAAGGTTCATATGTGGTTAACCGGTGCGAATAACCTCGCGTATAGTTATTGAATTTCAGAAGAGTGCGCGAGTTGTTTCAATTTTATACTTTACTATTCAGTTTCTTTTTCTTTTTTTAATTTATACTTGTACCTATAATCCACTACTATTTACCCGCAGTTTGCTAACGTTATTCCAGTTATCATCCCAAGGAACCTGTTTACCGGGATATAAAGTATCCTATGTTTCAATCCAGGACTTTTTCTACTTGTAAACCAAATTTCATATTAATACATTTAATTTCTGCAGCGTTATTTAGTTACAAACATTCAAACCTCCAAATATCTTCACAATCATCACATTTATTACATTAGACTAGTAGGATTAAGTATCCTTAATCCTACTAGTCCTATCCTATCGAATAGGATAGGAATAGGATTCAAACAAAGTTTTCATACACCGGCTCATGAAATGCAAGACTCTTTGTTTTATCGCAAACGTTTAGGAATACACCGTGGGCCCTGTAACAAGCTCCAAAAATTAAAACGTAGATTCTGCTCCTCAAACATATTTAATCGTATATGTAATTTATTTATTTATGTAAAACAAACTTGAGGATTACTTATTATTAAACAAAAAAAACACAATGTCAAACATAAAACTGCAATAATACCACAATATAATAAAACTGACTTATTTGTAATAAAAACATTAAAACAAAATACAAACTAAACATCAGACAAAGAAAAGTAAACAACATTTGTTCAGCGACATTTAAAAATAGCTTATGTCTTAATTTTTAGTGCACTTTCAAATTTATGTGAAGGCGCAATGTATGCGATTTTTTTTGTGTTTGTAGCGTGACAAGTGAAGTCAATTAGACTAATGTTAACATACATTGAAAAATCTCAATTCTACATAATTTTTAAAAGTGTTTGAACAAAAGTTACGTTGTTTGAGGAGTAGAATCTACGTTTTAATTTTTGGATCTTGTTACAGGGCCCACGGTGTATATTCATGACAAAATTACATAAGAAGTTTTGGGGTAGGTGATTAGGCCTTCTTATTATTCGCATTTTGATGTGGTGGTACTAAGGCAACCCTAGTTATGACAAACAATGCTGGGAGCTGCGCAAGATTCAATGAAGCTTCGGTATGGGGAAATTGCTTTTATTTATTACACCCTATGTCGGGCAGCAAAATATAATTCACGAACATTCATCTTGTGGGTTTGACATAATGGAGACTTAATAAATGAAAATAAATAAATAGGATTTTTGAGTAGTTCTACCAGCATTTCAACCGCTGTCATTGTTGCTATTTGGGCGCGTATATCAAGGAAACATTCGGAAATGGACACACTCCGCTACGTCAACTAATCACTTTGGTTCATGTGAAACACACTTGCCACTAAATTACTGTGATTTAAAACAAGTTTAGGAGCCAGTGGATTAGTTCGCGAACACTACAGCCTCCATCCCAACATATCGCGCCAAGTACGCGCGCGTTTCTCTAACTGTCAACAACTGTCAAAACTCTCCCGTTGTCATTGTCACTGAGTGCTTGAACTACTCCATTCGGGTTACTGAATTTTCCGCTCTCAAATCATTATAACATGTTTCCATTATTGATTACCATTTTAAATTGGATTTTGACTGCTAATTAAATACACGCTTCGCCATATATATGTGTACATATATATATATATTTTTTATTTATTTCCTTGTACGCTCGGATTACCAATTTTGGTTATTTGTTGAATACCCCTAGAAAATAACAGAAAATACACAAGCCTATAGGGAAATGGTAAAAAATATGACCAGCAAAGTGAGAGCGGTTGTAACACTGGTAGCACTACCCGTTTAGGGGTCATCCATAAAGTACGTCACACAATTTTCAGACTTTTAGACCCCCCCATGTTACAATATATCCTCATTAAAAATATTAGTCACCTTCGGTGTAGTAGTTAGTAGTATGCTGACATAAGTAGTAGTAGATTTAATTACTAAGTCACTGTAACATTCCAGAACAATGTTCCACTGACAAATAAAAAGCAAAACTCCATGTTTCATAAAAAACTGGCCAAGAGCATGTCGGACCATGCTCAGTGTAGGGTTCCATAGCCGTAACGATAAGGTAAAAAATACGATGTAAAAAAAGTACAACAACAAAAGAGCGTTTCTTCATAGCAATTACGTCCTTTTGTTGAGAAGCGCAGTTTATCGGCAATAACTCAAAAACGGTTAATTCGATCTTGTTGAAAATAATTTTCGTTGAAAGTATTAATTAAGCGTTATCTTCGTGATTTTTTTCATATTTTTCGGACGCACGGTTTAGAAAATAGAGGGGGGGGGGACACAATTTACACAACTTTCGGAGCGATTATTTCCAAATACCTTCACTTAATCAAAAACATTACTTAGGAACCTTATAGTGTTTTTTAAAGAGCTGTCGAACTATGTACCACACGTTGATATTTGCTGAAAAAATTTTTTTTTACTGTCTTTAACATGTATGGAGTGCCCCCCCTAAAAATATTTATTTTAATTATTTATATACCAAACTAAGTAGCGGCTCATAAAACACACCTATATTCCAAATTTCATCAATATCCATCATGTAGTTTCTGAGTAAAATGCCTGTGACATACGGACAGACAGACAGACAGACGGACGGACATGACGAAACTATAAGGGTTCCGTTTTTGCCATTTTGGCTACGGAACCCTAAAAACATCCACGAGTAGGTACCTACTTGGAAATGCTAACAGTAAAAGAAGATATACGAAGATTCGGCGAGAACTACATGCTCAGACTAGAGTAGAACGACAATACGAAATGTATTGGCTACAAACTTGACCGGCACACCAACTTCTAACTTTTAGATGAAAATTAATGTCTCGCCGTATTATGGGGTGACAAGAGGAAATATTAAAGGATCAGTCTCCGATATGTTATATTTATCTACATAAACTAACTATATCTGATTTTGTGGCTGAAGGCTGATGCTCCGACTTGCCCACGCAAAAGTTTGAAACCACGTCACAATTATAGGTATGTACATAGGTAAATAGCAAGCCCCATTTCCCACACGCATCCCCATAAACTAGAGATACACTATAACCATAACTCGATCGGTACAAGCGCCGACGACGCATGACTCGGCTTGGGACGGTACATTGTCCCGCCGGCTTTACACCGCTTGTCGGGCTTAAATCATACACCGGTACATGTTTATAGCCCGCGTCCGTGTAATGGGACAAGGGTTATTTAATAGGTAATATTGCAATATTATAAGTCTAGAGAACATTAACCAGTGCGGATACACTGATAGGGCATCGTCCTCGGAATCGTAACCAATTTTCGGCGTAGTTGTATGTATTCTTGCAGTGATACCAAGTCCCCAATGAGAAAAATGCCGTGAAATATTGCCACGATGAGTGAAATTGGGTTTATCAATGCGTCTGCCAATCCGTGTTACTACAAAGTAACCTACCATTTCTAATTTTCTTGTTACGGCAACCTAGAACCAGTGAAGGACTGTAATGCGATCTGTGGATAGACTTTAATTACTCATTTTCTGTCAGGAAAGACGTTTAGGTAAGAACTCCATAGGTTAAAATTAAAATTCATATTCGCTTGGTAGGTAATCTTATTATTATAACTCCTGTATGTAAGTTTTCAAATTACCAACAGAAAGCTTGAATATATTAATATATACTTACCTTTTCTAGTGATCACCATACGGTTTGCTTTAGCAGAAGTAAACATGCAAATAGTTAAGATTGTGTAGACGTTAACTGGTCTGCCTTAATTACCACTAAATACTTTAGCCAAGAGAATAAACATGGTGGTAACTAATCATGATGGTTACTAGGTACTAAAAAGCGGGCACGGCAGCCTTTGGCAGTAAATTATTTACTGAAAAAACCAGCAATAAACAACGCTTGTGCCAGTTTAAAAACCTACAGTTGGCATCGCGTTTACAATCCCTTGACACAGCTTCCTATGAGTTAGTGCACTGTGACGCATGCTCTGAAAGTATATTATTGCTAAGAACGGTTATTACCTTTACAATTCGGGTTCGCCTTGGTACCGTCTCATTCCGCGGCGTAACGCAGTAAACCTCCTCGGTGCAGTACTGCACATAGGAGGCCTTATAGTTCCAACCACAACTCGAGTTTTACTCCTGACACTGACGCCCCACGTTGGGCACCATATTTAATGCGAACTTGCTTGAAAAATGTCTCCCAGAAAAGAAGAACGACGACGTTACCGCCAACGAGGTTTGCTGCGTTACAGCGGCCGCACAATTGCACTGTTTAAGCATCATTTTCGGCCGACTGTACGGTCTATAGACTGTGCTTGTGCCATGCGTACGAGCACCATGTATTAATTACAGCATTCTGCCCTCTATGAACAAGAAGACGTACCTAACATCATTTTCCTACCAACATAGGACGTTTTTGGTGGCAAGTATTAGACACGCTCGCCGCTCGAAGAATTTCCTGCTATTAGGTTTTTGTCCACGCATGCTTGCTGGAGCTCAGAGGGTAGCTGATTAATGGTAGTGGAAAGTGATTTGTTCGTGTGATTCTGCTAAGTCGTTCTCGTTAGCCTTCTTCGACACGCGACCAAGTCTACCATGTTTATAACTTGCATCTCTTTTTTGCACTTTGGTTATAGAAGGGATTGAGGATAAATGCATACATAACTGGAAAAGTAGTATGTATTAGTAGTAGCAATGGGCAGATAATAGGTAGATAGTAGGTAGGTAAAAATTACATCGAATGAAACCAAAAGGACCCCGGTCAATTTGCTAGCTTGTTTATAGTTACTAAGGTACTCGGAGTTGCATAGTACGAGTACATATATACCAGGCTACGAATACTACATAAGTATAAATACTTTTTGTAAACCTTTTATTTGTAAACCTCACCATCTGACGTACCCGCAAAATGCCCCCTGGAGTGCATGCAGCGTATGATTATGAGTGTCTTGTTTGAGATTCTGCTATAAATGTATACATGTTATTCTAATAATTGCCTTTTTGCACTGACATATTTTGCACTATTGAGGAATTTGTTTCAATATTTAAGCGTCTACGTAAATATGTAAATTTTATTTTAATTTTTTACGATCTATGAGCTTCTTTTAGAGTATTTATTTCCCAACAATTGGTCCCTAAAAGAAGTATTTTACACCGTCCAATACATTTGCGAAGGATTGAAAAGTAGTTTTCTATTTTTACGGTAATATTGTACAACTATTTAACAAGGGAAGGCTTGTTATACATACTTACGTTTTAAATTAAATGCATTCCGAAAGTCAGGAAAGTTGATCAAACGGTATCATGAATAATCAAAATTAGATTAGTTTAAGAGTTATTGGAAAGTGTTAACAATCTTGTTAAAATTCTTGAATTTTTAATTTGAAGTTTATCATGGAATGTTAAGCGGTCAATTAAAACTTTAAATATTTAAAAAAGGTATATTATGGCAATTTTAATAGTACTGGTCAATAAAATAAACCCAACTTTCAATTTCCATTCTGAACAAAGTTAAGAATTTAATTCCTCTAATGATGGGAAACATAAACATGCGCAGATTCCTATTTAAAATGTTTGTCATTTAAAAATATTTTAATAATTGTAGAGAACCATTAAATTCACATTAAAATAAATAGTGGGAAGATGTAATAAGCAAAAGTAAATACTAGAAATAAATACCTTACCTTTTTTGCGTAATCTTTAATTACCTACCTTTTACAGTTCCGATATTATGTCCGAACTGAACTAAGTCCCAATTTGCATAATTAATATCAAACATTCTATAATATAATGTACAAAAAACATAAGGAAATCACGAGGCTATGAATGGTCTGTATAGGAAACTGATAACTTTCGGGAGCTCGTATCTTCATCACAATATTGTTCCAATAAGGACTATTGGTTTATAAGGCTAGGGTTTATATTAGAGGACAAGAAAGCACATAAGAGATTAAGAAAGTAATACATAGGTACGGTGAAGTCTAATAATATGTACACGATTTTGAATCGTATTCCACAGACATAAGTTCTGAAATGTATACATATTTTTAGACGTGTGCGGGTGGGTGTTTTTTGTCAATCAAATAATGAACAGATCAAAACGTCCATGCGATGGCCACCCGGCGAGCCGTCCACGATTATTGAGTTATTGGTAGGGACGCCATGAGATTGTGATCAATGCGGATAAAAAAGTTATCAGCTGTGTGAAAAAAAAGCTCTGATACATAAATTAAATATTTAGCTACCTATTAGTATAATAACTTATATAAATTAAATAAGACTAATAACTTATATAAAAAGTCATTAAAAATTGAGTTGACATCAGGGTGTCAACTACTGGGCATTAGCATGCCAATGACTAGGACATTGATCCTAACAGTAGCTGAATACATATAAATATCCAGTGTATATGTAAGTATAAAGTGCCAAAATTTACTGTGTAGTGTTCTACGACGTCCTTGTTAAAAAAAATATCTCTTAATTTGGTCAGACGTTTATCTACAACATTTAAAGGTGCTTCTAAACGAGCAATATTTTTCTGCAATTTGTGGCCCGGCAACTATGTGCATCTTGTTTTAGCATACGAAGTAAGAGAGAGATAGCAAGACTTGCCGGCCACAAATTGCAGGAAAATATTGCCCGTTTAGAAGCACCTTAAGTAAAATACAATACATACAAACGATTATTACCTAATTGTTTTTTGCTAGTTACTGCGTAGTTACTGTCACATATCACTGTCAACAATACATGTATATGATTAAACGGGGCATACAAACACTTCTCATACCATTCTATACCTGTAACAATTAGCCAATCAGATATTTTTTAAATTTTTAAATAGAATATTTTTCACTGTAAAAAGTCTCTTAGCTGTATGGTTTCGAAATGGAGGTGACATGTGGTCACAGTAATAAAATTATTATGTTTGAGTGTGCGCGCACACGATTCGTATGGTTAGCTGGAATTGTTTTCGTGCCGTTTATATATTGGTTGGTTAAATATGTGACTGGGATCAGAAATCAGTCGTTTTCATGCTAAACTTAGGCCAAGTTTTCAGCGGTAGTTTAAAATACGGTCGCTATTTTTGTAATGGATATTTTAAAAAACAGTATTTTTTTATAGGAATGTTTAAGTATTAATCCTTTTACATATATTTTTAAAGCACATACACTTAAAAGTAACTTCAGAGAAAAAATACAACATGTTTTGGTTTTTTTTTATCAGTGCTTGCCAACAGACTAGATTCAAGTCAGGAGCAATTATTTTGATGCGGATAAACATTTTATGTAGGTATTAGCAATTGAATGCCAAGTAATAACGTGTGGGCGTAATAGCACCAAGCTTTCATGTGACTGTATTGTATTTATTTCAAACATAAGTTGTTAATGTGTGTCCAATAAACTTGCATTTATCTCTTGAAGCCTACGCAAGAGTAACTACACGAAGATTTAATCCAGGACTGTCTATAACTCATCGGCTTTACGATGCGATCGCACGCGACGTCCATGCGTACTGTAATTTTTTTATACTGTCAATATCAGCCCTATCATAAAACAGTTAAGGCTCAAAATTGTAAGGATTGGCTCGGCAAAAGTAATAAATTAAAGGGTTATAAAACATGCACTTTATATGCAGTACGTGATAGCTATTTAGCCTTTTGGCAGATGGTATTTTTAAATGCTGCTTCGGAATGCGAAGACTAATTAATTCAACGGCATGGACACCCTACTTCATCGCTTATTTATCATGACTCTTCTGGCTACGGTGCATTTTCTGCAGAAAATTTTACTAACGTTTCCTTTTAATATCTGTTTGCGATTGACTTTGCTAAAATAAGCACTTATTTCTATTTTTAAGTTTTATTATTTATCATTTTTATTGTAGGTATATATTTGAGGGACTTAAAATCTTATGCAATAAGCTGTACTTATAACGGTCTATTTTTTCCTCGCAAGTCGGTGGAAATCGGATTCTGTTAACGTATTGCGACTGCTTTTTTACAGTGTGAAATGCCTTTACTTTTTATGTTTGCCCTAATTTCACTTGGCATAGCGAAAACTGTAAACTGTTTAGGATTTTTTAAATGCTACCGTATACAGACCATTATATCCATGTCATAATAATATTACATTGTCATCTGATTTTCATATTATTGCAAAATTTCAGCTCAATCGGTTAAAGATAGTATCTGCTTCAATTCAAAATTGAGTTGCAAGATTCTACCCGAACAAACATAGTTACATACATATCTAAATAAAAGCTTTGTAAAAAGGTTATAATTGATTGACATCTCTTAATTTGAATAAGTAGTTGACGAATCTAAGTCCTAACTAACAGCATATGTAAAACTACGATATTAAGCATTCTTTGAGGACTTTATGACAATGCTAAAGAGGTTATATTAGCTTGATATGTCTCTTGTTTTGGCTACTGTTGACGAATCTAATTCTCAACAACCGCAAGACCAGGTTAGTAAAGCTTCCTTCTTGCACTCTATTGCGTTGACATTAAGGTTATTATTGCTTGACTTAATTGGTTTGTTTTGGTTGTGGTGTTGCAACGTCTCATTATCAGCTGATGCTAAACGGTCCATTATGCGAGACAAATCGGTGGGTTTGATATACGGGCCTAATCCGTATATAGGCAGCTTTGTGATTTAAGCGCGCTTGCGCAAGAGTTTTAAAGGGCTTGGAAGTTGCGTATTGTGCCTTTAGGCAGAGTTAACAAACTTCTTTTTGAAGTCGGTTAAGAATGAGTAGTAGAGGTTTTTTAATCTAGTACTTGGTTATTCTATGTTGAAAGGAACACTACCCAAAAGCTTGCACGCGGGTGATATGGCGTTATTCACACAATGCAGAAGGAAAGGCATTTTTTGATTTTCCTGTCTTATTAGTTCCTTAATAAAGGGGGGATGTCTTTAAACCATTAAGCGTACCCTCTAAAAAAGTTACAGGAAATAGACAAACTGGCAACATTTTCAGGATCAAAATAGCTGATCTGAAAAAAAAACCTTAAAAACAATTATGAAGTTTCAGTAATAGACATCACTATCATGAGATTCATGACATTGGTATGGCTTGATGGCTTCTTTCAGCCTCAAAATCGACGATAATTAGGCCTCGATTGTTAGTCTGAAACGATTATGTATACTAACGAGGAAAGGCTGGATGAGACACATACACTTAGCTATACTAGAATACCTTTATACCACGGGTTGACAAATAAATAAACAAAACTTGTTTACATAAATAAAAACACTAATGATTTTTGCTATAAAAACGGTTTTCACTAGGTATACTTTATACTTCCTATAAATTGAAATCACACGTGGTTATATTAATATTTATTATTTTTATTTTATTTAATATGCATTATGGATTATTCCCATTGTTTTCTATTTATTTAAATAAATTTCTCTGCACCTCTGCACTTTATAAATGTTTCTGTTTAAGCCGATATTTCACACATTACTACTTTATTTTACTGTTCAATAAACGAAATATAATGAATTTATTATTCGCTTAAGCAAATAAATCTGCCGAGTTATTAAACGGCCATTCTCACGAAGTATGTCTGCGGTCGGGTACATATCATAATATATAAAGTCATTATATATAAGTTCAAAACACATATGTTCAAAATATATAAAATCAAAATTAATAATGATTGAAAATCATAACAGTTAAAATCCATAATGTACGTTGGCCATAATGGTCGAAATTTATACTGACAAAATGCATATGTTTACAACTCATAAGTTCAAAATATATAAAGTCTAATGATATAATTTTTATAAGGAATCATGGTCGAAATAAAGAACTTAAGTTTAGGGGATGAAAGGCGTTATACAATTAAATTCAATTGTACAAACTTTGATTATAAATAGCCGTGTACTAAAAAAATTAAGTATTTATTCCTCAAATGCTTGTTCTTTTCAATTAAACTGCGACGTTTTATGGTTGCAAGTGATCCTAACACGCTCGTAGCACCTAACCGGGTTCTCAGACTACATTTTAAAAATTTCATTATTCTGAGTAATCTGAAAGTTTAAAATATTTGAGTTTTTGAGTAATTTGAACCCAAAAGTTAGGTGCGACGACGAGCGAAGCGAGGAGGAGTGTGTTAGGATCACTTGCTACCAACACACGCCACAACTGAATTACATTATTTGTGAGCTCCATGTGAATTTGACTATTAATTATGAAAACTGTCCTTGCCGATGTAATAAATGAAGAAAAATATTGTTTTTTTTTTCATACTATACATACAAATACAAACAAGGTAGGTAGTAAGATTTATTTAGCTGTTACAAAAATAGTTAAATATGTATAAACTTAAAGGCTCGTAGGTTACGCTATAATTAACCTTTATAACTGTGTTACTGTTGTTCCAAAGCCCATTATATATTTTGACCACTATGCTTTTCAAGCTTAGGAGTTGTGACCATTATGAAATTCAACCGGTATGTATTTTGACCATTATATATTATGACCATTATGAATTTAGAACTTATGAGTTTCGAACTTATATCAAACAACTTTATACATTTAGACCCATTATATATTTTGAATTTCTACATTTCGACTTTATTCATTTCAACCGTATATGTTTTGACTTTATATATTTTGATACGTACCCCTGCGGTCACCTAATTACCGCGACGCTGTTTTCATACTAAATGTATGGAGACGCGGTAATTAGACGCAGTCATACTTCGTGAGAATGGCCGTAAAGACGTATGTTTGTGTGACATAAACACCTATTATGTTACGTCTTTGTGAATTAGGCATCGCAGCTGTGTTGGACAATATCAGTAAGGAAGCGCGTGCGCAGGCTCAGAGCTCGTAGCATAGTTATTATCGGATTATACAACGCTGTTACGACTGTACAGGGATATAGTTGAGGAAGAAAGCTCTAGTAAAGTATAAAGACACACAAGTAATCACTCTTCGGCTCTTTAGGAGCGCGCGATACCCATTCAAGGCCGAGACGCAGACGGTGCGATCTGTACTGGCGCATTCTTACGCATTAGTAAAACTTTCCTTGTTGTGCGTTCGTTTACGGCGCGCACACATACAAGTCGCGCGATGCACCTTTTGTAGTAAGAAAAATACTGCTATTAGGCTGCGTTTCCACCAGAGCTGTGCGAGGTAGCTAAGCGGTGTGCTAAGAAAAAATCCACCAATCAACGTGCCTATACTCCGTTTTTTTTAGATGTGAAAATTTGGTAAACAAAAGAAGCAGTGGTCGTCAACATTTGTAATTATCAATGAACAATTTAAAAGTTCTGATATTTATTATGTCGTTTTCGTTGTCCGATATTAATTCATTACTTATAAGCCTAAAGTACCCATTTAGTAGGCCAAGCCAAGGCATAGTAATATAATGTATACTTAAAAAAGATTTTCGACATACGTGCTCATAAAGTGGCTCTAATTTCATTATTCTTATGCGCGCAACGCAGCTTATTACACACACACACTTTTTACTTTGATAAATCACAAAATAAAGACAAAAACAGAAGTTCTAAAGATATATATTACTTTTTATTCGCAACTGTGTTGACAAACTGATCATAACATCAACGACGTTTAAAAACCTGACCATAGCTTCAAAACCTCTGCCTCTTTGGGTATTTTATTGTGCAACATTTCTACAAATGATTAAAATAATAGGCAAAAAATGAATCTGATTTTTTGCTTTTAGAATAATGTAAGTAAAATAAAAGAAATGAGGTTTTTCTTAATTTATTAATTATGTAAATTGCAAACGTACATAAAAATCAAGTATTCACTATCAAATGAAATTAATTGCACAATGTCGCCACACAATGTACCTGATAAAAAAACCTCAAGTTGACAGATGTCAACTTTGTTTACCAAATTTTCACATCTAAAAATAACTGGCCAAGAGCATGTCGGACCATGCTCAGTGTAGGGTTCCATAGCCGTAGCTATAAGGTAAAAAATACGATGTAAAAAAAGTACAACAACAAAAGAGCGTATCTTCATAGCAATTACGTCCTTTTGTTGAGAGGCGCAGTTTATCGGCAATAACTCAAAAACGGTACATTCGATCTTGTTGAAAATAATTTTCGTTGAAAGTATTAATTAAGCGTTACCTTCGTGATTTTTTTCATATTTTTCGGGCGCACGGTTTAGAAAATAGAGGGGGGGGGACACAAGTTGCACAACTTTCGGAGCGATTATTTCCAAATACATTCACTTAATCAAAAACATTACTTAGGAACCTTATAGTGTTTTTTAAAGAGCTGTCGAACTATGTACCACACGTTGATATTTGCAAAAAAAAAATTTTTTTACTGTCTTTAACATGTATGGAGTGCCCCCCCTAAAAATATTTATTTTAATTATTTATATACCAAACTAAGTAGCGGCTCATAAAAGACACCTATATTCCAAATTTCATCAATATCCATCATGTAGTTTTTGAGTAAAATGCCTGTGACATACGGACAGACAGACAGACAGACAGACAGACGGACGGACATGACGAAACTATAAGGGTTCCGTTTTTGCCATTTTGGCTACGGAACCCTAAAAACGGAGTATAGCCTCACTCAGCGCGGCCCGGCATTGGTGGATTTTTTCCTCGCACACCGCTTAGCTACCTCCCACGGCTCCGGTGGAAACGCAGCCTTATACTGTGACTCTGGTAGGATGACAGGAAAGGTTCTCTCTAAATCAGTTATTGATAGACTTAAAACCGTTTTTTAAAAACGCATCTCCTAAGGCAGTTAATTAAGGGATGAAATTTGCTTGAAAAACTATATCAGGCACATGGAAATTGCTTCGATAAATTTTCAAACTTATAAGTAGGAATGTATGTACTTTACAACCTTTTATTTAGGTTCAAATGCTCCGGTGTACATTTGATAGGTCGTCCATGTGCAGTTGGGTGTTTTATCATTTATTTGTATTTAGGTCAATCGCAGAAAATATGTACCTTTTTCCTTTTTTGTCTGATCATGGTGTGTCTTATACATTTTACTCAGAATCATGAGCACTTTTCATTTATGAAATGAAAAAAGTCTCAATCGTCCTCGCCGTTGTCTTTTCCGTATAAATTTGAATCTCAGTTCAGTTTCGTTACGCCCAAACTAAATAAGGGGAAAATAGTAACGAAACTGATAAAAAAATCTCAGTTTCGTTACTATTTTCTCCTATATTTAGTTTGGGCATAAAGAAACTGACATTCAAAATTTGTACGGAAAAGTTGGGACATTTTTTTATTTCATAAATTAAAAGTGCTCATGATTCTGAGTAAAATGGTATAAGACACACCATGATCAGATAAAAAAAGTACAAGGTAAATATTTTCTGCGATTGACCCATTTTAGTCTGCTGGGTTATAAAATTTTCCACCAGACCAAGAGGCACCTCCTGCTTTAATTCGAGCGTGAGGGCAGCCTGCGGTACCCTTTGTCGCCTGGGCTGTCTGGTTTAATCGGTTTACCACCCATGGGCCACACCACACCACCACACCACACCACACACCACACAATAAGTAATGGTGCTACGTACAGAAGTCTCTCTCTAACAAAACTGACACTCGGGTCCGACTACCGGACGGAACGCACCGTCTCTTTCTATCGTATAGGGACCGTGCACGACGAAGGTGCTGCAAACTGGTGACGCCAATCTAAAGATTCTGCCCTATATTTGACATTGACAGTGCTGCCACCTATAGTTCGTGAAGCGACCGTGCACGACGAAGGTGCTGTCAACTGGTGACGCCAACCTAAAGGTTCTGCCCTATATTTGACATTGACAGTGCTCCCACCTATAGTTCGTGCACGGTCCCTATAACGCGTGCTCGTAAACCCCTCTGCGGGGGCACAGTATGGTACTAGATGCTTCACGGCTAAATTGCGGAGTGAGCCACTCCTTCCATGACTCTTTTGGCCGTAGGGTAACACCCATAGTTTACCTAGTTACTTCGCCGGTTGGTTCGGGTTGTTATTGCAAAGCTTTGCGACATATACCTATCACCATTTGCTCTTAGCTAGTAGTAGTAGCTTATAATAGGGCTAGCTAGACTCTTTTAGCGCTAATAACTGCCAAAGATCTTCATATTCTGACTTAATCGCGACAAAAGTGACCGTGCTTATTTAATAAGCCTTGTATTTTATGCCTTAATTAACCACATTTTACACATATGTTATCATTCATAAACGCGAATTAAGTTGGTTTGACATTTAGATAATAATCATAAATTATAATACCATCGTGCCGTATTGTTTTGTTGCTCATATCGTTCAAATTTGAGCTTTCTGATGGACTTTTTACAGTCCTTTTTGCAAATTTCCTCGGTCGAGAGTTAGCGTATTCCACGTAGGTTTTGTTAAATTTATGGTTGTCAAGATGTCACTTCTAGTAGCCATTATGTTCAAGGAGAAGTGACGCAGGTGTTTGACGTACGAGGCTACATTTTCGAACGTGGTCGGAATAACTAATGATCTGCATTGGTTGGCTACGAGTAAAGATGTAAACAAACAAACCTACAAGGAAATAAATAAGTGACATAGACGGGTTTGCGGTTAAGCTTGATCTATGGGAGTAAACGATCATTAATCTTTCCGAAGTAACGTGATAAGTGCGTTATTTTTAAACGCAATTCAGACAGCGGCGTGTTCTCTAAAACCTTTTAAGGCTGAACCTTATAATAAGAATTTTGTGAAACCGCACGCGGATTTCGTAATATTTTCAAAGAAATATGCCCAAATTTAGCAGCCCCAGTTTCGTAAAGACAGGTCGTATGTTATTTTTTTTAAAGTAATGTTTGTTTTTAAGACCTGTTGATAACTATAAGGAATTCTGTTTACTGACAGGTCTGATTAATCGCTTCAATAAAACAGTAACAGATTTCCCAAGAATCGCAAAACACGTTACGGGCATCACGATCACGCATTTTTCATCTTTTCACATGAGACCACAAACTTTGCTTCCACGTACCATTACTTTAAAATACTGTAATATATGATCAGCCCAACCACTTAAATTAATGTTCAAACATCATAAAATGCAAAAGAAACTTTATCATAATTACACGACTACCGTAAAGAACGGAATAAAAACGCCTTAAAACGCCATGTCCAGTAATTTCAGCAAAATATCACCGCTCATGCGAAAGTTTAATCGTCCAGTAATTTACATCTTAAGTGCTTGTAATAAAATTGCAAATGCACGACGTATAAGGATATCTCGTTATTGAGTGTCAAAGTGGAACTTGGATATTAGACATTAGACTGTTTATAAAAAATCAAGTGACTCACCAGTGAGTGTCATGTTCACGTGAACTGATTTAAAGAGTCTGAATACCCTATTCGGTATTCTGTGTGTTGTGAAGTCATCAATGCGGGCATCAAAGATGACATCCTCACACTGTCGGAGCGCAACGCCGCCGCTCTCGCGCGCATCCTCGTCCGACCTCGTCGCGCCAGAGTTGTCGCGTCGTGCGATGTCACCAGACCTATCACTAGACTTCACGCGTCACCGTCCGTTGTCACCTGACGTGCTCGACCGCTGCCGGCCTCTGTCACCAGACGTGCTGAGATACAGGTCGGCTAGTCCGGACTTTGCGCGCCGCTCGCGCTCGCCCGGCCGCCCGCGCAGCCTCATGGAATCCCTGCTAGTCGCCAAGATGGAGGCTTTGAGTACTGGGAAGCTAGTGAGGACGGACTCCATGGATAGCTGCAGCAGCTTCGGCTCGATGTCTTCTCTGCCGAGTGACGTCTGCCGGTGTGATGACTGTCTGCTTGGCATTGTGGACTTTTACATGCCGAACCCTACCGAGGCGAACAAGACGTTGAAACGGGTATGTATTTTTATTTTATCAGTTTCGTGATTAATTTTTGAGATGGACATGTAATTGGAAAAAGATTGATGCGTATGTATTTACAGCGTAGTTTACCATTTTGAGGCACATTTTTGGTATATAGGTACCGTGGAAATATTCAAGCTTCAGAACCGAAAATGAATTATCCTGAGCCTAATTGTTTATACCTAGATCATGCATATTGAAGATATTGAAGTTCCAGAGCTTCAATATTTTTTATTACCTTTACATGACTTTCATTAGTTTGGCTGTACCTATCTGAAAATATGCATGATTTATAAACAAGTAGGCTCACAAGTTAACTTCACAATTTAAACTGAAGGCTAAGAGAGGAAAGGGTAGGTCTAATATCTCAGTGAATGGTGGAAAACCACTTATGCAACTATATTTTTAATTCTAGCTTTTGAGAATGAATAATTGAGCTGTCGAGAGTAGAGTCTGTGAGGAAAAAGAATAGGATTTAGATTTGGGGGAGCTGTAATGCTTTTCTACCGTATTTGCAAAAAAAAGCCATACTGGTTAGGTTAGTTCCGTTTTTCGCCACGCCTATTCTCTTTCCGCACAGACTCTACCTATATTGGGCCGTTCGATTTTCTATCGTTCACGTTCCGAGGTGACAATGGGTTAGTTAAGATCAGTCATTAATTCAGATATCTATGGTCATTAAGATAGATCTCTGGCAGTACGATATGTGTCACAATTTCGTCTCACATTAACGACAGTAGAATTAACCGGGTCGCCTTCAACCTTCATAATAATCACATGTTTGTAACGAGTAATGGAGAAACCAGAATCAGAGGAACATATTCATGAAAAATAGAGTCAAGAATAGAGTTTGCAATCGTTAGAAGGTTTGTTTCCATCGACATAAGAGTTTAGTTTTAGGGTTATTCCTTTTATGAAATGTTCTGGAACCGAAGTAAGACGCTTCAGGTCAGGTTGTCAGGTTGAGTCAATTGGACTTATATGATAATTTATGTCTCGTTCTTACAAATTCCGGTAGGTGTCTACCGAGGTTCAACCATTTTCAGAAAGCAGTAGGTATGATGCATCAAGTAGTATAGCGAGCGTAATGTTGCACATGTAAATGCATTGTAGGAATAATATATTACTTACCTTTAATTTGTTTATCGTTAGCGCCATCGTGCGGATTTTTCATAAAACAAGCAACCGCGTAATGCGCTTACATTGCGAGTGCGCAGGCTTAGCACTTGCTCTACTTCCTCCAGCAAGTTTACGGTGATACCGATAGATGGGGTGAATAACAATTTCTTGTTACGGTTTCATTATAGTTGCGCTACTTGCGCTTGACTGCATACATTCGATATGTTATGATTTCAATTGTTATGGTAATTATTACCAAAGTATAGAGACGAACAAGTAGTACCTACGACTTCGGCCGTTTTTTCCACTGTCTAGGTACCTTTTTATTACGATTACCTTTTTATTAATAAGTACGAAGCCATTGTATTAATTATGTTAATGGGATTGATTTTTTATTATTTCCAATAAAAGTTAAACCGTAATAGGGAGCAATAAAATAAACAATAGGAAATTCTCAAAGTGGTAAAGCGCAATAAAAATGATTCGCTCAAGTCACTTGTGATAGTCGCTCCTGAAAACTCACGTGCAGAGCCTAATATTTCCGCACCATACTAAGTTACGCTCCCAAATGCGGCCATCGATATTTCTGACATTACCAATCAAAATATACCCCATTGCATCTTGCCATAACGACTCATTACCAGGTTATTGGTATAGATTATAGATATTTAAACCAATTTCGTCTTTATAGCTACTAGACTAGCGGTGATTGGTGTCTTTTGACTGCGAACGCCACATATTTTCAAAGGTGTGCGTCCCTAATGAAATACAACACATACCATAATGCCATAAGTGACACGAATGTGGTAATGTCAGTAGTGTAATGACGTCCGACGCCAGATATGGCGTTTGACGCAGGGCCACCGGACGGAGGCTCGTGTTTTGAATAAGTTTACTGGAATGAATTGTATTGTGATTGTGACATGGGACAACTAGGTATATTCAATTGTCTCTTTACAATATTAGGCAGTGCCATGACTGGTTTGAGAGACTTAAGGCGTTTGAATAGATTTAAACTATTGTCTTTATCTTTATGAATCAAGATGAGTCTTGATCCCTTAAATCCTTACAAACAGCAGTTATTGGTGAAACATGATGACAAATTTCGGCGTTACTACTAGATGATCTGGTAGCGTAATTGGTTGAGAGCATGCGCTCCGGCATGGCACAAGATGAAGTTTCAATTCAAGTTCGGCCCAAATAAAAAAAGCGTAAAGTTACAAACGAATAACGGCCGCTTTATTAAATTAACAAGTAACATTCGTGCGAGTCTTTTTGTCCAGGGTCAACGACCGTAGCAAATTAAAGTGTGTTCTCTACATGGAAAAAGTATCGAATGCCTCTACGCACGTAATACCTGTTTAGTGCCCATAAATGGCTACCCATAACATTGTCTATCTTTATCTCCTTTTACTTTTATATCGCACTCTGATTCAATCTTGAAGTACTTTTGGAACGACAACTTGATCCATTTACGCCAACACCGTCTTGCTTAAACTATCTTTTTACCAACTTAACAACTGATCTTCAATGCATCTTATTACCACGTAATACGGTTTACTTTTAGTTAATGTGGCTGTGTAGGGAAGGTTGCAATTGCGTCTCCAAAGACGTCACCGGACGGGCCTCGAATGTCAAGTTGTTCCCGTGCGTCATCAATACGTCATTCCTTTCGAAAAAGACTTTCTCGCGCCATTTTTTGATGCCGCCTTTTTCGTCTTATTTATGGGGTGCTTAATTTGTTTTTGGTGAGCATGGACGACTGTTTATGAAGTTGTAGAGGATGGTATGATAAAATTGTTCTTGCTCACGTTTTATTATTTATCAAAAATGTCGCAACATTACATTAATAACATGACCTGCCAAGTATGGCATGGGATAAAGCACCAGGAAGAGATGGTACAATATGAGTTGCCTCTGCGATTTTACATTGCTGTAAATATCCTTATGTTTCTTTCATTGCTATCTCCTACCGGGGTTGCAATGCATGCCTACTTTATAATTATCAAGCTTAGCGAACACGAAAAGCGATCATGTCTTCTTCCCGGACCATTCTCGAAGGTATCTGAGACAAGATGTCTTTTATGTGTCGTGGTGCTCGGCATCTCTGTTTTACGCTTATCCTATTTGTTGACTGTAGAATATGTGGTGTTGATCGCCGACTCTATCCTTCCTCGTGGCATATACCTAGTGATGGGTCGGCGGTAATATTCCCGTTACCAGTAAATTCCCAAATGGAAACTTACTCGTAATTTACCGGGTAAGTTACCCACGATTTAATCATGATTAATAATCGTAGCATGTAATCGTATCTTATTCGTCACTGTAATGACTGTACAATTACTTGTCATTATTGAAAACGGTCGGGACTCTCTTAAGAAACCAATTTAAATTAATTCAAGTGGTCTGACCGGCAAAAAATATAAAGGTTACACTCGATAATGACTGGAATCGGTGCTCATCATTAACGAAATGGCGAAAATATGCCAATAAAATTACGCTCCAAAAGGAAAGTCAATGTCATTCGTTAAGTCGCGAGTCGAGGCACTTAAATCAGAGATTCCTGTTAAAATAAAGAACAAACATGACTAATTTTTCAAAGCGCTAAATATCATGTTTGGTGGAGCCGCGGTTCAAAAACCTTTTAAGTAAATGTAATATTTTAATCTGTGGCCCGTTTCATGAAACTAGTTTCAGTTTTACAATGTACCTAAACTAGCACCATTGCATTGGTCCAAAAGGTCTTATCGCACGAAGCGACTTGCTTCATCGTTTTAATGCGTACTGCCAGGAAATGGAATTCGCTCCCAGCGTCTGTATTTCATGACTAATACAACTTAGGACTCTTAAAGACACGAGTAAATAGGCATCTTCGGCCTATAATAGGCATTTTATAAAAAAAACCTCGTAGCTTTTTGAAACGGGTCACAGATTTTGAAATTAGAATATGCATGTAAGATATAGAAATATAAATGAGGTGGGACTCAGATAGTGCAATGCGATTACGATTACTACACATGTATATTGGTTGTACGCATCTTTTTCTTCAATTAAAGACTATACATAAAAGAATCAAATCGTAAGCGCTGAAAATAGACAAATCTTTTATTTGAATAAAATAACAAACCGGCCAATTATGACCAAATACTGACTATATAATTGAACGAATGAGGACGCGATTTTCGCGAGTTCGGACGAGTCATGTATCCGTTTCCAATATAAGTGTCATGTCATGTTATGTCACAAACAAGAGCATGGACACGATAATGTGGATTCGAGTATGTTATTCAGGGTTCCGCTATTATGCAATTGGGCAATTCTAATAGCGTTTCAACCGCTCTCACTTTCCTGGTAGAATTTTTGACTATTTTCCTGTAGGCTCGGATTACCATTTTCTGTAATTTTCTACAGGTACTGGTATTCTACAAAATAGCCTAAAATAGTAATCCGAGTCTACGGGGCAATGCTTCATAATTCTACCAGGAAAGTGAGAGCGGTTGAAACGCTATTAGAACTACCGAATTCAGCTTTTGGAGTGCAGTTCGTTTGTCTCGCCAAGCCTGCTTTAACGATATAATCCGCCGGGCTCTTGCCAGCGTAAGGCATCGTCCTAATAGAACGCGAATGCGCGATCTCGAATAGGTGTCCTAACTGACAAGTTAGGACACCTATTTGAGTTCAATATGTTTGATCGCGCGTTCGTACGAGTAAAATTCGCGCGAACTTACGATGATCGCGCATTCGCGTTCTATTAGGACGATACCTAAGCGTGCCGGGTGTACTAGACTAGAGCCACCTGGCCTCGCACGTGACGATGGCAAGGGACCCGACGGAATGACCCTCATACCCTGGAAGTCAGGCCGTCTCCTTATTTGGAACGACACTTGTGTGGAATGGACACTCTGGCACCGTCGCACCTAGCCACCACGTCGTTGAGGGCAGGCGAGGCGGCAACATCGGCTGAATTGAGGAAACGCCGCAAATATTCCGGGCTGGCTAAAAACCATATATTTGCGGCGTTTGCGGTAGAGACCTTCGGGCCGCGGAGCCCAGACGCCCACACTCTATTCTATATAAATAAATTAAAAAAAAACTAGCACACTGCTCAACAGACCATAGGACTGGCTCATTCCTCGGTGAAAGAATCAGGATCGCGATTCAAAGAGGGAATGTAGCCAGATTTATGGGCACCCTTCCGCAGAGCACCGACCTCGGCGAGTCTATATTTTGGTCTTAGGTTTAGGTTAAATGCTGTGGGTCCAGTGAAAAGGGGTACAGTACAAGTCACATTTAACCTAGGAGCAAAAGGGCTTAAGTCATACTATAGAGTTGTGACCTTTTGGTCCTGGTATAAATTTGACTTGTACCCCTTTTCACTGGACCCACAGAATGTTAATCTTATCTTAGTGTTCTTGAATATTCCCCCCTAGTCCCAGTAGTCCTATTTTCTGTAGCATCGGATTACTGAGAGACAAAGTCTCAAGGGGCATTTCTTCAGAAATATGTCTGCGGTCACCTCATTCATCTGGCCCTTTTTCATACTAAATGTATGGAGTCAGATGAATGAGTCGCAGACATATTTCTGAAGAATAGCCCCAAGGTGGTTTTCCACCGGCAGGGCGAAACGAGACGAGACGAGGATTGAATTGAAATTTGTATGAAGTTTTCAATCCTCTCCTCGCGCATCGCGAAACTTGATACAAATTTCAATTCTATCCTCGTCTCGTCTCGCCCTGCCGGTGGAAAACCACATTCATTGCATTGGCACTCCCTATAGGTTCCAAACTACACATTACTTTTGTAGGTACTTTGTATCATTGTGCATTTACATATGTGTCTCAATAAGTGTATTAAATACTGAACCCCAGAACGCCACGTGCGTCACTGATGGAGTTAGAACGTTGCCGCTAAAGAAGCTAAATGCGCTTTTGTAAAAAAATATATTTTTCTATGTTTCGGTGCTTCTGTACGGAGCCCGAGGTTAACACATAAACATGATGAAAATAAGTTAAATAAACAAATTTTAAGTTATATTTTTGACGTTGGATATTGGTCTCCGCGTATTACGCATGCATGAGGCATTCAGAACAATATTAGCAATGAACTTTTTAGGAATTATCATATTTACTGGAAATATTTTGATTCCTTATAGTTTAATGTGGAAACACCACAATGTATCAATGCTCAATGTATCTATAATTTTAATATTAGCAATGTTCATCGTAATTTCAACATCGTGACATCTACTACTGACATGTTCATCACCTCAGATCTCCCCTAAAGATTTCCACAACGAACGATCGACCGCTTTTTACAACCTTTTATTTAACTTGCAATGTATGTATGTAAGTATGTATGTATATAACTATGTTTGTTCGCAAATCTTGCAACTTAATTTTGAAGCAGATATCTTCAACCAATTGAGCTGAAATTTTGAAAGAATAGGGTGTCGTTCATCTTTTGGTGATTTTACCCTATGTGAATTAGATAAAAATGCAATATTATTATGACACGGACGGAGCAGATCTGATGATGGAGCCGGATGGTCGCCATAGGATCATCTTAATTACATAAGATAAATCCGTTATTTTCGAGGACTGTCCGGTAAAAAATAAATGGTTATACCGGACAGAACAATGTATTAGTATAAAAAAAAGTATTTTTCCCCCCTTTTTGGGGTTGTCCGGTATTTTTTCGCTACTCACCTGGCAACCCTAGTTGTACTTCAGAGGACAAAGACGTAGAACAATACTTAATGCCCCTGTATTAACACTGGCTCTTTTGGTATTGAATATAAGTCGAAGCTAATATTTTTACGTAAATAACGGAATATTTGATAAATCCTCTCAAGATATAGTTGAATAGACTCGAATAACACATATTTTACAAACAAGAAGACTTATGTGCAGCTGAAATGGTCTCCACGCAAGTAATGAAGATGGAGACTTCATTAGTAAAGCATTCCGTAAAACGTCCTAAACCAATAAAGTAAAGTGTTTAAAGAAATTGTACCAGTCACAATCACAACCCTGCAAACAATTTTATCTTCAGACGACGTATAAAATAAACATCTTACGACGATCGCATTATTAATAACATAAATATACCGCAGTAAACAGAGTGACGTAAAATGCAACGTAATTGCTTAAGGAGATTTGAGTCAGTCGGCTTTTCATACAACCAAAAAGAGGATCATCATTCGCTTCTACAGCATCAATTATGTTTGAAATGTTTTATTTTATAGCGTAAAAATAACATTTTGTCGCTCCGAAAAGACATGAGAATTCTTAAGAAAAGGCAAAACTTGTAACGAATAACGTTTGGTTTCAAAGGATCTTAATAGATGGCGCTGACCTTAAATGGCCGATTGCGGGATAATTCTAGTTTGTTGATTTCTCATGTTGTTTCGCGCAGACTTAATGTATCAAGCTCTGAAACGAATCACATTTCAACTATAACAGTGACCATAGTTATGCAGAAAGCGACCAGAGACAAGTGTCGTATACTTGGATTATATACTTTCTGCTTAACTGCGTAAAGTATATTTTTTTCAATTCAATTCAATCAATTCAATTCAATCATTTATTGGTATATAATCCAAGTATACGAAGCTTGCCTCTAGTTTCTTTCTGAACAGGCCCGCGCCGACCCCCGACAGCGCCTGTGTGCAAACCTATGAAGCCACCTCTTTATTGTCGTCGTGTTTCGAATTCCGGCGCCCCTATTGCCTTGGCGCCTGTGTGCGTTGCACACTTCGCACACAGGGGCAGCGCAGCCCTGTTTCTGAATTGAATAACTATTCTTAACTGATGGCATGGAAGCGAATTATGGCCCACTTTTTGTCTGTAGGAAAACCGTGTGACTCGAATCACCTTAATAAAATAAACAAGCCGCAGTATACACAGTAACAAAGGAAGTGCAACGTAATTACTTCAAAATCGCTGCATCGCCCGCGCAGCCGAAGTACTGATTTACTGATTGACTATTGTGCGACTGACAATATTGACATGTTATTTTTGCATTGAAAAACATGCTTATTGAACAAGTTCGCTTCCGCTTGTTATTATTGTTTGAAGAATGGTTGTAGGCAGTGATCAGTGTGGTAAATAAATAAAATGAATACTGTATTTACTACGTAAATATCAGATCAACTTGAAGTTGATCAATCAAGCGCATTACTAGCATCTTATTATAGAAGCTACTGTACTCTAGTGACTGTACTTTTATATCTCTAACTACTTCAAACAATAATAATTCTGTAGTGTTAAATGTTGCTATTTGTAATATTACACGAACAAAATGGGAGGTTAAACAAAAAAATCACTATTAATTATTTATTGTTCAAGAAAATCATGCATTAGATTATACATTATGTATTTTTATTGAGCTATTAGTATTTCAAGGTATTTTTTAATGGATTTAAAAGCCTTGCAGATCCTTAGACTTGTGAGAATCAGTTGATGATATTCAGTAAGATCGCTATACTTTTTACTCTACTACGTCAACAGTATAATTATGGTGTACAGACAACGTTACGGTTTTCTGTATATAGTAATGTCGAATATATACTCATCCAAACACTATACTTACTAACATCTCCAATGCCGTAAAGAAACGTCTAAGCACTGTTTAAATCGAGTACAACCAACACTTGTCTATAATAACACGAGATCTCTAGTAATTTCGCAATTATGATTGCGGTTCAAGGCGGAGGAAGCACCTCCTAAATAATAACCTCCTGCCGATCTCTATATATTTACCATACCTACCATGAAAATTAAGCACATACCTACATGTAGCAGCTGTCAATTAAAATCCACGACCTTAATGTAGACCTTCAAGGTGCATTGGGGTAAATTCGAACATTTTCCGAAATTTAGGAATTTTCTTTTATCCAAGTAAAATAATAATTATATGTATTGACTGTAACTTACTAACACTGTACTATAGCTTGCCAACTTCGTTGGTGACACTCACATGTGTGCTTTTGTTATGTGCAGCCGTAACTACTTACACAAGTTACCGCCAACACGAACGGGGCCTCCGGAGGCTGCCTCCGGTCCGGCTGGTTCGTTCGTCGGGTAACTTGTGTAAGTAGTTACGGCTGCACATAACAAAAAGCACACATGTGAGTGTGGCAACGAAGTTGCCAAGCTATAGACTAGACACTCCAACAGTGCTTCCTCTTAGGTATTACACACTCTAAAAATCTTGCATGGGTTAATAGACATTCCTAATTTTCAAAATTACCCGGCGCTCGAAATCACCCCAATCTTAGAGCCTTAGCGCCACACTTGCGATTTGCAGACGAGCTGCGGGCGAGTTTCCATACAAAACCAGTCGCGGCAATTGTATGGAACTTCGCCTCTAACTCGCCCGCAAATCGTAAGCGTGACGAGGCCCTTATCTCACTCAACAGCAAGCTGTTATCTAAACTCCTTCGATGGGAAGTCGTCTCTAAGGCCCAGCTCTCCGAGCGCATCAGCCATTTAAGGTGGTTTTCCACCGACAGGGCGAGATGAGTCGAGGATTGAATTGAAATTTGTATGAAGTTTTCAATCCTCTCCTAGCGATGCGCGAGAAGAGGATTGAAAATTTCATACAAATTTCAATTCAATCCTCGTCTCGTCTCGTTTCGCCCTGCCGATGGAAAACCACCTTTAGAGCTCCCTCTCACCTGCAGGCTCCAAGTCAAGAAAATTAACTCTGCTGATTCTAACCTATAGCGAACGTTTACAACGAAGGTGTTGTCAACTGACGCCGCCAAACCGAATATTGTACTCTATCATGCATATCAGTTTCATTTACTGCCCGCATAGTGTCTCTTTTGTCGATTTAGCGCAGGAAAGGAACGGTATAGGACAGAGGTTCTTAAACTTTTTTTGGTCACGGACCCCCTACATTATTTCGAAAACCTTACGGATCCTCTCCGAATACAATCAGAGAAAAAGAAAATCAAGGGCACATGAAAGTTTGTGTTGTATGCATAGCCACGGACCCCCGGCTCTAGTATCACGGACCCCTAAGGGGTCCATGGACCACAGTTTAAGAAACCCTGGTATAGGTAGTTCCTTTCCTGCACGTTCCCTATGCTAAAATGCCGCAGAGGAACTGTAAATGCTCCTAAACACTTTACCGGCGCGGCGGTCTGGCCAAAATTTAACATGTGGAGCGCTTAGATAGAGTTGAGCAAAAATATTCGAGACGTTATATGTGTTTATAAGTAAAATATGTTTTGACATATTACGTATGAAACTAATAAACTGGTTTGACCAATAAAGTCCCACAACATCAATAATTGATTGTGGGATCACGCTCATGAGTCTCTTATCACTTTTTGTAGTACAAACGAAGCCACAGTTAACTGACCACTCATAAACTTTAACACGTTGCAATTAGAGATTGATTTTAACCGATTTGTAAAAAACGATAGTAAATGGACTAAAATACATTATTTTGATTTGATTTCTTACAGATAATTTATTTTTTCTTCGTTGCAAGTCCCTATCGCTTTAAAAATCTATCATATTTGTATTGAGTTGTGATGCGGGCCGTATGTTTTATTTTCGCGACTGGTCAAATGGTTCCGATTTACCGTCAGCAATATTTCGATTATTGTTATTTTTTTTCTTCATTTACATTAATTTTCTTTATAAACAGAGATCGGAATAGGTAGAGTATATTTGCCTAAACTTCGAAGAACATACTCGAAAAGTGGAGACTCCCTTACGACTACATTTTTTTCCGGGTTTTAATAAATCTTACAAAAAAATGTATTATTGGTATTCTTTCGCATATCTCTCGAACATTCTCAGTATAGCTGTCTCTTTCTAATAGTGCTGTCTCTTTCACTCCTTCGAGAAATTTCGCCATATACTGAAGTGTAGTTCAAAGGCCCATAAGGGGTCCTGAAAACGCCTGAAAAAGGGTTTTCAGGTTATTGCACCATCTTATAGAGGGTGTTCTGAAACGGACTGAAAACATGTTTCAGGCGCCTGAAAACAACGGTCGGGGGTGAATTTTCGATCGTTTACTATGTGAAAGAGCCACCTCTGAAATGGTCTGAAATCACCTTTCGGCCTGCTGAAAATGCTTCTAAAGCAAGGAAAATCACGTTTGAAGGTTTGACCTATACCACCGGTGCAACAGTAATGTGTGTATGTGTGTTGCGCCGGTGGTATAGGTTAAAACTTACGTGATTTTCCGTGCTTTACAGGTAGTGTAGTTTTTACATTTTTGTTATTGTTTTCCCGTTTTTTTCTTCAAAAGATTCTTGGATATACTGATACATCGGGAAACTCCGTTGATGCTTTATGCAGATCCACATCCTGCCAATAAACAGGTTTTTCCCGTGGCTTTGCTCGTGTAACATACCAATATGTATTTGTTTACTTATTCTTTAGGACATGTACAGTTTTCCGGGATAAAAAAGCAGGGTTGAACTAGGATAGGTACAAGACATATTTTCAGTTATTGACTTTGTTGTTAAAAAAGCAAACACAAGTGATTACTCTTATAAATTCATAGTTTCTTGAGGCAAGGAAGGGTGCTAGGTATAGAATTTTTATTTGTCTGCTAACGAATTCTTAATGTTTCTATTGAAGCGAAATTGTAATAATTTAAAGCGACATCGAGTCTCACCTGAGGCATTTAATAACACCAAAATTAGGATGACATATCTTATTAAATTTTACTATCATGCATTATTCAGTCCCATTTCTCTAAGTACACATTTTAAAATGATGAAAAGAGAACAATTAACAAATATTTAATATTAACTCTTGTTCTTAGTTGTAAAACAAATGCCGTAATTTCTCCAAAACGTGGGATCGAAGAATGTGAATCATATAACTAAGGCATTTACAAGATTATGGTTAACGAACCCGTAAAACTGCAGCGGCGATGACTAACTCCAATAAAGGCCTATAAAAACACAGATGGTAAAAAAACTGCCAAGCACGAGCATTTGTTATGCGAGGGTTCCATTTACTCGTATTAGATTCCATTTAGTATTAAGTGGTTTTAATTGTTTTTTAATATTACCTAGTTCTATCTTGAGTTTCAGATTTAAGTAATGTAATTTGTTTATGTTTATGCATATGTTTTATAATAAAATACTTAGATTTCATTGGTTGGAATTAGGACATTCTTTCAACACGGTCGTTAATTAGTACTTACTGAAATTACCGTTGTATTTTTTATTAGTTTTACCAAGCGCGATCATTTGTGATGTGGGGATTCCGTTTCTTATATTTCATCGGTAGGACAATTTGGATATTCTTGCAACACATTCTTGTAATTATAGTCACGGCAATTATAATTACCGTTACCATTAAGTTTAAATTGGTTATTATATATAATTCCTATAATATAATGATTATGAAGAGCGAGGAAAAATACACTTATTATTAATAAGAGAACAGAAGATTGTTACTATTAAAAAACAAAGAGGTATTTCATTTACCTATTATAAAATTTTAATAAAACGATACCCAGAACATTTAATGTCTTCGTTTTATTTTTCATCCATACTTCATCATAAAATAAGTCTTAAACATTCATAAATTTACGATGGGTGATATAGACGTGATGAAAGTATCAGTGTTTTTAGCAAATCAATAATAAAATAAATCGCAAGATGGTTAAGACTTAAGTTAAATTATATTTTACCGTCATTAAAAAGATGTAATGTGTTTTAAACAACTTATAAACCTTTCATTCATAGATTTTAATATGATTCTAATAATAATATGATTTTCTGCTTTCTTTTCTTACTAAAGAACCCTAAAAAGTGTATAAATACCCTTCTAACCTAAAAAGTGTACACACACGTACTCGTATGTT
The DNA here is from genome assembly GCA_947034925.1 of Eudemis profundana. Classification (NCBI taxonomy): domain Eukaryota; kingdom Metazoa; phylum Arthropoda; class Insecta; order Lepidoptera; family Tortricidae; genus Eudemis; species Eudemis profundana. The sequence goes on along the minus strand of OX344808.1, from coordinate 17,007,868 downwards.
GTCGTGTTAAATAGGCTGGGAACAATTTGGTTTAACGACGACATTGCGTGAAGATTGGTTAAACTAAGTGAAAACTTAGTAAATAAACGGAAAAGTGGTTTAAGTGAGATGAGTAGGTTATGGTAATATTCCTCATTACCATAACATGCTTATTTTTGATTACGGACAATGAACATTGTACAAAATTACAAGACCAAAATAGCATGCTGTTTTGGGTCTTCTTTATGTATAAGTATTAAGTACCCTTTGTTCGACGCCACATATAATATAAATAAGACTATTATGACAAGATATTCGTGCAAAGTCTTTTAGAGTTGATTGCACTCGGTTATAATTCTAGAAGGTTAGTTGTGTTACGTAACTGTTGTAATATAAGACAATACATGAACTCACACTTAAAGATATCCATATGTGTGTTATGTAAAGGTTTGAGAGCGTAATTTGCTGGGGTGTAATTATTTATTTGCATTATTTTAAACTGCTATTGTTATGGTATTCTATTTTTAAATAGATGAAACACGTATTGCTTGAGTAATTATCTCTAATTACTTATGTCTCCTTCTAGAGTATCCAGTCAAAGTACTTTTATCTATTCAGAGAGAATGTTTAATGTACAACTTATTGAACAATATATGTAAGGGGACATATATGCCTCTACTTTATGTCCCCAGTCCATTAACCAGTAATATAATGGAACTTTATTATATACAGAGTGGAAAACTACTTTGTTTACTGTCTCAGTCTTCATATATAAATGTAACATACTTAATTGGCCACTGAACTGACCGGGATAAAGGAAAACTAGGTCTCATTATCAGACTACTGACGTAAACATCGCCTGTCGCCATTACTCGCACAGGAATACTGGTTTAACTTTGTTTATTTTTAGTTAATTATAGTAGTTAGGTATTGATTGCAATCCTAATTACCTTTGGCCGCAAGTCTTTTGAACTACACAGATAGTGCGCGACTCTACAAAGCTAAAAGTTGGAGTAAGCACTCGCGCGCAGTCTCTGAATCGCGCTCGCCGCCGACGCTCGCGCCGCCGCCGTTAGCTACCAAGCCGCGCAAATACAGTGACGATCCAGTGTCTAAAATGTTGTGCCCAATTCTCAGATCAGTGAAGTGTTAGCATAATGCCAGAGTGTACGGAACAGTTCGCGTTCACCATACCGATCATTCGCTACAGCATGGACGAGCAGGAGACTCCCGAGGAGCGGCAGCCGCTGGCAAAAAAGATGTCACTTCTCACCCCGGTGAAGATCGAGACTCCAGATAACGGGAGGAGGTCGTCAGAGCCAACTCGGTACTACATACCGCCTCAGTGCAACAACAGACTATCACCACGCAGTGCTAGAAAGCGTGACGCGAGACGGAATTCTAAAATTGATGTTACTGATGACCCTCCTAAAGACTCCTTCGGCCTCAAGCCGTGCAACTGTGAGGACTGTCGTGCTTCCAGCCCTCTCCCTCCGGGATACGGCCCAGAGACGCTGTCCCCTGGCTACGACCAAATGAAGCGATCACTGCTGGAAGTACCCTGGTCCGAAGACTACGCCGAAGCCTCTAGTGACGATTTGAGCTCCGAATGGGATTCTGATGTGCCTGAACCGCCGCCGCCGACGCAAAAGGTAAATATATAAACAAAACTGATAATAACTAGAAGAAGGAAAAAAGAAGATTTAATGCGTTCAACATTAAGTTAAAATGTGTAATGTTACGATTTAAATGTAGGTATATTGTTAAAGTTAAATTGTCGTCTAAATGTCACATACAAGTAAAAGCACGTGTGGGCACTGAAGAACTTGGAAAAACAAGTCCAAAGGCTTACACGTTAACTACTCGTCGATTTTTTGAATATCGAAACCACTTTCTATATTTAGCAGTCATTCATAATCGTCTTGAATAAATGTATTAATGCATGTGACAGGTATTAAATATATCAAAAACCGGCGAACGACGTGCGTCAACCAAAAGAATGGATAATTAACGTCACCCATTCAAATGCAAATTACAGCTGTGTAAAAGACTAAATGTCCATATCTACCGAAACTGATACTAAATAAATACGTCAGGAGAGGCATATTAATTTATTTTTGACATGCTTTTGAATACCAGAAGTTTGACATAAGCAAGTGAAATCACTTTTTCTAGCTGTCATTATGGATTTTGAACACTATCATTATGTTTAAACTAGACATTTCTTTGCATTGATTTTAAGGACGTGGCGTAGTTTGGTTTTTTTTTATATATTTTCTGCTGGTAATGGTAATACCATTACTTTAGTACTAAAGATCCAAACCAGGATTGTAAAAACTTTGGATAGGACCGATACTCGTAAAAAAATAAAGCACTAACAGTTTAAAACAGAAGTATTTACATTGCAAAAAAGTTCAAGGTGAAAGTGAAAACCAATCACAAATATGAGGGTCATGCTGTCGATAAGCATTCTTCAAAACTTTGTCAACTAGATTCACTTTTTGCTCATACTTAAGAGAGATTTTGGCAGATTTTTATTATATCAATAAAATGTCGGCTAGCTTTAGCAGATTTTATTGTATATAATAAAATGTCAATGAGACCGCTTCGCTTTCTTATTTTGTAGCAGTTCTATCAATAAAAAATATCTTTTTATTTCTTAAAAAAAACGTTTACTCTTGAGTCTTGATCAAAATACAGATCAAATCAAGAAGCCGTAAATATAAATGTATCGTGGCGTGTTGAAACTGCATCCGACGTTTATGAGTCGGGCTGATTAATTATAAAATATGTAGGGCTGATACGGCATTACAGCTCAATCGGTTTACTAGTTGTGACAGACGGACTGACAGCTAGTTGGATTTAGATAAGGGTTTTTAGGAGATTAGTAAAGGTGCTCCAATTTTAAGACTACGAATTATGTACACAAAAAAAGTGTTGAGGGATTTAAATATTGGGTTCTCTGAACTATTAAGGATTTTAGGAAGCTAATTGATGTTATTGAATAGTATATTACACAACTAGGGTGGTAATATAAAGAAAGGGCTTTCTTGATCACCTCCCGTGTTGTGTACATCATTTTATGTCTACACTTGGCCAGAAAGTGCTTGTGCATTAACTTACTGATTTTAACCATTTTCATCAAAAAGTTAGTACGACTGTGCTAGGGTATCGATATTATTTAGTATTAGTAAATCCCGTGCGGCATTAAGCACACATATTTCCAGCTAATGTAGAGCCTGGCACTACTGCCGCGATCACAATCTTTATTGGGACTTATGCAGTATTGTTTAAATGAAATATAATTCTTATTTGGCTGTTATCAGGCTCAAGGCGATTCATTTAAATGACCGCAGTTAGTTAAAATTCCGATTGATTCTACCGTTGTGCAATTTAACCCTGGGTTTCGAGGTAAAGTCGGATTGATTTGCATTGTCAGAGTTAGATTTACAATGTGAATTGTAAGCTTTACAAACAAAGGAAATATGATAAATATAGACTGTAACGTGATATCTTCTGTGTCTGCAATTACATTTGCTCGAAGTAGGAACACAAGAATCCGCAAAATTTGTCGCAATAGGATAGTAAGATGGCAGACCTCGAAGCCGTCGAGCCGATCTTAATGCATTTTGTAAAGATTGGTGGGACACTGATCAAGACGGGAATAGAATAATAAGAGGGAGGCCTTCGCCTACATTGACAATCAAGGGTCTTAATAATAATGAGACGGTAAGGCAACCTGCTGAATGGAGCCTTCCAACTAAGTTAATGAAATAAATAACTTCAAATAATCCGAAACGATTTTATTGGAAGTCAACGAAAAGATATCAAGAAAACGCTGAAGGTATACATATCAACAATATTTTTATAATATGATTTGGAATAAACTTGATTTGATTTATCACCTAGGTAACATACACACGAAAGAACAAAGTCAAGAATCTTTCCGTCAAATCAATTTAAAAAATTACTTACTTAATATTTTTTGTTTGTTTTACGTACCTATTCACATAAATTTAAAGGCTTTCATTTAAGTATATTACCAAAAAAATAACACGCTTTTTTGGTTATTTTTGCGATGATCGAATTAACAAAAACTAGTAAGGCGACTTTAAAAAATGAGTCTCAAGAGAAACAAAAAAACGACAATAAAAAAGATGGAAACTTACCTGCAATAAATTAATTTCGCATTATGTTGATATATTGGCATAATAGTATGTAAATCGGAGGTAGTTAAGATCAGTATGATATGATACACGTAGAATTGTTATATATATGTTAATTGTGTTGTTGTCCTTGGGCGGACTGACGTCACAGCATTGGATAGGTAGCAAATCAGTATCATCATAATTAGATGATTTGTAAAACTAGATACGTCACGCTCACGTGGAGATGCAGTTTGTTGTTTATAACACGAGGTGGTTCACCTTGCCAGTGTTCCTTCTGCCTTATCTATTGATTATTAGTATGATATTTATTTATAACACTAACCGGTTTTAACCGCAACTATACCCGTGTACAATAAGAACTTTACTGTCTTATTTTTTATTAACATTTACTCGGGGGTTCGCCTGCGTCGTTCCCATTATTGTCCCAAGGGCTAACAGAAATTTTCAAAAATCAAGTAAGTAGTAGTAATAGAGTAGGGTTACGTGCCTATACGGGTCCAGCAAAAAAATTAGGCTTTTAAAGCAATAGCTTTAATACTCGTATCTTTGGTGATCAGAAAGTTGTGATCCTTAAAGTAAAAACGCGAGCACTTATAACTCATACTACAAAATCTATTTGACCGTCAACGATGAAAATTAGTTCCTTGATAGATTTTAGCAAAACACAGTAAGAGGGCAAGCCGTAAAAAGAAATTCAAGTATCGAACAAGACAGTTTTGTATGTAAAATTTCAGCGAGCTGTCGTGAGGGAATGTGACTTTAATTCTCTTTGGCAAAATTTATGGGCATTCAAATTGGTGGTAGCTTTATGTTAATTAGCTATGGAAAGTTCCCGTTCTCATGTTGATTGGTGCATTTTAAACGAAAGTGGAATAAAGGTTTTCTTTTATTAGGTACGTAAATGAGAAGTACAAAAAAATACGTTCAAAATTAAAAACAATCCCGTTCAACCTCCTTGACGGTTGTTGAAGTTGGTATCTACCACATCACTTCCATTAGTGCCCCGAGTTACGGGAAAAAAGTTCACATCCGGATACCAGCACCAAATTTTAGTATGTTGTTAGGTATGGTCTCTGGACCCCAAAACTGCCGGGAAACAGTCTCTGAAAGGTCAAGGTCACCGAATATGACGTCATTCATCTAGCCCCTCCCACGTTCTTAAGAATGTTTAATTGTGACAAAACTACACATCTCACATCCACATAAGAGGTATCAAATGAAAGGTAATTAAACGTACTACAAATGACTTTTACATTTGAATTTAATAAATGTTATACTTTAGGAATTATTCACACAATAATTTCAATGTCAGAAAAAAATATACGGAAATTTAGGTTTTACAGCAAAACTAAAAACACTAAGTTATGCAAATGTACTACAAAAACAGAAGCAATTTATTAAGCTTCACAACACAGTTTAAACCATGGAAATCTGTCCATAAATATAAAAACTATAGCCCAAAAACCTTGAGCGCGCGAAATACTCCCATAGTGCCCCGAGTTAAGGAAAAAAAATTACTTCCGGATACCAGCACCAAATTTTAGTATAATATTAGGCATGCACTCTGTACTCCAAAACTGCCGGGAGACAGTCTCTGAAAGGTCAAGGTCACCGAATATGACGTCATTCATCTAGCCGCTCCCGTATCTTAAGAATGTGTAATTGTGACAAAACTACACATCTCAAATCCACATAAGAGGTATCAAATGAAAGGTAATTAGATGTGCTATAAATGACTTGTACATTTTATTTTAATAAATGTTATACTTTAGGAATTATTCACACAATATTTTCAATAGCAAAAGAAAAATACGGCAATTTAGGTTTTATATTAAAACTAAAAACATTAAGTTATGCAAATATACTACAAAAATAGAAACAATTTATTAAGCTTCATAACATAGTTTAAATTTTGAAAATCTGTCAATAAATATAGAAGCTATAGCTCAAAAACCTTGAGCGCGCGAAAGACTCCCATAGTACCCCGAGTTAAGGATTTTTTTTTTTCTTCTGGATACCAGCACCAAATTTTAGTATGATATTAGGCATGCACTCTGGACTACAAAACTGCCGGGAGACAGTCTCTGACAGGTCAAGGTCACCGAGTATGTCGTCATTCATCTAGCCGCTCCCGTATCTTAAGAATGTTTAAATGTGACAAAACTACACATCTCACATCCACATAAGAGATATCAAATTTACAGCTTTACTAAGAAAATAATATACTTGACGCCACGCCACTGCGGAGTTCACTCACTGCTGGCTGCGAACTACACTTACGACTGACAATGAACTTGAAATTTATGTGAATCGATATGTGTTTCATAGGGTATATTTTAGGGTTAATTGGTCGCTTGAACTTGAAATTAGTGACCACTGTAACTCAGGCTATTATTGAGGGGTCATTTAAAATGGTCGTAAGTAAGACATATAGTACAAAAGTCCAGTTTTATTAGACCTAAGCCATCTTTGAACAATGTCTAAGCGCCTGCTCCGACCGGGAGTATTTCGCGCGCTCAAGGTTTTTGAGCTTTAGATTCTATATTTATTGACAGATTTTCAAGATTTAAACTACGTTATGAAGCTTAGTAAATTGTTTATATTTTTGTAGTACATTTGCATAACTTAATGTTTTTAGTTTTAATGTAAAACCTAAATTTCCGTATTGTCTTTTTATATTGAAATTATTGTGTGAATAATTCCTAAAGTATAACATTTATTAAAATCAAATGTAAAAGTCATTTATAGTACATCTAATTACCTTTCATTTGATATATCTTATGTGGATGTGAGATGTGTAGTTTTGACACAATTAAACATTTACAATTACACATTTGCATAACTTAACGTTTTTAGTTTTAATGTAAAACCTAAATTTCCGTAATTGTCTTTTGATATTGAAATGATTGTGTGAATAATTCCTAAAGTATAACATTTATTAAAATAAAATGTAAAAGTCATTTATAGTACATCTAATTACCTTTCATTTGATACCTCTTATGTGGATGTGAAATGTGTAGTTTTGTCACAATTACACATTCTTAAGATACGGGAGCGGCTAGATGAATGACGTCATATTCGGTGACCTTGACCTTTCAGAGACTGTTTTCCGGCAGTTTTGGAGTCCAGAGTGCATGCCTAATATTATACTAAAATTTGGTGCTGGTATCCAGAAGAAAAAAATTTTTTCCTTAACTCGGGGTACTATGGGAGTATTTCGCGCGCTCAAGGTTTTTGAGCTATAGGTTCTATATTTATTGACAGATTTTCAAGATTTAAACTATGTTATGAAGCTTAATAAATTGCCTCTGTTTTTGTAGTACATTTGCATAACTTAATGTTTTTAGTTTTAATGTAAAACCTAAATTTCCGTATTTGTCTTTTGATATTGAAAATATTGTGTGAATAATTCCTAAAGTATAACATTTATTAAAATCAAATGAACAAGTCATTTATAGTACATCTAATTACCTTTCATTTGATACCTCTTATGTGGATGTGAGATGTGTAGTTTTGTCACAATTAAACATTCTTAAAAACGCGGGAGGGGCTAGATGAATGACGTCATATTCGGTGACCTTGACCTTTCAGAGACTGTTTCCCGGCAGTTTTGGGGTCCAGAGACCATGCCTAACAACATACTAAAATTTGGTGCTGGTATCCGAATGTGAACTTTTCCCATAGAAGCATGTCCGTAACTCGGCGCACTACATGTACTTCTTACGATTTAAAATATCAACGTAAACAAGCTTCCTATAAAGTTAGGTTTGTCTTAACAGCCTTGAACGGGATACGGTTCCATGAAAAAAAAAATAGTCTTCGAATGGTAAATTGTAAATTATTTGAAATACTACGCGATTAACGCGTCTAAACATTTGCTCTTCTCCAACAATAATAAAATAATTTAATCCTACGTTTTATTAATAGGCATGCTTTCTGACGTCATACATTTGTTTAAATTAATGAGCCCATCTAACTATAAGTTGTAGTAAAGGTCATTCAACGAGATTTAATCGACGATGTTTATGTTTAGTCGCCATTCATAGCCAATACCGAACGGTTGAGATGGTTCAGTATGCAAAACATTCATTTATACTAACACTACTTATAACAAATTAAGGATGTTACTATACATACTAGAACTTTTATTTTGTACTTCCTAAGACGGACAATCGCATCGTGGTTGGCCCAGGAGTTGACGGGAAGACCTGGACGTATATTTCAACGATTGACCAGAGGTTGCACTAAATTGGAATGGCTGGTAATCTAGGAGAGGCCTAGCAATGAGACAGAAAAAAAAACAATATCGATACGAGGTTTTAGAGATAAAAGTGTATTGTAAAAAATTGGCGTCAGAGTGTTAACAAAATTCTAAAATTAATTAATTATATATGCAACTCATAAAAACAAAGTCATTTAAATGGATACACTAACCAAATATTTGTCAGATATCTTTACTTAACATCTTGACGAATACGATAAAATCGTAAATGAGATTATGAGAAAGAAATAAAATCTGGCGCACGTTCTTTTAACTGTTCCGACATCATCCTTTTTCCTGTCTAATAAATATTTAGTATTCACAATGTATGTAGATAAGTAATAATCTGAGTTGATCGAAATAAAACCTTTTTATTTATTTTAATCAACTTTGGGCACCAGCGGATAATACGATACACTTATCTTATATAGATAAAAAAACTTACGTAAGTTTAGATATATTTAGATAGGTTTAAAGATCAATAAGAGCTCATCGCGTTTATATATGCTGTTAAAAAAATTATGAAAACCATAAACATACATCCACAGTACCTATTCGTGTTCTTTTACGGTACAAAGTCTTACTAGATATAGAAGCAAAAAGCCTTCAATGTTCCCATAGATCAAGCTCCACCAGTAATATAAATTACGTTTAACACGATACAGTTGCATTGAATCGCTTTTTGCCTCTCTCGTTCCGGCCCTTTATCGATAGTCGATTTATCGGACGATTACTTGATCGATAATCGCTTTCACTGAGACGGGTGTCAGCGTCGGTAAAGTTGGGTGCACACGTGTCGCTATGAAATATGAAACAAAAGCTACCTAGTAGGTAAAAAAAATCATAATAGTTGTGCCGTTCTGTAATTTTAACAAAATTCGGACACATGTGACACATGAAGCAATTTATTTATCCTTTACTTATTGCCGTATGCTTTTTAACGCAGATAACTTTTTTCAGATTATTATTAATAAGTAGAGCTTCCACTCTATGATATTCTACTCTATAGCATAATAAATTACCCGTAAAAGACACCTTCCAGCCAAGATCTGTTTGCACCAGGTGTCTATGAAGTTGTATATAAATGAAGTGCAAAATTAACTACTTAGGGATTTCCGTGCCTTGTTAAGGGCAAGACATCCTCTCGAAGCTAACCTAACTTAACCAAACAGGACGAAGAAAGATTAAAACATAACGAATTCGGGATATAGCTTTAGCTGCGCTTGGGCAGTGTGCGCCGGCGTTCCGTTACCGGGTCACGCCTGTTGTGCCAATAACCTCTATTTGCTTTCACGCACTCACGCATTGTGCCATTGTACGCTGATGTGCACCGCCTCAAATAGAAATAAGACATGTCCATGGTTCTGAAAATTATCCATTAAAATAATTGTTAATTTCACATGAATAGAAGAATTCGTTAATGCTACAAGTATAATCGCCCGTAATAATATACTTCGTTCTCAGACGAAAGGTAATCACCAATCAGTAGAGGCAAATTTTGTTTCCAATTTTATGCTGGTAAACCGTTAATGTCCTTAATTTAACAACGTGCACCACAGTTATCAAACTCTGTGATCATCCTTTTTGTATTTTTTTCCAACTCCTATCGCATGTTAGTATTGAACATGGGCGAGGCTTGAATGGACCTTCTATATTTTTTCCCAACTGAATGGTTAAGGCAAGTGCAAAGTGATGACTTATGCTCGGGAACATCCCATAATTATCATGACACTTCATCCTGTATTTATGAGTGTTCCGGTTGATCGTACAGGCTTTAAGATTATAATCATAATATTCTTAAAAATCAATTGACAGACAGATAATCTATCTCTATACATTTTACTAAAATAGCTCATTTAAAAATACAGCTAGATAATTACAGGTTTAATCTGTTAATACCTATCTTGTTTTGGTAGGTGTAGGTTTTTTGATAGTTTCCTCGTATTCGTTTCTGGCTACTCGATTGTCTATCATATTTGGTAATTGTATTTTAATAGGTCTCTGCTGACGTCTAGCTAATGACACAAACAGTTACTTTCTTAATTAAAGGCGCATGCAGTTAATTAGGAAGGCTTCTTAGTACCTATACCTGTCGGATAAACACGGTCATTTTGACTACTGATTGTATGATAAATATTATTAATTAATGAAAATATTACAATTAATTAAGGACTAGCTCGTGCGTTGCTGCAAGTAGGTGTACCTACTAATAGACAGAATGGTGTATATATTTTGAGAAGTTGCATCCAGTTTCCGATTTATACTTCGTTATTAGGGCTTCATGCTTGTTTGTCACTTAGTAGTTACCATATAAATTAATGATGAATGAAAATGAAGTCCGATTTTTCATACAAATTAAATTGCATTCCCTATTCTCATTTGTATTTCGCAAGTGCTGGAATATTTTGCTACGTTTTTTCGATTTTTAATTGCATTTTTCATAGTACCTAGCCTATTGTTAGGACCTTAGTGACAACTAGTAAAGTACCTACCTTCTGCCTGAGACCGACACCTGTTCTTCTCAGATAGTGCCCTTGAGTTACAAAAAACTAACGATTGAGATAATGTATAAGTATTGTGTTTTTTCACATCATAGTTACATACATATTTTCACAACCATCACGCGTTGCTATTGTTTCTAGTTTTTTATACATTTTAACGTCGACTGAGGAGCATTACAAAGCAATCATGTCATGTGTAGTAGGCGTAGTGTATAAGAACATAATTAGCATTTTTGTGTACGGCTGGTTAATGGCAGCTCGTTAGACAATACAAGTACTTACAAGTCTGTTGATTGAATCTAAAAAGTGATATAATATGTGGACATACTTGGTTGTAACTACATTTTGGATTTAAGAGGTCAAATCAGCGTGGGTGGATGCGAAACTTCTGTACGTTCGTACATGCGTAACTTTAATCTTAAAAAGTTAACTTATTAACTTTAGATGTTCTGCAGTGGACGTCTTTATCATTTGAGATGTGTCTTTAATCACTATCAGTAGATATACATTTTTATAATCTAGTATTTCTGTTTTAGTGGGTCGATTACAGAGCGGTTTGTTTCATTTGTGTTTGAGAAAATATAGCAGTAAGCGCTGGTGATCATAGTTAACTTTTATTATAAGCGATAGACGGTATCGACGCTACACATGATTTAATAAAAAACTGCCGTAACTCGATAGTCCTTTGCGGTATTCCACTTCTGTCATAAGTCAAAAAACCGTATCTATGTATGAGACTCGTGTATCTATTAAGATAGGCCTTTACTTTGCAGGGCTAAATAGAACAGTCAATTTGAAGTTATCGGGGTAAAATATTTGTGAACTTAGTAATTAGTGATAGCAGAAAATATCAGACATTTAAATGCGATTGAGACACAAATGACACAATGCAGAATCGATGCACATCATACCAAAGTCGAAGGCAACTTAACTAATTGTAATGAGCAATGACGTTACATAATTACATAACGGCGTCCACAGAACTGATAATGAGATAATGATAACCCGCGTCTGGCCTGTCTGGCCTCTTGGACTTCACTGTCTCACTGACACTGGGTTCTATTTGTTGAACAACAAGACCTTTGTAGAACCTTGTCGCAGTGAACTGGGAAGTTGCATTGATAGCTAATCTACATGGCTGCTGGAAATAAAATGTGTTTGCTTGATTAATTGCAACATGCTTTTAATTATAGATATGTCGCCGCCAACTAGTTTAATTAGCTATTTGGTTAGCTGCCTAGCCTTTTCATTAAACACACTCCTTATTTTAGGTTAGGTTTGTTAGTTTGTGTCCCTCAGAGCAGAAATAGAAGCCCCGCGCAGCGGGGCTTCGTCGACCTGCTGGCGGGTCATAGTTTAGTGAAAATGAAGTTAACCAAAAGGCTAATTAAACCAGTTGGCTGCGACAGATATATTATAGGGCACAGTGGCGTGGCGTAAAAGATATCCTTGGGCAAGCCGGTGTAGACGTGGTGTACATTTTCCTTAAGAGCTGTAGAATAAGGTGCTCAAATGCCTGATATTAGGCAAGCCGGTAGGAATCGAGTTCTTTGGATGCCACGCTACTGATAGGGCAATACATTGATGTTATTGTAATTGCGCATGTTTCTTGTTATGATGAGGATGCGTTACATCTGTGGGATGCGTATATTTTTACGAGACCTTGGGAAATTTGAAATATTTTCAATAGGGACTATGACAAAAGTAAGTTCTAAACTGTTACAATCATATTCTGAACGGTTGTAGTTTTTTTGTCGATATGCCAAAACGGCACGCTGTCAGTTGTTAAGCTGTATCTATCATTTAATTTTATACTTCACCATCCCTAGTTCACTTAGTAATAAACTTTTAAATCGGTAGTGTGTTTGCATCTTTGTCATGCAACTTTGCCGTCGGGGTTGTCACAACAACAATGTCAGTTTAAAAATGTCCACGCGTGGACATGGGATTTCCAAAGCTCATTTATCATCCTTGTGATTTTAAACTTTTCTGTTATTTGATAAATACGTTGGTAAGAGACAAACTTGTAAAAAGTGGTATAAACAGTTCTAGTTGACAGCGACAAAATTAATCTATGCATATAGTGACCTCTCGTCCGCAGCGCAAATATATCATAGTCCGGTTTGTGTAACGTATATTACTACTTTGTCAATTTAAGAATATTCGTGTTTACTCCAAGCTGACGAGATTGTTTTTTTGAAAGATTCGTCTTTTGAATAACCGACGATTGATAGGGACTGTAACTTGTTTTTTGTATCGACCGCGAATTGCAAACCTTTACACTTAACATGCATCATTTTTTTCATACTGCGGTCGCAGTTGATATATACCTAGCCTACAATAAAAACTTGGGATTGAAATAGACTGGGTTGTTTTGCATAAAATTCCTGAGATTTTTGGGCATCAAATAATCGAGATTAAAATATCATACAATCCAGTAGGTACTGAAAACTTGCTCACCATTTGTCCTTAACAAAAAATCTGTTAAGATAATGTTAATACAAACTCTCAAATATTAAGTCAAAGTAGAATGCTTCTAAGCTAAATGGCACGTCGGCTGCCCCGTACCAAAACCTAGTAAGTGCTCCAGATCAAAATGTTAAAAAGGGCGGAAAAACATAAACATAAAAATGTTGTTAAGGTCTTTTTTAAAATTTGACAGAATCACTTACTAGGTTTTTATATGGGGCACCCGATGTCACAAATATATTTTAAGCAAATTTGTATTCAAGAAGGCTACCAGTTTGTTAAAGTATACTTACCACGATTCTAGCAAAAATCACGACCCGCTCGTAAAAGTTGCGGTAAACAGATATTACTGAGGCCTGAGGCTTGTTAAGTCGCGCGTAAAGTGGCAGTTTAAAACTAAATTGTGTAAACGTTATAACATCCAGCACGATTTAATGTTTGGAATTTTACCCAGCCACGGAGAAACGAGAAAGAATGGGCAATGCTTGAAGGATAATTTTAACACCCTATGTACCAGTACCTATGTGGCTCGGAAAGCGTTAAGTTGAAGTGGGACTGGGCTGGTCAATGGTCATATCTACCATATCCATGAAGTTGTGGGACATAACTTGTGGGGCACAAGACCAGCACAGAGTGGTAACCTGAATACTCAAAAAGCAAACGCGGCAGACTTCGTTGGCGATGCCAGGATGATCTAGATCTCTTCTTGGGGAACTAGTAAAATACTAAATCGGAGCAGTAGAAACAGAGTCGGGTAGCTTTTAAAGTAGGTATAGGGTTCGATATAGTAATGTAATTAATATATGTGTGTTGTGGTGTTTGTATTACTGGACGACGGTTTACCTAGTGGTGAAATGGACTAACACTATTGACGCGTCGGCTGAAGCAAGCTAAGCTTCCCTTCCCTCTTAATAATTGGCCGAGACTATGACGACACACGGACGTAACCTCTGACGGTAAACGTTAGACATATTTCGTCAAGGAAAAAAACCAGCTTGGGTAAAAAAACAGTGGCTGGTGGAGTTCGGACTCCGCGATTAATTATCTGAAACAGATTACGTCTGTAAAAACCGAGATAGTCGAGCGCTATAGATTCACACACTACTAAACGTATCACTTATATATGTGTACAACATTACGACAATATTATTGTCGTATAACTTAATTGAGAAGCGGGGTACGCGTGGAATGCGGGAGATGGCAACGGTGCACTGGTGCAGTGTTGCCAAAACGTGCGTTTTAGAACGACTTTTCCGAGTTTTTTTGGACATAAGCGTACTATTAAAGTTTCCAGCGAAAAAACGTGTTAAGTCCGTGGCTTCTGAGGCACATCTTGGTATCTCAGAACGCACGGTCAGGTAGCATGTAACACCGTGCTAAAACGCACGTTGTGTCAACACTGCAACGGTGACTGACTGAAATTTGTCTTACCTGACCTCCACGCCTGAGAGCTCGAGCACGAGCAAACGGTCGCTCCGCCCGCCTTCTGCCAGCTGCCACCATCGATTTCCGACCCTAACGAGGTTGTCAGATCTTCTTCCAGGTATATGCCCAGCCTATTACCACTTTACCTCACTGACTCCGGCAGTTATGTCGGTGATATTAGTTCTTCTACGGATTTCCTCATTTCTGACTTGATCACGTAAATAAAAGACTTCGAGCATAATTCTCTCCATAGCATGGTGAGCGACACTTATACACATACACATAAACGTAAGTTAGCAGTTATCAAATAGTTTAAGACCTTTGTGTTTAACTAAAAGGATGATAACTTTTAGACAAACGTACACAGAAATTTCAGAACACCGCTCGGATATTTGTTTGAGACAAACATAAACAAATTAATCTAGTAGAACGTTAACTCAATAAATAGGTAGGGGAATTTCACGGTGGCATCTTAAACGATATATTCACGAAAAAAATCTTAATTACATTTAATTACAAGAAGCCCATTTATATTTCACTTCGAGTTGATTATAGCATCAATTAACATGTTATCTAAACTGGATCTCGAATGGATTATCACTGAAATAGATTTACCGATACCAAACTGGACGGACTAAATTAACGTGATGATTGGTAACGTAATAAAAAATGGACAAGATTTTATTAGAGTAACCTGAGAGTTTAGAAGATCAAAAGCGACGGTTAACAACTTGGCATGTTTTACAAGATAACTTTTCTAACAAAAAAATGACTGACTTCGCACATGGAATCTACGACTCGCGATATTATAGGTACTACATTATATATAATCCGGAAGATTTTTACTTAAAAAAAAAAACATTTTTCAAATTGGTCCAAAAACCATGGAGCTCTTTATAGGAAGTCAGTTAATAATGGGATAAGGCCTCTCCGTTAGTGATAGATTCAGCAACCTCATAAAGAGCTCGGTCACACATTAACAATTTATTAGTATTTACGTGAACGATCACGTTACAAATGCAGACGCATCTTCCGAAGAATCTCAGGATTTGTTCAGTTTACATATTGTTTCTAATTAACAAATAAACGAGATAGTTAAACATCGATGGATCCAATCAACTTGTTTGCCAGCAAACCTCATAAAGAGCTGTTAGAAGCAACAGTGCGTATCTTTTAGTGAAACAAAGACGTAATATCTTCTATAATGCTCATAGCAGTTAAGTCTTTCTTCGACCAAAGGGACGAATGTTCAATAGATTTCCATTGCTAGGTTTACTGTTAAATTAGTACACTTCGCGTTGGTTAGTGCAATACTTTTCTTCGTCAGGCAAACAATTTATTCATTTAGCGATCTAGCTTCCTGAATCATCGGAGCAAAACAACATGGAACAATGAATCGTTGAAAAATACTGCTTCGTATAAATCATCTACAGTTATATATTCAGCTTGTATGTACTGATACGGAGCTGTGAGATTTGGATTTATTGCAGTATATAAAGTATTTCTGTAATTCCCGCGAATCCCGCGCCTATAATACTTTGAATATAAGCAACTGTCGGTAGAGGTCTTTATTTTATCAAACTACTTCTCAATTCGCGGGTGAACCCACTGGCTGGTTATTTCACAAGGCTAGCAATAACTAATATTCTGTTTCTAGGTTTTACTTTAATTAAATAAATAATAATAGAATTTAATTTTTGGTCAATCGCCTACGACGGGCCACCCCAGTAGGTAAACTAATTACAGGACAAATAGGTAAGTTCTATAAACTGAATGGCTTTTTTTGGCGTGGCCATTTATTGAAAATTTATATTCGCGACCACTATAATAGTAAAAGGGTTCATTCTACCTATAATATATAGAGATGGTAATTTTTGCGAATGTTCACGTAGGTAGGTATTCGTATAATCTGTTCATCCGGCTTGTGGTCACCTGTCGGTCGGCCTTCGGCGTTTGCTGTGAAAATTATTAACGCTTGGTGATTTTACTTTTGATATTAATTAGGCTCACGAACGATGTTGCTTGAATCACATGACTTTGAGTTGTACTGCACGGATGTGTCAATTAATGGCTTTTGAACTTGTGCTAAACACGAATCGAATCTGGCAAATTTAACCATACGGCGTAGCGTTAAGTTTACTTTTTGTTTATAATAATAAATCTTTATTTCCATTTAACCTTAGGTGGTAGGTACAATGTGGTCGAGTCCTTCTATTAGGTATTTGGTACCCGTATCAGGACGCCTCGCTCTTCCAGATCATATAGGTTTACAATACTCGCGTTAAAATTTGATCTCTTTTATTTACAAACAAGTTATTAAGTTTGGCTGTACTAATTTCAGCCTTATACGAGTTGGTCGCACCAACACATAGGTTTTTGTGGTGCATTATACCCTCTAATCTGTTCTTAATTTCATGTAAATACTGCATCGTGCCGTGCGTTATCTAGGCGCGATAATCCGGGAGTCAAACAAAGCGGCCGCGTATCGTAACTGTAATAAAAGGTTTATCTATGGCTAAATGTGGTTTGTTCACCCGCTCCTTGCTTAGATGACACGTGCATTATGCACAAGCGAACAGAATCACCTAATTTATTGTTGTAATCAAAAAGGTTATGCATTTATTAAACAACATAAAACATTAAAAAAAAACACAGTCCGTGGGATCCGGTCCTCCAGTGACCATAGGGTTGGCTCGTTCCTCGCGCAGCGGATAGGCATTGCCATCCAGCGAGGCAACGCAGCCAGCCTTATGGGCACCCTGCCCGCAGGAGGCGACATAGGGGACATCTGTAAATATAATTTTAGGTCTCAATAGGTTAAGTTAGGTTTATTTAGTAGAACAGAAAAATTTAGATATTAATAGCATTTACTCGCAGCTTCGCCTGCTTTATTCCCTTTATTATCCCAAATAAACAGTTTACCAGAATATAAAGTATCCTATGTTTCAATCTAGGATTTGGTCTACTTGCATGCTAAAATTCACCTTAATCCGTTTAGTTGTTATAGCGTTATTTAGTAGCAATCATCGAAACGTCTTAACAAAATTATAACTAGACCTTAATTAGTTTATGTTTGCGTCAATAAGTAGGAAAATCTGTTATCAACTTTTAATAGGAAAATGTCACTCAAGGAAAATGTAAGCTATCCGGAACACAAATACTGATATAAATAACACGTGCAGATGTATTATAACAACGTACAAATACAAAGTGATAACTCTAGTAAACAATTAGTAGTTTTAATCGCTACTCCATATTTAGAAAAATACATTCCCTGCCGAAAATGGCAAAACGAACCTATGTTTAACCTGAAACCCATGACAAACGCATTTTTCAACGTCATAAGATTCTTACAATTTACATCGCTTTAGCTAATAAGTCTGTATTCACTGCATTCAATCTACTCAAACAACATTTATTCTTCATGCAGTACTACTGTTCTGAAGTAAAGTGACTTGGCCTGCAAATAGCCCAAAGCAAATTGGCCAGACGTGGGCCAGACAGCGGTAAGACTAGGGATGGATGCTGGAGAATGTCAAAAATAGGTTCACGAAAGTGACGCGGGTGAAACGTTCGAATAATGAATGACCCATATTTATGTAGACATACCATTACCACAGTATAATAGCAGTAATTTTTCTTCCTTCAAAAGGTACATCGCGCGCTTGAATGTGTGCGCGCTGTATACAAATGCCCTACAAGCAAAGAAATAAGAATGCGTATGGCGAAGAACACACCGAAATCGCCCGTCGCCGCGATTTTTTCCGTGTATGCGCAGCTACTCGGAAAAAATCGCCGCGACGGGCGATTTCAGTATGCGCCACCCCGCGATTTTTCTATACAAATCGATGATTCTACATACAAAGTTGAAAATCGCTGAGTCGCGCGTCGCCGCGATTTTCGCTGCGGTGTGTTCTTCGCCTAAGAATGCTCCGGCATGGACCGCATTTACACAGACGCGCGATAGCACGTCTGTGTGAATACGTGTCGCGCGCTCCTAAACTGCCGAAGTTGGACTACTTGTTTAACTTTGCCATTTACGCTCTAATCGGAACCCACAGACGAGATAAAATAAAATTTATTGAATTTCCGAAATAGTCCTCATAAATCGCTAAAGCAATTAAGTTCGCCTAAATTAATGTTAATTAAGACGAATTGCAGTGAAATAAATTTTTACAAACGTCAATACATCTGCCTTGATACCGGAAAAGAGGTATGCGGGTGAAATCAATATTGACCTTGTTTGCAGTCGGTTAATGTGGCGCCAAAGGTAAATAACAATAATGGGTGAAATTACGTGTTGATTGAGTGGGTACAGTTAGCGAAGAAAGTGAGGTAGATAAGGAGACTTCATAAGTTTTTATTTTAATAAAACACTAAATTAGCAGCAATGGAGTAATAATTATTGCCTATTGGTTTATTGGTAATAGAAGATAGTTATACCATCAAACAGATATTACCAGATAAATTAATTATACATTATCGTTACGAAGGAAAATGTAAAATTTAAATCAATCTCCAAAATTGCAGACGATACCGAAAATATGGATAAACTATTCAAGATAATGAATACGTATACTACTTACTTAGAATATTTTGCCGTTAGTACACTTAGTAAAATACGTTAGTTTTTTAATTAAGAGAAGAAAAACTATAATAAATTCACAAACTTGTTACCAACAACCCTAAACTAACTTATTAGAGGACTAACTGATATCACAGTAAATCTATTACTTCCAGAAGACAGAAGTATTACATCTACGATGCCATCATACCGGCGGTCTCGTGACCGTTTTAATTGCGATTAATAAACCATTAATTCTTATACGACACAAATAGAACATGGCAGACATTCGAAGAGAGGTAGAATATTCTGAGATATTTCGAGAGAAGATAAATACCAATAAATAAATATTGTGGGGGAGAATCTTACACACCCGGTCTAGACTCAAACTAAACAATGCTTGTTCTATATGGCCACTAGATGATGGTATACATACTTATGTAGATAAATACATATTTAAATAGATAGAAAACATCCTTGATTCAGGAACAAATCTTGCGCTCAACATGCAAATGTTTGCCCTTACCAGGATTTGAACCCGGGACTCTACCTCTAGTTTCGTAGGTGGTGTTATTCTCGTCAAGCTGAACGTCTCGTCGAAAAGATAGGTACCATTGACTTTTTGGATGAATGTCTACAATTGCCAGTGTCGAGCACTCGGACTGTTCCTTTATTTGCTGCTAGCTGTACTCATATCAACCTGGAGTCCTCAGTGCCTTTCAATACGGATGAATGGATGTATCAGTATGTCACAGAAGTTAATGAGCGCCTTGGATCAGTGACAGTTGTTGAAAAGGTTGCCATTAACAATGTTTAAAGCAATTTGTATGAGAATCGGTTTGACCTGAGGTTGGGGTGGAAAGCCAATATGAGCGGATAGCGGACACTGAAAATTATAAACATTTACAATAGGTTTAAAGGGATTGAAAAAAGTCCCCAATTTTTTCAATCTCTTTCATGGGACTTTTTTCAATCAAATTCAAGTTGCTACAAAAAAAAGCGATAAAAGAAAAGTGAGTACCTATTAGGTTGAACTATTTTAAATATTTGACAAACTCCAGGAACGTCGGCGGTCCTTCAAATATATTTAATAAAATTTTCATCACACTTGCTCGAAAATGGTGTCATTACACGCAGGTTTTGCGGGCCGTAAATGACCTATTACGCCCTAGGGCGTAATGGTTTTCTTTTTAAATTTGAAACGCTGGTTCTATTTTACTCTTATTTGTCATGTTCAAAGGAAACGCCAACGTACTTTTTTAACTTTTATTACTGAAATATTTATTTAAAGAGAACTGTTATTGCAAATACATGTAAACACATATTTCTGTAACATTAATTAAATGTTTATAGTGCATTTCAGTATTTTGCAAGAATAAAAACACACATTTTAAGTTTTTACCGCTATGGTTTCCGAACGTGAGTTGACATTCGCATTGTCTATGGATAATGTCACTGTCAGTTTTACAATTTTATTTAGGTTAAGTAAGGTTATTTTAATCAGATTTCCTCACAAGTGTGATGAAAAACATTGTGTGTGCCACGGGCGGTAAAGGAATTACAAACTCGTGTTATTAAAGCCCTCGGCTTTGCCTCGGCCTTGTAACAAACACTCGTTTGTAATTCCTTACTTACCGCCCTTGATACACAATGTACTAATGTATGTCTTACAATAAATTATATATTTCGTTCAGTTATCTTACCAGTGTCTTACTCGTAATGTTAATTAATTGCTGTAGCGACAGTGCCAATGACGGACGTCATTTTTAGAAAAACTAGTAATCGTTTGTGAGTCCGGAAGCAACGAAGCTTTATTATACCTCAGGATAAATGCATGCATACTGTACCTTTTCTTCCACTGAAGTTAGCAAATTATGCCTGTTAGTTTTTATTGTAATCTAACTATTCTAGCTGCATTAAGAACGCCTTACTAGAACTAAGATATTTAAACCGTTCGTACACACACCATACCCCATAACAAATCAACTACCTACTGTATCCACATAAGTTTCTCCATAAATTTCAAGTATTTTTACAATAAGTATCGCTTTCAACTCCGGCGCACTGATTTGATCGTGTTCCTTACGGCCTGACATTTTAACCTTTTGTAATTGTGATTGCGGGTGATTTAAATAATGTCTTGTTTTCCGTTTCGCAAATTTTCAATGCATGGGCTTAAAATAAAAGGCCGTGTTTTGTTGAGTTATTTTAAGAATTTATGAAGAGTTGAGAGTTACTTTAGCGATATAAAAACACTGTTGTATAGCCAATGACTGTATAGCAAATAGAACTACGATGGTACGATCGTGCCTTTGTACTGCTCGACTTGGCGGGGGCCCTGCCGTACCCCCAGATTCTGAAAAGATAGATACAGGTAGTTACGTACTATACTGTCAAAAATTGAGGGCTATTGTGTTACGGATTGTTGCTATGAGGAAACGATTATATAAGACAATGTACGAGGGTTAAGGCTTTGTAGGTAAGACAATGTAAGAGGGGACATTGTAAAACCACTCACGATGTCTAAAGAAAACCATATTTATGTACCTACTTCTTTACTGCCTCCAAAGTTTCTCTTCAAAGGGCTTAAAATGATTTATATCTCAAAACCTCCACCCACATGCAAGCTGTGGTTCATTAGCCGAATGATTAATATACATAAGACCACTCCATCATCACTGATTGTCAAACATATAATAAGTCAAAACATTTTGTTAGGCTGGTGTCCTACATTATGTTGGCTTCATTAACCTTCTTCCTCGCGCACTGTGACGAAAAACATGTGTGCTCATGCTCGTACAATTTACGCCTCAAAAATATGTAAACACGAAGTTGACATATAGGTGTTTGAATCTTCTAAAGGTCCGCACGTGATTATATTTACGAGTATAATCAAGGCTACTAATAAATAAATAAATATTAGGGGACAATTTTACACAAATCAACCTAGTCCCAAACTAAGCAATGCTTGTAGAGTATGTGCGGAAAGAGAATAGGCGTGGCGAAAAACGGAACTAACCTAACCAGTATGGCCACAGAACAGAAAATACGGCACATACGGTAGAAAAACATTACAGCGCTCCCCAAAATTAATCCCATTCTCTTTTCGCACAGACTCTACTATGGGTGCTAGACGACGATATTCATACTAATATAGATAAATACATACATAAATAAATAGAAAACGTCCATGACTCAGGAACAAATATTCGTATTCATCACACAAATATTTGCCCATACCATGATTTGAACCAGGGACCTCTAGCTTCATAGGCGGTGTCACTTCCACTAAGCCGCACGGCCAGTGCCCCCGTCAAGTCGAGCTTTAGTTTTTCGCGGGACGAAAACGGCAGCAGGGTCGGGAAATTCCAAACTCCAGTCCCCAGACTAGTCTTCTAGTAAAACGTTCTCAGACTAGAATTTGCATTGCATTTTTAAGTCTGCCTCTATTTGAGTCGCACTAAAAGTATAGGAGCTAAATCTCTCTACTTACATAAAATAATGCAATAAGACTTAGCGCCGGCTTTACTCACAACTATAACCTAGTCATTTTTATTTCTTGGACGAGTTTACCATGAAGCATCAAATTTCAATTCTCGGGGCAATCACTAAAGAGCTAGATTGTCAGACATCAATTACCGCCTGTATTCTGGCTTTTACTTAATAAATCTAATAACTGGCCAAGAGCATGTCGGACCATGCTCAGTGTAGGGTTCCATAGCCGTAACTATAAGGTAAAAAATACGATGTCAAAAAAAAGTACAACAACAAAAGAGCGTATCTTCATAGCAATTACGTCCTTTTGTTGAGAAGCGCAGTTTATCGGCAATAACTCAAAAACGGTACATTCGATCTTGTTGAAAATAATTTTCGTTGAAATTATTCATTAAGCGTTACCTTCGTGATTTTTTTCATATTTTTCGGACGCACGGTTTAGAAAATAGAGGGGGGGGGGGACACAATTTACACAACTTTCGGAGCGATTATTTCCAAATAAATTCACTTAATCAAAAACATTACTTAGAAACCTTATAGTGTTTTTTAAAGAGCTGTCGAACTATGTACCACACGTTGATATTTGCTGAAAAAAAAATTTTTTACTGTCTTTAACATGTATGGAGTGCCCCCCCTAAAAATATTTATTTTAATTATTTATTTACCAAACTAAGTAGCGGCTCATAAAACACACCTATATTCCAAATTTCATAAATATCCATCATGTAGTTTCTGAGTAAAATGCCTGTGACATACGGACAGACAGACAGACAGACAGACAGACGGACGGACATGACGAAACTATAAGGGTTCCGTTTTTGCCATTTTGGCTACGGAACCCTAAAAATGGTCTCTTTTAAGGGAGCTACTAAAAAAATCGATCGCCAAGCGACCATACATAATTAATCGCAATCGATGAATTTCGAATTTCGTGTCCTCATGGATCATTGTCATAATTTTTCATGATCGAATGCAATCGGCCTTCATGCAGCCCGATTTAACCGTTACAGACCTTTAGCAGCCTTCGTTCTGTCGCATCAATGCGCCGGGCAAATTCTCAAATCTAATAATCAGTGAACGCCTCAGGGTGATTATTATGATGCCACAGCGAGCGATCGGAAGACCCCATTGATTGCTAAGTATGCGTTATAAAAGGCCCGGTGGCGATCATCGCTTAACTGGGGACCAGGCCACAGTCTAATGAACATACAGTCCACTGATGGAGACATTTAAGTTGCGTTCCCACGGAACTGGGCGGAGCGGAGACGAACGGAGGGACGGACTGTGCGTTGACAATCACATTACTCGTAATCTCCACTCTGTGTAGGTGGAAACAAACAGAGTACTCGTGCGACTCCGGGTGTGATGCGAGTAGGGTGAGCCTGAATTACATAATATATCGGTAAGTTTAGCAATTCGAGTGAATAGTAAAAAATCCTGAGCCGATCTTGTCAACCTATCAAAATAAATTTGATATTATTACAATAGTAAATTATCAAATTTCAATTCGAAGTGAAGTATAATATTGAGCCAGCGATATATTGACCGTTTTAAGTACCTAAGTACTTAATCGACCTTATAATCCATGTTGATATAAAATGAAATAAAAGAAAATAACGCAAAATTGCACGTTAATCCTAGGGTCCAGTTGTTTGTGGTGAATGTAACGTAGGGACATTTTGTCGTAAGTACACTAAATACACTATTGAAATCAATATTTTTTTCTATCGATCTGTTCTATTGAAATTTTGATAAGCTTTCAATCTATATTTTTATATATGTATTTTATGGCTACTTACTTCATTAACCGAGAAACTATAACTAAATTCGCTATGTACCAATATTGTTTTGGTAGTTACGATAGTATGATAATATTTTTATTTGACTTTACTACGCAGAAATTCGTAATGTATAATACTGTTTTGGTAGTTACGACAAAATGATAAACAAAATAAGTTTTTTTTGGAGATGTAACGCACATTTTCTTCTGTAATGTACTGACGTAAGGGGCACTACTTCCTAAACTATTGAGTTTAGAGATTTCCAATAATTAGTCCGGTGTAGACGAAGTTATTTGAAAAGTATAAATCTAAGAATGATCCCAATCGGTTAAGAATTTATCAGGTTACGATTTTTTTTAAATGGAATTTTGTTTTTTGGCTTTCCTGAAAAGTAGACCTTTGCCCCTTACGACATTTAAAACTTCCACTGTCGATATATTTGCGTTACGGTTTGTTTCTGACCTGTCTCAATTTATGGAAACTGAAGACGAGACGTAAGATGGAAGATGCTTACTCGGAAGAGTATCAAACTGGTACCCGATGGTGTGGCGGTTGAACAACTGTAGGTTTTTTTAACTGTGCCCACGTCGCCCCGTATGGCCCGCGCCGCGGTGGTCCCGAGGTACCTACTGGCAGTAATTATATTGGACTTAGGTACGGTTGATTGCCAATAGTGGTAGCTGAATAAAACATCGGTAAAATTTCATAAGAGCGGATATGTCTATTTGTATGTAACTCGTTTTAGTCGTCTTTTCTAGTATTTTAAGGACAACTTTCGATAATGAATTATTCTTGAAGTAGCTACATGTTTACATGAGATGTTTTGATGAGTCCAAAACAGTGTTTATCCTATTCAACCGTTTATAATTTGCTGATTATTTCGAATCTTTATTAGCACAATTTTATTGGTCAGTATTTAAAACAGAGTAAGAAATTGTGTTTTGAAAACTAGTCGATAAAACACATTATGGCAAACAACAACGCCTAGTCCACTACAACAGTGGCTTGGCTTTGTTTCATAGAAGATTTGAATGTTGTGAAATCTGTCTTGTATCTAAATTTCAGTCGTGTAGGTTAATAACGAAACAGGATTATTATCATAATTATAGATACATTGAGCAAATGCATTGAAAAATCAAATACGATCGACTACAGCTAATGCCGGATATGAACCCGCACCTCTGCATCCGGCATTAGCTGTAGTCGATCGTATTTGATTTTTCATCACACTTGCTCGAAAATGGTGTCATTACACGTAGGTTTTGCGGGCCGTAAATGACCTATTACGCCCTAGGGCGTAATGGTTTTCTTTTTAAATTTGAAACGCTGGTTCTGTTTTACTCTTATTTGTCATGATCAAAGGAAACGCCAACTTACTTTTTTAACTTTTATTACTGAAATATTTATTTAAAGAGAACTGTTATTGCAAATACATGTAAACACATATTTCTGTAACATTAATTAAATGTTTAAATAGTGTATTTCAGTATTTTGCAAATATAAAATCAACCATTTTAAGTCTTTACCGCTATGGTTTCCGAACGTGACTTGTCGTCTTGATATATGTCACTAATGTCACTGTCAATTTTACAATTTTATTTAGGTTAAGTAAGGTTATTTTAATCAGATTTCCTCACAAGTGTGATGAAAAACATTGTGTGTGCCACGGGCGGTAAAGGAATTACAAACTCGTGTTGTTAAAGCCCTCGGCTTCGCCTCGGCCTTGTAACAAACACTCGTTTGTAATTCCTTACTTACCGCCCTTGATACACAATGTACTATTTCAATGCATTTGCTCAATGTATCTATAATTATAATAAAATTGTGGTGTCCTGTAAATATGATGTTTCCTTAAAAATAGTGCATTAGGATTATTATCATTTTGTGAACCAACAATGAAATTTCCGTTTCGTCATTAATGTGTTCCAAAAAACCAATGGACAGTACGCTTAACGGAAATCCATTGACGTCAGTGCCGTAAATAGCCTTTTCTGCGCCCTGTGCGAGTTTCTATAACTGCGCCCTTGTTTTTTACCTAGGGTCCTGCCTGGTCTGGCCATTCTTGCGCCCCCCAGAGTCTACGCCCTGTGCCTGGGCACCGGTGGCGCCGCCCTATTTACGGCACACTGATTGACGTCATAGAAAATGGCAACAATAATTATGAACCATTCAACTTGGTTATGGTCAGTGTCGCCACTATTAGCTATAATCTTAGGTAAAACTAATTATTGTCGCACTTAGGAGATAATCGCATAGTCTGAGGAACATAACTAAGTAGGAATGGTGGTGGTGGTGGTATGGTGTTGGTGTTGTGGTACCTACATAACTTGTGTAACCTACATAAGTATGTACGATTCTCACTGACCGGGCAGGGGTGGTTCGCATTTTTAAAATTTGTTAAAGGAAATTGAAGCGTTAATACAATAATTAA
The DNA here is from genome assembly GCA_947034925.1 of Eudemis profundana. Classification (NCBI taxonomy): domain Eukaryota; kingdom Metazoa; phylum Arthropoda; class Insecta; order Lepidoptera; family Tortricidae; genus Eudemis; species Eudemis profundana. The sequence goes on along the minus strand of OX344808.1, from coordinate 16,980,793 downwards.
AGTCCATATTTGTACACGGTAGGCTAGCCGGTCGGCTCCTCGCGGACGCGGCCGGCTACGCTCGGCTACCGTCATTCCATACAAATTAGTAGGTACGGCGATGCGCTGCGCTTCGGCCCGGCCTGGTCGGTGAGAATCGTACATAACATTATACACTCGGCCGGAGGAGACACAGTAATTGGGTGAAAGCCGCGGGTTTGGGACTTCTGCCTCTAGGTCTTTTGCCTTAATTTTTTCCTGTTACCTACCAGGCGTTCCAAGTTGTTAAGTATCTCTGCAACCGCGGAAGGCTAACTGAAAGTTTTAAGCTGTGGTCATGGCATATCGATCATGAAGACAGGTCGTGTATGAATAGGTAATGTAAAAGGTTATCGAAATCATAAAACATTTTTTGCAGGTTAAATTCATAGTTGTAGACAGAAAACAAACTTAAAGGGGGAATGTATGGAAAATATAAATGACGCATGAGATCTGAGTTAAATGTCAATACCTAACATTTGTTCATAATCAGGATAATTATGTAGAAGGCGTTATTGTAGATGCTTATCGTGCAAAGGAAACCTTTTTTTATAAGTAAGTAGTAAGTTTAGTTACTATATCTAATTCATGAGATAAAATTAGTTACCTATGTATGAACAAACAATAATTGTTAAGCTGCCAAAATATACAAACTAGTTATACAGCTACGCACATGAAATTGGTTATTATAACTTTTGTAAAAAATTAAACTATTTGACAGTAAATATTTACTTTAACATTTAATTGCTCAAAAAGAATCATCAAACGTAGGATCAAATTATAAAGCGGAATGCACCAATTAACCTAAAACTGCGATTTCAAAACACCTAATCGCTTTCGCGGAGATCTAGTCGATCTAAGTCGCAATTATTTGTGGAAGGAAATTATCGATTACATTTTAATCGATCAGCATCTGAGTTATGATCAAATTTAATAAGCTGGACGTTAGGAATGGAATCACAATTTTGAAATGTCCTTTCATCGCACAAACCTGACAATATCGATTTTTTTATCCTTATATAAAAAGAGATTGTATGAGCTCCCTTTTGAGATATGCCCGCTGCGCTACGAGATGGGGTTCTTCAAAAAGGGAGTTTATAATTAGATCGCGTATATTACTTAATTTTATATAATTATAATAATTAATTAGCGCAAATATACAACAAAAAAATCGAGGTATGCTATTTAAAAAGAAAAACAAATAATTATTTTACAACGTTTAGTGTTATCATATTCTAGCCTTGTGTTTCGTTTCGGCTGCCGTTTGATAAGATGTAATACGTGATCACAGGTACCTGCCTTCTTAGCCGTTTTCTATCACCTGGTAGAGAATAATTAGAAGTAGTTTGGCCGCGAGCTCCTAAGGAGTTCCAGCCACTTCCGTCGTGCAGCATCAGGCCGCAGGTGCAGGCCCAGCTGCAGAGCTTCCATCACCGGTGTGGTTTTAGTGGGTTTGCCTCCTCCTTCTAAGGGGTGAGTCCCACATAAGCTCCCCGAATGGTCCTTCTAAGGGCCTGGTAATGCGTAATGCAACTTTCAACACCATTAACAAAACAAAAGGATCTATTTAGTAGACACAGAGCCTCGAATTACTTTTCTCTCTGCAGTTCTCTTATCATATAACATAATATTTAACTGTGCGGTTTCTCAACAAGTGTGATAAACTTAACTTAAATGGTTCTTAATTCATCTAGTTTAAATTACTTTTCTGACAGGTATCGAGCTATTTATTTTGTTGCGCGGTGTTTATGACAATCTAGATACAACATATTGGCTATCTTACTCAACCGTAATCTATAGTGTCATATCATAAGCATTAGTTTAAGCATAGTTTTTATTACGTTCTATATCGCACACTTAAAGCCGTTTACAGAATATATAAATAAATGTAATAAATTTAACTGGTGGTCTATTATTGCAGCAAAAAATAAATTACATTTATTTCTAGTATGAACATGTTTAAATGGGTAGTTTTTGTATGTCTTGCTTGTGGTATGGGTTATTCTTATTCTGTGTTAAAGGATATTTAAAGCGTCGTAACAATTTTTTTCTGTGATTTTTCTTTATTTCTTTTTTAATGCGGATAAATTACACTACATGTCTATGTTTGTTATATGTTTTACATGATGATGATGATATTGATACAAGAAATCAATACAAAGAAAAATTGCCCATGATCCACACAAGAATTGAATCCTTTCGGATTTCAGGCCCAACGTCTCCAAGTCTCACAGAACGTACCTACTAGTTAGGGAGTTTCAGAAAATTTATGAATTGTAGAAATGTAATATGTTGGCAATATTATTTGTGATGTTTTGAAAAAAAAATACGGTTATTAATGCGGCAATAGAACTTTGCGAAGTTGGTATACGTAATAGAGGCCCCTGCAATGCAGTTAGTGTGTCAATTCTTATTTACACAAACAGGTGACAAAATTGTTCAATTTGCTGGCAGCTGCGTTTTTGAATACATATATATGATCGCTGTAATTAATGAAATATTGTTTTCGTTTCTGTTGGGGCAATCTTACACTAAAATCTCTATTAACGTTTATATAGTATACTACAGCCAGGCAGGGAATGGGGTAGTTTTAAAGAGTTCGGATTTAATGGAATCTTCAAAAGACGCATTTGCCCCTATAGACACAATTATTACTATGTACTATTTGGTTGTAAACTTGTAAATTAAAATGCCGCACCTATAATGTCTCTATTTACCCTGATGGTTGACTGGTAGAGAATGCCTAACGGCATTAAGTCCGCCATTTGTACTTGTATTGCGCAATAAAGTTTAAATAAATAATTACCCCAGTTAACCTTACAAGGTTTGGTAAAAGTCTTTTTTCTGAATTCCACATCAAATATGTAACAATCTATCATGTTTATTTGCTTGTTTTGTTGTTTATATTTATTTTATAAAAACTCGGAAGTATACGCGACGACAAATGCGGACGATTAGAAATCAAGGGGGAGGCCATTGCCCAGTAGCTGAATACTATAGACTATAGACTATAAAAACACTATTAATCTTAAGTTAAAATGACTAAGGAGAAGTTAAGTGAACAGCATAGCAATGACAGAAATTCCCAATTTCCAACACTTTTATTACAAAAACAGTGCCAGGAATAAACGCTGCAGTAGGTATCTCACAATAGTTTTATGTGAATTGACGTCACTGCTGACCCAGTTTATTATTGTACTTCTAATATACAAGTAAATGACAATGACGCAAGCATTAAGTACATACAGTAAGGTGAAATTATTATGTAACTGTAAAATATGTCCTTGGTATCTTTTAAAAATAAGTTACGTAAATTGCACGTTGTCTAGGTAATATTCATAAACTCATAAGTTATTGGTTATTGTAATTTCTTTGTTACGATATATTACTGAGCTATGGAATTGAATACGTAATAAACAATTATTTACATTATTACTAAGCTGTGTCATCATATGTGAATAGCTCCATACGTCAACGGAATTTTGTTTGAACAATATCGAGAAATTTGAAGTAATAAATTTTCAATGGTTGCTTAATTTTAATTAAATTACGGCGATTTATAGAAATTTAACGAAATTTGCAAAGCGCATTGAGTTGTATGCTTTATATCAAGTTACGCGAATATATTTACCAAATTTTTAAGCAAGTAAATATTCCTATATTAAATTGAAAGGAAGTGAGGGTACCTGCCAATTTTCAGGGTGGACAGTTTAAATTGAATGTGCAATTACGGTTAATTTGTATGACTTTATCAGATTGTGAGTCGATATCAGTATGCTCATACATTTGTCGTTCTTAACCTGAAGTCGAAAGAGAAAGGGCTTGTAATATATCATTATCCTCAATATATCATAAATGTATTTTATTAAATAATAAATATGTCATTTATCGCGGAGATAACAATGTGATTGATCGTTCATTCTTTTTAAATTACTTTTAAAATTAATATTCGCCGTGTGATCGAATTAAGTTGTTTTGTAACCCATACTTGTTTATTCATATGGGCCTTATCACCCTTGGGATTTGCGGGCAAGCCGCGGGCGAGTTTCCATACAAAACTAGTCGCAACGAACTCGCAGCGAGTTTGCCGCGAGCGACATTTGCATGGAAACTCGCCCGTGGCTCGCCCGCAAATCTTTTTTTTTTTATAATAAGCTGACAAACTCGCTACTCTATTGGGCGTGGCGATTGTCGGACCGGGTGGTCGGCCGTGGCGTTCCCTGGGGTCGAACCAGGTCGCTAGCCGGAGCACCCCGAGTGGATAGTGGATGGGACTGGGTGGGACTGGGTGGGGCGCCTGGGGTCGAACCAGGTCACCTTGTCGCTCGCAAATCGCAAGTGTGATAAGGCTCTAACTGGTGAGGAGAGTATTTCTGCGACCTGCTTATACAAGGGTATTACCGATTAAGAATGTCATTACTGTCAACTATAATATTTAAATTAATCTACGCAAAAAAGATTTAGCTAATTAAAATAGCTCGTACGAGTTTCACCCTTGTATCCTTAACAGAAAGTTCACCTTAATGGGCATGTCAAGCTGTCACCTAATGTATAACATTAACAGCGTTTAATGGTCAATAAAAAGTTGTAGACAGTCGTCAGACGTGGTCGGAGGCTGGTGGTACCGTAGATGGGAGGTGGAGCGGGTTTTTGCAACATCGATTTGTTGATGGGATTGTAAAACATTAATATCTACTGATTTTTCTCTGGATGTCGCTAATAAGTTTAGTTTTATAATATAATTGACTCTATGAAAATGTGGGTTAAACTTATCAAATTATTATGAGAGAAAATAAGCTGAGAGGTCGATTGAGAACTAAATACAAATATTATTATAAATTAATCGCGTAAAAACATGGTATTACCTCCACGTTTAGGACTTGCCGTGACGCCCATGGTCGCGAGGAACCAATAAATCAATATTAAATACAAATAAATAGGTTGAAGTAATAGCACCACCGAAAATAATTATTTACAACTAGGTAGGTGTTGATTACAGTTTGCATAAGAATATATAACATTGAAATTATATTATGATAATAATATAAATGTAAAACATAAAAAGATCATTTTCAAGGTTGATATTTGTCGATTGGTTTCAAAACTTTCAAATAATAGGGCAATAAATATTTTTTGTGTTTGATTCTATGACAATTCATTTCTTAGATCACGCAAATCATAGCCTACAGAAATGCAATTCAGAGTTATGTAACTCTAAATTTTCCATGAAAATGCATCACCCACCGATGAAACGTCATTAGTGAAGTAACCAGCGACAGACTTGACATATTCGATGACTCTTGACCGAATCAATCACAATTCCATGATGTATGCGGTAACAGAACAACATTTCCTACAATAAACATTAGGTGAATCACTGGAATTGCGTCAGTGTCGGCGAATTTGATTAAGTATTCCATTCTGTTTAACATACTTTTATGCCCGACCGCTTTTTTAAGATTTTAAAAATCAGACGTTCTTTCAAGTCGCGAATTGGGGTAATAATCTACTTTAATATCATCAAATTTGATTCATTCAAGAGATAATAAGTTATTAATCCCACTAATATTATAAATGCGAAAGTTTGTGAAGATGTTTGGATGTTTGGATGTTTGGATATTTGGATATTTGGATGTTTGGATGTTTGTTACCTTATAACGGGGTAACAACTGGATGGATTAAGCTGAAATTTGGCATGCAAGTAGACCAAGTCTTGGATTGAAACATAGGATATATTATATCCCGGTAAAGAGTTCCTTTGGGACAATAACGGGAACAACGCGGGCGAAGCCGCGGGAAAATGCTAGTTTTAAATAAGATTCTTATTTTTACCAATATTCTCAAATTACAACAGATTCCAAATAATAGTATTAATTCAGTAATCAAACTGGAGAAATGTTAAATGTTGCGTGTTGTGTATCGAGTTTTCAATACGAAATATTACGTAAGGTACTTATTATAGAAAAAAAAACACTGGTGGTAAAAAGAGATGACGTTCGTAGGTATATACTTGTTTAGGGTTACCTATCTGAAACACTAAAAACGTTAGCCCGAATTTCGTTTCGGCAAAAACTATTAGACAAATATCGTTTCAATTTTTTTTCGTTTGTCCGAATTTTCATTTCGAATTATTACGATTCGGAATTTATTGGTTCGGTTTTTTAATCATTCGACAAATTACGGTTTGCCCTAAATCTCGTTTCACCGTAATATCAGTTCCCCGAAGTAACGTTTCGATTTATTCACCATTCGACTTTTTTCGATTGACTTTGATTTCATTTGTCCGATGTAACGATTCGATTTTTAACTATTCGACATGTGTACAGCTGGCATTACAATTTACAATTATTTATTCTTATACCTGGCAAACTAGTCTGCAAGAATCAACCCGCTTTGTACAAACAGCAACACAGTTAACTATACACTTCAAAAATGGGAAATACTGTAAGAAAGAGAATCACACTTGAAGGCGTCGTGTTATGCATGTGTGCGTGTGTTTATGAGTATAAATTGGCTATTATTCAAAAGAGTTTTCAAACAATAATTTTTCTTTTATGGCTGATCCAACGTCATTATTGACATTAATGCCATATTATTGAATTCGTGGAAAATAATGAATGAATAATAAATATAAATTACATTATATTGGTGCATCATATCAAAAATATGAAGCAACAATAAAAGCATTAGCAATATAATTAGTTTATTTCATCCCAACGTTCGTCTGAAAGCTAAATCATAATTTTGACAAATTCACCTGTCTTGTTGAAAGAAAACCTTTATTTACAGTATGGAAAAAAACTTTGCCCAAACAACTACAATGACAAAGCTGAAAGGCACATTACACATACGCAAACGTTATTTGATTTGAAGTTGACATAATACAAATATATATATCTCTTTCAATCGTTATAATTTTCTCTCTGCTCTGTCTTTAATGGGCAGTTAAGTGTGTTGCTGTTTGTACTTTGATAAAGATAACCTTACCCGCCACATAACTTGTTATAGTGTATTATTAAAGCTAATACTGAGTAGTACAGTGCGATAGTGAAAACTTATTTAAATATGTCTGACCTAACCTACTTTTTTCCTAGCAATTCGTTTTTGTTGGGGGACGCAGTTCAAACCTAACCTATTTTTCTGGTAGCAGTTCGTTTTTGTTGAGGGACGCAGTTCAAACCTAACCTAACCTATTTTTCTGGTAGCAGTTCGTTTTTGTTGGGGGACGCAGTTCAAACCTAACCTAACCTACTTTTTTACCTAATTGAACCTTTGTTTTGAGTTTTTTTCCATGCGGGGGCTTCGCCCCCCGAGCCCCCCTTGTGGGGGGCTCCGCCCCCCCGACCCCCCTTTGTCCTTCTGCCTATATAAGTTTTCTGTGAAAGTCACTTCCCCAAACGGCCACTTTTTTATGAACCAACCTAACCTACTGACCTTTCTCTAAAAAACTAATTTTCTTTTCTAAAATAACATTTATTTTAGATTTAGGGAAACATACCTCTGCCGAGAAATAACTTGGGATATCGTTAAAAGGTGAACTGAAAATATGTCTAAACGTATCCAGTGCGAAAAGTATCATTGGGTAAATGAAAAATGGGCAACGAAACAAAATACGTAACAATTCATAGGGCAAGTGAATGAGATGGGAAACGTTTTTCGGACAAACGAAACTTTTACTAAACGTGAAATGGTGAACAGAAAAAAATACGAAACCTGTCATCGGACAAACGATAATAATTCGAATAGTTTTTGGCCAAATGAAATTCGGTGAATGGTTTTTAGTGTTTGCGATAGGTTACCACTTGTTTAGTTCACAAGCTATAAATCTTTAATTTATAATTTCTATGAGCAATGCTAATTTACATTGTCTGGGTGTTATGATGTGTCAGAAGATCAGTGTTACAGGTTTCAGAATATACGTTCCAAGGACATGAAAACAAGTGCATATGCAAATTACATTATTTGTTTTTAAAATGGAGTGAATGAAATCAAACAATGTTATGTCAATAATTATAAAACCTTTAAAAACTTGGCAGCTCTTTAACTCTAAAAGTTAATTATTTAGGCGTTTAAACTTTTAACATAATTTCGGGTAAGTGTTGCAAATTGAGCAATTTTCCATAAAAGGTCGTGAAAAGTAGATCAAGTCATTATAAACTTGATATTGTAATCAGCATTAAACAGTTGTCCAATTTGATAGCAATTTTACACCTTTATTTACTAAAATGTCACAGAAAAAATAAAATTGTCGCTGTTTTTTCCCTCGGGGTGAATCGAGTCGCTTGTCTCTATATTTACAAACATAAAGAGGGTTAAGAAAGTTAGTGACGTCAATTTTTGTTGAAGTGTTGTATTTTCTGGCTTGATACATTTTGTCTGCGCAAAATAACATGTGAAGTCTCAAAAAGTACAAATGCCGGAAAAAATAAATCAAATGGAAGTTTCAGACTTTCAGACTAATATCAACTGATTATTGTGCTACTAAAATTACAAATTTGTGTAATTACGTAATTCAGCGATAATCTCCGTTACGTAAGTTGTGTAAACGTAGTCAACCGTAACGTAAATAAAGGGGTAACATTAAGCGCTAGTACTGCGCAGTGCCAGCACTAAGTACTTCCTACTTGCTACGCCTCGATGCGCGCGAGTCACTGTTACATTATCTTTTTTTTTATTTTGATCGATTTCCGCAGCCGATTGACGTCAGAGGACCAATTTCAATTGAGAGTCATTGTAAATACCTATCAAGAAATAACCACATTTTTACTAAAAAAAACCCGACCGCGGTGCACTTTGAAACTGCATAAAATCCGCCATTTTGTTTATTTTAACGAACTTCATACCCAGTGACACTCGCACCATCAATACGAATCTAATGATGTATCATTTATCAAAATCGGATGTGCCGTTGAGTAGTTACGAGCGGACACAGGAACGGACATACATACATACATACACACATACAGGTCAAACACATAACCCTCCTTTGGGCTTCGCAGCAGTCGGGTAAAAAATATTTTTATTATCTTATTCCTTCCATACCATTCATGATTACCAATGGGATTTATTGATGATTTGTAAAATAGAAATGGAATAACTTCAAATTTTAATATATTGATCTTATAATATCTAAAATAAATTACAGCAGGTAAACCTTAAATATAAAACAGTTCCCCCATGTCTCTCCCGGGTGGTAGGGTGCCCAGAAGGCTGGCTGCATTGCCACGTTGAATGGCAATGCAGTTTCGCTGTGTTAAGGATAACTAGCCCTCTAATCACCCGATAACCGATGAAGCCTGTGGGCAATATGTTTATGCAGTTTGGATCCCCATTTGAAATTGAATTTACTCACGACATACTCATAGTTAATAGGTTACTACCTATTACCTATGAGTATGTGAGTGGCTAATAGATCTTAATTTGGATTTATAATAGTCTTCGACGTGTTTTAATTACTGTATATGCCATACGATTAAATACCTAAATACAATAATTAGTAACGGAAGCCTGATTTTATTGTATGAAATTGACAATTTACACAAATAACACTGCCTTGACAATATCGGCGTTTTCGCGTATACCTTTAGGGCCTGAATTTGCCTCTTTTTGCGAGGCACATTGTATCATTTTTCTGACTCTTACTCATATTATTAATAAGCGAAAAGACCTCACCAACTTAAAATTGAAGTTAATGAGGTTAAAATTTAAGTCTCAAATTAATCATTTAAATGTGGATTCTAACCTAGATACAGACGTGCCTATATTCGTGCCTAATTCGTTAAAAAACTCAACGTAACCCCTTATGTGACCGGCGTATTTAAATAGCTACTGCGACTTGCAAAATGCGGCATTTCCATATTTATTGACATCTACGCTTTGACATGAAGTACCTAAGAATATTGCTTAAAGACATGTTTAAGTAACAGAAGATAGTGATGATCAATTAATTAATTAACTCGTGATCTACCTACCACTAAACGGTATTCTATTGCTGCGACATTAAGTTTGATATATATTTTTGATTTATTAACTCTGTATCTAGTCTCATCTAAAGAAAAGATAAGCATCACATTGTTCATGGCTAATGACGTTCCTTAATAGCGCATAGACTATTGTAAGTCAAAGAGTGCAGGATAGAGTCATTGTATGAATAAAATACATGTAATACTAAATAAATTCGTCGTAGGAAAAGCTACTTATTCAAATGGCATACCCAAGGACCTTTAAATAAATAGCCGGACGTAGCGTCGCTAACAGATAACTGAAGCATCTATGATGAGCCGGCGCTTTGTACTTACGAGCAGCACGCAACATCAACCAGCATAATGGGCCGGTCGGCTGCCACAACGCGCCGTACTCTGTCGAATGCAGACATTGACGTTTGATATTTGTATGCTAAAAATATGCCCTTTTACGAGATAAAATGGTGTAAAACAATTGTTGTAGAAGCAAAAAAAAACACTGAATCACTTCTCACATGTAACAGAATATTTATAGCACAATTTAATATAATTTTTCTATTTCAAAATATAACGTCAAATTCATTGACAAAAGTAAAAGCCGGACCCAGTGCGCCCAATTAATAAATGGGGTACTACCTGAAATTTCGGGAGATTTGTTACGCATATAATTTTGCGTGTTCATATATTTTAAACTTATTTCACATATAAACAGGTATGCTCAATTGGTCAAAAAGTAGTGTTTTATGTAGTGTGCACTTTGATGCCAATGATCTATATACGACGGAAGGTAATATAAAAATATACGCATAAAGTATATTATACTTTTAGCTGACTAACCCAAAGCAAAATAGAGTCAGTCATTAACTTATTTCAACTCCACGAATGAAGTAAGTGTACGACAAATGTTATTAAAACACTACCTACATATTAATTGTATTTTTTATTTACCGCTGATCACATTTTTTTCGTAATAACGACATAAATAAATAGATTACGAATATCTTCTAGATTGGGCTAAATTTGATTTATATGACAACACTCTGTCAATGAACACATGCTCACTGGGCGGCCATTAGTGAGCTTCACTCGAGTGTTAGAATAGAACGCGCGGTATCCTTCTGGTATACCTCTAAGATTGTTATAGGAACACAATGTTTGGTTCGTGCATAAATATGTAAAGGTTTGAAAGTTTACTAAACTCTTCCGCTCATTTTTTTACGCGCGGTCGATTCCAATACCTAGTATATCTTTCGCTCGTCTAAATCCATAATTAAATTTATACATTCATTACGTAAAACTTGTGTAGGTAATTCAATTTAGGTATTTTCAATTTGTGATGCCCATCATTTAGCTTTAGTCATGTTTAGCTTTAGTTTTTTTTATGATAATTTATTTCACTAAATTAAGTACGTTTAATACGTACCTACGTAATTTTTTCAAAGATGTGTAATTTATATATTTTTTAGATAGTTCCCGACGTAATGATCTAGAAAATACCGCTATTGCATTTTTATTCCCTGTAATTTTTCCAAAATATTTTTTAAATTGTTGACACTTGAAAAATAGGGACGTCAGGCTGACAAAATAAGTGCCCAAGTTCGTAATAAAAACAAAACAATTGTCTGTGCGAGGTCTATATCGGCTGTCAGCTGTCAATTGTGACAAAACAAAATGACAAATATTATGAAAATTTTTATAAGAGAAGTTTAATAGTTAGGTAAACAGCTATCGCAAACTTTCTTCTAATGACGACATCAATAATAATAATAACAAATCGCTCGTCTCAAAATATTCACGGTCATAGCCATCTTGCAAATTCTGGTCTCCGCGCACGAACTTATTTTGATGTACTTATTTTGACATCAAGGGAAGCTCTAGAATTCTTGCAATTCTTTCTACTTTTTTCTTCAATCCAAAGGCCAGCACAAAAGTGTAATAACACTGAACCCACAAATAAACAGAATCAATATTTGTTTTGGTTTTGTCGCAAATGACACTTGTCAGTCGATACAACACAGACCTCATACAGATGCCTATTTCTTTAATACGGATGTACACACACATTTTGGCGTCCTTAATTCGGAAATTTCATATCGAGGATTTACAAAAACAATTTGGAAAAATTACAGGATGTGCCCAATTGTAGATATAAGTTCTATTTCTTTTTCATTGTACGTGCTATGTTTAATATAAGCGTAAATATATAATTATTTACTTTTCAAATTAATCACACGTTGTGCATGGTTTCAAAAGAAAATAAAGAGAAGACGAATTGTAAAAATGTAATCGTTATGAAGCTCGTTTGACTTTAAAATTAAACACGTTGTGATACAAGTTTGAAATGCCATTTTTATAGCAAAAGTATCTGATACACTTGTTATAGCGCCATCGAGCAGAAAAACTTTATTGCTGCACTTGTGCAAAAAAATCATTACTTACGTATCTTCTCAAGAATAAATCAAGGTTTTCAAGGACTATTATTGATGCCGTATTGTTTTTTAATCGACCAATCAATGATAACCATTTGTAATGATGGGACTGTACAAGTCAATTAGATTTTATTGTATATTAATCAGTCTTAAGTATTTTGAAACCTAAATGGAATGTTGTCAGCGAGTTTTTACTTCAGTTTACGACTACAAATGATCGGTATAGCAATTTGTACCAAAGTCGGCTATCCTGATCACTATCTCTATTAACAAAAATACAGTTTGTCCGTCCGTCGCTCGGTCCATACAAGGAGCCGTCTCACTCTGGATACGGCGATGTATTAATATTAATAAGTGTTAATGTGAGATTTATTGGTTTCATGCCTGCAATGGATAGGCCTCTAATTATTCCTTTGAGAACATTAGAATGTGTCAAAGTTTCGCCGATGTTTTAAATAGCCACTCAACGTAAAATGCGTCGTGATTTTATTACGGTAACATTCAGCTATAAAAACACAACAAAGACATGAAAACTTAAGAATAATATGGAAACAAAACTTGAGGCGAGTACCCGAGAGAACTCCCTAATTTTTTGAAGTCAGTTTTACAAATATTTAAATAGTATTAGGTACTGGTGTAGTATAGTACTAGTATTTATTAATGATCTAGATCTAACTAACGCTCTGTTTTAATTTTTTTAACTCCCGACGCAATAAAGGGGTGTTATAAGTTTGACCACTGTGTGTGTATCTGTCTGTGGCACCAGCTCTTACGCGGGCGAACGGATTTGGACGGGTTTTTTTTATTCGAAAGCAGTTTTTCTAGTGATGTGATGGTTCTTAGACGTGTTTATCAAAGTCGGTTAACCCGTTGATGAAAAATATTCTAATTTGAAATGAAAAGGTCGGAGATTTTTTAAGTCAGGGGTTTTTAGGGTTCCGTAGGCAAAATGGCAAAAACCCTTATAGTTTTTTAAACGTTGAAATTAAGTTTCTCTCTGCCTGATTTATTTTAATGAAAATAATAGGTAAGCAATTATAATCCCTTTAGATCTGTAAAGCTATTCAAATATGTGTTAAAGCAGCATTAGCATAAAGTGTTACAAAATACTTTTAAATGCGATTTAAAAAAAAATGTTTATTTTCTTGCGTCGGAACACACGACAAAGGTAAACATTCACATCTACGTATTCATGACGAGTTTCATGACATTTAAAGAAGGAATATATAGCACAAGTTTTACATATCCGCGTCATACGGTTGACTAATAAGGATTCCTGTGTTTACGGTTTGAATTGTACAAAGTACGGAATTCTGACGCCATAACGGAAAAGGGCACATCTAATATTTTTTTCGACACCAAGATGTTTACATATTCGGAATCAGTAAATTTCGCTGATTCCGAATATGTATATAACTCAGTGTCGAAAAAAAAAAGTTAGTTGTGCCCTTTTGCGTTATGGTTGCAGAATTGTGGACTATGAGGATATATGGAATTTCCATGAAAGGCTGTACTAAATACAGGTAATTTCATTTATTGATACTGGAAAGCGTCATTCAATAATATTGAGGAAATCAGTGTTTACGCCATTACGCTACTGTTATGCTTTTACGCCTTTTGAGCCTGAAGGTATCGAATAAGTGTAAATTGGACATGAAATGCTGAAATGGTCACGATTTTTTTTTGTGAAATGACACGAGCCACTGCCTTAGGTAGGTTCATAGATATTTTTTGAATAATTACATTCTAATAGTGACGTTTTGTAGTTACATAAGTGTGACAGTGACGGATGCTTTACCATTTATTTATCGCTCGATAAAATGTCATAAGCCTGCAAATATCTCTTATTTTAATAACTATTTTTTTCCGTCAATGTATTCCTTTTGCATCTCTTATCACAGAAAAAATAAATCTTTGAACGTTTTTCACCATTTCACCTTCAACTACATGATAATACAAAATTATCTATTTCACCTCTAGAATTCCCCTTGGCTCTACAAGGGTAATAAAGACTTAATATCAGAATAATATTTTCCTTTCCTATGATTTTCCGGTATGCTGATTTGTCATAGTTTATTAGTAAAGAGACTTGCGGTTGGGAATTCAGAACGGGCCATAAAAGGAAAGTACCACCCACAATTTCCCATTAATATTATAAACACATTATAAATGTGAAAGTTTGTGAAGATGTTTGGATGTTTGTTACTTAATAACGGGGTAGCAACTGGATGGATCAAGCTGAAATTTGGCATGTAAGTAGACCAAGTCCTCGATTGAAACATAGGATACTTTATATACCGGTAAAGTTCCTTTGGGACAATAACGGGAACAACGCGGGCGAAGCCACGGGAAAATGCTTGTGTTAAATAAAGTTCATACCACGGACAGTAATAAAAACCTGTACTACGGTTTCAGCCACAAACACATGCGATCTATGATTTTATGTTGCACCCTATTATACAACTAGTCCAGATGCTAAGCAAAAAGCTCGTCCAGACCACTGGGGACCATTGAGCTGGCTCGTTCCGTCCTGAACGCATCAGCATAGCAATCCAGATTAGGAACGCGATCAGCTTAACGGGGACCCTGCCGCAGGGACCCGATCTCGAGGGCATCATAATGGGAAATTGTGGGTGGTACGTTCCTTTTATGGCCCGTTCTGAATTCCCAACCGCGTCGTTGTCTTGATGATAATGTTCGCATTTAGCTTTATTTTAGTTTAATTTAATTGTAGTTGTATGTTACATATACCATAATTAAGTAACATTACTGAATAGAATCCTATAATGTTTATACAGTGCCAAATGTGCACTTGACATATTTTCCTGTCACGGGTCGTTTCGCAACTGTCACTGTGACCTGTCCTTTCCGAAATGTGTCAAGAACGGCGTGCGCGTCGTGGTTCTTTCTTTGCGTATGCGCAAACCGCAATCGGGTAACGATTGGATTTACCATTGGGCTTAGGTATTATCACTTTTCCGACAAACGTAGGTCAAATATATACCTAAAGAAAAAAAATTACACAAGGAAACGTTCTCCGTTTAGTATGGAGAGAACGTTCTCGAGAACATTTCCCATACAAAACTGAGAACGTTTCAGAGAATTCTCGAGAACGGCACAACTCTACACAAGGAAATTAAAGAGGTATGTTTTAGAGATCCAATTTTCAGAAATTTTCAACATAAGATATCTCTTTTATAGCACACTTAAGTTAGATTTGACTTATAAAATTCTGAAAAAATAAGGGTTTTGGAAAAAAATACATTTTCTTATTTTTAAACGAGTGTATTTGCTTTCTTTATACTGTCAAAAATTGTTGCTATTCCATCCCACGAAGCAATTTGCTTTATCGTTTCAAATGCGAACCACTGAGGAATGCAATTCGCTCCCATAATCTGTCGTCATCATGGATTTTCCTGATAAATGTTATTAAGGATTTTTCAAGATAAAAGTTACTGAACCGGCGAGCTACACAGCTCTTTGACTAGGTCACTTATAGAATAATTAAAAAAATATGAAAAAACCATACGACTCGGGAATAGTTATAGGTAATCTTTTAAATATTTTCTACCAATCGCGATATTTCTTCTCGAAATTAAACACACCTTTTATAGCCAGGATTAACTATAGAAAATCTCTCCACATTAACTTGTCAGAACTGACGTCCGCGGCGGCAAACAAAAGACATCGGAAGGCCTGCGCGCGCGTCACTTGCGCTCTTGACACAGAGCGGCTGAAGCGTGCTAACTGTAATTTGCGTAACTTTGGGTGGCGTAATTTTGACCACATTGTTTGAAATCGATTAGTCCAGTCAATGAGTTAGTCCTAAATACTCTCGTCCTTCCACCAGCAGTATAACCTAAGGCTTTTACTTCGGGGGATACTGGTAAAGCTGGGAAGTATTTGCCAATACGAGTATTAGGATACTATATTTAGAAATATTATATAGGAGTACTAAAAAATACAATAAAATACAAAAATACTTTATTACACACCAGAAAAAATACAAGAGTTACATAAGACATAACATATAATATTATCCTATAATAAATTGTGTCACAATAACAAAACGCATTGAGTGATTATAAATTGGTTTTACCGTCAACAATTTACATATTGCCAAACTTGGCATTTTTATTCTGCTCTCAATGTCACTTCTTTTGGTGTCATATGCGAACTTGGTCTCTTTAAATTTATGTTTTTGATGGGGTTTATTTTAATTAAGTAATGTAACGCTGACGACTTTTTCAATAAAAAAAATGTGGTCGTGGTTTATTTTGATGGTGACACCCATGGTACAATAAAACAAAGTACGTTCTTCCTCAGAGTGAACTAGAATACTACGTCAGGAGAATGTTGCTATTGTAAATGAGAATCAATATGACCTAAAAATAAAAACCGGCCAAGTGCGAGTCGGACTCGCGCACCGAGGGTTCCGTACAAACTCATAAGTAGATACATGAATAGTTCAAGAAAAACTATATGGCGATTAGTTTAGTAGGAGCAAATAAGTATGTGTTAAGATTTTTGCAAATTTCTCAAAAACAGTGCAAGTTAGGAAAACCGTTATATTTTTCCTGTAATATATAGGATGACATTAATAATTGGTAATTATTACAGATTTTTCTGTTCAGTAACTTCGAAGATAATAGGGGGGGAATGGTATTTTTTGTATCAAAAACTACTTATTTAAAAAAAATACAAAAATACTGTTTTAATCTACAAATTAAGCCCTTTCATTTGATACCTCACTCGATATAATAGCCCTACTTTCAATTTGCAAAGTCTCATTACGGACCCCTTTAAAAAAAAATTAAAAAAGTTACAAGATTTTTTTTACATCCTATAAGCTCGGGTTAGCAGTTCTTAACACTATTCCAAATTTCAAGTCGATAGCATCAGTAGATCCTGAGATATCTTGCTGTGACAGACGGACAGACAGACAGACAGACAGACAGACAGACAGACAGACAGAGTCGCACCATAAGGGTTCCTTTTTTACCATTTTGGTACGGAACCCTAAAAATGATCACTTCGGTATCGCTTCGGCGGCGCATTTGGTAGCGCGCCTGTGTTGACCCGGAAAGCCGTGGAAGATGCAAGTTTGAATTGTGCCCGAGGCATATAATAAAAAAAATCTTCTTATGAAATATTTAGTACTGCTAAATTGTAATAAATGGGTTAAAAATGTAAAAAAACGTCCCAGTCAAGTCCAAGTGACTTTATTAACTTTTACGGGGAGAACATGCCTTATTTTTATTGTACCATGGTCACATGCTCCAAAACCTTGATACTGGCACATGTTTATTTGTTTATTATATGTGTAAGGAGCGTCCGGAAGGTTCCATTTAGCTCAAAGACGCTAAATACGTCATTCGTGTTCTTGACACGCACCTGCAACGGCCAACTTTACGACAATATGGTCATTGCTGAAATAAAGAGGGATTTCTTTCAAGCTATTTGGGACTTATGTTTTTTTTATTTTATCATAAATTAGTCAACATTTTTTTGGAAACTGTATAGCATCTTACACGTTTTGACACTTCATAAAAAGAAGATGATTTGATCTGTCATAAAATACTTACTGTCACTTGTTATATTTTTTTTAAATCGGTTGGTGGATTTCCGAGAGTTTCAACCGCCGTCATTACCAATCCCGAAATTTCGACGATTCACTTTAAGAATGTATCCCATTATCTTGATAAAATCCGAAAATAGTACCTAATTTTTTCAAATATTATGTACTTTTTAAAAATATGACATCATAATCGGGATTGGTGATGACAGCGGTTGAAACGCTCTGAAATCCACCCCGGTACAATACAATATTCTTTATTGCGCACCAAAATTAAAGATTATAAAAAAAAACTAAAATCTAATGCCTACAGCATATTAAATGGTAAATAACAGACGGTCTTGTCGCTAAGCGATCTCTTCCACACAACCTTAGGGTAATAGAGTTGGCGCAAAATAAAAGCAGAAGTGAAAAGGACAGCATGGAGTACTTTGATGCAAAAAAACTAGTATGTAAGTATGTTATTGAGGTCTGCAAGTTGCTTCGGCGTGAGCCGGACTTACCTGGCAACCCTCATACTGTTTTAGATGAATTTTCGATACGCAAATATTTTCTTCGATTATGTAGTTTTAAATATAACATTTTGTCAGTAATTGAATACGTACGTCATTTTAAATATACTTAATATCTAACTAAATATAGTATATTCGTTAAACAATAGCGAAGCATTCCATATTTGATAAAACAGTGGTTTTCCAGTTTATGTATGTCCTAATGGGTAAATCCCTGTGTCGTATGACCCTTATTCGAAACTCATTAATGATAATAATATTTGCGTCATTAATTAATTAATAAAAATTACAACAAACAATGCTTATATAAAAGTGAATTTGTTATATTTAAATATTAATCTAATTTGCGGTTGTTTGATAGGTAATTTACCAGTGAAATTAGCAAAGGCAAAGCGTTGAAAAAATGTGATTGCGCAAAGCAGTAAGTTTCACTTATGCGTTCCGCGCCAATTATACCTACTTATCTCGTGATATAGAATTATAAATATGGGATATGTTTGGTTCTTTGAGTTTTATCAGAGAATAAAGAATTTATATAAACGGAAGCATAAAAGTAAAACATCAATTGGTTTATACCATATTCGGATACCTTACGTCACGCTATTAAAAAATCAAACGAGAGAAATAAGTTTTTTTAATCCGTCAATCAAACATCATTAACGTTGTAAGCCGCACAAAAACGAGCGTGTCAATATTTTTTAAATGAATAATGAACCTACGTAAGTTGTTTTTGTTACAAAATACCACGCAAATTTAGATGTCAATCATAAATCACAGACGTTTTACGTTGGGTCGCCGTCAAAATACCTATTCAATGCTACGTCAAAAACAAAAATGGTGTTTAATAAATAATTAATTAGTCGCGCCTAGAGCTATACAATGGGTTTGTTTAAATGTTAACTATATATAGTTAACAGGAAAATCTCGAAGGGGATGACTATTCCGCACACGATCTCAATACCTTAAATTTAAAACTACCAGATTTGTTAAAAATCGCTTGAAAGTGATCGAACCGGTATTTTCTGTTTTTAGTAATTAGAACGTTCTAGATCAAAACTAGTTAAGTCCTAAAGCCTGGAACCGGTTAATGGTGGCAGTTATAATTATCTTTGACGCGGATAGGTATTGCCGTATCACTTCCCTTCTCACGGTAATAAATAATATTTTGTTATGCTTTGATATATATAAGTATGGCATGCACTTGTTTCAAAATTACCGGAGTATGCAACAGAGTAATGCAAACAAATTGACAAAAAATGCATTCAAACTGAACGGACGACAGGCACGAAAGTTAACATAAAGTGGCTGTAACTTACAGACAGACGGGAATGCCAAAACTACGAGTATGACAAATCACACGTTGATTAAGAAACTAAAAATAACTACAAAACTATAATCATAACAAACAAACTTAGATAATTAGTTAAAGACGAAGTGTTATTATTATAATGTTGTAAATAATATTTGGCCATTTTTTTATACATCCTTTTTACTAACATACCATGCACCGAAGATAGCATACAGTGAAATTATAAAAACAACGAAGACAGTTGCTAAATATTTGCTTAATTTGCTTTTTGGAGTCTTAATTTTCGGGAAAGTCTCGTTTTGTGCTCGCCACTACCTACGACAGACAGACAATAAATAAAAATTATATAAAATAAATGTGCACCACCGAGTAATATCAAAGAACTACTGTGAACATCAAAGTGCTTACGTCAAAGTAGTAAAAAGCATCAAAGAGTGTGCCCGCCTCCATTGTCTTGGAAACACTATTATGTTGTGAAAAAACATCCAAATAGTTGAAAATGTAATAAAATGCGACACATAATTAGGAGATGGCTTTGTAATAATGAAAATAAATCCGAATGAGATTAGTAATAAAGAGAAGTCAGCAAAAGTGATCAAGCATTGCTTTTTGGAGTTGAAAAAAAATAGTGTAACCAACAATTTAAACTACAACTTTCCACTTAACAACTCACACTAAAAAGCTAAGTCTACTTAATTCTAATTCTATTTATGCAATGATTCCGCCAGATTACCTATTTTTCCATGGATATCTATCCTATGAGTCGTAGAAATAAATGCATCAAACAAGCTTTATTTCACATGTACAATTCTTTCGTTCAGGTACAAATTTAAATATAGGTTAGGTGGCTCCATTATCAGTCACCGAAGTAAATACTTAGATTGAAATCTTGCATCATTAGTCATTCGCTTCTGCTTATCCTGGTGGTTTGAAAATTAGTAGATCTCAGAGGATGCAACTGGGATGCAAAAATAACAAGTTAGATTACGGTCAATAAGAACGTCTAAAACTACAATAATAAACAACAACTTATATTCTCACAACCACAATCGAAGCATCAGCATTTTCCCCACGTGCAAAGATAACATCTCATAATTGGTCAGCTGCCAGGATGGCCATTGCATCGGTTCCCACAGCTTAATGCTTTGATGTCTTTAGATACGTGTAATAGATGCTATTATCGTCTTTGTTTTTATGCAACTCGCATGGTTTAATTTTATTTAGATCTCGACTAGCCTTTGCCCGCGGCCTTCTTCATTATCAGCTCATGTGTGCCCAGTTCTAAGCTCTTCTCCACTCTTGGAGAGTTTCTCTTCTCATTTAATCTTTTCCTACATATATTGCTGAATATCATGATCATGATGCAGATGTTAGTCTGCGGCCTTCATTCGTCTTCACTAATTGTTTTAATTATACCTATAATTTCAGTATTACTATGTCTAAGAGTTGATGAGTCAGTCAGTCAGCGAGTGAATCAGGTCTACCTTTTTCATATGTTGGTGATTTTAATTGCTATTTTTTATAATGCCAACTGCGTAAACTTATAACCTGTCGTTAGCCTATATTCGGGTGTATTTTCTCTGGCGTAATTTCTCTGGCCACCAATATTTAAAAGATTCCTCCTCACTAGACTGGCATTCGTTGGTTACTTGCTAGAACTTGACTGATTGTAACCAAAAGTCCAATTCTAATAAGGCAGAATCTTCTCAGTACCTATTCGCCAATATGTCATGACAGCGAAATTACGTTTTTGAAAATACACCCATTCATGTATTTGGAATTCTGTCACTTTTTAGAATTGGCAACGTTTAGCATTATCGGACTTAGTAGGGTTGCCAAGTTTACTCGTATTTACTGTGCAAAGCTTTCAAGCTCAATCTCGAGCCTTCTTATTCTTCTTTTGAAGAATAGAAAAATGCAATAAATAGCACCTGACTATCCGATAATACACGATCTTTGTATTTCTCACATCATGATAAATATGTAAATAAACAAGATTACTTCTGCTTGCACTATGAAAAACCTTGGTAGGTGCGATAAAAAGGAATTAACATGCGACGATCTACATACCTTGAATTGCATGTCTATATATAGACCGAAATGAGACAGGTAGGTAAAACTTGTTACGTATTGGAAGGGTCATTAGCCTGTAAATGGGGTGAGCAATGACGTAAGCAGTCGTGCACTTATGGATGTGATGGTAATACATTTTTAAGTACATTGTTGCAATAAGCCATATCGGTTAGAACGTCATACATTCACTACAAGAGAAGTAGGTATTCTAATCTCCAATTCTTGTTTAATTTTTCAATTACAAAGTACTTTAGGTTTATAGTATTGTGTAACATTAAAGTGTTTAATATAATAGGTGTCTTGTTAGACATTTCGGCATAAGATATTATCTTAAAAAAGGAATCTACTCATATATTCAAATTATTTTCACCCTAATTAACTTCTTATACTTAAGTTTCATGATTACTACACCTGCGAGCTACGCAGAGTAGCTCTCTAAGCATGAAGAGATGAAGGGTAGGTAAGACATCTACTGCACTTATTAGCTATTCAAGCAAACTAGTTGATCCGACTAAAGTAGCAAACATATGCCAATAATTAGCATGCTGAAGTGGCAGTGGATACGGCAATTTTTTCCGCAGAACTGACACTCTTTGGTTCATGGTTCTCGTTCATGGTTCTTAATAGATCGCGTGTTGGCAAAGTATAAGCAGGGCATTCTAAGATAGAACGGTGATATTCAGAGGAGAAGAAAGAGCGTCGCTAAGGCTAGTACCCTTAGAGACGCCTATGCCTAACAGTAAACTGTTACAGGGTGATCATGAAAGGAACTGTAGAAATCTGCTCGAATAAAAGCTCTAAATAAATAATCTCTGTTGAACTATTTGTGAAGGTTACTATACTAGCAACAAACATCCAAGTAGTAGGTTGTAATACCGTCATTAACTTGGTATCAGACTGACGCACGTAAACAAACGGTGGGAGCAGTTCCGAAAAACTAAAGACCGCAATTAAACTAGTTCAGTGGGAACTGTGGATCATAAACATGTCCTGGAAAAACATACTTAATATTTTACAACTGTTTGGCTTTTGCAAGGGACATGATAAACAGAAAAGTGATACAACGGACAAGAAGAGATATATAGATGTTTTAGTTTCAGTGCAGTGACAGAGAACTGAAAAACATCGACAATCCCATTTTTACAAAAGAAGGTGTACCACAGGTCGCATGCGTTTAATAAGTAGTTGATTTTATTCTACTGTTAGATAAAAACTCATTTTACTTATGTATTTTAAAAATGCTCGTTGTTGCTATTGAGTATGATGGTCCGGATAATGAGAAAAAAAACAAACACCAGAGTAAGCGAATCACAGGACGCAGAATGCATCCAGTTTGGCAACGCCGTGAATTTTGATTTCATTTCTGCACAGAATGTAAATTCTTGTTATACCTACTGATCAATTCCAAAGACTTAACATGATATGACGCATTTGAACTTTAAATGAGGTACAAAACATTATTTATTTATTGCTATTATGTAAAAGTTACCCAAAAAACTCGTGATCATGTAGAAATGAATTTTTGTAGCATGTTTATAATGTATTTACATCAGAAAAAGACACGAAACCTGCCTATAACGGTAATATTGCCTAGACTTACAAGGTCATATAGTGACTACCATTGTTTTATATTAAATTAGATGCTAAATCTGGTTGCACATTTTCTGAAACAAGCTAAGCTGCTTGGCAAAGTGAGGCTGCAACTTTTATTTAGCGTTATTTTTTGTCGTATTTATGACTTATGTGAGCCTTTCCTGACTCACTAATCTTTAAACTTAATATTTCAGTTGCCCGTGGAGGCGTGGACCCCTGGGATCTGGGGTTGGGAAACACTGATCTATATATTGATGCTAATGAATGCTTAGCATCCTAATGATGTTCGCGGCGAAGCCTGATTCTCCAATATATGGTCATCTGAACAATTTGATGATAATTGTAATATGTAGGTGCCTTTGTAGTTTTAAATTACTAACAATAGATATTAAGGTATTGTAGTACCTAACAACATGGATCATAGTTATCTGAATAAAGAATTTAAATTATTATTATTAGCAAACTTTGGCGCGTTTTCGGGACTACCCATTACGGTTAAAATTTGAGGAGTACGTCACATAATCCAGTCACTACAAACTATGATATAAATCGTCATTTACTTAGAACATGTAACGCCCTCTAACCGGTATCTACCAATACGTCGACGTCCCGGGTTTGACGTCATCTGCGGTCTCACTGAGTCAGTTTCATGCTTTATATTACCAATACTATAGTTGCAGCATTCAGTTGGTGTTTACTTAGTTCGTGACATACTCGTGTTCGTTATTTTTGTGAGAATGTATGTGCCCAGTATTTGTGTCAATATCGAGGATTTCATGGATGTTGTGTATTGCGCTTATGTGCAAAGTCATAGTCCGTCAAAGGTTGGTTTAATTTTTTTTATATGACGTCGGGTTGCCAAATAAGCCTTAATTTTCAGCAGTTTTCTAGTCATCAGTTAAAATCATTATAACTTTTATTTTTCTTATTAATTAGCATGATTAAACTTTTATTAGTTACACTCTTATCTTTCCATAAACTTTTGATTTGTCTTAAGACTTAAAATCCAAAGCAAAATAAAAAATACGATGTAAAAATAAGGACAACAACAAAAGAGCGTGTCTTCATAGCAATTACGTCCTTTTGTTGAGTAGCGCAGTTTATCGGGAATAACTCAAAAACGGTTAATTGGATCTTGTTGAAAATAATTTTCGTTGAAAGTATTAATTAAGCGTTTTTTTTTAATATTTTTCGGACACACGGTTTAGAAGATAGAGGGGGGGGGGACACAATTTTCACAAATTTCGGAGCGATTATTTCCAAAGATATTCACTTAGTCAAAAACATTACTTCAAAACCTTAAAATGTTTTTAAAAGAGCTGTCGAACTATTTACCACACGTTCATATTTCCTGAAAAAAATTTTTTTCAGCTTCTGTAAAATATTTACTTTAGTTGTTTAACTACCAAACTAAGTAGCGGCTCATATAAGACACCTAAATTCCAAATTTCATCAATATCCATCGTGTAGTTTTTGAATAAAATGCCTGTGACATACGGACAGACGGACATATAAGGGTTTCGTTTTTGCCATTTTGGCTACAGAACCCTAAAAATTAATTACTGTCAAATTAATAATTATACATCAAATCACTTGTAAACATAGTTATCTTGTTAGTTATTAATTATTCAGCATAATTAACAGCAGACGCAAGCTCTAGTCAATAATGACATAATTATTAAGATATTTTCCGCAATTTGTTACATTTTAATCACCTATACAATTACATATACGCAGTATACATATACAGCGTGTAAGTCTAATACGGGCGAACAATTAAACCAGATATAGCGTTTAGCAGTGTTATCATTAATTAATATGATTTTTTAAATTACACTTAATAGTGACCTCGTAATTAATTTTTGAAAATTTACCGAGCAGCAATGTACCGCATACATGCTTGTTATGACATTGCGAGATACGAGCTTTTTTAAAGTAACTGTCAACTAGCGTGTTTGTCAACTTGAATGTGTTGCGTTACATTGCGGCCCGAATTATTTTGTATGGTAAATATTTTCATTGTGGTTTTAAGCAATAGTTATCTAAATATGTGACGGTTTTTAGTAAAACGTCCCACTTTGTCGATTCTAGTTACGGAGTTACGGGCAGTTTAGTGAAATATGGCAAAACTTACCGAAAATCAACTTTCGCTGAAAACTGATAGAACATACTGTAATAAACCTATGATTTTGATGATGACGCATAAATCTCCATTTTAAGCACCTTTTTAGGGACTCAAAGTTTAGTGCCCAGCGACCCACTTTGTCGCATACAGAAAAAATCGTCGATATCATGTTTGTACCTGTTATTAGAGAACAATTTCTACTTTGCCGATATGGTGTTGTGAGTAATTTGTAATATGTGGTCATCCAAAATGAAAGAGACCTTCTGGCCGCAGACACACACGCAATTTCATTCGATTTCTGCATTAAAGATAAGGCATTAACTTCGTAAGCACCTGCCGAAGCTGCAGAAGGTTCCTTTCGTTTTGGATTGCCACGTAAAACACAGTCTCTTAGAGCTATAGTTATTTATTGAAAATTCTTTAAACTTGCAATAGTGAAAATATAAACGTAATAACGTAAACATAAACGTTGCGATGAGTTCGATCCGTTTGCTACATTTCATAGGTTCAATACGTACACCATTTTTGGTTTGTAATTATACTGTTTTTGGTTCAGCAAATTACACCTATGTTTATAAATTATGATTTTATACTTGTAGTTATTTTTTAGCGTATGATCCACCAACAAACCGTCAAAGTGGGTCACTAAACTTGAGTCGAAAAGAAATTTCGTTCAATTACGTTAAAAAAGTTTAAACAAACGACGTTAGTATCAAAGACTCTTAGATTAACAATAACAAACCATTATCTCATACATAAAACTGAAAAATATACCAAACACAAACACTTTCAATGAAGAAGCACTAAAGTTTAGTAAACCGACCAAGTGGGACGCTCCCTATATAAAATCACTAAACTTTATACACCCAAAAAGTACTTATAATTTGATATTTTACATACTTTCTATGCTTGATAAGTATGTTTTTTAAGTAATCTCATGTTATATATTAAGAGACACATGTATTTTAATTTTTATGCATGGCACTCTTCAAATCATTTGTTATTAACTTTTTGACATAATGACTAAATAAAAGGATCCACAGAATTATTTCTGTCTTTTTAAGCATGGGAAACCATTTATAAATACAACTTTAATGATAAATCTGCGTGCCGTATAATAGAATATAGAAATAAACCCATATTCAGGATTTACATATTTTCGTCCTGTTTTTAGGTTCAAGCCTCCATAAGATTCAAAATACTAAGGTTACATACATGATTTTAACTAATTTAAAATCCCTAAAGTATGCCCATTCATTTAATACCAACCACTCCATAACTTCAAAGTAGAAGTGTGTTTTCTGCCATCCCAAACTTTAACCAACGTTTTCTCAATTGTCGCTTTTTCACTTCTGCAACTTTGCAGAATTTAAAAAAAAATAACTATAGCACTTAGAGACATGAATCTTTCACCAAAAGATAGCGTATGATCTGTAGTATTAGGAACTACTCTTAACTCCATATCGACGAAGTGGGACGTTTTCCCAAAAACCGTCACATATGCTTCTTAGGTCCTATGCTGACCACCGTTTCAATATTCGCCCGTATTAGATTTACAGGCTGTATATGGCTATGACCAACCACGATAACTTTATTAACATGACATGTCTATCGGTCACCTAAACCGCATACTAACGCGATATTAGTATTTTTATTATTTATATAGGTTAGTCTGATTCAAAATAAGTTACTAAAGGTCAGGTTACTGTCATGTCTTGTACACATTATTTCTGGAGTACCTAATGTACTTTAATGTAGGTATAGGTCGATTCATAAGACCTGATGAATTAATATGAAATAAGCACTCGTTGTACATAAAATCCGCGCCAGCTCTTACAAATTGACCACCCTTTTATGTACGCGAAGGGCTGGTATAACCTGCTTTAACTTTACCCCGTAATAATATCATCCAGCTCTCTCGCGCAGTACTTAATAGAAAAAGGCGGAAACAGAACATATCGCTCGTCGAGGAGTTGCACTTACGTCTATGGCATGCCTGCTATGGTCGCGTTTATCCCGTAATAAGGACCAGATAAAGAACTTTGCGTGGAAACGCTGTACAGTTGATTTATCTATATTTTATCACGCCATAACAGTGACCATCATAAGCCTCGTTCCCTAGTGCTAATCACTACTGGCTGTTAGTTGCTATCCCATTGGATAGCAACTATTATCATGCTCGCTTTGGATTGGAGTACAGTTATTATTCAACTTACAACGCAGACGTGACGCAAGTAACATAAATAACTTGACTTACCGAGTTTATTCTACCTAAAACTTTTTGCCGTACGCTAAAGAGTATATTGGCCTTTATTCAGGTTGAAGCAACAGGTCGACTTGTACAAGGTCATTTGAAACTATTGTATTAAGGTACTATCTATTAGAGTAGGTCTGTGGTCAGAAGTAGGACGTTGATGATGATAATTAAGGTACTAACGGCAACGGAGGAAGACGCAGCAGACTTCATCGGCGACGGCGAGATGACTTGGACTCATTTCTAAAGGACTTGCCAGACAAAGCTCAAAACTAACCCAGGCACTCCCGGCTCCCACCCAGTCCGACCAACTCAGGGTGGTCTGGCTAGCGACCTGGTTCGACCCCAGGGAACGCCACGGCCAACCACCCGGTCCGACAATCGCTACGCCCAGGAGGGGCTGCGAGTTTGTCAGTTTCTAAAAAAAAAAAGCTCAAAACTAAGATTAATTAAGGGCCTAGCAGTGGGAGACAGTAACCTCATTAAAAAAAAAAAAACTTAAGATTGCCGGACGTTGGAACTAATCCCATGAAGAGAAAAATCTTATCTCATCCACAATTGTTATTAGAGATACCTCATGTATCAAACGATAGTCCAAAGTGAAGTAATAAAAAATAAAAGTAAAGTAAAAGGTAATGAAAACTTATAAAACCAAAAATATTATAATAGGATTATGATTATTAAGTACCTTCATTTTGGGTCATTTACCACAATTTTAAATTTTTGCTGTCTGCTTAGACTTCTGAAAGATAACGTACCATGTGCGTTATTCAATACTGCCAATAAACTGCATTGACTATTGTCCAGCGGTACATTCGTATGAACTGCTTACTCTTAACCGCATATTTAGTTATATAGGAAGATATAAAATGTTTTCCACTAGACCGGCTAATTTGTCGCTAATTGTGCAATGTACCTGGTGTAACCTAAATAAACTAATTTTGAATTTAAAATAACCGAATTTCTCTCTATTTACAGCAATCAGAGAGGTGGCGTAAGCTACGGAATATAGTGCAGTGGACACCGTTCTTTCAAACCTACAAAAAGCAGCGGTACCCCTGGGTTCAGCTCGCCGGGCACCAAGGGAACTTCAAAGCAGGGCCTGACCAGGGAACCATACTGAAGAAGCTTTGTCCACAAGAGGAGAGGTGTTTTCAAGTAAGTTACTTCTTCGACTGAATCTAAGAGTAACGTTATCTTAATTACGAAGTTTCCACAACAGTTTTTTTAGTGCATGCAATAATCGAATCAATTCAGCCCAAATCTGATTGTATAGACATTATGGCACTTTGACACGATCTGGCCTAGATCTGTACTACTGCTATGATACTTGTCAACTCTTATATGCACCTACAAGCATTTTACTATATGTCTTAAAAGAGCACGTTTAGTCATATCCTTAAGAAAGCCATGAGGAAGATTTGGAGATTACTAAGAAAACCCGCATGACTAAGCCATGAATGGATTGTTTAATTGCACTTTATGCCATTACATTGTTTCTGTTCCTGTTAATTTTCCGCACACATTATAACCATATGTGTTACAACTACTAGGAATTATGACAAATGCTTCTGCAGAGTCACTTTACGTCATTTTGCCTAATTTCACTAGCCTTTGTGACTCATTGCAAAAAGTGATCAGGAATCATTAGTCGCACTGTTCCGCACGTATCGCTATTAAAGTGTTTGTGTCATTTATAACCCGGACCTATATAAATAATCAACTTCATTTACGTAGACTTAAGTCATAATTAGCAATGCAGTTTTTTTGTGTTTATAATTTTTTCTTACTTCTTTCTCTATCTCCCTCATTTACGGTGTCATTACTTATCATTCAAGGTAATTCTGTGGCTTGGCTTCACATCACTATTGTCTTCTTTGATTCCGGTTTATGCCATTTGATGCATTTGACAGGAGTAGCTATTTATTATGAATATGAAGGATTAGAAGAAAAATAAAATTGTGCTCTGAAAAACCCCGACCGCATTTGTACCCACTTAAAGCAAGACGTGTTCCATCGACGCTATGGTTTTACCCAACTACTCGACATTATTAATGAAAGATTATTTGCATAATTCCTACGCAAAAAAATAATTATTGACAAACATTATCACTAGGTAAATTTGTCAATCTTGTACTTTAAGCCGTACAATATTTACTTAGTTTGTCCTCCCTTTAAAAAAATATGTGAATTACAAATTAAACCTTGGTCGTCTTGATAAATGAATATTTTCAAGCTGCGACTCCAAATACAAACGAATAAATCTATAACTTTAGAAACTCGACCAGTTATTTTTAACTAAACCCAATTTAACGTATCTCAAATAGGAAGTTCTTATTGAATAAACATATTGATCGCAAACAATTATGTTGAACGGATTTAAGTTTAAAATAACCATTCCTGTTGGTCGATTGACGTCAATAGTGATAAATTGTGAACCACGCGTCATAGATTACTTTATTTTTAATTACCAAACTATTTCGATAAAAACAGGAGTTCAATGTTTTCTGCCATTTTAGTAGTTTCATTAGCTGTGGCTATAGTGTTCAAAAATAGTAAAAAAAATTGCTATTTCGAGAACATTAAAATTTGTTAGCCAATACTGTTAATATTTGCAACCCTTCTTGCCACTTTATGAAGCCTAAACCGTATTCAAGATTTGATAGCATTTAGCAAAATTTCAGTAGGTATCATCTGCATCTCTTAGTATAAGGACCAATATTCAGCGTTTTGACGGCGTTTTATTTTCGTCATTATTGTCTCAGTAAATATTGTTCAGTAAAACGATGCCTAGAGTTAACTTTTTACGAAACCGTAAAACAGTCCCGAGGTTAAGTCTAGTTTTATCAAAATTGTCACGATTTGTCCTTTCGTTATAGTAAATAATTGTCGGACAATAATGATTGTCAAACCGCGCGGTCAAAACGCTCGGAGAATCGCCCATAAGTGCTTTCAAACTCATAACATTTTAAACCCATTAAACATATTAAGGAAGTCCCTAATATAAGTGTTTTGTTCGTTTCAGCTGCTGATGAAAGACATTCTCCGGCCGTTCGTTCCCGAGTACAAGGGTCAAGTGACGTGTGATGACGGAGAACGTATCCTTTTTAAAAAAACTAATTCAAGAATTGCCACACATTATTGCCAAAAAATATTCTCTTACTAAAATTAATCAAACACTAAAATCAGGCGACATAACGATATGATACGAGAAAATAAATTAAACGCAAATACCATCACGGATACGGTTACGTATTTTTTATGTTTTTGCATATTTCTAAAGCGTTTTGCTTACTACATGATAAATAACATAAATTATTTAATGCTCTTTTATGTAATTTTTCTCTCGATATGAAGATAAGGAAGAATCTGTCGAATAAAGGGTTAATAAACTGAAAACACGTGTCAATGGCGCTCTAATCGCAAAAAGCTGACTAGTTAAATGTAATAACTTATCATGCATAATAGAACTTATCATACTACCTATAAATTACTTTGATTATAGAGTGATGACCCCAAATAGATATACCTACGCGGCATTATATATTCTAGAAGAAAATAGTTAATTGACCAATATTGAATTTAGCTGACAAAACAAGTGACTATTACATCGGTATGCAAAAGCACCGTATCCGTACAGTGACAGACTCGTAGCAATATCACGAAGTAATATATTATTTATGCCACACCTTCGCGCATCACACTGCGCGTACTGCGCGTACGGAAAAAGCCACTTTCTGGCCAAGTGTAGACATAAAATGATGTACACAACACGGGGGGCAGGGGGGGGGGGGGGGGGGGTAATAAAAAATCGCATATTTACTCGCTACCTCGCTTGTAGCTTGGGCCGCAATCTTCTGCGATCTCGGCCTTTCTATGTATTACCACCCTAGTTATGTAATGTACTATTTCTCATCTATGAGATCAGGCCTGTACCCAGCAAAGGGGCGCACATAGGCTGAGGATGATGAATGTATTATTTGTTACTATGACTTAGGGTTACTTTATAAAAGTATTTGCTTAAAAAGCAGCCCGTTAATGACCTCCATAACGTTAACCATCTCAAAAGTATTCCTTAACCACCAACGACCAGTATATCTACAACTGCAAGATCTGCTAAGCAACTTCGACTCTCCCTGCGTGATGGACTGCAAGGTTGGAGTCAGAACGTACCTGGAGGAGGAGTTAGCTAAAGCCAAGGAGAAGACGAAATTAAGAAAAGTAAGTTTCCCTTCATTGCATAAAGCTACACTTTCTGGTATTAGGCTTCGGCCGCAGCGTGCTTATCACCATCCTGCCTAAACTATGCAGCTCAGCGTATCGGCACAGAATATATATAAGCTAAAGCAGTAAGGAGCTACAAACAAAACGATCGAAACGCACGCACACATAGACGTGCGCTTTTACAAGGCCCCTAAAGGTGGGTTTAGACCAAACGAATTCTAACACATTCTAACCCCACTCTATCAAATTCTTTGTGTACACACAAAGAATTTGGTAGAGTGGGGTTAGAATGTGTTAGAATTCGTTTGGTCTAAATCCACCTTAAGGGAATCTCGCGGTGCCGTCAGTCGCGAGTGCTGCATGGAGGCGAGCGGTCGCGCTTAGTTTTTGTTACGTGCGCGCGCCCAGACAGCCCGCGATCTTTTCATTTTAAGCAACCCTAACGCTCTAGCGGAGCGTAGGTATTTATTTCAAAAAGTAAGCGTAGCTTCCATACTGCTCTATTTATATTCTGTGGTATCGGAGAGGGGCACAACTTCAGTTTTACCAAAAGTGGTCAAAATTGACCAAACGGGACACAGACCAACCAAAAAAAAAATATGCAGCTCAGCTATCCGTTGTGTTTCTGTCTGAAATAAGGAGTAATAATACCACCTTATTAAATTAATTCAGCCCTACCTTAATTAATTTAATCAGTCACTATCTCTATTTTCTAGGAAAGGATGCAGAGTCAAAATAATCACCCTGAAATTAAGGAGAAACATTATTATAGAATTTTATGCAACAGTTGTATAAGTAGGCTCAGAAAATGCGAATGGCGCAAGTTGCGATACGAGCCGCCGCGACGGCAAGTATCACATTCACAAATAGAGACGCCATGAGCGTTTTTTGACTTAATTATACAACGTTGCATACAATACTCTTTCTAAGACTAGGTTTTAAAATATAAAAAACAAAATTAAACATAGCACGCAAACAAGGCAAATATGACATATGACTGACAGTATGTGTCTATGGTAAACTTTTTTAAAATTTGACGTATACTCGTTAGTGACACGCAGTGATGATATTAAAAATACTTTTTTTATGTTGGCATCAATGAATTTAGTTCGGAAAGTTTTGTTTTTCTTAAAAACCGTAGGAATTTAATTGTTTGTTAATTTAATTTGAATTTGAAAATTTGAATTAATCCTTGACCTAAGTTTAACCTAGATTTAGAAGTCTGTGGCTGCTAGCAGTATCGTTTTGCGACTATAAGGACACTAGTGCTATTATGGGGAATAGAGTATAGACTTCTCTGAACTCATATTATTTATGTTCTTATATTAGTGTTCGTGACCAAGTAAAAGACAGATAAAAATAGAGGAGTAAAGTGGCTTTTTCCGTTTCTTTTTTCTATAAAGCCGCTTTCTGGCCGAGTGTTGACATAAAATAATGTACACAACACGGGAGGTAATAAAGAAAGCCCTCGATCGCATATTTACGTACCTCGCTTGCAGCTCGGGCCGCAAACATTTGCGACCTCGGCCTTTCTTTGTTTTACCACCCTAGTTGTGTAATGTACTATTGTTATTGGATGTCTGGTAAAAAGGGTCACTGTCGTGCGTAATCGCTATCATAAGTATGATAACGCGCACATACTTTGTAGACATGGCATAAGTATGATGAAACAAGACTAGGTACTGATCAATTAACACCGCAGATAAAACTTGTTTTTTATTGAACTTACTTAATCATAAACAATTTCTCTTCAATGACCTTAAGCCTCTATCTTGCAGGGGGCTGCTTTAACACAATGACATTTTTAATTGTTAATTGCCATAAATAGCATCAGTATCAGAAATGTTTATAAATAACCACGGCCATTAAAGTCAAGAGCAAGATATGCGAGGATAAAATGACACAAACAACGTAAATTAACAATAATTCTTTTGTTTTATTAGCCTTTAAATGATTCAATCGATTCATTGACGTAAGACATTAATCATTGATTAAGCTACAAACATAACGCAGTTTCTTCATTATTTCGTACCCTTGGTCAAATAACGACGCATGTGACTTTACGTCAAAAGTTTTTTATTGCTGAAAAGTCATACAAATCATACGAACTAAATGATACACACAGATCCTGAAAAGTTGTCATTTTGCAGTTGCTTCGTTATTTGACCAAGGGTACAATTTATTATGTGTTTAGTATATGTATTCGCCTATGACCTGATCATCATTAACACATTTAACTCTACGAAACTGTTTAGTACGTTATTTCGATAATGATATTTTTAATTTCAAAATAAGGTAATCATAACACTTATATTGATTTTAACTTTTTTCTTTTCAGGACATGTATGAGAAAATGATCCAAATAGACCCTAAAGCACCATCAGAAGAAGAACACAGAAGCAAAGGCGTCACCAAGCCGCGGTACATGATCTGGAGGGAGACCATAAGTTCCACCTCGACTCTCGGCTTCAGAATCGACGGCGTCAAGAAGGCTGATGGCACCAGCTCCAAAGACTTCAAGACCACCAAGTCTAGAGACCAGATCATGGAGGCGTTTAAGGAGTTCACGAGCAGTTTTCCTAATACTCCGGTGAGTTTTTTTAATGTAACTATTAGCTTACAGACAACCGAAAAATGTGAGTAGGGAGTAGCAGAGTGGATAAATGTAGAAGATAGGGTGGCACTTATTTCAGAATACCTATATTCTCGACAAGTACATTAATAATAATTGTTTATTGGTCATTTTTTCAAACTAAAAATCTTAAACTACTTACAATTATAGAATTCAGTTTCTAATGCCGTTTTGTTTGACATTTTGTTTTTGAGAAAAAACTATTATTAAGCTTCACGAATAACATATTTTGTTCATAATCATCATCGTCATAATAATTATCTTTTTTTCATGAAATAATTCTCGAATGCAAATAGCGGAATGTCGGCACATCCCTAATTTATCTATTTATTTTTCCAGGCCCGATACTTGGAGAGGTTAAAGAGCATTCGCGCGACGCTCATCGAGTCCCACTTCTTCAGAACACACGAGCTGATCGGCAGCTCTCTCCTCTTCGTCCACGACAAGCGGCGAGCTTCCATCTGGATGATCGACTTCGCCAAAACCGTCCCAGTGCCCGACAACGTCAATATCGACCACAACTCGGCCTGGAAAGTCGGGAACCACGAAGACGGCTACCTCATCGGCATAGACAACCTCATTTCGATATTCGAGACTATGATCAATGAGAATGACGTGTCATTCACAGATCAGAGTATAGAAAAAACTGTTAGGCAGGACAGCTTAGCAACTTGATGCTACTCGATTCGACTAAGTCTGTCTTTCAGATATGGCTTGTGCTGAGCACATTTCTGCAGTTTTGTATCGCGAGTGAAGCGACTCGCTAACAGAAGTTGTTAGTTATCAGTGGACGTAATGATTGTTATTTTGTAAATATTAAGTATTATAAACCTTCTGGTATTGTTGCTAAGTTGTTTCAAATACTCATGCTTAGTTTAGGGACCCGCAATTTAATTTTATTGTCAAATTTATATTATAGTCTGAACTGAATGTGAATTTTTTTATTGTGTCGATGCATTCACGTAATAGTTATTTATTTTGTTGTAAGTATCTACACTATATTAGTGTAATGACTAAATATATTATACGTTTAAGGCTAAGTAATCTGGAGATGAAAATTAAAACATATTTACTTATGTCCTGTGTTTGATCTTCATCGTACTTCCTTATTTAATCAATAGGATCGCGTCCATTTTCTAAAGATCCTTTTTTGGGCAATGTTGAAAAATGCAAAACG
This sequence comes from Eudemis profundana, assembly GCA_947034925.1. Taxonomy (NCBI): domain Eukaryota; kingdom Metazoa; phylum Arthropoda; class Insecta; order Lepidoptera; family Tortricidae; genus Eudemis; species Eudemis profundana. The sequence goes on along the minus strand of OX344808.1, from coordinate 16,944,910 downwards.
AAATAGACATGGGAATATTCTATGGGTTTCTAGTAGGGATGCAACGATACACATAACACTATTGCCTAGCGGAGAATACACACAAGATACAGAAGAAATTAAACCATAATTTTCAAAATTATTTTATATTTTTATGTACTTTACTCAAACATAAAAACAAAATCAACTAATTGCACCCGAACATAGCTAATAACTATGATCGGCAATGCCGACTAGTCGACCGATTAATCGGCAAATTGGGAACCGATTAGTCGGCCGATTAGCTAGTCGGCAAAATCCGTAGTCGGCCCGTCTCTATTAAAAATACATAACTTTTTTTATACTTTTACTTTACTTAGTCTTACAATAATAACATACAACAAAGCTTCCAATAAATTCATCAAAATGGTATTAAACAAATATCGTAACGTAATGCATTCGTATCGTAATTCGTTATCGTATTTGGCCATTACGATGTATTCGTCATTTGTATTGTATCGTAATAGCTGAATCGTTGCATCCCTAGTTTCTAGACATTAAAAATGCTTGTTTTTCCGAACCTTATATTTTCTTTATCTAGATCACTTTAGATTTAGATGATCTTCAGTTGACATTTTAATTGAACAACACTAATTATGAAACCATTCTGAAAATTTTATTTATATTGTCAGAACCAATGCTGTTTTGAACGGACAAGCAATTCATGATCCTTCGTTAAGATTCTATTTTAATCGGCTTCAAAAAAGAGGCTTTGTTTTTGTTTGAAAGGGTCTCCAGAGGTCCCATTTATGATCAAGATCTGGATAATTTCTGACGGGTAGAATGTCTATAAATTACAGTTAAATCCGGATTTCAACTTATAGGAATAAAACTTAATTCAGAACCGAGATATGCGTATTGCGTAACGTGCGGAAGCCATCGTTGCTCTCTTCTCACACCTGACATTGTTCTTCATAGGCTCTCAATTAAGTTATATGCCTGAATGCTTTGGCAGGCAGATTAAGTTGATTCGAGTCGGTCGTTTTTCCATACAAACATAAAGAGGATCATTGTTTGCTTCCACGGTATCAATTATATTTAAAATGCATTTAATTTTATATCTTGATACCGTTATTTGCGCGAAATGACATGAGAACTCTCAAAAGCCAAAAAACTATAATTTAAGCAAAAAGCATTCAGTTTAAATTACTTATGCTAATAATGGCGCTAACCTTAAAGATCCAATTGCACGTAGCTATAAATTAAAACACATTTCAAATACCTATAACTAATGCAGTCGAACCAAACAATGATGCTCTTTATGTTTGTATAAACGAGAGTTAATTCCTGTTTTGTTGATCGCGTTGTGCTAATGAGATACAGGGTAGGTATCTTATTAGCACAACGGTGATTGATGTCCATAGGGCTAAAGTAAAATATATCTTAGCTTTCTTGCAGCTGAGAGTGTAGCATGTGACATACTTACTTCGGCCTATTTATTGACATTTATAATGGGGTTGTGTATCAGTGTATCAGCTTAAGCTTAACGTGTGATCTATTAATAAATACAAAACACTTCTTCTGTAAATCGTAGCAGTAAAGGGGTCTTTATCAAAATACACTCCCTTGGATATCTTATATTGCAAATCCATATAACAATAGAAATAAAGTATAAAAGGTAAAAGATTTTTTTTTTATATCTAGTAGGCTCGGGTTAGCGACTTTTAAAACTATTCAAAATTTCAAATCGATAGCAGCAGTAGTTCCTGAGATATCTGGCTGTAACAGACGGACAGACGGACAGACGGACAGACGGGCAGACGGACAGCCGGACAGACAGAAAGACAGACAGAGTCGCACATAAGGGTTCCTTTTTTACCATTTTGGTACGGAACCCTAAAAATGGCACACTAGTAAGGATGAATTTATAGAGAATTCAAATTTTGCGCATTGACGCTTGCCGACATTGTCATTGCTTTAATGTCTGAAGTTTTTAGTACTTCATACTTCAGATACTTCAGTCCAGTCCAGTACTTTACCTTGATTAGGGATGAAATAATTGACATACTAATATTTGGACGGCTTATATTTTATAAATTAGTTAGTCGAAATCTTACATGTAAATAAATTAAATATTAAATTGTACTATAAAGGCACTGTGCTACGTGTTGTCTTTATTATTGTCTATCACTACATCTGTGAGACTGCCGCGTCTAGAATCTTCTTCTTCTATACTGGCAACACTTTCTTTGCGAATACGAGAAAATAGTCTAGGAACGGGCCCACTGGATCTCCCTGGACCTCCTGGGGCTGGAGAGTATCGCCTTGCTTTTGGCTGTAGAGGCTCATCGGCACTTTCGGAGTATGGAGGAGGGGGTTGAGACAACATCGTCATACGATTCTCTCTAGCCGCAGTAGCAGTGGTCTGCAGCTCTGCTCCAGCTAAGACCGTAGCTAAAGTAGGAGTGAATTGAGGAGCTGATCCTCTACCAGACACTCTTCTTCTCCTAGGTCCAGCCGACTCGGTTGGCTCGGACGGTGGTTCTGGTCGGCTAGGTATTGGTGGAAGTGTGAATTCTGGCCTTATCGATCCTCGCCTCCTGTTTGAAGCAGGTGGAGGTTGAGCTAACAGGTCTAAGATACCTGTAGGTTCCAAACCAGTGGTAGAGCTGCCAGGTGTAGGTGTCTCTAACATTGCTAAGGCACGAAGCAAGTCAGCCACGCTTGTTTGTTCTAATACTTCTACTTGTTCCGACTCTGGAAGACTAGATAAGTTGACGTCGGGATCGAACATGCTGCCACGACCTCGCTTAGTTTTTTGTTTATAATTTTCTAATTCACTATCAAAAGTATCATCGTCGTTTGCGTCACCCGAAAATAGACTTGCACGCCCCTTTCTTGTTTGTCTTTGATATTCTTTAATACTAGCTTCTAAATCGCTTGTTGGTTCGCTAGAAGTACTAGCTTTATTTTTGCCAAATGTAGGGAACAAGCTAAGCCGACCCCGACTTGTTTTCTTTTGATAGTCTAAGACTTCTTCTGAATTGTCGGGTATAACATCATCTTCTTCGTTTTTCTTTGATTTTCCAAATGTTGGGAAAAGGCTAAGCCGTCCTTTCTTTGTTCTAGTTTGGTATTTTTGAATTTCTTGTTCGTCTATTGTGTCGTCGTCATCTTCATTATTTTTAGGCTCACTAAAATCGAATGTCGGGAAAATACTACGCCTACCACGTCTCGTACTTTCTTTGTATTTACTAGCCATGTCTTCTTCGGGATCACTGAAGTCAAATGTTGGGAATATGCTGTGCCTACCTGACTTAGTCTTTTCTCTATAAGCTTTGCCAGCTTCTTCATCAGCATCTTCACTGAAATCGAATGTTGGAAATATACTATGCCTCTTTTTCTGCTGATATTTCTTGATTGCAGCTTCATCTTCGTCGGCATCTTCAGAAAAGTCAAATGAAGGGAATATACTGCGCCGACCCTTTCTAGTTTTTTCTTTGTAAGCTTGAGCAGGATCATCTTCTTGATTGAAATTAAATGTTGGAAAGATGCTACTACGTCTCGGCTTACTACTAACATTTTCGTGAGCACCCTGAGCAATACTGACTCTACCCTTCATAGAGTTTTTAATATAGTCAGCAGGATCTTCAGTGGAACTTGATCTTCTGAATATTTTTGATAAGATACTTTTTGGTTGCGTTTCTTGAATAGGATTTAGTGTAATTGCACCGTCAGGTAGTGACATCTTACCTGCTCTGATATTAGCTTCTCTTCGAAATTTATCTGCTGTATCTCCATTAGTCCATGTTAAGTCATGTTCTAACGACGGTACAGAGTCTTTCTTATAATTAGGGACGGCTACGCTGCAGGCTCTTGTTCTTTTAGGTGAATTTCTTATGACATCTTGACCAATACTGAATACTGGTGGCTTTTCGCTAGCCAAAATTTCCTCGTCGTTAAACATATGAACTCCCCTCTCTTGCTGTTGCGGTTCAAAACCACCCAAAACATTAACAACCCTAGCTAATAATTCAGCTGGTTTGACGATAGCGTTTGCACTGAATGTTTTATCCTTATCTATTCCAAGTAAATCTGTATCAGATTGGATTCGTAGGATGTCTCTAGTTGATAAGTAGATGTTCTCGGAGTTAGCTCTCTTTCTCTTGACAATGCAGCCTCGTGGTTCCACGTCGTATGTTAAGTTAGGACAACTGGCACTTCTGATAAGACGAGGTGCGGTATCGACGTACACCGGCTGAAAACATACAAAAAACAGGTAAATACTTATAAATATACATGAGGAAAATATTGCTGTAACATTAAATTAAGCGTTGGATCATGTATACAATAAAGGTAAACCAGTAATTAACAAGTTTATGACTTTCTTAAAATACACTCACCTTTAGTTTAATTAGGTTGGCTTCGTTTATGATCTTCCTTATCACAGCCATGTCCCTGGTGAAACCTTGTAATATCCTATTTTGTGTTGACTTGAACTGGTTGGCGAATTTTTGCTCCAAGCGATGGACTGATTCAGATCTCATTCCAGTGGTGATGAAGCCGAGCAACATTACGATGTAGCCGAGACCGAAGGTGATCCAAAATATCAAAAATATTTGATAAGTGATAAAATAACCATTTGCGAAGCCGTTGTTGACGGTACCTGAGAAACAAATTAAATATTAGTAAAGAAATCAAGTTAAAGGTATAGAAATTGTTTTGAGTGTGGATACTGAATCATTATCTCGTAGGAATCTTTGTAAAATACTCATCATGTCATGTTTGATGATTACATAATTATTATATTAATGCATTTCAAATGGTTACCTGCGACTAAGTCGCCGAATCCAATAGTTGTGAGAGTCACGAAGGCATAGTAGATAGAGGCGACGTAATCCCACCCCTCGAATACCACGAAGATGCATGCGGGTAAGAAGATAAAGAATAAGAAACCCGGGACCAGATAAAGGAAGATCTGACCCAACATGCCGAGGTTATGGAAACAGTAATCCAAGTTGTTGGCTCGTTTCTCGTTCCGCCTTTTATATTTGCGATAGACTGAGATGAGCTGAAAAGAACAGAAAATTCTATTACTGAAATTAATAAACAGACAAATGTCGATAGTGAAGATATTGCTAATGTTTTTCCCAAGGCGTTATTGTGGATATTTAAAGTTAAATCACGTACGACTTCAAATATGGAAATTTTAGTTAGCTCTATTTTATTTAATACTAGCATTTACCCGCAGCTTCGCCTGCGTTGTTCTGTTGTTCTGTGTTCTTTACTGAGATATAAATGTATGTACATGTAATATATTTTTATATAAAATATTTTACCTAAATGCTAAATGCTATGAGTGATTGGCATATAATTGGACGTAGAAGGCAGAAGTTCATACATGAATCCCCGTACCTTATTTTTTGGTCTGAACGCCAATATAGCAAAAACATAATTACTAGTCAGTTTTTAGATGAAGTTGAACTTTTGGCTTGAATATTTAATAATGGAATGTTATCGTCAGCAATATTAGAGTCGTTTAGAGAGTAGTTTTAAACATTAAGCAATGCAAAGGTTTTTCCTACTTACAGCCTAGTGATCTCACCTGCATTCCGAAGTATTCACCAAGGTTGGCGAGCAAGATACCGTTGATGGGGATACCGAATAGGCCGTAGAAGATCATCAGGATGCGGCCGAGGTGAGTGGTTGGTGCCAAGTTTCCGTAACCTGAAATTTTGGATGCAAGTTTAGTTTAATAAACCAGTAACCTGTTACCGAGGTTGAGTAATAATAATATTAATGAGGCCCGGATTAAAAAGGCGTATTTAAGATCGCCAGAAGACGACGGAGACGAAAAGCGTGCGACCGTTGTGGAAGTCTTTGGAAACCTATGTTTAGCAGTGAACCTGGAGAGCCGGGTTGATATAGGTAATAATGATGAATGATAAATAAACAGTAGGTTGTTCTAGTTTTCAAATTTTAAGGTAAAGTTAATGCAGAAGCCTGCTTGAACTTTTCCAAAAGATTTATTGTTTAATTAAAACATGTATATCTTCACTCTCATCTATGAGAATAAGCCTGTGCTCAGCAGTGAGATGTATATAAACTGATGATGATGATAATAAGTAGCTAAAGGAATTTTAGATTTGTTTCAGTCTAATTTCTGTAAGACAAATAGGCGCGAATTACTGCAAATGTGCCAATTTGTCTACATACTAAAACTGCACCATATAATGTTTCTTGATTGCCGTCACATAGAGTAACCAATTGCATTGAAACAAAAGTAGTAGAGTAGCGAACTTTGCTGTAGACGTAAAAGATATAAGTATCATTTATATAATATACTTCCAAAGTAAATTTTAAATTGAAGAGGCATATACCCAGCGGTGGGTTGCATAGCCTGAATAAATAGATAAATATTATATATATATTATAATTAGCCTAAAGTGTCTCACGGCTTTCCTTCCATTCTTCCGTTTTTATATTGATGTCTGGCCAAATATCAATGGTGCAATAGATAGATAGTATGAAAATAATAAGACTATAGCTTGTTATCAAACTGGTCTTACCAATAGTGCTGACAACGGTGTAAGAGAAGAAAAAAGAGTGGTAGAAGTCCCATTTGATGGGAGGTTCTGCATCTTCCGTGGTATAGTTGAACACACTCTTGCCGCAGTAGTCTGATAGCTTGCGGAGGATGACATCCTGCTTCTCCGGGTCGTTTGGGATGTAGTTCTCGTAAAGAAGATCTGAAAATAGAAAAAATAAACTTTTTAGCAAATATCATCTCTAACTTAGAGAAAAATTTCTTAATAGGGTACTTTCCTGACAGATCAAATCAGTTACTTTTTATGAATTGTCAAAACGCTCGGATAGTATGAAGTTTCTATGAGAAAAAGCATAATGACGTCATTGTGCTCAAACATCAAATCATCTCCTCATTTATAGCTTTTGGTCTTTTAAAAATCGTTTAAAACGTTAAATAGGTGAATTTTAGTTGATTTTTGCAAATTTTCGAAAGCAGATTTCAAGGCTAGCGTGAAGTAATTTATATTGACTACAGGCAAGTACCCTATTATGGATAATGTTAATGAACTACAAATACACTCAAATCACTGTAGCTGATCTAGCTAGACACTGTTTCATTATTGATAAACAAAGCCCAAACCACTGGAGAGACCTCGATGAATTTGGCTCGCAACAACAATTTAAAGAACTTTGATCTACACACAGGTAGTTATAAGTTGTATTTCTAAACCAATATGGTCACTTCACTATTATTATAAATGACCCTATTTAATGGGTATGGTATCTTACGTATATTCCGAATTGATAATAATGACAAAGACATATGGTTATTACATACGTTTTGTTTTAATAGTGCGTTCATTTCTGTTAATTATCAACTATTTATAATATTGTTTTGGCATGTTGACGTTATTGTCTGCAAAGTCAAAGCTTGCCTCACTTCGTGTAAGATATGGCTTTTCACCAAAATCATCATAAAACACGATTTGCATGCCCAAAGTATCGATGCCGTCACTTCTTTAACAATCAGGAAATGTTGGTTGTCCAGACGTATACTTTGTAGAAATTTGCATGCGAACATGTCAAACTCATCAAGACAAATGATTCCTACATTTATTATGAGTGATCATTAAAAATAATTTCTTCTCATTTAACACATTGCTTGTTAAATATTAAAGTAACTTAAAAATGTTCCAGGTAGGTACCTGGAATATTTGTAAATTTTTTCTTAGTTTTATTACGATACCGAATAAAATTAATACGTAAAGTTTTATGTAAGTACTTTTAGAAAAAGAAAATACATAATTGTATTTTTTAATATGATCCATTACTCAAAGTAATACAAATAAAGCTTATAAAATGATTTAAATAAAACTAGAACGATTAAGTCCAACAATCCTCTAAAAACATTCAAATACAACCGATAAAAAAACTAAATATAGGGCACTAAGTAATTACTTCTTGCACTTCTTACAAATGACAATTTTACGCGCTGCTCCACACAAATTAGTCGAATTCTTTGCGGAGATCAGATTACAATCGATTCTATGACCGGTTTAATTCGAGTAAAAAATCTAGTAGCATCTCACTGTTTACGAGCAAAAAGGAGTTTTTTGTCAAGCCTTGAAATGGAAAGTACTTTGGTTGAGGAATTCAACGATGAAGACATTCAATAGACTCTGTTGACACGATACCAAGTCCTAGACCCAAAAGCGCTATAAGATTATCGAAAGATTTCAAGGCTTACTTCACAATACATGTTGATATGTAACGAGTGCTTCACATGCGTCAATACACACCTTTAAGTACTCCATGTGAACAAGAATATCGAGTGTTTACAGGAACAACTTCTTGAAGATTAGTTTTTTCAAAGGTAAATAGTACCTATGTGCTAATTTATGAAAACAATTTTTTTTTCTTTCCTGTTCAAATCTTCCAAGCTTCAACAAAATAGGTACTAGCTATTAGTATATACAGTAGTATATACTAATAGCTACCTATTTCAATAAAATTGTTCTATGTTTCATTTACTTTGTAAAAAGAAGCTTTTGCCCTAGCAGAATGTTACGTTCCTGTAATAACACGAATAGATTCGGGGCAATGAAGCTAATCCTAGGAATAGCAAAACCTAATATTTACTGAATTTCCTGTGTAGAACAACAATACGTCGTGGTTCACACTCTCATTAAAACAAAATGTGTAATCCTTAACACATTAGAGATTTTTTTATATGTGTGCCTGGTGACACTTAAGTATATTGAACGAATGGTATACACGCATCATTACCTGCACCATTTTTCTGAATTATAGAATTAAAATACCGTCAAAGGGTCATTTGCGGTCACGGAAGTAATTAAATTACTCACATTTAATTCTAAGCCTATTCATCCGATTTATAGCGGTTCTAAGGAGTGTCTACATTGTCCAGCGATTGCCATTACTTGAACATAAAACCGATTTACGATATTGTACTGAATCTATTGTCGTTTGGAGGTTGAAGTCACTGTCAAGAGCAGTGCCAAGGACGTGGCGCGAAAATGGGCACACCCGTGTAACTGTTGATGTCTAGAGCATACCTAACCCAACTGCATTGCTGAGTGGATACCATTTCTTTTTTTCACTCGTCAACCAATTAGCTAATGCTAGCTAGCATTGGGGTAATTTCGAACGTTGAGTAATTTTGAAAACTAGGAATTTCTACAAACCATGCATGATTTTTTAGGTGTGCCATTATTTGGAGCATTATTGGCGTGTCTAGTATAGTGTTAGCATGTGACAGTAAATATATGTTCCGTGGATTACGAAACAGTCTTAAATTTCGGAATAACCCCATGTTGAATTTACCCCTATGCAGCTTACTCCGTTATCAACTCAGAATCTTTCTAATTGAAACACAACTGTTATCTTTCTCAACTAATTGTGTCTATTTACTTTGTTTTCTAATGATTGTAATGAGCGCGTTTGCAATTAGCAAGATCGTGATCCCACGGTTTTCTGGTTTTGCACCATCTACTCGTAAATGTGTACTCAAGTATTAGTTCCTTAAATTGCCTCGGGTATTCTTGACAATAACTAAGTCAGTCGTGCTGTTTTCATGAATGTGTTAAGTGGACTACTTTGTTATTGCTACGTTCATCTGCGTTATGATGGTCATGTTTATCACCATCACTTTCTTATTCTTCATCTTTTTATCTATGAAGTGATGTATCTAAGCATTAAATTTAAATGTCTTACAATTTACATACATTTTTTTGCAAGCAATCATTTTATATGGAATTTGATTAGTTGTAACTTGCCCATGTTAATCGGTATAGTCAACGGACCGTCAATACAGTAAGTGTAGCTACGAGGCAAGTATGACTAGCCTTTATGTCCCAAAAAGTAATTGACCTTTTTTATATACTCAGAACAAAATATCATTTTCTTAATGTTACAAGTAGCAGCCACCGGAAAGGACATCGCTGTCCATGAATATATACAACACGATCGGAGTTGCCTCTATGTCACTGCTCGGTTTTCGAGGAACTCCAAGACATCGGTAACACCAAAGAACCTGGTGACAATATTTAAAAAGATTTTTTTTTTAAATATTGTCACCAGGAACTTAATCGTCGAGGACGTGAACACCAACTGGTGACATCTAATTAGAGAGCTAATTCTGAATACACGACGCGGCCTTAGCCATATTTGCTTTGAGAATTGACGTCCGTGCGACAGTTTATACTTACATTGTAAATTACATTTCCTTTAAGATATTTATTAGCGGGAAAACTAAAAGGACAGTCTTCTTAAATCCTTACAATCGCCATTTCTACTGGGCTAGAATGCTAGAATCATATATTACACGAGAAAAGAAGTTCTGTTGCATTTACGTCAATTAGTTAAATTGGTTGGGCTTTGGCACACGTGATCCGACAGCCGAACTAGCAATCTCGACTTCCTAAGACTGTGCTACCACCCAGCGGCCACCTTCTCAATTTCAACATGTACCGAAACATATGACGCCCATCCAGATGTAAATGGTCTCTAAGTCATATGGATGGATTGGAGACCATTTACTTACATCTTTAAGAAAAAATGGTTTTAATTTTAATTTTTTTTTTTTTTTGGTAGGCACTAAATATAAGTCATTATTTACCAAATGGATATTTTAATTTATTTTTTAAATTATATCATGGGCCAATATAGCCACCAAATGGATTCCGCGAGATGGCTACAGGAGCAGAGGCAGACCGAGAAGGAGATTTCGGGATGACCTGGACTCATTTCAAGTCGGGTGGCAGGAGCATGCATTAAACCGAGACGAGTGGCTGAAAAAAGGGGAGGCCTTTGCCCAGCGATGGGACTCACAAACGGGCTAGTAAAAAAAAATATTCAGCCTGTAAATCTAATACGGGCGAATATTGAAACGGTGGTCAGCATAGGACCTAAGAAGCATATTTAGATAACTATTGCTTTAAACCACAATGAAAATATTTACCATACAAAATAATTCGCAATGTAACGCAACACATACAAGTTGACAAACACGCTAGTTGACAGTTACTTTAAAAAAGCTCGTATCTCGCAATGTCATAACAAGCATGTATGCGGTACATAACTGCTCGGTAAATTTTCAAAAATTAATTACCTACGAAGTCACTATTAAGTGTAATTTAAAAAATCATATTAATTAATGATAACACTACTAAACGCTATATCTGGTTTAATTTTTCGCCCGTATTAGACTTACACGTTGTATATCATGTGAGTCACGGAATTTTTCCATTTCTCTAAGATATTTAGTAAACATTCTCATTTTGTATTTTGACGTTTGAATCCTTTACACCTCCAAAACATAATATTTTGACAACGGAAACTCTTAACATCTCCATAAATGTTACTGTAATTTTCTTTTTATTATTTTATTTGTCTTGTTTTGACGCCTAGAGACCCTTTACATCTCTATAAATGTAGTTTTAAGTTTATTGTAATGTATTAATGAAATCTCATGTATTAGCGTCATATATTTGTAATTATGTTTAAAAAGAGAAACTGGTGAGTTTCTTCTGGGGCGATTCTTCTCACCAGAAGATCATTACCCGAAGCGCCAAAAGAAGAGAAAATAATAGAATCAGACACGTAAAAGAGCCCTTGAGGGCTTACTTGCAGAAACAAATATTTTTTTTATTATTTTTATGTGAAATCCGCCGCTGAATAATCCTAACGCACATATTACCCTTTCTGTCTCTTTTTCTCAGAAATCTTATCGGCTCAATTTTAAATCATCTTTTCAATTTCATGTAAGCTAGAAAGAAACAGAGAAACTTAGTAAATTCTGGAAACGCATCGTTTATTTCGAAGACGAAAGCCTAATTTGAATTCTGGTCAGTGCCAAAGCTAGCCTAGGACGTTTGCCTGCACTGGCCTCATCATTTTCCTTATGTCTTCCTGGTAGGTGACAGCAGAATCTTAATGTAAATCTAGAAATTTCCGCTCAATTTGCGATTTATAATCGGGAGCCTATTGCCAAAAACCTAAGGTTAAGCTATATCGATTGTGGCTCGGTCGGTGCCAAGTGCTTTGCTTAGGGACAAGCACTGAGCTGCGAGGCGGAATAGCCAGCGCCACATATTACCGTAAGTAAGTTTACTATGGGATTTATTCTGCGGTATTATAGGCTGGCCGCTATTATTTTTTTATTTATAATATATTTATTCAAATGACAAAAAACATTAGTAAGGGTACATCGTCCCACAAAACTGTTTCCACAGTTTGACTGTGGGATGTCCTATGGTATCTAACACTAGCCTTCTAAGTACCTTGTAGCCTTAGTCTTTGGAAACCAGTGTTATATACGCTATGCCTAACCTAATGATGTGATGTGAAAGGTGATGAAAGAAATATATTTATGAATTATGACGAGCAGAAAACTTGCGAGAACTAGTATGAAAGAATAACAGCTAGAATAGACCCCGACGGGGAACAGAAGTATTAAAAAAAACCTAATGATGTGAATGTGCTTAAGCTCCGTAAAGCGATAATAAGGACTCAAATCAAAATGCGTAGCAAAAAACTATATTTGTAAATAGTATAGTGATCTCATGATCCAGCCCCATTAATAGTAAAACGATAACGAAGATTTATTTGTTTCTTAAGTAACATCACATCAACTTTTCCTGCGGATTTAGGCCGCCTGATAGCATAATCCTAATAACCTAATTACAGGCATCGGGTTTGATTCCAGGTCAATTTATTTCAAATTTTCTTTCTGTATCCCATTTCAGTTTAGAGTTCTAGAATATTTCGAGTTTTCACACAATCAGTTCCCTAATGATAAAAAATAAAAAAATAAAAAGATATTAATGGTAGCTATTTATGTTCTGACCCCATATTTTTCCTTGTTCTTGTTACAGAACAACAAAAGTTGAACTCGTTTTGAGGTTACTCATATTATACGTTAAGAATATCATATTGTGCAAATGTTATTATTTTCTTTATTTTTCGTGCGTACAATTGAAGCCATTTTCCTCTTGTAAGTATATTGTCAAAATCAGATCTGAACCGTTGATAACGTGAGGACATCGCAAAGGTTTAAAAAACCTGTTCTTACGTGATGTTTGTACGGTTAGCTTTAAAGGTATGAAGACGTTTCAGTACACAAACACATACTACTATTTTATTTCGCAGAATGGCGACGGTTCTCTGAGGGTAATCGTTATGAGCCGGAGTTATAAACTGTCAGTTTTAGGCAGTGGGTGACCTATATCTGCATTGCTGTGAAATATATTATATCTTTCGAGAAGTATTAAGCATTCTGCTAATAATTAAATAGTACATTGTGTATCAAGGGCGGTAGGTAAGGAATTACAAACGAGTGTTTGTTACAAGGCCGAGGCGAAGCCGAGGGCTTTAATAACACGAGTTTGTAATTCCTTTACCGCCCGTGGCACACACAATGTTTTTCATCACACTTGTGAGGAAATCTAATTAAAATTAACCTTACTTAACCTAAATAAAATTGTAAAACTGACAGTGACATTAGTGACATATCCATAGACAATGCGAAACGTTCGGAAACCATAGCGGTACAGACCTAAAACGGTTGATTTTATAATTGCAAAATACTGAAATACACTATTGAAACATTTAATTAATGTTACAGAAATATGTGTTTACATGTATTTGCAATAACAGTTCTCTTTAATTTAATATTTCAGTGATAAAAGTTAAAAAAGTAAGTTGGTAGTTTCCTTTGAACATGACAAATAAGAATAAAACAGAACCAGCGTTTCAAATTTAAAAAGAAAACCATTACGCCCTAGGGCGTAATAGCTCATTTACGGCCCGCAAAACCTACGTGTAATGCACCATTTTCGAGCAAGTGTGATGAAAAAAACATTTTTCATTTATAGTCAGAAGCCTAAATTAAAATTGTAAGTATTTAATGTTACCATTCCTAACTTTTAGGTAATTTTGTTTGTTTTTTATTTTCAAATCAAGAACTTCAGTGACGCTAAGCTAAAATGCAAATTTCTTAAAAAGTGATGTTGCTAAAGAACTAAAGCTCTAAAAAAGTACAACCACCAAACGTGCCTTAAATACTAGAATATATTTCAGTGTTCAGAACCTACCAGCACTGACTCTGAATCTAATATAGGGTTACCGACCTATACAATGTATAGCCATACGCCCAGCCAAGTCACCGTCGAACTTAAGGCTAAACACTCACTTGAATTTTCCTCACGTTCCCTACGTCCACGTTTAGATCATTACCTGTGTGCTGAGCCCGCGCCGGTGTGTCACTGCCTAATTAATCATGGCTACGTGAGATCTGTCCTGTTAGTTAAACAGTGATTTTCCACAATGAGGGTTGCCAGGTTTTGGAAAGTAAATTTTTGGTCAGCCGTTATTAAAATTGATCCGCAAAAAAAAATAAGCAGTTAAATCATTTGGGCAGCATACAAAGATTTGGCTGGCAATAAATAAAATCGGGCAGCAACTCTTCTTCAGCAAACAGTTTACAAACGGCTAACATTTTAACCAATATTAATCTGCTTTTTTTATCATTTGGCTGCCTAATAAACAGTCGAGCTGCAAAATAATTACTTGGGCAGCAAGATTTTACAATTGGTCAGCAGAGAGTTTAATTGAGATATACAGGGTGTCACTGTGATATATACTGGGTGTCACTGTGATAAATACAGGGTGTCACTGTGTTATATACAGGGTGTCACTGTAATGTATACAGGGTGTCACTGTAATGTATACAGGGTGTGACTGTGATATTTACAGGATGTCACTGTGATATATACAGGGTGTCACTGTGTTATATACAGGGTGTTACTGTAATGTATTCAGGATGTTACTGTGATATATACATAATGTCATTGTGATATATACAGGGTGCCATTGTGTTATATACAGGGTGTCACTGTGTTAGAAAAAAAACAATTATATTTTACATGCTAGTATTATCTACATTAATACATATAGCAGAATAAGCCACAAATTGTCTGTATTTCATCTAAGGACTAAAACTTATTCTATGCAAATAAAATATTCTATTCTAGATACAGGATGTCACTGTCAGCAGAGAAAACATGTCTGTAAGCAGTTCAATTGAGATATACAGGGTGTCACTGTGATATATACTGGGTGTCACTGTGATATATACAGGGAGTCACTGTGTTATATACAGGGTGTCACTGTGATAGATACAGGATGTCACTGTGATATATACAGGGTGTCACAGTGTTATATACAGGGTGTCACTGTAATGTATACAGGGTGTCACTGTGATAGATACAGGATGTCACTGTGATATATACAGAGTGTCACTGTGATAACTACAGGGTGTCACTGTAATGTATACAGGATGTCACTGTGATATATACAGAGTGTCACTGTGTTATATACAGGATGTCACTGTAATGTATTTCAAGTAATATTTGGTGTAATTTATATTTCAAAATATTCATATATATTTCCAAGTTCACATTTTTAAGAAATAAGCTTTTCCAAATTATACTGCTGTTTATGAATGACTCTAAAAACGAAATAGCTCCCAAAAATAGGTAGGTTAGGGTTATTTTTTTTTTGATGACCCTAAAAACGAAACGGCTCCCAAAATAGGTAGGTTAGGGTTATTTTTTTTTGATGACCCTAAAAATGAAACGGCTCCCAAAAATAGGTAGGTTAGGGTTATTTTTTTTTGATGACCCTAAAAACGAAACGGCTCCTAAAAATAGGTCAGTAAGGGTTATTTTTTTTTAATGACCCTAAAAACGAAACGGCTCTCAAAAATAGGTAGGTTAGGGTTATTTTTTTTGCTGACCCTAAAAACGAAACGATACACGTTGTGAATAAATAATATAACTTCTAAACATGAGATGTATAAAAAATCGAAATACCAATTTTATGAGCCCATCACAGTGACACTCTGTATACATTACAGTGACACCCTGTATATAACACAGTGACACTTTGTATATATCACAGTGACACCCTGTATATATCACAGTGACATCCTGTATCTATTACAGTGACACCCTGTATATATCACAGTATCACTCTGTATCTATCACAGTGACACCCTGTATATATCACAGTTACATCCTGTATCTATCACAGTTACACCCTGTATATAACACAGTGACACCCTGTATATATCACAGTGACACCCAGTATATATCACAGTGACACCCAGTATACATCTCAGTGAAATCCTGTATATATCACAGTGACACCTTGTATCTATCACAGTGACACCCTGTATATATTACAGTGACATCCTGTATCTATCACAGTTACACCCTGTATATAACACAGTGACACCCTGTATATATCACAGTGACACCTGCTACTTGACAGCTGACAATTACCGAATGACAAAATGCGCACACGATTGGCGGCAGAATAGTTGCGCCCAGTTAGGTTTTATTGCCCCCTTTTTTTTGATGAACAAAATGAAATATTTTGCTTACCTACTGATTGCTTACCAAAATTTGATTAACCGTAGATCGCTTAATGCAGCTCAAATATTTAATTTGCTGACCAAAATAATTTAGAGCAGATCAGTATATCATTAATTGTGACGGTTTTTAGTAAAACGTCCCACTTTGTCGATTCTAGTTACGGAGTTACGGGCAGTTTAGTGAAATATGGCAAAACTTACCGAAAATCAACTTTCGCTGAAAACTGATAGAACATACTGTAATAAACCTATGATTTTGATGATGACGCATAAATCTCCATTTTAAGCACCTTTTTAGGGACTCAAAGTTTAGTGCCCAGCGACCCACTTTGTCGCATACAGAAAAAATCGTCGATATCATGTTTGTACCTGTTATTAGAGAACAATTTCTACTTTGCCGATATGGTGTTGTGAGTAATTTGTAATATGTGGTCATCCAAAATGAAAGAGACCTTCTGGCCGCAGACACACACGCAATTTCATTCGATTTCTGCATTAAAGATAAGGCATTAACTTCGTAAGCACCTGCCGAAGCTGCAGAAGGTTCCTTTCGTTTTGGATTGCCACGTAAAACACAGTCTCTTAGAGCTATAGTTATTTATTGAAAATTCTTTAAACTTGCAATAGTGAAAATATAAACGTAATAACGTAAACATAAACGTTGCGATGAGTTCGATCCGTTTGCTACATTTCATAGGTTCAATACGTACACCATTTTTGGTTTGTAATTATACTGTTTTTGGTTCAGCAAATTACACCTATGTTTATAAATTATGATTTTATACTTGTAGTTATTTTTTAGCGTATGATCCACCAACAAACCGTCAAAGTGGGTCACTAAACTTGAGTCGAAAAGAAATTTCGTTCAATTACGTTAAAAAAGTTTAAACAAACGACGTTAGTATCAAAGACTCTTAGATTAACAATAACAAACCATTATCTCATACATAAAACTGAAAAATATACCAAACACAAACACTTTCAATGAAGAAGCACTAAAGTTTAGTAAACCGACCAAGTGGGACGCTCCCTATATAAAATCACTAAACTTTATACACCCAAAAAGTACTTATAATTTGATATTTTACATACTTTCTATGCTTGATAAGTATGTTTTTTAAGTAATCTCATGTTATATATTAAGAGACACATGTATTTTAATTTTTATGCATGGCACTCTTCAAATCATTTGTTATTAACTTTTTGACATAATGACTAAATAAAAGGATCCACAGAATTATTTCTGTCTTTTTAAGCATGGGAAACCATTTATAAATACAACTTTAATGATAAATCTGCGTGCCGTATAATAGAATATAGAAATAAACCCATATTCAGGATTTACATATTTTCGTCCTGTTTTTAGGTTCAAGCCTCCATAAGATTCAAAATACTAAGGTTACATACATGATTTTAACTAATTTAAAATCCCTAAAGTATGCCCATTCATTTAATACCAACCACTCCATAACTTCAAAGTAGAAGTGTGTTTTCTGCCATCCCAAACTTTAACCAACGTTTTCTCAATTGTCGCTTTTTCACTTCTGCAACTTTGCAGAATTTAAAAAAAAATAACTATAGCACTTAGAGACATGAATCTTTCACCAAAAGATAGCGTATGATCTGTAGTATTAGGAACTACTCTTAACTCCATATCGACGAAGTGGGACGTTTTCCCAAAAACCGTCACAATTGCAGCCTGATTTATAAATGTTTGCTAACCATAAGTTGCTTACCAACTAGCTATTTTGGCTGACCAAATACATATTTCTGCTGACCAAAATATGAATATTTTGCTGATCGATTAAATGATACCCCCAGGTTTTTGTCACCATGATGACGCTACTGAGAAAGGGACTCATCATCATTATTTCAACCTTGAGATGTTCACTGCTGAACATTTCCCGTAAAGTCTTCCACAAAGAGTGATCGCACGCCTTCTTCCTCCATTGGATTCCGAAAGCAGATCGTCAGACCATCTTGTGGGAAGCCGACCCACGCTTCGTAATCTCCATTCGAGAACCTTTACGCCATCGGTTCTTCGCCCAGCCCATTACCACTCTAACTTGCTACCTCTGGCGGCTGCGTCAGTTATCTTGTTATTTCCTTCTGCTTCATTTCTGATTCGATATAACGTAAAAAGACTCCGAGCGCGTCAACACGTGTTTCGTAGCGCTGTACCGTAGATTGATCACAGTTGTAACAAAAACTGACGTTCCCTCAACAAGGCATCTAACCAGCTTTATTGTCCTATTAAAATATGATATTATTACTACGAAACATATTGTGATCATGCACAATAGATCGTTTCAGTGACATTAATACATAAAACATAAAAGATATCTACTTGAGAAAATGGCGCTAAAATTTCCCCAGTCATTAGAACCATGTGACTTTTAAATCGTTTACTTCTAATTATTGCCATAAACATAAGTTTACTAACGAATTGGCGTATGTTTAACCACGTATTAAAATGTATGTGGCCTCTTTAAGAGAATGTTATGCAATTATCTGTAATGGCCGAGTCTTTAAAGATAAGTTATGTTCGAAGAGAAAATTGAAAATGACGATTAGCCGACTGGTTAGTCGTGGCTTTTAATTTATGGTTCATTTTAATGGTAATACGATACGATGTGCATATTACGTTGTGATGGCAATGTGCAGTGAAAAACGTTTAAATTATTGTAGATTTTTTTCTGATCCTGTCCTTCGTAGGCTATCCGTCGTAGGCTATTGAAATTCTATTATTTCTTTTGACTTTGAGTATAACCAAACTTGGTTCTCTGACGGTCTGTGGGCAGATCTATACTTTCCCACATAGACCTTCCTGAAGAGGATAATCATTGCAAGGTTATGCCGTAATCGACACGTGGTCGCTATCCGGCTCTTCTTTATTGTCACCTCTGAAAAATGAATGATTTCATGAATAGGTACCCTACTTTTTTAAAGTCGGTTAAAAACTGGTCAAAACAGTTAAAATTACATAGCCGCTAGCCGACAAGACTGGGTATAATAAACAAAACGTTAATTGAGTTGTCTTCAACAACGTTATGAAGTAAATTGTTCTTTGTCTAAAACTACGCAGGTAATAAACAAATAAACATAGGGCAGAAATACCAAACAGTCATCAAGTATGTATATCATTGCATCTGAATTTCAACACCAGATCGACTTTTCCTTATACATCAATCAAACGTTAAACAGTGGTCTAGAGTCGGAATCATTTTACTAAGGTAGACGTCCCAGTGCTTGACAATGTCCCAATAGTTGTCATCTTGAATGTTAAGAGTTAGATGGTGCCGTAATAGTACATTACACAACTAGGGTGGTAATATAAAGAAAGGCCGAGTTCGCAGAAGTTTGCGGCCCGAGCTGAAAGCGAGGGACGTAAATATGCGATCGAGAGCTTCCTTCATTACCTCCCGTGTTGTGTACATCATTTTATGTCTACACTTGGCCAGAACGCGACTTTTTCCGTACGCGTAGCGTGCGGAAAAAGTCACTTTATGGCCAGGTGTGGCATAAAATTGCATTGTCACGAAACCACAAAATAAGCAACAGTAGGTACTACGTTCAGAAGTCTATCTCTCTCTCTCTAACAAAACTGACGTTCGTCCGACCACCGGACGGAACGCACTGGATCCGACCGTCTCCCTCTATCGTGTAACGTGCTCTTTCTGGTCGCTGGCTAAGCCCCTCCGCGGGGGCAACTACTGTTACTATTTAGCCGCGCGGCGAAATCGCGGAGTGGGTCAGTCCTGACGAAGCTTACAAAAGTATACCAAAATACAGTTGAAGCTGATAGAAGCATGGTTAAAAATGGTTTGCAAAATTTTAACGGATAACTTACATACATTACAAGTGAAAAAACCGGCCAAGTGCGAGTCGGACTCGCGCACCGAGGGTTCCGTACAAACTCATAAGTAGATACATGAATAGTTCAAGAAAAACTATATGGCGATTAGTTTAGTAGGAGCAAATAAGTATGTGATAAGATTTTTGCAAATTTCTCAAAAACGGTGCAAGTTAGAAAATCTGTTTTATTTTTCCTGTAATATATAGGACGACATTAATAATTGGTAATTATTACAGATTTTTCTGTTCAGTAACTTCGAAGATAATAGGGGGGGAATGGTATTTTTTTTAACGTTTTTCGCCATAAATCAAACACTACTTATTTAAAAAAAAATACAAAAACAGTGTTTTAATCTACAAATCAAGCCCTTTCATTTGATACCCCACTCGATATAATAGCCCAAATTTCAATTTTCAAAGTCTCATTACGGACCCCTTTAAAAGAAAAGTAAAAAAGTTACAAGACTTTTTTTACATCCCATAAGCTCGGGTTAGCGGTTCTTAACACTATTCCAAATTTCAAGTTGATAGCATCAGTAGATCCTGAGATATCTTGCTGTGACAGACGGACAGACAGACAGACAGACAGACAGACAGACAGACAGACAGACATACAGACAGACAGACAGACAGAGTCGCACCATAAGGGTTCCTTTTTTACCATTTTGGTACGGAACCCTAAAAAGCTTGTACAAAGTAAGCAACGGATTGATAATGATGTCTTTAATGGTGACAATAAATTATTTTGATCAGTAAATTAGATTCGTATGGCTACTTGCGTCAAAACCCTGCATCGTTTAAATTTGTTCTCTCTCTCACTCTATTCTTAAATGAGTGACGTGCAACAGAGACAAACATCGCCATCGTCAGTACATGGGAACAATGATCGATTCAATAAGTAATTAACAGTGTCCATTTAGCGACTACACAGCAAAGATATAGACTGTTTTTAAGAAAAACACTGTTGATATAAGATATAAGTCACAAAGTTGAACATAACATAGGTAGGTACATAATGTACCAAATACACTCGCGGTCAAAAAATTCGGGTCACCGTAATTTAAATAATAGAAATAGGTGTTTTTAATATTTGACACTTGTTTCATTTATATATCCTCATAATACCTGGCTGTATTAGCAATATCCGCTAACCTATCATATAAATATTATTATCCAAAAATGGTGATTTTTGCGATATCTTCACTTCGTTAATGTCTTTATTTTTCATAAACCTGAAATTGCTATTATTTTCAGTGTTATTTTTGCAGATAATATCTAAAATTAATTAAGGAACAAAACGGGATTCAATAATTTCACAATCCAGTACCTCTAGCACAACTGTGACACGCGACTCTTTGTCGCGCGACAAATGCTACCTATCTCTTTCCACTCAATATTGTGTGACAGTGACAGGTGATGCTCTGTCGCGCGAGAAACGAAGTCGCGGCCAGTTATGCTAGACGTACTGGAGTATTTTAGGAAATATGGCGGTATTTCACCGACCCGAAATTTTTACCGCGAGTGTATAAGTGTACGTCCCTACTTAGGACAAAATGTCCTTTATGCCGCACCTGGCCATAAAGTGGCTTTTTCCGCACGCTGCGCGTACGGAAAAAACCGCTTTCTGGCCAAGTGTAGACATAAAATGATGTACACAACACGGGAGGTAATAAAGAAAGTCCTCGATCGCACATTTACGTCCCTCGCTTTCAGCTCGGGCCGCAAACTTCTGCAATCTTGGCCTTTCTTTGTATTACCACCCTAGTTATGAAATGTACTATTGTTTACCTACAGTTTCTACGTATACAATGTCTGATGTCGGTATCGCTTGACCGACTAGCGAACTAATCAAAACACAAAGAGAAGTCAGTTGTATGTCTCTTAGACGAGGCATAGGTATACTATAAAATAAATTATGAACTTAATAGGTACCCATTTAAATAAAAAGGTATTCTTTCACTGCTAATCACATAGAAGATTGCCAAAGCTCTAAGCAAACACTCCCTTTATGGATATCGGTAACAACACCAAGTATTGACACTGAATTATTTTCGTAATTTAGCGTTCCTTATTTCGCGTAACGAAGTATTTACAACGACCTTATAAGGTATGAAAAATAATTAGCTTAAATTCAGCAAGGATTTGTTTGGGTAATTTATTAAAAACAGCAAACGCAAATTTAATGTTGTACCCTGTATTAAATATACGCTGTTTTGCGACATAATTACCTACAACAGAAGAAGCACTTAAGGTGATTCGAATCGCTCGGATGTCTATATAAACAAAAATAGATTGAGAAAAATACATTATTTAATGAACATTTAAAAAATATCTAATCGATAGGTGCTTAACCAATTTTTTTAATGATAATGGAGAAGTTTGAAATGTTTACCTTAGCTAGCATTAACGCCTAATGCCTATTAACGAATAAACCGTAACCTCTTAACTTCTGTGCCTGTACATAATATCAGGTTTATTGAACCTTTAAATCACCCTCTAAAAGTTATAAAATATGTGTTTAGTGTTATGTCCACCTTATTATTGATTGTAGTATCGAATATAAGTAGTTAGTTCTCTTAAGCTTTATGTTGCTGTGCCCTTACACGTCACATGTATACCTAATCTTGGTTCCATCTTGATAACTGTAATGTGACATGCAATAAATGTTTAGAATTTTGAATTTAGATAATAAGACACTTTTTCTTCTATCAGAATCGATAGTACTCGTGATTCTGATTAAGAAACATATAAAATTTATCAAATTTAAAATATTAACTGTTTAGTAGCATTTTGAAAAAACCGGTCAAGTGCGAGTCGGACTTGCGCACCGAGGGTTCCGTACAAACTCATAAGTAGATACGCGAATAGTTAAAAAAAAAACTGTATGTCGATTTGTTTAGAAGAAGCAAATAAATATATGTTATGATTATTGCAAATTTCTAAAAAACATTGCAAGTTAAAACAGTTATATTTTTCCTGTAATATTTAGAACCTGACGTGTAATGATTCTATTTAATAGCAAGGACGATTAAATCAAGAGGACTGTCATTCTCCATACGAAAAGCTGTTCCCCGAATTTACAACGCCATCTATGTATAAGCTTGGTAAAATAATTATTTACAATTTTTCAACTTTGCAAACGGGACATAGTATTTAAATGTTAGAATTTATTTATTATTAGCTGTTTACGAACTAATTGTTGTTCAATTATAACATCGTTAAATCCCCTAGCGTGAAACAGGCCATCGCTTAGTTTTGCTACTCTCCGCTAGATGGATTAA
This sequence comes from Eudemis profundana, assembly GCA_947034925.1. Lineage (NCBI taxonomy): Eukaryota > Metazoa > Arthropoda > Insecta > Lepidoptera > Tortricidae > Eudemis > Eudemis profundana. The sequence continues at coordinate 16,921,333 of OX344808.1, read as the reverse complement.
TGGATGGATTAAGTTTATGTAAATTTCTAAAAAAGTATTAAAGTTAGGAAGACCGTTCTATTTTTCCTGTAATGTTCAGGTTGATATTGATAATAAGTAATTATGACACATTTTTCTGATCAGTAACTTCGGAGATAATAGGGGGGGAATGGTACATAAAAATGTATAAATCAAAAACTACTTAATTAAGAAAAAAAATAAAAATGGTGTTTTAATCTACAAATTAAGCCCTTTCATTTGATACCCCGCTCAATATAATAGCCCTACTTTCAATTTTAAAAGTCCCATTACGGAGCCCTTTAAAAAAAAAGTAAAAAAGGTACAAGATATTTTTTATGTCCAATAAGCTCGGGTTAGCTACTTTTAACAGTATTCCAAATTTCAAATCGATAGCATCAGTAGTTCCTGAGATATCTGGCTGTGACAGACGGACAGACAGACAGACAGACAGACAGACAGACAGACAGACAGACAGACAGAGTCGCACCATAAGGGTTCCTTTTTTACCATTTTGGTACGGAACCCTAAAAATGCCCCTCAAGCTAGCGACGCGCGACTTTTTACTTGCGACTAGAGTGCGACAACGCTAAGTTTGCGGAGGTCAAAAAAAAGTTTTATTAAAGAAATGCACATGGCAATATCACAAGAAAAAGCAATAATTAGTCTTGATACTTGACAAATAGGTATTTTTCCGTTTAATAAGTGTGTAATGTGTCTACGTACATTCCTACTGAAATAAATATTCAGGACAGTCTTGCACAGATCGATCTAGTCCCAACCAAACTAAGCAATGCTATATACATTAAGCAATTCCGGATCAGTTAACGACCGAGAACAAAATGCACAAATTGATTTATTAAAATACGTCATAATTAATTTTTCCTAGTTTGCTAACAGAATTAAGAAATTACAATATCGTCGTGTGGGCACCTCTCATGACGTCACGCTTACGGTACTTATATTTTGAAATAAAAGAATAGAACCATACAAATGTTAATAATATGAAAATAATAGCATGATTCCGACTTCTAGGAACGGGCGGTACCTACGCATGAAACATGGCGTCGGTAGAATTTTATTAGACACTGAAAGTTATGTTTGTTTATGTGTCATTTATGATTTGGATGTCTTATTAACACGTGAAATTGTTTGTTGACTGTCTTTAGCTTCTGTTTAATCCGGGTTTTCCGCTGATTTTGTTTTGTTCACCTTATTTTAAGATCATAAGGTTTATTCTTCTCTGTCTGATAAAGTATAATACACTCGTAATCGTAACAAAATCTGGTCAATCTGTCTTGGGCTGACCTAACTGGAGGTGGGTGAAAATAGACTTAAATGTTATTTATGCATTTTATGTTAGTGCCATATTCAGATTTTTTTCCCCCTTTTTACCAAATTGCCATTCAGTTTTCTGACCCGAAATTTGCAGAAAAATGCAAAGTGCGATGAGGAAAAATGCGTCTACCATGTGGACAAAGATGCGGAAAAAACAATAGTTAAACAGAACTAGATTGAAGGTATCCGTAAGATGTTACAGTTACAAGTTGATGGCGTGCCGTGCATAAAGCCGCAAAGAAAACGAAGCTATTTCTAATCTCCGAGTTAATTGTACATCGAGCAGACTCTGTCAATTGATTGTTGCCAATTGTTGCCGTTTTTTACCCGGTCGTGGAAATAAATACACAATGGGATGACACACAGACATGTACTTGCGATGAACGTGGGTAGTGACGCGCGCGGAAATGGGACAAGTTTATGCACTTTTCTTGAGTATTGACCGGGTTATAGAGTAACAGCCGAAGCATATGCCGCCTAGTCAATTTGGCTGTAACTTTAACAAATATACTTTTCATCACACTTGCTCGAAAATGGTGTCATTACACGTAGGTTCTGCGGGCCGTAAAGAGCGTAGTGGTTTTCTTTTTAAATTTGAAACGCTGGTTCTATTTTACTCTTATTTGTCATGTTCAAAGGAAACGCCAACTTACTTTTTTAACTTTTATCACTGAAATATTTATTTAAAGATAACTGTTATTGCAAATACATGTAAACACATATTTCGGTAACATTAATTAAATGTTTAAATAATGTATTTCTTTATTTTGGAAATATAAAATCAACTAAAATGGCCGTTACCGCTATGGTTTCCGAACGTGCGTGACTTGACATTCGCATTGTCTATGGACATATGTCACTAATGTCACTGTCTGTTTTAATATTTTCTTGTCATACTGGGGCGATTAGTAAGGTTATATTATTAAGATTTCTTCACAAGTGTGATGAAAAACATTGTGTGTGCCACGGGCGGTAAAGGAATTACAAACTCGTGTTATTAAAGCCCTCGGTTTCGCCTCGGGCTTATAACAAACACTCGTTTGTAATTCCTTACTTACCGCCCTAGATACACAATATACTATTACCATTTCCGAGATTTTCTCTAGTCAAACCACATGTTTAATGTTGGTCAGCTATCAATATTGTTGAGACGTTCTTTAATAATTTGATTAAGTGATAGTATTCAGTTATTGAAGTTTATGCGCGCTTTATTACGAAAGTAGTTTATGCATTCTTTATTTATTAATATGTTTGTACATTTTATCAACTTTATATTAACTCTGTCGAGATTTTATACTTGGGGCTAATAACGGAGCTTATGTGCTTTTTATTAATGCCATTGTCCTAATGAAATATTGCGGGAGTTAAGGTTATAAATGCAATGTTTTTAGTAAGTACAGTTGAATGAATTGATCAATTGGTCTGAGAATAGTGTTTTGATTTCTGAATTTGAATTGCTTTTACCAGGAGTACGGCGTCTTCAGAAATCGGCTCTATCCTTGTTGGGTGCTCCCATTTTTCCGGAGGGCGTTAGTTCAGCTCTGGAGGAGAAAAGGTTGTCTTTGGTTGGGGCTCAAGAACATTTGCGTAATTTGTCAGCACATGTCTCACTTATTTTATTGCGGAGCTGTTTTGCGATGCCACGAATATTGTATCTCCTAAGAACGTCCCCTACTTGGTTGTATGAAGACGATATAGCAAGGGTGGACGATACACTCAAACAATCTTTAGAGTCCGTTTTGAATTTTCACCTGGATGAAGCGCAGTGGAGCCAGGCTGCTCTGCCGGTTCGGCACGGTGGCCTAGGAATTCGTCGGTGTCGGGAGGTCGGCGTAGTTGCATTCCTTGCCTCGGCCCATGGGACTTTGGAACTTGTCACTCGCATCTTATCAAGTAATGGTGGCAATATCCAAATACCATTTCTTACAGAGGCTCTTTCTAAGTGGTCGACTGTTTGCCAAGGTAACGAGCGGCCGGAAAACCTTGGCTCCCAGAGGTTGTGGGACGATATTTTGTGCAAGCGCAACAAGGCCCGAGTCAGGAGCGTGGCTGCAGGCTTTGCCTTCCCCTCAGCTTAGCACGCTATTAGACAACGATTCGCTGAGGATTGCAGTTGCCTTGCGGTTAGGTTGCAAGGTTTGCGAGGCACATCGGTGTATTTGTTGGGCCATGGTTGAGGAAAATGGCCACCATGGCCTCAGTTTTCAGAGATGCGCGGGGCGTTTTTCGAGGCATCACGCCATTAATGATGTAGTTCGCCAGGCTTTGGTGGCAGCCAACGTACCATGCGTCCTGGAACCTCCAGGGTTGTGCCGTACGGATGGGAAAGGGCCGGATGGTCTTACATTGGTTCCATGGCAGAAGGGTCGGTGTCTCTTGTGGGACGATACGTGAGCCAGTACGTTTGCACCATCCCATCTTAATATCACAATTAGGTCTACTGGGTCGGCTGCGGAGTACGCGGCCAGATTGAAACACACTAAGTACAATGCCTTGGAACCAATGTACGATTTCGTGCTAGTTGCGGTGGAGACAGCAGGACCTTGGGGTGTGGAGGCCAAGGCGTTTATTAGGGAAGTGGGTTGCCGTCTGAGGGATAGAGGTGGTGATCCACGCTCTGGATCGTATCTGGTGCAGCAAATTTCGTTGGCGATACAGCGTGGCAACGCCGCCAGCGTCATGGGCACTTTTGAGCCAGCTACGATTCGGGGCGATCCTTTTTAACGTAAGCTGAAGCGACGAAGCCTGTTGGGGATTACTTTTGTTGGTAAGTGTGACGAAGCCTGTTGCCTATTTGAATTTGTACCCACCTGACGAAGCCTGCGTTGCGGATTTAATCTTATGTGGTGATCTTTTATTTTTTTCAATTTATTATGTGTTGCTTAATTGATCAATTGATAAGTTTTTATATTGCGGAAAATTGCCAGCTCAAGATCTTTAGCGCAACATAGTAGTTAATAGAAAATGGCACAAAATGTACGTATAATTTAATGTATTGTCTATACTTAATCCGACTGGACCATAACTTTGCAGACCGCCTAGGCCTAAATCTACAATTCAAAACAAAATAAACTTAAAAATACATAAAATGCCTTTACCGGTTAGCTCCTTTTAGAGTTAGCTTATAACGAGATCGATACCTAGGTATTTTATTGCGAAACCAGTGTTGCATCAGTGCAGAGTGGACAGATAGCATGGAGTGTCGTTGCATTTCATTCACTTATCACTGATTAACTACTGGTCACATGTTTTATAGACGGACTACACTAAGTTTGCGGAGGTTTTATTAAAAAATATATATATGGCAACATGGAGAAACTACAGCAAGAGGATTATTTAATCTTGGTACTTGGCAATAATTCTTCTCTTTATTACAAGATGTGCCTAACTGCCTACATACCTACTGAAATAAATATCTGGATCAGTCTTGCACACATCGATCTAGCCAACCAAACTAAGCGATTTGTTTCAGGGTCTTGAACAATGTCTATGTGTTTAGGTATTATATTAAAATATGTACATGTATAAAGCATTGCTTAGTTTGGTTGGGACTAGATCGATTTGCGCAAGACTGTCCTGAATATTTATTTCAGTAAGTACCAATATAGACACATTATATTATACTTATTAAACGGAAATATATTTGCTAAGGTATCAAGACTAATTATTCCTCTTTCTTGTGATGTTGCCATATGCATTTTCTTTAGTAAAACCTTTGTTGACCTCTGTAAACTTAGACTATCGCACTCTATAAACTTAGATATGCTCGATACAGAAATCTAAACAATGTGTTATTGTAAACAGTTCTTCAGGGGTTATTCATTTTTGGTTAATTTGTAGAACTGAGCAGGTTCTACACAGTAACCAAAATGCCATTTTAATTTTAATAAGGCGGGATTTTCTGAGTACCTATTTACCAATATAATGTGTGAACAGAGGAATTACATTTTTAAAGAATAACCTTTAGATGGTTCGGTCTAGTGACGGGATTTTGAGTATTTAGACCCCTTTAAAGTGCAGTACAGACTAATAGTCAGGGTACTGAGCCAGTACAGAGATTCTCTGTATTGAAAATATGATAATACAGACATATTTCTGGTGAAGCCAGTCCTAGATTTTGGCTAATAAGCAGATAGGTTCAGTTGAAGATTACAAAGTGGAAAAGTGTTCAGGGAATTAAATCTATACATATACATAAAACAAAGTCGTGCTAGTTGCACCATTTATAACTCGAGAACGGGTGGGTCGATTTTTATGATCTTTGATTTTTTGGGTTTGTCTCTGCCCCGAATAACAGAATAACTATTAAAATATCAAAAAATTAAACATTCTGAGGCGGAATGAAGTTCACAGCAGCTCAAGACAGCTAGTTTTGTAAAAGATTAACTAAGGGTAACTATGGCGCATTAATTAAATAACATTCAGTTATAACTGAAAGTACGATGAAATTTTATCGTAGGTATGCAAAAAATAAATGAAAAATTGCGTCGTATCTGTTTTTTAAATAAGAAAATTTGACTAAAGTATTAAGCCAAAACGGAATTTTGGGCGCGTTATTCGTGATATTTTTATACACTGATACGACTTTAAAAAAAAAACCAAAGCATGGGCTTGACTTACAGCGAAAAAAATACAGGCATTAGAGTTAATTTATTGTCTCTTGTTCAAAGTTGTTACTTTGCCTCAAAACATATCTCAAGATGGTAGTCGCTTCGAGTACTTAGGTACTAATTTGCTGGCATGGATATGTAGAATTCTTCAACTAGTTTAAGGCCACCTAGCGAATATGAATACTTATCGATACTTATCAGCCCAAACGACTTACTTTGGATTTCTAGTCTTTCCAGTTTGTCTTCAGCCCTTTGCTGTAATTCCAGGGGACTCTCTATGTGATAGAAGATACTGGCACCAACTAAGAGATAAACTATGTGCAGTGCCAACATGCACGCGAGTTGCTTTTTAGACATCATCTTGACGAGTTTTCTTTTAAATTACTTGCTTCAATAAATTAAATAAAGTACATTCACAACCAAGTAAACTTAAACATAAATCACAGACGTTAACAATCCATATAATCCATTGCAAAAACAACAACTTTTTTAATCCAAAAAATAAATTTAAATCGGACTCTTCCGCACATTATAAAATCCAACACTGAAACACTGGCACACGAGTTCGTAAATCGAAATTCATTTTGAAAATGGAACAGTTCCCGAACGTTACGTTCGATCCGAGCGGTACGAATGATCGAATGATTTTTCCCGACGCGTGCGCCTGCGGATCGGCGCTTCCTTTTTTTATACCCGCTCTAGATGTTTGACAGACGTTCGCATTTGCTCGCCGTAAAGGATAATAAGTAAGGTTATTGCCTGCTATACTATATGTACTTCAAATTACGTGACGTCGTGATGATGCGATGATGCTGGTTGGGGGAAAGATTTTCGTTTACTACCTGGATTATGTGGATTTGAAATTTGATAAAACACGTCTCAACGTTACATCATGGCTGATAGCGAATTCTTTCACATCTCAACCGGTAAAGCCTCTTAATGTCTAATGATGTGCGAAAACTAAATCCTAGAACTATCTGCTTTACGCCATACGTCATTACTATAAGATTCCGGCAGATTATGAAGCCCAGTTGACTTGCTCTTTTAAACGCAGTTTAAAAATCAACTGTTAACAAACGCAATTCCCTTTGGCCATTCTGACTGCACCTAAACCTATAATAGAAAAACAAAGATGCACCGAGGTATCAGTAAAACAATACGATTCACATAACCATTACTCCTAAGCATTTATATTCTTATGACAGGTGCAGTTTATTTCCTTCCTACAACATAGTTATGATAGGTTGTGTAACTTAGAAAAATAGGAACAATAATATTTTTAATAACTACTTTTTTATATAACCAATTTCAAAAATTGTGACCAAATTTATGTGATTTCAGCCCTGAAGCATCTACTGTGCAACATCTCACCTATGCTTTAAATCTTATTTACATTACAAAATATTTGGCAATCAGTGTAGTAAGAAAGATTAAAAATAATTTGTATTGTTTAGAATTGTCGTCTTAACGTACTTTTTTTTTTCAATTTTTTAACGTGCACTACTTTCACCGTCAAATTAGAAAATAATGTGCATGAAAACGCATGGTCAAACAACAAGTTGTCAGTACTAGGAGCCAATAATTAAAACGTAGATTGTAAGTACTACTCAAACTAAACAACATTTATTCAGCGACATTTAAAAATAACTTCTGTTTTAATTTTTAGTACACTGTAAAGTTTATTTAAAACCGCAATGTATTGCGATGTTTTTTATGTTTGAAACTTGACAAACGACGTCAATTAGACTGATGTTAACGTACATTGAAAATACTACCTATTTAATTTTTATGAAAAAGATGAAATCTAAAGATTACATAATTTTTAAAAGTTGTTGAACGAAAGTTTTATTGTTTGATGAGTAGAATCTACGTTTTAATTATTTGCTCCTGTTACAGGCAACACCCGGTATAAAACGAAAAACTAGTAAATTATTCCGCCATTTTACTACTTAATGATATCACAATAATTAAACGCAAAGATACAAACGAAAGTAACACTTTTTTTGCTAGTTTTTTTGCAGAAAAGTATGAATTGTTTTTTTTAATCACTTTGTTTGACATGTTCTAGCAGCACGCTGCAGCATAGTTCGCGATCTTACTGGTTGATTTAATGTTCCCAAAGCATACGGTTTGCTCTCATTGGTTAAATTGCTATTGAAAGCAGTCCAAAAATATTATTGTTGGCGTGTTTGATTATATTGTCGGCTAGTTTTATTTGATGTCCAAGAATTCGCCGTCTTGCGGTCCCAATCCCGACCGTCTATTGCTATTTGCTATCTTTCCAAGCTGGACTGTATCGTGAAAATCGCATTATTGTCTTACTATCACTTTTGTAAATTGTTTACTCTTTACTGTGTCCAATGAGTGATTAACACAAGGTTAATAGTTTGATGATCCACTTGGCCCATTTTTTCTTATTTCCATGATTGCAATTAATGTGAGTGTAGACAAGGTGAATTGGCTCTATCAAGCGATAAATTGGTCATTTGTCTGACAGTTTATCAGATTTGTTGATCCTCCAAATATGTTTTCAGACATGTGACGGGAAGGTTGTCTTCATTTTGATTTTTTTTTCTTTTGTTACCGAGTCAAATTTACTAATACATTTTGGCAGAATTTATAGAATTAACGTGTATCTACGTAAACTTACTCTATGTTTGCGTGATGTTTTGTCAAAAATATCATCGAGTTCAGGACTGTTGCGGTTTAAATAATACCTAGCATAAGTTGACATGTTGTTAATTCCGAAAAAAATGTGCCGAACGTTATTCTAAATTGCCGAAATTCAAGTTGAAATCTAGGTTTTTGCTCTTTTATTCCACGACACACGATAAAACTTAATAAAATTGAGCTCTTCACCGTCACAACTCTTACAAAACTACCAAAATATTTCAATCAGTTGCTTGATATCAATACTTTCGTCATAAACTGCATTGCAAACATTTTTACATATTTTAACTTAAGGGGATGGCACATGATCATTTGCAGAATAAAACCCGCAATGGGGCGTCTTAGTGGTAATGTAGTCATAGCATAGTACACTGGCCTCACTCACGTCAGTTGAATGAATCTGCGCGGGTCTTTGGGATTTCTCAATAAATATCCTTTAATGACGTGAATATAGTAAATACGATTTCGTGTATTTGATATGAAGTAGGGATTTACGTTGCTGTGAAACTTAAAGGATATTTGATAGAAACTGAAGTTATTGGAATTATTGGTGTATGATGTAGATCCATTCGTCTAACATCCCTTCTATTATTTACTTAAATTGACTTGACTATACATCTAATATTATACACGATGATATCTAATCGGTGATCAGGTATCAATTTTTCTAACTCAGTAATTGATGGCGGTCACGTTGATGTCGTAATTAGTTACATCTGAACAAATTTTTTTTTCTGTGTTTATCCTAAATTCCTTGTCACCCTACTAATCTGTATCTGTGAGATTACAACCTCTTTAAAAAATTAATGGGAATGATAATTTATGAGTAATAACTTTTCACTGTCATGTATGTAAACAAAGTCATAGAAGTCGCAAATATTGAATGAGAAAAGTAAATTAGTAATTAAAAAAACATGCCTCGACCATATCTGTGCTCAAAATATCGAGCGTTACAATATTTTAGGTACGTTTATCAATACAAACCAAACAGCTCAAGATGAACTCAAGAATTATTCCACGAAATTCATCCAAACGTACCAATTCTCACGCACAGTTTGATAAACCGCATGAACTAAAACCTCCGTGACTTCGGACAGTTCACAGTGCCAAACCACGCTCAAGCACCCGGCCGGCCTCGACGTCGTCCTGACGATCTGGATCGACGCATTTTAAGATACTTTGCTCGGGATCAATAGCAATAGGCAAGCAGCGAGAAGGTTTCATGTAAGTCAGTGCTTCGTGTGGCGGCTACTTAAATCGTCGGAATTGCATCCTATTCATTTTCGGCCATTTTATCTATTTTAATTCGTTATCTATCACCCCCTAACTACTCATACTCGTAGAAAAATTTATTTACTTAAGATCTGTCAAATTTTCCGCGAAAGCGATGGCACTTGACGTATCGTGATCACGTGATTTTACTTCAATAATTAATGAAGGTGACCATGTATCCAGTGGTTATTAGTTTAAATTATGTTTTATCCTTTAATTGATTAAACAGTGAGGTATTTGTGTGAGACCTCGCCTATCAAGTTTGATTTTAGCTAGATATTATTAATATTTGTCTACTCCTGATCACCGATTAAAATTCACCGTGTATATGTGAAAGTTTGTAAAGATGTTTGGATATTTAGATGCTTGGAGGTTTGGATGTTTGTTACTAAATAACGGGGTATAACACCTGGATGGTTTGACATGAAATTTGGCATGCAAGTAGACCAAGTACTGGATTAATACATAGGATAGTTTATATACTTTATTTATATTGTATACTTAGTGAGATGAGCAGCTAGTTTCAAATAAAAACCAATAATTTTTTCCTAATTTCAGATTTAAAGAAAACTTAAAAAAATATATTTTAAGGGCGGTTATTTCAGCTAAGCTACTGTTTTTTTATTATTTCGCGGTATACCAAGTATTGGACACAATTACTATGACTTATTTTAAAACAATCTGTATGATCAGAATTAAAAACTGTCGTTTTCCGCTTCCTCTTAGCTGAAGGACATGCGCAAGCGTTTGCATAAAAACATCAATTGATCCACCTGGAGCGCGGTGAGGATAAATCAAAATAGTGGCATTTTTCCTTAAAGAGCCAAATCTACGCTAAGGCGATACCCGGACGAATAACATTAAGTCACTCAAGAACTAAAAGGAAAGACCTATTTAATTTTTACTGCACCAAATGAAACCATTTCCTCATTATGTGACTAAGAACTAAAAGGTATTAATTTCTATCATGGACCGAATGGAACTAAAGAGTTAGTATTGATAACTTCAGCCAACTGATAGAATTAGATATATTTATGATAGTTTTGTGTGAGTCTAATATTTGACTCTATTATTTGAGGACCTGAACTTTGGCGATTACGAGTGATGTTACTGATGTTAATAGTAAATTACACAACTAGGGTGGTAATACAAAGAAAGCCCGAGGTCGCAGATGTTTGCGGCCCGAGCTGCAAGCGAGGGACGTAAATATGCGATCGAGGATGCGACTTTATGGCCAGGTGTGGCATATACAATATTTTTATTTTTCCATAAGAAAAATAATATAAAAACATTTTGAGTTATTTGCTTATTATGTTTTAATAGTTCTTATGTAGTGACTACAACGACACAAAATTACCGAAAAATCTTGAATTATAGAGAAAATGGCCTCACCGATGAGCGTTTCAATCTTCTAAGTCCTCTTTAATCGGTCTTCGGTTCTTAAGTTCAATAGTAGGTAACAGGGTTGCCAACCTTAGAATTTTTTTGCTCGTATAAGACGACTAAAATCCTCGTATTTTGAATTTCGAACGCCGTACATGTGAAACCTCGGGGGGGGGGGGGGGGGGACCTCGGCTGAAAACGACACATATGTAACGAAATTTTGTGTGTGGCAATGTTTAAAAATCTTTCTAACTCAAATCCTCGTAGACCGCAAATCTCGTATTTGTACGAGGAACCTCGTACCTACGGTTGGCAACCCGGTTGGCAGCGTCCGTACAGAACTATGCTGTCGTTGGACGTTAGAAATTGTAACTTTATACGAGTCTCAAAGGAACTAAAAAGGAAGTTCATTTGACTGATTGAACTAGATCGGATTGCTTAATTTCAAGACCGAGTACATACAACTCTACCATCGAACTGTGAGTAGAAATCGGTTTTTAAGCCCTTTTAGGCTACGACCCTGTGAGCCACGTAAATACTGGCTTTTGGTACCGTTACGGCTACTAGTCAATGATATTTTACTACTAGTGAGTATCTGGCTTGAAAAGCCGAAATAAAAGTTGTAAGTTTAAAATCAAATCGTATTACGTTTGAACTAATTATCATTCCGACTTCACTGAATGTGCCGGTTGCCTGTGCGAAATCTCGAGCGAAAGATAAATGACCCATGAAGGCTTTTAAAAAGGCGCAGAAACTCGAAAGCTCCGATTTGACACAAGAACATTTTCTTGACTCTTTTAGCTATACATACATTATTTTATAGTCATTTTGAATTGATACCAAATACGCCACATGGCTCTAGTTTCGTATTATAGTGATATGAGAGGAATGTAAATAAACATGCACATTATCTGGTAAACTGTATTTGCTTTCATCATTGAATCACATGCGTAAGTGCCGCTTATCGCCCAAATTACTTAATTATTTGACAGTTTAATTATGTGTATACTTGTTATTAATACTCGTAAGACAAACTTAGGTATAAATATTATAAAAGGAACTGTCCCTCAAATAGCTCTGCCTAGGGCAAGGTACCCATTAATTACGCTGAATAGCTAATGCTATTGTTTGCGAGAGGTAAGCGCCAGCTCTGCGGTATTTGCCAGCAGCCGCGACATCGACAAGGCCCTTTTCATTAGGTAGGTTAATAGGTATGTAAGGTAAGCACATGGGGAGATGGTGACTCGGTGGACAGACGACCTCGTGACCTATGATGTAGACCGTGACTTCGTGAGAGTAGGAGTAGTCGGAGTCGGTGGATGCGATCTGCACAGGACCGCACTCTGTGGCGATATATGGGGGAGGCCTATGTCCAGCATTGGATTTCCGTGTCTGACAAATAAATACACAGATAGGTAGGTTTTATCCAGAAATTATAATTTATCATCAACTGAGGCTATACAGCCGCCAAAGGCCTGCAGGTCTATGATGGCCGCGTCTATCGTGTGGTACCTAATGATTATCACTTACCAACTGGCACCACCAACCAGAGTTATGTTCAACGACTTTGTTCTACCTAGGGAATGCAATTACCGGTAAATTACCGGTAAATTTACCGTCTTTTCATACTAAATTTCGGTAAATTACCGGTAATTGCTTTCCCTAGTTCTACCGAAGCCGATTGCAGTGCAGGACGCCCTTCCCGAAGTTGTTCAAGAGTACGTTTACCTCGGGCAAGCTCTGCAGTTAAGTAAAAACAACTTCGAGAAAGAGGTCAATAGAAGAATACAGCAGGGTTGGGCAGCGTATGGGAAATTACATCGAGTCTTCTCGTCATCCATTCCATAATGTCTGAAGAGTCTTTGATCAGTGTGTCCTACCAGTCTTGACATACGGAGCCGAAACGTGGTCGCTCACGGTAGGGCTGGTAGAATAGAATAGAATATGTTTATTGCATAACTGTGTCCATGTTAATACAAAATTGATCAATTGTGAACACAAAAGTCCTAACAGCTAACCTTTGCGGACGTACAATAATACCTATTTGCAAAAACTTATAACTAATTAGGAAAAATTACACTTTCAAGGAAGTTCGGTACTAATTACAGCTTGTTAAGTACTCATGTAGGGTATAAAAAGCATTTTCAATCAACCAGTTTTTTAGCCTGCACTTGAAGGTAGCCCCCTCAAGTGCTTTCAAGCCAATAGGGATATGGTTAAATACTCGGATGGCCATTACATACAAACTCTTTTTATACAAATTACTTTTTACAATGGGAAGTTGTATATTTTTGTACTGTTCTCGCATGTTTTCCCTTAATGAAGACATTTGTAAAGTACATTGGTTGATTTTTGACAAATAAACACAACTCCAAAATAACTATATATACTACTTAAAGTTAAAAATCGTTTTTCTCGGAAAACATTCCGGAGCGAGTCCCTTGTGCGCATCCGCTATGCAGCCCTCAGACACTTCTTCTGCAATCTAAACTTCTTATCCACATCCACAGAATTACCCCAGTAAATTACCCCGTATGTAAGAAGTGGGTACACGCTTCCGTAATAAACATTTATTACTACTGTTTCAGAGCATGCGCCTGATAGTATTGATATGGCATAACAGCTGCTACTAATTTTCTAGTTTATTTGATCTATGTGAGATACGCGAGTACGCAAATTTAAGGTCACTCAGCGAGTTATGGAAAGGGTCATGTTGGGAGTATCTCTGAAGGATCGTATCCATCCGTAATGATGTGAGCCGACAGAGAACTAAAGTCGTCCACATAGCCCAACGGATTAGCAAGCTGAAGTGGCAGTGGGCTGGCCATATCTGCCGCAGAACCGACAATCGCTGGAGCAAGCGTGTTCTCGAGCGGCGACCACGGATCGGCAAACGTAGTGTGGGGCGCCCTGAGACAAGGTGGAGTGACGATCTTCGCAAGTTGGCTGGCAGAGGCTGGATCGTGCTCGATGGCGTGACATGGGAGAGGCATATGTCCAGCAGTGGACTAATACGGACTGATTATGATGTTGATGATGAACTGGCATCACCGGTCAGAAAGAGACAAAAACGCGACCAACTTCAGTGAAGAAACTTCTTCTGTTCCACTCTGATCTTCACTTTTTCAGACGGACAACATCTTACAGTGTACGGGTTTCTCGCCGGCTAGTAATGTTTACTACGGAACCATAAAAAAACATTTCTTGTTTTTGTCGGTGTCTTCAAAGGACTAAATTGTCTATCAAAGGTGCTGCAACCAAGTCAAGATAAAATGTGTAACCAGGCAATGACCATCGCTCATCACAAATATTTACCCATCTAGGGTAATCCTCGCCTAATCCTCGGATCAGGGTAATTCGTCCGAGCTCATCATACAGACGTCATTCTAATAGTAATTTGAAGGTTATTATGCGTATTAAAACAGGCAATGCCTTATCCTTAGTAATTAAGGTTTACGAGTGGCAATATTGGATTTAAGGCGCATACGAGTAATTATTTTAAAAATTCATAAGTTTTTCTGTTGATGGTTAAGAGTGTGTATTGAGACTTGAGAGACACCATGAGAACGTCGTATTTTTCGCGAAATTGGATTGAACCTTTTTTTATTATTATTTTTATTTTATTTTCAACATAGCAACACAGCATTACAGTTAAATGCTGATTCACTGTGCATAACAAATCTGGAAAAAATGGAATTTTAGTATTAGAATCAGAATCAGAAAATGTTTATTTGTCAGAATACAGTTTAAAAGGTTTTACAGTATAAAATGTACAAGATAACATTTAATAAGCATGAAATAAGACTTAAAACGCGTGACTAAAAAATACTATAAAGTATTGGCCTTTTATGTTTTAAGATAAGTTGTTGTCGGGGGTAAGGGGGGGACATGCATGCAATGGTACAATGCAGTAGGTACTAAAACAGAAGATTCCTATTGAAGGTATCTATTGGCTAAACCTATTTATTGTGACAATAGCAAAATTAATGGTTCACTTTTCGCGAAAAGTCTCCGAAGGTTTCCGGTACGTTTTATAATTCTGCTCACTTCCTAATGATCCAAGCATGGTGCAATGCTGCATAATGATGGAAGGAGGAAGGTTAGCATGATATTACATTCGTAAATAAATCAATAAAATGAGTTTGAGTTTGAATGGAGATAGGACCAGCAATTTAACTTAGGAACACATTATTTGGTTACTTTTATTTAAAGTGTTATATTTAAAGTATTAGCAGTTGGGTGAATTAACTTTTAGACCCACACTTTTGACGTCTCTGGCGTTACCGAAAATGTATCTGGAGTTACCAAGAATGTGGAAAGTTGAATCGAATAGTCAGTAAAGGCACTTATTGAGGGTGTCATAAGCAAACAAGGAAGGCAGCAAAAGGAAACCGCTGCCCTAACTGACCTATTGAAATTTGGCACCCGCGTTCAGTTTATGTCAGGTAATAGGTATACATAAGTTTTAAATATTAATGGGACCAGGTAATCTACAGTTTACTGAATAAGACTTCTTGAAATATATAATACTGTTTATTTAACACTGACAAAACAGAAATTGCGTCTACATACCGCAAGCAATAATACAAACGAGGTGGCGCCAACTTCTGGCAGAAAACGAAAACTAGGAGATGCGTTCAGAAATGAACCTAACTATTTAGAACCTCGATAGACACCTATAAATTTTTATACCTATCACTCCCACTAAATTTATCAGGTCCTATCTACTTGAGGCTTAAGATATCATTCAAAATAAAACGTTATCCCGAATCCACTTAAATTTAGAAACAGGCAATGCCTTGGTAAGTATGTCCGCCAGTTCATGAGCACTCTCCACATACTTAATATCGATGATATGGCTTTCAACTTTTTCCCTTATAAAATTATACCGCACATCGATATGCTTACTTCTTTTATGGAAAACCGGGTTATTTATCAATTTAATTGCACTTTGGTTGTCAACGTTCAAAGTTACAGATTCTTGTGGCTCACCTAAATCTGACAAGAATTGTCTCAGCCACAATATCTCTTTAGCTGCATCACTGGCTGCCATGAACTCGGACTCCATGGTCGACAAAGCCACTGTACTTTGCTTCCTACTAGCCCAAGTAACTGGTCCCCCGTTCATCAGAAATATGTATCCAGTAGTGGACCTCCTGGTGTCTACATCGCCCGCAAAGTCCGAGTCTGAATATCCGACTAGTTCACTGCTATTGTAGTACCGGATTGACATGTCTTTGGTATTTATTAAATACCGTATAATTCGCTTCAAAGCGTTCACATGTGAAGTACTCGGATTATTCACATATCTACTTACAAGATTAACTGCGTAAGTAATGTCAGGCCTCGACACAGATGATAAAAACAATAAGGCTCCCACTGCTTCACGAAACGGGAAATTAGTGCACATTTTTTCATCATCTGTGTTATTCGACAATTGCACATTTACATCAGCTGGTGTACTACAACTTTTAGCATTAGTCATATTAAATTTGCTTATTATGGTCTGTATGTAGCGTTTTTGACTAATTGACACACAGCCTTTCGTTTTGTTTATCTCCATGCCAACAAAATAATTACACTCTAACACTTTAATCTCGAAGTTTTTCTTCAAGTCATTTAAAATTGTGGATAAAATATCCTTACTTTTTGACATTAACAATGCATCATCAACATAAATGACTAATAGCACTTTGATATTATTAAAATATCCGACAAATACACAGTTATCAGACTGGCATGGTACAAAACCATATGTAGTTAGAAATGAACAGAATTTTTTGTTCCAACACCTGGAAGCCTGTTTGAGGCCATATAAAGATTTGTTCAACTTACATACTTTAGATGACTCTGCTGCAACTCCCTCTGGCACCTCCATGTATATCTCCTCAGAGAGCTCACCATACAAGAAGGCGGTCTTCACGTCAAATTGCTGGATCTCATAATCTTCTTTGGCTACTATACTCAGCAACATTCTAATGGAATCATACCTGGTGGTTGGGGAGAACGTTTCTTTATAATCCACACCTTTTACCTGAGAGAAACCTCGAGCACACAGTCGTGCTTTAAATCGCTCAATTTCTCCCTCCCTGTTCCTCTTGACACAGAATAC
Organism: Eudemis profundana; assembly: GCA_947034925.1. Taxonomy (NCBI): domain Eukaryota; kingdom Metazoa; phylum Arthropoda; class Insecta; order Lepidoptera; family Tortricidae; genus Eudemis; species Eudemis profundana. The sequence continues at coordinate 16,903,951 of OX344808.1, read as the reverse complement.
CCACTTACATGTAATAGGATTCTTTGTAGTTCTCTCAGTTATTGTCCAAGTATTATTACTCTCATGTGACTGCAGTTCTTCTTGAATAGCTTTCTTCCAGTCATGAGAATTTATACTACTTACTGCCTCTTCATAAGTGTTTGGTACTTCGACTTCGGTGAAATTCAATTCCAAATTTCCAAGTTGCCGGGAACGAAGTGTCACATTGCTGCGTTGCTCTTTATCAATAGTGACATACCCCGGAGGAAGGTATGAGTCATCATGATCGGTTTCAACGCTCTGCATGCTGTCATCTGAAGACACTTCTTGACTGCAGTCTTCATGCTGAACATCATCGCTTCGGGTCACAGGTAATACTCGTTTTTGTTCTTCCTCTCTTTCACTTATCTCGATCTGTGCAAAGTTTTGCCTTTTTTCTGGTACACTATTTTCATCAAATGTCACATCTCTGGATATAGTTATTTTTCCTGTGTTTTGATCATACATCCTGTAGTTTTCTTGGTCATATCCAACCAACAACATCTTCACACTTTTCTTATCTAATTTCTTCCTTTTTTCTTTTGGCACATGCACATATCCCACCGAACCGAAGATTCTGACATGTTGGAGGCTCGGTCTATCTCCATACCATAGCTCATAAGGAGAAACACTAGGAGTTTGGCTGGATGATGTTCTATTTAACAGGTATACAGCGCAGTGTACAGATTCCGCCCACAGGTTCAAGGGGATGTCTTTAGCATAAAGCATAGATCTAGCACTTTCCATTATTGTACGCATCTCCCTCTCGGCTCTGCCATTCTGTTGAGGGGTGTAAGGGGCTGTACACTCGTGACTTATTCCTTTACTATCCAGGAACTCCTTAAATTCATGGTTCACATACTCACGGCCATTGTCTGTGTGTAAAGTGCGCACATTATGTAAAAACTTGTTGTTCACAATGGCATTATATTTCTTAAAACAGTCAAGAACCTCACTTTTATGCTTCAGGAAATAAATATGGCGATAACTCGTTGCACCATCTTTAAATAGCACGAAATACCTCATTCCTGACACTGACAGTTCCTCGAGCGGGCCACAAACGTCACTGTAGACGATATCACCAGGTTGGGATTCGCCTCTGTGAGATTTCTTGAATGGTAATCTTGCTTGCTTACCATACTGACATGCCTCACAAGCAAAAGTATCAGTCCCAGTCAACACTTCAGGAATCGCACCATTTTTACTCATATTTTGAAGTTCTTTAATATTCACATGGCCTAATCTCTCATGCCATACTTTAATGTCAGATTGCACAACATTACAACTTTCTTGTTTGACAGTTTTTATGTCCAACTCATAAAGATTGTTTTCCTTCAATTTAGCGCACATGACTACTGCATTGTCTTTCATTAATAAGGCACTTTGATTATTTTTCACTATTACGTAACCTTTTCTAGTTGCTGCTCCTTCCGAAAACAAATTTCTTCTCAGGTCAGGCACATAAAGTACGTCCTTTAATATACTCTGCTCCCACTGTCCCTTCACTAACTTGTTTATCAATATGGAGCCTTTACCACAAACTTCAATATCTTGCTTGTTGCCCAACTTCACAGTATTCTTTCCATCACAGCTCTGAAACTCATTGAATTCGCAGAAGAAATCACGTTTGTATGTCATGTGCATGGACGCGCCACTGTCTAAAATCCATACATTTTCTCCATGCTGATGGAAAGAGTCATTCTCCGCACTGAACGCTAACATGTCTTGCTGCTCTTGGTTCTTTCGAACAGATTTCTTAGGTGCCTTGCAGTCCCTTGCAAAATGACCTCTTTTGTTACAATTGTAGCACACAAATCTATGACTCTGGTTGGCTTTACTTGGATTTCCTTTGCCACTGGCTTGTTTACCATTGCCTTTGCTCGCGATTAAAGCCGACTCACTGACGGTATCATTCACTAGGCTTGCCTCCTCATCAATCAGTCTCGACGTTAAGTTATGAATAGTTTGACTGGCTGGGTCAAGTGAAAGCCAGGCTTGTCGAAGAGAACGATATGATGTTGGTAATGTACTTAGTATTTTAGTCATTACTGCGGTGTCACTAATTTTCTCGCCCGATTCTCGTAGCTGTTTCGCTAAGCTTTCCACTTTTGAGACATGTTGTGCCATAGTGTCACTTGAACAATACGTATATTGGTAAAATTTCTCGTGTACCATCATCTTGTTAAATTCAGACTTTTGTTCATAGATCGCTTCTAATTTGTTCATAACCTCTTTCGCGGTTTCGCAGTTTTCTATCAAAGAAATTTGGTTTAGATCCATTGACGAAGTCAAAATAAACATCGCCATTCCATCTTCCTTATTCCATTGCACTTGCTCATCGCTTTTTTCCGGTTTTAATTTTTCCAAATCTAGGCCCCTTGCTCTTAAAGCGCACTTGACTTGAAATTTCCATTGCTTGAAATTACGACCATCGAATTTTTCAATTTTCATCGAATTGGCGACCTCCATCTTGTATGTAGTAATGGCCGGCTCGTTTATCGTGAATAACTTTGAAAAAATGTTTGCTCTCATTCAAAATAAAACGTTATCCCGAATCCACTTAAATTTAGAAACAGGCAATGCCTTGGTAAGTATGTCCGCCAGTTCATGAGCACTCTCCACATACTTAATATCGATGATATGGCTTTCAACTTTTTCCCTTATAAAATTATACCGCACATCGATATGCTTACTTCTTTTATGGAAAACCGGGTTATTTATCAATTTAATTGCACTTTGGTTGTCAACGTTCAAAGTTACAGATTCTTGTGGCTCACCTAAATCTGACAAGAATTGTCTCAGCCACAATATCTCTTTAGCTGCATCACTGGCTGCCATGAACTCGGACTCCATGGTCGACAAAGCCACTGTACTTTGCTTCCTACTAGCCCAAGTAACTGGTCCCCCGTTCATCAGAAATATGTATCCAGTAGTGGACCTCCTGGTGTCTACATCGCCCGCAAAGTCCGAGTCTGAATATCCGACTAGTTCACTGCTATTGTAGTACCGGATTGACATGTCTTTGGTATTTATTAAATACCGTATAATTCGCTTCAAAGCGTTCACATGTGAAGTACTCGGATTATTCACATATCTACTTACAAGATTAACTGCGTAAGTAATGTCAGGCCTCGACACAGATGATAAAAACAATAAGGCTCCCACTGCTTCACGAAACGGGAAATTAGTGCACATTTTTTCATCATCTGTGTTATTCGACAATTGCACATTTACATCAGCTGGTGTACTACAACTTTTAGCATTAGTCATATTAAATTTGCTTATTATGGTCTGTATGTAGCGTTTTTGACTAATTGACACACAGCCTTTCGTTTTGTTTATCTCCATGCCAACAAAATAATTACACTTTAACACTTTAATCTCGAAGTTTTTCTTCAAGTCATTTAAAATTGTGGATAAAATATCCTTACTTTTTGACATTAACAATGCATCATCAACATAAATGACTAATAGCACTTTGATATTATTAAAATATCCGACAAATACACAGTTATCAGACTGGCATGGTACAAAACCATATGTAGTTAGAAATGAACAGAATTTTTTGTTCCAACACCTGGAAGCCTGTTTGAGGCCATATAAAGATTTGTTCAACTTACATACTTTAGATGACTCTGCTGCAACTCCCTCTGGCACCTCCATGTATATCTCCTCAGAGAGCTCACCATACAAGAAGGCGGTCTTCACGTCAAATTGCTGGATCTCATAATCTTCTTTGGCTACTATACTCAGCAACATTCTAATGGAATCATACCTGGTGGTTGGGGAGAACGTTTCTTTATAATCCACACCTTTTACCTGAGAGAAACCTCGAGCACACAGTCGTGCTTTAAATCGCTCAATTTCTCCCTCCCTGTTCCTCTTGACACAGAATACCCACTTACATGTAATAGGATTCTTTGTAGTTCTCTCAGTTATTGTCCAAGTATTATTACTCTCATGTGACTGCAGTTCTTCTTGAATAGCTTTCTTCCAGTCATGAGAATTTATACTACTTACTGCCTCTTCATAAGTGTTTGGTACTTCGACTTCGGTGAAATTCAATTCCAAATTTCCAAGTTGCCGGGAACGAAGTGTCACATTGCTGCGTTGCTCTTTATCAATAGTGACATACCCCGGAGGAAGGTATGAGTCATCATGATCGGTTTCAACGCTCTGCATGCTGTCATCTGAAGACACTTCTTGACTGCAGTCTTCATGCTGAACATCATCGCTTCGGGTCACAGGTAATACTCGTTTTTTGTCCTTCCTCTCTTTCACTTATCTCGATCTGTGCAAAGTTTTGCCTTTTTTCTGGTACACTATTTTCATCAAATGTCACATCTCTGGATATAGTTATTTTTCCTGTGTTTTGATCATACATCCTGTAGTTTTCTTGGTCATATCCAACCAACAACATCTTCACACTTTTCTTATCTAATTTCTTCCTTTTTTCTTTTGGCACATGCACATATCCCACCGAACCGAAGATTCTGACATGTTGGAGGCTCGGTCTATCTCCATACCATAGCTCATAAGGAGAAACACTAGGTATAAAAATTTATAGGTGTCTATCGAGGTTCTAAATAGTTAGGTTCATTTCTGAACGCATCTCCTAGTTTTCGTTTTCTGCCAGAAGTTGGCGCCACCTCGTTTGTATTATTGCTTGCGGTATGTAGACGCAATTTCTGTTTTGTCAGTGTTAAATAAACAGTATTATATATTTCAAGAAGTCTTATTCAGTAAACTGTAGATTACCTGGTCCCATTAGGTTATGGGGCCCAGGTCACGCTAAAATTCACTGCGAATATTGAATAAAGAGCAAACATTTTTTCAAAGTTATTCACGATAAACGAGCCGGCCATTACTACATACAAGATGGAGGTCGCCAATTCGATGAAAATGGAAAAATTCGATGGTCGTAATTTCAAGCAATGGAAATTTCAAGTCAAGTGCGCTTTAAGAGCAAGGGGCCTAGATTTGGAAAAATTAAAACCGGAAAAAAGCGATGAGCAAGTGCAATGGAATAAGGAAGATGGAATGGCGATGTTTATTTTGACTTCGTCAATGGATCTAAACCAAATTTCTTTGATAGAAAACTGCGAAACCGCGAAAGAGGTTATGAACAAATTAGAAGCGATCTATGAACAAAAGTCTGAATTTAACAAGATGATGGTACACGAGAAATTTTACCAATATACGTATTGTTCAAGTGACACTATGGCACAACATGTCTCAAAAGTGGAAAGCTTAGCGAAACAGCTACGAGAATCGGGCGAGAAAATTAGTGACACCGCAGTAATGACTAAAATACTAAGTACATTACCAACATCATATCGTTCTCTTCGACAAGCCTGGCTTTCACTTGACCCAGCCAGTCAAACTATTCATAACTTAACGTCGAGACTGATTGATGAGGAGGCAAGCCTAGTGAATGATACCGTCAGTGAGTCGGCTTTAATCGCGAGCAAAGGCAATGGTAAACAAGCCAGTGGCAAAGGAAATCCAAGTAAAGCCAACCAGAGTCATAGATTTGTGTGCTACAATTGTAACAAAAGAGGTCATTTTGCAAGGGACTGCAAGGCACCTAAGAAATCTGTTCGAAAGAACCAAGAGCAGCAAGACATGTTAGCGTTCAGTGCGGAGAATGACTCTTTCCATCAGCATGGAGAAAATGTATGGATTTTAGACAGTGGCGCGTCCATGCACATGACATACAAACGTGATTTCTTCTGCGAATTCAATGAGTTTCAGAGCTGTGATGGAAAGAATACTGTGAAGTTGGGCAACAAGCAAGATATTGAAGTTTGTGGTAAAGGCTCCATATTGATAAACAAGTTAGTGAAGGGACAGTGGGAGCAGAGTATATTAAAGGACGTACTTTATGTGCCTGACCTGAGAAGAAATTTGTTTTCGGAAGGAGCAGCAACTAGAAAAGGTTACGTAATAGTGAAAAATAATCAAAGTGCCTTATTAATGAAAGACAATGCAGTAGTCATGTGCGCTAAATTGAAGGAAAACAATCTTTATGAGTTGGACATAAAAACTGTCAAACAAGAAAGTTGTAATGTTGTGCAATCTGACATTAAAGTATGGCATGAGAGATTAGGCCATGTGAATATTAAAGAACTTCAAAATATGAGTAAAAATGGTGCGATTCCTGAAGTGTTGACTGGGACTGATACTTTTGCTTGTGAGGCATGTCAGTATGGTAAGCAAGCAAGATTACCATTCAAGAAATCTCACAGAGGCGAATCCCAACCTGGTGATATCGTCTACAGTGACGTTTGTGGCCCGCTCGAGGAACTGTCAGTGTCAGGAATGAGGTATTTCGTGCTATTTAAAGATGGTGCAACGAGTTATCGCCATATTTATTTCCTGAAGCATAAAAGTGAGGTTCTTGACTGTTTTAAGAAATATAATGCCATTGTGAACAACAAGTTTTTACATAATGTGCGCACTTTACACACAGACAATGGCCGTGAGTATGTGAACCATGAATTTAAGGAGTTCCTGGATAGTAAAGGAATAAGTCACGAGTGTACAGCCCCTTACACCCCTCAACAGAATGGCAGAGCCGAGAGGGAGATGCGTACAATAATGGAAAGTGCTAGATCTATGCTTTATGCTAAAGACATCCCCTTGAACCTGTGGGCGGAATCTGTACACTGCGCTGTATACCTGTTAAATAGAACATCATCCAGCCAAACTCCTAGTGTTTCTCCTTATGAGCTATGGTATGGAGATAGACCGAGCCTCCAACATGTCAGAATCTTCGGTTCGGTGGGATATGTGCATGTGCCAAAAGAAAAAAGGAAGAAATTAGATAAGAAAAGTGTGAAGATGTTGTTGGTTGGATATGACCAAGAAAACTACAGGATGTATGATCAAAACACAGGAAAAATAACTATATCCAGAGATGTGACATTTGATGAAAATAGTGTACCAGAAAAAAGGCAAAACTTTGCACAGATCGAGATAAGTGAAAGAGAGGAAGAACAAAAACGAGTATTACCTGTGACCCGAAGCGATGATGTTCAGCATGAAGACTGCAGTCAAGAAGTGTCTTCAGATGACAGCATGCAGAGCGTTGAAACCGATCATGATGACTCATACCTTCCTCCGGGGTATGTCACTATTGATAAAGAGCAACGCAGCAATGTGACACTTCGTTCCCGGCAACTTGGAAATTTGGAATTGAATTTCACCGAAGTCGAAGTACCAAACACTTATGAAGAGGCAGTAAGTAGTATAAATTCTCATGACTGGAAGAAAGCTATTCAAGAAGAACTGCAGTCACATGAGAGTAATAATACTTGGACAATAACTGAGAGAACTACAAAGAATCCTATTACATGTAAGTGGGTATTCTGTGTCAAGAGGAACAGGGAGGGAGAAATTGAGCGATTTAAAGCACGACTGTGTGCTCGAGGTTTCTCTCAGGTAAAAGGTGTGGATTATAAAGAAACGTTCTCCCCAACCACCAGGTATGATTCCATTAGAATGTTGCTGAGTATAGTAGCCAAAGAAGATTATGAGATCCAGCAATTTGACGTGAAGACCGCCTTCTTGTATGGTGAGCTCTCTGAGGAGATATACATGGAGGTGCCAGAGGGAGTTGCAGCAGAGTCATCTAAAGTATGTAAGTTGAACAAATCTTTATATGGCCTCAAACAGGCTTCCAGGTGTTGGAACAAAAAATTCTGTTCATTTCTAACTACATATGGTTTTGTACCATGCCAGTCTGATAACTGTGTATTTGTCGGATATTTTAATAATATCAAAGTGCTATTAGTCATTTATGTTGATGATGCATTGTTAATGTCAAAAAGTAAGGATATTTTATCCACAATTTTAAATGACTTGAAGAAAAACTTCGAGATTAAAGTGTTAGAGTGTAATTATTTTGTTGGCATGGAGATAAACAAAACGAAAGGCTGTGTGTCAATTAGTCAAAAACGCTACATACAGACCATAATAAGCAAATTTAATATGACTAATGCTAAAAGTTGTAGTACACCAGCTGATGTAAATGTGCAATTGTCGAATAACACAGATGATGAAAAAATGTGCACTAATTTCCCGTTTCGTGAAGCAGTGGGAGCCTTATTGTTTTTATCATCTGTGTCGAGGCCTGACATTACTTACGCAGTTAATCTTGTAAGTAGATATGTGAATAATCCGAGTACTTCACATGTGAACGCTTTGAAGCGAATTATACGGTATTTAATAAATACCAAAGACATGTCAATCCGGTACTACAATAGCAGTGAACTAGTCGGATATTCAGACTCGGACTTTGCGGGCGATGTAGACACCAGGAGGTCCACTACTGGATACATATTTCTGATGAACGGGGGACCAGTTACTTGGGCTAGTAGGAAGCAAAGTACAGTGGCTTTGTCGACCATGGAGTCCTTCGACTTCGGTGAAATTCAATTCCAAATTTCCAAGTTGCCGGGAACGAAGTGTCACATTGCTGCGTTGCTCTTTATCAATAGTGACATACCCCGGAGGAAGGTATGAGTCATCATGATCGGTTTCAACGCTCTGCATGCTGTCATCTGAAGACACTTCTTGACTGCAGTCTTCATGCTGAACATCATCGCTTCGGGTCACAGGTAATACTCGTTTTTGTTCTTCCTCTCTTTCACTTATCTCGATCTGTGCAAAGTTTTGCCTTTTTTCTGGTACACTATTTTCATCGAATTGGCGACCTCCATCTTGTATGTAGTAATGGCCGGCTCGTTTATCGTGAATAACTTTGAAAAAATGTTTGCTCTTTATTCAATATTCGCAGTGAATTTTAGCGTGACCTGGGCCCATAACCTAATGGGACCAGGTAATCTACAGTTTACTGAATAAGACTTCTTGAAATATATAATACTGTTTATTTAACACTGACAAAACAGAAATTGCGTCTACATACCGCAAGCAATAATACAAACGAGGTGGCGCCAACTTCTGGCAGAAAACGAAAACTAGGAGATGCGTTCAGAAATGAACCTAACTATTTAGAACCTCGATAGACACCTATAAATTTTTATACCTATCAAATATAAATAGAATGAAAAACTTTATCAATTAAAATTAGTAGTAGTTAGGTTGTCTGGATTGTAGACTCGGGAAGACATCGCTTCCTAGCGATAAGACCGCCTATAGACCGCCTACCATTAGTTTTTAGTACCTAATTTTTAAGGATCTCTGCAATAAAGAGAATTGTATAGTGTTGTCTCGTGCTAGTCAAATACCGTTGCGTGTCGCATATCGATTAAAATAGCATTGGAAATAGGTAGCAAACTTATGTTTACCTAACAAATAAAGTCAGAATTAGTATAAATAATTAAAAGGTAAAAGTAGAAATAAATGTTAACTTTAACATAATTATCATTCCAAGATGGCTCAACCTTGAACTAGATTATTTTGATTGTAAAACGATCCCAACAGCCTAATGAAAACTATTTGAATATTCTATTCTACTATCTAATCAAAATATTGTTCAATTTCCTTCATCTTACGGAGACACAAAATTGACCTTGTCGCAAACTAAGCAATGCTTGTATGGGTAAAAGACCACGTCATCAAGGACCAAGCTAAGCACCAACACCAACTAGAGTGGAAGAGCACGGCGGGCTGCAGGCATTCGAAGCTCTTTATGGAAAGAGTCAACACACGCTGGACCAACAAACTAAGGAAGTACAGCAGAAGACAACTCAGAATCATAATGGGGGTGTTTACAGGTCACTTCGGGGTCAAAGGATGCAATCGGACAATGCTGAATGCAGAATGTGCGGCGAGGAAACAGAGACAATGAAACACATACTGTGCGAATGTCATGCCCTCGCCAGAACCAGAATGAAAGAATTTGGCACTGATTACCCAGAGCCAAATTAATTCCAGGCACTACCAATGGGCTCCATCATCCGATTTATGTAGATGGTGGAACAGGCCATCGCGTAGATGCGGTAAGGGGTATATAATTACACAATAGATCCCATTGGGTAGAAGTGTATGTGTGTAAGGACCCATTACCAAGATAAGATAAGATATGGGCCAAAGACGATGATATCTATTAAATAGGTATGTATTTATCTATATGATATATAGGAAACAAGTCCGGACTCGTGCTTATCACACAGACATTTGCCCTTACGAAGTTTTGAACCCTCGAATCGTCACTTTCGCTTGGCTAAACAAGTAAACGTGGCTTTAAAAAAATCGGATTATTGCAAAACTTGTAATGTGATGCTGGCTGAGAATATTAGGTATATCGTTTCTAGGGCGTGCAGTACCGGGAAATTTTAGTATGGCAGTACCGGGAATTCCCGATACTCGCCTCTATTATAAACCTAACTTCCTTTCCCCCAACCCTTCATCCCTCAGGCCCTTTGTGTAGCAAAATACCCGTGACAAATGGGACGGGCCAGGGTAAGTTTTTACAGTGCTGCCACAATCGCGTCAGCAATGAGTTTGCGAATAATCGAAATGTACAACGTGATCTTGGTTAGACAATGTCTTTGGATTTCCCTTTACTACGTGCCTGTACGCTCATTTTTAAACGGAGTATGCATATGATTTTGGTAAGTAGGTACCTACCTACCTACGTAGTTTACTGCTTGTCGTCAGAAAACATGTGATTTTTCAGAAAATTTCGTGTGATTTACTCACAGACATGATTTTGTAGTATTATCGAAAATGAGAATAGTCTCTTAGAAACCTAACTTCCCTTCCTCCTACCCTTCATCCCTCGGTTCTTTGTGTTGCAAAATACCCGTGAGCAATGGGATGAGCCAGGGTAAGTTTTCTATAGAGATGTGGTATTCGCATCAGCAATGAGCTTGCGAATAATCAAAGGTTAAGGGAATATAATGTGATCTTGGTTAGCCAATGTCTATGGATTTCCCTTGACTACATATGCCTGTACGGTCATATTTAATGGTATATTACACACCCAGAGCGCCTAATATAAAGTATGACTTAGATCGCAAGTAGTATGCAATCTATAAATATGCGATCTGAGGGTTTCTTTATTACCTCCCGCAGTAAGTATGTCCTCCCTCGCCGCGTCCATTTCCTCATCACTATTATTCTTTTTCAGTGTCGTTATGCGTTTAACAGTAGTGCGTGGCTCTGGTCAGAGCATCTCTAACCATGGCTAGTGACCATGAGTTGTTCAATGTTATGCCCTTCGATTCTGGCGATATGCCCAAAGAAGTAAAGCCGATACGGCCGGAGGTAAGTAGGTACCTACACCATTTTACGTCTTCCCCAGTGGGCTTTTGTTGGAAAATGTCACATTTGGCTAGGGTGACGTAGGTAAACGAAGTTTACGTACGTTTTTGGCATAAGTGCGTAGGTCATTTATTGAATACGTTCGTTTACTATGTGTATATATAGGTATGTACCAGCAGGGAATCGTTTCATTGAATCATCTTCACGATTTCCTTATAATTTGTTCAATTAATACGTGTGTATTGAAATAATGTCTAATACAAGAATTTGCAGTAATTGACCCGTATTATTTATTATAGTCCTTGTTTTAATTGTTTTGTCTATTATGTTATAATGACGAGCTTCTTGCGGTTAGGTCTAAAAGTTATTTGTTACACTAGTGACAAATTTCATACATAATGACGCCTTTGTGTACAAGAACATACATAACATTATCTGTATAGGTGCTCTAATTATATTGTACCATTATCTATTTGCCGAATAGCCTGAGAAAAATTCCACTTGACAAATAATGTGCCTTTGAAAAAAATATCTTTATACTCGTAGTAGCATCAAAACCTCCTTTTCAGAGCTAATAACAAATGATTCATAATCTTATTAAACAGTTTTCTGCGACCAAAAATGAGTCAATCAAACAATAATAATAGTATCATAACGACAAACTGCAAATAACCTGTATCCTTTGTTAGCATTTAAGGTAAAATTAATACATTTTTAATGCCGTTGCACGAGCCTAAAGAGGTTCAAATTATCTTGAGCTGTGGTTGAGCTTTATTGGGAATACTGTAAAGGTCAAGATATAACGGTTGGTTAATATGACGCTGCTCCAGAAGTCGTGGGATTTGAGTTAGTAGACAGTTAACACTTTGGTGACGGTTGGTGACGAATTAGTTACACACTTTAATAGACCGGGAGCTGTTTATAGAATTATACCGATATTTCAATAACACGAAAATCTAGAAATTACCTAATAGTTTTGTTTTTTTTTTGTGGAGGAAAAGTTTGCGAACCAAGGAACCAATGTTAGGGAGAATGCTTGGTTGTATGGTATATCTGGTCACTTAAAACGCCATCTTTGTAGAGGACCCCAGGACCGTAGACCAAACGCAATGAAGTCATTCTCGCGCTATGCCCGTGACATGACTGGACATAGGCTATATGAAAATAGCATACTCAATAAATAAACATTATAAACCCTGTCGAAGTTATTGTAATTTACTTATGAACTCCAATAAAGTAAATGTATTAATCCTAAATTTTTACTCCTACATAATTTTTGTCTAGATACTGACTGAATAGGTATCATTACTATTATACCTCAAGATTGTTAAACTGTGAACGGTTTCTCTGTATGAATGACTTTTCCTTCTTCGTTTTCTTTTCAACTACGCTATGTTGTACCTCTAGCACAACTGTGCTACGCGAAAAATACTAAACATCCCGTTACATTCAATATATTGCAAAAGTGATGGGTCACCCCCCCCTGCGCCCTACCCTGCCTGCCAGGGTGTCTGCACCAATCAAATTTCCCCGTTCATTTCGGTTCTTCCCAAGACTATACCTACCAGTGGCGTGGCGTCAAATTTATCTTTGAGTAAAGCTGGATCACAGTTGGCTTACTTTTACATAAGGGTAGTAGGATAAAATGCTCAACTGCTTTAAATTAGGCAAGCCGGTCCCAACTAGCAAAATTACCTTATAACGAAAGGCCTATATGGCCATAACTCTTTTAGTCGTCATTTAAAGGCATTGTTTAAGTCAAAATATCGTATAACTGCACTTTACAGGGGGATTCAGCTAATATGGCTACAGACTTAATAATTTGGTTAGGTAAACGTCAACAAACCTAAATAACATGGCTACAATAAAACCTTTAGTTAATAAGGTTACTACCTTTATAATTAGGTCAGGTAAACGCCAATAAAACGAAATAATATGGCTACTATAAGCCTAAAATTATTAATTATCTTATAATGGCTAATTATAGGGGCTTTTAGCCAAATAATATTAAAAGCCATATAAAGGCTATCATGAAGGCTATTTAATCTTGTAAAGGAAATACGCAGGATCGTTATAAAGCATTTTATCTTATAGAGGTCAGAATTTTAACGTTTATATAGCAATGGAATACATATCATTTATATGACTTTTAAAAGGGTCGAGGTCTTGGTTAATCTGCTACATAGTAATTATAAGCGTGTAATTCTTACGATTGTTATATACTTTTGTTTATATAACAAAGTCAGCCATAATAATTCTGTCGACCGCTTTAGCTTAGTTGGTAGTGACCCTGCCTACGAAGCAAGAGGTCCTGGGTTCGAATCCCGGTAAGGGCATTTATTTGTGTGATGAGCACGAATATTTGTTCCTGAGTCATGGATGTTTTCTATGTATTTAAGTATTTGTATCTATTAAATATATCGTCGTCTAGTATCCATAACACAAGCCTTATTGACCTTACTATGGGGCTAGTTCGATTTGTGTAAGATTGTCCCCTAATATTTATTTATTTATTATTATTAATATTTATTAATAATATCAAGATGGCGAATACTTAGCACAAAACATAACCTCTATAAATGTTGTTTCTTGTAAACGCCTTATAGAGGTTATGTAATTTTTTTGAAGACTTATAGGAGCAATAACGAAGGAATGAAAAAAAATCCAAAGTTTTTTCATCACAAAACATTGTCAATTCGGGGGGGCGTTGAAAATGAATCGAAAACCATACCCCATATCGTCATAAAAATGAGTTTCCACTTAGTTTCGATTATTAAAGACTTACCTTTTCAAAATGGTTGACGAATAAAATAAATATTATGTCATTATTTGAAACACACGCACGATAATACTTATTACTTGCTTTGCTGCGACGTTTATGAGTTGGATTAGGTACCTTTTAAACGATCCTAACATAGCGATTACAAGAACACGCTTTTTACGATTGGAGTTTATATAGCAATTAAAAGTTCATTCTTCTTACGCAAGCTTTATAAATTTCAATTATAAGGACTATGAACATATAAACGAATTACAATTGGCAATTATAAGGGAATTACGCTTATTGCTAACCGTTACACATCTTGTACCAAATAAATAGCAAATAATAAAGCTGGTATATGGTAATCATAAGGGTTAATTTCTTATAATTTGGGCCCAATTCCACCCTTATTAACGTTTATATGGCTTTTATAAGAATAATTATATTTTCTTTATAAACCTCTATATAACATATTTTTGCTACTTGGGGAAGGAATCGGCTTCTATGGAGACCACGCTACTGATACCTACGTTATATTAAATCATGTATATATTTGTATGCAAACTCCCGAGCTACAACAGTCAGCTCGTTCGTGTTGCTCCGAACCCTGGCCTGATCACGACTTCGCACGACGCATCCGAACATGTCAATTAATGAACACCGCTAAACGAACCCGACTCCCGAGCAAATCACGAGACGCCGGCATGGACGTAGCCTCGGTTGCCATTGGTATGGATCTGTCTTCTAACTAATTCATAATATCATAATGAATGAAACCTACAAACCTTGATACTTATCAGCCGATATGTTGTTCCGATTGGTCGAAGTTGCTGTTGCATGTATGGCCGCTTTTATACACCAAAGTATTTACAGATTTATGTTGGCTGTTAACATGTGTATTCCCCGTAATAAAGTTTTCAACACACTTGCTCATAAAGTTAATTGTTCTTACGCGCGGAACGCAGCTTATTACACACAAATGCTTTTTACTTTACATTACCGCACTAGTGTTGTAATTACCGCAAATTGACCAATGAGAGCACGCCGTGGGGCACTGCCGGCGGATATTATTCTTGCTCCGCTGCCGCTCAGCGCCGAGGTTGCGTACATGGCGCGCGCTCCGCACTACACCACACCTAGAGCTGTTGTTAGACAACCCACAAAATAAATACAAAAATAGAAATTTTAAATGATAAATATTCTTTTTTTATTCGCACGTGTGTTGAAAAACGTCGTGTGACACTCGTGAGCATTGGTCATTAGTCATTACAGTCTCGGCTATTACAGCTCTCGCCTAACGGCTCGGGCTGTGCAACACAGCCTCGACTGTAATGACCAACATAGCCCACTCATATGATAATAGTACATTACACAACTAGGGTGGTAAAACAAAGAAAGGCCGAGATCACAGATGTTTGCGGCCCGAGCTGCAAGCGAGGGTCGTAAATATGCGATCGGGGGCTTTCTTTATAACCTCCCGTGTTGTGTACATCATTTTATGTCTACACTTGGACAGAAAGCGGTTTTTTTCGTACGCGTAGCGCCTCGCCGCTGTGTGTACATACTCGTACAAAAAAGGTACTCATGTCAAAACATTTTTCAACTTTCGTTTTATTATTTACAAATTTATATGTTAATTATGAGGGAACAAACGAACATACAAACATACAAATATACAAACATACAAACATACATACATATATACATACGGTGCTAAAATCATAACCCTCCTTTTTGCTTCGCCGTAGTCGGGTAAAAAACTTATGGTTCATAAGACGAACTAAAACCTTTTTTTGACCTCTGCAAACTTAGCGTAGTCGGGCGATTCTCCGAGCGTTTTGACCGCGCGGTTTGACAATCATTGTTGTCCGA
The DNA here is from genome assembly GCA_947034925.1 of Eudemis profundana. Lineage (NCBI taxonomy): Eukaryota > Metazoa > Arthropoda > Insecta > Lepidoptera > Tortricidae > Eudemis > Eudemis profundana. Next base: position 16,888,068 of record OX344808.1, on the reverse strand, counting down.
TGATTATTTACTACTATAACGAAAAAGGACAAATCGTGACGATTTTGATAAAACTAGACTTAACCTCGGGACTGTTTTTCGGTTTCATAAAAAGTTAACTCTAGGCATCGTTTTTTTTTTAACAATATTTACTGCGACAATAATGACGAAAATAAAACGCCGTAAAAACGCTGAATATTGGCCCAGTCGCACTCTAAACATAAACATTTACGAATCAACATGTCTACCAAGTGCAAGTTCGAATTGCGTTTAGGTTTTGTTTACCTATAAAAATAGGTAACAAACAAGTCAAACTGCCAACATGTTCAAATAACAATCTAGGGCCCGTTTCACGAAGCTACAAGTTACAAATTACAAGCGGAAGTCTCTTTCTATCAAAAGGTATTGAAAAGAGACTTCCGCTTGTAATTTGTAACTTGTAGCTTCGTGAAACGGGCCCCTAAAACCGAACTTATTTTTTCAATCAAACTCCGCGCCATTTTACTGTTTTTTTTTTCAAGACGACTAATTATTTACGTATGGCAACTATTTTTTGGTGTTGTTGGTTTCGGGAAAACGTCTTTAATAGATTGATTTCAAGAATTTGTAGGCCAAATCCCCTGTTCAAATAATATCCATTATTATTTTTAATGTCTTCTAACCAGTAAACTTTTGATGATGTTGTTGTTCGATAACTAAACGTTTTTGACAACTTCATTTAAATGGCGTTTGTCAGTACGTTCTGATTAATCCGAATAGCGCCAGTTTAGCTTCAAGCGGCAAAATAAATTACTACAATTTGACTCTTAATGCAACGCGATAAAGTAAATTTTAGGTTCGTTGGTAATGCAATATAGGTTTGAATTTATAAAATTAGGCAGAGATTTCCAGCTGTTGTACACGGCGATTGTGCCCACGTCTTCTTGTCCATATTTCCTTTAATTCTGTAGTTTTCTAAATTTAATCTCTCCATCTTCATCATGGATTATCAAAGCAGGCAGTTGGCTGAAGATTGCTTCCTACGCGAGCCCGTGGATGCTCGAATCAGGTAACCTAAAATAGAGGTTTTTATTTCACAATCTTAGACTAATATTATTTCAATAATTTATTTCGTTTAGTAGTTATAAAACCATTCGTATTACGTGTATAACTTTTCGCATGCCATTGTAGATTTGCGTACGATTTTTCTTTTTAAATTTATTTTGTTTTTAATTTAGGAAAGTCAAAGAAGAGCCCAAGGAAGATCCTCATCCACATCTCAAAGTGACTATGCAGACGGTCCGTCTGAACCCGGACTCACAGAAGTTGATATTGGATACATTGAGGTACATCCATGGGCCGGACTTCAAACTCGGTAGCGCCAGCCTTTACAAGGTAACACAGTTTCTTATGTTGATAATATAGGTATTGAATATAGTGATCTATTAAATTGTTTGACTAGTAGAGAAGGCCTTGGCATTAAGTTCACCAATTGTACTTTGATATTGCGCATTAAAAATGAAATAAATTGAATAATCCGAATATGGACAATTGAGTCAAGCATTTGAAAGCTATCACAAAATGTATGGAAATACCCTATTAACAAAAGACTGGGTAAATCATTCTAGCAAACCCGAATCACATTTGACAGTAGTTGATTTTCTATTGTAAATGAGTTTTCGATTATCGTCTCAGAATAATTACCTGCTTGTTTGGCAGTTCAATAAGTAAATAATCAGGATTTAAGACAAATAGACTTTCACCAATTGATGAAGCACAACCATTAATTTGTATTTTGTATATTAAATGTTTCTGTCAATAATTTCAGGATAAAGGCACAAATCTGAGCAATAGGTACTGGATGGAGCGAGGCAATCTGGTGGTGCAAGGCGGCTGTGACTACTCACTCACCAACAAACCCGATATTGAGACTTCTGAAGCCAGGCTGCGGGCATTCGCTTTGGCAAAATTAGAGAAGTAAGTAACATTATTAAACATTGCAAAAACAATAAAACATATCTACTTTTAAAGAGTAATAATAGAATGAAGAAATAAATACATTCTCAAGTTTATGCTATTTGTGCTGTAATATTTCTTTTTGCTTGTCTTTTTGTTTTTTGGTAACTGTAATGGCAGCTTAGAGTAGACCTTACACTTATAAACTAGATAGTTTCTGAAACAACATTAAATGGACATTAGAATTTCCTAGTGACAAATGCAAACTCATTAACCATAGAAAATATAACTAAAAAAAAATTACCAAAAAATTTTTTTTTCAAGGTATCACTTTCATAAAACGCATTGTGCAGAAGCATTAGAAATGGCGGCAGAAAGTCTAGAAAAAGCTCTAGAAACGCTCTTTTATAAATATTTTAAAATAGACGTACAAGAGAAACCTGATGACATACCTACAAAAGGAGAGCTACTAGAAATGAGAAACGATGAGAAAGCTGTCCTAGAATCAATATACGAATCTAGCTTCAGGCTAAAAGAAAATAATGTTTGGAACCTTAAATTAACTCTAGATTATCTCACGAAAATGTATGAAAGCAAACAAGTCGAAGTTCCGAAAACGAAAAAGAACATAAACTACAACAGCAATTTCAAAACGAAGAAGAAAGAAGTGTGTAAACTTTTCCTAAAAGGCCCCTGTCGGTTTGGTGCGAAGTGTAAATTCTCACACGAAGTCAATATAGAACCTATGAACAATGAAACAGAAAAAGAAGAAAGCTCTAAAATCAACTACGAGTTGGAAGTCAGGTTCCCAGAAGATACCATTTACCCGTACGAACCACCTTTACTCTTTTTCAAAACTGAAGGAAAAACTAGTATAATACCCGATTTAACCTGCTTACGGATAACAGCTAGGTTAATAGATGAAGCCAAAGTATTAGCACAAGATGGCATACCTAGTATATACTCCTTAGTAGAATTACTCAATAATGAAGAAGATATACTAAATTTTATACAATTTGATACTAGAACTTTTCCAGAACCGTCTGACGCTTTGTTTCCACAATTAATAGAAAATAACGTAGCTGAAATAAAACCCTCACATTATAAAAAAGGTGATGTAAAAGGTAAAAGAGCTAATATTGACTTTGATGAAATATTGAAAGAGAACTCGGATATAGCGAAGCGGTGGTTGGAGAAAAGAGACAATAATAGGTACAACAAAATGATGTCGGGCAGGAGAAAATTGCCCGCTTGGCAGAAGAAGAAAGAGATTTTAAATGCAATGAAGAAATCACAGGTTAGTTCCAATATATGACACACCATTTTGCTTAAGATGAGTGTCTTTTCAAAGAAGTTTATTTCTTTCATGTTACTTCTAAACCCGTGCAATAGACGGTTCACTTTCGAAGCACTGGAAATAAGCTATTTAAGGTGATATGAGTCGGTCGGTTTTCCATATTTTAAACAACTAGGGTGGTAAAACAAAGAAAGGCAGATGTTTGCGACCCGAGCTGCAAGCGAGTGACGTAAATATACGATCGAGGGCTTTCTATATTACCTCCCGAGTTGTGTACATCATTTTATGTCGACACTTGGCCAGAAAGCGGCTTTTTCCTTACGCGTAGCGTGCGGTGAAAGCCACTTTATGGCCAGGTGTGGCATATGTTAATGTTTTCTCTTCCTTTATTTCACTCATCATTAATTTAAGAGTTACACTGTTTTCGGTGGAGTACATTCCAATCCTACTGTACGCCAACTCTTGATATTTTGATAAGACCCAACACCAACTTTTTGGTGTACTGCCATCTGGCCGAAATATTTTTCGCCTAATTTCACTTCCCAACCAACTTATTGCAGTACTTTTAGTTGGCAAACCAATGCTTAGCATAGTATTATTTCGCATACTTTTTATTTGATCACAATAATATTTAGCAGATATTCATTTTACCAAGATTTATTTAGAAAAATAGTCACTAAGCAAATGTTTTATTAAAGCTAACTATTTATTGTCAAATAACGTTTGCCCAAATTTAAACTTCGCATACTTTTTATTAAAACTGGATTATCTAAAATTGGAAAAGACGACAACTCCGAGGGAAACGAGTTGGTATAAAGCGAAAAAGGGGGGACGGGGGGGCGAAGCCCCCCAGATATGGAAAAAACCTTTAAAACCATATCTGGTTTAATTTAGGTAGGTTGGTTAGGTCGCTTGCGTCCCTTAGAAAGAAATAGAAGCCCCGCGCAGCGGGGCTTCGTCGACTTGGTCACAGCCCTTTCAGGTTGAAACGGTGACGCTAAGGAAAATTAACCACAGCCCAGTTAGGTTAATAGGTCAGTTTAGCTAAATCTAAGGCCTATTCTCCCACTTTTATTGAGTCGGAAATTTTATTGTTCGGTGTATTGAATTTCGGAATTTTAAAAATCGGTACATTGATTATCGGAATTCGTCTTTTTGATGTATCGGGTTATCATAGATTCGGACTTTTCATTGTTCGGTGTATAGGTTGGGTGCGTAACGGTCGATATAAAAACTAATGGTATATTATTGGTCAATATAACGATTAAGGGATGTAAGGAACTTTTAGAATAACAACATTTTGTATATTTTGATAGGATCTAACTATTATCCGGCATAATGAACATGTAATATAACAATAATTAATATAATAGTAATGTGGTATAAAGTACATGTGATATAATTTTGTTCGATATAACGTTCAGTGGGTATAATGAAGTATTGGTATAATGTATAACTGTCTCCAGAAAGGTTGGTTAGGTTAATTAGTTATTAGGGCATAGAAGGAAAAGGGGGGACGGGGGGGCGGAGCCCCCCACAAGGGGGGCTCGGGGGGCGAAGCCCCCCGCATTAAAAAAAACTCATACCATAAGTTCAATTAGGTTAGGTTAGGTTAGGTTAGGGTTCGAACTGCGTCCCCCAACAAAACCGAACTGCTGTCAGAAAAGTAGGTTAGGTTAGGTTTGAACTGCGTCCCCTAACAAAAACGAACTGCTGTCAGAAAAGTAGGTTAGGTTAGGTTTGAACTGCGTCCCTCAACAAAAACGAACTGCTGGCAGAAAAGTAGGTTAGGTTAGGTTTGAACTGCGTCCCTCAACAAAAACGAACTGCTGGTTGAAAAAATAGGTTAGGTTAGTTTAGGTAACCGTGACCCTAACATAAACGATACTGCCCAAAAAATAGGTTAGGTTATATTAGAACCGTGAAAATGAAAATAACAGAACATTTTATATCTCAAGTCACATTATACCAATAATATTTATTGCATATGTTCATTATATTAGATAAACGTTATATTAAACAACTATTATACTTATTGAACATTATACACTCTGAAATTATCTACTTAGTTGTTATATCAAAAGTTTATTATGCCTCTTAAGTGATTATATACTATGAAATTATATCAAATGTTGATATATCCAGTGAAAATATATCAAAAGTAGTTATACCGATCATTACACACCCGTATAGGTTAGGTTAGAACTGCGACCTGCGACAAGATGGAATGAACAGCCTTATAACAGCGTATATTAGTATTATGCGTCATAATATTATGAGTAAAATAACTTATGCCATTCAATACATTCGACAAAACAATTAAAGACATTTTGAAACATGACCAACTAAATATTTTGCTAACTAATAATATTCTAAAAAATAATTTGCGATATGTTATATATGCGAAGCATTGGTTTGCCATCAGATGATTCTGCGAAATGAAACTATGGGAAACATAGTTTGCGAAGTGATAATTTGCCTTATAATTTTCGGCCACATATTAGTAAACCCAACTTTTTACTTCACTTGGTATGGACCAAGTGAAGTAAAAAGTTGGTGTTGGGTCTTATCAAAATATCAAGAGTTGGCGTACAGTTGCGTCTAGGTCTCCCTCTACCCCTTTTTCCATGTTTCCTTCCAGTATAGTTTTAAAGAAGTTATCTTGTCTTATCAATAGGCCTATCTTTATTTCACTAGGTGGTAGTAATTAGTGGTGAGACTGGCTGCGGAAAAAGCACACAGGTGCCTCAATACATTTTGGATGACTGGTTGGAAAACTTCAAAAAAGGAGGTCGGGAGCATGTGGAAATCGTGTGCACCCAGCCTAGGCGGATATCCGCTATTGGAGTGGCAGACAGGGTCGCGGAGGAGAGGGTTGAGAAGACTGGACAGGTTGTGGGGTATCAGGTATGTTGATTGTAACTAAATCGAAAAAATATATACACCGTGCCCCCGAATAACCCAAACAACTTTAACTATAGATTCTAACAATTATTAGGAGTAAATAAAGTTATATGATCTAGGTATAGTCGAAAAACGGTAACTTTCCGAGATATTAATTATTTTTTAAATGATAACTCGCAAGTGTGTAACATGCCCTTATAAATGTGACTAAGATACTTTTTTTTAAATCTGTTAACTAAGCAGCAATTAACCTTCGCAGTATATATTTGATGGTAAGCGACTACAAGCCCAAAAAATTGACCTTTTGTTTCCATTTTAGCTTTTTTTCCTTTTTGATATCTTTTCCTCAAGTAAGGACATGTTTATAAGGAGGGGCTCAATTTATTGATTTATTGTGTTCCATAAGACTATTAATGTAAAATGACAAAATTCGACCTATGTTGATATAACGTTATTTACTTGTAATACCATCAGGAATACGTGGTTATAATTTTTCGGGTTTGTTGTATGATGGGTAAAAGTAGCGTGAGTTACTATTTCATTGCACGTTTTTTTCATGAAAGATACAAGTTTAAGTGTAAATATGCCGTGGGGTTATAAGCAGTGGTCGGCACTACCAGTGCAAAACTTCAACAAAACTTGCCAAGCGGACATAACAGAGTGCTTAAACCATGAAAATATTAAAATCTTTATACTCAAGTATTGGGAGTCACTCCAAGAGGATATCGCGGCTGTGTGCCGGTGGAGTGCGGACAATAAACTTCGTTTTAATGGGGCTAAATGTTGTGTGTGCACTTTCAGTCGTGCTCATGCTCCTATTCATGCACGATACATGCTAGGTTCCGAGCTAATTAATAGAGTCTCCTCAGTCAAAGACCTAGGTGTAGTATTTGACACTAGTGTAACTTTTCTTGAGCATATTCGGACGCTCACCGCAGACTGTTTCCGTAGGTTAGGTTTCGTTATGCGTAACGCCAGAGCTTTTGATAACCCAGTTGTTATAAAAATTATTTATAATGCTTTAGTAAGAAGCAAGTTGGAGGCGTCCGCAATAGTCTGGAACCCTCACGAGTCAACCTACAACCTACTCTTGGAAAGGGTTCAAAAAACCTTTCTAAGGTATTTTTATAAAAAAGTTTATGGGTATTACCCTTATTTATATCCCACCAAGTTTCTTCTTGGAATGTTGGGTTTCCAATCCTTGGAAGTAAGGCGAAATTTCAGTTTGCTCACCTTCGTCTGCCGGGTTCTACGGGGAGAGTCGGATTGCTTGGAACTCGTGGAGCAACTAGTTCGCTTGTATGTTCCAGAAATCCCTCGTATTACTCTTAGACCGCGGACTCGCTGCCTGTTAGCTGTACCGGCGGCTCGCACTGTGTCACACAGGAACTCACCGCTGCTCCGGGCCTTGACACTGCTAAATGCGCTTCTGACATCAACACCTGAATGTGACCTGTTTGCGTGGCGATGGACGGCTGTGTATAGAGAGTGCCTCAGGTTTTGTGAGATGATGGATGATAGGCCTTCTAGTGTTCCGCTATGATTATATTTACGTAATTATCTAGTTAAGTTTTTTGTATTTTTTTTATTGTTATGTAGTTTCACAGTGCATTGGATTTTAGTCTGTAATGCTGTGTAAATATGTTTTTGTCATAAATAAATAAATAAATAAATTGGAAATCCGAGATTTCGATAGAGAGTTCAATTTAACACTGATCTGCCAATAATATTGTTATTTCCTTGGTTGTAAGTTCTCCTTTACGTCAGCTTTACAAGTTTTGTTAAAGTTTTGCACCGATAGTGCTGGTCACTGATGATTAGTATAGCTAGTTTCACGAGAGTTGAGGCCACGCACACAACACTGTCATGTAATGACAGCGGGATTTTGAAATTACTGTTCTTTTTTCCTACTGATAGCAGGTTCAACAGTGAATTGCAAGATAGACCAAAAAGTTTGTTTAAACTTGTGTTTATTTACTCACTCATTCATTTCATTCATTCACTTTTTTTGCAATGAGTACTTCATGTACCTGTGTGTGTAATCATTCACCTCAACTCTCGTGAAACTACCTATAACACTTCTTGAGAGATAAAGTAACACTTAAATTTGCATTATGATGATTCAAAATGCAATAAAATCGTGACTCGCGCTACCTCTTACCGTAGAATGAGAGAATGACCCTAATTAAGATGGGACTTTGTCGATAAATCCAGGATTTAGTCTACTTGTGTACCAAATAAGTATAGTATAATATAGATGTATTGACCCAGTCCGATCCTCTCAGGGTGGGCCGGCTAGCGACCTGGTTTGACCCCAGGGAACGCCACGGCCGACCACCCGGTCAAAGTATCGCTATGCCCAGTAAGGGCCGCGAGTTAGTCAAAAAAAAAGAAAAAAAAACAAGATATATTGACTATGATTTTTTATATTCACAGATACGTCTAGAAAGCAAAGTATCATCCAAAACCCGTCTAACCTTCTGCACGACTGGTATACTACTCCGAAGGTTAGAATACGACCCTCAACTGAAATCAGTAACGCACATATTGGTAGACGAAGTTCACGAAAGGTCTGAAGAGAGCGACTTCCTTTTACTCATATTGAGGGACCTTGTCAAAGTGAGAAAGGACTTGACGGTTATACTGATGAGCGCGACTTTGAATGCCGAACTGTTTTCAGATTATTTTGAAAAGGTTCCAGTGTTGGAAATACCAGGTACGTTAGAAATGTGTTGGGTCTGTATTGGCCCGGAGATGCAGGTTCGAATCCGGCCTGAGACGTATAATTTTTTATTTTCATTGTCGATAGAACATTTACGTTAGATGCATTGAAAACTAGTGGACCTCCGCACAACTTTGTTTGCGAAGGTAAAATAAGTCAAATGTCTCTTTATTGTTTCGGCTTATTCTGACAAAAAGTCATCATCGTAGACCTTTGCGTCTATTACAGACGATTCATGGTGCAATGTTAGAGAGACATCGCTTTTGGTGGCTAAATAAACCGATTCGAGAGCGACATTTCCTGCCGCAGGCCTGACAAGAGAAGTTTGCAACAGATGGCGCTGAGTCGCTTTGGCTTTTGTCTCTTGTCAGTGAGTGCAGCGAACCAGTAAGCTTATGATGCTACGCTTTGTCACGCGATAAATAAATGATAAAGAATGCGTCACTCTCACACACTATTTGTCAGAACGTGACGAATGCTTTATCATTTATTTATTGCGCGACAAAGCGTAGCATCATAAGCCTACTGGTCTCATCGCTTAACTTGCGACCCTTCACCACACGCCTCCGCCACTCCGTTCGTCTCTTCGCAAGCGTCTCCCAGTTCTGGTGGTCAATTTTAAAGGCGACCATGTCCCTTTTGGCGCAGTCTTTAAAGCGAAGCAATGGCCTCCCAACGTCTCTTTTTGCATTCGCAACCGGACCAAGGAGAACAAAGTGACAATAAGTACGGAGGTCATAATCTATCTTTACAACAAATTTCATGGAAATCGAGGTTTTTTGTGATGCGTGCATATAGTCCCTCAAAGGGATAAGTTCGCCTTTGTACATATACCTTAATTTTGTAACCCTGTAATTTGTCTTATTTTGTGCAATAAAGTGTTTACATACATACCTACATACATAGTCTTACTACGATTTTATCAAATCTATGTGTATTATTTTTCTTGAATGTTAAGTGATCTTGTTATTTTATTTTACGCTTGTTTTCAGGCAGAACTTTCCCCGTAGAGCAAATGTTCTTAGAAGATATTATGGAGAAATCAAATTACGTTTTAGAAGAAAACGGACGTTATGGGCGTAGGGTAAAAAAAGGTAATATTTTACAAATATACTCCTCTATGATCACTTATTATATTAGTCTTATTGGCTTATATTTAAAACATTTTAATATTAATCAATATTCAACTGATCAACACAAATTCAAAATTAAAATTCTTTATTTCTGAAAGTAGGCTTTTACATGTTTGATTCTTTTGGCGCTTCGGCAAATGACCTTCTGGTGAAAAGAAGCGCCGGAAGAAACTCACCAGTTTCTCTTTTCACATGTATCTAGTCTCCCCACTCTGAAACATACGTTGAACTTTAAAACGTCCGACCTATAGAAATAAACAGTGCTTTTGACTTCTTTCCTATATAGTTCCTTTCGCTTTCGTATAAGCGTACGAAAAAATATACCAGTATCCCTTTCAAAGAAGAATGAAGGTGTATTCTAAAACTTCAGGTGACAAAGACAAGAAAATCGACCTCGAAATTGAGCTAGAAGCGTGCGACGTACGCGCCTCAATGGAGCCCCCGAAAACGTCCATCCGCGATGAGAACCTCACCGTGGCACAAGTCATAGCTCGGTACCCGCGCTGCAGCAAGACCACGTGCAAGAACATGTACCTCATGGACACTGAGAAAGTAAGTATTCGGTATTACCGGAACAATTTGGGATTAAAAACCGGAATACCGGTATCGAACAAGCAATACCGGTATCAGGTAAAGAATACCGGTTTCAGATAATGAATACCGGTGGCAGCTAAGGAATACCTGTATAATATAAGGAATACCGGTATCAGACAAGGAATACCAGTATCAGATAAGGAGTACCGGTATCCTAATAACGGATGTTCAATATGGTATGTAAGTATTTAAAAGTACGGATCTTGCATATCTACCAAACTCTTAACATTGTTACCGTTTAAGGTCATAAGCGTTTGAGAATCAACCGTTCATAGCCTAAAACGGTAACATTAGAAATCGCATATTTTCCGTGAGCCATGGAGCTCCCGAAAACGTCCATCCGCGACGAAAACCTCACCGTGGCACAAGTCATAGCTCGGTACCCGCGCTGTAGCAATACCACGTGCATCATGGATACTGAGAAAGTAAGAATTCGGTATTACCGGAAATTTTGTCGTGATACATTACTGGCATTGGTTACCCGATATCATGAATCCATTACCGGTATTAATCCGTTATAGGGTAACCAATACAGGCATCGAGTAGCCAATAGCTATTGGTATCGGGTCACCAATATCGGTATCCAATATATTGGATGGTCTGTATTCCTGCATTTAGTATTCGTACTCCAAATCTCAGCACATTTTCACCCGTTCATCCGTTGGTCTAGCGAATGGTACACACGGTGAATAATTGTTCACAGATAAACCTGGAGTTAATAGAGCACACGTTGAATTACATCGTGGACGGGAACCACAAGTGGCCGCGAGAGGGCGCCATATTGATCTTCCTGCCAGGCATCGCGGAGATAATGAGCCTGCACGACCAGTTGGCTGAGAGCCACACTTTCAGTCCTAAGTGAGTTATTTCTTACTAGGTTTTACGCGCGGCTTCGCCCGCGTTATTAACGTTATATTATATCTCTAGGGAACTCTTACTCAAGGTATAAAGTGTCCTACGTTTCAATACAAAATTTCCTGTGCGCCAAATTTCGTTATAGGTAACCCTGATTTATTGCAAAGCGCGTGTTTAAAAAAAAGTACATTGTGGATCAGCGTACGAAAGCAGGCGTACGTGCTCACTACGGCATGCAATACCGGTTTTACTTGTATGGGCCAATACCGAAAAACCGCTTTTATTGACCCATACAAATAAAACCGGTATTGCATGCCGTAGTGCTCACTGCCTTATACATATGTATGTCTAATACTCATTTTATTTGTCATAATCATAATGCAGGTCGACGGACGGTATAACATGTCTATCTTGCACCGTGAATTTTGCGTTAAAAATATTATATGATGTAAAAATTTCTTTTCACTTGCTCGAAAATGGTGTTATTACTCGTAGGTTATGCGGGCCGTAAATGACCTATTACGCCCTAGGGCGTAATGGTTTTCTTTTTAAATTTGAAACGCTGGTTCTGTTTTACTCTTATTTGTCATGTTCAAAGAACACGCCAACTTACTTTTTTAACTTTTATTACTGAAATATTTATTTAAAGAGAACTGTTATTGCAAATACATGTAAACACATATTTCTGTAACATTAATTAAATGTTTAAATAGTGTATTTCAGTATTTTGCTAATATAAAATCAACCATTTTAAGTCTTTACCGCTATGGTTTCCGAACGTGACTTGTCGTCTTGATATATGTCACTAATGTCACTGTCAGTTTTACAATTTTATTTAGGTTAAGTAAGGTTATTTTAATCAGATTTCCTCACAAGTGTGATGAAAAACATTGTGTGTGCCACGGGCGGTAAAGGAATTACAAACTCGTGTTATTAAAGCCCTCGGCTTCGCCTCGGCCTTGTAACAAACACTCGTTTGTAATTCCTTACTTACCGCCCTTGATACACAATGTACTATTACAAACCAGAGAATTTAATGGCATCAAAATGTTACTCTTTCAGAACCGGTAAATACATCTTGATACCTCTCCACTCGACACTGTCAAGCGAGGAACAATCGCTAGTGTTCAGCAAAACGAGGGAAGGGGTGAGAAAGATAGTGCTGTCTACAAACATCGCCGAGACATCAGTGACCATAGACGACTGTGTGTTCGTTATAGACTGTGGCCGGATGAAGGAGAAAAGGTGCGTGAGAATCATCATTAGATAATGCAATACCCGGTCAAACATGAAAACCGGATATTAACCGACTCTAAATGAAGTCTGTTACCCGGGTTTTTTGGGTACCCGGCTTGCATTACCTACAATGAACTGCCGGCATTGCCGGCCGTGGCATGTGATGTTTTTTTTTGCTTCATGGCGGCCGACGTTAGATTTTATTTATTATCTTTAACGTAAAACGATACGTGCGTATTATTAATTATTAATTAATGAATAGGTTTTTCAACCCAGGTTTTGAGTCAAAATACCCGGGCAACTTCTACTGCCGAACATAGGTCACCCCCAAAGACTTCCACATCGAACCGCTTTTTGCCTCCGTCGACTTCCGGCGATCTTAACAATGTCGTAATCTATAGTTTTATTCAAGTAGAATATTTCGTATGTAACCGAGTTAGCTATCTTCGATTTCTCAATAATATATATCATGATGGACTGGAGTCGGTATTGTCGTAAAAAAACAACAGTAAATATTACGCAGTCGACGGTTCTGAGCCTCCTAAGGAATAAAAAAACACAAAGTGCATAATTTAGAGCATCCTTATTTCAACCTTGAGTCCACTGAACAGAACATAGGTCTCTCCCAAAGACCTCCACGACAAGCTGTTGTAGGTCATTTTGCCTCCATTAACTTTGGGCGATCCTAACTAGGTCTTTGGACCATCTCGAGGGCTGCCGCCCCACGCTGCGCCTTCCGGTTCGTGGTCTCCAACCTTGACACCCTACCGGCCATCGGTTCTTCGAACTATATGCCTAGCCTATTGCCATTTTAACTTGTGAACCCTGGCAGCTACGTCAGATTATTCCGTTGAACACTTCGAAAATCTTTTTATTAGTTTTTGTTTTCCAGATTTGATTCTAATCGCAACATGGAATCCCTTGAGCTAGTCTGGGTCTCCCGGGCCAACGCGAAGCAGCGGAAAGGCCGCGCGGGCCGCGTCATGCCCGGAGTGTGCGTGCACCTTTACACTTCACACCGGTACCAGTACCATCTGCTGGAGCAACCGGTGCCAGAGATACATAGAGTGCCGTTGGAACAGCTGCTGTTGAAGATCAAGATACTGCCGCTGTTCCAGAATATGAGCGTGCATGAGGTTTTAGGTTAGTTGCGTTCATTATCATTATTTACTCACTCAACAATAATTAGGGTCATTATTTTAGCGTTTCACCTGCGTCGCTTTCGTGGACACATTTTTGTTGAAGTTCCCTCAGATTTTAGTCGCATATTGAGCTACTTGGTACATATACGGGACTACTAACAAATACATTGAAATTGCATTAAAATGTGCCGGAATCTCGACAAAAACGTGTTCACGAAAGTGACGCGTGTGAAACGCTTAAATAATGACCCATTACTATTATATTATATTACGCTTCTTCTCACCAGAAGGTCACTACCCGAAGCGCCAAAAGAAAAGAAATGAAATAATACATACATATTTAGACTCAGACTTGTAAAAGAGCCCTTGAGGGCCTACTTGCAAAAATAAACTATTTTATTTTATTTTATTAAACGTGAGGTGTCTTAGATAGCCCAAAAGGTAAACTTCAGAAATAATTTAAACTCGTCCTACTATTTGCTGGAATATAGAGAAAAACACCGTCTTTTAAGCTTGTTTTAGCTTCAAAAGATGGCTCTATAGTACTTCAGTTAGGTTTAGGTTGTGTCATGCCTGGGGTGTGCGTGCACCTTTACACCTTGCACCGGTACCAGTAATATCTGCTAGAGCAGCCGATGCCGGAGATACAGGTTGATTCATAAGAGCTGGCACGGATTTTCTATGCAAAGAGTGCTTAAATAAGCACTAAAAAATCATACTAAACCCGCGCCAGCTCTTGTGCATCAACCTGTACATAGAGTGCCGTTGGAACAGTTGCTGTTGAAGATCAAGATTCTGCCGCAATTTCAGAATTTGAGCGTGCATGAGGCTTTGGGTAAGCTGCGTCAGTTATTTACTCACTCAGCGATAGAGATTGTGATTGTTATAAGAAGCCGTATTATAGAGCAAGAAATCTTAAAAAAGAAGTTCCTGACCACCTGGTCAGGAACTTCTGCTGACTAATGCTGACTACTGCCTACTGACTATCTACAGGAATATAGAGGAAAACACCGTATTTCTAGTTTAGTTTGCTTTCATTATATGGCGCTTTAGTACTTCAGTTAGGTTAAGTACAGGTCGCGTTATATCTGTGGTTTCAGAAGATGAGGTTTTAGGTAAGGTGCGTTTTCAAATTTTAGTTGCGTCAAAACTGAGATGAGAGCATACCGCAAGGGAAACGCTTTAGTGGATATATAATTCGAAAACGTCCATTTCTGTTTCGTTTTTTACAACTACCCTATCGTGGCGTCATAGCGGCAAGATTACGGGTTCTACTTATATCGCTTAAAGAGTCGATGTTCGTTCACAACCGTAACTATTTCCATTTTCCAGGGAAAACAATAGAACCACCAACGAAACCGAGCATCGACAGCGCCCTCTGCCGGCTCCAAGACGTCGGCGCCCTCGACAAAGCGTACACACTAACAGCCTTGGGGGCGCACTTAGCGGCCTTACCAGTGGACGTGCGGATAGGGAAGCTCATGTTGTTCGGAGCCATATTCTGCTGCGTCGACTCAGCTCTCACGATGGCAGCTTGCCTGAGTCACAAAAGTCCGTTCGTCGCGCCTTTTGGGAAGAAGGTGAGTTAACCGATAATCACATATTATGATCGCTTTCAATACATTAACAGCTTTGGGGGCGCACTTCGCGGCCTTACCAGTGAACGTGCGGATAGGGAAGCTCATGTTGTTCGGAGCCATATTCTGTTGTGTCGACTCAGCTCTCACGATTCTCGCGCTTGATGCTTGGCGGCTTGCCTGAGTCATAAAAGCCCGTTCGTCGCGCCTTTTGGGACATACATACATTGCATCTTAAATCCTCAGAATTGACAACCTTTCATTTTTTTGAGCCTTTAATTTTATTGGTTCACTGTATTTGGTTTGAAAAGACGAATACGCTGATAGTTTATTTGTTTTACCAGGATTTGTAATTAATTTATAATTAATATATTAATATTTACTTATTCTAAAAGGGCGTAACTACAGTTCTACGGTAGAATAAACCATTACTTTAGTCTTATCGCGATCGAAAAAAAATAAGCGATCTCACAGTATGCATTGACAATGTCAAATTCAAAATTATGACAGCTTATTTTTTCTGTGGCAAAAGGCACTGGCATTTCATCTATTGTGCCGTAGAACTGGTAAAATGAGAACATATTTTTTATTCATTTGTCTTTTTTATATTAAGTGATATAAAAAAAATTTAAAAATAGTGTAGTGTTCAGGAGACAAAATGCTTTCGAATAGTATATACATTTTAAAGTGTTCGTAAAATGAAATGTTGTCAATTAGTCCGTTCAAAGGCCATTTAGATTAGAGTGTTTTCTGTATGAAAAATGAAAATTATCAGCGCTTATTGCCTTAGCTTGTCTCACGGTTAAAATATTATTTACACTATTCTTATGTTTAATAAATGATGAAATGTATGGTGTGAGTAAATCTTGTGTTTATTAAATGTTTTATTTTTCCAGAACGAAGCTGACGCGAAGAGGAAAGAGTTTGCCTGTGCGAACAGTGACCAACTAACAACTTTAAGAGCTTATAGGGTATGTTTTTTTGCTGATTTATACTAACCTTATTCATCGTATTTTTTTGCATTATCATCAACCCTAGCAATCTAAACGGCTGGTTACGTAACTGCCAGTTAAACTCATCACTGTTTACTTCGAGACCTCTCTCTCACAATGAATATTCCTAAGGTTTTGATTAAAGCAAAAATTTAAAAATGAAGGCCTCGGATGAGACTCGAACCTGCACTTCCACGGACGGCTTTCTAGTTAGCTTCACTGAGGCCACGCCCGAGTCATTCAATCTTTCAATTTGTCGCTCCACATTAACATTAGATTAAGAGTAATTGTTACTTACTAAATGTATGGACTATCTGTCTGAAATAAAGAATATTTATTATTATTATTATTATATCGGCCTTTCCGAGAGGCTAGAAGTTGTTGGTTTTAATTTTTTTTTATTTTCTCTTCAATAAAAAAAATAATTTCGTTAGCAGACGAATCTGCTTGAATAAAAAAAAAACATTACGAATACTATCACAAAAATGCCCTACACAGAACTCTGACGGAGCAGACACAGTGTAACCAGTGTCTTTTCAGCTCCAGTGTGATGAAACCAAGGTTTTTTCGACGTTATCCAATCGCTGAAGCTTACAAGCTTATATTTATGTACTCTTTTACTCAGAAATGGCAGCAAGCGATGCAAAGGAGCACACATGCCGCGCTAGTGTTCGCCAATGAACATTTCCTGTCTCACAAAACATTGCTGATGTTGGGCGACATTAAACACCAGCTATTGGGGCTGCTAGCTGCCATCGGCTTCGTGCCAGACATGCCTGACCTGAGGAAGAAGATGAGGAAGGACTCAGTCGCCAGTCTCACTGGTCAACAGGTGGGTTAGGTGACATTAAACACCAGCTATTGGGGCTGCTAGCTGCCATCGGCTTCGTGCCAGACATGCCTGACCTGAGGAAGAAGATGAGGAAGGACTCAGTCGCCAGTCTCACTGGTCAACAGGTGGGTTAGGTGACATTAAACACCAGCTATTGGGGCTGCTAGCTGCCATCGGCTTCGTGCCAGACATGCCTGACCTGAGGAAGAAGATGAGGAAGGACTCAGTCGCCAGTCTCACTGGTCAACAGGTGGGTTAGGTGACATTAAACACCAGCTATTGGGGCTGCTAGCTGCCATCGGCTTCGTGCCAGACATGCCTGACCTGAGGAAGAAGATGAGGAAGGACTCAGTCGCCAGTCTCACTGGTCAACAGGTGGGTTAGGTGACATTAAACACCAGCTATTGGGGCTGCTAGCTGCCATCGGCTTCGTGCCAGACATGCCTGACCTGAGGAAGAAGATGAAGAAGGACTCAGTCGCCAGTCTCACTGGTCAACAGGTGGGTTAGGTGACATTAAACACCAGCTATTGGGGCTGCTAGCTGCCATCAGCTTCGTGCCAGGCATGCCTGAACTGAGGAGGAAGATGAGGAAAACTCAGTCGCCAGTCTCACTGGTCAACAAGTGGGTTAGGTGATATTAAACACCAGCTATTGGGGCTGCTAGCTGCCATCAGCTTCGTGCCAGACATGCCTGAACTGAGGAAGAAGATGAGGAAAGACTCAGTCGCCAGTCTCACTGGACAACAGGTGAGTTGGATGACATTAAACACCAGCTATTGGGGCTGCTAGCTGCCATCAGCTTCGTGCCAGACATGCCTGAACTGAGGAAGAAGATGAGGAAAACTCAGTCGCCAGTCTCATTGGGCAACAGGTGAGTTAGGTGACATTACACACCAGCTACAGTGGCTGCTAGCTGCCATCGGCTTCGTGCCAGACATGCCTGACCTGAGAAAGAAGATGAGGAAGGACTCAGTCGCCAGTCTCACTGGTCAACAGGTGGGTTAGGTGACATTAAACACCAGCTATTGGGGCTACTAGCTGCCATCGGTTTCGTGCCAGACATGCCTGCCCTGAGGAAGAAGATGAGGAAAAACTCAGTCGCCAGTCTCATTGGGCAACAGGTGAGTTAGGTGACATTACACACCAGCTACAGTGGCTGCTAGCTGCCATCGGCTTCGTGCCAGACATGCCTGACCTGAGAAAGAAGATGAGGAAGGACTCAGTCGCCAGTCTCACTGGTCAACAGGTGGGTTAGGTGACATTAAACACCAGCTATTGGGGCTACTAGCTGCCATCGGTTTCGTGCCAGACATGCCTGCCCTGAGGAAGAAGATGAGGAAAAACTCAGTCGCCAGTCTCATTGGGCAACAGGTGAGTTAGGTGACATTACACACCAGCTACTGGGGCTGCTAGCTGCCATCGCCTTCGTGCCGGACATGCCTGACCTGACGAACCCCGTTTTTGGCCAGTGAGACTGGCGACTGAGTGCCACTCTCAAAGGTGGGTAAAGTCAGTTAGCTAAACGATAGCCTTTCACTGATGCAGAGTGATATACACATTTTTAGGGTTCCGTACCTAGAGGGCGCCAATTATTAAGTCTACTCTGTCTGTCCGTACATCGTCTACCTCCGGGCGGTATATTTTGAACCGTAGTAGCTACGCATTTTTTTTTATTGTACGGTGGGTTGCTGGTTTATTACCTTCCCAAGATATCCTGAAAGAGATTTTAATTATTATTTTCTTTATTTCTAGCTAAATTCAAACGGAGACAATGACAAGCTACTGGCGGCAATCTTGTGCGCAGCGTTATACCCCAACGTCGTGAAGGTAAACTTTCATATGATGGTCATTAAATACTTAGAAGATAGCTTCCCATCATCTGTTCCTTTATTACCAAAGGGCGGCTGACGGACGCCATTTGGTAACGAAAGCGGGTGGATAAAACTGTTTTTTTTGTTAAATGTCAAGTACGATTTATGTTTTAAAATATATGTAGTTTTTATTATATATCAGCATTTCACTTTAAGAACACGCAGCTCTTACGTAAATCTTCCGCATGGGTTGTTTTCTCTGTATAAGTGGAATACTAGTGAATGGACTGAAAATATCGAATATATAAAGAATATGATTATTTACTTCAACAATAAATTTATATTACTATTTTGCAACGATGTTTTAATTTTTTTTAAATCGATCATCGATGAATCGATCGAAATCCGTAATAAAGATATGCCTACAGCATAATGCTACGACATTATTATTACGTAATTTGCATCCGTCAGCTACCCATTACATATTAAATTAAAAATATGACCGCGTTGAAAATGTCTGAAGTAAATGTCCGTTTCACAGGTGCTAACCCCAGAAAAATCCTTCCACATGCAAGCCGGCGGCGCCATCCCGCGCCAACCGAACGCGGAGGAGCTGAAATTCAAAACGAAAACCGATGGTTACGTCGCACTACACCCGTCGTCCATCAACTCGAACGTGGGCTACTTCAACAGCCCGTATCTAGTGTATCAGGAGAAGGTGAAAACGTCGCGAGTTTTCATTCGAGAGTGTTCCATGGTGCCGCAGTTGCCGCTTGTGCTGTTCTCGGGTGAGCGAATTTGGATCTTAAATTAAGACGCGTAAGGTCTAAAATCGAATGGCCTTTTAAGAATGTTGCTAGTTAACTAGAGCTATACACCCGTCGTCCATCAACTCGAACGTGGGCTACTTCAACAGCCCGTATCTAGTGTATCAGGAGAAGGTGAAAACGTCGCGAGTTTTCATTCGAGAGTGTCCCATGGTGCCGCAGTTGCCGCTTGTGCTGTTCTCGGGTGAGCGAATTTGGATCTTAAATTAAGACGCGTAAGGTCTAAAATCGAATGGCCTTTTAAGAATGTTGCTAGTTAACTAGAGCTATACACCCGTCGTCCATCAACTCGAACGTGGGCTACTTCAACAGCCCGTATCTAGTGTATCAGGAGAAGGTGAAAACGTCGCGAGTTTTCATCCGAGAGTGTCCCATGGTGCCGCAGTTGCCGCTTGTGCTGTTCTCGGGTGAGCGAATTTGGATCTTAAATTTAGACGTGTAAGGTCTAAAATCGAATGGCCTTTTAAGAATTTCGCTGGTTAACTAGAGCTATACCAGTAAAGTATATCGACATTACTGTAAAAAAAAAACGTATCTGATACTCACTCCAGGTAAAAACGTTGTAAGTGTATATGAAGTTCGTATGTAACTTTTGACGTTTTTCTCTACGACGTTTTTAGATACGCTTTTTTTTAAAGTAATTTCACATAACGATATGTTATGTGAAATTACTTTATCTTATGGAGATCTCTTATAGAGTCTAATGCATGATCATCATCAGCCTAAAAACGTCCCACTGCTGGGCACAGGTCTACTCACATTGACGAGTGAATAAGATGATTATAGTAAGAATTATCTAACGTGTTCGAATATTCGTACCTTAGATAATTCTTCCTATTCTGCGCCAATTCCTTTACCTCCTGGTACGTCACGACCTTGACCTTCTCTTTTATCTGCTCAAAGTAATTCCTTCTTGGTCTTCCCCTGCCTCGTTTCCCCTCAATCTTTCCTTCTATAATAGTTTTAAGGAAATGATCGTGTCGTAACAGGTGTCCCATCATGATACCTCTTCTATCTTCTATGACCCTTAGCAAAGTCCTCTTTTCCTTGCGATTGCTTCACCGACAAGAGCAAGGCTCTTAAGTTAAAGAAGAAGAAGATAATTCTTACTATAGGTACCTACTATTGTTTTATTTTCAGGTTGCAATCTTTCTGTAGAACTGCATAACGGCACATTTATTGTGTCCCTAGAAGATGGATGGATCATGTTCCAAGTGGAAAAACATGAGGTAAAATTAATTTCGTAGCTCAAAACTATTTCTATCATACGTAGACTCGCATTGTAAAATGAGGCATTTGATAAAGATAATATGTTCAAATTCACACAAAGTTGTGTTATGTGGTATGATAAATGTTTCAAGAAGTAAGCGGTCCCGGCGAACTTTGTTCCGCCTCAGAATTTCTATTTTTTTTAGATGTTTTAATATTTATTCTGCTTTTCGGGGCGGAGACAAACCCAACACAAATCAAAGATCATAAAAATCGGTCCAACCGTTCTTGACTTATAAATGGTGTAACTAACCCGACTTTGTTTTATGTAGATTTAGATTTTTGTTTCAAAGTGGTGTTCCAAACGCCCTCTAGTAGCATTTTTGCGAACTAGAAATATATTGACCTAATGCTCCTAACGACATCTGTGCCACTTATGGCATACCAACACTATAGGCATAACTAACTTTGTCGTGAATATTACGACTATGCATAGATGGCGTTGTGACATATGAGGCACTTATAAAAATATCGTGAATTTTATTTTATTTCAGGTGGCCGAAATGCTGAAAACCATTAGAGTGGAGCTTATAAATTTATTAGAAGAAAAAATAAACGATCCTTGTCTGAATTTGTTGAATTATGAGAAAGGAAACAAAATTATACAAACTATCGTCCAAGTCGTCACTAAGGACTAGAGTTCTAAAACGAATTTACACATTCTGTGGTCCATTATGTTCTCAAGACGCTTTTAAAGTGTTCATATTGTTACCAACTTTTTAAAGCTGTATTTTTATACCTTTCGATTTTTTTTAGCAATCAGACGTAAAAATATGGAGGTAAATTATTACGTTAACGTTACTACGAGAGTAACACTTGGTTACATAAATGTTCAATAGCGCAAATATTCTATTAAGCAAATGTATGTCACTTTCTGATTTATCA
This sequence comes from Eudemis profundana, assembly GCA_947034925.1. NCBI lineage: Eukaryota > Metazoa > Arthropoda > Insecta > Lepidoptera > Tortricidae > Eudemis > Eudemis profundana. The sequence goes on along the minus strand of OX344808.1, from coordinate 16,866,076 downwards.
AATGAAGTAAAATTTAATGAACTTTTTTGGAACCGAGCTTACGCAATGTGCAATTATTTAGATAAGTTATTTATACGTGATTAATAAATGTATATAAAATTAACTGTAATGTGAATAAACAAAATCTGTAAGATAGGTATATAAATTCATAATGTAGGTCAACTTCTCAATAACTGTAAACGTTTTTTTATAAGTAGATCAATTTTTCATAGAAATAAATATATTTTGTATAAGTATCTTTTTTATTGACATGTTTATTTTCAGCGGTCCCTTAGCCGAAATAAGCGTATATGTACCGCCGAGTTCATTTACATCTACTTAAAATAGAACAAAAATATCTGAACACACTTTTATGTCCTGACAATTGGGTCGTGTCCAGATATTTTTGTTCCCGTAAGTGTGTAGATGTAAATGAACTCGACTGTACAACTTAATTGCTAGCCTGGGTTTGCGCAAAGTATACAGACGAACAAGTAGTCCAACTAACACGTATTCACACAGACGCGCGATGGCACGTCTCTGTGAGTGCAATCCATACTGGAGCATTCTTACGCATTCTCATTTCTTTGCTCACATTCAAGAGTGCGATGTACCTTTTTAGGAAGAAAAAATACTGCTATTTACTGTGGTGAGCGTGAGGTCCGTAGTGGGGTAAAGCGGCGCAGCGTTTCAACCGCCTTTTGTGTTACGAAATACTCATATATACGATAACAAATGCTTTAAAAAAAACATATCCAAGGATGCCTTTAATTTTAGTGCATAATTACGCTATATAAAAATACGGCGCGGGCGCACTTAGTAATAATGTGCAATTAAATTTATGTAATGACGAATAAGGCAAGAGTGGACAAGTTCTTCTTCAAACGTTAACGTACTCCGTGTTTCCAGTTTCTATCAGAACTAAATCTATAGACTACCTAATTTCCTTTTTAGTGTATTTTCGTTATTGTTAACAATAACGAAAATACACTAAAAAGGAAATTAGGTACTCTACCGACTTACTAGGACCATTTTTTAAAAGTTGTACGCTAACTTTTTTAGATTGAGAAATTTTATATAATTTCTACTCAAAATCATGCATTGGTACCTACTATCGTCTCTGATAGAAGAAAAAAAGTGTCCCAAAGTGTACAACTTAAAAAAATTGGCCCACTAATCCCCCATGGATAGTTTGGGGCCTTTGAAACAAATGGGAATCCCTCAAAACAAAGAAGGGTCGCGTCACGTCATCACGTCCAGTGTCGCGCGTGCGTTTTACGACTGCGGCGTGTAGTGCACACTATTGGAATCGCCCGCGAATGGAGCCTTTTCCAATTTTTTACCGTGCGGTAAAATATTGCTTGAGGCTGTGGCCTGGGCGGCGCGGAGCGACTTTATGCGGTAGGTTTGCGATGATAACTTTGTGTCACGCAATTTCATGAAATCAATGCCAATATAGTAGTAATTTTAAACGTATTTTTTCCGAGCTTTCAAAAAAATATCGAGAATCTTCTGACGTTATAAGTAACGATAGTTTTTTGTTTATTTTGAATGTTAGTTGTAGCAAGCAATCTGCAGATTGTAATGATTGAGTTTGTGACCACAGCTTCTTTACTGCTTAATAACTAGCAAAGATGTATCCGTACGTTCTCACTAGAGCGTGACTCACATGTATAAATAATCTTTGTGTGCTATTTCACTGTAAATAACTGGCGAACATATAAGTTTGCCAGTTATTTACTGATTTCTATATTACCGACGACAATGATTTGGTAATAAAATCTTCAACGTCCGCTATTTTTATTTTATTTAGTATTACAGGACAGCTTCAACCTAAATTGCATAAGCAATATCCTTAAAGTAATTTTTTCTTGTATCTTTTTTTTTTATAGTCGGTGCTGTTTTTGCTTGCAGAGCGGTCGAGATCAACTGCTAGTACTGTCAGGTGCTGATGTTACTCGTCGTACAATATCCTGCCATCTTTCTCGATTTATATCCTAGTGTATTAATGCGCTCAATTTGTCTCTACGGGAGCGTAATCGCTCAGTAGATCACTGGCCACAGCCTTACAGTCGTTAGGGCCTCCGTCCCTTGGACGTTCGCCTCGCTATGATGGATGCGGCGATATTTCACCGGCCGCGGAACAATCTCGGCGCGCGGGCTTTGATTTGTAGCAGGTTTGTTTGGTTTGTCATAGGCACAGGTAAAAAATGGCATTAAAAATAAAAATGTACCTATCCTTTATGGACTGGTGAGCTGTTTGCGAGGATACCAATTAAGGTTAGCTGGGGTATGGTAACGGCACCAATCACGGATGGGTTGTTCTAAAAAAAAAAGATAGCCATAGTTAGGCCTTAACTAAACAAAATGTTAATCTTATTCCTTTGTGTAACTAAATTTAGCATACCTACCATTTATATGGTTAACTTTCGTTACATAAAGGAAAAAATTAACACTTGGTTTAATAAAGTCCTAACTACGGACAAATTTTTTTGGGAATGACCCGGATATGTTAAGCACATTACAGTCGCCATCAGATATATCTGAGCTGTCAGTGTACTCATAAATATCTGAACACGGCTTTAATGCTATGAAAATAGAGCCGTGTTCAGATATTTATGAGTACACTGACAGCTCAGATATATCTGATGGCGACTGTACGAGTAGTACTCAGTAATGGACAGCAATGATTTAATGGCCTATAGCCGACCATTCAAGGACTTGACCAGTTATGGCCATCAATAACTGAACATTAATAGTTTTGAAATGTAGTGTCCGTTACTTAAAATGTGGGTTTCACGGAAAATAATGTTCGTAAATGGTTCCTGTCCATTACTGGTGCCGTCACTTTAAGAGAGACTAAGAGGGAAAGTTGGAGATAACAAACAACGATGTTAATGCGAAGAATAACAAATCTTGATGGCGCAATAAATGTATACTATCGAGGTGTATCTCTATAGTAGTACAATATCACTGTATGACTGTATACAGTGACAAAAGCGTGCCTTTTTGTATGGCAGGGCAGTATGGTACCATTTCTTTGTTTAATAACTAGTATTAACAACGGGATAAATAACCATTGTATGTTTGTTTTTATGAGTAGTTATTATGTGAATGACCATGTTAAATCATTTCTTTGTTGCTTACCGTACATTGTTTATAGGGTGGTGGGGCACCAACAATGCAACAATTAGAACGCCATCTAGTACTATATTTCTAGACGATTTGCTTGAAAAATTACTCTCGTTCTCGTTTCCAAAGTAACTGCGGTACCTACTGTTTATTTAACTAATAGACGCTTATTGATATAAATGAATATTTAAAATAAAAATTAAATAAATCAAATTTACCGCCATCTGTTGTTAAGTAGAGGAACTTAGTGTACTCGCCCAATTTACTGCACGTTCGGCGACAGAGATGGCGCTGTTTATTTCTAATAAGATGTGATTCCAATTAGAAACTAACGAATTATCTTTGAAATCGTCCATTAAGTCCAATGCCGCCTTAAGCTGCTATTCCTAGCTCTTTTCAAAATTATGTGATTAAAAAAAGGTCGTTCTTTCACTTTGATCACCGATCTATTTGTTCCATAACCCTTGTCAGGCTTCCGTCTTATTTTGTAATTTATAGATTTAAATTAAAAATATTTACTGTAAAAAGTGAACCACCCCTAAAGATATCCTAAAAAGGTTGTAACATTATCGAATGCTGCTAGGGAAGGTAGTCGCACCATGCACGGGCCCTGCGATTGGGACCCGCGTCACGTCGGGCCGTAATTGGCACATTTGCCGACCGGCCCGTTGGCTAACGTTCGGGTCGAACTCGGATTAGCCGGTACCGGTAAGCATAGGAAAACCTTTTTCGGTTTTGTATCTTTAGGTTCGAAATTGTGTACTTTTCTAGGTTTTGACGTTAAAGTTCTTTCCGACTACTAGATAATACCTAGATAATCTTGTGAGATTATCTAGTAGTCGTAATGAGTTTATAAATAGTTTTGAATGTTTTGTCATTAAAGTATACTTTATATGCCTTGGTTACGATAATATGAAAATTTCAAGTCTCTGCATAGCAGTGGCGCGGCGTCTAAAGAACTCGATTCCTACCGGCTTGCCTAATATCAGGCATTTGACCACCTTATTCTAAAGCTCTTGAGGAAAATGTACGCCAAATCTGCACCGGCTTGCCCGAGGATATCCTTTACGCCACGCCACTGCTAGATAGGTACCTATTTACTCAAAAGATACAGCCATGTGACGGACGGACAGATAGACCGACAGACGGGCAGACAGACAATGGGACCCTAATGCAGTCTTAGTAATAGGGTCCCGTTGGCACCCTTTGGGTACGGAACCCTAAAAAATACCAACATCCATACAGTCATGGCTATGTGGCAGCTGTACGTCTAGCATAACTGGCCGCGACTTCGTATCTCGCGCGACTGAGCATCACCTGTCACTGTCACACTATATTGAGTGGAAAGAGATAGGTAGGATTTGTCGCGCGACAAAGAGTCGCGTGTCACAGTTGCGCTAGAGGTACTGGACTGCCCATGTGTTTTGTATTTATGTATGCCCTTTCCTAAGGCAAATTAGGTTCAACGATCAGTTTCACCCTAGTTCATACTCGTACTAATTACAATTATTTGCCAGTGAAATTTATACTTCATGGATTTGTGCACTAACACAAACTAATTAGTAACTTACAGCCATTTTCTTCAAGAAGTTAGTACGACTGTGCTCTAGGGTATCGATATTGTTTTTGGTTTCCGCGATTATCAATCATTCTAATAAATAAATAAATATTAGGGGACAATCTTACACAAATCGAACTAGCCCCATAGTAAGCTCAATAAGGCTTGTGTTATGGATACTAGACGACGATATATTTAATAGATACATACATACAAATACTTAAATACATAGAAAACAACTGTAACAGATTAAATCGCGTATATTACCTACTTCATTTCTACGTCCTGACGTTTCGTAGCCCTTCTCAGCGTTCGTGGTCGCGTATAGACTACGATCAGGAATGCTGAAAAGGATTTCATGCTCTTTCATGTCTAATGTCCATAGGTGAGGTAGGTTGTAAGTTGACTCAAGGTAAATTTGCATCTAGTACTCTCAAAACTAGGGATGTAACGATACATAGTTTTGCCGATACGATACCGATACCGATATATTGCCGTAAATTATCGGCGATACCGATACAGATACCGATATCTTAGCTAAATAATGAAGTATGAACTTCAGATATTTGTACGTCCTTATTATAACTAAAACTTGGTTATATTTAAGAGAGAGTCAACCTTGAAAGTGTAAAGTAAAAATAAAATAAATATTTTTTTAAGAACCAGAGATTTAATTATCATAGTATAATTATGATTGCACAAGGTAATAAATAGACCAATACATAGGTACATTAAGTCAGAAATTGAAATTACTTTTTGCAGATTTATTTCATACAGCAAATTCTTTTCGCGCTCTTCAAATATCGGTTGTATATAATCGGCGATACCGATATATAGGTATCGGTATCGTTACATCCCTACTCAAAACCATTTGGTACATCTTTACTAATAGTTATACTTACATTAAACAAGCAAACAGTAAACAAATCAACTTAAACCATCCTAAACGCCTACAACAAATGCCAAAACAACTATCCCGTATCACAAAAACCCATCCCTTATTATCGCCAATTCGGCGCATAAATCAGGGTTCGCCGAATCCGGCGATAAATTTCGGCGAACCCTGGTCATCGCCGACCCGGCCCGCGTTAACCCGGTTGGACCTTTCCGCTAAATAAATCCCTTATCTGCATACGGCAAACCTTTCTAGGGTCCGGCTTAATAAATTCAGGTTGGGTCGAGAGAACTTTCTTGGGGATCTCATATAGAGAGGATGCAATTGAAAATGGAGGGTTATTTATTCATATTTTGTCAGTAGGCAGCTAAGACCTTAAAATAAACAGCCGGACGTAGCCTCGCTAACAGATAACCGAAGCACCTCTAGTGAGCCGGTCGCTTTGTACTTACGAGCCGCGCGCCCACATCAACAAGCGTAATAGCTTACTACGAGCAGCACGCACACATTGACCTGACCAACCAGCGTTAAGCGGCCGGCTTAGTAGAGGTGTTTCAGTTAGTTAACAGATGTTGACGAGGCTGCGTCCGGTTATTTATTTTAAGGTCCTTGATATGCAGAATGTGTGTGTGTTATCACGATAAGTGTCAAATAAATTCGAGGGCAAGTTGGAGCTAACTATGCTTTCTTTTCCTTCTAGGGCAATAGGATAAGGCATTCAAATCGCTTAAAATAGTTAAGTCGGTGGAAATCGAGTTCTATGGACGGCCCGTCACTGGTGCATGTGCAGTTTTTAGAACCATATTCAAAGCGTGCCGACGGCCGGCCACGCTATCACTACTGTCACTAGGCGTTCACAAAGTAGCCGCTATAACAGCAATATTTGTTTAATAATACGGTGGTAGGGATTTTCAGGAACCATTCGTGTGCGAGTCCGGGTGACACGTGGCTGATTTTTTGCATTTTAAATGTACCTATCCTGCCTGAACAATCATTCTCATACAATACAAACACTTTTTTGAAATATATTTTATTCGAAGTGTGATTTGATAAATAAATCGCTTAAATTTCGTCTCTGATTAAAAGCTAAAGACAGTGACAGCGGAGCTTTGATGATAGTGTCCCGTTGGTACGTTGTAGGTAGGGAACCCAAAAAAATGCCAAAACCGGCTACTGTAAGGGAACTAGAAACTATATAGTTATGCGAGGATTTCAACTAAGTATACATACCTAATGTTAGTCAGGATCTCGCGTCTAACCATCTGTTTGTTTGTTCCATTGAATCTTCACAACATGTAGGGTAACCGATTAAATAAATATCGGGGGACAATCTTACACAAATCGAGCTAGTCCCAAACTAAGGTAAGGTAAGCAATGCTTGTAATATGGGTACTGAGACGACGATATACATATTTATATAGATAAATACATACTTAAATAGATAGAAAACATCCATGACTCAGGAACAAATAATCGTGCTTATGACACAAATATTTGCCCTTACCAGGATTTGAACCCGGGACCTCTAGCTTCGTAGGCGGTGGCACTCCCACTGATTGACTGTTACGTAAAGGACTCAATTTTCTCGAAATTATTTTCAATTGTAAGGGACGAAGAAACCGATGGAGGCAAACTATCGCCTCAAGTGTAAATTATCCGATGAAGACCTCGATCCTCAGAGATCCCAAGAGAGAGAGAGAGAGAGAGGGTGGAAGGGAGAGATAAATAGAGAGCGAGAAAAAGAGAGGGAGAGAGAGAGAACAGAGCTCAACGTTATAACTATTATAGTAAATATCTATCGGTGGTATTTTCAGCTCCGCATGTGATCCGTAGGCCTGCTCATTTGGAAGGCGGCCGAGCGGCCCGAATCAATAGTAATTCTGCGGGTAATCCTTGGCCCTCTGAAAAATACATAACTCAGCTGTGCCCCACTTTGTTCTGTTTGGGTTCAATTAACTTATACAATTATACAACAATGTTCTATATTACTAACCGCGTGGCCATTGGGATTTCCGAATATAGGTACTTTTGTTATTATTCCGATCGATAAATAGGTAACTTTGTACTAAAAAGAATAGAAAGCTTTTTATAGCCGTACCTTTTTTTGTATCGTCACAAACTGCATGTTAAAACTAATCAAATGATTCCAAACATAGTGGGATTTTCTTATGTAATTTAGATAATCCTGTAATCTTCTGACTCCATCATCAGATCAGGTCAACGGTACCGCATTATTGCATTGTCACCGGAGACAAGCAAGTATAGAAAATTTCAGCCCAATCGGACGCCAGGAAATTAAGCTTTCAAGATAACCCACACAAAGATTTATACATGTGAGGATTTGAATTTAGTCAATCTAAGTTTGATTAAAAAAATGACATGATTAAATACCTAAAGTTTTTAGTATCACATAATAATATAAAGCCTAACTCTACTGTAATCTTAGAAATTACCGAATTTCATTACTTACTGTTGTTAAATAACTAACATCTATAATTTAAACCAAGTGTGCACTTCGTCTTGACGCAAAGCCGTAGACACCAGGTGCAAACTTAGATCAACCGAGTAGTTCTATGAAATCCGTTATAACAATACATTTGAAATACAACTAAATCCCTCCCAATATGCTGGCCATGCAAAAATCACAGCGCAAATGGGGTGAACTCCCCTCAGCCTTGTCTCCGTCACACCAACAGTGTTAAATATCTTGCATCCTTGTCTGAGCTGACCGTTTGACCATTGGCTGGCTGATCCGCTTTTTTCCTACTTTTGGATTCGGTACACACAGACGCGTTATGTAGCTTACGTGAGATGAATGTGTGCTATTGTGTGTACGCGTAGTAGGCGTTGTGACTGATGCTGGATTTTTTTGCGGTTACGGCAAAAAAAAATTAAAGGTGTTAAACTTGGATTTTTGTAATGAAATACCAACGGTATTGTTGAGAGACCAACTGATACAGTAGGTGAACACAATGAGTGATTTAACACACAGTTGAGTTGACAGCAATTTTATCTGGGTGATTCTCACAAGGCAAGGGTTCAACCATTCATTGGACATTTCAACTAATACATTTTATGTATTCTCATATACATTTTATTTTATATAGATTAGGAATTAGTGGCAAGAGAATAAATTTAATGAACTGATTTTAGATATCACCGCTGTGGCTTTGGTGGGAAACAATTTCTTTTACATAAATAAAGTTCGGGTTGTCCTACAAACTCAGGATGGAACTGAGTCTGACTGAGCCCGACATTTTTTTACATTTTGGTTGCAAAGTATAGTCCATCATAAAGAATACAACGTCTTTTAGCCTATGTTAAGTGGAACGTTCAAAATGGTTTAAAATTTTAGTTTCATGGCCATTTCTAGAAAATCAAACAGCAGAAAACTGAGGAATAAAACGAAAATCAACGTTTATTTATATAACTAGGTGCAATGCAAAGAGATAGGTGGTATCCTTTGTCTCTTTCGTAGACAAAACTGACTCAGCTGAACGACAACGTCGCTCGATGAATAGAATATTGAATATTCGCTTATTTTACATTGGACAGGCAGGATCCTGATATAAAACTGTTGAGACAAATTCTGGAAAAGGGTTCAATAATTTTTTTGGTATGTAAAATAAAATAATTATATGTCTCCCAGTTAAGAAAACATAATAAGTACTTCTTAATTTTGGTTTAATTAAACCAATGTCGTACTAAATAAATCACGGTACATTTTTGAACCGATTTTGTTCGAGTGACACTCCAGGATCCTGAAAATGTTACGCTTTGAACAGAAATTTCGTCAAGAAAATAATTTTTAATCTACATTGTTTTAAGACACCAGCTAGACATAGGTGTGTTATACAAATAAATTAGTTTGTAACAATTTTTTTCATGATATTTTACCGCCGTTCATTGATTTAATCATAAAATGCGTATGAATTTAAACGGTAAAACTGTTAAATAATAAATATAAATCAATAAATATTGTGGGGACAATGTTACACAACACAAATCGACGTAGTCCCAAACTAAGCAATGCTTGTACTATGGGTACTAGACGACGATATACATACTTGTATAGATAAATATATAACTACTTAGATAGGAAATATCCAAGACTCAGGAAAAAATACTCGTGCTCATCACACAAATATTTGCCCTTACCAGGATTTGAACCCGGGATCTCTAGCTTCGTAGGCGACGTGTCACTGCCACTACGCTAAACGTGTCGTCTGTTCTATTCATATTCACTAACTAACATAAAAGCATATGGTGACAATTTTATTTACTTCTTGTTCCCATTTAAGTAACTGAATGTTTAATAAAGTGACGCAAAGGTAACAGACATCTAACGCGCGTCTAGATTATTTATTGAGCTACATCATAATTCCGAGCCAATAATTTAAACCAAACTCAAACCCCAGTGTCAAAACATATGTACATAAATAACTTATCAATACATTTATACATAGTAAATAGTATATGGCCGGAAGGTCGACCCAGGATCTGTCGCCCGACCTAAAACTTTAGGGTGTAGGAAAGGGTGGGTATTTAAACTGATATAACAGATTTTGTCAATAGTGGAACTAACTACAGTTAAATATAATTATAATTGTAGATAGTGGCTGAAATTTGAAAACGAAAATGATGAAGAAATTGCGTAATTTCTTTGGATAGCTACGCGTTAGGGCGAAATTTATTGTTAGGAAATCATCTATCTAATAAAGAAAAATTACCTTCAAATCAGTCCTGCTATTGCCTGTTACCGTGTCACAGACAAATTAAACATTCGATTGTAACAAATTTGGACTTAAGGCCTTATCACAGTTGCGATTTGCGGGCGACTTGCGGTCGAGTTTTCATACAAAACTAGTCGCGAGCGACATTTGTATGGAACTTCGCTTCTAACTCGCCCGCAGCTCGCTCGCAAATCGCAAGTGTGATATAAGATTCTAATAGATAAGGTGTCATTACTTTTGCGTTAAAAATCGTAACCCATAGTTTTAATAACGCCCTCTGTTTTCCTTATTCTTTCTTTACTTTCCTTCTTACCCCTCTGAGCTAGGTAAGTGTAAACTTTTAATTCGAATTTTTGCTAACCTTTTGGGCAAACACAAAGGTCGCCGTCATCGTACAAATCTGAAATTGGACGTTAAATTTAATCCATAATCATCTTACCCCGCATAGTAACGAATTAATCCGTCACTGGCGTTGAATCTAATGCGCATACGTATCTATATTAATAATTTAGCCGGGCCCTACGGTAGACCTGAACGAAAAGCACCTCAAAAATTAAAGTGTTAAAAAATAACACTTTCGAATCGACAACTTATATTCGCAAAATTCGTATAACGGAGAAACAAGCGTATAAAGATGTAAAATAATTTGCTTAATACCAAAAACAGTCGGCCATGTTTCTTTGCTGCGTTCGGAGACTGCCATAGCTTAGCGAAGCGCGCGTAATGTGTGCTTTTAATTGAATTTGTACACACTCGGCGAGAACGGAGTAAACTAAACTGACGAGGTGACGACATGAGTAAGAAAAACGTTTTTTACATTAGAAAATCGTGCGTATAATATTATTTCAACAAAAAAAAAACAATATTTACATGCATCGTGCTATTTTTAAAACGTAATAAATTACTAAACAAGTCGAAACTGCACAATATTATTGTCTCATTGCTCAATGAAAATGACAGTTGAAATTGTAAGCTAAAAAAAGCAAAAAAAAGGGTTTGGAGGTGGGAATGTTCAAATATACAAATACTTTCGTAAATTTCTTTTCTACGGGGGGGGGGGGGGGGGGGGAATAGTGGATGGCAGGTAATTTTATCCCCTTAATATGGAGGGATAACTTATTCGGGGAATCTGTTGAAAAAGTGTCCTGTCGAATGCAGTAAATAACAGTTTTGAATCTCCCTGCAGTAACGTTACGTTAACGCAACAGCAGGGTAGGTACGAAGTGGATTTAGTATGCTACGGCCACATTATCGGCGATTCGGCGTAAATTTGTACTGTCATCTCTTTCCCTGACATACAAAAAGAACAAGACGTCAACACGAATATTCGCCAAATCCCGATAATATGGCTGCAGAATATAATATGGCTACAGAATTGATTACTACATTGAAAAGGGAGTGACACGAACTGATCAGGTCTGGAACACCACATTGCGCATAAAAAACCACGTTGCTGATGCAGGTGCCAAAACTGCGTTGCCGATGCACGTGCTTAAACCGCGTGAAGTCGGACTGTACCGGGGCCTGCCACATTTGCCATATGCATCCACATAGGTCGGTTAAACTGACTATGGGGTCATCCATAAAGTACGTCACACGATTTTTCAGACTTTCATCTTTTTAATATAGGCTGTCACATTTGGCTAGGTAACGGTGGCCCACGTCGCCTACGTCTAACGCCGCCTCTGAACCGGGGCGATTCTAATTCAAGGGGAGAGTTGTGATCACTAATGGGAAATTATAGTCTAACAACATAAATTGAATTCGGTTTTTAAACGGGACTCTACTATTTCATGTTGTCTTGAAATAAATGATTTATTATTATTATTTTAGATGTTTGAAAAATTAAAGTTTTATATACTTTATTTTTGAAGATAGAAATGTGAAAAATCATACTTTGGATTTTAGATAAAAAGTGATTTTATTTACCTTTCTAAATTCGATTTTAATGTGGATTACCCAAATAGCATTGCGTCATTACTTTAAAAATAAACACGTATCTGACACTGACTCCAGGTAAAAACGCAGTAAGTGTATAATGAAGTTCTGACGAATGAAGAACTTTTGACGTTTTCCTCTACGACGTTTTGAGATACCTACGAGTTTTTTTCAAAGTAGTGACGGTTGGAATTTTGTAATGAAAGTCCTTAAATAAGGTTTTGGATAGTTTAAACCAAAAACGACTTCAACATTATTTTAATGTTTGGAACTCAGCCGTCAGTTTAACATCCTCATTTTTGTAATGTCTGTTAAAAATCTATATTAATAATTTAGCCGGGGCCTACGGTAGACCTGAACGAAAAGCGCCTCAAAAATTAAAGCGTAAAAAAATAACACTTTCGAATCGACAACTTATATTCGCAAAATTCGTATAACGGAGAAATAAGCGTATAAAGGTGTAAAATAATTCGAATAATACCAAAAACAGTCGGCCATGTTTGCTTGCGTCAATTCGAGTTCGTTCTGAAATTGTCACAGTTTAGTGCAGGGGCACGTAGCATGCGACTATAACTGCGGGCGCGGCTGTACAGACTTGGCATGGGTAAGAAAACCGTTATTTATTTTAACTAGAAAAATCATACGTTTCCATAATTTTATTTCAAAGAAAACAATCTTTAAACGGGAATATAATTAATAATTTACTGACATAATTGAAAAATAATGTAATAATATTGGCAATAATATTGTACAATATTATTGAAACATAACCCAAGAAAAAGTAACAAACGTGGGCGAAGGTGTCAGATAAATTTCTAAACGAAAAAAAAGGAATAGGCACATTTTTTTTAATCTCTCTAAAGGTGAAGTGGTAAGTTAGGGGCGAAACTCTGTAGGTAGCTTTTTAAGTTTTCTTAAATTTATTCTGACTTAAAAAAACACATTAAATTATAGCCGTTTTTAGTACAAAGACATAAAAGTGAAAATAAATGTTTATGATTTAGGTGAAAACACAATATTAACCAGGCGTTTGAAATATTCGACCATAATACAGATAAACTTGAGGATGCAGGTCTCAATGTTTTTAGGGTTCCGTATCATAATGGTAAAAAAGAAACCCTTATGGTGCGGCTCTGTCTGTCTGTCCGTCTCTCACAGTCAGATATCCTAAACTATTGATGCAATCGATTAGAAAATTGGAATAGTTTTAAAAGTCGCTAACCTGAGCTACTGGGCGTAAAAAAATTCTAATACCTTTTTTACTTTTTTTAGGGGGCCGAAATGGGAGGTTGAAAATTTCAAGTTGTGCTATTGTATTAAGTGATATTTTTTAGAAATTTAGAAAAAATCATAACAAATACTTATTTGCTCCTACTAAACTAACCGCCATACAGTTTTTCTTAAGTTATTCACGCATCTACTTACGAGTTTGTACGGAACCCTCGGTGCGCAAGTCCGACTCGCACTTGACCGGTTTTTTATCATGTTTGAGGTAGGAATAGGAACGTTGAAATATGGTTTTCGAATTTTTTTTTCTACCTACGGGAAGCAACATAGAGGATGCCGGTTAATTTTACCTCCAAAAGATGAGTCCGTAGTTTGTGAAGAACATGGTAAAATTAATAAAACAAAATTTAAGGTTTGTCAAATCACGCACGCAGCAATCAAACCCAACGTAGTAAGCTGGGAGTGAAAAAAAAACCTACAGAGTTCGGAACATCACGCTGCGCACCGCAATCTGCATTGATGATGTAGATGCTAACCCCTTAGGTTGAAGTAAGACTAGGCCGGCCACGTCTGTAGTATGTATCCAAATAGGCGGGCTAAACTGGCTACGAAGTAGGTGCGACATGCTGAATGGACAGGACCGGACTGGGCTCCCTGACTTCCCACGAGTACGGGGCCCAATAACAACAACCACAAGCCGGGGGCCAGGCCCGTGGGGGCTCCGCGGCGGCTAGGAAAACTGGAAAACACCAACTTAACTATATGGCCAGTCCGACGACGCTAGAACAGGCCGCGGCGAAGATGGTGAGACGACCTGAATGCTTTTCTTAACGGCTGTCCAAAGTTAGCTCGGAACCGGGACGGCTGTCATATTTTGTATTTCAAGAACGAGGGCTTAAATTAAAAATTTAGACCATGTTGGGGTGGGGTGAGCCCGAGGTACAGGCTGGGTGGCGAGGACATAGCATGCCACGGTGAAAATGGCAGGACAACCTAGAACCTAGACGTATTTTTTAACGGCTGGTCTGGGTGGTCCTTTGGACCAGAACCATTGCAAGCGGGATAGATTTACCCTTCAGTGGGACATTAATAATTAGACTAAAAAAATGGGATTTGGCTCCAAAAGGGGTAAAATTTTGAATAGGAATCTATTATTTCAGATATTTGAAAGTAAACCTTGATATGTAAATTACATACCTAATATCGTCGACCGTAGACTGAATTACGGTAAGGGACAGGCAAAACAATGTCCCTTACGCTAATTCAGCCTACGGTCGACGATATATTAAATGTTTGTGAAGTTCCCTGAATTTCAACAAAACATAACTACATATAGAACCCACATTTCTTAGATGTCGGTTAAAAATAAAAGGCTTCGAAAGATAAATAACAAAATGTACCTAACTGAAGAGATTCTTGGTAATGCTATTTCTGACGAGGTGAAAGGGTTCAATAGGGTTTGTAATTTTTTACATTTTACCCGGGCGAAGCCGGGTTTTCAGCTAGTATATTATATTCACTAGTAGCCTCCAAAAGGCTAAAGATAGAAGAGTTACCTAATTACTTTACTTTTCCCACTAATGGGATCTTTATCATGGGTTGTTCCTTATTTAGCCGGGACGGGCAGAGCCGAAGGATCAGCCTGTTAAATGTACGGAGGACAATGTCTATTAGCACAGAGGAAGGCACGGAGACGCATGTAGCATTATTATTTGCCGCTTATGTAATATTTTGTACTGTTTAATAGTGGCTTACAAGTAGTGAAGACACATTTTTCTTTGTTTTGTTTATATTATGTCCTATAACGACCACTATTGTATTCGGAAATAGTCTTCGGAGCAAGGTACAGGAAAAAGTTAAGGGGATTTTTAAGTTGCATCTTACTCGTACGTAAATTAGCGGAATAAAACAACTTTAACGGATTAAGTCGCGTACTTCATTTTTACGCTCCGACGTTATGAAATGTTGTTATATTACGATGAATGATAATCGCGGAAACCGAGGACATTTAACATTTTAAATTAAGTACGGACGAAATGAAATTGTAATAAGTCAGTACAGTACTCTTAATTCTTTATATATGAAGAAACATTTTTTGTCTCTTCATTGGTTTTTAATGTGGGCAATTTACACCACACTTTTTATGTTACATATATAGATACAGGAAATCAAAGTACACAGAAAAACTAAATGGCACTCGCCTGTGTACAGACCGAGAATCGAGCCCGGTACCTCTGGATTTCCGGCCCAGTGACTCAACCATTCGTCCACCGTACACTCAGAAAACGCCCTCAATTCGGGTTCGATTCTCGGTCTGTACACAGGCGAGTGCCATTTAGTTTTTCTGTGTACTTTGATTTCTTGTATCTATATATGTAGTACTCTTAATTCTTTTTCTTAGTCGTAGGTCGTGGCTGTTCGGATGTTGTATTTGATCTTCATTTCTGGTTTCTTGTTGGTGGATTTTCAAACTTTCCTTCGCTATGTCTCTCCATTTCTGGCAGCTGAAAGTGTTGCGAGAGCACTCAGCTACGGATGATTTAGTACAGTACTACTCTAAGTTATAATTAAGCAGTTCTAAAAACCTCTAAATAAAAATCAATTAAAGAAGTGCGAATACCATTACGATCATGTTAAATTCTAATAATTAGAAAATTCAAAGTCAATTTTTTTTTTTTTATCAACTATTATAACATATGAAATGCAAATAAACACTCTTGACTCTAGCAGAGCATCGAGAGAGGTCTTGTAGATGTAGGTCATATATAAAACTTAATAACAAATGTCGACTCCACGTATTCCCCTGTCCGTTTCATTTCCTGGGGTCCGGGGCGATGCCGGGTGTTTGGTCACTGCCTGAAATATATAAATGGCGCATTTAACTGTAACATGCTTACACGCAGGGTTGTCGGCTTCTGAAACTTGAGTGTCTGATTAAAAATGAATTATTCGTGCAACATTATGGTACATTAAAAACATGTAAAAATTTACATTAGTCATCATCATCATTTCAACCTTTAGACGACCACTGCTGAACATAGGTTTCCCCAAAGACTTCCACAACGGAGGCTGGCACGCTTTTTGCCTTTGTAGATTTCGACCTTAAACAGATCGTCAGGCCATCTTGTGTACAGTTTTACATTATGGCTTTAATTAAGTCTTTATTATCATATCCACGGATGACAAATGATTTTATATAAACGACAATGTGTTCCAAAGGCGCTTAATACAAATAGTCTTCCATTCGTCGACATTAGTACAACGGAATTCATAACTATACTACTTATATAAATTCAAACTATAAAGTAAAATATCTATCGGCAATTCTAAGTATATTTCTGAACCAGTTTTTTGACGCGTGCTTCTACTGATCTGTTTACAATACAACCCCTGGAACCAACGATACAATAACGTGAGATCAAAACTGTATCAAGAGATGCTGACCCTTACTGAGCTGACATGTTTGACCAGTCTGACGGGATAGTCAATGTAAGCATTTTTCTCTTAACACTTGTACGGTTTAACTGGACAAGATCAAATGTGTATCAAGGGATGCTGACCCCACCTGATCTGACTTGTTTGACTATTCCAACACTTGTTATTGATCTTTTCATAATCCCCCTTATAATCGGACAAGATCAAATGTGTATCATGGGATGCTGACCCCACCTGACCTGGCATGTTTGACCAGTTTGACTCGTGCTAATGAGATGGAATCTGTAACAGGGGATGCTGTGTCAAAGAGCATCTATTTTTATTCAAGGTGTTCTATTGTGATAGAGATTTTTGTAATTGGGTTGATCGAATTCATAACAGTACTTAAGTGTAATTTATAATAGCGTGTTGATGGTATAATTATTGGTTTGGTTAGGTTAAATTGATTAACATTTTTAAACTGAATGAGTACTTAATGACTAACACTTGATTTAAAAAAAAGAAAACACAGAAGAAAGTAGCGATATGAGTATGAATTCGAAAGAAACAAATTTATCCTGCCAAAAGAGCACCAGACAAGCGACTAGATCCCGGGATCCCGTTATTGGCCATACAAGAAATCCCGGGATTGGATGCCTAAACAAGCGTTAATGAAAAATCGTCATTACTTTAAAAAAAAAACAATTATCTGATACTGACTCGAGGTAAAAACGCAGTAAGTGTATGAAGGTTGTATGAAACTCTTGACGTTTTTCTGTGCGACGTTTTTATAACGAGTTTTTTTTTTCAAAGTAGTGACGACATACCATTTGAAGAGATAGCTGAGAAATAGTGGTTTATAAATCTGCTTGATGACTTGTGTTGGCTACTAAATTCTTTTTCTCAGCTTATGTTTGTCTACTACTGGACAAATATCTCCTCTCTCTCTCTTTCTCTTCTGGCATGGACTTCCGACCGTCTAGTAAATGAGCTTTGAATATTTATTTTATAGCTATCTGTGAGGCAGCCCTGAACCCCATCTCTCAGATAAGTAACGGGCTACCTCGCCGCCCTGATGCGCGCATTTGTAACACCGATGTAAACACAGATACCCAACAACACCTATTTCCAGCAGGATATGAAGCAGACATGTAAATGCTGTAAGCATACATGAATCGCTTAGGTAGTCACAGTGACAGAGATATCTACGTCTCAAAATCTACACGGCCCATTGTCCAAGAAGTAAATATGTGGATCTTAGTGTACATTTTTGTCTATGTAAATCAGCGGTGGCAAATATAGTTTGTTTCACGCCATTGCCTTCTCATAAAAAATCCTGGCAATCCATTTGACTAAGTCCTCTGTGTGAGACAGATTAGATAAGAAATTATTGAATTAGTACAGAAAACAAATTGACGGGTAGGTACATGTCTATAGTCGGACTACGCTAAGTTTGCAGAGATCGAAAAAAGGTTTTATTAAAAATATATATATGGTAACATGAAGAAACTACAGCAAGAGGATTATTTTATCTTGGTACTTGGTATTTTTTTCTTTATTACAAAATGTGTCTGTCTAGTCTACATACCTACTGAAGTTGATATCTGGGTCTATCTGGATTCTGGGTCTTGCACACATCCATCTAGTTCCAAACAAACTAAGCGATTTGTTCCAGGGTCTTGGATAATTTCTATGTATTGAAGTATCTGGGGGCACGGTAGTGCCCCCGCTAAATCGAGCAAAACAAAGGCACGGCCGTACCATGCTTTTCTCGAAGCCATTCAGGCCATTTTCAACCTTTTATGTGCTGGCTAAAGCTAGATTATATTTAAATATGTACCTATATTTATACAAGCATTGCTTAGTTTGGTTAGGACTAGATCGATTTGTGCCAGACTGTCCTCAATATTTATTTCAGGTTTGTAGACATTATATACTTATTAAACGGAAAGATATTTGCCAATCCTCTTTGTTGTGATGTTGCCATATGCATTTTTTTGAGCTCTGCAAACTTAGCGTAGTCGCACTCTAGTCACCGAAGCAACTTTTTGAGTTAAGTATAGCGGTTTGAAAGTTAATCATCAAGTACAATTATTGTGGTAACCATTTCTTTAAAAGTAAAAAAAAATAGATGTCTGTATTTAACCTAGTGGTAAGTTATAGTACTTTGCGAGCCCTACATTTTGAGATTAAAATCTCGCTTCTGTTAGTGAAGTACTCGTAGGAGTGAGACAATTGTTTCTGGTGAATAAGAAGTCAGAAGAATGCTTCATCTACAGAAATAAACGTTACAATCTTTTATTTCTCGTGACAGTGACACCTTCAACGAGGTGCTCGTGAAGAATCCAAAAGATTTTTACCACACGTATTCCTGCGGTCATTAGGAGTAAACAATGTTATATAACATAATGTCAAGATCGGCAAAAAAAACACGTAATCTACAAAAACCAATAAAAAGATATCGTAACAAGAAAAAAAAATTTTTGTTTGCCGATTTTATGTTATATAACATTTTTTTACTCCTAATTTCAGATTCTGACCACTCGTGTTGCTTTTTAATGAAACCTACTTATGCACAGTGTAAAAACTGAGTCTGTTGTAACCTAAAAAAACGTTGATTTCTCCTTAATTATACATATTTTAATTCGCTCAAATTGGGTTCCGCACGTAACCGATACGATTTTCAAAGTTATCAGGCTCTAGTTTCAACGTGGAAGCGGTTTTCAATAATAATACAAGGGTTCTGATCCTAATACTCTGCTCTTGAAAGAACAACGTTGTAAGTGTTTCTTAGAGTCATAGAGCTATGTGATATTTGGTCCTCGAAGACTCTGGGCCTAATATATCGCTGCCGTAGACCCTTTGCCAGATTCCCGGCTATCCTGTTACTCGTTTTAATTTGTCATGTACCTATTGGAAGTTTGGCCCTTTGGTATATCGTGATTAATACCCAGTCATGTTGAGACTGAGCGGAAATAATGAATACCAAGGACAATTATGAGATGCTTTGGGATTGTTACATTTCAGGGTCAGGGTTAAAACTCTACTCTCCATCGATTACTGTTACGACAAGTTTCGGTCAATCAATTAGTGTCGTTGTGCAGACAGATTTACTTTTGTCCACAGTGGTACACGATACTCTAAATTCGGCTGCAGATAGAATGAGATGGCGGAACATCATCCGAGATAAACTGTTTTAACAAAGTGACCACGACCCACAGTAATGAAAAAAAACTGATGTAAGGAGGAGGTTGGGTTGAAAGTGGCATGGTGTCTAATAAATGATACTAGTAGGTACATAGTCAGCCGGAGCAAGCTTAGTTTTTTTTCAAGGGTAGTAGGAAAAGATGCTCAAATATCTTTAGTTAGACAACTCGCGTCTAAATGGACACCACGCCAATGCAGTTTTATAGAAATTAGATTGTTTGGCATTTAGAAACTAGAGCACAAACGTACTAGTGAGTGAAAATCTTAGTAGTTCTACTAGCGTTTAATCCGCTTTTAGTTTCCTGATCGCATTAATCATTCTCCTGCTGGAGCATTGCTGAGCCAGCCAGTTGTATACAGAATTAAGTTTAATACTGGATTAACAGAAGGTCGGAAGGCAGTCTCTTAATTCCACCTATGGTCGCCGCTCGCCGCTGATCCCGTGGCCTGGCGGTAAGAACTTTGGGGCCAAATAAGATTTCCATGCTTGCCTCCACTTCATACAAAGTTAAAGAGTCAAACCGACTCAGAGCTGCAGCATTGCTGGTTGTTTTGATGGATACTTGAACTTCTAGAAAATAAAATAACCAAAAAGGTCAATCCGAACCTACACAGGTTAAATGCAAAACTACCCAGTATACATAGACCAGACTCAGTGGACAGTAGACGTCGTGAGATTAGCGGGGATTTGGTGGATACGATTTGCACAGGACCGCACTCTGTGGCGAACTATTAGGGAGGCCTATGTCCAGCAATGGACGTCCATAGTTTAATATATAGACATTTCGTTTTTTGAAGCTAAATAATTACCTACACACGCTTGCCAGTTGTCGCCAGTGCCCTTTCAAATATTTATTGACGTTTTCATAATTCAGCGAAGGGGCCGCGGGCTCTTTTTATTTGCCGCGTTGCTCCAACATTCATGATGCTATGAGCTATTGTCTGTGAGACTCGGAAGCGAAAGAGGTGGCACTGAGTTGTTACTATTACCTTGTGATGTGCTTTTCATCATTAGCCCACAGACGTCCAATGCTGGACATGGACTAGCCCTGAAGAACACGACCATAACAATTCCTGAGGCGACTGTATCCAGCGGACTCTGACGACCTTTACCAGGTCATCAGTCCACCTTGTGAGACCCACGCTGTGTCTTCCGATGTGTGGTCGCCACTCACTTAGCGGCCGTCGAATATACTCAAACTCAAACTCAAAGGTTATTAAGATAAGTGAGGTGAAGAAAAAAACTACTGTCAACAATTTTGTTCCAAATTATACTTTATTCCTAACATACAAAAACACACACAACGCACATGTCAACACACAGAACTAACATGTCGTTTATTGTGGTTACAATGATAACTGTTAATTATACAATGCCTACCTTGTCATTACATTTATCTTAGGGCACTGGATTAAAGATAATTATGTTGTAGTACAATTTTTATGAACAAGTTACACATTAATCCCGAACTATCTTCTGAGTTCAAATGGGTGCAACTGCAAATTTGGGTACTCGAATTAACTTTCGTAAATCTCGTTGAAATCTTCTTTTACATTTGCCGCCTCTAACCCAAGCTTAGTTCAAATTGTAGGGTATTATTTTTTCACACCCCCACAGATATAAATTTATCTCCTGTGGACATTGCCGACGTGCGGTCGGGCGAGGGACAATGGGTCGGAAAATGGGTGGGTGATGGTTGGGTCACAGGTTCAAACCGGATCAATGAAATTTTCATCCGTTATTAGTGTGCCATTATTTACGATTACGTGGAATAGTCATGTTGGAAGGTGCATTGGCCTCACCCACCTTCGTTATCAGCCGAAAGGCGTCGTGTTGCTGAACACAGGCTGACCCCAATGAATACCACCTTGTTCGGTCCTGCAACGCCTGTATGGTTTTTCGGTGCGCTTCGTTCTATTCCGGGGGTGGTCTTCAGTCAAGAAGTCAAACATCCTCCTTGGAGGTGTGAGGTGTGTCATATGTCTTGTTTGTGCATATGAGGTACACGTTAATTCAAAACACATTACTCGACTTCAAGTCCACGAGTCTACGAGTTCCTGATATTTCGGCACTTTCAGTTACTCCATGAGGATAGCGTTTGCAACAGTGCCAAAATATCGGGAATTCGTAGAAACAATCATACATGGTAAATATCCCGGTATTATGTTAGCTTAAAAAAAACCCTTGGAATATTTAAAAGTCAAGTACTTAATAGCCGCGACCTACTTCCAATTCTATATTTTCATCACAAATCTGCCATCTCCACCTAAACCCTTACTTAGATATGTACTGGGCGTGTAACACTCGCCCATATACTTTCGACACAAAGTAATACAGTACATAATGTACCAAAAACATTATCAAAACGCGTGTGTTGTGTCCAAGGGGGGAATTCTTGGGGGTGGTATCAGTAACGTAAGGCGCGCCGTTTACTGGTAATAACTCGGGCTTGTATTTCATTAGAGAATGTACAAAGCAAAAAAACAAGGTACGGTCTTAAGATTATTGATACACAGACCAAACCATCCAAATACATTGAAACATTAAATGTGATATCAAGGCCGGATAAAAAAAGCGAGTGATTTGATTTGTCAGGAAAATACTGCATTGAAAGCGATTGGCGGGACTTTGACCAGCGTACTGCCGTATCACACTTATGTAACTTAATAAGTTAAATTTTTTTGAGACAAGATTTTATTGCCGACTGTATTTTTTTGTATAATCGCAAACTGCACGTCACGAACCCAAACACGGTACATGTATCTTATGTAATTTAGATGATCCGGCTCCAACATCAGATCAGCTCCATGTCATAATAATATTGCATTGTCATCTGATTTACATATTCTCGCATTCAGCCCAATCGGTTGAAGTTATATACCTATTTTACTTTTTTTAAAGGGGGCCATAACGGGACGTCGAAAATTGTATCAAGTGGGGTATCAAATGAAAGAGCTTAATTTGCAAATGCCAAACCCATTTTTATTAATAATTATGTACTTTTTAGAACGAAAAACGTTCAAAAATGTTGCATTCCCCTCCATCTTCGAAGTTACCTAACAGCAAAATCTGTAATAAATAATTATTAATATCATCTTAAATATTACAGGAAAAATATAACGAATTTCCAAACATGCATCGTTTTTTTTTAAATTGACAAAAATCGTAACACAAAATTATTTGCTGCTACTAAACTAACCGCGACCAATGTCGATGTATGGGGACAACAGGGTCGGCAGCAAAGTTAAGTTTATCCCGCCATACAGTTTTTCTTGAACTATTCACGTATCTGCCGTCCTCAGACTAAAAGGCCACTAATTTTTATGAATTTTCGTACAAAGTAGCGGCCTTTTAGTTTGTGGCCGGCAGGTATATCTACTTTGTTTTATACCGAATCCTCGTTGCGCGAGTCCGACTCGCACTTGACCGGTTTTTGTAGATAAACTGAGAACAAATATTACTTTTCTATAGACTGCAGCAATACGAAAATGGCATTTTTTTAAACTAGAAAAAACTGAAAAACTGTTTACAGGCCCGTTATTGCCGTTACCAAATTATTATAAAAGCAAACACATCTCGAGATCTCTAATGTTACTGTTGGCCATTTCCAGTGTACGTCTCGCCGTTTCAAGGTAAAGGGTGGTTTGAATCAAGAAATATCATAATAGGGTGGCACTAAGCGCGAGCTTTGCCGGCTCGCACAGCCTCTATTTTTATTTGTAAGGAACCGCGAGGTGGGCCCGTCCGCGACGAAACCGGTAAGTACGAATTTTTTGTTTTGGTTTTCTAGCTATAATTGTATCTGGCTGTAAATTTCAAGAATATTTGCCCAACAATGGGACATTCAGATATGCCAGATAAAAAACTAAATTATTATTTAACTGTATTATAAATGTGTCTTACAATTTTTCAAAGTTCAACGGATACAATGAAATTTAATATTGTTTTCACCACTTTCCAGTCACTCATGTTGTTCTAGAACTACAAAGATACAACGCAATAATAGTGTAAACATTTTTACTGTACATAATCTCCATTTGAACCCTGAGACGTCCACCGCTGAACACAGGTCTCCTACAAAGATTTCCACAACGACCGACCACACGCATTTTGCATCCATTGACTTCCAGTGACCAGGTCGCTAGACTGTCAAATATACGTTGTTTAATTAAATAAACTTGTAGTATTTAAGGCATAAAAGGAAAATAAGTAACAAATTCTGGACGTAACATTAAATAACATCTCTACACATAGTGCCAAATGAATATTAAGTTGGTGCAGTAATAATCCTTAAAGAGCACAAGATACACAAACACATGCTATAATGAAACCAATTACAAAAGTAGCCACTGTAAATCAGGTAAAATTCTGTTAGTACTCTAGTCGTTTACTCAAAATATTAATATTTCTCAGTTACCCCCTTATACCTCGCGGCCTAACGGGGCGGTGTGCTCGAGTGTGGATTTTGAATAATATATTATTTTCTTATGTAAAATGCCCGATTACTTCCATCGTCGAGATTTTTGCGGCTCCTTTATGGCTCTTCATATGTTTTGTTCTATTCTCCGGTACATTATGCCCATGTGAGAAAAAAATGACTTAACCGACAGGTTTCTCCTATTAAAATACATCTTTGTTAGACAGTATTAGGTACATGCTTGATAATCCTGTCTTCTTATAATAAAATGAATACGGTTTGCAGCTTTAAAAACACCTCAAACCGTTTGCTGCGGATACCCATCCAAGAAATCATACCGAAACAGCAACAAATTACAATTCACGTGTGCCGAGCGACATGAAAAATAAGTACCCAAATTAACCCTACCCACGCCGCGGGGTCACCAGAGGTGACGTAAAAAGCGGTATATTATTTTATTATCTACTGGCAGCCACGACCGGGAGACGGCAATATCACCGTATATAGATTCGATTTTCTACGTGAATTCGTTTGACGGCCTTCATAATGCTACATATAAAACTGGGGACTTACGGTCCCCGAAACCAATTTCGGGTTATGACCCGACGACTCTCTGATAATATTCTCGGGTTATTAGGTACGGATAGGAGTTTTTACTATGGCTATTTTTTCTGCTGACGGTGGATTATTGGGAGGAGTTTACGAGATGTGTCCCGCGGAGGTGTTCTTTTGTTTTAGTGCCTCGTTCGTTTCTGCCGTGGACGGTTTAAGGATCACACTAATCAAATGTCTTGCCAATTTTATGGCCGGCTTCGGGGTCTATATTAAAACGCATACAGTAAATCTTCCTATTTGGACAACGCATACCGTTGTTATGCATAATCGTATAATATTAAAATGTATATTTTAAAACGCATATTTCGATTCGCATACATTTAATACGTATAACAATTTCTAATATAATATTAGTTTGTATAAATATCAAAGAGATTCGTTCGAATTATCTTTTCTGTTGGGGTTGCCGTTCAAACGTAACCTAACCTACATTTCCGGTAGCAGTTCGTTTCTGTTGGGGTCGCAGTTCAAACCTAACCTAACATACTTTTCTGGACACAATTCGTTTCTGTCAGGGTCGCAGTTCTAATCTCCCCTACACTTCTGGTATCAGACCGGTTTAGCCAGCATACTACCTAATAGTAAGAAAAACCCGAAAAACTTTGGGATTCTGAGAACAACGGGTATAAACTTGGAATTGGTTTTCAAAAACGTTCATTTTATACCGAACGCATAATTTTATGCATTTAGTATACCTAACAATATTATGCGAATTTCAGGTATGACAAATCAATCGGTATGCTAATTAACTTGTATGTGTTTTTATTATTATGCCATTTAAGCGGTATGCGCAATCATTATATGGCTGGACTATTATGCGTTTTCATAATAGGAGTTTTAAATTATGCCTAATAAGGGACACCCCCGGCTTCGTTGTTTCATCTGCTAAAGGTTTGGTCCCTTTCGGCCGAAAGCAGAGGTTCGTAACTAGTTGCGATATAACTACGCAGTGGAAACAACTATAATGGAGTGAGTGACAAAAAGTTGAAAAAAGAATAGCATTTCTTTTTCAAATCCTTCTTTATTTAAAAGCTTTGATCATTAGCGAGGATGTTTACAACTAAATTCCCGTACCTATTTTCCAATTCGCTAATTCACATTTTCTACTTTAATTAGATTTTAAGGATACTGCTAAAGTACCTGAAAGCCACTTGGGATCGGAATTAATAAAATGAAATATACTTACTCTCATTATTTTCCTTTTGGGTTAGTGAGACACAATATTTAAAAGTATTTGGTTCGGATATGAGTGTGGACTTTGGATCAAGTAGTAGAAAGAAGTATTCTTTAAAAGCTGTTTTTATTCCCGTCACATACACTTATGCGATCATTTGCTATGATATCCAGTCTTTATGGTCACGTAACATTTCGAGCACTGATCCGATCGGGAATAGACTGCAAACGATAACCAATGTAACTGTAAAGCTTTAGCAGTATCAGCGATAGTACGTGACTTGAACGAAATCACTGCGTACGATACTCTACGGCGGTGTCATTCAGAAATTCGGCGTCATTTGCATATAATATGACCAATGAACAGTAATAATGTGATCGTTCGCTGGTGATGATCGCTCGTCGCTTCGTGTTCGACTCACCACAACAGCATGATCTCCAATTATGAACTGATATTACTAGTTCACATATTACTAGGGACGAGGCAGAAGCGAATTTCTGAATTACCAACGCTACAGTACCTACGCTACGCTTATCTCTCGCGCGTTTTTTGTTGAATATAATTGATATAAAACGGCCATTATCACGAAGTATGACTGTGTCTAATTACCGCGTCTTCATACATTTACGAGTAGTATGAAAACAGCGTCGCGGTAATTAGGTGACCGCAGATATACTTCGTGAGAACGGCCGAATAAAGCTGCACACATAGTTTGCTCGAAAAAAAATTGTCAAAATTTGGTAATATCCAGTAAAAAAACACTGAATAGAATATTAATATGAATAAATATTAGAATAAAAAAAATCTTCACTTGGTAAAATTTAAAATTCAAAAATATTACACTGTCAAAAT
This sequence comes from Eudemis profundana, assembly GCA_947034925.1. Taxonomy (NCBI): domain Eukaryota; kingdom Metazoa; phylum Arthropoda; class Insecta; order Lepidoptera; family Tortricidae; genus Eudemis; species Eudemis profundana. Next base: position 16,838,934 of record OX344808.1, on the reverse strand, counting down.
TTATTTCATTGCGTGCTGGCCATTTTTTTTATATTAATGCTATAAAAGTATTTTCAAAGAGGAGTGTTGACAAAAAACTTCGTAAACAAAGTGAGTGCACAGATAGAGATATAGTTATAAAGGTAGGTGTTGTATAAATAACCTCTCATGAAAGACCATGCAATTCGTCAAAATTTTATATCACAGATCAAAATGAGATGAGACACAAAAACCGGGCGGAATCACGGCATACACCGAACAAACTACTTTATTAAAGCCCACTCTATATTCATAACGCGTCAACGACACTATCGCACAAATAATATCTCCCTCGAAGATGCATTGGGAAAGAAATGTATCAGAAAATGTATAAAAAAGCAGTATTGTGGATCTAGTAAGTATGTGACGGGTACTGGAAGAGGACATTTTTGTGACCATTATTTATCATTAAAACATGAGTCTTAAGAGTGATTAAGTGTATTTTATGAGACTTTACAGACAAAAGGTGACATGTTTAGCCTAGTGGGAGTGACACCGCCTACGAAGCTAGAGGTCCCGGGTTCAAATCCGGGTATGGGCAAATATTTGTGTGATGAGCACGAGCATATTTGTTCCTGAGTCTTGGATGTTTTCTATCTGTTTAAGTATATATTTATCTATATAATTATGTATATCGTCGTCTAGTACCCATAATACAAACATTGCTTAGTTTGGGACTATGTCGATTTGTGTCAAATTGTCCCCAAAATATTTATTTATTTATATTTATTGAACGTTTCAATTTTCAAGAACTAAAAAAAACAGGATTAGATAGAGCACGGAACTTAACATTTTAAATTCATAATAGATATAGAAATAAAATGCGAAGATTTATAAAAAAATATAATTATGGATGTTTAAGGCTTAAAATATTGTATCAAAAAAAGAAGTTGAAATATTGCTGTATCACTATTTTGATGACCCTTTTTGTGAATCTACGTCTCGAGTATTAGTACAGTAGGCGCGTGCGGGCGACCGTGTGATTCTTATAGGGAGATATGGGATTTTTCAAACATATAAACCGTTCGTCTATCTGGTCCGAAAGGGGACTTCGTATAACAAGCCCATATTATAACATCTGACACTTTTATATTGGACGTGTGTAAAAACGGTGACGTAAAATATCACAACACAAAAAATGTGTTTATCTATTTAGCACACTATCCTTATTACAGTAGATTCAATATGACAAATGGCTAGAAAAAATAGCAAAACCTCGTAAAACGGCATCACACAAAACAACATGATGTGACAGACCTACTTTTTGTTTTTACTACATATTGACATCGCAAATAAAAGCATCGGAGTGTCCCATTCGCCGTAGTAGGGTTGGATAAACTCGGTAGCAACTAGCCAAATGTGATAGTTGGTGATGTAAGGGCTCGTTAACAGACTTATGGGATTGTAGAAAATTGTATGAAACACTTTGTTGGAAATAATTTAAAGAGGTTTTCAGCAATACTTCGTAATATTGACAATAGAAGTATATATGGTCTTATATTTAGATTTAAACGAGTCAACTTATCAAACGTTTGAGTAGGTTTGAATTGATTTTTTGATCTAAAATAAAACAAATAGGTATTTAATCAGAATTTCATAGCTAATGTAACTTTACTTCATCAATACTATATGAGGACAAAAAATGAACAATCAACAATTTTAATCAATTTAATATATACTAACAACAGTTGTGTAGTCTCTTAAAATATAGAATTGCAATAAAGCTTCAAAGCAAACACACGTCGAACTAACATTATTTTGTTGCATATACAATCGCTGCTGATATATCGTGCTCAAGTAACTTAATAAATTAAAAACAAATGAACCGTTACGAATCCCAATTGCATCATCGTAACGCCGTATGTTGTGCATCATCTAATATTAAAATTACATAAATACACCCTTCGGCCCCACGTTGGGCGCCAACGGTCGATTTTTTACATTCAATTATTACAGTCCCTCGTTTATGTTTTATATAAATTGGTCTGTCCCTCCCTAATAAATGGTGTTCCGAGAGCAACACAGTGTGGGAGGTATTGGCCATGATAGATGATTCGCAGTTCCAATGTGATTGGCAAGATCTCGAATAGTGTGGGTCTTTTTATAGATCATTTGGTCTTCATTTATTTTAAAGAAACGATCTGACAATTGATGATTTAAAACACAATGACAGTTTTTGCTTTACACTATGGTTTTTAATAGTATATTACACAACTAGGGTGGTAAAACAAAGAAAGGCCGAGATCGCAGATGTTTGCGGCCCGAGCTGCTAGCGAGGGACGTAAATATGAGATCGAGGCCTTTCTTTATTACCTCCCGTGTTGTGTACATCATTTTATGTCTACACTTGGCCAGAAAGCGACTTTCTCCGTACGCGTAGCGTGCGGAAAAAGCCACTTTATGAGCAGGTGTGGCCATAAAGGCAATATATTAAACTTACTTAAACGTATGTTGATATTAAATTTTATGCTACACCTGGCCAAAAAGTGGCTTTTACCGTACGCTACGCCTACGGAAAAAGCCGCTTTCTGGCCAAATGTAGCCATAAAATGATGTACACAACACGGGAGGTAATAAAGGAAGCCCTCGATCGCATATTTACGTCCCTCGCTTGTAGCTCGGGCCACAAACATAAGCGATCTCGGCCTTTCCTTTTTTCACTACCCTAGTTGTGTAATGTTGGCTTAACTTAAAATATAAAGTAAGTTCTTATCAACTATATTAGTGTAACTATCTGCACTGTTCAGCCGTCCCGAAATCTCTTCGGAGGGGTCGATTACGCTGATCTCCTGGGGTGGGATTATTGGAGAAAGCACGGCTTCGCTAGATGGGATCGCCATTGTCGACCGAGATCGCATATGGCGCGAAAATATTAAATATTCACAAGAGATAGAATGGATCCGTTGGATCTATATTTGATTTCTACGGTCTTGTGCGGTGGACTTATAAAATCTTAGGTTAAATTGGATTGCCGGTAGCGTCATATTGATAGGAGATGCTCCAGCATAGACAAAGATAACTCGTACATCGGTTTTAAACCCAGCTACCGATACTTTATAATATAGGGTATTTTCAAATAATCTAAATAAATTAATTAAAACTAATTATCGAATTATTTTTTCAAAACTACTCGAAAAAATCCAGCTACACTCATTTTTGTGTTTTTAAAGATTTTGAATGACAAAAATTAAAAATAAGGCACTAAATTCACCACGTTGACTTGTTGAGTAGTGACGTTATTGGTAAGTTTTTATTGGAAACCGAACACTATCTGAGCGTTTTGACACTTCATAAAAAGGAGCTACTTATAGCGTGGCAACTTAATTGGTGACACTCACTTGTGTGCTTTTCGTTATGTGCAGCCGTAACTACTTACACAAGTTACCGCCAACACGAACGGTGACCTCCGCAGGCAGCCTCCGTCGGGCGCTGTTCGTGTTGGCGGTAACTTGTGTCAGTAGTTACGGCTGCACATTACAAAAAGCACACACGTGAGTGTCACCAAGGAAGTTGCCGAGCTATAGTTTAATTTGTCAGTATACATCAAATAGCTTATTGGAGCTAATCAAAGTATATTCTATTTCATACTTTGAAACATGCAGCACATGAACTATGCTAAAGTATGATTTAAAAGTAGTAAATACTACATTTTTGTCATCTTTACGTAACACACGCTTAATTTTTTTGTACGAATGACATGGTCCATAAAGATTCTGTATAATCGTCCAGTAAAGCTAATCTGGGTTCATTACAGGCCACACACTCATCCCACATCGCATCCGCCGGGTGAGCACTACAATGCCGTTTTTTTTTATTCAAATAAGTCCTTTAAAAAAAGCCACCCCAGAAGCCAAATGGCCCAGAATTTGTTTAAATTGTCACGTACAGAAGCGCGGTTACACAATCCCCGGACGGCGGTTCCCAACATTATTTAATGAATTTATCACATTATTTATTATAGTGCGACTTTATTGTTACTTATAGAAGTATTTTATTGTACATAAAAATATTCGCAATTTAAACATACAATTTTTGTTTGGTTTTTTGAGACACGAGCTATGCCCATGGTAGTTGCAGGTAGGCGCAAATATCAGTGTTAAAATTACATCTGCGATTCTAAAATTTTGTACATTTATTTCTGACAAAATAAATTTTTACTCATAAAAAATCATACGAACGATGTTACTACATATTAACATATGCCAGTATAAAATATTTCTAACAAGAAGGCTTTCTTGTACATTTGTGTAAAGAAGAGATCGTTACCTTAATACGAAACGAACTATATTACGTCGAATACCGAAATTACATATTGGTAATTTGGAAGTATTACTAAATTAGACCTTAGTTATCAATTAACAAAGCAAATACGCAAATTCCATCACACCGAAATTTGATAATGTTCAAAATGTCACTTTTTGCACATCAGTTCCACGCATATTACGGTATCATTGCAAAAACCCACAACAATTTGGGAACCGCAGACCATTAGAGACACACGGTGAAGGGTTAAAAATGCATCGTCGTTGCATAAAAAACTCCATACAGATATCGGATTTTAAATTTTAAAATGTGCATTGTATTGAGCGGCGGGGTTCGGAAATCGATTGGAGCGGCTCCAAAGGGGTAATAATAAAAAACTCATTGATTTTGGACGCGACAGCTTGCGCTTGCGTCGGTTAATTTTATGGAAGTTGATGGTGCTAGATTACTGTCAGTGTAAATTGGCCATGTGGCGGGTCGAAAGCGAAATCCAAGTAATTTAAAAAAAGAAATTTTTAATTTGTTGACACGAGTTACTTAAAATATATCTTAGTATCTGAGACATATTAATTTTAAATTATGAAAAGATACATTTATTTCTTCTGCCATTTATTCATTATAATAAAAAAAAAATTACAGCTTTCTGGATCTTTATAATTTTGAGGTGTAATTATTAATAAGCAGGCAGAGGAGGTATAGGCATATTTTTTATTTTTAGGTGTACATAGTTTTATTTTATATTTATACAGAGTTACTTTGACTTTTGTAAAAAAAAAAAAATTAAGCTATTTAAATAATCATTGAATGCAAAATGCATTCCATAGTCCGAATTCGATATCAAATTTAATCTATTTTAAAGCCTACCTACACAAAATACCGTAGTGGTGGTGGTGTACGTGTATAATTTAAAATTACGGACGTCTTTGTCCGTCAACACGTAGGGCCACCCTCTGTGCACTAATTTAGGCCCGTGGTTTTGTGTGAGTCTCCTGTGGCGATGCTTTCGGATGCAGCTAAGGGGGTAAACAATCGTGAAATACGCAAAAAATGCATTTGTATTCTGCATTTGAAGGGGTTAAATTGAATTTATTTATAATGTTTTAAGCTATTTTATGAGGTATTTCTAAATAGAATTTACTGTATTTTAAGCAACTCCAAAAAGAAGCTAACCGTATTTTTGTTTGTAGACCTTCAGTGGTACATTATATAAATATATGTTTGCTGTTTTATCTAAACTGGTTTATTTTTTTCTATTCTCATTTCTATTAAAAAATACCTCAAGTTAATTAATCATTTCTTACTACTTCGGATAAAGGTCATAAGCGTATTAACCACGAAAACCTCAATAAAATGTTAATTTGATTTCAACAATCTACCTAAATACTTCCTACACACTATTTCTCTATAACATTATGGCACATACGCAATGTAAATTTTCCTAGTCACCGTCCTGGCGACAATCCTATACTCCACCCCTTTACCACCCTTCACTAGCACCAATAACATTACACCATACAAAACATCCATGGAACGCTGGTTTAGGTCGTTCTAAAAATATTTCATACCGCGCGAGTAATGGATATCGAAGAATGCGATAGCGATTTTGTTTTTTCATCCAAAAATATCCTCTGTATCGTTCCTCCATTGTGTCCAACATTGAGAAACCATTAATCAGTCTGTACCAGAATCATCAATATAACATTATACAGGATTCGTCCAAGAATTCGACTCGAATACTCGACGTATCGATTATGTATCCGTTATTCGATTACGCAAACGTGCATTGTGAGGCAGTTCATCATTCGATGAAAAATGTTGGTTTATTGTGGCCTAACGAAGTGTAGGCAGCCCTGCGGGTAAGTAGGTTGTTTATTGGGATAAATAAAGGACGATAAACACAATGCATTAGTAGAAAGGATAAGGTATTTGAAGCACATTGCACAAGCACAATAGTGTGTGTTGTGTCATCTTTACTGCCACTTTAAAACAATAATAGGGGAGTCAATATCTTTTTTACAATAGGTAATTAAAAAAAATGAAGATCTAGAAAAATAATTGTCAACTTACAATGCCCTGTGTTTTTTGCAGTTGCAATATAATATTACGGAATAGATTTTAACTCTCAACCAGGCTCCAACCTAGCTTATAAGGTATGAAATGAATAGGGTAGTAGTAATCTACTGTTGAAGCCGTAAAAGGGCGTTTTAAAAAAAACCGAGGTAGCTACTTTCTCAACATATGAACTTATGAGGCTTTTCTGGCTCAGAACCGTTATTACTTAATCTCTTGTACATGACCCTGTTTGTCTACCACCTCTCTTGTCTCATCACTCAACTGCTCAAAGGTTAACTGGAAGAGATCCCTTAAAGGGATAAGTTCGCCTTTGTACACATACCTTTATTTTGTAACCCCGTGCTTTGTATTATTTTCTGCAAGAGAGAGAGTTTACATACATACATGCTTACATACAAACGCTACCACTCTGGACACTCAGCTACACGTCGCACTACAGGATGCCAGAACAGGCGCAGATGGCGGGACACCGTCAGAGAGAAGCTGATTCCACGGGGACTTCACGATCCTCAGCAATGAGGAACACAAGTAGGGAATGCAAACCGGGCTTAACCGAAACCGGGTAACCGGTTACAACCGACAATTTCGGCAAAACTAAAAACCCGGTTTTTAAATTGAAAACCGGGTGCGGTTCGGTTATTTCTTTATACAATTGTGCACATTATTTTAACACTTTTATTCATTTTCTAAGTCGTTATACTATGATGTTGAATGAGTAGATTCACGAGGCGAGGTGGAGGTTAATCCGGTACTGATGGGGCGGCATTTTTACGGTACCCAGGGCGAGGGCAAGGGAAAATGCTTCTCTGGTCATATGCGGCTATATCACTGGATAGTATAGGCGTTGGATAACTCTACGCCTTTAAACTGTAGATAGGTAGATAATATCTGCCAACTAACCGTTTTAGAATATCTACTAGATATTCTAAAACGGTTAGTTGGCAACTATTGCAGTTTTGCCGAACGGAACACCGGGCAACAGCCGGGAATACCAAGTCTAGTGCCTAATGACTGGCTGTTTCTCGGGCTTATTGGACTTAGTTTCAAACTACTTAAGTATTTCGATCCTTATATAAGCAGGATTGATACCTTATTAGATAGTATTATCGCTTACCAGTAATATCTTGGATGTAATTTCTATATGTACCAACTTTCATTCTTACTTCAAAAGGCTTTAGAAAATTTTAGATGTCATTAAACCAAATAATGACCAAAGTACATATTGATAATTTTGGCCAACTGATTCAATACATATGATATTTTTGTTTGAGTTTAAGGGATTGACAGATTAATATTAGTGGAATGAGATTTTAGCTTGATTTTGGCAGAAACCATTTTTTCTCTATGAAAAGTTAATGAAATATGATGGCAACTGAATGTAGTGTTGGCCACAATAATCCTGACCAAGGGACTAATGGCTGCTCAAGCAATTATAAATACACTTACTTTGACTAGTAAGTATGATACTATCATGTTTGGATTGTTTTCATAATTATATCGGGTGTTGCCTGTAACAGGACCAAATAATTAAAACGTAGATTCTACTCATCAAACAATAAAACTTTCGTTCAACAACTTTTAAAAAATATGTAACCTTTAGATTTTAACTTTTTCATATAAATTAAATAGTATTTCCAACGTAGGGGAGACCGGGTATGGTTGTCTCACGGGTTGGTTGTCACAGCAGCCATTAAATATTACGAAACGAAGGAATAAGTGCATCGATTGGTGAAGTAGGGGAGGAGGTGAAACTCTTGCGATCTTTTAACACCGAGCGTTGCAATTATTCCTTCGTATCGTATTTTTAATAATCAGTCTAATATTAAGCTCCCTGTCGGTATTTTTGCATTAAATTCGTTTATGCTACGTTAGAAGTGTTGAACGGCAAAAACGCCGTCCGGCACACATTAGTCACGGCGCTGAAAGGTATCCTGGGGGAAATTACGTGGACCGCGAGCGGTGATGGAATATCACAATATTTTAGCGTGTGCTTGTGTCTCTGTTTTGTTGTCTGGCTTGATATGGATATTACCGACGGTATCAGTTAAATTGAACTGTTATTTAGTAAGTAAACGCATTATTTTAACGTGAAACGTCATTGAAATCACCCGAAAATAATTTATGTACATTACTTACCTAGGGCGGTAAAACAAAGATTGTCTCAGATCGCTGGTATTTAACGCCCGATCTGAGGCTTTCTTTACCGCCCGTGGTAAGTACAAAATTTTACGTCTCCCCCAGGCTATGAAATGGGATATTCGCACGCGTAGCGGGCGGTTAATGCCACTTTATGGCCAGGTGTGACGTAATAGTACATTACACAACTAGGGTGGTAATATAAAGAAAGCCCGAGATCGCAGATGTTTGCGGCCCGAGCGGCAAGCTAGAGACGTAAATATGCGATCGAGGGCTTTCTTTATTACCTCCCGTGTTGTGGTGTACATCATTTTATGTCAACACTTGGCCAGAAAGCGGCTTTTTCCGTACGCGTAGCGTGCGGAAAAAGCCACTTTATGGCCAGGTGTGGCATAAATATAATTGTGTAATTAAATCATCTTGCCTTGGTGACTCGCAAACTGTTAGTCAGATAGGAACATTATACAATATTGACGTCGTTTTGTAGCATATCGACGTAGGGTTGTCGACGCTCGCATTCAGATATACGATATACCAATACCACAGACCTATTGTAAGATATCTATTTTCTAGACAGATTAAGCATATTAACGTTACGAAGACGAGTATCATCCCAAAAAGCCTCCACCTTTAAAAAACTCAAATAACAGGTGGCAGCGGCACCGTTATCCAGATACCAAATACTCGCCATTTTTCCCACACATCCACAAAGGGTTAAAAGGTCTCCATTGTGAAAGGATATCTAATTTCCTTGAAAGCAAAATTGCCGTAACATTGACGGAGTTTTTTGCCGTCTTTTGCGCAAAGAAAAGGCGGTTAGTTTATATCCGCCCTTTTCGAATTGACCGTTGTGTTTTAATTATTTGAAGTGGGTCGATGTCGAGTGACGTGCGTAGGAGTGGAAGGTGATTTGTAAGGAATTGTGCGTGTGTCAAAGGATTTTTAAGGGAGCTTAATTGATTGATTGCTATTATTTTCTTTGAGCTATTTTTAAGATTTGTATGTCGGTCTAGTTGACATATAAAATGAAGTGGGATTATAAAGAAGAAAAAAAATCAAATTCCTCCTGTATGTGTGTCTTGTAGACAAACGTTTCATCGAATGTTCTATTTCATTCAATTTTCGTTTCACCGACAACTTTTTTTATGAAACCGTACAATTTTCATGAGGTTTTGAAAAGATAATAGACCTTTAGGTTAGATTAGTTTTTTTTTGTAATATCAATCCTTAGAAAAAATTAAATTACTTTCTTTGATGAAATATATGTCGATAAAATTTGATGCTTAATGAAACATTTGGCGGCGATACCAACGTTTTATACGTTTGTATAATAAATACGTTATATAAATACAAATTCAGAATTAACTTCAATGCAACCGTTACCTTAAGTATCAAATAACTTTACGTAGGTATAACAACTTTAATAAATCAATTCAAAGGACCTTTTACGATTGCACAACCCAAATTGAGAACGCATTGAGAAACTTAAAAAACGCTATTAATTTTCACACCTCATTAGATCACGTGAGATCAGATAAAAAAAAAAACAATTTCACGCGAATTCTTACCATCTGCCACCTGCTTTGTCTAACCCTTCCTAACCCGGATATGAAAGGGTTCCGACAGTTACGTTACGGTTCTCCAGGCCAGGAGTTCTCACGATGATAGCAGCGGCAGGGTTAAGATGCAACTGTGTTTGCTTTGTGGATTCGCGAGGGTTGTTTCGCTAAGGGGGTTCATTTCTGAGAGGCGTTAGGTTCTGTGAGTGGCTTAAGTATGGAGTTTTTTGATAAATTAATGTAACTAGTTAATGTGCATTGTGATCGTCTCAGAATATTTTTTGATCTAAAATTTCTGGTACTTAACTAGAAGAGCAGAGTTACAAAATCTGTAATTTGATTTTGTGCGTCTGTGTCTTTTTTGAGTTCTTGTACGCGTTTTCTCCTTTAAATAAGTGTCTGAGAACAATTTGCGTATTTTTGGATGAGAAAGTCCGCGAGTTTGTCATTCTCATCCACTGTTCAATAAGCGTCAGCGATAGAAATACGAGTATTTTTATGTACAGTCACCGGCAATAATATAATATGATGAAACTCGGCACGCATCAATATCTGTCACGATCTTATTGCTATAGTAATAGAGTCGTGTCAGATATTTTTACATGCCCCGTTCATCATATCTATTTGCTGGTGACTGTACTCAGTACTAAGCGACGCTTTTTTACTGGCGTAATAAGGTCGCTAATATGTATCTAGATGTTTCGCGACTTAAGTAGGACATTCCTAGCGAAGTATGAAATAACTAAATAAACATATGGGGGCACGGCAGTCCCCCGCCAAGTCAATAACATTTTGAATTTGTGCGTCAAAATATTACCGTCTTTCACCGTCGTTATTTTGCGGTTATAAGTGGGTAAATGCAAGCCAGCTTGGCCCTCTACACTCGGTTCAAAGAAGCGCTGTGCGAATAATCGACGATACCATACTCACAAGCTGTATTGAACCCTTAAGTCTATAATCTGTACTTTTAGGTATTTAAAAAAAGGTAAACAAAAAAACCACGTGACTCGGGTCGTTCAGCCAATGGTATTGTGCCACAGATACAAAACCTTGCTTTGATTGGCTGAACGACCCGAGTTCTCTTCTTTTTGTTTACCTTTATTTAAATACCTAAAAGTACAGAGTATAAGGAGAGACTTCGCCTCCTTATGTGTGTTCTACCGCTTGTATAATGGGCTGTGTTCTGAGGAATTAGACATGATGCCTGTGGCCACCGTCGACCACCGCAGCGCACCGCACCATCGGCAGGGTATTCATTTACACGCGTTGGAACCAAAATGGTCCCGGCCCGTGCGGTTCCAAAGAAATTTGAAAATTGCCGCGGTTTCCTTGAAGGCTTACAGTAGGGGTTCTTCAAGAGATGTGTGAATAGGTTTTTAAAGGGTCGGCAACACGCACGTTATGCCCCTGGTGTTGCAAGCGTCCATAGGCTGCGGTGACTGCTTACCACGAGACAGGCCCTATGCATGTTTGCCAATCTAGTTGTTTAAAAAATATATATATATATAGATTACTCGTACCGACGTTTTATTTCCAGCTCCATAGAAAACGTGCGTTCTTCGGACGTTCAAAAATTCAAATTTCGAATAGGTACGTTCGGAATTTGAATTCAAAAATGATCTAAAACGTCTCCGGGTAGGTCATGCGCGGCGTTTATCCGGTCCACTGAGCGCTATCTAACGCTCACGCGTGATCATATTTTATATAGTCTTTGATGGAATAATTCTGCCTAAACGTTTGGAGTCCCTCTGATTCTCTATACTGTTGTCTATGTTGATAGATTGTACATTTTCTAGTTAATAATTGGATTGGTTTGTTTTAAAAAATGGAGTAAAGTTCACATTTCGAAGAGTTTGGCAATTTTGATATGTATCGACGTACTTTGATCGACTAGGTTCCATTGAAAATCATATGGCGTCACTGTAAGCCTGAACCTGAAGAGTTGTTGAAGACGCTTAAGAACTGACAGATGTATAAAGCGAATGAATGAGGCTTTTCATTAATGCACAGAAAATCAACCGTTTTCTCTTAGTTGTTAAGGTAGTCAGTTTCCGCTTACATTGTTGTAATTATTTAATGCATTATTTAAAACGTGATACTATCGCGTAAAACACTTTATATATAGCTGACATACTTGAAAAAATCGGACTAGGTGGGGGCCGTGGCGTTCCCTGGGATTGAACCAGGTCGCATCTTGGCCATAAGATGGCAGAAAGGGATGTGTCGCGCGTCACATAGGCTATATATAAGCTTTTATTTAGTTTCACCTGTCCCGGTGTCTGTGTGTCTGTAATCAAATCTTGCCAGTCATATTTGACCCACTTCTCGGTTTCCGATTTAGCTAACATTTTGTAAGAGTATGTAAATCAGATGACAATGCAATATTATTATGAGGCGAGACTGATCTGATAATGGAGCAGGATGGGAAATTACACGAGATAAATTCATCGTATTTGGCCTCATTTGATTAGTTTTGACGTGCAGTTTGCGATTATACAAAAAAGTACAGTCGGTAATAAAAGCTTGTCTCAAAACACTTATTTTTTGACAGAATCTTATTACCATTTTTTTTTCTGTAATCAATACTAGAAATTTAAGTGAAAAAACTGCTTCAATACCATAAAAACACACCGAGATACAACTATGTTAAGATTACATTTTCAGACTCTCAAAAAACGCTTCATACTAAAACATAGTAGTGTTGTGACGTCGCATGGTTATACTTTATATGGGGATATCAAAACTTGCGTTTATTCTAACGGTTTCATAATAAAGTTACCATAAATTTTATGGGCCATTCAATGGTATTAATAGTTTCTAAGATTTCCATACTTTTAAAATGGACTTTCCCACCCAAATTTGAAGGCTCATAAAACAATTGAGGTAGGTATAATTTAGGTATCGCACTCAAAACTTCAACGTATTTTGCTTATTTCAACAGAATTCTTTAATTTTATCAAATTTCGGGTACAGTAAAATCCTTTTGTGTTTAGAGGTCATGTTCCAATAACGTTGCAAATGTTATGTCTAAGTCGAATGAACTAAGTACCTTAATTTCTAAGTTTGAACACAAATTGTCAGTTCTGATCTTTAATACTCTTTATAGATAGATCTCAACGTTTGTAGGGCAAACAAATATGAGCATATTTTTTCTCCAGACGGTATAACAAGTTATGATAAAGATATTTGTGTAGGCCCAATATACTCCTTGCTCAGTATTATTCATACAAATTATGCCCAATGATATAGTTGGATGTAATGTTACGTAAAGGGCTTTGTTTGTGTCTTATGGATTATGGATAATTGGATCTGTCTCTTTTTTATGGATATTATTAGTATAAACAATAATAGGGATAGTATTGTGGTAAGCGAGCTTCGACTTAATAAAAGCTGCGACACAAAACACCATTGTCCAAGTTCCCGTAACGCTGAAGACCAGAGGCGTAGCGAGGGTGGTGAAGGCCTCAAGGATTAGGGAATTGCAGCAGGCAGTAGGCAGTAGTAGCCAGCAGGCAACAGCCATCAAAGCACCCCCCCTCCCCCAGGCCGCAAATACACATGGATATCATATCCGCTAACAAAGGGGCGCAGTTCACTGCTTAAGACTAACAAATGAAGACGAATCGCTATAGCTGCATGATCCAAATCGTCATAAAACTACGACCACTCTGTCAAGAGTGAACGACTAAGGACGAAGCGAGCAGGCGAGCATACTGGACTAAACAGTAGTCATCATCGCGCAGGGATAAATGCAATACTAGAGAAGTTGCGCATACGTTACAAATCTATGAACGTGCATTCAATGTTTGTGAAGATGTTTGTTGTTTGTTACTAAATAACAACAAACTGAATGCGGTAACAACTTCAGTTGGATTGAGATGAAATTTGGCATTCAAGTAGACCAAATCTTGCATTGAAACATTAGATACTTTATATCCTGGTAAACAGTTTCCTTGGAATAATAACCGCGGGTAAATACTCGTTTATAATAAAAGTAACTTTTTCGACGTAGACTAATATGTAGTCTCCAAATTTTTATTCTGGCGGAAACTCTGCAGAGGCCCATCGGAGGCCACGGCTCCACGAAGCACACCTCTATGATAGCTGTTATAAGGTACCTTTAGATTTTAGACGGTACAGCCAGTAATGCGATAGCCAGAGCGAGTTGTTTGCGAAACCACAAATGCTATTTACCGTGCCGAATCCGTCGGCCACTGGCGGTGTCACGTTAACTACGCAGACTGTTCAGACTACAGATATTGCACTTCGTCAAAAAACGGCTGCATAATAATGGCAATTTATTTTTACTTTTAACTGCAGCTGCTTAAAATAACCGACTTCATATTTTGAAAATAGTGGACTCTTTCGATTAGATATATTTTTTTAAATCGGTTCACAAATGACGATGTTTTGAGGTTACAAACATAAAACAACTAATACGAATGTTGCTTCCGATAGTAGCTCAATTTGAAAAACAGTCATCTTAATTTGAATAGGTTATGTAAGAGTTACCTCTATGAAGTGCCCAGAACCATGCATTTTTTTTATAATTTTGCGTTTCTCGAATTCTAGATAACTAGCACCATGACGACTACCTACCAATAATACTTTGGATATCTAATGTAAAACCAACTATGTATATTGATAAAACGTTTTAGGTCTTTTTGATCAATTGCACTTCTTGTTCTGTTAATGTTCTGTGGTAGCTACTTCTCAGACGGTGCCCAAATAAACCTAAATGCTTGTTTGCTTTACGAAAACCTATATCTGGTGGTGACGGCCAAAGTGGGTGCGCTAATAAGAGTCTATGAAGTTAAGTGACACAAATACTTGCTTTTTATATTAACCAACTTTCTAAATAGGAGAATTCAAAATTGTTAAGAATCTGTGTTACCAAGGGGGGTCCAATATGTTTTTGTACATGGCTAAAAATCATAGGATTTGCATATTTTTTTCAAATCCTTGAAATAAAAAAAACATAATTAGGAATTTTAGAAGGTACAGTCAAAGGCGAAGAAAAGTTATAATCCTGAAGTTAACACATATATTTATTAGAGTAGTAACTTTTCACTATAGTCAGACGATTTGTTTATATTAAATATAATACAAAAATTGGCTAGATTGTCAAAGTATATAGCGGTTGCGTGATATGATATCATAAACCGCAGACAGATAAAAAAAACTAAAAAAATCGAATAAATACGAAAAGGAAGCCATATTTTCCACCGATCTCCACCCCAGTTTCCGCGCGTCCGAAAAAATAGTAGATAATCTAACTTTTTCTAACGCCCCCTAGCCGTTTGCTTTGGCCACTTTACCGTGCGCTCCCATATCCCTCCGACGAGAGCCAACATCAGTAGTTTGCGACGTGTTGAAGTGAAGTCCAAGGGATCAAAGTAAGCTGGTAGTAGTTTTATGGGGGCGTGCGTTAGGGAGAAAAACAGCAAATCATTACTGACAGTTGACCGTTGTATGGGGTATGTCCCCTAAAATATGTATGAGGCTAGCAAAGGCCTGTTATGGTGTCCGAATGCTGATAAGCCAAGGAGGGCCGTGAGATTGGTTCCAATGGAGGGGTGACATTATTAGGATTTGTCGCGACTTTTTCGATTGCCAGAATCCGTGAATGTATTGACAAATCGTTTGAATTATATATTTGATTACTTTACTTGCGCACTTGCACTTTGAACCCTCAATGCATTCATAACATTGGCATAATTTTATCGGTTTAAGCATGTTCAACGATACGTCGTGGCTTGCCACCGATACTATTTGTATGGGTAATACCGGTATAAGGTATGGGTACCGTGGTAAGTGCTCTTTTCATGGTTTTAATGGCAAAAAAAGGAGAAGCGTCTCGAGGGAAAGTGAGTCCACCTACAATACAAAGTATCTAACAGACAAGAATATTCATGTAAAACAGTTAGATAGCCAATACCACTTTGACAAGTATAATGTATGATTTTAACAAGGCGCAAACTACATGAGCATAGATCGATGTGTGAGTTCGTTTACAGAGTCATGTCACATTATTTCAATAAACAGTCTATTTTAGCTACTCATCCTTACAAATCGTGGGAACACAACTCTTCACTAAATCAAAACAAATATCGATCTCCACAAACGTCATTGTTGCCACAACAAAGTATCTAATCCCCTTTAAATCCGAGAAATAGGATTTTATATAAAAAAACTCGTTGACTCTATGAAACGTACAATGGTTCGGTGCGAAAAAAAATGTGGCTCAAAAGTAGAGGTGTAAGCCATGGACTAACAATCGATTGTGTTTTTTTTGGATGTAATGTTGCAAGTGAATTGAAAAGATGTTGGTTTGTGCAAGCGAATTTTATGTATAGGTTTTATTTTTATTATTTGTCAATGATCTAGAATTGGGAGTTAGTTCACATTTTAAAGCGTTTATTTACTTCACTGACTACCTATTTTAAATTGTTTAAATTTTAGGTAATTTTAGGTAGTAAGCTTTATATTTATTTTTTCAATTCGATCATATGGGTTGTATATTTCTTTATAAGTTCGGTATCCAAATGTAAATCAATCAAGTTACGCAATGAAATATTTACGACTATTCAAAGTATCTGTAAAATCGGTTAAATTTTCTCACCATAATTATCACAAGACCATAAATTTCCCATCAAACATGTCAAATAAACGCTCGAAGTCTCCCAAATAGAATCCCTATCAATTACTAAAATAAAAAGTGCAACAAATGACCCTTCATCTATACAAATATAATTAGTTTTGTGCCGAACATCCCATAAACTTTACCCTATTTTTACCTCGTTTTACCCCAAAAAACGTCGATTTAACCCCATTTTTCTGCGAGTTTTTTGCGACTATTGACTGCTCAATGTTTACAGTGTCAAGAGGTGAACTGTGAAATCACACTAAACTGTTTGATTCTCATGACCCTGGTGATTTTCTATAATTAGTTAATTATTTATTTAGGCAATTTTTACACAACTTGTATCGTATATTATTAATTATTATCTCATTTTGTTAATCACGTTATTTTTGACGCCGCAAAAAATACATTTATTTTGATTGATTAATATTTATTTAGGCAATTTTTACACAACTTGTATCGTATATTGTAAATTATTTTCTCATTTTGTTAATCACGTTATTTTTGAAGCCGCAAAAAAAAAACATTTATTTTGGTTGAGCCCTAACTTTAAATTTCCAATATTCACAAAAAGTAAATAAAAACGACAGTATGAAGTGTTTCCAGTGTTACTTTTTTAATCGAATTACCATAACTATACAATAATGTCATTAACGAAATGATAATATTATCTAAATTTACAGAATAGAAGAACAAAATTGCAGAATAGAATTGAGGAACATTTCATAACTTTATTTACCATTAATTTACACCACAAATGTCGTTTTGAAATTACTCAAAATATTAATAAAAGTTGCATATTGAAATAAAAACTGATGAACGCGTTGTTTTCACGACGTGAAATGAGTGATCAATCACGTCGATACTTTCCTATATGAAATTACTACGTTATTAACGTTCCAAATGATTTAACACAACTATATTCTAATTTATCTACGTTAACTACGCAACTGCCACAACTAAACCAAACTATACTTACGTCCTTTCGCTCCAAAATACCCGCGAACAATGAGCTAACCCTTGCATTGCATAGATCAGAGTTTTATTAATTTGAATGTCGCCATTTCGCCCGTACCTGATCTGACAATGGGTATTCGCCAAATCCATTCAGTTTTGCATAGAGGGGCCTATTCTAATGTTTAAAGTAGTTATAACGGGCAGATGTGTAACGTATCTAGTATTATTAATTATAAGTTTCGCATTGAATTGTAAAGGTGATTCCGGTATTAAAGTTACCTGGAATATCTTGTTTTGATTTTGACTTAAGTCTTTTTTTGAGTTAATTCTGTCAAGTAAAGTTGTAACTAATACTACTAAGGTAGTAGTCGCCATCTTGAATGTTAAATAATTATTAATTAGCAACTGAATAATTACAGTACGGTGTCAACTATTGCGCTTAGCGTATCGAACACAAGGACATTTGCTTTATTTTTTTAATAAACTCACGTGATAAAAGATTGCAACGATATTTATATGGACTGTCATCCGATAAACTCTGTCAACATTGACAAAATTGTGTATAATTATTGTATTGCACCTAGTTACTAAAAAATATCGTTCCTAAATGAAAAAGATTGGCACGCGCGTCCAATTTCCAAGTCAAAAGCCGAATTAGTACCTAACCTTCCTATTTAAGTCCTTTGAAGCATAATTAAGTACAAATGCTTTGAAGAATACGAGATTTTATCAAACAAATAACAGCAATAGTTGAAGGACTCTTCAGCTATCGCAAGATCGGAACAACCTGGGCGCGTAATTGTGAGTGCACTACACGTCAAGTGTAGTCGCGCCTTTATGACCTTATCTTTGCATCTGTGTGCGGCTCTTTGACAAATTGTTTTGACGATTGCAATTTGTCTTTCATTCTGCAATAATATTTTGGAAATGAAGGCTTAAAACTTTTCGCAATCTTATAAAATTTTAATTTTATTGACATTGTTTTTTTTCTATATATATAAGTACTGTTTCCTGTTATCAGTAATTAGTATTAACAAAAGAGCTACAAAAATAATTAAAATATGTACGACATATTTTGTGAATTGGCTAATATACAGTAAGAAATAGTGAGCTGCTTAATTTATTTAAACAGATATTAGTTCTTTAACACCGAATCTGTTTTATAATGTTCGTGATAAACTGCTAAAAATAAGTTAAATCTTAAAGTCGGGAGAGAAATAAATATGTCTAGGTAGTTTACTTTCAACGACTATTTTAAAACTTTATCGATTACGCTTCAATTCAAAAATCGAACGCACAAAGCAACGGTTTGTTATTTCAAAAACTGATTTATGACCAGAGACAATTTTAAAAAGCGAGTGCGTTTTTTTCTTAAATATTTGTGTTTGGAACGGGTGTTTTATTTATGTCAAAAAATTTCGCAAAGGGTTTCGTTCGTAAAGGGGTTCTGGTATTACTATTATTGCAAAATGTTGGTGTCGGTATTGTTCGATAATGAATTATTGGGTCGGAACGTTTCAGGTACATTAAATGGCATGTGAAGGGTTAGTTTGGTGCAAGATGGCATGACACTGTTCACACGCAAGCCAGGTAGTGCGAATGTCTGTGAAATCAAATGTTTGTGAAAGTGAAATATCTTAGAATATACCATAGTTACTTGTCAGGACATTCGACGTCACTTAGTGAGATGTTATAAAAACGATATTACGCAACATTGTGCCACTTTTGAATAAGTATCGGTTATTTTCTTAACAACACATAGACTAAGTAGGTGCGAATTAATTCAATAACATCTATGTTCCGTTTTATCGCGTTGTCATATTGAATCAGAAAGTGTCAGTAGCAGTTTTCTTAGTACTCCTAATGGAACATTGGCGCTAATTAGCGTTTGCGCAATCGACGGAACAGATGACAACCGTTGCCGTTGATGCACTACACTTGAGTCCTCTTCTGGTAAGCTATAGACTAAAAAATTTGTGCGTTTAAATTATTTGTTCAATAACTCGGAGTAGATAAAGCATTAGATACTATTACGGCCATTCTCCAGAAATATGTCTGCGGTCACCTAATTACCGCGTCGCTGTTTTCATACTAAATGTATGGAGACGCCTGAATTAGACGCAGACATATTTCTGGAGAATGGCCGATTAGGGTTCGGACGATCGAACGCAAATGACATAAGGAACAGGACCAATGAAGTAGAAATCAGTGTCATTTGTCATTTGCATTCGATTGTCAGATGCCTAGGTATTAATGTCTGACATATTATGTTTACTTTGAGCAAAGGTTAAGTAATAAATGATTTATAGTATCTAGCTTGCAAACCTAATAAATCAATTCGTAATCTAGTTTAACGAAGCCAAAATCTATTTATAAAGATAATTTTCAAGGACCCAAAAGTTCACGATACTTAATAATCAAATTCATTCCTCACGCGTGCAACCTGGCCGTAACCCGAGACCATTCTAAGGGCCTTTGTGTCTTAACCCTTATAATACCTTTTTGTTAACCCTTCCTTAACCCCTCTACCTGACCTCACTTCCTGATCCATTCCTTTTTCAAACTGTCTCGAAAGTGCGTGTGCGCAAGTCGGTGTTCGATTTTTGAAATTCGATTTGAAAATGTGGAGTTTGAAGGATTATGTGCCAGTGCTTTCTGTGATGTGGTGTTTTTTTTATTAATATGGTAAGTTGACCGTACCTATATTTATTATAGTAAATATTTTTTTTGTCATTCGTCAAAATTACATGTTTTTGGTCTTATTTGCAATAACATTACGACATCAAAATACAGGTTAAAAAAATATACGTAATAAAATACAGTCCAAAAATATATTTCTAGTGTGATGATAACGTGCCATAAAATATGGATATATTTTATACCCAAATATCCAATGGTTCAGTTATTAAATTAGTCTAAAGTAGGTAATATTGTCCATTAGTGTGTTGAATTGAGTGATTGTAGTTAACTATGTTAGATGAATTTAACTGTCAGTTAAAATTAGGGGGCCGTTAAGTGAGATTAATTTTACAACATTCACCATTAGTCTGCATAACTCATATTTAATATAAACAGAAGTTATTAATATAGATGCATTTAAAGCGAATCCTAATTATTGTACAATGTAGGACAATCTTGTCTCTCGTCATAACTTATTTGGCGATGTAGAGTTGTGAAGGTATATTTTATTTTGTTTATTATTCTCGCAAATAAGAATCTTTAAGTAATTTAGCTCTTTTCCACTCATGGACAATTTATTCGGGTAATTTTTTATGTACAAATATAATTAGAAAATGACCCGAATTCATTGTCACTGAGTGTAGCGAAAACCTATTCGATTTGTATTTTTCCTAGGAACGTATTACCTAAATACACGTTTTTGCTAATTTAGAGGTCGTTGTGCAGCCTTGGTGTATTTTTAAATGTTTACGTTATTGATTTATGAAGGTATAATTTTATACATCGCTACCTGCACCAAATTAGCCGTATTCAGAAATAATTTGAAATGTTTTATCCGAGTCGGCAAACTCTTGCCTATGCCAACACACTAACATATAATACACAAGTGCCTAACCTATTTTCCTTATTACTCACTTGTCAAATTACATCGCAGACAGAAACAAAACACAGGCAGCGTCAGCAATAAAAGGCCGGACTCGTCAAAACAAAATGCCCTCGCAAACCCGGCATCCCGGCAAAGGATGATACCCTGTTATTTGCAACATATTCCAATATATTATTTTTTATTACCCTCCCACCTAGGGGGGCTCGCGTCATGCGTGATATTTGATATAAAGTCAGAACTCAACTTCGTTATGTGATATTCCCTTTTCAAAGGACAATAGTCTTGGAGTATTTTTGAGACGGATGTTCTGGTATCCAATTATTTGGGACATGCGGGTCGTTAGTGAGGCTTAGTTGCGTGGGCGATTGGCGGAAAACGTGGATACCTATGGATTTTAATATATTCGGTATTTTAATATTTAACTTTATCAAAATAACGGCTTGCTGTGGCAAAATGCTGAATTGCGGCGTTTTTGGCGCCGATTCTTCTTTTTAACCGACTTCAAAAAATACGGTTCTCAATTCAACTGTATGTGTGTTACGCGATTACTCAAAGACGAGTGAACCAATTTGTAAACATATACCTCCCAGGTGATTCCATTTGCACCAGATCAGGATCAGATGAATAGATTTACCTATTTAATTAATTAATTAACATGACTTTAATGAATATTTTAATTAACTTTTTATTTAGACGTTTTTTGATTTGAATATTTGGTAACTTAGCCAAATAAAGTTGTTAAATATGGTATCAGTTAAGTGGCAGCCATTTTGTGGGGGTGGTCATCGTTGCTCCAGTAATAGCCATAGGGTGGCTTGTGCTCATGTGGAGCAGGAGTCTAATGAAGGGTGACGGGGGAGGCATTCATTTGATGAGCTACAGTAGAATTATAAATTTTAAAACAAGTTGCATCTCTGTTAATACTTAGTAAAAAATTATCCAATACCTATATAAATTGATTCTTCATAGTAACACAATTTACTTGTTTTACTTTACTTTTGAAAAATATTTCACCTACTTCACATACTTTTGCAAAAATGGACATGTCCATTAGGATACACGGTTTATAAATGATAAATAATGGTTAAACATAATGCAGAGAGGATCAAAACTTTATACATGTATAGTTGGGTTGAATTAAAATTATAAGATTGATTGATATTATACAACTTTTTTTTATCAAGACTGATGTTTTTTAATTATAGTTAATTTAAAAAGCTTTGTACAAGAAAAACATAATAAAATAATATTAAGAGAGTAGTTAGTGCTGGGACATAAATAGACGAAGGGTTGTGGTTATTTTTTGTTGTATAGTATAGACAAGAACAAGAAAAATACCAATAAGCAATCTAATTAGCGTATTTAGTTCATGCTAAGCTAAAACTATAAGTTATTTAAAAAAATCTATTAGTAGCGCACTAAAACTACTTATTTCACTTTATGCATATATAAACCGGTAAAATAAAATTTGTGAACTTAATAGGGTGTCCAGGCGCCATGTTGTGGGGGCGGTCAGCGCTGGGGCGCAAATAGCCAAAGGGTTGCAGCCATTGTATACTGAAATAGACGATGCCCGCCACTGCATTCGCTAAGAATGTCTCTTTTTTTCTCTCTCTCTCTTTTTGGCTTCACCGCCAGTGTTGCCAACTCCGAATTTCATTCAATGCTAAAATTTTGCTGAAATTCTGCTAAAATTATGCTAAAACTTGATAAATTCTGCTAAAAAATATGCTAAATAAAAAAAAGCATTATTCTTTCAAATTTAATGTATTGTGATTATTAACAGCTTTACAATAATCCTTTTTGTGGCCCATACTAAACTTTCAGCAAAAAAATAGCTAAAGATACCTAAGTAAATTAAGAATGTCAATGTATTAATCGACATTTTTTTATATTGCAATCAAAGTAACTTTTTTTTCTACAGCATACAAACATCATCGTCATCAACTGTTCAAAGGTTAACTGACAGAGATCCCTTAAAGAGATAAGTTTACCTTAGTACATATCATATACCTTTATTTTGCAACCCTGTTCTGTACTTTGTTTTGTTTTATACAATAAAGTGTTTACATAAATACTTACAATTATAATGTCAACAGAGATGTGTGTACTATAAAATTTCTAAATGTAAAAAATTATGCCAAAAACTATGCTAAATGCTAAATGTAAAAAAAATCTGCTAAACCAATCCAAATTATGCTAAATTTAGCACTGAATCTGCTAAATTGGCAACACTGTTCACCGCAGTCGGGTATAAAGTATCCTATATGTTTTAACTGGGGTCAAATACCTGTACGCCAAATTTCATAGACGCCATATCGCGGGGGTGGTCAGCGCTGTAGCGTAAGTAGAAAACGGGCGTAAATAATTTAGCTTGTCGATAATAGTATTTTATGCAACAGTTGTATAAGAAGGTTCAAAAAATGCGAATTGCGTGAGTTGCGATACGAGCCGCGAATGCGGCGAGTATCGCAAATAGAGACGCAATGAGCGTTTTTTGACTTAATTATACAACGTTGCATACAATACTTTTTCTACGACAGGTTTTAAAATTATAAAATACAAACAAGGCATAACCTGCAAAGAAGGCAAATATGACGTATGACTGTCAGTATGTGTCTATGGTAAACTTTTTATTTTTTAAATGAAGTTGACACGCAGTGAATATATTAAAAATACTTTTGTTTTTATGTTGGCATCAATGAATTTAGTTCAGAAAGTTTTGTTTTTCTTAAAAGCCGTAGGATTTTAATTGTTTGTTAAGTTGGTAGTTGTGCATTTTTACCGTAAAGTTAAAATTGAGCGCTTAATCCTTGACCTCAGTTTAACCTAGATTTAGAAGTCTGTGGTTGCTAGCAATAACGTAAAGTGGCTATAACGACACTAGTGCTGTTATGGGGAATAGAGTATAGACTTCTCTGAACTCATATTATATATGTTCTTATATTAGTGTTCGTGACCAAGTAAAAGACAGATAACAGTACAGGAGTAGAAAAAAAGATTTACCTCCTTTTAATCTCTCACTGCGTTCTAAGTATAGTAAAAACAACATATTTGACATAGATGTTAAAAAAAGTTTTAATGTGAAACGAATTCATAAGTGGTTAAACATATTATAGCGTGTGAAATCTATAACGTGATACAAGATAAAAAAAATCTCAAACTGTCCATGACTTTGAACAACTACTATTATGAAATTAAAACAAATCGCTCTTAAATTGCGGCCTACCAACTCATGACCAGTTGATTTTTTTTGCATCTACCTAACTGTAGTCGTTTTTACTTGTGCTCACGCATAACTGATTGTGTATAAGCGAGACGCTCTGTCTCTGTTACATACAGACCATTAAAAGTACATACTTCACTATATTTACAGAAACAGGTAAAATAAAACTTGTAAACCTAACACGGTGTCCGGGCGCCATGTTGCGGGGGCGGTCAGCGCTGGGGCGTAAATAGCCAAAGGGTTGCGGCCATTTTGTTCGCTCGCAAATTTGTTAGGGCGACGGACTGGACACGTTTCATGAGAATAATTTATCCTATAGGTAATTTCACGAGAGTTGAGGTGAATGATTACACACACAGCTACATGAAGTACTCATTGCAAAAAAAGTGAATGAATGAAATGAATGAGTGAGTTAATAAACACAAGGCTATAGTTTAACGAAACTTTTTGGTCTATCTTGCAATTTACTGTTGAACTTGCTATCGATACGAAAAAAAAACAGTAATTTCAAAACCTCGCTGTCATTACACGTGTGTCATTGAAATTGTTGTTGTGTGGCCTCAACTCTCGTGAAATTACCTATACTAAGGAAAATTTGTGATATTTCAATCGAATCATTAATAACTGGCCAAGAGCATGTCGGACCATGCTCAGTGTAGGGTTCCATAGCCGTAACTATAAGGTAAAATAAAAATACAATGTAAAAAAAGTACAACAACAAAAGAGCGTATCTTCATAGCAATTAAGTCCTTTTGTTGAGAAGCGCAGTTTATCGACCATAACTCAAAAACGGTTAATCCGATCTTGTTGAAAATAATTTTCGTTGAAAGTATTAATTAAGCGTTACCTTCGTGATTTTTTTCATATTTTTCAAACACACGGTTTAGAAGATAGAGGGGGGGGGGGACACAATTTACACAACTTTCGGAGCGATTATTTCCAAATACATTCACTTAATCAAAAACATTACTTAGAAACCTTATAGTGTTTTTTATAGAGCTGTCGAACTATGTACCTCACTTTGATATTTGCTGAAAAAAAAAAATTTTAATGTGTGTAACTAACATGGAGTGCCCCCCCTAAAAATATTTATTTTAGATTTTTAACTACCAAACTAAGTAGCAGCTTATACAAGACACCTATATTCCAAAATTCATCAATATCCATCATGTAGTTTTTGAGTAAAATGCCTGTGACATACGGACAGACGGACAGACGGACAGACGGACGGACGGACATGACGAAACTATAAGGGTTCCGTTTTTGCCATTTTGGCTACGGAACCCTAAAAACGAAGGCTAACTTTGTGAAATAATGTTGCAATCTGTAAACGTTATAGAAATACTCTAGTAGGCTATCCTCGTCTTAATTCTTTTTGTGTATCCTGTGCTGCAAAATAAAGAAGCAGCATGTTGTATTATTAGTTATTGTTGATTGAAATAAAAGCGAGATCTGCTTATTTAGTGACATATTATTGACTATTCTGTTCTATTATATTGCGACACTACGATACTGTTTATTGACTACTAGTGTTCACCCGCGGCTTCGCCTACCTCATTCTTATTCCTATTATTATCCCAAGAGAACTTCCCAACGGGATATTAAGTTGCTTGATTTGAATGCCATATTTTATCTCAACCCACTCATTTGTTGTTGCGATATTTAGTAACAAACGTCGAAATATCCAAGTCTCCAAACGTCTTCACAAACTAGTTACTTATAAAATTAGTAGGATAGCTTAAGATAGGATTTGTCGTGTCACCTTTCTGTAAGAAAAGTAAAACCCATCTGGTTATTTCCTTCATCCAATTTCCACCCTGTATATACAGTATAACGTAACGGGGCCGAGCTCGGGACAGCTACAAATGTCGCGGTCAGTCCCCCCGCCTGCTACGGGCTACGCCGTAGCCGGCTACGACCGCTACGAAATGTGCAATTTACGGGTAGTCTATTTTAAATTGAAGTTGGAACCAATTTGGACTCAGTATAATATAGAACTGGGATTTCTCTGAAATCTATCTATTACATATATATTAGCTTTTACCAGCATCTTGGTCATTAAGAGTTTTATATTCTTTATATCAGAAATGATTGATTCTCCATGCAAATTTTCACCCCCCCCATTTTGACCCCTTTAAGAGATGATTAGTGGAATAAAAATTATCCTGTATTCTTCCTTGGGTCTTAAACTACCTCCATGCTAAATTTCATCTAAATTAATATAGCGGTTTAAGTGTAAAAGGAAACCAAGGATAGACAGACAGACTAAAGTTGATTGTTAACCACTTTTCGTTTGTTTAGAGAACTGAGTGACTCGAATCATCCTAAGGGTTATTTTCATAAAGTTGACTGAAATCACGATAACGTTTATCATACTTACTATTTTTTAAATCCGTGTATCTATAAACTAAAAAGCAATAGCAATAATCGTGATATTCATCGTATGTGATTTTTGCAATACCGCATTGAAATCGAGCCAATTTGTTTACATGGCTCAATCAATTAGAGCCAGACTCGAACTGGCCGAATGGCCAATAAAGGCGAACGGCGTTGTTACAACTCTACGCATACCGCTTTGGTAGCCATATATACTTGGTACCGGTACCAGGTATTTAATACTGGGTATTTAATAGTAGGTATTTGGAAATTCATGTATCACTAAATTATACCATAACACCAAATTACTTTGACTGAGTTAATGCATTTTTTGTATATTTGCTCTTTGCCTACTTAGTTTCAATGGTTGACGTTTTGATTAGAACATTATTCTTGAAGGAATGAGTTTCTGTGATAGGATGGGAAGGGGAAAGATCTTCTGCCTATTCAATTAGGTCTAGAAAGACTCGATAGTGCCTTCACTTAGTCTGTGCCTACAATGGCTACCACTCAAGCTGTTCGCTGTTATTCGAAGACTTACGCGTATCCAAAATCCCGTATAAATGAAATAACTGTCACACCGCAAGTACCAAATACCAGGTATAAATACCCGTTCCAAGTACCAACAAAAATAAAAACACCGCCGTGATATTTTTCTACGAGGTAGAAAAGGGGGGAGGTCAAGATAAATTGAATGGATATACGTAACTTTACGAGGCTATTAGCGTGCTTGCTGTTTGGGCATTCATTTCTGCCGACACCGCGTTGGCCGAATCGTTTCGCCGAATCGCCGAATATGCCGCGTTATGTATGGGCTGGATTGCTCCCAGAATACAGAAGCTGTGTAAACAAATGAGGTATATTATTAGAGGACGCGTGGTGGATAAGCTTTTCTTTGAGATGGTAGAATGAAATTAGATTAAAGGTGAGATTACATGAGACGCTTTTAGGCAATTTGGTTCCAAATTACGTATATGTATGTGCTGAACAAATACGTATTTTTAGGCGCTGGAGCTTGTTGGATTATGTAATTAGTTATTTCATATTTACCTTTAGTTTATTTGTGAAAAAAAACCCCACGAGGATTCCTGCATGCATCTACGAATGAATTCAAAGGTGTATGTGAAGTCTCCAACCCGCACTGGGCTGGCGTGGGTACTACAGCCATCACACACATCAGCACTTTCATTATATAAGAGTAGGCGTCTGCCCAGCAGTGGCACGGACATACTATATAGGCTAATGATGAGTAGTGCTTAGGTAATGGTACTCAAAGGTGTTTTAACACGTTCCCCAATGTGGGGTCATGAAGGTTTTTTTCAGGAGTCCGTGGTTCCGCTATAGGGTCACTTCCCCATACTGATCGCACAGTTGGGACTTGTGACATAGTGCGATTCAAATTCAAAAAAATTCAAAATTCTTTATTTCATCAAATATACACTCACGGACAATGAATTCGGGTCATTTTTTTTTCTATATAATTGTTCAAAGAAAGTGACCCGAATTCATTGTCCGTGAGCGTACATACATATTTTATGATCTAAGGTGATGCAGCCATCCGGTAAGTAAAAAAGCCTGTGTAGGGTGGCGCCGCTGTTCCTTGGGTTGCATGATTTTTATATTAAACTAAACTAATACGATAGTTTTGTATGGGGACAATGAAAGTGTTAATACAGGCTAGTTAATGGCTCTTGGGTTCTTTGGACACCACGCAACTTGTGCCTATCTTGGTAATTGAAAAAAAAAATGCTATTACTTTATTAAGCAAGAAATAAAAAGCTTATTTGTCAAAAACACCTATACAAGTTTCAAAGGAACCTAACCTAACATAATGTTATTGCACATCTATATACATAAAATAAAGTCGTGTTAGTTACACCATTTATAACTTGAGAACGGGTAGACTGATTTTAGTGATCTTTGATTTTTTGGGTTTGTCTGTACCCCGAATAACAGAATAACTATTAAAATATCTAAAAAAGAAACTGAGGCGGGACGAACTCCGCCGGGACAGCTAGTTAGACATATAAAACACCTATCCACTTAAGTACTTTGTTGTATAACTAAAATAGATTTTTGGAACGTTAATTTGAATTATAAACGTCAACACATATGACAAGGTTCTATGTTCAACGTTTTCACTGGCCGACTGTACTTACCTAAGCACCTTGTTTGTCAGGTCACATACAGTTTAGGAATTGGCAAACTTACAGAATAAAACATCTTAATGGTACTTGCAGCGCAACTTCGCGACTCTATGCGTTTATTATTTGCGTAATAAAGAAAACTTTCCGAACAGACGGTTTTCTTGGATTCTGGTTATGTGGGAACTTTTGTATGTATTTTAGGGGTTGATTAACATTTTAGGACGCTAATATAGTATTATAGTATACAAGGTGAAATCTTTTACGTGATACAAGATAATTAAACCTCAATCTATCCATGATTTTGAACAACTTTTACTATGAGGTCAACTTTGTAAGTGCACAAAAAAATACAACTTTCTCATACATTTTGTTCTACCTATTCAATATTCATGACCGTTTCTATGAAACAGTTAATTTATTTTTTGCATTTACAAAGTTGACCCCATAGTAAAAGTTGTTCAAAATCATGGACAGATTGAGGTTCACCTTGTATATTCTTAACTGAAAACATTTGAGAAAATATTGTCTTTAAATCCTATTTTACCGCTTTAGAACAGGGGTCTCCAAACTTTTTTCCCAGAGGGCCATACAACACATTTAAAAATGTCGCGCGGGCCACATGGACATGGATTTCGTCCTGGGGGGGTGCTCTGTGTCTCACATCTACATCTGTAGGTACTTTACTGTGCGACTTCTGTACGCACTACTATTCTTATTCTGTGCCGCGGGCCGGATTGGAATGCCTCGCGGGCCGGATCATAGGCCGGCCCGCTTTCTTCCCGTGGGCCGGATTGGAAGGGCTCGCGGGCCGCATCCGGCCCGCGGGCCATAGTTTGGAGACCCTTGCTTTAGAGGGTTGTCTAAAATATCTAAGTTTCATCATCATAATTTTAACCTGGCCTGTCCATTGCTGAACATAATATGTGTATTATATCTAACTTTATATTCTTGTAAATATATCCTTTTATTCATCGCATTTATCATAATCATAATATTTTTTATTTATGATACACTCTTACACTCACTACTGCTGTCTTACACACATGTTAATAGTACATTGTGTATCAAGGGCGGTAAGTAAGGAATTACAAACGAGTGTTTGTTACAAGGCCGAGGCGAAGCCGAGGGCTTTAATAACACGAGTTTGTAATTCCTTTACCGCCCGTGGCACACACAATGTTTTTCATCACACTTGTGAGGAAATCTGATTAAAATAACCTTACTTAACCTAAATAAAATTGTAAAACTGACAGTGACATTAGTGACATTATCCATAGACAATGCGAAATCACGTCACGTTCGGAAACCATAGCGGTAAAGACTTAAAATGGTTGATTTTATTTTTGCAAAATACTGAAATGCACTATTTAAACATTTAATTAATGTTACAGAAATATGTGTTTACATGTATTTGCAATAACAGTTCTCTTTAAATAAATATTTCAGTAATAAAAGTTAAAAATGTATGTTGGCGTTTCCTTTGAACATGACAAATAAGAGTAAAACAGAACCAGCGTTTCAAATTTAAAAAGAAAACCATTACGCCCTAGGGCGTAATAGGTCATTTACGGCCCGCAAAACCTACGTGTAATGACACCATTTTCGAGCAAGTGTGATGAAAACGTCATTTATGTCATACACTGCACTGTACACAGTTCGCTGGCTTAATATTACAACGTTCCATTACATTTTCAGGGTACCTAGTTAAAATTAGGCATTGCGACACTACGTCAATATTCGATTTATACGTTAAAAGTGAACCATAGATATGTTTTATCACTACATTGAAAAAAACTCGTATCTAAAAACGTTGTAGAGAAAAACGTCAAAATAAGTTACATACGAACTTTCATATACACTTACTATTGAAAAAAAAAACATTTTACTGGCAACCAATTTTGGAATTGAATTAGACCGGGGTATAGGTATTAACATGTATTTATGAATTATAAAGGATTCGATGTTAATACATCAGTCGCTAAAGTAGATGTTGAATTATAATACATGTAAAACATGAATACTCCAAGTGCTTATACTAAGTATCTCTAACTAAAAATAAGCATCTAGACTCCGTCTGGCTTACATAATAACATACAGATGAACTCATATAGATAATCTCCGGTCACCATCGCGACGATATCCCGGCAACGGGGATTAAGCTGTACGGAGATAGATATAAGGTATGATTTCCCCTGACAGAAGTGCAAGGAAAGAGTAGCTGTGTACACGGAGCTTAGAGACTGGATGGTGCAGTCGGAGTAGTTTATGCGAAGCCAATTTTACAACCGAAAGCAGGAAGGGGAGACTGGGAAATTACTGACTAAATAGGCGGCGTGTCTATAACTGTAACAAAACTAATATTATCATTGTACTTTCAAATTTATAACTCCTGACATAATTGAATATTACCACAACGCTGCTAAACATCTGAGACAACTTTGACAAACGCAATAGGATGAACAGATGGCGGGCACTATCATCAAAAACAAAACGCGTCCAACTATGTATTATTAAATCTTTGGTCATTACATTTTTGCAGATATTTAGTATACATTGTCAGCCTATTTAAACCCCACTGCAGTGCTGGGCACAGGCCTTCTTTCATAGATGTGAGTGAATGGGCAGATACAGATTTCAGATAGTTCACACACAAATAATCACGTATGTCACACGGTAACAATTTTTTTTGTACCTTGTGCGTTAACACTTGAATACCTCGCTACTCTCTGAACTCTACTTTAGAACCCTTCGCTACACGCCGGCTTCTATTGTGCAATCCTTCATTTTGCTCTGGATTTAAGCTGTCGCCGTAAATACATAATTTTGCTCACTAGTATCTGCAATGGTGTGCACTCCATAAAGTCAAAAAGAGACCGCCTAATCTTCCCTACTAAGCATAGGAGGGTAGAAATTACTAGGGTAGGTCTTATCTTAACACACTACTTGCCTTACTTCATATTTAATTTGTACCCTCCTACCCTTAATAGGGTAGAAATTACAGCGTAGACAGTATATTTTTGTCTTTGTGGAGTGCACGCCACGGGTATAATATCTATAGGGAACGTGCACGACGAAGGTGCTGCCAACTGGTGCCGCCAATCTAAATCATATACCCTCTCATACTGGGGCCACATATGCGTTTTCGTCAATATAACGTTAATTTATCGCGATGAAGGACGATTAACGTCAGTGTAGCTACGATTTACTATATTTGACATTGACACTTACATATTGTCATTGACATTGATAGCTTGATTTGACAGGGGCGATAGTTTCCTTTATTTTGCGCCCGTGTCTCTTTTTTTTTTTTAGTTTATTTAAGAAACAAACAGTCTTAAATAACAATTACAAAATATCTTAGCTTAAAAAGCTACCATTACTAAAGTAGTAGACCAATAGTTTCCTATATGGTATTTTTTTTTGTTGAAAATTTACAAATTCTGTGACCATAATAATGTGCATTAAAAACCTTATACATTATATTTAAATACCCATTAAATTTCTATTTTCAAAAAGCTATTAAATACTGTAACCACTACAAATATCACCACTATGACAATAACGTAAAACAAAGTTTTTTAAATACTGCCAACGAACTACCAAACAAATCAGCATCCATGCACTTCTCATTGTACAGTCTGCATGCGCGTTTTAGATATGAGTGTCAGTGTGATATGTGTGTCTCTTTTGTCGTTTAGTGCTGTGCTGCCACCTACAAGTTCGTGCACGTTCCCTATAATAAATAGTATATTATTCACTTCTAGCAAACTCTAGATCGCTCGTCCGCAAAGGTAGCGGGACAGTTAATATATTTGAAGTAAGGTAGAAAAAGGGTTTCTTGTACTAGCTTTGTGTGGGGATGCCCTTTAGTGGGATCTAATAAAACCTTGTTACGGCCAAAGGGATACCAATCCTGATATTGAAAGTGTTCCTCTACATGATATAGAATTTAGGGGCTTCTTTCTGATATTAAATCGAGGGAAATCTTATTTCTACAATATTGTATCTGCGGACTGAGGTTCGCCTTTTTGTGTGCGGTTCGGAAAAGGCTTTCAGATTCTTAAGCAGTGGTTTGTATGTTGAGTTTTATAATTGCGTTGTATTACTTTTGTGTAAAAGTAATTAACCAAGTAGTTTAGTAAACTAAGCAGTATTCATGTGAATAGGGGTGACAATGAGTTTATGTAGCTCGATATACTTAGAAGTTAGATTTTTTATTTTTAGCAATTACAACGCTAATATCTCATTAGATTAGGTTAAGTTCATTAAATTAAAACTTTCCTATGGCCTCTAACTAATAACCAGCTGAGCTGAATAAATAGTCTGTAAATTTAATTAGAAATTTAAATTTTCGCAGTTTTAGTTTTAAGAATTTCGTACGTAGGAATTTTACTTTTCGAAACCCAACGTGCTACACACCCGTAAATAGGTTACCACACTGGCGATTCTCGGGCGAGCCGCGGGCGAGTTTCCATACAAAACCAGTCGCGGCGAAATCGCAGCAAGTTCGCCGCGAGTGACATTTGTATGGAAACTCGCCCGCAGCTCGCTCGCAAATCGCCGGTGTGATAAGGCTCTAAAGGCTTTGGATTTTTGTAAGTACGTGGATAATTGGATATGTATGTCTGTAGCCATACCACGGAACGGCTGGATAGATTTGAACTATTTTAGTAGAGACAAAGATAGCTGGACATCCGAGGCTATTTATAGGATACTTTTTACCCTAGTTAAAAAAGTGGTATGATTTCTTTTTTTTCACCTTGATTGACCAAGTAGCTGGTATGTTCTAATATGGAAATAAAAATTTTTTTTGGAATCTACAATTTGCAATCAGTTTGCATCCGATTATAAAAGCCCTTAATCGGCTAGTACAGAATCAGTTACAAAATGTAAGTACCCGTATTAATCTCCGTCCTTGCTTCTCATTTCCAAGTCTTATCTACAGTACAATGCTGAATCCTCCTGCTTTTATGCTGAGTCTTCCATTTCTTATTCTTAGCATGTTTGTCCATTGCATGGATTTCCAGTTTTTAGGTTCCGTACCAAAATGGTAAAAAAGGAACCTTTATTTTAACAAGAAACGCGGTTACAGATTTTGAATTGCCTTCTTGCTCTCATTATTTACAACACCATTCTTAAGTTCTTAACCGACTACATTAGATTTAGTCAGATCTAGTTAGGATCACCAGTCATTTACTACGGTTAATGTCCTTGTGCTTGGCACGATAATAGTTGACTGACACCCAGCCACGTGGACGTCTACCTTACATACTATTTAGGTAACAGTTCAAAAACTTCTCGTATTTGAAGTAAGCAATCAATACGAGTTAAGTGTAGTATTTAAAATTTTAGAAACTGACATTTATTGTGAATGCTATTGTTCTCCTCTAATTGAGGCACAGGCTGGACACGGTCCCTCTATTTATTTATTAATTGATTGTATTAGTCTGTGTTTTGTTGGTGTGTCTATAAATAAATAATAATAATAAGACTTCTATTATCATTTACCTTACTCTAAACATAAGTCAGAAGTTAACACTGTTAAATTATGTTAAGACATCATTAGTCAGAAGTTTTAATGTTACAAACCAAAAGTGTTTTTATTGACCAAACTCCCTTTTATAATAAACAGCGTAAGTTCTAAAAACACTATAAGACTTATGGATGGTGATGCATAGCACTAGCAACGTACTCCATAGAGCAGAAAACGCACTTTTTTACTGACCAGTGTTACTAAACTCCTATTTAAATAAATCAGCAGAACCCCGAAGTTTAAAAATACTATTCGTTTAGAGGACTCACCCGCAACTTCGTTCGCAGAGGTGATGTAAGTAAAATATCTCTTAATTGCTTCGCCGTAGTCGGATAAAAAGTATGTGTTAACCGGGGTGACAATCTACCTGTGTGCTACGTTTCATTGAACTTGGTCCTGTGGTTACTGCGTACTGCACCCACAAACAAACAGACAAACAGCCAAAAAAATATATTTATTTCCGTCTTATTACTTATTATATCCCCAGATACTTTTTAAAATCCTTAATGTACAAAAACAGTCTTCCTACGATTTCATTACCTATATTATGTAGTAATAGATAGACTATGGATGGTCCGATGCGTAGCAACGTATTAATCTCCATAGTGCAGAAAGCGCAGGTGACGCATGCGCTGACCAGAGCACCTGACCGCGGCCGGACACTGATCAATATTAAAGTCCGAGGGAGGATGCTGGGGGATGTCTGTTTGTCTGTTACATGTGCATAGAGGGGATAATACCGCCTCGCAAACTTCTATATTTCTGTTACTTTTTGAAGATATATTTACATATCTGTCTTTTTCTGGAACCATTGCTAACTGCTGGCTTTTCTGCGACTTCTCTTGCCGCACAATAGAGCATGCCCTGTCACATAGAAGTAATGGTTTGGAAAATATGGCATGTGAAGAATAGAAATGCCTAAAGAAATTCTTCAGTTTCCAAACAAAAATTACATTTACTTATATCCTGTAACCTTCTGTTACCGTTGTCTTTATCAGAACATATCTCCCAGAATTTATGTGTCCATCACCAAGGACCTTAAAATAAATAGCCGGACGAAGCCTCGCTAACAAATAACAGAAGCATGTCTAATGAGCCGGCTACTTATGTGTGCGTACTGCTCGCAATAGGAAAAACTAGTTGATGTCGTGCAAGCGGCTCGTAAATACAAGCAGCCGGCTTATTAAAAATGGCTTTAGTTCTCTGTTAGCGAGGCTCCGTCCGGCTATTTATTTAAAGTCCTTGTCCATCACATTGACAGGTGTGGCACCAAAAGGCTTTAGTGCGGTCATCCTGAGAACTTGGGAACTTAATAAAGTTAGATTCTGCGCACAAAGCAGAGTAAGTAGTGGTTACCCTAGCGTCTAAGGAGCTAGAAAAGTTATCTATGTAAACTAGTCACGAAGATTGAGTACATGGTTCCTATCTTGTCTTAAGGTTACGTTAATGCTGTTTGTCACACCACAAATGTAGCTGATCATGAGACATTTCGATTAAAAAAAAATACATTTTTCGCATTGCACTTTTTCCGTAGCGCAATTTAAAGTCAGCTCTATATACTTCCCCCTCAACTCACCTTTTGCGGACACTACGGGGGAGGGTCCAAGAGAAATGACGACCCTTAACTAATACACACACATACACGCACGCGCTCACCCACACACCGTAGCCGCCTTACAACTGCCTGTGTGCGCGTGGGACTTTGACTGTACGATGGTGTTTGTCGCTGTGTGCGTGTCCAGTTTCCGTGCGCTTGGGTTTTGTTAATTTAATTAGAGGTACAAAAAGATTAAGGGAAGAGGACGTGAGCATTAAGGCCGACGGTCGGCGGGCTATGTGTGGAGGTTTAGCTATATGTGTGCGGTTTAGGTTATAGGTGTGTTTTTATTGGTCTTGGGAAGTTTGGTTGGCAACTTGCATTTGTGAACATTGCCGACGTTGGCTAGACAATGGACTGTAGACTTCGTAATATTTAATTCGCGTAAAATAATTAGCTGTTTGGAATACTTAGCTTAGTTTTTGAGACGGTTTTTAGTTTACTTTGATGAATACAATAACATGTTTTATGTACGGGTTTACGTTTGACATTGGCCTCTTCTGATGGAAAAACCAGACAAGGTCTACGAAGAAAGACGCTTACCAAGAGGACGACTAGTCTTTCTACATACCTAGTTATAGGTGTTTAAACGTGTTGTACTCACATACATACGATTAAGTTAAAATTTGTTTTTTGTTAGTACTCCAACATGGCACATCTTTGAAGAGAGTATTTGTGAACATTAATTTAAGGTTGTTTTAGGTAACCGATAAAAAAGTAAATAAACTACATAAATAAATAATAATCAACAAGCTCCAGAAAAGCCCACGCTTCCAAAAAACTCATCCAAAGCCTGAAGCAAAAACAACATACCTAAAAACACATTTACTCCATAAAAATACTTTCACAAGATAGGATAGGATTTCGTAAAAACATCTCATCGAAAACTACATAACACATGTTTGTCGTGAAAACAGTGGGTCGTTCCGGCCACGGAGGCACGGAATATAAAAAGTAAGTCGATAGCTTACCATCGGAATTTATACTTTTGGATATTCGAAATATGTTCTTACAACCAACCTTGCTAGAACCCCCTACCTCCGCTATCACCCAACAATTTTGGACGCGCGAAGGATCCAGCTGATCATGGATAGAGGCCATGTTATGGTGGTATAGTGAATACTGAATATATCGTATAAATTCAACCCACGGGTGAATATAACCGTAGTAGTCTCTGGCTTGTTTTCACATAATAGAGCCATTTTCTTTTGTTTTTGTTAGGTATCTCACGTCGGAGGTAGGCTGGCAATGAAAACAAAAGGCGGTGGCTTAATTTCAAGCCTTTTTGTGGGGGGCGATTTACTTGGCGTATAATATAGAAAAATATTGGAAACAGGGAATGTTGGGTGAATCTTTAACGTACCTATACCACAAAATTTTCGTGTGTATGATATTATTATATTGAAGACTGGATTTGTTTTGAATAAAGATTACTTCGTAGACCTTCTTTAAACTTTCTATCATGTGAGAAACAGAGGTCAAATGCAAATCCATTAAAAAATAAATTTGTTTTTTAGGGTTAGATAATCTATTTCAGCTTCAACCCAAAAACGCTATCAAATATATAGTGACAATATTACTGTATTTTTTTTAACTTGCTATAATTCTGTTTTTAACTACAAAAATAGTATAAGTATTACTAATTTATATTAAATTAGAATTTTGATATGCGTATGCAGACATTTCAGCAATAAATATTTCGAATAAAGTTTAAATATTCTAATCCAATTACCATAAAAACCGGTGTACTAAAAAAGTCAGTGAGATTTCAATACGTAAATACGGTTCAAGTCAACTCGTAAAAAGCGCATAAAAATCATAATATGAACCCTTTCTTAAAACAAAGTGACATATCACGCCTGGTCTAACCTAGGCATTGTCCTTCACGCATGAGCAGTCAATGTTAATGTATGCTAAGGTACCTTTATAGAAATATACATTTCGAAACTTATGGTAAGTGGAGTAAGATTGAAAATCGCATACTTACATATTTTTAGACTTGTCGGTACGATGCTAGCAGTCAAACAATGTCAACACACATTATTGATCGGATATGTGATCTGTAAAGTTTTAGTTGACGGGTTTTAAAAGTTTTGATTGATAATTAAATGGAAAAAATCATACGACATTGAAAAAAACAAGTGCGAGCCTGACTCGCGTGGAGAGGGTTCCGTACGTTCAAAACAATATAAAACAATTATACTTTATTGCACAGACTTCTTATAGGTTTTCCTGTAATCTATAGGTGTAGGACTATTTTACATATTTTTATCAAATTTCTACGTCCAATAGTTTCGCAGATAAGGGGAGGATGGTCAAATTTTGCCTATTTTCTTAAATAACTTCAAAAGAATTGATATAAAAATTATAAAAAAAAAAATTAAATTCTCATAGTGAGCCTTTTCATTTCATATGTCACACGAAAGTGGCCCACATGATTAAAATTCATATATTTTCGTGGCATGTCCGTATTTGGGTCATTGACTTTAATAAAAAAAGAACATAACGAAATTGAATACCCAAAAATACTTACTAAGGTAAAGTAGAAGTAAAAAAAAAAGACTCTTTAGTAACCCTTATTATATTTTATTTATTAATAATCCCGCTTCTGTTATGTACAATTTAACAAGTATACTCCTATTCGCTTTAATTTACCCTGTACTTCTCAGACGCATAAATGGTACTCGATTTATCATCGAACCAAGTCTTGGCCAGTTTTAACTTAGAAACTAATAGTTCTAAAATCATGCAGTAGCAACTGTACGTTAGTTACGTATGTACAGTCAGTCACGCTTCTGGAATAAAATTAGCAACCGCAC
The DNA here is from genome assembly GCA_947034925.1 of Eudemis profundana. Lineage (NCBI taxonomy): Eukaryota > Metazoa > Arthropoda > Insecta > Lepidoptera > Tortricidae > Eudemis > Eudemis profundana. The sequence goes on along the minus strand of OX344808.1, from coordinate 16,800,022 downwards.
GCTAGCGTGTCCGGCGGCAAACGGAATTTAGTTCCGTTCAGTTTCGCCGGCCTTTGCCGGCTGGCGGGTAGGGTGACACCACTCGCAGATGTACTCGGGACATAGCTTTTTCATTTCATTATTTCAACCCGGAGACATTCACTGCTAAATATAGGTCTCCCTTAAAGCCTCGAAAGCCATTGTATTTAAGTGACTTTAAACTTTTGCCGGGGCGTCAAAACATTTTGTGCCTTTAACTAGAAGTCCCCAATAACTGACGAAAGTGATATTTGTATGCGTTTTGTATGACGTTAACTCGAATACTGTTTATTCGATTCCTGAAACTCGGTAAAAGAGTTCGAATTTTAAAATTCTAATGGCTCTTCTAGCAAATGTCGGAAAGAGGAAAGAAAAAAATCACAAGTTACTGTTAGGGGGAACTACTAGTTAAAGGTTAAATATTCCTGCAAAACGGTTTAACGAGCTAATTTTTTCATATATTATATAATTAAACAAGATAATAAAAACTAATGGCAGAAAACAGGCGATCTAATCTCTTCCAGACAACCTTTGACTAGCGGAGATGACGCAAGTAACAATAGAAAAGTAGCTGGTGCAAAACTGTGTACTTTATAATACTGCCGTCTTCAAACTAAAAGGCCGCTAGTTTGTATAAAGTTTCATACAAATCGCGGCATATAAATATATATATATAAAGCGGCCTTTTAGTTTGAGGACGGCAGAATATTCAAGTATACAAAGAACTAATGATACATGTGATGAAATTACTTTTTTCACATTCACTCTAACACAGTTTGTGAACCTGAACACTATCCCACTATTTCCACAAGATGGTCACCCCCACTATCGGCAACTTGCTGAAATACAGCGCAACTTGTTACCGGTCGGTTGCGCTACAAATTGCTAATACCCCCCTTTGCCGACTCTTACGAATTTTCCCCCCTTCTCACTCGAATTCTGAAACTATTGGTGTAAGTTTAAACCAATGCGTTTACTAACTTGTACGTCGATATCTAAGTGCTTTGATTAATCAAGGACAAAAATATTATAGAAATTTGTAAATTGAGGATACTTAATCATCTATCTTCCATATAATCGTAGAAAGACTTTGTACATTAAAGATTTTGCCAGAAAGTATAACTTTAATAAGATACGTAATAAAACGTAAGTTTTAAATTTTAATAATGTAATTATTATATGTAGTATTTGAATTTTTGTCGGTTTGTCTGTTTGTGCGTGTATCGCGTAAAAAACCACTCTCTTCTTTCTTGTCGTTCCCTCATTACTAAGGATCGTGACCAACTGTAATGTCCCTCCACATAGCGCGGTCAAGGGCCATATGGGCAGCCCTCTGCATGGTACCCCAAGCATTTTTCAAAAAACCACTAGACCGATATTAATGAAATTTGGTGTACAGGTAGATTTTTTAGCCGAATAAACCCAAGCACAAAGATTCAATTTATTTCGACGGGTCCACATACACGGGTATATATATAATAAAATCGTAGAAATTTGATGTTTGTGCATGCATCACACAAATCTACCGGACCGATTTCCATGAAATTTGAAAATACCCCGGATAACACATAGAATACTACATACAATAGAGACAAGTAAAAAAAATGTGGTGTAATTTACCCGCATTAAAAAACCAATGTTTCTTTCATATAAAACATAGAATACTTTTTCTCCAACTTATTTCACCTCCGCGAACGAAGTCGCGAGCGAGTCCGCTAGTTAATAATATAATAATCTAATTCTACAAGTAGAAGTAGTATGTAGTGATATTACAAATAGTCATGATCCTCAGTAATGAGGGAACGACGGAGATGTTCATGAAGTTAGCATAAATAATAAACTAATGTGTATGTGTAAGGTGACATGTGGTTCGTGGTAATGTAATGTTTAATGACTTTTGTTACAAGCATTTTTAAATTAAGTAAAACTGGAACTCGCAATGTAGGTCGGCCCCCCATAAGATGGTCTGATGACCTGGTTAGGGTCTTCGGAAGTCGATGGAGGCAGGAGGCAGGGCTCGGATACTGGTATTGTCTCCATACAAAAATACTGGTATTTTTTCAGTTCTTTTCGTTCTTTGGCTTATTATTTAATTTTTTAATCGGACAACGTAATAATATGAAGTCATTACTTAAAAATATAATTGAGCCTTACATAAAAAGCATAAAATAATTCAAAATATTGGGCTATTTTTTGCAAAATACCGGTTCCGAGCCCTGGCAGGAGGCGTACCGTTCGTTGCAGAAGTCTTTGAGTGAGAATTACGTTCAGCAGTGGACGTATCAAGGTTGAAATAATGATAATGAGGAAATTAATTAAATATTTACAAATAAAACTCATACATAAAAAAAATAAAAAATAAATAAAATAATGTATTTCTGCTCTTGATTACATGTCTCATCTCTTCTTTTCTTTTGGCGCTTCGGGTAATGACCTTCTGGTGAGAAGAAGCGCCGGAAGAAACTCACCAGTTTCTCTTTTCGACCATTGAACAAGTATTACAACAATATGGCGTAATATTTTACAAACACGAAACATCATCAGCTAAATAAGTTTCCAGCAATATCTGTGCTGCGTCAGCGTCACATTTTTGGCGGTGACCCTCATCACTCGCTATCTGGTCCGAGTGACAACGGGCCGTCATTCTTACGTGTCGCACTTTTCACGGCTAAGCTCACCCACATTGTCACCCCAGTCACTGCTGCCTGACAGCAGCCACGATAAATATTATGGCTTTAAAAGTACAGCAAAATTAAGGTGAGAGAGGTAAACGCTAGTGGGGCTAATGTGTTTATTGACGGTTTTGCAAAAAATTTACGAGTCCCTTTTAATATATAGTAAATTTAATAAAGTCCGATGAGGTAAAAGACACTAAGTAGTGAGGCTAATGTATTTTTTAGAATGTTTGCACAAATTATACTTACTTAAATTGTGACGTTTTGAAACGTCGATAAATTTTAAATACCCCTATGACTATGTCTCTTTTAGCCCCGCTTAACGTTACGTTGTGTCTGCTTTTAATTCGTATTCTATATGATGAAAAACGTCAATAAGAAGAAAGAGAAAAAATCTAAGAAATGTATAGTCACCTTGTTAGGATAAAAGCTGACTAGCAAAAATGTCTCGTGATAGTGCCAAACAAACTAAATCCTGCGAAATGTTAACTTCTTTGTAACACAGTTTAAACCACAGAGCTGTGTTTACAAACTACCGTAGAAAAGAATAAAGCACCAACATGGACCACAACGAAATAAAGTAGAAGCATTAACTAATTATATAACTTATTACATCCCTTACCTTTGTGCAGTCCCCACGCGTTAACGCAAAAAATGCACCAAAAATAACAAAAAAGGGGTGTTGGGTGGACCCACCCCGCCCTCACGACCCCCCTCGTATCTTTGCACTCGCCATCGCTAATCTTCCCATAACAACAAGGCCTTACATCCATAAAATGGTCCAGCGAAATCGATCCCTCTTTCTATGAAGGCAAGGTTGGATTTTGGATGCGACACAATTGGATCTGTCCGTAAAGGTTGCGTCCAAAACAAGAGACAGTTTGGGGAGTGAGGTCTACCTAAAAACGTGGAAACACTGATGAATGCCCCCCATTAGATGTTATTTATTTAGAATGTGGCGGAGGGACTCAGTTTAACTTCGGCTGGAGTTTACTTAGGACTTGCCATTGGGTTAGCCCGAGCTGACAAATAGCGGTGATTCCACGGGTCCAGTTTTTTGGGTTTAGTCTTATTACGGTGATTTGTCTGGTCTTTCGACGGGTTTTAGTTAGGGGGTGATAGGTGGTGATAGGTTTGAAAAATTAGGGGTACCTATATCTATGTTGATGTAGTAAGAAATGTATGCCACATTACAAGTTCAAAGCTAGTACATACTAATACTGTTTTTTTCGTCCACTAGCATTACATTTAGCCAAAAATGCAACAATAGAACTTCAGTAAATCACGTCCCTTTAGTAAACTTGTGAATCCAAATTAAGCGAGACGCCATGTCCGATTTTTCGCTCGGCCGACTATGAAATCGGTTTGTATGGTGACGGTCACAAGCTCGATGTTATACTGTATATTTTCAGACTCTTTTATCCAACTAGGGTGGAGCAAAAAGGAAGGTTATGATGTTAGTGCTTATATTTTTATTAATCTGGAAAAAAATATTGAGCATTTTTCAGTTAAATTGATATGAATGAGTATGACCTGGGGCTAATGTGGTCATAGGGTTGTTATAGTATGCTAACTGTATAATATAACGACAGAATAAGTACTACGTACAGAAGTCTGTTTATCTCTCACTCTCTCTAACAAAACTGACGTTCTAATCCGACCATCGAACGGAACGCACCGGATCCGACCGTCTCTCTCCATCGCATAATGCGTGCTCTTTCTGATGCCCCTCGCGGGGGCTTCAAGGCTGCGTGGTGAAATCCCGGAGTGAGCCACTCATCACATTATTACTTCTTTCATACCTTTTGTAGAAAATTACATCTATGTAGGTTAGTAAGTCGGTACGATTGGACAATATAGCAGATCATTCCATTAAATGCTAGGAGAAAGCAGATGTACACTCCATTGAACATATTTCTTTGAATCAATCATAACAGGAACAGAAGAACAATCCATTCCAATTTCAAAATAGTTCCCATCAGCTCAATGGGACGTAAGCGAAATCCGTTTGTCCTGCAGAGTGCACGGGACCAGGGCTCTCATAATCCCGCCCTAATGCCCTGTCCTCTGCAAGGGACATTTCCATTTATTATTGAGCACTTAATTTATGTGTTTTGTTATGGACCGACAGCCGGCGAGGTTGCGCCAATCTAAATTGCAAGGATTTGTCTCCTATTAACAAGCAAATTGCAACCTTACTCGCATCGCGTAAGATTCAAATCACGTTGCCGTTTAATATGGTGTTTGTGACGTTATGGTTATGTTTAAAGAAATTGCTTCATCGGACGCTTTAAAATAATCAAAGCCAAACGAGATTCAACGTTTTGTTTAAAACAATACGGTCTAGTTTGCATTAATAGTAATAGTCCGCTTTAAATCTTTTTACTTTCAAAAATATGATATTTTAAAAGTGGAGTATTCGCGCGCTTTTACTAATTTGATTCTTATTGACTTGAAGTGAGGGTTTATTTTTGAGTGTTTTAAATGAATTTTAAGATGTTTTTGGATTCAGTTGTTCACTTAAGAATTGTTTAGACAATGTACGCGGCAATCCGTTTGCTTCAGAGGCAGGTTTTGTCAAAGGGGGTGAAATGACATTCGGGATAAACGTAAATCTGGGGGCTTTGGAGGTCATTTTTCAAAATAATCACTATTATATTCAAATACATTCCCAATTTAATTGTCTTTTTGCTACCTATGCGTGTTTTTTGCTGTATTTTTAACGCAAATTGAACTGTATTAAAACGTAACAATAGAGAATATACTTATCAAATTCAATTAATCTTTATTTCGCATAACCTACAAAATAAGATAGTACAAGCCTCAGTGAATTTACGTAGAGAAAATTTTTTATCAATTAAAAGTACGAAAAACCCTTCTAATTTATGGCAGGTCAAACATTACTAAATTAAGGGGTCATATAACATAATCCCGGATCCCAATGATGATGGATGAGCCCGGGGTTGGTCTCCAACCAGATGGAGCGATCAAGTGAAAGGCCCATCGTCCACCAAGTTTTGCTCGGTCGTCAGAGACGCGATGAACAGGCACCGATGGAGGCAGATCGTAAAAACTAGGTGTAGACCATCCACATCCACCGATAACCACGATCCTCAGTCATGAGGGAGCGACCAGAGAGAGAGAGATAGCATAATATTATTATTTAAATATTTAACTAATAAATATAATGTTCTAAGTACATACTAAGTATGTTTATACACCATCTGAATTATATTATTAGCTACGACTAAAACCTCAAACGAAATTGACTCTTTCTAAAAAAATAGCTAAATGAGCCAAAGTGCTCTGATATAATATTCCATATGTAATGCTCAGACGAGCATATAAGCCTATGAGAGCATAAAAAATCAAGAAAATTCCATGTGAACCGAAACACATGGCGAATAAACAGACGGAGTAGATACTTACAAAAATATGAAATTCACCACAACATTTGCCGACGGGTGAACTGGGTAGCGTTAGCAGAAAAATGTTAAGTAATTTTCACATATTCTAAAATTTGTATGGTATAATACAATACAATACAAGTATACTTTATTGCACACCAGAAAAACACATTACAAGAGGTACTTACGTAATTAGAACAATTTAAAAAAATGGTACGTAATTATTATGAATTATTAAACAACGAATGACTGAATTCATTATTTTTTTCTTATGATGACAATAAGATAAATAAAATAATGCAGAATCAGCATATTTCGCCAACAAAATGGATATACCAAAACCTACAAACTTATAATTGAAGGAATACGATGATGTATTCGTATTTGTATGATTATTTATGATTCGTTTATTATTTTCAGACGGAGTCAGATTTTCCAAGTTCGACTTCTACGATACTGTTATCCTGATATTTCTATCATAATATATCTAGGAGGTTCTGTTGTTTACGAACCCAATATATCGTTTATCATAGCTCTTAAGTATGACTTATTATTATTTTTAATTTTCCCCAGAATCTAGAACTAGATCCGGAATTATGAGTGACTTTTAGAAATACATAATCTACTCGTGGCTAAATTTTTATATTATTAAACAAAAACATATCTTAAGAGACTCACTAAATCTTTCAGAAGTTTAAAGTACTGAAAACATTAAAATTAAACATAAATAAAATCACATAATTTAAGCTTACAATTCTTGGAGCTTTGTTTAAAATTAACAACAGACTATGTACGATTATTGATATAAGACTAAATTGAAAATTTTTAATTGATCTACTAAGTATTGGTAGTCGAGGGCGGAACAAAATATTTCCTCTGACCTCTTGTCGCATTTGCAATGCGCGACAGAAGCGATACAAACGCACGACTGTCGTGCGATGCGATGCAGTCGCACTGTTTTGATTCAGCATCGGTTCTGCATCGATGCAAACCCGCGACTGTACTGATTCATTGCTATTAACGCGCGACTGTTTCGCATGACATAGGAAGAGTGGGGGAGGGCATCGCAACGCTATTGAATCGCTGCAAAAAGTCGCTATGTGCGACCTCACTAAGGCGGATCTCACACTGCAGCGCGAATCGCGGCGACACGCGACTCAGCGATTTTCAACTTTGTATGTAGAATCATCGATTTGTATAGAAAAATCGCGGGGTGGCGCACATTGAAGTCGCGACTCGCGCGTAGGCGCGTAAATCGCGGCGACTCGCAGCGACTCGCGGGCGTGACGCCGCGAATCGCAGCTACCATGCGCAGCTACACGGAAAAAATCGCGGCGTCACGCCGGCGACTCGCGGCGTCACGCCGGCGACTCGCCCGTCGCGGCGACTGGCGATTTCAGTGTGTTCTTCGCCTTACGTCACACTAACTAGCGACAATATAATATCTAGTTGTTACCAGTTCATAAAAATATCCAGAAACAAATTCTCCCCTTGTTTTGCTCACCGTGCGTGCTCTCCCGTCCATAATGCGAGTTGATAGGTAGATGTATTAAAAATAGTATACATTAGACGCACGACATAATATATCCACCAGTAATGTGGAGGATTACTCATCATTTTTGTTTCGCTTTAGCATATTAAAATGTCTCACTTGCTCGGATATTTTGTGGAATATGTCCTGGACTATCTGGCCCAGTATTTTAAATCGTTTGCGAAATGTGATGTACAGAATTCCTATTTCTAGAAAAATGTTCAAAATTTTTTTAACCGCACGACCAGTAAAAGCCTTGTCTAATTGTTATCAATCATCGTTGCTTTGTTGATTTAAAACAGCCTATTTAGGTTATCTGCCTTGCTAAGCTAGAAAGGCCTATATTAATATGAGTCTCACAGATTTATACTGCATTTTGGGAAGCCAAACGACGACGAGACAACTTCTGTCACTTACCTAATTTTCTTTGTGTTACGCGATAATGCTTTATTTTTTACACGATTGCCAAAAAAAGGTATAATGATTTTTTTAGATTAATCGATCAACGTGGCAATTATTTACATGTATTTTTTAATTGAAAGTAACTTACAAAAAGTAAGTACTAATTCTAATTTAATAACAATATAATTTGAGTACTTGGAAACACTTAAAGCCGCGGCAAACAAAATATTTCATCCTTTGATCATTTACCCTTATCACAAACCGACTAAACCACCATTCACACATTACACGCTTTCATCCCAAACTGGTCTGGGCACACGACAAAAATAACTACAATTTAGGGAGAAAAATCTCACAAAAGTATCGCTTTAGCCCCTGTCAAGCTTTGGCCACTAAGTGGCCAGATAAATGACTCGTGTCTAACCTCCTTTGTGTGATGTACCTGTCTTGAAATGATAATGGGAATGTTTATCCACACCTTAAAACCAACATCCGAGGTCCAGAGACCTGATTGTATCGACCGTAACGTAATAACATTGTTGGGAGGGGAGTAGTGGTCAAACCGGACCGCACGCGCCGAGGGGAGAGAACCGGTCGCCCATTGGTCAGTGACGGCTAAAGAGGCCATTGGCTGCGTTAAATTCGCCAGCTGCTAATTCGAATTTGGAAATGTTTGTAACGTTTAATTTGAAACTACGGAATTTTATCGAACACTTTCCAGCGTCGTCCAACCGATTTATCCCGATATTTGAGCAAATGAAAAGGCGTCAAGCCAAAGCAGGTTTTAGATCGCTTAGAAATAAATTTAATGTGATTTCTGATAATAGCTAGTTTTAAAAGCAGATCATATATTTCTAAGATAATACCCGGCCCCCTACATGATTCCTTATCATTTAACGCACAAAATTATAGCTAAGTCTTAGGCGATTCTTAAAGTTCTCACTCACAATTTTTTAATCTTAACTTGTTATGACTCACCTTTTATCAATTTTAGCAGCATACTTATTGTTATTTGCCGTTGCAACGTTTCGACAGTAGGACTTTCGATAAAAATTGAAATCTGTCAATAAAAGAACTAAACTATATTCCAATGGAATCTCGGATATTTTCAAATAAGCGCTTTTAAAATCGATGCCGATGTAATTTATATTCGCATGGGGGTGCATTCACGGCGTGCGTCAAACGCGAGTAAATCCGTTTGAAATTTAATATGTAGCAAACTGAATACGTTCAAATATGCATGCACGAATGCAGTCGACCGTCTCCTAGTGAAGATACTGATCGATTTTATACGTGCGAAGACTCCGCATCATTTGTATAGAAAATACGACAATGTAACTGAATGGGTTTCTTCCAGCTTTTATTAGGTAGCGGTCAATAAAATGCGACGGAACCCCAGTGTAAGAAGTTTTAGGATACTTTTGTCGTAATTTTGACTTTGCGCTGGTTGGAATAAATATAAATTTTAGTTTATTTGGTTGCTGAAGTATATATAAATACCTAGAAAATATATTTATTTCTTAAGGTATCTGACTATCTGTGGTGTTTCGTCTATATAGAACCCGATTCCCAATTATAAGTATTTGAATTACTGAATTTTATTGCGGATAATTAACAGTATTGGAGTAGCTCCGTCGTGAACTAAATTATGAAATGTATTTCGTTTATTCAATAACGAACCATTACAAGTAATGACCTACACGGTGACTAAACTTGGAGTGTTGACGTAGCTTGTTATATTTGAGTATTTACTCCTTCAACATAAGAACCTAATCCAATTGGACTTGAACAGCATAAAAAATATTAAAATCATCCACTTTGAACTTATATTTGAAGGCGTTATGGAAAGGTCAGTAATGATAAAGAATGACTAAAATTTGTGTCTCAGTTACTTACAACACTGGTTCTTACCGAATTCCAGAATATTGCTTAAATACGTGGACATCTCTACATTACCTAAAATTTTAAACTTATATTACGAGCCACAAAAACGATACATCGAGAAAACAATACAATACCGACTTTAATATCACCTCAATGTTGAACTTCGAAAAACGCCCCTGCGGCTACCTGTCTTAACTCCTCAATTCCTCACCTCCCGTCCCTAATAAAAACAAAACAGAACTAAACATCTCATTCGGGCACTAAATTACAATTGGAAGGGTCGTTTTGGGAACAAAAAACATTTATATCAATGGTTGGTAGGTTCTAAATTTACTAGTCATTGACAGGCTGTAAAGAGGCGGGAGTCTCGCGAGGCTCGTTCCGATGTAGGAGAAGTAAGTAGATAAGAAAACTGGAGATACTGGCCCGTCTTGTGTGACGGAGCGGAGCTGTATGGAGCTGAATACACCACCAAGTCGACCAATCGCCAAGAAGAGCCAGCGATAGGCGAGTACTACCCACGTACGTAGTAGGTAAGTAGTATACAAACTGTAAAAGAGTTTAAGGGCTTTTTAGGGTTCCGTACCAAAATGGTAAAAAAGGAACCCTTATGGTGCGACTCTGTCTGTCTGTCTGTCTGTCTGTCTGTCTGTCTGTCTGTCTGTCTGTCTGTCTGTCTGTCCGTCTGTCACAGCAAGATATCTCAGGATCTACTGATGCTATCGACTTGAAATTTGGAATAGTGTTAAGAACCGCTAACCCGAGCTTATAGGATGTAAAAAAATTCTTGTAACTTTTTTACTTTTTTTTTAAAGGGGTCCGTAATGAGACTTTGCAAATTGAAAGTAGGGCTATTATATCGAGTGAGGTATCAAATGAAAGGGCTTAATTTGTAGATTAAAACAGTATTTTTGTATTTTTTTTTAAATAAGTAGTTTTTGATTTATGGCGAAAAACGTTAAAAAAAATACCGTTCCCCCCCTATTATCTTCGAAGTTACTGAACAGAAAAATCTGTAATAATTACCAATTATTAATGTCATCCTATATATTACAGGAAAAATATAACGGTTTTCCTAACTTTCACTGTTTTTGAGAAATTTGCAAAAATCTTAACACATACTTATTTGCTCCTACTAAACTAATCGCCATATAGTTTTTCTTGAACTATTCATGTATCTACTTATGAGTCTGTACGGAACCCTCGGTGCGCGAGTCCGACTCGCACTTGGCCGGATTTTTTTATTTAAAGTGCGTCCTTAACTGACATTTAGCAGGTCGTCACAGAACTGACGATTAGTGTCAAACTCCATACATTTCGTCACGGACTGACAGGTCAGACGGTATTTGAACATAGCTTAAGTTTTGACTAACCGTACATTTTAAAATAAAAATGCCCTTAAACAGGCCATATAGCGCTTAAACTGTGGCATAATGGCTATATAGGCTCGTATACAGCTTGTGTGATACTTGGATACTCGCTAGTTGTGAGACGACCATAGAACTACCAGCTCTCTACAATTTGCTTAAAATTTGGCCATGTTGTTTTACTGCTTTGAAGGAAAAAGTAAGCCTAAAATCTATGGCTTGCAGTTTTGACGCCAAGCCACTTCTCTTTTTTCTCAGAGTTTTATCATTTACCTTCATAACTTTGGTCTGGATAACACGGAGTCTTAATTTTCAGGATTAAGTGGCGAGATAATTCCATATTTATTTCGGCAACACAATTCTGTTAACACTTACTACGTCTCATTTCTTTATTTCAGATAGGAAAATCGTGCATTATTGGTCGTGTGACTTCAAAGAATACAATCTTAAAAATACTGTGCTTCTGCTTTATCTTTAAAACGTAATTAGTTGCAAAAAAATAAGGGAAATTAGTGCAATATCCCGATATCCTAGAAAAACAAAGAAACGTGGCTAATGTCGTTAAATTTGTAAATTAAAAAAAAAGGTTTTACTTTGACACTGCTGATTGAATGTGTGACAGTATAAAAAAAAACCGGCCAAGTGCGAGTCGGACTCGCGCACCGAGGGTTCCGTACAAACTCATAAGTAGATACATGAATAGTTCAAGAAAAACTTAAGATTTTTGCAAATTTCTCAAAAACAGTGCAAGTTAGGAAAACCATTATATTTTTCCTGTAATATATAGGATGACATTAATAATTGGTAATTATTACAGATTTTTCTGTTCAGTAACTTCGAAGATAATAGGGGGGGAACGGTATTTTTTTTAACGTTTTTCGCCATAAATCAAAAACTACTTATTTAAAAAAAATACAAAAATACTGTTTTAATTTACAAATTAAGCCCTTTCATTTGATACCTCACTCAATATAATAGCCCTACTTTCAATTTGCAAACTCTCATTACGGACCCCTTTAAAAAAAAAGTAAATAAGTTACAAGATTTTTTTTACATCCTATAAGCTCGGGTTGGCGGATCTTAACACTATTCCAAATTTCAAGTCGATAGCATCAGTAGATCCTGAGATATCTTGCTGTGACAGACGGACAGACAGACAGACAGACAGACAGACAGACAGACAGACAGACAGACAGACAGAGTCGCACCATAAGGGTTCCTTTTTTACCATTTTGGTACGGAACCCTAAAAATTAGGAAATCTGTAGAAAAAAATACTGACATTAGCTGAAGTTGGAGTGGCAATGAAAGATAAAAATTAAAGTTTCAGATTGCTGGAAGGCGATGAAGGCAAAAAGTGTGAGACCTTTCGCTGTGGGGGCATTCCACCAGAATGTCGGGTACGTGACGCCATTTTTCTCATACTTCTAATAAAAGCTAGGAAGTACATTTTTGGTATGTCAATATTTTATAACTAGGTTACTGAATTTATAATGTCATTTAGGACTTTTTATTTGTTCTTAAGGTAGCTGCCATAGCCGTCACGTGCCTGACAAAGTAGACGTTTTCGTGGAATGCCCCCTGTGGAAGTCTTTGGGGAAGACCTATATTCATTCGTGTAGTCTCCAGGTTCAAATGATGATGACTAATGTTACTTTGAAGGGGTTTACCAGCTCTATATGAGGTTACCTCCTTGAGGGTCAAAGGCAAACTTTTCGGACGGCGTTTACCCAAGGGACGGTGTGGGGTTCGGGACCGGGATAAAACTCCGGGTAATTCTCACGTACTACCCGCATTTGTCAGTGAACCGCATCCTATCGAGATATAGCTACCCCGTGACCATCCTATGTATTTTCACTCAATTTGTTAAATAGATTGAAGAAAATACGGCATAAGTTTAAATCAGCACGTCATAGAATTCATTGATTCTCACTAGGTATCAGATTTGATTACAGAACACTGAAAAAGTAGGAACAGGTAAATACAATACTTTTTATATCACACTTGCTCGAAAATGGTGTCATTACACGTAGGTTCTGCGGGCCGTAAATGGCCTATTACGCCCTAGGGCGTAATGGTTTTCTTTTTAAATTTTAATCGCTGGTTCTGTTTTACTCTTATTTGTCATGTTCAAAGGAAACGCAAATATAAAATCAACTAAAATGGCCGTTACCGCTATGGTTTCTGAACGTAACTTGACTTTCGCATTGTCTATGGACATATGTCACTGTCTGTTTTAATATTTTCTTGTCATACTGGGGCCATTAGTAAGGTTATATTATTAAGAAATAAGATTTCCTCACAAGTGTGATGAAAAACATTGTGTGTGCCACGGGCGGTAAAGGACTTACCGCCCTTGATACACAATGTACTATTTTGGCATTATTATCATCAACCCTAAGACGTCTACTGCTAAAATAAGCCACAGACAAGGATTTCAAAACAAGCTTACCTACTTTTTAGGTTCCGGTGACCTTAATAAAACAGCTAGCTTATGTCAGGAGTGGCTCACTCCGCGATTTCGCCGCGCGGCTACTAGTACCAAGTTTTGCCCCTGCAGAGGGGCTTAGCCAGCGGCTAGAAAGAGTACGCATTATTCTATAGAGAGAGACGCTCGGATCCGGTGCGTTGCGTCCGGTGGTCGGACTGAACGTCAGTTTTATTACAAAGAGAAACTTCTGTACGCTATAGTATTACTTATTCTGTGTGTAGACCCATACAGCCCAGGTTCCACCGTGAACCGATTATTATATTGATAATTTGAATTCGTCAGTTGTTTTACAATACATGCCATGTCTAATGGGCTCTTTATTTGGTTTGCATTCAACTTAAGTTAGGTACACTAATCGTCTGTAGTAGTTATTAGGATTTTGATAAATGATGTCGAGGTATCAATATGCTTTTTTTTCAACCGAAATTACGTACCTGCGTGGTTATGGTTATAGCAAGGTAATGGAAGTTTGCTTTTTTATATTTCGAATTAATGCAACACATTTTTATGTAGGCCGCTGAAAATTATACCAAAGTAAAAACTTTAACACAAGTCCGTACATAAAGTCAAGCGTGTAGGCCGCGTCGTCAAATATTTATATTGGCTTAGGCTAACCCTTGCGAGCGAGTCCGTCCATCAGGGGCCTCGTGGGACGGCCAGGTAGACCCGGCCATGCGAACCGGGAGACCTGCCAAGTTACAAACTTAGCTATTGGTAACTATTTTAGTAGCGGGAGTTACTCGTAGAAATGTTTTGGATATCAGCTGAGCTAGGACAAGTGGCCGTGGCTACCTACGGTTGACGCGCGACAGGTTATGGGTCGGTCACTTTCGTACTATATTTAATGAAAAGGAATATGCAGTATTTGTCCAAACATTTGGACAACGACTCGCGCTCGCACTTCAACGTTGTTCTAGTACCGGTATAAATATTTGTGAAAGTGCCTTGGAAGGGGCTTGTAAAACGGACACGTAGACCCGGCCATGCAAATCGGGAGACCTGCCAAGTTCCAAACTTTGGTGTTGGTAACTATTTTAAAGGCGCAGTCACGAATGTTTTGGATATCAGGTATAAAGGTTTGTGTAAATATGAATTGTGTATTAATAGAAGCAAATTAGATGCGAACCGGGAGAACTGCCAAGTTACAAACTTAGCTATTGGTAACTATTTTAGAGACGGGGTTACTCATAGGAATGTTTTGGATATCAGCTGGGCTAGGACACAACTGGCCGTGACTTGACGTTGCAAGTCACTTGACATGCGACAGATTATGGATCTGTCACTTTCGCACTATATTGAATGGACAGGGATAGGCAGTATTTGTCCCACGACAAGAGTCGCGCGTCACGGTTGTTCTAGAAGTACAAATATAAAGATTTGTGAAAATATTTGGTGGATAACTCTTGCGAGTGCATCCGTTCATCAGGCCTTGTAAGACGGACACGTAGACTGGGTCATGTGGACCGGGAGACCTGCCAAGTTCCAAACTTGGCTGTTGGTGGCTATCTTAGAGGAGCACAGTTAAAAATGCTTTGGATATCAGGTATAAGATTTATCACAATTCACAAATCTTGTACCTGATATCCAAAACACACGCAAGCACAAACAACAGTGTGTGTAAGTAGGAGTAAATTAGACAATTGTTTATATTGGCTTAGGCTTTTATGTTTCACTTCTCCTCGTTATTATCTCTCATAGTGTTGGGATCAGCTTCCCTCAATTTTCTTCTCCACTTCGTTTAGTTCTCGATCTCATCAGGAGCTTCGGATAGGTGACGCTCAATCATATCCAAGAAGGTCTGTCTATTAGCCGCGGAAGTCCACTGCTGGCCGCCCCCATAGACCGCTACAGAGTGCGGCCCTGTGCAGATCACACCCACCGACTCTCTACTACTCTCACGAGGTCGTCTGTCCACCGAGCCTGAGTCGCCCAATTCAGTAGGTAGGTCTAGTTAAATATGAGCTAGGTACATGTATAGATACAAGAAATCAAAGTAAATAGAAAAATTAAAAGACTCTGGGCCGGAAATCCAGAGGTACCGTGTTCGAGTCCTGATCTGGGCCATAGGTGAGCGCCATTTAATTTTTCTATGGAGATACTTTGATTTCTTGTGTCTATATATAAATAAATAAATAAATAAATATTAGGGGACAATCTTACACAAATCGAACTAGCCCCATAGTAAGCTCAATAAGGCTTGTGTTATGGATACTAGACGACGATATATGTAACATAAAAATGTGGTGTAATTTACCGGCATTAAAGACTGATAAAGAAACATCATGTTTCTTTCATATAGTATAAATATGAGTTGTATAAGAAGCTACATTAAGATAAAGAGGGTGATTCTTGTCATTTCTAAGGCTACACTGTTCCGTGGGTCATCCTGTACGCAATAAAATATTCGCAGGCCGCGGGTCGGCCCCATGTAAAAATGTTGTTTTAGAACCGCTCTCAATAATGTATCTTTTAGAGCACGTTAAGTGATGTTTGCCTATGCTATCGAAGAAAAGCTACGGTTGACAGTTATTTTGAATTTTAGGAAATATTTTAGAATTTGGATACGGTTACAAGGTTTTAATAAAGACAAAAAAACTAATCAATGACAACGGTTTTAGACATTAAAAAACATTAGTTTTAAGTCACTTTTTGTACCTACTTACTAATTTTGAATTTTAGGAGCTATTTTAGAATTTGGATACGGTTACAAGGTTTTAATAAAGACAAAAAAATAATCAATGACAACGGTTTTAGACATTAAACATTAGTTTTAAGTCATTTTTTGTACCTACTTACTAAAAAAAACCTCTTCAGCATCTAATGTTATTCTGATAATCCTTAAAACTATAACTGATCAAAATAATCAACTCTAATGATTTTTTGAAATGGTTAAATTTTACATATATAGATACAAGAAAAATAAAAAAATTATAAATAAAATTAAAAATATAAATATATTATTAATATATAAATATATTATTTTTTAAATTTTGTTTGTCAAGAAAACTGGTACAGTAACATTTTCCTATTTGATAATAGTTAAGGAAGAGATATAAAATGTAACACTGATATAAGCAAACAAATCACTTTCAACTACCTCGACGTAATCATCTGATAAAATTTAGGTAAAAAGGTAACTCGAATACCCCATAAATCCAGCTGAAACTTTTTCGCCATATCAGAATATCACCGATAGTTCTGAACTGACTAACATTCACTATCAATAAAGTACGAGCCGATGGGCAAAGGGCGTCGGTGATCGATGGAAGTTCTAATTTATATACCGAAAACCCTGAGGGCATATCGATTACAGCTAACTTTGTACCGAGCGCCGAGCGATGCTTTTTGCCAAATTTCCGTTTGTCTCTTGAGGATTAACTTGCGTGGTTGATCGTTCGAAATTTAATTTTCGAATCCGTGGGAATTTTGTTTAAATTGTCCTTGGATGTTTTGGATTTGATTTCATGATCAATATTCACAGCTATAAAGTTTGTGTTAGTGGCTAGTGCGATTTGTTTATTGATTTTTTGTTTCTTTATTGCTAAAGAGAACACGTTTTTCCGTGTCAAAGAGCGTCAACTAGAATTCATCGTCTAATACCTAGGTCGTCTGTCTATCAATTTTGTTTTGTTTACAATTGAACTAGTATACAAACAAACCATGTCCAGTAAATAAGAAAGCCTCTGATCACATGTTATGAAGTATTAAGTTTAGCACAAACAGATACATTATAGTTACCATTTACATTTTCTTATCGCAGATAATCGTTTTAAGTTTACCGCTAAAAACTAATACCTAAAAAATAATATGATAAAAGTCAGGCATAATTTTGTCGCTGACGTTCGTCTTTAAGATTTATATAGTTTTCACGATCTGACGCGATTAATAAAAAGTTATATTTTTTTTATAAGTAAGTAACTTCAGCCTTACAATACAGCGAGGAAATGCTGCCAGCATCTTCGGCACCATGCCACAGGGGCTGATTTTAGTTTTATTTTAGTTTGAGCTTTTTAATTTTAATTTAGTTTTAGTTTTTAGTATATTGGGTAAATCCGCGGTAAGAGGTAACGTGAGTCATAAGTTTTAAATCATCATGATGCAAATTAAAGTATTAATATATCTCTAAAGAAGTGTTACTTATCATCCTTAGATATATTAACACTAAAATTTGTGTCTTTAATGAAAATAACACGCAATGAAATCGTGACTCACGTTACATTTACGCGGATTAACCCTTATGTGTATTCTTGTAGTTTAGTTTGCAATTTATAATAACTGTAATGATATATTAAATATAAACAAATTATAATATAAGTAAGTAACATTCTAGTGCTGATCTCAAAATACTTTTCTGAGAACCTTTGATTTCAAAATCATTCATAGTAGTTTCGAAGGGGCGAAATATATCTACTTAAATTATAAATCACCAGCACCCGGTAACATGCACCCTTTCTCTCTATAATTGTTCTCCAAAATTTAGCCCAATAATATACTTCCTGTATGTAAGCCTACCTTTTCTAGTTAATAATGTATCCACAGTTCGTTAAGGCAGGGTCATCCCGGGGGCAAGGCCCTCGATGGATTACGTATCCAAGTATTAATTGCAAACGTGGATTATGATTTAATAACTGAATTATTTAAGGAGCTATTACCGTGAAGTTGCAAAGTAATCTTATTCGAAAGTTAATGGCCTAATGTGCGGCCGCTCTGAGTCTTTTCCTACTGTCATTTATGGAAGGTCTTTTAAAAAGGGCCTATTTCTTTATGAAAACCATAGAAAAATAAAGTCTTTTGAAAACACACTCATTTATATTATATGTACATATAGTGAATAATTAATTTGTACATTTATAGTGAATGTAGTGAATAATTAATTAAATTGTATAAAATACCTATATCCAATAATCAATAATGTAAAAATGAAAACACGACTTGTAATACGTTCTATTACCAATAAATTATACCTTTTGTCTATATCTTTGGTGAGGTGTCATTAGTTGTTGTTTATTGGAAGGTATTTAAGCACCATTGAAGGTTATTGAAGAATGAGTTTGCACAAGTAGTACTTATCGGCTTTACCAACATTTCCCACAGGCTTGGTGATCTGCTAACTTCTCTTGGCATTCTGATACTTGATTTGTCTCCTCCCCGTTTTTACCCGACTGCGGCGAAGCCCAAAGGAGGGTTATGTGTTTGACCTGTATGTATGTATGTCCGTTCCTGTGTCCGCTCGTAACTACTCAACGGTACAACCGATTTTGATAAATGATACATCATTAGATTTGTCTTGATGACGCGAGTGCCACTGGGTATAAAGTTCGTGAAAATAAACAAAATGGCGGATTTTATGCACTTTTAAAGTGCACCGCGGTCGGGTTTTTTTTTTTAGTAAAAATATTTAGTTATTGAGTACTTAGAAGAGAGAGAGAGCGAGAGAAAAATAGCGGTAAAAAGGTACCTACCGATAAATTTATGTTTTATTTTTTATTTAGGATTACCATCAGATACAGCATACTGATCACAGCATCTTAATTCTCAATTCATTAATTGCACATAATAGTTTCGCATCTTAGATTATAACACATGTCACATGATGCTTAAATAAATGATGCTGACCAGTTTTTTTGCAATCACGTACGGTGGATATATATTCACGATGATATCTTTTTTGTTTTGTGCCTTTTGGACTAGTTAAATAAGTTTAGCAATCAGTAATCTAGAATGTTCAATAAAATTTGTTCCCCATATAAACGTATCAAAATTAAAACTGTATATGTTGTTAAAGCTAGGATCGGTAAGTAAGTTAGGGCGGGTCATCCTTCGGGGGCAGGCTGGGAGAGGATTAATTAGGAGTAGGCAGTGGTCGGCGATACCGGGACCGCCGCGCAGGAAAGGGTTGATCGAGATACGGTCTTACGTATGTAGGCAGAGAATGTTGGTCACTCGGTAAGATGAGATAGTGACATCCCTAGATGTTTGACAATGGTACGATAGATTGTCCGCACGATAGGTGGACGTCCCCATCCGTCCATCGCCTCAAAATGACAAAATATAAAATGACCTCTTAACTCCACTGGTTCGGTTGGAGGATCGGGACTTGGAACGTCAGAGGGCTTCTAAAACCCGAAAAACTATCAGTAATTGAAAAAGACGCCAACAACCTAGAAAGACTGATAGTGACGGGAAAAGTCGAAGGCAAAAGACCCAGAGGTCGAAACCCGAAGAGATGGTCCGACCAGATCTCCGAACAGCTGGAGCTACCCATCAGCGCCGCCCTCCACCAGGTGGCTGACCGGATCAGTTGGAGAAAGACCGCTGATCGCCTGAAAAGGAGTCATCCCCAGTAATGATTTAATTAGATCAATTAAAATTGATAATGTGTTAACAAAGAAATCGAACGCTATCACTAGAACATTGTTATCTTTTCTGGGAATATATTCTCCTTTTTGCTAAATCTTAGGAATGTAGGTATGTTTGTTTAGTGTACGATGTAGGCAGAACTGAACAATTGCTTGAATCAGGCGTTACTTTGCGGAAATCCATGTTAATTGAAACAAAAATATTGCTTTGCTAATCCGCGATTTGATAACGTGTTAGTCAATTAGTGTTAGCCCGTACTTGCATATTTTTTCCTGCATTCACATGCAAAATAAAGAAACATGCAAATAAATATAACAAACAACCTACTACCAAACATACAAAACTCGACACGTGTTTCGCCCCACTATGAGGCATCCTCAGGAGAAGCTGGAGATGTTGACAGTCCGGCGTCCGTTGATGGAAACCAATAACTAAGCAATAATGGCTAAGCAATATTTTTCGTTTGAGAACTGAACAAAACCAAGAACGTTTTCGGGAATGGCAGATTTTACGATACAATAGAGTATTGTCAAAGTATAAAGACAGAGGTAGAAGGGCAGTTTTAAGTTTGCAAAACAAGCTTTCTTAGAAACTACACTATATGAATTCACAATTTAGATTGATGTTTTTATATCTTTCCGCTTTTGCACTCACCTGTACTAGGTATACGTCCAGCGGTTCCCAAACTGGATTACCTATCGTTTTGATTGAACGTTTGAGGCCCTCAGGAGCGTGGGGATGTTTGCCCGCCACGTTAGTATCGGCAGTTTTAAGCTTTGATGCCAGGCACCTTATTTTAACTCAGTTACGCTAGCTAGTCTGGATAACTGTTTGTGTAAACAGAGAGTACTTTAGGTACATCACTTAAATGTAATTAAATTAATATACGCTGAACAGATAAACGTGATCGTATTTGTCTTTAAGGTCCTCCTAAGTAATTAATTACGAAATTTCATGACGTTAATATAATTAGCTACTTATAGTGTTTAATGTAATTAAAAAGCCAGAAAATTGTTTCGCTTGTAGCTGCCGCGCACCACGTTATTTATAAAGGTCTATCATATGAAAGTAATGGGGGTCCAAACTAAAGAGTAGGTATACCTACTTTTAAATTACGTGTAACATTGTCCAAACATTTAATTTGGAACCTCAACATGATGATTGCCGATGGTACTTTATGTTTAATGTGTTTAAAAGATAAACTGGTGAGTTTCTTGCGGCGTCTCTTCTCGCCAGAGGGTCGATTTCAGACGTTTTTCTAGTTTTTTTTGTTTCATGTGAGTCCCTCGATTGTTACCGCGAAGGACTATCTAGTGATAATAACTTTTGATTAAATCATGTATAGCCTCGATACCTCTAAAATCGAGCCAAGAAATAAAAGAGCCCATAAAGACTATTTGCAAAATAAATAAATTAAATAGAATCGATAAACAGTCATCAATTGATGATAGCGGCAATCTCATTAAAACTTTCACAGCATAGCGACTTATTGACGTCGCCAGTTACACACAGACACACATTAAACACACTTTAAAAATAAAACGCACAAAATGCGAATTTTCCCAATACACCCCAACGGCCATAGACACAGAAAAGGGTTGTAAAATACGGGTTCGGGCGCAATACGCGTCTTAAACAAATATAAGAATGGCCGGTGACCTTTGTCCCGCAGCGGTGTGCGTAAGGGACGGTAAGGGACAGGACCGCTAACACTTACAGACGGTATTTGCAAATGTGGCCCTGCAGACCTTGTACGCCGATAGAAGTGGCACATATCCATGTACGAATACACAGTTTTACGGCAACAGTTCATTCAACTACTTATATTGCAGATAAAAAAAATAGTAAAGGGATGCAAAATGTGCTTTAAATAACAAGAATGGCTGGTGACCTTTGTCTTGCAGCGGTGTGCGTAAGGGACGGTAAGGGACAGGACCGCTGACACTTACAGACGGTATTTGCAGATCTTGTACACAGTCTCACGAGAACAGTTCATTTAAATATATTACAGATAAAAAATAGTGCCAAAAATATGTTAAATATAAGGGACACTGCTAACACTTATATTTACAATGTGGCCCCACATAACTTTAACATGAATCTTAAATGCATAGAGTTTTTATCTTTCATCCACCATTATTCCTTTAACTCCAATACATCACTACATAGTGTAAATAAAACAAAGTCGCTTTCTCTGTCCCTATGTCCCTATGTATGCTTAAATCTTTAAAACTACGCAACGGATTTTTTTTTTTTTTTTATATAATGTAGCTATCTGCAATCAGTTAATTTAAACTATGAGCAGGTGGGTTGGAAGAAAATGGTGTTTGGCGAGGTAGGGCCACTGCCCTAGCTCCCCTTAGTCAATCAGCACATCGGCTCTTTTGAGTCTTTTAGTCAGATTTGGCTGCAGGAGTGCATGCGATAAAGGGTTCGGATGGATCTCCAATCTATCTTTGTAGTTCCTTGAATAGTGTTTAGCCTCTTCTATTATTGTTGGAATTTCGAGATACTCGTGGATTTCTGAGTTGCGAGCATACCAGGGTGCTGATGATATAACCCTTAAAATGTTGTTTTGAGCTCTCTGAAGGCACAGAATATTGGATTTACTGGCTGTTGACCATAGTTGGATTCCATATGTCCATATCGGTTTTATAATAGAGCAGTAAACTCTCAGCTTATTGGTCAAGGATAAGGCAGACTGTCTTCCGAGGAGCCAGAGCAGGTTCTTAAAGCGTAGGTTAATCTCGTTCCGCTTGTTTTTTATATGGTCTTTCCATGTCATCCTGCGGTCAAGATGGAATCCCAAATATTTGATGCAATTTGATTGCGGTAGTGCGTCGGAGCCTAGTTTAACGGATGGGCAAGTTTCGCGTCTGAGCGTAAATGTTATATGGTGTGATTTAGGGGCACTTGCTTTTATGCGCCACTTGGTCAGCCAGGCATTGGTGTCATTCAGTTGCACTTGTAGAAGTCTGCTTGCCTCGTTTGGGTCACGGCTACAGGCGAGGAACGCCGCGTCGTCAGCGTAGGTCGCAACAGCTACTTTGGGAGAGTGTGGTAGGTCGCTGGTAAAGATGTTGTAAAGGATTGGGCCTAGTACCGAACCTTGAGGCACTCCTGCTCTGCAGCTGTAGAGAGAAGATCTTGCATCTCGGAGTTTCACTTGGAACATTCTGTCGCTGAGATAGGAAGCCATCAGTAGGTAGTAGGAGTGAGGAAGTAATTGTTTAATTTTGCACAGGAGTCCTTTATGCCAGACCCGATCGAATGCTTGTTGGACGTCAAGGAAGGCGGCTGAACAATATTCCTTGTTTTCTAGACATTGCCTTATTGTGGTGTATACTCTGTGTACTTGCTCTACAGTTGAGTGCTGCTTGCGGAAACCAAATTGATGATCGGGTATTACTTGGTCCGTTTCTAGACAAGGATGTAATCGCGCAAGTATGATCCTTTCCCACAATTTTGATAGTACCGGCGTCAAGCTAATAGGACGATATGATGAGACTTCGTTAGGTGGTTTTCCAGGTTTGGGGATCATTACGATTTGGGACGTTTTCCAAAGTGCAGGTACATAGGAGGTTCTAAGTGTTGCATTGACGAGGATAGTCAAGAAGACAATACCCTTCTTAGGGAGCTCTTTTAATAACCTTGGGGTAATCAGATCAAATTCTGGGGCCTTATTGGGGTCCATTTTGGATATTTCTCTTGCTATCTCTCTTGGAGAAGTAGGGCTCAGAGGGAGACATAACTGCAGGTCTTGGTCTAGGATCATGTCGATTTGTGGGTCTTCAGGGGTATCCGTGTCATTAGGTTTGAAGACATTGGCAAGATGATTGGCAAATGCCTCACTCTTTTCTTGGTCGGTTCTCGCCCACGTATTGCCAGATCTGATTGGCGGAGAGCATTGCTGGGGCTGAGGGAGGTGCTTCGTTGCCTTCCAAAGGTTGTGGGTGCCGTGCGCATTAGGGGACATCTTCTCTAGTCTTTGTTTAAGCGATTCATTAGCAGTTTCAGCAAGGAGGTCTTTTAATTCTCTAATGGCACGATTAAGCCTGGTTTTATCATCGCTTCTGCGTGAAAGTTGCCATACTCTGCGGAGTCGGCGTTTTTCGGTGATTTTCTCTTTGACTACGAGTGGTAACGGAGTTTTGTATGCCGATCCTTTCAGTTCAGGGGTACTATACCAGGCAGCTACCTGTATCAAATTTGTGATGTAGATACATGCGTCGTCTACTTCCTCAATAGTTTTAAGTGGCAGTTTAAGGTTAATATTTGCCTCGAGGTATTCTCGAAAGTTGGGCCAGTCGGTTTTGTAATTGTGGAGGCGGTCGGAGTTGGTATCATGTACCATGCTCACTGCGCTGAGTATTAAAATGACTGGTGTATGGTCGGAAGAGCCATCAAGACTAGATTTTATGAGAGTGTTCTGAGCACAGATGCTTTTTGTAATAAAAAAGTCTAAGAGATCGGGAGTTTTATGGCGGTCCGAAGGCCAGTATGTAGGCTCGCCAGATGACATAGGTAGTAAGTGATTGATGTCGATACTCTTTTTAAGTTCCCGACCTCTAGTAACTGTTAGCCTTGAGCCCCAGTGTGAGTGCTTGGCGTTCCAGTCTCCACCAGCAATAAAGCGATTTCCCAAGGACTTGAAAAACTGTGTAAACATTTCTTCCTTTATGTTATGGCGTGGCGGGCAATATACAGCGGAGAGGTTAAGCGGTCCAGATCGATCTTCTACATGTACAGTTGTGGCTTGTAGGTAAGGGGTATTAAATGGTTCTAGGAGACAGTGCTTTACTCCATTTTTGATTATTACTGCGGTGCCTGCGTGGGCACCACCATCGGGGTGAGGGGTGAGATACACTGAGAATCCCGGGATGCAGATTTGGCTTCTGGATGTAGTGTGCGATTCTGATATAAGGCAAACGTCTAGGTTGTTGGAGTTCATGAACACCTCTAGTTCGTTTTTATTGGGAGCAAGTCCGTTAATGTTCCACGTGGCGATGTGAAGAGAAGTCATTTTGCAAGTTTTGAGACGAGGGTTGTGATGAGGCCCATCAGGGAACCTATTTGTTGTATTAGTAAGTCCATTTTCTCGCTTTGTTTGATTAGGATGTCTTCTAGTTTGTTGTGAGATTGTTGGTTTAGTTGGTCATTCTTTCCTGCGGTTGCTTCGGCATATGTTTTGTAATGAGTTTTGCCTATGTTTTCTGTCGAAGTGTTGGACGGGTTGGTGTTAGTCGGTGGAGCCGTTTGTCTTACTCTTGGTGTAGTGTTTTTATTTCTTCGTGCCATGATCTCTTTATATACTTCGCAGCCCTTATGGTTGGCTGGGTGGTCAAGTGAGCAAAGAGCGCACTTAGCGGGGGTCGTTCTATCTTTCTTTTTGCATTCAGAGCTTTTGTGGCCCTCTCCGCATTTAACGCATCTATACGGTCTCATGCAATTATTCTTCGAATGGCCATATTGTTGGCAGCGATGACATTGGACTATGCTTTTTGATTTTCTAGGATCCTCTATGTTGATTTTTTGGTTAAATATGTACTTGATAGTTTTCACAGCTGGGTTGTGGACACTAGGTTCAATATTCACAAAGAAGGTCGATGTAGGTTTCTTATCAGGGCCATAGCGCGCATTGATGATTTCACCTTTAACTTTATTGTTTGTTGCTTCTATAGCTTCAGTTATCGCTTCATGTGGAGTGCTGTGGTGGAGATTTTTTATTACAATTCGGTAGCATTTAGCATCCCTTGGTGTGAATGTGTGCCCTATAAGGCCATTCGCTCTTATTATGGTTATAATTTTCTTATAAACTTCTGGCGATTTGACGAGTATATGAAGTAGGTATTTGTTAATTATATTGAACTTGAATTCTTCTTTGTTGCTGACGGTAAGGAGTAGTTTCGTCAGTTCGTTTACATCTTCTATGCCATTCAGGATGATCGGCGGAGGTTTACTGGCTTTGGAGTTTTTGGCAAAGATTGTTTCGTCAGCCGTGTCTAATGGTAAGGTGCTGTAGCGGTTTTCGACCACAGTTTCCTCAGCCTGAGTTGGGGAGTCACAAACTTTTCTTTTCTTGCTATTGCGAGGCGGTGGTACCTTTTGCCACGGTGGAGGGGTAGGGTATTGAGGGTTGACCTCCAGAGGGTTCACTTCCATTGGGGTAGCAGTACCCTTTAGGGGCTCTGTAGTAGCCACTAAGTTGTTTTGGGGGCTTGTTCTTAGGTTAGTAAGAGATGACGATCGCTGTCTGGTGTGTCCGGGATGTAGCACTTGTGATGTTGGCTCAGTTGTGTTGCTTTGTTTTGTTGTGTTTTCAGCATTTTGTGCTCTTTCCATGGAGGTTGTTGATTCGACACGGAACATGCTCTTATGAAATACTTGTTGCACTAGATTTTTATTTCTTGTGGTATCAGCTTTTTCCCCATTTTGAGGATTTTTATTGGGGGAATTGTTTTTCATCACTGGCAACACTCAACCAGTGTCAGTCATCTTCTCGCGGTTGTGAAGAGAAAAAATTGAAATTTGAGGGTATATCTGGATCAAGTCTCAGATACGCAGTTTTGTTTTCGTACAATATTACATAGTGCACTATTTTTCCCACGAAGATAACAATATATGTGGTTCACTTGCGGTTGGAGTACACAAATATGGTAAGTTTGCGAGAAATCACACAATTTATCACAGAATCACTTCAGAATTACGGAGCACAGTTGTATCCGCACTGACAGTTGACAGAGAGAGTTTTATGATATTGATGGATTTTGATGTGTTTTTTTTAATAGATAGAGTGATTGATGAGAAAGGTTTATATTTAGAGAAACACCGTGCGAGGGCGGGGCGGGTCGCTAGTTATATATATTTTATATTGATTTTATTGCACAGTCCGTCTTGTATTTGTGCCATGTCTACAAGTTGCTAGGCTCGGCTAGCCCGTTAGCCGGGCACCTCCGATACAATAACGCCTCCCGCGTCCGGTCCGTTTCGTACTGTCGCCTCACTGCGATATATTTTATTTAACTCAGCTAGGTATCTTATTGAAGGAAATCTAGTAAATTGTATCAGTGTCTCGTTATTTATTATTTTTAACTAAATGTTTAAGGTTTGGCTTTTATGTTATTGTGACATATGCGATTATATATTCAGTAGCTTTGCAGTAATTGGTATTAGTAAGGAATGCCATAGTAAAATATACGTTTTACAAATTTGGTGGAGTTACTTTTGATCTTAATCCAGCTAGTAGGTACAACTAGCCGCGCCTTCGCTCGTCGCGCGACATAGGATGATGATCTATAACTTTTTTGTGCTATTTTGTATGAAAAGGGTTATCATCATCGTCATGATAATTTTAACCTTGAGACATCCACTGCTGAACATAAGTCTACCCAAAGACTTTCATAACGAACCGATACGCGCTTTTTGCCTCCATCGAAGGGATACGGTAGTAATTACTTATTACATACTAAATCTGTAATCCTACTTGTATTGTACTGATATCCGAATAAAGATAATCCAACCTAAATTATTATAACTTTCTAAATCATAATTACAACAATATTTTCGCCGACTGTACGACCCTTGCAAAACTCGTCCGCCCCAGAAACAAATATTGGTACATTACGGTACCCTTGCCCTCAAACTGTAATAAAAACCCCGGACGTCTTGTTCCGACCACCTACGTTTGTTATTTACCTTACCAACAAGACTGGTTCTCTCTAAAAACCTCAACACTGACTCCTTTTAATTAAAAAGGGGGACAAATTTAATATTGCAACTACATATTTATCATCATTATAGGTTCAATGGTCGTAAGGGACATAATGTCCCTTACTTCAACTGCGGACGACACTAGGTAAAAAGATCACCTCGAACGAATTTATTCAAAATGTAGTCAATAATCACTTACTAGTATAAAGTATTTCAATGACTATCGATACCACTATTGAATACCGATCATCGTTTATTTAAGTTGGTGATCGTCTATTACTGATCAAAAAAATCGACTCCCAAAAATATCGATTAGTCCACAAATTTGACTGAACTTCCAAAACGGGACACTTTAGAAGAGCATCAAATTAGTTAGTGACCAATCGGTATGTTTTCGTTTCTTTGAGTACCTTTAAATAAACAAATAACTGGCCAAGAGCATGTCGGACCATGCTCAGTGTAGGGTTCCATAGCCGTAACTATAAGGTAAAAAATACAATGTAAAAAAAGTACAACAACAAAAGAGCGTATCTTCATAGCAATTACGTCCTTTTGTTGAGAAGCGCAGTTTATCGGCAATAACTCAAAAGCGGTTAATTCGATCTTGTTGAAAATAATTTTCGTGGAAAGTATTAATTAAGCGTTACTTTCGTGATTTTTTTCATATTTTTCGGACACACGGTTTAGAAGATAGATGGGGGGGGACACAATTTACACAACTTTCGGAGCGATTATTTCCATATATCTTAACTTAATCAAAAATTACTTTGAAACATTATAGTGTTTTTAAAGAGCTGTCGAACTATGTACCACACGTTGATATTTGCTGAAAAAAAAAATGTTTACTGTCTTTAACATGTATGGAGTGCCTCCCCTAAAAATATTTATTTTAATTATTTATATACCAAACTAAGTAGCGGCTCATAAAACACACCTATATTCCAAATTTCATCAATATCCATCATGTAGTTTCTGAGTAAAATGCCTGTGACATACGGACAGACAGACAGACAGACGGACGGACATGACGAAACTATAAGGGTTCCGTTTTTGCCATTTTGGCTACGGAACCCTAATAATCTAACAAGGATAGCCATTTTTTATCTGTACTTTAGAACGCGGCGCTAGGATCTCAGAAACAGCCTTTTCTCTAAACACGGTGTTTTTATTAAAGACAAACGGACAGCATTACAACGTTATAGCGGTATGTGCAAGGGTTGTTTGTAACTGGGTCAGCGAAGGGACTACTGAAGTTGTTAGTAAGGACAAACTCCAGATTGGAAGGTTTAAATGATGCTGGGCAAAAACATTGTAAGGTACTTATTTTAGAATTTTATTAATTACTAGCATTTATCCGTGGCTTCGCCTGTGTCATTCCAATAACTATCCCAAGGGAGCTTTCTACCGGGATATTATATATCCTATGTTTCAGCCCAGGACATGGTCTAGTTGTATGACAAATTTCATCTCAATCCGTTCACTTCTTACCGTGTTATTTTAGTAACAAACATCTAAACATCCAAACCTCCAAACATCTATACAAACTTTCATATGTATAATATTAGTTGGAAGTTGTATTGGATTAGTTTATTTTGCTCAAAGTCTTGGTTTTTGTCTACATCATAATGATAATCTTTTTACAAATGCAATAAAATCGTGACTCGCGTTACGTCTTACCGTGGAATGATCCTACAGACATTTACAGAAGTCGAAGTTAAAGCCAAATGTACAGTTGGTAGAAATGGTTGAATGGATTGGGACACTGGGCCGGAAATTCATAAGTAAGGTAGACGTCCGAGTGGTCGACACTGCCAGTGGTCGCCATTTTGAATGTCAAGCAATGGAGGTGACAACAGGGTGTCGACTATTGGGCATTAGCGTGTCAAGCACTAGGACCTTTACCTTACTAAGTTCGATTCTCTAGGCTTGTTTTAAATTTTGCTCCATTTTCTTAACAATTTTACCAAATTGCCTAATGCATTACCATTAGCCTCAAAAGTTTTTTTTTTAAGTTTTTCTGTGATTTATCTGGTTTAGATGCAATTCAATTTTCTTAGGTGAGTTTTTGAATAGCCTACAATTTGATTAACAATCAAATAAACAATATTTCGACAATCGCACAAATCAGTCTAAATGCCAACTTTGACATTTAATAACAATGAAGAATTCATTTAACAATGGTCCTACAATCTTAAGGCTGAATTTCTGATTCAAGAAAACGTAGCAATTTGTTAATTCAATACAGCAATCGAAACAATAGATGGGAACAACAGATAGAATGGATCGCTCTATTGAATTTGCTCAGCACTAACTAAATACGCAAATAAGGTTGGCTATTTAATCGCAACGAAAAGCTTCAGATATCTGCGTCTAATGTATGCGAGCCGGATGTATCCTTCTAAGTGCGTTCTATCCTTCAAGTGGACTTGCAAGAAACATTTTCAATCCTTTAACGAGTCAGCGACTTGAATCACGGTGATCAGAAACGGCATACAGTCGATCACTCCCGTTGCAAGTCGTTGTCAAACAGTAGAACACAAAGCTATGATACTTATAGGTGGAAATTAACCAATATTAGTTCATTACATAACTAGGGTGGTAAAACAAAGAAAGGCCGAGATCGCAGATGTTTGCGATCGATTGCGACGTAATGATGCGATCGAGGGCTTTCTTTATTACCTCCCGTGTTGTGTACATCATTTTATGTCTACACTTGGCCAGAATGGCTTTTTCCGTACGCGTAGCGTGCGGTAAATGCCCCTTTATGGCCAGGTGTGGCATAAAATTTTATTTCGTGGCAGCTTTAGCCTAGTTTAGACGGCTTAGTCCAAAATCGCTAAAAAACTGATTTTTAATAAAAGCTAGAACTCTTGGTCAAGTGATCTCACTGTAGCGAAATGGTGGCATTAATGAATTGTCTGTTTTCTATTGGATTGTTAAGTATTGCATTGTCAACGTTAAACTTAAACTTAACATGACGTAACGTTAAATTTTACATGCCATATGATTATATACCTTAGTTAAAATGTAGGGGGTACAAGTTATTACAACATGTTCAAACCAATAATTTAACACTACTGATGGATACTATATTTTACCTTTTAAGTAATAGCAAGCCGTGAATTATATTGTGCACGATAGTTTCGTTTAATTTCAACATGTCAATGATATGGATAAAGCTTAATTACATTGAATTACAATATATGTATTCATTTAAATACTTCGGAGCACGAAAATTAAAACCAGGTACCGCTATGAATGCTACCTACTATTTGAATACCCAATATTCACATAAATTAATAAAAAAATTACAAAACAAAAGTAAGGTTCTTAAGTTAATTAGAATAAATACTAACCGCAAAAATAAACATTAAATTTGGTGGGCCAGTAACTTGAACAAACTATTCGCCTCACCCGACCAAACGCAGCACAGACCGGCCGACCCTTTGCGGGCAGTTCTCCCTAGCTGTGGGCAGTACACCCTCTAAACAACCTTTCATACTCAACAACGACACAGCCGCCTTTACAACCCAACCTAAACTCAACCCCAATAGTATAATCGTAAGGTTGTTTTTTGTGTAGAGGGACATTTATTGGGCAGTAGGGACTAAGTGGCAGGGGGCGTCGAATCGACCCGTGGCTACTGTACGATTGCGTAGTTTTGATTTCCATTCTGTTTGTTAGCTAAGGAATATTAAACTTACCTTTTTGCTTGAGCAAATATTGGTCGTGAGCAAAGTTATAGTATGATTGAGAAATAAAGTTTGTTGTTTTGATTTGTATTTCAGATTACTGGTCGAGATAGATTTAAGCTTTTTGCATAGCCAGTAAAATGAAACTAGATATATCAAGGATCTTAAAATAAAAGCCGGTCGCTTAACGCTGGTTGATGTGTGTGTGCTGCTTGTAAGTACAAAGCGACCAGCTTACTAGAAGTACTTCGGTTATCTGCTACCGATGCTATGTCTGGCAACTTATTTTAATGTCTTTGAGATATATGTAAAGCATTCTATGCTATATATTTTCATAATTACAAATGCAACTACGATTAATATAGGTAACGAGGTCACAACTCAACCGAAGTAACCCCTTACTTATTTTTTCTCGTTTTGAATTGGTACAGTTTATGGGCATTTTTATTTTAAAATGTCCGGTTAGGCAAAACTTAAGCTATGTTCAAATAACGTCTAACCTGCCAGTCCGTAACGAAATGTATGGAGTTTGACACTAATCGTCAGTTCTGTAACGACCTGTTAACTGTCAGTTAAGAACGCACTTTAAATAAAAAGCCCTTATTCTTTCTAATATGGCCGACTCTATTTTACTATAGTAAGACTCAATGTCGTCATTTTCACCCCAAGATACTTTTTGTAGTTCATTTTTTAATGAATTTAAGAATTCTTTAGTGTTTACCTCCCCCCACGAAAATATTGCATAATATCAAATGTTTAAATAGGGACCATGTTCAACATTCATGTTTCTATGGTGGTATATTTTTTAAGTAAAAACTAGCTAATTAAGCGCTGGCTTTATTTTCAGCTGTGTTATAAAATAAACTAATAAGAGCTATGATGATTAATAGTTTTTATGCTTCTAAAATTTAGGCATAGAGATTTGAATGGTGATGTTAATTAGTCGTAAATATTAAATATATTAATAAATGCGCAGTCAAAACTTTGCGTAATTACTTTATGTCTGAATTTTCCCTTTACCTCGACTATAAAAGTTTGGGCTTATGTCGTAAAATACTGGGGACTCCTAAATTTAATTACGTCTTAGACATTTTTGAGAAACTTGTGACTTAGCGTTGCCAGCGTTAAAATAATAATCCCTAATAATAACTACTATTTTTAAAGCGATTCCTATGAAACTTACACACATTGATTTCCCGTAACAATAGGTACAACATTATCATAATTTTGACTTGCTTGAGGGTCTGATTATAGTTTTAATAAGTGGCTAATGGAAGAGCTAACGACGAATTATAACACTGTTTAACTTTTCTTAAAGTTATACACTTGTTATAATAATGTGGCCCATAAATGATATTTTAATTGTTTACCAGGCATTGGCAATTATTAGATTAAATTAGTTTATTTATTTCATAATATAAGAGTAACAATTTAAATTACACTATGTCAATTTATACGAATCTTATACTATGATCGCCAAATAAAATAAAAATATAACTCACAAAAAGATACAATGTCAGAAATACAAATGCAAAATAAAATCAAGTGGTATTTGAGGACATTTTCAGGCAAAGGGTAAGGGGATATTACCGTTAGTACCTAGACCTTGTTGACTAGTAAAGTGATACTTTTTGCCTTAGTCAGTACAATGCTTGCCAGTGTAACAGTGGACGGGACATACATTAAATTACTTTGTATAAATTTACTTTAAGCATTTATTTATTTGTTAGTGCTATTTTCCTCCACACTCCCTGTAGCCGAAGTTCGCATAACCCTCAAACTGCTGTCAGTGCAAAACGTGACCATTTGTATCGACACGATGGAAATTGCTTCGTTTTTTCTGCCCTGACAGTGACACTGTTTACATAGGTAGCCCCGGCGCGAAGAAATATCCCCTCGTGTGTTACTTGCCTAACTTTGGGGGCGCTGCAAGTCACAAACTCCAGCGTTATATATATATTAGAAATACAACGTGTATATGTATAATCCATACGAACACAGTTTTAGAGCAGAAAGAATACCTACGTGTTAATGAACAAATAACAAACATAATTTGATATAATTTGTTGCAAAATGAAAAAGTCTTTTTATCTCACCAATTAATTCGGCACGCAATGTAACATTAACAACTATTGTTGACATCACCATCATTGGACTCTCAGACGTGTCATGTACGATGTGTTTGCATTACATTGCTGCTCGAGAAAACTTTAAAAAAATATTAAGCTAGCTAGCTAGTTAGCTATCATGAGTAATTATTATTATTTTTTGATGAAACTGCACCACTTAAATCTATGATTAATTAAATTTTATGTTCGTGTTATATACACACGTATTAGGAACATAATAACAGTTTACTTTAATATGTTACTTTATTAATTTGAATATGTACAAATATGAATAACATCTTCATGTATTTTTTTCCTTAATAGAAAATTAGCTTTAAAGATCTCAATGCGCAAATTTCAACCTATGTTAAAATTATTCATTGTTATGAATCTTTGTATTAGTATTATTTTTTGACGACCGCTTTAGCTTACTTGGTAGTGACCCTGCCTACGAAGCAGGAGGTCCTGGGTTCGAATCCCGGTAAGGGCATTTATTTGTGTGATGAGCACGAATATTTGTTCCTGAGTCATGGATATTTTCTATGTATTTAAGTATTTGTATCTAATAAATATATCGTCGTCTAGTCTCCATAACACAAGCCTTATTGAGCTTACTATGGGGCTAGTTCGATTTGTGTAAGATTATACAAATTGCCGTTTCAATTAAAAACTAAGTCAAAATATTTCTAATGATGTCGTATTTCCTTTTGATAAGGTAATAGGAAACTCTATTTTATTTTAAGTTTGGTACCTACTAATTTAATGAGTTAAAAAAACATTTAGTTTTCCGATTTGTCTTTTTACTGATATTCATAACGTAACTGACAACTTTATATTAAACTTAAAATATTGTTTGTTACAGGTACCTACTCAAAATTAGATATCTGCTGATCAAAAGAACGATAGTCGATTTGGACCTGTCATTAATGGGAAAACATAAACTAAACACCAAGATGGCTGTGGACAACTGTCAGAAGAAAACGTGTTACGTCTACATCAAGAGATATCGAATAAGAATAGAATATTAAGCATAAATCGCCTCCGCTGTCGTTTCCGCTGCCGCTTATAACCATAAGCACCGCCGGCAATGTCGGACCTCGAGCCGTGACAGCGTAAAGCGGGTCCGGCCGCTTACCCCGCTCAGCCACAAATAGGTACATTTCCGCCCGAAAACCTCACTCAAGCACTTC
This sequence comes from Eudemis profundana, assembly GCA_947034925.1. Classification (NCBI taxonomy): domain Eukaryota; kingdom Metazoa; phylum Arthropoda; class Insecta; order Lepidoptera; family Tortricidae; genus Eudemis; species Eudemis profundana. Next base: position 16,765,188 of record OX344808.1, on the reverse strand, counting down.
ACAATTATTTTTACCAAACTTTTCACTTTACCCTAAAAATACCTAAAGTAACATTTCTTGGGAACTTTTTTAGGGCACATTGAAGAATTCTTATACGACACTAACAACCAAACATCATTTAGATTACTTAGAAAGATGTCTTATTGGAAACTAACGTCTATCGTTCCAACGAAATTTTCAGTGAAAAATTCTAATAAGAATTCGAAATAGCGCCATCTAGTGGCGAGTAGCTTGGTATGCGCTTGTTGCGCGCGAGCGATTGTTTGTCCATGCCATCATAGATGGCGCTAGTAAGCTAATCAACGCTGTTATAGGGCTGCAAACCTGTGTTGAAGTATTACAAAACAAAATACTTATTTACATGTTTACATACGTATTACTCATGTTTTTAAAAATATTTGTCATGAAATAAAACTAATAATGAACTAATAATGGTCGTTTATAAACTCAGTAACAATCGTATGTAACTGTCACACTTTGAGTTTGGTAGTCAAATAAAACACAGACTTAGTAAAGTAACAACCCATTGTCCTCTTGTTTATAGATACAGATACTCCTCAACTTTTAAATATTGTGAAAGCTTTCAAAAGCTTTATCTTAAAGTTTGCGAAGTGAAAGTTAGCGCGGACGGGGAGTGAAAAATGCAAGCAACTTTGCTGAAAGTGAGAGCAAAGACTTCTGGGTTGAACTTGTACCTCGCTTGAGATCTATGGGATTGAGTTCACTGCTACTGATACGAGTTGTAAATTTTTAGGGTTCCGTACCTCAAAAGGAAAAAAACGGAACCCTTATAGTATCACTCGGTGTCTGTCTGTCTGTCACAGCCAATTTGCTCCGAAAGTACTGAACTGATTGAGTTGAAATTTGGTACATATACATATTATAAAGGTTAATGACCCAAACACGGTCGTGTCATGGAAATATATGAAGTTTAATCATGGGGGCCACTTTTGGGGGGGTCAACTAGAAATTTAAAACAAAAAAAAATTGCAGACTATATAGTGTGACATATTAAATGAAAGGGCTCTCTGTGAGAATCTCAAATATATCATTTTTATATTAATAGTTTTGAAGTTATTTAAGAAAATAGGCAAACATTGACCATTCCCCCCTTATCTCCGAAACTATTGGACCTAGCATTTTGAAAAAAAATATGGAAAATAGTCCTGCACCTATACATTACAGAAAAATCTATAAGATGTCAGTGAGGTATGAGGTATATAGTGAGGTATAATTGTGTTATATTGTTTTGAACGTACGGAACCCTCTCCACGCGACTCTAACTCGCATAAACATGTCAACAATATTGGGTCAAATAAAACACATGCACATTTAGCACAAATTATATACTTAAAATGTTCTATGAAAATATTGGTTTATTTAATTTGATTATTTATTTTTATTTTTATGATTGTGGTGGATACAAATTTTGTTTATGGACGAAGCCTGCGTAGTGGATTTGTAAGGTATGTATGCTCTTTTATACTGTGTTTTTTTTAAATAATATATTTTAGATATTATTCTGAAATTTAATTTTGAAGGTTCAGTCAACTGATCCACTCTTGCAAGTGAAGTTCAAAAACGTAGACGTGGAGGATGAATAAGCCCACACTCAATCAAGGCAGTCCAGCTTAGATTTTTTTCTTTTTGTCCAAGCTATACATTTTTACATAAAAACATAATTTAAAACCAACCCAAATAATCAAAATTATAAAATAATCATAAAATACAACTTTTCCATCAAAATTAATATTAAAAAAGCGAAATTAACTCTGTCTATCTGTCTGACGTTTTCACGTCGCTTTAAATGTAATTTGCTTTTAGTTTGGGACTCAACGAAGGACATTTGGACAGGAACCAATTATGGACATTTTAAATAACTGACACTAAATTGTTAAACTATCAACACTATGTTCAGAAAACTGATGGATATAACTGGTAAAGTCCATGAATAGTCGGCTATGAGCCATTAAATGTTTGCTGTCCATTACTGGGTACTACTGTACTTAACGTGTCCATGATCGGTGCCGTCACCCTAGTATAGTTTTTATCCTTATAGGGTATGAAAAGTGGGGTTGAAGTTTGTACGGAGACTTAATTCTCAAGAAAGTAATACCTATAAACCCTAACTCTTGACGCACACGAATTCGTCGGCAAGAGCTAGTATGTATTTATAATTCATTTAGGTAAAAGCAACCCCTGTAAACGGGTAGGTAAAGAGGTTAAAAGAGGCGTGCTCGTTTTGCAGCAATAACCGGTCCTCGAATGTCACGACATTTCATAACATTGGACAATATAGGCTTTTAATTGAGTTTTTCTTATCATTTACGAGGGATGCTAAAAATCAATACACTGGGAATTCTGTTTTTAATTGGTTTTAGGATGTCACAGACAGAGCACATTTTCACACTGGTCTATGTTTTTTGTGACAAAAATCGCGCCGGTCCTTTTCTCAGTTGATGTATGAAAAAACACAAACCAACACACTTCCATGTACCTATAAGTCTTTGAACAACATTCGGAAAGCCAATAATATCCAAAATAAATGATGGAATTGAATTAAAAATCTCTAAATCTACACAGACAAAGTCACGGTCAGGATCTAGTTTCATACGAACACATACATCACTCGATCCTGGCGAATCAATCTGGAACGCAACCGTCCGGATATGGCCCGCCGCGTCGCCGCCCATTTTAACTGCTGGTAAACCGGTTTCAGCCCGGAAATGAGTCTAGCTGCGGACAGGCTTACAGGCATTTTATTTGCAGGCTTTTAAATGGTGAGAGTTCTTACTAGGTAGCTACAGACTAACATTATATAAGGTGCTAATAAGTTAGGGGAGACCGGGTATGGTTGTCTCGCGGGTTAGTTGTCACAGCAGCCATAAAATAATACTAAACGAAGGAATAAGTGCATCGATTGGTGAAGTACGGAAGGATGTACAGCTCTTGCGATCTTCTAGCACCGATCGATGTACTTAATGTTTCGTTTAGTATTATTTTATGGCCGCTGTGACAACCAACCCACGAGACAACCATACCCGGTCTCCCCTAGGTACCAATATTTTTAGGGCTGATAGTACTCAGCTTTATGTATAAAACAATAAACAAATTATGTATGTTTTATTGAAAAAATTAGGGAAGTATGTATGCTACGTAAAGCACCCCGTTAATGAGGCAAACAATCATCAGTGATTAAGACCTCTTTGATACTAACTTTTCAATATGAATGAACTAGCTACTTAACAAAAAACGACGTCCACTTGACAGAACATGTTCTAGTCAGTTAAATTTACAGTATGATTAAGTTTGGGTAGAATTTTAATTTATTTATTTTGTTCGGGAAATGAAAAGCAAAAATATCATATAATTTTTTTTCTTAATTTCTATAAAAAGTTAATTGTGTTGATGTAAGTTAACATCTCTTAAAATATTGGTACCAATTTTTTTAGCACCTTATATATTTTGAAACTTAAGAAGATAATCCTACATTAGAACTGAACTTTATTTAAAAAATTGGTCCCTCTTCACATGCTACCGAATATGATCGCAGCGTTTCCCCGCTGTATGGTGATGCTAGGATGCTCTGATAGGAATTAATAGTAAAGGCTATAGTGATAAAACTACTCCTTTTCATGGCAAAAGGGTCTGAGATCTTTGGACTCGATGAGCATAACATTTCTCGTGATATTTATTATTTTTTGCTTGCATAACGATAAATGAATGTCTCAGACGAGGTATGTGTGGCTCTCACCTACGCTCAACTCTAGTACTCTCCGCGTAATGGACGTCAAATGCCAGTTACTAAATTTTCTATACAATATTAAAGTACCATCGACAAATAACTTGCATCCTAATGAAATTTTACAACAGAAAAAAATGTTTTATTTTTTATTATCAGTTAACTGCGCCTTGTCGTTTTTTCGCGTCTCAATAAATTTTCTTTGTAGCGAGTAAGTAGTTGGCATCTCATTATTCCTGCTCCCTCGCCTGTAAGCGATCCGCTCACTTTCAAGTTCTCTAGTCTGCTGCGAAATTTCCTAAAGTAATGTAATATATAATGTAATATTGCAACTGAATTGTCCATGTTTTGGTACCATATTTTTTTTAACCCCCCTACAATTGGGGCCATATTATGTCCCATCTGCCCATATGTCTGTGTGTAGGATTGCCTGCGAAAATAAACAAGGAAAATTATAGTAATAAAACAACTTAAACGGATTAAATCGCGTATATTACTACATTTTTAAGTCCCGACGTTTCGTAACCCTTCTCAGCGTTCGTGGTCGCGGGTAGACTGAGAAAATCATAAATTTCCTCTGTCAAAATTACTGTTGTGCAAACTTACCCACTTAAAAATACAAATTCAATATTAGTGTTTTCCCTTCCGATGAAATGTGTGTGATTCCCTTCCGATGAAAGTTAAGTAGAGGAGGTATACTCGTCGCTTTAAGTGTTTCTGAGTAATAAGTAAGTATTTCTCAATTGTGTAGGCGCCACATACGCATAAAAATGGAAATTGTGTAGATTCGTACAGAATACAACTCCGTGTGAGGGTCCGGCACAATAAGCCAGAGCGAGAGAGAGATCATTAATGAAGGGGCATTAGGCTGGTGACGTCATTATCTCGCTCTCGCATGGGGGTGTTAACATGTTTGTTAGACAGTGGATCACATAATAGCCGTCGTAAGGCAAAAAAATATATATTTTTCCTCACACTTACTCGAAAATGGTGTTGTTATACGTAGGTTTTGCGGGCTGTAAATGACTTATAACGCCCTGGGGCGTAATGGTTTTTTTTAAATTTGAATACGTAGGTTATGTTTTACTCTTATTTGTCATGTTAAAAGGAAACGCGAACTTACTTTTTTGACTTTTATCACTGAAACATTTATTTAAAGAGAACTGTTATTGCAAATACATGTAAACACATATTTCGGTAACATTAATTTAATGTTTAAATAATGTATTTCAGTATTTTGCAAATATAAAATCAACCGTTTTAGGTCTTTACCGCTATGGTTTCCGAACGTGACTTGACATTCGCATTGTCTATGGATATATGTCACTAATGTCACATTCTGTTTTAAAATTTTATTTAGGATAAGTAAGGTTATTTTATTTAGATTTCCTCACAAGTGTGATGAAAAACATTGCGTGTGCCACGGGCAGTAAAGGAATTACAAACTCGTGTTATTAAAGCCCTCGGTTTCGCCTCGGCCTTGTAACAAACACTCGTTTCTAATTCCTTACTTACCGCCCTTGATACACAATGTACAAATGTATTAGTCACTAGCGGGCAAGCATAACTGGCCGCGACTTCGTTTGTCGCGCGACAGAGTATTACCTGTCACTGTCACACTATATTGAATTGTTAGAGATAGAGAGCATTTCGCCGCTATACTTACTCAACCAACGTATCTACTTCAATCTACGTATCTACTCCAATAGTTTCATAGGAAAATCGCACTTTTCTACTCGTAACACAGGTGCGTTTTCTATCAAACTATTCGAGTAGATACGTGGTTGAGTAAGTAAAGCGACGATTTGTCGCACGACAAGTACAGTCAGAGGTACTGATCCTCATTACCCACCACAAGCCCTCTGGGAAGAAAAAAAAAAAATGATATTAGCAACACACGTGATTTATGTTTGAAATTATTATACTGAATGTACGAATAAATACTTGTAATATAAATGTACAGTTTATTGATTAAAAAGTATAGTAAACAATAATTTAATAGTTTTGTGCATTTTATTATATTAATATTAAATTATCTTTAAAGTTCAACTTGTACAATCAAGCTAGCTGCATTCGTTTTTAAGATATTACTTTTTTTATAAGTGACCTGTAATATTTATACTAGTGTACCTACATCAACAGTTGTGTACTTATATGTGTACATAATAAATATTGTACAATAAATGACCCGCGCGTATGATTAATGGCGGCGAAAGGGTTGATGTGCATAATTTTATTTCCGAGAGTGAATGATGAGCGAGGGAATGATTTGTAATGTAATCATTTGGGTCCGAGTTGCGTTTATGTTGTAATAAACAGGTTTATTTTATTTACATGTTATACTCGTACTCAACATATTTACGCAAATATTGAAAAGTAACAGATGTAGTGAATAATTTTTTTGTCATCGTATTTTGTCGGAAATGATCGTAGCAATTTTGCTGCCTCAATTAGTTTCAGTTTCCATTTTGACATTCGACACTGAGAAATACAGTTTCATATCTACGTTGGAGTCGTAGTCTATATTTACGTTGGAGCCTCGATAAGTCAAAACTAAAGGGAAACGCAAAATAAATCGTGTTAACAAGGTTTCGACTTACAGAGGTTTTCATAGGCCCATGTTCAATGTATAGAGGTTAAGGCTTCTCTACTTTTTGATTTCGAGTTACAGAGGTAAAATAAATAAAAATTCGAGTTATAGAGGTAAATTTTCCTATAGATTAGATACGTATGACCTACCTATCATAATTTTTCTTCGAGTAATAGAGGTATATATTCACAAACCTCGAGATACAGAGGTGATCGACTTATGGAGTTCAATTATTTCGAGTTAAAGAGGTTTTGGGGTTGAAGGGAACGGGATTTTATTTCGTGTTATAGGGGATTTCGCCTTATCGAGGCTCCACGTATCGAGGTTCCAGTGTAATATGATAATTGATAATAATATTGACACTGCGGGTCCAGTCGTATTCTGATTAGTTGGAAAACATTATTCTCTAGATCGCAGAAAACACTTTTTTCTGAATCTTTTTAAAGATTTTTTATAAAATGCTAACGTAACAACTAACTCCTAGTTCGTAGTAGATGTTTTGAAATTAAAACATAAATAAAAACAGTTCCAGAGGAAAAAAAATAAATATTATGTTTCCCATCCCTAAATCCTTATATAGAAAAAAAATGGTTCCTACTACAGTCCTTCATCCAACTGTCACACCCACTTCCAACATACATAGGCCAACGCAAGTTTGGATTAATTAACAAAAAGCCCGTCTCGTTCAGATTGCGGGGGGAAGGGGTAGATTAACGAGCGCCGCTGTCGCATGATTAATACCCGTACCCACGTGTGATTGCGGACTGAGATAGCTGTTGTTTATTAAACTGTGATTTTTACTGGTTCGTAAATAAGTTTAGCTAAAGGCTTACTCGTACTTTAGTTTGCCGCAACCCAAGTCTGATAATTATGCGCTTATTTTGCATTTTTTAAATAAATTGTCGGCAATAATTTACTTTCTGCAGGGACAACTATTTTTGCTGGCGGTGTTTTGTGGTTACTATTATCATTCTTCTTTGTGACCTTCTGTACACCTCATTGACTAATGTTTATCTATTGTGGCATCCATCCCTGGGCATAACAATACAGTATGTATTTTTCCATGAAATCTACGAAATTTATTGAATCCATGAATTTTCAAATGCTACCTTTATGGTTATTTCTTTAATGATAGCAAATTTATATTTTATCCCCTAAAGTAAACAAAACTACCTTCTGGTTTCGAGAACTTTTAAATATGTATCAATTTGTCTAAACACCATTCGATTATACCGACTCCGACTTCCTTATATTTACTTTTACATTTTATTAATCTCGCTGTATAATCAAATAAAATGAACCTTATCACCATCCCACCACCATTTATCATTATTAATCACTACATAGTATAAAACAAAGTCGCTTTCTCTGTCCCTATGTCCCTATGTATGCTTAAATCTTATAACTACGCAACGGATTTTGATGCGGTTTTTTTAATAGATAGAGTGATTGAAGAGGAAGGTTTATATGTATAGTACAATACATGCATAATATAATAGAGAAACACCGTGCGAAGCCGGGGCGGGTCGCTAGTGTTTTATAAAATAACTAAAACAACTAAAATACGCGCTTAAAAATGAATTTCAGAATTCACAAAAGGCAGATTGAAATGGCGAAAATGCAACTGCACCAAAAAGCGTTTATTCCGGGTTGAAATGATTGCATTCCTTATTTGTCCACATTCCGCCCACCGGGGTGGGAGGTGCCCTGGAATTTTGGCGGTCCACATTCCGCATGGTCATTCTTCGAGTCATAATTCTGGGGTGACAGTAGCTAGTAATTGTTTTTTGGTTGAGTTCTTGGGAGTGAGTTGGGAGGGTAAGTTGGGGTAAATAGGGAAAATGTTGGTATATACGCATACTGCAGCTTCATACGCGTAAATAAAGTTTATAAAGGCTTTAGACAATGTGAAATGGTTTTTATAGACTATAAAAAATGTATCGAAAATACAAACCACCTTGATTTGTATGGTAGTTTTGTATGGGTTATGGTGGGGGGTAATAATTGTAGTAGAACACAAGAGCAAAAACGCGATTTTAATTAATTATTAGTGACAAATAAATAAAATACATGTTAACTGGATGTCATTTACCCACAACCACAACAGTTCTGAACTCAACTGTAACATTGAAAATAGTAATTTATGCAACTGATGCACAATGTTAGCTTAGCATAACCTGTTTTAGACATTTATATGGGTATATTATGACCGGATTTTATGTAGCGTCACAATAAACAAAACAGTTATTATTGGTTTCATACGGATTTGAAGACTGTCTTTAGTGGTGCAGGTGCCAAAAAGCTTTTAAGATATATAGCAAAATAACGGAATAGAGCAAAATAGAGGTTTATCGTAACCGTAAGCCTTATATCTAATAAGACCGACTACCAAAATCTAGTTGGAAAGAAATAAGTGGCTAAATAAAGTCTAATTGGAAATAAATAAGAGAATAAAATATCGACTACGTACTTCTTGTTGGAAATTTTTCACTGCTTTTTAGACCATGAACATAATCGGTAGATAATAAACATGGACCATAAACATGAGGTATACGCGTAAATGAATGAGACGCTCATTATACTTCATTTCAGGAAACAAAACCAAATGTACAAGCGTACCATCGCACATGTGTTCAAATCAATCAATATCTGCCGCCGACCTTTCGATATTCTGATACGATAAGAAATTACAGGTACTATGGCAGTTGTAAGGGCTTCGTATCACAAACCGTTGAAAGTAAAGTAGTCAGCTTCAAAAGTTGTTGGTTCATATTACAATGCCTCCAAAGTATCTCACTGACTCACCTTTTAATTACCCTCCCGAATCCTTCCTTCGCCGTAAAACTACGTCAGCCGGCAATAAACGTACATAAGGCCGGCTGAAAAGTGTAGTGGCTGTATGCGAGGAATTTTGATGCGTACAGTTCCGTCTGGTCATTGTCGTTTTCACAATTTCACTCCGCCGCGTCCCTCTCTGTAGCGTGGAGTCAGCTTTTGTTTTCTTCTTCCATTATAATGTCCTGTCTATCCAATCGTACATTACACAACTAGAGTGGTAACACAATGTTTACCTCCCGTATTGTGTACATCATTCTATGTCGACACTTGGCCAGAAAATGGCTTTTTCCGTAGCGTGCGGTAAAAGCCACGTTATGGCCAGGTGTGGTATAAATAATATTACGAATGCAAAAATAACTCTGTTACCGTGTCACGTGTAAATCGCTGAATGGATCGAATGAAATTTAAACCCTGGGAAGGATACAGGAAAGTTTTTATCCCGGAAATCATCCCTTAAGGGGGTGAATATGGCATTTGAATGGGAAATCAACAATTCGCAAGTAAGGGGCACTAAACTCTAATTTTGTACAGATGAAAACGCGTGCAAAAGCTAGTAATATTATGTGTATGTTGTTACATGTATTTTTATGAAAATGACTGTAATAAATTATTAGTTTTTATATCCTTATTTTATGAATGTGGGTAAGTTTGTAGTCACATCACGCCAAAACGCTGGTACAGAAATAGCTGGATATCTTCCAATGGTTATAAAATACTTTTTATCTAAGTAAACCGAGGCCCATTTTAGACAAACGTTTTTAGCAATAGGTAGTTTTGATTGTTTTTTATTTTAAGGTTTTAATTTAGTTTTAGTTGTTAGTAAGTTTTCTTGTTCAATGTTCAAATAAAGAAGGAAATATTAAAAAAAAATATTAAAAAAAGTAACTTGAGGTGATTTTTAGGGTTCCGTAGCCAAAATGGCATAAACGGAATCCTTATAGTTTCGTCATGTCCGTCCGTCCGTCTGTCCGTCTGTCCGTACCTATGTCACAGGCATTTTACTCAAAAACTACATGAGGGATATTGATGAAATTTGGAATATAGGTGTCTTGTATGAGCCGCTATTTATTTTGGTAGTTAAACAACTAAAATAAATATTTTTAGGGAGGCACTCCATACGTGTTACAGAAGCTAAAAAAAAGTTTTTTTCAGAAAATATCAACGTGTGGTACATACTTCGACAGCTCTTTAAAAACACTATAATGTTTCAAAGTAATTTTTTGATTAACTTAATATATATGGAAATAATCGCTCCGAAAGTTGTGTAAATTGTGTCCCCCCCCATCTATCTATTAAACCGTGTGTCCGAAAAATATGAAAAAAATCACGAAGGTAACGCTTAATTAATATTTTCAACGAAAATTATTTTCAACAAGATCGAATTAACCGTTTTTGAGTTATTGCCGATAAACTGCGCTTCTCAACAAAAGGACGTAATTGCTATGAAGATACGCTCTTTTGTTGTTGTACTTTTTTTACATCGTATTTTTTACCTTATAGTTACGGCTATGGAACCCTACACTGAGCATGGTCCGACATCCTCTTGGCCAGTTTTATTTCGCCATTGCGGACGAAGTCACGGGTATCTTTTAGTGTTGTGGACATGCTAAACTGAAAGTCGGGGTGGATAGGAATAACCAGACACGCGAACAAATTATTAACCTCGTATATGGACAGAAATAGAGCATCAGATTGAATTTATGTAATTATATGTTGTTATGTGTGATTGAAGGTATGGTGTGCGAATTGGATTTAATTTATTTCTATGAAAAAAGAGACTTTTATTGTTGTCTTTCTTTATTTCTCGTTTGGTTTGTCAATGTTACGAGTAACAGGGTTTTCTTTTCGTTACAGATCGTGACAGGAAAATGACAGCACCAGCAAGATGGCACAGATGCAGCCCTTATTAGAAGAATCTGATAAAACAGATATCATATGAACGCTTAGAATAGGTTTGTATTTGATTAACATTTTATCTTGTATTAGCTATTACCCTCGATTTTTTTTCCGTTAGTAGTCCAAGGAACTCTTACCGGGATATAAAGTATCCTATGGTGTTCAATCAAGGACTCTATGGCTAGTCTAATATGCCAAATTTCATCTCAATCTATTAAGTTGGTAGAGTCTGTGCGGAAAGAGAATAGGATTAAAATTGGGGGGGGGGCGCTGTAATGCTTCTCTACCGAAGAAGAAAATATTTGCCGTATTTGCCATACTGGGTAGGTTAGTTCCGTTTTTCGCCACACCTATTCTCTTTCCGCACAGACTCTACTGCGTTATTTAGTAAAAAAAAACCGGACAAGTGCGAGTCGGACTCGTTTCGTACAAATTTGTAGGTACATACATATATTAAAGTAAAAAATTATAAATTTTGATTCCCTTAGTAAAGTAATTTTTTATGATTTAATTAAAAAGGTATAGTTTTTAGATTTTTCCCTATACTTGTAGTATAAGACGATATTGCTGGCCAAATTTCATAGTTCTAAGTTAACCGAAAGTATCCTTAGAATGTGGGTTTCTTTGATAGTGTCAAAATTTACGGTTTTTTCTCTCTCGATACCTCCACGCATTCTTGAGGTAAAGGGTCCTGACAGACGAACAAACAGACAGACAAACGAACGGACGGACGGAAGGACAAACAGACAACAAAGTGATCCTATAAGGGTTCCATTTTTTTTGAGGTACGGAACCCTACAAAACAACTTCACAAATTTGCTCAATTATAATATTAGTAGTATCCCTCTTGCACAAAATACCGCATTCGGGTCATACAGATTTTGTAGTATGACTTGTGTGTTCGCGTCTTTCCTGTGGACATCACAAAATTAGGGACATTAGGGACAAACTTAATTTTCTAGCTGGGCCCTGTAGGCAAATAACCCTATTATTCTACTTCTAGACCTATATGATAAAAAAATAGTGATGTGTATTCGGGTCGTTAACTATCATTGTTTTGCCCACAGGAAAGACGTTTTTAGGCTAATTTTATGTTCTATGACTAAACTTCGGCACGCAGCTCAAGTGGTTACCAATCCGTCGCCGTAGAGACGTACATACCTTGTCTCTCCTCTTTAATGTTTTGTTTGTCCCCTCCTCTCCTTTCTACCTTACCGAGAGGTTTACATTTATGGCGGATGATAGTGGCCACCGGCTGCGCTCTAGTGCTGATCTGTCTCTCTCAATACCTCTTCATAATCATCGCTCTTACGGCAAATCTTTCACGGTACACTCTGTGAAATTATGGAACAAATTGCCACCGTCTTTCAGGCAGTGTCGGTCTGTAGCCTCGCTTAAGGGAAAACTCAAAAAGTTGTGGTTGCCCTCTGACTGAATACTTGACACGTTTTTAGTTGTGTTTTACAGGTTCTGTATATTTTTATGTATTTATTTGTTTATAATCACATATATATATATATATATTATATGTATGTATTTATATATTAATAATGTATATGTAGTCATATTATCTATTTACACATAAATACCTCTATAATCTCTTGTACATGATCCTGTTTGTCTACCACCTCTCTTGTCTCATCACTCAACTGCTCAAAGGTTAACTGGAAGAGATCCCTTAAAGGGATAAGTTCGCCTTTGTACATATACCTTTATTTTGTAATCCTGTACTTGTATTATTTTGTGCAATAAAGAGTTTACATACATACATACTTCGAAGTAGGAACAACCAAAGAGTATTTAAAAAAAGTCCGTCTCCACACCACACATCCAAATATGCCCAGAATGTGGCTCTCACTTGATATTTTACGCGACTCGTTTTAAGGGGCCGTAACACGCTGCAAGAATAAATATCATGTGTAGTAATTACGTAAGTTTCCCGCTATTTACAGGCTTTAATGTTTTACTTAGTTGTAAACTTTACCTCTGCATTTACGACTACTAATTCAGATTACAAACATCAACATTTGTAATCAAATTATTGAAGAGCTAGTGTGTAATTGTTGGCGAAGTACTGATTATTTTTACCTGTCTTCAAAAAATAAAGTTTTCAATTCGAACGCTTTTTTAGTCATCGATATAGAAAATCGTAGATAAATTCAGTATTGTTTCAGTAACTTGTTAATTTTTTTAACTCTACAGGAGTTAAAAAAATTATTGAGGGTACTCTTTAAATAAATTAGGCATTCAAATATATCGTACAGTTGCTAATTATTCAATATTCTTTTTTTTAAGAAAGTATTTTGAGAAAAAAGTATAGTACAACATATTATCTATAGCCCTAAAGCGTCAACTGCTGATCAATTGCATTATATTTCTCTAAAAAAATTCACAGCGAACTTTCCGATCCTTCCAACCTTAATCAGACTATTTCACCAAATGAAATGATAAATCCCGCGCATATAATATTCCTAAGGCACGCCACAACATTTTTGATAAAGTACACACATAAAGGAACCGCCGACGTTTGGCCAGACTAATTCTCCGCTACCGTACTAAATCACAGTACCTATTATGTGCTTATAGATGCCTCATCCGCACCCGAAACCCACTTCAGACAAATGTATAAATATTCTAAATATACGGAAATTTCCTACCAGACACTCTCAAAACCACCACTGTGTTAACTAACAAATAACTACGATCCAAAACGCATCTAATTGTGTATGCTTTAGAGTTTAAAGTTGTTTAAACTGTGCTGGCGTTTGAGTTGTTCGGGTATTATTCGCAGAAGTCCTCACAATCCTTTCTGTTAAACTATTCTCTGTGAATAATTGCCGCATGGACCTGAAGGGTTAGAGCCCATATTAATGTTGTTCCTACCCGTGCGGTTAGGGTCTAGCTAGTTAGAGAGGGACGGAGATAGTCTGGACCGGACAATGGCATTGTGCGATGTGCGTTTATATACTGTAGTTGAAATGAGACGGAAGTATTTTCTATGTTTAATTAATTATGTAGGTAGCGAATGGTATAACTTTTTATTTTTTTTCTGTTACTTATCTAATGAATAACCTACTAAATACTATGCTCTACTAGTAAAGGGTTGTCTTTTTATAACCTTGCTACTAATTTTTGAGATTAACTTACTGACAGACTGACTGGTCACTCTGGTCAGTCTTACAATTTACCTATATATATGTAACCATATACTTTTCTCACGAAACGTTACTACATTTCTTCAAGCGACTAAATGATAAAAACACATCGATAACGCACATAATGTCTAAGAATGATTGTTAACAATGATCCCTAACGAGAAATTAACTATTTAAAAGTGTTGGCTTCGCGACTAGCTAATCCCACTAATATTATAAATGCGAAAGTTTGTGAAGATGTTTGGATGTTTAGATGTTTGGATGTTTGTTACCTAATAACGGGATAGCAACTGGATGGATCAAGCTGAAATTTGGCATGCAAGTAGACCAAGTCCTGGATTGAAACATAGGACTTTATATCCCGGTAAAGAGTTCCTTTGGGACAATAACGGGAACAACGCGGGCGAAGCCGCGGGAAAATGCTAGTCTACAAATATAAATGATATTTATTCAAGAAACTTACAGGTAAATAGCGTTCACAAGAACAGTAAAAGGAACAAAAGATTAGAACTTTACGGAGGTAGACCAATTAATGTTCTACAGAACAAAGAACAACGCGTCACGTCCGACAACTTACACTACTAAATAATACAAGTATTCTAATGTATTTCTTAAATGAGTCCTTACAAATAGACAACACCGAGGAAGGGTTTACCAGTTAGAGTTATATGTCATCATCATCAGCCTATATACGTCCCACTGCTGGGCAGAGGCCTACTCTCATATATGAGAGTGAATGGACTGTAGTCCCCACTCTAGCCCACTGCGGATTGGGGACTTCACTTACACCTTTGAATGTTTTCGCGTATGGTTTCCTCACGATAGTTTTCCTTCACCGAAACGCTAATGGTTAATATCTAATAATATTTCGTACATAAGCTCCGATAAAGTCATTGGTAAAAGCTAGGATTCGAACCCACAACTTCTGCTTGAAAGGCGCATGTCCGAACCACTGGGCTACCATAGCTTTTTTTTAGGGATGTAACGATACATAATTTTGCCGATACGATACCGATTATCGTAATAAATAATCGGCGATACCGATAACGATACCGATACAGATAACTTAGCTTAATAATGAAGTATGAACTTAAGATATTTATATGTCCTTATTATACCTAAAACTTGGCTATATTTAACAGAGAGTCAACCTTGAAAGTGTAAAGTAAAAATATATAAATCGTTAACACAAAATTAAAAAAAAAATACTATGAACCAAAGATAAGTATAATTAACATAGTAATTATCATTGCACAAGGTAATAGACCAATACATAAATTAAATCAGTAATTGAAATTATTTTAGAAGTTTTTTCATCCAGCAAATTCTTTTCTCGCTCTTCAAATATTGGTTGTCTATAATCGGCGATATCGATATATCGATATCGGTATCGTTACATCCTTACTTTTTAGTTATATGTATTATCATTAAATTGCCGAGAAACGTTTCATCAACAGCATTTTACCCCATTCCGTACCTTTTAAGGATTTCTATGAAATAAACCTGGCCTAACCTAATAGCTTTCATGCGATGACCATTTTAAAAATCATGAATAATTCATAATTTAAGGGTCATACTTCCGACGATATCAGAATCCGATGAAACGTTTACCATAGAGCCGCAGACGCCCTTGAATGAGCTTTAAATTCTTCTAAGTCTTTTCTTAGTTTTTGTATTAGCAGCGACATTAACACATTTTCTCTATCCATGCTCAAAACTAAGTACAACTGACACGATAAATAGGTATGTATTATAAAAATGAATACTAATCAAATGACAAGGCAAGTCTTTAGCCCAGTATAGCAAGTCTTAGGCTGCGGCTCCACTGAGCCGGAGACAAGCGAAAAGGAGAGGAGATGTGTAAGGATCGACCAATCACATTAGTGTTCGCTGTTTCCATTGAAGCGGAGTGGAGACGAGATGTGGATTTCAACAAATGTGAATGGTCGACCATACACGTCCTCTGTCCACTCCACTCGTCTCCGCCTCAGTGGAGCTGCAGCCTTATATGTAATATGTAAAAGAGCCCTTGCAGAAATAAATTATTTTTATTTTATTTATTTATACTTACAGTTGTATTACAAGTGCCTTTTATGTTATGTCAGCTACATAAATATTTAGATGTAATGTAAGTCCTAACTATGTGCAATTGTATGTAACACGGATATCCTAGCGTTGGAACCAAATCAATGTTTCCTCTCTGTATGTGATTAGTTCAATAAATCATTTCATTTAAAATCACTTTAATCTTTTCATTTCAATTAAAGACTAGTCAATACACAGCGAAATTGGGACTGAATGTGAATACTGAGCGTGAGTCATTTGGGTAGATTTCAGATTTCACAGTCACACATATACTTCCTGAAAGAAACCAGGCAAATGGCTAATTGTTCCCATTTTTTTTCAAAAATGTGATCCGAGGATTGAGGGATTTCTTCAAATATTATTGACACAAATTGTATAGCGATTTCAGTATTTTTTATAATAAGGCGTCGTAGTGATTTACTTTTATTTGAAGTCGGTTATTAATCTATTTTTAGTTTTAATCAATAAAATAAATATACTGATCATTTTAAGCTATATATCGCTATTTAGATTATAATATGACAGTAAATATACAAATTTCCGAGATATTTTAACCACTTCACTTGCACGCTTCTACCGTGAGATGAAACCGGTCTCACACATAATAGTGGTGCCCTGTGATCTCTTGGTCCATATTCATCCCATTAGCCTGGTCAGAGGGCACCCTTTCACGAGATGGTCACAATACAGGTCAATGCGGTCAATAAGGTCAGTTAGGGATGCTGTGACACGGTGGGCAGTCGACAGGTTGAGGTCAAAATTATCTCGTCTATAGCTCGGTACGGTAAAGACTTAATTGGCTTTTACATGTATTTCAAAATACACATCAAATATAAATACTATTATACCATAATCGTCCAGTACAATCAATTTACTATAGTCTATTTTTTTAGCTTTAAAGTTATAAAGCTGAATACGGCACGATCATTGGTTCATTCTTTACTTTAGTACGCTAAGGCCGCTTTCACGGCGTGGTATGTACTTCTGTTATGGAAAATAAGTAAAACGTAATAACTTCTTAGGTTTTCGTGATACGAAGTATCAAAACTGAATAAATATACTCTCTTTACAAAGACGTGTTAAGATAAGAAAATAGTTTTACTATTAAAGATAATAGTATGTAAATTCATAGGTAAAAGTCACCATTGTATTCAAACTGAACTAAAATCTTGACGTATCGTGTTTTACTCGTAATGTGAACGCCGGCTTATAACCAGCAAGAAGGGAAAACGTCATCCCCAACCAACAGTCATCGACAACTTTATACGCAAGTAAATAGACTATACGAGTATTATTGTCTTTCTAATTGTTCGAAAATACCCAAATGCAATTTACTCATACATATTATAACTACAAGTAAGTAGTAGCTCTGTGAGCTATAGATCTCGCGAGTCTGTCGACCCCCATGGCTCAGCCATTTTGAAAATAATTCAAAACCTAAATTACCAAAAAATACACATGTATAATTATAGAACTTGCTCACAAAATTTCACGAGAATCGGTTGAGAAATTTAACCTGTAGAGGAGAACAGCCGGACATCCGTCGGACAGACAGACTTACGAAAGAATTTTCACTCAAGCTGAAGCGAAGACTTCTTCGCTGGCTCGGTCAATAAAGAGAATTTATGAAGGTATTTTTGAACGATTGGAAAAAGTAAATTAAGTCCACGGACTACCGTCTATGTTGACAAAAATGAGGATGGGATAAATGACTAGGATTTTTAACATCTAAGCGCTAAAGGCTCCACCACACCTCTTACCAATATCAGCCGCATCCAAAACTTGTTCCTCGCAACATTTAGCAACTATTAGGTATAGCTAGTGCAGTAGCTAAACCATAACTTCCTCGCCAACCTCGTACTTAATATAACTTGACCTGAGTTCGCAAGCGGGGGTCACGCTACTGTGATCCGTCAAAGGCCTCTTACACATAAACACGATACAATATCGCGTCGTGCTACGACACGGCATCGTTTCACGATGCGACGTCGTTTTACATTTTACATTACATATTTTTTACATTACATATGGGGCCCGTTCGTAAAAATATCTTATAGTAGAAAAATGACGATAACCCTTTATCCCTTACATATAATAGGTTCAGATTGTTTTTGTAAGCAACTACTATAAACTTGTTACACTTAAGTACAAACCTAGATAACTTTGGCATTTACTTATAGAGTTCAAAATAAAAATGTTAAAAGTGTACGAAGGGTGACCACTTTCCCCGGGAATTTCCCGGTTCTGCACGCCCTAGTTAGCTACTATCCCACATAGATTGCTTAAATCTATTCTTCACTCCGACCTCGCTCGGGCCCAGGTAAGTTTCTTGCCGGAATCTTCTTAGCTGGGCTAGGTTTTAGCGAACCGGCACCTAAAACTCCCATTAGTTCGATACACAAGTTCACATAAGGACAGGATGACCCGAGTCATCCTTCCCGCTGGTCCGCTGCTCACTCTGAGCAATCAGCGTAAAGTCAAGGTGGCCCTGGCCAACGACCTGGTTCGACCCCAGGCGTTCAGGCCCCCACCTAGTCCGATACTATCGTGGTAGGCTGGGCAAGGTGACCTGGTTCGACTCCAGGCACCCCCGGTACTAACCCAGCCCGACCTGCGTGTCGACTGTGTGTGGCACACAGTCGAACACCCAAGGGTGGTCTGGCTAGCGACCTGGTTCGACCCCAGGGAACGCCACGGCCAACCACCCGGTCCGACTATCGCTACGCCCAGGAGGGGTTGCGAGTTAGTCAGATCCAAAAAAAAAAAAAAAATTAAATCTATTCTATTGACGGTGTGGTTGTGAATTTTCTTACTGGCCCTGATGCGCATAGAACATTGTAAGAAACTTCCTAATTGCGTATACGGACTTCATTCGGCGAGTTAGTTGGCAACTCTTCGCTTCAACGTGTTATATAACAGAACTTACGTTTATTGCACTTCAAAATGCATGATAAGAGGCAATTTGACAACTTTTTCTGTGATATGTTATAAAAAGACTTCTAAATAACAGAAATATTAGTGAAAAAACTTCTTCAATATCATAAAATCTCACCGAGATACAACAATGCTAAAATCACATTTTTAGACTTTTCCTAAAACGTGCCAAAAGTGTTTCATACTAAAGCCTATATTATATTGTAACGAACGTGACGTCTCGACTCGATATAATACTTTGTTTGCGGAAATCAAGAACTCCGTCCTGCGTATGTTAAAATTTGTGTTTATCGTAATACATTTTATGGTTTATTCAATGGTAGTAGTTTTAAAATTTTCATATGAACTTTTAAAATGGACTTTCCCACTCAGCTTTGCAAGCTCATAAACTCAAAACTTTGACATGTCTTCTTATTTTGCTTACTTTAGCAGGAACTTAAATAATTTTTACAAATTTCGGTTACAGTCAAGCACCCAATTTTAACCAGACCATAATAACTATTGAGCTGAGTTATTAAAGATAGTACCTACGACAGACATTTTTTGGTTTCAAGATTGCTTCCTTGGAATCTAAAATGAAACAAGGTATAGAGTATTTTAACGCTATATGTTTAGTCTCTTTTAGTTTGATTTTCTTTTATTATTTAGTTAGGTTCTGCTGTTCTATTAATTCTATTATCCAACCTAACTTAACTGACCGACTTTTAGTCGGCTGAACTTGCATAGTGGGTACCTTATTTTTGACATGCCACTGCGTATAGGCGTACATCTTAATATGGCGCTGCAGCCAGGCTATATGAGTGAGGTGCGGGGGAGCAACTATTTGAGCTTTATCGAATTCCATACTCACTCACTTCAGCTCTCAATTAAGTTGTACGCCGTATAAGACGGCCAACTTGAGTCGGCCGTGTGTGCTGCGAAATAGGAACTGATTCAACTAAAAGAAAAGCTACAGGCGTATTTTTGGAAAAAATACCGGAAATAAAAATGCAACAGCGGTATTTTCTAGATCATTACGCCGGGAACTATCGAAAAAATATATACTCGTAAACTACACATCTTTAGAAAACATTACCTACCCAATTTAGCGGATTTAAAATCTCCTTGACGGTGCTTCTAACCGCCCAACTCATCAGGTCATCCAATTTTCCACAGTAAGCAGACCAAGGCACTAATTACAAAAAAAGTGACAATCTACAGGTCGCACTAAAATGTCGGGGCGTTCCAGAGCAGGGACGAAATGGCACGTAGTGATCTATTATTAGGATTGTTTCAGTTTGAGGTAGCAGTTTAGTGAAAATTTGGTACGGAAAAGGTTATTTCTATCTGCGCTGGCATCTATCACATTTTAACTGTTATTGCCTTGTTAACATGTTACTTGAAACTTAAACAAAAAAATTAGCCTACTGTGTCTCATCGTTGGACAAAATGGACAAATGGAAGAGAAGTGGGGAGACCCACTTCTCTTCCATTGCGCACGGTTTTAAACTTCGTCTGGCCAGTTCTTCAGAAATGAGTCCAAACATCTCGCCATCGCCGGTCTGCTGTGTTTCCGTTTTGAGGGGCTGCCAAACAAAAATAGATATTAATTAAAAAATGGACTATATTATTTTAAAACGGATAAAACACTTGCGCGGTAATCACAATTAACCGAGTTCTAAAATTTATCTTAACTTAAGTTATTCAAATCGGAAAAAATTACGATCACATAAATTATTATAGAATCACAATTTTTTTAATAATCTTCAGAATATATATTATTTATTATCTCTAAGTTAAAAAATATATTAATAAATATACTGGCTTACAAAATTCGTATAGACATAGCTATATCCCAGTCTTCGTACATTTCGGATCAAAGTTTCTGTTCTAGAAAAATCTCGTTATATAACAAAGAAATCTACTCATAATCTCTATTTAATACTAAATAACAAAACACAACCGCAGACACTAACGACTCGTACTGAACACTTGTACAACTTAGCCAACATTTCATTTCTAAGTTTGGTCCTGCGCATTGGTCGAACCCTCCCCTTAGTCCCGAATTAATTGCAATCAAAAGGAAGGACACGAGTGTAGTCCAACCCTAACTTTGCCATGTTGAAAATTTGCCCGACTGCGCTGGTGTGCGTGCGATGTATGTGTCGGTGAGCGTCCATTTTGTGAGCGTCTGTGATTTCGTGGATATGGAAATTTAAAGTGCAGTTTCGGGTGATTAGTATTAGTACAGTCTTGGTCGAGTTTATCTTTTAATTTAACAACATATGTGTGTACAACAATTGTATATGGAAAAAAACTAAAATTTGGAAATGCAGTTGAACTTCTGAACGGTGCGCTGATTTGTATTGTTCTTTGTATAATACTTTTACTACCATATAATACTTTATACTTAAACTTTGTACTTTACTGTTTTTTAATCACAGATAAATAGAAAAGAAAATTAATATCGATAGAATGGAATCAATTAAATATATATAATCTTTTGTTTTGAGTTTTAAATTTTTTTTATTATGTAACTAGAATTAGAATTAGAAAATATTTATTGCCACAAAAAATATGTTACAACAAAAATAATAATAAAAAACATGAATAAACTAAAAACAAAGAAAAAAAAGGAACTTAAATATTTTTTGGCAATGGGTACCAATCTCAGCGAATACTGGGCGGGGAGGCCCAGCGCTGGTTTTCAGATTGGTCCCTAGAGAGAGGTGGGTTGTTCGCAGACGAAACCAACCAACCTACCCTAGAGGAATGGAGTACATTGAAGAATAAAAAATGCTATACAATTAAACTAGGCTAGACTAGACTAAAACTAATTGTTGCCCCCCCAGATCGGGCCCCTACGGCAGGGTCCTCATTAGGAAGGCTGCTTTCCCCCTCGGGATCGCTATACTGATCCGTTGAGTAAGGAACGAGCCAGCTCTGTGGTCCCCAGTGGCCTGGATGAGCTTTTGGCTCAGCGTCCTGACCAGTTGGTAGGCATCTGGACTCCACGGCCCGAGAGTCTCGACTGCAAAGGCCGCAAACACATGCTGGTCTGTGAGACCCATAAGGTATTTCGCCGCTGGGTCTGCAGGAGTCGCTATGTGATTGTTGTTGATTTATAGTTTTAAACCTTAAATATACGTAAGCTCCAGCGTAAAAAAAATAAACACGTAACACATAGCGACTTTTGTAGCCCCAGTGACGATTTGCGGCGCTTTGCCTCCGCCGCTGCAGCCGCCGCCTGCTCTCAGCGAGGTTGCGGCGGTTAAGTTGTACTTGAATATTTTTTAATGTAGTCAGTTAAATAACGAAGCACGACAATATTGAAAAAGGCCTAGTTTCAGTAGTTGGGTGATTTTAGTCCGGTTCATATATATTTGTTTGAACCGGACTAAAATCACCGAACTACTGAAACTAGGCCTTGAAAAATATTTGAACTGTCAAGAAATTATTCCACCAATCCGCTTACCTACCATATTAAACATCAATTCATTTCAAAAATAGTACCTATACTTAGTAGCTATTTCGAGCTTAGTACCTCGAAACTTGTTCCAGTGAGAGTACCTAATATAGTACTCTCACTAGAAGTTTGTAGACTGTATAAGCATATGTATATTGATAGCCAAGTGATTACCTATTCTAGACATACCCATCGACCAAAACTGTGGGCAAATATCGCAAAAGCATATACACCAGTCATATATGATTCTGTGAAACTACATTAATATTTCAGGGGCCGGGTACAAGTTGGGGTCCTTTCTAAACAGCCTTTGGTCTTCTAAAGTTATTCCAACTTGCGAGGACCTATTCTGGAGCTTTGGCGAATTTAAGAATGTAGTGACTCAAGTGATTGTGTTTGGGGACCTGATTTGAACTTTATTTATAGTACATATGAATGTTTCTGAAGATGTTTAGATGTTTGGATGTTTGTTACTACATCGTCGATCGAGCAAAATACGCCAAAAACACATTGGGTAAGGAACCTTGGAAAAAAGGTTTTCGTTTGACAAACATACAAATTTACTACTATTTATAAATTACTTAAGAGTAAGTTAATTTAAAATAATACCCATAATAAAAGCTCGTTCTTTACTCGGTTGTATTTTTAATGTTATTTGCCTCAGTCAGAATTTATTGAATTGTTTATTGAAAAAATCGTCCTATTTCTTTCAAAATTCAGTTCTGACGATGGGATCCATGTGGAATTCAGGGAACTGTAGAACTCGGTTATTTATTACAAAAAAGTTGTCCTTTCCAGACGATCACCTAAGCTTAAAAAGTCAGTTTCATATTTCAAACATCATTTTGAACACTGAGAAATTACTTCAGAGTTACTACCAGCTATATAGTCACCAGTTTCACACCAAGGGCGTCAAGATTACCGTAGTAACGCCGACCCCATTATAATTTGGCCACAATCAGAATATCACTCCCGAGTTTAGGGACTCAGGGTGCGAGTAAAGATTACTTTGTATGGAGGGAGGTGGCCTTATCTTAAAGTTTTGTCTTAGTTCTTGCTCGTAATAAATTTAAAACTCATTAGCGTGTGGGGTCAGATGGGTGTGATTGAAGTTTCATGTTTTTGTGGTTTGATTTCATGACTCTAATCTTTATTACCTAACATTGAAAGAAAGATGTGTTGCTACAATTAAGTTTTCAGACGTGTTTGTCACATCTTATTAAGAAATCTTGATAATCCAGTGAACTTATGGAAATTAGCGAAAAAAATCAAAAGTGTATGAGAAGTCCTTCAACTCGCAATGGGCCAGCTTTTTTTTGGTAGTGCTTGTTGGTCTGATTTCTCGACCATGTACCTACTCTGAGTCGGATGGTTCACTGTGGGTCGGATGGTGCACTCTGGGTCGGATGGTTCACTCTGGGTCGGATGGCTTACTCTGGGTCGGATGGTTTACTCTGGGTCGGATGGTTAACTCTGGGTCGGATGGTTGCAATGGGCCAGCGTGGGGACTCAACCCATTTACTCTCATCTATGGGAGTAGACCTTTGCCCAGCAGTGGGACGTATGATCATCCTAGGATGATCATGTAGTAAATTCTAATTTTTAGCCCCCAACGCAAAAAGAGGGGTGTTATAAGTTTGGCGCCAATGTCTGTCTGTCTGTCGGTGTGCCTGCCTGTGACATCGTAGCTCTCGAACGGATGGACCGATTTCGATCGGTTTTTTTACTTGAAAGCAGGTCCCCAAGTGGGTGTTTTCAGCTATGTTTGGTAAAAGTCGATCTAGCAGATTGAAGAGTATCAGCTCTTTTCCAAAATAATGTAACATACATTTAAAAAAGTATGAAATAAAAATTAAAAAACCCCCGACTAAAAAACTAAAAAGTATAAGTAACCTATATATTGCCCTTTTATGTTTTAAGAGTCTAAATCTTTTATGTGTTCGGAGAACCTATTACATGCAGTACTAAAGCAGAAGGTCCCTCGACAACAACAGTCTAATCTACATTTCACAAATAATACAATTAAGTCAAGCAGATGTTTTAGAGTACTTATGTGACTATTGAAATTTGAAATAACTATTGGTTTCCGTTTTTTTTCTTATAACGGTAACAAAAGCGCTTGATCAGAACACCACAAGATACTCTTCGAAAATGATTTCATCACCCTAAACTCCCCGATCCCTTTCGAGTACACTCGACGATAAATAATGTACAGTCAAGCACATAACTAATGTGAATTGAGTCGATAATGGAACATATTGTTAGTTAGCGTTCCGGGAGATAGTATCTTTCTAGTCGGTGAGCGTAGGCAAATGCTGATACCACTCTTGGCTTTGGTAGTGGGGTGGCCATATTGGAATGGAGGCGAGGACAAATTTTACAATGAGTTTTATGTGTTAATATCAAGTAACAACCTTGTGAAATACAAGTAATAGGTATTTAATTTAACAAGTTGTTTAAAACTAGAAATGTCGTTCAATAATAAAATTATAATGTAAATATTTTTACAAAGTTTTGAACAATTTTTGATCAGCAATGGAAGGAACTATTGTTTTAATAGATTTTTTTAAATATTCAATTGTTTTGGACCGGAGAATTATCTTTACTTTTTTTTATTTCTGATCTGTAAACAATATTTCCATTACCATTTACGTAGAACCATTTTTAGAGTGATAAATACAAAATTTTATTTTTGTTTTTTAGGTAAGTCTTTTAGGTATGTTTAAACAATAGGTAAATAAATATGTTCATGAATAACAGCACTAGCATTGTCAAAGCTGTTCGTTTTTCTGTATACGTATATAGTAGTAGCAGTCATTTTATCGACATTACATGGACTTATCCTCGACTTTCCCATATCATGGTGCCATTATTTCTTAAGTATACGTGAGAAGCCAACGAGATTTGACCAATTTACAGCGTGCCAAGTGTAAAGATAAGCCAATCCGCTCGCCGAGGGGACTTCGTATCGGAAAACTAATTTTGCATAAATACACTCGTGTGTAACGTTGTGCCTAATGTTTATTAATACGTATCTGCATATTATATGTTTGTACTGAAGGAAGTGATGATTCATTTCGGGCAGGAAATGGGATTCAGTAAGATAGTCTTATAGGTAATGTTCCCCGTGGATTATTGTTATGGATTGAGGCAATGAATGGTGAGCGTTGTTTAGGATAAACTCATCGAAAATACATAAACTCTACATAACTGGGTAAATAATAACAAAAATAAATCATATTTTAAGAAGACTACATTTTACGGAGTCTGGTTTTGTAGTGACAAACACTATACAAACAAAAAACAGATGAGGATAGCTTGCAAAACTCCTTTTTCAGTCCCTACTTGGACGTAGAAATAGATCCTAGATGGGAACAAACATTTAAAGTTCTATTTAGGAGAAACACATTGATAACATATACACTTTATCCTTACGTAACTATTCAATTACAAATTTATTACAGTTTTTAACTGTTTTAGTACAAAAATGTCAAATATGTCAAAGCAATATATTTCGATTAAAATATTGCAGTACTAAAACACCTATACAGGGTGGGAGGGACTATACCGACATACTTTAGCCATGAATTCCTGGTGGTGTGACGAGTAAATAATGTTATAGTTATATCAACATGGGTCGAATATTGTCATTTTACACTAATAGTCTTATGGAACAAAATAAATCAGTAAATTAAGCCCCTCGTTATAAACATGTCCTTACTGGCTGAAAAGTTATCAAAAAGAAAAAAAAAGCTATAATGGAAACCAAAAGGTCAATTTTTTGGCCTTGTAGTCGCTTACCATCAAATACTGCGAAGGTTAATTCCTGTTTAGTTAAAGGATTTCAAAAAGATAGTAAAGGTATCCTAGTCACATTTATTAGGGCTTGTTACACACTTGGGATTTTTTATTTACAAAATAATGGATATCTCGGAAAGTAAGCGTTTTTCGACTATACATCACATAACATTTTTTTCTCCTGATAGTTGTTAGAATCTATAGTTAAAGTTTGTCGGTATAGTCCCTCCCACGCTGTATAACTCCAAAACTGCAATTAAACCCGATTATTCAAAAACGATCTCCAGCCTCCCATCAAGAGCAAACAAACACAAACTTAACATATTAATTACAATAAGTAAACAATATGGCCGAATAACTCACTGGATATTCGACATTTCTTATCCCATCCACTTTAAACAACCGAAGGGCAATAGGCCCTTGGAGTGTCATTCATCAACAACTCGCTCCAACTTTGTATGTACGGGACCTCTTATTATTTGCCACCCCGCACTATAAAATTGGACCGAACCTGTCTTTGCACTCGCATCAAAAACCAGCCGTAACCGTGTGGTATTAGAGTTCAAATTGGATTTTGCATTGTGGTTGTAACACAGTCGTTTAAAAGCATTAATTACGCGTTCAGTCCCCAGTTTTAGGGTAACCCTTTAGGAAAATTTCGACCCTTGCTGGTCACCCCTCGAGGTCCAGGCGCGTGCCTGGAGTCATTAGGGCCGAGGTATGCGGAGGTCCGCAATTTCGCCGTGATCTTTATGCGAAGCAAGATGGGACCCGGACGGTGTAACAATTGGATTTTTATAACTTACAGTTTTTATTTACACTGAAACTTTCTCGATTTGCACACAAACGGAAGCCAGCCGCATAAGAACATGTTATATTTACCTCTACGTTTCGGACATGATCGTGAAAGAACTACTTCCCTCCTTTCCTGCTTTGTTATACTAATGAGTTATTATTTATGACATTAGGTACACAAAAAAAATTACAACTGAGGAAGATGTAGGTAACCTTAAAGTACACTACCAATAGTCTTTTTTCTAGCACATTTTTCCGTTTTTTTTTTCGGATTACGTTGTTTATTAGGTATAATCCCAATTTTGGTAGCAGAATATATTACACGGATACTATGTCATATCTAATTTTGAACCATTTCTATTAGTTTCGTATACGGCTATCGAATAAAAAAAAGTAATCACTAAAAAAAGAAGTGCATCGTGTTATTTAAAACTTATAAACTTACAATTATAAGAGGCGATTTAAATTCAAACGTATTTTACGTATACATATACATATACGTACGTATATAAGTAAATACAATTTACTAACTAACTACTAACTTACCTTACTTACTTGGATTTTTTTATTAACCCTTTAACAACAATGTCCCACCAGCTACATGCCAAAAACGATCATTATTTTTGATATAAGACCGCCATATGGCAAGGGCCGGATTAGAGACGCTAATCATCATAGTTCGGTCCTGTGCTCTGATGAGTTTTAGTAAAGGGCCACTCTTAATTGCTTAGAAATTTGAAACTATTATGAAAAGGGTTGGGATGGGTCGGGAGACAGTTTTATGGATAGTGTTGCACTTAGATTCCAAAAAGGTACTCACCTTATAAACCAATCTTATATGCCTATTGGACATTTTTGCAAGAAGAATTTTGTTAGGTTATACTTACTAAAAGTTGGGTTTAAACTTTCCTAACCAAACCTCGCAAATGTCACCGCTAACTGCAGTTAATGAAAAAGCCCTTTTATGAATAAGTACAGGGTTTATTACCACGTTAGCCGGCGGTACCCAAATTATGGAATGTACTAGAATGACACCAAATTTCCCTATGAAATTGTTATACTGGCCAGTTCACATTATTCCAGTCCAGTGATCCAGCGGGTTAATCCAGTCCAGTTGTGGACTGGAGCATATCGTTTACATTATTCCAGTCTTTTAAGATGTTACCAAACTGTTACGACTGTTACCAAAAACAACCACGCGTATTCACTATATCACGTTCAATCCAGCACTGGATTGACGGTTTACACTATTCCAGTGGAGCTGGATTGGGTGAGCTGGAATGAAAAGTTGACGGTCTCTCCAGTCACTGGACTGGAATGCTCACTGGAATGGGTACATTCCAGTGCATTCAGAAATCAGAAATCAGAAATCATTTATTGTAAAATTGTGCATGTACAAAGATGTTTAAATTAATAGTAGGCGAGTATCACAATCAACAGTTTTACGGTACACAATATTACTGAAGTTTTAAACTAATTAATTAACCACATGAAAAAAATATATATCATTTTAGGTTTGTCAAAATTCTGCTACAGTTCAGTACATTAATATTTTCATTCTATAAACTCATTACATTGCTAAATAATTCATAACTTAAAAACAAAACACGAAAAATTATATATTAAAGTAGTCAAAAGTTACTTGCAATAAATTCATAATTAAATTAGATACACAAAAATAACATTAAAAAAAATACGGACATTATTCAATACATATTAGCACTATTTATATTTGTCATTTTGTGAAAAAAATCGTTCAGTGAATAAAAACATTCTTCGAGTAAGAAAGATTTCAGTTTTTTGAAAAAAATCCTATCGGGGAGTTCTGTCCATGATATAGGGAGCACATTATAAATCTTAATAGCCATATGGTAACAGTTTTTTTTATTCAGTTGTAGTCGAGTTTTAGGAGCAACCAATGACTTATGCTATGCGTTACTTTCCGTTTACCTTCATTACATTTCTTTTCGAAAAGTTCCGGATTATACCTTACAAATTTGCAAATTTCAAATATGTATAAACTCGGAAATGTCAGGATGCCGTAATTCGTAAACAGTGTCTTACAGGTCTCTGATCGTTTTATTCCGCCTATCGCCCTGATACATTCCAGTCGGTTCACATTATTCCAGTAGCATTCCAGCACTGGATTGGATTGCTGGACTGGAATGCAACTGGAATAATGTGAACTGGCCATACAGCGACAGCGGCAACCGCCGTTCTGCGTGTATGTATTGACTTACACAGAGTTTGCATTTGTGTGAATCAGGGCCAAACTCGAGTTTGAGATTTACACGGTAGTGTCATGTGTAACAATGGTATGGGTTTTAATCGGGAAGCACCGTACTAACTTATAGGCAATCGCGAATAAATACTGCACTACGGTGATACCCATTACCGCCGGCGAACGTGTTAAGAAAAAAAAATCATAGGAAGTAAATCTTTCACAAAGTTTGTCCGTGGCGAAAGTCTTAAGGGAAGACCTATGTCCAGCAATAGTCGTATTGGGGTTTAAATGATGAGGATATTGAGGAAGTGAATTTTACTTAGTGAATGGATTCGCCTCACGTGCCACACATGTTTTGCAGCGTTTTCACATATCTACACTCACGGACAATGAATTCGGGTCATTTTCTATATAATTGTTCATAGAAATGACCCGAATTCATTGCCCGTGAGTGTACACAACGTTACGATTTATTTTATTAAATCCTATAATAGCACTTAATACCTATGGTAAAAAAATTACGATAATTTAGCTTACTTTAAATAATACCTTGATGCAACCATAATAAATTCACTGATGATATTACCATGTGGTTTTAACGCCTAGAAAATACCACAATAATTTTCCAGCACCCATTAGTTTTAGTACCTAGAATGGTCAAGACCAGTTTTTATTATGTTCTGCAAAAGTTGTAATAGATCAGTAACTTGGTTCACTCCGCGAATTTGGCACTCGGCCTTAGCCAGCGACCAGTAGGTTTATGATGCTACGCTTTGTTGCGCGATAAATAAATGATAAAGCATCCGTCACTCTCACACACTATTTTGTCAGAACGTGACGGATGCTTTATCATTTATTTATCGCGCGACAAAGCGTAGCGTCATAAGCCTACAGAAATAGCTCGCGTTAGCACGCGTTATGCGATAGATAGAGACAGTCGGATCCGGTGCGTTCCGTCCGGTGGTCGGATCTGAACAACAGTTTTGTTTAAGAGAGAGACTTCTGTACATAGTGCTATAACTTATTCTGTGCTTAGGTACTAGCAGGGACCATTAAAACAAGACGACTGTCATTCTCCATACAAAAAGCTGTTCCCCGAATTTACAACGCCATAAGCTTGGTATAAGAATTATATTATTTACAATTATTCAACTTTGCAAGCGTGACACGGTATTTAAATGTTAGAATTTATTTATTATTAGCTGTTTACGAACTAATTGTTACTCTACTATGTTTCTTTGTTCAATTATAACATCTTTAAATGTTTAGTTTTTTAGCTCCAAGTTTTTGCCTGGATATCCCCTTGCGGTCGGGTTACAATCCAAAGTATGGAGAATCTGAGAATGACAGTCCTCTTGTTTTAATGGTCCTTGATACTAGGTAAGGTATCTGTTTAAAAATTTAGTATAACAACCCGTCTTTGTCAGTTATTATCGCTGGTACACACAGCTTTTTGCCTCTCATAAGCACACTTTACACTGTTCTTATGCAGTAGTGAAAATGTGCCGTTACAGATAGATAATAAAGATATGCAGCATCATTAATTATACGACGTTGAATAATTACGAGGGACAGGAGTATCACTATCAAAGCCGATGTCTCGTTAGCGCCTCCTCGCTGTTTTACATTAACACACGTGTACCGACCGATATAATACATTTTTTAATATATGGTATTATAGTATCATTAAATAAATCTTGATATGCTTGTCAAATACCAAGACAATGGGGTGGTTAGAAGAAGGTAAAATTATGATGAAACATTACACGCGAATATAGAAAGTGCTAGTTCGATTTTTTATTACCTACGGTTTTAATCTGAGGCAAGCTGCAAAAATAAAAGCTAATCCATTTTACACAAAGTTTTGCTAATATTATACTGTAACTTATTATTCTATCGGTTTGCTATACTGATATCTAACCTCCTATAATTACCTACTCACCAGTATTGTCAAAAAAATTTAATGTGTAGCTTATATTGAACCCCGAACACGCTATTTCATATTCGTCGAAGTAGTCTTATTTATTTTAGAATCTACTAAAATATAAACAAAAATTGTTCCTATATTGATATTATACACCAATCGTAGTACAATGGTGACCTAAACAATTCATCTCAGAATGAGTTCACTCCCACTCCGGGCTCAATTTATCACGATGATGTTATTCCCATTAAACGCAAACCATGCCATCAGCAGCGCCATACAAGCTCAGCCTTTATACAACTATGAAAACCTAATGACCATACGTCAAGCAAAATACCTACCAAAACAATGGGAGTACGCGACAGAAATTAATACATCATTATGTCAGACCCATGTACTGGCAACCCTCACACTTCACGTCCATCCCGCTCTAACACACACTCGGGGGTATGCTCTATCTCGCTTGCCAGGGGTGGCAAACTTCGGTATGAGAATGCAAATCTCCCGTGATTAGGATTTTGTTAATCTTCGCATGAAACTTAAAATTGTGTGTGTGGAATTCCTCTGGGTAGTGTTCGTTAATTTGTGTTAGTTACAGTTGCGTTGTGCTGGTTTTGAGTCAAATTAGGAAATTGTCATAAATTACTCGAAATTATTACTTTGGTTGGGTCGACATATTTATTAAAATAAATAATAATTTGGTTGGAATCGAACTCACAGAAATGACAAAAAAGGATTTAGACGATTAAGACACTTAACTCGATATTTGAAATGATTTAATAATAAATAATACATCAAAAAAGTCTCTAAATGTGCCATTCTTCATACAAATGTCTTTATTTTGAGTTAAAAACACATATAAAAAAAAACACACACATTACTTGTATGTAGCTAAAGTAAAACCAGAACTGAAAACAAAACGCAGCTAAAAAACTCAATTTTGCATAAAAACGTAGTCTTCTTCATAATAAGCCCAGTCTTTTAAAGCCAATGAGACGCTTATCATATTAGAGATGCGAGCATATTTTCCTTTGAAAAGCAAGTAGGTACGTAAAGCCTTTTGTTGGCTTGCAACAGTGACATGCATTCACTCAAATCAGCTCGTTACGCGACGCGCTTCCTTTGGACCATATTTCAATCCTGATCTAGCGTTTTGTTAAGAACAGCCTCGTTATGTTGTTGAATAAACTAAAAGGGAATGGGAATCTTGTTATGTATTGTGCGGTTAAGGTTTGGTTACAGTTTTGAAAGGATGTGTTTAAAATTGCTACTTTTCTATTGCGTGTCTATGGGTTTCAGAAGCCCATGAATATGTTGAATATCCGTATGAATGCGCTATTATATAACTAAACCACCAAAATAAAACTCCACCACTTTGAGATTTTGTTTCTGTCAGTTATTTTTGACTAAAATAAAATCATCATTGGTTTGAGACTAGTTTTAAGTTTTGGTATTACCAATATTTACATTTAATTAATATGACATAATAAAATTGGATTGCTATGTGTGGTTAATGCTACTTAGGTAGGATTTTATTTCCGCAATACCCGCATAGAAAGAAAGTATAACTTCTATTTCTAAGCTATATTCTTTCACTACCAACATCATGAAAGTTAAACTCCAACAACGAACATAACCTCAAAACTAAAAAAGCGCGGGAAAGCAACCCTAACCACAGATACGACAACAAACAGCCGCACCCGTTCCGTTAGACGACACTTTGTGATACCTCGCTTTTTAATTAGCACATTTTTCTTTGTGCCGCGGCTCGCAAATTAGCCTGTGATGTGAGCTCCAAAGACACGAGGCGTGCGGTATTGTGCCCGCTTTTTGTACCTGCTTTTTCGTGCATTAGCCGATTACGGTTTTTTGAAAAAAAGTCATATTATACCTACAGTCTGACGCGGAGAAAATTCCCGTAACACGGCCAAAATAGGAAATTAAAATTACTCGATATAAAATTAAATTAGCCGGTGATGTTAGTTCCAAAGACACGAGGTGTGTAATATTGTACCCGTTTTCTGTAACTGCTTTTTCATGCATTGACCGATTGCGATTTTTAATTATACAGTCTGATGCGGAGACAATGCCCCCCTAACATGATAAAAAAAGGAAAATAGAATTATCAATTTAAATTAGCCTGTGATGTAAGCCCCAAAGACACGAGGCGTGTGGTATTGTGCCCGCTTTTTGTACCTGCTTTTTCATGCATTGGCCGATTGCGGTTTTTTGAAAAAAAGTCATATTAAACAGTACAACGTGGGTAAAACCCCCTAAAAATTGGTAAAAAAAGGAAAATAAAAATGACTCAACACCAATAAAATTAGACAATGATGCCAAAGGCAAGGTGTGCGATATTTTGCGCTCATGTGTGCCTCTTCTTTCATAAATTAGCCAACAACGGGTTTTTTCAAAAAAATCTGAAAATGGATGAAAGGCCTTTCACCCGTGGATATTATACAGTCCAATGGAGAGAACTCTCCGTAACATTGTTAAAACGAAATCCAAAGAATTAACTATCGTTTTTCGGTTGCCCATAATTTTATCTACCTACTATTTTACCCAAAGGTTATCTGGAAGAAATCGCTCTTTAGCGAGAAGACTGCCTATTGTTTACCATTATTTTTATATAAGTTTGCATTCGAATTTTCGTTTGGTTTGTTATTTTTTACGCACCCAGTATAACATAATCGGAACAAAATGTAGTTTAAAAAAAACAAATCTTAACACACTAGTCTAGTAAGTACCAATATTTTATTGTAATTGTGACATTTTGTATTTGTTCCAGATTCCAGGCGGGTTGAGGCTGCATCAAAAATTAAAAGCCTTTTAATGACGACCGCCTACCTCCGGCGGTGATTGCAGTCTGCAATAAGGACTCAAGAATATTATATTTGTTTTTCATATTTTTTTGCCTGTTCTACAATGCTCTACGTTTACTTCTAAACAACAAACTAAGTGTATGAAATTTGCAGGGAAAACACAAAAGGGTTTAAACATTTTGATTGTAATTCTAACTAACTGATAAATTAGATGATTTCCTAAATTTATATAAGTGCAAATAGATGAATCAAATCTCTATCCCTATTACTGTGATAATTATGTATACATTTTACGTTACGGGAACTACTTAAATGAACTCTGTGGTTGTTATGTTTTTTTTATTGCATCATAAAGAATCTGAAAATATTTTTATTTATTTACTAAATGTTGCTCCTTGGCCTCGTGATAATATTGGTAGGTACAATATTTTTTAAACATTATGAAACATTTTGACCTACACGTCGATTCACAAGAGCTGGCGCGGATTTTGCTTGCAGCCAGTGCTTATTTCATATTAATCCGCGCTAGCTCTTATGAATCGACCTGTACGTATGATGGCGACTATTTCAGACTAGTGCCAACTTCCTGTGTTTTGTGCTTTTTTGGTAATAAAAAAGCTATGACAGCACCTAATCTTTTGAACAATTTTTATGCTTTTATGTTGTTATTTCCACTTTGTCACGATGACTTATGTCATGTGTTTTTTAGAACATACCTATGTTGTGAAAAACACATGACATACCTAAGTCAGCATCTTGTTCTAAATTACAATTTAAATTTAAACATAGATAGACGATGATAAAGCGTCATAAATTGACGTAGAACCAAACCTTAACAATTGTATTCTTCCAAGAGTCAGTCTCGCATAACACCGTCCCTGTAAGTGCTTCGCTTCTTAAAACCATAGGTGGTTTTATCGACAACCGTCGGAACAATACTTCGATCAATGTTCCCGATGATTGCTCTCATGTTATATTCAGGCGCTTTCTGCAAATCAAATGCTTTGCAAATCTGCGTTTTCTTGTAAGAAAATGGACTTCACGGGGTATATTTATTGTTTTAGTGATACTGTCTGAAAATATTGTAATAAAAAAATGCCGTTTCAGCAACGATTTGCCTGGCAGGCAATAATATTTGGCTTCCCCATCGGAACTAAGCATTTGTAAAATATGTGAAAACAACAGGTGTACAAGGTAAATAAATTCACCACACTAATTTGTCCCTATAAATTTATTTTATGCCACACCTGGCCATAAAGTAGCTTCACAACACGGGCAGTAATAAAGAAAGCCCTCGATCGCATAGTTACGTCCCTCGCTTGCAGCTCGGGCCGCAGACATCTGCGATCTCGGCCTTTCTTTGTTACCCGACTGCGGCGAAGCCCAAAGGAGGGTTATGTGTTTGACCTGTATGTATGTATGTATGTCCGTTCCTATGTCCGCTCGTAATTACTCAACGGCACAACCGATTTTGATAAATGATACATCATTAGATTCGTCTTGATGGCGCGAGTGTCACTGGGTATGAAGTTCGTTAAAATAAACAAAATAGCGGATTTTATGCACTTTTAAAGTGCACCGCGGTCGGGTTTTTTTTAGTAAAAATATTTTTGATTTTATTTATTTTACCACCCTAGTTGTGTAATGTACTATTAGAATACAAAGTATAAATGTGGTACGTATAGAGAAAGTAGTATATTAAATAAAGAAAGTATAAAAACTAGTCGAAATTATACAGAAAAATCATAACAATAAGAATATAAGTAGATACTCGTATCATAAATCAACAATACAGTATATTTTTAGTTTTAATTTAGGTTTATTTTTTTTAGGTTTAGTGCAATACGATTGTTATAATTATCAATGGGTATCATTTAATCGATCAGCAAAATATTCATATTTTGGTCAGCAGAAATATGTATTTGGTCAGCCAAAATAGCTAGTTGGTAAGCAACTTATGGTAAGCAAACATTTATAAATCAGGCTGCAATTAATGATATACTGATCTGCTCTAAATTATTTTGGTCAGCAAATTAAATATTTGAGCTGCATTAAGCGATCTACGGTAAATCAAATTTTGGTAAGCAATCAGTAGGTAAGCAAAATATTTCATTTTGTTCAACAAAAAAAAGGGGGCAATAAAACCTAACTGGGCGCAACTATTCTGCCGCCAATCGTGTGCGCATTTTGTCATTCGGTAATTGTCAGCTGTCAAGTAGCAGGTGTCACTGTGATATATACAGGGTGTCACTGTGATAGATACAGAGTGATACTGTGATATATACAGGGTGTCACTGTGATAGATACAGAGTGATACTGTGATATATACAGGGTGTCACTGTGATAGATACAGAGTGATACTGTGATATATACAGGGTGTCACTGTAATAGATACAGGACAGGATGTCACTGTGATATATACAGGGTGTCACTGTGATATATACATAGTGTCACTGTGTTATATACAGGGTGTCACTGTAATGTATACAGGGTGTCACTGTGATGGGCTCATATAAAATTGGTATTTCGATTTTTTATACATCTCATAATGTTTAGAAGTTATATTATTTATTC
This sequence comes from Eudemis profundana, assembly GCA_947034925.1. NCBI lineage: Eukaryota > Metazoa > Arthropoda > Insecta > Lepidoptera > Tortricidae > Eudemis > Eudemis profundana. The sequence goes on along the minus strand of OX344808.1, from coordinate 16,728,366 downwards.
ACAACGTGTATCGTTTCGTTTTTAGGGTCAGCAAAAAAAATAACCCTAACCTACCTATTTTTGAGAGCCGTTTCGTTTTTAGGGTCATCAAAAAGAAAATAACCCTAACCTACCTATTTTTGGGAGCCGTTTCGTTTTTAGGGTCATCAAAAAAATAACCCTAACCTACCTATTTTTGGGAGCCGTTTCGTTTTAGGGTCATCAAAAAAAAAATAACCCTAACCTACCTATTTTTGGGAGCTGTTTCGTTTTTAGAGTGACACCCTGTATACATTACAGTGACACCCTGTATATAACACAGTGACACCCTGTATATATCACAGTGACATCCTGTATCTATCACAGTGACACCCTGTATATAACATAGTGACACCCTGTATATATCACAGTGACACCCAGTATATATCACAGTGACACCCTGTATATTTCAATTAAACTGCTTACAGACATGTTTTCTCTGCTGACAGTGACATCCTGTATCTATCACAGTGACACCCTGTATATAACACAATGGCACCCTGTATATATCACAATGACATTCTGTATATATCACAGTAACATCCTGTATACATTACAGTGACACCCTGTATACATATAACACAGTGACACCCTGTATATATCACAGTGACATCCTGTATCTATCACAGTGACACCCTGTATACATTACAGTGACACCCTGTATATAACACAGTGACACCCTGTATATATCACAGTGACATCCTGTATCTATCACAGCGACACCCTGTATATAACACAGTGACACCCTGTATATATCACAGTGACACCCAGTATATATCACAGTGACACCCTGTATATCTCAATTAAACTCTCTGCTGACCAATTGTAAAATCTTGCTACCCAAGTAATTATTTTGCAGCTCGATTGTTTATTAGGCAGCCAAATGATAAAAAAAGCAGATTAATATTGGTTAAAATGCTAACCGTTTTTAAACTGTTTGCTGAACAAGAGTTGCCGCCCAATTTTATTTATTGCCAGCCAAATCTTTGTATGCTGCCCAAATGATTTAACTGCTTATTTTTTTTTGCGGATCAATTTTAATAACGGCTGACCAAAAATTTACTTTCCATTATCAATATTATGGCTTAATAAAGTATTTCACAATACAAAATATTCCCTTTAGTAGTTCTTCATGAAACATTGTTCTCACTACGCTGAGGGTATTACTTCTCTGAATTGTAAGGCCATTGGTTTCTTGCTATGATTTGGTCAAATCTTGCAACTGCAGAACAGCAGCAGCTTGTATATAACAATATATAAAAAATGTCGGTTTACAACATAAGTGATCCCTTTAATTCAATATGATTAGGTAAGTAACTATCCGATAAGAATACAATAATAACGAATTTATTATTAAATGCTTTGACGACTGTCCATAGGATTTTTTTGTTGAGGGTACGGGAATAGGGTTGACAGAGCTAAAAAAATCCAGTTTAGCTCAAACATTTCTAGAAAAGCATCGCCCACTAAAAATCACGTTTCAATTATGCAACATTGCAAGGGCTGCAGATCGTCACTTGCGTCACGGCGTCACTGCGTCACGCTTTTTCAAAAGGCCACAATTGCGATCGCAAGTTTAATTGGCATCGGCAACACGTGACGCGGAGTGGAAATCTAGTGTTGACACTCAGCGCTAATTAAACCCTTACAACTAGTGGATCTAACTAATGATAGCTTTTTAGGGTTCTGCGGAAACTATATTTATGCCACACCTGGCCATAAACCTGGCGCTTTGTACACATAAAATGATGTACACAACACGGGAAGCAATAAACAAAGCCCTCGATCGCATATTTACGTCCCTCGCTTACAGCTCGGGCCGCAAGCTTCTGCGATCTCGGCCTTTCTTTGTATTACCACCCTAGTTGTGTAATGTACTATTTTATTACTCTCTGTTACTCAACCGTGCATAACCGTGCTGTTCCTTTTGTGTCTACGATTATGAAGAATGATGTAGCAGAAGTTCAAACTTAACGGCCATAGTCAAGAAGCTTAAAATAAATAGCTATTTATTTATTTTCAGTCATAATAATATAATATCATAGAGTTATAATGTACTGAATAATTACGAGTATAAATAATTATAATCATGCCGCACGCTACAATAATTCATATTGAGCATTAAAAGTACTACTCAAACAATATTTCCAGAAGTTTCCATTTATTTTAATAGATGACTATGCATCATAATATCAACTGGTACTCCAAAAAAATCGAATTTTATTAAAAAAAAAGAAAAAATTTAAACTGTTTATTTTGGAGAAATAGGTACAATTTTTTTTCATGCACAGCTTAGGGTAAATATATGCACCTAATCCACGAGAGTTCAAATATCTTTTCCATATAATATTTCAAATATTTTCGAGTTATAGTATAGTGATTTGTTCCAAAATATGCATGGATATTGTCAAAAAACTAATAAATAAAATATGTAATATCAATAATCTTGAATTTACAGCATCGCATTGCTGGCCTAGGCCAAGTTTGTATGAACATCCATTGCGGAGCTCGCTAGTAAATGCCCAAATGTAATTTTTGGTTAACTTCTCATGGATTGCTTTGTTTTGGTTTTAGCATAATTTTATTTTTCCGGAATACTCTTTACACTCTTTCCATATAGCAGTTAGTTTAGAGATACCATTGAATTTTCAGAATAATTTCGTATAAAATAAATGTAACCTCACCTAACTTACTCTAAGTGACTGATGGAAAACATTTTCCAAGATATTTTTCATTTAAGCTAGAGAAAGATTATACGAATTACAAATTCAGACAAATAAACTCATGCCAAATGACCCATCGGGAACCTAGGACAACAATTCAGCATATTAGAGAAAACCCCAAAAAAAATAACTTTTTAAATAATTTTTTCTACGGAATCCTTGTTTTTCTATGTTTTTCCCGCCGAAGTGAAAAACCGGCTAATTGCCAGTTCACACTGCAGGCTTCAGTTTTGGATCACCTCTGTCACAGGCCACTCTTCTGATTTTATCATTTGATTTTCCTTTATTATTACACGCTTTCCATTTCCTTTTATATTTTATGAATTTTTTTTTTGCTCGAGCTCGCTCTCTACCTTAGCTAGGCCAGGGTTAGATTGAGGTATTTTACCATATTTAACCGTATTCTACCATAAGGAGATTTCCTATTTGTGTAACTCTTATATAAAATTATTCGTGAATAAATTATTACCAGGAGATTTAAAATTAATCATTATTTCGACGCACACAGGATGAACATTGTACAGGTCCTATTCTTTTCGAATCAAAATTGCTTAAACTTAGAACTAGATTTGGACTATACGAGTAGGTACATACTTTTGTCTTGTCAAGTTAAATTTTAAAGAATTAGCTTAGACATTTAAACGGGAACACCGAATGAATGAAATCATTATTCTGAAAAGATACATTCTGAGCGTTATTTTCCGTTAAACGGCATTTTTAACCAAGATGGCATATTAGAATAATAAGTTTCTGTCAAAAAATGTTTTTTTGAGACAAGCTTTTATTGGCCACTGTACTTTTTTCTATAATATTGCACTGTCACCTGAACCAGATTTACATATCTTTGCAAAATTTCAGCTCAATCGGAATCTGGGAACTGGGTCAGATTTGATTACAGACACACAGACACACATTCACCGGGAACGGCGGGTCAATATTTAAAAGTTTGTAAAAATAATTAGGTTCGGCTATGATGGTGTCATATCCTGACACCATAAAAACTCTTTCAGCGCAACATACGTTTCGGAATATAATTCAGAAGAATAATACTGTCCGAATTTAGTAGTGTATTCGTAATATTTTTTTGTGGAATCATACTTACCTGCCCGCTATAATAATTGAGAACATTTTACCTACAAGCCCGCGCAGCGACGTCGGAAGCTGCATTGATGCCGCCCTTTGAGTTTTATCCCGTATGGCTTTCATCTCACTTGATGAGAGATGACGTTGATTAGAAATGCGCTGATATGCGCACCGATAACTATATATGTAACATGAGTGGATACATAGCAGAATGTGCAAGTCGCAAAATGTGCAGGCTACGTAAAATGAGCAAATCCCAAAAAGTGCAAATCTCATAATAAACAGATCGCAAAATGTGCAGATCTCACAATGAGTAGATCGCCGAAATGTGCAGATCTCAGAATGAGTAGATCGCAAAATGTGCAAGCAGATCTTATAATGAGCAGGTCGCATAATGTGTAGATTTTGAAATAGAGCAAATTCAGTCAACTGTAAATAGTATTAAATTTTCTAACGGTACCTGTACCTACTTCAAATTAATAGTATCCCCTTGAAAGATAACGGACTATGATCGACTTAATTATAAAACCTCATTACACGTTTGCGTCCTTCTTTCTTGTAAGGTATGTTCTTAACACCGGTGGTACTAACTAGTACTAACAACCCGAAGTACACGGAGCCACCAAGAACTTTTCCTCCAAAAAACGGTTACGGTCCGGAGTTAAGTTCCGGTCCGTATTAAACATCCGTCGATCCGCCTGGGTGAAGAGAATTAAAGATGTATATTCATTCTTAATTTCTCACTCATAGCTCTCCCAGTAGTTACGATTTCATACGGCCTGCACATTTTACGATTTGCTCATACTGCGGCCTGCACATTTTACGATTTGCTCATATTGCGGTATGCACATTGTACGATTTGCTCATATTGCGACATGCACATTTTACGATTTGCACTAGTGCACATTTTGCGACTTGTACATTCTGCTATGTATCCATATGAGGGATATGAGTATGTTAGATAGAGCTACATATGTTTTTTATACGAGTAAATAGCGTAATTTATAACAAACATATTTGCAATATTTGCATTGCTGCCAGGTACCAAACTACGAAATCTGGGGGCACGGTAGTGCCCCCGCCAAGTCAAGAAAAACAAAGGCACGGCCGTACGATCCTTTTCTCGAAGCCATTCAGGCCATTTTTAACCTCCTATAATTTTGTGCTGGCTGAACCCTGAATTTTTAGGGATATATTGGGGCACAATAAGACTTAAGTATGACATACTTAAGTCTAAAAACTAACTATGTTTGAAATTTGGAGCTTGTGGGTCTGCTAGAAGTACCTTAGAATTATGATAATCATCAGTCAGTGAGTCAGTCAGTACCTTAGAATTAATCATCAGTCAGTGAGAAGAGTATTGAGAACATTGTTCTCATGAACATTAAATTTGAATATGTAGCTTAAGAACTATTGCACGTCAAAGTTCCTTAGTTTTGTCACTGACTGACTGACTCACTGACTGATAATTATCATAATTCTAAGGTACTTGTTCGAAGTTCTTCCATGTGGTGGCGACAAAATGGTATCGTTTGCATATCGCAGGTTGGAGATCTTCAAGCCACAGATGAGATGCCATCTGTCCAGTCTTCGAGTATAATCCTCATATGAGCTCTGTGTACACACTGAACAGCAATGGAGAAATAATACATCCCTGACGGACTCCGGCGTTGGGGTGGAAGTGAATGGATTGAACGTAGATAGAACGCAAGAGGTGTACCTGGTGTTTTGGAACACCCATCGCCATCAGCGTTTCCTAGAGCTTGGGCCACTTGACAGAGTCAAACGCCTTAGAGAAGTCCACAAAGCATATGTAGGCGGGCTTGTTGAATTCTCTGGTTTTCTCTATAATTTGTCGAACTGTCGAAATTTGCTCGCGGGTTCCCTTCCCCTTAATAAAACCAGCCTGTTCAGGAGAAATTTCTTTTCTTAAGTAGGGCTTTAGACGCTCGTTCAGTACGTGCAGTAAAATCTTACTTGCGTGAGAGATAAGAGCAATAAGTCGGTAATTGCACGTCTTGGTGGAACCCTTCTTGTACAAGGAGACAGAAACAGTGTGAGCCCATTCTTTCGGCCATTGCCCCGTGAGCCATATCTTATTGCACAGGGTGTAGAAGATTTGGACACCATGTTCGCCTGATGCCTTGATCGTCTGGATCGGTATGGCATCTGTCCCTGTGGCTTTGCCGTTCTTCAGATGTTTAATAGCGGCTCGTATTTCATCTTTCAGAATATCGGGCTCAAGATCTTCGTTTGCGCGTTCCGTAGAGGCGTAACACTCTGATTGCGGCTCTTGAAAGAGGGACTGGCAGTGTGCATGTGCAGTATTTTACCCTTCGATAGCTTGTGGATGTAAAGCATAGACTGGTTGGCTTGACCCCCTGCGCAGCATTACCAACAGCTCCCCAACAATATGGATGGCTTACCTTTAAAATGGGAACTCCAAGTCGCTTGCTCAAGCCGTGTGTTTTTTTGTTTGCTCACCACACAATTACCGTCACCGGCCTGAACCCTATTGTCTTTATGTCCGCACAAATAGTCACAGATATCGTAAAAGTTGTATTTACAAATTTATATACACAACACACATAATTATATTTACACTTATTTTTTATTTAATCACCGAGAACGTTATAAAAACCCGCTGAAAAACAATTGACGCTCAAAATCGGGCGTCGCCAATTCCAGCCAGCATTCGCGCGCATGGCGGTGTGTGGAACTCGTCCACGAAGGGCAGCCAAACCATAGAGGTCGGTTATGCTGTAAAATGCTTGCACAGGCAGTATAGTTTCCATATTTCAGCTATTGTCAATATGTTCGTCACCGTCTCTCCAGTAGAGTTTTCGATGGCCCAGGTCTTGCAACTCAGGGTTTTTGTGATGGTGCGATTCGGTTAAAAATAGCCATTCTAAAAAACGGTGCAAGTTAGGAAAACGAAATACGTGTTTATTAAGTATACCTGCAAACCAAATTGCAATTGAAAATTGTACCTACCTTCCAAATTGCTATACCCTTACAGAGTCGTACTTCCTATGTACTTAAAATTTTACTTTTAAGTAGAATTAAAGAAAACTGTACTTGCAAGAAATAAATTAATATGAATATTAATATGAAAACCACTATATTTTTCCTGTAATATTTAAGATAATATTAATGATTGGTGATTATTATAGATTTTCTGTTCAGTAACTTCGAAGATAATAGGGGGAATGATATATTTTTTTATATTTTTCGTCCTAATTCAAAAAGTTTATAATTAAGAAAAAAAAAATAGATTTGAAATCTACGAATGAAGCCCTTTCATTTGATATCCCACTTGATATATGATAGCCCACCTTTAAATTTCTGACCCCCCCCCATTACCCCTTTAAAAAAAAGTAAAACAGGTATAAGATTTCTTTATATACCGTAGGCTCAAGTTGGCGACTTTTAAAACTATTCCAAATTTCAAATCGATAGCAGCAGTAGTTCTTGAGATATCTGGCTGTGACAGACGGACAGACGGACAGACAGAGTCGCACCATAAGGGTTCCTTTTTTACCATTTTGGTACGGAACCCTAAAAAGACTTCTCTCTAAGTCTCACCTTTTATACACTGTGAGTGATCCGTTTTTATTAGGGTTCCGTAGCCAAAATGGCAAAAACGGAACCCTTATAGTTTTTAATTCGATGTGTTTGAGTCTCACGGTAGTCTCCCGAGTAAAATATTTCTGGTCTATATACTTACACTAATGTTTGCATTATGTTTTTTTGTGTTTTGCCAGTTTAAACTTTTTTAGTACTGACACATATATATTTTTATATGTATACTTACTGCCTTAATACCTACAGTAATAAACCGCCATTTGCTAATACAGTGGCTTTGTGGTGCAGCCGCGCTTGGCCGCACCTGCGCCCAATCTCCATACTAATATGACCATTACACGACTGCTTTGGACACAGATGTAGACTTTGAGAATGGGTCAACGCTTCAGTGACGATAGGCATAAGGTTTGTTATTTTATATTTGAAGTAGAGGATGCCTACAACTGCGTTCGTAATAAGCTAAATGTCTTTTTTTTACTTCGCTGTAGTTGGCTAAAAAGTATTCTATATTATAACCGGGGTAACATGTACACCAAATTATGCGCACACAAACAAACAAACATACGACTATAAGGTGTCAAATAACGAAAATAAGGGTCATATGAGAAATTTACTGAACTATTTACAAAATGATAGGTAATTTTTACTGTTAAATGTAGTATTCATTACAGCTAGTCTCTGTCTAATAAAAGCTGAACCTAAAAAAAGCGGCAAATTAAAATACTTCATAGGGTATAACCGACCAATGACTCTACACCTTATCTATTCTAATTACGAAAGTTAAAATGGCTATAACACTCGATAAAATCAAAGCTTTCATTTTACTAAAACAGACTCACCTTGTCATTTAATTCATTTTACAAGGCATTAACAAACCCGTAAAAATAATGATCGATGAATCAAAAACTCAAACATCAACACGAGCCTGTAATAATTTGTCAAATTTAACCCTCCGATGCTCCCGACCCATCGCGCCTCGTGTTGACAAAACTTTATTACCGAAAATTAGACAATATTGGCCCAAATCGGGTAATATTTTTTTTGTTGGCCCACCGCGCAGTTGGTCGCTGAATTCAATGGAATGATCTAGTTTAGTGACCCCAGAATGCTTTGAAAGGCGACAATGAGAACTAGAATTTCGGGTTTGTATTTAGGGTTTTATAAAATTGTAATAGAATGAAATTATAGGGTGAAAGAAAAGTAATTTGGTTACAATATACTTGATATTTAAAATCATGTTTTCATAATGGCATTTGTAAAAATGATCCAAAAAAAGATAACGAACAATATTTATTTACCTCAATAATTCTCGGTAGGCAGGGCAGAAATTTTTAATTTAAATACGCAGAAGTAGTTGAAAAAGCTGTCGCTAGATTTGAATCAAATATGTATACGAGGCCAAGCTAAATAAACCCGTTTAAAAAATTTTTACAAAAAAACGATTAGGTATTAGTGCCTAACACGCTTGCGATTTGCGGGCCAGCGGCGGGCGCATTACCATACAAAACCACATTTGAGCGACATTTGTATAGAACTTCGCTTCTAACTCGCCCGCAAATCACAACTGTGATAAGGCCCCTAGAGATGTAATGTTTTTACCCGACTGCGGCGAAGCCCATAGGAGGGTTACCCAACTGCGGCGAAGCCCAAAGATGTTTGACCTGTATGTATGTATATATGTATGTATGTATGTATGTCCGTTCCTATGTCCGCTCGTAACTACTCAACGCACAACCGATTTTGATAAATGATACATCATTAGATTCGTCGTGATGGCGCGAGTTTCACTGGGTACGGAGTTCGTTAAATTAAACAAAATGGCGGATTTTATTCACTTTTAAAGTGCACCGCGGTCGGGTTTATTTTACTAAAAATATTTATTACATGCAATGTTTTGGATGGAATCTCATTTATTTTTGTAATTTACTAATAAGTAGCTATGTCATTTAGTAATCTGCAGCACTATTAGAGCAACTATTAATCAATACATTACAGACTACTGACAAAATTCCTCAAATATATCAGCTTAAATCTCCTCGGTTACATTTCACAACACTTAACCGAATAATTAAAATAAAAACCAGAACACTTTTCACAGAATCACCTTCCAAAAGCCCACTTCATCAACGTCCACGCACACAAACTCATTCACGCACACATTCACAAAGTAGGGGTCGCGCTGACCAATCGCATGCATTTAACCCTTTTATGCGGATTAGGCGAGCATTGTTTCAAATCTCCGAGTTTCCCAACGTCTGAATTTGGAACGGCCGCCATTTTGTTCATTTAAAATGGACGCTGTAACAATGAGTCGCCATTGTGCCCGGGACTGAACGAATGTAACCATTGTTTTAGTTTTCTAATGCTTGCATTTTTTATTTTGCAGTATCTTTCATTATATCGCATTAATCTGCTTCATTTTTTATGAGGTGAGGGGTTAGGGTGCATGGATTGTAGTGTTTTATGAAATTATAAGGAATAAGAGTTTTTTTATTCCGTATATTAAAGGATCATCCATAAATAGTTTTATTTTTTGGAAAGCACTTAACTCAAAAGTCTCACAAAGCGCGGCCTATGAAAGTAGTATAATATATGACTATTTTGACTAACTTTACAGGAGACTTAACGGTTTCGGTGATTATGGGAACGACAACCGGCTTGAAGCTATGTCGCTATTGTTTGAATAAGTTTTGATCTTTTATTAACAAAAGTGACTAGAGTTTGAAAGCCGGTCGACGCGAAATAAGCCGCTCTTGTTGCGGTATAAGCGACAACGCTACTACGTAAAAAAATGCATTTCAACCGTATGTTTGGAAAGAGTATACAATTTTCTCCAACTTTGTACAATGCGCCTATTTTGCGGTCTCTATGATTATTGTTCTCGCAATACGCTGACACTTAACTGGATACATTGACACTCTGGGTACAGGGTATATTATTAAAAGTGTCCGAACTCGCGTCGAAGGCGCCAATTCATCGGGCACGTCAACCGTGACAGTCGTTGCAATCAAAACTTCCTTTGCGTACCCAACATTGTTACGGAAGGGTTGAAAATACTTGGTGCGTACGAGTATTTGGAACTGGTATTAGGTAAAGTATTTTGTTTATATTATTAGAACATGACAAAACACAGACACACATTGTATTATCCTTGCTACATATTTTCATAGTATTTTCAGTTATTATTTACAAATTCACAGAGTTTACACACCAGAAACATCCAAATCGCATTTTTAACAAATAACGGTAAGTACTTTATTTTTTTTTATCAGTTTTGTTATGTACCAAGCCTAAATGGTATTTGTGAAGGCAGAAATACTTGGAATGAAGTTAGAAATACAAAATTCTAAAAACTTCTTACACGTTTTCATTTACTTTTATAGTTGAAGCCATTTTACTACCTACTTTTTGAAGCTTCTTGACCGTTGGACATTATTAACCACTGCAATATTTTTTGTGCTTGAGGTAAATGAGCATAAAGATAAAAACCCAGAGACAACGCAATTTTAATATTTTCTCGACAAGTATTTACCAAGTACCTAAATAATTCTCACACGTCCCAACAACCACCCAAAATACCTGTTACCGCCTCAACGCCCACACGTCCCACTTTTCTCCAAAGACTATTATTTGAATGTCTTTCAACCCGTGAGTAGGGTCCACTCCCCCTCCCCCCCACGCGTGTGCCGCGCTGATAATGTAATTAAAACAACACCTTTATTCTGAACACCCGAGTTTTGTTCACGACTTTAAACTGTGGCACGATTGAGATGTTCGTTGTTTTTGGGATTGTTGTTCTGGGTTTTTAGGGTTGTTAAAGATTTGAATAACAGTTATATTTACCCACATGCGAGCATTAAACATTATTTGTCATTTAGTGAATAGGAATTATGTGAGGTTTATATGTTTTATGTGTGTTTTTGTACTGGCATTCTACTCATTTAAAACAACATAATCATACCACACACCATTATTTTCAGATTGAAACATTTTGTCTTGTTTTTAAGTTACAGACTTGGTTATGGTATTTGGCAACTTTTATATTTTTGTTCAGTTTAAAACAAATACAATGTAGGTAACGTTTATTAGGCTCGTAATTGTGAAAACCACTGTTATTCTGAATATTGTATAATGAGAAATTAAAATTTATAAAAAATGATTAAAAAAATGTAAGCACCTAATTGTCTCACGAAAATAAGACACATCTTAATCGCACTTCCACGGAAACCAGCTTAAACTAAACCAAAACACAATGTGGCACATAAAGAAAACAAAAGACAACATTAAGCGGGGATTTTAAAGCGGGTCGGGGGTACTTTGGGCAAAATTTTCGGGTAACATTATACCCGTACATTAGGGCTAAGTGATAGCGTCACATTTGCTGGATTAATTCATCATCCGAATTGCCGTGGCCAGACTGATGGCCCGGAACGGCCCCCTCAACCCCCCAAGGGGGGTATGTAAGGTTGATTGTAATTTATTTCCAACCATATTACTTTGAGTTTGGTGCCATGGACCTTTGGCGATACGAATTAAAAATACAGACCAACCGAGAATCGTTTTTCCTTTGGAGGTCTGTTATAGCTTGGCAACTTCGTTGGTGACACTCACATGTGTGCTTTTTGTTATGTGCAGCCGTAAATACTCACACAAGTTAACGCCAACACGAACGACGACCGACGGAAACAGCCTCCGGAGGCCCCCGTTCGTGTTGGTGGTAACTTGTGTGAGTAGCAAATAACAAAAAGCACACATGTGAGTGTCACCAACGAAGTTGCCAAGCTATAGTCTATAATATAAATTTCATAACCTAGATATTATTTTATTATACTGTATTATATTATAACCTAGAGATAAATCGTTGTTAGTATTATTATAGTTAATGTTGTGTGACTTGGCCGTTGAACATTCTTTATACGTTAGTAGGTCAATTGGGTGTCAATTTGACAAACATTGACTTAAAAACATATATGAACTAAAAGAGTGCAGTACCTACAGCTCTATTTGATTTAGTGGTTATTATGATTAAAAGTAAAACATGTAATTTCTAAAATATTTTAACGCAAATGTATATCATCTTCAAATCTTTTAGACTTTTTAATCGTAATTATTACAGCCTAAACAAAGAATGTGTAAAGCGTACAAAAATCTCACAAAGGGGCAATAAGCGCTTACATCGCTTAGCTTGCGCGTTGCCCTTTGCCCCCCGAATTAGGCGACCCCCCTTACCCCCCTAGGACAGCGAGTGTAAGGATAAATGGGTGGGCTGGCTCTTCTGGTTAAGTGTAGATTTTCCGAATGCGGTGTTGATGATGGTGTCTCGAGCTGGGTTGTATCGATAGTTTGGCTATCGATAAAATTATTTTTCTCAAACATGGCATGAAATGTTGACATAATACGTATTTACTTATATATTTTTTACAAATTTCAGTAACAGTCAAGTACCCAATTCCTTACTTCCCGGCCTCTGCAGTAATGTACTATTTTCTTCTGTTAAAGTATGTTCATGTTCATACCAAGTAGGTAACAGAGCATGGAGTGGAAAGTGAATTATGGTACTTGTTGCTAGAAATTACTGAACAAGTATTAGATAAAAAATGGAACTTATTCACGTCGTCTGTGCCTCCTGGCTGATATGACTTAAGTTTCTTGAAGGTACATCTTAGCCTAAATTCAAACACTTCTGAGGTACCAGCCGTTTTTGAAAATCACCACAACCAATCACGGACTATTAGGGTTAAAATTTCAAATCATCTATCAAATTAGTGGCGATATTGTTATTGTTTAACGTTGTTTGTTTTACTTACGTTACAAACTTGAATACTGATTTCTTACTGGTATATCTATAGTGTATTTCATCATAGAATGCAATAAATTGAACAAAATAAGTTTTAAAAACATTATATTTCATTAAACCGTTTATTTGATAGTAAATCGTGTCTTGGTTCATCTAATTGGAAATTGACATCTATATTGTTTTCGAAATAGTTTACCCTTAAATTACCGACAAACGTGTATGCTCTTACCTTCAACAAGAGCGGTTTGAGTTTCAATTATTAGCGTCTTAGATGTGCTTCAATAGACTTTAAAAATTACTCAGTCTCAGTCGTTGTATCTTTTTTTGTGAGCATATTATATTTTTAATTTTATATGATGATCATTGTATAAGATTAGTGTAAATTGACATAGTGTAATTTAAATTGTGTCTCTTATATTATGAATTAAGAAATCGAATCTAATCACAGATAAACAGGGTTCTCATCAAAGTTTGGTGATGATACTCGTAGAATAGAAATAAATAAAATAATTCCAACACCGACAGAACAGGGACATCACTACGTCGGCAATTTTCCGAGACCGTTGGACAGTGGGGTTCTAAATACTCGTGTAAAATTGTCCACATTCCCTCCTGGAACCTTTTGTGTTATATATTTCTTTGTTATTTACCAGGGGGTGTACCTTTGTATGGGTGGATGAATTACTAATGTGTGAAATGGAGATATTCACTGGTTTGAAAAGTTGGTAGTAATGTTGCATGGAAAGTCGATATTTGTATGTGGTCATTAGTGGATCACTTAGACAAGTAACTACTTTTATTTATTGCGACAGATTTTTTTTTGTATAAGGTATTACGATTCCCGAATTTTTTTCTTATTGTTAGAATGTAGCTTCATTTTTGTAATCACTTAGATTTTAAGGCTATTTTTCTCAATGATTCGTTGGAAGAGATATTTTATCGTTGTATTGTCTATATTTTATTCTTTGGTGTACATAAAGATATTCGTAATCTATCTTTTGGGATTTGATGTGTCTCTGGGACCTTTTTAAACGGTTTTATTTATTATTTGAAAGAAACATGATGTATCTTTATTAGTTTATTAATGTTCGTTTATTAGGTTCAAATGTTATGATTATGACATAATAATGTCATAAGATTTTTAACCAAATAAACTTTTTCATCACACTTGCTCGAAAACGTTGTCATTATACGTAGGTTTTGCGGGCCGTAAATGACCTATTACGCCCTAGGGCGTAATGGTTTTCTTTTTAAATTTGAAACGCTGGTTCTGTTTTACTCTTATTTGTCATGTTAAAAGGAAACGCCAACTTGCTTTTTTAACTTTTATCACTGAAATATTTATTTAAAGATAACTGTTATTGCAAATACATGTAAACACCATACTTCGGTAACATTAATAAAATGTTTAAATAATGTATTTCAGTATTTTGCAAATATAAAATGAACCAAAATGGCCGTTTTAGGTCCTTACCGCTATGGTTTTCGAACGTGACTTGACATTCGCATTGTCTATGGACATATGTCACTAATGTCACTGTCTGTTTTAATATTTTCTTATCATACTGGGGCATTAGTAAGGTTATATCCCACCAAAAACATTCTGTAAAAAACTAGCCAAGTCTCGATGGAGCTGCTTGTTTATCTCTAAAAAGTAATTAAATCCAGACAAAGTCGTGCCAAGTCTAAGGTTCCTTACTGCGATTTCTTTATTATTATAGTTAATGTTGTGTGACTTGGCCGTTGAATATTCTTTATACGTGAGTGGGTACATTATTTATTTTATTAGATTTTCTTATTTGACACAGTTTTTTTTTCTTTTTATTTTTGGTTGGGCTCTTGTGTTTCCTAATCAGGGTCACCAGGTACTTGAGATTCTTTCTGATCATCGATTATCCTAGTTTTTATAGTTTTCCCTTTATGTGGCCATTAAACCCTAACTCTGTACCAAATTTCAGCTCTCTGAGTTTATGGGAAGTACCAGTTCTATTCTGAGTGAGTGAGTGTCATAAATGCGAAACTTTGCTTTCGCTTAACTTCGGAACTAAATGACCTAGAGACTTGAAATTTTGAATTTTAAGTATGTGATTATAGCTTACTGGATGACGAAAATTTCTGCGTTCTGGTCTAATCCAGAGGTTCTCAAATAGGGGCCTGAAAATGCGGCGAAATGGTTCCAGTAAAGGATAGTACGGCAGCGCTCGACTTGGCGGGGGCACTGTCGTGCCCCCAGATTATTAAGATTTCCTCACAAGTGTGATGAAAAACATTGTGTGTGCCACGGGCGGTAAAGGAATTACAAACTCGTGTTATTCCTTACTTACCGCCCTAGATACACAATGTAGGTACTATTGTGTTTCTAACAATTCTACACCCATTTTTCTGAACCTTTGCGCACACACTAAGTAAAAAAAGATTAGGATAATTTAAACGTAATTTGGAGTTAAACGGTGACCAATGGAATGGTGATGATTTAAAATAAACCGGTTAACTTAAATATTTATTTATTTTGACTTGTTTACATAAATTAAAACTTATAATACGTTTGTAATTTGTAAATGTCTAATATTATCACATTAATATTGTACACGAAACAGACACAAAGACGAATAATTTGAGAACGGTGACAGTCATAGTGTTAATTTAAATAATAGGCAGAAAACTAATTACCTACTAAAGTGCTTCAAAATACTGGACTCAATGTTATTCAAGTGTTTCGCCGCAAAGGCTCTAAAGTGCCCCAAACCACGCCTCTAACATTCAAAATCTTCATTAAAAACCATTCTGTAGAATGTAATCAAAGCAATAGGCAAAATAGGTGTGCATAGTTACAGATATACCAGCCTTACCCGACCTCCCCTGCCCCCCGGACACTTCGACGAACAGATTAGAAGCAAGGCGACTAATAAGGCGTGAGAGTTCAGACTTAACTGGTCAAGATCAGTGCTACAATCCGAATCAAAATTCAAAACCGCGCTCTCTCTTAATCCGTGTTGAGGATCACAATAAAAGGTAATACATTTTAAGTCCCCAAAATCTGCCACAGAAATTTGAACCTTCATTCAGCAGTTAATGAGATGATTGTTCCTTGAATTGCACTGAAATAAGATTACCCAAGCGAAAGCAGAAGGTGAAAGGGAGACATTTTGTTGTAAAGAGCGGCGTACAGTGGACGTGTTAAGGATACTCATTATGACTGAACTGGTTTACTTAAATAGTTCTGCTTTGAGTAGGCAAATAAAGTTATAAATAACCCTAATCTCTAGTCATTTTCTTTTATCCAGTTCATAAAAATCTGTTAAAAATATTTATGAAAATCGAACATTTTTACAGAATGTTAACATGGTTATGGTGAACAATTAATTCACCACATTAGCATATATAGGGCCAAAAACTATCAAAGAAACCCTTACTGTTCTTCACCATCACTCACTCACCCCATTTTTTGCTCACGTTTCTCAGGACGCAGTGTAAGCTCTGTTGCGGCCAGGTGTCGTCAGCTGTATGGCGCGTCGTGCATGGTGCCGGTGCTAACACCGGCACTCACTGCCGCGAGCAGCGAATGTCTCAACTCATATCCTGCATTTTTTCTATCTTACTCCACATTTTTCCTACCCTACGTCACTCAAGGCGTAGTGTAAGCTCACCCGCAGGCCAGGTGTCATCGCTTGCGTGACGCGTCTCATTTGCACCGGCAATTGCCGCCGCGTGGAGCGAATGTCTGAACTACCACCTATGTCTTTTTTCCCACATTTTTCCTACCTTACCTTACTCCCCATTTTACCCATCTTACCCCACGTTTCTCAGGGCGCCGTGAAATCTCCACTGCCGATCAGGTGTCGACGGCTGCGTAATGCGTCTCATTTGCACTGACAATTACCGCCGCGTGGATCGAATATCTGACTAACTCTTAGGTTTTTTACCCCACATTTTAACCATATAACCCCACGTCCCCAGAGTATAATGAAAGCTCTGCTGCGGGTCAGGTGTCGTTGGCTACGTATCGCGTTTTGTTTGCAGCGGCAATTACCGCTGATTAGAGCAAATGCCTGAAACCTTGCCCCACATGTTAGCTATCTTACCCCACGTTTTTCAGGACACAGTATAAGCTCAGCCGCAAGCCAGGTGTTGTCGGCTGTGTGCCGCGTCTCATTAGTACCATTAATTACCGAAGCGTGAAGCAAATGTCTGAATTAAAACCTATGTCTCTTACCCCATATTTTAACGATATTACTCCTCGTTTCTCAGGGAGCAGTGCAAGCTCTGCCGCGGGCCAGATGTCGTCGGCTGCGTGACGCGTCTCATTTGCACCTGCAATTACCACCGCGTGGAGCGAATATCTGAACCTATGTCTCTTACCCCACTTTTTACCCATCTTACCCTACGTTTCTCAAAGCGCAGTGTAAGCTCTGCCGCGGGCCAGGTGTCGTCGGCTGCGTGACGCGTCTCATTTGCACCGGCAATTACCGCCGCGTGGAGCGAATGTCTGAACTAACATTGAGACTATACTACAGTCGGCTACAGTTTACATTTGACCAATAAGTACAGTCAGACGGTGTCTACTGCTGGCAAAATATGTACATTTAACATTGTGTCCGAACCAATATATTTACTGGAAATGTGGAAACACCACAATATTTCAAACTTCAATAGTAGGTTGTCAAAGCCGGACTACAGCAACGCAAATTAAGGAAGATATAATAGGTACTTTGTCACCATAAGTGAGTTCCTATAATTGGCTCTCTACTACTACTTTAATTGTTGTTTAGTTTTTAAGGCTGTTGGTTCTCCATGAACAAATAAAATAAATAAATAAATAAAATATTTCAATTTTAATGAATACCGGTAACGATTCCTGATTCAGACCCAGCTCCTTTAAGTTTTGGGTAGTCATCGCTATGACTACCCAAAACATAACCGTACCGTACCATGGTCCTACCATTAGGACTTTTATTGAATATAATTCAAGACTTATAGAAAGCCCAAGGTATTCTCTGTAGCACTTATTCAAATAAAATCAATTGCCCAAAAAGCTATCAAAACACTTCACACTGTGAACCATGGTCCTACCAGTAGTACTATTGTTTTATACTAATTCAGACCCAAGCATTTAAGACACTTTTTTTTAATTTTGTTTAACTTGTATAGGTATCAAAAGTTTTTGGGAGTGTTTGTGATCAGTGTTTTGATAGCTTTTTGGGCAATTGATTTTATTTGAATAAGTGCTACAGTTCACAGTCACTATGAGCGTTATTTTGCGTTCGGCCTTAGGAGATTATATGCATAATGGTGAAAATTAAATAGAAAAAAGTTTCAGCCATACTACTAATTTTTTGTTTAATACTATCCTAATTAGTTTCCTATCCTAGTAATATCATAAATGTGAAAGTTTGTGACAATGTTTTGATGTCTGTTACTAAATAACACGTTAAATGGATCGAGCTGAACTTTTGCATGCAAATAGACCAAGTCCAGGATCGAAACATAGGATACTTTATATCCCGGTAGAGAGTTCTCGTTGGATAGTAACAGGAATAACGGAAACGAAGTCGCGGTTAATGTTAGTTGATTGAAAAAAGCTTTATGTCCTAAACAAACGTGGTAACAAAACGCATACAAACTACAAATTAGGTGAATAATGAAATGAAACAATTTCCTTTATTTTGTAATTCGGCCACATGAGTACTTTTTCAAAAAATATTCTTGCAATATGTAGTTCCAAAAAAAAATATTAGTAACTAACCGGTTTAACCCACGCGCTGTCCACATGGCCAGTAGGGGCCCAACCCTTCACTGCGCCCGGATGACCCTCGCGACCCATTCCAGTTTTCTGTAAACGCGTGCGGGGCTAAAACGCTATTTTCTCATAATAAAATGGCATTTCTGAAACATGTGTCTTTTATTATTTGTATGGTTAGTGTTGATGTGTCGATAAGTTATTTGTTTTGAATGGTGTGTCATAAGTGTTAAGGATTTAAGGGTTAGATTTTATTTTGTACTTTATTCACTAAATACAGTTTTATGATCTTTTGAATAAAGAATATTCTATTGTACGATTTTAAGCTAACATGGTCATTCACATAATAACTACTATTGACAACGGGATATTTACCACGTATGCTTGTTTTACTCCGTGATGATGGCGCTTGCAACAGTGCCGAAATATCGGGAACTCAATAAAACAAACATACATGGTAAATATCCCGTTGTCAATAGCAGTTAATATTGTATTGTATTGTTTAAATTGGTGCTATTTAGTTAGTTCTGGTTTTGTTTATTCATTTTTTATATTCTTGTTGGTGTGTTAAGTCGTATATAGGTATAGTATTTCATTATATCGTTTAATTAATTCGATAGAGCTGGTAATCTAATACATTTTGTAAAAGTAAGAAAACACAATAACAATATTTAGCATTTATAAACCGATTTTGAGATGTAAACCAGTGGCGTGGCGTTGCAGATATCCTTGAGGAAGCCGGAACAGCTTTGGCTTCAATTTTCTTTAACAACACTAGAATAAAGTGCTGAACTGCCTAATATTAGGCAAGCCGATGGGAATAGAGTTCTATGGACGCCACGCCACTGATGTAAACAGAGTAGATAATCAGATAAAAAAAATATTATTAGGAAAGATACCTACAGACATTGTCATTTTAATATTTTAAAAAACTAAGTTGTACAACTTAGTTTTTTAAAATAGTAATTACCTACGTTCAGGATCTAGCACCATTAAGAAGATAACGCAAATAAAAATATTCATTCGCGTTATTTTTTTAACAAAGTAGTAACATTATAGGTACTTGTATCGGTAAAATAGTATTGTATCGAAATTGATACTTTTGAAAATAAAATTTGACACATTGATTGTTTTTTGTAATGACTAGTGTATGGATAAAATTGTTATATAAGCTCTATTTTAAAACGCCTATGTAAAAGTTATGAATGCAAATAGAAAACAGGTTTTTCTAGAACTCAACCCTTCTAATGTTGCAAAAAGAATTCGCCAAAGTTTGCATTGTTAAATGGCAGATGGTCTAAATTTATTATAATGCACCGATGCAGTAGATTCTGATAAAAAAATAACAATAATTTTTGCAACGTATTTTTAAACAGTCAATTTCAATATTCTGTTAAAATATGGTCATTGTTATTTCTTCTTTTATATTTATAATGGAATTGTAAGCTCTGTACTTGAAACGCAGTACCTTACTACAATTTTTGGATAGCGGTAATCAAAGTGGAATATCTAAGTAGGTATTATAAAAATAAAATTATATGCAATAAAATTCAAGTTAAAGCATTGTTTTAGTAACAAAGCCTTAAAGGTCATTGGGCGTTTTTGACCCGCTTTCCGAACTTTCGCGTACAGAGACCAAACTAGTTTTAAAATAGAGAATTTAATCTCACTTTTCTAAATATGTATTATTTTTTTATGTATCAACCGGCAGAAAAAAGTTATTCAACAGTATGTGTACGATGTAGTGATACTATTAATTAATGTTTTTACTTTCAGCATTGTGCAAAGGTGTGGTTCATGTACAATTCTCTGTAAAAAGTCTAAAGTCTACACATAGACACTGGCAGAATCCACCTCGCCAAAAACGCACGAAAAGTAAAAGCCATATAAATATATAAAAAAAATTTTGTCGATAGGGATGATGACTGGGTTAAAACTATATAATTTTATTAAGTCCGTCAGTTAGATTATGGAAAAATATGGGACACGTATTTTTTGATTTATCAAAATATCGAAAATCGACAAAGTTATAGATCATCAAACTTCTGGAGTGGGGGCTTGTGACGTCACTCGTAGGTGAAAATTGTACTAAGGAGTGACGTCACTCAAAACATCTAAGCACTCTATCCTCGTCATTTATTGTTTGTCAAACAAAAGAAAAAATATGTGTACAATATTTTTTAATAATCTAACTAACGGACTAAACAGTTTTTTTTAGTCGTCTAGCCTATTGTGGGTAGGTACCAAAATGCGCAAATTATTTTTTTTCGCAATTCTCCCTTGGTTTACAAGAATGCGACTCATACCACTGAGTAGCAGATACGTTTACCTATATACCTAGCCCTATTTCATTTGTGTACGCCGTGGGTCATATGTCCGAACAAAATGCCCAATGACCTTTAATTTAATATTATGTTATTGGAAAATGTATACTTATTGTAATATAATGTTGCTTAAATGTTTATTTTTTTATCTTCTAACAATCTATTCAATAAAAACCCCATGCCCACCAAAACCTTTATAAAAAAATCAATTCACTCACCGATTCTCACCAAAAATCCAGCGAAATTGAGAATAAACATTCAACCCTAAACTGCCCCCACTGTCCACTGTCCAGCGGGGCGTGGCCACGCACTGCCCAGTTGCCCATTGGTCACGCACGCGGTTATCGGACGTGGGGGGTCTTATCGGACGATTGGGTGTTTATGTCCAACTGGAATTTCCCCCGCGCATTAGGAGGGTTGATTTTCTTGTTGGATTTTTTGGTGTATGAATATCGGATAACGTTAGAATTGGGTAACGTTAACGTTTATTATCATTAGTAGTTGTTAAACAAAAAGTCTAATAGAATCGGTTTCTAACAACTGCATTCGTGAAAAGACTCATTAGTATTTTACATGGGTATTTTAAGGGTAAATAATCTGCTAATAAAAAAAATACATGAAAATTAGTAAAAATAGCATTACACAAACAATCGCTGAATTGGTATGTGGCAAACAAATTAATTTTCCATCTTTTATACAAAATCATGAAAAGTTGGTTGAATTAAGAAACAAATACATCCCTTTCACATTTGGATGAATTTTATTTATGGACTGAGAGAAAAAGATAAATTCGCTGAAAAAAGAAAAATAGGTGCGAATGCGAAAAATATAAAATCGAAGCTTTTACGCTCCAAAAAGCGAGGGCATTATTAAGGTTACATTTCAAACAACAATTTTTTAGGGAATGGTATTTTAAATTCTGATTGGGATTTAAAATACCACTCCCTAAAAAATTACTTGCAGAGTACCTTTTATTTATAAGCTACCGTAAAACTGGGCCAATTAAATTGCCCCTGAGGCTATTTGGAAAAAAGAAGTTATAAGTTTTGGGTCCATAATATATTTTTGTCATGGCAATGGTAACAGTAACGTAGACCTTCGTCAGGCAGCCCTAAATGTAATATAAAGTTAGTTAGTGGTCTATTACTAAAAATGTTATTACTTTAACTCATTTTTCCAAATATGTAGCTTCGTTCGCGGGTCTTAATTCGCCCCATTTTACGGTAGATTTAGTTATTATTTTATTTCTTTACATAAAATTAAATGTTCATAGTTTTTTTTTAGTGTACAACAATAACGTATTATAATGAAATTAATAAAAACTGCTATTCCTTAAAATGTTTTTTAATTACCACCCACTTTGGAATATAGATTAGTTCCCACTGTTTTTTTTTAAATGATTAAACCTTAATACCATCAGCCTTCAACTCCTGGGCACAGGCCTATTCTCAAATGAGAGTGATTGGGCTGTAGAAGAAACTAAAACCATGAAAAAAAAAATTGACACCATCATCCCCAGACTGGCCTTTCAGCGTTGAACTAAACTTATTCAAACTGCATTGCGTAGTCATAATGAAACCATGAGCCATCCTTATTTTATTCGACTGTACCGCTAGGAAAGCAAGTAGTATGTGCGCTGGAAAGTGATGAAAGTTACGCCCTTTTGCATAGGGAGAGCCGGTGGTCAGTCCGTGGGGAACTGTGGAAGGGAATAAAACTTGAACCAACCAGACAGTTGTTTTAAATAATTTATATTTTATAATGTTGTATAAAATTAGGTGTAGTGAGCCAAGAAAGTGGTCTACTTTGAACTCTGACACCACTAAATAAAGTCGAAAATTGGTAAAGTGCATTGGAGTAATTTCGAATGTGGGGTAATTTTGAATTTTCTACTAAATCTTGCAAGATTTTTAAGGTGTGCAATTAGATGACGTAATTATTAATAGTGCTTACTATTGGCGTCTCTAGTATAGTGATAGCATGTTACAATCAATGTATGTTGCGTGGACTTAGAGAAATTCTTAAATTTCGGAATAACCCCATGTTCCAATTTACCCCAATGCATCTTAGACCACTTTCTTGGCTTACTGTACGTAACTAGCCTATTTATATTTTCACCCGACTGCGGCGAAGCCCAAAGGAGGGTTATGTGCTGGACCTGTATGTATGTATTTATGTATGTTCGTTCCTATGTCCGCTCGTAACTACTCAACGGCACAACCGAGTTTAATAAATGATACATCATTAGATTCGTCTTGATGGCGCGAGTGTCACTGGGTATGAAGTTCGTTACAATAAACAAAATGGCGGATGCACTTTTAAAGTGTTCCGCGGTCGGGTTTTTTTTAGTATAATTAGAAAAGAGGTAGGCAATATATATTTTAATTAGTAGGTATATAGGTACCTATCACATATCGCACGTGTAAATAGTGTAAACCGTTTTTCTTCAATAAATAAATTATACAATTAAAATGGATTAAATCGCGTATATTACTTAATTTTACACCCCGTTTCGTTACCCTTTACAGCTTTTCGTGGTCGCAGGTAGACTGAGAAAAAATCTACTAGTAGGTACTAATTTTGCTGGTAAACATAAGAAAAATTTAATTAAATTGTTTTATTACCTACATCGAGTGATAATTGCGGAAACTGAAAACAATATTAGGTAACAAACATGTAAAATGGGGTTGCTTTTCTTGTTAGTCCTATGAATTAATACTACATTAAACAGCTAGGGTGGTAAAACAAAGAAAGGCCGAGATCGCAAAAGTTTGCGGCCCGAGTTGCAAGCGAGGGACGTAAATATGCGACCGAGGGCTTTCTTTATTACCTTCCGTGTTGTGTACATCATTTTATGTCTACACTTGTCCAGAAAGCGGCTTTTTCCGTACACCTCGCGAGCGGTAAAAGCCACTTTATGGCCAGGTGTGGCATAAAATTCATATTTATCTGCCATGCCAAGAACGTTGTTGCATCTAATTAGTTTAGATCTTAAAAGAATTATTCTCGTTAGATTTTTCTTGTTATATATCACTTTATGGCCAGGTGTGGCATAATTGTATTATTTTCTTATTAGATATCGATTTCATTCTCATTTTTGTAAATATAGCTACCTATGTAATAATTTTATAACAAATACATTTTATATGAAATCTTAGACGCTAGAATATCGTCGACTGTTGATTGTAAGTAAAGCTTATACTTATCTAATCTTCCTGAAAAAGGAATTATTTTTACCCGACTGCAGCGAAGCCCAAAGGAGGGTAATGTGTCTGACCTGTATGTATGTACCGCACACACACTTAGCGCACGTACGCAACGTATAGGTACTACCTACTTAGAAACATACTTTGAAGTTTATAACTCAAATTAGCAACGACATCTAGTCGGTAAACTTCAAAGTGTAATTGAAGCGCCATCTATTGAAATACAGTGGTATTAATTGGTCTACGATCAATCGCAAAGTTTATGTCTTGAAACTAAATCTTATATGATTTCATTGAGTGAATTATTTCAAATTAGAAAATTATTGAGTCGTGATGAGACATTTTTGACGTCTTGTAAGAGCTAATTTTAAATCATTAATTATTGTTACAGAATGTGAATGTTTGTTTGTTTTCTGGATGATAACATAGCAATATTATCAAAATCGTAAGTAAAGTAAGTTTTTATTACGTCACACAAGTAACGTAATAAGTTAATATCATAATTAAAAGAAACGCAGGAATTTCATGCAAAGTTAATAGATTTAGTTTCATTTGATTTATATTTATTAACAGATTACCACCAACTTAGTTATCGTTATCTAAATAAACTAAACTCAGTATGGATCTAAGTACATTTAACTTTCAGATAGATTAAATACCTGAAAAGAGCAGCCTCCAGAGAAAGTTATATATATTCATTTTTTTTTCATGAAAAGTCGTCAGACAAACAACACGTTTTTAACTTTAAAAAATAAGGATAACCCTAATTTTACTTTGGGCCACACGCAAAAAACTTTTCTAACAAGTTGCAACCCTCCGCAAGTATTGCGCTACTCGACGATAGATGGCGCAAGCATACTCAGGTCTGAAGAGGTTTAAGCCGACTCGTAAGTTGAAACATGAAATCACTATAACGATTTTTTTATAAACAAAATTGTTTATACCAAGAAAAATAGAGAATAAAAACCAGAATGATTTCTTTAATATTTTTCAAAGAACGACCTTAGGTACACATAATCGACGGGCCCGACCTAAGTAATATTTGTATTTAGGTAATAGTTATTGTTTTCATTAAAACTATTTCCGATTATTGCTACACGTATTATTATTTATTAGCCTGACAAAATACAGAATAATTATTTAATTGTATAAATTGTTATTAAACAAGTACCAATTTGCACTACTGAGTACCTAAGTAATTTGATAATGCGACGTTTTTATACTCATAAAGGACATGCAATACCACAATTTTATTTGTATGGATAATACCGGTTTTTCGGTATTGGCCCATACAAGTAAAACCGGTATTGCATGCCAGGCTCATAATAATATTGAAACATTGCCTACCTTTTTCTTCTCTTTTTGTTATCTAGGTCGACTGGCACGTCGAAAACTTCTATGACTAGCTGATCTTTGGAACACATGTGGACACAGGTGTGATTGTTTTTTTTTTAATCTGCTATTAAACTTTTTATGCGTATTCAGTTTTTCTATGGAATGTTTTTCATTCGATTCCGAAGTTTATTACAAGAACTAACTTAGCCATGGAGAGAATAAGTAACCTTACCCTTTACGCTTTGCTTAAATGCTACTGTAAGATTCCTTTGAACTTCACACCAACGACGTTTTTCTTTTACTCGTACATCTCAGCAAACTTTTAGTTCGAGCCAAATATTTTACTTCGTAGGTAGGTACCCTATTGCTTTTGATCAAAAGTTGTCCATACTCGAAAAAACAATTTGAAAATTGAAAAATATTTATGAAAAAATGTAGTAACTTCAAATAATTTTAATCACTTTAAAAGTTTGATATAGTATTCACTATTCACAGTCGGTGAAGATATCCTGTAACATAAACTCAAAAAACCAACCTAATATAATAAGGAATTACTAGAAGGTTATAGATCTTAACAGCATATTTCTAAATTCTGCTTGCTAGGTATACCTACTTACTATACACGCATTTTTTTAGGACTCAAAGCAAGATGATATCCTTGCTGTAATTTGTTTTGTTCAATAATTCTGATTTCATATTGTCCATGTTTTTCTGTACTTCTTCTGTTCTGTGTTTTTTTGTAACTTCGTTGGTTGCCAAGCTATAATTAATGATGGAATTTGTGACCTAAAAAACATAAAAAACAGAAATACTTACTTGGGCATTTCTCCAGAAATATGTCTGCGACTCATTTATCTGTCTCCATACATTTAGTATGAAAAAGGGCCAGATGAATGAGGTGACCGCAGACATATTTCTGGAGAAATGCCCACTTACGTATTCTTCAAATTGACATACCATATTTTAATTCAAATTTTAATTTTATGCAGGGAGCTCACATTATAATTATTGGAACCCGTAATGTAATGTTAGTCATCATATTTGGTTCATATTTTTGAAAAGGTACCGTAAACCCCGTTATGTTAGGTGTAACACTCCTGATAAGTTCATGGGTTCATGGAAAAAGGAATCATGTTAAATTGAAGGAATGTTTACAAAAACAACATAACTGACTACACTGGTTGTGGTTGATTCATAAAGAGAAACATTTTTAATGACAGGAGGTGTCAAGCAGCTTAGTAAGTTATGTTGTTTTTGTAATCATCCCTTCAATTGGACAAATTACGATGAACCTAAATTGATTCTTCTTCTTCTGGTGCCATGTCCTACCGGGGATTGGCTATGGCCCTGGCAGTTCTTATATTGTCCACAGCCGCACAGAAAGCGATGCTCATCACTAATACTACGCGACCCGATAGACCCCTTAGGCGATTTTGATATGTCGAGACAAATGTCAATCGGTCTAGTTCCGTTGTCTTTGCGAACACCCCTTCCCGATCAGAAGTTTTAGCGCGACGTCAAACAGATGCTATCGCTATCCATCGCTCTGAACTGTCAGGGACGCAGGTTCCGGCATGTCAAACGCACCCATCACACAAAAGAGGGACTAGTTTGTGTCAAACTAAATGACCAGTTCTATAGGCATACAACTTAATTGAGAGCCGGGGTTAACAAGAGCTACGAAAAAACTCTACTGGTCATCGTTGCTCTTTCTTCGCACCCTGAAGCAAACCCTGGATATCTGGGAAAACTCATTTCAGTGCCTGCATAAGATTAAGACGATATTACGCTTTAAATTGTTTTTTTTTTGGCCGGTACCTATAGGGAACGTGCACGACGAAGGTACCAACTGGTGCCGCCAATCTAAATCATATACCCTCTCATGCTGGGGCCACATTGATGAAAACGCAGTTAATAACGTTAATTTATCGCGTTGAAGGACGATTAACGTCAGTGTAGCTACGACTTACTATTTTGACATTGACACTTACATATTATCATTGACATTAACAGCTTGATTTGGCAGGGGCGATAGTTTCCTTTATTGTCCAGCCGTGTCTCTTTTGTCGTTTAGTGCTGCCACCTATAGTTCGTGCACGTTCCCTATTCTGCCTTTGGGTTAAACATTAACTGCGGAACTATCATGACATCCTCGTAGCAATATGAACCTTCGGATTTTTCTTCTCGTCACTTACCTACATCACTATCACTGTATCCTCTCACGCTTACCGCTCGTGAGCATGAGTTAGTCATTATATGATGAATATTTTTTTAACGCATTTTGTGAAAATGACATTTTTTATGCGCCGAAATTCATAGCGATAGACAAACCTGCTAGCAGCAACCAAAGTTAGAAAATTTGGCTGGCCATTCAATCTTAGCAGTATCAATCCACGACTGTACTTACAATATTTGATTTTATTGCAATTTTACACGAAGATTGACTGATAGATGGGTCTTCAATTAAAACAAAGTAGTTGATTAACAAATCGTGGATATTTATTGAAATAAAAATAATAAAAATGAAATATAATAAAAACAGTTCATATTTCACGTCGTTACACAATAAAATTTGTCTTAGTGTTTTTTTTGTTTTACTATTTTGTCTCCGTCTGTCAACAATATCGAGAAAAAAACAATAAAACTACAATATTAAAAGAAGTTAAAACTTAACCGGTTATTTGCCATAATCACATGGTTATACTATTTCGTAAGTTATTTTTTTATGACAAGGTAAAATGAAACCGACAACTCTTCGGGGTTAAGAAAATACTTTTGTTAGAATAGTTTGTTTTCTAAATACCGGTACGTAGCCCCAAAAAATTACCGGTTTCAAGAGAAAAAAAATATGAAAATATTTAATATCGTGTAGGGAAATAACATTGGCTACCATAATATAGTTAATAATTGAGCTTTTTTGGTAAACGTAATTCTTGGATTAATGCGAGTTTTAGACAAAATGAAACAAATCTAATAACTCACTATGTACTTACACGTGATTTTACTAAATATTTTTTAACATTGACTAAGAATGCAAAGAGTCATTCCAACAGTGTACCTTAATGTTTGAAATGACTCTTTGACAAAATAAGTAAAATTAAACAGAATGACATGCCAAAGACTCGTCCACACGATGTTAGTTTTAAATCTTGATAATTTGGATCAAAAACATGAAACCACAACGTGTGAAGAAGCCTTAGGAGACTCACAAACCAATGGAGACAGTGACTGGAGACAAAATTCTTCTATAATTTCCTTACATATTTATCTAATATAAATTCTATCATAATTTACATTAAGTACGTATACTGAAAGATTTCACACTTGGACTAATTTAGGTACGAGTGAAAGGTTCCGTAAATCACGAAAACATCATTAAAAACAAAACTGGAATTATTTTTTCAGTCTTAACAAAGAAACTAGCCCTCTTCGAGCGAAACTAAGGTTTAATGCTTCCCCGATAGATTCACTTTGATTAATTTAAACACTAATTAAATTTAGAAATACGCAATTACAATAACACGTACACTTAAATCGATTCCAATTTTGCTTTCTACAATACTTAAAATATCGATTACAGGAAACTCACCGTATTTTTTCCAAATTTCGTTTATTTATTTTCTATAATTTCCGAAACATCTTGTCTTCTATAAATATGAACATCAATAGGTACTCGATTTACATATCATACTTACACCGAATATTTACAGGGTCTTAACTAAGATAGGAAACATTTGCTTATTATTGTACAGTAAACCCGAAAATTACCAAACTTACTTCAGACATGCTACACCGAACTATGAAGATCCTAAGAAAATACTGGGAAAAAATCTATTCATAATTGACACTATACAGCTTACAACTAAACCATACATTAAATCAACATAGCTTAACTTTGGCATTGGTTTCCACATTTTCTATAAATAAAAACATGTCAAACAAAGATCAATCGAATGTAACATTTAAAGATCATTGAAAATGAACAGCCTCAAAATAAAAACATAATTCGCAAACTAACATCAACAATGCAACGGGAACTGCTCAACACTGGTTCAGCACAGGCCTACACGATATGTCACTTAAGATATAAATTAAATTAATGCCCTTCGGTGCGGAAGCTCGCGGGCTAATATTGCAATCATTCGCCAACCAATTCAATTCTTAAGACTAGAACTTTAGTGATTTTCAACGTGTAATGTTCTAAGAAACGCAACCAAAATTTAGGCCTAAAAGATCTGGCTGGGCGGCGCGGGCGGCGGCAGGCGGAGCCCGCCCCACGGGTAGAGTCACGAGGCCTCGTCCCGGCATGCGTTCGAGTCATCAGACAACGCTAGAGGCGCCCCGTTACTCTGATTCACAACGCACTTACGCATGTGCTTCTCCAGCGTAGACGGCACTGAGAAGGGCATTTCACAAAACCGGCATCGGTACACGTCCTTCCCGAGGCGTCCGTGGGTCTTCATGTGCCTCGTTAGCTTCGAGCTCTGAGCGCACGCGTACGAACATAACTCACACTTGTAAGGTTTTTCACCTGTATGAGATCGCCTGTGGACCGTTAGATTTGAGCAGTTCTTAAACACCTTCCCGCAGTACTCGCAAGTGTCGTTGCGGCGTCCTTCTTTCGACTTCAACAGAGGATTTTGCAAAAGGCCGTTGCTGCTGTTTTTGAGACCGTCAAAAATATTTTCAGGAGGCCGTTGCGCGTGCAAAGTCGGCAGCCACCAGCCCTCGCCTCGGTCCATGTCTAATTTCATTCGTTTGGAAGCTTCAAAGGGGTTCTCAAAAGGGTTGAACAAAGGATGGGGTTGAGGCGGCATCTTTGCAAACTCCTCTTTTAGGCGTAATGCAGCGGTGGGTGGCATACCGTTAGGCTTATCGCTTGAAGGGCCGTTGTTGTTGTCTCGGTCCTTGGCCAGTTGCCATTTTAGTGAGTTTCCCGATTCCTGTAATGCTTGCTTAAAAGCTTCACTGTATTGAGCAATGTTAGATAACCCGAATTTATCCATCAGTTCACCGACAACGGAAGCAGAAGGTGGGTGAGCAGGTAGAGGGAGCGATTGCTTACGAGGTAGCGCGGATGGAGCACTGCTGTTTGATACAGTTAAGTCCTCAGCTTCCTCGACATCATCACCATCTTCATTATCCTCATCTTCCTCACCGTCTAGCTCCTCGTCTTCGAGATCTTCATCGGAATCATCTTCACCAGTGTCTCCTCCAGACTCACCATCTTCCATATTGGTATCAGTTCCCCTATGTACTTTCATATGCCGTTTTAATTTAGAAACTTTCTCAAACGCCTCATCACATTCACTACATTTGTACGGTTTTTCGCCGGTGTGCGTGCGTCGATGGACTATTAAATTGTTCTCGTAGCGGAACTTCTTTCCGCAAAACTCACAGGAATGTACCACCTCGTCATTATTGCGTTTTGCAGGCGGAGTCGAGGACGGGCGGTCGGGGGGAGGCGCGTCCGCGACCGGCGGCTCCGCGCGGCGCTCCGGCGACGTCGAGCTATGGGGCCTCGAAGCGTCGCGGGGCGCGTCCACCGTCCCGGGTCCGGCGCCCACCGGTGGAGTCTGGCCGACTCGGGAGGGCGACGGGGAAGCGAACGGCGGCGAATGCTTCCTGGGGCTAGGAGAGCTCGAATTGCCTGTGGCCGCCCCTGGACTGGTCG
This sequence comes from Eudemis profundana, assembly GCA_947034925.1. Taxonomy (NCBI): domain Eukaryota; kingdom Metazoa; phylum Arthropoda; class Insecta; order Lepidoptera; family Tortricidae; genus Eudemis; species Eudemis profundana. The sequence goes on along the minus strand of OX344808.1, from coordinate 16,696,884 downwards.
TACCGGCCAGTTGCCGCAAGCGCTGCGAGTAAAAATCCAGCTGGGGTTCAAGTGATAGTGGTTGTGATACTGGAGGTACTCTGTCCCGAGAGGAGACCGACGTCGGTATGACGGGAGGTCGGTCTGCCGGTGACGGGAACGGTTGGTGGGGTGGGAGGGAATTGGCCGCTACTGCTGCCGCAGCCGCAGCCAGATTGATCCCATGATGGCGAAACTGTTCGGACACCAGTTGCTCCATCCTGAACCGGTGGTCGTGGTGGTTCGGTCGCGCGAATAGTGGCGCGGGTGGAACTGAAGGATGAGCTAGTGGTGGTAAGCTCCCTGGGAGTGGCATCCTGAGTAAACCACCGACTCCAAAAGGTGAATGCATATCCGGAGGAGGTAGTAACGGGTGGTGCCGAAGCGACGGCGGCGGTAGCGGCGCGCCGGTGGATGAGCACCCAGAGCTTGAAGAGGAGGTGCTCGAGGAGGAATGGTTCTGTTTATTAAGCTGCTGTTGCGGAGCGCTCTCGACGTATATCTTGACTCCATGGACATGCTGCACGTGCTGTAGCAGCCTCCACGCCGAATGCACCCGCGCCTTGCACGTCGAACATACGTAGTTGCTCGGCTCTGTGGGCAAAGAGAACAAACTTTGAAAAAGGTGAAAACTAATCTCTTAGGGGAGCGCTTTCCAATGGAAGATTTACAGCAATATTAACACGGGCAAAGTGTCTAGTAATAGCTCTCACATATCGTAGTGTTGGGCCTAGGGAGAGTGCGTGGCGCGCATGCTAATCAGAAGGTCCGAGGGCCGGGTACGTCGGCGGCCGTGAATGATCGCCCCTGCGTGTCCCGCAAGATTCATGCACCTCTAAAATCTTATGAAATATACGCGGGCCGGATCACGTACCGGCCCAACGCTGTTGATATTGAAATCTATGTAACATTATCCCGTATGAGAAAAATAAAGGGCTCGGGTGTTTAATTTTGAAATTTCATAACTGTCTGGAGGTCGTGACTTGTCTCTTGTTGGGTTAACCCGACCGTTTAAGCATCGTTTAAGACGAAGCAATAACACGCTATTAGAAAATGTCTACTTATTTTTTTGTGAAAATAAAAGATCCGTCGTTTATTCAGGAGGTATGGAAGATAATAGTTAGAAGTCTACTTTTGGTTAAAAGATCGATTAAAAAATATATTGAGGAATGTATTTATGTGGATTCCGTATCATGTCACATCATCGCGTATGTACTTATGAATGAAGCACCTAAGAAGGATATTATGAAGATTGGCTATAATACCAGAATAAGTCGCATGTTTTCTAACGTATTAGGTATTCCAGAAATATCTACCTACATACATCTGAGTAAAACAATGTTGTTAACGAGCACTTATTTTGTTTGCACGTCTTAACTATGTTTAACTAATGGATGGCTATTATTGGCCTCATATTATGTATCAGAAATAGTCTTAAGTATATTTACGGCTGTTGTTATCCTAAATACTAATAAAATAAAATAAAAATAAAATAGTTATTCAATAAACATGAATACTGTAACAATGATGATTTTTACGCTTCGTTCTGTATTCACTAGTCAGATTAAACGATGTGGCAGTTGCCTATGACGCTATCGACGATACTTATTTAAAAAAAAAAACACCAATAGCGTATGAGTAAATATTGTCAGTACACACGTCGTGACCTTACATCCGACTCGACTGGACGCTTGGTCAAGCAGACAGCGCCCGTGCAAGGCGCAGTTTTGACAGTAATTTGATTGCTCATTGTAAGCGCGGGCCACATTTTATTGTGGAGACAATAACGTCTCAAACTAGTGCTGGGACACGTATAGTCTATTTTTATCTCGAAAGAAGAAGAGTAGAACGGGAATAATCGGACCATAAGACCGAAAAATGGCTATATCAGAAATATAAGTACTGTACAGTTTTGTATTCAAATAAATATTTTACAGATGTGTATTTGCATCGTCAACTAAGTAAAAGTGACTATTACTAAACGTAACTTTAATATAAGTCAATATAACTACGTATATATTTAGTTCTGCATTATAAGCGTGTTGGTTTTACTTTAATTTTCAAGTGAATGGTCCATAACGACGAAATTAGAATACCATTTAACTAATCTTAAGTAGGTAAGGAATTATATTGTTCAATAAATCAATCAGTAAATCAATATTTAAATTTGTTTATACAGCAGTTCAACAAGATCTCACACACGCAAATTCCTCAATTCTTTGTTCTCCATAGCGTAGCAAATATTTCTACTTTACCTACATCTATAAAACTATACATAAGTCCAGAAGTGACAGATGACTACTACTTGATGCCTTATAAAATCTTTTTTTTGTATCGATGTGCCAGTTCCCATTGATAACAGCACTAGTGGGTGCGGCGCGATAACATCGGCTGTTAAGATGCTTATTGAATTGTAACGGTCAAATTGATGCCGGCCAGATTTCTTGTACCATTGAATTAATGTCGTTCCAAATAAAATTAACCTTTGTATTGGTGAAAATATAAGTGCTCGTCTTGCATATAGCTGTAGGTATCTACTATCGGTGATGACGAAAAATACAGAATTCAAATATAGAACATACATTAGTACTGGGCGGTAAAACAAAGAATGTCTCAGATCGCAGGTATTTGACGCTCGAGCCGAAGGCAAGGTCGATAAATATGCGATCTGAGGCTTTTTTTATTATCGCCCGTGGTAAATTCCAAATTTTACGTATCCCCCAGACTAGGAAGTGGGATTTACCTCACGTCCACATTAGGGCCAGGTGTGACGTAAAAGTTATTGGTGTGCTCTAAGTTTAACTAGTAGAGAATGCCTCATGGCATTAAGTTCGCCTTTTGTACGATAAGTTTTCTTTTAGGCAATAAAATTTATATGAATTAATAAACACATATCGTCGACCGTAGGCTGAATTACGGTAAGGGACAGGCAAAACAATGTCCCTTACCGTAATTCAGCCTACGGCCGACGATATATTTGTATTTTGAATAATTTGCTAGCTAAAAGTACTTGGAAGACATCACTATTTATATAGCAATAAACTACTAGTCTACTACTACTTAGATTTCGACTCACAGGTCGATATAGTAGCTAAAACTAATCTGATATCTATGAACACTACGCAAAAGTTTAAAAAAGTAATAGAATAAAAGAGGTTCTAAATATGCAAGTCGCCAATCAAACAGTGCATCTCTCACTGCCATTATTCAATTAGAGAGGGACGCACGATCGTTGTTTCGATTTTCTAACCCGGCAGGAGTCTATAGGTACTACCCACGACCATCAATTTGGCTAGACAGACTGAGCCAACCTAACGCTCGGCTGGACAGATGGGATACTAATACACGGATACGGATAAAGATATATAACAATTCGTAAGGTCGGGGTACTTTGGCCAAATGTAGGGTAACTTTGCCAACCTTGTAAATCACATACCTATCTCAAATCGGTCAGCTAAAACCAACCACATGGCAATGTGCCGTAATTTTAATGCAATAATAAAACCTGTGTCGAGTTAATCCCTATGGACAAAGGTAAGCACTTGATATAAATATACTTTTCAAAAAACTAAGTTCTCAGTTAATTATTATTCTGAAATATTAAAAAACCACCTAAAGTGATCTTAACACTAAAGATACGCTTTTTCGTATATGTAAGTATTAAAAATTATTCGATAACGCTGTTGTATAAATTACCATTGAGATTAATCCCGTCACTAATGGCTTCATCATCATACCTAAATATGATTTTGTCACCCCTGAGTTTGGCTAATAAAAGTGTGTGTTCTTTGACGCTAGTACTAAACTGCAAAGGTAAATAGTAAGGGCCTTATCACACTTGCGAGCTGCGGGCGAGTTTTGATGTAAAACCAGTTGCGGCGATTTCACGAGCGACATTTGTATGGAACTTTGCTTCTAACTCGCCCGCAAATCGCGGCCTAGTTTAGTAGTTCGGTGATTTTAGACCGGTTCAAACAAATAGATATACAGGGTGTCCCTAAAACCAACTTTGATACGATCAGGGCTGATAGACCAGCTCATAAGAACCTAGATTAAGCAAATTTGACCTCAGTAAAAATCTCTTAGTTTTCGAGATATTGACGTTTTTGTAAAACTCGTGCTAAGTGATACCCTGACTCGGTGTTTTGAGTGTCATTGCTAAAATATCAAGTATTTTACAAATCTGTTTTTTGCTATGTGTTGCCAAATAACTATGCTATTGAACGTATTTTCTATTTTTGCTAATTTATTCATGCTGTGGACACAGTACAATAACAAAAAAAAATTATTCGATTTTTTTCAAATTTCACCTCTGACTTCGAACTAGCGTGGTGAAAAAAAAATGTACCAACATAACCTGGCACTCAACGTAAAAAAATTGCGCATTTATTGTAGTTTCTAAAATGGTATAAAATTTACTAAACACTGTAATATTTTTTGAAATAATGATATTTTGTTACAAAATTAACTGTCTGCCGCCGTCATCTCATACGATCCGGTTGAACTAAGTTTGCACCTGGTGTGCTTGACATCACATACAAATTAGGTGCAAACTTCACGTAATCGTCAATATCTCGAAAACTAAGAAATTTTTATGAGGTCGATTTTACTCAGTCTCGTATTTTATGAGCTGGTTTATCAGCCCTGTTCGCCATTTTGTAAAAGTCGCGAATTTTGATAGCCTGGATCGGTATTTCGAATAATAATTATGCTATCATAGCTTTTCTGTTCGAAATTCAAATTCTGGTACGAAATTTAACCAATGGAATATTGTAGTATAAACTCCTTTTGAATTAAAATGCTATTATCTTAAAAACTACGGTGTCTAGTGTGTAAATTCTTACTATTTTAAACTACATTATTTTTTTTTATTTTAGCATGGTAAATTTGTTTTAAGTATTACGCGATTCAAATCCGAGGTCATATTTTGAAGAAAATACTGAAATTTGAAGTCATGACATTCGAAAGACTGATCCAGGCTATCAAAATTCGCGACTTTTACAAAATGGCGAAAAGGGCTGATAAACCAGCTCATAAAAAACGAGAATGAGTAAAATCGACCTCATAAAAATTTCTTAGTTTTCGAGATATTGACGATTACGTGAAGTTTGCACTTAATTTGTATGTGATGTCAAGCACACCAGGTGCAAACTTAGTTCAACCGGATCGTATGAGATGAAGGCGGCAGACAGTTAATTTTGTAACAAAATATCATTATTTCAAAAATTATTACAGTGTTTAGTAAATTTTATACCATTTTAGAAACTACAATAAATGCGCAATTTTTTTACGTTGAGTGCCAGGTTATGTTGGTACATTTTTTTTTCACCACGCTAGTTCGAAGTCAGAGGTGAAATTTGAAAAAAATCGAATAATTTTTTTTTGTTATTGTACTGTGTCCACAGCATGAATAAATTAGCAAAAATAGAAAATACGTTCAATAGCATAGTTATTTGGCAACACATCGCAAAAAACAGATTTGTAAAATACTTGATATTTTAGCAATGACACTCAAAACACCGAGTCAGGGTATCACTTAGCACGAGTTTTACAAAAACGTCAATATCTCGAAAACTAAGAGATTTTTACTGAGGTCAAATTTGCTTAATCTAGGTTCTTATGAGCTGGTCTATCAGCCCTGATCGTATCAAAGTTGGTTTTAGGGACACCCTGTATGAACCGGACTAAAATCACCGAACTAATGAAACTAGGGCCAAATCGCAAGTGTGATAAGGCTCTAATATGAAAATACCCATTTTGTTAAAATGGTCAATTCTGAGAATTACAGCTTATAAATATTATGACCTTTTTCTAAGCATTGTTCATTCTGTCTGGTCATCAAGGTACCGACAGCAGAAAAAGTAGAATAAATTCTTATTTCCGGGGCTATTTTCATTTCCCGACAGTCAATTTGATTGCATTTTTGTATTGAATACTGACTATTATTTTTTATACTTTTAAGGTAAATGCTTGTTTCTACCACAGTCTGTTGTCTTCAAATTGAAGTGTACTTTGAAGACCGCGGATGCTACGATAATTGTATGAAATACAACCAAAGTCAAAAGGTTAACTTATTCATATACCTACTGTACAATAACTATGAGAAATAGAGTATATATAAATTGTTACTTGTATGGTGCATTTTCAATGTTCCTTTGCAAAAGGATTCATAAAAAAATAGTTTTTGAGTAATTTAACGTAAATATTCTAAGTATTCCAATTCTTGGGATAAATACCTTTTAATACGTATTGTTCTTTGTTTCGTAAAACTTACATTTTTTTTCCTTGTTGTCCTGCTTTTGATGTATATGCACTTTAGCATTTAAAAAGTATGATAGGTATAAAAAAATCGGAAAAAGCATAGTCTCTTTTTAAGTGAATGTTGGCGTCTTCTGACACTACTTGTCACTTTAGATACGTGTCGTAAGTAGGGTCAACAGCGCAGTAGCGGTACGCGGCTTACAGCGATCGATGCCGGATTACGCCGATTACAGAACGAGCGGTAATTTAAATCGATTGTCCGATAAGATCTTTCGCCTGACCGTACTTTTACAGGGCGATTCTTATGCTATTTATTATTTCTATTTCAAATTAATCGTGAAAAAATCGTTGCTGGTAAGTGTTTTATTTATTACGTTAAAGATCATGACACTGAACAGTTGACATTTGGTCTTGACCTTGTCCATATATTTTTTTCATAAAATAGAAGATTTTTACATTATTAAGTAGATATATTTTTTATCACCTGTCAAACTGAAAACCAGTTTGCTGGCAAGTCACTTTATTTAATAAAGAAAACATTTTTTTATTAATTACGGAACCCTAAAAATTAAGAAAACTTCTATTTGCTTTAATATACTCGTAGAGTTTCATGCACAACAGAAACTAACTAAATTATGAAATTATAAAGTCACATTTTAAAGACAGCCTGTATACAACGCTCTGATAATAGTGATATGTTCAGATAATTAATACGATTGTAGTTTGATATTATGGGTGTGGGTGGTCAATCACTAGCTTAAGCTGTCATATTATTTAATCTAGACTGAATAAGAATCGACTTTATTATTACTTATAGCATATCTAAGTATGTATAGACGCTGTGATGCGTGTATACAAGACATATACTCGTATTTAATATACTACTTCTACGTATCCATGTCATAAATCTATATTTATGACAAATAAAGATTATCTTACGACCATCGTACTTAAAAAGTGCAATTTATTTAAATCTGTGGTAAATTCTAAATTTAAAATTGACTGCAAAACGCCAGTTTCTCCGATCTTCTTATTTTGAAAAGCGTTCTATATAAAAAAAACCGGACAAATGCGAGTTAGACTCGCGTGGAGAGGGTTCCTTACGTTCAAAACAATATACCCGGATTATACTTTACTGCACAGACTTCTTATAGATTTTCCTGTAATCTATAGGTGCAGGACTATTTTCCATATTTTTTTCGAAATTCTAGGTCTTCGGTCTTAGGTTTCGGAGATAAGGAGGGGAATGGTAAATTTTTGCATATTTACATATATAACTTCAAAACTATTAATGTAAAAATTATAAAAAATATATATTTCAAATTCTCACAGTGAGCCCTTTCATTTAATGTATCACACGATATAGTTTACTAACTTTTTATTTTATTTTCTAGTTGACCCCTATGATTAAAATTCATATATTTCCGTGACACGTCCGTGTTTAGGTCATTAACCTTAATATATGTACCAACTTTCAACTCAATCGGTTCAGTACTTTCGGAGCAAATTGGCTGTGACAGACAGACAGACACACGAGTGATCCTATAAGGGTTCCGTTTTTTCGTTTTAAGGTACGGAACCCTAAAAATCCAACCAGCCAGTCCAATTTGAACAATTCAGATGTTCAATGTTACGCTAAATCTAAATTTAAAATTTGAATGTCCGATTATACGAATGTCTTTTTCGGAAAGCGTTCCAAATTCGAAATTTTAATTCCCCAACCAGGCAGCAACTGTTATGGGTCACAATTTGCACCATTCGGGTTATAAACGGGTGGGGGGAGGGGAAGGCGGTCATTCAGCGCAGCGGCGCGACGGACATCCGCCGCATAACAAGTCGATGGCGAGTGCGCGTTCTTATTTCAAAATTCGAGATACGGAATGCGAATTTGCGGTTTTTAATTCTGCGTGATTGGTGGTTCCATTTTTAAATTGAAAATTTGTAGTGGAGTTGTTATTTAAGTTTTATGAGTTTTTTTATAAGTACATATTGTTGCTCTTAATAGTCAAGCCTTATATATAGCTGAATTCAGGTTAATTTTTCAATGGTCGGATAGACAATATTGTTTTTACGGAGCGAGCGCGAAGCGTTTCGGTTTCAGCTTGAGTAAAAATACTTTCAAGTGTTATCTGTCTGTCTGGCTGTCCGCCTGTTTTCCTCTATAACTCAGCCGATTTTCGTGATATTTTGTGAGGAGAGAGGAGGTTCGATGATTAATTATACTTAACATAATTTTTGTGGAATCAGGTTATGGAATGCATTCAACAGACGCGCATGTCTTCAAATCAATGAGCCACTAGTATTAATTGAGCTAATTTTATTCCTAAATTGCTCCCGACTTCAAGTTTTGCATATTCAATTATTCGCACAAAAATACGACACATAAGTCCATGGCACCACTTAGTGACTCTTATATAACTTTTTAAAATACTGCACAAATCACAGCGACACAGTTTCACCACGCACATCACTATCTTGAGAGAGCGGGGGTAGTTTGTAGTTTCTCGCGGTGTCCACGAGAGGCGCTGAGGCGCGAACAACTGTCGTCGGCACCGGAAACGGAGCGCCGGCTTCCGGCCGAGGGTAGTTCCACCGGTGCGGCTTTTTAGGCTCAACTTTACATTTTACACTTTGAAAACTGAAACCGTGGAAGATGAGGAAAGTTAAAAAATCTTCAGTTATCAAAAATAGTTTCAAGCCACTTAAGACGTTCAACAATGTACGAGCATTGGTAAAAAATACATAAAAGTGGAAATGTTATGTTAATGTGAAAATGTTTATGATAATCCCTTTATTGTATTCAAACCAATGGTTGCCAAACTTTTCTATCTTGCAAGGCAAAGCGATATTTTGATTTGAAAAATAAAACCACTACAATATAGTAGTGTTGGTCAAAAATTAGAAGGGACGATTAATTTAATCAATAATGCCTTACTTGATTGTAACTATTGATTGACTAAATCATACCTGTAACTATGTAATAAATTACATTACATTAAAATTGCCTTTGTCACTGAAACGCGGACAAATAAGCCGTACCTTCAAGTACATCCGAATCTATACATTCTTTCATCCTAGACCACGGCTATAAAACCTACTGTCCACAGAGCAAATACAGGATACGGTGGACCCCCCCTGGGGAGGTGGGGGGTCCAGACGGGTGGTGTTTAAAAATTTCACCCCCACTGGCTTCGCCCTCACAATGCTGTAATCAGCGATTGCCGTTTGAAATCGAAGCTACAGCTTTACTTTTTGTTTTTGCTTGTATGTGCTAAATAAGGCATGATAGTTTTGTCAAGTATAACTGCAGGTAACTTCCTGCCTAACCTATGTACTTACGTGGGATCCTGTATTGGCTTCGCTATCTTGATGTACATGTTCATACGGTTGTAAAGTGATTTTTGTAATAAATTCATAACTATATTCACTATAAAGTTGCAGAAAATGTAATATGTGAATTGAAGTTATTATGAAAAAAAACTACTAACACAGCCTATTTGGAAAATTTTTAGTCAATAAGTCACTTTTCTAAATAATACTTAAGTCAAGGTTAGAAAACAAACTGTACATGTCTAAAGAACCATTAGGTACGTATTTTTTACGGAGAATGTTTGTCTGACACTTGCAATAAAAAAATGAGATACCTACTAGTCTATACTTCATATGACTACATAATGCGTGGCTCATTTACATGAAAAACGAGAGCATGATTCTAATAATACCGTTATATCTCTATTGCAAGTCAATCACAAGTAATTAATAATTATCTCAACATTACACATTTCTCTGACTCATAAAACTCGCCAATATTTATCAAGTGTCTGGGTCATAAGTACGCAACTGCAAATTGAATTTACGAGTCAGACGCAGATGACCGATTCGACCGTCGCCAGTAGGTATTTCTGTGGATACAAGTGTTTCGCGCTGTGGATACAAAAAGTGACCCCTAGACTTTGAAGAACATCGTTCAGTTGTTTTTCATTGTGTGTAAAAAGTGTGCTGAAGAAAAGCAAGGGTCAAATTGTTTGTTTACGATGTTTTTATAAATAATGAGTCATTTTCAAAAAAAATCTACATAGTTAAGGGCCTAATAAAAACAAAATCACGATCGCTTCCTTTGTGTTACGAAAGTTAGGCATACAAACTATATGGGTAACTTTCGTAGCACAGAGGAATAAATTAAGTTTTGTTTTAATTCAATCCCTTAATTGTGTATATTTTTTTTGAAAATGACTATAATGCGAATGTTAACAAAATTGCATTACTTCTGAAATTTTCCAGGAAATACTTTGTGAATGGCGCGCATGAAAACAAAAAAAAAATCGCGCCTTAATTAGGCAGGAGACTATGTGTGCGATTGCCTTATAACCCCAATTTCTTAATGGCATTTAAAATCTGTCTGATTTGTTGAATAGTAAATAACTGTAATAAGAGATTCTGTACAGCCTATGCAGTACTGAAAAATGCTATATTCGTCATAGCGATCAAAAATGTTGACAGGGCATCAAATCTGATGATAACGAAGCTTTTACCCCAATATGTAGCAGCCTCCGCAGTCATTATAAACTCAGCCAAGTCCAAAGTAAGGGAAATTATTAAAATCGACACCAATATCACGATTCGGCACACAGGCGTAGCCGATTCTGGGAGGGTGCGTACAATTTGTGAAACGTGATAGTTTACAGAAATCACGGCAAAATGGGCGAGGCGGACGCCATCTTGCCTCTTTAACTTCACCTATTTTATAGAACTTTAATCATTATTTAGCCAATTGGCGTGAAACATTCAGTCAATGGCAATTAATGTGACTTTGAATATCATTAGAACGTGTAAGATTTAAGAACAATATGACAGGTGTCAGCTGTCAAACTGACCTCTAGACGGATATTTAAAAAAATCTGCTAAGTATTTGAATATAATTTGCGTTTGAATACTAATAAAAAGTGTCTTAATACATATTCATATTGTGTAGTATAATTCCAGAATCCTTGAGACATTAAAAAAATCCATTTAAATTATGAAATAAATAAATCAAACGTATTGCTTTTAAAAAGAATAAAGAAAGCAACACTAAACCGCATTGGTCGAAAGTTAAAATTGGTCATTATCAATTATTACATGTTACCGCCCATAACGCCTGGGACATTTCATCTGTACTTGCCGAGGACATAACTATGGAGCATAATAGGCCTACCGTTGGGCAAAACTTATTTGACCGTAAAAAATTTAACATCACTGTACTTGTACTGTTATTACTTACGTTATACGAATAGACTATGATTCGTTGATTGAACTATAGCTATATTTTAAGCTATACATGCAGTAAATTTCAAAACTCATTGATCCTGAAAGCGTAGACGCCACAAAACAAAATGCTATCGCCCAAAATTGGCCCTAACCTAACACATGTGGCGGCTATTTTAAACTCGTAATAACACAACACGTGTGACACTCCCATTACCACATATTACAAAAAATGCGAGGGAAACAATAAAACTGAGGGGATAAGTGGACGTTGTAAAATTGATTTTGAGAGCACGGAGAAAATTTGAAATGCATCCTTGGTTAGTAAAGTAAGTACTACAAGCTTTCATCATATAATTACGAAAGTGCCCATTGATTTTGTCACCGCAGATTATACTAACAAGGTTAAAATGCAAATTAGACGAGTCATTTTACAAGAATTTATTCTTAGTAAGATGACAGATAAGGCTTATCTTATCAATAAAACGGCTTATTAATTTCCTCTTAAATTCAAACAAACGAGTGGCTAACATCTCAACAAACATGACCACAGGTAAACTATAGGTAAGAATAACATCAATCGCTTTGTCAATCGAAATCCGCTTTTAATTAACAAATTCCCCACCGGTCACTCAGCAGCGCACAAAGCAACCACGAGAGCTATTCGCCCCGCGACCCGCTCAATGCAACCGATACCACAATCCTTTCAGATTCCTGACCTAGGGGACCGCAAATAAATTAAGCCATAGTATTCTATAAAAAGCTTGTCAGAAAATATAGATAGCCCATCGCTACCCCGTTGCGTACCCGAGGCAATCTATCACAGAAAATCTATGATATATTTACACACACTGAATGCATTATCGCCATTCCTAAATCAGCTATCAACGGACTCTTTTCACTAAAAGGGTGAGCTTCACTATAGAAAAGGTTGACCCCTCATAAAGACTTATCACCTTATATACAAAATAAGGTTGTACTAATCCGAGACAAGCCAAGCTGAATCGTATTTTAAGGTGGTAGATCTTAAAGATCAAAATTCATTGTAACCCCAACCCGTAGATGGGATCTCGTCAAAGTTAGCAGTAGTTTTTTCACAACAATCTCCTCTCGGACTTAACTTACGTTATCTCGCCCACGAACGCCACGAGGAATGGAGCCCGCACGTACATAATAAGGACGATATTTCTAAAGAAATTTAAATTCACCCGCAAAGGTCCCGAGTCCCAAGATAGGATTAAAGATTGGGCGCAAAGATGGCCCTTTTGTGGCCGACCCTTAAGAAAACATGTCTTGATATGGAAATATCTTGAACGGGACGTAATCGAGGAATCATTTGCGGGGGTGATCGCTTGTCGGAAGAAATTATCAGAATCTATGAATGCGTAGATAATTGGTCAAACTTTTAACCCCCGGGTTTGAGGGCAGCGTTTATTTTGCATGAGTGGAGAAGTAAAAAGCGTATCATTGTTAAGTCATATCGGACCGAGCATTGCGATGCGGTAGACCGTGCACGCTCACGTTTAAAAGGATAATTTGATCTGCGGCAGGGGCGCTGCGAAACCGATGCGGCTACAACTGTCCAGACCGCATAATTGTCATTGCATTGCAATAAAAATGACCCCGCAGGCGAACCACTCAAACACGCGACGGATTCTGACAAAAAATAAACAGAACCAACTTCTAAAGTGATAATAACAAAACTACCAATTTTACCCCATCACAAAATCGAAAAGATGATCCAAGTAATTTGAATACGAAACACCTATATAGCTCGACAATCCTTCATTAATTTGTAAGCCAAACAAAGGAGACCAAATACTGGACGCGACGTACACTTGAGCCAATATTTGTTTTGATACAAATAAGTGACGGCCATCGGTTCTCGGTTTTGTGATGGTAATGACTGTAGCAGACCTTGTGGACACAGTATCCATATGTCGACTACGTTTCTTTGTTAAAAACCCAAATGAAATATAAATATGGAAATCTTTATAACACGAATTCTTCAAGAAATAGTCATCGACAGAACATCGAGTATCAGTTCTAAATTTAACCAGTAGCTTATTCAAAGGACACGCGATAGGCACGAGACAATCTTCCCCTTACCTTTACGCGACGTCACGTCTAAAATTAAAACCCACTTATTTAAAACCCGCCACTTAGCCACCTTCCCGTCTGTACAAAAACTAAAAATATCCTCGACCATTGTGTCACGCTCAAAGAAGTTCCATAGGTCACGGCAGCGCATGAGCATGTACCGCGTGTCAGGAACACGCCAAACATTTTTTATCTTTGAAAAAATTATAAAAGGCCGCTTAACAATAGACCTCAGTAGCATCTTTGACAATTATAATATCAGGGCCGGCCGTTTGTGAAATGACATTAACGCCATCGTATGGTCCTTCGATATTAGACTCTAAACAAATAAACAAGGAGTTTAAAAAGCCACGACCGGTTCTGGGTTTTCAGCTCGTTCAGCCGGTACATCGTCACGGTTAACATAAGGGTCATCACAAAAGGCACAAGATAACAAAGAGCGCACGTCAATCGTGTGCTCATGCAAATATTTTTTTCTTCAAAAACCTTCCCCTTATCTGTTCATACTGCGATGGGGTTAATTAATATGTACAAAATAATACAATTATATTTATATTCAATTTTTTAAGTCGACGCGAGGTCACGACTTACTGTCACCATTAGAATTATGTCCTTGTTTTGACAATACGATTCCATTTGAATGCGGTTTTAATGTTCTGTAGATTTATGGATTGAAGTCTTTTGTTTCTGGTTATCAATTTAATGTGAGATTTTATTATAACGGTACCCTCATGCTTTATTGAGCACGGCTGGTGTGACAGCTCACTCGAAGGGGTTATATTAAGGTTTAGGATAAACGCAATAAGCCGAAACAACTGGTGTCGAGTCAAACCTGCAATTGACATTTCGACGATAGCGCAATCGTATTACGCTGCAGCACTATTCGGCCTCCGTTCTTTTTACGACACCATTTTAATAACTCTTTTATGATGTTTGCCAGTTTCAAAATGTGAATTGTCTGGTTTCAGTTCGCGTCAAACTCCTAAATCTACAAAGCTACGTAAATGCGGGTAGAGAATGTTGTTCGTTGCACAAATTCGGGTTTAAGAAAGCTTTTGTTGTGCAACGGTTTAATACAAAAGTGTCAAATGACGGCACATCTGCTCCCACAAAGGGTTACGCTCGGCTTTTAGATTATTTTCCGAACCACCCCCGCAAGATTGCTCGCTTATACAGATGTTCGTGATTTTAGACGTTTATTTCTATTAACTATGGCTTAAAGGATTGTTGATTTTTTAGATTATGTTCTTTGAGCGTCTTTCCTTGCTACCGATTTGAACATGATGATACATTTTTGATCAGGCTATGTTAAATAAAGAACGAAGAGCGCGTAGTAACAATAAAGAATTGAAGTGTAAACTTGTTAAAAAATATTAAATATATGAAGCATGGGCAAAGATATCGGTACATAGGTACCGATATCTAAACTACAGTTTATCTTTAACAGAAAGATATACAACCATACAAAAATTTAATTCAGGTACATTTTTGGTCAAAATGAAAGCACCCCTTGCATCAATGAGCAACTAAAGTGACGAGCTACAGAAATATATGGACAGAAGATGACGTCAGCATTCCGTGGACCAGCATTGTTATTGTGCAACATCTTGCAGACTACAAAGGGACACGATAAAATTGTCTCCAACGGCCAAATCCTTTGGCTCTAGCCGATTACCTAAGAATCATTTATAAACTTAACATGACCAAACGGCGATGACGTGAAACTTCTAAATAATAGGGAATTTGTCAGCCGCACGTGTCTATTTGGAGACATGTTTAGCTAGTAGGTGTGCGTCATCTTCATAAACCGCGTTATTTCCTTTGAAAGCACGACTAAGGTAGGCTGTTCCATGGAACAGTGAAATCCGGCTACGTTTTAGAAATACGAGTATGTAATGGAAATGTTTTAAATACATGACAAGATGGTTTTGTTTGATGCAGATTTCATGGCTGCCGATTTCAGTGATGAGATTTTTAATGGCTAAGGAAGAAAAGACTGATAAATAATTTGGACTTACCACTGTGCATGGTATTGGATTCAGCGTCAGCTACTTCGGTTCTAGATTTCTTCTGATCCTCAGGCGAAGCTGAGGTGTCCATGTGCTCTTGTTTGATCTTGGGTTTGATGTCTTCATCGGGTGAACTTGAAGGCATGGGCGATGTTGACGCCCTTCTTTTTGGCGTTGACGCTCTGGCATCAGCTTCTGTTGGTAACAATTATATTTATAGGAACATTCAAGAGTAGTCAAGGATACCTAAAATTCTGTCCTTTGACGCAAAAGCAGTAAAAGTTTTCGAAGTCAAATCCAGAAGTACTAATTAAAGATCAAGGATAAACTTAAATCGAACTATTTGTCTATGTCATTGAACAAACACGTTATTGACAGTAATTTTATCACTTTATGAGAGTAATCAATGTATAGACGAATTGAAAATATATGATGTTTCCTAGTTTACAAGTAACTTTGATGATTCAATGTAGAAATGTCAAAGATATAAGCTAACTATTTACCATCCAATAACCGCTTTGGCGTGCTTGAAGCACCTCCATCTTCGATGAGATCTGGAGGAGCGATGGAAGGACTGGCCAGAGGCGGTGTATGGACTCGGCTGTTTGGTGGTCTTCTCGCTGTTAGCAACGATGGCCGGCGTCCGCTCGCGTTTGCGCTTGACACCTGACCGGGTCGGGACCCGTCTTCTGGGTCGGAATTGGGACCTATGGTGAAGAAGAAACATTAAATGAGACATTTACTAAAAAAATGTAAAACGCAATTTCGTTAGACCACCAATTCGATACAGACGACATAAGTTGACTATCAGGGAAATAAAAGAAAAGGAAAGAAGAGAATAGTGGCGATACCTTCAGGCTCATAATTATCTAATATTAGAGGTAAATAAATGAAGAAACAGACGCGAAGTGGTAGAAATATGCTGACCCTACAAATCAACATCTTCCAAGACAACATTGAATTTTTACCCTACCTAACTAAGGTGCACACAGGTAAGGTAAGGGCTCGCTGTGACAGTGATATTGTGAGGGTCTAGCCAGTGGTTTATTGAAGTAAACAGGCACTTGATGATTTGGAATTGGTTTTATTCCGAAATATTACATGATGCTTCTATGGCGGCGCTCAGATGAGAACCCAATATTTAATACATAAACATTACGTTAGACTGACACATAGGTATTTGAATCTTTAAATATTTTTTATAAACCTACAGTAGAGACGGCCAGTCTCTACATATCTTCCCCTCCTGGGTGAGATAGGAGCCTACCAAAGGATCCTAGCTAAAACCGCCCTAGCAAATACCTGCAAAAAACTCAAAACTCAAAACTCATTTATTTCTGTAAGTAGGCCTCAAGGGCTCTTTTACATGTCTGATTCTTTTCTTTTGGTGCCTAAAACAATCCAATTGCCTTTCAGAAGGTTGCCTCAACTAGGCAAAACCTCAGCAAAAGCCTAGAAGCTTGTCCTATCCTACCTGCCTATCTCTAACTCTAATCACACGAGCCCCTGTCAACTTTTAAAAGCAAGTGTATGCCTTCTAACGATCACGAATGACCATCGGAATGCCAAGCACTGACTTCGAAAAACTGAATTGATTCGATATAACTTTACCCAATAAAACATTGAATGCCTGAACGAAAAACGCGAAACTTAAACGAAAAATCGAACGAAGGAGCCGCGGTGCGATAGGGAAGACGTCAAGTCTTCCCCCGCACCTCCACCATGTGAGGGTCTAGCCAGTGGTTTATTGAAGTAAACAGGCACTTGATGATTTAGAATTGGTTTTATTCCGAAATATTACATGATGCTTCTATGGCGGCGCTCAGATGAGAACCCAATCAATATTTAATACATAAACATTACGTTAGACTGACATAAAGGTATTTGAATGTTTAAATATTTTTTTATAAACCTACAGTAGAGACGGCCAGTCTCTACAATACTAAAGAGTTCTGTCACCGAAGATCGTGTAACCACAGTCAGTGCGATAGAAGACTTACAATAACGTAAACAGTTCAAGAAAGCTATCGGACTAATACAACTGGCCCCGAATTGGCTTGTCGGGTGCCAGGGCACGATCTGTCACTTTCACACTATATAAAATGGTAAGAGATCGGAAGTATTTATCACAGTAGTGCTAGAGGCACTGCTGTCAATAACATCGTATCTCTTCGTCTGTCGGTAACCTCTATATTGAAAACGCGGTTCAGAGCTTCTTAGCCATTACACTCACCCGCGCTGTAACAGTGGTACGACGTCAGATCCTTGTCGCACGACGAGATCTTGTGCTGGATGAACCGCACAATGTCGGCGAGGGCGAAGGCGCGACGGCACGCGCCGCAGGTGAGCGTGTCGGACACGCCCGGCGTCGGCGAGCCGCCGCCTTCGGCCGCGCTGTCCGCATCCGCTGGAAACGAAGGACATTTATAAAAAAACATAGGTGATGTCATTGTTAAACCTTTATAGGTCAGAATCAAAATTGGAATCATTAGGTCAATTGAGCCCCGAGGAGACTTGAACTCACGATCTCAGGGCCTTAAAGGGTTAAAGACGTTTAACCGTTTACATTAGACTAAAAACTGGCCAAAATCTACAACTAAAACTGAAAAAAAGAGAGACAGAAAAATAACTTTAAAGAACATATTATTTTATGGTGCCATTAATTTAATAGAAATTTTGATGTGTAGAAACAGCTTAAAAATTCTGCTTGTGGTGTAAAAATGGCTCCAAGTCATGGTAGCATGGTATCAAATATTAAGCACAAAAAGAGTAACCTCACAAATATTATAGTTCAATCGATGAGACTCTGTTTCCGTTTTCTGTTTATTTCGCTACAATGCCACTCATCAAGTATAATGTGGTTTTAGAGATAACAATAAGCTAGACGACAAAAAAAAACTGTTTAGTCCGTCAGTTAGATTATTAAAAAATATTGTATGTAAGTAGTACACGTATTTTTTCTTTTGTCTGACAAACATAGAGAGCTTTGAAGATAGAGTGCTTAGAAGTTTCGAGTGACGTCAATTTTTACCTAGGAGTGACGTCACAAGCCCCCACTCCAGAAGTTTGATGATCTATAACTTTGTCGATTTTTAATATTTTGATAAACCAAAAAATACGTGTCCCATATTTTTCCATAATCTAACTGACGGACTAAATAGAATTATATATTTTAAACCCAGTCGTCATCCCTATTGTATTCACGTATCCAAGGATAGATGCTGGGGAATTTTTGTATCTATAATATTTTTTAATTATTCCGAATTGCCCAATGCGACTGTTCAAGTCACTCCGCGGTCACGTGGTCCGATCACTACTCACAAGTCCAATATTTAAACAGTTGTTTCACGAAACGCCATAACATCATCTACCCTTCTAAAGACGCTAGCAACTAATTAATGTAAAGAAATAAGACAGTATGATAGTATAAACTTGTTATGAATATAACGAATAAATAATTTTGAATTAGCATATGTGACAGTTAACGTTAGTTTGATTTCTTTAATTTGATTTGAAGAGATTTTATAA
The DNA here is from genome assembly GCA_947034925.1 of Eudemis profundana. NCBI lineage: Eukaryota > Metazoa > Arthropoda > Insecta > Lepidoptera > Tortricidae > Eudemis > Eudemis profundana. The sequence goes on along the minus strand of OX344808.1, from coordinate 16,677,724 downwards.
ATAAGTACGTATATCTAGAAGACAGTACTTAGTTGTAAGGAATACGCAGAAACAAAATTATGTTTCAAGATGCTATACGCTGCTGACGATGCTGCAATCTTATTTATATATTCTTTAATTTTGACTGCATTTTAAGTTACTATTAGCATAATGAATTTAGCTAGAAAATAGAAATCAGATAGACACGGTGGTGCTCACACACGTGACGTTGCAAAACGTTTCCTTTCATCTAATTTTATAAAGACGAAAAACCCAACAATTCCAATAATCGCCATCGCCAGCGAAGCTTCAGTTGCGTAATTGCAGTAAGTATTGTTTACAAATTGCGGTCCGATGCATGCAAACATGTCACGGCAAGCAAAAACATCCGCGACATATGGACAATGTAACTTTCGTCCCTTGAGTGTGAAATTACGTTTAATTATGAGTTGTAAGTCACGGTGTTTTTGAAGGAAGGTGTCAGGTGGTTTGACCACTTATCTCTCGGGTAAAGGATAATGACAGCGTGGCTCTGCGGTTGAAAGGGCCTTTGTATCAATCGCTTTCACGTCTTTGAATTTTTAATAAGATGTTGCTTAAAGGGGTCAATATATATGTCTTTTATTATGTTTGTAAACTAGGCCATAAAGGTATCTTTATGGCCTAAGTAGTTTACAAACATAAAAGACCTCAGCGCATCTTAAATAATAAGCAGAGTCAGTATCTTATTCTTTCAATGTTACTAATATTGATTAAACTTGCTGCGTTACGTTATATTTAAGTATATAAAGTTTTTCGCGTTTATGAGTGCGTGAGTTTTACAATTTTGATATTTTTCGAGTTTTTTTTGGAAAACTGTCTATTGTTACAGAATTTTTCGTGTATTTAAGTCCGGCTCTGGTTCTTCGCCGGCTTTTTAATATATAGGTAATGCACCAAAACTATACATTAAACACAATACCGCGCTATGTGTACCCGACTTTATTGCATAGAGGTTGACAATTATAAAGGCGGTTCACACACGATTGGTCCCGGGCACGGATCAAAGGCGTTCTCTGGCTAATTTCACACAAGTACTTCTACGCTAACATTCCTTTATTATTATTTCCTTTTCCATAAAAGAAATGTAGGCCGTTCCTTAATGTACAGGGGTGAAACCTGAGTACTAAATTAATATAGGGAAAAAAAGTACGTGATTCGACTGTTTTGTTTACCGTTGTACCTGGGTTTGTACAGGGGGTTTATTATGTAAATGTGTCATTATTAATGGTATTTTTTTCACGTTTGCTCAACGGCATGGCTCGTGGCAAATGGGTTTTGTTTTTTAATCTACCTTTTGGATTTATTTACATATGAGCACGCTTCGTTTTACGTAATTGAAAACCGGATATAAGCCTAAAGGTCGTATTAAAGGAACGATACAATTCGTTAAAACAAAAACATAATTTCATATTACCAGAAGTATAGTCGTTACAAAATTAAAATTAATAAACAGAACAAAACGAAAAAGCCTTCAATGTAAAATAATATCTAAAATATTCTTTCTATTCTCCAATATTATAACGTTCAAATTCTCCAATCATATTCCAATAATACTACTTCAGTCACATGAAATACAAATACCTACTCGTAGAAACGACTCAATACGAACTCAATATATTTGATATCGCCTATCGAATCGTTTACGTTCACGTAAAACGTGATCGAATGCCCACTGGGCAGCCAGGCCACGCCCACCGCACGCGACTGGACAGTGGTCAAACATGCGCCATGGACAAAACTTCACACCCGCACTAACTACACAAATCTGACCGGTGATTTATCGGAACTATTGAAATGAGGGTGTTAAACACTTTAAGCTTTAATTGTGTGGGCGGGCAGTAACATTTTACGACCTTTGTGTACCTAATAAATAGCCTATATAACCTTTTACGACAATACAATTAAGTGGAAACTTTTCGCTTTACAGTACGTTTGTTAGTATTTTATAACAAAGGCATACAGTTGTAATTGTACTTGTAAGTTTGTATTGAATTGTATAGCTCTGGTTTATTGAAAGCCGTCTAGCCGCAAGTATAGTCTTACGCCTCAGGTGCCGCTGCAGGGAGGGCCACCCTCCAAAAGGGCTGGAGACCGAAAAGTTTAAATTAGCTCGTTACCACACACGGCGTAACACGCCAGTTTTATCTGAGTTTTGTTTTTTCGCCACAGAAAAGGTCACCGCGTCGAGAAGTAACTTGTGTGTTAAAACTAACTTTCGAGTTCGGACGTCGCATTAATTATTAATTAAGTTTTGTCCCGACGCGCTGCGAATCGTACCACTGTGTTAATTTGCTCGTTGAGAACAGTTACAATTTTACAGTGTAAAATTCATTGCGTCCTTTTGGAAAATAAATGTGCATTTCTAAACACACCGCAAAGCTTATTTTTGGGAGACTGTTTTCAATCCCTTTTGCGTCATAGACTGAGACTTTGGCATCTATAATTTCTATGATATTAAATGATTGATGGGCATTCTATCTATAATATGTTTAACAAAAAATGCATCCAACTCTGACACTTCGGTGACCACCGCGTCTAATATTAATTGGCAAGGGATACTCTATTGTGCATAGAGTTCGAGCCACAATAGGTCGAATAGAAATAATAAGAATAGCTATCGAATGTTGCGGGGGTGTATTGTTGCTTCGATTGTGGGTTGATTCTCGGTAATAATAGTGATATTTTGTAATAATTATATATGTAGCAGCGTTAGAAAGGCGAGTAAAAGTTTCGTTTTCCCAGTTGCTTGTTAACTAAATAAACTGATAAAAAATATTATTTTGAACGACTCTATATTATCCCCCATATATACATTGATTATTGATTTTATAGAATAGTCAGAGCCTACTTTTGTGGAGTTTTTTTATAATATAAATGTTTATTCGAAATAAAAAGCATTCAGTTTAAAAAAGTGTTTTAGTATTGCTGCTGAGTATTCCATCCACATGACGTGTTGCTATAAGTTAATTACTTGATCTTATTTGCTGCTTATTATTATTTATCACATCGTTTTCTCTCATGACTGAGAATCGTGATCATCAACGCGTCTGTGTGTCATTTGCATAAAAATTGGAGTCAGGTTACTCCTATACTTGATGGATCTTGGAGCCTAGATCTTTTGCCATTTTTGTTCCAAACTAGATGTATTTTAATTTAAATACAAACTATAATATTATAAATACGGAAGTACCTCTGCCTGTGTAATGCCTGTACCCACCTAAACCGCTGAACCGATTTAGATAAAATATATTTTGCGACTTTGGAAAGGACATAGGATAGATTTTCTACCAGAAAATATTAAAAAAGGGGGTACAACTTAATTTGGAGGATTAATCTTTTCTCCAGTAAGGGATATACAGTTCTATGCAGTTGAAGACGCTTGCAAAAGCATTGCAGTATAAAATATAACCCCTTTTCCTGTCAAACTATATCGCGTTATCATAAATTAAAATCCGCGGGCACCGTGTGACTTCAGTCCTCGGTTCTGTTTATGTTTTATCTTTTGTGCAGCGTGAATGAAGACGCGGTTTGGGCGGCGTCTTTGACGACTTATTCAGTGCTTGAGTTGGCTTAAGGTCGGAAACGGACAGGCACAAAGACCTGTCGGTATCGCGCTTTAATAAGCAGTTTTTAGGGTCTAAAGGCCTGATAAATTTGAGTTTCATAAAAAAAATCTTTTCCGGTGGAAAAGTTGATTGCATTTTTTGCGGTTTTGCTTATTTTTTTTAAACTCTCTCCACTGTGCATGTGGGTAATTATGAAATATTATGAATTTCCTTTTTCATACAAATTATACATCGGGTACAATGCAACACGTCCACTCAAATTTGAAGACTGGCATTAGATATATTTTAAATTAATTGTACCTTTATTTAATTAATAGTTATGCGGGCGATATACACTATTCCTTTTTTAAATATAAAATAGACTATAATTTTTGAATAAATAAATTCTATTAACTAAGTTAGAAAACAATTAAGGTCCTGTCTCTAATTTCATCCCAGAAAAGTTTATTTATCTATAAAAGCCGCATCACTCAATGTCTAGACGAATCAGAATGTGTTTGTATTAAATTGGAACATTAGCGCTAATGTCCTTCTGTGCAAGTAAGTGTATTTTTCCTGTCCAGAACCCTAAATACCCCGACAAAGCACCACGCCCATCCAGCCTCCACTTGGCCATTCATGGGAGGCGGGCTAAGTCAACACCAACTAATGACGTCACATGGCAATATGGCCACTTTCTACCCTTGCTTTTTATAATTACTTGCTAATAGACTATGTGCCAAGTATATAAGGGTAAGATGAATCGGCCTCAAGTACCCAGTGCTCGAGTTATGCTCTTTCATTGGCCATGGGAAGCCATAGTTTTTGCATGACGTCGATTTTGTTTTAATAACCTGATTAGTTGTTGAAAATGTTGAAACTGACTATTGCTAAATTACAGAGACGAATATAAAGTTTAAGGTTTCTGCCCACTGCACCGTATCATACTTACCATGACCGTACTATGAACGTGTCAGGCTAAATAAATATTCTTTGTATTGAAAAGTATGAGACTATGCCCACTAGCGCGTTCCGTCACCGACCAGCATTTGTCAAAATACCGCATTCCCAAATTGCCAGATTTTTCAAAATACCAGATTCTCGATTTAGATTATAAAATCGTAAGTTACTCAAGGACCTAAATGATTTTGTTGGATGTATTATTTTGGGAGCCTGTTATACGGAGGATCTGATATATCGAGAATCTGGTATTTTAGGAATGCGGTATTTTGGCAATGAGCGGCATTTGTCATACTGTGTCGGGTACGTTCATAGTACGTTTAATGTGACACGGTGTAGTGGGCAGAGACCTTTAATGTGACAATTAATACTAAGAGGTACAAAAGCGTTACAATACGCGATACCACAAGTACAAGTTATTTGAACCCTAACCCTTTTGTCCACCTCTATAATTTCACTTCTCTTTGCAATATTTTAAGTTTTAATAAAAAAAAACTGTAGAGTACGCCTTTTTCTGTTGATTTCATTAATTAATTTGGTATTGATATAAAATAGTAATTTGTGTTTTTTGGTGAACAAAGTTGCTTTCCAGAGCTAAAATAATCCGTAGCTACTAACTCAATATCCTTTTTCGCGAAATTATTCTATGCTGTTATGGGGACAGAGGTTATTTTATTATTCAACGTCGAAATACACACTTCACTGAAGAAAGCATAGGCATAGTTAAAATCTAGCCCGGGAGGTCCTCTTTTGTGTCTACGTTGACTCAACAATTTTTTGGAGAAGAGAACTTTAAAAATTCCATACACCAAAATAGTACTATTGTCAACATGTTTGCAACCTGGGGATATGTAAAAAATATTCAGGTCACATTGTACGAAATAGTGAGGCAAAACTCGACATAGCATCTATATTAATATATGTTTTAATGATAGCACAAAAAAATCAACTACTTAATCTTTTCTAGACACGTGTAAAAATTACATTGCGATTGTATTGCATAATTTCTTTTTGCCATAAAACATTTGTTTACCGAAGACTTATTTATACAGATAAATCAAAATTAAGTCGTGTTTTAATACCGTCTAATCTGTTAACTTTAAGCACATAATATTCTGTAATATTATGTGCTTTGATAACCGACAGTTTTGTGTTCACTACCGTCAAATGGGGGTATTAGGGATGCCGTGGTGAATAGGGACGAAACCGGGAGTGGCATTTATCTGGGTAATTCTCAAAAACTGCTATTCCAAATATTATAGTGTAATTTAAAGTAATAGTAGAATAGTTGCCTTTCGCAATGGCAACACTGTACAGGCATGAAGTTGGTTCTAGATTGTCAAAGTAACGGTCTGAAATTGGACTTTTTGGTGGCGGTTTTTGTAGCTCCCAAAACTTCGTGTAAAAGTAATACCTGGGAGTATTTTCAAAAACTTAATTTCGCTGTCATGACATATTGGCGAATACTGAGAAGATTCTGCCTTATTAGAATTGGCACTTTTGGTTACAATGTAGAATCGGTCAAGTTCTAACAAGTAACCAACGAATGCCAGTCTAGTGAGGAGGAATCTTTTAAATATTGGTGGCCAGAGAAATTACGCCAGAGAAAATACACCCACCTAATTGCTAATTAAAGCAAATTTTTAAATAAAAATGTCCACGTACAAGTCTTTGGTGCGTATTACGTTTTTGCGTTTTGGGTTTGGAAAGGGTGTGAAAGTGAGGTAAAAAAACTACGACAATTTCCCAAACATAACAGTACAAGATCCCATCGGAAGGTCCACTAAATAAAATATACCCATAAATAAAATGGGATTACTTAAGGGGCCGGCTCTCGCCCACCGTGGCTAATCAAATTACCCAACGTAATGCGAAGAGACAAAAACGGTTGATTATATCCATATTTTTTACCCCGGAGAGCAAAGGAGATCAGTGCCAGATGCCAAATTGTTTCAAGGTGTTTAACTTATTAAATTTGCCCTTTGACAAAGTAATCTGTAGTCGTTGAGATTATTTAGGATGATGAAATTAACCAATTTGTTGGTTTATAGTAAAGTAACTATAGTGTTTATTGATAAAAATATTACAGGAATCTCATAAATGCCCTGGTATTTATTCACTACTTAGTTACAATTTCCATGGACATTCATGGATTTTCATAGCAGAAATGTAGATATTTCTTTTCATACAATGTGATATACAAATATTATGGTTTACTGGGTATTGAGAGACATTATGGTTCATTATAGAGTTAAGTGACTGTAGAGTAGAGAAAAATACTTTGTTTACTTTACTATCCCTTGCCATACAATGAGGCAAAAAGGGGTGAAAGAAGTCTTACAAACAGGTCCATGCATTTATTTCTAATGATTCTGCACAAATAATGAGGTATGATCTTTTTATTGATCTGAACATTGTCACTGACACTACCTCTTAGATATATTGATTAGGTCTCGAACTCTCGAGCTCTAAGGAAAAGTTGAGAGGTTAGAGTCATTGAAAGATTTATAGACCAGGTTAAAGAAGAAATAGGTAAATCGTACTTTGCATACGGTCAACATCATAAATATCTATAAGGACGAAGTGATAAAATTTTCTAAAATCAAAATCATGTCACGGGTGTAAGAGCGGACACATATTTTAGTCACCTTGGTAACGTATATATATATTTATGACAATGCCCATAAGCTACAAGAGAGTAGGCTGCGATGGTACAGCCATGTAAAGAGAAGACCACCCGACTACGTAGGAAACTTGGCACTACAACTCTCCATTCCCGGTCGAAGATCCAGGGCAGACCCAAAAAAAGGTGGAAAGATGTTGTGCTAAAGGAACTGAATGGCAGGTATCCGAGGGCGATGTCGGAGACAGTGCGAAGTGGAGGAGACAGGTTCGGAAAGCTGACCCCACCACCATGTGGGATAATAGCTAGGAAGAGAGAGAGAGAGACTGTACATGCAGAGAGACGACTGCTGTAAGGAAAAATGGCAACGTGTTGTAAATTTACCATCAACACAAGAGACAACCATGAACAAGTCAAAAAGACTAAATCGACTAAGAACGATTAAATAAATGGGCATTTATTAACACTTACTGCGGTAAAAAGCGTATGTTTCGTTCTATTTACCTCAGTCGTATATAACGAACGGAATATTCCACGAAACAGGTTGACAGGATCCTGAGGGAACGAAAAAACAGCGGCCGCTGATTACATTAGGCCGGGTCAGTAATCCTGTTACCGATATCTAATATCGGCTCGAATGTTCCAGATAACTGAAGGAAAACAGAGCCCTCCAGTGTATTGTGCTTCGTTAGAGGGATTTCAATTTTTTTACACGCTTTTCTCGTTTTAAGCGTGTAACATGATGCGGCGGGGGACGGCCCCTTAATAGAAACGTCAAGTGAAAATTTTGATGAAAATTTATTCATTTTGGACGGTGTCCGGTTTTTGTAGAGAAACTATAATTCGATATTTGTAAGGTTATCCTTAATTTGGTTATTTATTTTCATGCAGAAACTAACACAACCGTTATTAACAACCACAACATGGTGACAAAGAACTATTCATTTTAAATGTTTTAAACACATTGAATAAGTTTCCGGTTTACCTCTGAAATGAGTCAAAATTTTCTTATCTTGGTTTATAAACAGCTATTGATACTTTTAACAGCCAGTAACATAAAATTGACTATATCTACTTCTATTCAAACTCAAATTAAAAACCAGCCAGAGCAGTTAATCATCTTTCCAAATGAACTCCTAAATAACTGGTAGTAAAATCTACAAGTCGAGTAGCAGCCACGAAATGCGCTTATAAATAGCAACCCTTGTGAGAGTATTCTTTCTCGAGATATTTGTCACCGTACAAGTGTCAATAAAAACGCCACACCGGACTGTCTTGTGCGGCTCTGCGAAGCATTGTAGAGATGGGACACAGTGACGTTGTCACGAATTATCGACAAAAACAACGCAAATATTAATTCCGTTACCTGAATTTACCCGTTACCGAAACCATAGAAACTTATGAAGTTATGAATGAAACATTATTTGTTTGAATTGACATCAGTGGCGTAGCGTAAAAGATATCCTAGGGCAAGCCGGTGCAGATTTGGCGTACATTTTCCTTAAGAGCTCTAGAATAAGGCGGTCAAAAGCCACTGATCTTAAACCTAGCTTAGTAAACAAAATGTCTTAGTAAAAATGACAAATGTTAGTAGTAGTGTAAATATACGAAATAAACGCTAACTCGGTAGTTTAGTCCCGCGTCTAAACTCTTTAAACCAATTATAGACTTAGCAAAACAACTTTGATTGTTAATAAAAATGATGTTTTAGTTAATTTTTTTATTCAACTATTTAAGAAAGCAAATTTTTTAATATCATGATAACCATTACTATAACATTAAAGCATAAAAACTTACTTTACCCTACCCATTATAAAAGTCTAAAAAAAGATGATTATTGGCAGTACAGACATCGTTAGAAACTTATCGACATTTTTCCCACCCCTACCTCAATACCGTTAAAGCGGACACTTAACCCCTAATCCAGCAGTTCCCGGGCATTTACGGCAAAAATCTTAATTCCGCCTCTGTCCTTAACTGCCCGATAGTAATTATTGCCAGACAGTATCTATTACGAGTGCACATACATATGTATAGGTCGCGCGGTTTTATCGTCTGTGTAGGAATACGATACAAATAGATAGGTATTCAATGCTCCTTACTTAGTGAATTCGATTAAGACGGGGGGCTTATTATAAATTAAAATGACATAATATAATGTTAAAATTCCGTGTTTTGTTAAGTCTTTCTTGTATTGTGAAATATAATTAAATGGGAATTAATTATATTTCACAATACAAGAAAGAGTTGCATACAAATTAAAAATTGATCAAAATTTCAGGTTCCTTTTTTATAGTAGGTACCTTACATAACACCCTAGGGTGGTAAAACAAAGAAAGGCCGAGATCGCAGATGTTTGCGATCGAGGGCTTTCTTTATTACCTCTCGTGTTGTGTACTGTACTGTACATCATTTTATGTCGACACTTGGCCAGAAAGCGGTAGCGTAGCGTGCGGTAAAAGCCATTTTATGGCCAGGTGTGGCATAAAAATGTTTTTTTTTAAATCGTTGGTCCATGGAGTGGAACTTATAATACTAATTTACAACAGCTAATTATAAAAAAAGGAACCATAAAAAAAAATCACGGTTAGTGTTAAAAAAAAACCGGTCAAGTGCGAGTCGGACTCGCGCACCGAGGGTTCTGTACAAACTCATAAGAAGATACATAGATAGTTCAAGAAAAACTGTATGGCGATTAGTTTAGTAGGAGCAAATAAGTATGTGTTACGATTTTTGCAAATTTCTTAAAAACGGTGCTAGCTAGGAAAACCGTTATATTTTTCCTGTACCTAATATTTAGGACGACATTAATAATTAGTAATTATTACAGATTTTTCTGTTCAGTAACTTCGAAGATAATAGGGGGGAATGGTATTTTTTTAACGTTTTTCATCATAAATCAAAGATTTTTTATGCCCTATAAGCTCGGGTTAGCTATTTTTAACACTATTCCAAATTTCAAATCGATAGCAGCAGTAGTTCCTGAGATATCTGGCTGTGACAAACGGACAGACAGACAGAGTCACACCATAAGGGTTCCTTTTTTACCATTTTGGTATGGAACCCTAATTAACAATATTCAAAATTAATGTGATTTATATATCAATATGAATAATCGTATTCCTTACGTGACCACCGCACATAGAAACTTCAAAAGGGATTGGATCTGTTCCATACATTAGGCAATTCCGAGTGTCCATATAATTTAAGCTACAAATTTCCTTTACCATTTTAAAAACTTTCGCGAGCCCATACATGGTACGGGTCGCGCGAAATATCGGCAGTTTTCCGGGCAATAAAAGAGGTACCGCGTCCGGCTGGGAGGAGTGCCAGGGTAACCCTTTAACTGCAGTCTTTGATTTTTTAATTCATTTTTTATACCCTTGCTGGATATAAAAAAAATATTACATAAGAAAGTTGTATTGATTTTTTTATTACAAAAAAAAACGTGTATTTTATTTATCAGCAGTTTTTTGTACTCCCTCGAATTCGAACAAACGATATTGTTGCAATTTATATTTTATGGTTATTTTGAACAATTGGTATGAAAAACGATGATGATATTGAAACGATTTTATTTAGTGTAGTAGTTTTTGTATTTTATAATAGTATTTTATGCAACAGTTGTATAAGAAGGTTCAAAAAATGCGAATTGCGTGAGTTGCGATACGAGCCGCGAATGCGGCGAGTATCGCAAATAGAGACGCAATGAGCGTTTTTTGACTTAATTATACAACGTTGCATACAATACTTTTTCTACGACAGGTTTTAAAATTATAAAATACAAACAAGGCATAACCTGCAAAGAAGGCAAATATGACGTATGACTGTCAGTATGTGTCTATGGTAAACTTTTTATTTTTTAAATGAAGTTGACACGCAGTGAATATATTAAAAATACTTTTGTTTTTATGTTGGCATCAATGAATTTAGTTCAGAAAGTTTTGTTTTTCTTAAAAGCCGTAGGGTTTTAATTGTTTGTTAAGTTGGTAGTTGTGCATTTTTACCGTAAAGTTAAAATTGAGCGCTTAATCCTTGACCTCAGTTTAACCTAGATTTAGAAGTCTGTGGTTGCTAGCAATAACGTAAAGTGGCTATAACGACACTAGTGCTGTTATGGGGAATAGAGCATAGACTTCTCTGAACTCATATTATATATGTTCTTATATTAGTGTTCGTGACCAAGTAAAAGACAGATAACAGTACAGGAGTAGAAAAAATATATAATATAAAATTCCTTTCATCGCAATGTTAATATAAGTTCGACTTGGTTTAGATCAAGCGATTATTATTTTAGAAATTCTTCAAAGCAAACCTAATCTTATTTGATATTTCATCACTAAACCCAATATACATGCATTTTATGGAGTAGCAAACTTGAACGAATATTAAAAACACAAATCCAATAATTCATGAAACGAAAACGGAGCACTGCGGATATAAAACAGCATACACAGATAATTTCCAAAAGCTCACATCTGATTAAACCATTTCATTGGAAATACAACCTTAATTCACGAGTTTACAGTTTAAATTTGTATCCAACTCTATATCGACGTAAAAGCTTGTGTAGTTTATCTCCCGGTATGCGTTTCTAGTCTGGCCTTTCCTATTAGTTCGCGGTCATTATTTTGACATACAGCCTCCGTGGCAAGAAATTTGTGGTCACTGCAGACTCGGCACGCAGTTTTATCTGCAGTTATATATGTTTTAACATCGCCAGGCTTGATATAGTGCCGAGGTTTCTTGGCGTACGCTATGCTTTTCCATATATGCCTATTGGTTTATGCAAAGCTGCATTTACGAGTTTGTTGAAACCGTTCACGATCGGTATGACAATAATGGCAAATCAATGCTTATAAATAAACTATCCAATCTCGACAGATAAATAAATGAAGTTAATTTGCGGTTTGGATCAATCTATAGCATTCACATAAATATAATATAACGTCGTCCACTTACGTTGTCATTTATATGTTAATGTGAATGGCATCCGATTCCTTCAGATTCGTAGAGAGATATCTTTCGAGGGTAGATATCATTTTCACTGCCTTATTATTTTCCAATTTATCTCCAGCATTGGTTATTGCTTCGTTTATTGCGACCCACCCCGTCCCTATTAACTCTCAGTACTTCAATATATATGAAAACATTCAAAATAAGAGTGAGTGAGCTCCAAAAATCAGTTTAAAACAAATTAATCAGAGTTTAAAATCACTGACTTTGAAACCCACTGAATTACCTTTTCGCCTTAGGTCGATTCCAGAGTCGAAAAATCTTGACTTACTCCTCGTAGAAAGATCCATTCTCCATAAATGTCCACAGTAAAACTACTAAAACTTAACTAGGCTAGTTATGAGTCCGTTATCCTACTAGAACTAACTAAACAAACTTAAATCTATACACGAAAATTCGCAAGTCCGAACGACCACTGGGCACTGCGGGTAGACTCCTAGAAGTCATAAAGCATGTGATCATCTTCGCAGATGAACACAGACTGACTGGCTACCTCTATAAACTTCGAGTCCCGAAATTTCAATGAAAAAAGAACCCCCAGAGTCCCAGGTAAAAAAATCCCGTATCAAAACCGCCGTTTCCTAGTGACCCCGATCGCACTCCCATCCCTTTGTTAGGCTCCTTTTATTTATAATAGTACATTTTTTTCACACACGGCACCCCTAATAACGTGTGAGCAAAAATATGCGTAATCGTCTCCAGTGCCTATGAAATAGGGGACCCGCGAAAGTTCTATACAGAAAAACACAACTGTCCCCCCGATTTGAATGGCAAAAAGTGCATGTCACTACGAAATGGCATTAGCGGATGAATATGATTTTGCACAGATCTGAATGGATGGATGACTTATAATTGTGCCGCGTTATATTTAGCATGAATTATTGGTTTGACGTGGTTTTTGTGATCGCAGAGCTTAGCCAGGACATCCATAATGCGATGTAATTCAGTAAAGATGGGTTTATGGTTCGTTTGCAGAAACGTCAAATCAAATATCATAAAAATCATCACCTTTCTGCCACGCTTATGCAAGCTGAATAAGAAAAGCGAGAAAGTTACCTGATCCCGGGTAATCAAACAATAAGTCTAAAAAATATAATTAAATGTAGAAGAATGATGCTAAATACGAATCCGTATAATCGTCAAACAAAAACGTAACAAATCAAACCACACAACTCGGCCGTGAATAAGTGCAAATCAACCTTTCATATCTTAAATCAAATACTTCTGTTTTGGCTGAACAAAAGACTTCTTTGAAAGCTGGTAACAGAGTTACGACATTGCTCCTGAAAGTTATGAAACTCTTCTGTAATGAAATTACGACAATCATATTGGCGACAAAACGAGTGACCCTAGCCAGTGTTTGTTGTTTCTAGGTAAACAAACATTGAAGATTGACATCCAGTGTACATCTGGTATACTGACGCAAATAATGGGGGATCCGATAAACAATATAATTTGATTTTCCTACGGTCGGTTGGGACAAATTGCGTGTGGTATTTAGCAGGAAATGAGAAAACGCTTGTGATTTTTGGGGCCAACGCGTACGTTTGTAAAGGGCATTTGGACTATTCATCTGACCAAGTGTAAATAAAATAACACCATTACTATTCAATACGCATCAAAATTTGTCAGTTTCGTCAATTCGTAGGATTTTATTGAATTACGTATTGCAACAAAGCTTGAAATGTTTGCATATGAGTATATCCTACAGATGTGATACTAGACTACATAGATGTGACCATTTTCTTTACATCGAGCAGCTTGAGTAGCGTCAGATTTCAAGAAAAACCCATCATACCTCATCTCATCTTACAGGTCATCGGAACCAAAAAAATATTGACAGGCTTAGGGTGGAACAGAGTTTTTGCCAGTCCCGCTATCCGCGGCCGGTCAGATTGGACTACCTGCACCGTGTGAAAACAGAACAGGTGGCTTCCGACCCGGCAATTACGATGGACAATGCGACGCGTGATGCGCGGGAGTAGTTCGAGTCGCGGTTTCTCTTGTGTGAAAGTCCTTTTGAACCGAAAAGAGTTAAGACCCAAAATCGACGATTGCTGCTTCAGAATCTACACCATTGTTATAAGACTGAAATTGGGGCAGTGTGGTTTTTGTTATTGAGGCGTTTTTGGAAAGGTAATATTGAAAGTAGTGTTTTGTGCTTTACTTGTCTGATTATTTAACAATACCATCAATGACATTCTTACGTTGTGGCGTCTCAATATTATCCTCTGATACTTAAAATTATGGGTTTTCAAGTTAATACCACAAATTGTTATTGCAAGTGTTGGCATTTCTTTACTAGATTTTCGGAAAAAAATTGAAGTTTTAAAAGTTAATACTCTATAATTATCATTTTTGTTTTTCAAAGTTAATTACTACTTAATTAGCTTGATAACCACCAAGTTAAGTTATAATGGCTTTCCATCTCACAGATTTAAAAGCGGAAGGATCGTGGAATCAATTTATAATATTTGCAAAAACTTTCTCACATGATTCTGGTCAAGGAATCTTTTGTTGGTATTATGTGGAATTCTAAAGGGTTGCGGTAGCGATCTTCGCAAAATGACAGCGTGGGACAACCATGGATAGCCCGATATTATTTTACATCTGCGCATTTTTTGCGTTGTCTTATTAAAACAATCTGTGACTAGTAACGACATGAGCTTTAAACAAAATCCTGTGTTGTGTTTCACCGTAGTTGGGAAGACATAAATGCAATTTTTTAAATAGCAATATGATAGAATTTTTCACCTATTGACCATTTAATTATAAGTGATAAAATTACATAGTTTAACTTTTTTGAAAAATTAATTTATCCAAATGTTCAAATAAGATGTTCATAAATAAAAACCTTACTGTAAAGTGCCTATTTCTCATCCAAATGCTTATTGTTATCATTAGTACACGTAAATAGTAGAGTACTAACGATCAATTAGTTTAGAATAGTAGTCTTATTGAAGAAAATGCTAGTGCTATATCAGTTTTTTTTAGAAAACTTCCGTGACCGCAGATTTTCTATACATCCATAAAAACCTCAGGTCGCATCGTTCTCATCGATCATTTCCTACATCTCGATTAATCTTTAGCGACTAGTATAAATGGACCTCTCGATGTATAGGCCTCTGTTCTGTGCGGTGGGAACTAGCACTGATGGTCGGTAAGAGGTCAGGTTAGGCTGGTTTATGTGGGTAAGGTACGTTGATGAAACCAATTACCGTGGCGTGAATTAAGTCGCTTAATGCTTTGCAGTTCGCAACGTAGAGTCGAGATTTAATGGAGAAGGCATTAATATCATTTTAAAATACAAATATAACATTTGTATAATTTATTTTATGCATGTTTCTATAATTTATGACTTTATGACTGAACCTTAGTCGAGGCTTTTCTACTGTGACATGGAGCTCATTTTATGCGATGATCTTCGGGTTTATATGATTGTTTTGTTATCTATAAATAAAAAAATATAAGCACAACTTTGTGTATAATTTTTGATTTAATGTAGGAATACAGCGAATATGGCTTGATTTAGAATAAAATGAGCAAACAAAAAAAAAAAAACTAAAGGAAATGACGCGGAAAAGAACATTTCGATAGGATTTCACCACCGATAAGAACATGGTTCTCGATATTTTTTTTTAACCAGCTATCCGATAGGATACTAACAACAACGCGCTCAATATATACCACATTTAAAAAGGCCACACTATTTAATTCAAAGTTTCAATCCGTTCCCAACAAACAATGGCGGGTCAGTCGGCGGTTATCTGCCGATCGCGCATCGCGTCAAATTTATCGCCGCCTGCGCCGTTCTGCGTGGTGCTTCGCGCTAATCTTCCGTGTGGCCAGTGCGAAACCGAAAGATCTATAGATCTTAGAGGTCAACCCTCAATTTTAATATAAAGGCTTAAAACGTGTGTTAATTATCTTTTTATATTTATTGGACATATCTAATATGAATAAAAATATGGCAATCAAATGATTTTTAATTTTAATGTGATGAAGTTTTAAATAAAAAGCTTTAACCGTTAGTAAAGGGTAGGGTAATGATAATCCTCATGATGGTAAAGTACCACTATATTTGAACTCTGAGACTTTTGTCTGGTGATTTTTATGTTTTTTTTTATATACGTAATTAGTACAAATATCGTCATAATCTGATGTAGTCAAGTCATCAAAAAGTAAGTGGTATTGCCGTCTCCGATTGTTCATCAATTCATAGCTCCATGTCAATTAGGTCGCCAATTGTAAGCTGCCAGAGCAAAATAATCCAAAAGTCAACCCTTTTTAGGGTTCCGTAGCCAAAATAGCTAAAAAGGAACCCTTATTACGGTACCGTAGCCAAAATAGCTAAAAAGGGGTTCCTTATAGTTTCGTCATGTCCGTCCGTCCGTCCGTCCGTATGTCACAGGCATTTTACTCAAAAACTACAAGACGTATACTGATGAAATTTGGAATATACATGTCTTATAGATGCCGCTAACTAAGTTAGGTAGTTAAAAAATAAAAATAAAAAAATCTAGGGGGGCAACACAAGCTGTATGTAACAGAAGCTAAAAAATTTTTTTTCAGCAAACATCAACGTGATGTACATAATTCGATAGTTCTTTTGAAAACATTATAAGGCTTGTATGTACTTTTTTGATTAAGTGAATACTTTCGGAAATAATCGCTCCGAAAGTTGCATAATTGTGCCCCCCCTTTAACTTTTAAACCGTAAATCCAAGAAAATGTGAAAAAAAGGTAACGCTTAATAAATACATTCAACGAAAATTATTTTGAATAGTAACGAATAAACCGTTTTGAAGTTATTGCCGAAAAACTTCTCAACTGAAAAGTTTTAAGTGCCATTGATTTACACGGCATTTAAAACCTTTTGCTAGTTGTTTATTACGACGTTTTTTTGTACGGTGGTACGGAACCCTTCGTATCTGAGTGCAACTCGCACTTGGCCGGTTTTTTTATGACGGATTTAAAGACAATTATTCTATAGACAACACCAATAAAAACAACAATTATCAAATATTTTACTAAAAAGCTCATTTGTATTTGAAAAATTAAGCGTTAATATAATGTAAGTTCATTTTATATTGTAACTAAACAGTTATTAGTGTAAGAAGAAATTAATTTTATTGACATTTATCTGCATTTCAAATTCCAATCTAAAGCCACTTTTTAACTTCCTTTTAAGGCTGCACAGCTTTTAATAGTTTTTTTTTTACATTTTTTTTGCTCATAAAACATAAGACTTTACGAGTCATAAAGCGCGAAAGCTTTGTTTTCGTGTGACCTCAATTATACGGACATTGCGCAGGAAGATGTAAGTGCAAAATCTCAGGTCAGCAATAAGCTATCAACTATGCCCATGTAAACGCCAATGCAAGTATTATTAAAGAGGTCCTTAACTCAAAAAATCTTTATAAATTAAGATTAGTAGGTAGTAAAGAATTATAATAATAAAAAAAATAAACAAATTTATTTTTTAGTAATGGTTAGAAAGCCTATTCGTCCAAACAATGAACGAAAAAATAAAATCTATAAAGTATTTTCTTTTTTCACACTGACATCAAGGATTATTTTTTTAGCACAGTAATAAAAAAAGTCAAAACTAATTATTATGACTTTGCATTAGATTTTAACATAAAATCCAGGACTCGATATTGGTATTTTGCAAAAACCCGAAATAGCCCAATATTTTTTTTTTTATGCTTTTTATGTAGGGCTCAAAAATGTATTTAAGTCATGACTTCATATTATTAGATTATGCGATTAAAAAATGAAATAATAAAGTAAAGAACGGAAATAATACTGGTATTTTTGTATGAAGAAAATACCGGTATCCGAGCCCTGATAAAAACAAATATTCAAACTACTTGAAAGAAATTTTTGTCTATTAAAAATATTTCCAATTTTAAATTCATACATTAACAAAATCTACATACCTATTAAGTTAATTTTTTTTTTTTATAAGCAGCAAAACATTTAATAACCCCAAAAGCCATAAAGCAAGAAAGTTAACCTCCAGCCATAAACGCGCGAAACCTTTGTTTCCTACTCACATGGCCTCAATTAAACAGTCATCACAGACGGATGTAAGTGCATAATCTCGGGGCAGGTCATCGGTAACAAGGCGAGCGGTCACGAGTGCCCGGTATGGGAAAGCTCCCAGCTTTGTATGCAGTTACGCCCGTATGCTGCTGGGGCGTGAGCGTGTGATGGACTTAGATTCTGGGCGATTCGCGTAGCGTAGGTCATTATTTCTAATTAACCCATATACACCAACTTTGTAAAATTTCAACATAGATTGATAAATAATACAATTCAAATATACTTTATTGCACACCAAAAAACACATTACAAGAGGGTTTTATCGCTAAAAAGCGATCTCTTCTAGACAACCTACTAACAATAATGTATAGTTTGGAAGTGTTAAATCTAACTAGAGGCGTAAAATTTTGCAATTTGTGCTCAGTTGAAATTGCATCAGGTACAATCGAAAAGAAAGAGGTTCGCTTGTAATTCATTATTGTAGCATATAGGTTTTATAATTTGTCTCTATTCCGTCTGGTAGGCAAAATCACTGTTTTGGGCAATTGGAAATGGCGTTACATAGGTCAATTTGGCAAACATGTTTTAATACATTTTGAGTCGGAGTGTGTAAAGATAGAAAGAGAGAGAGAGAGACACTCCGTCAGGTTCCGACAGATAGAGCACGCAATCCTATAATATTAATTCGTACCGTAGCTGTCTAATATAAAATCTGAGACTTGTTGAAATCTTTGTCGTTTATTTGTTTTTATCACCCCTTTTTTAGAATCCCAGATTTTAAAGCAGTTCAACATAATAAACTAAATTATGCTTACGGCGCTTCATGACTTAAATTTCAACGCTAAAAATTACATGTGTATGCACATTTTTCACTCCTCGCCCTACTTATCCCAATGACTCCAAATAATGTTGGAATCACCTCTTTCAACTTTCAACTCTAGCCTCTAACCCATCGTCTAGTTAGCTACAATGTTGTGGCGTGCAGAATCCAGTGATGTAGACGGAAATGCTACACCTACGTCGGGACTGGGACCCAATATCCGTTGGACCAAGTGTCTATCTATGATTATGGGTTTGGTTTGGATGGCTCTTTGAAGACGAATTCGCTTACCAAAGACAAACTGGCGCTCCGATATATATTTCTTTTCAGTATCTTTAAGGCACATTTAATAATATTTAACGGTATAATGTTCAGGACCTTAGTTATACCGCCCACAAGTAATCTGGTTTACCTAAAAATTAACTGGTAGAGAATGCCTAATGGCATTAAGTTCGGCTTTTGTACGATAAGTTTCCCTTTGTCCAATTAAGTTTAAATACATAAATATGTATAAACTTAATACTGTCTATTTTCTAAATCATAGCCTACAATGCAATAGATATTAATTACTTAGTGTAATCAGTGTCATGAGGTATATAAAAAATGAGATGAGTTAATGATTTAGAAGTCTATTTTAATTTAAAGCTGTGTTACTGTTATAATAATCGGTATAAAAATAATTTACTTCGGTTTGCGAAATGATTAAAAAGGTTATGAATAATTTTGCTGTGTCACAACAATGTTCTATAACAGGAGATCAGATTTCAGAAACAATGTTAACATATCCTTCATCACGCCTTCTAGGCTCAATTCTATCACATTATCACAAGTTATTGTTCCGTTTAAGATAAAGTGGGTGTTAAAAATCATCAACACAGAGCCTAGTGAAAGACGATAGTCGATGTTCGCTTATGATTTATGTTGTGTTGTTTCGTGTGTTGGTATTGTTCTGTTGTCGTGGGCGGCAGTTAGATTTATAATACTTTGCCCTATGCTTTGACTAAATACGATTAATGTTTTAGCGAGTTGATATTCGGATGAGTGATGCGGATTTAATTGCTCCGCCGCGCCATCATTCTGGACTATTTGTTTTATTGTTCCTAATTTGTGGCCTTCTTACTTTGATTTCGCTAAATTTTACAGTTAATTTTTAAATTTGACATATTAATAATTATTTTAATTAAACTTGCTACGATATTATAATATCATAATGAGAATACTACCTATTTCCAGTCATACTAATATTGTTGATCAAAACACTTTCACGAATGTAAGTTTAGGATATTCAATAAAATGCTGGGACATATTAAATATAGTAACCTTCAAACGAAATGCGGCAAAGACAAAAAATGGTTAGGAATCGTTTGTTTACGCGCGTTAACTGAAAAAACATCCTTTTGCGAATCGAAAATGGATGTAATTCAATAGCTCGCTCTATTAAATACGTCCGTCCGCGTGACGTGTGGTGAATATCGCACAGAACACGATCCGACGTGGTATCAAAAGGCTTTGGACAAGGGTCAGGATCAGGAATTCGGTGATCACGGACGATTTGAAAGATCAGGTAGAATAAAGAAAAAAAATCAGATTTCGTTGAATAATACTTGGATAAAACCGTAAAATTGGAAAGAAGTGATCCTGATTAATACACCTAGCCAACTTTCATACAACGTACCAATGAAGATTGGCATTGTTTGTTACATTGTAATTAGAGAGATGTTTAAATAGTATCGCATATGTTTGACTAGAGAACATAAAAAAAAACCGAAATCATGTTCAAAGATAAGACATAATCATATTAATTCCTTGTAAACAGTGAAAAGCTTGTAACGAATAACGATTACAATCAGAGGTAAAATAAATCTAAACCCTAAAATACAGCTGGAGTCGATTAAAAATACAACAGCAAAATATAAAGAAAGTGACACTTGTAAACCCTTTTCTAGTAAAATTGATGAAAGGAACGCATAATGACACACAATAGTTATTTTGCCTATGCTTCGGAAACCAACCCCATTCGGCATTGTAGAAACGTTATCGGGTAGTATGTGGGTGTGTGAGCCTGTTTTGCCCAAAAAAAATCCTTTGACCAATTGTTTGTCAAAGGACCACTGTGTATTTTTTGCCGAGGTGTTTATCGGAGTTTGACCATGGGAAAATATTGGAGCTTCAGGTGCCTCTATCGAATTCGAGCCTATTGTCAACCTGCCGCCCCTGATTTTGATGAATCTTTACATCCTTTCTTTGGCTATTTGATACCTTTTGTAAAATGTCCACTGGATTTCCTAGCGGTTCAATTATTTAAGTTGTTCTGAATGACCTTTTATTTATTACCCTCTTAGGCGTATTGCAAGGCAGTGCTCCAAAAGCTGACACCTTCAATCTGTCGACACGTCTAAGCCTAATAACACCTACCAAACTTTAAATCGGCTCCAACATTGAAAGGCCGACAATAACAAATTGGTATTAAAGCCTGACAAAGATGGACTTGAGAGACTGTCCACCCACTCCCGGCTATTGATCGCGGACTAACAATAAATTAATTCTTGTTATGAACATTTTTTATCCCATTGTATTTTGACCGAGTATTTATTTTCGTAGGCCTCGTAATTGAGCTTAATGGGCGGACATTGGTCAAAGATTTGCCCCGGGATAAAGATTCAATGGATTCTTTTAGGGCAACGCATTACATTTAATCCGTTAAGATCGTTCGAATTAAAGGATAAAAGGGAATGCGATGTAAGAATAAGAAGACAAAGTGTTACTGCATACAAGAAATCCAGCAACGATTATATTTGTTTATCAAGATAAACCAGTTTATACTTTCTAATTTAATGATCAAAATCAATACTCCGAATAATGTTAACAAAAAAATTGTCACAATGAGGACTGATTTCTTGTAGGCGATAAGTTACTGAAGATGTATTATCGCCCGTTGCATCTACATCTTAAAGATTAAGCTCAAAGCTTTCACAAAGGTGTTTAGCTACTGTTTTTATTGTTTGCAATACGATTTGTATTGCTAACAAAAGTAATCCTTTTCCCTGTCAAAGGATTGTTTGTTAATCCTAAACGGACTACGCAGTCTACGCAACCTTTTTTGGACTGCCCATTTCCTTTATTTCACGTGATGAATAATATAAATATCAAGTCTTCCATATCTTTTTAATAATGCCCCCAACGTCGCTTTGTACTGCTTAATAGGACCGGACTAATAAATCCAATTTAAATGTTGCCAGGACCTCCATTGACATAACATATGTAAATCCATACGTCTTTATCTTAAGAATCACCAATGCAGAATGCCGATCGCTGCGGACATCGAAAATAAAAAATATTCATCCAGTCCACTCCGATCGAAATTCAAAACGGGTGGCCGCCGTCCGCGGAATCATTATTCTAAATTCGAAAATTAACTTGATTCCCATAATTTAAATATCAACTGGCAGTGCCCGGGTTGCCTGTTCCTTTCTCCTGTTCCGCTCTAATGTAAAGACGTCGATTGCTAAATTTATATGTTCTCTTGACGAATTCAATTTATTGGTGCTCTTCTTCGACATGCGTCTGTAAGAGATGGGACTGTTGATTCTTTCCCACGATTGCGTGCTGCGTAATTACATGGGTTGCTTTAAAATAGGTGATCATTGTTATCTACTTAGTTATTGAGATTAGGAATAAATAAAACAAATGCTACTTGCATTACATAAATTTAGAAGTGCATTATAAATGCCGTGCCGTGTTTTGGATGCGCAATCAATATTTATCAAGTTTTTTTTTTATTACATACTAGTGGCATCTCTTAACACTGGTATGGTACTTTAGATAAACTTACATCAATTAGCTCAGTTTATTATTATTTTAATATTACTTCATTAGTGTACGTTTTTTCAGTTTTTGAGAAGCCAATGAAAACCAGTGATTGATTGGATTGCGATTGAATCCAAAGTGAATTTCAAACGATCATGAAATTATAGATTTACTAACTTAACAAAAAATAAATAAACGTTTAATTTCATTTTCATCACAGAATCACTGACACTTATATTTGTTAGTATTCAAGAATTCAATCTTAGTATTCATAATTAAGATAATTACAATAGTAAGGTCAGTGATAGAGCTATAACTAAAGGGATCGTGATTGATAAATCCGGTTGTAAATGCGATTCTTCGATATTCGCTTAATGAAGACATATTGAATCGCCAAGCGGGAACGGACAAGATATAAGCAATGTTTAAATTGACATGCGGCTCTTTTATGTAGCATTCATTCAATTTTGAACCGGATTCAATGAGGACGACACAATATACTACTACAATTTATTTGAACCTTAAATTAGGCACTCTTGATTAGTAATAATGATAAGTATAATAGTAGCAGTTTCTAACGAAAAAATTTTTTATCCTAACAACATAACCTTAACCTAACTTAACATTCATAACCTTAACCTGTTCAGAACGAACGGTAAAACAATTGAAGACTAGGGTAAATTGATAGCTGATAAAAAACAGACTTTTAAAACGTTTTCTTTGTTTTGATACAGATGTAACGAATAGTTACGGCATGTTAAAAAAACGATACCAATTAAAAACCAGATAACAAACAAAAAACCATATCAATTAGCGACAAAGGCCCGTTGCAAAAAGGTTGTAGCTACGTTTAATATTTTATTTAGCCGGGTCGCGCTCGCCGTTCAAAAGTTAACTTAGATTTTTAAAAGTTTGTTGAAAAGTTACCGCGGTGTCCCCCGTCTAGCCTCGTACCTGATAAAGTGATTTTACGATTCCTGAATTCACACTTTTGAGGAGGGTTTTAAAAAGCCGAAAGGTTTCGGTCTCTACCCTTAGGCGTAATTGGAATTACGTTAGAACCTTTCCCTGGATCGTTTAAATTTTTAATGTCCCGTGACATGGTGTCATTCGGTGCAACATCCCTAATTAGAGTTAATGATAATGTATCCATCGGAAAAACAAATTTTGTTCTGCAATTCAGGTTTTCGTAAGCTATAGCTACGTATAAGTCCAAACAAAAGCCCGATTCAAGTATACGAATGGGGTTCGAGATCCATTGTTGGGAACGGCAAAAACTGAGTACCTCGAACTTCTTACGTTCAAAATAAGAACAAACGTGTCATCGACGAAATGACGCGTGTCGACCAATCGGGCGCGACGGCCGCAGATGTTGGTGACGTCATGGTGGCAGCGACCAATGAGAGTGGCCCGTCGCCTCCGGTCAACTTGGACTAATTGCCCATGTGTGCGATAACAGCTTTGAGAAGAAGCCGAGCTGCGCGTGCACCGACGCGGTCTCAACGAGTATCGCACGCAGAAATCATGGAATATTTAATTCTATGATGTCAACATTCTGAGTTAATTGCGAGTTGTGATGCTCGATATGATTTTGCATTTTATCTGCTAATTTCCTTAGTTGGTTTGTTAGTCATAGAACATATTCCTGATGGTCTCTAATGTGCATGAGAGCAGATAGATTAAATTTTTAGCACAAGTCATGTATTTGAGGATAGTAATCCTTAAATGGATTTGTACAGATTTCAACAAGCAATGGCATTTTAAGAAATAAAGGAAAATAACTATTGGGATAATTATCCAGCTGCTATATAATTTCAGATACATTATTTCAGAAAAAGTGTCCACGGAAGTTTTTTAATTAATAAAGAAGTTTTATAGGTAAAAAACTTAACTAAGCCCCGCTTGCAGATGTAAGAGATGTGTTTAGACAATAGACATTCCATTTTTGAAATTTGTAGGTAATAATGATGTACGGTTTGCAAACACATTATTTGCTTAGCTTGCAGGTTTGATTAATTCTGTCCACTTGTAATTTTATTGTCATGATCATGATGATTAATAAGTTCCGAATTTTATTACATTACATAATTATATCATTTATCATGCTTATGCGTTTTCTTGAAAACTGTAGCCACTTACACGCAAGAGGGGCTTTAGTTAAGTTTTTACCTATACTCGCCAATAAACCAATTTTCATTATTTCATAAATTTGTGAGAGCGCTTTGTTAAGTTAATTTGGCTTCTTATCACATGTAACAGATTACAAATTAAGCAATAAACCAAACATAAATTCTCAGTAGCTTAAACGCAGGTTTGTACTTCAAACGGGCAAGAAACAGTTACAATTTGGCCGAGAATGTAGACGTATCGTACGTTTAATTTAAACCAAAGTAAAGCATGAGAATGCCGGGTGCGTCGACAATGTGCAATTAAAATATATAACTGTTGGCCAGTGGGAACTCGCGACAATGGTAAATATAAGTTAACGAAGTAAAACAGTTTTCTCGTGTTTGCAGTGGTCAATTTACGGATTCATATTTTTATCAAATTCCCTGTATTCTTCAAAATTAATTCCTTCATTCTTTGCCTTCTATAATTCTTATATTTTTCTCACTATTTTCAATATATGTTATTTTATTCCTTTATATCGAGTTTTAAAACAAATAATGTTCAATTATTCGGTCGTTTTCTGTGACTCCTATTTCTTTTTTTTTACCTGTACATTTATTGTTTTACCTTTTCCTTGAGTATTGTCTTTCTGGCGCATGCTTACGTAGTCTTTGTAGAGTCATTTGCATTTTTTTATTGAGATTAATAATTGTACTTAGATTTTTAAACATTTTTTAACTTTAGTCCATCATTCCATGTCTAAATTTTAAATCAAAAACTGCACGTAAATGTGTTTGGCCGCGCAGAATCGTCCCTTGTCTATTATGGCGAGCCAGTCAGCTGATGAAAGCCCTTTCAGCTCGGACAAGTGGAGATGACCACAATCGTCCCGCGTCAATCTCGTTGCGTTGAAAAGAGTCTCGGAGGTTACGGAGATGTTTGTGTCGGCGGTGTTTTTAGTTTCGCAAAATTTCGTGCCTTCTCTGACGATGATTGTCTTATTAGAGAACGAATTGGAATCTTAATGCAGAAATTAATAGCTGTCAAAAGTTTTTTTTCGTTCTGCAAATTTTTTGCAATGTCTGTTTTGTAAAACTGGCTAGCAGGAAAGTTAGAAATGATAGCGATAATTGTGTCTGTAAATTTATTTCTGTGCAGTATTGTGTTTGTAACTTACCTTGCGCGATGCGTACAGCTGGCATCTTGATTCTCATCTTGATTTGGTCACCTATTTTTAGATCTTCAATAACTTCTTTATCAACAAAAATGTTATCTAAATATCTTCGGTATCTGGCGACAGTTCGTTAGCACTTCACATGCACAGGGCCGACGGCTTATCGTCCTGTATTTTTAAAAGTTTTTGATAACGGGATCGAAATGTCACAGGATATCTCTCCTCGAAAGTCCGACGGGAGAAAACTTGCATAAAATTTCTAGTCATCTTCGTAACTTTTTCATGTTTGGCAAATTCATTTGCACTATTTAACTGGCTTACTTTTTCCGTTTCATGTTGTCGTGTACTGGTCGGCTCGTCCGCTGGGTGTTTACTCGCCAAAATTTATTGGTCATACACTCTTATCAACACTTCAAAGAGCGTCTCAGTTTCCTATCTAATCAATCCGCACCTAGTGGCGATTTCGATATTTGGCAAACGTGCCGTTTGGTCACACTCCTTTAGATTTTATTGCAAGATAAACTTCTTCACTTTTTAAGTCCATTCTAAAATTGTTTGCACTGTCTTTCGCAAAAGTTCACTTTAATGTTCATAAGTCTGATTAAAATATTGTTTATTGATGACGTTTAAAATCAACGATAAGAGAGTAAATAATAATAATTTTCAGTAGGCAAGTTGTATTTTCAGTTTACGATAATCGTATCGCGCTCGAGCACGATGCCGCGTGTACGGAGCGGTGAGGCAGGTGCGCGGCCGGCCGCCCGCTCTCGCCCGATGTCCGAGAGCGTCTGTCCTGTGTCCCTTCGCGCGAGGGCTCCGCGGCCTCCGCATGTCCACGACTCGCGCCATCTCGCTCGGCCGGCCGACGAGGGCGCGTGCGAGTCCGTACGAACTAGCCAGGGGTTACTCGCGGTCGCAGCCGCCTCGGCTGAACGAGGGAGACCGAGCATGCCGCCCGCGCCAAGCAGCACCCGCGCGGGACAGAGACGGCCAGCGATCATAAGTGCCGTGCGTTGGTGTGCGTGCGCGGGTGGGGCGAAGATGCAACGCGTACAAAAGAAAAGGGATAATATTTGCTTGCATATTTCATGACTCGATTAGGAGATGGAATTTTTAATTGAACGGACCTGCGACGTGCGGTCAGTCAGCGTTATAAATTAAGAATGGTGTTAATGAGTTGGAAATAATTAATTAATTAGAATGCTACCCTTCTCTCGCAGATGTAACTCCTATGAATGTTACTTATTTATTTTTTGTTGTTTGTATTGACTAAATACAACTGCAAATGAAATAAAATACGAACCTAACTATTTATTAACATATATGTTAAAAAAATTGGCAAGTCTTAAAAAGTCAACTTTAAAACACAGCTATAATTTAATTTATGCACATAAATCTTATCTTGGCATTGTATTTGTGTAGTTGGCTGGTAACGAAAATTGTACAATACTATTCTATTAAAAGTCAAATCGCTCCCGTAGCCGCTACGAATGCTACGCTCGTAGCAACACGTGTTCGTAGACGTCGCATGATTCACAAGTAAAAGACTTTTCTACTAAACTACCCAGTTTAAAAGGGAATTTTTACAAAACGTACTTTAGAAATATACATAAGATGTAAAACTAGTATGTCAGGAGTCTACGTGATATGTTAACGGGTTAAAAATGTTGTCGATAAAACTCAATAAATAATGCACGCACGAAACATTACGCGGCCCCACTACGTATTTTTCACTCTCACTGCGGTAAGTTTTAGAGCACATTTTTCCCAACGTTATTTTACTTAAGACGCTACGAGGAACTTATCTCGGTCGGTCCTTGACTTTAATAAGTTTTATGAGTGTCAGTCGAGACTTAACTGCCGCGCGAACGCCGGCGAAAAGAACTTTTTCATAATTGTTTCTGAACGAACTTCCAAGTTTGGGTTCGATTTTTAAATTCGAGAATTGTGTTAGCAATTCTGATTGATTGACGAAAATATTGTTAACCGCCTTTTGTTTTTTGATTCAAAATGACGTTCTTTATTCAAATTAGGAAAACGACAATTGAAAAAGGTTTGAATACCTTTTTTAATTGCGACGTTCGTTTGAAGCGATCCGAACTTATACATGTTTTATAGCACTCCTTTGAATTTCACTGTCGCTTGACCAAACACGCGGGGATAGGCTGAAAAACCGTGGTCATCTTGTGTCCAGTTCATAATGCAACCTTGAAAATATCCCCATTCCTCTCTAATCTGCACACATATTAGGAAAAGATAGAGACAAATAGGCTGGTCCGTTTTCTGAAGTGGAAAGCGCGGGACATAATGACCGATATACGTCTATCTCAGTCGGGAGTAGGGTTGTGTGGGGGTATTGAAAGGGATGGTGGGTGGATGTGTAGCACGCATGTGAGGTAGGTGACGCTACTCACCGATAGGGGGCGCGTGGAAAACTACGTCGCGTTGAGTTGAGATGCGAACCTCCGTTGATGTTTTAAGCGTAAAAAGAGAAGAGAATTGCTGTTAATTCTTAAAATTCCAATACTGTCTGGTGTCTAAGATGTATTTAAATTAATATTTTTTCTTCACCTGATCTTAGAATAAACATGTCAAAAACGCAGATTTGTCAGTTTGTATGATTCAAATTAACTATGTGCAAATTAATTTCATTTTATAACTTTCTGCAAGCGTATGGTCGCTTATTTGTATGGACTCGTTTGTGGATGGAAGGTTTAATAACTTTTGAAATTTTTGTTAAAATAAGTGAAAATGGTTTTTGCCATGTCAAAAGATACATTGGTTTCCACATGTGTATTTATGTATCAATATTAGAAACATCAGTTGTTATCCAGAACATAGCAATGTGGATGGGCATTTTGATTGAAAAGGTATACTATTAACTAGTTAGCGGTCATCACAAAACTGCCCATTAGTGTCAAAGAACCCATGTATTTATAAATGAAAACGTTCAGATTAGTTCCTTAGTTAATTTTTTCTCAACCGGTAGTTGTATAATTGCACGTTTCGCCATATTTTTTTACCTTCTTTTTTCATCACCACATGTGGCAGGATACGTGGATTGCTCAATCCGAGACTTGTAACGTTATAGCCGAGAAAGTATCAGATTCGAGGTCGCATTGACAAAGTTTTTGTCTGCGCGACATTTTCGATGTAGTGTAGACCATGTCATGTCAAACCGAGTCATTATTTTTACAACTGTTCTCAAGAAAATGAATGAATGTATGAATGTAAAAACAGTAAATACGTTTTTATAGAAATCAAAACGCTTATTTCGCATACAAGCCAAGTCTCCTTTGGCTTCACAATTCTGAATCCTCAAGGGCTTCAAAAAATTAAATCTTTATGAAACAATCGTCACGTAAGACTCTGCTGTAATTTTTCTTACAACAAAATAACATTATTAAAAAAAAAGTAAATATTTTTTTAATGAACTTGCTCAAAAAGTTACTTTTCGTAGCTGTAAATCGTGCGCTTTTTAGTTTTCAGCTAATTTTTGAACACTAAATAACACATTAATTTGCAAAGTAAACTACAAAGTAATAATAAATATATTTCTTACTTTTTCATGTTTAAATTTATTGAATTAAAAACTGTATGTTTCTTCGCAAAATAGTTTCTTTTGATTTGGCTGAATGGTGACAACCGGTGCCATGTTTTCGTTTCATTGCAATTTTTTCGCAAATGTATTAAAAAACGTCGTTTGATACACGTGCGAAAGTGTCATTTCCACTCGTCCCGAGTATTGTCCACATCTTGGGACTCGTGAGAAATGACATACTTTCCGCACATATATCAAACATTATTATTATATTTTCAATATATATAGATGAGACTAATACTATCCACCTTTTTACAAATCGATACTAGTTAAGCTGGTATAATAAATAAGCAAAGATTCAAAATATGAATGGGTACCATAGTCACAGTGAAAAAAGTTAAAGTCTCCACAGTTATTTTAGGCGATCTTCAGATCATAAATTTCGTATTTAATTGCCATGGACCCTTTCCCTTCTTGAAATAAATCAACACTTACCTTTCTTTTCGAGGGTGTTTGGTCACACGTGTGGAACACTAACGCTGGCATTCTGATTTTGAACTGAGGGACTGGCGAGTCACAGGACTAGGGAATGCAATACCCGGTCAAATTTGAAACCCGGGTACGACTCTAAATAAAGTCGGTTACCCGAGTACACGGGTTTTTGGGTACTCGGCTTGCATTACCTACAATGAACGTGCCAGCATTGCCGGCCGTGTTAAGTAAGATAAGCAAGCATGTGGTGTTTTATCACGTTTGCTTTAAGGCAGCCGACGTTAGGTTTTATTTATTATCTTTGAAATAATTTAAAATAAACCGATACAGGCAATTTTTTTTCCTACTCCTGTACTTTTATCTGTCTTTTACTTGGTCACGAACACTAATATAAGAACATACATAATATGAGTTCAGAGAAGTCTATACTCTATTCCCCATAAAAGCACTTGTGTCTTTATAGTCGCAAAAAGATACTGCTAGCAGCCACAGACTTCTAAATCTAGGTTAAGCTTAGGTCAAGGATTACGCGTTCAATACTAACTTTACAATAAAAATGCACAACTACCAACTTAACATACAAATAAATTCCTGCAGTTTTTAAGAAAAATAAAACTTTCCGAACTAAATTCTTCGAGGCCAACAAAATTTTTTTTTTAATATCGTCACTGCGTGTCACTAGCGAGTATACGTCAAATTAAAAATAAAGTTTACAATAGACACATACTTTATTATATTGTCAGTCATATTGTCATATTTGCCTTGTTTGTGCGCTAGGTTTAATTTTGTATTTTATATTTTAAAACCTAGTCGTAGAAAAGTATTGTATGCAACGTTGTATAATTAAGTCAAAAAACGCTCATGGCATCTCTATTTGCGATACTCGCCGCCGCGGCGGCTCGTATCGCAACCCACGCCATTCGCATTTTTGAGCATACTTATACAACTGTTGCATAGAATAGGTACCTACTATAATATTGTTTGGTCAATTTACCCGGGTTTTACCTGACTCTAAATCAAGTCGGTTACCCGGGTACCGGGTTGCATTCCCTACACAGGACGCAGCTCGACACGTGTACAGTGACCGGCGGTAATGTATGATGAAACCGGCATGTATAAGTACCTTACAGTGGCCTATTCCTTGACGCTATAAGATACAATTTTTCAAGTCTGAAGTCTGAACTAGCAACATTGATGAAACCAACGAATGGTGTTTAGCGTGAGAAAATTACCATCAAAAATTCGTGTAGTTTTGAAGACGGCCACAGGGCTTCCTTAAGTTTACAAGATAAAGGTACTAAAACTCCCTGGGTCTGGGGGGTGAGCTAACATCAGGATTTTCATTTAAATATATTTTTTTGCAGACTTTTGCTTTTATCTCGGAAACGCACGGAAATATTGGAATTGCTTCAGAACAAATTAACTACATTCAATTTACTTTTGCCGATGGCCGATGTGGCGTCAAGGTTCTCGAATGGAGACCAGGATCCGGAAGACGCAGCGTAGGTCGGTACCCTCTAGACCAGGAATTTTTAGTGCCTTTATCTTGACAGCGTTAGGAAGCACACTAAGCACATTACCCATTTTCAAAACTACGCTAATTAGTTGGGGCGTTATATCGTCAATTTTCTTTGGCTTGTTGTTGTTTTTGACCATTATTTCTTGTTTAGACTAGTAAAGTTTTAAGTTATAGCTTCGTGAAACGGGCCACTGGATTCTGTATCTACTCCTCTGCAGATCACCAGGGCTGTCTTTAACCTATTGGAGGCCCTGGGCCTATTAGGATAGTGGGGCCCCTATGACTTTGACAGAACACTATTTTGTTAGATCCCTACCCCTATCGATCGCGGGGCCCTGGGCACTTGCCCAAAGTGCCCACTGGGAAAGACGGGTCTGCAGATCACGCGTACCCTGATTCCACGATGCAATTTGAAATACATAATAATCATGATCCCTTAATCTGGTGTTTCTGCCACTAACCTGACCCTTCAATCTTGAATTATGGTGAAAAGCGGAAAAAGCGCGTTGAAATAATGATATAGGTTTGTGTCATCATTTCAACCTTGATTCGTCCACAGCTGAACATAGGTCTCCCCCAACGAATTCTACAATGACCGGTCGCACGACTCCTGCCTGCTTAGGTTTGTAACTATCCTTAAAAATTACTATTAAGTTAAAACAAGTAGAACATTTTAGCACGCGATAATTAATTACGCAGTTTGTTGCATTGTTTAGGTTTTGTTATGCTTAATGATAGTTTATTACCAATTGTTTTGATTGCGTGTCTTAGTTGCATTTTAGTCCGATGACATCTTTATAATTTATCGCGGTCTGCTCATTAGAATAACTAATCTTTTTTTATCGTTTGCGCCACGAAAACCGTCGCATAATGTCCTATTTAAAGGTGCGGTCAAACCGCTGCTCAAAATACGTTGACGCGCCATAATCGCAAAAGCCTTCCATCCAACCGGCGCAAAAACCGGTAAAATACGCATACGTATACGAATACTGCGACTTTTCAGCACTGGTTTGAAAGGTAAGTACGCGTCCAAAAAGTGACGCATGAGTCACGACCTGTATCCGTCCTTAAGGGGTTTAATTTCAGCAGCAAACATCGCCATATATTATAAACAATATCACCGATAGTTATAACGCTTTTGAGACCTAAGCAACAAAGTAATCCTTATACAGATTTTACGAGACTGATTTTTATTGCAATCGTGCAATGCAATTATCTGTGGAGGTTTAGGTCAGAGGAACAGTTTTTATTCGGTCTAATTTACACTAATCAAATTACTATTGTATTGGCCAAAGCGTTTTAATTTGCCAACCAACAGACTTAGGTAGAACTAGCTCCAGGAGGATTCAATTTGAGTTTGACCAATGAGCTGAAATCTTTTCTTTCAATGGCAATCAGCTACAACAACAACAGCAACAATACGCGACAACAACAATACGCCACCAACAGAAGAACTAAAGCAATCGCTGTGGCTGAAAAAGTCAGTCATGTGTGACTTTAAAACAAAGGGAAAGACGTTTGTACCTCTGTGATATTAATAGTTTTATGTATAGTAGGGTGTGACGACATATCTATAAAATATTGAGGGTGTCGGGACTTACCCCTCAGCTGTCGTAATTAAAAGAAAGCCTGTTTCAACAGAGATCAAAACAGATAAATTCGTTAAATCTTGGCTTAAACTATTAGGATTTCCACTGATAGATCACATCGAAGAAATCTAGTTGAGATTATGTAGTGTAAATTTATTCTTTAATAAGATATGTAGGTACTTTTTTTTTTTTTTTTGAAACTGACGAACTCGCAGCCCCTCCTGGGCGTAGCGATTTTCGGACCGGGTGGTTGGCCGTGGCGTTCCCTGGGGTCGAACCAGGTCGCTAGCCAGACCACCCTGAGTTGGTCGGACTGGGTGGGAGCCGGGAGTGCCTGGGGTCGAACCAGGTCACTTAGTCCGGTCCACCTCGATATGATCGGGCTAGGTGAGGGCTTCACGCCTGGAGTCGAACCAGGTCGTTTGGCCAGGGCCACCTTGACTTTACGCTGATTGCTCAGAGTGAGCAACGGACCAGCGGGAAGGATGACTCGGGTCATCCTGTCCTTATGTGAACTTGTGTATCGAACTAATGGGAGTTTTAGGTGCCGGTTCGCTAAAACCTAGCCCAGCTAAGAAGACTCCGGCAAGAAACTTAGCTGGGCCCGAGCGAGGTCGGAGTGAAGTTAACCAAGACATTCGGGTCCTGGGGCAAATCGGGACGCGGCCCTTGTGTGCTGTGGTCGCGGGGAGGTCGACCCCGCCGGCGGGGTCGACGCTGTGTGGGTCGGACTCCGTTTGACGGCCTCACAGCAAGGATTCTTTCGAATCCTGCTGCGATGTCGTCATCCGGATCCGAGAGGACGTGTAGGTACTTATTTTATCTAATGTAGGCTTGAAGAAGCCTGAACTACGTTCGGCCAACACTGACCTTCATCAGATAATTTATGTTTGGACCCAGATCTTTTATGATTTGTCTACATCTGCTTTAGTCCATTGCATCCCTAACAACTGAGTCGAACTTGAAGGTAGACGAGTTTTTCACTTGATCGGTCCATCTGGTTGGAGACTGGCCTTGATTTCCCTTCATGATCTATGTTTTAACTACGATTCGCTTTCAAAACTTTCATTATACATTTGTTTTCTAATTTGACAAATCAGACTAGCGTGTCTTATGTTATTACTGGTCAAGGATGTTTGTCAATATAATTATGATATTAACTATAGTTATAATATTTACGGTTAATAATAGGATTGATTATAATACTAATTCTTCGGAAACACGACCGCTATTATCTGTTTACAGACGGCTGCTCTATTGCAAAGTCAAAGAGCACATGTTAATCACTAATTATGAGTACGGTGGAAACCATAGATAATGATTATCGAATAATAATTCAGTCATACATAAAAGACGTATAACCGACGTTATTTGCCTGTATAAACCAATAAATAACCAATGAACCTAATGTTTTAGTTACTTTCACTTACAGAACAGTGCCAGGTGGAATATACTAAAACAGGCAGCAGAAGCTGAACCTTCCCAAAAGAACGCTGCTATGACCAGTCCTCCGCTACCTGTATTCAGCGGACTCTGGACTACAGGTCGCTTCACCAGGGCATCAGATCATTGTGTGGTTGTTACTAGAACTCAAAGGCCAGGGTACTCACCCAGAGTCTCGGAGAATTGAAAAACTTAAGTGGGGAGGCAGCATTGTCAAAGACGTTTTCTAAACTTAAAGAACTTTTTTTAGCTAAATCGCTATACTCTGTAAAAGAGTATAGCGAAAGTACCTAGTTAATTATTATACGTATTTTAAGATCGTTAGTTGTATTATTTATTACTGTTATTTCTGTGTCCTTTTTTGTATTTTTTCATTGCTTGTTTATTTTATTATTTATTTTTTTATGTGACATTTGATATTAATTTTGCTGACATTTTGTAATAATATTATAATTAATTGTTTGTTTTGACTTTGTATTACCTAGGTAGGCCTAGATCATAAACAACATTATATTTAGATATTCGTTATTTTTTAGATTGACATTGTAGTAGTAATTTTTTTCCATGGACATGTGTTTGTAATTTATTATTTAATAAATTAGTCTCTTTTTATTTTTTCATTTTTACGATCTTTTTGTGAATTCATTTTAGTTTTAGATAATAAAACACTATG
The DNA here is from genome assembly GCA_947034925.1 of Eudemis profundana. Taxonomy (NCBI): domain Eukaryota; kingdom Metazoa; phylum Arthropoda; class Insecta; order Lepidoptera; family Tortricidae; genus Eudemis; species Eudemis profundana. Next base: position 16,642,344 of record OX344808.1, on the reverse strand, counting down.
TAATTTTCAAAACGAAATAAAAAAATCTAAAAAAAAAACTGAAAAAAACAACTGGATTGCATTTCACGTCCACAGCAACAATAGCAGCAACAGGTGGCCAATAGTTAAAGTTAAAGCATTTTTCAATTTAGGCATAAGTAAGGGGCGGCGCGGAGGGGGCACACGGGCCGCGGAACGGCATGCGCAGTGTCAGCAACATGCGAACTGACCGAGTCGACACTTGACGCCCGGTCATTACTCTTGAAATTTGACGCCGCTGTTGACTGAGTTTCCGGGGCACTATTACGCAAACTGATAATTTCTTTGCGTAACTCGGCAATAGTAGTCTGCGAATCGTCAAACTTTCTCAAAATTTCAGCCATGCCTGCTTTAAGGGCCACGATTTCCTTCAGCAGGCCACTCACGTCGACAAGTTCTGGAATGCAGGACGGCAATCTGGAGACCTCCGTCGCCACGAACTCAGGCAAGTCGCTTTCTCGCTCCCTCAGAACATCAACGATGTCTTTAAGGGACTTTTTTCCGGTTTCGTCTCCTCTCCAGTGAGGTATAACTGTGCCGGCGATCCCGAGGGACTCGAACTGCACCTTCTTCGCTGCGCAGATGTCGGCGGCACTGAAGCTCGCCAAACACACCTGCTCCGCGTCCAACTCATCTTCCCGCAGTGACCGCAGCAGAAAGGTGAGGAGCTTATTCACGACAGGTTTACTCATCGTTTCAAAACTATTAGAGGCGGCAGTGCCGCGCTAATTCCGCAATTAATTAATTAATTAGTCATCAATGCGTCTACGCCGCTGCGCGCTTTGGACTCGACTGATGATGATAGTGGGTTTCCTTTTCTCTGCAGCTGACTGTATATATTTAAATCAATAATCTTTAACATTGTAAATTGTAGGCTTGTTGTAGGCGGAGTTTCACCGCAAAAACCTACAAACATGGACTTTAAACCTAACTAACAAAGCTATCCAAGCCGTAAAATGCAAAATAGTAACGAAAAGATCACAAACGCAGCTGATAGTAAGATTATGAAACGCACATGAACCTTTATTATTCCAACAACCGTGATTCAAAAGAACGTTAAGTATAAATGAAGTCCGTATGTACATACGACGTTTACATTATCGCTGTACTTATCTCACAAGCGTTATTCTAAAAGAGCGCAAGATATAAATAAATTATTCAGCACTTATGACGATCTGGCCTCAATAGACTCATCCTCGGAAGCTCGATCCTTAGCGTCCGCCAACGTGCAGATAAATCTAGGGAACATTAATTTCTGCAACTGCCTAATAATTAAGGAAAAACATGGCCGCACTATGACTCAGGCCTAATTTAAGTACTAGGAGATAAGCAGAGGCGACTCAGATGTGGCAAGATTAAGGATAGTAGGAAGATTAAGATCATTATTTATGTAGAGGTATATTAGTTATTTGTTACCTTTAGATGGAATTAATCGTAACTTCGGAAGTCGGTCGTGATGAACTAGCCCAGTGGGTGGAGTTTTAGTAAACTGGTCACACTTAAGTAGTAACCGTATGAATGAATAGGGTTCATAAAACGATATATCGTTTCATAAATAATTAGGTTTTGAATAAGGTTTGATTTACTTAAATTAGATTATCATGAAATTGTATTTTTTTTACGTCGTTCGTTTATAAACTATAAAAATAACACAAAAAATATATACAGTAACATTTAATGCAAGTCATGGTATATAGGTGTCTTCGTCATTAAATAAATGCAAGATTGTACCTAATTACTAAATTAGCTTAAATGGTTAGGCATAAGTTATGCGATTGAGCTATTTGTTAAGTAGAGAAGAGTCTGTCAATAAGCTCAACTCCAATATAATGTCACATCTAGACTCATCACTTTTCATAAATGGACAATCAACATTGTTAACGGGATGAGCGAAACAAATATATTATACTAGCATTTTCCCGCGGCTTCGCACGCGTTGTTCCCGTTATTGTCCCAAAGGAACTCTTTACCGGGATATAAAGTATCCTATGTTTCAATCCAGGACTTGGTTTACTTACTTAAATGCCAAATTTCAGCTTGATCCATCCAGGTGTTACCCCGTTATTAGGTAACAAACAAACATCCAAACATCTTCACAAACTTTCACATTTATAATATTAGTGAGATGGGATTTTAACCTCACATTTAATAACAATAGGAAATATGCATGATATTTTTTGTTTACTTTAATAAAAGCTCATTCATATAATTAACTAGTAGGAAAAAAATATTTTTCGAATACTTAACTATAGAAATAACCAAGATATGAGCCATCAAAAATTTATCTCTATCTCTTTCTAGGAAAACAGAATATAGAATGGAGTTTGTGGTGTACTATGACGTCATAGTCCATATCGGATCTCTCCGTCAAATCGCTGTCTAATTGCTTTAAAATGTTTATTACCTTTTTTTTGTTTTTTTTTTTTTAAATAGGGGGCAAACGGGCAAGGGGTCGCCTGATGGTAAGCAATCACCGTCGCCCATAGACACCTGCAACACCAAAAGAGTCACAGGTGCTTCCGTAGTTCTCGGTCGATTTTTATTTAATTTCCTCTTTATGTCACTTTTTTACGGAATTTTCATATTACAGCCTTTCTATATAGTACATTACACAACTACGGTGATAATACAATGAAAGGCTGAGATCGCAGATGTTTGCGGCCCGAGCTGCAAGCGAGGGACGTAAATATGCGATCGAGGGCTTTCTTTATTACCTCCCGTGTTGTGTACATCATTTTATGTCTATACTTGGCCAGGAAGGGACTTTTTCCGTACGCGCAGCGTGTGTGTGTGGTGTGGCATAAACATAATTATAGAAATTTGTGAAATAGCCAATTCCGATGATTGAATCATCTTATATAGGTAGTAGGTGTAAGAGAACAATTATCATGATAGTTCAGAGATCAAAATATAGGGCCCTATAGGTTAAAGCGGGCTTATTTTCCACAACTCGACGACAAACATGCGCCTATCTTGCGTATGGATACATCACAAGTTGAAAAATCTTCCTGTCAACGCCGCAAGGAAATAAGTGCTCGCAAAATATAAAGAAAAGTTATTGTGCATAAATCTTTCGCATGTTGCATGCCTCCGCGCTGCCCTTAACACGTCCACTAGAGTCTGTGCGGAAAGAGAATAGGCGTGGCGAAAAACGGAACTAACCTAACCAGTATAGCATTTTTTTTTGCAAATACGGTAGAAAAGCATTACAGCGCCCCGCATCTAAATCCTATTCTCTTTCCGCACATACTCTACGGCAAAGATTTGGGTACTTGACTGTAACTGAAATTTGCTAAAATTATATAAGATCCTGTTAAAATAAGCATAATAAGGAAATATGTTCAAGTTTTGAGTTTGATATCTAACGTGTAACTTTTTTTATGAGCCCCCAAAGTTGGGTGGGAAAGTTCATTTTAAAAGTATAATATTATTAAAAACTATTAATACCATTAAATAACCCATAACATTTATAGTAACTTTTGTTATGAAACCGTTACGATAAACGCAAGTTTTAAAATAGTTGCAGAACAAAGTTATTGATTTCCCCAAACAACGTATGAGTAGTGACGTCACTGTATAACGAGCTTCAGTGGGGGTTTCGGCACGTATTTGGGAAAGGCTAAAAAAGTGATTTTAACATTGTAGTATCTCGGTGAGTTTTTACGATACTGAAGTGGTTTTTTCACTAATATTTATATTATTGAGAAGTGTTTCTATAACATATCACAGAGAAAAGTTGTCAAGTAGCCAAGGAATCACCGACCCGAGACACGCGAGCTGGTAAGTCCAATAGTACATTGTGTATCTAGGGCGGTAAGTAAGGAATTACAAACGAGTGTTTGTTATTCACACTGTGAGTGTTTGTTGCTTTAATAACACGAGTTTGTAATTCCTTTACCGCCCGTGGCACACACAATGTTTTTCATCACACTTGTGAGGAAATCTTAATAAAATAACCTTACTAATCGCCCCAGTATGACAAGAAAATATTAAAACAGACAGTGACATTAGTGACATATGTCATAGACAAAGTCAAGTCACGTTCGGAAACCATAGCGGTAACGGCCATTTTAGTTGATTTTATATTTGCAAAATATAAGAAATACATTATTTAAACATTTAATTAATGTTACCGAAATATGTGTTTACATGTATTTGCAATAACAGATATCTTTAAATAAATATTTCAGTGATAAAAGTTAAAAAAGCAAGTTGGCGTTTCCTTTGAACATGACAAATAAGATTAAAACAGAACCAGCGTTTCAAATTTAAAAAGAAAACCATTACGCCCTAGGGCGTAAGAGCTCATTTACCGCCCGTAAAACCTACGTGTAATGCACCAAGTGTGATGCGCAAGTGTGATGAAAAAATATTTTCATCACACTTGCTCGAAAATGGTGTCATTACACGTAGGTTCTGCGGACCGTAAATGGCCTATTACGCCCTAGGGCGTAATGGTTTTCTTTTAAATTTGAGACGCTGGTTCTGTTTTACTCTTATTTGTCATGTTCAAAGGAAACGCCAACTTACTTTTTTAACTTTTATCACTGAAATATTTATTTAAAGATAACTGTAATTGCAAATACATATCGTCGCTGGAAAGCAATAATGCTGTAACCCTCAAAAAGTAAACTTTTCACTAGAGCCAAAAAACGTTTGCACTTTTTTTGAAAAATTCATAACTCACAAACAAAAAGATATTATTAAACCCCCTTTAGTACACATGTTGTAAAAAAATCGAAGTTTATAATTTTAGTGGTAAAATTAATATAAACTTGTTTTTAATATGACTTTTGTCGTTTACAGCATTTCGATGTTTCTAATCATGGCGCGCAATAATGCTGTAACTTACAAAAATTTTGTATGGAAACAATATTTTTACCAAATCTCACAGTCGTTTTAAAATGCTGTAAGCCTAAGATGTGGTTCGTAATACATTTTTTGGGCCATGAAAACTTAAATTGACAAGATTTTTGTACTGCAATGTTGCTGTAACTGAATGAATGAAAGGAAACAGGTATAAATGAAGTAGAGTAAGTGCGAATGGTTTTTAATATTAATCCATTTTAAAATGTCACTGGTAAATAATAGTTGATCTGTAGTAATATTTTCTGAACGACTTAATTTATATGCCACACATACATATATATTAAGCTGAAAATGTTATGTTTTGACTATTACAAAGTTATCATTAGGTATTGTTATATTTATGTTGTTGGACTGTATGTATATTAGATGCAGCAGCACTATACAATTGCGTAAAGAAATTTAAATAATTTTGTTTGGATGATGATTGAGAGCGGAAGTATGGTATTTATGAGGCTATACACAGTATTAAAAAACTCATTATTTTACAAAATAAATAAATCTAAATACGTATCAGAAACGCCTGGAGGAGCTTGTGTTTGATGAAAACACAAATGGTGGGAAACCCCTTCTATAACTGAAATGTAAGGTCATTGAGATTTGGTGCATTCTACCCATTCTGACTTATGGCTCCCAGTTAAGATCTAGGAGGACTTCAGAGGTAGAGGAAAGTATTGGGAGAGAGGCTCATGCACAGCAGTGAGACACCAAATAGACTAATAAAAAAAATCGTGGACGGTTGACGTGTCATTTTATTCAAAAAAAGGTAATCGATAAATATATTCACCACCTATTGTTTACCACTATTTTTATATAAGTTTGCAATGTAATTTTCTTTTGGTGTGCAATAAAGTATGATTGTATTGTATTGTATTGTATATTCAATTCAATTCAAAAATTTATATAGATTGTTTTACTGAACAGTTGTGATACACTTTTAGTTTACATGCATTAAAGTTTGAACGGAAAAATAATTAACATGGTTTTCTTTTAAAGTCGGTTATTTTTATATTACCTCTATAATCCAAAGGAAGCTTTGTAAACATTTATATTTAATTTAAACCATGATTAAATCTTTTAATAAACGAAAACTAGCAAACTACAAATAAAAACGACCCTCAATAATATACACATACAAATTTACTATAAATTTTAAAATGTTTTTACTGTCATTATTCATTTATTACTGTATCTTTAAAATGCTGTACACCATAGTTTATTCACAACATCTCCCGACAAAATGCTGTAAATGACAAAAACTGGTCAAAAGTTGAAATTTACGGAAAGCAAAAATGCTGTACGTGATAGCGGAGACCTAATTGTGGAAACCATTTTGCTGTAAACCACAATGCAGTTGAAAACACGGGATTTTATGCGGGTTACAGCGTTTCTTCATTCCGTGATTACAAATTTAGGTGAAAAAATATATGCTGTATACATTTTATTTATCATCACAGGCAAATAATAACTATACCAGCCGACGCAGAAAAAAAAACTGAATACGAATATGCAAAAAAAGCATTTTCGATGGTGGTGCGGGTTACAGCATTATTGCTTTCCAGCGACGAATAAACACATATTTCGGTAACATTAATTAAATTTTTAAATAATGTATTTCTTTATTTTGCAAATATAAAATCAACTAAAATGGCCGTTACCGCTATAGTTTCCGAACGTGACTTGACGTTCGCATTGTCTATGGACATATGTGACAAATGTCACTGTCTGTTTTAATATTTTCTTGTCATACTGGGTCGAAAAGTAAGGTTATTTTATTAAGATTTCCTCACAAGTGTGATGAAAAACATTGTGTGTGCCACGGGCGGTAAGTAAGGAATTACAAACGAGTGTTTGTTATAAGCCCGAGGTGAAACCGAGGGCTTTAATAACACGAGTTTGTAATTCCTTTACCGATACACAATGTACTATTTCCTTTCGGATATCCAGGCAACTGTTCCACCCGCCAACATAACCAACGCCTATAGAATATACAGTCCATTAAAACTACGCATCATTTTTTGGTTATAGTTCAGAGATCAAAACATAGGGCCTATAGGGTCAATATCCTAGTGTTTGACTCTTGCAGCATTTAGATCCCTACCGTACATGGTAACTATAGCGATGAGCTCTGAATTATAATCTGTAATTACATCTTTCCCCATATCCCTCTTATCTTACCTAAACTTTTTTAACTAACCTTGTTTACATAAGTTGCTTAAAATATTCAAGACAGTGGCATTATATTCTGCTTAATTGAATGTGACAAATCAATCACAATGCTGGAGGTAACATTTAAATGCATTTTGTAGTCAAATATATTTGCAGACATTAGGTGAATGTTGCACAGAGAGCAAGTGGTTATTTTGTGTAATAACATCGTAATTAAAATCGATATTAATTCATTATTGATACCGACCTTAAAATGAATAGCCGGATGGAGCCTCGCCAACAGATAACTGAAGCATTTGTAGTGGGCCAGTTGCTTTGTACTTACGAGTCGCACGCACACATCAACAGTTTGTTCTTACTACACGCAGCACGCACACATTGACCTGAACAACCAGCATTAAAGAAACCGGCGGGCTAGAGGTGCTTCAGTTCTTTGTTAACGAGGCTACATCTGACTATTTATTTGAAGGTCCTTGATTGATACCCTTTTATTTTAGGAAAAGATTTGAATTATGTTAACGAATAAACAAATGCATTGTTTAATATAAAATAAGAATGATCGTTTTAATATCAGCGAAGAAAACCAAATTGATTTCAAATACAAATGGAATAGTGCTTATATCAAGGGACCCAAATATCAAGTCAAAAACGAAGATCGGTAAAATTTTCAGGGTCTACGTCAGTTTTAACCGCCTTCATAAAAAGAGGCGGTTCTCTAGTCAGTTGCATTTCGTTAAAGTGTGTTGTTCCAAAACTCTGTCGATAAGACCGTTCCGATAACGGTACTTCCAGATTGGTCAATTTTTTTTAAATCAAGTTTTGTTGATTGGATCCATGAGGAAATGAGGGAATCCTCAACCATTATACACACTACACAGCATTTTTTGTATTTTTATAGTATCTTGTGAATTTGCTAGTATCGTTCAAATTACATAGTTATTTTTAGAAAAAATATTAAGTGCAATCTTCTATGTCTTTTTTAACAGGAAATTAATTTATGGATATTTATTTATCACATAACAGGCGTATTTAATTAAAGTAGTCAATTTAGGATGTCTGTTATTGAAGCCAATAAATAATTATATGTACACCTTGGTGTACACCAAGCCTCAACGCCAATGTGCCCCGGCGTTCAACTCGGGCGCAGCTAAGTCCGCGCTGCGCAATGCATCCGCGCACCCACGCGATCGATATTCCCAGGCTGACTCATCATTGCAAAACCGATCACTTGTACAAATTAATGAGCTTATATTTACGTGCTCGACTCTGCCTGTACGTTTAGCTTTAGAATTATTATTTGCATACCATTATCCTAAGTCGAAAACTAAACAGGTAATTTAGATAGATTTATTTCATAGGCATTCGTGCATTGTACTCGTATTAACAGATGAAGTCAGCGAGCTCTACATTGGAGACTTCGAATGGGTGGCAGAAGCGTTGAACGACCGTAAGCCGGACGTCATCATAAGACGGCAGGATTGACCAGGTGCTCTAGCGTAACTGGCCGCGACTTCGTTTCTCGCGCGACATAGCATCACCTGTCACTGTCACACCATACTGAGAGGAAAGAGATAGGTAGCATTTGTCGGGCGATAAAAACTCGCATGTCACAGTTGTGCTAGAGGTACAGGAGTAGAATTGGCGTGTCAAGAATCAATTGGAAATCCATGCAATCAAGAGGCATATGTCCAGCAGTGGACACATATAAGTATATTCTGAGAATAGAGAAGAGAGTGCTTTCATGACCACTTACCTATACTCATAGTTTGCACGATCTTTAGCCTAAAACTGTTTATTAAAAATTCATCTCGTATCCTTTTTTCCGTAACCCATGAATTTTTACTAGCTGAATTTTATTCTTTGGTAGGATTAAGCACTCGTACCTACTAAATCTGGAGTGCGGGGGGCCGTCTGGTTGCATAACAACTTTTGTCATATTATTAATTGTCATAACAGTTTAAGCATAAAGTTGATGCTCATATTTTTTTTTTGGCATAAATTGTCCTATGGCATAATTGTTCCGTGTCATAATTTTACGGAGTCATAATTGGTTTAACCATAATGTAAATTGTCATACATTTATTTAGTCATAATATTGATGATTATAAGTCGTTTTTGTAATAATTGTAAATTTCATACATTTATTAAGCCATAACATTGATGATTATAAGTAGTTTTAGTAATAATTGTAAATTTCATACATTTATCAAGCCATAATATTGATGATTATAACAATCGTATTGCATACATTTTGATAATGGACTTGCGATGGTTCTTCAAAAAAGAAACGATTTATATTATTGAAGTATTTTTAATTTCTACTCATTACACAATATTAGTGACCTCACACAGAACCAAATCGCTGCCAGAAAAGTAGGTTAGGTTAGGTTAGAACTGTGACCTCACACAAAACCAAATCGCTGCCAGAAAAGTAGGTTAGGTTAGGTTAGAACTGTGACCTCACACAGAACCAAATCGCTGCCAGAAATGTAGGTTAGGTTAGAACTGTGACCTCACACAGAACCAAATCGCTGCCAGAAAAGTAAGTTAGGTTAGGTTAGAACTGTTATCTCACACATAACCGCATCGCTGCCAGAAAAGTAGGTTTGGTTAGGTTAGAACTGTGACCTCACACAAAACCAAATCGCTGCCAGAAAAGTAGGTTAGGTTAGGTTAGACTGTGACCTCACACAGAACCAAATCGCTGCCAGAAATGTAGATTAGGTTAGAACTGTGACCTCACACAGAACCAAATCGCTGCCAGAAAAGTAGGTTAGGTTAGAACTGTTATCTCACACATAACCGCATCGCTGCCAGAAAAGTAGGTTAGGTTAGGTTAGAACTGTTATCTCACACATAACCGAATCGCTACCAGAAAAGTATATTAGGTTAGAACTGTGACGCAACATAAAAGAGAACTTTTAAAAAACTTTTAAAATTAGGCTTATGCGTTTAGCAATTTATGCATTTACTTAGTATGTTTAAAGTGTTGTATGAGCAACCTATTTATGCGTTTAGCTTTTTATGCATTTACTTAGTATGGTTAAAGTGTTGTATCAGCAAGCCATGTATGCCCATTATAAAGTATGCTTGAATAAATGTATGCATATCAACTATATGCCCATTACACAGTATGTCCATAAACATTATGATTAAAATCGTTATGCGCATAAATGTATGACTATTTACAGTTATGCGTAATGATGAGTATGACGAATCCTCGTATGCGTATCAAAAATATGACCTTAAACTTTATGCAACCCGACCCCTACCCCTGGAGTGCATTTTTAGGATATAATGATTACCTACTAATATGCTCACTAATATTTGCTCATTGGTGCTGATGCTAAAAGATAGCCGAATTTCAGTATGATTACTGTTCACACAAACGTTTCACCTTAACGTGCTCATATTAAGTGTTGGCCAAATTATAGAATGTTTGGTTCATACAGTACTCAATGTGGACTAAGTTTAGCATGATCACTAATTATACTAACATTCGATCAACGCTACTCAACGGGACCACGAATCACGATTATGTAAATCATTAGCTTGGGGTCACAGTCAAATATTACTAATATGACCAGATTTTTTTTACAGTGTGATTATGATTACCAACTAATCACAAATGTCACACAACAGTGCTCGTAAACAGTATCAAGTAAGACATTTATAGACTAGATCCTTACATCTCCGAGCAAACCCACCAGCACAAGTTATCTAGACATAGTGATACCACCGTTTAAAATCCTACAGTAGACCAACCCTCAAACAATCGGCTGACATTTATAATCACCGATGACACTAAGAGACACCCCATATTAGCGAAGTATAAAGACGAACAAGTAGTCCAACATCGGCCGGTTAGGAGCGCGCGACACGTAAATATTCACACAGCCGCGCGATAGCATGTCTATGTGAACACGATCCATATCTGGAGTATTCTTACGCATTCTTATTTCTTTGCTTGTAGTGCGTTCGTACATGGCGCGCACACATTCAAGCGTTCGATGTACCTTTTGTAGGAAGAAAAATTACTGTATTGCACTGTGATATAAGCGTCTTTCGAGCGTCGTCGTCTTGTCTGCGCCCGCACAACTTCGACGCCCCACTGGCGGGGTCGACCTCCTCGCCACAACAGTACACAAGGGCCGCGTCCCGATTTGCCCCAGGACCCGAATGTCCTGGTTTAACTTCACTCCGACCTTGCTCGGGCTCAGCCAAGTTTCTCGCCGGAGTCTTCTTAGCTGGGCTAGGTTTAGCGAACCGGCAACTAAAACTCGCTTAGTTCGATTCCCACACTCTCATAAGGACAGGTTGATCCGCTTCAACCAACCCGCTGGTCCGTTGCTCCAACCAGCGTACCTAACTTCAAGGTGGCTCTGGCCTAGCGACCTGGTTCGATCCCAGGGAACGCCATGGCCCCCACCTGGTACGACTTTTGCCACGCCCAATAAGGGTTGCAAGTTTCTCAGGTTTAAAAAAAAACAACTTCGACGCGACGTTCGCGCAGGGCGATTGTGAACAGCGGCAGCGGGGGTGGCGATTCATTGTATTGTGCACCGTTCGTCGCGGTGACGTTGGGCGAACGTCGTGTTGACGTTGCGCGGGCGCTGATAAGACGGCTACGAGTATGCGACGCGTGGGGGTCTCTAAAAGTGAGGTGTTACATATGCCCTGAAAGTACCCGAATCGCTAAACTCGGCGATATGCAGAGTGTAATCGTTAAGTGTAGCCAGGCGATAATTCTGTAAATATAACAGATATTAGAAAACTTCAAACTGATATCAAAAGTACGTTACCCAATGCGTAAAATCACATTGATTACTTTTTCTAAATAAAGGAGTAATTTTAAAAATATTAAGTTTTAACGGTTCCATACATTTAGTACGACGTTCCTTGAGGCTGTAAGTAGGGGCTGGATATTCTCTCCTGTATACAATGGTAGGTGCTCTGCTGTTACAATTACATTTGTAATAAAGTTTTAACACGTACCTTTTCTCATATTAGAATGTGCCATTTTTGCACAGTCACGAGTACGTTTTTATGTTTTCGTAATTCCGAAACGAAAGCCGTCAGATAATAATAGATCAACACGTGTACCTACTTGAAAATGATGATCGATATGGATAAGTGGATAACAAAACAATTCATGTCATGAACTAATCTTTCAACGAACGTCGTACTAAATGTGTGGAAGCATTTAAACTTTTTTTCTTTTTATTACTCGTTTATTTCAAAAAACTTATTTCAATATAATTATGTTTGGGCAGTGGTATTTTTTTAGATGTAAGGTATAATTGCTAATCACGGCGACGATGTTTCAACTTCAGGCTCGTCTCGCCCCGCACGCCGCACGACTACTCTGCCTAAACGATTCCGAAACTGTAGGTTCCTTAGACTGGTTATTTTTTTTATCACGGAATGCCCGGTTAGCTGTCCTGTAGGCTTGTGATGCTACACTTTGTCACGCGATAAATAAATGATAAAACATCCGTCACGTTCTGACAAATAGTGTGTGAGAGTGACGGCTGCTTTATCATTTATTTATCGCATGACAAAGCGTAGCATCATAAGCCTACTGAACATAATTATCCAAAGGATAAGCACGGTGATGTATGGAATAGGCTATTTGCTATTTGATTAAAAATCAGCTACTTTTTATGTCAAAACGCTCAGATAGTACCTCCGTGTTTCCAATAAAAATTTCCTTGTGACATCACTGCTCAACATGGTTAAATTTTAAGTTTTTGTCATTTTAAAATCGTTGATGACACAAAAATGAGTTTGGCTAGATTTATTCCCAGTAGTTTTGAAAACATAATTTGATAGCCAATAGTGATCTTCTCACATAACCTTCTTCTCTGAGGTGTTGTGGGGATGCCATATCAAGGTGTTTGCCTTCTTTGGCTGCTGTCTGCTCAACCGAGCTACAGCGCGGCGGTCTACTTCTGGGCATTGCCTGGAGGCGAGGGTTCTGGATTCTGTGGCGGGAACATAGCGGGTCCGTCTCGGCCCGATGGTGGGTTTCAGTGACCAGAGAATCACTCGTTAGCCTCATTTGATGGTTAGCGTTGATTACTTTACGTCACACCTGGCCATAAAGTGGCAATAACCGCCCGCTACGCGTGCAGATGATCCCACTTCATGGCCTGGGAGAGACGTAAAATGTTATACCTACATAACACCAGCCGCCCTTGCCTTCAGCTCGGGCGTCAAATATCCGCGATCTGTGACATTCTTTGTTTTAGCACTCTAGGTAAGTAATGTACTAATATACCCTATTCAGGCTCCCCCACCCGCGTCTCCCGTACGATTATTCTGTCTAAACATCTCCGGTCGACTGTACGTTCTATAAACTGTGGTAAATATATGCCCGCAGATTTATGTTCGCTTTGCACAATCAACATTGTGTAGCACTACCGCGCACGCGCGAGTTATGGGCCGGGCGCGCATAATGAACAATACGATGTTGCGAATAGGAACCTCTTCAACTGATTATGAAAGTTTTAAGGTCAAAATTACATAGTTTACTATGGGTACAATTTTAAATTACGTGCGGTGGTTGCGCTGGCGCAGAGGGGTGGTGCGATGATACGAATTGGCAAATACTTTGCAATTCCATTTGTGACATCTTCTGACCCTACCCACATGAGGCAGACGTCTGAGTGCTTGACACTGTGCCAGTAGTCACCATCTTCAAAGTTATTATGCCATTAATAATAGAGGTGGTAGCGGGGTGTCAAGTATTGGGGATTAGCATGTCATACAATAGAACGGTTAGGTACCTTACAGTGGGCGAAAGTGTTCAATATCTACTACCTACAGAGGAAAACTAAAGAGAGTGCTTCTTGTACTTCTTCATCGTCGTCATCACTTAACAAAACTTCATACATTTCCCATTTATGAGAATAAATGGGAACGAATGGGGTGTAGCCCCTAACTTGACACAGTGCAGATTTGGGATTTCACTTATACCCTTGAATTTCTTCGCAGAAGTAGGTATGCAGGTTTCCGCACGATGTTGCATTCGTTCACCAAAAAGCTAACGGTAAATCGAATCATATACACAACAAAATACAACTTCCGAAACTAAACACAAGTTCGGACATGCGACTTAGCTGAGGTCGTGGGTTCAAATCCCAGCTCATACCAAAAAAACTAACCAACACGCATAATTTATGAAAGAGTCTAATAATTGTCCCAAATAATATATATTATGCACACTTACTTACCTATACTATTATTATTTATTACTCCTAAACATATTTTTGTCGGTACATTTAAACAGAATTAATGTACGTATTGTCAAGTGGTTTGGACCGAGTTTTTATCAAACTAAGGGCTACTTCCGAACAAAAGGAGAATTAGACAAAGAGGTTGGGTCCAATTTTTTCCAAGATCGGCGCGTGCCGGTACATTGTGCGGCCCAGATAACATCTCTACCCTTTACTTCTGCGGGGTTTTACTCTCCTGGTCACTGATTTAAATTTGTTTACCTCTTTATTTTGAGCGAAGTAGCCAGGGTTTTGTATTGGCAATAATATTAAATACCGGACAAGTGCGAGTCGCTGACCGAGGGTTCCGTACAGATTTATAGGTACATATATTAAAGTAACCTATAAATTTTAATTCCCTTAGTAAAGTCTATTTTTTTATGATTTAATTATTAATTTATATTTTATTTAATATTTTTCAGATTTTTCCCTATACATATTTGTAGTATAAAGTATAAGACGGTATTACTTGCCCAATTTCACCCTAGTCCGACCCTCTCAAGATAGACCGGGACTAGTGACCTGGTTCGATCCCAGGCGGCCCCGGCCCCCACCTAGTTCGATCCACTCAAGGTGGTCCGGCCAGCGACCTGGTTCGACCTCAGGGAACGTCACGGCCCCCACCTGGCCCGATCTTTGAACTCGATACCTCCACGCGTTCCCGAGATAAAGGGTTTTGACAGACGGACGGACGGACAGACAAACAGACGGACAGGCAGACGGACAGAAGAACAACAAAGTGATCTTATAAGGGTTTCGTTTTTTTTCTTTTGAGGTACATACTATTTAGGGGAGACCGGGTATGGTTGTCTCACGGGTTGGTTGTCACAGCAGCCATTAAATAATACGAAACGAAGGAATAAGTGCATCGATTGGTGAAGTAGGGAAGGAGGTTAAGCTCTTACGATCTTTTAACACCGAGCGATGCAATTATTCCTTCGTTTCGTATTATTTAATGGCTGCTGTGACAACCATACCCGGTCTCCCCTACATACTAAATTTTAAACCAATCAGAGCAAAGGAAGTTTGTGAAAATTACTTGCAATGTTTAACCCATACTTTAATACACTGTTAGGTTAGTAGGTACACTAGTACGTATGTAGCTAAAATAAAAGCTAAAACTAAATTGTCACTTAGTAACATGACTTTTTGTTGCATGTAAAAACTGTATTTGCATTTTTGGACTTGACCCCGCGTCGATTGTTTGCAGTAAACAAGTATTGACAAAACGATGCAATGTCATTCAATTGTCAGAATAGAATGTCAATCATATGGACATCTTTATGCAGTTTTTTTTCATGATGACCGTTAAAAATACTCACAGATTTGTATTTAAAGAAATTAGGTAGGTATATGAAAAAAATTACATCATTTAATATAATTTGAAACTAATTGTCACTTACATATAAATATAGATATAAATAAAATAAACAAACATCATGTTCCTTTCATATAGTAATTGTTACTTATTCCATTTTCCGACCTTTACACACCTAAATATTATTTTGATGCATGTAAAATTATCCTATGTTTAACTCATAGGATAGAGAGAATAATCTCCATATATCAAATTTCATGGAAATCGGTCCAGCAGTTTTGCGTGATGCGCGAACAAACAAGAAACTTCTACAATTGTATTATATGTGGAATACATTGAACGTAATACAAAGTAAGCAATTCATGCACGAATTGAATTACATATTAAAATACGTCAAAAATGTCGAAATTAACTCTTGCTAGTTTGCTAACGAAATAAAGAAATTAAAATCTCGTAGTGTGGTTACCCACCATGAGTCCATGACGACACGCTTACGTAACCTAGTTTGTTTGTTATGACAATTAACTTCAATAATGTGTCAAAACGCATTTTATTCATAAATTATCGGCCTAGATAAGCAAAAAGGTAGGTAAGTGTTCACTACAAAATTAGATTCAAACTTATTTCTTTTAACTCTTTAAGTAGGGTTACCATGATGAGACCAAAAGAACATGAATACTTAATTAAAAAAGTGATATTATTTTATTAAGATGACTTTAACAACACGAGACCTAGCAGAGGGTTTTAGCATCATCAGTGAGATGAGTTTAAAAATCAAGAGTTGTATTACGTACAATGTAACACACCCTGTAGATAGACTGTCAAATAAAATCTTAATTATTTATAACCAATTAAAAATAAAGGCATCTTTCCTAAACCTGGAAATATCCAATCTTACAACAAACATTCTGAAATATTAAACAACCTAAAAGAATAACCATAGGTCACAAATACTGCGTATTTTCCAAACAAAATTAAAACACCACCGAAAATAGAAACACGTGCGAATTCCCACATCACAATATTTTCAAAATTGGAACGTTCCGTTTATTTTTTAATCTAATCTGGTAATCAGCGGTGCCCCCACACGCCTGGCACGGGCAGGCACGAGCTATTGACCGTCCAATGCCGGGTCACTCAGGTGTTCTATAAGCCTTTTGAATTTGGACTTTTTAAAGGAATGGCTCTTTGGTCAGGTCTTTCATGCCAAGGCTAGTAGATTTTTTTTTACGCTTTAGCGGTTTTGTTTGATGACTACTACATACACGGCTGAACAACGGGGATATTTATTTTTTATTTTGCGCTAACTATTTTTAAGTTTTGTTTGTACTACATAATTTTAGAATCCAATCATAGCTTTATCAGATAGGCTAATTTTTTGGATGGCTTAGCTAAAGTAAAATTAAAGCTCAAACTAAAATATCACTTTATAACATGATTCTTTTATTTGTCCATATGAAAATATAGTACCTATTTGCATCTTTGGACATGACCCCGCGTGGATTATGGGTCACTCAGGTGTTCTATAACCGTTTTAAATTTGAAGTTATTCAATTTGGAATGGCTCTTCGGTCGGGTTAGGTTTTTCTTACTAATACTAGTTAGGTTTTCGTTTTATTTTTACGCTTTGGCGGTTTCGTTGATCCGTCGTTCTATAGGGTATATCTTTTTAATTTGGAGTTCTTAGATTTGGGTTGGCTCTTTGATCAAGTTTTTTTTGGTTTTTGTTTTTTTTTTACTTTTTGGCGATTTCGTTTGATGACTTTAACTACATATTATAATTATACTACTATTAAAAAGTAGAATTATGAAATTAGTAATACAATATAAAGACAAAACATAAAGAAAATTTTCGTCTGGCCAGGACGAGCCGTTCAAACAGTAGGTACTAGTACCTCAAGATGGTGAATTAAGACATAAATAAGTCAACAACCAAACCTTTTATGATTTGTAAAATAAAAAAATGGAAAATTGTATCAGGGAAAAGTGTATCGCTTTGGTTGATTACTATGACCTGACAAAGCGCTCTTGAGGAATTATTGTTGTAATTAAACAATAAATTGTGTTTATTACATAATTTTACATTCCGACGTTTTAAGATAGTAGGCACTATACGTATTACCTAGATTGTTTTATTAAAATGAGTGGTAATCATGGAAACTGAAGACTCTGTTATCGAATTATGGTTTTATAGTTTATTTTCTAACATTTCTTGAATGAATTAACGTTTATTCGTCATTGTATAACTGATTTGTGTACAAGCCGAGTCAACAGCGGTCAATATGTGGTGTCTGGCCGTGCCATACACCTGACACTTTATTTTTTAGGGTAGCGTGCCAGCGTGGCCGCCGGCGATGAAGGACGAAGCACCCTGCTTCTCAGGTATTCTTTGCCAATACAGCCTATGTACATAGAAAATTAAACGGAACTTACGTCTCTTTACTAACGAGATAGCTCGGTTATTCCATGCACTAACTCAAAAAAAACGTTATTAAGTCGAAAGTTCTTGTTACATAGAATCCTTTGAACATGGAACACATTTACGTATATTTTTTACTTACCGTATAGGGGCTCTGTTTTAGTTGCATTTTTATAAGCTCTTTAAAATATCACGCAATTTTTATTCCAAAGACTAATATCAAAAGAACCAAGGATCTTACAGTAAATAGCCGGACAGAGCCTCGCCAACAGATAACTGGAGCATTTATTTTTGAGTGCGCCGGTTGCTTTGTACATAGTTTACGAGCTGCACGCACACGTCAACAAGTTTTTTCCTACTACCCGCACACACTGACCGGGCCAAACAGCGCTAGGGGAAAACTTGATGGTCTAATTTTATTTATTTATTAATACATGTTAACATGACATTACAGTCATTACAGTACAAAAAAACCAATGCGTCATGAAACGTAGAAATAAAATATCTATTTAGGCGACGAAACGGCGTGGCCCCGTTGCATCGTCGTCTCCGGTGTAGGATTCTGCAGGTTGCCCCGGAACCGTCGAAACACGACACCCTTCGGCCAGAAGTCAGCACTTGCGATGGTTTACACACACACAAACGAGCTGAAGTGCACATAGTGGCGCGAACGCAGCTGGAACACCCTCAGCGAGAAGCCGGTCTTCTGACGGACGTACTCCACCACCTCATCAGCCGTGGCGGTGTAATGTAGGCGCGATACATATAGCGCCTTGCTCGGTGTGGCGACCCGCAGACCAGAACCAACCGGTTCTGCAGTACCACACTGACTCTTGCGTGGCTTGCGCTTCCTCGTCACCATTATGAAGCCCTCCTTATCCACGTCGGTGCGCAGGGGCTTCTCCTTTGGAGGAACCCGAACTTCACGCGCTCTTGACGGCGCGTCTCTCCGATCGGCTGCGACAGACCGACCAGCTACGGCATCAGCATAGCGATGACGTGATTTAGAGGAGGGGGCGAGGGGGGGGCCGGCGCGGAGGGGGCACACGGGCCGCGGAACGGCATGCGCAGTGTCAGCAACATGCGAACTGACCGAGTCGACACTTGACGCCCGGTCATTACTCTTGAAATTTGACGCTGCTGGTGACCGAATTTCAACAGAACTCGATTTCCACCGACTTGCCTAATATTTAACCGTGGAGGAACACATTTTATAGATCTAATAATAGGCAAGTCGGTGGAACTTGATACCCCCCCGGTACTGACTTGGTTTAACTTTACATCTCAAAACTTTTTTGTTGTAGGAGAACTGCGTTGCGAGACTTGCATCTTTTTACATGTAATGTTTTTGATGGGATGTCATTTCTTTTTGTAAGTGGTCTTCCTTTAATTATTACATTCCAATCCATCCTTTTCAATTTGAACCGCAAAACTAACTTTGTAATCGCATGTATTTGTATAGTATTACAAACTTATGTGTGCAGTCGTGTCTGAAATTACAACATATTTAGGTTTTTAAGGACTTGATAGGCTAAAAACTAACTATGTTTAAAATTTGGAGCTTGTAAGTCTGCTAGAAGTACCTTAGAATTATGATGATCAGTGAGTCAGTGAATGAATCAGTGAGTCAGTGACAAAACTAAGGAACTTTGACATGCAATAGTTTTTAAACTACACGCTCAAATTGAATGATATTGGGAATATATGTATAAGTCTTATTGAGCCCTATACAGGGTGTCCCTAAAACCAACTTTTATACGATCAGGACTGATAGACCAGCTCATAAGAACCTAGATTAAGCAAATTTGACCTCAGTAAAAATCTCTTAGTTTTCGAGATATTGACGTTTTTGTAAAACTCGTGCTAAGTGATACCCTGACTCGGTGTTTTGAGTGTCATTGCTAAAATATCAAGTATTTTACAAATCTGTTTTTTGCTATGTGTGGCCAAATAACTATGCGATTGAACGTATTTTCTATTTTTGCTAATTTATTCATGCTGTGGACACAGTACAATAACAAAAAAAAATTATTCGATTTTTTTCAAGTTTCACCTCTGACTTCGAACTAGCGTGGTGAAAAAAAAATGTACCAACATAACCAGGCACTCAACGTAAAAAAATTGCGCATTTATTGTAGTTTCTAAAATGGTATAAAATTTACTAAACACTGTAATAATTTTTGAAATAATGATATTTTGTTACAAAATTAACTGTCTGCCGCCTTCATCTCATACGATCCGGTTGAACTAAGCTTGCACCTGGCGTGCTTGACATCACATACAAATTAGGTGCAAACTTCACGTAATCGTCAATATCTCGAAAACTAAGAAATTTTTATGAGGTCGATTTTACTCAGTTTCGTTTTTTATGAGCTGGTTTATCAGCCCTGTTCGCCATTTTGTAAAAGTCGCGAATTTTGATAGCCTGGATCAGTCTTTCGAAAGTCATGACTTCAAATTTCAGTATTTTCTTAATCTGCTTTTTGTTTTAAACATTACTTAATAATTATGCTATCATACCTTATCAAAATAAATTAGATTTCACGTGATTCAAAATATGACCTCGGATTTGAATCGCGTAATACTTAAAACAAATTTACCACAAAAATAAAAAAAAATAATGTAGTTTAAAATAGTAAGATTTTACACACTAGACACCGTAGTTTTTAAGATAATAGCATTTTAATTCAAAAGGAGGTTATACTACAATATTCCATTGGTTAAATTTCGTACCAGAATTTGAATTTCGAACAGAAAAGGTATGACAGCATAATTATTAAGTAATGTTTAACAAAAAGCAGATTAAGAAAATACTGAAATTTGAAGTCATGACATTCGAAAGACTGATCCAGGCTATCAAAATTCGCGACTTTTACAAAATGGCGAACAGGGCTGATAAACCAGCTCATAAAAAACGAAACTGAGTAAAATCGACCTCATAAAAATTTCTTAGTTTTCGAGATATTGACGATTACGTGAAGTTTGCACCTAATTTGTATGTGATGTCAAGCACGCCAGGTGCAAGCTTAGTTCAACCGGATCGTATGAGATGAAGGCGGCAGACAGTTAATTTTGTAACAAAATATCATTATTTCAAAAATTATTACAGTGTTTAGTAAATTTTATACCATTTTAGAAACTACAATAAATGCGCAATTTTTTTACGTTGAGTGCCTGGTTATGTTGGTACATTTTTTTTTCACCACGCTAGTTCGAAGTCAGAGGTGAAACTTGAAAAAAATCGAATAATTTTTTTTTGTTATTGTACTGTGTCCACAGCATGAATAAATTAGTAAAAATAGAAAATACGTTTAATAGCATAGTTATTTGGCCACACATAGCAAAATACAGATTTGTAAAATACTTGATATTTTAGCAATGACACTCAAAACACCGAGTCAGGGTATCACTTAGCACGAGTTTTACAAAAACGTCAATATCTCGAAAACTAAGAGATTTTTACTGAGGTCAAATTTGCTTAATCTAGATTCTTATGAGCTGGTCTATCAGCCCTGATCGTATAAAAGTTGGTTTTAGGGACACCCTGTATATCTCTGAAATGTCAGGGTTCTAGCTTTAGCCGGTACAAAATTACAGGAGGAAATGGCCTGAATGGCTTCGAGAAAAGGATGGTACGGCCGTGCCTTTGTTTTGCTCGACTTGGCGGGGGCACTGCCGTGACCCCAGATATTGTTGTTTAACGATATTATATAATATATGTGACAGCCACACTGTTCAGCTTGACAAGATGACATTGCTAAAGGCAAGTTGCCATACCCCTGATGGACGGACTTGATTTAACATTGGTCCAAGCTTCTTAATTACCTACACGTGAAATTCTTTATCAAAACCAAACAAACAACAAACGACGCACGGACAACGTGAAACACATAGTTTCAAAGGGGCTAATTGCATCCGTGACGATCATTCTAAATTTAACCTTACTCACTTATAAACAAGGTACGTTTGAAAAAATATATCACAATATATCAAACAGAAGTCAAAAACAGCACGGCTTATTGAGAAAAAATATCGTTACCGTCACTAGTTTGTCAATCATTTGTGACCCCACTGACCCTCGGCCTCTTGGTCAAGTTCGTTCCTAATTAATTCCTGATGACGTGGGGGCCAGGGTCAAAATGACAGCCTTGAATTTACATACAAAAAGACACGAAAAATGTCCGAGTCCATCGCACAATCGGTTTTTGTCACCTTTTTGGCCACCGTCATTTTGTTTAGACAATGGAAGTATCCTTAAGAGGCAAAATAATGTTTTTAGTTTTTAAATAATTTTTAATATGGACTGCGGTTAAACTTTGCTCTCTGAATGTGATGTTTTGTGCATGCAAAAGTATTTAATATTTTGTTTTTGAGTGCAGTCAAGAGCAGAGATTTGTAAGTAAATATGAATAATGCACGTAAAATAATTTCATACGAACGATGATTGCTTGCGAATGTCCAGGCCCGCCATGGGACAGAAGTGGAGCAGCCGCGATGTCCAAGCCAAGCATCCACACTTGGCGCTCGTGAACGCGCTATTTATTTTAAAGTCCTTGGCAAAAATATTTATTTTGATAAATAAGTTATATAAGATTTGACGATAGGTATCAATAATTTGTCGTCCACGTAGGCGTAGCCAGGATCGATTTCGACAAATTGAATGCCTCGTAAACGTATCAAATAGTTCTCATATAAAACTATCTCCATATTCAGCTGCGAAATGTCGTTTTGACTCAAGTGATCGGGAATAATGTCGCAATACGATCCCATGTTATCTCTAGATCTATCTCGAGATCGAACTCGAATGACACGTATTGAAAAGAACACTGGAAATTAGAATCACAATTCCCATGCCTACGGCAAAACGGGCCAAGCATTATTACCCTTAAGAGGTCTTTTGTGCCAATGCGATGGCTAAGTAAATATTTTGACAAAAGTCCGTTGCGCCATATTAAGTTACTAAGAGGACAATTGGCGTATGAATGGCTACTGAAAAAATGGAATTAAAATGAGATGGAATGTCGGAGTTTTTCTAGATTGACGTATGTTGCCATTGAAACGTCCAAGTATAAAGAAAAAACATGGCCGGTGGGGTGGCTCGACAGAGAACAATATGTAGACGGCAAAATTAAATAAGTTTACTATTACCGTCAAAACAACGGGTTATAATCATGATATCTCTGTAAGGTAAGGCTTAAAAAAAATCGTTGTTTTAGATTAGAATTGCATTTTCACGTTTCTTCATTTCGTTGAGTTGAGAGCTCAAAAGGTTATATTATTATAAGTTCATTTACTTATTTCAGTACCTTATTAAGTTTCAAATACAGCCACAGCACAACTCGTATTTTCCGGTTTTAAGATGGGTTACCTTGAAATCGCATGGCGGATACTCGTAACACACAAATCATTTTTCTTTTCAAACGAGGTACATATATAGAACGCACATACACGCGCGCAAATTGCTAAGTATAAGCCTAGTTTTTTAGGGTTCCGTACCAAAATGGTAAAAAATACGATGTAAAAAAGTACAACAACAAAAGAGCGTATCTTCGTAGCAATTACGTCCTTTTGTTGAGAAGCGCAGTTTATCGGCAATAACTCAAAAACGGTACATTCGATCTTGTTGAAAATAATTTTCGTTGAAAGTAAGTATTAATTAAGCGTTACCTTCGTGATTTTTTTCATATTTTTCGGACGCACGGTTTAGAAAATAGAGGGGGGGGGACACAATTTACACAACTTTCGGAGCGATTATTTCCAAATACATTCACTTAATCAAAAACATTACTTAGGAACCTTATAGTGTTTTTTGAAGAGCTGTCGAACTATGTACCACACGTTGATATTTGCTGAAAAAAAAAATTACTGTCTTTAACATGTATGGATGGAGTGCCCCCCCTAAATATATTTATTTTAATTATTTATATACCAAACTAAATAGCGGCTCATAAAAGACACCTATATTCCAAATTTCATCAATATCCATCATGTAGTTTTTGAGTAAAATGCCTGTGACATACGGACAGACAGACGGACGGACATGACGAAACTATAAGGGTTCCGTTTTTGCCATTTTGGCTACGGCACCCTAAAAAGGAACCCTTATGATGCGACTCTGTCTGTCTGTCTGTCCGTCTATTATAGCCAGATATCTCATGAACTACTGCTGCTATCGATAACATTTGAAATAGTATTAAAAAGCGCTAAGCCGAGCCTATTGGACATAAAAAAATTCTTGTAAGTAGGTACCTTTTTATTTATTTATGAAGGGGGCTGAAATGGGATGTCTAAAATTAAAATTAGGTACATTATATCAAGTGGGTATCAAATAAAAGGGCTTAATTTGTAGATTCCAAAACCATTTTTATTTTTTTTCTTAATTATGTACTTTTTGATTTAGGACGAAAAACGTTAAAAAATACCATTCCTCCCCTATTATCTTCAAAGTTACTAAACAGATAAATGCGTAATAGGTAAACTACCTATTATTAATTTATCATCTTAAATATTACAGGAAAAATATAACGGTTTTCCTAACTTGCACCGTTTTTAGAAATATGCGAAAGTCGTAAAACAATAGTAAGTACATTACTACAGAGGCCGGGAAGTGAGGGGTTGCCGGCCGAGTACATATAGATGGCCGAGCGAACGCGAGGCCAGGTAGTTACGAGGCTGGCAACCCCATTTCACGCCGAGATATGTATAGTGCTTTTCTCAAATATGCAATGAAATAAATTAAAAACACTCCAAAAATCAAACTTTATTTTCCAGAGACACTAAAAGTAAAGTAGACAAAAATAGAATTACAGAATGAAACATTTTTTATATCCTTTCCAAAAACTGTTTCAGTATACATTTTCACCGCAAATATTTAGATGAAATATTTTAAATTTGTAGTCTTGTAGTTAAGTTTGCAATTTAAAATGATTGGAAATGTTTATAATGTGTTATTTATTATGTTCATGTCGATTTTATATAAATAAAACTGCAAACTATAGCAAACATCGTTTATTGTTTTTTTTAATGGCTGAATACCGTGGCCGTGATAACGTGACCAAAATAAATGAGGAATGGAAATAAAACAAAACCTTGCCTGGGCCGGCAATGTTGTATGAAATTCCATTACATGCCAAGTGTCAAGCCGCACCGGAAACGAGGTACTTTGCGACCTATTATAAGGCACGTAATGTCAACATTTCATTGCATGTTTAAGAAAACTTATTTGCTCCTACTAAACTAACCACCATACAGCTGTTCTTGGAAAGGGAAAGTATATAGAGCTTTTCTTGGACTATTCACATATCTACTTACGAGTTTGTACGGAACCCTCGGTGCGCGAGTCCGACTCGCACTTGTGTCCGGTTTTTTTACACTAAAAATGATGTCTCCATAATATACTGAATTATCAACACTACTTATTAGTCGACTCGTGTCTTACCACAAAACGTAAGCTATCATAACAAAGGGAAAAGTGAAAGTGACGTCCCAAATTTTCTTAAAAATAAACTTGATCGTGTGCCAAAACGTCCATACTGTTGCACCGCATATTTTACAAACAGAAGGGAAAGTATATACTATTTTTTTCTGACCACATGACTCACGACCATTTTACAAAGACCTTCCATGATTGTTAGGAATAAATATAGTTTTTTTTATGTATCTCAATATCTTCAACTCCTTTTGATGAGAAGTACCATGCGTTATGGTATTTTTTAAAATAATTACGCATAGTGAAATTCAGGTGCGTTTCTACATTAAGCTATATTTGAATTTGAAAGTGTTCAGCCGGCGGGACATATTTTTAATAGTCTTTTTGTATTTTTTATTTAACAAATCAGAACTTTTAGAACTATTCGTTGAGGCTTGAATTACGGTGTTTTTTTATTTGGTCAAATTAAGGTTTTTAACAAAATATTTTACGTACGGTCGTAAGTTACGTACTTTCGAATATCGTTATGACGATCATAATAAGTTGAGTCTTTAATTGTACCCTTATAAGTTACTAGTTCTTCTACTCCTGAGAATTACTACTACATATATAAATATACAATTATACCTACGGACTGAATTTTGAAAATCATAATCTGCTCCATCTTGTAAAATAAAAACCAGTCTTACACAAAAATAATACAATTTAGAGAAAAACGTTTACCTTCTACAAGAGTTTTGGAACGTAAACAATCGGATGGCCTTTTTAACTGACGCGTATTCGAACTGTCGAAATGATTCGAATTTGGAATAAAAGTGAGACGGCCACGCGGCCTGAATGGCAAGTGACGGGTGTGGGCCGCCATGTGGGCTGGAGGCCATTCCTAATTCAAAATTGGTATTGATTTTACTTTTAATTGAATTTGTATGTGGCCAGTGTCGTTTAGTTTTGGTTCACGCACCATCAGAGTCCCAGTACCTGTCTTAATGTGTATGAAACTATATTTAACTTATTTATAGATAATTACAAGATTAGGTATCGCTCAAAAACTTTATTGTAAATATGAAAGATATATTTTTTTTTAACGGATATATACAATTTAAGTGGCAGCCAGCGTTATGTGCGATGCGATAGGTGCAGTGCACTGAGGTTGAGGGGTGATGCTAAACTAGCAAAACTATAATAGCCCTCAACCGAAGTAAAAGGTGAACGTAGGGATGGTAGTATATCGATATTTTTTTAAATGTCGATGTAATAATTATAGTTATTTTGGTTTCCTTATCAAAGTCACCGTTGCCATTCCCCTGCTCCTCGCGTTACCACGGCAATCAATTAAGTTGTACAATTATAGTGATTGTTTAATAATGAATTCGGGTCGATATCATATTTTTAGTTAGGTTTTAAGAGAATGTATTTTTACACGAAAAAATATTTAATTCTCCAAATGATACTTTTACAAATAAATATTTTTACTAAAAAAAACCCGACCGCGGTGCACTTTAAAAGTGCATAAAATGCTGCCGCCATTTTGTTTATTTTAACGAACTTCATACCCAGTGACACTCGCGCCATCAAGACGAATCCAATGATGTATCATTTATCAAAATCGGTTGTGCCGTTGAGTAGTTACGAGCGGACACAGGAACGGACATACATACAAACATACAGGTCAAACACATTACCCTCCTTTGGGCTTCGCCGCAGTCGGGTAAAAACCACTTTGGCTTGTGCCTATTTACGCATTAATGATGTCATAGACACCCTTCGTCGGCTTCGTTACGAGGTTTGCAACTTTATCCGACGCATAGTATATCTGCACCTATTTTAAGATGGTAAGTAAACGTCCGAGTGCTTGACACTGTCCCAGTAGTCGCCGTCTTGAACGTTAAGTCATAAGAAATAGATATGACAGCAGGTTGTCGACTACTAGGCATAGCGTCACAGTATAATAGCAGTATTTTTTCTTCTTACAAAAGGTACATCGCGCACTTGTATGTGTGCGCGCCGTGTACGAACGCACTACAAGCAAATATTTAAGAATGCGTAAGAATGCTCCAGTATAGATCGCACTCACACTATCGCGCGCCTGTGTCAATACGCGTCGCCCGCTCCTAAACGGCTGAAGTTGGACTACTTTATGTCCGTACTTTGTTAGCGTGTCGAGCATTACAAGGACGTTTACCTTGGTGTAATTTTCTATACAGTTTAAAGAAACAATATTCAGAAGCAAGATACTTTCTCTACATTTTACAAATACATGGCTAACTGTGCGTGTAGTTTCTTTTACTATTGTCCTTCATAGACACAAACTAGATTAAATTAAAGAGTGAAACTACTTCCATTATTCATTACCTTTTTAAATGGCAACACTTTCGTCAGATCTTTAGCGTTTTGATGAATTGCTGCTACCTTTTCATTCATTTGTTTTAATTCTTACTGCTCTACCATTTTGTTTAGGTACGTCAATAAAAGCGTAACACTAACGCAGCAAGGTGTAGTTTTGCTTAACAAGACTGTTCAAACATATTTGTAAATAAATTGCACGAAGATTTTAATGTGGGCGATGGCTTTTATTATTGTACATGTACAGTCTAGTAAAAAAAACTGGCTCCAGCTTATATTTAAAACCGTGCCCTTGGTGGAAAAACCACGCACTTAGTGCATCTTCCTACTTACTCCACATAGGTCGCTATTAAGGAACAGTCGCAAAATTAAGAAAAGAAAGTAATAGTAAGTAAGCAGTAATTAATTAATTGTTTAACCGTTTTCAAGTCTTTTTATTATTTCGATTTATAACCAGCTACTTCCATTTAGATTCCATTATGAGTATGAAAAAGTCCGTATTATAATATTGTTTTATTTCTGAATGGACTGTAGTTGGCCAACAATGAATAGGACCGCCAGTGGGCAGAGGGTCCGTTTAGCAACGCGTTATCTCTCGTCATCTATCAAGCGGAGCCAAAACAGTAGGCCGACTTCACTGTTGTTCAATTTGGTAATAACTAGGGGCTACTTAAATCAAACTTTGGTCGACTGAGAAGTTTTGGTCAGCTAAAGTCAGAAGTGGGATTTGAACGGTTTGAATAATTTCTGGCAGTATATTAAGGATAACCACAATGGAAAAGTAAGCCGCCATAATTTGGATCAAACTAGACTCATCCTCGGGACTGCCTTTCGGTTTCATAAATAAAATACCCTGATCATCACCTAGCTCAACAATGTTTGCTGAAATGATAATGACGAAAAAAATACACTGTCAAACGCCGAATATTTACACTTAACTCTACATAGTTTTTGTAAAAAAAATGCACTGTCGAGTGACTAATGAATTCACAATTATCTGCTTGTCATTTCATTAAAGTCTAGAAACAGATCGATGTCGATTTTTTATTGCGGTCGTTTATTTTATTTTTAACGATGTACCTAACTACCTCGTACTCAATGTATGTACCTTCAATAATATTCCCAAATGAAAAAAAATGGTAAAAATTACAACGATAAAAACAATTTAGTGCTTTCCGAATGAATACTAAAGTACATTATGGTGCTGTCTTTAATTTTATTTGTCCTATACATCTACCTCAATAAACTAGTAAATTCGCTCATAGAAAATGGTGTCGCCCATTCCCAACCCACTGTTCCTCTGTTCATAACAAAATCATAGACTCACATTAATTACACTCACTTACCGCTCATTATAAATAGACAAAACCAATTATACCGTTTCATAACACAACGCCGAACACAACAATGATTTATGTCACTTTTTTGTTACGATGACGCGTACTTAGCAAGCGTTTAGCAATTATGCAATGATGTATTAGAAGATTGCTTCAGTTTAAAGGTGGGAAACTAGAACTTAATCTTATCCTTTAAAATGATCAGTAGGAAGGAAAAATTACAGTAGTTTTTGGGTAAATTCAGTTACACAATTATTTGCCACTTTTTTGTTGCGATAATGCGTACTTAGCAAGCGTTTAGCAATGTTGCAATGACGAATTAGAAGATTACTTCAGTTTAAAAGGCGGGCAACTAGAAGTTAATATTATCTCTTAAAACTCAAGGCAGAGGAAATAATTATAAAAAGGCTTTTCGGGATAAATTCACTCATAAACTATTTGTGTTACTTTTTTGTTACGATGCATACTTAGCGGGCGTTTAGCAAAAATAATGAGACGATTGTTTCAGTATAAAGGGTGGGAAACTCGATTTTACCCTCTAAAATATCGGGTAAAGGAATGAAAAATATGCAGTCGTTATCATTATGCTATTAAAATTTACCAATATTATATTGATTTAAGTAATTTCTTATAACGCGAACATAACAAGTGCTTACTTATAATATATTGAGAGAAAGTACTAGATTCAATGTTGCAAACTAATTTTATCTTAAATACTCCTATACACTTTAGATTAACAATATGTCTGTAATTTAAGTAAATAAACTCTTATCATTGTAGTCGGGTAAATTTTGGAACTCCAAATGTCCATAGCCCGCGGAGACCCTTACTCAAACGTATAAAGACTTCAAAAACATGTCAATAATTGCCGAAAACAATCGCAACTTATCCAAACATCTGTTTCCTGTCCGAGCCTAATATAAACCTGTAACCCTCAGTTTCGCGCACGCGTCGACCGCAATACGCAAGCGACTAGTCGTCTCTGTATTCAAAAAGTCGTATATAGTATCTAATTGTTATTACTAAGCAATAATGCTAAGAGCGATGTTAGCGTTTCTTTCTGTCATTCAGATGAAGAAAGAGACAAAAAGAATCACCGAGGCACCGCTGTATGTACCATGGTATCAGGAGTCGCTAACATATGCCCTTTCGTGTTGACAGGAGGCTTCAACATATGGTTGATGGCTCCGCGAACTAAATTCAAAACGTTGGTGGTCATTATAATGACTTACTTGAGTTTCTGACAAATAATACAGGTGCAGTTGCTTTTAACAAGCCCCGATGGTACCGCAATTGAAGAAAACTCACCTTAAACCTAAATTGACATTATTCCTGCCTGATAGAAAATATAATCTGCAACTCTATAACTCCTGTATCGTTAGATGCTTCAGTACTTTGGTAAGAGTGATCCCATGTATGCTGCCGTCCTCAGACTAAAAGGCCGCTAATTTGTATGAACGTCCATACTAATCAGCTGCCTTTTAGTTTGAGGACGGCAGTATGAGTGTCTATACCTGGTTATACTGTACTGCAGTAAATAAATAAAGTAAAATTGTCATGACGTTCGACGCCAATCTTCTATAGAAGGACAGCTAGAAGTAGACTAACTCTCGACTAACTTGAAAATAGGGACTAAATAAGGACTGGGGTGTGAAAGAGTTTACAGAAAACCTATCAAAATTGTTTCTCAATAATAGCTTGACAGACGTTGGTCGGCTGCCAAGGACAGCACGTATAATCACTGTATCTACAATGCGAAACGTATTCTTGTCCGACACAGGGATAATTTGCATTTAAGACGACAAAATCTATGGAGTAGTGTCTGTAAAAATGCGATTATTTACCAGTCTGATCTGTGCCAAAGATACGTGGGTATATACACCGTGGGCCCGTATAACCCGACCAACTTTAACCATAGATTCTAACAACTATTAGAAGTAAAAAAAGTTATGTGACGTATAGTCGATTAAGGCATACTTTCCGAGATATTCATAATTTTTAAAATAAAAACTCCCAAGTGTGTAACAAGCCCTAATAAATGTGACTAAGATACTTGTACTGATTTTTAAAATCCTTTAACTAAACAGCAATTAACCTTCGCAGTATTAGATGGTAAGGACATGTTTATAACGAGTGACTGAATTTATTGATTTGTTTTGCTCCATAAGACTATTAATGTAAAATGACAAAATTCGACCTATGTTGATAAAACGTTATTTACTTGTAATACCATCATGAATACGTGGTTAAAGTTGGTCGGGTTGTACGGGCCCACGGTGTATAAGGAACAGTTTGAACAGAAATGGGTTTAAAAATATGACAGATATTTTTTTTTAAAGCCTGACTAACTCGCAACCCTAGTGGGCGTAGCGATAATATGACCGTATGGTCGGCTATGGCGTTCCCTGGGGTCGAACCAGGTCGCTAGCCGGACCACCCCGACTGAATCGGACTGGGTGGGTGCCGGGGGTGCCTGGGGTCGAACTAGGGCGCCTTGTCCCGGTTATGACAGATAAATCTAAGTAACGAACTATATGAACTACCTTAAAAATACCCTTCCCTTTCAATGATGCACGAAAAAGGTAGGTCTATCAAAGGAAAGGCTACGTCAAGAGTGGCTCACTCCGTGATTTATTTATTCGTACTCCCAAACGCACTTATGACTCCTCTGGTGTTGCAGGTGTCTATGGGCGGCGGTAATCGCTTACCATCAGGCGATCCATCTGATCGTTTGACCCCTATGACATAAAACAAAGATTTCACCGCGCTGCTACTAGTACCAAATTTTGCGCCTCCGGAGGGGCTTAGCCAGCGACCAGAAAGAGCACGCGTTACGCAATAGAGATAGACGACAGATCCGGTGCATTCCGTCCGGTGGTCGGACCCGAACGTCAGTTTTGTTAGAAAGAGAAACGTGGTACTATTACTTATTCTGTGGCTACGTGTCGTATAGCGCATTACCAACCCCCGAAATATAAAACCACCTTTCAGTAACGTCAAATGACATTCAGAAGTTGTGGTCGGTGATGTTGGCGAAAAAGCAGCGCGTAAATGTCTTAAGTTGCGCTTATAAGACAGCGCTCACAAAAAAAAACAGTAAAGTCCCCTCCACAGTTTTAGTTCTGGACACAAAGCTGGCAACATTTGGCCGAACCGCGAAAGTATTACCATTGTTTGACACACAAACCACACGTAATCATGTCATTATTGATTTTTACTTTGTCGAGGAAATAAATATATCGCGGCCACTTTCCATTGTACAGCAGAATAGAGACATTCATGTTAAAGTCGTTCATTGACAGAGTCATCAGGAACATATGCATCTTTATTTGCCATTTGTATTAACAAAAAGAAATTTACATAGAATACTTTGTATACCGGTATGGAGTTACCTTGGGATAATAATGATGAGAATAATGCAGGCGAAGTCACGGGTAAAATTTAGTATAAAGTATAAACGACATAGAACTACACAATGACCGCCAACTCTCCGGATGTTGGATACAACAAAACTAAATCAAAATCAAATCTTGTCCATGACTTAAACATGAATAAGGTCTATGAATGACCCATTGAATATTTGGGGGCTGGGTGTGGCCACAGAAATGTACAGTCATCAACGCAACGCTGTTATGACATTTCCAATGTCCGTATTAGCATACCGGCCAAGACGGACCTTTATGCTAATGTCGTTTTGTATGCAACCTTTCACTGCGTGTTTTGTTTTTGAAAATAATGACATTGCGCTTTGTGTAGTTGAGAAATTTGCAACGGATTTAATAACTGTTATTTTTGCGGTTTATTACCTTAAACATATTCCGCTACTGCGCAAAACGCTCTATGTTGAATGCCTCACACCCTTATTATATGTCTATGTCATTTCAGCAGTCGTTATGCTCACGCTAAAGCCTCTCTGTTCACGAATATTGGTATTTTCCCTGTAGGTCATATTCGATTAGTTCTTAATTTCTGGTATTCTGCCGTCCTTTGACTATAAGGCCGCTACTTTGTATGAACTTCCATACTAATTAGCGGCCTTTTAGTTTGAGGACGGCAGTATTAATTGTGTAACACCAGGAACTGGCTCACTCCGCAATTTCGCCACGCAGAGCAGCATAGGGCATTTCTCCAGAAATATGCCTGCGGTCACCTCATTCATCTGGCCCTTTTTCATACTAAACGTATGGAGACAGATGAATGAGTCGCAGACATATTTCTGGAGAAATGCCCCATAACCAGCGACCAGAAAGAACAGCGTTATGCGATAGAGAGAGAGGATCCGGTGCTTCCCGTCCGGAGGTCGGACTCGAACGTCAGTTTTGTTAGAGGGAGAGACTTACTATTAGTTATTCTGTGGTAACATGTGCCAAGTTAAAATCAATAAAAACTGCGGTAAAATCTACGGAGAATTCGTTAATTGTTTGTAGAGTAAGTAATCAGAGAATGACTAAAGATTTATTTAATTTCATGGATATTGGATAAGCACTCCACACCTAAGTATTAGGTGTTAAACAACGACTTGGATAGTAGACCCAATAAATATATACCTTGGCCAAACAATATGAAGGTTGGATGTAATTATACATGCATGCAAATTAGTTTTCTAGACGAGTCGCTGTGATGTAAAGGCGAGCGACCATCGCCATCAAACGGCGCGTTGAAACAAAGCCGCCCACTCACAAACGATCACAGAAACTGGTCAAGCGTGAGTGAGACTTTAATCACAGGTTAACGAATCAAGACAACATGATCAAAGACTATAGCAATTGTGTTTATAATTTATACCTGTATTTTGGTTGGTTATTTTTCTTTGTCCTTCATTCATTGGTTATGTGGCAAAATATCTAAAAACACATGTTATACGGTCCTTTTGCATACGGTCAAAATACATAAAGCCAAATTACCTATATAACTACAAAATTAAAACGCTAGGTCTCCTCATTATCGTTTAAGCGGTTAACCAAAAGCTATATTTAATATGACTTCTAAAATATCTGGCACCAGAGACATTTCATCTTCTCCTCGTCCTCTGGTAGCGACGCATAAACAGCTCTTATTTGTGCGGCTGCGTCTATGGGCAATTGGGTGGCGATCACCAACATTTACTATCCGACGGGTCGTCTACTCGTTTGTTCCTTTATGGTTAAAAAAACATGATACCTAGTTCCCCAATTATTTTGTCGATTAAATTTTCTACATTCTAGACATATGTGTATCAATTTTATATGAAATAATCATTTATTCATTTTGTACTTTGATATTATAATCTTTCGACCAATCGTGTTGTATGTATTTCGAACGTTAAAGTCAACGAACGAGGCGTATTCAAGACTAGCTTTTGCTCGAGTCTTCTTTTTCGTATCTACTAATATTTACAACTTACAATTCGGCCGCCCGCGACTTATTTACGAGGTAGTAAAATATCATGACTTTCGAAAGTAAATACTTAAGTTTCTAATTAATTGTAGAATCAGATAATTTAAGAGTATCTTTGTCCTTGCGATTTCTAACACTCTCTACCTTCTTTTTCATTCTTTAAACTTAAAACATCTGGATCTAGCTTTGTCTTTCTATTCTTCCCGTTCCCGATCACCAAGCGCTATAGTCAATATTTAAGAGGATTATTCTAGTAGAGGATTCTCTGATTACTTACTCTACAAACTATTAAAGGTGAAGACCTTATCAGTGTTCCTTCTACTCCATTCTTAATGCTGGTCGTTAACTCCTATTACCCATACAATGTCTATACTTTCCGTAATATGATCTGATTCTTGGAGAACCAACTTTACGGACCCCTAAAGGCTGTATGAATGGAGGGCGATAGGTGCGATTAGAGCGCGTGCGTGGGCCGGCCTGTCATCAATGACCCTCCATCGCGCAGAGCTTAGCACTGTCAGAGGCGGGAGCTTAAATATATGATGCCCAGTTATCGGCTAGTCGATTGCCCCATCGCGGGAAATCAAGTAGAGAGTCGCGTGCTCCCGAAAATTGTAAGACAGTTTGTCAAACCATGGAATAAACTTTCACTTCTCCCTCACTCGACCATCGCGAAGAAGACTTCGCGATGGTCGAGTGACAACGCACGCTAGAGCAAACGCCTCTTCCACTGCCCCACAGAATCGCTCATACTGAACGTTACAAATAACGATTCACCAATAACTTACGAATAAAAAACTATTACAGAAACAGTATACAATTAAAACAACATACGAATTCGACATAACTATTTCATTGTACAATATAATAATGGCAGCTGTGATCATCGAGCAGAGCTGTCATTATATCTTGAGTGTTGCTTATCTCTGGCTCTTTGGATATTTTATAAGGACAATTTTTTCCTTTTCAGCGAACCAAAAAATATGGATATCATCAGATTTTATTTTTGAGCACCAATTTGAGAAATGTAATTTACTGATGTCAACCTAAAACCGGCATTATAAAGAACCTTATTTTTCTTTTGTCTATTCCTATACGAAACAGACTATAAATTATTAATATGTTATTTAAAAATGAAGACTGACTGATTATGATTGTCATTTCATGGGGTTGTAAGTTGTAACCCGTTAATATTATTTTAGAAATAATTCCCAATACCAATACCAAACGTACCCAACTTTTTTTTCCTTATTTATTGGCTCTAACATAGCACAATAATTGAAGGGATGTTAACAAAAACATAACTAACTAAGCTGGTTGACACCTACTATTATTGAAAAAGTTTCCCTATAAGTATGAACCAGTCTAATCACTTATGTTGTTTTTGTAAACATCCCTTCAATGATGAATAACGGGTAACTGAAAATCCTAACCGGTATTACAATTCCTAAAAACAGCGACACCAGATTGGGATCCGCTACACTACAAAGGCGCTCACTAAAGAACTTGCAACAGTTTTTGTACCTCACACGCCGTGTCTAAATCGTCCGTGTACCGTCGGCTATTTGCATTGAATGGTCGCGAGTGGACAAGCGGCCCGCGGCCTGTCATTAGTGGACGCACAATCTGTCGCCCCTCCCTTCGACACAAATTATTGTGTTCCGCGCGCACCGTATGAATCTTGAGCGGCTTAACATGTTCACTGACACGTGACTGTGCTTTTGTTTTTATGATTGTTTATTTTGTCAGTAAACTTAGTACGTCCCGAATAAGTATTTGTTGTCGCGATTTCCTCCGTGCCTCCTTAACTGGATACTGATTAATGTTCGGATTTAAAATATTCTATTGAGCTGAGCTCCTTCCGGATTAATTTTTTTTAGGTGCTATCAGTCGGGGTTATAGGGGCGCTGACCCTGCATCGGGGACACCTTGAGCTGAACTGCGCCTGCTGCTTCTTCTGCTGGACCTGAAAAACTAAGTGGAGAATTAGTGTGAGAGAGTAGTCTAGACTATTGGGGTCTGGCAGCTTGGATGGTCCTTTGGAACTTGGTTAGGCGAGTTGAATCTACTATGTTGAAACGATCAGTTTCGGTTTCAGATTTTTCAGACCCATTCATAGTGAGGGGCCCTTTGAGGAAGTTAAGATAGTTTTCGACGGATGGCCTTGCGCCCCGAAGTCAAACCGAAGTCTGCCTCGACTTTCCGCTTCACGGTGATGGGGTCATCAGGGTAAGAAAGGACGTATTCGGGACGTCTGATCACCTTACGGGGAGGGATGTCGGCATCGTAATCAATGGTGTAGCAGGTGAGTTTATCCAAGACTGCGCTGTCTTGAAATTACTCAAGGCAAAAGTGCGAAAGTGGCAGCCGATTCGTAGTGTCCGTCAAACTAAATAGGCAGATGGAGTGTCGACCTATACACACTAAAGCTGGCTAGAAGACAACATAACATACTAAAATGTCAATAAAAACGCTCCTGGCTACTCTACCATGATGCGACTCTACTCGTACTGCGATGCGACATAGGCATTGAGTACATATTTGTTTATTTATGTACTTTACTACCCAACTACTTCCCAGCATCGGGTTATGTTTTTTCTACTTATGTATTTAGTTTTTTAATGAGCAGAAGTACGAAAATATAAAAGTGATCGAGTTTAAATCTCACAAGAAGCGGAGATTGCACAGGTAGCGGCCATATGTGTAGGTCCGTCCATAAAAACTCATTAAAAAACCTCATTGTGCGGCCTTTGTCCAAACTTTTTTCACCTTTTATGCTTTTTTGCAAGGAAAAAACGGTTTTATAAGATCTCAAAGGAAACGATGCGAATGATTCCACGTTTCATGTTTCTTTGAGTTTTTTTCGGTCTATTCCTACGCCCCCGGCATTGTTGGCCTCTATCGATCTAATCTCCTTTTGATAGACCTCCTTAGCTCGATGGACCCCTATTGTCCACTAGTTTTTGAGAAACGTTAGGAACATTCAATTTAAGGTTGGGAAAGAGTTGATGGATGAATGCTAGACGGATTTGGTAATTTATTGTTAAACTTTAATGGCGACTTAGTAACTTCTACTCTTATATTATAGAGTCTGGTCAGCCTCATTCAGTAGCAATCTACAGCAAAATTAATTCTGACTATTCTTAACTTATGTTAATGAGCAGCAATATACACAAGTATTTATAGGAATTCCAATTTTAAGCCTGACTGAAAAACTTTTTCTTTAGGGATAGAGTGTCATAAAGAAGTGGGAATATTTTCTTTGTTTGGTACTTGAAGAGTTGTACTACGAAATAGACAGGATATGCAATCCAGTCCAACCAAAAGTCATTGATTGGTGTCAAAAGGGAGGGTAGTCAATATAATATATTGAACCTACCACCTTTTTCCACTGAAAACTACGGTGCGCCTAACTCTAACAAGACCTTTTTAAATAGTTGCAACCAAATTGTCACCAGATACCTGCAAACCAACTTCTTTGGTCAAAAAAAAACTCCGTCATGCTACTCGTACCGTTAGCGACCGACCAGTGACACGCATACGAAACTGAAAACTTTACAAAACAAACTAACACGTGCATTTCATGACAGCAAAACTGTCACAAAAACTATAGAACTAAACTAGCTTCTATCTAATCCGATTGACTGTCGTAAGTTTGTCACCAAACCATAGTTTTGAGAAAAAACTTTTACCGTTAAGGACACCAACGCGTTTTGCATAAATCATCTCGAGGGGGCTGCAGAATTATTGGTCCTTTTTCGGAAACGGTTTTTGTGACATGTGGAAAGATTGGTTTGAATTTAGAATCACGTATGTGGTTAGTTATAGGTTAAAAAAGTTTAGTGGTTTGAAAATAGCGGACTTTCGTTTAAATGTTCATTGACTAAAATCCGCGTTGTTTAACTCAAAACACAGCTCAACACATCAAATTTGTACTATATGTATAGTAACATGTATATTGTCTATGTTTTGATGTATTTAAGCGAGACTACCGTGGAGATTACTCTAATTTGATGAAGTTTCTCTGTTACCCATCTATATAATACAGCTGATTTGATTTAAAAAATGCTTAATAGAATATATAAGTAGCTTTGAACCTGACTTTATATTTTACGATATGCTTACGGTACCTATTTAATGAATGGTTGAAATCTTAGTAAGTAAGTTTTTATTAAGCACCTCCAGATTTATTCTCTGATCTAATTACGTAATTACTGAAATCACGAGTCAAATCAAACTAAAATACTCAGATTGGCATTCTTTTTTCATTTCATACAAAAGTAATGCAACAAAATTGTGTACCACAGACAAATCGGCGAAACTTTTTTACACGCTAAAAACTTGACAATCATTAGCGTACGCAACATGTGTCGCGATACCATCGGCCATAGACCATAGACTAGACGGGTCATTAAAAACAAAGTTTATAGCGCGGTCTGGCGCAAAAAAAGTGCGTGACGATGACCGTCAAGAGTTTGTCTATGGTTATCTTGATTACTCTATGAAATATTACAAATTGGATTCTGTCCAGATTCTGCGATTTGTACCCACCACTGGGATTTAATTTTTTTTTAATTTTACCGAGGCGAGACAACAATTTATGTTTATTAGTGATGTAACGCGTATGTTTCTTCATAAGTATGCCAAGCGTATGTTGCTATAAGCATAATGCATTTTCCCGGAATAGATAGAATCCAGTGTCATTTTCTATTCTTATTAACCAATGGAAAAAAATACTTTTATACTGTTAGTTGGTTATTGATGATTTGTAGAAAATCTGGTAATTGGGTTCTTTATAATTATTAACGAATTTAAGTGTAATTTTTATTAATTTGGCGCATAATAGGCGAACATTCGATCTAGATTTTGCTTGCAACAAATTATTGTGTTAAAAATAAACGTTTGTTTAGGAGAGCAGTTTGCAAGACAGAAGTTATTATACCTATGTATAGATTTTTGTGATCATTTTCGATATCCCAGAATGGCCACTTGCCGGCTTAACGGGAACAAACAAATATTTACAAAGTTCTTTAATTTTACTAAACAGTTCTTTAAACCCAAAACAGACATTTTGAAGGGTTTTAAAACATAAAGTTTGTTATATTTCACAAACTTTCCAAGCATCATCAAGGGTCTAACCAGATTCTTATCGCGTCGTGATTTTTTGCCACGTCCCAAACGTAGGTCAGTTTTTGACAAAAAATGTCATTCTCACGTGTAATATTGGAGATTTATGATGCAACCTGTTTGTTCTTTAGACTATTGTATATATATTGTGATATCACGCCCGGTTAAATGGACGCACATTCGGTTTTTTCGTCAATCCTTTTGTAAAAGTGTTTCATCGAATTAATGATGGTGAAAAAAATGCACTATAATTTTTAAACATGTGCAAAAAATCTTTTGGTGGCTTAACTTGGTGACATCAGGTGCAATTATATTTTGAATGGAACAAAATAAATAATGAAAACAATAGACCCTTGTTAGTATCTGTGCAGAGAAACACATAATCTATCTCCGGTTATTAATGCATAAGTTTGTTGGTTTATATGTATATATATACATATACATATATATATATATATATACATGAGTTATAGACTGAAGAGTGACATGTTATTTTTAGTACACATAGCCCTTCGAAGTAAACCACATGTGGTGCCAATGTGGGTTAAGTCACGGAAAAAACAGCTGATGATGATGATTGTCCTAGCATTATTTCGGTTTCTTTTGGATGCTTTGACAATGCTTCCAGATTCAGGCAGTTTAGTTTATTACCAAGGAGCTA
The DNA here is from genome assembly GCA_947034925.1 of Eudemis profundana. Classification (NCBI taxonomy): domain Eukaryota; kingdom Metazoa; phylum Arthropoda; class Insecta; order Lepidoptera; family Tortricidae; genus Eudemis; species Eudemis profundana. The sequence continues at coordinate 16,602,004 of OX344808.1, read as the reverse complement.
CTGCCATTTAACCTCTAAAAGTCATGGAAATTTAATTAATTTAATAAGATGGTATCATGGCTACACATTACGTTAGGATTAGAATAGAACAGAATATGTTTATTTCCCTAGTTCATTTGTTATATAATGTCAAACATGGTCGATGGTGTATTCGGTGTATGGGTGCGTCAGCTACTTACAGCCTACTTATGTGTGTCTGAAAGATCTGTATACGTGTCGTGTACCCAATGTGTGCTGTGTGCTTGTTAGTATGTTTGTCTGTACACTAATTATCTACAATCTATGGTGACCCGTAGGTAGTGGTCATATACGTTAGGTACATCAATATATAAGGTCCTAATTTATTAGTTGCAGATATTTTAACACATTATACTTTACATTAAAATAATTCACTTTAAATAGAAATTAAGAAATCTTTTCATATACCTAACTTTGTCAATTTCATTTACCTAACAAAAAAATTAATTATAATTTCGTCTAAAAAAATCACCATGTGCATTATCACATGTCACAATAACACTATCTGTCATGTCAACAATTGTTTGTCGTAAATGTCGTAACGGTTCGGCGGGAAAACTGCAATTGTCATTAGGATGGGATTGGGCCGTGAAGTGGTCAGTTACAGTTAAGTGTTCAATGAGTTTTCATTTAGTAATTACATTGACAGGGTGTTATTACGTAGCAAATTTGTTTTTCATCACACTTGCTCGAAAATGGTGCATTACACGTAGGTTTTGCGGGCCGTAAATGAGCTATTACGCCCTAGGGCGTAATGGTTTTCTTTTTAAATTTGAAACGCTGGTTCTGTTTTACTCTTATTTGTCATGTTCAAAGGAAACTACCAACTTACTTTTTTAACTTTTATCACTGAAATATTTAATTAAAGAGAACTGTTATTGCAAATACATGTAAATACATATTTCTGTAACATTAATTAAATGTTTCAATAGTGTATTTCAGTATTTTGCAATTATAAAATCAACCGTTTTAGGTCTGTACCGCTATGGTTTCCGAACGTTTCGCATTGTCTATGGATATGTCACTAATGTCACTGTCAATTTTACAATTTTATTTAGGTTAAGTAAGGTTAATTTTAATTAGATTTCCTCACAAGTGTGATGAAAAACATTGTGTGTGCCACGGGCGGTAAAGGAATTACAAACTCGTGTTATTAAAGCCCTCGGCTTCGCCTCGGCCTTGTAACAAACACTCGTTTGTAATTCCTTACCTACCGCCCTTGATACACAATGTACTATTTCCTTTTTCTCCAAATAAACATCGTAAAAGCTATAATGTTTCATGCTTTAATATACTCCAGAGACCGAGTACTATCAGCTGTAAAAATATCTGCAACTAATAAATTAGGACCTTATATACCTTACGATGTTTACTCTCACAATGCTATCATTGGACTCATGAGATTACTAGATGCCGCCCCGCGATTTTTACTTTGTTTGAATCAAGTTCAAATCTCCCGTTTGAACCCTTTTAGGAGTTCGGTTTTTTTCTTGCCTTGCCTTTCAAATAGGCAGACGGCCCACCTGATGCAAAATGGTCACCTCCGCCTATAGACATTTGCAGCACTAGATGCATTAAGGGCCAATACGTTGCTGGTTTCAAAAATTCCTTTCTTAGCACAACTTTTTATCACATACAGTACTTTTAAATTTCACCTATTTATCTACGATAGTTTAGGCTGTGCGTTGTCAAGACCTAAATTTCAGACTTTAGCAACTCTTTTATTAGTAGGTATGTCTAGATTTCTCCAAGCAGGCCCTTTATTGTATTATAGCAACTTAAAAGACGTATTTAAAAAAACAAAAACAAAGTTATCTATTTCTGCAAGTAAAGTTGAGGGCCTCATGGGCTCTTTTACATGTCTGGTTCTATTTTTTTCTTTTGGTGCTTCGGATAGTTACCTTCGGGTGAGAAGAAGCGACTCACCAGTTTCTCTGTTCAAAAATATAAAGTATTACAACGATTATGATATTTATGACGGACTTCTTCTAATATTTATATATTTCTCTCCAGTCTTAGCCACTCGTGTCGGTAAGAATAAGAATTAACGAGCGATCCACACGTGGTCGCCAGAACACTGTCCGGTGGACACCCCGGCACCATAGTTATTTATGTTCCATTTGTACTTACTATTATACATATGTGTCTGTTAAAACCACGGTTACAAAATGTGACCACTTTTAAAATATTTCCTCATACCTACGATAAAACAGCATAGGATAGTAATTAATGAAATTAGAAGCACAGTTATACCTAATGATTTTAAAATTACGCTCTGTGAGCTATAGACTTCGTGAGCCTGTCAAACCCCATTTTGTTTTTATTTTCTCCAAAAAACGAATTGACAATTTTGCCCCTGATGAAACGGAATTTCAAGTATACCGGCATGGCATGGCATGGACCCACTATGCAGTATCTACCATACTTCGGATATGACCAACATCTCACTGAACAATCTGAACATAATGAATTGTACATACAATATATGGTATGCAGCCTTCTTTTCCTACAAAGTAATACATAGATACTATATAAACATATAATAATCTCTTAGGAATGACAAGAACTGTATACTGTGGATGTGGTTTAAAAAACACAATTTCCAGTTATAAATATAAATAATATGTAGCTTTAAGTAAAAATTTCAGCAAGAACGATGGAAAGTAAAGATATTACTTATGTCTAGAAACAGCAAGTATACGACGAAAGAAAGCATATAAGTGAAGAGGAAACGCTCCTGTTTTTATAATTCAAAGCAAAATTATGACAAATATTTCAGTTGAAATCTGTTTACTAACATTTGACCCAGTACGACGCTCCATCCTGCGCAGACCAAACAGTGGTTAAAAATAGTCGCAAAGGTGGACAAAAAATATCGCCCGAGACGCTCACATGGACGACTTTGCGCAATATGGGTTTTGACCCTTGTAACCAACGGATATTTGTTTTATCGCTCGTGTATTCTACAGGGTACATCCAAGATGTGATTATTCGTAGCATTTTATTTTAGTTGGCTAGCATCTATTTACAGTAACGTGTTCGATGATTTTAATATATTGTTTAATTTTGCATTACTCTATTTCTTATGGTCATGGTGTTGGAAAGAATAACATACATAGATGTAGATTTGATTAAACTGCTTATTAAAATGAAAGTCACTTTGATATACATATTATTACAATTGGACCTATAAAAAACGTTAGTGTATTCATATACCAAAATTGCATATGCATTTATGTTCTACTATTATCGATGATCATAAGTACCTACTGCAAACTACTAGCTAGCAGCAATCCGTAATAATAATGGATACAAAGAGAAATATTTCTACATATAATCGATCGTATCATTGGCGTCAGCTGGTTAAAAAACGTTTGACACAGTTTTGCAAAAACACGGTACAGATTTTATCCATCACCTCTTTGCATAAAAAAAGAAAATCACACGTTCTCCGTATTATACCGCAATTGCAGTGCACCATACACGCGATCGTAATTACAAGTATCGCATATTAATTTAACACACAAAGATGGAGCACGCCTACACTCCACACGCTGGTTTTTTTTTTGCGCTGGGTCATGGGTAACGGTGAGAGCGCAACGACATCCAGATGCGGCGGCTAGCGGTATTCTCCCCTTTTAAAGAAAAAGGTACTAACCACCTATGAGGTTCATAAATGGTTAGTGCCTTTTTTCACTGCTTCGTCGTTAGGACTTCGGTGTTCTACGGATTTTTTTGTCCAGTTGGAGACACGCTCGCACCACTGGGGACTCGGTGAGAATCGTAAACATAGGGCTGATTTTTAAATGAAGAATAAGATACGTGTTTATATATTATATGAAAATTAATTTTATAGTAGCGAAACCCCCGAAGTTATTTTAAAAACATGTCGCCCTACTTTAAATTGCGGTCCATGCCATTATACTTACATATAATAATATTATAATTATATCGATGAGTGATGGGTGGGGTTGATCTAAGCGCCATGACTTCCATCCATAGGCGCCTAGAGCAAATAGTATTTTATGCGTCGATATGTAACTTAATGAATAAATCAATTACCTTAAAGTTATTATCTGACATTATGATTTTGTAAAAACTGTGATTATGAAATGGGAATCTCTGTCACAGTGATATAAATTTAAGCTACTACTATTTTAGGCATGACCGATATATACTTTTATTGAATAAGTTACTAACTAGTATATATGTCGCAGCCAACTGGTTTAATCAGCTATTTGGTTTTTTTTTCACTAAATTATGACCCGCCAGCAGGTTGACGAAACCCGGCTTCTATGGCTTCTATTTCTGCTCTGAGGGACACAAGCTAACTGACAAACCTAACCTAAAATTTAAATGAAAAGGCTAGGCAGTTAACTTAATGGCTAATTAAGCTAGTTGGCGGCGACATATACATTTAAATTTAAATCTACAGCATAAAAAAACTTAAATATGTAATGTAAATATTGTTCTGTTAGAAGATGTTGACACCCTTTTTCAGTCCCTTCGCCACTATGAACTTTACGACGCGTCCAATATGTCGAGGTAATTAAATCATGTTTTTGCACGATTAACAAGTCTGCTATAATATAATAATTCTATGAATTCATTAGACTCCAGACTTAACAACCCCAATCCTGGACATTTCTGGGAAAACTTAGCATTGACATAGGCTGAGTATTTACTTAATTCACTTTAAATTTATGGGCCGACATTTCTCACCGGCCTGCGACTCAAACACTCCGCAGCTTTCAAAAACAATGCTTCCTATCGTTCCGTTATGACAAATATCGTTCCGTTTATTTTGGCACCAAGTGTTCCGTTACTGGTTGCACCTTGCGTCAACTAACCTGCGACCTACTATCCGGGGGATGAAAAAACCTAGTTTAAAAACACAACACTACTTTACAGCTGGTAAACAGGATTCACGTTCGATTTTGTGCTGTATGTCGCAGTTATAAGGGTGTGAAAGTTTTTTGGTAGAGGTAAAATAGCGATGGTGTCATAGTTTGCGTTGTAAACCACATGTGGGAGAGATTGTGGCTTTTTGTGGTCGATTGGATCCTGCGTTTGCGGCGGATGTTTGAGCGCTTTTTGCTATTAATTAAGATTATTTTTTTAATTCTCAAGTGGCTGGCGATGGAATCAAGACGATGGCGAACCTTTTAGAATCAAACTTTAGTTCAACTCGAAAATGTTGACACAAACAATAGGGATGACGACTGGGTTAAAACTACATAATTCTATTTAGTCCGTCAGTTAGATTATGGAAAAATATGGGACACGTATTTTTTGGCTTATCAAAATATAAAAATCGACAACGTTATAGATCATCAAACTTCTGGAGTGGGGGCTTGTGATGTCACTCCTAGGTGAAAATTGTACCTAGGAGTCATGTCAGTCGAAACTGCACTGTATCTTCGTCATTTTTTGTTTGTCAAACAAAAGAAAAAATACGTGTTTTTTTAGTCGTCTAGCCCATTCTCTCCAATTTGTTTTTGAAATTACGTAATCACAAACAGCGCTCCTAAACATAACAAGACGGCTAAGCACGATATTTGAATTAAACAAAGGATAAATCATAGCTAAATAGCCTTGTGAATAGCCTTCGTGGTACAGTTAGCCTTTTGTGAGGTGTCGAGAACACGTCTCCGATCAAATGGGGCATTAAAAAGAGTTATTACTATATATAGTTGACAGTCGGTTGAATGGCAAATACGGAGATTCATATGAGAGCTTAGAGGAACTAGGAAGTACTGATGCTGGATGAGAACTCATTTATGAGGTACTTATTTAATTGATGAGTTTTTGCTCATTGCTCGAGAACAGAATGAACATTTGTTACCATCATTCTTGTAGCATGCTAATTTACTTTGTAACCTAGCTACGTTTGTTTACATTTTTCTCTGTCATTCGAAATATATTCGTTTCTATAAAATAACGTGCTTAATTGTGATAATTAAGTATGTAATATTTGGCGACGAGGATGGGATTATTTCTACCCACTTGGAGAAGGCGTCCACGATAATAAACAGTTGATAGCCAGATATTGGGCCCGTAAAGTCGATGTGTACTCTTTGCCAGGGGCCCATGGGAACTGTTACTCAGCAAAGTTGTTGTCCAACGAAAGCTATTTTAGCCAGCAGTTTTATTTTCAATCCGCACCATTTGAACGAACTTACTTTCCAAATGTGAATTGCTGAATTTTCAAGATAATAAAGATCTGTAACTGATCTTTAACCATTTAATATCAACTGAATAAAATGGCATCGAATAAATATTTATTTCTTAAAAATAACTATATCTTATCACACTATTCAGTTTAGCTGACAGGTATAGTTACATAGAGGTAGTAATTATAAAAATCAAGACGCCCCCAAATCGATATTTATTCAAGAAAACCTTAATAAACTGCTTTGCTATTTTATTTGTCAATGAGTACCCAATACTCATACTCATGCACGTTCCCGTTGGATGTTACATACCTACTGTGTTGCACACGCGCAAGATAGGTTACTTGTGCTTACCGAGCTGTTGCCACATCTAGCAATATTATTTCATGACGATTATGGGTCAACACTGTGGTTTACCCACCAAATCATAACCATTTGAAAACTTTCTCCAGCTCATTGCTCTGTAAATAAACTATAATGCTAGGCTAATAAAATATACAATATGTGGTCGGTTGACCTCAAAAGTAAATAACAATACTCTTTATTACAAAGAAAACCTTTCATAGTTTTATTCTGTTTTATTTTTTGGTACTGGAAATAGTCCTCCTATTCCGTTACATGTATACTGATGGATTTAATGGTTTTAGGCAATTCCGACTTTAAAAAGATTGGGCACCTAGTTCAATCCCATTACTGGGTTAAGATTGGTAAGAGGTCTTTTGTCCAATCCTGGGTAGTTTCAAAAATTTGGTGTGTCTCTCCCCTCTTCACACATACGTTCTTATAATAGAAATAGCGACTAGGCAGATCCCACGCAGCAAATAATCCAAGCTCAGTGACTTGAATGAACAACCGATACTACATTTACAATGACTCTCTGAAGTGCTGACTCTCTTACAAGCTTCTCTGATATAATCAATAATTTGCACGCTCATCACGTTTCACATACGGTACCACAATTGAAGCTTTCCATTTTTCCTCGAAACTTGAAGTGCAATAATTTCCGTCACGTTTTGCTACCGAAAACAATAACTCTCGCGGCTTTTGTCAGATAAGAGTGATAACGCGTGATGGACGATTGGGCAGACGTTCTCACGGTTGACTACTGAACGCCAAGAACTGACTGCAATCTATGGCGTAGCTATGTAAGCCAATTGGCCAAGCCCTTGGATTACTTTTGAATCGCTGTCAAACCTATTTCATTGAAACTTATCTATAGGGTAATATATAAAACGATATGTCTTAGTGGGAACTGTTGAGGAGTTAGATGCATGTTATTCTTAAAATCTATACCATAGTGTTTTCTATGTACGTCTATCTCTGTTTGTTCTCCAAATAAATAAATAAATAAAAAAAAAATTATTTCACAGACCGTTATTTTCTCGGGATCGATATAACATACCTAACAACCAAATGACTACTTAGGTACTTTAAAAATCATAATGTTTTTCAGTTACGGAGCAAAAAACCTGTCTACGAAAACATTTCATAAATAATACGAATTCCATAATTAAACGTTAATCGACAAAACGGCAGACACGCTAAGTAAAGGCTCTGGCAAAGTTGTGCCTCTTTGCGGAGCGACAAATACGACCTGCTCCTTTCCTTTCGATATACAGAGTCACAGGTAAGTGCCTCTGTCGCACGACTAGCGAAGTCGCGGTCAGTTCACTAGCTCCCTTGGGGCAAAAAATAGGGCCCTAGTGCCCTATCGAAACTGTTTAGTAGAAAAGTATAGTCCTTAAAGAATCTGATTCCTCTCAGCTTCAATATTGGTGAATTCTTTGTTGATTCCACCTCAATATCATGGCATTTTTGGTTGATCTCTAGAAGTTGACAAAAACAATTACCAAATATGAAAGAAAGAAAGAAAATACATTTATTTATGACAGCAAAAAAGGTACACAGTAAGTAGAAAGAAAACACAAATGATATGATATGATGATATGCTAGGGAAGCGGAATCTACAATGAATTCGCCTATATATGTAGACAGAGGAATTAGATCCTCAAAGAATTACCTACAAAAGGATTTACACAATATTTTAAATCAGTCGACGCACTCTGCAGTTTCATACCTACTGAAGAAGTTTTTCTAAGGCCAGCTCTACACTTTACCTCGCCGTCTTAAGCGGATACCGGCTGATAACGACCGCTGATGGAGATTGATCGCGTCAGTGTAAACACGCCTTAAGGCGGGCCCGACGCTGGACCTGGTTACGTGACAATCAGTCTGAATCTTTAGTCGGTAGTTTTAGGGTTCTACAGCAAAAAAACGAACTGGGACTCAGATTTTAACGATTTTTATTTGTTTTTAATGCGGGTAAATTGCACCATATGTTTATGTTACATATAAGGTGCTAACAAATTAGTTACCGATATTTTTAGTATCGAACAAATAAAATAAATTAAAATTCTGTCTAAAAATAATCATCCTGATTGATTTGCAACCAACACAACCAGACAACAAATAGGATGACATTGACATTCAAGTATTTTCATTATTTGATTTATCAACGTGAAGTGGCCAGTTTTTTTTTCTTGTTTTTGCACTTGTTTAAGCACTTATAAGATCTTTTTACACAGCATGATTTGCAATAAACAATTTAAATTTAAATTCATTTTCGTTTCCGAATTTCCCCAAACCTCAGAAAGGTGACACTGGCACTTTCTATGCCACAAATCTCAGCGACGCAAGCGCAGGCCTATAAATACACTATACTTTACGAGCCGCCGCGACGTGCGGTACGTGATACTGTAGGATCTGAACGGTATACCACCATATAGAAGCAAAAGGCAGTAACAGCCTAAGGGCTTCCTCGTCTAGAATACATTCCTATGCCATTGTTGGGCATTAGGTAGAAGCAAAAGGCAGTAACAGAATAAAGGCTTCGTACTTTATAATGCATTTCTTTGCTGTTTTCATTGCTGAACTGGAGTCGGATACAGCAATCTAATAGCAAAAGGTAGTGACTGTCTATGAACTTCATAGTCTTCTTATTACCTTCTTTTTATGTTCATTACTACATTGTTGCATCGATCAAGGATCTTATAAAACATTGTTTAAGATAATTTTGTAGTCAACGTTTGTTTCTGGTTTGATGACGATATCGAATATCTGGGGGCACGGCAGTGCCCCCACCAAGTCGATTGTAGTTTTGCTATCATTAATCTCTACTATGGATGCAGAACTGTATTTTTTTATTATTAGTTGTACTGTACTTTCACGAGAAAACAGAACAACGGATTTCATTTTTTTTATTATGATTGTACAATATATTTAGTTACAGCCTGTAGATAAAAGTAAGGTACCTAACCAAATAAAAGGAAGCTGGATCATGAATATTGTCGGTACTTTTTAAAAAACACGTATCTGATACAGACCTAGTAAAAAATCTTAGTGACGATTCATACCTTCGCAAAACGTTACCAAACTCTTACATTAGCTATGCGACATAAGCTGAAGAGAGTTTTGTAATCTTTATCATTTTTATTAAATATATATTTAATGGTTCCTCTTGTATCAAAACACGCCAAATGTTTGACGGACATTGTGTCCATAAATACCCGTGATGCGGCAAAACGGGCCCACCTGTTGCCTTATCCTGTTATATCAGAGCATCGCGTTTTGGGCCATTAATTAAACTGAAATTTATAGACGTGTAGGGACAAATCGTGGCTCTTGCTGGACGGTTTGCAGAATAAACTATATGAACTTAAAAAACATGTAAAACAATAATGTCTACTACCATTCTGTTTTTTTAATACTTCATTTCTAATCCCTTCGTCCATAGAGCCAAATTTCACGAAGATCGGATTATCGTATTTAATATGCTGTCTAACAAACTAGACATATAAATTAACATACAACACTGATTTGTCCCCATCTTGATTCACAGACCATGAATACAGTATTAGACTGACAGAATCGCACCTCGTGCTATCTATGAATCAATGAATATAAAACAATAAAATATTCTAACATTTTGTATTGAACTCCACAACGAATTAAACCGTTGTCCCTTATGCCTAACTACGCTATATAACCCTGCTAACGCTACTTGCACAAAACTTGGGCACGCACCCGTTTTTTCTAAACGCCACGGCCATCTGGTTACGATTTTTTGTACAAAACCCAGACGCCTGACCCTTTCTTGCCTTTGTGCTGGCCCCGGTTTTTTCAACCCCAAAGCAGACCCCCACAATATGTCGAATTAGCGTATTAGCCGACTCAAAAGGCCTGATGAAATTTTTGATTGAACCGGCTAACGGATTGTTTCTTAACGGTTTTGTATACAAAACTTTTTGTGTATAATTCGACAATTATTGATTTTTTTAACAATTTGTGATTACGTCAGCCAATTATATACACCTGCGTTTTGATAAACTTACGCATTTTTTGCTTCGAAAGATTGGCTTTATAATGCGTCATACTTCTTTCAAGAGTCTGCAATCTGTCTCAATCGAATGCGGAATTTTGAATGCTTATTCTATCACCCTTACATCTATAATATTATAACATTTCAAAAACAACCTTAAGGCATTCGAATTAAAACCGAGTTTCCATAGACACTTTGTAAATAGATATGAGGTTGCCAAAGCAAACGGTCAAATTGTCGTTCGATTTTCAAAAGCACGCCGACTGTAGAGCCAATCGAAGTCCTTGTAAATTAAAAAAATGAATGACGGAATGAATGAATGAATTATCGCGACGCGGATCTATGTGTTTATTTTATTAAATGCATTCACAATGGGTGTTGAATGCAGTGCGATGCGGGGGTTGTAATGGAATGCAACCGTATGCAGTCCAAAGAAATTTTGAATTCGGAACTTTATGCGTTGCATATCGAATTTTGCAATACTACACCAGGGAGTTATATTTCAACATTTTTTAAGTAAATGCTTGAGACTAGTTTTTCATGTCAACATTTTTTAAGCCTTATATATAAGTAAGTATAAAAAACAAAATTCATCGCATATGATAATTTTTGTTAATAAGGCAGTTATAAACACCAGTTTCGGCGTTTACTGATCCCAATATACAGATCATTCAGAGATTCAAGTTTACGGTTATCTCTCGTATTCCTGACTGATAAATAAGGGTGAAATTTTATTGATCGTCCAATTTTTTCCTAGGTATGCTTGCAGCTCGGGCCGCAAACTTCTACGATCTCGGCCTTTCTTTATATTACCGTTACCACCCTAGTTATGTAATGTACTATTTCAACACACTTGCTCATAAAGTCGCTCCTATTTGGTGGTTCTTATGCGCGGAACGTAGCTTATTACACACAAGTGCTTTTTACTTTTCATTGCCACACAAGTGCTGTAATAACCGCCAATTGACCAATGAGAGCACGTCGTCGTGGGGCTCGGCGTGCGGATATGATTCCCGCGCAGCGCCGCCACCAGTCAGCCACCTCGTGCCTGTCCATGAGCGCGTCCGCACTACGCCGCCACCACACGACGAGGTGACGATAGACGATGATAGATAAACCACTAAATAAATATGTACAAAACAGAAATTCTAAATGATAAATATTATTTTTTATTCGCAAGTGTGTTGAAAAACGTCGTATGACACTCGTGGGCATTGGTCATTACAGTCTCGGCTATGCAGCCCTCGCCTGGCGGCTCAGGCTATGCAACACAGCCTCGACTGTAATGACCAACTTCGCCTACTCGTATCATAATACAGGGTGAAATTTAATTCACTGGCCAAATTGAAACACCCGAAAGAACTCGAAAAAATATTAAACACGTGTTTTTTGTTTTAATACCGCTCAGTACATTTTTTTTGAAAAAAATCATCATCAAGTTGTCCTTAAAATCTCGTACGTTATGGTGAACCGTCAAACTACCCACTACACCCGCTTTCCTTATCAGTTAAGGTCATTGACAACCCGCCCCTCCCACAGCTTGCAATCATGCCACCATATTATGAACCCTATTGCAGCGAGATAAGACGCTTACCTACATAAGTTGCTAATTTTTCCTTCATACTTTAACGGGCTTAGGACCGTCAAAATGCAAAGGCATTTTTTAAATCTAAAATGATAAATCTGACTAATAGATAATTAACACAAGGTCCGTGGTTTAAAACAATGAGTAAATTTTAAGTCGGGAATCTTTGCATTCAGGCGTATTTAAAAAATTGAATCAACTTATGTACATTTGATTAAAAATCGACACAATTAAACTATTTACATAATCACCCTCGGTACTTACTGAAGCAAGTATTAGTTATACTGCAATAGATGTTCAAACTGTAATCCACGCACCTCCAAACAAAGTTCGGCACGCGTATGCACATTGTTTTTTAATTTGCGAAGCACTACAACGTTGTTACGCACTTCGTCAAAGGCACGCACAATTTTACGCTTTATCCTTGCCTCCGAAGGCGCGGAACTGATTCCAACTGGTATAATCTTTGTGCACCACGTAAACATTCACCACTTAATAAATAACACCGCACCATTTCGTAATATTCCCGGTTCGAATACATTTTTTAAATCTTAGTACGCGCGCGACTATTATTTTACGGTTGGCGAGTGACGAGTGACTAATCATTTGCTATGTTTACCTCTAGCATGGTTTAAGACTACCCTCGTTTATAAGATTGATAAAATTGCCTACCATAGCAATAGTGTTGTGCTATAGTGGACCCTATTGCTACGATATAAGGTTTAGTGTAGGTTAGATAAGGGTTTTGTTGATGTTGTTATTAAAACATACTACTAGGTATGTTTACATTTGTAGTAATAGGGTGACCACGACTCGTGGAAAATATAAAAAAATTGAAAAATGAAAATTGAAAAATAAAAATTCTTTTTTTTTCGCTAAATAGATTCCTTAAGTGTAACCTAGTGTCAGGAAAAAATTTGGCCAGTGATTTTAATTTCACCCTGTATACTATTATTTATGACTGCAATACAAAATATAAATACAGCAGTAAGAAAAAAATAAAATAAAACAATAAAGTTGAATGCTGCCACAAAATGGTCCCACCTCAGCAAAATGCCAACCTAAGAGCCAGCGCTGGTCTTCCGGTGGAACCAGACAGGTTGCGACGTCATGACGAGATAATCACATGACGGGTCCTGGACAAACAGATAGGAATAGGATTATGCGATATATTATCATACTTTGGCTCGGTCGGCTCGGCCCACTTATTGTGAACGCGACCATTACTGACAGCGCCAACCAATTGTACCAACCGATCAAACCAAACCATCTCAATCGCATTATCTCTGTACCTCTAGCACAACTGTGAGACGCGACTCTTTGTCGCGCGACAAATGCTACCTATCTCTTTCGACTCAATATCGTGTGACAGTGACAGGAGATGCTCTGTCGCGCGAGAAACGAAGTCGCGGCCAGTTATAAAAAAACATCATTCTGTAAAACCCATTAGATTAGCTTAGGTTTATCTTATGCCTATCCTGATAAGATGGAGGTTTCAGAGAAAAAAGGATTATACCAAATGATACATTATGACTTTAATTTTTATGGAACACAATATAGGCCCAACAAAAACATATAGCAACTTCGGTCGTTTAGGAGCGTGCGACATGTATTTACACAGACACGCGATGGTACGTCTTCTGTGTGAATGCGATCCATGCTGGAGCATTCTTACGCATTCTTAAAACTTTGCTTTTAGTTTGTTCGTATGCCTTTATACACGGCGCGGATTCAAGCGCGCGATGTACCTTTTGTAGGAAGAGAAATTACTGCTATTATACTGTGAGTAAACTGCACCTTCCTCTTACGCATTCGGTGGCACCCTAGGACATGACAAGCAGGCTAAGAAAGTGCTACCTACAGCCATAAGGAAAAGTATCTCAAAGGTTAAAGTGTAGCTGGTTGCATGCCGCCCCGGCCTTCGTGACTGACTGGGCCATTTCACCGCTGTATTTATCGGGACGTGCCGTGCGACACGCCGCGATGGTCGTTACACTGCGTGCGACTGAAAAACGGGCGATTTTTCCAATGTCGTAAAATCTATGATCAGTCCGTAATGATGCTGTATTATTTACGGTGTCATGTTTGTGACACTGTGAATAATACATAATAGGCTGCATTATTTACGGTGTCATGTTCGTCATAAATTGCATTTATATATTTCTCAGGGTCACGGGAGCTTGCGGCAGAGAATGAGGTACCTGATTAATGATTCATGATAAGTTATTGCAATGTGGCTTTTTATCGTTCATAAAATGAAATGTCATTCATTCGAAGCTCAATCAAAGTAGTTTGATGGTTTAAACTGCGTTGGTGCCTGGGAGGACAGTAATGCCACAAAGTTGTTCAATACCTATTTATTGGAAATAATATATGTATATTTAAATGTAACACCCAGAGCAACACCTGCGCCAATGACATAACATAATGCAACTTAAAAGTTAATCTATCGCTTTATTGTCACAGAAAAGGATACGCATCTTAGCATCGTCTCTGCCCTCGGGCAAGACATCTTGGCACAGTCATCACCGCCCACACTATTGTTGCAGTACCGTGGGTACTACGGGCCACGCGTCTTGGCACGGCCATCGCCGCCCCGCCCTGGACCGATGGTCTGGCCACCGCAGTCGATCGTCGCACTATTGTCTCGGGAGCGGGCATTACCGTGGGCAGGGGACCACGGGCCACGCGTCTTGGCACGGCCATCGCCGCCCCGCCCTGGACCGATGGTCTGGCCACCGCAGTCGATCGTCGCACCATTGTCTCGGGAGCGTGCATTACCGTGGGCAGGGGACCACGGGCCACGCGTCTTGGCACGGCCATCGCCGCCCCGCCCTGGACCGATGGTCTGGCCACCGCAGTCAATTCGATGCTGACTTATAGCTTAAACTGTCTCTTTTGTCGTGTTTTTGGACATGGTTCGGAAGCTAATTAATTAAATATGTAGGTATGTCATCAACCGATAGTAAACAAAAAGATTCACTGCACTGTAATAAACAAACTAATAACTGATTCATCGTACAACGATTGTTGTTTTATTTTTTCAACTATTTTATTATAGGAAAGAGAAATTACATAAGATAAGTCGTTTTTTTAAGAAATGGGTTTACTAATTTTCAAATGCAGAAAATTCTTAAAAACCTGAGAATATCAATAACTTGCCGAAATTTTCCGAAAACTTTCACGAGAATATCTTAGAATAATTGTTGATGATCAAAAATTGCTGTAAATTGGTCACTTGTAAATTCTGCAATTTGAGAATCGCGTTTCAGAAAAAAGCAACATGATATACAATATACATTAAAGACCTGTTTCGCTTCAAAGTTTTGACTTTTATTAAGTAAGTAATTTAGTAATTATTAGGATTATTGATACAAAGACCGAATACATCGAAAAAATAAACGTAACGTAGTCAAGACCGGATTGGACCCCGCGTATCCATCTTTCAATAAATATTCGATATAAATATTGTGGTGTTTCTAGGTTAAATTCTGAAGAATCCAAATATTTTCAGTCGGTAAAAATATACCTACTGGTTCGAGCACAGTTAGGTTTGGGCGAGAAGATCGTTCATCGTTGGACCCTAAAAACAATAGTCTACACTACACCATACCTAAGCGTTACATTTGCGGTCGAGTTCCATTTTTCCCATCACCCCCCGTCCGGGGCGGCGACGGCGCGGGGTGACCCGTGGCCGCCCTTGCGCCGCCCAGCAAGGGTAGCGCAGGTGAAGGTAAACACACTGACTATACAATGTCTAGAAGTTATGTATGCCTGGTACTTACATAACGTTTTGGCAGGATAGGCAAGAGTTAATGAATGCTTAATAGTTCTTACAAATTTTGCCATCAATCGTAAAAATTTGGTGTGTTTCCTTTGTAATTTCCTTTTGTTAAAAGTTTGAGATTTTTTTTCTTAAAAAACATTGACTTTTATATTTTACTTAAAATCAATATTAAAAGGGCTTAAATATAGGTGGGTTTTAGTGTAATTCAGAATCTGGACATGACTTACTTCTCTAGTCTGGTACTTACATAACTTTAATAGCCAAGACAAGAGTTAACGAGTACTTCTAAACACTTTATTTAAAACTAAATTAAAGTATACCATATACATAGTTATTGCCCACTTAAGGGCTACAAACACGTTGTCGTAAAAAAGTTATCAAAATAAAAAAAATAATTGAATTAGGTTGATACAAAATTAACTTCTGACTAATAAGGTTTGTATATATAAATCAGAATTTAGTCTGACCACTGGCCGCCCTTGCACCACCCAGCAAGCACGGCTACTATAGGTAGGTACTATATAGTGGATACATAAGCTTGCGGCTGAATTACCAAGAGGTTTTACAAACTCAAATTTAGTTACTGTTCAACCAAGCAAATAAAAACGCATAATGTGGGTGCAGTGAAAAAAATCATATAGAAATATTTTTAGTCCTATTAAGGTCTCTGCCCACTACAAAGTATCGTACCATGTACATACTATGAACGTATCAGACACGGTATGACAAATGCCGGTCGGTGACGGAACAGCATAGTGTCATACTTTTCAATACAAAGAATATTTACTTTGCCTGAAACGTTCATAGTACGCTCATGGTATGATACGGTGTAGTGGGCAGAGACCTTTATACTAATAAAAAATACCCAGACAAACGATTAATGGCAACCAACTGTACATTTGTACAAAAACACTCCTACACGTAAAAACCTGAAGCATATGGATATCTACCAATTTTGACCCATTGACCGATTTAGTTAAACCTTACTTCCTGTTTATAATTTAACCCTTTAACTTAGTAAGCGGTAAAAAATAACCACGTGCCGTCTTCGAAGTTTTTCGTAATTTTTTTGTTAATAAATTTAGGGAGCGAGTGCACCCACCTGACGGATGAAGAGAAAGCGTGGTATTATAAATACGTTTTTATTTTTTCAGTATACTATTATGTAATAATCGTTAAATTAGGCCTTAGAGATTTCTAAATGTTTGAACCTAGATTATGACAAACGTATTGATACTCGCCAACTGACTGAAGCATATGACAATTTAGTGAGATTTAAAGGCGGTAATGGTTCTAATATTTGGTTTTATTTTGTTTAAAGGAATACAAGTGCAACAAACGTGAATACAACGTGAATTTTAGCAATCTAGTGATTGCGGTGTCTGATATAGGTATAAAACTTCACTATAGCGCTTGTTTTATGTAGTACGGAATTTGTATGGAACTTATTAGGTCCTTTTTCTCTATGCAATATTTCTCAATGCAACTCCGGAAGTTTGATAATCTATTTGTCGACTTTAATAGTTTATAGAATGATAATATTTTTAACCCAGTCGTCATCCCTATTGTACGTGATAAGTGTATCAGTCTTCTTTAAATATCAGCTGTTCCACAGTTTTCGCACTACTAAACTTTTTGGTCACCAAAACTGACAGGGAAACAAGCTTGGAATGACAGCTGAATGCCGTCGCAGGCGCACCTTTCACTAGCTAGGCGGCATAATCTGCGGTACCGTACTGCGATTCATATGATTTTCAAGACCAATTTGTTTCGTCTATGTTCCGTGTGCTGAGTACGATGGGAGAACGGTGTGCTATCCGCACACCATAATCGTCATGGCTACACTGCCGTCCTCAAACTAAAAGGCCGCTAGTTTGTATGAAGTTCCATACAAATTAGCGGCCTTTTAGTTTGAGGACGGCAGTACAGGCAGTAGGTATCATTGGATTTTGCTTCAATAAATAAATAATTTTTGAAGCTTGAGACTGTAAGTCTGATAATCGATTATTTTATCTTTTATGTATTTAGACATCAAATGTAATCACCCCTCGGTTACTCAAAGACGGCTGGACCGATTTCAAACATTCTTATATGTTTAAAAGGGTACACCAGGTCAGGATTCCTTGATGGGATTTTGGAGAAATCGAAGGAACTCTTCAAATATTATAGATTCAGGTATTTTTGTAATAACTCGTGCGTTTGTTGTGAATAGGCTGATTTGAAGTCTGTTATTTTAAAATTTGTGTTATAATAATTTCATAAGGACTAGATAATTTTACAACATTCACGGATGCAATGCGACACAGTGACGACGCCGACGGCACGGCCGATGTCATGTCACACATGTGAGCTAGCGGACATGTGACGAACATACTCGCTTAGCTCACGCCTGGAGTAGCCGAGAATGTCAGAGAGTGTTTTTATAATGCAGTCAGCTTTTTTCCGTGCCCTTGCTTGCGTTATATGTATTATACTAAGAGAACTTACAGACGAAAATATAATCCTATAGGTTAGGTAGGTATATGTTATCCAGGATTTGGTTTACCTGCGTGCCAATGTCTGGATTCAAAACGAGGAGCTGGCAGTTTCCTCGCATAACGTAGAAGTATAGCTATAGAGCGAGGAAACGCTGTCAGCAATCAGCATTTTCGGTACTACGTCAAGGGGGCTTGACTTTTTAGATAGAGATACCTACATATTTTAGTTAATTTATTTAATATTGTCTTCGGTTTCCGCGAAAATTACTCATTGTCACCCCGCGATCCACGCTGAAAAGGATTACGAAATGTCGGGACTTAAAAATGAAGTAATATACGCGATTTAATCCGTTTGTTGTTTTATATTCCAAGTATTATACTTAGTTTTACCCACTTGAAATCCATAATCGACAACATAATTCCACATTCTCCGCAACGCTATCCAGATGACCGATAAAGTTGACACACGTCCAAATGACAATCATCATGCGTAATGATCTTAACGCTTTGCTGCCCCTCAAATTACGAGACAAGACCAATGCCCCGGTGCTCCCTGGCACATGACAGCTTACGGTGCGCTATGTCCAACACTTCCGCGTAATTTTCTTATTGTTACGGTAGTTAATAGGAAGAGCAGATCGCAGTTTTATTTTCCAATTTGCTGACGGTTGCACACACAAAGCATTACCTACTCTTTAACCCTCACAAATATGCTTGTCTGTTACTTATTGGCTTTAAGTATGAGTGAGAGGACTGGTGAAACGTTCTCATTTACAGGGATTACAAAATGCCAGATCGTTTGTCGTTACCAGTACAGTACGAAAGAAGTCTCTACTTATTTTTTTTTTATAAACTAACAAATATTTCTTTACTTGGAAAGTATTAACACTGTAAGTTCTCTATTTATTACAGTTACTTACAATGTAATGCTTCTCAGATACGGATTTTATTTACTTATACAGCTTTAGGTTGAACATTATTCCTTTCTTTATTAAAAACTTGGAAGTAATCGGCCACGATAGCATTGGTGTCTGAAGCGATGACCTTGTCTGGTCGATTCTCAATCATAAGGTTACAACAACAAAGAAAAGACGCACTTGTATAAGACTTGCTTAAGGTACGGTTTTTTTTAGTGATCCTCTGCAGTGGGGACTGCAACAGTGCAGCAGCGCGTTACTGCAGGTCGTATATAGACGGAGCTCCTCAAGAGCTCACGGCAAGAAGTGCATGGTATGTTCACAAATGTGAAAGTTTGTGAATATGTTTTGATGTTTGTTACTCCACGATTTAAAGTGTCAAACGGATTTAGATGGATCTTACCACAGCTTAAGTAAGATTAAGTGTTGGATTAAGACATTGAATAAATATCTCATAGCGCGGGCCGAACTGCATGCGAGAAGATAAATGGCTAAGAGAAATAATAAAATAATATGAAAGGTACGCTTTTTTACCTTCTCGTTAAAATGCAAAAACTCATATTAATTAAACATAAAACACAGGAAATGGGATAAATCAAACACAGCGTGTCAACACCGGCGTTTCCTTTGACCATGTTAATGGCACCTTATACGTTATCTCGCGAGATGAGACAGGCAACGATTGTCGTCTTATCACGCAGGTAAACGCTACAGTTTGCTCGGGCATTAGAAATTTCGGGGGGAAAGGTGGTAAGTAAAAATTTTAGGAATTTTGTATTTAGCACCGTCTCCTACATTTTACAAAGTCACCTAAGAGCAATGGGCAACTTTGATGCTTGGAAATTGGAATCCAAGAGATCCGTAGAAGAAGCAACGTAACTTACATAACTCATAGGGAAATTCCATTGCCACTTAACCAAGAAAACTGCAAGGTAGGTTTTTTGACAAGAACTGGCAGGATGCGGAATGAACTCCCACCTGAGGTGTTCCCAGCGCGCTATGACATGGGGTACTTCAAGAAACGAGTAAACAGGGCTCTCAAAGAACGGCAACGTATAGTTAACACCCCTGGTGTTGCAGATATCCATGGGCGACGTTGACTGTTTTCCATCAGGCAGCTCGTCTGCTAGTTTGCCACTTATAACATAAAAAAGGTACTTGTAGAAACGATCTGGACGATACAACGGAGCGGAGGTAGGTCCCCTAAAAGGTACACTGATGACGAGGTCGACTCAACTGCATGCGGTTAATACAGAACCAGTCAAGATGGCGTTCTTTGGAAGCAGCCTAGGTCCAGCAGTGAGCAGTGGACATATTTCGTCCTTTGAGGGAAGCTTGTCCAGTAGATAACGTCTTTCGGTTGATAACCGTCCTGTGCTTTTTAGGGGAGCGAAATGTTTCATTGTAGCATTGCTGCCTCTAAACAATTGATCTTATTTGAGACGCGGCTTTATCCTACCAATAGCGCGACATAGAGGCGACCATTCGAGATAATATGGGCCTCAATCGACTTACCATCAGATACATCATATACCACTTGATATCCATTTTGAAACCTTCGCAAAAAAAACATTCGCGTAAGAATTGCACTCACTACTTTGTACTAAGATAACATACGAGATCTGCACGGCAAGCACAAGACAGCTACAACATGACCAGGCATCGGAAATTCGGATGCTTATATACCTAAACTTTGGCGTCGGTGTCGGTGTTGATTAGTATGGAGGCGGACTCAATTTAATTTTATTTTTAAATTTCCCGGAATTTCTAAATTAACTTATTCAATGTTATTTTGAAAATCAGTACAAGGCAGTATTGCCGGTCAAGTTTGAAAACTAAACGCATTTCTTAGCATTATCTGTAGAAGACAATATTGAAAAAGTTAACAATAAATAATTTGATATGGGGACTTATTCAACTGTAATAAACGCATACTACCTATTTGGGTATTTAAAAGAACTCAGTACTTATTTACAGTTATTTTCTATGTAGGTACTCGTTTTCTGAAGACGGTGAAACGTAGCCAATACATAAACAAATTTTGCGAGACATTATTGCGACGTCTTGTACAATCTCATTATTATAATAAAAAAATTAAGAAGCCGATTCCATATACTTTTTCCGCGATTTTGCCAACTTTAGGTATAAAAGCATCTGAATTTCCGAAGCCTGTCCAATGAGAAAAGCATCTGTAATGCGGCGCAATGTATTGCGTTACAATGTACAGCGCGTGTTATCATTGGCTGCTACATGTCGCGTCGCGCGTGAGATATGTCGACACCTTCTGCTCTTTACTTGACACCTGCCACCCGCACAATGCTCCAGTGAAACTACTGTACAAAATAGTGACTGCAATTGGCATGCGAATGTAAAATTCCTATTGGGAAAGTTTCATAATAGATGACCATAAAAGTATACCTATATACAGAGTAGACACCTACCACCCGCACAATGCTCCAGTGAAACTACTGTACAAAGTAGTGACTGCAATTGGCATGCGAATGTAAAGTTCCTATTGGGAATGTTTCACAATAGATGACCATAAATGTATACCTATATACAGGGTAAAGTAACAACACCTAAAGAATAGGTTGGTATCGGGTAGCTGTGGCAGATTTAGCATAGCAGGACGGCGATTTATTTAACTTTTATTGCACAGTAATAAAAACTACAATGCCTTAAGTAATTCTCTACCAGTAACCATTGGGTAAAACAGAGATTATATTTGGTGCAGGATTTGCGATTATGGTAAATCTTGACAGTGATAATGTACTTTGGGGGGATATGGTATGTCTAGGGCTGATAATTATCATAAAGATTAAAAATCTTGATTGTATTTCTTATCATCAAAATCCTGAAAATATGAAAATCTTAACTTACCTCGTTACGTTTAGAAATATTAATTATGTTTATTCAAATACGGTATAAGCCCGAAGACCTGTGTCCGTTCTGATTACGGCACAGATAACGTGTTTATCTGGAGCCATTCTCTTGTTTGTTACCATATCACGGCATTTATACTGCCTTTATGTTTATTTCCCCATTTTTACCCTAAGAGGTCGTAAACGCCGATCTGACCAAAACTTTTACATACCTAATCTAAAATAAGTTTCACACAAAAGCGACATATGTCTATTTTGAATAAACAGCGATTTATAAATAGTCGCTTAAGCTCTTGTATTAGTGAGGGGATTCAATTCTTGCTTGCTAAGTCATTTGCAGTAATAAACGTTGATTGCGCAATGTGTGTATGATTTAGCGCTTGAAACGTTTCTCATTGAAATGATGTTAATGTGATGATAATGTTTACTGAAGTCTAGTTAAATTATTATGTAACAACTTTATATTAAGAGTAATAGGCATAGTTACATAATGGATACGTGAATTTGAAAATATATAAATGTTTATCATTTATCAAAAGTCAAGACTATTCTATTATTGTTATTTTCTACAATCTCGGATGGAAGCAAAGCTCCGGGTGCTCGACACTGTCCCAGGAGTCGCCATCTTGAATCTTTAGTCATTAGCGATAGAGGTGTACAGAAACTACAATAATTACCTAACTAGGGAGGTACGAAGTTCATAATTATAATACGTGCTTGCGACGTTTTTCCCAAAGTTGTTTTGTAGATATCAGTGGCGTGGCGTCCAAAGAACTCGATTTCTACCGGCTTCCCTAATATTAGGCATTTGACCACCCCATTCTACAGTTCTTAAGGAAAATGTACGCCAAATCTGCACCGGCTTGCTCAAGGATATCTTTTATGCCACGCCACTGGTAGATATGACTTTTTTCAAAATAGTGACGATGTCGAACATTCAATTAGAATAGATTTTTTTTACAAGATTTTATTTAGGTACTTTCACCTGTCCCGGTGACTATGTGTCTGTTATCAAATCTTGCGAGTCAAATTTGACCCACTTTCCGGATTTCGATTGAGCTGAAATTTTGCAAAGTTTAGATGACATTAGACAAAAAAGTACAGTCGCTAATAAAAGCTTGTCTCAAAAAAATATTATTTGACAGAAACTTGTTTATTTTACTACGACAATATACAATTTTGACGACGAGGCCCGATATTGCACGCAACACAAAAACATTCCCAAAACAATATCAACATTAATTCGGCACGGGCAGCGGAAAAATTGTATTTATCAAACATTATTTATGTGTCCCTTTTGTCTGTCGGAAATCGTAGGCCTGGACGTTAATCGTTTATCGAAAAAATGCAATAAAACCCCCACGGTCAGTTATGCTTTTGGCACAAAAAGTCCCTTTTCGTAACGAGGGATGTATCAGATACGACTTTATGTAGTAAAAGGCAGTGGACCATTAGCAGTCAACCGTGATTTTGCCATAAAACTGAGTAATTATTATTCATGATTTTTTGCTCCTGGAACCATCTATCAATGGTAATCTGCGAGACTGCGACAGTTGATATTGAACGGCGATTGTAAATGGGAAACTGTGGAGTGGATATTGTTTTTCATCTTATTAGTAATGTTATTTGGGATTATAGGAGATTAAGATTTTTATTTTTAGAAAGATTGAATGTTATTAGGTACTTCGATACGGAATTGAAGCAAATTGAGCTTAGATTGATTTAGAATTGTAATAACTTTAATGTCTCGTAATACATTTTTATCTTTATTTTGTCTCTTTTATGTTTATAATTCAAAATGTACCAATCTTTTTAATCCAAATTGCATGATAAGCGTAAAAAAATAAAACTACTAACTTATACATTATAAGTTTTTGACGACCGCTTTAGCTTAGTTGGTAGTGACCCTTACGAAGCACGAGGTCCTGGGTTCGAATCCCGGTAAGGGCATTTATTTGTGTGATGAGCAAGAATATTTGTTTCTGAGTCATGGATGTTTTCTATGTATTTAAGTATTTATATCTATTAAATACATCGTCGTCTAGTATCCATAACACAAGCCTTATTGAGCTTACTATGGGGCTAGTTCGATTTGTGTAAGATTGTCCCCTAATATTTATTTATTATTATTTATTAAGTATTAAATAATTTTAATAAGCACACGCTATAAATAATCATGTTACGCTAAGTAAGCAATGCTCGTATATGTATATAATATGAATATTTCGTCGAGTTGCGGGAAATTAGCCCGAGTAAGCCTATACCCTACAATGTGAGTGCTAGATAACGATATGAATTATGAACTTATATAGAAAAGTAATATATTTGAACAGAAAGAAAGTATCCGAGGCTGAGAAATTACTCGTCGAAAAATCAATGGCATCGCCAGAAAAAACTAAACAAAAATATAGTACTCGTCGACTCCACGGAGGGACGAGCCCTTAGGGTGAAAGGTCGCTGGGGCACACGCCGGTCAGTGGCGCATGGTACCGACGGGACCCAATAACACGATAGGTACCATGAATACTGCAGATATTATTTGTGATTGACTGTACAGTATCGCTTGCTATGAATACTGCTTATTGAACTATATTGACAATGGAAACTTCTTCTCTTTGAGTATTTTTTTTCTAAAGCACTGGTCACATACACACACAAACTTACAGGCTGCTTAAAGTGTCCGTGTAGCCTATTTGCAAAATAACCGTTTAATTTTGAAAAACATAATTAATTAGATAATATAATGTAATTGATATTAAAAACATCGTTATCGATTCTCGAAAATGTTTTATTTTTACGAGCATTTATTTGATTTGCAATGTTTGTTCCCGTAATTTCAGTAATCACCAGATTTTTTTATCGTTCGAATTATTTATTATTCAAAGCCATAACAGTTTTTAAAACACACATTAATTAAAAAAAAATTGCTCCAAACCATCACTAATTAATTCTAAAGCTACAAGTTGATGATGATACTCCCTGATTACATGATATCACAAACATTCCGGACCCTTTCCAGAAAACAAATAAACCCCAACATTTTCCTTAACAAATACTGTCAACACCAACTTATTTATATTAATTAGAATACGCATAATTCCGAAGTTTACAGTTAAAATGACGGATACCGACACCCGCCTGAAAGAAATGCACTTTATGCCCAAGTCATAAAACTGTTTTTTGAAGTAACCAGTTTAGAAAGCTCTCTTTGATTTAAAGCCACGAAATTCTGCCTGGGTTAAACAAGGACTGTCCATCACACTTCGAAGTTTCCAGCTTCGTCCCTGAATCAATTTACTTCGGATTCGGTTAACTGTTAACTCAATTCATTTTGACACTTGTGATTGACCTGAAATTTCCAAATTTTATTTGCTTGAGCTGCTTAAAGTTTATCGAAATGTTGACCAAAATATTACAATTTTATTTAAGGCACTTTGCAAGCATAAATTGATGTCTGGGTCATTCTCAAAAAAGATGACCGTAGTTAAGAAATTAATTAAACAAAAAGTTAATTTCGTTCCTTTGTGTAACGGCAGTTACCACATAATTTGTAGATAACTTTCGTTACACAAAAGAACAGGATTAACATTTTGTTCCATTAACCCTTAACTATGGATATCTTACATAAATATGAAAGAAACATGATGTTTCATCATTTGTTTTTTTTTTGATGCTGGTAAATTACACCACATTTTAAGTTATACATATATAGATACAAGAAATCAAAGTACATAGAAAAATTAAATGGTATTCCGGAATGGTACGCCGGAAATCCAGAGGTACCGGGTTCGATTCCCGATCTGGACCACAGGTAAGTACCATTTAATTTATATATGTACTTTGATTTCTTGTATCTATATATATGGACATCTTTTTTTACTTAAGTCGACCCGTCTGTGAAAAATCCCCGAAGGAAGTGAGGTCACTATAAATTAGCATAACTTTATTTTGTAGCCTTATGTTTCATTGGAAAAACCTATACCTGAATTTCAATTAATCGCTCTAAAATACAAACTACTTTTGAGAAGCTGCACAAATTGCAAAAAATTAATGAAATAAAATCTATCTACTTATATAGATCACACAAAGCAACCTTGTCTTGTGTGTTGTTGTGTTTTCACACAAATACCCAGGATAACCAGGATACCCAGGTTCAATGGTGTGGCGTAAAAGATATCATTGGGCAAGCCGGTGCAGATTTGCCGTACATTTTCCTTAAGAGCTGTAGAATAAGATGCTCAAATGCTTGATATTAGGCAAGCCGGTAGAAATCGAGTTCTTTGGATGCCACGCTACTGCCTAGATTAGTTATCACTGACCTGTGATAACTATCATTAATGAAGGAGTTTGAGTTAAACCTCACATATGAAAAAGGAATTTCGTCCAAATGCCGGGCGGGTGTTACCGAATACATTATCCCACCAAAAACATAAATGTAAAAAAGGAGAGCCAAGTTCAATACAAAAATTATGCTAGGCTGTGGGCTTCGCCGCAAAAAGAATGGAGATCTAAATGAGTGCCAAGTCCTATGCAAAATCCAAATACGTATTTATAGGAACAAAATAACATTATGAACAAGTATTAAACTCTATTTCTTTGCTTTGTTGGATACCTATAACAATTGCTGTTATTTAAAAATGTGAGATCTTAAAGTAGATTAGATCCAAGCTTAGAGGCCAAGTCAAATCTAACCGGCAAAGCCCACAGCCTAGCATAATTTTAGTATTGAACTTGGCTCTCCTTTTTTACATTTATGTTTTTGGTGGGATAGCATTACTTTTTGTAAAGAAAACTAGGCAGTTATTGAGATTTAATGTTTGTAACGGTTCCAACGATACAATTAAAAAAAAATGGGAACCCCCCTATTTTTTTATTTTTTTTCTACGCTTACACACAATTACCGAGCTGGATTCCAAATTTCATTAAGGGTTCCAACGATACAATTAAAAAAAAATTGTATGGGGACCCCCCTAGTTTTTAACTTTTTTTTATTTTTAGATTTTTTCCTACACTTACACACAATTACCGAGCTGGATTCCAAATTTCATCCTTCTAGGTTATCTGGAAGTAGGATAGGTTTTAAGTACTCAAGTGTAATATTACACTTGGCGCTGGCTAGCCAGTTTTGCTTGAACTTGGCTTGACACGCTGCCGCGTGTCTAGATACAATCTCAATATCGCCGGCCATGCTGAAATAGCGTGTAAATAATAACCATATACCCTGTGTTGCCTGTAACAGGAGCAAATAATAAAACGTAAACTTGCACTCATCAAACAATAAAACTTTCGTACAACAACTTTTAAAAACTATTTAATCTTTAGATTTTATCTTTTTCATACAAATTAAATAGTATTTCCAATATACGTTAATATCAGTCTAACTGACGTCGCTTGTCACGCTACAAACGTAATTAACATCGCAATACATTGCGGCTTCAAATAAACTTTAAAGTGTACTAAAAACCAAAACCTAAGTTTTTTTAAATGTCGCTGAACAAATGTTGTTCAGTCTGAGGAGTACTACCTTAGTTTTAATTATTTATTCCTAGTACAGGCAACACGTTGTAGATAAAAAACAGTTACAAGAAATTCTATAAAGGTTTGTGTATAATTAAATAGTATTGCTGTATTAGTAACGATGTGTGGAAAACTTATTGACTTTAGCCTGATAAAACTGGTTTTAGCTCTCCTTTAAAAGACTCAAACAAGTTCCGAATACAAGTCTTCAAAAAAACACGCTACCTTTTCGTTATCTTTGACTGTAAACAAAGTGGTCGGTGACCACTCATCCATCTACTTATTTACATACCTATCAACGAACAAGTGTCCCATTGTCATTTAACACCGTTCACATAGAAAAACTACCGGAAAACCCTATAAAAAGCAGCCTAAAACCAACTTTATCTTCATATTTTTACGTCTCAGTATCCAGTGACTTACTAAAGAAAACAGTTGAAAAAGTTATCACTCCTCACTTTTTTAAATGGACCTTAATAGCTTGAAATAAAGTTTAAATTCGTTTGTATTTTTTTATTACAGTTGCTAACAATAAAGCACCCTATATACCGCCCGCACGTCCTCTTTAGATAAGATAAAGGCCAGTGGAATGAAAAGGCGACACCAATGTGAGCTAATGATACTGATACCGTAACCGGTAACCGGTGTGCCGACCGGTAATTAATTTAGTTGATAAAAATACCGGTCCTGCGATAGTTTAGTCATGGAAATGTTGGTTGAAACTCACTTTCGTATTAATAAAGGAAAGCCTTTGATGCGTTTCTAGCTGACTGAGTACGGAGTCAAGAAGACAGACGTTAAAGCTGAGATTAGTGCATTTCTGATTGAGCGTGAAATTTACCAATTAAAAGCGCATTTAGTATTTTCAAAGCGAAAGATGACGATCTTATGAATAGGTTTGTACTAGGAGTGCAGCCAAAAACTTTCTTTTAAATGCTATTTTTGTGTTTAATTTTTTCATTAACTATCTACATTAGCTTAAAGAGGACACAAGGAAAAGCTATTCGTTCCCATCCTGCTTCACCTAGATTTTTTATACAGTTAAATTTACTAAACTCAAAATATCACTTATTTTGAATTGAGTTGGTTCTATCACTGATGTATTA
Organism: Eudemis profundana; assembly: GCA_947034925.1. Lineage (NCBI taxonomy): Eukaryota > Metazoa > Arthropoda > Insecta > Lepidoptera > Tortricidae > Eudemis > Eudemis profundana. The sequence goes on along the minus strand of OX344808.1, from coordinate 16,573,164 downwards.
TTGAAACAAACAACATACTCATAAACTCGCGACGTTTCCTCACCTTCTGCCCCTATGTTACCTTCAGCTAGAACACATCGATTTCCTCTATGATACGTTGGCCTTGTTAATTCGAGATTAAAAATGCTATCAGACTGCGTTTTGTACATGCAGCGGTTCCCAGAACGGTCGGACTTGAGATTACATAATGATCCCTTTGGATGCCACACGCGGGATAGAGATGCGCTGTGACGGGACTGCATACAGATATCAGTCGGAAATGCAGATTTCACCATCATCGATGTATCGATAGTACTCCTTTTGCCCGTTAATGACAATAGTAATCGTAAATCGGCGTTTGGCTATGTTCGAAATCTCCTTGTACATAAGTAAACAAAATATTATCAGGCTCTCCTGAATCATCCTTAAAAAATTGTGAATACTCCAGTTACGCATGAAATGTAAATTTTGAAATGGTTAACATATTTCAGCAAATATTCATCCCTATTCTGAACTATTGCGTAAGCCAGCATAAACTCATTAGTTTTTATCTATCCTAGCTCGTGATAAAATAAGCATAATACACTGCTGAAAACAGAATATCGCAAGTTTCCACTTAAAATATTCGTCCCTATGACAAGCTTGAAAAGTCGTCCTGTTACAGACATCGACAATTCTCCCAATGCTCAGTATTGAAACGAAATGAGCTCACGAATTAAGGAGATTACTATGCAATATAATACTCTTTAATTGTACACCAAATTACAGAGATCTTTAAATAGATAATAAAAACGAATGGTAGATAGCAGGCGGACTTATCGCTAAAGAACTAATCTCTTCGATGGGCAGATTACATTACTTCAAGCATTATGCCTGTGCTTGAAGTACTGTTGTTGAACTGTGCGGGAGGGGATCTAAAGAGGGATTGATCGGCCGTCATCGTAGAAGCATCGACGCGCCCACCTCTAGCAGGTCCCGTAGCTAATTGTAAATTGCTCTGACAACGCACGCCGCTAATGTGTCATAATATATCGAACGGGCACCGTCGTGTGCACGAGCGTCATTACTGGGGACCCCACTGACCCTGACGATTTGAATAACAGTCGCTTTTTACCTAGGAGTGGGCCCGTGCTTACAGCTGCAGCTAGCTGTATAGGCCTAGTACCTATGCACTGGGATTTATGTCAGGGTATTCCGAAAGAAAATGATTCAAGAAGGCACTAAGCAACCGTCCATGCAATATATGTTTTTAGCTAGCTATTATGTCAATAGAGCTTGCAGTAGCCTGGATGTTGGATTTAGACCAGGAAAGGCATAGGCAAGAGTGAGTTTGAGTCTCTTACATAAAACTAGAGCAAGCAACGTTTATGGGTAAAACGTGGAACTCGTAGCCAATATATGGAACACTTATCATACGAGGAGAAGGAAGAGTTTATAAATTGAAACATCCGAGTTTTATAAACGAATCTGGATTAAATTAGTAAGGTTTCGTTGTAAATGAACTAAGATGCTCATGTTTCTGAACTAATAAGCCTAAATACATACTTTGGGTAGATAGGGCAGGCAAGAAAAAAACCTAAAAAGAGATCTTTCGGAATGCTTTCTACTTGTACGGATGGTATGAACGTGTTCGTTATCAATACGTAACGAAATTTTTGGCTTATAACAAAACAAATATTTACATAAATTTCATACAGCCAAATATTGCAAGGGCTACTGAATAATTTCTCAGACAAAAAACTACAAAGAAACCGCCGGCAGATCCATCATTTTCGAGATGGTTGCACGAAATTTAACACTGTTATTCAGAGTTGGCCAAAAATTAATGCCATTATTTGCCCGAGATTTGCTAAAGAATTTTATTTCGCGGCCGTGTCCGCTAGACAAACACGGGTGCTAGGTTTGGACCTTCGGGTCCTTAAAAGGAGCAGGATTTATGTGTTTAAGAGGCCTATAGACACATACGACCTTATTCTTTGGAAGATAGGGAATTCTTCGCGGTTCGTTTAACGCATTGAAAGGACTTTTGAATTCGAAACCAATTTAACTTTGCGGGTGGATTAATGTTTGTCATTCAATTGTGGATTTTATTTCTCGGGTCTTAAGAGTTAGATATATATTTTGTTATAGAAGAATAATAAATTAAAGTAGATAAAAAATATTAATCACGTTAGCGCTATACGGTAGCTGAATTATTTGTGGGCGGTTTACCTTTCTTTTGAATCTGACCCGAAAATATGTGATCCATGCGGGCGAATTTGGCCGAAAAAATATAAAAAGCACATATTATTCACAATCAATGTAGATCGGAAGTTTGTTTAGCTTCGATGAAAAAAACTATACCTACCTAAAATTAAATTACCGGATAGCGACTGATTTATATTTTCACATGCTACTAGTCTGGGTGTACTCATTGGTTTCCGTTTTATAGTCCAGTGATTTAGTAATAAATTAGAATGATTTCCTGAGGGACAGTGGGATGACTAAATTGAAATTGATTCTAACTTTGATTATACATTGAACTTGTTTCGCCACCGCGGACGAAGTTGTGGGCATCGTCTTGTACCTCATAAATATGATTTGATTGAATTTCCTGAGGGACAGGACGGTCGCGGCAGATGGAAACTAATCGTCATATCATCAATACGGATTGGTTCACGGGCGACTGCGCCATTGTCGGACTGTCATTAGCGCGACGTATCATACGACTGTAATGAGAGAATGAGTAATAGATATAATGCAATGCTTATTTTTTACGGTTCTGCCTACGGTAATAATAAATAACTAATAAATAAGGTTTTTAGGGTTCCGTACCTCAAAAGGAAAAAACGGAGACTCGTGTGTCTGTCTGTCTGTCACAGTCAATTTGCTCCGAAAGTACTGGGCCGATTGAGTTGAAATTTGGTACATATATTAAAATTAATAACCCAAGCACGGACGTGTAACGGAAAAATATGAATTTTAGACATGGGGACCACTTTTGGCGGGGTCAACTAGAAACTTAAAAGAGTTAGCAAACTATATCGTGTGACCTCAAATAAATGAACTCACTGTGAGAATCTCTACTATATTTTTTTGTATAATTTTTATATTAGCAGTGTTGAAGTTATTTAAGAAAATAGGCAAAAATTGACCATACCCCAAACTATTCTCCCATCTCCGAAACTATTAGACCTAAAATTTTGAAAAAAAAAACGAAAAATAGTCCTATAACTATAGTTTACAGGAAAACCTATAAGAAGTCTGTGCAATAAAGTATAATTGTGTTATATTGTTTTGAACGTACGGAACCCTCTCCACGCGAGTCTAACTCGCACTTGTCCGGGTTTTATTTAATAAAAACTACACAGTATTTTAAGATTCTATTACAAAATAAAACAATACTGAATTAAATTGCTTAAGTTACTTAAGTAATAAATTTTATGAAGCAGACTGGGTCCTTTTGGTAGGGTGGGGGCAGCTTTTGCGTGCTCAATTGGTTATCATGTACATCCTGTAAAATAAGAATAAAAACTCTTTAATTCATACATAACACAACATATACGTGCACATTATTTTGCACGTTTCCGCACGTTAGTATTTCAAACATAAAATAGCCAGACATAGGCATGACTACATAATGTATAGATCTTGCTTAAATTATTCAAAATGATAGTTACTATTTTGACTTTCAATTCAACGGCATCAAACGGAATAGATACAATCAAGTTTGAATTTGATTTTTAATTTAAGGTCTTTATTAACGATGTGTTGTTTACGCAAGGAAATGTAAATGTATGAGATATTCACATTCTTGGTTGGTTTAGAATCGAAAATATTGTTTTAATTTCATACAGGTTTCTTAAATATGTACTTGCAAGTGAACTACGCACACTGAACTAAGCATACTACTTTCACACAAATATATTTATTTACCACAATCTGTCAAACACACTTTGCAACATGCTTATCTACCCAACTTTAAGGAGTTACGCTTCAATGGACAGTCCGACAGAGCCATAAAACAGAATAACACATGTGACAGAAGAGCCATTGTTCAATGAAAAATAGGTCAATTCTTCAAGATTATACCATTCATCAATAAATTCATACTAAGCACTTCACACAAAGGCGTAAACACCTAAAAGTGCAAAAATCCACGAACGGATCATTACATTCACATTTAAAAACTATTTTCAGTTGAAAAAAGATTTATATGTCATTGCGACTCCTATAAAGATATGACCTTACGTCCCTCAAACATGCTTTGCAAAAAATAAACGCGTAGGTGGTCTCGATTTTACGGTGCAAAATAATGTGAGCACCTATGTGTTCTATTCTATAATAATAATAGAGTACTTCTTATTTTATAGTCATAAGGTCTTACCTCCTGCGCTCGTTTTGAGGGAAATTGATCCTATAGGTTCGAGTGTTGCGCAATGAAAACGCAAATGTCGTATGTGCACTAGAGTGCGAGTGAGTTGCGTCGTTTAGGATGGTGGTGGGATAATAATGGTGGTCGCTTGTTCGCCGGTGGTCGGATTATGAGGCAAAGCCGCGGATTAGGGCACATCGACACGTGTCGCCTTTTGCTCTGGAGTGGCTTTAGGCAGTTGTTTGCGTGATTGTACTTGCGCAGATAACGCATGTTGAGATACTTAACTACAATTTATACTACATTTCAATATCTTGTCCATAATGAAAGTTAAAACAATTGGTATTCATTAATGTATAGAATCTAATTCTGTCACTAATTACCAATAGTATACCTTACCCAGTTTGAAGTGAGCTCATCCATTTACCTGTACTTACAATAGCATTAAATCTATACAATGCTCTTATCTACTTTAGTTCTCGAATCGCCAACCCAATTACTTACAAAAAAAAAGGTTAGAAGTACACTGTATGTATATCGAATTTTCAACCTTATTTCTTGTCGGGTAGGTTTGAAATAGAATAGAATAGAATCATTTATTGTCAGAAAGTGAGTAGTTATAAATAGTTGTTAACAATAGTATTTTAGTTCGTCACTATCAGCCAGAATATGGCGTACAATATTTCCTATTTTCATTGCATGTCATTGAAGAAAGTATTGTTATATTGGAATTAATTAAAGTCAAATGATAGAAAAATATAATAAGTAATGAAAAAGTCAAAAGTAAATAATTATCAATGTCATGCAGGGAAAATAGTGAGAAGATGTCAATGTACAATATTACAAAATAAAATAAAAAGTAAAAAGAGATTAATCAAAAATTAGGCTAAATTATTTATCACAGGTCATTGTTATTCGCAAAATGTTCAGTAATATTGTAGTACAATTTATTCAAGCACCAATTGAATAATTTATTTTTAAATTCTGGGAAGTCAAGAGACTTTAAGTCTGTCGGTAAATGATTGAAGACTTTAACTGACATGTACAATATGCTTTTCTTGAAGTGAGCAGAGGTGTGTTCTGGATAACAGAGGTTAAGTCCATGAAGCCTCGATGTTGACCTTGGGTTGGATGTCATGAATTTAAACTTATTTAAATTAGTTTTTACAAAAATGCACAGTTCAAATATATAGATTGTCGGTAGTGGGAGTATTCTTAGCTTTTTAAATAACGGCCTGCAAGAATCGGTACTATTGGCACCACAGATGGCTCTGATGCATTTTTTTTGAAGAAGAAATGCCTGATGTGCGTAAGTAGAGTTACCCCACAAGATGATACCGTAACGAAGGTTAGACATCACGTGTCCATGAAACGCCAATAGGGCCGATTTTTGCGATGCTACGTGTGTTAGCCTACGCAGGGCAAACACAAATCTGTTCAATTTACTAACTAACTTATCAATATGTGCTTGCCAATTGCAATGACAATCCAGTATCACTCCGAGAAATCGGATGACTTTAACACTTTCTATAGCCTCTCCATTATACTCAATGACAATGTCTTTAGGATTGCCCTGGGGTGCATAAAATTCCATATGGAAAAAATGGAAATGAAATCCAACAAATGTTATGATCGCCATTATTCTGTTAGTGTATTTTGTAGTCTATTGTCCAAAAAAATAAAGTAGAAAAACTATATTAACCTTCCAAGGCGTTTATTATCTTCTTTTACTACAAGCTCATTGTCATAATTTGTGGTTAACCACTCAATGATATTGTAGTCTCAAGTAGAAGAGCTCACTTCAAACTGGGTAAGGTATATATACCCTACTATCTGTTACTCTGTCTGACCATCTATAAGTCCTTACGTATTTACTTTTCTCATTATCCAAGGTAAAAATATAACTTACGCCACGCGGTCTCAACTAATCTCTCTGAACCACCAAAACGTTTGGCTATGTGGTGTCAATTCAATACGTCAAGGCGGTATCTTTTCATTTGCTGATCACACCTACATACTAACTTTATATGTATATCATATCCTACTTCATACAGTTAGGATTGCCAGACTGATTTTACTATCGCAAAGTTAAAAGACGGATAAGTAGTCACTCTTCGGCAGTTTAGGAGCGCGCGATAGGTACCTAAGGTCGAGGTTCAGACGGTGTAATCCGTACGGTTGCATTCTTACGCATTTGTAAAACTTTGCTTGTAAGTACGTCACGGCGCGCACACACGTGCTGTTATATTGCGCCGGAAGGGAATGCAATCTAGATCGATATCTGATTTTTTCCGGACATAATCAAACGAATTTTCGGGAGAATACAGACAAATCCCGGCTTTCTAGTAACTTTCCTTACAGCCTATTATTATCCCAGTCCTAGTAAGTCTGCCTAAAGACTAACCACTTATCGAACGAAGCTAATAAGTACATAGTCAATAGTATATGAGGCCTGTCGCGCCCGACTCGCTCGCCGTGTGCCAAATGCATGCGTAATGCGCAAATGCATATCCTTGTGTGAAGTTTGGTACCCACTGAAAATAAGTGTCCAATTTATAACTAAACATTGAATCTACGACACTTGCAAATTTACGACACGCAATAAAAAATACTGAAACAGTTATATATGTGTCTATAATATTTGAGAAGTTCCCTCAACACCTCGTAGATCCCATAATCAGATTTGGAAACAAATGCTGGATTTAAAAGCGAATGCACAAGTTACTATAAAAAATACCGGAACTGATAATACATACATGTGTTTATAATATTTGAGGACTCCCCTTAATTTCCCATAGACCCCTCATAAGAAGGATAGGTTCATAACTTAGAGCATAATAAGGAGTAACCTTACATATATGTCGTATTTGCGTGCGAAATAGTCTGCAGAATTTTGAGGGGAGGTGGGGAGGTAAAATTACTTACAAATGGAAATTTCTACCATTATTTTCTAAGCTTGAAGTGGTGAAGCGGTTGGTGAACATTTAGGGCCGATACAGACGGACTGCAACCCAACTGCAACTCCCTACGATTTGTATGGGAACTGCATCACAACTGCACGCCGACTGCGCAGTTGTGATGCAGTTCCCATACAAATCGTAGGGAGTTGCAGTTGGGTTGCAGTCCGTCTGTATCGGCCCTTATTACTTGTGATGTCGATTGTGAAATTGTCTTTACATGATTTTTTGCACATTGTGCAAGGTTTTAGGGGAAGGTTACTGAATGGCGACGCCTGTCATATATGTCTAAGGTTCATAAACGACAGAAAAGTCAACCGCCTAGAAAACCTCCTTGTTTTTGTGACGTCCGCAAAAATAACAGTTGCATTCAGGTTACTGGAATAAAAGCAGGGCTAGATTCATAGCAGGGATTACCAATTAAGTATGTCACCATGAATTATTACACCAAACTTATTTACTACCTACTTAAGATAGTAACAAAAAATCAGACTGTAAACAGACGACTTTTGGACTCATATAATTGGTCCCTACTCGAAATGAACTCATTATAAAGTAAAGATTTAAAGGATCAAACAGCCCTACTGCTGCTGTTTCGGCATCCGTTGTGATGTTAATGCAAGTGTTGCAGCTAACCGCAGCCTAATTGCGTCCATCCTAACTGACGGCATACTAAGGCAGAGCACAAATGGTGAAGTTTATCAAGTAAAAATTAAAACAAAGGTTTACTTTAATTACGAAAATCATGATATTTCACGATCATCTCTAGCACAATCGTTACACGCGACTCTTTGTCGCGCGACCAATACTACCTACCTTTTTTATTTATAAAAAACTGACCTGCGATTGACCTTAGTAGAATGCCATTTTCGCCATACAAATTGGTATGCCATACATTTAGTTTGGCATACAAATGTCGTGGACGAAAATCCACCCAGTAGCGCCTGATCGTAAGTGACTACAAGGCCGAAGATATAGCTCGTCGGTTCAGTTGATGCCTATTTACTCGTGTCTTGAAGTCCTCAGTTGTATGGCTGGGAGCGAGATCCGTTCCTTGCAGTGTGCATTTAAAACTGTGAATCAAATCGCTTCGTACGAATAAACGGAATTTTGACAACGAAAGGATGAAGTTGCTCCCCAGTTGATCCCATTTAATATAGTGTCAGTGACAGGTCATTCTTTATCGCACGACGAACAATGTCGCGGCCAGTTGTGCTAGAGAACCTGTAACGTGGCATGGGTTTTAAAACATTTATTCTTATAAGAAATTATAAATCCCAACAAAAATATTACGTACAAAAAGATGCAAGTCTCGCAACGCAGTTCTTCTACAACAAAAAAGTTTTGATATGTAATGTTAAATTAAAGTATTAAACCAAATCGGTTATTTTAGTCAGTACCGAGAGTGTGTCTGTGGACTCGATTTCCATCGACTTGCCTATTATTTAACCGTGGAGGATTCTTTATTTGAGAACTATAAAATGTGTTCTTCCACAGTTAAGTAATACCTACACTTGCCATTAACCGTGGGTTCGCCTGCATTATTCCCTTTATTGTTCAAGATAACTACTTACCGGAATTAAAAGTTTTCTATGTTTCGATCCAGGAACTTGTTCAACTTGTATTATAAATTTCATCCTAATCCATGCAATTGTCACTGCCTCATTAAGTAACAAACATCTTGCAAACCTCCAAATACCTTCACAAAATTTCACATTTAGGTATAAATTCAGAAGGATATTAGTTGGATTATTCTTCCATGGATGGGATGAATCACTTTCATTTAAAAACTATCAGCCTTCAGTGTACAACCAGCTTAAGGTAGTGTTCGTGCCTGGACACAGAAATGAAATTAAAACCTTAACTGCGACAGGCAATCTGCGGGAGATTGCGCTTATGAAACCCGGCCTAATGACCCGTCTAATTTCGCGTTGGGTCACCCGTGTGGTCAAAATGATGATGCCTAACCCTTTGGTTTGCACTGTTTGCAGTGTCGTCAACCATTGGAAACTTAAAAATAATAAAGTATGTTTTTTTATATTTACAAATCGGATGAAGCGACCTGGTGGAAGCGGATCTGCGTGAGCTTGGCGCTGGCGTAAGCTGGCGAGAATCTGCGCAAAACCAAATGAAATGGCGTGTTCTTGTTTCTGAGGCCAAGACTCATTTTAGGTCGTTGCGCCAGCCTAGTTAGTTACTTTACAAATTCGCTTTAATTACTTGGAACATGTTAGCTCGCTTTAGGCCATCCAAACAAGACAAAATCATCAGTCAATTGGACCCTAACTATGATATAGTTATTGTTTTTCGGATATTTTAACCGGCTAATTTATCGTTGGGTCACCCATATAATTGTAAGTTGCCAGATAGCTAAGCTGTTATAGAAGACGAGAAGCTGATTGTATTATACAGAACTGCTTATGCTCCAAGATTCAGTAGCCAACGTGGCTCAAACGACTGTCAAATCTGAGTAGTCCGAAGAGGTAAACTCCAGAGTGTTCATCTTGAGATGCGGAGCCCTCCCTACGAGCTAGCACAGATGACGGGTACCGTGGAAATTTTAATGGCTAAAAATGCTAATTATTTCAGCTGCCCCCCAAATATTGAGTAACTACTTAGTTCGCAGGTTTTCTCCACAAAGAAAAAAAGGCCGTTGACGCCTGTTACATGCTAAAGGCCTGAAAAGTTAAAGATGCCAAATGATTCCCTTAGAATACAATCACTGGAAAATTCTACAGCTCTCGGAAATATTATTTAGTTGATTTACCACAAGACCTCCAAACAGTCACTCAAATTATATTTTCCTAGACACCAGTCAAAAATCGACACGCCCCTCTTTTATACATTTCCACTTGTTTGCAGCGCTTAACTTTATTTGTTGTCTTGTCCTTTTCATTTAGCGGTCATTTCACAACGCGACATTAATGTGACGTGTGTTAAGTAAATGACAGTTAGAGAAAACAATCTCTGAGTGATATCATCGGACTGTGTAATCATCGTGTTATCAGTATGTATTTGCAGAAGGATTCGGTGACCGCGAGAAGTGAGGAAAGCTGGTTGTAAATTTATCTCGGTGTTGGTTAGAGAGAGAGCTTGGAGGCTTGGTTAGCGGATACAATGCAATACAATATTCTTTATTGTGCACCAAAACAATAGTACATTACTTACCTAGAGAGGTAAATCAAAGAATGTCTCAGATCGCAGGTATTTGACGCCCGAGCCGAAGGTAAGGGCGATAAATACGCGATCTGAGGCTTTCTTTATTACCTCCCGTGGTAAGTACAAAATTTTACCTGTCCCCCAGGCCAGGAAGTGGAATTTTTTGGCCAGGTGTGACGTAAAAAATCATGAAAAAACCGAAATCTAAAACAACATATTTAAAATTTAATTTTATATACATATTTAGTGACTTATTCCTTAAAATAAATTCATTGTTATCTATAACACAGCATATTAACTGCAGCAGGGCCAGGAAAGTTATAGACATGGATTTTTTTATGGTTACAAGTGACAAGCAAAAACTGCAGCTACACGCTTGGAATGGGGATGGTTGTAGATAATCAACTGGATCTTCTAGGGGAATGTAATGTTTCTTCGTCTTCCTGAAATTTGTTCTTGGAATATTGATGACAACGTTTACCCACGGTATCGCCTGGGTTATTCACATAATTATCCCGAGAGAACTTCTTTCTGGGTATAAAACGGGTAACATCCTAGGTATGTTGTATCTTCAGAATTCTCAGGACTTGGTCTCTTTGAATGCCAAATTTCATCTCAAACCATATATGTATTAGTACCGTGTAACTTAGTAACAAACATCCAAACCATCTAACATCCAAATCTCCAAACATGTTAACATCCGTACATCTTTAAGAAAGAAAGAAAGAAAAAAAGAAAGAAAAACGTTTATTCAGTACCGCACATAAAACAGGACTCGGAGCAGATACACAGAACATACAGATCACATAACATAAATGTGTTCAGGAGTACACAGTGGGTCCAGCAATGTGTGCAATAATGAAAAGGCCTTGACCCAGCATTGTGTTACCGTTTGCAGATGATGCAAGCCGTAACGCTGTTTTTCTGTCAGAGCCTTACGGGGTCTGACTTGAGAAAGGTGTAAGCCAAACATTTAATAACAACAAAAGATAAGTAACTACCATAAATAACATGCAAACCTTAAAACCATTTTTTGTAAAACAGTAAAAACCAGGAAAGAAAAGTAGAACGTGTCGAATATATATATATACCTATTTAATTATATATATCGTATATTCAGAATAACTAAAAAAATATGTTATACAGGGTGGCCACTTTACAAACTTTTACATTTGTTAGTGAGTATGATAGGCTTTTTAATTTTCACTTCTAATTTATCGCTTTCTCTCACTCTATCTTCTCTCCCGTTGGTAGTTTGCAGTCTCATTAAATACCTGAGCAAATATTGTCACGCCATCACCTTTGGACCACACACCAGCAAGAATGTCTTATTCTTGTAACATTACGACATATTGCGTTTATTTAGTAATATAAGCAGGTAGAAATATTGCCAAAATTAACCAAATGTTTGCTGAGAACAGATTCAGCAAACTCAATTAGTGGTTTATTCCATTGCCCGGTGAAATGCAAATCATTGTTGTTACAGTCTTCTTTTCTTACAAAAGTTTTAACAAATGTTATTGTTGTAAGATATATGTATACTCGTTAGTTTTTATTGTCCTTTATAATCTTCATTACCGTGTTGCAGTATCTCTGCTCAAATCATAACCAGTTAAACACTACGTTCTTTTAATTTCATTACGTATCAGATTAGAGATTTACATTATCAAACGAATAAAATTTTACTAAACGTATTATTTTTTACTCAAATATCCTAGCTTGATTCACAGACAAATATTGTTATTTTCTTCAAAAGAGGTAAATGAGAGACTAGTACGTGGCGTTTAACACATACTTGAGAAATCCCGAGCCGATTGGGTTTATCTTTTCAAGAGCAGGGTAAATGAGTAGGGTCAATAGGCAAGCTGATCGGAATCGGCTTCTATGGATGCCTCCTAACTGCTAATTTGCTTAAACATTCCGTTAGAGTTAGACAATAGTTTCCCCCAACTGCACGGACCTCATCACGGTACACCACAACACTTGACATCAATTACAGAACCATGCCACCGTCGCAACAACAAGTCGTCGTAAGTGTATATGGAGATCATATAGGATTACTGCATTTTGTATTAGGAAAGCAGCGGCACGAAGGCGCTCTCACGAAGAGAAACCAACCGCAGCCGAAGGCATGCGAGTACATTTCAAATTTGGTATTGCACGTCTGGACATGATAGCTGATAGTTGACCGCAAGCTTGGATGCCCCATAACAGTGGCATACAACTGTTTGGTTTATAACTCTTCACACACCTCAATTTAACTTTTTCTTCAACTGTTAAATATTTGTTCGCCGTCAACTCTTAAGATCGTATCGCACACATGTGTTTTTTGCCAGTTCTACTGAATCACCGATCCGATGCCAGTCCAGAGTCCAGAGTAATGAACCAAAACAAAAACAATATTGGATGCGACACAGTAAAGTTATGAACTTCTTTTGCAACGAGTATTGTTTCTAGAAGGTATTTTATTCCTTCTAAGATGTGTCACACAAAGTACGATAATAGTACATTACATAACTAGGGTGGTAATACAAAGGAAGGCCGAGATCGCAGAAGTTTGCGGCCCGAGCTGGAAGCGAGGGACGTAAATGTGCGATCGAGGGCTTTCTTTATTATGTACATCATTTTATGTCTACACTTGGCCAGAAAGCCGCTTTTTCCGTACGGGCAGCGTGCGGAAAAAGTCACTTTATGACCAGGTGTGGCATTAAATAAAAAAAACCGGTCAAGTGCGAGTCGGACTCGCGCACCGAGGGTTCCGTACAAACTCGTCAGTAGATACGTGAATAATTCAAGAAAAACTGTATGGTGGGACAAACTTAACTTTGCTCTTGTGAAACTGTTGTGCCCATACATCGACATATGCCGCGGTTAGTTTAGTAGGAGCAAATAAGGTTGTCTTACGATTTTTGCGAATTTCTAAAAAACGCTGCAAGTTAGGAAAACCATTTTATTTTTCCTGTAATATTTAGGATAATATTAATAATCGGTAATTATTGCAGATTTTTCTGTTCAGTATCTTCGGAGATAATAGGGGGGGAACGGTATTTTTTTTAACGGTTTTTGTCTTCAATCAAAAACTACATGTCTAAGAAAAAAAATAAAAACTGTTTTGGAATCTACATATTAAGCCCTTTCATTTGATATCCCATTCGATATATTAGCTCAACTTTCGATTTATGACATCCCATTTCGGTCCCCTTTAAAAAAAAAGTAAAAAAGGTATAAGATTCTTTTTCTGTCCCATAGGCTCGGATTAGCGGTTTTTAACACTATTCCAAATTTCAAGTCGATAGCATCAGTAGATCCTGAGATATCTTGCTGTGACAGACGGACAGACAGACAGACAGACAGAGTCGCACCATAAGGGTTCCTTTTTTACCATTTTGGTACGGAACCCTAATGACTAGGTTTTTGTGTACCATAAATATGCAAACTGGGCTTTTCTTTTCTCCGCCCATGGCGAGTACAAATTATAAATCTTCAGTCAGAGTTACGTCTCAAGTCAGGAAGAGGAATTTTCTGGCGGAAAATGCCATAGGTATTTATAGCACCTGCAATCTGCGTCATTCTTTATTTAAACGCCCTAGGTTCGTAATATACCATTACGTTTACCGCAGGTCAGGAGTGGGTCACTCCACGGTTTCGCCGCGCGGCTTTACCCGCCCCCGCTAGGGGGCCTTAGCCAGCGGCCAGAAAGAAGCACGCGTTATGCGATAGAGAGATACTGTCGGATCAGGTGCGTTCCGTCCGGTGTTCGGACCCGAACGACAGTTTTGTTAGAAATAGAGACTTCTGTACGTAGTACTATTTATTACTTATCCTGTGCCTTAGTCCGAAAATGGGAGTTTCTCTCCACGCGGTTGGCAGTTAAACGTCACTCACGATCTGGGGTGACGTAAAAGATTTTGCTATATTTTCACTGGTCATTCAGTAACAATATCATATATATATCTTAGTAGAAAGGGTTTTATAACAACAATTGTTGTTGTTATAAAACACAACAATTTTTGTAGTAAAGGATGTTTTCTAACCGTACCGTCCGACCGCGGTGCGCCACCGTTTCTTTAATACCATGGAGCTAATACCAGATTAAATTGTTTGTTTGTGGTGCCTCGAGACATTGTACGCGGTTGATACTAACTGTAGTCCTACCCTCTGCTATTACCGTCGTGAGGAGGTCATCAAAGGCCATTGAGTTTCTTGGAGACAGCTTTGCATTCACTTATTTGTGTTCGATCATGCACTAGGAGTGCCCTGATTTTAGTAACAGCTACATTAATTGGAGCTTAGGATGTTGATTTGTCAGATTTGTCAACGGTATCTCTGAGGAAATTACATCCGGGTCATCCTTCAACAATCTGATTCCCCTATTCACACATATTGGCGAATTCCTTGAGGATTCCGTCTCAGTACCGTACCATTTTAGTTGTACTATAGAGCTTATAATTATCAAAAATTCCAATATTTGTGGAACATTTAGTAAGGTGTGTGTTTAGAAACAGTTTTCCTTTGAACCGTTGACTGTCTATTTGGTTACACTGTTTGCGAAGCCCAAGATCTTAGTCATCTTTTCCATCGTTCGTTTCATGAATCTTCTATCTATCTCATCTTCTTAGAGTCTGATCCAAAGCGCGTCTACATGTGCTGTTCATTGATCCAGGCCTCAAAGAAGCTTAATTTGGAGTTAGTGAAGTTGACCGCACTTCACTAACTCCAAATTAAGCTTCTACTAATGTTTCAGTTTGTATGGCACCCTACATACAAACTATCTCTTCTTGACTACATACACCTACTCCAGTATACCTACTTGTGCCATACTGCACGCGTTCGCCAGCCGGCCAAGCATGACCGCCGTGACGCTGCGGTCAGGCCGCGGCTTCTGACTCACGAATAATTACCCGAGATTGCCGGTAAACGTTACCCGGCAGTAGATATAGGTACTTATGTGATGTGTACCGTTCTAAGAATACTTGGGTTGGGTAGGTACCTATAGAAGGATGTAGGTATTCACTTAAATCTTGATAGTAACGCAATATGTTACGGTTATAACTGAATTTGTGTTTAATAATTTAGAATATCAAAAACTTCAAGAAAGTTACGGAAAATTAGAACACAATGACCATAATAAGAATTAGATCATTCTTATCCCAGAATAAAATGAAAAACGCGATCTGTTCTTTTTGTATCCAACTGATTAACTTTACTGGGTTTCTAGTTAGCTAACTTTTGGCTCGAAAAGTCAAAATTTTAAACTAATCATGTTATTTTCTACTCCTCATTCACGTTTGTTAACTACCTTTTTAAGTAGACATTATCTCTTTCTTTTTACAAAGGCGTTAACACGTAAATTCAAAAGACGCAAAAACTACACTAAATCACTGGGTCTTCTTTCTTACATACAAATGATCATTGTCGTAACCACTTCAACAAGTCACCGAGTCCATAAATCTCATCACTACTGTTTAATTGTGGACAGTCAAAACAACAACAAAAGATAAGTGTCGTCCCAAAACAATTATGCGGCAATTACAAAACTCCGGGAGTCCACAAAAAAAGGGCTCGATGTCCAAACGAATGTTTCCGTCCTAAACATTATTTGTCACAAATCGATTGTCCCTTTTTTGTACCATGGTCAGGCGGTTGCTCGGAAAGGAATGTTCGGAACATTAAAACGAAAAGAGCACAGATTAGAAAAGTACAATACTAATAGTTTTACAAGCTGCGTGGGCCGCGTTCGGTGTTTGAAAGTTAAATTAGTCTACGGCCGTTTAAAGGGTAGTAACGAAATAGTAGTTAGTAGCGACCGCAAATTTGTCAGACCACCTTGCTAGAAATGAAATTTATGGTCCTAAAAGCCAGGAAGAGGACGTAAGCCGTGCCGCTGCATAATCGCCGTAATTTACGGGTGCCTTTGTTGACTTTCTTGCGCTTTGTCATTTTTTTATTGCTGGATTAAATTAGGCAACAAATACTGCATTTTTGTAGTGCAAAAGTATTTTGCATTGCGTAATTTTACTTCTTTCAAAATTCTGGTATTTAACGGGTTTACGGAACACAGGGAACTGCACAGGGTTTACAAAACACCTTCACTTAGATTTAGATGACATATGTAGGTACTATAAAATTGAATTATAAGCAGACTAAACTGAATTTGCCTTTTTAATTCTAAACTAAGAAGCTACCGGATTTATCTCATTATGTCTTGAAATTACGGGAATCGATATCTTTTTATTCGGACACTATCTCGATTAATTTTACACCGGATTCTGAATCGGAAGCAGCTCGACAGGACAATAAAATCGATCGACAAAAACATATCAAGGCTATCTCCAAAATCAATCACGCCCATGGAAAATCGTGAGATTCGTATTCAAAATCTGCACGTGAGCCGACGATCGGCACTCGTATTAGAGAGAGGAAATCCGGAGTGCATTGTTGTATCCAACACTTATGCACTTTACCTGACCGGCGCATAAAAGACCCGCCAGAATAGGCCTGCGGTAGTTTTTTCTTAATTATATGGTGTCAGAATCTTCCTGACTGGCAATAAAAAAGCTTATAAAAAATTTCAAATTCGAAAAAGAACATGCAAATCAGCAACGGTCGCGATATTGTTCGAGACCTGTTTTTGCACGTAAAAAACGTAGGTTTAATTTTCTCACGTTAGCGTTTTTTTATGAAAATTTCTAATGACGGTTTAATTTGAAGAACCCTTTGGGGTTTGATGTGCGGATTGTTTTTTATGGAATTCATTGTTTACAAAAATAACGTCTCGTAACACGGTTGTCGCAAAAAATTAATTACGCAGTTGATTTATGCAACTTAGCGTTGCATAATTTTTCTGGTAACCAGTTTCACTTTTTTTCTATTAAAAAAGTTTTGCCGTTGTTTGAAGAATGTTTTCGTGAATCGAATTAATACTTACCCTTTGCATATTGTTCGTATTTTTGTTATAATATTTTTACTACCGTTTTACTTTTATTTTTTACTTTTCATATAGCTTCATTACTAAACATATAACTATTTGTATTGGTGCTAGTGGTATTTACCACTTTAAGGTTCACAATAAAAATGAGAATACTTGTACATCTATTATACGTCTTTGACTCTATGCTATGCTATGATACATGAAGTCATCTATCTATATTTGTTTAATTAGATCATTGTCGCAATCAATCTGTCTGAATAAATCTAAGCATCAGAGTACCTAAATCAAAGAATCAATAGGATCTTAATTTTGCAAAAAAAATTGCCATCATCATAGCGGCACATCCGAACTTTTTCTATTTTTTAAACCATGACATTGACAAACAAAAGACGACCGCATCCTCTTTTGTGCACCCGAAGAAATAAATTAAACTATCCTTAGGGGAGATGCGTTACCGTTAATTCTAATCTACATGAAAAAAAACGGTAAAAAAGGATCCTGCCTGTGGGAACTGGGTTTTTAAAAAAACTCTAGGACGGGAAGTTATGGTAAGTGTAAATATGAGACATGTCATATGACGGGAAGAAAATTTATGAACAGATATATCGCTGTAATTTATTATATTGGGGCACTAATTAGGTTGTATGCCTAACTTACTTTTTTATTTTAGAAAATTTGCATGAAAAAAATTTATATTTTGCATAAAACATATCAGATGAAATACTATATTTTACCTAATATGTAGTTGACTTCACATCATCATTATCAGTCTATATACGTCCTAATCTAAAATAAGAGTAAATAGGCTGTAGTCCCTACGTTAACCTAGCTGCTTTGACATAAGTTACTTTAAACAAAACCGAACTCGCTAAAGTATACAAATAATTGGTTCTTTGTAAAATCATAACAATTAAAATAATAAGATTCTTAGACCTAAATTGGGAGTGAGCCCAAATTAACGGTCCACTACGAATAAAACACAGGAAGCGGCCTGTTTACTTCCGCCTCGTATAAAAAGCTTAGAAAACAAATCTCTCGGCGGAAAATGATTAAAAATCCCCTCTATAAAGAGAATGCGTATACCAGCTATTCTCAAACTTTACTGGATTACCTTATTAATTATACATTATATATGTATAATATATCAGTATTAATTACCAAAATATCATTAGTATTAATGTCAATAAGAACCTGTCAATAGGTATGTCAAGTAAATGATTACACATATTTTTATTAAAAGTTTGTGCAGCATAAATAAAAAAAACACAAAAAAATTATGGTGAATGCTTCATTTTTATTGCCGTGATTTTTTTCAAAATCTTTTATTTTAAAAAAAGATTAAAGTCAATTCTTGTAAAGTTATAATATTTTCAGTAATCATATTAAAAATTATTTTTCATTTCAATGAACCAAAACTATTTGCAATCTATGTATTATTTTTGTTGTACTGCACTATCCAATTTACCGGGAATCCAAGCAACTTTGACATCCGTCGTAAGGCGTGCTCAAATCAGCCCCTCATTTTTTTACCCACACATCCTGAGAGTCCCGTAGTGTTTATAAAAACATATGCACATTTTTTAGAGTATCTCCAAGGTGCACAGGTATTGTGCAAGGGACATCTTGTTTTTAATAATTCTATAAGTGCGTTTTTTATGTGCGAGTATGTTTTTTGAATTTTCTCACGCAGTCCTATTGAAAAGTAGATCTGTGGGTAGATACATCTGGGCGCTTTGTTAATCTTCGACTGAAGTGGATGTAGGGATGAGATGAGATAAAAAATGGCGATTATTTGAAGTTTGCGAAATCTGTTATTGGTACTTATTAAATAAATTGCAGCACTTATTTTAAGTGTACGTAAACCAATTTTTACTAATTTCAGACGTTTTTTTAAATCAAATATAGTTTCAAATAACCTTTTAAACCTAAAAATGTGTATTATTACCTACTGCATAGGTGCACTAAATAAAAGTCTATAAGTATATTTTTTTTATTACGATACAATTTCAGTTGTATTATCGCAGCCAACATACATAAAAAGAACTCTCATTTTGTTAAAAAAAAAGAAACACGATAATAGTCACTCATTTTCGTTACACAGTTGCATAAATTATAATAACCCCGCATATTCATTACGTCATAAAAAAGGTAATTTAATATAAACTAGACGAGAAAAATCCGGCCAATGTTAGTCACAAAAACTATAACAAAAACATGGGGGCTACTGGAGACAAAAAAAATTAAAGGGGTGAGAAGAAACAATGACAAAAAATTAACTACTTATATTATCACCCGTTAACTGGTATTCAGGACAACCGGTAAATTTTCTCTAATTATATTTATAGCGCTTGTAGGATTAAATGTTAATCAAAATAAAATAATAATCGGCTTAGCAATATTGGAAAGTACTTTTTTGGGAAGTACTTTTTAGTTTAAGGCTCGTATTATTAATAACGCTCTCTAAACTAGGACAAATCCAGAAAAACCCGGACGGATGGCAGCCCTAAATTAAGTCGTATAGACTTCATGAACCATCAAAGAAAAATATTTGTACGTTAGTAGAAACAAAATAAATCATTTCATTTGAGCCCATACAGTTTTAAGCATAATTCTAAAAATTTAGAGACGCTTAAATTTAAAGTTAAGCGAACTATCATTAATTAAAAAAAAATCATAAGCCATGTTCAGGTTTCGTAACAAATAAATTGTTAAAACCCTCATACTTTTATTTGGAATTCTTACTGAAAACTCGTAAATAATCTTTATCAATTGTTACAATTGTACAGTTGCTGTATCTCCAATAGTCGTTACCTATATGAAAAAACATGGTATATGTGCCAGCAAATAATTAAAACGTAGATTCTACTCACCAAACAATAAAATGTTCGTTCAACAGCTTTTAAAAACTATGTAATCTTTAGATTTTTGCTTTTTCATACAAATTTAATAGTATTTTCAAAGTACGTTAACATCAGTCTAACAAAACATCGCAATACATTGCGGTTTCAAATAAACTTTAAAGTGTACTAAACATACAATACAATCATACTTTATTGCACACCAAAAGATAAATTACAATGCAAACTCATACAAAAACAGTGGTAAACTGTAGACGGTCTTATAGCTAAAGAGCGATCTCTTCCAAACAACCTTTGGGTAGCGGGGTTGAACACAAGTTATTTTTAAATGTAACTGAACAAATATTGTTCAGTTTGAGGAGTACATTCTATGTTTTAATTATTTGCTCCTAGTACAGGCAACACCTGGTATAAATGAAATCTTAAATTAATAGCATATCACATCCCATCACGCTTATCAATGCAAGCCGCAGGCCGCGGTCTGTGATTTCGTCATCTGAGAATGACATGATCTTTGCGCTGAAAAACAGCAATCATCGATACAATGGGCATCCCTTTCACTTCCCAGATGTGTCAATTGTGCCATCGGCCCATTGTTTACCATCTTATGTTATAATTGAAATGAGTGCATGAATTACTGGTATCAAAGTCCGATTGAACTAGAAAGTCGAATTTGAGTGTACATAACTTGATGGAATCGTACATTTTTTTATTAAACTTCTACTTTTATTATGTAGTAGTAAATATATATGCGTATATTTATTTTATAATTTAATCATACGCGTTACCTTACCCAATCAACAGAACTTATTTTTAAGATTTTTTGGATACAATCTTTTTTTTCATTATTTTCTAAATTCTTCAAAGATCGAGACATCTAAGGATATGAGGGTTATTGTGTTATTTTTGACATGAATACAGTAATTTGTGAAGTAAGCAAGTCATTTTAGAAATTATAATATTCAACTGTTAAGACAGAAAGATATTAAGATGTGATGTGACCCTGGCTACCCCAAGCAGATGCAAAAGCAAGCCCACTAACGAACTAACTGCAACATAAATTATTTAAATATGACTTGTAACACTGTACGGGCCTGACACAGGATATGCATAAAAGGGTTGAAAAAAATCTGGGGTGACGTTTTTTTCTAAACGCCAAGGGGTCATGCTAATGCGCACTGTTTGGCTAACGTTCGTTACGCCATTCAATTGGAACTAAGAGGTATTGAATATGTAAATTAACAAAACATTTTTTTCGCACGGTCATTTAGTTTTACTGTTATGCCGGTTATAGAAATTACCAGAATGATACGACTGGGTGTGTGTTCTAAGCGACAACAGCTGCAATATTGCAAACCAATATTGTCCTGACTTGGTCCAAATCAATAATAAAAACTATTTTTGAGTCCTATCTTATCTTCTTCTCCACAAATCAAACTATATGCTTCTCAACAACACACGAACCCTTATGCTGTCCCGTCCGATTGCACCCTTTAGACACATTTTTTATCAATTGACTTTATTTATAAGACATGACGTTGCCAAAAAATGAACCAGGTGGTGTTTAAAAAAAACGGTTTGTCCTGAGGGACAAAGGATATTGGGTAATCCTTTATGGGTATCTTATGGCATCAAAGATTCGCAACAGACATGTGTAACGCATGGGTCAACCCATTGTTTGGTTTTTTGAGGATAAACGTTCAAAATTAAAGGTAATTGTTGATTCAGACCACTATGCAGTTTAGATAAAATAAACTGTTTCAGCTGAGTATATATTGGGCTTCCGTTGAAGTATATCTAAAAAGATATTATACTTAACACAGAAAACAAACAAGTTATCTACTCTATCGAAAGTACCTATCTGTGTTGTGTATTTAAATTTTATTTCTATGTGTTTGTAATAAAATGCATTTCCATTGCATAATGCTATTTATCTACACATATGTAATGGTTACGTAGCAAAATATCTAAGATTGAATGTCATAAGCTCCATACACATATGTCTAGAATGTCGAAAATCTAAATGAATAATGTTCGTTGTGTATAACGTTCGAAATGCATAGGTACGAGTACAACACGATTGGTTGAAAGATTATAATATCGAAGTACAAAATAAATATGATTATTTAATATAAAATTGATACACATATAATCAACAAAATAATTGGGGTACTATTTATCATGTTTTTTAAACCATGAAAAAACAAACGAGTAGACGACCCATCTAATAGTAAATGCTGGTGATGGCCGCCCAACCGCCCTTAGATACAGCCGCACCAATAAGAGCTGTTTATGCATCGCTACATGAGGACTAAGATAAGATGAAATGTCTCTTGTGCCAGATATTTTACAAGTCATATTAAGTGATAAATAAAAAGTGCTGTGAAAGTATTAACTATAGACACATGAACAAAGTGCCTTCCCCTTAAATAGAGACAATAAGAAAAGTGCCGATGGACACAATCTTATATCATAAATTTATAAAACTAGGTCAAATTTATATTACTCATTAGTCTGTACTTAGGCTAGATTGTAATTGTATACGTATTTAATAAGTTATTATTTTATACGCTAAATAAAAAAAAAAAAAAAAAAAAATATTAAATATGGGTTTTGATTAGCCGCTGAAAACGATTCTGAGGAGACCTAATATATAATTTGGCTGTATGTATTTTGAACCATGTATATAATCAGCTGTATGGATTATAAACGTTATGAATTAAAATCTTATATATTTTAAACTTATGATAAATGATGATGTTATGAATTCCGTACGTTCTGCAATTTGACTGTATCTATTTTGATCGTATGCAAAACGACCGTATAACATGAGTTTTAGATATTTTGCTACGTAACCTATGTAATCTATTATTTAATGTCCTCTAATTTATAAATAACGGCATATTTTTTTAAAGTTACAAGAAAGCGTCATTATTTCATGACATAATATATTAGTTTTACTCTTAAAACTTAATATTTTTAAACAAGCGCTGGTTTACTTCTGAGTTGAACCCTATAAAAAGACTTGGTATTTTTTTACATGCCATAACCACGTAAAAAAAATATAAAAAGTAAAATTTCCTAACCTAACCCACTGAAACTAAATCCCCGACGAAACAATAGGCACACGTGTCCGTATTATCGACCAACATGCGGGCGCAAATGAGTTATCGTGACGTCACGGGACAATGCGTTTTTGTTTTAGCCCGGTGGGATTTTAGCGTTTACGCTATGTTGGTGGCGTTTAGACTACTATGACATTCTGTTATAAGTGCTATTGTAAACAAAATACTGTTATTTTTAAACGGCTTTATTTAGTTTGTCAACGTAAATTTATTTATTTATTTTAATCTTACGACAGCTTCTTCTACACCGATCCTTATGAACACACAATGAGTTTCTGTTACAATACATTATGATGATAATTTCGTGATAAAATCAAGCGAAGGCCAATGGACCTTCTGATAATTTAAAATAACACCGCTAAACTTAGTTATTCGCTTATATTTTATTGATATAACTGCATCATTATTTACACGACTGCCCAATAACCCTCCTTTTTGCTTCGCCGTAGTCGGGTAAAAAAAGAATTTTATTTACTAACATAATTTTTTTTAAATTCATTGTTTCAAATCAATAATATGTCCATTAAAACTCGTTATTCAGATTCTTAAAAATTAACAGCTAAAAATTTAACTAATAATGTTGCTACCATATTTAGGGTTCATATGCTTAGAAAGAATCACAGTTAAGTTACACTGTATGCCGAATATCATAATAATAATATCCATTAATACGCAGGGCAGCTTGTGGCGAGCTGTTGGGGAGTAGCGACCCCACGTACCCGAGTGCTCCGGGGGGTCCTTAGGGAGGGTCATGGGATTTAGTGAAAGGACCTCCGCCTCTGGCTTGCCTTAACTGGCCGTCCAGAGTGGAGTCGCGAGAGCTATATGCTCCAGGCGTGGAAGTGATAAAAGGCATAACGCCGCGAGTACCCTCGGAGAAAGCGCAGCACACCTCTCGACACCCTGCAGCCCTCGGCAGCGGTGTTGCCCCTGGGCCATTGCTCATAATGTCGCTATTTAACAGGGGCCCATCAGCGGAGGGCAAGTCACGGTCTGTCAGTGCCGCGAAAGCCATGAGACACTTTTCCTGACAGGCGCCGTCATGTCTCAATCCATAGCCCAGTATCTAGTCCATAATTCCACCACCATAACCCAGTAAATTTAGATTCCATCAATCAACAATAGTCCTTGCATCTGGCGGGGGCTGTCTCTGCGTGCGTCCTGTGACACGGGCAGGGACAGCATCCGCTGGGTGTACACGTTGCCTTCCATTAAATTGTCGAAAGGGCCTCTACGCGTTGGCTTCGGCTCCGCGCACGCCTCCCAAAGGGCCGGGACACTATTGTCTCGTGTACGGGAAAGATATCCATTAGTCGTATTACTTATATTCAATATCCTTTTTTCTAATAATAGTTTATAAGATGTTTATTTTTAAATAATTAAGACATAATTATGATGTCCGTGAATTTATCTACGGTCCAAAAATTGCACCATTCCCACGACTTATCTTTTTACTGACGATTGCAAAGACATCGACAATGCAGCAGATGTGCAAGAAATTGATAAAGAAACACTGAAAAAACCATGAGAACCAAAGTAATCCTCACCTATGACCCCAGGCCATTCAGCCTGGACCGTTAAAAAAATAAAAATAAATTACTTGTCCAAAGAAAAGAAACCATTGTTTGGCAAAAAACTAGAGGGTACAGTTACGAAATTTGAATAAGCGAAAAAATCTTGCGCGTTTTTTGAGGGGTGCGTACAAAAAACTTACCCCACGGACGTTTTTTTAAGCGGCCAGTAAGTATGCAAGTCTTTGCAAATTGGTTCTGGACATACTTTCTCACGATTTCCTATACATTGTATTGAATGATGGTATTGCTTTGCATAGGTTTGTTAAGGAGATTTAAAAATCTTCGGCGATCATATTTGATATCTGTCTAAGAATTGAAAAGGTGCATTGAATTTACTTTGCAATCATTTTCACGGACAAGGTCTAATCTTTATTAATTAATAGTTGGGTGCCATATTTAAATAGATATGTGGCTATATTTTCCCTTGTGGAAGTTTTACTTATTAACATTCATTGCACTCCTTGCATTTTGCGGGTACAGATGAGATAGGTATTTGTAAACCTTACCAGATTTACAAATAAATCAATCAATTTTTGAGTTGTCTCGAGTCCGGTGTATACTTATTAAACATACTTCTACTCTATATCGTGGCCACGAGTGTTGTAAGTAGGACTGAAAATATCCGTATGTAAAATAAACTATCGTGAAAACCTTATCAACTAAATAAAATAGTATTCAACAACCAGTGATTATGGAAGTATTTCATCGCACAAAATTCAACGAGTTTTAAGTTTTTTATTGATTCGTTAAAATTGAAATGTTACATCCGTTAGACGGTTAATTTTTTGTTGCTATATTCTATTCAAACGCATTATGTACATTCACAACAAATACATTTTCCCCTTGTCTATGACATCGATTGTACGGTCAACCAATATGATTCATAGGCTACTTTTGCCTACTTAAATAACTAACAACAACGCAGCATTTCTTAAATTATAAATAATACTCTTACCTACTGCGAAAAGAGTGACTGTGAGTGAGACTAGATTACTATGGTGTGTTATTAGGTGGGTATTTTTTTTAGTTCCCAAATCCAAAAAAAAATTGTCCCATTTTTTTTCCGTTTCTTTTCCATACACACTTGTATCGGAAGAGCAATATTTGTATGAAAATTTTGGGACACTTTTTTCTTCTATCAGAGACGATAGTATGCGTGATTCCGAGTAGAATTGATGTAAAATTTCTCAGATCTAAAAAAAAAGTTAGTGTACAACTTTAAAAAAAATGGCCCATGTAAATATTAATTCAATCTTGCTGGGCACGTCTTCTACACCAGCCAAGTTATCAGTTCATCTAGCACTCGTGTAGTTGTCGTATTTGAATTAATGTATTTATTTCCTTTCTTTAGTGATTGCTTTCTGTGTTGATTTCTTTTGTAAGAGTCGTCTTCCTCCAAATTCTACACGGTTATAAGAGTAGCGCTGAACACAAACCGATGGCGGCAGATCATCCTCGCCAGATGCAACCCTGATGCTGACCAGGATCCTCAGACATGAGAGACCGACTCCAGAAGAGGGAGAGAGAGAGTAATTGCATGTAAATTCGTCAACATATTGCACCAGTATCTAATTGGAGAGGATTTTCACTGTACAACATAATTTCTATAGGTACACATCGCAATCAACAGCCATCATAAACGAGCGTGCACATAAAAGTGCGCACTGGATTGCATGCATGCCGCATGCTAATGCCGCCCGCATGGTCTTGCACAATGAGTGTACAAACAGATAACGCCGATAAGGTGGACACGCCGTAGTACCCTGAATTACTGACTTTCTGTTTAAAGGTGACGTAAAAACATACAGAACTAATGGAAAGGGATAGATAGTGTTTGTCACGCACGCGGCTAAACGGTCATTTAGTTTAGACGGTGCGAGAAATATTGTGATACTTACCGACATTGCCGTCGATGGTCCGTCGATGTGCGGGCCCGCAACCCGCAATGTAACGAAACTCGCACAATAGTTCTCGCATTGTCTAAATAGCCGTGGGTTAAAAGTGGCGCGGCACAATTGTGCTTGAGGTCTAGACCTCAACATTGTCTTCTTGTTCGCGCGACAAATACTACCTGTCCCTTTCCATTCAATATACGGAGCACAAAAGTGGTACATCTTTTTTTTTAAAGCCTAAGAAACTTGCAAGTCTTACTCACTGTTGCTAAAATCGGACCAGTGTGGTAAATCTAGCTCTGTCGCGCGTCAAGCGAAGTCGAAGCCATTGTGCGAGCCCGATTATCGTTAAAATTTAAACAAATGTGTAAAAATGGAATGAACCAACGTAAATTTTATTCGTCCACATCGGAAGAAAATCCCAGGTCAGGCAAAAACTCAAAATTGTGTGCAAGCCACAGGCGGTAATAAAAATGTCCCAATACGCATATTTAAAAACAGCTGCAAAAAAATTGGCAAAGAAACTAAGGATTAGGTATATATTTAGGTCATAAACTTCTTGATACTTACTACGAATCTTCAGCCTCGTAGTCGCTTACGATCAGGCTCTACTGTGGTCAATCGCAGGCTAGTTTAAAAATCAGCCTGCATAACCAAAATAAACCATAGAATATGTTACGAAATGATTTACTAAAATGTGTATGTAATAAGGGACCTAAGATGTACACGGGATATAACGCTCCTCACGCGTTATATCCCGTGTATTTTTTAGGTTCCGAGAAAATACTTAAATCATCAGTCGTGTAAGCGTTTTCAGTAAGTCGTAGCTTACAAATTATATCTAATTAAATACGCATTGAATTAGTCTTTAGGTCCCGAGAAAATAATTAAGTCATTAATTATGTAAGCGTTTTCAGTATGTTGTAGCTTACAAATTTTATCTGATTAAATATTAAATTAATTAATCTTTCACGATTTTCTTTCATTATTAGAAGTAGATGAAATTTAATTGTGATAGTAAAGCATTTTTATCTTTTACTTATTTTTAATGTTATTAATTATTATCATGTATTCTAAAACATTTTAAGTTATTACGCAAAAAATACACGTGATGTTATATGGGGGTGGTGTCAGCCTAAAACCTCACCGACATCACCAAGGTTCGAGTCAAAAAGTGTCCAAAAACATCACGTGATTAAAGAATCCCTCTAAAACCTAGCATGCAAAAGGGCGGATTGAAAATAATAAACCAATACACAAAACATAGTTATAGAATAGCGTGCTTCAGGTTACCGCTCATTACAATAAAAAACGCTTTGAATGCCCTAATGCAGATGTCCCGTCCATTTTTTACCGTTTTATTGAAATTATTTACCGTTAAGAGCCCATTCGTGATTAAAATTGACAGATGTAGGTTTTGTAGGTATCAATTGTCAATGTTGTTTTGCGTAATTGATGCTCATTATGGGAATACCAACTTAACAAAAACTATATTGATATTGATCTATGTACAGTTGCTTTAGAAGTTTCATCTTTTCCCAACTGAATAAAGTAAAGTTGTAGCAGTGAATTAATATGATTAGTTATTAGTTATTAATTTCTGCTGTTGTTAAGGGATTCAAGTCGCACGGCTCTCCATAGAAACGAAGAGGGTTAATTTACTATAATTTATTACATTTTGTCTGCGCAAATTGACATGAGAACTCTTAATAAAGCAAAGAAAATATATATATATTGAGTAATCAAAGCTTAGTTACGAATGATAATATTTTGTGTTTTTAGGACTTTTTATATTGTTTTACGCGTATATAATATATTCAGCTATGCACTGAAGCAAATACCTATGTATCAACTAAATTTGAGAAAGAAAGAATCGCATTATCGGAGGCCATTAATTGAGTGAGAAAAAAATATTTGGCGTAACAAACAAAACAATAAAAAACAACAATATGCCTTTTGCGTTGAAAAGATATGTCCTTAAATGGATTGTTAACTCCCTTTTTGGTGGTATGGATAGCCGAATGATGCGAATCACCTTAAGAACTCGCCTTTTTTAATTAATGGTCCAGACTTAGCATACTTTCGCAATTATAATGCAATAATTGAAATTCGCTGCAATTTGTTAGATATGACCTTACCAATAACTACTAGTTAAATTGACTGATCTGCCATAGAAAACGGCATTGGCGTGTAAACTATTAGAGAGAGAGAGAGAAAGAGAATCAGATAGAACCTTAACTAATGTATGATCACGAAATTTCATAACGAATAGGTAATTAATACAAAATTCAAAGTAAGCGACTTTAAACTTCTATAAAATTGACATCGCTATAGCTATCCAAATCGCCATAGAAGAGGCTATATAATATTTGCAGAGTTCTCTTGATTTTTCCCAAATCCCGTCTTCAGATCCTGATGGTAACAATACCTTCAAAATATATCCTTTCAAACAAAATAAGGATTTTCAAATTGTTCCAGCCATCTTCGCCTAATCAGAGAACATACGTAAAAAAGTATTTCAACATACTGTTATATAATATAATAGATATTCTTCTTTTTTATAGTCGATTGATAAGGGTAAATAAAAGCACTTAAATCATTTAATACCATACGTAAGAGCATCTAAGAGCTCTTCTGAATATTGCCAAGAAATATGTCTGAATCATACCAATACCTCTGTACCCCGTCTATTACTGTGATTGTATTGATGTAATCGATAGAAGTACTACACTCATACCTATTTGCATACACTGTAACAGCTACAAAATTAAACAATCATAAAGAACACCCACAGAAAAAGCCAGCGAAATTAGCGAACCATCCATCACAATTACAAAACGGCGTTTAGTTGGTTTAGTGACTCAGGCGCAGTGGGCGGGAAGCTCCTTGCGCAGCCGCACTGCTGATGCTTTAAGTAGTACGATTAGTTTGAAAAGTAGTGGACTTTATACGTCCACTACTAAACATAGGTCTCCCCCAGAGACTTCCACAAGAAACGGTCGCACGCCTCCTGCCTCCATTGACCTCAGGTGACCTTAACCAGGTCGTTAGACCGACCTGGGAGTCTGACCTACGGCTACAATCCTGCAAGTAATGGTGCCGCAGTCACAGCCGTTTTAGTTATGAGTATCATGACCAGTCTACAAATTGTAATCAAGTAAAATTTAAGCTGTATTATAGAGAAAAAGTCCAAACTAAAAATTCGTCTAGTTAGAGAAACCAACCATTATTATTGTTATTAACAACACAAGTTGAGAATAACATGGCGTACACAATTATACAAATTAACGAATTACTACTGTACCACAAGAATAAAATATCCCATCAAAAAAATTACTTGTAAAAAGATGCATGTCTCGCAACGCAGTTCTTCTACTACAAAAAGTTTACAGATGTAATGTTAAACCAAGTCAGGACCGGGGGGTGTCCACAGAACTCGATTTCCACCGACTTGCCTAATATTTATTATTTATGGAGGATTCTTTATTTGAGAACTATAAGACTGACTTGGTTTAACATTACATCTCAAAACTATTTTGATCTAGAAAAAAAGCATTGCGAGACTTGCATCTTTTTACATGTAATGTTTTTGATGGGATCACATTTCAGTTTGTAAGTGGTCTTCCTTTATTTATCCTTTTTATTTCCCATTTAAATAAACTACAAAAGTAACTTTGTAATCCCTGTTTTATAGGATTACTTATGCAGTTTGTATTGAAATTGCAATATTTTTAGGTTTTGCGTGACTAGATAGGCTAAAAACGAATTGTGTTTAAATATTTAAGCCAAGTCTGCTAGCAGTATTTTAGAATTATGATGATCATCTCATCACTCAGTCAGTGACAAAATTAAGGAACTTTGACGTGCAATAGTTGTTAAACTAAACGTTCAAATTGAATGTAATTGAGAATATATTTAAGTCTTATTGTGCCCTATATATATCCCTGAAAATTCAGGGTTCTAGCTTTAGCCAGCACAAAATTACGAGAGGCTGAAAATAGCCTGAATGGCTTCGAGAAAAGGATGGTACGGCCGTGCCTTTGTTTTGCTCGACTTGGCGAAGGCATTGACGTGCCCCCTGATTAATAGTAATTTCCCTAAAAATGCTTAATGCATTGTCTACATGTATAGATACAAATATAGTCAATGTGTTCAGTTATTTCCTATAGGAATCCAGTTGAAGATACTTATAAGACTAGCCAATTAGAAAAAATGTTTCATGGATGAATATTTACGTGGTAAAACTCATGTAAGAAATAATAAAACTCATGTAAGAAATAATCTTGACAAACCCTTTTACCACCGGTCGCAAATGTGACATGCCTGCTCTAAAGCATTCGTGGAAAACCAAGCAAACCCACTAATTTAATTAGGTATAACATATATTAAGTACAAGTCATAACCGTAAGTTATCCTTGAAGGGTTCCTTTTAAGTTCACGACACTATTCAAAATTAATTCTAGCTTTAGTTCATTTTACTATTAAGGTATGTTGGGGTAAAACGGGGGCGAGGTAAGACCGCATTATTCGATTTTTCACTAAACTAAAAGATAGGCAATATTTTTGTCGAAGTCATGATCGTTACACATATCGTCGACCGTAGGCTGAATTACGGTAAGGGACAGGCAAAACAATGTCCATTACGCTAATTCAGCGTACGGTCGACGATATATGTACAAGAGAATGACGAGTGACAAGTACTATTAATGAAATCAAACTCTGACTCAATACCGCCTTCATCCCATTGAAAACTAAACTGTGTAATATCACCATTATTTACAAAGATATTTGCTACTGACCCTGTATGTAAACACTTCATTAAACAACATAAAACAGGTAATTAACAACAACATGTTTTTGTTCAATGGTTAACTTACAGATAATGCCTTAATTTATTGAGGCCGCCAATTGTAATGTTGTTTATTGTGCAATAAAAATTACATAAATAATTATTCATCAAAAATAATATGTAATCATTGCAAATAATAAGGTGTAAATAATAAGCAGAATATTTTCTCACTTCGAAAAACATTCGTTCTTACCCCAACATACCTTACCAAATTCTAATAGGATGAGGCATGATAATAAAATATTTGTCATAAAATATATTATGATTTATAACTGACTCGGGGACACGAGTATGTCCAGTTTAAAGCCATTTAAGGACCACTCCAAAGCAATAAATGTCGGGTGTGGGCTGATATTTCCCACATGGTCACTATTCAGTCACGACATAATAAGATCACCGGTTCCGAACGACCTTTAATCGTGTGAGGTGTGCTGAATTTATTGCATAGAAAATAAATTAATATTTGCAGGGATTTTACCACATTTATGTCCATTGCACAATGTCTTGTATGTGTATTGCTGTTAATTTCTGATTTGCCAAGGATAAAAGAGACGACTTGCAATAGTTGCAATTAAGGTAAGTAAGTACTTAAATTTTAAGGAAATTTGGAACCAAGCACCAGATTTTTGTTATGTGTGAGCATTGGGCCTGCAATTAGCTTGTTGACTCGATATTTTTTCTGTCCTAAATCGATTTTACTATTTCTGAGGAACAAATATCTATATGACACCTAATACAGTATAACAGCCACAAATTGTAATCAAAAGTAGCAGATCGGACTGAGCATTGAAAACGCTCTATACAAAACGGTAGGAATTTATGACGTCATCCGTTGCATCGCTGTACTAAGTCTGTATGAAAAAAATAGCATTTTGCCATTTTGAGCACGAAGAAGTGCGTTTAAGCACATAGTTGTCGTACATTTATTTTTTCAGTGTTATTTAAGCATTCCGAAATTGACTTTAATTTTTCTTAAAGACGATAAAAAAAATATCGGTTTTTTTTAAACTTTGTGGTCTCATAACTTCATATTTTTTATACATTTTTTGTTTATTTCTTTTGTGTTATGATAATTTAGTATTTTGCAATCCATGTGACTATATTATGTTGTAACATTCAACATTATTCAACATCCCAATTGTCAATGACTGTTAATGCCGACTTAATATTATAGTTTTTGCATACCTTTCTATCATACCGTTGATGTCAACCGTCAGATTTTTTTAGCTACTTTCCTACGAGTAAATATGAGCTGTCATAAAGTGAAAAGTCTATAAACTATTTAGAGAAAAAAAAAGGTTGAGGGATCTTCGAAACCATGCCAGAACTCGTTTTTGTGGTTTTTAGAACTCTTGTACGGTGGACTGGGGGATCGATTTTTAAACCCAAATACCTTTGATTTCCAACACGTTTATTAAGTATTTTTATTGAGGTAGCCTACCTTAATAACAAATTGTTCTGAATGCATTCAAAAACCAACTTCTTATAGTTGAAAAATCGATGGTCAATGTTACCCCGTGAATCAGAGTAACCCCAGTCTACCGTATATTGATACTATGCAAAAAGACAATAAACTGCACTGGTCGAATTGTACTATCATTAGTGTACGCTGAACTGTCAGCTCAGATCGCTTAATTCTGACCTTTAGTGTAGTACCTATGATTATTATTCAAATGCGAAATTAAGTTAACCAAAGCCTGCCAGCGATTAACGAATTACTAGTCACATCAATGCCATCTCTATAGTTAACTTGGCTTTCATATTTCATGCAAATTCGTCGCTGACAATGAGCCTATATGCAATTACAATTATTCATAAACACCAGTATACAAAAATTCGCTACTTTAAATCCTTATGTCTACTGTCATAAGGGTGAATTTCGTCTGATGATGAGTGTTGGGAAGTGAAAAGTTAAAGTTGTTGATAATTATTCATATTATAATGCAGATGTGAGACGGACAGACGTAGAACAATCACAGGCGTGGGATTGGCTCATAATACTCTACAGACACAGAGGGGCGTAAGTCTGAATTATATAATACGGAGGTACGTCATTTTGTGTAAACGAGACGCCATTATGCTTAAGTTAACCTGGACGGCTCCTTGACCGATATCCATGCTGAGTGCTCTAAAGGCTATGGATCAAATCTTATTAGGATTGCAACTTTGGAATAATTAGTCATCGTTATACTCGTATGATGAATCACCATGGTAACGCTTATTTGAAAGAGTCATCACCGGGCTAGACTCAACATAGGCCTCCCCGGAGAACGCCACTATAACCGGCCCTGCGCCTCTTCCAGTGCGCTACGACAACCTTCATCAGGTCACCAGTCCATTTTGTGGGAGACCCACCTACGTTACGCCTTTCGGTGCAACTTAATTCACTAACTATAAAATAAAAATAAAATAAAATAGTTTATTTCTACAAGTACGTATAGGCCCTCAAAGGCTCTTTTACAAGTCTGATTCTATTCTTTTTTTTCTTTTGGCTCTTCGGGTAGTCACCTTCTGGTGAGTATAATTGTTATCTATTTACTGAAATCGCTTCAATATTTGACTATTAACATGGTCTTAGGCACAAGTCGCCTGTTCAGCTTTGGTCTACGTCAAAATGTTTTATTTAGTCGAATCTTGTCCAGGCAGCAGCATCTTCAGAAAGAGGAAGTCAGATAAGTAACTGCAGTTATACAAAGTCCTATAGCGCAAACATATGTCGAATGTCTAACGTGCATCTACTCCAACATTTTAAAAGGACTAGAAAGTTCTATGTGACTTCAGTGTGTGTCAAAGGGATGTCAGTGCATCAAGAGCGCAAAATTCATATATAACTGCCATGCCAAGAACATTGCATCTAATTAGTTTAGATCTTATAAGAATTCGCCTGTTGACTCGATTTTTTTCTGTTATAAATCGATTCTACTATTTGTGAGGAACAAATATCTATATGACACCTAATACATTTGTTTAAGTATAACAGCCACAAATTGTAATCAAAAGTAGCGGATCGCACTGAGCATTGAAAACGCTCTATACAAAACGGGCCCTCCCTATGACATCATCGCTTCTATCGCTGTACTAAGTTGTATGAAAAATATAGCATTTTGCCATTTTGAGCACGAAGAAGTGCGTTTAAGCACATAGTTGTCGTACATTTATTTTTTCAGTGTTATTCAAGCATTCCGAAATTGACTTTAATTTCTCTTTAAGACGATAAAAAAGATATCGTTTTTTTTTAAACTTTGTGGTCTCATAAATTTATATTTTTTATACATTTTTGGTTTATTTCTTTTGTGTTATGATAGCTTAGTATTTTCCAATCCATGTGACTATATTATATTGAAAAAATTCAACATTAGTCAACATCCGAATTATACTCGTTAGATTTTTCTTGTTACCTACTTGTTTCGTTCGAACTTGATACAACATGCGCGTTTTGACATTTTCATGAAAAGTAGCTAGAAGCTGGTTTGATCTATTAGAAAAGCAGTTTATTGGCGAGAAACTACTCGGGATCGGGGCAAGAGACGTGGTCTATTTTTGGTGGCCAAGATGCTCTTTGATCACTCATCCGAAGCAAGTGATGTCAGCCGAATGTGTTTTAGATATACCTAATGTTGTATATAGGTATGTCGGGGACTCGAATTAATATCAGCTATCTAAAAGCAGTAACGTGAGCCGATGGCGAAGTGACACCAATACAGGTTGTTCATGAGTTCCGGCGGGACATCCTGATCACACCGCGTGCCGGCCACTGCACTGCGGGACAATTTAACTGCCCAACACAAGCCACTCGTCTAACGTTCTATCGTGCCCAAAGACTTTAAATAAATAGCCGGACGAAGCATCGCTAACGGATAACTAAAGCACGTCTAATTAGCCGGTCGCTGTGTACCTATGAGTAGCACGCACACATCAACTAGCGTAATAGCCTACTACGAGCAACACGCACATAACTAGCGCTAACCGATCGCCTTGCTAGACGTGCTTCAGTTATCTGTTAGTGAAGCTCCGTCCGCCCTGGTGCAACAATTACCATTACAATTGAACGAATGCGACTACACAACTTACGAAAAATCCTTTAATTAAAAAAAGAGAACGAAAACATGGTAGATTACAAGTATTCTAATCGCTAAAGAAACAATCTCTTCCAAACAACCTTAGAGATATACACGTACATTTTACTTTGCATAGTGTATAATGCGAATAATTGTGCTCTTTCTGGAAAATCGGCTGTTTTATCTCTTTCAGTTAAACATATTTTGAATCATAATCATAATAGGTACGTAATTAGTTTCATTGAAATATTCTTAACCGAGGGTAAGATGCATCTTATTATCTGTATAATTTAGTTGAAATAATCTTATAATATAATTTTAGGAACAGCGTCGGGTCAGATATAATTCATCGGCTTGTTTTTAGCTTTATTTTATCACCTCACAGAAGGTAATATAAATCGTATATTTAAATAATTACTCTAGATTAAGCATTTAAAACTTGTATCATAGGATGCAATTACACTTACTGTCCTAGTTCATAGTTATCATCAGCATCATTAACAAAGACATTCTGTACAGGATATGGGTAATTGGGTATCCCAGGCTGTGGAAGGGGAGCAGACTTTACCAATCAGCTAGATATTTTAAGACTAAGAAAAATAAAGTTAATGTGTAGGTATATCGACGACACGTTTAGCTTAGTGGAAGTCACACCGCCAACGAAGCTAAAAGTTCAAATCATGGTAAGGGCAAATAGAGTGCGACTAGGTACGCTAAGTTTACAGAGGTCAAAAAAGTTTTTATTAAAAAAAATGCATATGGCAACATCGCAAGAAATATAATTAATTAGTCTTGATACTTGGCAAATATAGTTCCGTTTAATAAGTATATAGTGTGTCTACATTAGAGGTGTGCGCCGCGCCGGCGCGCCGCCGCCGCCGGCTTTTTTGGCCACGCCGCCGCCGCCGATTTCTGATCGGCGTGAAATCGGCGTGGATAAAAATTTATTGCAAAAGCAGATTTTCGTACCAAATATCAAATCTAACCTTATTTAACACTTTGTTCTAGCAGTTCATGGCATATACTCTGTTGATTTCAAGGTTCATCCCATTTTTGGATAATGTTTTTTCTTATTATCCTCTCGTAGGATTTCAAAAGACGGCAGAGGCTAGTTAAAATGGGCTAGATCATCATTAACATCTCAATTAGGAGACATTCATTGATGAACATAGGTCTGCCCTAAACAATTCCGAACGAACAGTCGCAACGCACACGTTTTCTCTTGATCGAATGCCGACGAACTTAAACATGTCCTCAGATCATTTTGTGGAGGCCAACCCACGCTCCATTCTCCTTCAGATTCGTGGTCTCCCTTTGGGAACCTTTTCATCCCATCGGTCATTGTTGCTCGAGCTATATGCCCAGTCCATTACCACCTCATCTTACTAGAGTTATGTCACCTAAGTAGGTTCTTTGGAAACGGAACGAAACGGATTTACTAATTTGGTAACTTAAACTCCAAGAATAGCTCTCTCTATGGAACGTTGAGCGATTCGACCCTATTTATGAAGGTGAAAGACTATACGTCTACTGGATATCTCGTCACTAGACAAAAACTATTCTTGAGACATTGAGACATGGTGAGAGAGAAGAACTGGAGTGTATGTTTCAGCTACATATGTGTATTCGTAGTTCTCGTCCTAGACAACTTCAAGGTTAACTGCCCCAAGAGCGACTGGGGTATCAGGGAGTTCGACATAACTTTCGTCTTATAAACACAGGGGTCGTTGAGCATATTTTTTATTATTTTTAGTTCGGCCCATTTCTAAGCCTTTAGCAATATTTGAGTCCAGGAAGATATAGCTCGAATAAATAATGTCTGATAAGGCCTAAAACCTCTCGAATAGGCCGAAGATGTGCCATGTAGAACCAAGATGAAGCATGGGTCACCTTCCCTCAGTAGAT
This sequence comes from Eudemis profundana, assembly GCA_947034925.1. Taxonomy (NCBI): domain Eukaryota; kingdom Metazoa; phylum Arthropoda; class Insecta; order Lepidoptera; family Tortricidae; genus Eudemis; species Eudemis profundana. The sequence goes on along the minus strand of OX344808.1, from coordinate 16,535,523 downwards.
GGCTTTGGCATCGTAACGTTATGATCACTAGATCACTTTGGCAAAAAGGCAAAAAACGCAAATTTTAACCATTTTATTTCAATTTTTTTTTGTAAAAATATAGGTTTATAACATTAAATCAGAGTTTAAGGTGATGTACGGCGATATTTTAAATAACTGTGTCCCTGAATTACGGTTTTTCGCTGTGTGAAATCATGTTTCAATCACGCCGATTTCACGCCGAAAATACGCCGCCGCCGCCGATTTTTGGCCAAACGCCGCCGCCGACAATTTTTTGATCGGCGCACATGTCTAGTCTACATACCTACTGAAATAAATATACCGGACTGCCATGCACAAGTTGATCTAGTTCCAACTAAACTAAGCAATGCTTCTATGTACATATTTAAATGTCATACTTAAATACATTGAGATTATCCAAAACCCTGGAACAAATTGCTTAGATTGGTTGAAACTAGATCGATGTGTGCAAGACCGACCCAGATATTTATTTTAGTAGGTATGTAGACATATTTTGTAATAAAGGGAAGAATTATTGACAAGTACCAAGATTAAACCCCTCTTGCTGTAATTTCCGCATGTTGCCATACATATTTTATTGTAAAATATCCATGACTCAGGAACAAATCGATATCGACAGTATATTTTCTATCTATTTAAGTATGTATTTATCTATATATTTATGAGTATCGTCATCTAGTACACATATTAGTACAAACATTGCTTAATTTAGGACTAGCTAGATTTGTGTAATATTTTCCCCTGATATTTATTTTATTTTATCTTTATCCACGAGCATTGTCCGCCAGTGCAGCGACATAATGGTGCGACCATTGGCGCTGGCGGCCGGCGATTACCCTATTGGCAGCAATTGTTGTGCGACGCTGCCCGCGCGCATATCACTGATCCACGCAGGGAATATTGCGAATTACGGTTATGACAGCTCACTGCGCGACAATATGCGCTAAGCGACAGTAATGATGCTGGTCAGCTAACGTAAAAGGGTACATTATTTGGCAACTATGTATTTATGTTGTTTAACGAAATAAGAGCGAAAAAGTCTTGGTTCAGCTCGGCTCAGTTCGGCTACCTACTAATTGCCGAGCCAAACAATATTTTTTACGTCACACGTGGCCATAAAGTGGCAGTAACTGCCCACTACGCGTACGGAAAATCCCACTTCATGCCCTGGGGGAGACGTAATAACATTGTGCACCGAAGGTAGTAAGAAGGGGATTACTAACGAGAGTCTATTAGGCGTGATACAATACACACAATGTTTTTTATCACATTTGCGAAGAAAAAAAATGAGACAAAAATCAGATTATTTACCGTCAACTTTTTCTATATAATCTTCCACAGATAATACTAAGAACTACGTTTAGTTTTCAAACTCGACAGGCAATTCCACCAGATTGTACCGAATTAAAATTTTAAACTAAATTGATTTAATTGCATGTAAAATATACCAGATAAGTTTTATATACACTAAAATTGGTTTTGTAGCCAATTTTTGAAGATGGGAAATAAACCTTGGCTGATTTGAAACCTCCTTAGTCTGAAATGTCGTACGGGTAGGTTCTATATTTTTTCTACTCTTGTACTTTTATCTGTCTTTTACTTGGTCACGACGACCACTAATATAAGAACATACATAACATAATATGAATTCAGAGTCTATACTCTATTCCCCTTAAAAGCACTAGTGTTTTAAAAATCGATAAAAATACTGCTAGCAGCTACAGACTTCTAAATCTAGGTTAAACTTAGGTCAAGGATTACGCGTTCAATACTAACTTTACAAATTAATTCCTGCGGTTTTTAAGAAAAGCAAAAATTTCTGAACTAAATTCATTGATGCCAACATAAAAAGTGTCACTGGCGAATGTACGTCAAATTAAAAAAAAGTTTACCATACTGTCAGTCATATGTCATATTTGCCTTGTTTGCGCGCTATGTTTAATTTTGTATTTTATATTTTAAAACCTAGTCGTAGAATAGTACATTGTGCACCGAGGGTAGTAAGAAGGGATTTACTAACGAGAGTCTATTAGAAGCCCGACGCCGTAGGCGGAGGGCTTTTAATGACTCGAGTTTGTAATCCCCTTACTGCCCGTGGTACACACAATGTTTTTCATCACATTTGCGAGGAAAATAAAATAAGACAAAAATTAAATTATTTACTGTCAACGTTTTCATATAGTCTTCCACAGATAATGCTAAGAACTGCGTTTAGTTTTCAAACTTGACAGGCAGTACAGCCAGATTGTACCGATTTTCAATATAAATTTTTAAACTAAATTACTTTAATTGCATCAAAATAATTGCAAAAAATACTGAAATAATAGTTAAATATACCATATAATTTTTGTATACACTAAAATTGGTTTTGTAGCCAAGTTTTGAAGATGTGAAATAAGCCTTGGCTGATTTGAAACCTCCTTAGTCTGAAATGACGTACGGGTAGGTTCTATATTTTAAAACTAAACTCATAACTCCCTCGGGAGTTATAGATTTTCATACAGTTTTTCTTCCCGTGGGAGTTATTTTTATAACCCACGGGATGTAAAACGGCTCGAGCTAGTCTATAAGCCCGCGTGTTATAACACCCTTTACGAGCAAGTGTGATGAAAAAAGTATTGTATGCAACGTTGTATAATTCAGTCAAAAAACGCTCATGGCGTCTCTATTTGCGATATTCGCCGCCGCGGCAGCTCGTATCGCAACTCACACCATTCGCATTTTTTGAGCCTACTTATAAAACTGTTGCATAAAATACTATTAAAACTAAACTCATAACTCCCACGGGAGTTATAGATTTTCATACAGTTTTTCCTCCCGTGGGAGTTATAGATTTTTTAACCCACGGGAGGTAGCTCGGGCCGAGCTGGTCTATAAGCCCGCGTGTTATAACACCCTTTAAGCAAGTGTGTTGAAAAATTTTGTAATTACCACGGGCGCTAATAAATAAAGCCTCAGATCGCATATTTATAGACGTAGCCTAGCCTAGCCTTCGGCTCGAGCGTCAAATACCTGCGATCTGAGACTTTCTTTGTTTTACCGCCTTAGGTAAGAAATGTACTATTTTGCTCTTAAATAATAATAATATAACAATTATAACGCAGGGCAGCTTGTGGCGAGCTGTTGGGGAGTAGCGACCCCACGTACCCGAGTGCTCCGGGGGGTCCTTAGGGAGGGTCATGGGATTTAGTGAAAGGACCTCCGCCTCTGGCTTGCCTTAACCGGCCGTCCAGAGTGGAGTCGCGAGAGCTATATGCTCCAGGCGTGGAAGTGATAAAAGGCATAACGCCGCGAGTACCCTCGGAGAAAGCGCAGCACACCTCTCGACACCCTGCAGCCCTCGGCAGCGGTGTTGCCCCTGGGCCATTGCTCATAATGTCGCTATTTAACAGGGGCCCATCAGCGGAGGGCAAGTCACGGTCTGTCAGTGCCGCGAAAGCCATGAGACACTTTTCCTGACAGGCGCCGTCATGTCTCAATCCATAGCCCAGTATCTAGTCCATAATTCCACCACCATAACCCAGTAAATTTAGATTCCATCAATCAACAATAGTCCTTGCATCTGGCGGGGGCTGTCTCTGCGTGCGTCCTGTGACACGGGCAGGGACAGCATCCGCTGGGTGTACACGTTGCCTTTCATTAAATTGTCGAAAGGGCCTCTACGCGTTGGCTTCGGCTCCGCGCACGCCTCCCAAAGGGCCGGGACACTATTGTCTCGTGTACGGGAAAGACATATAACATTATACACCTATGACGGTAAATATAATAAGGAATGGCCCAGATCGCAGGTGTTTGGAAATAAATATGCAATCTGGGGCTTCACTAATTTAAACCATAATTATTGCTCTCAACCCTAAACTTTTTGAACACATACAAAAATTATGATGTCACTCTTTAGTGCTTTCATTGACCAGTTAAAGCAATACATTAGGATTATTCCGAAACATATAGAACATGATCAGTTCCGAACCGTAGGACGTGCATAAAATGGAGGCATGTAGCTTAGTCGTGGGTCATTTGTATTAACCCCAACCCTTATGCATCATACAAAAGATCGTAAGCGAGCCCTTTTCCTACTAAACATCGTATTTTTGTTCAATTGGCAGTTTAACGGCATACATCATCGGCCAATACCTATTGATTGTTGTTCTTGATTAATGCTGGTTTATGTCTGGCGTTTGCAAGTTATTGCACATGAAGAGAATTAATAAGAAAAACTGCCGTATAAATTATGTGCTGGCTAGAACAGATTTACCTCAAGGCTGGCTCACTCCGTGATTTCGCCGCGCGGCCTTGAGGCGATGCGATAGAGAGAGACGATCGGGTACGGTGCGTTCCGTCCGGTGGTCGGACCCAAACGACAGTTTAGTTAAAGAAAGAGACTTCTGTACGTATGCTCAATGTTTTATTTTGCCGACGCGCCAAAAGAAAGAATCAGACATGTGAAAGAGCCCTTGAGGCCTACTTGCAGAAATAAATTATTTCATTTCATTTCATTTCGTAGTCCTATTACTTATTCTGTGCTCAAGGGATACTGAGATCCATGTCTTCGATTGAATTATCATTTTTAACCCGTATTACCCGGTTTGCCTTTACACATTTAAACATTCATCATAATTATCAGGCGAAAGACTCGCTTCGGCGACCTTGACATGACCGTTCCTTGCTGCCCGCATATTACGAGACTCAAGATGACCTGTGGACCAGGCTGTCCAGCATAATTGGCCGCGACTTCGTTTCTCGCGCGACAGAGCATCACCTGTCACTGTCACACTATATTGAGTGGAAAAAGATAGGCAGCATTTATCGCACAACAAAGAGTCGCGTGTCACAATTCTAGTCCGACCCTATCGAGATGGATCGGGACAAGGTGACCTGGTTCGACCCCAGGCGCCCCCGGCACCCACCCAGTCTCGGGATGGTCCGGCTAGCGACCTGGTTCGACCCCAGGGAACGCTACGGATGACCACCCGGTCCGACAATCGCTATGCCCATAAGGGTTGCGAGTTTGTCAGATTCTTAAAAAAACAAAACAAAAAAGCGTGTCACAATTGTTTTAGAGGTAGGTACAGGTCATCAGTTCATCTAGGTAAGGGCCTACCCACGCTGCTTATTTTGGTGCGCTGTGGTCACCATTCAGTTCATTAATTAAACTATTAACACTTTATTTTACAACCATGATTAAGCACAGGGTACCGTTTCAGGTCCGGTCTACTTCAATTTTTGTTTGATTATGTTTAATAATATCACACTTTTTGGGTTTCAATCGAATCGTTTGGTTCTCCATACAAATAATTATAAAAGTGTTAATGGGTTATTCTTCAGAAATATGTCTGCGATTTATTCCTCTATCTCAATACATTTAGTATGAAAAAGGGCCAGAGGAATAAGATGACCGCAGACATATTTCTGAAGAATAACCCTAATAATTTACTGGCACTATGTACATACATTTCACTTCGTTTAATCACTCTGAAGGAAACAGGCACAAAATCTAGCGTTAAATATTTTTAGACCCACATGTAAATATGCCCAAGTGGCTTATTTTTGGAGGGTCAATTTCCTTATGATGTAATTACGCTGCGCCCTGAAGCACAACTGCCGTAATCCGGTTAAATCCGGCGTAATCCCGTCCGTTCGCTCCATCACAATTAATTTCGGATCGGATAAACGCGGCAGTAGTAACGGTGCGATAAAAACTTATTGGAATTCTGGACGATACTTTACTGCATTCGGTACAAGGTTCTTTGTCATAGGTATATCAATTTTTGTATGAGTATAATGTAGTATGTAAATAACTGGCCAAGAGCATGTCGGACCATGCTCAGTGTAGGGTTCCATAGCCGTAACTATAAGGTAAAAAATACGATGTAAAAAAGTACAACAACAAAAGAGCGTATCTTCATAGCAATTACGTATTTTGTTGAGAAGCGCAGTTTATCGGCAATAACTCAAAAACGGTACATTCGATCTTGTTGAAAATAATTTTCGTTGAAAGTATTAATTTAGCGTTACCTACGTGATTTTTTTCATATTTTTCGGACGCACGGTTTAGAAAATACAGGGGGGGGGGGGGGGACACAATTTACACAACTTTCGGAGCGATTATTTCCAAATACATTCACTTAATCAAAAACATTACTTAGGAACTTTATAGTGTTTTTTAAGGAGCTGTCGAACTTTGTACCACACGTTGATATTTGCTGAACATTTTTTTTTTTACCGTCTTTAACATGTATGGAGTGCCCCCCTAAAAATATTTATTTTAATTATTTATATACCAAACTAAGTAGCGGCTCATAAAACACACCTATATTCCAAATTCCATCAATATCCATCATGTAGTTTCTGAGTAAAATGCCTGTGACATACGGACAGACAGACAGACAGACAGACAGACAGACAGACAGACAGACAGACAGACAGACAGACGGACGGACATGACGAAACTATAAGGGTTCCGTTTTTGCCATTTTGGCTACGGAACCCTAAAAAGGGACACCGATGCGACCACAACGAGAAGTAGAATATTGCAATAGTTTTCAATACTCGTATCTATATTAGGACATTTAGGACAACAATTAAGCAGATTTGATAGCAGGGCGGGGGTAAATACGTTTCGTTGGGAGACATTCAAATACTACCTACAGCTCGATTCATAAGAGCTGGCGCGGATTTAGTATGAAACTAGCGACCCGCCCCGGCTTCTCACGGTGTTTCTCTATTATATTATGCATATATTAAACATATAAACCTTCCTCTTCAATCACTCTATCTATTAAAAAAAACCGCATCAAAATCCGTTGCGTAGTTTTAAAGATTTAAGCATACATAGGGACATAGAGACAGAGAAAGCGACTTTGTTTTATACTATGTAGTGATAAGCGCTCGTAGCATACAAAATCTAAATCTAACCTGAAATGACCTATACCTAAGCTCTTGGACAGGTCTCCTGACCAAGTGGGGACTTAAAATCTTGCAAGGTTTGCTAGTCGCGACTACTAGTGACTTTTCGCTGACCGCGCTAAGTAGGCGTACGGACCAGTGGCATTGGTTGAAATGGTTCAACTTTTCCTTATCTGGATGGATGTGTGAGATCGAGGTAATGGCGGGAGTGACTCACACCGCGATTTCGCCGCGCGGTCACTAGTACGCGGCCCGTATTTGGCCCCTCCGGAAGGGCCAAATACGGGGCTTGGCTTCTTAGCCAGCGACCAGAAAGAAGCACGCGTTAGGCATCGTCCTAATTGAACGCGAATGCACGATCATCGTAAGTTCGCGCGAATTTTACTCGTACGAACGCGCGATCAAACATATTGAACTCGAATAGGTGTCCTAACTTGACGCGAACTTGTCAGTTAGGACACCTATTCGAACATCAGTTTTGTTAGAAAGAGCAAATTCTTTACGTACTGATTCCGTATTCTGTGCTAATGTACGAGTAACACATCACACCATTAACATAACATTATACTGTCACGGTTTAATTTTTAATAATGCCTGTTGTTAACCCCGACAAACCTTGACACTTAGTAAAATAATAAAATAACATATACAATGGTGGTAAACTAGGAGCCCACGGCCAATTTGCGGACCCAGGTTCCGTGGCCATAACAGGTTATCAAAGAGTCGTACGTTTTCATTAGTTGTACGCATGCGCGTCGTATAAGGTGCTTTTGTTCCGTTTCTAATACGATGCATTTTGTGGTAATGGGGTTGCTTTTATTTCAAATAGGTGAATTAAGTTCACGTTTGCGTAAGTTTGCTGCAGTTGGAAACGGATAGTTAAAGTCGGTACCTACTGAGTGAAATACATGCGTAGTAAAATGCGTTTTAAGTTGAGAAATTTCGAGACCTAATGTTATGATTATAATTCTTGGGGCTAGTGAAAATAAGTCACATATAAACTAGGTATAAAGGTAACAACTATATTTAAGACTTGAGCTCCTTTGCACTGAGGTTATGTGTTACTTGTACACATAACCTCAGTGCAAAGGACACAAGATCCACAGGATAGAAAAGTCGGACGTATTTCAGCATAATTGATTTAAAAGTTTTGTATGTGTGCAGGTTGATTTTTTACCCGAATGCAGCGAAGCCCAAAGGAGGGTTATCTGTATGAATGTCCGTTCCGATGTCCGCTCGTAACTACTTAACGGCACAACCGATTTTGATAAATGATACATAGTTAGATTCGTCTTGATGGCACGAGTGTCACTGGGTATGAAATTCGTCAAAATAAAAAAATGGCGGATTTTATGCACTTTTAAAGTGCACCGCGGTTGGGTATTTTTTTTTTAGTAAAAATGTGGTTATACAGCCTGTAAATCTAATACGGGCGAATATTGAAACGGTGGTCAGCATAGGACCTAAGAAGCATATTTAGATAACTATTGCTTAAAACCACAATGAAAATATTTACCATACAAAATAATTCGGGCCGCAATGTAACGCAACACATTCAAGTTGACAAACACTCTAGTTGACAGTTACTTTAAAAAAGCTCGTATCTCGCAATGTCATAACAAGCATGTATGCGGTACATTGCTGCTCGGTAAATTTTCAAAAATTAATTACGAGGTCACTATTAAGTGTAATTTAAAAAATCATATTAATTAATGATAACACTACTAAACGCTATATCTGGTTTAATTGTTCGCACGCTGTATAAAAAAAACACGGTTCGATTCTTTTACAACGACACTCTAAAAGATGAATGTTTTAGTATCATGACACTTTGCATTTCGTCAAACTGTCGACACATGCCAAGACTGTCTCAATTCGAGCGAGAGAGTAATGGAATATGTCTTTAAAAAAAACGTTAAATTGTTGAAACGAATTTTGAAGCGTTAGTCGTTTTTGATATTGTAGCGACACATTTAAATTAATACCTTCAAGAAAAGTCTACAAATTAACATCTTCAAGAAATAAATATAATGTAGTTTGTAAATCACCATTTTAATTATTATTATTTTAACATTTACATCGACAAAGTGTCAAAGAAAAATCGAGGCAGAGGCAAATGATGCAAAGCAAAATTTACCATGATATTTCGATGTTCCACCTCCCTCTTACACATAAACAATATTACAGAGAGACGCTTTATCGATATTGCCTCCTAATTACGCTTTCTACTAGTGAAATAAAATGTATGACGCGCGCGCACAAATACCTACCACTCATGAAAACCGGCATCTTTGTATGGCACGTCGCTAAGATGGCTCGGCAAATTCTAAAAATTATACCCAATTTTGGATCTTATTCCCGAGACATAAGGGCTAAGTAGTATACATATTATGTCACTGTACTCGTTACATTGTAATATGAAAATTTGAGGTTATTACGAGTGTTTAATGGTGAATAACGAGTTTGAACCCCAGACCCGGTCGGGTGGCGGCGACTTTAACCATACACGTGTAAACCTGGGCCTTATTCCGTCAAGTCAAGGCTAAAGTGTGCCTCGTGTAATTTTGCTTGAAGGTATGGGTATGGTATTATATAAAACAATATTACATATATAGAAGGCTCCAACCTTGGCTATTGTAAAAGCTTCCTTAGTAACCAAATAAACTTCTTTCATTTTCAATATTGACTTTATGCTGGTAAACTGGCAACCGCTAGAGTCTGTGCGGAAAGAGAATAGGCGTGGCGAAAAACGGAACTAACCTAACCAGTATGGCAAATACGACAAATATATTTTTCTACGGTAGAAAACGATTACAGCGCCCCCAAATCTAAATCCTATTCTCTTTCCGCACAGACTCTATCGCTAGTCTATCAGCATCGGTGCACGCAACGATTTTAGACTAATTTGAGCGCTTTTTTTACGAGGTTGTTATTAACTTACAATGTTTGTTTGTACGTACCTATGTAAAATAGTGCCGGTTCTAACCTAGGTTAGAACTGTTCTGGTAGCAGTTTGTTTTGTTAGGGGTCACGTCGCAGTTCTAACATAATCTAACCTATTGTACTGGTAGTAGTTCGTTTTTGTTGGGGGACGCAGTTCAATTTGCTTAATGAGCCCCCCTTGAGGTGACAAACACTTTGACACACAATTTTACTTTGTCCGCATCTCAAGCGCATAACAATAATGTTCGCAATATGTCACCACAGCATGTATGCTGTCGACAGATTGAGACATTTACTGGTATTGACAGTAAAATGGCGAATCGACTTACGACCGACGGCGCCGGAGTGAAACTTGTACCGTTAAGGCTGAGCAGGCGGGCGTGTGGAAAGCCGCGTTTTTAAGCTGTTTTGTTTGTATGGCGATCAATATCATATAAATATGTGGTAAGAGAGGACAATAGAGAGATCTCTATCCAGGCGGGCGTTGTGCCTGGGGCCCGAAGTCCAATGAGAGTTTTTTTTAATTTTTTTTTGTAAACCTGACAAACTCACAGCCCATAACCGGGCATGGTGATTGTCGGGTGGTTGGCCGTTGCGGTCCCTGGGGTCGAACCAGGTCGCTGGCCAGACCACCCAAGGGCGTCCGACCGTGTGCCGTACACACAGTCGGCACGCACATCGGGCTGGGTAAGTGCCGGGGGGTGCCTGGAGTCGAACCAGGTCACCTGTCCCGGCCTACCACGATAGGTGTCGGACTAGGTAGGGGCCTGTTCGCCTGGGGTCGAACCAGGACGATGGCCAGGGCCACCTTTGACTTTTCGCTGATTGCTCAGAGTGAGCAGCGGACCAGCGGGAAGGATGAAGCGGATCAACCTGTCCTTATGTGAACGTGTGTATCGAACTAAATTCCAATGGGAGTTAGTCGGAAGTTGTATTTATGCAACCGACTTAGAAAACTTCGATAGCGCGTTGTAGAACATGTCAGAATTGACAGATGACAGGAGCGTCGCCACATCAAAATCTACTTAATTAAGTCTGTGTATGCAGAAAGATCTGATAATTGTTACATTGAATCGTTGTTTTGTGACATGTGTTTTCCAGCTAGAACTCCCGTTTTGAATAAGCTAGAATGAACCCTTTATTATAAACTTATTAATGTAAAAAACTGGCCAAGAGATGTCGGACCATGCTCAGTGTAGGGTTCCATAGCCGTAACTATAAGGTAAAAAATACGATGTAAAAAAAGTACAACAACAACAGAGCGTATCTTCATAGCAATTACGTCCTTTTGTTGAGAAGCGCAGTTTATCGGCAATAACTCAAAAACGATCTTGTTGAAAATAATTTTCGTTGAAAGTATTAATTAAGCGTTACCTTCGTGACTTTTTTCATATTTTTTGGACACACGGTTTAGAAGATAGAGGGGGGGACACAATTTACACAACTTTCGGAGCAATTATTTCCAAATATATTCACTAAATAAAAAACATTACTTTAAAACCTTATAGTGTTTTTACCCGACTGCGGCGAAGCCCAAAGGAGGGTTATGTGTTTGACCTGTATGTATGTATGTCCGTTCCTGTGTCCGCTCGTAACTACTCAACGGCACGTCCGCATGCTGCGCGTACGGAAAAAGCCGCTTTCTGGCCAAGTGTAGGCATAAAATTGGGACACGGGTGATAGGTAATAAAGAAAGCCATCGATCGCACATATACGTTCCTCGCTTTCAGCTCGGGCCGCAAACATCTGCGATCTCGGCATTTCTTTTACCACCCTAGTTGTGTAATGTACTATTTTTATACTAAGGAAAAATAATGTTGAATCCACCCGTTTGTGCTACCGTGATGACCATGATTCGGTGCGACGCCGGGCGCAGCACCTTCGCCCACTCGCAGGCATCTCTGATTTATTGCAAATGGCGCGAAAGCGAAAACGTCCATAAAACGCCCGTAAAACGTCCGTTTATAGCGCGTTGTTTGGTTGCCCGCGATTGCTTCGTGTGTACACTCTTTACGCAAATCGCGTGGTTATTTGATATATTTTGATGATGTTTTATTATGTGTGGTACGGCCATAAAAAGTGTGCATTTTCATAGTTAATGATATGAAAGTTCACAAAAGCTAAGATTGGTGTTCTAAAGTATACCTTCAATTGATTTCAATGTGAAAATAACGTAAGATCTGCATTCATGAGGTTATTTTTATCTCACGCGGTTGTGAAGCTTAATTAAAAGTTGAATTCATAAACAGCGGAAAAAATAATATCCAAAATTAGGCGAAAAGGTTGCAATAATTAATTTGAGACTTACCAGTAACCCTAAGGTAAGACCACCTTAGGAGGCGTAGGTAAATCTTAAACTCGGTGCCATCTTTTTACCCGACTGCGGCGAACCCCAAAAGGAGGTTTATGTGTTTGACCTGTATGTATGTCTGTATATATGTATGTATGTATGTATCAGTGGCGTGGCGTCCAAAGAACTCGATTCCTACCGGCTTGCCTAATATCAGGCATTTGACCACCTTATTCTACAGCTCTTAAGGCAAATGTACCTACGCCGAATCTGCACCGGCTTGCCAAAGGATATCTTTCACGCCACGCCACTCGTATGTATGTTTGTATGTATGTATGTATGTATGTATGTATGGATGTATGTATGTATGTATGGATGTATGTATGTATGTATCAGTGGCGTGGCGTCCAAAGAACTCGATTCCTACCGGCTTGCCTAATATCAAGCATTTGACCACCCTATTCTACGGCTCTCAAGGAAAATGTACGCCAAATCTGCACCGGCTTGCCCAAGGATATCTTTTACGCCACGTCACTGGTATGTATGTATCTATGTATGTATGTATGTAAATGATACATCATTAGATTCGTCTTGATGGCGCAAGTGTCACTAGGCATGAGGTATGAAGTTCATTAAAATAAACAAAATGGCGAATTTTATCTACTTTTAAAGTGCACCGCGGTCGGGGTTTTTTTTTAGTAAAAATATTTATTATGACTCATGTGCTCTAGCTTGGTAATTTCTGTGTCTTAGTTCTGTGGGTTCTGTCTGGGTTAGTTTCAACACTGAATGAATAAATTTTAACTTATTAAAACTCCCGTTTCTCTAATTTCTCTAGATAATAGCCTGCGCGCTTTGAATCAAGCATGCAGTGTCATAACCAGACATAGAAGTTTTTGTGGCACGATTAAAATTGTCCTGGGGACTTCCCAACGATTTTAATTTATCGATATACTAGCTATTTCCCGCGGCTTCGCCCGCGTTGTTCCCGTTATTGTCCCAAAGAAACTCTTTACCTGTATATAAAGTATCCTTTGTTTCAATCCAGGACTTGGTCTACTTACATGCCAAATTTCTGCTTGATCCATCCTGTTGTTACCCCGTTATTTAGTAACAAACATCTTCACAAACTTTCACATTTAAGTATTATATTAGTGTGAAGATTTTCGAATTTTAAAAGTTTAAATAAGTATACAATTTAATATAACCAGAGATCGGAATAGGTAGAGTATATTTACCTAAACTTCGAAGAACATAGTCGAAAATTTGGAGAGTCCCTTACAACAAAATTTTTATCCGGGACTTAAGTCTCGGAATCTTACTAAAAAAATATATTATTGGTATTTTTTAGCACATTTCTCGAACATTCTCAGTATACCTGTCTCTTTCTAATAGTGCTGTCTCTACTCCTTCGAGAAATTTCGCCATATACTGAAGTGTAGTTCAAAGGCCCATAAGGGGTCCTGGACACAACAGCTATACTGAGAATGCTCGAGAAATGTGCGAAAGAATACCAATAATATATTTTTTTACTAAGATTCCAGGACTTAGGTCCCGGAAAAAAATTTAGTTGTAAGGGAGTCTCCACTTTTCGACTTTGTTCTTCGAAGTTTAGGTAAATATACTCTACCTATTCCGATCTCTCTATATAAACTTTCAACCCCTATTTAAACCCCTTAGAGAATGAATTTCGAAAAACGGTGATATCACTTTTCTTGTAATCTAATAAAAAGTCTAAACATGACGTTTCAAACCTCTTACTTCTAAAATCTTAGACTCTCCATACAAATTTTGAACCCCTATTTGAACCCCTTAGGGGATGAATTTTGAAAGATCCTTTCTTAGTGCACATTTAGACCTTATAAGGATCCTACGTGCTAAATTTGGAATTCCTAGGACCAGCGGTTTGGGCTGTGCGTTGATATACAAACTTTCAACCCCCATTTAAACCCCTTAGGGGATGAATTTTGAAAAATCCTTTCTTAGTGTACCTCTAGACCTTATAAGGAACCTACGTGCTAAATTTGGAATTCCTAGGACCAGCGGTTTGGGCGGTACGTTGATATAAAAACTTTCAACCCCCATTTAAACCCATTAGAGGACGAATTTTGAAAAAATCTTTTTTAATTCACCATTAGACTTTATAAGGAACCTACGTGCTAAATTTAGAATTCCTAAGACCAGCGGTTTGGGCGGTGCGTTGATATACAAACTTTCAACCCCCATTTAAACCCCTCAGAGGATAAATTTCGAAAAACGGTGAAATCATTTTTCTTGTAATCTAATAAAGAGTCTAAACATAAAGTTTCAAACCTCTTACTTCTAAAATCGTAGACTCTCCATACAAACTTTGAACCCCTATTTGGACCCCTTAGGAGATGAAGTTTGAAAAATCCTTTCTTAGTGCACCCCTAGACCTTATAAGGAACCTACATGCTAAATTTGGAATTCTTAGGACCAGTGGTTTGGGCTGTGTGTTGATAAACAAACTTTCAACCCCCATTTAAAACCCCTTAGGGCATGAATTTTGAAAAATCTTTTCTTAGTGCACCCCTAGACCTTATAAGAAACCTACGTGCTAAATTTGGAATTCCTAGGACCAGCGGTTTGGGCGGTACGTTGATATACACACTTTCAACCCCCATTTAAATCCCTTAGGGGATGAATTTTGAAAAATCCTTTCTTAGTGTACCTCTAGACCTTATAAGGAACCTACGTGCTGAATTTGGAATTCCTAGGACCAGCGGTTTGGGCTGTGCGTTGATAAACAAACTTTCAACCCCCATTTAAACCCTTTAGGGGATGAATTTTTAAAAACGGTGAAATTGTTTTTCTTGTAATCTAATAAAGAATCTAAACATGAAGTTTCAAAGGTCTTACTTCTAAAATCGCAGACTCTCCATACAAACTTTGAACCCCTATTTGAACCCCTTAGGGGGTGAATTTTGAAAAATCCTTTCTTAGTGCTCCCCTAGACCTTATAAGGAACCTACGTGGTAAATTTGGAATTCCTAGGACCAGCGGTTTGGGCTGTGCGTTGATATGTCAGTCAGTCAGTCAGTCAGTTTCTTCTTTTATATATTTAGATTGTACTTTCTTATGACAGTTATGCACATGCAACTTGCATACCTATTATACAGTATACTAGTACTTTTTCGCTACACAATGTCATACAAGTCATACAATTTACCTAAATTGGCCTATATTGCAAGGCACTCTTGGTTTCAGTTTACTTTGTATGAAAATCGTAGAAAAGATTTTGAATAAACACGATAATAATAAAAAATGTTGTTTAAATAGATGTTTATTTGAATTTTAAAAACCCTAAAAAATATGCCTATGGATTACTTAAATTACCTACATATTATCATTATATAACATCGATGGGATGTCTGGACATAACAAATCTGAGAGCGCTTGATCCGATATCCAGTAATTTCTGTGTCCGCGGGATTCTACGCCCGGTGTCAGGGCGCCGCCCTAGTTACCTCATAATTCGTCATAATTTTAGCCCGGAGACGTCCACTTTCGAAGATATTCTATCCCCGAATAACTTCCACAATGAAAGGACCATCTTCTGAGGCCGACCCACGCTGCGTCTTCCCGTCTGTGCCTTTACGCAGCTTCGGTCAGTAGTTCTTCGAGCACCCACTGGCACTGCTACTAGCACTTACATTTGCTAACCTCGGCAAATTAATGAAAAGTCGCCAAGAACGGTAAGAACGGTCGCTAGCACCCTGGTTAAGCAAGAATAAATTTTGGTTGATTTAAACGGTAGACCGCTTACAGCTTGCATCAGGCAACATGCAGTAACATAACAAAGGTGGAACATCTAGTCAACTCTGAGCCCTGTGCCTGAGCATCGCCAAGCATCGCCCTCCTACCTTAGTAGATGAATAAATTTAGACTGATTAAAACTCCCGTTTCTCTAAATAAATAGCCTGCATGCTTAGCATCAGGCATGCAGTGACATAACAAAGCTGGGAGCTTGCGTCGTGATGAACCGATGGACGCTCGCACGCCTCTGTACGTACGAATTACCCACATTTCAGTCTCGCAATGTTGACCACTTTTCATGTCTAAGTCAAAACTTCATCTTGGGCAATAATGACCAATTTTCGTGTCTGGGTTTTGAAGGGTTTCTGAGGCAATGACGATCAGTTTTCAATCATTATTAAAGTTATGTAAAAGGTACAACCTAAGTCCTAGGTGGTCCCTTTAACATAAATAATTATTCTCTAGGTTCTAGGTAGCCACTTGGAAGGAGAAATCTTACTTTTCTTTTACCAGTGTTGGGCTTTTGCACACAGGAAAGGAATGTGCAAAAGCCCAACACTGTAAAAGAAAAGTTTGCTATATAGTGTTAGTTGTTTTTATGTATTGAAAATATTTTTTACATGCATATTGTCTCTAAATATTGTAACTTACGTCTTCCCCAGGCCATGAAGTGGGATTTTCCGCACGCATAGCGGGCGGTTATTGCCAATTTATGGCCAGGTGTGACGTAATAGTACATTACACAACTAGGGTGGTAATACAAAGAAAGGCCGAGATTGCACAAGTTTGCGGCCCGAGCTGCAAGCGAGGACCTCCCGTGTTGTGTACATCATTTTATGTCTACACTTGGCCAGAAAGCGGCTTTTTCCGTACGCGCAGCGTGCGGAAAAAGCCACTTTATGGTCAGGTGTGGCATAAATGTACATTATTTACAAGAAAAAACACATTACAAAAGATCACATTGATCTAATCTGTGTAGATTAATATATGACAGAAAAGTATCAAAAAAAATTGATACAACTTTTACAGCCGTTAAATTGTGCTTGAAATTTTCGCATCCTTTTCTCAATGACATATTTGCTGAAAATTGTCGTAGCTCTATATAACATAGCATATCAAAAAAATGGGATAGACAAAAATATCAGGCACTTAGTGGCGATAGCAATTACGTAGCGTCAGATACTTTTCATTACCCCTTTCATTATAAATATACATTATTTCTTATTCATAATGCTTCATAATTATATTTTATTTCCGATTAATGAAATATCGCAATAAATCCGATATTCAATAACAGTAACTCCATGTACACCATGTATCTACGAGTAGCTGGGAACATTTCCGCGCATGTTTGAGTAAATGACCATTCCACCACTAGCTCAATACAAACATGAAGACACGACTATTGACACAGCGTCCGTCACGATCACACACGAGTTCCGTGGGAGCCGGCGTACAATCGAACACTATGTTAACTGTACATTTGTAAACGAATGTCAACTTTATTGCAACGTGTTAAAGTCTATGCGTGCTCAGTTAACAGTGGTTTCGTTTGTACTACGTATAGTACCCATATCATTTCAAAAAAATGACGTAAGCGCCGTCGAGATGTATAGAGAGTTAAGCTCTTTTGATACAATGTAAGTGGAAACAGTACAGCGCCTCACGACCGACCGCTAGCCTACATACACGTAATTGTGGGACTTTTGCAGGGAAAAATACCAATTTGCATGGTGCTTAAAAGGATTATAATATTCTAGTTTTACAGTGAGATGTATCAGGCAAAGATGGAGGTAACGTTAGAGCTGTATGACTTGCTACCGACATAAGAGTGGGCGTAAGACTTTATAGATGACGGTTGGTTTACCTAGATAGATCGACCTTTTATGTTGTCCGTGGCAAAAATAGTAGCACTCGTAAATGGCGACAAGGCGTATTTCTTTTAAAAAATAAAGTAAGTCATGGTTACAATCTCCTAGTATGTGTTTCAAATATTTATGACAGGAAACCCCGCTCTTCCTACAAAATATAGGGATCACACAGAAATATATCGAGGTAGAAGGAAAAACTGACACCCAAGGGTGGTCTGGCTAGCGACCTGGTTCGACCCCAGGGAACGCCACGGCCAACCACCCGGTCCGACTATCGCTACGCCCAGGAGGGGTTGCGAGTTAGTCAGTGTCAAAAAAAAAAAAAAACTGACGATGACCTAGTCTGGACGCCGTCAACTTTAGTTTCCGTTAATTTTACTATCAGATTTGAAAATAAGATAATAATGGTATAATTAATTGATCAAATACCACCAAAGAAATGAAAAATTTATGTTTTCCATCACTAAATTACACTTTTGGCTTCAAACGCCAAGAGAAAAACGATACACGCTTGGTTCTCATACAAATCGACGAACTATTTCCTTCTATCTCTATATATTTCTGTGGTATAAATAAATAAATAAATAAATATTAGGGGACAATCTTACACAAATCGAACTAGTCCCATAGTAAGCTCAATAAGGCTTGTGTTATGGATACTAGACGACGATATATTTAAAATCTAATAATTTGGTATCTAAGATAACTTAAATAGGTATACCTATCTTTAAAACTAGATTATAAGTAAATTTATCTTTTATTGTCATTATACTTTACACGGGGCTTTGATATCTGCGCTGCTTCGAACAGACTTAATCGCGGCATAGTTCATTATGCCATCCAATAGTAAACTATTGGATGGCATAAATTTAAAAGGCATAATGCATCCTTTCGCATAATTCATCATTTGGCATAATGCTTCTTTTACTGATCCCGTAAACTTTTCAGGATTATTATAACGCAAACCTAACCTAACCTAACCTATTTAACAGGATGAGGCCTTAAAGAGTCATGAAAAGTCTACAGTTTAAGAAAAAAATGCATTATGCCGAATGATGAATTATGCCAAATGATGCATTATACCTTTTAAATTTATGCGATCCAACAGGTTCCCTTAATTACACAGGCCCATGAAATTGCAATGAATGGTTGTCCAATTTTCGAGGGGCAAAATGTGCCGTGCAGACATATGCTTCGTTTGCGCATGAGTAGTCCGTATGAGCAGAGGATAGCAGTCCTCTCAGTCTCCAAACAGAACCCACACAGAAAAACGTAATCTGAATATGGAAAAAGTATGTACTACCTAAACAAAATGCAGCCTACAATTTAACCCCTTCAGCGTCCCTAGTACCTACGAACGAATACAATGTTAAGTGAACATTATTATTATTATTACTAATGTTAACCTATCCCATTTTTAGGGTTCCGTAACAAAATGGTAAAAAAGGAACCCTTATGATGCGACTCTATCTGTCTGTCTGTCCGTCTGTCCGTCTGTCACAGCCAGATATCTCAGGAACTACTGCTGCTATTGATTTGAAATTTGGAATAGTTTTAAAAGTTGCTAACCCGAACCTACTGGATGTAAAAAAAATCATACCTTTTTTACTTTTTTTTAAAAGGAGTCGAAATGGGAGGTCAAAAAAGTCAAGATGTGCTATTATATCAAGTGGGATATCAAATTAAAGGGCTTAATTTGTTGATTTTAAATCTACTTTTTATTTTTTTTCATAATCATAGACTTTTTGAATTAGGACGAAAAACGTTAAAAAAATACCATCCCCCCACCCCCCTATTATCTTCGAAGTTACTGAACAGAAAAATCTATAATAATTACCAATTATTAATATTATCCTAAATATTACAGGAAAAATATAAACTTGCACCGTTTTTTAGAAATTTGCAAAAATCATAACACATACTTATTTGCTCCGACTAAACGAATCGCCATACAGTTTTTCTTGAACTATTCACGTATATACTTACAAGTTTGTACGGAACCCTCGGTGCGCGAGTCTGACTCGCACTTGACCGGTTTTAATAAGGTTTACAGATGGACAGTAAAGTGAATCTTTGATACTACAGTAACCAAAAGGTAATGAAAGATGCACATTTACGAGTTCATGTACAGCACTGATTTATTTTGATTGTGTATATTTTTTCTAACGGACCTTCATAAAGACGCGCGCATAGTCCAGGCCTTGCTCCAGATCTGCGCAGGTCCGCGGGGCGTCGCTAACGAGCTTGCGCAAGGGCCATCCCATCGCTCACGCGCGCATTATGCCGGTGCCCACCCTCCCCGCCAGAGGGATGACATTATGCAATCATCGATATTTTGATATTTTTATGTAAGGTCATTCGAATGGATCGAACAGGGTCACCATTTGCTTCCACTATATCAATGGTTGAAATGTGTTTGATTTTATAGCTTGATACCTTTTGTCTCCCCAAATTTAGAGTTGTAAGGCTATGGGTTAAAAGAAAGAAAGAAAACAAATATCTAATACAATGTGTATCGTCATAGCTAGTAATCCATAAAGAAGTAGGCACCATGCAACAAAGAAAAAACCTTTGAAGAGGAAAATTTGCTATTACAGTTGTACGACAGTTAAAAAAAAAACAGGTTGAAATAGAAAATACAATTTTTATAATGACATTACTAAAATATGCCGATTCGAAAGCATACCCACACATATGACGGACGGATGTGTTAAAATTTTCTATTATTATTGTCACTAGTCGGCTGACTTGCATATAGTCTCAAATAGTACATTGTGTATCTAGGGCGGTAAGTAAGGAATTATAAACGAGTGTTTGTTATAAGCCCGAGGTGAAACCGAGGGCTTTAATAACACGAGTTTGTAATTCCTTTACCGCCCGTGGCACACACAATGTTTTTCATCACACTTGTGAGGAAATCTTAATAAAATAACCTTACTTTTCGACCCAGTATGACAAGAAAATATTAAAACAGACAGTGACATTTGTCACATATGTCCATAGATAATGCGAACGTCAAGTCACGTTCGGGAACCATAGCGGTAACGGCCATTTTAGTTGATTTTATATTTGCAAAATAAAGAAATACATTATTCAAACATTTAATTAATGTTACCGAAATATGTGTTTATATGTATTTGCAATTACAGTTACCTTTAAATAAATATTTCAGTGATAAAAGTTAAAAAAGTAAGTTGGCGTTTCCTTTGAACATGACAAATAAGAGTAAAACAGAACCAGCGTTTCAAATTTAAAAAGAAAACCATTACGCCCTAGGGCGTAATAGGCCATTTACGGCCCGCAGAACCTACGTGTAATGACACCATTTTCGAGCAAGTGTGATGAAAAAATATTTATAGCACTATAACATATTTGTACCTGAAATGGATATTGCTCTGCTCTTGGACCTCTGACAATTTCAATTACCAAACAATAGAATAACATTTACCATTTTAGTAAACGGCTGACATTCAGGTTTTGAAATAAATCTTAGTAAAACACAGAGATCAAAACACGACAATAGATAGTTATATGTCCCTATAAATAAATACTTTTAAAGACATAAACTGTAATCATAATAAGTAAATCAAGTACTTAAAACTGTTTTTGTAGGTGTGATGTATTATCGACATTATCAATTAATTTTGAAATTGAACCAGTGCCAAAAATTCAAGTTTTCAATCAAGTTTTTCGATATAGTTTGGTTTATACTTATATTAATACTATAAATTATGACTAACTAGCATTTAGCCACGGCTTCACCTGCATCATTCCCGTTATTATTTCAAGGGACCTCCATCTCGGAATGTTAAGTATAAGGTCTCCTACGCTTCAATCTAGAACTTGGTCTAGTAGTATGCCACAATTCGATCACGATTACCGCATTATTGAGTAAAAAATATCCAAACATCTTTACAAACTTGCACATTTACAATATTAGTAGAATAAGATACGATAAATTGCGTTCGGAAATATTCTATTTTTTTCTTATTTCCATCTGCATGTAGGTATGTCTATGTATGGTGATTAGTTATAAGTTACAGTATAAGCATATATGATATCTCATCTAATTACCAAAACATGTCTTAGTGAGAGCTGTTAAGAAAATAAGTGCATATGTCTTACTTTTGTGTTTGAATAATATATTCACCTTTGAACTTTGTACACTTGTTTCTGTTTGTTCTCCAATAAATAAAGTAATAATAAAAAAATGCATATTGTAAAAAATGCTTGGTTATCTCGTGCATACACAAACGAGGCCAATGTAGATCACAATGTTCGAAAGCGAATTGATTGACAGCCGGCGCAAGCGCACAATAAGCGGTAAACAATTATTCTCATATTATTGCTATATTCGGAACGGACGTCTCGCAATCCTGAATATTTTAGCCAAAGGTCGCAAACTTTAACTTTCGATGCTATTGTTTGATAAACCATTGCACAATGATGATGGTTACACCTTCTCGTACCTATAAATAATATTTAATTTTATATCTAACGATATTTACGATTTATGAATATCGTGCGAGTCATTTTATCCAGTCAAATCTTCCTAAGAGGAAGAAAAAGGATTACTAGTATACTATTAAGACTTAAAGGGCCTTAGAGGCTTAAAGCTTGAAACGAAAATCGATTTTGGCTAGGTTTGCTATAACACTAGAACAGTCGCTTATGGGTCTATTGGACCCGGTTACCTTCAAAACTGCCAATAACATTTTAGTTAGGTGCCCCGCGACGTTGCCGTTCTTAGTACCTTCCCGCAAAAGTGGGGCGCGTCGGCGCATGACCGCGGCAGTCAGTCTGCGCGCAGCGCTCGCGAGCGACGGATGTCTAAGGTGCGTATGGGTCCGCTAGACCCGGTAGCGATTATTTGCGTGCGTAATATTTAACGCCTGGGTCTACTGGACCCGTGAGCGACTAATTACGCAAGTTATATTCACATTTATGTAAAGTGATAATCTTTCTTAGTTTTACGTTTTTTTTTTAGCATTCAAGATGGCTTCTTTTAGAGCATTGTCAGAAAAAGAAATAGCAGATTATTTAAATGAAGAAATAGAGAATGAAGACTGTTCCGAAACTGAAGACTGCGTTGAAGAAAGTGACCATAATACTGACTCTGAACAAGATGATGACAACTATTTGACTATTGAATTCGAAGATATTACTGAGGAATGGCATGCTTCACAACGTGAGTTGTCTGTGGGGATTCCAGAACAAAATTTGCAGACTCAGGGTGTCCTTGACCCATCTCGTCGTGTTCCTCTGAATAGGGATATATTGGAGCAACGGTCAGATCTAGATTCAGTCCCATTATCAATACTTCGCCGAGGGTATTTTATTGGTAAGAATAAACTTACTCAGTGGAATATTCAAGAACCTTCGCATAATACCAGAACACGAAGCTATAACATCATACGTGAGCCACCTGGACCGATCCACGAAGCCACTAATGTCACAACTCCTATGGAATGTTTACAACTTTTTTTTTGTGGCGAGATGCTAAGTAAAATTGTGAATTTTACTAATATTTACATAACATCACAAGTGCGACCTAATTTTGAGAGAGAACGAGACTGCAAACTGACTGACACTACTGAAATGCAAGCATTGATGGGGCTACTTTTTTATATAGGCAAGTTGAAAGGAGCTCATTTGAACACCAGCGATTTATGGGCACAAGACGGTACTGGTTGCGATATCTGCATAGCAACAATGTCACAACGTAGATTTCATTTTCTACTGAGGTGCTTACGATTTGACAATATTACTACCAGAAACGCACGTAAGAAGACAGACAAATTAGCACCAATTCGTGAGATTTTTGAGCAATTTGTGGCAAGTTTAGGGCAAAATTATAGTCATGGAGATCACGTGACAATTGATGAAATGCTTTTAGCGTTTCGTGGCAGATGTTCATTTCGCCAGTACCTTCCCAATAAACCTGCGAGGTATGGTATAAAAATATTCGCTGTTTGTGATGCAAGGACATATTATACTTCGAAACTGGAAATATATCCCGGGAAACAGCAAGCTGGACCTTATCAACTCAGTAACAGCCCAGGTGATGTGGTAAAACGATTAGTCGAGCCCATCAAAGGATCTCATCGAAATATAGTTATGGACAATTGGTTTATGAGCATCCCATTGACAAACGAACTTCTGGATCAATTCGAGCTTACCTGTTTAGGTACTTTACGAAAAAATAAAAATGAAATACCTGAAGAATTCACAAAAACAAAAGATAGGCCAGTGTATTCCACATTTTTTGGTTTTCAACCGAAATGCACGTTGCTTTCTTATGTGCCAAAGCCAAGAAAAGTGGTTTTATTGGCGTCTTCGATGCACCATGATGCAAACATCGATACACTAACTGGCGAAAAAACTAAACCTGAGATGATAACTGACTACAATGCATTTAAATGTGGAGTGGATATAGTTGATCAAATGACCGCCGGATATTCTGTGTCCAGGCAAACTAAACGTTGGCCATTGTGCATTTTTTTTGGCATGTTAAATATAGGTGCATTAAATGCTTACATTATTTACAAAGCCAATGCCGCATCTGAAAATGCCGTAACTAGAAGAGATTTTTTAAAAACCCTGGCTATTTCGATGATCAAACCACATCTTTATGAAAGGCAGAGTTTGACAAATCTTCCACTTGGGATAAAAAATCGTATTTGGAATATCGTGCCTAAGCCTGAAGATCCGGATTTGCCACAGCCAACACCTTGTAGAAGAAAAATTCGTTGTGGTCTTTGCTCATGGAAAAAAGATCGAAAAACGAAAATATACTGCTGCAAATGTAACGTGGCAATTTGTGGCGAGCACACAAAACCAATTTGTACCAATTGTTTTGAAAGATTTTTTTCATAGGCTGTGTTCGAATTGTAATAACTCATTATTTTTTAGTATACATTGTGATCTCTTTTTGTGATTTTAAATAAAGCAATAATAGTAGTATAAGAAAATATAAAAAAGTAAAACAAAGTACAAAGAATAATTAAAGTTCTTAGCTTAAGATGTATAATATACGAAAAAAATGTTTAAAACGTAGGTATCTCATAAAATTATTAAAATATTGTGATAATTTGCCATAAATAAAGTGTTGATTTTTGTATTATGATTGTTTTACTCCTCATTTTAGAACACATATACGTATTTCATATATATTTGAATAGTTTTTGAGTAAGGGCCACATGATGGACTGGGTCCAGCGAACCCCGTAGCGACTAAAAGTGTTCGAAACTAGGGTGCGACTGTTCTAGTGTTAATCTTGATATTTTTAGACTTTACGGTTGAATTCAGACTGTGGTGATTTAAATAGCATATAGGTAGTTACCATTAATTTTATTCATTTTTTATTAAGAAATGTTTTGCCAGAGTGCCACTGTTGTTGTCTAAATTGCTAAAATTCAAGTTGAAATCACGATTTTTGCTCTACACGCAATAAAACCAAATATAAGCCATCTTTATTTTGCCCGCTGTATTTACTAGATGCCAAATTTCACGGAAACAAACTGAAAAATTAAAATACGATTTACCTACTTATTTGCGTTTTAATACTTACTCTTCACACTGTACCTCTAGCACAACTGTAACACGCGACTCTTTGTCGCGCGACAAATGCTACCTATCTCTTTCCACTCAATATCGTGTGACAGTGACAGGTGATGCTCTGTCGCGCGAGAAACAAAGTCGCGGCCAGTTATGCTAGACGTACTGTTTCCTAAAAAAATAACTTTTTAGAAAATGTTTTAATGTAAAAATATAGTCTACTCTATAAAGTTTTACTACAATTTTATTATGCGTATATAGAATCTATTCTATATACGCATAATACAATTGTAGTAAAACTTTAGAGCAGACTATATTTTTACATTAAAGATTTTTCGAAGAGAGAGAATATACAGCCTGTAAATTTAATACAAGCAAAGAATTAAACCAGACATACGAGTAGGTGACATGTATTCATCAATTAATAGCATTTTTTAAGTTAAACTTAATTTGTCACCCCGTAATTAATTTATGAAAATTTACCGAGCAGCAATGAACCGCATACACACGCATGTTATGACATTACAAGATACGAGTTTTTTTAAATAATTGTCAACAAGCGTGTATGTCAACTTGAATATGTAGCGTTACATTGCGGGCCGAATTAATATTTTCATTGTAGTTTTAAACAAAAATATAAATGTACTTTTTAGGGCCTATACTAACCACCGTTTAAAAATTCGCCCGTATTGGATTTACACGCTGTAGAATATACAGATGGGTGGATTTTCGTCCGCGACATTTGTATGCCAAACTAAATGTATGGCATACAAATTTGTATGGCGAAAATCCACCCAGATCTATTTATATCTAACAAGGATGACGACTGGGTTAAAAGTATATCATTTTATTTAGTCCGTCAGTTAGATTATGGAAAAATATGGGACACGTATTTTTTTTGTTTATTAAATTATTAAAAATCAACAAAGGTATAGATCATCAAACTTCCGGAGTGGGGGCTTGTGACGTCACTCCTATGTGAAAATTGTACCAAAGAGTGACGTCACTCGAGTCTTAGCACTGTATCCTCGTCAATTTTTACAAAGAAAATAAAAAATACGTGTACAATATTTTTAATAATATAACTGACGGACTAAACAGTTTTGTTTAATCGTCCAGCCTATTGTCACGCAAATTAAGCGCATATATATCAGATGTCGAGAATTCGAGATGCGGAAAATTAAACCACTTGGCCAAACTATTGTTCCAAGTATGTAAAACAAATAGACATGCATGAATCTCACATAAAGTTAGTATCTAAATGTTACTTTCCTAATCCACAATTCTTTCCGATTCCTGAGACGAGTCATAATTACGTCGTGGCGCCCACGACTGACGACGTGACGTCATTTGCATGCTTACTAGTTATCATAATGCCATCTCGACAATAGGACAATTTGCTAACATATCAGCTGGTTGCCTCATCAGCGCATCTTCAAATTCCAGCATAAATCAATCGGGAATGCCAACACAATTATTACCTTTAACCTTATTTTGGCATTTGCTGTGTCGCAAACGGCCCTGACTGTACCAGCGGTTATCGCGCATCGAGTGTACTTTTGTGAAGTTCGGGATGTAAAGGGACGTTTAGAGAGATGCATTTTGTAAATATTTTTGAGACATACATAAAATATGTTGAGTTTTTTACACAGTTTGTCGTATTCCAGCAGAAATTTAAATTAAAACTCGGAGTAAAGGAAATAACAACTTACTGGAACTCGTGGCTTCGCCTGCGTTATTCACTTTGTTATTTCAAAGGACTATACTTACTGGGATATAAAGTATAGGACTTGATTTACTTGTATGCATTTCATCTCAGTCTGTTCAATTGTTACCATTAAATCCAAATCTCCAAACATCCAGACATCTTCACAAACTGTGACATTTATAATATTAGTGGTAGTAGTAGGACATAATAAGATGTAGATTACCTACCTGAACATACTTTTTTCTTTTTCTTAATCGTGCAGAACCTATACTCCTAAATAAATATAAAGGTTCAACGATTTCAAGAATTGAATAGCTCAGTACCATGTTATAAGTAGTAATTTGTAATTAATGACTGAACATAGCGAATGTAACATTTTCTCAGCTTCCCATTTTTATGGTAAACACGTATGGAAGCCATAAACCCAATTTTCTTCCCATATAAATAATCCAGGTAATATAATAATCAGCGGCGAACACGACTCGAACCCGCTAATGGTCCGCGAGCGATGTGAAATAAAATAAAAGCAACAAGCGCCGGCGCAGCGCACTGGGTCACTGAGTCACGCTTCCTACGGGAAAGGGCAGACGTCCCGCGATACTGAGAGTTGATGTTACCACCTTATAATATGTGTGAATGCCTGTGTGCCCGGAGGATGGATAACTGTTGGGGCAGTAAAGCCCTGGAGAGGCGACCACGCATAGGTAAGCGCAGAGCGGTCCTAGACTCGGTGGACAGACGACCTCAAAATGGTTTTTTTTTTAAGTCTGACAAACTTGCAAGTCTTACTGACTGTTGTAAAAATCGAACCAGGTCGCTTGGCCGGACCACCTTGAGAGAGTCGGACTAGATTGGGGCCAGGGGCCCCTGGGATCGAACCAGGTCGCTAATCCCGGACCACCATGAGAGGGTCGAACTAGGTGGGGGGCCAGCCAGGGCCTTGAAGTTTCGCTGATTGCTCAAGTGAGCAGCGGACCAGCGGGAAGGTTGAAGCGGATCAACCTGTCCTTATATAGAGTGTGTAAATCGAAAGGGAGTTTTAGTTGCCGGTTCGCTAAACCTAGCCCAGCTAAGAAGACTCCGGCAAGAAACTTAGCTGAGCCTGAGCAAGATCGGAGTGACTCATAATAGTAGCTGCGGTCTGCTCAGGATCGCACTCTATAGCAATTTATGGAGGAGGCCTATTTCCAGCAGTGGACGCCCGTGGCTGACGCATAGATACAATATATGAGAAATGATATAAAAGTAACAGTCCGGAGTCCGGTACAGCGCATTAAGTCACTAAGACGCACTTTGTAGCTACCACAAACTGAGAACTGTAAACTAACTGTAAACTTTGTTTAAAATAGGGCTGAAAATACAGTTTTTCCACTGTGTGTGTGCAAAATCCTTCTACGCCGTTTTAGATCAAGATCTAATAGCACACAAACCTAAGTTCTAAACCCCAAAACATTGTTGGGATAAAGAACGTCAGACTGAAATGTGAAAAATGAGCTAACGTAAAGGTAGTCCCGAGCTGACAACTACGCGAGATGGTATTTGTAGTAGATTCAGACTAAGAAATATGACAAATCGACCTGAATAGGCGAAGATCTTATTCCAATAACACTGTCCAACAGTGATTCTGATGCCTTTGAGATGAGTTGTAATTTAAAATGTTTTGGTTGGTGGGATACAGTAATATCAAGTTATACTTGGTCTCGGTTTACCTATAAAAAACAAAGAGATCATCTGAAACGCCCATGATTGACTTCTGAATTTGTGTATCCTCTCAAGTATACAAAAAGGAAACATAATTAGGGCGCGAAATAAAATTATACTTTTTTTGGACTGTGTAATGAATAAAAATTACTTCTTGTAGCTGAATAAAATAATAATACGTACATTGTAGTAGAATAAAACGCGCTATAAGTGTAGAAACGCCAGCGCATAGCACTGGGTTAGTGAGTCACGCTTCCTTCGGGAAAGGGCAGACGTCCCGCATCGGCGAGAGCTGTTGTTACCACCAACGATAAGTATATTATGTCGATATGAACGTACAATGCCGATGATACATACGGTTGAGCGAAAGGAGACAAGGTCGGAGTTACAGTGTTAGGACAATGTAACAAGAAGACCAATGATATTTTTGTTTTCATCATGAGGAGGAAAATTATAAACATTAGAAACAGATGGACATTGAAGTGACCCTATAAGAGTACCAATGTTTTCTTTGGAGGTACGGAACCCCAAAAAGAAGAAAAATGGCCTGGCTCCTTAACAAAAGCGCGTTTTCATCATTATATGCAACCAAGTGTCGCTTAATTTGTAAAAGATGGACGACTTCTTAAAATCGTTTTCTTTTATGGTACATATTTTATATCTCTTATCCATAACCGTTTATAAATAATGTAATAGCATTAACTCACTAACAAAAATAGTCTCGAAAAGCGCTTGACATTTACGCTAATCTAACATGAATCTATATATCTTCCAATTACCATTTCAATAGAAACCCAACGACACGACAAGTAAAACTAACTTTTAAGACATTTACCAGCTCTTATTGAGACCGGCCCACGAATGTCACCTACAACCCTTATTTGCCAAGTTAGCGATAAATCATTGTAGCCATTAATGGTATGGAAATAAAGGCGATATTAATCCGCATAATGACCTGCATAAGTTTGCAGAACGACGGCCGGCAGTCCACGCGCTGTCCGCTCGTTCATTGAGCTCTTCCCATGACATTATCCGCGTACCTCAGTCACTATTCACCTATAAACCTCGTCTAAAACCAGCAAAAGTGAGCTTTATGACGTTCTCAATTGAGTTGCTTTTTGATTGAGTTGCAAGTTGGAGATAGGACGTTAGGTGATGTTCGTTAAAATGGCGCATCCACGGCACCGATGGCCCCAGAGATGGACCTCGGATTTTATTTCCACCAAGGAAGACACGACTTTGGTACGATGCATAGGGGAAAATATGGCCCTAAGTCCGCTCAACCGTATTTCACTGAGGTCACGTGGGTCGGGGAGCGGACATTATTAAACTGTTAGTCGGGAGTGTTCCACAATCGTGACTTATGCAGATGGTTAAGTAGTGGTTTGACGAATAGATCGCGTGTGAGACTGTGTGGATTGCGGATGCACGATGCTGTATCTGGGATTAATTGGAAAGCTTAGGGAGATTCTCTGATAGCCAGGGTTTGTGGTTTAGTTCAGTTCCTTTAGTAATTCACGTGCGGGTTGATAAGGGGAATCCTTTTATGTTAGAGACTTTTACGCCATAGACTAGTGCTGCAAAGAAGTTTCTTCCGCTTGGTTTCGGGAATTTAAACAGCTTGTAGCAGATGCCTACCAATAAGCTGATAAATTGCAACCTACCGTTTGATCAAGTGCTTATTAACCTAGTCCTGGCATTTATATATCTCAATCCCTTTTTAATTAACGCAAGTTTCCTTTTTACACTAACTGTAAATTTTAGCGAACTAGCATGAATGAATATGATATTTACATTTTACAATGCTTTATAGGTAACATAAGAATTCATTGCACAATAATGTTGCCCGTGAAATGAGGAGTCTTAAGCTGTCTCTAAGAACATCTCGTGTGGGACATACTCATTTCATGCCTAAAAGGATGCAACTATTTTACCACGGTCAAGACATTTCCATATCGTAAGTATCTCTAAACTATCGACCGGCCGTGGTAACAGTGGTCTTTCTAAATCACACTTTGACCAGAAATGGAACTATGTTTTAAGTACAACATATCTGTCAACCGTAGCTCCAATTGACGTAAAGGACATTGATTTGCCTGTCTCTTAGCCTACCCCAATAGCGGAAGTTTAACTATTATTAATGCTTACCCACTACTATGCCTGATGCGCTGCACGCGTCAAATCTCATAGATTTCTTAGTAAAATAACCTACTTTTATGTCATAAAAAAAACCATAATCCATAATGGATTGCTATTTAATTTTAATTTATGATAAAGGACATACAAAACCTTAATATAATAAATAAAATGTTTCCGATATCGAAAGACTTTCAGAATGTATTTTATTTTGAACGAAAGGTTTTAATAAAACTAGTAAGATAAAGTCCTAAATAATGAGCTCATTGAACCAAAATACCATTCAAACTGGTCGTGCGGATACGTGTTATTGTTTGGGGTAACCTATCGAATGATTTAGTTTTAAATTGACAGGTAAACTGTACCAAAACAATAGGCGTAAAGTTCACATAACGTGGGAGTCAAGGATCGTGTTCGAGTGACGACGATTCGAACTGACGGCTGAGAAAAATGTTAGCAATGTCGCTAGTAGTTGAACTGTTCAAATGGCCTTTCAAGGTGTTAAAGATATTAGCGAAAGCAGCCGAACCGTAAATACCGTTACTAGTTTGATCTTTATTTCTAGCGACTTAAAAGTTAAACTGAGTTTAGTAACATCAATGTTAATTAGTAAACAGCGCTCTCAAAGGTTAGCAGCATAGACAATTCATTTAGCGTTACATATATCCATTGGCGGCGATGACCACTTTCCATCAGATAAATACTCTGCTCGTTTGTAAACTAAATACAAAATTTAAAAAATAATCGAATTAGTTTATTCTGAAAAATAATAGCGGAAACCGAAAAGCAGTATTTTATAAACAGACACATTAAACTTTTTTGAAATTTTGAAAATAAACCTAAAAATGATTTGTTACATTTGGTAACGTCAGAATCTGCTATTGAATACACATATCCAATATATATTAGTCTTTATTTATGCTGTACAAAAGAGGCAAACAAGCAAACGAGCAAACGAGCCAACTGATAAAAGTGGTCCTCGCCACCCTGGATGTACGCAAGACAAAAGAGCTGCCAATGGAGCATTCCATGAAAACATCAACTTTATGTCCCTTACGAAACGCTATGGCAACTACCCTAATAAAACGTATTAGCTGCTAAGAAACACTACCAATTTTAAAGCCGAGTTATGATATTACAATATTATTATTATTAGCTTCCTGAATTTATTTCTCGGAAGTATTAAAACGGTGGTGTCCCTTACGAAATATTTTCATGGAATGCTCCCAATACGTTGTCGATCTTTAACAGCCTTACGAGTATATAGTTCCATAGTCGTTTTTTTTAAAAACCCCATGTCATAGCCTCCGTTCCACGGCCTGCCCGTGAAGGTGGTTTTCCACAGGCAGGGGGAGACGAGACGAGAATTGAATTGAAATTTGTATCAAGTTGCGGGATGCGCGAGCGGCGATGCGCGAGGAGAGGATTAAAAACTTCATACAAATTTCAATTCAATCCTCGTCTCGTCTCGCCTTGCCGGTGGAAAGCCACCTTTATGGAAAGCGAAATGTTAAATATGCAGAGCAACTCGAAAATTCTTTCTGCACGAGGGTTTCGACAACATACACTCCTTATTTTTATTCCCGTTAAAGTAGAAGTATCTCAGTGAGCACTGCACATGTAATCTCTGATAATTAAAATATCCACCATGAATGTTCACACCCACGTTAACAAACGACTTCCCTTCTTTAAAGCCATCCTACCTTTGTTTTTTTCCACTTAATGAAATATCCACAAGCAATTCATAATTGATCCAACACAAACAAGATCAGATCTCACGACTGATCTAACGCTTAGGTTTCCTACTTTAGCAAAAAGGCAGCTAAGTAGAATGCAATTAATGCAGTTTTTGCTTTTAAATCAGGAAGCTAACAGTAAAAGGCGAAATGTGGGAACATGCAACAATGGAGAGATGGTGTTTTTTCGGTTGAAAGAGCGCCCGTCGAACTTAATTGCGTGTGCGACTTTATGCTGTGATATGAGAGGGGTCGGTGGTACTAACGTTAGTTAGTGCGAGTATCAGATATATGGTTAACTATTCGTTCAGTTTAAAAAAGGAAGAACATCTAGCGCTGTAATAGGATCGCAGGGGTATAGGAACAAGCTTTGGCCAAACAGTCAATCCACAATAACTAAATATTTTACTAAAAAAAACCCGACCGCGGTGCACTTTAAAAGTGCATAAAATCCGCCATTTTATTATTTGTTTATTTGTTTATTTTAACGAGCTTTATACCCAGTGACACTCGCGCCATCAAGACGAATCCAATGATGTATCATTTATCAAAATCGGTTCTGCCGTTGAGTAGTTATGAGCGGACACAGGAACGGACATACATACATACATACAGGTCAAACACATTACCCTCCTTTGGGCTTCGCCGCAGTCGGGTAAAAAGGAAAAACGTATCTTCGTCCAGTAGGCGTAAAAGGCCAAATAGGTAGGTACATCAGTCAGACTTAGTATTAATCGAAAAAAAATTAAAAGTAGTTTTATAGGCCGTCTTATTCCAAAGTATTCGATTTTAATGTTTCTTTTGATTCTGTATATGGTGAAGTTCAACGGTTTGGGAAGACTTGTAGTAAGAGTATTTTGTGTTATTTTACGTTACACTCAGGATCATCAGTGGTGACATCTTTTTTCTTTAAACCTAAACCTAACGGCCTTTGCAGTAAGACAGCTCAAAGGCTAATGCAAAAAACGTTGAACCATTAACATTATAAAAAAATCTTAAACCGTCAACTTTCCCAGGAGTGCCTAGCTTAACATAAAAGTCACATCTAAATCAAACAATAGCCGTTATTCATTCGCCCGTCTGCCATGCGGTATAACCGAGCATGCGCGAGTTTTTCACGAGGAAAAGCGCGCACAATGGCGCGGGCGCAAGAAGCTGGGAAAGCACACTAATCAAAGCGCCGGACAGTTACTGCTTCCCCATTCCGCGGTAATTATGCAGGGATCGGTATAACGGTCAGTTGATAGGAACACAATACAGCTCTCACACATTGTGATGACTGTATCAATGGACATTTGTGAACGAGCGGGAGATCGCATGCGCGTTATAATGGAGATCGTGGCATTTGACTCATCTGGTAATTTCACATGCATGCATTTCATATGCATGGCAGAGAGATGTGAGCTTTAACTAAAAAGCATGTCAAGTTGCCGAAATAAAAATGCTCAGGAGGATGTGTGGCATTTACCAAACTAGACAAAATCCGTAACGCAAGGAAGTCTGCGATACAGATAAGCTGCGTTGGTCACGCAAAAAGAAGGCCACCCGACTACGCAGGAAATTTGGGACTACAACTTTCCATTTCCGGTCGAAGATCCAGGGGCAGACCCAAAACAATGTGGAAAAATGTAGTGCAACACAAGTGTCAGGTATCCGAGGACGATGTCGGGGACAGAGCGAAGTGGAGGAGACAAGTTCGGAAAGCTGACCCCACCACCATGTGGGATAATAGCTAGGACGAGAGAGAGAGACGTCATTTCACTACAGACGTGCTTACAACTAAGCCATTGGGACTATTAGAACATTTTGAACTACTATTACTTGGGAATATTAGGTCACTGAGCTCATAGATTTAAAATAAACTATCAACAAAAAAAATATTTTGTGTACTTACTTTTTTTTTATAGTCGCAAACTGCATGTTAAAACCAATCAAATACGCCCAAACTCTGTAGGTTTATCTTAGGGCCACCTTCCGGTTCCTTCGTCAGATCAGCTCCGTGATCCCATATTATTGCATTGTCACCGAAGTACATACCAAATTTGAGCCCAATCGAACATCAAAGCAACTGTAAGATTTTCTCTAAAGTCTAAACTCTAAACATACAAATCAACACACTAAAAAACGTTGCAAGTTAATAAAAAGCTTTTTCATCACACTTGCTCGAAAATGGTGTCATTACACGTAGGTTCTGCGGGACGTGAATGACCTATTACGCCCTAGGGCGTAATGGTTTTCTTTTTAAATTTGAAACGCTGGTTCTGTTTTGCTCTTCTTGTTTTGCCATGTTCAAAGGAAACGCCAACTTACTTTTTTAACCTTTATCACTGAAATATTTATTTAAAGATAACTGTTATTAAAAATACATGTAAACACATATTTCGGTAACATTAATTAAAATATGTTTAAATAACTAAACTAAAATGGCTGTTTTATGTCTTTACCGCTATGGTTTCCGAACGTGACTTGACATTCGCATTGTCTATGGACATCAGTGGCGTGGTGTCCAAAGAACTCGATTCCTACCGGCTTGCTTAATATCAAGCATTTGACCACCTTATTCTACAGCTCTTAAGGAAAATGTACGCCAAATCTGCACCGGCTTGCCCAAGGATATTGTTTACGCCACGCCACTGATGGACATATCATGACATATGTCACTGTCTGTGTTAATATTTTCTTGTCATACTGGGGCGATTAGTAAGGTTATATTATTTATGCTACACTTGGCCAGAAAGCGGCTTTTTCCGTACGCGCATCGTACATAAAATGATGTACACAACACGGGAGTTAATAAAGAAAGCCCTTGATCGCATATTTACGTCCCTCGCTTGCAGCTCGGGCCGCAAACTTCTGCGATCTCGGCCTTTCTTTGTATTACCACCCTAGTTATGTAATGTACTATAAGATTTCCTCACAAGTGTGATGAAAAACATTGTGTGTGCCACGGGCGGTAACACCGAGGGCTTTAATAACACGAGTTTGTAATTCCTTACTTCCCGCCCTAGATACACAATGTACAATTAATAAATCAGCTTGACCGATCAAAAACAAAAGGCATACTAGAGTAAGCCGAATAGTTACTCCTTATTGAAACACTTTGCGCTGCTGATATAAAAAGTTCTCACGCTCTTTAGAGTAGTCGCGTACTTATTTCTCAACATATTTCGCTAGGTGGTGTTGCAGGTACGTTAGTTTGTTTTGGGATTTCCTTATTATCTCTCTGAGCTAGATCACGCACTAGCGTGATCTAGCTCCCCCCTCCCCCTGTAGAGTGCTTTTTTTTTCTTTTTGTTAACTTTTCCTCCTTTAAGGACATGTTTATAGCGAAGGGCTGAATTTACTGATTTATTTTGTTCCATAGGACTATTAATGTAAAATGACAATATTCGACCCATGTTGATATAACATTATTTACTCGTCACACCACCAGGAATTCATGGCTAAAGTATGTCGGTATAGTCCCTCCCACCCTGTATAACTCTACTCTCACTATGGCCAGAGCTTGGCAGGGGTGAGTCATTTTTACGTCATTAATGTCAAGTGTAGATATTATTATAGATACACCTTGTTGCGAAACGTTTAAAAATTATTTCAATTTTTAACCCTTGTTCTTAGCTAACAATAATATTTTAATTCAATCTATTTTATTAATTCATTTAAAAATCAAATTATCCTTTTTATTGTAAACTAGCATTTTCCCGCGGCTTCGCCCGCGTTGTTCCCGTTATTGTCCCAAAGGAACTCTTTACCGGTATATAAAGTATCCTATGTTTCAATCCAGGACTTGGACTACTTACATGCCAAATTTCAGCTTTATCCATCCAGTTGTTATCCCGTTATTAGGTAACAAACATCCAAACATCTAAACATCCAAACATCCTCACAAACTTTCGCATTTATAATATTAGTGGGATTATTCTATTGCATATTTTTTAAATAAAATAATCAGCAAATGTATTAAATATTAAATGTCAAGTCACAGTAAGTATTTTAGCCTTGGCAACATTCGGCAGTCAAAAAAGTAGCTTTTTAAAAATACCTAACAAAATTGTCATGCTTACCTAATTTATTCACGGCAACGGCTCGAACTTACTTTCTCTGTTAAACTTCTATTTTGGATTACACCAGTTTAAAATTACAGTCCACTTTTTTAATTCCACCACCATCGAAGATCCAGTTCCTGTATTACTCAAGAAGTAGCGGATTTTATTCACACCTTAACAACAAATATTAAAAGAAAATAAAACTTTATTAATTATAATTAAACTAAAATGACAATGCATTATGTACAAAACGAGTAGGTAGGTAGTTTTTATTTATTCAAAATTTTCTTTGTTATTATTATAAAGAATTATAAGTTTTTCTATATTTTCAATTTTCAACGCATTTCTTCTTGAATCCACTTATAAAAATAAAAAGATCTTTCTATATCCACTGAAGCGAGTGAAGTCAAATTGTACATTAAAATACTATCCACATCTGTCAAGTCATCTGACAAGGTATATCCATGTTCTGCAAACTCTGAAAACAGCTCACCCCTACCGAGCTCTGATTATGGGCTTTCTCTTGTCCCTTCGACACTCTACTGCGGCCCGCCTTGCTACGTCACAGAGATATTACTTAAGTGACACACCTATAAGACCCACTGTGAAGTTATCAGTGACTATATCTATGTATCTAAGTCGTTCTCAGCGAATCTCCAGATCCCGGGTTATAAATAGATCGGATTGCGCTTTTGATTCTATAACTTCTCCGTACGATTAACCCTACAATCGGCTTTCCTATTCAAATTTGAACAAGATAAAGGTACTAGAAAGAGCGGCCAGTAATAATAGACCAAGATACATTTGCCAGTAACTCTACCTGATTTAGTACCACCCTTAAACCTGAACGAGAACGGAAATGTACGTAAAAAAGTATTTGACCAGCCTGGTTGCAATGCAGTTTGTTTTACAGCCATTAAAGGATTATTCAAAAACACTAACGGACCAACGGAATTCCTAATAGGTTCGTGACATCACAATAAATGCTTATAAATGATTAACAGACAAAATGCAGAATCGAAAACAAAAATTGACCTCCAGTCCTCCATCCACTAATCGAAGCTAAGGCCACAATTTGTTTGGAAGTAAGTATTTCTTTTTTTGTTTTTGAGTCTGCTATTTACAATCTGCGTATTACTGTAGTATCGGTCAAACTATTGCGTTAGTCGGGTCTCAGTCTATTCGATTACTCTAAACACCTTTTTTCATGATTTCTAGTCTCTAGTTGCGATTGCGACAAGGTCGCGTAATGTTTTAGTCGTATAGATCTTACGACGGTACTAAATCAGATAGCCTTACCCACAGTCGCATCCTGGCCTACTGTATACAGCGGCCAGTAATAAAATAGCCAAGTGTACACGACATCGGATGGTCACCGTCGATAGCCGGACCTTTGAACCGTGGTACCATAACTTCACCCTCCAACCACGAAAGGTCTTAACCGACCTGATCTGCGTCTAGTCACATACGTCCTTTTGCACAAGTAGGGTTGAACTACCTATAGTTTTAAGCCTTGAGGTGGATAGGTCGGTATTGTTGTGATTGTTTTCATCTCCGTCTTGCGATGTATCTGCGAGCACTGATTATCGTAGATCCATCCACAATGGGAAAGGATAAGGCTGTCAGAAATGGCACGTGTTTAGTTGCTTAAAATTGCGGCATGATACATTGTTACTACCTACTCTAATTTAAAAAAAATAGTCATTGAACTATTTTAATATAACATTTATTGAGAGAGTGACTCGATTTTTATTTGTAGGTCGATTTCAGGCGTATTTCCAGCTTTTTTTTTATTTCATTAATGTCACTCAATTTGCTGCTATTGCTACTACTATATTTGCTGGAACACGAATGAAAAAAACCACCGCGGTCGAAACGCTCTGAAATTGACCCACTTCCTACTTATGTGATCATTTAATGTTTGCGATCACTATTTTTTTCTTTTAACAATTGCAATGTATATACATGGTGATTTTTAAATCGTGAACCGTTATCTTTTTTTTGAAGTCTATACATAGTTAACAATAACTTACAATGCTTTTAAAACTTTTTTTTTTTTTAAAAAGAACCTTAATTGTCACCACATTCATGTTTCGTACTTGTCATGAAAATTTCAACATTAGATATCCATCCTCCCAACATTGAAGTTGGCTGGATAGAATTTTGGCACGTATTGTCAATAAATGTCAACATCGTCGACATTGTCAACATAAGTAGGTATTTAAAAATCGTATTTACTCATAAAATAATTCAGTTTTATTACGATTAATGGTAATAAACGCCTCCACCGTTTTGTTAATAATTAATTAAGCGGGTCTTTAATTGTAATTAACACTAGTGCTCTGTATTAGTCTTAAGTAGCTTTACCGGTAAACGTGGTTACGATTCACGATATAAAATTCACCCTGTATAATCCTCATACAGGTTATTTAGTAACTTATCGTTTTTGATAGAGGATAAACCGAGGTTATTGGCCATCCGTTAGTTATTGACTCACTAGTAGGTATGTTTACCTGCTTGAAGTAAGGATTTTGAACTTAGCAAGCTATTTACATTAAGTTTGTATCATTACTATGTTATTAAGCTTCTTTTTCAAAAGCCCAAAAAGTAAGAGAGGTTAGTTTTACGCTGTCAGAGAGAAAAGTTGTTCACAAAATCAAACGTTCGGTAAAACTTTGGTCGACTGATACGAATACGAATTGATTGAGTTTTGAACTTTTACTGAATGAAGGGTCCTAAATTCAAAAACCCAAAAAGTAGGAGAGGTCTAGAAGAACATGGGACTTAGACGGTCACGGTCACCAGACGATCTCAAAAATGCCATTTTCACACGCCAAAACCATATCAGCGCATGTCGGCATGCCCGGTAAGTCATGGCCTGCGCGGTGAAGCGTAACCTCTCACGAGCTGCGCCCACGCCGGTCCGATGCCGACCACGCGGTTAATATAGGCAGTAACTGCGTATGGGCAGTAAGATCAGTTACGACGGTTTGGATTTAAGGAGGGAGAGTGTAAGCGATACAAGACGAATGCTGCATTTTAATATAAATAGGTATACTTAGATTCGTCATGTACGTAAAGTAAGTACTTATACTCGTACCTTAAGCGAAGGACCCGATAGGCTTGCCTATTCTATAGCTCTTTCCTTACTTTTTTCAGCTCCTTACTCTATTGTTCTTGAAGAAAAAGAAGATCTGTTCGGGATAAGCCTGACTTCACTACTGGTAAGCTATGGCTTACCAGCTTTAGGGCAGCTTTAGGGTATGCCCTAAAGTGCTCTGACATCCATAGAACTTGATTCCCACCCAATAGCCTATTTTAAGGCATTTAAATATCTTACTCAAGTAAAAAAAGGCCTAATAGGCACTTCCCACCGCCGACGAGTAAGCGAGTAAAATTGGGCGAGTAACAGTTCATAGCGAGCTGACGAGGCACAATGTGAGCTATAGGTAATATTGACATTTCCAGATCCGCAATGTAATGCTACTCGCCCAATTTTACTCGCTTACTCGCCGGCAGTGAGACAATTGGACGGAGTTATGGAATATCTAATAAAGCGCTGTAGATCTCGATAGCGCTTAATTCGTTATTCCATTTCTCCGTCCAATTGCCATAATATGCTCTGACAAGATTAATAAGTTCGGCTACAAATTAGGGTAAACCAAGAAATTGATGGTCACCCATTAGTAATTGCCCACTAGAGCATAGGTTCCCATAGTGGTCCCTACCGCTGAAATAAGGATATTATATTTACTACCACACCTTCTACTCGTAATAACCAATGCAATATGAACATAATTTATATGTATAGTATTTCAACATTCAGTCCTTATTTCAAGCAAGAAAACAACAAGTGGCCGGTAATACATTGGCTAACACCCTACATAAACATGTCTAGTACCTAATAAAAGGTTAGTTATTTCTATCAGTTTACTAATTAGTAATTAATACCCGCGCAACCCATAGCTTCACCTGTGTCCTGATTACAAAAAGTGAAAGTTTCCATATTTTATATGAATGAAATATTTTGTCTTTTCATTGGTTTTTTAATGCGGGTAAATTACACCACATTTTTCTGGTACATTATGTATAGCGATTCTTGTATCTATATATGTACCGTACATATATATATACAAGAGTCGCTCGATCGTCGTTACTGTAAAGGTGCGCATTGGGGTGAGGTGAGATACCTGTGTAATACAGGTTCTCATAGATGGCGTTTAGGTTAAAAATCCTATTAAACCAGAATGATACAGAAGTCAAAGTAGATGGCAAAATTGAGGGCGCTTGCTGGGTGCTCCGGTGGACGAGTGGTTGAGTCACTGGGCCGGAAATCCAGAGGTACCGGGTTCGATTCCCAGTCTGGACACAGGTGAGTGCCATTTAGTTTTTCTATGCACTTTGATTTCTTGTATCTCTACACGATGGCATCTAATCGATAATTAGGTACCAGTTTTTCTAACTCAGTAATTGATAGCGGTCACGTTGATGTCGTAATTAGTTACATCTAAACATTTTTTTTTTCTGTGATAATTTTTATTTCGAAATCATTTTTATCCTAAATTCCTTGTCACCCTACTAATCTGTATCTGTGAGATTACAACCTCTTAAAAAATTAATGACAATGATAATTTATGAGTAATAACTTGTCACTGTCATGTATGTACCTAAACAAAGTCATAGAAGTCGCAAATATTGAATGAGAAAAGTAAATTAGTAATTAAAAAAAACATGCCTCGACCATATTTGTGCTCAAAATATCGAGCGTTACAATATTGTAGGTACGTTTATCAGTACAACAGCTGAAGATGAACTCAAGAATTATTCCACGAAATTCATCCAAACGTACCAATTCTCACGCACAGTTTGATAAACCGCATGAACTAAAACCTCTGTGACTTCGGACAGTTCACAGTGCCAAACCACGCTTAAGCACCCGGCCGGCCTCGACGTCGTCCTGACGATCTGGATCGACGCATTTTAAGATACTTTGCTCGGGATCCTCGTAGGAGCAATAGGCAAGCAGCGAGGTTTCATGTGAGTCATTCCTTCGTGTGGCGGCTGCTTAAATCGTCGGAATTGCATTCTTTTCATTTTCGGCCACTTTATCAATTTTAATTCGTTATCTATCACGCCCTAACTACTCATACTCGTAGAAAAGTTTATTTACTTAAGATCTGTCAAATTTTCCGCGAAAGCGATGGCACTTGACGTATCGTGATCACGTGATTTTACTTCAATAATTAATGTAGGTGACCATGTATCCAGTGGTTATTAGTTTAAATTATGTTTTAACCTTTAATTAATTAAACAGTGAGGTATTTGTGTGAGACCTCGCCTATTAAGTTTGATTTTAGCTAGATATTAATATTTGTCTACTCCTGTACGTCTAGCATAACTGGCCGCGACTTCGTTTCTCGCGCGAGAGAGCATCACCTGTCACTGTCACACTATATTGAGTGGAAAGAGATAGGTAGCATTTGTCGCGCGACAAAGAGTCGCGTGTCACAGTTATGCTAGACGTACTGATTACCGATTAGAATCCACCCTGTATATGTTTCCATAATATTTTTAGGGCATGATATAAAACTACTAAAGATAAAGTAGTTTTCGTTACTAGTAGCCCAACGTGGTGAGGGTCGAGTTCGTCGCGCTATACTATAGTGTCATTTAGGAATTCACCGTCAACCTCGGCCTTTATATAATTTGACCCTTGGAGTAGTAATAACAGTTTTAAATCGGAGGCCAAAATATGTCGGTTCGCTCGTTGCTTGCACTTTGCTGAACCATAGGCGCGGCGCATTGACCTCCAATTACACACTGTTATTACGTCGCGGGTCAAATTATGTAGGGGACTAGTTTGACAGCGAA
This sequence comes from Eudemis profundana, assembly GCA_947034925.1. Lineage (NCBI taxonomy): Eukaryota > Metazoa > Arthropoda > Insecta > Lepidoptera > Tortricidae > Eudemis > Eudemis profundana. The sequence continues at coordinate 16,492,960 of OX344808.1, read as the reverse complement.
TTTCTTAATTGCACTACTGGTACAGCAACATGTCAATAGTCGCGAACGTGTTTATTAACGTCAGTGCGCGTGCGCCTATTAGCGCTATTTTTAGACGCCTCGTTCCCACGGTGGTTTACTTTCAAATTTAAATTAGTTCACTCCCAATTGGTACTACGTTAAATAATTCTGGACGACAGGACTGTCCGTTTGTTTGTCAGTAAAGTGTTAAATTGACAGGTTGAAAATAAATGTATCGTATCAATGACTATTAACTGCGTTGATTAAATAGCGCATTTATTTTATTTAATTACTATACTGGAGACTACAGCAGGGCGATATACTAAATATTCAATTAATTTTTAGTAAATAAATATAACAGGGTTATTGTCAGGCAGGCTTTATGCTTGTTGGCCAGCATATTTATATATAGTACATTACACAACTAGGGTGGTAATACAACGAAAGGCCGAGATCGCAGATGTTTGCGTTCCGAGCTGCAAGCGAGGGACGTAAATATGCGATCAAGGGCTTTCTTTATTACCTCCCGTGTTGTGTACATCATTTTATGTCTACACTTTGCTAGAAAGCGGCTTTTTCCGTACGCGTAGCGTGCGGAAAAAGCCACTTTATGGCCAGGTGTGGCATAAAAAAAATAACAAGTCTATCTGAAATAAATATTTGTGTTGCGATGAATTTTAACATTATAAATCCGTGATACTACCGCAGTATTAGTATTTGTCAATAAAAATATTAGTTTTACAAAACCCAACAATTATTTACTGAAACATATTCTATTATTTTTTCTATATTTGTTTATTCTACAGGATTCTAATATTTTTATAGGTTAAAACTATTGCGACCTTGACCAATTTATTTAGGCATTCTAAGTCACATTTTAAATAGTCATAACGTAAACATTTGTCAAACAACAACAGGTTATAGGTTAACGCGGGCTAATTTTCCGCAACTCGACAACAGATATGCGCCTATTTTGCGTGATAGATCGAAGGCACTACACTTGGCAACCCAACTCTACCAGAAAGCCTAGCACACCCTTGATGTTGCCGACGACTTCTCAAACAACATACTTAAGCAAAATACCTACCCTATCGAAAACCCGACAATATGCAACAACTTTTATATGCAATTGAGACACACTCACCTTAACTAACGGATGTTATAATTTATAACTATGTCACCAAACAAAACAATGAACAAACGCTCCACTTAAAGGAAACATCGTGAGCATTAAATCTACATCTTCCGAAATAAATCTAAGCAATCTTTACACAATCTCATTTACATATGTTCATACAATCATCCAATCATCATTAATAACTTAACATGACCAACTTTTACCAATCGTCACAACCCATTTGCAGATTCGTGCAAGCATTCGACAGGTCCTAACTGAACCTACCTATTTCATAAACTCACGAATCACCAAGACTTTAAATCGCCCGCTCAAACTAAGTTGGACTCTAATCTCATAGAAATAGAGCTGTGTAAGGGTGTATTGCGGTGCAACGTCGTCGGAAAGTCGTGTGTTTTTGGTTACCATGGCGACCGAAATGTCGGTGAGGTGCAATAGTTTAATCTGGCTGCGGGCACGACCACACGAACTCGCCGCCCGCGGAGGCCTTGCGAGGCCGGTGGCACTGTGTCCTTTGATTACTTAAATAACGAATTAAATTAACTAGTGAGTTGGTGCCTTAACTTTTACTTTAGGTTAGGTAGTTTGTGTCATGACTGACAGAAACTACCTAACCTAAAGTAAAAGACTTTCAGTGCTTTTTAATAGTTTTTAATAAAGTTACCTATTTTGCACCTACGTTCGATCTCGTAATTAAAAGCGTGCAAGTTGATTAAAACCACTAGTACCTACTAGAAGGTACCTAATGGTCGAAAGAGTTTTAAATTGGATGGTGGTACGTAAATCTGAAGATAAAGTAATATGGTACTATCATCCAAAAAAATATAAAAAAAGAAACATTTCAATGACGTCAGGTCAGTCAAGATTCCTCAAAGTTCTGTTGGGCAAAATAATATGTATGATTGTGCTTGTTTGCTCATTGTTCAAAGTTTCCTAAGGCTCTTGTTATAATTGCTTCTACACGTCCAGCTCCCTGAGGAGTTCCGGCCATTTCCGACGTACAACAACGGGTCGCGGATGCAGTCCCCGCTGCGGAGGCTCCAACACTGGAGTGGTTATAGTGCTATCCATCCTCCTTCTGAGGGGTGAGTCCCACATAACCCAACCAAAGAGTAACTATTTTTTCACACCGTTAACAAAAACAAAGTTTCTACACGTATTTCTTAATAATAACATAACATTTTGCATGATGTTATTCCATTATGAATTCATGATATCTCAGACACAGAAGAATTTTGTGTTATCCCAGGTGGACTGATGAACTAGTAAAAAACGCCGAATCCACGAGATACGGGCGGCGCAGGACCGGACCGGTCATGGTAGCATTCTTTGGAGGAGCCCTATGCCCAGCAATCATTTATACTTTTAGTATTTTATTTTAATTCTATAGCTGACCTTATTGACCTTAGTAATGCCTGATGCTAAGCGACTACAAGTCCGAAGATGTAATTCGTTCAGTAAAATACTAAATTCTGTCTGTACAAAAGTTACATCTGTCGTTAGTTAGCATCGACAATTAAGTATAGTTTAACACAAGCCGATCCCACCGGGCCCGAGTCCTGGGTGTCGTGTCATCCGCAAGTGGCGCAAGCGGCGCGGACGACTAAATATCAGCGGCGCATCACCTAACCTAATGACTCCTCTAATAGCTGCGACTCCTACCCGCGCCTGCTGCCCTAGTACTCGGCTAGACAAATTGTTAGGATGTTTGGCAAACTATAGTCCAACACGAAAGTAGACTAAACTACAAAACTAAAATAAGTGTCGCGGGACTCGTTGGAGGAACGGTACCTACATATATATACGTACGTATGCGGTATACAGGGTGTCCCAATCCCAAGACTATGCGCTAATTTATTATTAAATATTGCATGTTATCGTACCTATGCGATTTCTTCAAAAATGTTTGAATGCAGTTCCAATTATTTTTATAATAAAATGAAGTCTTCTTTCAGCAAAATATCCTTTCTATAATATTTGAGGTACTTTTCCTTCATGTCGCATAGTCTTGGGACATCCTGTATGTAACAAATTTACACAAAGTATTTATATTTTTCTGAGAATAATTCTCTAAGCGTTAAATTGATCTTCATGAACCACTTTGGGTCTAGTTTCGTACCAGTCGCTGAACCTAATTAATAACGTGTTTATAGTAGGTACTGTTGTTGTGTAGTCTGTTGTGTGTATAAATCTTTGCCATGAAGGTAAACTCACCTAAATCATAAATATTTCAACTTCTACGGGGGTATGACTTTATTGAGAGGCGCGGACTACCTAGTTTACACCGTGTTTATATTGTTTATAAATATTGGCAACACTGCTGATTTTTGGGCAAGGCTCCCCAAGGCTCAGTCATTTTCTTTCAGCTGCCGACAGCCACCCTGCAAATCCACCTTGCCTAAGAACATCCTTCGCTTCTTCCTTTAAGGAAAATCACATAATTTCTCGTAAATATATTTCAACTTCTATGGAAGTTCTTTGTTGCTCTAGAAATGTCCTGCAAATTATTGTTGCGAATGCCTGCATACATAATTAACGTATTATAGCATAACGTGATCGTAAAAATGTCAAATGTTTTTGCAACCTGAGGCCTGTTGTTTTTGGTGTCAATACTCCCGAATTTCCAGAGATTGATTGACCCAAAACGCGTGAGCCCGTTCATTGTGGAAGTCTTTGAGGAAAACTATGTTTAGCAGCGAACGCCTTCAGGTTGAAATGGTGATAAAAAGCTCTACCATGAGTTATCTAAATATCATCGGTCGATGATAATGTGATTTCTCTTCACAAAGTGATTTTTTTGTCAAATTTTGTCCTTTTACACATGCGATCAAGTGGACAAGCCTTTAAACTATAATTAAACGCACCGTGATGGCCCGTGAGAAAATCGCAAGTACCAAGGCGTAAGAATTCCAGAGGAGTTCGCGGGAGCTTAGATAATGACCGACGGTGTACAGGCCAAGGCAATGAATTAATACTGCCATTGCTATCTTCATTGCCCGATACCAGCTACACACATTAGCCGGATTCAGTCACGGAGGACACGCTATATATTGTAGAACGTACTTAGAGTGGTTACAAGGTGCTGTCTGATATAAGCGAAGGTAATATAATATGGGTTAGCCAAAACTTGTACTAACGTAGAAAAATTTGAATTTAATGTTTTTGAGACTAGAATAATGAACGAGGCTGTGTACTGTAATAATATTAGTGTGCCTACTTTGCATAGAATCCCAGAAGCAGTCGCGAGACAAAAGTAATGCTGCGCATCACCACTAATGAAGCGGTTCCAGCTATCTATACCTATGTATATTGCGTGTGTCATAATTGAGTTAATAGTAATTTTTAACATCGGTTCGCTAACTTTAGTTCAGCTAAAAAGACTCCGTCAAGAAACTTAGCTGGTATATAGGATCTCTGTTCAAGTTATAAAGATGCCGTCTTATTCTGATAATGCTCGACCTATTTCTTTACGCACTAATTAGACTCAAAAGTTGGTAACGTCAGCTCTATAGAAGTAAGCTAAGCCACTACAATCCGTGCCGTTTGCTCTCAACGATTGCCGATGAAAAGCCGCCGCGCCAATTTTCGCTTATAAATAAAATACCCGCAATTACAGCGGCTAAAATGCAATGCGCGTTCAACTCACCCACTGATTATTGGAAGGGTTTGCACGAGGATTGGCTCTCTGTAAACTCAGATGCAAAGGATAAATTACGGGCATATTTTCTCTTAGGTTACGAAACACGTCAGTTGAACAGGTGGACTGTAAACGCTGAGCTGGCACAGGTAGCCACGACTTCGTTGTGTGACAAAGCATGACATGTCATTTTGCGCTATACTGAAAGAAAAGAAATAGGCGTGCGACAAAAAGTCTCAGTTGCGGTAACAATAAACGATAGAAGGCCATTGAAATCACATGCAAAGGTCCAAACCGGAGTATAAGTTACAGAAAAAGAGTTTCATAACTTGGCAAGTATGAAACTGTACTGAATAGTGGCGCCGAATCATATCAGACACTATTGAGCACGCAAAAGAGATACCTACCAAGTAGTACCAACGCAAATAAAGTGAATCTTTTCAAGTCCAGCGTGTGTTTTTAAGGAGCACTTTTAATTCGTGTTAACGTACCCATCCTTGCAAATACAGTGATACTATTGTAGAGGTAGGTTATATAAGGTAGTTAGGTTCTTAGATTTAAAAAACAATCACACCGATCTTGCTACCGAACTGTGATCTTTTGTGCCAATATCGAGTCGAGGTCGTTTAATCTTCCATATCTCTATTAGTCGGGTTGCCAAACCAAAGCATAATAATTGATCTCGTTCGGGAATCACCAAGTTTTATGGTGAATTTCGAGGAATATTCCTGGGAACGGTACACCGCTACAAAGGATACACCCAAGGAAACTAAGAAGCTACAACTTACAAACATAGTGACAAGACATCGATATTCCCATGCGCTACTTAGCCGAACAAATGCGCTTGCACCCGCGATATCCAAGCCATCGGTTCATAGTCCAATCAACTCGGTTATCCGGTAAAGAATTTCTAACCGAATTCACAACACTTGTATAGTCGGCTGTATCTTTTTATTGTATGTTACCTTAGAACTCCATCGTTTACGAATCAATTTTTTTTTTCCAAATGAAAAGGTATACTTCCAGATTAGTGAAGTCCCGTTTTGTTATAATAACAATTGAGGGAAGTTGGTTAAATTTTTAAGAAAGTTACGTTTTTCTCATACACTCTCTTACACTTGGAAGACTATCCTAAGTTTTCGACCTCCAGGACCTGACGAGGCTAACGTCAGGATGGTCATTTAAATGTCACTTTTTGCAGACTTATGTTTTTATGTCGAAAATGCATTTTCAACTCTCCTCTACTACCCGCGCGAGATTTCTTAATGGTTCTCAATGTTTAAGCATTCAAGACTATTTAAGAAACAACTGTGCTGAGAATCAGCTCTGGATCTAAACGGGCAGGGTAACTACGAAGCTTGAAAGAATACCCCTACTTTTTAGAGTTTTACCAAATCCAATTCTTTAATTCTCTGTAACTATCATACCTACAGTAAAAACGTATGAACCTTATTCATAGCAAATTTAATGTAGTTAATTTGTGCCGAAGCAACTATACCAATATTTCTACTCGTTTTCGAGATAAAAGCAAAAATCTGCAAAAAGTGACATATGTCAATCCGGACATTCCTGACGATAGCACAGGGTCCTCGAGGCCGAAAACTTAGAATAGTCTTCCTAGTGTACCCCAAAACAACCTCGAAAAGCTCCATTAATTTCGGAGTACTTTTCAGGTGAAATAACATAACCACTGGATTATATGTATGTAGTAGTGCGCCGAGTTACGGACATGCTTCTATGGGAAAAGTTCACATTCGGATACCAGCACCAAATTTTAGTATGTTGTTAGGCATCGTCTCTGGACCCCAAAACTGCCGGGATACAGTCTCTGAAAGGTCAAGGTCACCGACTATGACGTCATTCATCTAGCCCCTCCCGCGTTCTTAAGAATGTTTAATTGTGACAAAACTACGCATCTCACATCCACATAAGAGGTATCAAATGAAAGGTAATTAGATGGACTACAAATGACTTTTACATTTGAATTTAATAAATGTTACACTTTAGGAATTATTCACACAATAATTTCAATGTCAGAAAAAAATATACGGAAATTTAGGTTTTACAGCAAAACTAAAAATACTAAGTTATTCAAATGTACTACAAAAACAGAAGCAATTTATTAAGCTTTATAACACAGTTAAAATCTTGGAAATCTGTCAATAAATATAGAAACTGTAGCCCAAAAACCTTGAGCGCGCGAAATACTCCCATAGTGCCCCGAGTTAAGGAAAAAAAAATTTTCTTCTAGATACCAGCACCAAATCTTAGTATGATATTAGGCATGTACTCTGGACTCCAAAACTGCCGGGAGACAGTCTCTATATTTATTGACAGATTCTCAAGATTTAAACTATGTTATGAGGCTTAATAAATTGCTTCTGTTTTTGTAATACATTTGCATAACTTAGTGTTTTTAATTTTGCTGTAAAACCTAAATTTCCGTATATTTTTTTCTGACATTGAAATTATTGTGTGAATAATTCCTAAAGTATAACATTTATTAAATTCAAATGTAAAAGTCATTTGTAGTACATCTAATTACCTTTCATTTGATACCTCTTACGTGGATGTGAGATGTGTAGTTTTGTCACAAATAAACATTCTTAAGAACGCGGGAGGGGCTAGATGAATGACGTCATATTCGGTGACCTTGACCTTTCAGAGACTGTCTCCCGGCAGTTTTGGGGTCCAGAGACCATACCTAACAACATACTAAAATTTGGTGCTGGTATCCGGATGTGAACTTTTTTCCCGTAACTCGGGGCACTATAGGTAGTCTGGTCTTCAAAATGTCCAGTTGGTATTTGACTAACGCAAGTCGGGAAATGCACCTCTTGGCTGATCGTATTCGCAATGATGAATATTAAACAATCACGACTTCGGAGTTGCTATCTTGATCTATCTTGTTGTATACCTATCTTGATCTTTAAACATCCTGTAGTTTCCGGAAAAAGAATGTATTTAGTACAAGCCAGGCAGGTCAAAATTCTGTCATTCTTACAGAAATAGTCCTTTTTGATTAGAGTACTAGTCCATGGTCCGGCGCACTATCAATCTCGAGGTATCCAATCCGCGTTCGCACTTTACCGCTCCTCACGACTTCGTATTTACGTCCGCCCGATTACGCGTCTAATGCGAAATATTAATTCTACAAAGTACCTATCTATATATCGCGTACGTACAGACATCACAGTCCATACCCATACAGTCGGTCGTTTCAAAAGTAGACGTCCGAGTGTTTGACAATGTACTAGTAGTTGCGATTTTGTGTGTTAAGTTATTAGCAATAGAAGGGACAGCAGTGTATCAGCTATTGGGCATTAGCGTGTCAGACACTTGTAAGGTCTGAGTGCCGTCCAGCGTCGCGTCCGACGGGGCGGGCAGCGTGGCGGGCAGCGTCAAAGGGTTTTGACCCAGACCCAGGACGCTCACATACATTTCTTTATGTCTAACATGAACGCCGCATACCGCATACCCCGCCCCGCTGCACGTCCCACTCGAGCGTCCACACAGTCCGTATACTTAAGACGCTTAACTTACGCCACGTGTTATGGAACACACGTGTTTTCATTAAAACCTTTGTACAACAAGAAAATGCTTTTATCCAAATAGAAGATGTATATGTCCTATTTGGAAAAAAAACATTGTCTTCCTTCGTAAGCTTTTTCTGAGCGGTTTAAGCGGATACCACGTCGATGGATGTGAGGAGACCCTAACATTCCGTTACTGCCCTATGCCAGTGTAGCCGCCTGTCGGCTACGTCACTACTATAGATTTTAGAATGGTTGTTGACCAGCTGTATGTTTTTAAACTATGCCTAGCTATATGAGTATAAGAACGTGAATCGTTAAGAGTATTTGAGCGTTAAGCAGAAGAATACTCACTATTACTTTACTTTGAATATGGCTGTACAACTCGGTTGAGCTAAGTTTGCACGTAATACACATGTTGTCATATACAAGTGAGACGCAAACTTAGCTCAACCAGGATGATCAGTCTTACAATGTTGCTGAGTTGTAGGTATCTTTGTTGCAGTTGCCAAAGTCTTTATCACGACTATCTCGAGGTTTATCATCGGCTGTCTATGAACTGCGTTTGTCGTGTTTTTCGTCGCGTTTCATCTAATAGCCTAATATACAACCTAACATAGGCCTTCACTCATCCTTTTTACTAATGAAACCAATTGCATATATAATAAGTGGTAAATATGCTAGGGTTGCCACCTCTTCTCCTGGCAAGGCTATATTTAATCGAAAATTATTAACTCAATGTTTCAAATGTTGATTTGACATTTGGTTAAGGTAGGTACCTACCTACTCAATACTAAACTTTTAGAAAAAAAACATGCAAATCGATATTAAAGTTAAAATAAGACATCAATTCTTAAAGCGATAAGGTTTAGTGTGGTTTTACCTGATAGTAATTCAGTACGTCTAGCATAACTGGCCGCGACTTCGTTTCTCGCGCGACAGAGCATCACCTGTCACTATTACACGATATTGAGTGGAAAGAGATAGGTAGCATTTGTCGCGCGACAAAGAGTCGCGTGTCACAGTTGTGCTAGAGGTACAGGTTTACCAATTTAGCGTAAAAGTCGCGGCAAATCTAATTCGGCAGACTTTTACATAGGTAACACTATGTTATCTATATGGTCATTGTAAAATTATCTGCGTTTCTATAAATTATATATTACGATTAAGAAAGGACATATAAAGATAAACAATTAAAACTAGGCACATATAAAGTTAATAAGACGCTAAACAATAAACTATAAATATTGCACGGGTATCCTGTGAATCCAATACACTGTATCTTCTTTGTATCGTCTATCGGAGTTACAGTGTATTGGATTCACAGGGTACACGGGCTCCAGGTCCTAGGCTCGTTCCCTACCTCACCAATTAGCTAACGCTATCATCTGGCAGAAGTATGAGCCCAGCCTTCTGGTCAGCCACGTGACCATATTAAGCCATACATTTTGGGTTTATGATAAAAACGGGTAATTTTTTTTGGGGAAGTACTGGTTCATCCACGCTTCCAATAGCAATGCAAGACAGATTCATCCGATTACAACAGGTTACTGCAAAGTCGGTCTGTGAGCTGTGAGCAAGGAAAATTTGAGAAAACTTAAGAGTCAGTTGCAGAACGCCATCAAAAAGTGAATGCTCAGCTCAGTTTCTTAAGAGTTGAAAGCAAATGTCACTAAGGAAAATTTCATGACATCTCAGAAATTACCGAGAAGTTCCCGCTAGGAATAGATGAAAATCGACTTAGGTACAATAATTAAATCTTGACATGTTCTAAAGTTCCAACAGACAAAGCGCTAACAAAACACGACAAGACTTCTTAAGTTATTTCGCGCAGTCAAAATGTCTTAAGCTCAAACATGGAACCTTAACCCTCTTTATATTTGTATGGAAAAGTGACTGTCTCGATTCACGTCAAATATAGAACTTAAATTAGGAATGACATGAACATTTATTATGGAGTAGTGGATCTCGCGACTTCGTTCGCGGAGGTGGAAAAAAGGTGGGTGAAAAGTGCACTGTTAACCGATACCTATTATAATCTACCTGAATACCTACCGTGCCGTAGTTATTACGTGATGCGGGTACAGACAAATAGTACATAGTACATTACACAACTAGGGTGGTAATGCAAAGAAAGGCCGAGATCGCAGTTGTTTGCGGCCCGAGCTGCAAGCGAGGGACGTAAATATGCGATCGAGGGCTTTCTTTATTACCTCCCGTGTTGTGTACATCATTTTATGTCTACACTTGGCCAGAAAGCGGCTTTTTCCGTACGCGCAGCGTGCGGAAAAAATCACTTCATGGCCAGGTGTGGCATAAAAGACTTTTGTTATTGAAAGAAATTTCAAATAATATTTATTTACGTTCTACGATTTTATTATACGACTATGACTATATTAGATAGATGATTTGCGTGAGTACCCTACGAATATGATGAAGTTATAATAGCGCGACTGGGCATCGCCTGGTCATAAAGCCTGTCCGTTTGACTGATTTATGGCCCGCTAGATGGCGCGTGAGGCTGAACCGTGACGTGATAATTTCAATAAACACGCCTGCTAAACGTACGAGAGTTGTTTTATGAAAGATTATGACTTATGACGGTACATTGATGGGATGTGTTAATAATGAAAATTTTGTGTTTGGTTTATTTGGGAAAGGTTGGGATGTTTATGAGAGTTCAAATACGGCATACCATGCCATAATTAAGCAGAACAAATCACTTGTGAAGTAAAATACCGTAAGGTCGGGGTACTTTGGCCAAATGTAGGGTAACTTTGCCCACCTTGTAAATCACATATCTCAAATTTGTAAGGTCTGACAATAAACATAAAAACATGAACGGTCAGCTAAAACCAACCACATGGCAATGTGCCGTAATTTAACTGCAATAATGAAACCTGAATCGAGTTAATCCCTATGGCCAAAGTTACCCCCCAGGGCGAAAGTACCCCGACCTTACGATATGTTTTTGAGTGGAGATTGCAGGTGCATCGTGCTCAGTGGCGAAGAATCGGGGAAGCCTTGGTCGTTGCAATCTTGCCAGAGTAGCTGGGACCCTCATGTTGTAAATGATAAGTTTTCCACCCTGATGTCATTCCATAAACTCGATGTCAACTGCAAAACAATTACTTAACCAAATCGATTAGATAGTTACTTGTGTTACGTGCCAAACGAGTACACATGATGATACTGATCTACATAATTATAATAATATTATAATATTATATGATGTGCGAAATTATGTATAATATATTACATTATACATCATTTCGCACATCTCTTTGTTACAAAAGCTTAATAAAACCTGTACACACCATTTATGTTGTGCAGTTTTTCATGCATAAGTAATTATACCTTAACAAAAATTCTGTTAAAGTATTATAAGTTCAAAAATCATGCAAAGAATAGCGTCGACCCGTTCAATTGATGTAAAGATCAAGCAAAGCAATGTCACATATGGTAAACAATATATATAGATGAAATCGTGCACATACACGCACTCGTATCCTAAATGAGTACCGTAAGGTCCGAGTACTTTCGCCCTGTGGGTAACTTTGGTCATAGGGATTAACTGTAATCAGATTTTATTATTGTGTTTAAATTACGGCACATTGTCATGTGGTTGGTTTTAGCTGACCGTTCATATTTTTATGTTTATTATCAGACCTTATAGATTTGAGATATAAGGTAGGCAAACTTACCCTACATTTGGCCAAAGTACCTCGACCTTACGGTACACCATATCTCTGACTACACTAAACTAGGATTTTTGAACTGCGCGATCCAGTGTGTGCTCGTATCGTGCGCTCACGCGTATCTGCCACTCCAAGGAGGAACGTCGTAAGTACATATATGTTTAATACAAAGTTATTACCTTGTATAAGACTGGATTGACCCGGCAACCCGCGCGTTGCCAATTTGTCACTCGGGACCTAGAACTTTCTACCGACCTCCAGCCAGCTGTAATTATACGAGATCCATCAACTTAAGAGTCATTTGTGAGTAATTGATCTAAGGATTTATGGGGATTATATACGGTGCGGTTTGAAATGCGTAAAAATATTTTGTTAGACGCGTAAGGATCAAAGTTTCGACGTCGTGTCTCAACTTAAAATTTGGGGAAATGAACTTATGACACATTAAGGAAACTACACGGTACACGTACGTAGTGTTGTCAAATAAATGTTAAATTAAACCAAATTAAAAAAAAATACAAATGTAGGAAAATGAATTTTAATATGAATTGAAGATAGCAAATGAGGGCTAACAATATTTTGGTCATCAGATGTCACGTTGGCAAATGTTTTTTCCACCGTAATATATAAATTGATTAGTATTTTCAATCAATAAGTAATACAAATATGCAAAGGATGTTAATAAATCTTCCAACGGAGATGACCTATGTAAGCTCTCTCAAAACGCAATTCCCACACTCGTAAACTCTTTGCACGAGTAGATTCTCTACAAGTAGTTATAAGTACTATGGGAGTAAACTGTTCAATCAACACTAAACTCATAACCAATTCATTGAAAACACAATCGGCCCACTTCCGGCAGAGGAAAGCTAACATATCTATTAGAAGACAAAGGCGATTGCCGGCCCACGGACGAGTTAATCACTGGCTAATGAATTCAGGTGCGTGGGCGCCGCGAATGTGCGCTATTGTGAACGTACTCGCTTCTCGGGACTCATATTTGTATAATGATTGGGCTGGCCAACGCCGACGCTTGGGCTGATATATAATATAGGTAGCTTGCAATTTTGCAGGTAAAGCAACATAACTCTAGCCCAACTGTGCCTTTATTCAACACCTACCTCCTTTTTTGAGAGCTGTTAGTCGAACTTATCGATTTGCCAAGCTCCATAGCGGAAATAGGACAACACTATGAACACTGTCGCACGACGCGCTGGCGACGACCTTCCTGAAAGGTAGTCCAATATGGCGTTTACGAACTATACCCGTGCTTTAAGTCTGTTATCCGTGTTATTGTACGTACAGTGCAGCTGTAGCAGCAGTTGTGCTAGCTGCCGCAGGTCATGAATTTCAAGTGTAATAGCGTCTGATCCCAGTTGTTGATCAGATTGATTAAACAGGTAGTAAGCAACTATAGTAGTATAGTAGTGTAGTAGCGTATACTCGTAGTATAGTAAGGACTAAAAAGGAATCGCAATGGCTCCAACGTCACACAATAGTTTTTATACTACCTCTAGTAAAGAAAAAAAGAGTAAAACATAGTATTTATCTCACGAATTAAAACCAAGTTGCTGACAGAAAGCAGAAATGAAGACAGTTTCAGGACACAATGCGAATATTAAGTAGTACTAGCTATACCTGTCCCTATATTCATTCAATAAAGTGCAAAAATGACAGAGTATACACCTGTCGCGCGACAAGCGAAGTCACTGTCACACTCACAGAAATGGGCATTTTTATTTTAAAATCTACGGTTAGGCGAAATTTAAGCTATGTTCAAATACCGTCTAACCTGTCAGTCCGTGACGAAATGTATGGAGTTTGACATTAATCGTCAGTTCTGTGACGACCTGCTAACTGTCAGTTAAGAACGCACTTTAAATAAAAAAGCCCAAATAGGTACCTCTATATCGAGGTAGAGGGAAAAAGTATATGTACCTTGCCTGCTAAAAAGAAGTGGGAACATTATTATCAGATTTGAAAATTTTATAATAATGGTATAATTCTATCTCGATATATTTCTGTGGTAACACTATATTCAACGGAAATGGTTAAGTCGCGCGACAAAATGCTGCGCTGCAGAGTTATGTTAAAGTTAAAGCTATACCTACTAACCCGGCAGGAAGCGAACTGCTCTGAAAAATAAATAGCTACTTTAATATCCCAGTGTGACACCGCGCTATCAACCCAGTATATCGTTGCCACCAGACAGTATGTCTTCTGGCGACTAATTACTATGTACGAATGGGCGACTACAGCCATCACTTATATGGAGACCGCTTAGTAGTGCTTTGGATTTGTAACCGGTTCCAATACGCTGTCACATAAGTTAGAGGAGTTTAGATTTAATAAGGTGATACAACTGAGATTGTCGATTAAAAAACATCCTTTGTATTATTTTTGTTCGTAAAAAAACAGTAGCCGGTATTGGTATTGCGAAGATTGTTTTTGACATGTTACAGAAATATGAAAAGATTAGATATTTCGCAGGGGTTGAGAAACTCGGGTGTCAAGTCAAATCGGGGTCAAAAGCGGTCCCGAAAGAGAAAGGTGTTGACGCTGGGAAGGTGTTGATGATAATTATTTACATTTACATGTGATAAGGTGACGTTAAAATTAATTCTGTGAGAAGATTTTTATATCAAATATTACAATCTCAATCAATCTGCGTATGCAGATTAAAGTTCCAAACTGGCATTGAATAACAGAAGCGTAATCAAAATAAGACAAAACACAGTTGTTCACGCCGCAGCGTTCATCATACAAATTTAATCCTTAAGACACTAACATACGACACATATTTGCATTATATCGAGACGCACCCAATCAAGTAGCTTAAATATCGCGACATATTGTATCCGCCAATCACAGCTCGCCACACACTCGCGTCATGCATCTATGCCTTCCGCAGCCACACACTTGCATTCCAACCGCCAACCGATACTTACACAAAAATTATTGTAGAAACTGTAATTAAACAGTATTTTTTATTCCAAAATTCCTTGTTCCCATCCGGAACAAAGTGGCGACCGCGACACGACACTGCAGCAAATATTCGGAGTCAGAAGTTCCAGTTGCAGAGTCTTTGTTCCCAAGCGACCAAAGGTCATCGCCACGAGTACGCCGTGCAGCGCCTAGATTCCTGGACAAGTACCAAGGCATCAGCTGCGCCTACATCGTGCATCGTGCAGCCAGACCCATCGCTCCAGAGCGTCGCACAGACGCGCCCCAAGACGGACACACGCCTACTTCGCAGCAGCTACCTAGCACCGTGCCACGTGCCCTGCCAGTGCCTACTTTACCTGCCTGCCCTATTGTCAAGTGAGCCCGTTCCTTACTTTCTCCTAGTTCTCTCCTCTTCGATTTGTGCCAGTGGAGATTTTAGTTTCTCGAATGTTCTAATCGGTTCTACTATCTATATATATACTTCTAGCTAATTGCACTTGCTAATCATTGCCTATTCAGCATCCAAACACATTATTAAGCTAAAAGCAAGGCGATAATAGAAGTAAATACCTATTCAAACTATATTTGCAAGTTGTCCACCTATATATTCAACAAAATTCACGCTTTATGCAACTATAAACCTATGCACAAGCCTATTTTCCGTTCATCTAATTTATTCGTAAGTTATATTTACGAGTGCCTATAAAAAAATCTATAATTTCTTTAAAATCTTACTCTAGTAATCACGCATTCAACTTCAATCATTTTCACCAAGCATCTAGCCGCTTGTTTTTCCTAGACGCCCCGCTTCTATTTCATTCTATCAGCTGCTTAGCCGTGCATTTTTTTCCGCTATTCCAGTGACCTACTTCTACCATCTGTGCATCACTTGGCCAAGGAACGCTGCGCGGGCGCATAGCGGGCTACGCAGCGGACCGAGAGTTCATTATCGCCCGGCTGAACGGCACGCCGCGTTGGCAGATCGACTAAGCGAGGAGCGTATCGTATGCAATTACATAACTTGTTTACTTAAAATTTGCGTTCTTTCGTTGCATTTCGATAATTTCTAAAGATGTCTTCCGATTTAAAACCCGAAGATCAACTTAAAGTGCTTAAAACTAGACGTAGTTCTATTAAAGGCCGCGTAACAAAGTTTAAATCCTATTTAGATAATTTAACATCGTTAGAAGATGTTTCGTCAGTGGAAATTAAACAACTTTCGATGAAATTATCGAGAATGCAATCTTTATTCAGTGATTACGATGAGGTGCAAAGTCAAATAGAGATTTTAAGTGAGCCTAACCAAGCCGACGAATTAAATATTCGTGACAATTTCGAACAAGAATTTGACACAAATATTTCGATTGCACAAGATTTTCTAGAAGCCAATTCACCTTCCAGAGAAAATAATCTAAATAATACAAGTTGTTCTTCGCAGTGTCATCACGACAATAGTGATGTACTCGGATTTCGTTTGCCCGTTATTAAAATTTCCAATTTTGACGGTTCTTGTTTTAAATGGCTTGAATTTAAGGAAACATATACCTCTTTAGTTCATGACAACAATAAAATTAAAAATATTCACAAGTTTCACTATCTTCTTTCATATCTGGAAGGGGAAGCCGCTCGCGTTCTGTGTAACTTAGAAGTTTCAGATTCCAATTATTCCGAGGCTTGGCAACTTCTATGCAAGCGTTACGATAGCAAACGACAATTAATAAACAATCACTTAAAGGCTTTATTTAGTATTGATTCCGTGCGAGAGACCGACAAGTCACTTCGATTTGTTGTTGATCACATCACTAAAAACTTGCGAGCTCTCAGCACGCTAGGACTACCTGCCGACAAGTGGGATGTTCTTATTATCTATATGGTGTCAGCCAAATTAGACAGCAACACATGTTTTAAATGGGAGGAACATAGAAATACGTTGCCGGAAATTCCTACATTAGATAATTTCTTTGATTTCCTAAAATCCCGCGCTAATGTTTTAGAGACAGTTAACAGACAAAGACACGACAAGACTAAACATCTGCCACCGCCGCCCTCGCCTAAAATACAAAGCAAAGCATTTGCGCTCACGTCTAAACCAACAACTCCTCCTTCGCCTAAAGTATTACAACAATGTATCGTGTGCCAAGGTAACCATCTTCTTTACGAATGCACCACATTTAAAGCGAAAACACCAGAGGACAGGGTTGCTTTAGTGTCTTCACAGAATATGTGTGAGAATTGTTTACGGGTCGGTCACAAGGTTCAAACTTGTAGGTTGCCAGGTTCTTGTCGCTCTTGTAAACAAAAACATAATACGTTGTTACATGTTTCAAATCAATCGGAAACTCCCAGTCCCAGCGGCACTAGTACAAGTTTAGCCGCCATGACTAATACCGATGTGTTGTTGTGTACTGCCCAAGTTCAACTAAAAAACCCAACTACTAACAAAACACTGACAGTTCGAGCTCTACTCGACAGCGCGAGCCAATCTTCATACATTACCGAAAAGGTACAGCAAATGTTGAATCTGACTACTCAGCCGTCAAACGTCAGTATAGTCGGACTGTCAGACACGCCTATAAAAACGCACACAAAGCGTTGTGCCCTACATCTTCAGTCGCTAAATGACAAATTCAATGTCAACATGACTTGCCTAGTTATACCTAAAATTGCAGACAAACTACCTAAGGTTTCTCTTGACGTTAGTCGCTACAATTTATCCAGCTTTCAACTCGCAGATCCAGAATTCTATAGGGCTTCGTCCATAGACATGCTGATAGGTGCTGATCTATTTTGGGACCTAATAGGTACCACTCAGCATTCGCTAGGGCAGCATGATCCCATTCTGCGTAGTTCGAAACTGGGTTGGCTCGTCGGAGGCCCCCTGCCTATCTTACCTAATCCAACAAAACTAC
Organism: Eudemis profundana; assembly: GCA_947034925.1. Taxonomy (NCBI): domain Eukaryota; kingdom Metazoa; phylum Arthropoda; class Insecta; order Lepidoptera; family Tortricidae; genus Eudemis; species Eudemis profundana. Next base: position 16,475,102 of record OX344808.1, on the reverse strand, counting down.
AATCATCCAATAAAATCACTCATTGCAATTTCTTATTAAAAGAACCTAACTTGCCTAATATCAATGATGAACTATCTAGATTCTGGGAATTAGAAAATGTTCCTCAGTCTCATGCCTACACTAAAGAAGAAAAAATGTGCGAACAGCACTACCTGTCTAATACCTACCGCCTAGAAAATGGTCGCTTTTGCGTTCGATTACCGCTTCGTGACGATAAGGATTGTTTAGGTAACTCTTATTCGTTAGCCAAGAACCGGTTCCTAAGTCTCGAAACGCGCTTTAGGAAGCAGCCCGAACTAAAACAAATGTACTCGGATTTCATTCACGAGTACGCCGAACTCGATCATCTCGAGCCCTCACCTATCCCAAGGCCTACTGGCCCCCACTTTTTTCTACCTCACCATCCTGTTATCAGGAACAAAAGCGAGTCTACGCGTCTTCGCGTGGTGTACGACGCCTCGGCGCGCAGCTCTTCAAATTTCTCTGTCAATGATCTGCAAATGGTAGGACCTGTAATACAGGATTCCCTATTTAATATACTCATACGCTTTCGTCAATATAAGTATATACTCTCAGGCGATCTCGAGAAAATGTACCGCCAAGTCCTAATTGACCCCCTAGATAGGGACTTACAGCTGATTTTATGGCGGGACAATGAAAATGAACCTCTTCGCACTTTAAGATTAAAAACCGTCACTTACGGATTTTCAAGTGCAAGTTTTCTCACCACCAGGTGCATCTGGCAACTTGGCGATGAGTGTACTGACCCCACGATAAAAAATATCACTCAAAAGGACTTTTATTGCGATGATTTGCTGACTGGGGCTGACTCTGAAGAAGAGCTTAAGTACATTCAACGCCAGGTGTCTGATGAGCTCGCGAAAGGTTGTTTTCATCTCCGAAAATATCGATCCAATTTGCAAACTTTATTTTCTGACCTCTCTGTACCCGAAGGGGGTGATCTTATAATAAGTAACTCCACTAGTACTTTAGGTATAGGATGGTCGCCTACGTCTGATAATTTACAATTTGAGGTTGAAATTACCCCCACCGATACTTATACCAAAAGGTCAATTTTATCGGCAACTTTTAGAATTTTCGATCCTTTAGGATTACTTTCACTTTGCACAATCAAACCTAAAATTCTTTTACAAACATTGTGGTCTTTAAAGTTAGACTGGGATGAAGAAGTACCCGAAAACATAAAAAAATCGTGGTCAAACTTTTCTCAAGGTCTAGACGCACTATCTTCACTCGTTGTTCCGAGACGGGTACTAATCAACAATCCTAAATACATTGAAATGCACACCTTTTGTGACAGCTCGCAGTTAGCATATGGAGCTTGTGTTTACCTCAGGTCTACGGACGGAGAAGGAAAGGTAAGCACAAGTCTATTATGTGCCAAGTCTCGCGTCGCGCCCATCAAGGCCACTACAATACCTAGACTTGAGCTTTGTTCTGCACTTCTGGGTGCTGAGTTGAGCGCAGCTGTCACACAAGCTTTGCGTTGCGAAATAAACCGTCACGTATTCTGGTCGGATTCAAAAGTAGTACTTGGCTGGCTACAAACAGCTCATAAAACTAAAACTTTTGTCGCTAACAGAGTAGCAGCTATAACAGAGCTGTCAAACCCTATGTGTTGGCGCCATGTACCTACTAATGACAATCCAGCTGATCTATGTTCTCGTGGTGTAGATCCCCAAAATGTCCAAAGCGCTGACCTATGGTGGAGCGGACCCGCTTGGCTAAGCTTAGATGAAGCTTCATGGCCGATGTCATCGTCCAAGGCTATCGAGCTTCCCGAACTAAAAGCGATGCCCGCTTTGGTGGCGGAGCCTGCACCTACGGCAGCATATATAGACATTAACCGGTTTTCCAAATTAGTCAGAGCCCAGCGTGTCTGCGCCACAGTTCATAGATTCATTTATAATATTCGCAACCCCCAAAATAAGGTTACAGGCATACTAACTGTTGACGAACTTAAAAAAGCATTAAATTCATTAATTAAATTTGCACAACAAGATTCTTTTCCCACAGAGGTCCAGTGTTTAAATAATAAAAAACCCTTACCTAACAAATCAAATTTAATCCCTCTTAATCCTTTCATCGACGATCTAGGTTTAGTTCGCGTCGGTGGCAGGATAACTACTTCAAACTATCCCTATAATAAAAAATATCCCATAATTTTAAAGGCTAAACACCATTTGTGTAAATTGTTATTTCAACAGGAACATGAGCGACTATTGCACGCTCCGCCGCAACTTTTATTAGCTTCAGTGCGCGACGAGTACTGGCCCATAGGTGGGCGCAAGTTAGCTCGGGACACATATGACCATTGCTTTAAATGCCGTCGGTTCAACGGCGAAGGCATGGTCAATATAATGAGTAATTTGCCACCTAATCGTGTCGAGCCCGACTTCCCCTATAGTACAGTCGCAACTGATTTCGCAGGTCCATATTTAATTACTGACAGAAAGGGTCGAGGGTGCAAAATAACAAAATGTTATTTATGTATATTTATATGTACTAGATATAGATGTATGCACTTAGAAGCTGTCAGTGAGTTAAGTAAGGATGCTTTTATTTTAACTCTAAAAAGGTTTATTGCCCGCAGGGGAAACCCAAGCCTTATTTTCTGTGATAATGGTAGAAATTATGTAGCAGGAGCTAAAGAGATAAATGAATTTCTTAATTTAAACAAAAACTCTATTTCTGATTTTGCAGCTCAGCGGGGTATAGAGTTTAAATTTTCGCCTGCATACGCTCCTCACTTTAACGGGTTAGCCGAAGCCGGTATCCGTTCAGCCAAGTTCCATATCCGTAGGATACTAGGCCAAACCCACTTAACATTCGAGGAACTGGCTTCCCTATTTGCCCAAATCGAAGCTATCCTCAATAGCCGACCCCTCTGTCCTCTCAGCCCATCACCCGACGACTTCCAGACACTTACCCCGGGTCACTTTATAATTGGCAGGCCCCTCACGTCGTTGCCGTCGCCGATCTTCACAGACACCGAGACTTCACGCCTCAACAGGTTTCAGCGCCTAGAGCAAGTCCGTCAACACTTCTGGAAGCGATGGTCACGAGAGTATATTGCAGAATTGCAGCAACGCACGAAATGGCGAGTAAAAAGCAAAGAGTTGCAACTAGACGACCTCGTGCTTATTAAAGAAGATACCCCGCCCCTGTACTGGCGCCTAGGACGAGTCAGCAAGCTGTTCCATGGACCCGATGCAGTGCCTCGGGTCGCCGACGTCAAGACCGCCCACGGCACCATACGCCGAGCTCTTAATCGTCTGTGCTTGCTGCCCACCGAGCGCTACACTTGAAAGCTTAGCAGAGCTTTCAAGGCCCGGGAGGATGTTCACGCCGCAGCGTTCATCATACAAATTTAATCCTTAAGACACTAACATACGACACATATTTGCATTATATCGAGACGCACCCAATCAAGTAGCTTAAATATCGCGACATATTGTATCCGCCAATCACAGCTCGCCACACACTCGCGTCATGCATCTATGCCTTCCGCAGCCACACACTTGCATTCCAACCGCCAACCGATACTTACACAAAAATTATTGTAGAAACTGTAATTAAACAGTATTTTTTATAAATCTACATTTTATTCCAAAATTCCTTGTTCCCATCCGGAACAACAGTTAACCAACCAATCATCAGCGAGTTTATGACCTTCATCAAACCTCTCCAAAAGTATAGGTTAGTCATTGAGAAACAATGAAAAATACAAAAGGCTATTATGACGAAATAACAGTTAACACGTTTAGCACTTTAATAAAATAATCCAATAAACTATATTTCATGCTCATCTGACATTTTTCTATCATTACAAAACGGCACCCACTCATCTATTGTATTCTGCTATTCCATGACTCTAGCGTCAAACAGTTCCACAATCAAGGCTTTGGATCTTATTTTAACCACATTAAAGGTAATTTTGCTGGTAACTTTTAATTTATTGGCTGCAAAGTAAGTTTGGTTTTCATGTCATTGACGCTTTCGTCAACTTCTCGTGGAGGTTCGAAGCAAATTTGCAAATTTCGTTGCTATGAGTCACGGTGTGGGTAGAAACTTGTGAATTATAGAATATTAGTTATAATCAGGATATTTATCACTTCATGCTGTAATTGAATAGCCATTTGCATCCCTAATGTCTAATACCACTAAGTCTCGTTAGTTATTTAAATCAAAATTATCCCTTAACGCTTCGTCATAAAGTTTCAATTTAAGGATTTTCGAAACCTGCAAAAATGTAGATGTTAGGTACGCGATAAAACAAAGACTCATAACTCAAAACCTATATGGCAGTTTAAAGTTGTAAGTACTTACTAAAGTATGCGCTAAAATATGCCAAATATGGTTATCTAAACTTAAAAACTCGCTAAAAAGCTGCAGTCAGATCTCAGAGTAGAAGTGCAACGAAAAGTGATTACTCGTAGATTACAATAATTAAAAAGTAAAAGTTATTTTGCTTTATCGTCCGCACTGCATTGTGGTAGATATACACAAACATCAATTAACAAAACTAAACAAACATAATACAATTAGTATTAAAGGAGTAGTTCGTAGCGAAGTGACCTTAGAATATGAGTTGAACCTAAGTAGAATCGTTACAGCTAGCTGACAAATTAGCTGTAAATTCTGGTTCATTATAGTTATTCCAATAATGATTTCATAAGACGACAATAAAAGCCAGGCCCAACGGATTTGAAGTAGAAAATATAATAATAGTGAGTAGTTATATTTATTTGCATGTTTTTTCGTTTTGCATGTAAGTGCATGATGAAATACGCAAGTATTTATAACCGGCTAGCACTAATTATCTTAAACGATATCATATCGCGGATTAGCAAAGCAATATTTTTGTTTTTATTTTTTATGTAGAAAAGTTCTCCAAAAACGTGTGTTATCTCAGTTAAACGAGTCTCAAAAACGCCGTTAGTGTGGCCCGTCCGATGACCATCGTCCCGACCCGCGGTCACTGGGCCTGGGAACCCTGAGATAACGCAAAGCACGTACTGATTACAACCGCAATTAGACCCAATCTGCCCGCTCAATGGCCGATCTAAGTAGTTTAGATGGGAGTTTATTTGGCAGTGCTCCTATTCATTCAGATGTAGGTCCGTTATTTGTTAAGTATTGAAGGGGTTGTAATGTAAGTGTATTGTGTCGGTAGTAATTTTCGATCTTCTAGTTAAATAAATAGCCACGTTAAGTAGTTTAGATGGAAGTTTATTTAGCAATTGTAGTTGTCGTTCAGCATTATTTCTACTATTTATCATCATCATTTAACGGGATCTTATATAATTTTACAAATTTCAGTTACAGTCAAGTACCCAATTAAAGGAGTTGAACGATTATAATTGCATAAGACCACGGTGCCCAAAATTGAGTGGACCTTGACTTGGTAGCCAGCATTGATGATGTTTAGATTTCCTAGTGGTGAATCTAGGAATAAGGTATCGTAAGTCTTTTTTGTGTAAGGTTTTTTCCTTCGCCGTCAGGCCGCCTATCTCAGGGCCCACTTAAAATTAACTCGCGACCCACAACTGGCCCTAAACCCGTAGACAGGATGGGCTCACTCCGCGATTACATCGGGAGGCCTTGAGGTCCTCGCGAGGGGGCCTTGGCCAGCGACCAGGAAGAGCACGCGATAGCACGTGTTATGCGATAAAGAGAGACGGTCAGTTCCGGTGCGTTCCGTTCGGTGGCTGGAGCATTACAGCTTTTTTAGAGAGAGAGGCTTGTGTACGTAGTAAGTACTATTACTTATTCTGTGCCGTAGTTTGATTAATGCTGGTCTAAGCTAAGTGGACCTACCTATCTTATGTATTGTGTTAGTATTCAATGTCTATAAATGCCAGCTTTATGGATAAAGTAAGTGGTTTATTTGGCAGGATTTCTATTCAATTCAGACGTAAGTAGTTCGTTATTTGTTTACTGATGGCGATCGAATTGAAAGGGTTGTATTACACTAGAGTATACCTGGATAAGATCGGATGGAAGGTAAGATCGGATGATCGCAATTTCTACCAAACGAGTAGATATTTTACATCACTAGGTACCCAACAACCGGCGAGAGGAGCGGTGTGAAATGACGTCGTACATTATATTGCAAGTGATGTAAATATTAACCGTTTGGTAGAAATTGCGAACATCCAATCTTACCCGGGTATATAAGTATGCAGCGCAGCGTAGATCTACTCTCCAAATGATAGTCCGACGACCTGGTTAAAGGTCGCCAGAAGTTGATGGCGACAAAAAGCGAGCGAACATTCGTTGTTGAACTCCTTGAGGGAGACCTATGATCAGTAGTGTGTGTCTCCGGGTAAAAAATTATGACGATGAATATAATTATCTAAGAACTCGCACTCGCAGTACAGAGAGGCAATGCCGCCAGCGTAATGGAGACCATGCCGCAGACCGAGTTGCTGGAAGGAGTGTTCTTTTTATAATGTTCTTTCTTTTGTATATAGTTTAATTAGTTTTTAGGAATATTTAGGTTTAGGTATTTCTAGTTAGCAATGTTTTTATTATTATTACGTCAACGTAATTATTATTAAATACTATACCTATTGTTAGTTAGTTATTTTGAACACTGCCCTCTAAGAACATTATAGAAAATTCCGATCTGCTTATTATGTAAGTGGTACTAATTTAATTATCAAACTAATCTATCTTATGTACATAAAACAAAGTCGTGTTAGTTACACCATTTATAACTCGAGAACGAATGGATCGATTTTTTTGATCTTTCTTTTTTTTGGGTTTGTCTCTGCCCCAAATAACAGAATAACTATTAAAACATCTAAAAAAATAAATTCTGAGGCGGAATGAAGTTCGCCGGGACAACTAGTGCATAATAAAATCAAAGATGCATTGATTATATTCATTAAAGTGATCTTGTTGAGTTGGGCTAAAAGACATGAAGTCCTAGCAAAGACGTCGAATAACCTTACGTTATTTTTAAAACTGCATTCATTACATGCGGCGACACGAGTATGACGCGCAATCGCAGATCTGGCGACAAGCGACGTGCGCGCAGATACCATCGCTTCTCATGCCCTGCGGGCAGATGCGGCCAACAACTGCGCAGTTTACAAAAGCACTCAAAGCATCAGCTCAAACCGTCCACGGCTGGATTTTAGGAAGAAAGTGACTAAGTTTATAAAGCGTGAGTAGTACGCACGGTAGTGGTCATGGCGTTGCAATCGTGCTTAGGCAACAGTGACTCCTGACAAGTATGGGAGAATTCGCCGAGTATAGGAATAATACTCCACAGCTATTTAAAGGATTGTCGCCACACAAGTAAACTGTGCACGAGATTTCCATCATCGCTTAAAAAAATATTGTTCAAAATATTTTACCCTAGAAATATCACCATGGCTGGTCCTGTGCCACCCGCATCCATTGGCCTGCAGCAACCTTTACCATGCCATCAGTCTGCCTTGTCCACACAAGAACACGTCGGCTCCAGCGGCCGCCTGTGTGTACCTCAGGCCTCCTGATCGATATCCGTGTTAGACGCCGATCCGTGTACCCGTGTAATTAACCCCAGCGGTAATAAGGTCCTGAATAGACTTGTGCACTAAATTTTGTTTCTGATGTAAATCGATTCTACTATTTATGAGGAACAAACATATACCTATAACTACTACACTTGGATTACTATAACAGCCACCAATTGCAATTAAAAGTAGCCGACCGCACCGAGCGTTGAAAATGCCCCATACAAAACGGACGCCAAAGTGACGTCATCGTTGTACTAAGTCTGTATGAAAAAAATTGCATTTTCTCATTTTGAGCACGAAAAAGTGCATTTAAGCATTTATTTTTTTAGTGTTATTTAAGCAAAATTAACTTATTTTTTCTTTAATACGTTACAAAATATTTAAAAAAAATCAAACACTGTGATCTCATAACTTTTATGTAATTTTTGTTTATTTATTCTGTGTTATGATAAGTTAGTATTTTTCAATCCATGTGACTATATTATATTGTTAAATTCAACATTAGTCCACATCCCCATTAAACGAACCAGTCAAGATCCCGGGTCTGCATTCGGGTCCGGGTCCACGTGTCTCGGCTCCGTTAGAGTTGAATACACTATTGAATACACATCGGACCGACCCGCCCGAGCCGGTTTGAGTTAAAACAAAACGTAGCTCTTAAAGACGCATCAGATCACCACTATATTTCCAGGTCGAGTTGGGCCCGCGTGTAATTAAGTTCCGGGGATCCATGTACACGGGTATAGCGATCTTAATAATCCGTGGCGAATCACACGTGCCGAAAGGGCCTGAAAACCGGTGCCGTGTAACACGAAAACGGGGACCCGGCGACGGATACACGAAACTCGGACACACCGCGAGCCCTATGCCTTTACGATACCCGCGGGATCATAAAGGTACTAGCAGCTTCTTCATTCTTCCGACAAGACTAAAGATGTATCGAAAAACTACTTGTTTTCATTTATGCTGCCTGTGCATCAATCAATATTAGCTGTGGGATTTTTAATGCTCCTTACCGAAAAGGAGTAGAAAAAATTTCAAATTACAAAAAATTAAATCAATGTATTCAATAATTGTATCAAAAAGCTTTCATGTTTGAAAACGAATGGGATATTTCGTCAGAGCCTTTTACAGCATAACATAACCTCAAGCATATTGTCTACAACATAGAATAGACAAATATAGTCGTTTAGCTAAATATTGACCCTGAGTTATGAGCGGGCAGGGTCGCCGGTTCGATGCTCGGGCATTTGTCTGGCTACAGTTTGAGACTTATTCTCACGATGCTGTTATGGGCACCGTCGCTTGGTTTAGGCTATATTTATTTATAAACATATTTGTCGCAGCTATTTGTTATAAATAATATTTTTCATAAATTCTCAGCAAAAAAGTGGAACTTCCAGTGAGCTTTTTTCCCGAAAAGTATCACCTGGATAAATTTAAGGCAAGAGTGCATTCAAGCACTATCTACGCAAACATTCTCCATTTTCGACTAATCATCACTTAACATCAGGTAAAAACGGATTCAAAGTTTGAAACGCTTGTCTATTTTTCTAAAAAAATCAGAATTAATCTGTTCCAGTACGCTCCAGGTCAATCCTTGTCACGCGTCAACCAGAAGAAGGTACAAAGTGCACAATATCATTAACTTGTTGCCGCCGCGATGACAGACAGACAATCAACTTTCACGTAGCAACCCACATCTAACTGCACGTGACAATACTATCAGCTTCCATGTGGTGTAAAGTATAAGAGCCAAGCGAGAAATACAACCCAGGAAAGAACGGGTGCACTAAAAATTCAAAAACATAATAGATATTTTTACTAAAAAAAACCCAACCGCGGTGCACTTAAAGTGCATAAAATCCGCCATTTTGTTTATTTTAACGAACTTCATACCCAGTGACACTCGCGCCATCAAGAGGAATCTAATGATGTATCATTTATCAAAATCGGTTGTGCCGTTGAGTAATTACGAGCGGACATAGGAACGGATAATAGCAGCACAAAGCCGACAATCGTGGAGATCCTTGGAGAAGGCCTATGTCCAGCAGTGGACGTCTTTTGGCTGAAATGATGATGATAGGAACGGACATACATGCATAGAATACATACATACTTACATACATACAGGGCAAACACATAACCCTCCTTTGGGCTTCGCCGCAGTCGGGTAAAAAAGCCTAGGATGTTCTTAGGCAAGATGAACCAATGATATTTACGGAGTCGTTGGCGGCAGCAGGAAGAGAGTAGCTGAGGATCGAGCTCAGTGGTGCCCAATGGGGAAACCTATGTCCAGCAGTGAACTGCGATAACAGGATAGTGATGAAAAAATCGAGCTTTGTGAGGCAAGGCCAGCGGAAGCTGAAGTAAAAGAAGAAGAAGTAAAAGTATTTTCTTACGTGTTCCTTATATTACCAACCGATGAATTCAAAAACGGAGAACTCACGGTGAAATACATTTGGCGCCACTGTATGTAATATTTGAACCCATTGATAAAAAAAAACTGAAGAATTTCACACCTTCATGATATATGAGTACAAGACGAGTTATTATGAATTGAAGATACGATAGGAAAATGCACTCACTGTGGATATCAGAAACATATTGGTGAAAAGAGAAAAGCAAAAATATCGAACAGTTCTCAACTCATAACTCGGGCCGTAGTTTTACGTGCTTTGTTCCTAGGCTGTGCTGTGACAAGCTGCCTGACAATAATACCTGTATTTATGGTTTTACATTAATTTAATGTAATTGTAGCTGCTTATTGTCTTGATGGTTTGAACTTTTTCCCGTTTTATAGAGAAGAATGCAAATTTGAAGAGTATTTTACGCGACATTGGTGGGAACTGTTTTTGATAAATAAGCAAATAATGTTAGATTTGTGGGTAGTTATTTTGTCTCTATACTAGTCACAACTTTAATAAAGATTGGAAAAGACACTTGCGAAAAAAAATGTCCGTAGCAAGTAAAAATTAAATTCCGTGTTTCGACTCAACTGTGTACGTAGTAAGTTAAACGACTAAGTACAGAATTTGAAGAAATAACAAAATTAAAAAGAGAGAAAAAATCTACTTCAAACAAACCTACACATATTCAATGACAAAGACACCATTTGATACCTATAAAAACACCCAGATCACATCAAGTATTCCTGTTATATTTGAAGGTTTTTCTCGATTTCTCCAAGACCATATCATTAGATCCTGATTTGGTAACAAGGGACCACATGGAAACTACACTTAACTTTTCAAACGAAAAAGTATTTTCCAAATAGGTCCAGCTGTCTTCGAATAATAGGAGAGCACACATAAAAAAGTCTTCTCCTTTTTGCAGTCGGTAAAAAATTACCTACATCAGTTACAACCACTTCGTTCGTTCTGACATCCTACTTTGAGTATATTTCATGTAATATCAATTAATTGGTATCATGGTCACACGCATAAACACAATACAGTTTTATCTTCATGTACAACTTATACGTAAATTAAAATAAATATAGATAGAACAAGCACACTTCCTTCAAAAAATATCAAACACGATATCACAAATCTTATTGTCAAAACATAATGGGGGAGAAAAACCGGCGTCACATACAATCTACATGACAATGTCTAGCATTGACCTTCGGCCTAGGCTGACCTGTGGCCCTCTGACCCAGCCAATTCTTTGGGACGTGTAGGTACTAGCGATGTTGACCTTATCCTTTACTAATATAAAACCCATACATCCAACTTACAAACTGGTTATTTTTACACGCGCTTCAAAGCAAGTTTACTAGTCTGTGGCCGCCGTGTACAGTATTTGCGTTTTCCAGAAGAGTTATGGATCTCGCCTGCCCTCTGCCCTCGGTTTTGCGTCAGTCTGTGGAACAATTATGCCGTATGTTAGTGTCGTTTGGTATTCTCTTCATTACCATTTGTATTGTAGTGGGCATAATGGTAGGTATTCTTGGGACATTTTAGCCTTAAATACATGAGTCGTATGAATACAAAAAATGTATGTTTATTACCAACTCATAGCAAGATGCCAATACGATTTTAGATATTTACATGCTTTTATCCAGCTTGCGTTGTATAAGCAATTAAACATCCTTGCTGTTCACCCATTTCCCGTGATCACACTTGAAATTTGGAGTACATTTCTGAATTTTCTACTGGAAACCGATTGATACAATGACCATGGGAATGTAACGAAGGTGAATCAAATGTAACAACCCTCTTTTTGCGTTGTTAGAAAAAGTATCCTGTAAACATGGGTATTCAGTTCATGTACCCTGTACCAAAAATAGTCGTTATGTAGCTACAAAACATATCTACATACATATCTGCACAGTACACATACACATACGAGTAAACGCTTCAGGGACCTTCAAATAGCATATGTCAATATTGTCAATCATTATAGTCAAAAAATCTTGAATATTTTATAATAATATAGATTTTTTAGTTTTAATAGTCTATCTAGAATAACTAAAAAGTATAATAAAGCAACGGACTAAATCACGTATATTACTCAATTTTTCAGGACGATGCCTTTGGGAAGTAAAAATTAAGTAATATAGGCGATTTAATCCGCTAAAGTTGTTTTATTAGAATGAGTGATAAACGCGAAAACTGAATACAATAATAAAAAAGTATAGTTTTAATCTAAAGTGAAAGCTCGTATTCAAAAACAACAAAGACTCAGTTAAGGAAGCCATCAACCGCAGGCAAAACCGCGTGGCAGCGTGTGTCAATAAATCTAACAAGCCATAAGTCAATGGTTTCCTTATGCCTCGGCCGTATCTACCGCGGGAACCGTCGTTCTGTTTGTTTGTTTAAGCACAAAGATAAATATGTACTTATATTGTTCATCGTCGTTTCAACCTGGATATGTTCACTGCTGAACATAGGTTTCCCCCAAAGACTTCCACAATGGACGGTCGCAGGCTTTTTGTCTCCATCGCCTTTTGGCGACCCTAAGGGCCGATACAGACGGACTGCAACCCAACTGCAACTCCCTACGATTAGTATGGGAACTGCATCACAACTGCACGCCGACTGCGCAGTTGTGATGCAGTTCCCATACAAATCGTAGGGAGTTGCAGTTGGGTTGCAGTCCGTCTGTATCGGCCTTAACTAGGTCGTTAGACCATCGTGTGAGGGACCTACCCACGCTGTTTCATCCAGTTCGTCAGTCGGTCAGTATATATTTTCCCTAGTATCTTTTAGTTTACGGTTTGTCGAAATTTTTAAGTCATATGTAAAAATGGAATTACTATTTGTAACACTGAAAATGGGAACATCCAAAAATTCCGAATAATATTTTTTATCCCTGTTCCAAAATTTCATAATTCCGAACACTTATTTCCGTTGAATGATAATTTAGCAGTTAACATTAAAGATAATAGAAAATATGAAGTCATAATTAATAAACTTACCTATCTTGAAAAAATCGGTGCCTGTTGTTTCGTCGACAAACGTTTCATCGAATATTTTTTTCATTTCGTCGACAGCTTTTTTCTCTAAAACCATTTATTCTGATTTTTTTTAAAAGTCATCCATCTTGTATTTACCGTTAGGTTAGGTTAGGTTTGTTTTATGTCAATTTTTAGAAAAAAAATTGGTTTCTGGTAATATTTGCTTACGCTGAAATAATATTTCGATGAAATGATATGTCGATATGAAAGGTTTGACAGCGATTCAAGGATTTATAAACCAGTTAACTCTGCACCTGGCGCTCGTATTAACGCATTGCATCGAGGTGCGAAGTTAACTCGATCAGGTTCCAGGACAACTAAGGACAATCGGGCTATACTTCGTCGTAACAACAATAATACAACGGCAGTGCCAAGGTAGGAGAATATATACATGACGGGCAGCCATGCCATACAGGAGACAGATACCGAAGCCACAGTTAACAACCTATAGTTGGTCAAAAACCAACACCAACAGTGGCAGTGACGGGTGTTAATGTGTCACCTCGGATTTAAAAGACTCCAGACCAAGCTGGGGCTTACTAACAACGTGTAGCGAGGAGGTCTAGTCTCCTGCACAAAGTGTTTCATAATCTCTGCATTATGAAATCCATATTATGCGAATTTCATACCCTCAAAAAAAAAGAATTGATGAGCTTGGTACGGGCTACACAGAGCCGAATGAATTCCAGGCGTTACTACCATCTGATTGGGTTCTATCACCTGATATATAGAAATGGTGGAACAAGCCATGGTAAAGACACGGTAAGAGGTACACAAACTATCCCGGTGGGTCGAAGCATATCCAAAAGTAGTCCTATATAAGTATGTCTCAAATTGCTACTTTTGCTATGAATATCAATTCGGGCTCGTCCCGTCCGCGTCTCGCCCCACTGTCCCCGCTCGATTGCTCTATCTTAGAACCTTATCACGATTGCTCTATCTTAGAACCTTAGCGCGTTAGAAGCGAAGTCCCATACAAATGTCGCTCGCGACTGGTTTTGTATGGAAACTCGCCCGCAGCTCGTCCGCAAATCGCAAGTGTGATAAGACCCTTACATGTCTCTGTCAGACCACTGTATGTTTCTTATACTATACCAAAGGCTTACCATAAGGGTCCGTTTTCCATTTAGGCAACGACAAGTATAGTTTTACCTTTAGTGGGGATGGCCAGTGTACTCGATAAGCGATATCGATCTCCTACGGATGGTATAATTTTGCTAAAACTAGATTTATTTTCCAACTCATTTCTTCGAAGTGAGAGAGAACATCGTAAGAAATCTGAACATTGCACTAAACTTAATACGTAACCTGTCGACCTGATTTCATTGTCGTAAAGATTATGGAAGTCAGACGATAGTTGCTTCAAGCTGTAAGTCACCTGAGAAGCAAATTCTAGGACGACTCTAAAGTAACCTGCCAAAGAAACGGGAAAACGCGCCAGGGCGACAGTCGTGAATAAATTTCACCTGCATCACAAAACGAACGGGACACAAGCCCGAGCGCAGCCGCGGTTAACCCTTGTATTATTATATTACAATAATAAGCGGTGGTCGTAATAACAGCATTCACCTTGCGCACAATGGTAGAAATATATTATGTCATTGTGGGGCTGGGACACGGAGCTGCTAACCGAAGGATGAACACGGAGTTACTGGCGCACATCAGAATTCAATCATGAACGTATCAAATTGGCTTTTTTGTAGGCTATGCCGACTAAAAGTTACGGAGATTTTGAAATGAAAATTGAAATTGAAAATTTTGTCTAAAATATAGGGCGAAACTAATTTCAGTATTGTATTTTTTTTAATAAAAACTTTTATATCAAAATCAAAGGTAACAAAATATCTGTTGACCAGTGCAAATAAAATGCAGTTATGCAAATTGCTTGCTATTTAACCTTAAAACAATTATCCTGTTATATAAATAAACTGAACTATTTCTCAGCCTCGAGAAATTATATCTAAGATTAACAAGTTCTTCGTTCAGCATTCACACACAAAACATTTTTTTAACCTCCTCCAACCACTTATTAATTTCATCATTCGTTTGATGTTTTTTATAACAAATTTGATACAAAATACTGAGACGAATAATGAAAATCATACATAAGAATATAATAACATTAGTCTCTCTTACCGACCCTGTAGCTGATTAAAAACAGTACAACCGGCCGCGAATTTTTAAACAGCGAAATGTTTATGTATGAAGGTGTCAAAACACTCTGTTGGGCACAAATTGCCCTAGGCCAACTATGGGCATCTATTTGAATAGTATCCCCTAGTCCGCTGCGATGCGCCGTACAATGGGCTAGCCCGGATAAGATTGTTCGAACTCCGATAGCCTTCTATAACGATTTATTGCTCAAGAATCGCCTTATTGAATTTTAATGGTCATTATTCAATGCTATTGTCTTTTGGGCCGCGTATTTAGTTCTGGATTTTGTTAAATTGTGTGGGAATTGAGTTGGGAGCTCGGTTAGGGAAGGCGACCTCGTGGTCAGAGCTAATATGGAAGGTTCGCGTATTTTATTCTATAAGTTTTACAGCGAATATGGCTTGTTACGGCGCAAACTCATCTCCAGTTAAACGCAGAATAACGCCAGTGCATGACCTTCAACCCGTCTGCCTTAAAGCCCGCTACGTATGATGTGACGTATGATGACGACATATCTCCCGAACCAATGAGCGGCGCATACGACCTATTGCCCGCCAATAACGCATCGACTCGTCAGCCTCTGCAACCACCAATCATATGGAATGGACGTGGAGGATTCCTATTCCTTTGTTCGCTACCAAAAAGCACACCACCCTTAGCTTAACCTATCTAAAAATTATATTTTTTCATTAATGTATGCAAAAATCATGTAAAACCCGGATTAAATAATTTAATTCGCCGAGCTGCTGTCTTCGTCATTGCATCACCTGCCATCCGCATCTTCAAACCGACCTGGGCACCTTCAGAGCCACCAACCTTGTCTATAGATAGATAGATAGATAGATTTATTTATTTCATAATACAAAATTACATGATAAATTATACACGACAATTTATATGAATGCGTATTATGATCGTCAGAAGCAAAAATAATTATAATTCAAATTAATAACAATCAAATTAAATACAATGTCCACAAAATAAATTAAGCAAAATAGAACGAATTAAGTACTATATTGTCCCCAATAATGGATCGTCAGTCTATCCTACAATTTAAATACAATACAATGTCTACAAATAATTAAACAAAATACAGTTCAAAAATTACTAGATTGTCCCCAATAGTGGATCGTCAGTCTATGTTATTAAGATACAACAGCTAATTAAATAATAAATACAGGTTACATGTCCATAAATTCCCTAACAGAGTATAATGCCTTATCTAACAAAAAGTTTCTCAGTCGACGTTTGAAGGTCTGATCAGATGTTTCGTTTCGGATATCAGCAGGAAGACGTTCATAATACGTAGGCCCAATAACTCGCGGGTTTTTTGCTGCTAAGGCCATGCGACGCGGAACAGTACATAGTCGCCCTGATGAACGTATATGTATGCCAGAGACATGAACGCGTTTAAACGTTGCAAGATTGTCTCTGACATACATTATTACTTCATAGAGGTACTGGGAATAGTGCGTCAGAATGTTTTGCTTTGCGAAGAGATCTCTGCAAGAGTGCCTTGGTTTCACTCCAACCAGAGTGCGGAGTGCGCGCTTTTGTATAATAAACACCCGTTTTGCGTCAGTTGAATTTCCCCAGATTACTGTTCCATACGACAGCAACGAGTGGAAATGGGCAAAGTAGACAGATCTTAATGCGTCATCCGATATCAGGGGTTTCAGTTTTCGAAGCGCGAAAACCGCACTGCTCAGTCTACCACAAAGTATGTCCACATGAGTCTTCCAGTTTAGAGTCGAGTCTAACGTAAAGCCGAGAAACCTACACTCACTGCATAATGCCATAGGTGTGTTGGCTAAAGCAGGAGGTATTGCGATACTACGACCAGAAAACAACATAATATTTGATTTTGATATATTCAAGAGGAGTCCATTTGCCGTGAACCATTTTTGGAGTTGTTGACATCCCTCATGAATTTTCACGCTCAGCTCCTCATATGACCGAGCACTGACTACGACTGTCGTGTCATCTGCGAACAGTACAGGCAGACCAGTGGTGATGGCCGATGGAAGATCGTTGACAAACACTAAAAATAGTGTATTTCCAAGGGCTGATCCTTGGGGGATGCCAATGTCAACGGAGCCAACATCGGAGGAGTACCTTTTACCGTTCGCACACAACTTAACAACTTGCTTACGGTCAGTAAGAAACGACAAAATTAAATTATGGGCGTTACTCGTAAATCCATAACGAGCTAATTTGATTAAAAGGAGTCGATGATTGATGACGTCAAATGCCTTCGACAGATCACAGAAGATACCGGCCATCTTGTGTTTTTCATCTAGGCCAGTTACAATACAGTCAAAGATGTTGAGTGCGGCTGAAGTTGTTGACTTTTTTTGCCTATAAGCATACTGATATTGAGTTAACAGTTCATTTGACTCTAAGTAGTTCATGACACTAGACGAAAGGATGGACTCCACTAACTTGGAGATGGTCGGTACAATTGTGATCGGCCGATAGTTATTGACGTCATCACTATCCCCCTTCCCCTTAAAAACTGGACACACTCGTGTGTTTTTTAACACCTGAGGATATACACCAGCCTCGAACATAGTGTTAATAAGTACTACTAATATGTCTGATATTATAGGCCAAATACACAGAATAATGTTGACTGACATATCATACGTATCCACGGTTGTACGCGTTTTAAGCATTGGCTTTAATGCCTTATCCAAGAGGTCACGTGTTACGGTAGGTAGGGTGAATGTAGGCACTTCCATGTCATTAAGGTGCTTGGTCAAGTAGCGTGAGGACTATACGCGCAGACATAAGTTCTGGACCTTACGATACCGGATTTACCAGACCTGGATACACGGATTGGATGTGAGAACGCATCGGCAGTTTTGTATTGGCGACCCATCGGCAGCAGCACAGACTTTTGGTGAGACGAGCCAGCTTACCTATCCCAACCTTCTCCTTTACGCTTGCGTGATACCGTGCTTTTCTCAATTCCAGTGCTTAGTGCTTTCGTTTTGGTTCCTAACGCACGTCGTGTCGTCCTCGGCACAACGGTCTACGAATAGCCTGCGTCAGCTTTCGCGCTAGCTGCCTTGCTGTGACCGTACGCTGGTGGTGATTGCAACTGTAAGTAACTTTACACACTACCAAAATGCCTCATAACGAAAGTAACGAGTTTCAAGCCGCTTTAGCTAGCCCCAAATTGGCTGCAGACCAGGAGAGCATTAGACAATTGAACCGTAGGCGAGGGTCAGTTAAATGTAGATTAACGAATTTCAAAAAGTTTGTAAAATCATTCGAAGGGTTAGAGTTGTCCGATACTCAACGCACAGAGCTAAATTTACGCATGCAAGGAGCTCAGAGTATTTTTGACGATTTTTCTGACATACATAATCAATTAGAGAACATTATTCCTGACAATGAAATGGATAGGCTTTTTGAAACGAGAGAGGAGTTCGAAAGTGAATATTACGGCATTCTTGCTCAGACTCAGTGCATGGTGAAATGCGCAGAAAAGGCTAACAGCCCTAATTCTACAGTCCCGAATAACCTAGCACTCTCGCAGTCAGTCAAACTCCCCGTTATCTCTCTGCCTACGTTTGAAGGTTCCTTTGATCAGTGGCTACAATTCCGCGACACTTTTTCGTCACTGGTGCACAACTCCCAAGAAATCTCGGACATTCAAAAATTTCATTATCTAAAATCCTCGCTAAAAGGTAATGCGCTTCTTGTTATTGATTCGCTCGAGTTTTCCGCTAATAATTACAAAATTGCTTGGGAATTGTTGTTAAACCGATATGACAACAACAGATTGCTAGTTCACAATCACGTAAAGGCTCTTTTTTCCATACAATCGCTTACTAAAGAGTCGCCGGCACTGTTAAGAAAGTTAAACGACACTATTTTAAAGAATTTGCGCGCTTTAAAACTCCTCGGCGAACCCACTGAAAGCTGGGGAACGCTAATTATTTATTTAGTTGTCTCTAAATTGGATCCCATCACGGAACGCCAATGGGAAGAACATAAAAGCACTTTGTTGTCAGTGTCCAGCGACTCTTCATCCGCGCTAAAAGTAGACGATTTACTTAAATTCCTCAGAGACCGCGCTGACGTGTTAGAAACACTATTGGTTACGCACAGCCGGCCCACTAGCACTCATACACCGCACGAACCTAAAAAACAATACATTCAAGCCGCGCACAGTGCACCTAAACTTCACTGCAATATTGTCACTGATAAGCCTGCGCCCGTAGACAAATCTCACATAAAATCGACATCGAACAAGAACCAGTGTTTAATGTGTAATGGTAAACACCCTTTATATTCGTGTCAAGAATTTCTCGATAGAAGTTTGCACGATAAATTAAAAATAGTACGCGACAAAGGGTTATGTGAGAATTGTTTACGCGCCGGTCATACGCCCAGTGATTGTAGGTACGGTCCGTGTAGGAAGTGCAACAAAAAACATAATTCGATTATACACCAGGACGAGAAGGAAGATGGCAATGACAAGCGCTCCGTGTCGCTGCTGGCGCAAAACAACACGTCAAACCCATCCTCCTCCTCCGCGATCCCTCATAATAATGTCACACAAGCACAGCATGCAATGCAGGTTACGAATGCACACATAGACATCAACGCGCAATTGCCTTCCGTGCAACCTGTTTTGTTATCTACTGCACTAGTCGAGATCCCAGATAGTTTCGGTAATTATCATAGGACGCGTATAGTTCTCGATAGTGGTAGTGAATGCTGTTTAATAACGCAAGCCCTGTGTGATAAATTAAAGCCGCAAATAATACAGTCCACTCAGCAAATCCGAGGTGTCAGCAATTCTGTTTCGCATTGTTCGCAAAAATGCGAGATAGAAATTAATTCACTTGTTGACACTTTTAAAACTAGAGTACAATGTTTAGTTTTACCGCAGCTAACGTCAACGTTGCCTACGTTCACTATTCAACGTAATCAATTCCGCATTCCAGATAACATATGTCTGGCAGATCCTAACTTTTACGAATGCCAAGCCGTCGATGTACTCATAGGCGCGAACCTATTCTGGGATCTACTTATCGATGGCAAAATGCGACTATCGAACGGTCCATTTTTGCAAAATAGTAGGCTCGGATGGATCCTCGGCGGACCTGTTCACTCTAACACGCGCAATACAAAGCCTATTAATTGTAATTTCACGCAATCTTTTGACGCGCAATCATTAGATAATCAATTACGTAGGTTTTGGGAGATAGAAGAGGTCCAGGCTAGTAATAAGTCATACGATTTACGCAGCGAAGAGGAAATTGCATGCGAGGATCATTTTATCAAAACAACTACTCGTCTCGAAGATGGTAGGTTTTGCGTGCAACTTCCTCTCAAAGAACCCCCAGAATCACTTGGTGACTCATTCGCGCAAGCAAAAAGGCGTTTTATTTCGTTAGAAAAACGTCTCAACCGCGATCCGACTTATAAAGACTTGTACAAGGATTTTATCAAAGAATACATTTCTTTAGGTCATATGAAACGAGTTTACGCGTACGGAACCCCTAATTTTTTTATGCCGCATCACGGGGTGCTTCGCGAAAATGCAATTAAAACTCGTTTAAGAATTGTATTCGACGGAAGCGCGATTTCGAGTAACGGAAAGTCGTTTAACGATATACAACGTGTCGGCCCGCCGATTCAGGGCGATCTGATTGCAATATTGTTACGATTCCGCGAGAATAGGTATGTTGCATGCGCGGATATCGAAAAACACTATAGGCAAGTGCGCGTACATGAATCCCAACGTGATTTACAGCTGATTTTGTGGCGCGACAATTCAAGCGACGACCTTGAAATATATCAGCTGCAAACCGTTACTTATGGTACGGCGTCCGCAGCCTACCTAAGTTGCAGATGTTTAAAACAGTTGGCGCTGGAATGTACAGATCCGAAAGTGGCCCGAGCCATAAACGATGATTTTTACGTGGACGATTTCATAAGCGGATCGTCTACTATATCGGAATTGAAACATATTTGTAACGAAACCGCGAACGTTTTAAATTCTGGCTGTTTTCCATTACGCAAATGGGTTTTTAACTTCGACTGTACAGACCAACGCTACAAAGATGACGTCTCGAAAGAGTTATCCCTAGGCGAACACGCACATAGCAAAACATTAGGTCTAGGATGGTACAATCAACGCGATGAGTTGTATTATTATTCACGACACGATAACGATACGAAACCTGTTACTAAACGCATTATATTGTCTACTTCTTCACAGGTTTTCGATCCGCTCGGATTATTAAGTCCTATGATTACTATTGCCAAATGTTTACTTCAACGGCTCTGGTTATTAAAACTAGACTGGGACGAAATTGTCCCCCAGGACGTCGCACAAGCCTGGCACCGCTTCGTAAACAACCTGTCAATTTTACCTAATGTTCGCATACCACGCTATGTTATGTGTAATGACCCCGTATATATCGAACTACATATATTCTCAGATGCTTCGCAACTAGCCTATGGCTCCTGCGCCTATATACGTACAATTGATAGCGCATCAGCTGTGACAGTCCGGTTGCTATGCGCAAAAGGAAAGGTCGCTTCTATCGCACCCTCTATAAGCATACCGAGATTGGAATTATCAGCCGCGTTACTAGGTGCAAGACTGTACAATAAAATAAAAGAATCGGTTCGTTCTAAATTCGACAAAGTAATTTTTTGGACGGACTCGACCATTGTATTAGGCTGGCTTCGCATGCCCCCTAATTTACTAAAACCCTTTGTACAAAACAGGGTTGCTGAAATTCATGATATTACAAAAGAGCATTCGTGGCATCATGTGAGTGGGAAAGACAACCCAGCCGATTTAGTCTCGCGCGGAGTACACTTAGACGCGCTGAGTAACTCCAATCTCTGGTGGAACGGGCCGGACTTTCTCCATGATGCTAATTTTAATTGTCAGACTATAGATTCAACATTACTACCAGACGAGTCACAGTTGCCAGAACGCAAATCGAGCCCTGTGACTAGCCTGGTATGTAATGATAACAATAACGAATTGTTTACGTTTTCTAGGTTCTCTCAATTCAACCGTATGCAGCGCGCTGCCGCTTACGTACTTCGTTTCATTCATAACTCGCGCAATAAAGATGCACGTCGAGTCGGCGCGCTGGCGGTGGATGAACTGAGGGAATCTGAACTCTTTCTCGCGCGCTTATCGCAGATAGATTCATTCTCCGACGTTAATGACTCATTGATAAGAAATAAATATATCGCGAAAGGTTTCTTAGCCAAACTTAACTTATTTATGGACCATAAAAAATTAATTAGGGTCGGAGGGCGTCTTGTAAATTCAGATAAATTTGTTTACGATAAAAAACACCCGGTTTTACTTTCCAGTAAGCATCATTTTACTGTTTTATTGTTTCGCCATGAACATCGTAAATTATTTCACGCTGGACCACAGCACCTATTGTTTTCGCTTCGAGAGGCCTGGTGGCCCATAAGCGGACGAAATCTCGCGAGGAAAGTGGTTCACAGCTGTGTCGTTTGTGCACGTTTTCGAGGTAAAACAATGAATCCCATAATGGGTAATTTACCTCCAGAGCGTCTGGAACCTGGATTCCCCTTTGTAAACTGCTCCGTCGACTACGGGGGCCCCTTCTATATATTAAACCGCAAGGGAAGGGGAGCAGTAACTGTAAAAGCGTATCTTTGTATATTTATATGTTTTACTACGCGCGCTGTCCATTTAGAGTTGGTCACAGATCTCTCATCAGATGCTTATTTACTTGCACTGAAAAGATTTATTTCACGTCGTGGAAAACCGTCAAAAATATTTTCAGATCACGGTAGAAATTTTGTTGGAGTAATGAATGATTTCGCAAGATTTTTGAATTCATGTTCCGATGACATTAAAGAGTACGCAACCTCGCAAAGGATCCAATTTTTAATGATGCCTCCTTACGCTAGTCACTTTAGTGGTCTGGTCGAGGCAAGTGTGAAAAGTTGCAAGCATCACCTGCGTCGCGTGATAGGTGATGCTCATTTAACGTACGAGGAGTTCAGCACGGTATTGTCGCAAATCGAAGCCATCCTGAACTCCCGTCCTCTAAGTCCTATGTCCGCAGATCCGCAAGACTATTCCCCTCTTAGCCCAGCTCACTTCCTAGTTGGACGTCCGCTGACTGCACCTGTGTGGGCTGACCTGAGCAACGTCCCCGCACACCGCCTGTCACGATATCAGCGAGTGGAGCAGATACGACAGCATTTCTGGACGCGATGGTCCAAGGAATATGTGTCTGAGCTACAGACAAGGACAAAATGGACACGCAACCTGGGTGACCTACAGCCGGACACCCTCGTACTGATCAAGGAAGATCACGCACCGCCCCTTAAGTGGAACCTGGGGCGAATTACAAAGACCTTCCCAGGCAAGGACAACGTATCACGTGTTGCCGACATTCGCACAGCTCGCGGCACAGTACGTCGAGCATTTTCGAAAATTTGCCCACTGCCTGTAAACGACGAGTAGCTTCTTCGCCATGTTACGTTGGAAGCAGCTTCTTCCAAGGCCGGGAGTTTATGTTACGGCGCAAACTCATCTCCAGTTAAACGCAGAATAACGCCAGTGCATGACCTTCAACCCGTCTGCCTTAAAGCCCGCTACGTATGATGTGACGTATGATGACGACATATCTCCCGAACCAATGAGCGGCGCATACGACCTATTGCCCGCCAATAACGCATCGACTCGTCAGCCTCTGCAACCACCAATCATATGGAATGGACGTGGAGGATTCCTATTCCTTTGTTCGCTACCAAAAAGCACACCACCCTTAGCTTAACCTATCTAAAAATTATATTTTTTCATTAATGTATGCAAAAATCATGTAAAACCCGGATTAAATAATTTAATTCGCCGAGCTGCTGTCTTCGTCATTGCATCACCTGCCATCCGCATCTTCAAACCGACCTGGGCACCTTCAGAGCCACCAACCTTGTCTATACGCGCAGACATGGCTGTATGAAATTTTGTATTCTGATAGATGTAACAGACTTTTGTCTGCATGGAAAATAAGTTTTCTTTGTTTTTTTTTTTATATATTCAGGCAGGATTATTATTTTCTTGGATAATACCTGCTAAGGAGGTACGCAGTCTTCTTGAAAAAAAACTGATTAATGTCGTATTTCTAACCACTGAAACTCCTCATTGACCATTATTTCCATTATCTACGGCTTGTGCGATCCTCTTGATGGACTCGTTCTGAGGCTACAAATTTTATACTTTCTCTAGGTTCTTGGCAACTTCCGATAGTCAAGGAAGACCTTTCTTGACAAGTGAAGCTCTAAAATAAAAATAAAAATGTATATACAAAGTTCAAGTTATCCTTGCAGTGAATAAATTAACAATTACAAATTCACATTTGAGGTTATTCCAATCCACATGCCATTTCAATGTATGCACATATGGAAATGGAAAGTCACCAAATGGCTACGTAATCGCGCCTTCAGGTTCTCATCTCTATAAGGCGGCTACACGATGTTCACATATACGACCAGCATTAATCACTACAATTAGTTTAGCGACATTTACTGTAATGTACGACCACGATTTAATACCCAAATCTGGCGGTCAGAAGCGTTTATGTGATGGAACATTCCAGGCTATCGATCTAGTGCTGGTGTCAAAAGGGTATCTTACCAATTATGAGCGCCTGGTACACCAGAGGTCAAACTTTTTCACATTGTAGCCAAATCCTGCTTAGAAATAGGATTTTACGGTATGTTTTTGTTTGTTTATTTTATTACAATTTTATTTTATCGCTTAGTATTCAGTCTAGCTAACACGCATATCCTATGCGAATATCAAACTAGACTCAAACATATACAGGAACATAAAATTACCAAACGGAACGAGCGCGTTAGCGTGACGTCACAATGCCCCATCCATAACCATCGACGGCCTATCATTAGAGCGGGTCGAGCGGTCAGTGGGGGCGTGAAATGTCACCGTCCCGGACTTAGCTACAATAGCTATCATACGGTGGGGCTGATGCAAGTGTTTTGCCCATCAGCACCTTAAGACACTTTGCATGAATGTAGGTAGGCATGCAAGGTGTTTTAAGGTGCTACAGTTTAGGTACTATATATACGTCACAATGCCCCGTCTATAATCATCGACGGCCTATCATTATAGCGGGTCGAGCGGTCAGTGGGGGCGTCAAATGTCACCGTCGGGACTTAGCTACAATAGCTATCATACGGTTGGGCTGATGCAAGTGATTTGTCTATCAGCACCTTAAGACACTTTGCATGAATGTAGTAGTAGGTATAATTATTTATTTATTTATTTATTTATTAATACATGTTAACATGACATTACAGTAAAAAAACCAATGCGTCATGAAACGTAGAAATAAAATAACTATTTAGGCGATAATATACGTCGCCCCATCTATAACCATCGACGGCCTATCATTGGAGCGGTCAGTGGGGGCATGAAATGTCAGCGTCCCGGACTTGACTATAATAGCTTTATATGTATTTATTTTATTTATACATATAAGTATTATAAGCATATTTCTCTCTTGTAGTTTTCTGTAGGAAAATTTACAAATTCGTCGTCAATCACATGTCTAATATAATTTCACCGGTGAACTAATAGTAACAATTAGTAATGGGAAGTCATACAGCTGTCGTCCCTCAAATGTGAAGAATAGTACATTACATAACTAGGGTGGTAATACAAAGAAAGGCCGAGATCGCAGAAGTTTGCGGCCCGAGCTGCAAGCGACGGACGTAAATATGCGATCGAGGGCTTTCTTTATTACCTCCCGTGTTGTGTACATCATTTTATGTCTACACTTGGCCAGAAAGCGACTTTTTCCGTAAGCGCAGCGTGCGGAAAAAGTCACTTTATGGCCAGGTGTGGCATAAAAATTAATCGACATATTATTACCCTTAGACGAAAAATGGCGCGCTTCCAATGTCACCAGCCCCTCGCGTCAATTTCCTCATTACTTAGGGTCGTGATTCCTCCTTTGCAGTATAGTTACGCGTCTTACAGTAGTGCGTCACTTAGACCTGTCTTTGGCGTCGTGAAGGGCATGATGCAGCTTGGTGTGTAGTAATGAGCGATCTAGTCGGACCATCTCAGCAGACTACGACCTCTTGGACGTCTGCCGTCAACCTTACCAGTGACCATGAGTTGTTCAAGGTTGTGCCCTTCGTTTCTGGCATAAGAAGCATACGACGTTTTCTTATACGTCTCATTTATGTGAATCAACAACTCAGTAAAAAGTATGACATAATCCAAACATTGTGCAACCAAGTGCGCCCTAGAATTACCCAGAGCCAGATCAAATAACAGATTGCTATTGTTGGTACCACTATCTTTATTAGCCTTCCTAGAACTTCGGACCGACATTCAAGATCAACAACAAACGTTTACGAATACGACTGAATGTGCAGATTGTAATGTTGACAGCACTTCACATTATCATAATCTTATGTTTTATTGTACAGTCAGTTACAGAGTAACCTTCCTACCGTACAAACACATATGCATAGAGGAAAGGATCCTCCTTTCATACATTCGTCGTATGGCAAGGGTAAGTTTACTCTGCAGCTTACTGTACCTTGTAGCTGCGCAGCACTTAAGGATTGCCAGGCAAAGAGTTTGTGAAGTCACTCTCATTGTGTTTTCATAAATAAAAACTTATCGTAATAAAATATAAAGAATTTGTACTCTTTGTTTCTTTTTCCCAAAACCTACACCAACAGAAGCATCAGAATAAATCAACATTTTGACCTCTGTTGTGGTCCGTCCACTGCCATCCGGCCAAGTATGTGGTAGTTCTGCACATAAATTGCAAATTTCCCAGTAAATTAAATAAACATAAACAACAAAACAGATAAGGGTTGTTCCAGTCTCCACATTCCTCTCAGTCTAAAGGACCTTGATTGCATAAAGATAACCTTATCATATATCGATCAATTTTATCATAGTGCGAATTTCGTCACAGCAATCTAAAGCGTGTCAAAATACAGTCTGCATGCATTTATCAGTTATCACCTTTTTCAATCCCAACTTTACAACGTTTCAAATATAACCCACGGAAATTAGATTGCAAAAAATATCACTTTATCGTATATCGATCAAAGTTATAATAGCATGGATATTGGTTTGTCACAATGTTCCAAAGTGTGTCAAACACAGTTCGCGCGTATTTTTATCACCTTTCCCAGTCCCAAATTCACCACGGTTAACCTATAGCCCACGGAACCTCGCGGGCCATCTTCAAAGGTCAGCGTTTGACCGATAACGACTGTGCAGTTGCACCATGCAATGTAATGCGGCTCAATGGAAACCAGGACCGGCATTATGTTTTCTATAAAACTATTGAGATGCCTTAGGATATTCTATAGAATGAGATTATTAAAGCATCTAATAGAGATAGTATAGTATTCTCAGTTTATTACCTTTCAATCCGTGGCTACGGATGGCGTGGGATCTGCCTTAAATCCCTAATATTATTAGTGATTATTTATATATGTTCAAACTGTATATATATTTAGATATGATGTGGGCAGCGGAAGTAATCCTATGACACATTAGACAATTTGAATATATATCGTACCATAGTGATGTTACCTTTTTGACTTAGAACATATTGTGTATGCCTGAATCGTGCAGGTATTTCAGTATGAGTGATGGTTAGCATCTCATTATTAACAAAGCGGGACTTAGGTAATCGCGTAAAAATATGATATTACATCGCCGTTTTGGACGTGTTGTTGTCACGAAGGGAGTGAAAATCGTGAAAGTTTCAATAAAATATTTTATAGGGTTGGCATTTTTCCGTTCGACATCATCAAAGGGCATTAAAAGTTTAATTTTCTGGCTGGACTCTTACACGTATGGAAAACTATCTACTGCCATAGATAATACTATTTCATCTATGCTTAGGGAATGCAATTACCGGTAAAATTTACCGTCTTTTCATACTAAAGTCCGGTAAATTACCGGTAATTGCATTCCTTATCTATGCTACTGCTACTTTATATTAAAAACATAGTTATTATGTACCGACGTCGTTAACTAATATTTTATTGTCCACGGGAAATACGCTTATTTTCTGAAATCTGTATAGCTACAGTTTTGTGTCCCATTAGGTATCCTGCATACATTGTAATAGGTTTAAAAAAATGAAAAGTACAGTTTAAAGTGTGCAATGAGCGACAGGCGAGTCCCGCGGGACAATCACACGTGGGCGCGCCGGGATTATGCACGCCCTGGACGTCTGGCCATATGCTCCACTAAGGGCACACTAATCGCGGCCACGTCGGCGCACACTGCGCGTTCGAGTAGCCGCGTTTAGTGGCCGCTACTCCCATCCTCAATTTACCATATCGTAAAAAGTCCTTACACCCACCTTGAAAGCACAATTGATTATCAACTCTATCTCCCGGAACCATAGATTACGAGTGCATTCCAGCTGCCTTTGCGTTTGTTCAATTCTCAGGTAGTAAGTAGTAAGCGCCAGGGGTGTATTCAAATAAAACGTCTAAAGTCACATTTCAATTAAAGCAATTTTAACTTTAGACAAAGGCCCTAGAGTTCATAATCCGCTGAAATGTCAATGCATGAAGTCTTTATCTACGAAGTACGCTCCTCTTTTATTATGGACGATAATGAGGTACAAAACCACAAAACAGTATTGTTTTCTCTAAGTAGTTCGTACACTTCGTAAACCTACGTACTATACAAGTATTAGCCTTTGCTGGAGAACGACCCTCGACCTGGACGTACGGGTCCGGGTACGGGAGAGTTGCAAAGGTGATTGCGGTCAGTAGGTACAACAAAATATTTATTTGCTAGCTATAACCTAACAGTTTCATCGTTCAATATAACGATATAGAATTAGCGGAGTGAGGTTTGATATCGAATTTCAGGAACAATGCGTACCGGTGTACGATCTCAATTCATCGACCGAGCTAGCGAAGCATCTCCATTTCAGCTTGGGCATAAATGCTTTCATATGTCTGTCCGGAAGTCCGGCTGTTGTCCTCTACAAATCGTATTTGTCAACTGATTCTCGTGAAATTTTGTGAGCAGCTTCGATGATTATATTTTTTTTAATTCATTTTTAGAAATTATTTCAAAATTGCTGAACCTTTATCAGACTCGCGAGATCTACAGTTCGCAGAGCCACTAGTTAGTATTGTAACTCATTTTTATTCCAAGGAAGAGCAGAGCAACATACCAGCGCAAGCGCACTCGCCACAGTCCGCGCCATAATTGATACAGGCCGTTCTGAAAACCAATAGCGAACGCGAGATTTACGAGCGACTAATGCGCATGTGCGGCGACTTTATTAACATTTATTATGGTAATGACCGCCTTGAATAATGTTTTAATATGCGCAGGATGCGTGGGGTAGGGTTTTGGCCTATAATTGACTCACGTGTAGTATGTGCTAAATTTTTACAATTGCGTTAGTTGTTTTTAACCTGTATAGTATTGTACCGCTGGGTAAAGGCTTGCGCGTACGGAAAAAGTCGCTTTCTGGCCAAGTGTAGACATAAAATGATGTACACAACACGGGAGGTAATAAAGAAAGCCCTCGATCGCATATTTACGTCCCTCGCTTGCAGCTCGGGCCGCAAACTTCTGCGATCTCGGCCTTTCTTTGTATTACCACCCTAGTTAGTTATGTATGTAATTTCATTGTATCTCCAAAACTCCTGATGTGCTGCATCCTTCGACTAACCAGCGAGGGATACATCTGAATCGTCCCGTCATCACCATAAGTGATTAAAATTTACATTTTGACATTATACTTCATCGCATAGGAACTATTCTCGCTCAAGATTGTGCCTTTACAAACTTGTACAAGCATTATGTCGATGTTACAATGTTGTGTCGCATTTCACTGTTTCTTCTTCATTAACCCCCAACGCAAAAACGACGGGGTGTTATAAGTTTGACGTGTCTGTGTGTGTAAATGTGTAAATGTCCTTGTGGCATCGTAGCTCCCAAACGGATGATCCGATTTTAATGCGGTTTTTTTTTGTTTGAAAGGTATATCAGTCGAGAGTGTTCTTAGCTATGTTTGGTGGAAATCGGTTCAGGTCTTCAAGGTCATCAGGTCGTTTGTTATGTTTGGTCGGGGGTTTTTTAAATTTTTAATTATATATATTATTTGAGTTGCTCTCTGGGCAGAGCGAACGTGATCGTCCTGAGGAAGAGTTAGGGGCTGTTGCTGCCTTTTCTACCATGCCTCGATATCTCATCCCATTTGAGGCACTTCTGTCTTCTACTGTCACTGCTGGACATAGGCCTCCAACATAGCTCGCCGACTGGTCCGATCCTGGGTCTCCCTTGGTCAACTACTCTAAGCAAATCTTCAATAATAGTTAATTTGGTAAACTACGTGCCTACACTACACACCACATTTAAAAAAGTAGATTATGTATTGAATGTAAAGCTCAGTCCCTATGTTTATTTACCATTCGCATCCTATTGCAAATAAATTTGGACGGTCTCATGAAATTATTCAAGCCAACGTCTATTTATCACGACAATAAGCAGATACAAATGTAAAGTGACCAGCGCAGACAGCTCCGGCGGCAATAACCATCCGTCATATTGGAAACTTATAATGGTCCTGGCATTGTCTAAATTCTTACATTAAATACATTACAGGGTGGGCAAGAGTTAGGTTGCAATAGAGAAGGCAAGTTTATACCTGCTGCATTAAGGTTTACATGCACAGTAAACATATATGCACCCATGCCAGAACCATGACTAGGTATCAATAGGGTTGCCAGATGGTCAGGATTTGGCGGGATTCTCCTGATTTTTTGTATGTCCTCCCGACTCCGATAAAGAAAATCTCCCGACAAACGACTTAATTGAAAACTTAGTCTGATCTACACAAGGTGGTCCGGCTAGCGAAAATTTCTGCTCTTTCAGGCAAAAACAAAAAAAACTCGCGTCGAGCGCGCGGGGCATCTCCCGACCAAAGTCTCAAAATTCCGACATATTGTTTTTTTCTCCCGACAATAGGGTCATTCAATCTGGCAACCTTAGGTATCAATGATTAGTCATGATGGACGCGACTAAGAATAGAACTAAGATTTCTTTAATAAGAACGCTCATCTAGTCTTGACATCGCTTGTTTTCCGAAACATCATTACCTGTTTCTCTTGTACTGAAAGATCTAAAAGCAAAAAGACCGGTACCTAGGTAGAAAATATAGGTTGTATGTACTAAGAACCGCGCGGTGAGCACTTCGGGGGACTCTTGAAGTAATTATGAATACCAAAGGTTCATAACTAAAAATAGGGCACATTGCTCTCGTCTCTTGGTTGACCAACCTTATGAAAGTATTTTTAAATTTGCTCGTTTTCTTTATGTACAGTGATTAGGGCTTCGAAACTCGGGCGGGACTGACTCCGGGATCGCCATAGAATTCATCAATCCTGGGAATGGAAAACCTACAGTGATGTATATAGCGTAGTACAACCACACATTCACATACATATAGTGCAGACAGTGTCACAAGCAATAACAGAATTGATAAATAGTACTTCTTAAATGTGTTTTAAGAAAATCGATAGTTACAAATTTTTATTAAAGCACAAGCTGCTAACGAAATCAAATGTTTGAATTGAAAAGAAAATTGAAAAATTAAATGATTCGAATGTCCGTGGCTCTTGAACCCAAATAGCCTTTCACAGTCTTTTACAGGTGTAATTGCAAACTAGTTTAGAACAAACAAACGTACACCTTATTATAAAATCTTAAATTCGCGAATATTCATTTTTGTATATATATTTTTTTGATAATTCGCTTATAATCGGTAAACGAACGCTGAAAAGAGTTACGAAACGTCGGAACGTAAAAATGGAGTTATATACGTGATTTAATCCGTTTAAGTTGTTTTATTACAATGAGTGACAATCATGGAAACCGAAAATAATTATAATTATAAAATAACTTGTACCTCTAGCACAGCTGTGAGACGCAACTCTTTGTCGCGCGACAAATACTCCCTATCTCTCCATTCAATAGTGTGACAGTGACAGGTGATGCTATGTCGCGGGACAAACGAAGTCGCAGCCAGTTATGCTAGACAGTAGACATGCGCAAAATGTGCCACTAAAGTGAAAAAAGTGGTATGAATCTTTAGCTCTCAAATATATGCATCACTCTTTTAGCTCAGTAGCTCCGCGGTGTGACAACGGCTCACTAGCTCTTATAAGCTCAGTAACTCCGTGGTGCCTAACCTAATCCTAATATTTCCGAACGAAAGAGAGAGCAGTAATAGGTAAATAGGTATACGGTGACAAGACAGAGACGAAAAATTCATGTTGATCGTGTTTTTTTCGCAGCTCACGGCTACTGAGCCGGTGAGCTAGACCAATTGATATAGCTCTTTTGAATCACTCACTCGCGAGCTACACATGTCTACTAGACAGCCTGAATAAACGACATTCGTAGCTCTGGGCATCGCCTAATCTGGATGTAAATGCATGCATGCAGCATTGTCCCGCGTTGCACAACCAACAATTAGCCCGCGACAGCCCGTTGCGAGTCGAACAGCCTAATCTACGGCCGGCCAGGGCTATTCATAACTTAATGTTGTTTCAAATCAAACCGTTAAACATTGTCACTGCTATTTGAATTAATTTTTTGAATTTAGTTCTCTTAATGACTGAATCACAGCAGACAAGTCACTGAAGAATTAATGATACACTATGTGAAGCATATTTACGGAAACGTTACGTAAGGGACACTATCTTTTTAATACTCTTGTGATCTTGTCATGTAAAATTAGGAAGCTAAATATCGGTATGGTAATATGACAACATGGCTTTAAGATTTGTAGTGTTTCTTAGCAGCTAATAAGTTTTATTAGGATAAATACCATTAGCGTCACGTAAGCGACAAAAAGTAGATGTTTTCATGGAATGCTCGATTGAACATTTTTGAATAGATACAATTTTCTTTACAGTATGAGGTTTATGAATTATTACAAAAAGACGTCGTGCGGCTCGGCGGTCGTAGTCGAGCCGAGCCGAACCACGTGTCTTTCATGCTTATTATTGCGTTATAAAGCTTTTTTTGAACAGCTTTAGAAGAATAAAATGCTGTAAAAACGCTAAATATTAGCTCTAACACTGGTTGCATAACATACCTACTACAAAAGAAATACCGAATTATTATTTTTTGTGTCTGTTCTCAGTTTTCAATTAAGCCTTCGCCAACCTTATCCCTAACTTAACCAAACGATCCGTCAACTAGTTTAAATCCAAAAACTTCCTCACTCATAACATAAAGCCGAGTTATCGCGGCCTCGCGACTTCTATTTTAAGTTTCGGACAGTGCCCGCATGCGACTGGAACGACGCTTGAAGAATTTCGCGAATAAGGGTCTCCCCACGCCCATCGACTTTATTATTTAATAGTTATTATTTAGAAAATGTCTCTGTCAATAAATGTATTTTTGAGACAAGCTTTTATTACCGACTGTACTTTTTGTATAATCGAAAAGTGCACATCAAAACTAATCAAATGAGCCCAAACTTAGCGGATTTATCTTAAGTAATTCAGATGCCTACCATCTGGCTCCATCATTAGATCAGCTTCATGTCATAATAATGTTGTATTTCATCTGATTTACATATTCTTGCAAGATTTAATTACAAACACACAAACAGACACCGGGACAGGTGAAACTAAATAAAAACTTGTAAAAGACGATACCTACAGCTAGAGTAAACTCTATGAAACTGAGAGATAGTCCCTAGGCTGAGACTAGTCTGATCAGTTGTCGTGTTTCATGCTTCCGTTATGGTAAATAGACGTGGGACTATAATGACTTCCGAACCGCGCGGTCAATATGACTGGACGATTGCCCGTTAACGTATTTTATGAAAACCCTGCGAAGGGGCGCTGAGCAGGACTGCTTAACCCTGTTATTATTTATTTGTCATATGTCATTATTACAAGTCACTGGATAATCATATTAACACTATTACCTTATGAGTTCTATCCTAACATAGATAGGCTTATCACAAAATAATCTCACTGGTTTAAAAATTGCATTCGATACATCCCAAAACTACTGTTCTTAGTTGCTTTGAGAACAGCTCGTCAGCTGTTTTCAAAGCAGCTGCTTTCTTATCTCTCCACTATTTCCCTTACAAATCTTACAGACTTTGTTAAGAAAACGTCCTTTTCCGGAGTTATCCCGTATACGGGCGATCGTGAACTTTGTCGAGGCCTAAACTTTAACTACTTTGAATAATATCGTTTTAATAGTACATTAGTTACCTAGGAAGGTAAAACAAAGAACGTCTCAGATCGCAGGTATTTGACGCCCAAGCCGAAGGCAAGGGAAAACAAAGTAGGTATCTAAATTGGGTGGCCGTCTGGTTGCATAACAACTATTGTCATATTATTGATTGTCATAACAGTTTAAGCATAAAGATGATGCTCATATTTTTTTTTGGCATAAATTGTCCTATGGCATAATTGTTCAGTGTCATAATTATACGGAGTCATAATTGCTTTAACCATAATATAAATTGTCATACATTTATTTAGTCATAATATTGATGATTATAAGTCGTTTTTGTAATAATTGTAAATTTCATACATTTATTAAGCCATAATATTGATGATTATAAGTGGTTTTAGTAATAATTGTAAATTTCATACATTTATTAAGCCATAATATTGCTGATTATAACAATCGTATTGCAAAAATTTTGATAATGGACTTGCGATGGTTCTTCAAAAAGACACAATTTATATTATTGAAGTATTTTTAATTTCTACTCATTACACAATATTAGTGACCTCACACAGAACCAAATCCCTGCCAGAAAAGTAGGTTAGGTTAGGTTAGAACTGTTATCTCACACAAAACCAAATCGCTGCCAGAAAAGTAGGTTAGGTTAGGTTAGAACTGTGACCTCACACAGAACCAAATCGCTGCCAGAAAAGTAGGTTAGGTTAGGTTAGAACTGTTATCTCACACATAACCGAATCGCTGCCAGAAAAGTATATTAGGTTAGAACTGTGACGCAACATAAAAAAGAAGTTTTAAGAAAACTTTTAAAATTAGGCTTATACATTTAGCAATTTATGCATTTACTTAGTATGGTTAAAGTGTTGTATGAGCAACCTATTTATGCGTTTAGCATTTTATGCATTTACTTAGTATGGTTAAAGTGTTGTATGAGCAATCCATGTATGTCCATTATAAAGTATGCTTGAATAAATGTATGCATATCAACTATATGCCCATTACACAGTATGTCCATAAACATTATGATTAAAATCGTTATGCGCATACATGTATGACTATTTACAGTTATGCGTAATGATGAGTATGACGAATCCTCGTATACGTATCAAAAATATGACCTTAAACTTTATGCAACCCGACCCCTACCCATCTAAATTGTATGGTACTTTGCATATTTTCTAAAACAATTCAATCAGTGCTCACCATTTTAGACGCATGTGTCCAATTGTCCATTCGCATATCGCATTAACCCTATTTTAAACACTAATGAAAAACACTTTTACAGAGCCGTAAAAATATTCGGACAGCGGCAATAAATACATCAGCGACGGGGAATTATTAGCCAATATTTTGCAACGCAGTGCATCAAGCCGGGAGCCAAATTCCGGCCATTTATTGTGGACTAAAAATACGGTGCACTTAGAGGCCAGTGCTCGCCAGTGTAAATAAAATTGGGCATAAACGTGTTAAGGTTGTCCACACGCGGACAACACATGTTTATAACCGTGACTGACGCTTAAATTTATTTTTAATTGTGTGTGTGCTCTTTTTCCCACTGCGGTATTAAAAGGGAGGGTTATGATTTAAGCAGTATGTAGAGACTTTGTTTCATCGATTTTCCAAGGGATACGGCAGATAAAGAGGTGAAAAGAGACACTACTTACATGATTTCGAAAGCATAATTCTTCCGAATTTCATTATTCTAAAACCCATATCGCGGTGAAAAAATTTAGATTTTTTTCATGACAAAACACTAACCTAATCTAATTTAATAATTAATACTTTTCTTTACATCGGCAAAATGACCATTACGTAGAAACTGGCGTTCGGAATTATGACATTTCGGAAGTGTTGCCATGTATATATAGAAGATTAAACAAGATAGTGCGTTTACACAACGTTATTAATTGTAGCTGTTAGTTGGCAGTTTACTACCCTACAAGGTGTACCTACACTACTCCCCTTCCGGCGTATGTTTCAGACAAGCGGGAATAGGCATCTTCTGGGTCAGCGCGCTCCATCATCGTTGTCTCCTTTTTGCAACAGTGGGGGACTGAAGTGAAACGCAAATCCATTGTTCTTAAAAAAACTAGTTTAAAAAATAAGTTTATGCCACACCTGGCCATAAAGTGGCTTTTACCGCACGCTACAAGTACGGAAAAAGCCTATTTCTGGCCAAGTGTAGACATAAAATGATGTACACAACACGAGAGGTAATATTTACGTCCCTCGCTTGCAGCTCGGGCCGCAAACGTCTGCGATCTCGGCCTTTCTTTGTTTTAACACCCTAGTTGTGTAATGTACTAATTTCGATGGTAGCAGACGATTTTGCGTTCAATTAAACGGTATATCTCACTGAGCCCATAGGTGTGATACCTAAGAAAGAATAAAATCAAATTATTTTGGTCCATATTGGAGACAAACCAATTGGATCACAACATAACCACAACTAACTTTACATTCAAGTGAAATTCTTTCCGAGCTATAACGAGTCATACAGACGGACAAAAATACGTATATACGCGTCTGCAGACCACTGGCGGCGAGCCAGCAAAAAACGTCCGCAAATAAATGGTCACCGACGGTCAACGTTTTAATGGCTGGAGTATTTTAACGCTGAAATATCTTGGTGGATTTGGACGCATTTCAAGAGTGCATGCACTTTGTTAAAGGCTGGGGCTTTTACCCTTTAAGGAATGATT
Organism: Eudemis profundana; assembly: GCA_947034925.1. Lineage (NCBI taxonomy): Eukaryota > Metazoa > Arthropoda > Insecta > Lepidoptera > Tortricidae > Eudemis > Eudemis profundana. The sequence continues at coordinate 16,437,965 of OX344808.1, read as the reverse complement.
TTACTGTTGTGCGTGTGTGTGTGATGTTTATAAAGATACGGTTTTACTTTTTTTTTTTATGCACGGCGCTTATTCCCAGTTCACACCTATTCCAGTAGCATTCCAGTGCTGGAGTGGATCATATCGCTTACATTATTCCAGTAATACAATACAATACAAATATTATTTGTTGCACATCAGAAAACACTTTACAATATTACATTAGGTACATAAAAGTGCATAAAATCCGCCATTTTGTTTATTTTAACGAACTTCATACCCAGTGACACTCGCGCCATCAAGACGAATCTTATCAGAATCGGTTGTGCCGTTGAGTAACTACTCAACGATGAGCGCACATAGGAACGGACATACATACATACAGGTCAAGCACATAACCCTCCTTTTGGGCTTCGCCGCAGTCGGGTAACAACTACGGTTGTAAAACAAAGAAAGGCCGAGATCGCAGATATTTACGGCCCGAGCTGCAATTGAGGGACGTAAATATGCGATCGAGGGCTTACTTTATTACCTCCCGTGTTGTGTACATAAAATTATGTCTAAAAGCCACTTTATGGCCGGGTGTGGCATAAAAGTACATTACATAATTAAAACAATTTAAAAGGTAGATAACAGGCGGTCTTATCGACTAAAGAGTTATCAAAGAGTATCACCAAAAACAACCATTCACTATCCATATCCAGCACTGGATTGACGGCTTACGCTATTCCAGTGGCGCTGGATTGGGCGAGCTGGAATGAAAAGTTGACCGTCATACTGGAATGAGTATATTCTAGTAGCATTCCAGTGCTGGATTCGATGCTATCGACTTGAAAGGCCGTAGCAGGATAAGGGAAGAAAAAATGCCCTTGAATGATTAAGAGCTGTTTATTTTTTCTATAGTTGCTTTCATTTAGTTGTATAATTTTGTAAAATTTGGTTGAAAAATTCCCAGTGGTTCAGCCGGGAAAAAATAAAAACAAAATTTATGAAATTTGACGTATCTCTAAAACTATAACTCTTTGTCATTATATCTTTAATTCATTTTGGTTAATTAAATAGTATGTATGCCTTAAAAGAAAATTGAGTCTCTATCTTTACAATTTCTGTAAAAAACACGTAAGTCAAAATTTCAAAAAAAAGTTTTTTTGATTCCTGAAAGAGTGACCACTCTAAGTAATATTTCTAAAAAAGCCTTATTTAACGATCTGTCAGTCATATAAGTTTGACGGTTAAAATCGAAAAGCAACAGTGTCAAAATTAAAAAACTATGTTGGTCGGATTCTGTTACATTTTATTCTTATACTAATCTAATCTAATACAGCCAAAGAACTTAAAAATAAATCTTCTTTGTAAAGAATTAAATTAAATCAATTTTTGACATTCCCATTAATATTGGCTTGAAAATATACAGGCTGGTTTTCGATAATCTGTACATATGAAAAGGGGTGAAATTTCAGCCAATTTTATCGGTAAAACTGATTTTAATTTTTGTTTGTGGTCATTCGTTTTTTTTTACAGATTTTTAAACTTTCAGTGAAATTTTCGGCAGTACCTACATCTATTTGCCACGATATAACTTTTGATCTAATTGCTTAAAATTGTAAGAAAAAATTGCAGGGTCATGGCAATAGACACGTTATTTAGTAGCAATAACAATAAACCACCGACTTGAAGAAAAAATCGTCAAAAAAAAATATAATTGTGAAAAACGGCTGTTTTTTTTTCACGGAAAACACCGTTTTTCTCGAAAGTTTGCGAATATTGTGACCATTTTTTCATGCTTATTTTCGTTTAGCACTTAATTGTGATCTTAAAAACATTTTTTCTTACAGCTTTGAACAATAAGATCAAAAGTTATACTGCGTCAAACAGATGTACTGCCCAAAATTTCATAGAAAACTGTAAAAATCTGTAAAAAAATTTTTTTGCCCAGAAACAAAAATTAAAGTCATTTGTACCGATAAAATCAGTTGGAATTTCACCCCTTTTAATATGTACAAATTATCGAAAACCACCCTGTATTTGTATTAATTGTCGCCTTTTAACTTATAAAACCTTTTTTTTCAAATAGGTAATCATCATTATTTGTAATTAAGCCTTACTTATCGTTTCACCAGATATATTCATTCGTAGGTAGGGTGTTGATCACACATTGCCGCAATAGGCTAGATGACTAAAAAAAACTGTTTAGTCCGTCTGTTACATTATGAAAAAATATTGTACACGTATTTTTTGTTTTGTTTGACAAACAAAAACTGACGAGGATAGAGTGGTTAGAAGTTTCGAGTGACGTCACTCTTGAGTACAAATTGTACTCAAGAGTGACGTCACAAGCCCCCACTCCAGAAGTTTGATGATCTATAACTTTGTCGATTTTTAATATTTTGCTAAACCAAAAAATACGTGTCCCATATTTTTCCATAATCTAACTGACGGACTAAATAGAATTACATATTTTTAACCCAGTCATCATCCCTATTGTGTACTACCTATCGCACGCAAGATATTTATCAAAAATCATGCAGCCTGCCGAAATTCTTAGTGGATTTTTTTTGAGAAACGGTATTAGTGTTACCGTTAATGAAGATAGCGATAGTGATTCAAATAAGAAGTAAAAGACATTTTTAAGTTGATACATATTCGAGTAAATGCCATAAATTTATTTTATTTTTAGTTCTTTACACAGAATATTTATGTTTAAGTTCTTTGGCTGTATTAGAATTGTATAAGAATAAAATGTAACAGAATCCGACCAACATTGTTTTTTAATTTTGACACTGTTGCTTTTCGATTTTAACCGTCAAACTTATATGACTGACAGATCGTTAAATAAGGCTTTTTTAGAAATGTCACTTAGAGTGGTCACTCCTTCAGGAATCAAAAAAACTTTTTTTTGAAATTTTGACTTACGTGTTTTTTACAGAAATTGTAAAGATAGAGACTCAATTTTCTTTTAAGGCATACGTACTATTTAATTAACCAAAATGAATTAAAGATATTATGATAAAGAGTTATAGTTTTAGAGATACGTCAAATTTTATAAATTTTGTTTTTATTTTTTCCCGGCTGAACCACTGGGAATTTTTTAACCAAACTTTGCACAATTATACAACTAAATGAAAGCAACTATAGAAAAAATAAACAGTTCTTAATCATTCAAGGGCATTTTTTCTTCCCTTATCCTGCTACGGCCTTTGGAATAGTGTTAAGAACCGCTAACCCGAGCTTATTGTATGTAAAAAAAATCTTGTAACTTTTTTACTTTTTTTTAAAGGAGTCCGTTATGGGACTTTGAAAATTGAAAGTAGGGCTATTATATCGAGTGGGGTATCAAATGAAAGGGCTTGATTAGTAAAATAAAACACTGTTTTTGTTTTTTTTTAAACAAGTAGTTTTTGATTTATGGAGAAAAACGTTAAAAAAAATACCATTCCGCCTAATATCTTCCCGCCTATTGTTTACCACTGTTTTTGTATAAGTTTGCATTGTAATTTATCTTTTGGTGTGCAATAAAGTATGATTGTATTGTATTGTATTGTATCTTCGACAGAAAAATCTGTAATAATTACCAATTATTAATGTCGTCCTCAATATTACAGGAAAAATATAACGGCTTTCCTCACTTGCACCGTTTTTGAGACATTTGAAAAAACTTAACACGTACTTATTTGCTCCTCCTTAACTAATCGCCATATCGATACCTTTAGACTCAAAAGACGTAAACGCCGTAGGTTCTAATGGAGCTTACGCCCTTTGAGTCTAAAGGTATCGATATAGAGTTTCTTGAACTATTCCTCTTCTTAAGTATCTACTTATGAATTTGTATGGAACCCTCGGTGCGCGAGTCCGACTCGCACTGGACCGGTTTTTATATTTATTTAACTAACCTGCAATTGGCCTCGGTAGTGGTTAATGATAAGCGACTACGGAGTCCAAGATGCCGCTCACCGGTTCAATATGCCTTGAAGATTCTCAAGTTATGTTTATCAGGAAATAGAGAAAATTTTGTTAATGGTACATTAAAGCTAACCAATGATATAGCAACTGAGTCCCTATCGGATATCCACACGCCAACGGTACTAAAAGTCGATGACAAAGCACATTACGTATATGTATTATAGTACCTATTTATACTTTATAATCACCATAGCAGCCGACATGCAATGTTACCCAAAATCTAAGTAAAAAGGTCAACACAGGACAGTGAGACGATGATTTTGCATAATTTTATTGATCTAAATATCCGTAGATCATTGATCATCCGGTCAATAATACGTGTCAAACTTGATGCGATTGACTAGCGTTGTTCGAGTATCGATTAATTGGAAGATACGGACATCGATGTTATATGACGCTTCTGTTTTATAGTAGTTTCTATGGAAATGATGTTTTATTTACTGTTTAGGCGAATCTGGAACGAGCACGTCTACAATATTACTAAAAAAACCGAATCCCTAATCTCAGCAATCTACCGCATACAACCCCTTAATGCACACGTGCATGCAAATAATTCGCTAATTAATTTAAGTTATAATATTGGTTTTTTTTTAAAGCTAAATTATGCATAAACCGACATTCCCGTAAACAACGACGGTACCTATATCAAATAGGTACATCAAATGTCTTTGTCCTTATTATATATATATATTTTTTTTTTTTTTATACATCAAATAGGTACATCAAAAAATTACAAGACCTACTTAGTCAAGGCCGGAACCGATTGAGTATCAATAATCCTAATAAAGAATGTAGTGTTTCCATTAGGGATGTAACGATACATAATTTTGCCGATACGATACCGATACCGATATTTGTAGTAAATTATCGGCGATACCGATACCGATACCGATATCTTAGCTAAATAATAAAGTATGAACTTCAGATTTGTATTGTTTGTTGTGTGTCCTATTATACCTAAATCTTGGCTATATTTAACGGAGAGTCAACCTTGAAAGTGTAAAGTAAAAATAAATAAATTGTCAACTCAAAATAAAAATTATGAACCAAATATATAATTAACATAGTAATTATCATTACACATTGGTAATAGACCAATACATCAATTAAGTCAGTAATTGAAATTACTTTTTGCAGTTTTTTTTCATACAGCAAATTCTTTTCGCGCTCTTCAAATATCGATTGTATATTATCGGCGATACCGGTATCGGTATCGGTATCGTTACATCCCTAGTTTCCATATTAAATTCTAAAAAATAATAAACATATTCCCATAAAATGTATATTGGTTCGATCACTCGACTGATGGCAATAAAAACACAGACTATCGATAAAATGTTACATCCCTATATTTGTGCAAATCTACTGACCGACGGTGCGTGGCAAATGACTCGATCGATCATGCAACGCTTTGTGCCCAACGGCCTGCACCTGGACGGAACCCAAGCAACGGACGAGGCAACGATGTTCGCACGTGTTTTGCCAAAATTTTACGTGAAATTTGTGGAACTAATCATAAACATTAGGTACTTAAAATCTTTAAAAAATTATTTTTTTCTTAAAAGAAAGAAGCACAAATGAAGAAGCAAAGGTATGCTTTTAAAGAGAAGAGCAAAGTACCTATGTAGAGTTTTTAATAATTATCACAACAACTTTAACCGTTATATCTACAGCTCCAGATTGCATACAATTCCCAGAACAACAGTATTTGTTTTAAAACGAGAAAGTTATTAAGTAGTTTCCATGAATTTAGTTCTTTATATACAATTTTCCAAGTAAGGGTAAAACAAACGGGAGTAAAATAAGCTAAGTATGCGAATGTTCAGAGGCAGCATAGCAATTATCAACTCACTTCTTGGTTCCAGCGTTTTTCGTAACAATATTTGTTGACTAACGTCGTTGTTTGATAACAAATATTTCAATAAAAACAAACTATCCCTCAAAACAAAAGTCATCAAACTTTTTGAGATCAAACACGTACAATTGGGCCAATCCCCCGCATGTTGACCAAACTTCGCGACCCGAATCTCAGCCGCAACCCTAGTTTATGCCCAATAAAAATAACCGGTCCGGCCGAAATACTCCGGATATCGAGAATTTTCCCACCCTCAAAAATTTATTAATACCAGAAACAACAATCACTTAAGCTACTCCATTCTCAGCCTTATTATGTATAGTCTTAAGTTCACGACGAGCGCAGAGTGGTTTTTAGTGTTAACACGCTCTCTCCCTCACAGGCGATTTGCCCCATATGTCGAGACAAGTGAGTCGGCTCCTTAACACACTGGACACCCCAAATGAGGGTAGTTGGAGGGAAATGGTCGGGTTTATTGGAATTTCCTGCGGGTTGTTTTCACACGTGATTTACACTGGGGTTGATGTAACGTGAAAGGTTCGCAGCAGACGGCGGGCAGGAAATGAATGAATAAAATTTAAATAAATACTTATTGGTATTTTTCAGGTTTTTTATTTTGCTACTGATTTTTGAGCAATGATTCAAATTAGGTATTAGGAAAATAAGACTATGACTGAAGAATAACGGCATTGGAAGCTCTTAATAGGCTTTTGATGATGATGACAGTTCAAATCAGCTTGTTTTTATGAAGTGTCATAACGCTCAGAAAGTATTCAGTTTAGTATGAAATACTGACTAGTGACATTATGCTCAACATGGGCCTTATGTTTGACATTATAAAATCGTTGGCGGCACGAAAATGAGTTTAACTGGTTTTATCCGGGTAGTTTTAGAATAGTACATTACACAACCAGGGTGAACCGAAATCGCAGATGTTTGCGGCCCGAGCTGCAAGCGAGGGACGTAATTTCCAATCGAGGGCTTCTTTATTACCTCCCGTGATGTGTACATAATTTTATGTCAACACTTGGCCAAAAAGCTGCTTTTCCGTACGCGTAGCGTGCGGTAAAAGCCACTTTATGGCCAGGTGTGGCATATATATAATTTAATGGTGGAAGTCAATTTATCTTTGACTGTTGTTAAATACCCTATTAGACTTGGGTGTAAAGAAATACCTACGAGTATATCATAGTATTTATACATTATGAATAACAAACATCATTATCAATATAATTAAAAAATTGTGAAACATTGTGGATAGATTATTCCATCACTAATCCTTTATTGGCAGGTTGATGGCAGACGTCCGAGAGGTCGCGGTCCGCTGAGATGGTCCGACCAGATCCGCTCATCTCTTGACACCAAACTGCATCACGCCCTCTATGATGCCAAAGACAGATCTAAGTGGCGCTCTACTGTTGGACGCGTAATTGCTCTGCAACGGAGGAATCACGACCCTCAGCAATGAGGAAATCGACGCGAGGAGGAGGGGAATCCTTTATGAGATTCAACCTGTGTCGTCATTAACAAGTGTCAAACATTATCTATAGTAAAAAAAATACGCCTGGTTTTACAATATATTGACACACGATAACTAGATTTAAATATTTAAAACAGCCTTTTTAAGACGCAAAAAGCACTTAAAATTTGTTGCCTTCCTAACTCGTGACCTGTGAAAGTCCTAAAGTGTTTCACAAAATCCACAAATACACCTCTTTTACCAAACGACGTATCTCTGTAGAAAGCACTACTCACTTTTGTCTTTTTGTGTTCCGAGGGTAAAAAATATAAGGGCGCTAGGGCCCCGCAAGCCTTATGATTGAAAGGCGACAAGGGAAGGGTCACTCGACCCGCGGTCAAGCCCTTTCCGCCCAATTGAGCACACTTCCGGTCCGGAAGTATGAATAAAATGAATTATTCAAGGGCCATGTGTGATCGAGGGCTTTTACGGAGTTTTTGTTACAAAGTTAATAAGGGATAATTAGCTGGCTTTGATATGTACCCTTTGACAATTTCGGTTAAATCACGCAAGGGTTATTGCAGATTTTTTTGTATGAGCCAATTCGCGTCTTTCTTGTGGACGTTACCGAAGCCTTACACAGTCTGAATCCGAATCTGAATTCATACTCTGAATTCAGAGTCTGAATTCCGGAGCCTGGCCTTACACAGTCCGAATCCGAATCAGAATAATCTGAAAAAATCCCCTTCTTTCCCACCGTCCACCTCCCGAGACCACCTGGGTGAACCGTTGAAAATTTTTTTTTACTACCGTTCACCTTTGATCACCTGGGTGTACCATGGAAAATTTTTCATTTCCACCGTACACCTTGTTATCAATACGGCGTACCTACCTATTATCAAAACTTCAGATTTCAAGTTTATCTATATAGACATAATTTCAATATGGCATTGACAACTATTCCGGTTACTTATGGTTCTTATTTATGTATATACATAAACATGGCAAAATTAATTAAATAAATTTCAGAGGTGGACGGTCACCAATATAAATTATACGATATAATTGAGGGTGAACGGTAGTAAAAAAATGTTTTCAACGGTTCACCGAGGTAGTCTCGGAAGGTGGACGGTGGGAAAGAAGGGAAAAAATCAGAATGTGTGTGGATAATAGTTAAATTGTATGCAATTCCGTGCGTTCTGAACTAATAATATGAATTCAGAGTATGAATTCAGATTCGGATTCAGACTGTGTAAGGCCGGCCTTATAGGTATGTACAAACTCATTAGTACGGTCAGCCGTAAAGAAAACCTACCTCCTTGCCATACTACGAACGTATGAAAGGGGGTTCCCTTTTTTTTCTGCAGCTGACCGTACGATTAAAACAGAACAACCTGTTCTTCCACTCCGACTAACTAAACTGACCAACTGAAACAGGTCAACTATTTTTCTTTCCAAACGGCTCAACCATTTGGTAGGATAACATGTGTGAATTTTTTCGCAGATGTATGCATTAATTTAATGTCAACAGCGACAAATAAGACTAAAGTTTTACTTTGTTCCAGATTTATAAAACAAACTAGCGACCCACCGCGGCTTCGCACGGTGTTTCTCTATTATATTATGCATGTATTATACATATAAACCTTCCTCTTCAATCACTCTATCTATTAAAAAAACCGCATCAAAATCCGTTGCGTAGTTTTAAAGATTTAAGCATACATAGGGACATAGGGACATAGGGACAGAGAAAGCGACTTTGTTTTATACTATGTAGTTATAGTTATATATCTAACCGTTCTATCAGGAATACATTTTTCACAAATTTAGTATCCGATCAAACAGTTGATTTGAAAGGAACAAATGTGTTCATAATTCCATTCTGTACAACTGGTTGGTCCGTTTAGTTCGGAGTGGAAGAACAGATCGAAAAACCTTCCCTTAATTTTTACTCGCATCTGGGCCTTTTTATTTAAAATGTACGGTTAAGCTATGTTTAAATCGCGTGTAACCTGTCAGTCGGTGACGAAATATATGGAGTTTGACACTAATCGTCAGTTTTATGACGACCTGTTAACTGTCAGTTAAGAGGACACTAAATAAAAAAGCCCATATAAGCTTGTCCGCGTAGATATATTTACCCTAATTGTACCCATACTTTAAATCACACCTAAATAGCAGTGTGGTAGTTGGGCATTCATCCATAAATATGTCTGCGGTCACCTCATTCATCTGGCCCTTTTTCATACTAAATGTATGGAGACAGATGAATGTCGCAGACATATTTCTGGAGAAATGCCCAGTTACGCAACTATTAAGAAAACGATTTCAGAACATTACAAAATTTATTACAAAATCGGTGTACAAGACAGTAGAAAAATATCACAAAAACTGCACCAACTTCACAATAGGACTGGCCGTTTTATAGCCACGTTATTAGTTCTTGCATGTCTAACCACTGGTGTTAACTCTACGTTATAAAATACATATGTTGGTAATCTGGTATATGAAGGAACTATAATTTACTAAGAAAAGCCTGATCAGAAATATTTATGTGAGGTTTGTCGAGAGGGCGCTCATTTAGAAATAAGGAAGCATCAATTGTTACCTAGCTACTCTATATTTAGGGCCAAAATTGTGCAACAAAAAGTGCTAAACTTTGTATGTGCAGTAATAATACGGATATAGGTAATATTTAAAAAATATATTTGTTAGACAGCAAGACGCAGTATGGTACAAATCATAGTTAAGCCGAAAACGTGTTATAGTTTTGCACTAGTATGTACCTTTAGGTATTTGTTTGCCTTTTTTGAAATACCAATAAGTACAGACTATAAATTGGTATAATTAAATAACATTGACAGTCATAAAATAAGCCAGTGCAATGAATTTCACCGAACCTCTTATATTTCTGGTCAGGATTAGTACCTATAGCTCAAATTAACTTAGCAACTGTCATTTACCAATGTGCCCTCACTAGGCCTGTTACACGAAGGACACCTTGACGACCGTCTGCAGAAGTAGAAGAACTGTGACGAACACCATCACGTTTGGAGGCACAGGTTTGGAAGCTGTGTTGGCGTTGGCGACAGTATCTAGTGAGCGAGGTGCAACCGGCATCGCGAAGGCTTGGTTGTTGCAGCGGTTCCGCTATAAAAAAAACATATTATCAGAAATACGAAAAAACGGTGCCGGATTAACAACATGGCCGATGTGCTTCGCGCATTGGACTCCCACTCGCAAAACATCAGTTTTTTCATTTCGTAATAAAGATATGAAATCATCGATCAGTCAGTATTTAAGGGCGTCTTAGATTTTTGACACCCGTTAGGGTATGGCAGAAGAAGATGAAGACTTTTGATTTTTCTTTGTGGTCTGGGGGCTTTAGCTTGTTACCGATGAACTTCGGTATATGTATAGATGGGTAGGAGTAGTTCTTGGAAGACACCATTCGCCTGGCTACAAAAATACTCAGAAACTTCCTTCTTACCAGAATGGAATTTTTCATTCCACACAGTAACCAAAAATGCCATTCTAATGAGGCAGGATCTACTGAGTAAGGGGTATTCCTTCGCCAATATATCAAACATTTGTGACATGATCCGACAAAGGATCATGTTACAAAGTTTCATCTGATATCATATAATAAGTAATGTATTAATTAAAGCCCGTTATTCCTAGCACTTTCACGCAATAAAATCACTTTTGACGTATAGTCACATTTCATGAAAACATCTACTTTTTGTCCCTTACGAAACGCTATGATAGCTACCCTTGGGTATAATTTAATCGATCAGCAAAATATTCATATTTCGGTCAGCAGAAATATGTATTTGGTCAGCCAAAATAGCTAGTTGGTAAGCAACTTATGGTTAGCAAACATTTATAAATCAGGCTGCAATTAATGAACTGCACTAAATTATTTTGGTCAGCAAATAAATATTTGAGCTGCATTAAGCGATCTACGGTTAATCAAATTTTGGTAAGTAATCAGTAGGTAAGCAAAGTATTTCATTTTGTTCATCAAAATGAAAGGTGCAATAAAACCTAATTGGCATGCACAAAATGGGCGCAACTATTCTGCCGCAATAACGCAAAAGGGCACATCTAAATAAAATTTTCGAGTTTACAATAAAATAAGCATATTTTATTAGAAAAACTTCTATTTCTAAAATAAAAAATGTCCGAGATATTCGACTTCAAAGTTGACAAATTTTTAACCGTAAAAATTTCGATGGATGTTGGAGTCATTATAACACCTATTTATTATTGTTTTATCGTATAGAATTCGCTAAAATAAGCATGTTTTATGGAAAAAACTTTTCTCTGAAATCAAAAATAACCGAGATATTCGACTTCAAAGTTGAAAAAGTTGACTTTCCGTATCTCCGGCTCTATAAAAACACTCTAGAGCGCGCAGTGTCGGCACGCGTCCTAACCAGCGAGAGCCCTAGATTCGGACTTTCGCAGGCTTTTTACATTTTATCTTCAAAAATAGCAATACGGTAAAAATCACTGATAATTGATAAACACTACTACTTGACACTGACAGCTGACAATCACGGAATGACAAAACAAACACGCCCACGATTGGCTGCTCGCGTCACGTGGTCTGTTTCGCTCTGCCCACAGTACTGCTGATTTTTCAAACTAAACGCAATCCACGCATGTTTTCTCTGCTAACCAATTGTAAAATCTTGCCGGCCAAATAATTATTTTGCAGCTCGACTGTTTATTAGGCAGACAAATGATAAATAAAGCAGATTAATATTGGTTAAAATGTTAACCATTTTTAAATTATTTGCTGAACAAGAGTTGCCGCCCGATTTTTATTTATTGCCAGCCAAATCTTTGTATGCTGCCCAAATGATTTAACTGCTTATTTTTTTTTGCGGATCAATTTTAATAACGGCTGACCAAAAAATTACTTTCCAAACTTATTAGCTGCTAAGAAACACTACCCATTCTTAAAGCTAACAAGAAAGGGTAGGGGTACCGACGGGTGCACCTCATGTTGCAGAATCTTTTTTGGTCGAATCATCATTTGGCAGAATTCATCATTTGGCATAATGCATTTTATTCTGAAACTGTAGAATTTTCAGGACTCTTTAAGGCATTATCCTGTTAAATAGGTTAGGTTAGGTAAGGTTTGTTTTATAACAATCCCGAAAAGTTTAAAGTTTCAGAATAAAATGCATTATGCCAAATGATGAATTCTGCCAAATGATGATTCGACCAAAAAAGATTATGCAACATAATAGTAACCCATTAACTAGAAACTTGCTTGAATTTTTTTTCTGTAGACGTTGGAGGGTTTAGTCACTTTTCAGTACTTTGAAGGACAATATCTCCTAAAAAGTTGAACTTGGGCAGCTAAAAAAAATACGTGTCTGAATTTTAGACTACTCCATAACATATATCAAAATGAATCAAATCGGAGTCAGACAGTCGGTACCGGGTTACAGAAAAAAAATTCAAGCAAGTTTCTAGTTAATTACTGGTTTCAATGTTGGAGAACATAAAAAAAGAATAGACACGTGTTTTGTCATTTCACCTCAAATCCATATTTCCCTAAAAAAACACCCTCAAATGGCTCAAACTTTGAAGGGTGTTATTTTTTTATAAACATCCAATAATAACTTTTGGTTCCATCCAATAATAACTTTGGGTTTGGTTTGGTGGTGATTTTTATATAAAAGTCATTAACGTACAGACACACTTAAGTACAACTTAACAATAGTGTTCATTAAACAAACGCGTGGTAGCCCTGAAACGTTAGGTACCGACTAGCTAAGTGCGGCGTTGTATGCAGCTCGGTACCGACACACCAGCGTCTCACCCCGCAGCCCCCGCACGATTGCTCTTTCAAAACCGCTCCGTCGGCCGATTATATTATCCTTAGACTGTGACATTGTTATACCGACATTCAGCTTCCTAATTTTACATGTCAAAAGTATTAAAAAGGTAGTGTCCCTTACGAAACATTTTCGTGGAATGCTCCTTTTACCGGACTAAGGATACCATCTTTGGACAGTGCTATATTATTTTGGAACAGTAACCCGCAACTCACCTCACAGCATGTGGTATCCGGGGAGCCGACGCACCCAGTCCGACAGCCGCGTATCACCGCTACGTAGTTCTTCCCCTTGGTCAGCACCGTTGTGAAACACTTATCTTCCACGTTGTGGCATGTCACCGAATGCACTCTGAACAAAACAAAATAGTTGCATCAATCTCGATGCCTTAGGTCATATTACAGGAATGTGCAGTTGGTTTGTTAGGTCTCCTTCCTTGATAGTCCCTGATCGACCACTTCCTTAACCAACGAATCCAATTCCTTAAACATCGGTACTCGGTGTGATACTACCCAGCACGACCACGGACGATTTTGTTATTTCTTTTGCGGTACATATTCACGAAAAAAAATGTACTTTTTTGTACTATTCATTAAAAAAATTGTACTCGTACGGTTTCGGAGTTGTGAGATAGAGGTTGTGGTCGTGCTAGGTAGATGCTACCTGGCACGACCACACTGAGATCGAAGTTAGTTTGATAGTCGAAATAAATGTACGGAAATTGTACTATTTTGTACCGAGTATAGAATAATTGTACCCCTTCCCAATTTAAAAAAAAATAACTTTTTTGTTCGCGGAGTACAGCCGACGGAAAAGAAAGCGGTACAAATTCACGAAAAAAAATGTACTTTTATGTACTCTTCATTAAAAAGTAATAACTCATACGGTTTCGGCAGTGTGACACAAAAGGTGGGGGTCGTGCTAGGTAGATGCTACCTGGCACGACCACACTGACATTGAGGTTTGTTTGATAGACAAAATAAATGTACTGAAATTGTACTATTTTGTACCCCACATAAAATAATTGTACCTCTTCTCAGTAAAAAAAAAATGTCCCTCAATGGTTCGCGGAGTACAGCCGACGCAAAAGAATGAGGGACAAATTCATGAAAAAAAATGTACTTTTAGGTACTTGTAATCAAAAAGTAATTACTCATACAGTTTCGGCAGTGTGACACAAAAGGTTGGTTAAGGTTGGGTCGTGCCAGGTAGACAGATGGTTCTTGGTCTAGGTACGACTACGCTGATATCGAGGTGAGTTTGATGGGCAAAATAAATGTATTCTATTTGTACTATTTTGAACTTCGCATAAAATAATAGTACTTCTTCGCAGTTAAAAAAAAAGAACTTCAAGGTTCGCGGAATACAGCCGACGCAAAGTATTCTTATGCACTCTTCATTAGAAAACAAATATTTATACGGTTTCGGCATTGTGACACAAATGGTTGTAGTCACCGTGCTAGGTAGATGGTTCCTGACACAACCACGCTTAATCGAAAGACCAGAATAATACAAAATAAATGCTCAACTTCTAGCAAATTGTACAGTCTACACTTCTATAGCATATCAAATGTGACAGTGGTATAGCAAAAACCGCTGCCATTACCAAAGAGGTAAGAATGTATCCATTTGAAGTCGTATTGCTCCGCTGAATGTGCATTAGCAAAAGGAATCCTATACTTATATTAGTTATATTATAAATGCTAAAGTAACTCTGTTTATCTGTTACCTTTTTATGTATAAACCGTTGATCGATTGTGATGAAATTTCGTATAAAGAAAGTTTGAGATCCGAGAATGTACATAGGATAGTTTTTATTCTAAAAAACCAAGAGAGCAAAGCAAATCTTCACCGTCATTCTCACCCTCAGCCGCATCCGCATCTGATTCCCCATAGAAACTTCTACACCTATTCTCATCCAATGTTCCGTACGTTTTATTTTTAAACTCTGACGAAATAAGTTTGACCGCTTTGTGTGTGTGTCACCCTTGTAAAATTGTAACTTTTAGCTGAAACAGACCACCAAATCGGTTAGGGAAGAGTTCGAAAATCAAAATACATCGTTCGAAATTCCTTCGCAGTAGCGCTGGTGTAGCTTGTGGTATGATCTGATCTGAATATACCAGTTCTAGACGGATTGAAGTGCGCTGATATGGCGCGTTCCCCTTAACAGCGTAATCCAACTTAATATGTACTCAAATTTTAAAATACATAGGTAATAAACAAGTATTTTTACAAAGTTGATTCTACTTCAAAAAAGGAAGAAATATTTATTGTTGTTGGTGCCAGCCTTAACAATTGGAATAAACGTAGTCATATCTCCTATCCAAAGGTATACGCGAAGGTCATTTTTATCTTATACTCATTCTATATATGATTGATAACTTCATAAGACTTATGATTTGATTTATGAAAACAGCTTTGGGTTTTATTGCAAGTAAAATCTGAAAAAAAGTAGGTTTAGTTGCATTGCAAAATGTTTTACAATAGCTAATGATTCTCATCATGCGTTGTTCATCATAAAATTATGAAAAAAAAACTATTTGTGTTTCCAGTGGGGGATATAGACATTTGTCAAGCAGTGGATATGCAAGGCTAATAGATATATTTGTATCTACTTGTTTTGTTTTCCATTTACAGTCGCGTCTAATAAATATTGAAAGTATAAATTTCAGAATTGTCCGACCGAGGCATTAGAATAAAATTCGTTACCATATTTTTAGGCCTGACCTTAAGGCTAACAATTGGCTTCAAATGTCCCCTACTTTCCTCTTCTGTAACGGCAGCGGGTTTTTCTATAACCCTATCACATTTAATGTGCTGTAGACTGTAGGCACAATTTGAGCACATTTATTTTGTATTGTACCGTGCCCGTACCAGGAACAAGGGGCCACAACCTGTATCACAATACTGAACCTGTATGAATATTTGTTTTTTTTTATGAAAATTTCAGTCAGCTGCAGAGATAAGTAGCGCCCCTGTCATACTAAGATGTATGACTGGGGGGCTACTTATTTCTGCAGCTGACTGTACATAAAAGTACTTTTTTTTCATGAATGTGTACCAATTTCTTTTGCGTCGGCTGTATTCCGCGAACCTTGAAGTTCTTTTTTTTTAACTGCGAAGAAGTACTATTATTTTATGCGAAGTTCAAAATAGTACAAATAGAATACATTTATTTTGCCCATCAAACTCACCTCGATATCAGCGTAGTCGTACCTAGACCAAGAACCATCTGTCTACCTGGCACGACCCAACCTTAACCAACCTTTTGTGTCACACTGCCGAAACTGTATGAGTAATTACTTTTTGATTACAAGTACCTAAAAGTACATTTTTTTTCATGAATTTGTCCCTCATTCTTTTGCGTCGGCTGTACTCCGCGAACCATTGAGGGACATTTTTTTTTTACTGAGAAGAGGTACAATTATTTTATGTTGGGTACAAAATAGTACAATTTCAGTACATTTATTTTGTCTATCAAACAAACCTCAATGTCAGTGTGGTCGTGCCAGGTAGCATCTACCTAGCACGACCCCCACCTTTTGTGTCACACTGCCGAAACCGTATGAGTTATTACTTTTTAATGAAGAGTACATAAAAGTACATTTTTTTTCATGAATTTGTACCTCATTCTTTTGCGTCGGCTGTACTCCGCGAACCATTGAGGGACATTTTTTTTTAACTGAGAAGAGGTACAATTATTTTATGTACGGTACAAAATAGTACAATTTCAGTACATTTATTTTCACTATCAAACTAACCTCAATGTCAGTGTGGTCGTGCCAGGTAGCATCTACCTAGCACGACCCCCACCTTTTGTGTCACACTGCCGAAACCGTATGAGTTATTACATTTTAATGAAGAGTACATAAAAGTACATTTTTTTTCGTGAATTTGTACCGCTTTCTTTTCCGTCGGCTGTACTCCGCGAACAAAAAAGTTATTTTTTTTTAAATTGGGAAGGGGTACAATTATTTTATACTCGGTACAAAATAGTACAATTTCAGTACATTTATGTTCACTATCAAACTAACCTCAATGTCAGTGTGGTCGTGCCAGGTAGCATCTACCTAGCACGACCACAACCTCTATCTCACAACTCCGAAACCGTACGAGTACAATTTTTTTAATGAATAGTACAAAAAAGTACATTTTTTTTCGTGAATATGTACCGCAAAAGAAATAACAAAATCGTCCGTGGTCGTGCTGGGTAGTATCACACGGTACTCGGATCGGAGCTCAATAGTTTCCACTCAAGAACACATATCAACCAAATTTGGGGTTATTAAAGTCGGTTCTTAATGTGTCGTTTGTTTGGGGAACTTAGCGAGTCAATTCACCTTAATGTGGAAAAAAACCACCAATTTTAGACCCTTATTCTACATAGACCAAACTGCGATATTGAAAACTTAAACGTGACCTACAGTAATACTGACGTTAGTTTACTTCCAGCCCTGACGTATGTCTCGTTAAATTTTTCAACGTATTTGATCTTTATATCCATAATTTGAATTAAGTTGTATACTCCTAGCAGGTGTTTCGAGAAAACACCCAGAAACTTCTAACCTGTATTTGGTAGGATCCAGACACGACCGCAGCGGCATCTCGCTTCTGTACCCGCACACGTAACACTCAAGCGGTGCTCTCTTTGTCGTCCTGGTGACCTTCGCTTGCGTCGTCGGCCTCGCGAACGGCGCCCGCCGCCCTGACGGGATGTCTAGCTTCTCCGAGTGTCCCTCTTCTTCATCCTCGTCTTCCTCGTCTTCATCTTCCTCGCTTTCTTCGCTTCGACTACAGCTTAGGAGAACGTCATCTCATAGAGATATGAACAGATACAAGCCTACATTCGTGACGATTGCGAGCGGGAGTGATGTTTATGATTAATGGGTTTGACCTTGGTCTCACCTGATAAAAATTGGAGGTTTAAGATAGAGTCCGCTTACACAGATAACGCCTATTCAAGCTTGCTTAAAAAATCCAAACGTGGGATTCCAGAGGAGGGAATCGAGGGAGAGACAGACACCGGACGACGTTCAGGCATTGGAAATGTCACAATCTATGTTACTTACCCCACAATAATAATTACCTCAGGTGACTATTGTATTGCGAGGTGATTGATTACGTACAGGTTTATATCGTCCAAAAACAAAACTCACTAACGACATTAAGAATTATTGGTATATAAACCGTGCTGTTAATCATATAAAGTTGATTGTTAGTTTAATATAGGAATTAGAATCTGATTTCAACTAGGTTATTATGTAGGAACTTAGACTACATTCTGACGGTTCATACTAATTTGATAGGAAACATAAATACGAAAAACGTTGTTGTCCCAAAGGAACTCTTTACCGGGATATAAAGTATCTTATGTTTCAATCCAGGACTCGGTCTAGTTGTTACCTGGTTATTTAGTAACAAACATCCAAACATATTGAAATAAAACAGATCACTCACGGTATAGAAAAGACAGAGACATCCACTCGACATGTTCTTAACGGAATGCCGAATGCTCCCGAAACATGTCAATTTTTTTTTAGAAACTGACAAACTCGCAACCCATATGGGCATAGCGATTGTCGGACAGGGTGGTCGGCCGTGGCGTTCCTTGGGGTCGAACTAGCCGTCTAGCCGGACCACCCCGAATTGGGCCGGACTGGGTGGGTGCCGGGGGTACCTGGGGTCAAACCAGGTCACCTTGTCCCGGTCTCCTCCGACCTCGATAAAATATCTCGATATAATAAGTCTTTTGTATAACGTGAGTGATCCATTTTTATTTCAATGTTTGAGTGGTTTTTTAAGTAAAATCTTCACAAACTTTCACATTTTGTAATATTAGTGTGATTAGTAGGATAACGCAGTTACAACTGAATGGATTGAGATGAGTGGGTACTGTGGGTAGCGATAATAAGTGCCCCTACTAATTCCTGCGCTTAGGTGTTACCGCTACCCACGGCGGTTGCAGATACCGCACTAATAGAACGTAGTTATGCAATAACGTTCCAATCCACAAAACAAAGTATTTCTGACTTTAAAAACATAGTCCATAATCCAAAAAATGTTGCATGTGGAATGGAACGTTATTGCATAACTACGTTCAACAGGACTTTAAACCGATTCCCCGTCGATAGATAGGAGACTCTAACTCATCATCGTCTTCGTCGTCTTCCCGGCCGTAGACGCGCGGCAGTAGCAGCAGCATCACCAGCACCAGACAGTACTTCCACCGCACCATAGTGTCCGCAACACGCCCACCCTGCAGCAAAAACGTTCGTCAGGAACTGCCCCGGGATCACAGACACAATTTAACACGTTCACTATCGGACAATGTCACAAGTCCCAACTGTGCAATCAGTATGGGGAAGTGACCCCATAGTGGAAGCACGGACTCCTGAAAAAAACCTTCATAACCCCACATTGGAGGCACCGGGACAGGGAACGTGTATAAGCGATTTTTTTGGACAGACTTATAAAAGAATATCAACTTCATTCGTGTAGGAGAAAACTGAAGCACTACTACTAGTGGGCCGGTCACTTAAGACTTACGAGCCGCACGCACACATCAACAAATTTTTTCCTACTACGAGCACTACGAGCACCACGTACACACTGACCTGACCAACCAGCGTTAAAGCATCCAGCTCACTAGAGGTGCTTCAGTTATTTGTTAGCGAGGCTACGTCCGGCTATTTACTTTAAGATAAGGTGGAGGTGAAATAAGTCGGTTAAAAAGTATTGTAGGTCTCTCTCGCTTAAACAAACAACATTTTGGAAAATTCTAAATCATTTAAAATATTTATGTTAGGTACCTAAGGTTTCTTTTCAAAATATTATAAAAAATCAATAGAATTTACAGATTCTATTACTACCTATTTTGCTGTAAGAAATTCGGACGAATAGGTATATACTCAAATACAATTATTATGCCACACCTGGCCATAAAGTGGCTTTTTCCGCCGCTTCTTGGCCAAGTGTAGACATAAAATGATGTACACAACACGGGAGGTAATAAAGAAAGCCCTCGATTGCATATTTGTATTACCACCCTAGTTGTGTAATCTATTCCAAAACAAGGGGAACCGCATTTTCCTACGGCGCTGATATCTAAGACCTATTTAGCTGTTTAGTTTTTATCAGATACTCCGAACATCTTTGTGATAATCCCATGATAATCGGAAATTGAGAACACGGTTATATAAAAATGTTACTTAAATGAGTTCACTTGCACAGTACATTACTCTATAGTTCTCTATAAGTGTCTTATTCTGCAAGTTGTCCTCTAGGGCTCTGTTACTGGTCTGACTATTAAGTGCTTTAGAAAATATCACAGTTTGTGGAAAGATGCGAAGCAAGAAAGCTAGAAGCGTAATTACTTACCCTAAAGAATAGTACACGATAAATTTGTCATTTCATTTTCCAAAATAATTGGTGTATTTTTATTTTACCACAGCTGGTACACGATTTTGACAGCGGTTTTCAATTTTGTTTTCCGAATTTCTTTGCTCTTTTTATTAAAGAGTTGTCAAGTAGATTTCTGTCTTTGATCGCTTCATGGAGGTTGAAAATCAGACAATAACAAACGTTATGTTCGTTTCATAATCAAAGATTTTCGTTTATTAACCGACTTCAAAGTAGAAGATCTCATTTCATGCGAATTCCTTACCTAATTTTACGTGTTAAATTTATTTCACGTGAAAAAGGTGCAAACTGACAAATCGATTTGTGGAAAACGAATTATTTACTGTTTTTTTTTTCATGCAGCAACAGAGTAACAAAGCTCCATTTTTTAATATTTGTATAGACACAATAGGCCGGAGATATTATCACTTATTAAAATGTAAGTACTAACTTACTTAAAGCTCCCAAAAGATAAACAAACAATACTGCCACATCAAGCAAGACGCGGGAAAATCTATGTATGAGTAATTGGCCAGTCGAGAAAATATTTAAAGTTTCTGATTAGAAAATAATAAGGGTACGCAATGAACGTTTTTCGCTCAAGTTACCCCTCCGCCATACGTTTCCACATGTGCTCTCACGCGGCATCTACATGTGTGGTTGAGAACTAGCTATCCCCCACTAGATGGCGCGTTTTCTGAATGTTGGAGCAACTATTGTTTGAATAGAAGGGCGTAACTAGTACGCTCTTCCTACTGCTATACGACTTTTTGTACAAGGAGAGCAGAACCAAACATGTTTTTTAAAGTTTTATGCTCAATATTAGGAGCTGGCAGCATGGTCTATAATGGGTAGTCCTTATGTAATATTTGGTTGAATTATCGTTTGCTTGATTATTTCCTACTGAAAGTGATAACATTTCAGATGTTTTTTAACCCCCGACGCAAAAAGAGGGGTGTTATAAGTTTTACGCCAATGTCTATCTGTCTGTCAGTGTATCTGTCGATGGCGTCGTAGCTCTCGAGCGGTGAAAGCTTCCTTGGGGTAGTTCTTAGCTGTGTTTGGTAAAAATCGATCCAGCGCAGCGGTTTGAAGAATATCAGCTCTTTTCCAAAATTTTGTGAGATATTTGCGGCATAAAATGGAATTTCTTTTTATTTTCGTATGATGATTACGTAATAATATTTTAGAAACGGCACTTAGTACAAAAAAAAAGAAAAAACAGTTAATAAACACGAAATAAAACTAAAATTTCCTTTCGGGACTTTCTGGACCTTCTGTTTTAGTATTGCATGTAATTTGGTCCCCGAAAGCAAACACAATATTGCAACTTAAGTTATACGGTTCCAATAGATACGTAGGTATAGATAGATTATTTTTTACTTTTTAGTCGGTGTTTTTAATATTTTTTAATTAAACAATAACTGCTTAGAATAGCTTAGGCCATATACTCGTAGGTATCTATTTTATACTTTTTTTGCACATAAAGTAGAAAGTTGCAGGGAATGTGAATGGGAGCGGTAGGAAAGTCTAATATAATAATAGATTATCAAAAAATATTGGACTTATGTTATGGACTAATTATAATTATGTTTTTTTTTTACCCAGGGAACAAGCCTATTGTTGTCGTGGAAGCAAACGATGACCCTCTTCATGTTTGTGTGGAGAACTGACAGACTCCTTAAACAAAAGACTCCTTGGTAACTACTTCTAAGTAACTACTTGTACAGATTTCCTCATTACTGAGGAGATTCTTAGGTTAATAAAACCTTTAGTGAGAGATCATGTTATGATTCTATCTCCCACATAATCACAGGCTATACCTCTATAGCCTGTGATTATGTGGGAGATAGAATCATAAACCAAAACCAAAGATGTTGTTGCGGGATTAAAAGCGTCGAGAAGATGAAGTTAAGTTTTTTTAACGTTACCTTTGTCTTTTGCTTCGTTTATTCCTCACCACCTTCTCATTTATTTTTGTTATTTACATCAACTCCGCTACCCAAAAGTTGTCTAGAAGAGATCTCTCTTTAGTGATAAGCCCGCCTATTCTTACCACTGTTTTTATATAAGTTTACATTGTAATTTATCTTTTGGTGTGCAATAAAGTATAATTGTATTGTATTGTTAACCCTAACGAATTGGATTTAACGATTGACCTCTTTCTCAAAGTTGCACATTAGGTACTGAAAAGAGGTTTCCGTTTCTGATCACCGAAGGTCTATCATCATTTTTCGGAGGCTTGACTGTAATACCATATTCTACCAGAATGCATGACCAAGGTAGCCAGAGATGTTCAAGACCTGTGGCAGTATCTGAGCGTTTTCCAAAAAAAATACCGGGGTAGCTACTTTCTCAAAATATGGACTTGTGAGGTTTGGCTCAGAATCGTTAGTACTTTCGAAACTTATACGTAAAAAAAAGTGTTCAAATTTTTTTTTCCATTACGTCACCATTTTGCATAGTGTTTGTATGAACGTGACGTAGTGGAAAGACAAAAATCCCATACAAATTTTGGGACACTTTTTTTTACGTATATGGTTCGAATGTACTAACGATTCTGAGCCAGAAACACCTCAAAAGTCCATATTTTGAGAAAGTAGCTACCCCGGTATTTTTTTTGGAAAACGCTCATCTCCAAAACGGCAAAGTGGTCATGAACACTACGTAGCTATCTGAGTTCTCTAATTAAAAACAAAAGATTACACGTGACCATTTCTACTCCAGAAAGGATGTCATTTCTCCGACAGAAAAGAGAAGAACTTGAAGTACGGTTCAATAAGATGTACTGGCTACTGGGACGACACTCTTCACTGTCAGTACACAACAAACTACTTCTCTATAAACAAGTCCTTATGCCAGTATGGACTTATGGAATACAGCTATGGGGCTGTACCAAACAAACCAACATGCACATTATACAAAGATTTCAAAATAAAGTACTTAGGGTCATTGTGAACGCACCCTGGTATATAAGAAATGACGATCTACACCGGGACCTCAACATAGAGTTCGTCGATAAAGTTGTAAAAAAATACGCCGAAGTCCACGAAAAAAGGCTGCTTCATCATGTGAACGTCGAGGCAATCCAGCTCCTCGATCACACGGACATCGTGCGACGGCTCAAGAGAACGAAACCTTTTGAGTTAGTGTAAAGTGATAAATAAAAAGTGCTGTGAAAGTATTAACTAAAGACACATGAACAAAGTGCCTTCCCCTTAAATAGAGACAATAAGAAAAGTGCCGATGGACACAATCTTATATCATAACTTTATAAAACTAGGTCAAATTTATATTACTCATTAGTCTGTACTTAGGCTAGATTGTAATTGTATACGTATTTAATAAGTTATTTATTTATACGCAAAATTAAAAAAAAAAAATTCTCCGAAGCTGTTTACAACAGCGTTCTAGGGTGCCAGATGTCCGGGAAATCCGGGATTGTCCCGGAATTACCGTTCTTGTCCCGTGTCCCGCAATTACACTTTATCCTCAGTCCCGGATTTCGAATACCTTCTTCTAGTTTTTCAGTATGTTACTAGTAGGTACGAAGCGTATCGTTCCTACGTGCATGTTTGTAAAATATACTTTCCTATCGACCGAAATGGGCTTTGCCGCAAAAAGAATGGAGATCTAAATGAGTGCCAAGTCCTCTGCCAAATCCAAATATGTATGTATAGGAACAAAATAACATTATGAACAAGTATTAAACTCTATTTCTTTGCTTTATTGGATACCTATAACAATTGCTGTTATTTAAAAATGTGAGATCTTAAAGTAGGCCAGTTTTCATTACATCAGTCATTTTATAAAGTTATTCAACATATATATATATATATATATATATTAATTCTGATAAAAACTGGCCAAGTCAAATCTAACCCTACTTTAAGATCTCACATTTTTAAATAACAGCAATTGTTATAGGTATCCAATAAAGCAAAGAAATAGAGTTTAATACTTGTTCATAATGTTATTTTGTTCCTATAAATTACATATTTGGATTTTGCATAGGACTTGGCACTCATTTAGATCTCCATTCTTTTTGCGGCAAAGCCCACAGCCTAGCATAATTTTTGTATTGAACTTGGCTCTCCTTTTTTAACCGACTTCCAAAAGAAGGACGGTTCTCAATTCGTCTGTATGTTTTTTATTTTTTTTATTTTTTTTTTTTTGTGTGTTTGTTCACCGATTACTTGAAGACGGCTGGACCGATTTGGAAAATTCTTTTTTTGTTTGAAAGGGTAGACTTCCGAGGTGGTCCCATTGTAACCAAATCAGGATCTGATGATGGAATCTTGGAGAAATCGAGGGAACTCTTCAAATATTATAGGCACACATATAGCGATTTCAGTATTTTTCGTAATTTCTCGTCCATCTCTTATTAGCAACGAGTTTTTAGTGTTAACCGACTTCAAAACAAAGGGTTAATTTGTATCTAGGTTTCTTCCCCGACTACTTGAAGATGGCTGAACCTATTTGGAAAATTCTTTTTTTGTTTTAAAGGGTATACCTCCGAGGTGGTCCCATTGTAACCAAATCAGGATCTGATGATGGGATCTTGGAGAAATCGAGGGAACTCTTTAAATATCATAGGCACACATATAGCGATTTTGGTATTTTTCTTAGTTTCTCGTCCATTTCTTATTAGCAACAAGTTTTTAACCGACTTCAAAACAAAGAGCAATTTTTATGTAGGTTTGTTCCCCGATTACTTGAAAACGGCTAGACCGATTTGGATTTTTTTTTTTTTAACTAAATAGACTTAAGTCTATTTGGTCAAAACAATATTTTTCCAGCGCCACTAAAATTTAAAAAATAAAGTAAATTTTTAAAACAAAAAATAAAAACCGACTTCCAAAAACTTAAACTAAAAACCAAAAAATAATATGTTAATCACCCCAAAGAAATGGATAATCAACGATTCATATATACATATACAGATATTTATAGTTTTTAACCTCTTATTTTTGAAGTCGGTGCCAGCTAAGGAGCTCAGCATAGCCAGCTTTGCGTGGCAGTGGCAGGCACCGACTTCAAAAATAACAGGTTAAAAACTATAAATATCTGTATATGTATATATGAATCGTTGATTATCCATTTCTTTGGGGTGATTAACATATTATTTTTTGGTTTTTAGTTTAAGTTTTTGGAAGTCGGTTTTTATTTTTTGTTTTAAAAATTTACTTTATTACATTTATGTTTTTGGTGGGATACAGACTTAGTACAGCGACGGAACGGATGACGTCATAAATTCCTACCGTTTTAGAGCGTTTTCAATGCTCAGTGCGATCTGCTACTTCTGATTACAATTTGTGGCTGTTATACTTATACAAATGTATGCAGACCTCGATTATTGTTAGGAACTATAATGAATAAAAAGTAAATATTTTAAAATAACCGATTTCACACTATAATTTTATAGTTTTTTTAAATAGTTTATTCTATTAACAATGCAAGAGTTACGAAAGAAACTCCTAAATCCCTGCTATAGGTGTGCTATTATTTATAATATTTCAAGAGTTCCCTCGATTTTCCCAAGATTAATCATCAGATCCTTTAATAAACAAACCGGTCAAGTGCAAATCGGGTTTTCACACGAAGGGTTCCGTACCGCCGTCGAGAAAAACATTAAAAAAATAGTTTTATAATTTTTTGTTACATCCACAATAGAAATATTATGTACACATTCTGTGAAGATTTCAAGTCTCTACCTCTTGGGGTTCAAAAGATACAGACCTGTGACAGACGGAGAGCGGGGTCTTAGTAACGATTCTTCGATCGAACTTAGAATCTCCTCCTTTTTAAAGCCTATTATAAATACTTACGACTACTTTCAATATACTTACTAGGATATCACCTACCTACTCATACGAGCAATATGTTATATTAGCTGCATATACTTAGTACACTCAAATGCATTTCTAACGCCTTACCTGAAATTACGTAGGTTGTTTTTACCCGACTGCGGCGAAGCCCAAAGGAGGGTTATGTGTTTGACCTGTATGTATGTATGTATGTCCGTTCCTGTGTCCGCTCGTAACTACTCAACGGCACATCCGATTTTGATAAATGATACATTATTAGATTCGTCTTGATGGTGCGAGTGTCACTGGGTATTTCAAAGTGCACCGCGGTCGGGTTTTTTTTTTAGTAAAAATGTCGTTATTAGACAAGTGTTTTGTGTAAAAATAAGAATGTGTGCCAACGATACCGGTATTTGGGCTTTTTAGCTACTGCTACAAAATGAAGTTCATATTGCATATATGCAATGCAACTTAAAAACCAAGTCAAACTAATTTACTTAATTGAATATATCGTATATGTCATATTTTCATTGTGAAATCAGATTTTTGGTTTTATAACAAATTTCAGCAGCATTTACCTACGATGTTGAGTAACAGTAATCATTGAAATAATCAAAAAATAATTTTACGTACCTATTATGTATTACTGAGCTACTCATCGCAGCGAGCACCGTAAAAGTCTAAGGAGGCACTAGCTTTTGTGACGACCTTATACAATCTCGAACATACCTTACATGCAAAATACCTAAGGCTTTGGCTTATCAAGCTCTCATTCCTAGCCTAGAACGCCATGAATAAATGAACAGCAAACGTCATTGTAACTCTTTCATGCACGCAGCGCCCTTTGCGGCGTGGCACAAAGCGGCCGGCGATCCAACACGGGCCCTCATTAAAAAAGGAAACCGCACAAACATCAGCCCACAAAACCGCCAACTCGTCAAAGCGAAAAGCGCTACCTACCGGCGAGTAGCGGAACTACGCCACTCGCGGAACCAACCTCTGTACTTTTTTAATTAGCCTCATACACTGAGTGAATGCGTGAAATACGTTAGGATTTTTTTCCGTACGCGGTTAGTTTGGTAGCTTTGAGCGAAGTATGTTAATTCACGAGTGCTACTCCGACCTTTTGAAACGTTCGGAAAAGGATTTCCCGTGCGCAATAAGGCTTATTTGAACGTTTTAAGTGCGTATAGTGCTTAATTAGCGGCAAATTCAATACGCCCGAACCGGTACGGTTGGCTACACTTTTTGGTAAGTCGTCGCAGTTTACGCAAAGTAAGGTGTCGGCGTCGCGTCTCAAACTTGGCAAGTCTCGAAGTTCTTTTATCTCAGTCTAGGTTCGTTCAAAAAGTGCAAACTCTGTACAAAGTTCACTTTCGCCTTGTGAACTAATTTTTCGCTCGGTGTCAAGTTCAGGGCTGTGGGTGTCGCGGGGGGTGGAGGGGAGGGCCCGTTATGATAAAATAAAATATTCATTATGATTTGCTCAGCGCTTGTTCGCGCGGGTACTCGCACCGTTGTGATTTGGCTGCTGCGGCTTCATTTTGCTGAATGTTCTTTCGATTTGTGAAAATACGAGTTTCATTTGAAACAAACCCATTATAAAACTATTAAAACTATGACTTTTGTAAGACTAATACAATATTAAAAAATATGAGCTGATCAATAAAGTATTCCAATACAAAAGCTGTCATGAAATTTTAAAGTACACAACGAGCGCAGGTCCGTAAAATAAAAATAAAATAGGCGACTTATGGAAAACTAGTCTTTGTAAAACTACACCATAAACTTACCTGAATATTTTATTATCTTGAGATCTTAAAGTTCATATAAATTTTCAAGAAAATATGTCTAGTAAGGGACTTGCAAAAAGAAATCTAATCTTACATATATCTACCCACACTAATCAACAATCTCACACGAATTATCTATAATAAATATCAGTTTTTATGTCTCACCTCGCGTTATCAAGAGGAGCCACGCCAAACCGTCCATCCTGTTTAAAAGAAGACTGAAACCTGACGTAAAAATTTTCCCTGACCTACCCCAATGCGAAAACGAAAGCGTCTCGAGACTAAACGATTTTTTCCCCCTTTCCCCCTAATTAGTTCATTAATCGGCGGAGACGAGACGGCGAACCAATTTGTTTTCGATGATCTACGGCGATTGTTCATTTTATGGCGTTCGGTTTGTTTGAATGGGGTTTGTTTCTTTTCTTTAAACATTCAATGGTTTTTTAGAAGAAGTAAAACTATCCTCGTGAATTAAATGTTCGCCTTAGGGTCTTATCAGTATCACATTTGCGATTTGATACACAAAACCAGTCGCGGCGAACTCGCCGCGAGCGACATTTGTATGGAACTTCGCTTCTAACTCGGCAAATCACACAAATCGCGAGAGTAATAAGGCCCCTAGTTCAAATGCTATGTCTGCAAATGTGTCGTTCGCTAGCAACTTATCTAGTTCTCAATAAGGTAGCATAGGCCTATTATACTGACTAGCAGCAAAGTGACACCTTTTGGCTGAAAATGTCACCAGCATGGTCCCAAATAAAACCTTACATATATAATTATCAGTAACCCCAGTTCCCCTGGGTTATTCCTGTCACGTATTACCCCAAGGGAACTCTTTACCAGGATATAAAGTATCATAGGTTTTAATTCAAGTCTTGATCTATTTCTATGCCAAATTTAAACTCAACCACTCCATTGCTACCGTGTGATGTTCATCACGCAAAATAGGCGCATGTTTGTCGTCGAATTGCGGAAAATGAGCTGGCGTTAACCTACATTTCTACCGCGTTATTTCGTAACAAACTTCGAACTCCAAACATATTTACAAACTTTCAATTATAATTATTAGTAGGATGCGAAGTAGAAATTACTGTGTAAAGAAACTCACATACATACAAACATACTATGAACCCTGAAATCATTACACATATAATGTTGGCGTCTTCCATTTTCCAAAATAAAAATATAGGTTACCAAGAAATAAGCAAAATGTGCTTGTAACGCGTTTGAATACACACAGTCATATGACATACGTAAATAAGTACCTATGTGTAAAAAACCGTTTGTCGTGTGAATCCTCATTTAGCGGGCGACGAAATAGTAAAAATCATTCTTCTGACTTTTGAAAAAATGTACTTACCTACTAGGGTACCTAAATAATTTTAATTTTGTTTAACGATATTTGGTACACTCCCTTTTGCCGCATGTGTCATTCAAGTCACTCCCAAAATCCAATCGAAACTTCGGAAGCGCGTCACAAAATACAAGACTAGTTCCTGTCAAACCCCCTAACAAACCTTGCTCAAACTAAACATTTCCTAATTCCAACCCTCCGAGTAACTAACGTCGGCAAATGAGACTCGCATGTGCCAACCACCACTTTAACAAGACCCACCTTCCTCAGAACATCAGCATCTCTATTTTACTGTTAAGCTTAAAGTTGGAGAGGGGAAGGGGGTATACGGAAAATGGTGTTGTCAGTATCTGTCGAGTTTACATCCAAGTTATTAGACATTTCGGAAATTCGGTTTCGGCAAAGCCCGCGGCGCGGTGATACTCCGTCGATATATAACGGGGTCGCGTACTCGGAATTCTCCAATGTACAAAGGTTTGCTGGTAAGTTGTGCATTCATTTGTCGATGGCGTATAAATGATGTCAATGTTTGGATCACTACTTATTTGATGACTGTCTTTTACCGTTTTAATTACCTAAGTCGTCCTTACTTCTTGAGCAGGATCCTTACAATTTTGGACTTTTATGCTATAGCCCTTTGTATTAAAATTTAACTTTTGGGACATTTAATTAACAACTATCCATAGAATTAATAATTATCATCTAAGAGATCGGCCTGTAGCGTATAAAGGCTGATGATGATAATCTATCCTGATACAACGAGAACTATTAATAAAATAGTGAAGCACGTATTATTCTAATATTTTTCAGCAAAATATTGCCAATTTGTTTAAACACAAGCAAAGCGTATTTCATCAATTCAGAGATGGGCATTATTCGAATAATTTTTTATTTGAATGAAAAATTAATTCACGATATTTCTATCCGCGGATGATTTATTCGCGAATTAATCATTCGACAACTTTTTAAATTACGGATTATTTATTCGTTATTCTATTGGAATAATTTATTCGAATAAGAATAATCATCCGCCAATTTTATTCGTCATCTGCGAATAATTTGGTTATTCATATTCGTTATTCGTCATTCGAATAAATTTTGCCCATCTCAGCATCAATTTAATTAACCTAATATTTTAAAGCAAAATATTGATCATCCCTTTAAACAGCTAATGGCATCTTTAGTCAGCTCAGCATAAATTATTTACCGATCACAGAATTTTACTCGGCCAGACATACCTACGCAAAACAGGCGCATATCAGACGTCGAGTTGCGGAAAACTCGCTCGTATAACCCAGCTTGGCCTGAGTCTCACCCATAGTTACTAGTAATATTTTTTTACCAAAGCAAAATATTAACAGCCTAATATAACCATGGTACAAGAAAACCAGGTATGTTCTTCCCGAAATGACATATGCTGATGACACGTTAATGTTGCCATTAATTAACTAATTAAAAAAAATTACCACCCGTAGTCAATTATGAAATAAATTACGGACCCGCGAAATGATTTATTTTTACATGTTTGTTTATTCGGGTGAAAAAAAACTGTCTAATGTTACTAGCTTAACATTTATTTTTCTTTACAAACAAATAAGTGAAGAAACGAATTTTACATAAATAATTTATAAAGCTTGTGACGTCAGCACGTCGGAGATCAAAAGAGGTCAATAATGTCAGTCTCGGGAAGAACATACCGATACCTTTAGACTCAAAGGGCGTAAACGCCATTAGAACCTACCGGATTTACACCCTTTGAGTCTAAAGGTATTTACGTGGTTTTCTTGTACCATGAATATAACAATAATCAACAATATCGACTGTTGCCCATCCCTAGTTGACATCCGGCCGGATGCAAACGTACCCGCAGTCCGGGCCGGCAAATACGCTCGGTAAATAACCGGGACACGGTACATACATGCTACATAACATACGAATACTTGTACGGGAGTGTACCCACGGATAGGGTTTCGTCTTTACGGATGAGGTTAGAGTAAATAGGTACCGGTAAGTCACTATTGAGTCAACCAGTATTGTAAATTGTTACTACAATAACCACATTTTTATAAAAAAAAACCCGACCGAGGTGCACTTTGTAACTGCATAAAATCCGCCATTTTGTTTATTGTAACGAACTTCATACCCATTACACTCGCACCATCAAGACGAATGTAATGAATAATGATGTATCAGTTATCAAAATCGGATGTGCCGTTGAGTAGTTACGAGCGGACATAGGAACGGACATACATACAGGTCAAACACATAACCCTCCTTTGGGCTTCGCCGCAGTCGGGTAAAAATAAGCAATTTATTAGTGATGTCCTCTAAATGTTATCGTAGTTTGATTAGAGTATAAGATGTAGGTAGTGCAAGTAGGTCATCTCGTATTTGCTTGATTAGGAAGAAAAAAGAAAAATCACGCTAATTACTTATTAATAATCACGCAGTTACTGATTAGCGTGATTTTTATTCGAAAGTTTATAATTAAGCTTAATTTGTGTATTTTTTTAAACTTGATCAATAAAAATAAACTAAAATAGGTACAAGCCAGATCTATTCAAAAAAGTTTTTCAGTAATAGCTAAGAGGTCGTTTAAATACTTTCAACTGAAATATCTCGCTCAACTCGCTCCATACGTCATTTACACTAGATAATATATGTAGTTATACACCGTGGGCCCGAGTAACACATGTATGTAACTTAAAATGTGGTGTAATTTACCCGCATTAAAATCGAATAAAAAACATCATGTTTCTTTCATATGTAGTATTAATATTAGCGCCATCTCTCGCTCAATTGTCATGGCTGTAAAGTTTATGCGTTGAGGTGGGATACATGTGTAATACGCGTTCTCGTAGATGGCGTTTAAGTTAAAAACCTATTAAAACTAGAATGATACGAAAGTCAAAGTAGATGGTAAAATTGAGGGAGCTTGCTGCGTGCTCCGGTGGTCAAGTAGTTAAGGCGCTGGGCCGGAAATCCAGAGGTACCGGGTTCGATTCCCGGTCTGGACCACAGGTGAGTACCTACCATTTAATTTTTCTATGTACTTTGATTTCTTGTATCTATATGTATATGTAACTTAAAATGTAGTGTAATTTATCCGCATTAAAAACAAATAAAGAAAAATCATGTTTTTTTCATTATGTAAGTCATACCTAGTCCAATAATGAATAGACTTGAGATACTATTCATTACTTAGGTATAAAAAAAATACACGATGAAAAATCTCCAGTCTAACACACCCGTATACTTGTATTCTGTACAATTCGGATGTTGACTAATGTTGAATTTTACAACATAATATAGTCACATGGATTGGAAAATACTAAATTATCA
The DNA here is from genome assembly GCA_947034925.1 of Eudemis profundana. Classification (NCBI taxonomy): domain Eukaryota; kingdom Metazoa; phylum Arthropoda; class Insecta; order Lepidoptera; family Tortricidae; genus Eudemis; species Eudemis profundana. The sequence goes on along the minus strand of OX344808.1, from coordinate 16,405,160 downwards.
TAACACAAAAGAAATGAACCAAAAATGTATAAAAAATATAAAGTTATGAGACCGCAAAGTTTAAAAAAAAACGATATTTTTTTATCGTCTTACAGAAAAATAAAGTCAATTTCGGAATGTTTAAATAACACTGAAAAAATAAATGTATGACAACTATGTGCTTAAACTTCACCACCACTTTTTCGTGCTCAAAATGGCAAAATGCTATTTTTTTCATACAACTTAGTACAGCGATAGAAGCGATGACGTCATAGGTTCCTCCCGTTTTGTATAGTGCGTTTTCAATGCTCAGTGCGATCTGCTACTTTTGATTACAATTTGTGGCTGTTATACTTGTACAAATGTATTAGGTGTCATATAGATATTTGTTTCTCACAAATAGTAGAATCGATTTACGACAGAAAAAAAATCGAGTCAACAGGCGAATTAAGTATACACCATTCCAGCACATGTGGATATGGGTTTATACATATTAAGCCTCGGACAGAATGTAAGGTTCGCGAGTTTCAGGCAAAATTTGGAACTTGCCTTTGTTATCCGACTCCCAAATATTTGAGCTTGTACGCACGCGTATCACATATACGTTTTCATCACACTTGCTCGAAAATGGTGTCATTACACGTAGGTTTTGCGGGCCGTAAATGACCTATTACGCCCTAGGGCGTAATGGTTTTCTTTTTAAATTTGAAACGCTAGTTCTGTTTTACTCTTATTTGTCATTTTCAAAGGAAACGCCAACTTACTTTTTTAACTTTTATTACTGAAATATTTATTTAAAGAGAACTGTTATTGCAAATACATGTAAAAACATATTTCTGTAACATTAATTAAATGTTTAAATATAGTATTTCAGTATTTTTCAAATATAAAATAAACCATTTTTAGTCTTTACCGCTACGGTTTCCGAACGTGACTTGACGTTCGCATTGTCTATGGAATATGTCACTAATGTCACTGTCAGTTTTACAATTTTATTTAGGTTAAGTAAGGTTATTTTAATCAGATTTCCTCACAAGTGTGATGAAAAACATTGTGTGTGCCACGGGCGGTAAAGGAATTACAAACTCATGTTATTAAAGCCCTCGGCTTCGCCTCGGCCTTGTAACAAACACTCGTTTGTAATTTTTTACTTACCGCCGTTGATACACAATGTACTAATAAGTAGGTTATATTATATTGGTTTAACTAAATATACTTCGTCCATAAGTGTAGCCATCGGCAATAATATGCGATGAGACGAGGCATGTACACATATCTGACACCACCTAATTTGTTGCCTTGTTTGAATTTTTACTTGTCACATTTCATGTAGGTATAATTCTGCCGGTAATGACTGTACCTCTTATATTAGACTAGCATTTACCCGCGGCATCGCCCGCGTTGTTCCCGTTAATATCCCAAGGGAACTCTTTACCGATATATAAAGTACACTATGTTTCAATCCATGACTTGGTCTATTTGCATGCCAAATTTCATCTCAATCCATTAAGTTCTTACCCCGTTATTTAGTAATAAACATCGCAATGTAAGTAGAACATTGGTCAAGTGCAGGTTTTGAAACTGTCCTTGTTGGTTCACTTCGTTCTCATTCCCTTTTTGCCAATCACCTAACTCCCAAGCAGTTTTCAGCGTAATTACCATTTTCTCGGAGCGAACCGTTCCATCAGGAACAATATTTTTACAGCATCCGGACCGTGAAAGTCAACAAGCTAACTTCCTAGCTAACAAGCGATCTAACGACATTTCAACCACATCAAAGTCGTATAAGACTTCGGATCCTATAGTCACTTAGGCCCTTCTTCTAGGATTAAACATAGTAGACACAAGTTGATAACATCTTATGAGGCTTTGGACCGCTTAGATACATACGTTGTTCTTCTAATAAGACGATCGAAGATCCCTAATGCCGTTGATTTTCCATCAAGCGCTACATTATTCATTAGCCGACGTGTACATATGTGTAGGATTGTTCTAGAATTTGGGTGTAGCCGGGCTTTGTTGCCCTTATATTATGTATTCAGAATGAGACGCTATGTGCCTTCAGCTTTGCTGGGTTAGACGGTGATTAATTGCTTGGAAACTTGTTGGTTCGAACGTCTATTTATGTAGCCAGACGTGCGAAACCCACAACATGTATAATTACCCATAATATGTATATTTTTGCATGACCCGTGTAATATTTCTTTGAAATAAAATGTATTTACCTAATTCAGTGTTAACTTCCACTCTTTGCAATATTCGTGAGGAAAATCAGAAATGGCGATAACTATTGTGAGTAAAAGAATATTGAGTGTTATGAAGTACAAATACTATTATTTATTTAGCGTATAAACACTATATAATAAGCCAGAAACTAAATAAAAATCAAAAGAAGAAACGAGACTAAGAGAGACCTCTTAGCATTTTACTACGAAGTTCTAAGTAGTTTAATAATTGTACGAGTCACAACAACACTTACAAGACAGCACAAAGCTCACAGTAGCAGCATTTTCAGCAGTATTTTTTCTTCCTACAAAAGCTACATTGCGTGCTTAAATGCTCCAGTATGGATCGCACTCACACAGACGTCCCATCACACGTATGTGTTAATACGTGTCGCGCGCTCCTAAAAGGGCGAATTTGGACTACCTAATTGCACGTCTTTATACTTTGCCAGGGTCATTCTTCGAAGATCATATTCCTCTATCTACAAATATTGGCGAATTCCCTGTAAGCCCTGCCTCAGACGCACGGAATTTTTGGTTATTGTATAGAACTTGGCAAGTGTCCAAAAAGTATATGCTACTGAGGCAGGATCTACAGGGAAATCGCCAGTATACTTGCAGACAGAGGAATAAGACTCGAAGAATCGCCCACCACATAGAACACAAAGGTGAAAATATTTAAGTGATATTAGAGTGAGTAATATACGATTTTGAGCTAACATGGTCACATAATAACTACTATTTGCCCCTTACATCTCCATTAATTTTAGTATATGCCTTTTTATTTTCTATTTTTCTTAGTAATTTATCTTGTTTTGACGCCTAGAGACCCTTTACATCTCTAAAATTGTAGTTTTATGTGTATTGAAATGTATTTAGTTAAGTAGTTGTTTGTGATATGCAATGTAATATTGTCCCAATTATTGTAATGTGTTTAAAAGAGAAACTGGTGAGTTTCTTCCGGCGCTTCTTCTCACCAGAATGTCATCTGCCGAAGCGCCAAAAGAATCAGAGATGTGAAAGAGCCCTTGAGGCCTACTTGCGGAAATAAATTATTTCATTTCATTTCATTTCATTATTGACACCAGGATATTTACCATGTATGTTTGTTTTTAGAGTTCCCGATATCTCGACATGCTTGCAAGCGCCATCATCACGGAGTAAGGCTGCGTTTCCACAGGAGCTGTGCGAGGTAGCTATAGTTCGTACCGGATAAAAATAGACTCTAGAGGGACACAGAAGCAGAGATTCCAAACATTTTCTGTGAATTTGTAACGATATTTATTTAATGTAAAATTGTAAGACAGTTTGTCAAACCATAGAATAAACTTTCACTTCTTCTTCTTCGCGATGGTCGTGACAACGCACGCTAGAGCAAACGCCTCTTCCACTGCCCCACAGAATCACTCATATTGAACGTTACAAATAACTATTCACCAATTACTTAGGAATAACAAACTATAACTGAAACAGTATACTATTAAAACAACATACAAATTCGATATAACTATTTGATAGTGCAATACAATAATGACAGCTCTGAGCTGTCTCATATATTGAGTGTTGCGTATCTCTGGCTCTTTGGGTATTTTATAAAGAAACTTTTTTATTTTCAGCCAACCAAAAAGTATGGACATCATCAATATTTTATTTATGAGCATCTACTTTAGAAATGTCATCTATTGGATTTCATTTCAACCTAAAACCGGCACTATAAATAACCTTTTTTTTCTTCTGTCTATTCCTATACGAAACAGACTGTAAGCGGTGTGAGAGGAAAAACTCCACCATGCCGGGCCGCGCTGAGTGAGGCTAGGCACGTTGATTGGTGGATTTTTTCCTCGAACACCGCTTAGCTACCTCGCAGAGCTCTGGTGGAAAGGCAGCCTAACTGACGTGCTGCGAGTTTTTAGTTGTAATCTACCCACACACTATAGCGATCTACCCTATTCCGGGTTCGCTTCTTTCGCGCGTTATCCATACACAACTACACTGTGTATATATATAGGGTCCTAATTTATTAGTTGCAGATATTTTTACAGTTGATAGTACTCGGTCCCTGGAGTATATTAAAGCATGAAACATTATAGCTTTTACGATGTTTTTTTGGAGAAAATGGAAAAACAAATTTGCTACGTAATAACACCCTGTTAATGTGATTACTAAATGAAAACTCATTGAACAGATTCTAGTAGCTCTTTTACGTACCACTTAACTGTAACTGGCCACTTCACAATGACATTTGCAGTTTTCCCGCCGAACCGTTACGACATTTACGACAAACAATTGTTGACATGACAGATAGTGTTATTGTGACATGTAATAATGCACATGGTGATTTTTTATAGAAGAAAATTATAATTAATTTTTTTGTTAGGTGAATGAAATCAAAAAAGTTATATGAAAAGATATCTTAATTTCTATTTAAAGTTAATTATTTTAATGTAAAGTATAATGTGTTAAAATATCTGCAACTAATAAATTAGGACCTTATATATGTATACTGTTGCGCAGTAGTAGTATCGCTATGGTGTGTGGGTAGATTAGAACTAAAACTCGCAGCACGTCAGTTACTTACTAAGCATGAAATGATGGCGCTTAGGTACAACAGGGCCCGAATATCGCGAACTCGTAAAAACAAACATACATGGTAAATAAACCAGTGTTAATAGTAGTTATTAGACTGAGTAAACTTATAAAAATTATAAACACGACCGTCCTCTGTAGGCTTATGATGCTACGTTTTGTCACGCGATAAATAAATGATAAAGCATCCGTCACGTTCTGTCAAATAGTGTGTGAGAGTGACGGATGTTTTATCATTCATTTATCGCGTGACAAAGCGTAGCATCATAAGCCTACTGAACAAGTAGTAAAGGCAGCAATTACTTACCATTTAGTTTTTACTACTAGTTAGTTATAAATACAATATCCCTTATCCTACAGCCCGCGAGATTCCTGGTTCGTAAATTTCTCCTCGCTATACACTGTGTGTCATCAAAATAGACCAAAGTTATTTCACATATTACTTTTCATCACACTTGCTCGAAAATGGTGTCATTACATGTATTTTCTGCGGGCCGTAAATTACCTATTACGCCCTAGGGCGTAATGGTTTTCTTTTTAAATTTGAACGCTGGTTCTGTTTTACTCTTATTTGTCATGTTCAAAAGAAACGCCAACTTACTTTTTTAACTTTTGTCACAGCTAAAAATAAAGATTAAAAAAAAAACTTTTACCACCGAAATATTTAATTAAAGATAACTGTTATTGCAAATACATGTAAACACATATTTCGGTAACATTAATGAAATGTTTAAATAGTATTTCAGTATTTTGCAAATATAAAATCAATTAAAATGGCCGTTTTAGGTCTTTACCGCTATGATTTCCGAACGTGACTTGACATTCGCATTGTCTATGGACATATGTCACTAATGTCACTTTCTGTTTTAATATTTTCTTGTCATACTGGGACGATTAATGAGGTTATATTATTAAGATTTCCTCACAAGTGTGATGAAAAACATTGTGTGTGCCACGGGCGGTAAAGAAACTCGTGTTATTAAAGCCCTCGGTTTCACCTCGGACTTATAATAAACACTCGTTTGTAATTCCTTACTTACCGCCCTAGATACACAATGTACTATTATATTCCTTGTTAACGCTTGCGAAACTGTTCGATTCAAAAGCCTCATTATCCGGCTAAGTAGCAAGGAAACAGTTTATCTAGAAACTTCTATTCAGCTGCTACATTCGGTAATTTGGGACTCGGCAAAGCAATCTCAAACGCTTTGTCAATGCAACTGATTTGACTGCACTCACAACTAAGGGAACATTTAGACAAGGTTATACTTTGCTTTAAAATATGTTTGAAAATGAATCTTGGTCTCTTTAGCATAAGACTGCGATTCCAACACTTGGATTAGTAATATATGAGCTTGTCAGCGTTATCTTGCTTTGTTCTGGGTTTAGTCATTATATGGATTTGCTTTACTTTACACTCACGTGTTACTGGTAAGTACATACTTGAATGCCAAGAGCGATTTTGTGAGGAAACTTCTAAAACAAGCACATGAAAACGTACCTACGTCCTCTCAAGTATGTGTGATATAGCCTACCGTTCTAAAAATATTATACGCTATCGAACATTCTTTTCAACTATGAAGAGGAAAATTATTAAACACGAAAAATTAATCAACATCACCTGTAATTCAGTCTTCTGACGAATATAAGACATGACCAATCACAACATTTGGCTAACAAAGAAATACTGAAGGTTAGGTTAATACAAAAATAAATATATTTACCAAACCCCTTCTATAATATATAACAGAATACATTCTAATGATTTATTTGTGGTCACATAAATAAAACATTAGAATGTTATCTGTTTATAAGCATTGAGCACTGGCTCGAGTAGAGTTCATCATGGACTCCATACTGTACCTTATAAAATCATAATGAGAAATAAAAGGAACTCGCCAGTTGCATCCAGGTCGAATACTTAACTTACTCTGATACTGTTTTTACAAGTTCCTTGACTCATCTAAAATCTACGTCTTTCATACTCAGCGATCAAACCCGCCTTATATAACCCCACACCCAAACCTACAGGCTGCAACTAAATTGAGCCCACGTAGGGGGAGTCGGGGAGAGATGGAAGCCCGAACTTGCTTAGATAATGTGCATACATTAAACTAAGACGGAACTAACGCGGGTATCTTGATGAAGGAAGTTCTCGTCTAATTACGGCATGATTAGGGCTGCGTGTAGAGGAATTGGGAATTGAAATTGGCGTTTGAGAAATTATGCTCCTAATTGACTGTTTTATAAAAAGATGCTAACTATAGTGATCATCAGTATTAGACAAATTATACCTTGGTTTGCTTAAGATTAGGATATCGGGTGTAATATAGGCATTTCTATTTTTCCTTGGACCCAATTAAGAAATTGTTAGTGCGGAGTTAAATGTTGTCCTTACCACGTAGCCAGGACGGCCGAAAAGTTTAGATATTACCATTCATAGAATTCAAATAAGAACAGGCGTGCGGCATATATCATTGATTACTAACTATTCCCCCACCCTCTTTTGCTATTGCATCTTTTACTTTTAACTTTTTTGATGCTATTGCCTAAACACTGTAGTGCGTCCAGAATGTTTGCCTAGGCGCGTACGGACGACTTTTTCGCTGTCCGCTTACAAAGTATTGGGTCGAAGTAGCTATTAGCATAATTGGCAGGATCAAATATGTTAAACATAAACACCTGTTATTTATTAATTTATTTAGCAGTACAAGTCCACCAATATTATCAACAGGTACCTAAAGATTTGTACTGTTTGTTAAATTGTTACGTGTTTTTTAATTTTTGCATTGGGTACAAGGAAAATAGAAATGCCCATATTGCGCTAAATAAGTTCACTTATTTCAGTAACAAAAGATACGACTCATATTTTCCGATTTTAAAATAGTCTTCCTTGAAATCGCATGATAAAATCTGAAATAAAACGAGGTATAGTTTGACAGATGGTGTTGGTAAAAACAATTCAAGTCAGGTTAGTTCTCAGGGCTATATGGCTTCCCCACTGCCACTTTAATGCGCGCATGAGAGTAACGCGGACTCGGTGGATGTGGCCTGAACAGAGCCGCACTCTGAGGCGACTATATGACTATATGTCCAACAGCGGACGTCCATGATTGATAGACGGATAGGTAAGTAATCGACGAAATCTTTGCTCCGTATTTGGAAACCAAATTTCTTGCAATCTTGGTTTTTTTGTAAATAGTATCGATAAGCACAGCGCAGTTTAATTGTAACAATATTTTTGTATGTTCAATTGTCAATATCTCTAACATTAAAGCACCGAGCAAATACGAATGTTACAGGAACTGAAATTGGGCGTCCAAGTTGTCACAGCAAACGATACCAAAATATACGTCTGCATTCTGCTACTGTGGACGTCTACAGGTTGAAATGATGAGACAGGTTAAATATATTTATATCAATTTGGAAAACCGGACTAAAAATCAAGCAATGTTGCGTTAAAAATCAAACGTTTCATATAATTTCCACCGTTAAGTCCAGGTTCGAGCCAGGAACGGCAGAGCATATTTGCCGAGATCATCCGGCTTATAGCTCATAAGTCGATCTGCGAGGAACGTGGATCTTTGCAAACAGCCTCCCAGACTACAGATGATTCTGTGAGCTAAGCATTTGCTACAAATGAACGGGTACGGTAACAAACTTCAATCGTACAATATGTAGCGCGTGTTGTATATTGTATCGGTCGTACCGCTGAGTTGATCGGATTACTATATAGTCTCGCAAAAAAGCTAGCAATTGAAGGGATTTTTACAAAAACAAAATAACTAAGCTGTTTGACTGACACCTACCTCTACAGTAATTAAAAATGTTTCTCTATAAGTATCAAGTAGTTTTTGTAAACATCCCTTCAATTTTAAGCTCAACAGATGTCAGACTTTACTTAAAAGAACTGAATATATGCATTGTCTATGAACGTTACCTTGCAAAATGATTTGTTTAAGTATTTGTTTAAAAATATCTAGGTATAGCTAATCTGCATATTATTCTTAGTAGAGGAGCCCTACCTAGTAAAAATCTGGTAGCAATTTCGAATGCGTATCAGATAGATAGAGATTTGAAAAATTCTGATAAGAATTTTTAATTGGAAATGTTTTTAACTGATTTCCAAGCAAACAAGAAAACAAACACATATATACAAACAAACAAACATAACAACACAACTCAATTAATTTGAAACATAACTCAATTAATTTTTTTATTAATACAATAAAGTCAGAACAAAACTATAATAAATAATAAGTTTCTGTCAAAAAAATATTTTTTGAGACAAGCTTTTATTGCCGACTGTACTTTTCTGTACTTATGATATTGCATTGTCATCTGATTTACATTTTGTTGCAAAAGGTCATTGGGCGTTTTTGACCCGCTTTCCGAAATTTCACGTACATAGACCAAATTAGTTTTAAAATAGAGAATTTAATCTCTCTTTTCTAAATATCTATTTTTTTTGTAATATATCAACCGGCAGAAAAAGTTATTCAACAGTATGTGTACGATGTAGTCATAGTTCGCCTAGGGACTGCAATACGGGCACATCTCGAAAAAAATGCAATCACTAGGCGAGTTCTGACTTAATTCATTGCAAAAATGCTATAATGATAAGAAATGATTTTTATTTTTTTCTCAGTTTTCCCATGGTTTACAAGAATGCGACTCATACCACTGAGTAGCAGATACATTTACCTACATAATTAGCCTTATTTCGTTTGTGTACGCCGTGGGTCATATGTCCGAACAAAATGCCCAATGACCTTTCAGCTCAATCAGAAATCGAAATGTGAGTCAAATTGGACTTGCAAGATTTGATTACAGACACACAAACACACAGACAGACACCGGAACAGGTGAAACAAAATAAAAGCTTGTATAATAGATGACTAAATGTAAAACATTTCGTTATTAAATAAATATTTACCGAAGTTTGTGTAGCCATTGATCAATGAAATGTTAAGTTTTTGATGGAAAAAAAAACAGCGATTATGAAAAAAACCATTGTCTTGCACAAGAGAAATATTAACGTATTGTATACCATTACATACACTGTTTTATCTACGCACATATTATAAGCTCTATGATGTGTTCAAAACCCCAAATTGAAAATATCAAATGGCGGTAAATGAAAACTTTTTTCACGCAATTGTTTTTTTAATTCAGAGACAAACTAGAGTGGGCCTCTACTAAAATATCGTTCGATATCAAGCAACGTGACATTTCATTTCGAATCAAACGTCATTTCCACTGATATTAAAATTGAGGTGAAATCAAATTGCTTTGTTTTTCAAGCAATAAGTCCTATATCAAGCAATAAGAACATTTTCACCTATATGACATTTCTTCTAACAAAACAGTTATCGTTAGCTGATCATAATTTGCGGTTTTTGGACGCATTATAGAGGGTTTTAGGACATGTAGGTATGTAGATAAAGGCACTGAAATCAATGTAATTCGTTCAATAGGGTACTGGAGTACTAGGATCCTACAGAGTCGAAGGAACGTGTATAAAAAAGGCGTTAAAATTCAAATCTAAAATGAACCGAGATACAGCGCCTTAGTGTTTCGCAATACATTCCCCAAATTTTTGTCATCCATTAGATGTCTCCAGTTCCTCTTAACTTCATTAGACGGCACGTCATTCCAACAAACATCACTCCATCGGCTGCGTAACGGCTACGATCTATGCCGTACTAAACCCCAAACACAAACAAAGCAAAGCTATTGCACATGTCCCCCACAAGATAAATAACCCCGTGCTACCCTGCCACCCACTCCAAGTATACTACGGTACAGTGGGACTGCCGACACTCCATCACTATCAGAAACTTATCGATTTAAGCTTTTACGATTTTCAGTCTTTATTATAACAAAACGGGACTTATCACGTAAAAATATAATGTATTTTCGACGTTTCATATTCCCTTGTTAGGACTTTTTGCTGTTTCTTCAGCATACGCTTTTGACTACCGTGAGACCGCAGACGAGGAATAAGGGACATGCCATTCATTATCACAGGTATTCATGGTTACACACTAAAAAACGACGTCGTATCGTGCCACGATGCAACGTCGTGTGTGTCACGTTACGGCGTCGACTAGAAAACTATGGTTTATTAGACTGACTTTAAGTTGATTTGGATTGACAGGTTTCCATGTCACATCGCATCGTCAGCGAATTTTTTACTGCCATCTGATTTTCTTGAGGCTGCGGCTCCACTAAGGCGGAGATGAGCGGAGCGAAAGGAAATTTGTAGGGTCGACCAATCATATTCCACTTGAATGGACCCTACTGTAGGGTGTAAGGTCGTTACACGTCCGCTCCGCCCGTCTCCGCCTCATTGGAAAACCCTATGATGGATGACATCATCACAGCCACCACGTCAAATACATCAATTTGCAGGTTTCCTTCACACTTGACAACAAAAAGAAATATCAGAATATATGACGTCGTGTCGTGGAAATCTACGAAGTAAATCGTGCATCGTAAAAACACACGACACGACATCGTACGTAGTACGATGCGACGTCGGTGATAAAAAAACAACTGAAATTCAGTCTAATAAGATTCAAAACTAAACCATAGTATAAGTAGTAATAAGTCGACGTCGTAACCATACCGTGCCATGACACGACGTCACGTCGTAGATTTCACTGCATGTCGCGTAATTGTGTTTTGTCCCTTACACCCGTGGTTCTGAAGTTTGTTGTAGCAAACCATAAACTCCGATATTTGCGACAATTCTTAACTAAATAATATGTGATTATGCACTAAAAACAAATTGTAACGATTGATCTATTTATGTTGTTAACAAACAGCAGACCTGCTGTAACCCAATCTTCTATTCGCAATTGCTTCCACCCAAGGCATCTTAGAATCGCTGACAGGCGGCATTTACCTGACGAGAAATAGAGCCCATGTAGTAAATGCGGCTCAAATGGCGCGCTGGCCCAAATTGAGAGCTCGCTACATAATGTATAAACTATGTCGGTAAATTCTAGTTTATTTGCCGCTTTGTAGGTTAAGTGTAGTACATAAATGTACCATGTTATCTTCTTGGATATAAAACGAAAAAGAAACAAAAAGCTTACGAGTGTTTTTTCGGAATTCCTGTGTTTAAGGCTTTTGCATCGCTATCGCAATCGTCTATACTTGATAGCAGCTTCTAAGGTATAAATATATATACATAGAAAACGGTTCTGTGGATAAATTATAACTGATTATAAAAACGTATAGCCTAAACTATTTCGGCTAGCGAGATGAAATTTTAAATACAATACGTTTTCTAGAGAACGTAAACGTGCTCTAAGAAATGTTTTTTTTTTTTTTAATTCAAGTCCCATAGCTTGGCAACTCCGTTGGTGACACTCAGACTCAGACGGCAGAGAGTAGCAGAGTTTCAATCAAATGGGGAATGAAAGTCTGTATGAAAAAGTTAAAAATTCACACGGACGAATTCGCGGGACGGTATGTAGTCATCACATACCTACCTTCATGGTAAAATCTTTTTTATTTAGAGAAACCCACAGATTCCAAATGTACAGTAAAGATTTGCAAGGTTTGGGCCATTCTCATTTTTGTGCATTTTCGTACTCCGCCAAGTCGAGCGCGAAGCAAACACTGCCGTACCATCCTTTACTGGAACCATTTCGCCGCATTTTCAGGCCCCTATTTGAGAACCTCTGGATAGGACCAGAACGCAGAAATTTTCGTCATCCAGTAAGCTATAATCACATTAAAATCCTAAATTTCAAGTCTGTAGGTCATTTAGTTCCGAAGTTAAGCGAAAGCAAAGTTTCGCATTTATGACACTCACTCACTCACTCATGATCATCAGAATAGAACTAGTACTTCCCATAAACTCAGAGAGCTGAAATTTGGTACAGAGTTAGGGTTTAATGGCCACATAAAGGGAAAACTATAAGAACTAGGATAATCGAAGATCTGGAGGAGAAGACCAAAATTAAAAAGAAAAAATCTGTGTCAAATAAGAAAATCTAATAAAATAAATCAATATGCCCACTTTTCTACAAAAAGAAGTGAAATCCCACCAAAAACATTCTGTAAAAAACTAGAACAGTTTATTTAACCGTGGAGGAACACATTTTATAGATCTAATAATAGGCAAGTCGGTGGAAATCGAGTTCTGTTGATACCCCCCCGGTACTGACTTTGGCACGACTTTGTCTAGATTTCATTACTTTTTAGAGATAAACAAGCAGCTCCATCCAGACTTGGCTAGTTTTTTACAGAATGTTTTTGGTGGGATTCTTTTTATCATATGTATGAGCCAATTTATGACAGCATTTTTTTTTCAGTCAGAAATGGTAATAAGGCCCACGGTGTGACTGTATACACAAAAATGAGAATGGTCCGTTTACGATGAACCTTCTTAAATACGAAAAAGACACAAGACAACTGATCAAGCACCCATACATACGCTTGCGAGACCAGTGGCAAATGTGTTCTCACACATTTAAACTTATTGGATTACAATATTTACTAATATGAAAAAAATCAGAATAATTACAGTGGGAATCCAATAAGATCGATAAAAATATTGACATCTAGTGTCGAATAGCTGAACTATTTGAGCTTATTGAGTAGAGCTTGGCAGCTCCACAGATGGCAGCACTGTTTCTTATTAGACTCTTGAAGTTGTTACTGACACGGGGGGATTAAAAGCTTCAGCGCTGCTTTTATGCGTCTTTAATATGGATCACACTTGCCAATTTTAAACTAAGAAAGGAGGAAGTTCTTCATCGGAATATCAAATTTAAGGTGCATTAGGGTAAATCCGAAAATTAGGAATTTCCACTACACCGTACAATATTTTCGAGGTGATACAATTAATCAAGTCACAATTGGCGTGTCTATCATGCTACAATAGTATGTGTTACGTGGGTTAGCAGTGATTCGACGATGATTGACATCGCAATAAAAACCTAAAAATAACATGCACGCCATTTTTTTTTTTTTTTTTTTTTTAATCTATATTTTTAGGGAGCTTTTGTCAAACTGACTATGCCAGCTCCGTTAAGCCTCTACCGTACAATATTCAAAGCAAAGATAAAATAAAAAATGGACATAAATACCTAAAAAAAAAACCAACAGGTTACCAAATTTGTACACTATGTTTTAAAAAAAAAACCGTATACAAACTTGACGACCTTTGAGTGGGGCTCCACGAAAATCTGCTCTATCTTTACGAAATATATTATATGAGCCCATATTAAGCACAGAGCTACTATCCAACCACGTTTCGCTAAGCAAAACAATATGGACCTCTTCACGATTCATAAATAATTCAAATTCAGTTAACTTAGGCCTACTGCTTTGCGAATTCCACTGTACTATATTCAACCGAGATTGGATAGTAGCTCTAGCCATTTACATTTGTGAGAAATAACTTAAACAAATCAGCCGTCTTAAAAAACCTCTTACACAGCTCTACACATTCCTCCACAACAATTTTAAATATGAGACCTAACTTATCAGTCCAACTGCTGCTAGAGAGTAAAATATTCTTCACTTTCTCCATAACTCTCTCAAATATTTCACATCTTTTCTTGGGTTTCCTCGGAGTACGCTCCTCTGAGACAGTGTTCGCCGACTGTACGTAAACAGGGAATTCAACCTCATTCTCAATAGACCTCCGTCTCGGATTCTTTCTTTTCGGAACCTCTTGCTGGTGCATACGTTGATGGGTGCTGCCTCCGAGGTCCTTGTCCTCCTCCACCAGACCCTCTTGCTGACGCTTGCGTTGAAGAGTGTTACTCTCAGTCCCCTTATCCCTCTCCACCTTAGAGAGCACAGCATCCCTGTACGACTTACGATTGCTCATTTCATTTGCTGCCACGAGAGTAATTGGCACTTCCTGGCTCCAGGAATCAACGACCTGGCTTTTCTTTTCTTGAGAATACAACGATAAAGCTCTCTTGTATATACATCCTTCGGCAGCCATTATTCTACGAATTTCCTTCTCTTTTAAAAATGCTGGACAGGACTTATTTAATGCCATATGGGCTCCTTTGCAATTCAAGCACTTAAAAATTGGCGTGTCACAATTGGCATGCTCTGCTCCACACTTAGGGCAGAGCACTTTACCAGTTGGACAGTATCTGCTCAAATGCCCGAATTTCCAGCATCGTGAGCACTGACTAACCGGGAAATTGTATGGCTTTACTTTAAATCGACACCCGTATGCGTAAATATACGGAGGCAAGCAAGCTCCTTTAAAACACACACGGATTACCTCAGACTTAGTCCAGCGGCCATCATCATCCAATCGGTTGAGCCTCCGAACTGATAGAATATCCTCAGTACATTCGATGCATTTCAGGAACTCGTCTTCCTCAATCTCCAATTCCACTCTTTTCACAATTCCATACGAACAACAGGCCATGTTCGACCAGTATGCACGCCTGTCGTCGTTATTAAAGACTTCACTAGCCAGAAGTTTCTCCGCCTCGTCTCTCGACTTGAACTGGATCAGTACCTTAAAGGGGCTTACGTACTTTATTTTTAAAACCCCTTTAATAGCCTTCAGCTGCAGTAACTTGGCGAAACCAAATTGTTTTGGCAGCTCCGTTTTCGAAGCAATATAGACTTCAAAAGTCTGGTCCGAGACTTCGCTCGTCCTTGGTACTACTTTACCATTTGCTGCGATTCGCAAACGCTTTGGCCTCCTCCCCGTGACAGTGATAAAACTAGCATCTGAACCACAGCATTCGTCACTGAGACCAACATCGACAGAACGCTTATACGTATGCCGTCGCACATCCGACATACCATCGTCGTCCAACACTGACTCCGTTCGGGCCTGCCCTTGCTCACTCGACACGCTCTCGTTGTCCCATGACGGCATATCGTTCACACGCTGACCACCCGCAATACCGCTAGACAATTCCCTTTGCTCAATACCCGAACCGCCGGGCCCTTCCCCTCTACTGGCTTCACTCATTATGTGAGGCAAAGCTAAGAATTTAACAGTAATTTAATTAAAATCAAATTTAATTAATTTTTTCCTGCCCGTCACCTTTGACAGCCAGCCGTCATCCCATGCACGCCATGATATTCATTATTCATGACCAAACCAGACCAAATTTGATACACATAAGGAAAAACGCAACCCCTATTAGATAACTCACATGTCCGTCTGTTACATATATTTTTCTCAGAAATGTGTCACCGAACATAATAGAAAAAGTCAATGTCAATTTGACAGGTTTTCTGCATATTTGTTTATTTTAAACCAAATAATTATTGTATACACACCTAACTATAGCAATAGCTGTACGCAATTACATTACATTACCTATGAACCTATCTACAGATATTAGGTATATACCACTCTTTAAAACGGTAAGGCAACAGTGTCAAATGGCTATCCCACCGCTACACACAGCTATAGGCTCCCCTCGGTCGGCCTTCCATCAGGCGTGATTGATAAGCCGCCCCGCGAGATTGGACCACGAGGCGCGGATAAGACTGACAACTAGAGGTGAGGTTACGCGGTTGAAATGGAATTTTCGAGAAATGTGGTGAAAATGTTGCTAAAGGCGTTTTTAAGGTTCCGTTAACTGAGGTTTCTACGGTCTAATGCAGACAATTTGATTGTGGCGCTAAGTATTATGCAGCCATATGAATGTCCAACGCGCACTTAAATAGACACTCTAAAATGTTGATCATAATTATAGTACATTACACAACTAGGGTGGTAAAACAAAGAAAGGCCGAGATCGCAGACTATGCGATCAAGGGCTTTCTTTATTACCACCCGTGTGTGTACATCATTTTATGTCTACACTTGGCCAGAAAGCGGCTTTTTCCGTACGCGTAGCGTGCGGTAAAAGCCACTTTATGGCCAGGTGTGGCATAAAAATAATAGGATTCCGTGTATGTAACTCTCATTAATATACTAAGTGATATTTTGTTAGTGTCAGTGTAGTTATATTTAGGTTCCTTACTTATCCTAAGTATGTGTCATTTCAGAAAAAAATAGCGCATTCAAGCCTCATTTGCACCGTATTGATCGAAAAAAATATCTGTAAAAAATGCAAAAAGGCGGCCTAAATATGTGACCCTAATCAAAGACAGGCAAGAGGCTAAGAGAGAACCGCAACCCTAATATTAAAATCTGTAAATGTCCCAGATACCTACATAGGTACCTAATCAATTATACATACTACAATACCTTGTCAAGTTTCTATTAATTTTAAGTTAAAAATTGCAATAACATTTTAGTTTAAAATCCCAATTCAATTTAATTTACCTACCCTAATCCAAAATCTTTTATTACCTAATATTAAGTCACCTTACGACTTAGCGATTTACTTCAAAACTTGAAAGCCAACTTAAGTAAGCCCCAGCGTAACATAACAAATGGTGCATATCTCCACTAAGACTTACCTTCTAACATTATTGATGACTAAAACAACCCCCACCCCCCCTGTACGGACAAAATACGAAGTGGGGTCAAATGCTAACATTTAGCTCGCAAGTCCGAGATCTGAGACCATCAAACAACCGAAAATAGACCTTAAACTTAGATGTTAAAATTCAGATTGGGGTGTGGTTGGTTGCGTTTAAAGTCCCAAGTTTTCGTAGAAGTTTTGGGGAGTCAGGGGTTAACCCCCCAGGTGGTTAAGCCATTTCACCACGTTAAGCTGTGACGGTCGCCTGTAATTTTGGGCCTAATGCGACTATTCCTATTTCAAGTTACCCTTGGAGGGTTAAGTGAGGGCTGCTGGATGAGATAAGCCGTGCGTGGGATGTTTGCGCATATGGAAGGTTATACGTAGGAGATTTTGATAAAGGGAATTTATGTTCAGAGACAACGACTGTTTTGCGAAAAAAGAACAGAATTCTAGTAGAGTTCTTTTACCTGTGTAGGAACTAACATGTGATTTAAGAGTTTTCACGCTGGGTTTTATGATCGCGCCTTTTCCGCGTGTCGAAAAAAGTGAGTGCGAACAAGGTTTGTACAGACATAAATCGCCTACGGCAGTCTTTAGGTACATGTAGTAGGGCACTGTCGGAATAGAAGAATAAAATGTAATTATTATTTTATTGCCAGTACCTATTACATGTATTACTATTTAGGATCGTTGTTGTTGTACATTCTATATTACCGTCACTTTGATATGTCATTCATATATGATTTATTTAAATTAATATTTTCATCACAGAATTTTCTTCAATATGTCATAAAGTCGGATTTTTAAACAGATGGAGTAATTTGACAGTTCTCTTTTATCTCGTTACATCATTTTTATGTAATGAAATTATAAATAACAAAATATAAAATCAGCGAAAATATGGTACGATTTATTGATATAAATGACCTACTTTATTTCATCGTAATGCAGTAATCATATGAAGAATGCACCCGCAAACGACAGTTTACTTCACCTAATTAAAAATCCGACATCCGAAAATAAACTTTCCGTCAATTCACAAATTCACAAAGACGCACGGTTGACGTTTTATTTTGTTTCATTCGACCTGTTAAGTGTAAAAACTTTTTTTATAAGCATATTTTTGAATGTGCTTAATTTGGAAAACCGTGCGAAATTTTGACTAGCTTGCTTTCGGTTACATTGTTACCTGTCAAAGCACTTATTTCTACAGCAACAGTGTTCAACGCAAACTAGCAAGTAAGTGTCACTGTCATTGCTGTCACCTATGCAAAAACCGCTTGCCTTAGGCTGCTTTTCCACCAGAGCTAGCTGTGTGAGAAAGCGGAGCGGTGTGCGAGGAAAAAATCCACCAATCAACGTGCCTAACTAGTCTCACTCAGCGCGACCCGCGCAATGTTGGATTTTTTCCTCGCACGATGACAGGACGTCGCATCGTGAAACGATACCGTGTCGTAGCACGACGCGATATCGTATCGTGTTTATGCTTAGTGTTTATGTGTCCTTACACATAAACACGATACGATGACGATGACGCCCTTAGGCGATTTATCTATACAGGTAGTTGAGAAACTTGCAGCGTATTTAAGATGAAATAACGCAGTGTATTAACAACACACGTAACAAAGTTTAGACATTATATTATTGTTAAAAAGAGAAAATAAAGGGAATTTTCCAATGATTCAAAAGAGCTCAAGAGAGTCAGGTGAGCATCACTTTAGGAACCAAAATGTTAATTATTTAATTACTATGGCCAATAATTCATATTTATATCCTTAAATTCCTAAACAAATCCTCTCTCGCCACACTACAAGCAAATCTTAGAAGCGTTTTCTATTAACATTTCCAAGGACCACCCCGTGGCCAACAAGCCGTACATATATACTGCCGAGGGGTAAATTCTAAACAAAGATAAAGGTACACCCAAATAGGTGCGGGAGGGCCCGTACAGAATATAAATCGGTCGAAGTTGGAGGTAATTAATCGCCCTTTGTAGCCCTAGCGGTGACGACTCTAACGCCTCTCCCATTGCCAAACGACGCACATCTTAAAAACTTCTATGTCTCGGTTAAGCTAGTTTTGCACCTTGTTTGTATGTGATGGCGTAGAAAACAGGTGCAAACTTAGCTCAATTGTGTGCATACAGTTATGGCTTTTTAAACTTAAGATTATAACGTGGTACTGAACAATTCATGCGCGTTTTTCTTTTTCGTATAATTTGTATGGATGAACTAACAGTTAGCCTGAACTTGGCACAAAATGACACAGGAATATAGTAACTAACTGTATTGTATATTTAAGTATGGCTAGGTACTTATAATGTGTCTTCTCACACTGTTTTTTCATCGCGACCAAAAAACAAATGGGTGTGAAAACAAGAAACGGTCTGTAGCTTCGAGTATTGTAGCTGAACTTGCGGCGTGCTAACGGTGCATTTACCGAGAAATAGTGCAGTGTCTAAGGACTCTAAGATTTATGTATTATTTTTTGGAAGTATTTAATATAAGTAGAACCACCCATTTCCGGCTACAGAGTATAATGTAGAATCACTTTTTATTTTTATCTCGTAAATAAACTACAAAACTGTACGAAAAGCTGTAATCAATGAAGTCAGATTTTAGTTTGGTAAAGACTCCGAAGTATAGGGGGTAGAAAAGTAGATTTATTTTAATACTTATTTGAACGATTACTCTGTACTTAACTCTAAGATAATAATATCTTCACAGTAACTGTTAAGAAATAAATTCAGTAATCTTTTCATCTTAATTATTCTCAGGTATAGTATAATTGTTAATTGCTCCCGAACATAACTGTATAATTCTGGCCTGTCACACATATAATAAGTCTCCAAACCGTAACACTGCCATAAAATAAAAAATAAACAAAATAAATCTTATATCTGACCCCATATTTAACGATGAACCGAGTCATAAAATAAAAGAAACCGCTGCCGCAACATGTGAACAAAACATCCCTAAACTCATGCAACACCTGAATCGACCGCCAAAAACCAAAAATTAAACAACGTCCTTTGTTGGTGAAAACGCTAAATTGAGGAAATTTTCATCCATTCTCCAGCCAGCCGTCATCCGCGCCTAAGCCCAGCTTCAATTTCAATAGAGCCCCCTACATACTCCCTACACCCTTTAGGACACCCCCACATAAAACTATCCCTCTCTATCCAAGCCAGAATCACCCACGCGCGAGCGAGATGTGATTACCTACAGGGCTGGTCCGAAAGTTAGACATATATTATTGTATTATATGATCGTAGGTGGTGCGGGGGTGAAGATTGATGCCACAGGCGGGGGGGTAGTTTCGGCAACCCTACGTAACGAAATTTGCGTTACGTGTGTGAGTGTATATATCACGTGAATGAAATTAGGTGAGGAATTAATTTTCAAGTTTTCAATAAAGAGGGAAAAATTGCCGGCGTATGAATATCAAGGAATCTGAATATTAAAAGGCTTCCATGCAAATTAGATGTGTGTAAGGTTTCGGGCCAATTCTGCTTGTTCGGTGATTTTTCGGTATCAGTGAGATTGGTGAAACCATATTTTTAATTTGATTGGCGATGTGTGTGAGAATATTTTAGCATGGTTATCTTATGATCTTGTTACTTATTGACATTTGTGTTGGAGTAATATTAAATAGATATTTTTTAAATTTAATAACGAATGTTAATTAAAGTTGACAGTCCTAAAACCTCTCTTACATTATCCAAAAACACACTCAATAAATTAACTAATATTGGACAATAATATGAGTCACTTTTATATATAATCGCTTAGTATCCAAAAATAGCCTGTAAGACTTTTTTTACAAAATCAACCCTAAAGAATACAAAATAATAGTATTTTATGCAACAGTTGTATAAGAAGGTTCAAAAAATGCGAATTGCGTGAGTTGCGATACGAGCCGCGAATGCGGCGAGTATCGCAAATAGAGGCGCAATGAGCGTTTTTTGACTTAATTATACAACGTTGCATACAATACTTTTTCTACGACTATGTTAAAATATAAAATACATGGACGTCACGCGTGTCTCGTCCGGTCTCTCCGAGTGTGTACAGCCGGCATGACAGTTGTGTCTATGGTAAACTTTTTTTGATATGGCTGGTGACACGATGTGACGATAATTAAAATACTTTTTTTTTATGTTGGCATCAATTTATTTAATTCGGAAAGTTTTGTTTTTCTTATGAATCGTAGGAATTTAATTGTTTGTTAAGTTGGTAGTTGTGAATTTTTATCGTGAAGTTAGAATTGAGCGCTTAATCCTTGACCTAAGTTTAACCTAGATTTAGAAGTCTGTGGATGCTAGCAATAACGTAAAGTGACTATAACGACACTAGTGCTGTTATGGGGAATAGAGTATAGACTTCTCTGAACTCATATTATGTATGTTCTTATATTAGTGTTCGTGACCAAGTAAAAGACAGATAACAGTACAGGAGTAGAAAAAGTCCATTAATTAGACATGGACCAAGTTTAGTTGATAAAGTAAGAAATCGGTATTTGAGAGCTTAAAGTTTTAAAGTGATTGGCGATTGGACAACCTCTTGATGATCTTGATTTAAAAATCGCTCCCTCACAATGGGAAAAGACAATGCTAAAGAATAAGCTAAGTTGAACTGGCATTACGAAAATAAAAAGTATTAAAATTTAGTTAGACCATTGATAGATATTTATCGCACAAGCCTAAGATCAGGAAAATAAGTTAGCAATAGAAGCCCATTGTCATTGCTATAACAAGTGGTACCTAGTTTATGAGAAAAAAATCTGCCACATAACAGGTCCCATGATCCTCGGACATGCAAATAGCGAAAATAATTATCTAACAAAGAGGCCGGTTACATCCACAAATTGTATAAAAAATTCTAAACTGTACACGTTTAAATATAAACGTACTAAATATTAAACTGGTATTAAAAAAAGAATAACACGAATGTCGTTGATTGCAATGCAAAAAAGTCAACTATTTCAAATTCGAATAAGTATTCTTACTTAATTTCAAATTTTATCCTAGCTGTTTATATAGGCGATGCCATTAAAAAAGTTGACACCGCTTATGTCGCCGATAGGGATATATAAAAACAAAAGAGCAATGATAGCGTTCGATATTCAAAAGTTCAAAGTCAGGGGAAACTCCATTGTACTAATTACGCGGCAGACGGCGCGCTTTCACTTTCGTCGTCGCTCGTTTTAATTATTTTTTTCAGCGTCTCGGCGTCTGGCGGGAGCTCGGGGAAAAATGGCCGTTGGGATAGCGAGGATGCGTCACACGAACTCATCTACTTTCCTTACATTTGATAAGAGGGTTGTCGTTTTTTTTTATTTCGTGAAAGTGTAGTGTTTATTATAGTATTTTATGCAACAGTTGTATAAGAAGGTTCAAAAAATGCGAATTGCGTGAGTTGCGATACGAGCCGCGAACGCGGCGAGTATCGCAAATAGAGACGCAATGAGCGTTTTTTGACTTAATTATACAACGTTGCATACAATACTTTTTCTACGACTAGGTTAAAATATAAAATACATGGACGTCACGCGTGTTTCGTCCGGTCTCTCCGAGTGTGTACAGCCGGCATGACAGTTGTGTCTATGGTAAACTTTTTTTTGATATGGCTGGTGACACGATGTGACGATAATTAAAATACTTTTTTTTATGTTGGCATCAATTAATTTAATTCGGAAAGTTTTGTTTTTCTTATGAATCGTAGGAATTTAATTGTTTGTTAAGTTGGTAGTTGTGAATTTTTATCGTGAAGTTAGAATTGAGCGCTTAATCCTTGACCTAAGTTTAACCTAGATTTAGAAGTCTGTGGATGCTAGCAATAACGTAAAGTGACTATAACGACACTAGTGCTGTTATGGGGAATAGAGTATAGACTTCTCTGAACTCATATTATGTATGTTCTTATATTAGTGTTCGTGACCAAGTAAAAGACAGATAACAGTACAGGAGTAGAAAAATAATTGAAATACAACGACATACCTTTCTTTATTGTCATGCATGAACTTGTTTTTTATTAAAATTAACTTGAATATAAAGTAGATACTAATTACAACCGACATATTTCAAATAGGAATACTTAAACTGTGTATATTTTCAAAATCTATCAATTTATTTATACGTTGTTCCTACAAACGAATTCAAAGTAGGTAGAAAGCTTTCTTATTGTAAATTAATGGACGTGAAACGTCTTTAAAATCACACTGAAATATATGGGTAAACGTCTTTAAAATGATACTGAAAAATATGGGTAGGTAAGGTAACGGCGCCTATTACCGGGGTTATCAAAATCGGCGCCCATTACCGCGGCATTTTAAAATATGCGTTTTATAAGCAAGCCGTTTTACAATAAAACATATTTATACAAAAGTAAACCTTATCTAGTTGACTAACGGATCTGTTTATGCAAGTGTGTGTGATTTTAACAACAAGCTCGTAATACGTCGGTTCCCGCGACGGCGGCGTAGGAAGTGGTTGTGTAGTACAAACGCGTCACGTCACATGCGAGTGTACCCGAACCTTATTTATTAGTTTACGTAATAGCTACCACTATTGAACGAATGCTACGACTGTTTAATGGTTGTTTATAGTTTTGTGCACAACTTGTTCGTGAACTTTATATTTTATTTGGCCTGGAAATGTGTTTAAATTGGAAAATAAAATACAGCGGTGATAGACGCCATTTTTGGTTGGGGAAACTAATACCGTGGTATACCACGGTAATAGGTAAGATGGTAATTTGATTCTTTTTGCTTTATCTTTTCTATATGTTGACGGTTACATGCTCTCTTACAGTTATTTAAATTTTGATCTATTGAAGCTTTTAAAAAACTATTTCCGTGTTATAGAATATAGTAAGAAACCCTTAATTTTTAAACAAAACTTCAGTACTGAATCTGCAGTTTCTATGGAAACCCTGATTTTGTCATGTCGTTTAAATATTGTAATAATTAACTATATTTACATACCAGCTTTTTCATTTTGGTTTTATAGCAAGCTTGTTAAAACGATGTTTGATTTGTAATGAAATTGCAATTGTACCCAAAAGTTTTTATGGGTCGAAATTAGATTTTACAAAAATACAAATGAAGTCTATTACCGATGGTACGATCACATGACACTCGGTAATAGAATGTATGGGAATCTTTTAGCGACCCATTCAATATTTGTTTGGGTCGGTGATAGATATAACAGAAGGATCTATTACCGAGTGACATTTCAATCTTCTCTTAAAATAAATCATAACATAACATTTTGTTTTGATTTCCAAAAACCTTGATGTACTTACTTACAAATAGGTATAATAATAATGAACGGAACCAAACTCATAAATATTATTTAACCCTCGGTATTGGGTGCCGAATTGTGTATCAGTTTACTATTACCGATGGTAAAAAATGCTGCTTTTTGTACCCTCGGTATTAGAAGCTAAATTCGCGGTAATAGAATTACATCCTATCCATTACCACGGTAATAGAAGATTCTCCCTTTCTGGTTTCAATAATTATTTTGTCAAACATAATAAAATAAAATAAGTTCAAAAAGTAGCGATTCGGAAAATTTAATAGACACTCTAAAATAAAAAAAATAATCTCGGGCGTTAAGGAGCTCTCATACCCATCATTTATTGGAATCATTTGAAAACTACCTAAATACCACGGTAATAGGCGCCGTTACCTTATCAGGTCAAAAAAGTGAACTGTGACAAAAAGATCTATATTGTCTTTTCTTTATAACTACAAAATGATAAGCATTGAAAATAAGAATCTAGTGTCATTATTTTTTTTTATTAAACGGTTTTATTTAGCTTACCGTGTTTGTGTCAGGTTTGTTTGGGTCAAATCTTGCGGCAGCTTTTTCAACTACTTCTACTAAACCGATTTTTTACTGATATAATCAGCTCGCTGCTATGAGCTAGAGTTTTCATCGAAGGCGGGCGGGGCAGCGGGGAAGGACTTTATGTATAAAGAACAAAACTCGCACTTTCGCTTCTTTCTATTCGGTATAACTTATGACTCATACGTGATCGCAAAGTGCTTCTTGCACACACTTATAAAATTTATTAAAAAATAAATTTACTTAATTTGGACAATATTTGTGGTTGAAAACAAACAGAAAGTGTAAAAATTACTTGCTGACTTTGACGTTTCACGTTACACCCAACGGCCGTGTGTTCCGACACAGCGCCACCCGATTTTTATACATAGGTAGTAATTTAAATTTAATAGTTTTATTTAGGACCATCTTACATTTTTACGAACTATGTAGATGAAAGAAGCAAGAAAAATGCCAATTATTAAAATAACAATTTTATTTTAAATATTTATGTTTAAAATATAAATCCAAATAAAAAATATCATATCCATAGAAAGTAAAAATTCAAATTATGAACCATCTTATTACACTAACAATACAATATATATGTAACCACCAGTGGCGTCGCGTTGAAGAAATCCTTGGGCAAGCCGGAACAGCTTTGGCTTCGATTTTCTTTAAGAACACTAGAATTAAGTGCTGAACTGCCTAATATTAGGCAAGCCTTTTGGAATCGCCCGAACCACGGCACTGGTAATGGTAACCACATTTGTTAAACAGTTGTGTATTTTTATACTATAATTCTACGACTTAATATAAAAAGAAATTTCCCCGAAACTCCCGGCGTATCCTCTCTACCCTATCCCCCGCGAACTTCGCTCAATCTTTGATACTTTCTTCGTGCATTTTTTTAGCCCGCCTTATTAATGAAAAGTAGGTTAGTAACTTTAAGAATGAAAGTTACTACGTTGCCGTAGGTCGACGAACTCGCAGCTGTTTTTTGTTTTGACATTTCCACCTGGTCCTGGTGGCTGGGGGATGAATTAAAAGATCGGTTAGATTAGAGATTTGACTTTGTCAAATGTGGCCTATACTGCAGTATCGTGGCGTTAATCTTATCCGCAGATAATTTGGAGGCAAGTCGGCTTCTTTTTTCTTCAAGAGCAATTATGTAAAATGCTCAAACGTCTGAAGGCTTAGTATCAACCAGAGCTGTACGAGGTAGCGGCGCGCGAAGAAAAAGTCCACCAATCAACGTGCCTATAGGCTCACTCAGCGCAGCCGGGCATTAGTGATTTTTAGGGTTCCGTACCAAAATGGTAAAAAAGGAACCCATAAGGGTGTGACTCTGTCTGTCTGTCACAGCAAGATATCTCAGGATATACTGATCCTATCGACTTGAAATTTGGAATAGTGTTAAAAGTTGCTAACTTGAGCCTATTGGGTAGAAAAAATAGTACATTGTGTATCAAGGGCGGTAAGTAAGGAATTACAAACGAGTGTTTGTTACAAGGCCGAGGCGAAGCCGAGGGCTTTAATAACACGAGTTTGTAATTCCTTTACCGCCCGTGGCACACACAATGTTTTTCATCACACTTGTGAGGAAATCTGATTAAAATAACTTTACTTAACCTAAATAAAATTGTAAGACTGACAGTGACATTAGTGACATATATCAAGACGACAAGTCACGTTCGGAAACCATAGCGGTAAAGACTTAAAATGGTTGAATTTATATTTGCAAAATACTGAAATACACTATTTAAACATTTAATTAATGTTACAGAAATATGTGTTTACATGTATTTGCAATAACAGTTCTCTTTAAGTAAATATTTCAGTAATAAAAGTTAAAAAAGTAAGTTGGCGTTTCCTTTGATCATGACAAATAAGAGTAAAACAGAACCAGCGTTTCAAATTTAAAAAGAAAACCATTACGCCCTAGGGCGTAATAGGTCATTTACGGCCCGCAAAACCTACGTGTAATGACACCATTTTCGAGCAAGTGTGATGAAAAATCTTATACCTTTTTTACTTTTTTTATAAAGGGGTCCGAAATGGGATGTGGAAAAACAAAAGTAGCGCTATTATATCGAGTGGGATATCAAATGAACGGGCTTAATTTGTAAATTTCAAAGCCATTATTTTTATTATTATTTATTTTATACTTTTTGATTTATGACCAAAAACCTTCAAAAAAATACCATTCTCCCCCTATAATCTTCGAAGTTACTGAACAGAAAAATCTGTAATAATTACCAATTATTAATATTCTCCTAAATATTACAGGAAAAATAAAACGGTTTTCCTAAATTGCATCGTTTTTTAGAAATTTTCAAAACTCGTAACACATTCTTATTTGCTCCTACTAAGCTAACCGCCGTACAGTTTTTCTTGAACTATTCACGTATCTACTTACGAGTTTGTACGGAACCCTCGGTACTCGAGTCTGACTCGCACTTGACCGGTTTTATTTTCCTTGCCCACCACTTCGCTATTTATTAGTGTAGCAAAAGCTGTACACTTTATCATACAGAAATAGTAAAGATCAATGGCTATGTACAAAAGCGAACTTATTCGTGTCTTATACGCACACACACGCACACGCACGCGCACACGCACACGCACACGCACACACACACGCACACGCACACGCACACACACACACACGCACGCACGCACGCACGCACGCACACACACACACACACACACACACACACACACACACACACACACACACACACACACACACACACACACACACACACACACACACACACATTTTATAAAGTACCTAACGATTGGTTGTACAAGCGAACTGAAATTAATTACCTTGCCTAATTTGCCAGCTACAGTTATAGTCTGACCGCCGGCTTAAGGGCAAAGAGTCATAAAAATGAGCTAATTGGTTATGTATTATAGAAAGAGCGTAAGTGATTTCTTACGTATACAAAAAGCTAACGTAACAGTTAGTACTAAGGTACAATATCAAATGACAGCGCAAAAATTGCAAATGCAATAAAAAACATTGGAGGGTAGGGTTGCAACTGCTTATCGGGAATTACTACGTGAATTATTCCAACTAGTATTCCGTTGAATCTGGTTTAGTGGTTACGTGGTGGTTACGTGTACCTATACGACATTTACTTGTTTTATTAAAAAAATATGTTTCGTCCGTGGCTAGATAAACAGGAACCCGACTGTACTCGTGTTGGGACTCGTTTAAATAGCGAGAGTAAGCAAATTGTTAAAAATGTGTACAATGGACTTTTTAGAGAAATAGGGCCCATAGCATTAAAAAAAAACTGCTGAACTTACTCAGGTGCCATATGTATTACAGTTTTGACAACCCTATGCAGGTGTGAAGATATCTTTTGTATTTGAAACATAAAAAGCATTTTAAACTTTAATAGAACAGTGTTTAGGTCGAAATTCACTTGTTCGTATTACGACTTGTCACCTTTCGAACTAAACATGCTATTGTAATCAAGTTTTATGGCTGTTCACTCTTACGGCACCGGATAGACTATACTTAAGTTTTTCTACCATTAAGAATTTGTCCTAACTCTACAACACATCCTAAAAATACAATTATGTTTTGACTATAAGCGCGTCATCATCATCATCACCATATATTTAAAATGACATCGGAAATCAATAAAAAATATTAATCCATTTCATTCAACCAAACCATGACTGGGACATCATTAATTATCTATTAAAAAATAATCCCTTTATACGTCAAAACCCATCGGTAGCGAGTGGGATTACCTGGCCTAAGACCCATAAAAAACCAAACAAACAACGCACGCACACAGCACAACCCTATTGAGAAGTTTTTTTTTTAATACTTCCCAATTGGGAGATACGCTAATTGCAAATTTGAATTTCAAGTTCCGTTTTTTGGAACTTGAAAATAAACTTTAAAACAAATTTAAATTTAGAACCCAAGCGTTTCGTGCTCATATAAATTCAAATTTAGAATTTATTTTTTTCAAATAGGGTTGTCAAGCATTCTTCCGTTACGCAGCTTTTAAACCCTAAGGAAATACTTTCATACTCTCCACACAGGCCTCAGGCGACATTTAAATCTTCCTGAGAATGCATAATAACCGTCCGAATCAATATCAAACGGCTTCGGATTACCCTTGCACTCTAAAAACCCTTGGGACACCCCTACCTGAGGGTGACATTTTTTATTTTTTATTCACACTTCCGTCAAAGCATATGCAAAAAGGACTGTTATTTTCTTTGATAACGTATCGGAAATAATAATTATATGCATAATAGAACGGATTAAGGGTTACGCACTTTCTGTCGGTGACGTTTTTTTACCCTGTTCCTGTCACCTTGCCTGTGTCAGATGTTCTTTGAAACTGTATTCAATACATTTAATAATATGCATTTGCAAGCTGAACGTACCGATATTTCACTAATTGATAAGCTTGGATTTAAATAACGTAGAAAGGGTGCTTTATAAAAGGCATCGTTATATTTTATGCAAATTGTATCGATTTATTTGTTGCATATATTACGCTGGCATCCCTAGCTTATTGATTTTATTATTATTTACCGCACGAAAAATACGTGCACTGAAATTTGAAATTCGAATTTCACGCGATAGTTGACGGTTAACCCTCGAACGCCGTAGGTGTAAAATCGGCACCTCGCATAATAAAAAAAAACTCGAGGCACTCAAGTGGAGACCAAGGCGCGGGAACTACAATGCCGCTCGGTCGGTATCTCGGTATGCGACCTCTTGACTCCAATCAAATAATTACTGCCCCACGGTCGAGAACACCCTCCGCCGGAATATTCAAAATGGCCGGACCGCTCTCGTTTAATTTATGCGCCTGATAAAATCTTTGGGATGCTGAATGCGTGCGGAATTTTTATGTGTTTATGGAAGTAGATATTTAACGTTCAAAGATAATAGCGTAATCGGTAGTGTGGATAATCTTTTATTGCGCAAGCTTATATTATTATTTCGCTACTTTCTAAAGCTGTGTCCCGTAAAACATTACACCCTTGACACACCGCATACGAGAATAACAATAGGATGCAGATTCAGGCACCGTATAGATAAATAATACATTTTGATTTATAATGGACGTAAAAAAATACTCTTCATTTATCGGGAATGCATAAATAGACTCTATTATTCGACGTCGGGA
Organism: Eudemis profundana; assembly: GCA_947034925.1. Classification (NCBI taxonomy): domain Eukaryota; kingdom Metazoa; phylum Arthropoda; class Insecta; order Lepidoptera; family Tortricidae; genus Eudemis; species Eudemis profundana. Next base: position 16,374,934 of record OX344808.1, on the reverse strand, counting down.
AGTGCAAAATATGGGTGTAACTTTTTATACCATCGTCTGAATGCGTGTCAGTGAACGGGTTAGGGACGTTTTTTTTTAAACGACTTTGGACAAAACACATTCAAAATAGTTCAAAAATATTTTACGGGTGCATTCATTGGTGATTTGATTTATTCCAGTGACATGCAGATAGGAGTGCTCGTTAGATTTATTTGACTGCTGTTTTTGCATTGATCTTGCGTTACGCATGATCGGTCATGTCAATTGGCAGTTAGTGTCTATTGACGTTTGCGAGGGTGATCGGAAATTCAATAACGTCACCCGCATCCATGCATATCGTAACTGGCATGAAATAAAAATTAAATTAAAAAGCAAAAAGGCGCGGTGTCTTACTGGCCAGTCACGAGAAAACCAAGCTAACCTTTACGTAAAAAAAAAAAACAAAAGTGGTAAACGTATCTGTAGCATTGTTCCACAGATAACAAAATCCGTGTTCCGCAAGCCCCTAATCTACATAATAAAAAGGAGCGCAGAGCCGAATGCAGAGATAATGCTACAATGGATGTAGAGGCCGCAGGAAGGGTTACCATTGTCTAGCCGGAATAACTCCCAAATTAATGAGCAAATGCAAAAAATGTTGCACAATCGAGATATACGATCTCGAATTGCGGCTCTCAAGCTTTAAAACAAAATCTGTGTCGTATATTATGGTTAAAATTTAAAGATAGCTTTAATACTTTTAAGCAAAACATTTGGAAAAAATCATTATTTATTTATCATTATTTTTTTTTATGGATTTTCCTTTTATGGATCAATGAAATATGTTTCATTATTTTTGTACAAGCCCAAAATATTTCAAATACTATTACACCTTGTAGTTATTAAGGTTTTTGGCAAGGTATTATGATATAATTAATGACAAAAAAATCTTTCGATATAAATATTTTACAATCGTGACAAAATGTAAGGTATTGTACGGTTGTCTACAATTAGAGGTTGCTATTATTATGCGTAATGCTGTTATATTTTTATGTAAACCTGTTAATCGATTAATAAATTAATCGGTTAGCATAAAGGAAACCAAAGCAAAATCCAATCGTTATATAAAGTTTATAATAAAAACACACTTCAAAATGTACGTGCAAAAAACGACAAGGTGCGAAAGTTTGACTACCCCTGCGCTACCTACTGATCTAATTTCCATGCGCACACGCAACCAAAGGGGTAACTTTTATTCACACTTCTAACATTAACCTCTAGTCACGATTAGTGTGTTTTCGATATTTGACATGTAGACATCTCGGCAAATGAAGTGGTGGGAAAATAAGGATGGGGAAGTGAAAAGTGAAGATGGGAAGTGAAAGACAGGTGGGAAATAAGTGAACGAAAAGGTGGCAAGTGAAATGTAATGTTTAGTTCTTAACTGTACTTGTTGCTGCAATATTATGTGTTCTTTTTAATTAGTCAGCGAGATCGATTCGAGCCTGAGAGAGTAGGTACGATCCGAATAGTCAAATTACTACACTGCATTTGTGTGGGAGCTTTCGCTTTGTGCCTGTGCCTGTATTCATACGGGTTATAAAATTTATGAAAATTTTAAACATTTTTTTTAACTCATAGTGATTGATTTATATAGAAAAAGTGGGCATAGACTGGGGACAGAGAATCTAGTGGCAGTATTTCTGGAATTAATATTATGAATGCCAGAAATTCTACCTGTTTGCCAGTAAGCCAAAAAAACACAGAATGGCTTAAAGCATCCGCCACATACTTCATCAACTAAGTAAACTTATATTGCATGCATGTCTCTGTTTAAGTATATAATATGTACACTCACGAACAATGAATTCGGGACATTTTCTATATAATTGTTCATAGAAAATGACGCGAATTCATTGTCCGTGAGTGTATTTGATTCTTAGTGGGTTTGTTTGATGCGACATCAAGGCACTGCGCACCCCATAACCTTAGGCGTATCAATTTTTATCACACCCTCCGACGGAATAGCCCTCAGCCGAAATTCACTTACGTTACGACCCATAAAATCATACAGCCTTTATACCTACTGACGTTCATTTCAGTTTTCGCTTAATGTATTGACGGAATTATGGGTTATTCTTCAAAAATATGTGTGCGGTCACCTCATTCCTCTGGCCCTTTTACATACTAAATGTACGGAGACAGAGGAATGAGTCGCAGACATATTTCTGAAGAATAACCCTTATATTATTTAAGCGATCTTTAACAGAAATCTCAACGGGCGATATTTTAATATTGTCTTCGGTTTCCGCGATTATCACTCAGAGTTGACCCACCCTGGGTGTACCCGCGACCGCAAACGCTGAAAAGGGTTACAAAACACGAAGTAATATACGCGTTTCAGTTGTTTTACTACAATGGGCAAAATTTTAGTTTTTATTAATGTAAAATTAATTTTATTACCGTAACACACAGAAACCAGGATGAACTAGACTATAAACTAAAACTTATAATAAAACTAAACCTGAAATAAAATTATTTACTATTGAATAGATAACAAGGTAAAGATAAAAATAAAATATTTGTGTAAAAATATAAAACGGTTTACAATTATTCATTTAGTTTATTTAGATTCATGCCCTCTTCCTTATATCGTATGTGAGACTGTATGTTAATATACAAACAAGGTAAAACTTATTTTAATCAATAAAATAATTATTTGATTGATACTATTTGTACCGTGTTTACTTGGATACATAATAAATCGATCAAGACAAAGTCACCTTTATACATACACACGCAGCATTGAAATAAGAATATTTATGATGAAATTGATGAATAGACTTCTCATACAGTACAATATGTAAATAAAGTAAAGTATACAACTGTGTGTTAGGCTGCATATAACCTGGAGCCCCGTATCGCAGCCGTAGGACGCGCGCTTCCTAGTGACATAAAGCCGCCCCCACTGCGAGGACGGAGATCCATAGAGCGTCTAATGATATATCAAACTACAACAGGAGCCTGGCAATTAAGTCTTTTGTGCGCAATATGTTGTGGTACTTATAGCTCAACAATCAGTATAGTACACCATATAACACAGTGTATTAGGCTGCATATAACCCGGCGCTTCGTATCGTAACCGCCGGACGCTCGCTTCCTAGTGACATAAATCTGCCCCCACTGCGAGCGGAGGAAATCTTTGGAGTGACTAATGTAATATCACTACAATAGTAGCCTGTCAACTAAAGTCTACGGATAGAGATAATGATTATTAGACTAACCTTAATTAAGTACGAGTATGTCTGTTCTTAAATCTTGCTTAGTCCATGGCAATGTCTTAGGCTGGATCTGCACATATCCCGTAGCTCATATCAAATCCGCAAGATGAAATACGCACCCCAGTGACAATTGAACAGAGAGAGACAGAGGAGAGATCCGTAAATCGTCTGAGTTTATATTGTATCATACTGATATCGTAGCTTGTTAACTCAATAGTTGTAGGTACTTATTTAAAACTTGAACAATCATAATACAATAGATTTATAGCTAATTTTACTTTACTAATAACGAAGACTGGCATCTGTAAAGAGATTAATAAAATAAATACCTCAATAGCAGTTTGTCAACAAAGCCATTTGGTTATTACTGTCCTACGTAATCACAATCGCAGTAGGAACAACCTGAAACACAGAAGATATTTGAAACGTAACCCAGTAATTAAATCGCATTCGATTCCACGCCATCTGCTATTCCCAGTCCGGCATAAACCAAACAAGTTGAGATGACGCCCGAAATATCCAATAACCATAGTTTTACGGGTCCCTCTCGTATAGAAAATCGATCAAACCCTCCCCTCTTGATGGATTATGGCGCCTTGATAAAATAAAAAGAAAAACATTAGCCTCTCTCCGCTGGGAAACCTTTTCCCGAGATGTATTTTCGAGCCTGTCAGCTCTAATATTTGTTTAGGCTTTAATGTACAACGCATGCTCCTTTATGTTTTGAGTAGGTGCTTTTTTGTGGGATATTTTCGTTACATTTTTTGCTTGCACGTGTTGAGCAGTATTTTACATAACTCAAGATGTTTACTTGTTCGTTCCTTATATCCTCCTAGAGATTGAGACCAATAAAGTTAACGCTAAAGTTGAGTAGGAAATTCATACTTACATTTTAAACTACAGTTTTTTCTTTGTTTTGTACATACTGTATGCTACTGCAAAAGGCATGTATTTAACCTAATCCGTCGGTTTGCCTTCATGAAAATTTTACAGAAACAGCCAATAAATCAAGATATAAGATTTGTACTTGCCCGTTTCAAACTGAAGTATAATTCAATACAATTCCTTAATCTTTTGAAGCAACAAAATCAAAGTAAATATCGTGCTCAGGTACGCATTTTCAATTTCCCTAAAGCCGTTGTCCAGGTTTATATACAGCACATAGGCGGGGGTGTCACCCCAAGATACAGGGTGATTTACGGAGGGTCTCCACGACCCTTATCGGGCGCCGTTATGACCATGTGAGGGTGAAGTTATTGTACGGTTAGAGGGAGGCAGGCGGGCCTCCCGAGCACTTTGGAGGGACATAATATGTTATTATTTTTAAGACGCGTGGTGTTTGCTTTCGATCTTGTTTTAAGACGTTTGGGAATAATTAAAGCAAATGTATATTAGCATTTTCTCTTCTAGTTATATAACAGTTACATTATAAACTTGTTCACCGGAAAATTTGAGGTTGAAAATGGCCTGAATGGCTTCGAGAAAAGGATGGTACGCGCGTGCCTTTGTTTTGCTCGACTTGGCGGGGGCACTACCGTGCCCCCAGATTTAATTTTTAAAGACATCATGGTGAGTTTTGATTTTAACGCACCCACGAGTAGAAAGCAGTGACCAAGATTTTATACTATTCTTACATGTATACATTGATAATTATCATCATATAAATAAGCCAACATAGAAAACCCAACCAGCCTTCTGACCCTTTGTGCCAGATTCGCATAATGTCAGATTCGCATAATGCCAGATTCGCATAATGCCAGATTCGCATAATACCAGATTCGCACAATGCCAGATTCGCATAATGTCAGATTCGCATAATGCCAGATTAGCAGAATACCATTTCGATCTCTCACACGACAATTCTGTATTAGGAAAATACCCGTGAGTGGCGGTGGGTTCATTTTCGTTAATGGTGGCAAACCGACGTAATATCTGTCATAGCCTAAATACTTCTTAAATGTATATAATTTTCTTATATATTAAATAATGTGTTGAAAAGTATACTTTTATAATACCAACTAAAACGTGCCCGCGACGTCGTTCGCGTAAAACTTTTTAACCGTACTCGGATAAATCATTGCTATGCCTACACCAAAACTGGCTAAAATCTGTCCTATCGAATAAGATGAAAATAATAAATAATCAGATAAGTATCATAATCATATGCGTTTTATTATGTTTGTCAGTCAATCTGTCTGTCTGTCATCCAGTCAGTCAGTATGTTGGTGTGTAGGTGATGTGTAATGTGAAATCAAATCTGGCATTCTGCTAATCTGGCTTTTTGCTAATCTGGCATTTTGTGAATCTGGCTTTTTGCGAATCTGGCTTTTTGCGAATCTGGCTTTTTGCAAATCTGGCTTTTTGCGAATCTGTCATTTTGCTTTTCTGGTATAAAGCGTCTAAACCCTTTTTACGACTTCAAATTTCGAATTTCAAATTTTGTTTCGTCCAAAGTAATAATTTGTCTCCAAAAAGACTTATTTTTGAAACCGTAACCTTTTCACCTTTTTAAAAGATCATTTTATAAAACTACGGTAAAAGTACTTGGTTACGTAGATATACAACCGCTTACAGAAGCGTTAGCAATGACATCCCGACAACACAAAGAAAACACCATAAAACATTGAATTGAGCAGAAATATTTCATAAATTACAAAACAAGAAATGCCCGACATGTTTCGCAAACCATTGGTCCCTGCAATAAAATTATATACGCCTACCAAATAACGGTCCCCTTGCCATTCTGCATGCAGAATTTAATTTTAGAATCCGCGCCCGTTTCAATAATAGGTAATATTCGAAATTTATGTTCCATGTTTGAATTTGAATGCTGTCCTTCCGTAGTAAATTTACGTCCCTTGCCGTTAGTTTTGTTTTCGTTTTGTCGAAATCTGCAATAGGGTATTTGACAACAATCAAAATAAATTCATTAACTCTAACCAACAAATTACGCTTCCAAAACAGCCCGGATAAAATCATTCAAACTTATTTTCGTGCCATCAACGATTTTACAATGACGAAAACTAAAAATAAGGCACCATGTTGAGCATGACGTCACAAGATAGTATTTCATACTAAACTGCATACTTTCGGAGCGTTTTGACACTTCATAAAAAGAAGCTGATTTGAACTGTCATCAAGTAGCCTATTGGATGGCAATCATGTATTGCAATAGTAGATTGTGTCACAAGGGAGCAAAATGATATATTTACGGCGAGGGCGTACATTGAATCCTGAACGAAGCGACGGATTCTACAATTGAATCCCGAGCGTAGCGAGGGATTCTAAAGTAGAATCCGGAGCGTAGTGAGGGATTCAAGTGTTAACGCCCGTGGTGAAAATAATTTTGCTACCTTGTGACACATACTGCTTTTCACACCGACTATGAGGAAAATTTAAATACAAACGCTACCTACCAAAATAACGAAAACGAAATATATAGTTAGTCAAAGAGCATCACACATTTTTAATAAAATGAAATGTGAAATTGTTAAATTTACAGTTCCTTATTATTTTATAAAACGTTTATTACTTTTTACGGACGGGACGAATTTACCACTTCCATATTATATTTATGGCCCTCGCCTGCGGCTCGGACCCCAAACACCTGTGGTCTGGGCCATTCCTTATTATCGACTTTATGTAGAGTCGATACGGAGAGTCGATATGTAGAGTTGATATGTAGAGTCGATATGTAGAGCAATAATGTAGAGTCGATAATGTAGAGTCGATATGGAGAGTCGATATGTCGAGTCGATATGTAGAGTGGATATGTAGAGTCGATATGTAGAATCGATATGTAGAGTCGATATGTAGAGTCAATAATGTAGAGTCGATAATTTAGAGTCGATATGGAGAGTCGATATGTAGAGTCGATATGTAGAGTTGATATTTAGAGTCGATATGTAGAGTCAATAATGTAGAGTCGATAATGTAGAGTCGATATGGAGAGTCGATATGTAGAGTCGATATGTAGAGTTGATATGTAGAGTCGATATGTAGAGTCAATAATGTAGAGTCTATAATGTATGGTATGGCAATGGCATATTCTAAGCAGGTTCAAACTAAAAATACCCTGTAGGTAGTCCTTGAACAGAAAAGTATCACTTTGATCCCTCTTATGAGGGATCAAAATACTTTTTTCTGAATAGGAGGTGTGAAATAGTAGATTGTGTCACAAGGGAGCAAAATGATGTATTTACGGCGAGGGCGTAAATTGAATCCCGAACGAAGCGAAGGATTGTACAATAGAATCCCGAGCGTAGCGAGGGATTCTAAAGTACAATCCGGAGCGTAGTGAGGGATTCAAGTGTTAACGCCCGTGGTGAAAATAATTTTGCTACCTTGTGACACATACTGCTTTTCACACCGACTATGAGGAAAATTCAAAATACAAACGCTACCTACCAAAATAACGAAATATATAGTTAATCAAAGAGCTGTTATAAAAAGAGTTGTTAAGAGTCTTGTAAATTTAACAAGACTCTTAACAACTCTTTTTATACATACTCCATTATTATTCTAAAAAACTGTCATTCTTTTTTACGGATGGGACGAAAATACCACTTCCATATTATATTTATGGCCCTCGCCTGCGGCTCGGACCGCAAACACCTGTGATCTGGGCCATTCCTTATTATACCGCCACTGTGTGTAATATACTAACAAAGCTGTATATGGTATGGCATATTCTTAGTGGGTTCAAATCAAACTAAAAATACCCTGTAGTCCTTGAACAGAAAAGTACCACTTTGATCCCTCTTATGAGGGAGCAAAATACTCTTTTCTGAATAGGAGGTGTGAAAAAAGTTTTTACAATATATGTATGGTGTTGTTAAGAGTTTAACACTAAGTAATATTGATTAAGACCTCTTTGATTATCTTATGGTTACTAATTTTTCAATATGAATGAACTGGCCACTTAACAGAAAACGACGTCCACTTGACAGAAAATGTTCTTGTCAGTTAAACTAACAGTATGATTGATTAAGTTTGGGTAGAATTTTAATTTATTTATTTTGTTCGGTAAATGAAAACCAAAAAAATATATGAAAAGTTTTCTTAATTTCTAGTTGATGTAAATTATTATAACATGAAGTATCTTCTCTTAAAATATCGGTACCTAGCTAATTTGTTAGCACATTATATATTTTCTTTGATAAAATCTTGTATGCAAGAAGTTGCCAAAGAAGAAAAACTAAAGAAAGCGAATCGATATTGAAATAAGTATCTTGTTTTCAAATAGCTATTTTGGCAGCATTTAATTTTATTTCTCCTCTTACCTAGGCATTAGCTCTTTGTTTTAATTCTCTCATTCACACTTTTCAAAAATACCGAAATAAGTAAAAACAAGTTTACCATTTTGGGTTTTCCACTATGGTCTATATACATTTATTGTCGTAACCAATATCTTAATCAAAATATAGCTCAATTAACGAAGCAAACTGAGGTCAGATAATGCGGGTATATATATAAAACGAAATTGTTTTGTTATTTATTGATTACGTAATTTATTTGATTTTTATTAATAAACGAAAGTAAAGACGAATTTTATTATAATATCCCGTTATCATGTTTCTTTTTCCGCAACAATATTTTGAATTTGAAATATTACAGTTTTATCTTCTCTCATTTTCACCGTAACCTTACACAAAAATACGCTCACACTACACGTGTAAACTAAAATATACAATGAACTCCTAAGCCCAACAATTAGTACATTAATACAATCACTCTCGGGGAGGAAAACACCCTGTTAAAAACACGTTAAAAGCGGACTAATATAATTTTTCTGCCTTTTCTCCCCTAACTAATTACGAGTCATTTTATTAATAAAGAAGATCGTTACAATTAGGGTGATACCGCTTAATGAATGTTAATCATTTCCCGTATTTTATTATTTATAATTAAGACGGATAAAGTTGAGGAAACATCGGATATCACGAGCTGAGAGTAATAATTTTTTAATGCTTTTCGTACGGAAATAGCAAAGATCATAAACTATACAGCCACTTTTTTTTAAACAAAAATCGATATTCTTTAGCCTAATTTCGTGCTAAGTTTGTAAATAAAAATGGGTAAAATTATTGTATAATTCATCGTGTTTACCGTACGAAAATCAGAAATAAACTCATTTAAGTATGGTATAAGTTATCATTAGGTGAATCGAACTCCTATTGGAAACGAGATCGTATTTTTCCATCTAACGATACTAAGGTTCAGTGTCCTCTATTTATTGAAGAATTTTATCTACGGAATAATTCGAATTCAATGAAAAAGTAGTATAATTAAATATTCCAAGTATTATTAACTCATACTACTCGCCTTTGTGTCAAAAAATACAAGCACATCGTTAACATTTTATCACAAAGCAACAAAATCCTGTCCATTTTTCTCCAATTTGCTGGTCATAAATTTCTCCCGCGGTCGGTGTTGCCTACTGAAAATATTTAACCATCAATGGTCGCGTGGGCTCACGGGTCAACCATTCTTTAAACTATTTGAATAACGAATGATATACGGTTTGTTTATTGGCGGGCCTGTTCGTTCCTTTTTTGAATTTCATTATTCGTTGACCGACGCGCGTCGGGTCGCTGTTGGTCATTCGAAATTCGAACAGAGGGTGCATCACAGTTGAAATGAAAGAGGTCTTATGTGCAGCAGGATTTTATTATACATGTGCTTTTTTTGAAATAGTGGTACTAGTGACCCTCGTGTATCTGCTACATTATATACAAAAGTTTTAATATTTTCGCAGCTTGGACTGGTCGTACCGGTCATTCCGGGTTTGGGTTATTGGAAATTTTACGATTAATTTAAGAATATGTGAGCGCACGCGTTCTTTGAAAAGGTTAATAGTTTAGGGTTCAAAAGTTCAAGACGCGTTCGGCTAACTTACCAAGAAACTGGTATAACTCGTATTTGTCAATTTCTTGTCATTAGAGATCCCTAATCTCACCGGAGATGCTAAGCAGCAACCTTCTACCGTATAAATACTTAATGAGGCGACATCGGCTGAATATGTAATGAGATCTAGGAATCGGAAACCCTAGTCTAAATTCTTAAATCAAAAATGTGTTCGAAAATTAAATTCAAGCGTTATTCCGTTGGAGAGTTGAGCTACGAAGGGTCCCCGAGGAAAAACGGTTAAACTTTCCCTTTCCCTGCTGTTTACTTTTGCACTAGTTACTAGGGGAAAAACGACACGCACGGAAAACTTGAGATATTTCAAGTTTTTCAACAGCCACGGGAAATGCGTGCGTGTTCATACTTAATGCGAATTTATTTATTTTGTGTTTTTACAATCGTTGGTCTGCGACTACGTTCTCCGAACTGTTACAATGATGACTTCAGATGTTCCACAATTTTTGTTTATCAAACGAAATAAGGCCGTTAATTTTCGGTTTAGAGTTTAAAAGGGAAACATGGACTGGCAGAAGTATTTCAAATGATAACATCGGCGAAAAATGACATTCATCTAATATAGGTAATATTTAAATCTCCATTTTGTCAATAACTTGCAAAGAGATGTGCCATTCCCGGGAATATTCCCCGTTTGTATAGGGAATATTCCCACCGCGGGAATATTCCCCATACAAGTGGGGAATATTCCCGGGAACGGCACATCTCTACGTGCAATAATGGTTTATAACAAACTTTACAGAACTACGTCATCCACGCTCCCAAAAAAAATGTGTTCGATCAGATTGTACCATTGGACGTGAGAGTAACATTACTGGGTACTTTTTAGTAAAAAAAAATTGAAGTTTCAATTTAATACAGAATATAGATAACTTAAGCGGCATTTGGTGAACAAATTTTTTTTTACCCTCAACCGGTTAGCAATGTTTCCATCTTAAAGCTACTACTAAACTGCTGCTCAAAAGACGTTGACGTACCCTTTACGCAGTGACGTGCCTCATACGTCACGTTTTCGACGCGCAACTTTAAAACCGGTGCTTAAAATCGTAGTGTTCACCTACTATCCATGCGTATTTTGAGCACCGGTTTTGACGGCGCGCGGCAAAAACGTGACGCATGTGCCACGTCAATGCGTTTACGGTGCGTCAACGTTTTTTGAGCAGCGGTGTGCACAGCATACGTAAAAAACGTGACGCCTGAGGCACGTCACTACGTATACGGTGCGTCTACGTCTTTTGAGCAGCTACGTGCACAGCATGCGTTAAAAACGTGAGACCTGAGGCACGTCACTGCGTATACGGTGCGTCTATATCTTTTGAGCAGCGATGTGCACAGCATGCGTTAAAAACGTGACGCCTGAGGCACTTCACTGCGTATACGGTGCGTCTACGTCTTTTGAGCAGCTATGTGCACAGCATGCGTTAAAAACGTGACACCTGAGGCACGTCACTGCGTATACGGTGCGTCTATATCTTTTGAGCAGCGATGTGCACAGCATGCGTTAAAAACGTGACGCCTAAGGCACGCCACTGGGTATACGGTGCGTCTACGTCTTTAGAGCAGCTATGTGCACAGCATGCGTTAAAAACGTGACGCCTGAGGCACGTCACTGCGTGTGCGTATACGATGCGTCTACGTCTTTTGAGCAGAGATGTGCACAGCATACGTTAAAAACGTGACGTATGAGGCACGTCACTGCGTGTACGGTGCGTCTACGTCTTTTGAGCAGCTATGTGCACAGCATGCGTTAAAAACGTGACGCCTGAGGCACGTCACTGCGTATACGGTGCGTCTACGTCTTTTGAGCAGCTATGTGCACAGCATGCGTTAAAAACGTGACGCCTGAGGTACGCCACTCGGTATACGGTGCGTCAACGTCTTTTGAGCAAAGGTAAAGGTCGCAGCTTACCTAAATGAATGCAATTCATAGCTAAAACATTTTTCGCCAGAACAGCAATCCCTGATAACTAATACCAGCCCGTATCAAGCTAGACCTTGTATCTTGTAAAAAGCTTGTAAAAGCCAGCAAACCTTGCAACAAGCCGCGCTAATTACCCCTCGCATACTAATTCCCGCTAGCCGAACGCGGAATACTAAGCGGGCCCGTAATTGCTTATGTAACTTCGTTATGTTCGTGTGTGGCACGTGAGGGAATTACTTAGAGGACTTACACTGACGGTCCTGGCTCTTGATGCCACTATACATGGAATTGATTTGTATTTAATAATGAGTCTCAGGAGTAGGCCCAGCAGTGGGCTGATGATGATGATGAATGAGTTTCAAATATCTAAGCGTCATAGTTAGCACAGAATAAGTAATAGTATCACGTACAGAAGTATCTATTTAGAACAAAACTGACATTCGGGTTCGATCACTGGACGGAACGCACCGGATTCGGCCGTCTCTCTTTATCGCATAACGCGTGCTCTTTCTGGTCGCTGAGTAAGCAACTCCGCAGGGGCAAAGTTTGGTACTAGTAGTGCGGCGAAATCGCGGAGTGAGCCACGGGCCATAGTCAAAATTTGGCGGAAAGTACGAGTAGTTTTTTTTTAACAAGGCTTAAAGAAGAGACCATACTAGTCATCAAGATCATAATAGTCCATAATAGATCGAAGGTAATAGTCCTCAATGTATGAAAATTATTTCAATATTGAAATATGAAGAATAAATTAAATATGAATGAATTCGCTCGCGGAAGTGAATGAAGTTCAAAGTCTCTTTATTGCTTTGTCGTAGGCGAGTAAAATAGTACATTACTACAGAGGCCGGGAAGTAAGGGGTTGCCGGCCGAGAACATATCGTCGCTGGAAAGCAATAATGCTGTAACACGCACCACCATCGAAAATGCTTTTTTTGCATATTCTTATTCAGTTTTTTTTATTATTTGTCTGTGATGATAAATAAAATGTATACAGCATATTTTTTTTCACCTAAATTTGTAATAGCGGAATGAAGAAACGCTGTAACCCGCATAAAATCCCGTGTTTTCAACTGCGTTGTGGTTTACAGCAAAATGGTTTCCGCAATTAGTTCTCCGTCATCACGCATTTTTGCTTTCCGTAAATTTCAACTTTTGACCAATTTTTGTCATTTACAGCATTTTGTCGGGAGATGTTGTGAATAAACTATGGTGTACCGCATTTTAAAGATACAGTAATAAATGAATCATGACAGTAAATACATTTTAAAATATATAGTAAGATTGTATGTTTATAGTATTGAGGGTCGTTTTTATTTGTAGTTTGCTAGTTTTCGTTTTTTTTAAAGATTTAATCATGATTTAAATTAAATATAAATGTTTGCAAAGCTCCCTTTAGATTAAAGAGGTAATATAAGCATAACCTACTTTAAAAGAAAAACACGTTAATTATTTTTCCGTTCAAACTTTAATGCATGTAAACTATACGTGTATCATAACTGTTCTGTAAAATAATCTTTATTATTTTTTGAATTGAATTGAATATATTTATCGATTAGATAAATATATTTTTTTTAATAAAATGACACGTCAACCATAAAACAACGATTGTTTTAACTAGTGTATTTAGTGTCTCACTGCTGTGCATGAGCCTCTCTTCTAATACTTTCCTCTACCTCTGAAGTCCTCCTAGACCTTAACTGGGCGCCATAAGTCAGAATGGGTAGAATGCACTAAATCTCCATGAGCTTACATTTCAGGTATATAAGGGGTTTCCCACCATTAGTGTTTTCATCAACCCCAAGCTCCTCCAGGCGTTTCTGATACGCCTTTATTTTGTAAAAAAAATAAGTTTTTTTTAATACTGTGTACTTATAGCCTAATAAATACCATACTTCCGTTCTCAATCATCGTCCAAACCAAATGATTAAAATTAGTTTAGGCGATTACATAGTGCTGCTGCATGTAGATGCATACAGTCCAACAACATAAATATAACAATACTTAATGATAACTTTTTAATAGCCAATACATAACATTAAAAGCTTAAAGATATGTATGTGTGGCATATTAATTAAGTAGTTCAGAAAATATTATTACTACAGATCAACAATTATTTACCACTGACATTTTAAAATGGATCAACATAAATTACCATTCGCACTTACACTGCTTCATTCATACCTGTTTCCTTCCATTCATTCAGTTACAGCAACATTGCAGTACAAAAATCTTGTCAATTTAAGTTTTCATGGCCCAAAAATTGTATTACGAACCACTTTTTAGACTTACAGCATTTTAAAACGACTGTGAGATTTGGTTAAAATTAGGGATGTAACGATACACAGTTTTGCCGATACGATACCGATACCGATATATAGTAGTTAATATCGGCGATACCGATACCGATACCGATATCTTAGCTAAATAATGAAGTATGAATTTCAGATATTTTTATGTCCTTATTATAACTAATGGCAATGACTACTGGTTATATTTACCAGAGAGTCAACCTTGAAAGTGTAAAGTAAAAATAATAAATTGTCAACTCAATTTTTTTTTTTTTATTAAGAACCAAAGATTTAATTGACATAGTAATTATCATTGCACAAGGTAATAGAATAGACCAATACATAAATTAAGTCAGAAATTGAAATTACTTTTTGCAGATTTTTTTTCATACAGCAAATTCTTCAAATATCGGTTGTATAATATCGGCGATACCGATATATCGGCCGATATATCGGTATCGGTATCGGTATCGTTACATCCCTAGTTAAAATATTGTTTCCATACAAATATTTTGTAGGTTACAGCATTATTGCGTGCCATGATTAGAATTATCGAAATGCTGTAAACGACAAAAGTCATATTAAAAACAAGTTTATAGTAATTTTACCACCAACATTATAAACTTCGATTTTTTTACAACGAGTCTACCAAACGGGGTTTAATAATCTCTTTTTGTTCTAGTGAAAAGTTTACTTTTTGAGGGTTACCGCATTATTGCTTTCCAGCGACGATATAGATGGGCGAGCGAACGCGAGGCCAGATAGTTACGAGGCTGGCAACCCCATTTGACGCCAAGGTATGTATAGTGCTTTTCTCAAATATGCAATAAATTAAAAACACTCCAAAAAATCAAACTTTATTTTCTAGAGACACTAAAAGTAAAGTAGACAAAAATAAGAATAACAGAATGAAACATTTTCTATTTCCTTTCCAAAAACTGTTTCACTATTCATTTTTACCGCGAACATTTTGATTAAATATTTTAAAAGTGTATTCTTGTAGTTCAGTTTGTAATTGGAAGTTATTGGAAATTGTTTATAATGTGTTATTTGTTATGTTGATGTCGATTTTATATAAAAGTACATTACACAACTAGAGTGGTAAAACAAAGGAAGGCCGAGATCGCAGATGTTTGCAGCCCGAGCTGCAAGTGAGGGACGTAAATATGCGATCGACGGCTTTCTTTATTATCTCCCGTGTTGTGTACATTATTTTACTTTATGGCCAGGTGTTGCTAAAAAACCATTTATTTGCATTTTATTGCTTATTCTTTTGATTTTCCATTTACTTTGTTGGAAAAATCTTTAATGCACAAACAGTCTTATTAAGTTATTACGATATCATTATAGGTATCGTCACTATGTAGGTACTTTGAAAAAAACTCGTATCTAAAAACCCCGTGGAGAAAAACGTCAAAAAGTACGTATGAATTATGAACTTCATACACACTTACAGCGTTTTTATCTGGAGTCAGTATCAGATAGGTGTTTTGTTTAAGTAATAACAATAATGTATAAATATAGATTAGTTTCTTAAGTGACTGCATCCCCTTAGTCTGTCGACCCAAGTGATTTTTTTTCTAACGGGGTTTAGACTTTAGACCGTAGGGGAGACCGGGTATGGTTGTCTCGCGGGTTGGTTGTCACAGTGGCCATAAAATAATACTAAACGAAGGAATAAGTGCATCGATTGGTGAAGTACGGAAGGATGCGATCTTTTAGCACCGATCGATGTACTTAATGTTTCGTTTAGTATTATTTTATGGCCGCTGTGACAACAAAACCGCGAGACAACCATACCCGGTCTCCCCTACCAGTATGGGAAACTATCGCAATATTGAAAGAATAAGAACTAAGTATGAATACTGATATTTTTTGGCATCTTATATTAAAACCTTGCGATAGTGATCGACCGAAATTAGTTTTCACGGCCGAAACTGAAACCGAATTTCAGTTTTGATCTGTTTCGGCCGAAACCAGAACCGAAACCGAAACTTCCATATAAGGTCATGTTTTTGTGGGAAGAAAAAAATTGACAATCATAATCAGTCAGTCTTCATTTTTAAATACATAACATATTAATCATTTAGTCCCTGATTTTTAGCCCGTATATGCCCAGGGCATTTTTTTTTCTTCTCAACTTTTTTGAGCAATTCGAATATAGTATCGGCTAACAATAGCATAGGAGGTTTTTTTGGGCTGGTTCGTTTTCGATCCAATGGGCATATATATGGGTTAGAGTAATCATTTTATAATATAACTTCTTATTTCAAATAAAATATCTGTGCTTTTTGAAATAAAGACTGTTCGATTGCAGCATGAAACCCCTCAAATTCAACCGCAAATGAAGCCGAAACTAGGCCGAAACCGAAATTTCGGTCGGACTCTACCTTGCGATTATTTTACAAGCGAATAATAATTAATCGTATTATATATTGTGTTTTGGTTAGTATTTATATCGTAATGCTGTTATGCATTAAGCACAATCACTACGCACCTGATACTGCGTCCTTAACTGTGTATAAAAATAATATTAATTGATGGTAAATTATTGCATGAATCCTCCTTTGTTATGTCAACTTATGTCTCAAACTTTATTTACGAGTAATACAATGTCATCAAACTTACATAAATTTTAACATACTTAACATGAGTAGACTTATGCTTCTTATAGACACTGAACCAACATTATAACAGCGCTAATTTATTCAAAGAATAAACCCTATACATTTAATTAGACGCAAAGCGAAGACTATAATCCTTTCACGAACATATACTAAGTCCATGTACCGCGGCTTTACCATCTATCTATATACCCGCACAGTACATACAGTGTGACCTCTGGCCTAAATTACACAAACACACACATACCCATAAAGCGAAAGCACGCGTCACGAAAATTTTGCGTACATATTCGGACCCCAACGCACACATCGGCGCCCACATAACACATATGCACGTACGTGGCGTGTGTGAACGTGGGAGGGACACATGTACGAGAAGGATAGCGTGACGGGTGGGTGGGCTAGTGTGAGAGGGAGGGTTGTTGCAGGACGAGCGATACAACAAATCAATACGAGCGGTGGTGACCGGTAGCCATGTCACCCCGCTTCCCCCCGACCGCATGCCTCCCCCATTGTCAAACGGCACAGAGTATCCGAATTTCCACAATGGACCTTTTGTGGGTTCTTTGTTCTGTAGTTTCTTTATGTGGAAAGTTATTGCTCTTACAATAGTGAGGCTGTGTTATTGTTGAGCGCTTTAGAAGATTAGAAGGTATGAGTGTTTAATTCGGTTAGAATAACACTTTTTTTAATCTGGATGTAGTCTTTTTTTTTGTAATTATGTCCGTCCTTTTAAAGAGCTAAATGAACAGTTTCTACAAGTATAAATATAATCAAGAACTTTCTATTTAAGGACATGTCTAAGACATTAGGTAAGTACCTTGTTAGCTTCCTAGGAAATTAACTAACGTAATCCATGTTTCATTAAATGTTTCATATCGATACCTTTGGGTTCAATTGGCGTAAAGGACATTTTGGCGAAAATGAGTTATATATACAGTTTTGTTCAGAATTTCAAGCTCTACCGTTCTGTGTAGTTAAAATTTCGATATCTTTAAAAAAAGTGCCTTTACGACCCAGTTTTTATTCATTGTTTTCGCAAAACTAGCTCAGGTTAAGGGACGTAAGTGTCAAGTTATAAAATACGAATTAAAAGGTGTATCGTAAAGTACGCCGGTAAATATGAATACTGTCGTATATGACCCATTTTTTTCTTGCTGTCCTTTAAGCCCTTCATTTCTCATGATTAATTTCCATAAGCGCATAGTCGAGGTGGGCGTTAAGGACATGTTTTCTTTTACTTGTCCTTTACGACCTGCCTTTAAATTATAATACCGTAATTTGATAAACCGAATAAGGTTGTAAAGGGCAGGTATTATTTTACTTGTCCTTTACGACCTGCTTAAAAAATGATTACACCATTATTTGATAGAATTAAGGAGGTTGTAAAGGGCATGTAGTCTTTTACACGTCCTTTACGACCTGCCTTCAAATTATTATACTTGTTTCCATACCGTAATTCGATAAATCGAACAGGGCTGTAAAGGGCAAGTAGTCTTTTACTTGTCCTTTAAGACCTGCCTTAAATCTAATTATAGCACATTTTTTAAAGAAAAGCAGGGTTGTATAGGGATTAGCCTTTATTTTTGGCATTTACTGCCACAAATATGTGTCTAAATTCTGAAATAAAGCAATTTACGTAATCGTAAAGGTCTAAACTATCGATACCTTTAATTGGGTTCAATTGGCGTAAAGCACAAAACGCTGGTTTTGAGGAGAAGCAAAAAACCATTTTATTTTACAAAAAATGGCTATAGTATTTTGGTTTCTCGACCTACACTTTCGACATGTATATGAAAAATATTTGAAATGCCCGTATCTTTAACCTGTGATGGCAGTTCTAGCTGTAAACAATGTATTATGGAAGTTAGATGTCCTTTACAACTGGTAATAATGCTATCAATGTCATTTACACCCGTGACTTTTTTAGACATTTGGAAATGATGGGGTTGTAAATGACGGTCTCAGATGACTTTGTTCCAATTTCGGGGCGTAAAGTGAACAGCTATGTAACAAAAATTGACAGTGTTCAATTTAGTTTACCTTAAAGAGACTTGAAATATGTATAAAAAGATGATGAATTCATTGTTTTTCATACTATTATACTTATTGTTTACATTAACAGTGTTTTACTCACTACGTACTCGTCCTAATGTCGATAATCATTAGCCACTATGTCACTTCCATTATTATGATTTAGTGCTATTGGAAGAGAGTAAAACACTAGTAGGACATTATTTCCATCCTTGTTCCCGCAATTTAGTCAGTTTATGAATAGTAAATTTTTTTTTTATTTCGAATCTGGTTATAAAATAGTTCTTTCATAGTTATTATTGCGTTTTCCAAAAAATATTAATTTTAAATATAATCTGGACATGCCTAGCTGAATATACGATTTTAAGCTAACATGGTCATTCACATAATAACTACTATTAACGACGGAATATTTACCATGTATGTTTATTTTTGTGAGTTCCTGATATTTCGGCACTGTTGCAAGCGCCATCATCACGGAGTAACTGACGTGCAGCGGGTTTTTAGTTGTAGTCTACCTACACACCATAGCGATTTACCCTCTTTCGGGTTCGCTTCGTCCGCGCGTTATTCATACTACTACCGTCCGCATTCTCACTTAGAACTCGATCACGTTCACGACACTCAACACTTACAGTATCACTTCGCTTATTTACTCCTGAACATGTTTTTTTTCCCCTTGGAGAACTTACGGATCACTGGATACCAGCAGACGCTCGACAGTTGAATCCCGTCTTCCCGGTTAAAATTTTTATACTTGAGGATTTCGATAGCTTCCTTAACTATTGTAAGTATATAGTGTTTTTCTGTCGAGAGGATCTGTGGGTTGTGCAACTCAATCCAATGATTCGTTTCCGCGTTCAGAAAATTTTCAGCGATTGCCTGCATAATTCCGCCTACGGTCGACGATATGTAAAGGGAGTGACAGATAAAGTTGCCAATATTTTAAAGAAGTTCTTGGTGAAGACTGTCTTCACTCCCCACAGAAAACTGACACAATATCTACGTACGCCAAAGGACCGTTTTCCGCTTGAATGCCCAGGTATTTACAAAATTGACTGCAGCTGTGGTAGCTCTTACATAGGTCAGACTAAGCGCACTATCTCATGCCGTATAAAGGAGCACATCCGAATGTTTAAAAACAACGAACCTCGGAAATCGGCAATCGCTGAACATCTTCTGAACGCGGAAACGATTGGATTGAGTTGCACAACCCATAGATCCTCTCGCTCGACAGAAAAACACTATATACCCAGAATGGTTAAGGAAGCTATCAAAATCCTCAAGTATAAAAATTTCAACCGGGAAGACGGGTTTCGACTGTCGAGCATCTGGTATCCAGTGATCCGTAAGTTCTCCAAGGGAAAAAAGACATATACTGTAAGTGTTGTGTGTCGTGAACGTGATCGAGTTCCAAGTGAGAATGCAGACGGTAGTAGTATGAATAACGCGCGGACGAAGCGAACCCGAAAGAGGGTAGATCGCTATGGTGTGTGGGTAGACTACAACTAAAAACTCGCTGCATGTCAGTTACTCCGTGATAATGGCGCTTGCAACAGTGCCGAAATATCGGGAACTCACAAAAACAAACATACATGGTAAATATCCCGTCGTTAATAGTAGTTATTATGCCTAGCTGAATTCATCATCTTTTTATACATTTTTCAAGTCTCTTTAAGGGAAACTAAGTTGAAAACTGTCAATTTTTATTACATAGCTGTTAACTTTACGCCCCGAAATTGGAACAAAGTCATCTGAGATTGTCATTTACAACCCCATCATTTCCAAATGCCCAAAAAAGTTACGGGTGTAAATGACATTGATAGCATTTTTACCAGTTGTAAAGGACATCTAACTTCCATAATACATTGTTTGCAGCTAGAACTACCATCACAGGTTAAAGATACGGGCATTTCAAATATTTTTCATATACATGTCGAAAATATAGGTCGAGAAACAAAAAAACTATAGCCATTTTTTGTAAAATAAAATGGTTTTTTGCTTCTCCTCAAAACCAGCGTTTTGTCCTTTACGCCAATTGAACCCAAAGGTATCGATATCTCATTTATAAATTTCATCTAAAACTGTAAAAATGCTGTTTCAAGGTATTCAACCTTCTTAGAAACATCGCATTAAGTTTTTAAAAAATTGCCACATTCCTCATAGTAGTATTTTCCTTCAGGAAAAATCCCGTTCAAAACAACAACGCAACGTAACAACCAAAAGCATTATCATATCGATGATAATGGAACATTTTTTAAGCAATAAAAAAAACTAAAATGCATCCGAAAAATGTAACGAGTTTGTTCTATCCCAAAGCTACTCTGTGTCATAAAATCCGCTTGACCGCGCGTTCGGAGCGCCGAGCAAACTTGATACCTACTTCGCGGAAAGAAACGCACCCGATACTTTACGGAGACTTTAATGGATTAGGCTCGGTACCGTCCCGGTAGATGGAGCTGATTACATTTCGGAAAGTTATTAGTACTGAGTGATACAAGATACTTAATCTACTTTTTATATACATAAAACAAAGTCACCATTTATAACTCGAGAACGGGTGGACCGATTTTTATGATCTTTGATTTTTTGGGTTTGTTTCTGCTCCGAATAACAAAATAACTATTAAACAAATAAAATTCTGAGGCGGAACGAAGCTCGCTGGGACAGCTAGTATTTAATAACGTATAAATTCGGTTAAGTACCTACTTAGATAGATATGGGTAATAAATACAAGTGTTAAATGATTATTTGAGGTTTAGCCATCGTAAACAGACGAAAATGTAAAAAAAAAAGTTTCCAAGGTACTAGGCCTACTAAATTTCATATTAGACCGCATATATGCTTTTATGTCTATAGATGTAGGGACTTCACTGATATGAGTTTTAATTTCAAGCCTAATTCTGAAGGTGTTGAAAGCCTTCAACCTGCATGCGCCTTCCAAATATTTCCACAATCGATTCCTACCTACAAATTACCAATGGTTTTCGAAGTATTGATATACATTTTTAAATTTTATGAAGTCATAATATATGTTCACTTGTGCTCCACCACTATTACGCACTTGTGTATAATATCTTTTTATTGCACAATAAAGTAACTACCTACCTAAATACATACCTTTTTAAATTTGGCTCTAAAAAAGGGTGATTTTCCACACATTCTGCGCAACTTTTCCTAGTAAGTAAATCACCCTAAACCTTTCCATAAACATCGCAAAAATTCACAAAAGCGCCTTAAATTCGGGTCCATCCGGAGAAGGGTTCTAGGTGTCATAAATTACAGGGCTGTTTATCAGGGAGGGGGTGGGTGGCCCCCGCGGTTTTGCAGTTTATCGTCCCTCTGTATGAGGGTGAATTGCGGGACGAGGGTAGGTGAGGGAGGATTTTGTATGGTCATTGGGGGCAGCGGAGGAAAATGGCGACGGTTCGGAATGGGATAGTAATTCGTGAATATTTTGAATGGAGTTAGAATTCTTGCGAAATTACTAGAAAAAGGTTTTCCGATATATATTTGTTACAATATAAATAGTATATGTATAAAAGCGTCAACAAACAAGGTTTTTGATCTAATTTTAGCCAATATGTAGTGAATCGCATAAAAAAGAATCCAGGTAAGCTCCTTGCTAATGTCGATAAGAAGCATTAGAATTATTTTAAATATTACGCTATTACGCATATTTGTCGTTGAGTTGCAGAAAATTAGCCCGCGTTAACCTATTACCCTATTAATCCTTATAGTAACTTCACAAATGCCACTTTATATTTATATTACATAAATGACATTACTTCTCTATTCGTCTACATTAATAGGTACTCCATTCGGCAATGCAAGAGAATATGAAACACTATTCAAAATACCGTTAAAAGAACACGAACGCATAAAGAAACACAACTAAGCTTAGCCGTAAACTTGTTTAATGTGTTAACAAAAAAACTTCCGAAGTTCCAAGCGGTAAGGGAAAAAGTTCGCGCTTCACGACTTTCTTTACGAGCTTTCAACACTTCTGAAGTCCACACTTCCACGATGTCTTACCTCGCAATTGGAATCAACCATAATGAAAGTAGACTTTTTAATAACCACATCGTAAAATACTGGAGTTTTAAATAGTGTAACCAACTAGTAATTTTGAATACATACTTCTTTTAGACGACTCTAATGAAAGTAGTAGTTTTAGTGTGACAAAATATAGACATAAAACATACTCATAATTAAGAGACGGGATATGCGTGAGGTACGATAAAACTCGACTAGTCACCATTGCTGTGTCCCCTCATGCATAGACATCTCTCTTTATGCATAAAGGTCCAGTTAGCAAAGAGGGATAAAAAATACGAGTAACGGTACGTAACCGCTTTTGCCGAATGCAAGCTCAAAAGTTGCCAAATCGTTTCAAAAATAACAATGTATTTTAGGTTAATTAATAAAGCCCTCAAATTCTAAATTACGAACCAAAAACTTTTAATCCACCTGCAAACAAATTGTGCTAACCCGGCTCAGTTTGTCATTGATAAATACGCGACTTCCATAAAATTCATAACTCATTGCAGCCAACTCCTTCTAAACTTCGCACCCTTTTACCTACAAACAGTAAAATCGATCTGCCTGACCAAACTTGCCATACCTATAGATAAATAAAGGCTTCTATTTTACCCTTATGGCCGGCACGGTCCGCAGCCATCTTGGATTCCCCCTGCCGCCTCGCCCACGCTCAATCTTACCCCGAACGTGCCCCCTCGATCTAAGGGGCCTTTCAAAGGCCGAAACCCACTAATACTAATGTCCTCTACGCTCGAGCATGTGTGTGTACACACAACAAATATATGCTTTGTTTGTGATTAATTTGCCGTCATTTGGTTAATGTGTCCCGATATTACGTGTAATATGTTAAGAGTATTTAGGTTGCTTGGCTATTACTCAAACATCGAGCTGTTTAGGGAATTCTCTTGTCGGCTAACGTCTTTAACTTTAAACTGCAAGTTACTTTGAAGATTTTCATAGTTTGAGTTTTCAAAGAAAAGCAAACGGGAGAGTTAAAACATGATGGTTACGTATGTCATTTCTATTCCTTTTCTGTACGTCCAATGCATTACTCGTGTCCCCTTTATAAATAAGCCTGCAGCTTTAATAATAAAATTGCAAATGCACGTTTGAAAGGAGACTCGGGGCAATTTGCTGGATCTTATTGTGCTCGGAATATGTCTCATCTAACGACTTTATGTACGACCCGGCCATGTTTATGTATGCTACCCACACATAGCAGGCGGTCGGTAAATATTTATAATAATTCCGTTATTACGTATTTTATGACCGAGTTTATAGCGTTGCTTTATGACATGTTACGGGCGTAAAAGTCAAGATTTACCCGTTAAGGCTTCGGCTGTGAATAACTTAGTAGGTCACGCGACCACGTAAAACGCTGTTACGCACTATACTAACGACTACACGGCTAATGATTTGATCTATAAGAAATTCCAAACACCAATAAAGCTTACAAATAAAGTCGTTTCCTTGAAAGCGAATGAAAAAGAAGGGCTCTCAAATATCGAGATTAAATAAATGCCAGCGCTATTATAGCGGCTGGCACACAGTAATACGGCGAAAAGCAACCGCCGCCGAATCCAATCAGTCACCTCAAAGATGTTTCAAACATAATTGGCAAGGAGCTCAAAGAAATACGCGGTTACCAACGCCCCCGGGGCCCAAGAGTCGCGCAACGCATTACCTAAATAAAAAATTCACGTCAATTTCCGAAAGGGATTTCCATCAGAGTCGATACGGTGACTAAGCACGAAACCCGAAGGCCGCACACATACACACGTTAAATATTCACTCGCCACTCCAATACATCATTCATTCGTCCGCTGAGAACGGCTCGACACCAATCTTCCATTTGGCAAGAAAATCGATACACGTCGTGGCCATATAAGCATTCCGGGGGAGGCAGACAGGGGGACTTAGAGGGAGTTAAGGTTTAGTCCCGAATATTGAATTTCCCTTGGGACAAACCCGTTTCGCTTTGTCCCTTCGCTCGGGGTCGTGTGGGCCGCGAGATGCCCGGGCTCCACCTATAGCTGCGACCTACGAAGGCTTAGATATACAGAACAACGTATAGATGCGTGAGTGTACGTACGTGCGTAAGTGTTGGATAATAATATTGCGAGGCGACCAGGCATACGTGACTCGAGCCCGTTTGACGGGCCCCCGGCTATGTGCTCTCTAGCTGCCATATACCTATACCTGTGCGTATAATATGCGTGTATTTGAGTAGGCGTTTTACCCTATATGTGATATATGGGCCTCCCTTTTACGTGAAAGCCTTTGAATTAGCTCTCTTTTAATAAAATGCCGTACGCACGCTTTTTTGTTGGAGCACGTTACTCTTAAAATTAATAGCTTCTATTCTATAAGCAAAATGATTGGATGTTAAGAGGGCTTTCACGGTGAAGGTAAAACGTTAGGGCCTTTATGGAAACTAGGTCGTAATGTAACTGAAGCAAACAAAAATAATGTCATGGAGTCAAGATATCGGCACTAGCATATAAATAGCATAAGACTTGAACAATTTAAGCTTCCCTTTCCTCTATAGATGATTGTTAAAGACGGTCATAAAACCAAGACACTACTCTTGTTTCAAGCAAAATTGTGCATACCTTTATTTCTAACGATCCTCCTATAACCCTTTGCCTATCAATCCAAGGCGTTAAATTCATATTACAGACAATTAGACTAACTCCACTGGCCCCTTCTTCGGCCCCCTGTGCCATATATTAAGCCCCTTGGCCCCCATAACACACAGACAAGCAGTTTATTTGATAGTACTGTCTCTGGCAATTCCCTTAATGTACACACGACGTCAAGTTGAGTGCAAGCTTCTGAGCGTCCTTTGAGGTTTAAGATGGGATATTGTTCCCAGTAGAACATCAATTAGGCTATTTAAGCATTGTTTATGTAGGGAATACTATTACTACGCGCGCAGCCCATCATACCGTAACCGGTTAGTAGTATGTAAGTATGTAAAAACACTTAAAATTGAACATAAAATTATACGGAAACAATATCTATGGCTATGTATAAAGGCGAACGTCTGTCTGCAAGGGATCTCTTCCAGCTAACTTTTGAGCAAAGTTTAAACATTTTCAAATACACATAATCGTAAGTGCGGGTATTTTACGTATTTTTGTGGTCAGTGTGTACTGACTTATGAAATAATAAGAAACATAAAGAACAAAACGCGGTAAATAATGAGTTAACAAAATCACTAATGGGCCGTTCTAATTAACAGTGTTTCAACTGCTCTCACTTTCCTGGTGGCGTTTTTAACCAATTCCCTACAGTTTCGAGTTTCGACTATTTCGGCTATTATCTAGAAGTATAGGTATTCTGGGAAATGGTTATTGATGGAAGTTGAATTAATGGTCACTTTTGTTAAATTTTTACGTTCAACATTAGGTTTTCGTGGGGCAGTTTTCCACAATTCGACGTCTGATATGCGCTTATTTCGCGTGTGTATGTTCAACTCAACATTAATAGTACATTGTGTATCTAGGGCGGTAAGTAAGGAATTACAAACGAGTGTTTATTATAAGCCCGAGGTGAAACCGAGGGCTTTAATAACACGAGTTTGTAATTCCTTTACCGCCCGTGGCACACACAATGTTTTTCATCACACTTGTGAGAAAATATTAATTAAAATAACCTTACTTAACCTAAATTAAATTGTAAAACAGACAGCTGACAGTGACATTAGTGACATATTATATCCATAGACAATGCGAATGACAAGTCACGTTCGGAAACCATAGCGGTAAAGACTTATGACGGTTGATTTTATATTTACAAAATACTGAAATACACTATTTAAACATTTAATTAATGTTACAGAAATATGTGTTTACATGTATTTGCAATAACAGTTCTCTTTAAATAAATATTTCAGTGAAACAAGTTAAAAAAGTAAGTTTTCATTTCCTTTGAAGATGACAAATAAGAGTAAAACAGAACCAGCGTTTCAAATTTAAAAAGAAAACCATTACGCCCTAGGGCGTAATAGGTCATTTACGGCCCGCAGAACCTACGTGTAATGACACCATTTTCGAGCAAGTGTGATGAAAACAAATTTTCGTATCATCTACCAAATTAACTACATTTACAACTTGTGGCGTGGCGTCCAAACAACTCGAGTCCTACCGGCTTGCCTAATATCAGCCATTTCAGCACCTTATAGCTGTTATGGAAAATGTAGGCCAAATCTGCACCGGCTTGCCCAAGGATAGCTTTTACGCCACGCCACGGCAACTTAGAGAATAAAAACCCCATTGTGCAATAACTAAGGCATGTTTCCTTTAATCTAAATCATGCACTGCAGATTTGGCAAGCACAACGGTTATAGTCATATTTTAACCTCCAACATCCTTCTATTATGCAGATTTCGAAGCGCATGTAACTGCTATAAAGTTCTAAAACGTGAGTCTGTTCATTGACGGTTTTAAAAATTACTGAAAGAGCATATTTCGACGGCATCTGGAAAAACTACTTTTGTCTCTTTTTGTGATATATTTACATTCGTGTTACATGTGAATACACGTAAACGAATTTCAATCTTTGTCGTTGACACAGACACAGTTGGAAACTCAACTTAACGTTGGTAATGAGATGCTTTGACACAACTACACCGATTGAAAAAAAATAAGTTTACGCGAACTAGTTTTCTGCAATTCAACGTTTAATAATGCCCCTATTTTATTATTAAAAAAGGGTTACAATTTTTACGGCACACCTGGCCCATAAAGTGGCAATAACCGCCCGCTACGCGTGCGGAAAATCCCACTTCATGGCCTTGGAGAGACGTCAATTTTTTTTTAACCACGGGCAGTAATAAAGGCACCCTCAGATCGCATATTTATCGCCCTTGCCTTCGACTCGGGCGTCAAATACCTGCGAACTGAGACATTCTTTGTTTTACCGCACTAGGTAAGTTATGTAATATTTAAGCCCCGCGGACAACGTCACGCGTTAACTCTAGATTCACAATCCAAAACCACGTATAAAGGCAACATACGAGTCCACGAGAGGGCGGGCGCGGCCAATCTATATCTGCCACAATGAGATAGAGACAAATTCCCGCCGCTTGCCACCTCGGTCCTGGGCTATATATCCACTGATTACCTAATAAACCTCGTATCTTTCCTTTAAATTGCTTAAAATACAACTTTATCCTGTACATGTTAGAGTTGCTTTTACAATAACAATTGAGGTAAGTAAGAGGTTACGAAGGTAACTAGGTGATATGTCTTGTATGTATTCGTGTACCTGGTGTGGCTAATGCCATATTGTTGGCAACGTGGCAGTGATAGATGGAAAACAAGGAGGGATTTATTAATTACATATACCAACTTTATTAAAATCTATGTGATTTGATTATCAAGAGAATATAGTGCTATTTACATAACTGGAGTCTTGCAGCAGGACTTTCTTATTAAATATCATCGTTGGTTCTAGAATGACCACGAAACATAAAAAAAACGAAGCCGTTTGCTATATCACTGACGTCACATCTGGCCATAAGATGGCAGTTACTGCCCGCTACGTGTGCGGAATATATCCCACTTCCTGGCCTGGGGGAGACGTAAGATTGTGTGCTTACCTCGGGCGGTAATAAAGAAAGCCTCAGATCGCATATTTATCGCTCTTGCCTTCGGCTCGGGCGTCAAATACCTGCGATCTGAGACATTCTTTGTTTTACCGCCCGAGGTAAATAATGTACTATTAACCATCAACATCTGGTAAAACCATCGGTTTATAAAATAGTATGTTAAGAGTAAAAACGCTTCAAATTCCACCCGGTGGTTTCGAAAACTTATCAGTTATCAAGTTTACTACCATAACCCTTATAGTGAAAAATGAATTCTTAAAATATTGTCACAAATGAGAACACGTCACGTCTGCTTCTACTTTATCGTTACTTTGGTGGCATATCAACTTTGCACCCGGTCGCTATGTAACCAGTAAAAATATCCCTTTGCAAAATAGTGGCAAAGTGTGAACGTCTCCCCCTCACTCGGCTCTATCGATACCGTATCGAGATTACTGCTGTAACCATGTGTCGTCGACAAAGCTGTAACCAATCTGTCCCCTCACAAAGGAACTGATTACTAGCCAGGATTGTCACCAGAATTCCTCGCGAATAAGTAATGTTATTTTTTCAATATGTATGTTTTTTGGCAAAGGATTCAACGCCGACCTTTTGAACGTTCCACTGTTGGACAATAACCTTATTTTAATTTTCGTGTAAATTCTGTATTGAAACGAAATTAAAACAGTCGATACTTTGATATATTTAATGGAGTAGTATTTGATTATCTCTACAGTAGCTGTTTTTTATTTGAAAAATACATCAAAATCATATTTCATTTGTAAGTCCTTATGGTGTTGGTTTACGTCCCTAGTACTCTACAAACCCCTTTTAAATTTTAAAAGCGTGCTCCTAGGTATGTACTTGCACCAATTACCAATAATAGTAACTTTGATCGGCAACCCTACAGCTCGGCAAACTTACTACCGATAAAAATCAAGCTATTATAGACTTTATTGTTATAGCAGTAATGTTTCTAAGGCATACCAAATAAGCTGGTTGGTCTGCACTCTCATCAGAATTGTTCGAGCATCGGCCGTGCATCACGTACGCTGAAAAACTCCTTTGATGCTCGCTTGTTACCAGCCAGCAACTAGTACCAGATGAAATACCTTTCTTATTTGATGTCGAACCAATATAGCTCTTACGACGCAGAACATACAGTTGCGGCCATAGTAGACAAGCCTTGGAAACGTTTAATTTATTTTTAATTTTGAAACTGAACGCTCTCAACATCAAACGGCCATGTTTAAACACAAAAGGAACTATTAACAAGGTGCATATTTTAAAATGCTAATAATTATATTAACTTTACATAAGATAATAGTTATTTCAGTGATTGTGGTTGTATATTAAAATCTGTGTTTACGTAATATGTTTTTATGCTAATTTTAATGGTATTTGGTGTATGTACGTATATTTATATAAAAACTACCCAATTAACTATTTGCGTAGTAAGTTCTTTATTCCTCAGAGTTAAAGAAATTTGAAGATAAGTTTACTATTACCTAGGTAAGGTACATCTATCTCTGCTACAAGTAAATAAATCTCAAATGTTTACGTCTTGACTCAAATAGAAAACGCCCACGACTCCCCAGTCAAATCTATTTTCTCATTTCGCAAAAAAATCAGACGATACCAACTCCTGTGATATCTGAACCATAATGTATGACTCCATGATTACCATTCGCGACGAATGTCACGCTCTGACGGACTTTTTGATGCTACTAGTGCCACAAAGTAAAAGAAATTGCGCCATTTTGTGCCCCGGGCAGAGATAACAGGTTGAAACGGAAAAAGAATGTGGTTAAACAAAATGAGTAGGTATCTTTGGATGTTTTTTTTTTTCAAATTATGTATTTTCGGTCTGATTGCCAGACAAGCGAACCTCTTATGATATGTACGTCGTTTACACTACGATTCATTATACAGATTTTTTCTTTCTCAGAGCCTTTATTGTGGCTTATGACATTGGTTCGAAAAAGCCGATATAAAAAGCCGCGCTTATTTATTTGTAGTTTTTTTATTTATACCACAAATCCAACCTGTTGAAGACAGCGGTAAAGATTTATTTAATATTTTCCAACATTCAACTTAAATTCTATTCAGAAGTTTCGTATTACAAAACATTTCACCGGTCATTATTTCAATTTCGCTATGAGATTGACGAGTCCGTGGAATAAAAAATTTGAATTCCGAATAATAGCCATGCATCGAATTAATTCCTTTGTTTTATGGTCACAATCGCTAAAACAATAGATGTTAAAGTCACATGCAGAGTTTTAGACTAAACTTAACCCTTTGTGCTAACCCTTTGTGGAATGCACGAGCCTCCATTGTTTTGGGAGGGCGAGAATTAATCTTTATTTCTTTGATCGCGATGTTTGGATAATGGTCTCGTGACAGCCAGGAACTGATGGATTTCGAGTTGGTGACTTGTTCCGAGTTCGTATTCATGCGTTCCGTTGAAAACGGTTTTTGAACTTGGAGTTCTATTAATATTCGAGATTCATTTGTTTTATTGTTCTATTTATTTGCGTTGAGGTTTTAAGTAATTAATTAATATTTTATGGGCCGAAGTGACCATCTGGTTTATTAAAGAGTAGTAAAGAGGGACGTTTAAAATCGTGTTAAATAGTTGAGAGTAGTATAATACATGAAAATGTTGTTTGTACAAAACAGTAATAAGACAAAAAATACAGTATTAAAGTATAAGATCATTGGAATCCGACTGTTGCAGGCTAATTAAATGTAGCAACGAACCTTAGTACAGTACTGTATCTAGTACTATTTCATACTACCTGTTTATCTTAGTTCTATCAAAGCAATATACCAATTCACAATATTTTTTTGATCATTAAGTCTATCTAGGACATAGACATCTTTTTTTCTGGGGCATAGAATGAAACTATAACTGGAAAATGATTGGTAAGTAGTTAGTAATTTTATGCCACACCTGGCCATAATGTGACTTTTTCCGCACGCTGCGCGTACGGAAATAGCCGCTTTCTGGCCAAGTGTAGACATAAAATAATGTACACAACACGGGAGGTAATAAAGAAAGCCCTGGATCGCATACTTACGTCCCTCGCTTGCAGCTCGGGCCGCAAACTTCTACGATCTCGGCCTTTCTTTGTATTACCACCCTAGTTTTGTAATGTAATATTTCGACATGACCTGTAGGACAAATATAGCACAGTATGCACTACATATAGATATAGTACATCTTAGCAACATCGCGTACCCGTAACCATATAGCTAACAGGAAGCCGTATATAGCGAATCCGATACGTTACATGTTCAAAGGCAGGCCAACGCAATATCCGGTTCAGTCCGGATCCGGATTACTCGTGCGAGGGGGAGAGGCCACAGAAAAGGATCAGTGTTTACGTAAACGGCTCATGAGGAGCTCGGGGTACGTTGGTAATTAGTATGAAGTTTTGAGGGAAACTGAAGAATGTTGGCCAATCTAGTCTTAATTTTTGAACGGTCATCTTTCTTCTAATTTCCATAAGAAGAAATATGGAAATAGGAAGAAACATCACCGTAAATGCCAAATAGTTTTTTTTTTCAAACTAAAACATAGGGCCATAAAAAATAAACAGCAGACGGTGTTATTGCTAATAAGCAATCTCTTCCAGACATACTTAGTAATTAACGATGGAAGGAAAATTTATTCGGATTTGTAAAATTAATTTGAATTTATAAAGTATCCAGTCAACATGAGAAGTTTTAAGAGTGTGAAAAAGCTTGAAGATAATGGAAATAAGCAGTAGTACATTGCGCAGCGTTGCGGCTAAAAAAAAAAATTTAGTCTGTTTATTTGTGTTACATAATTATGTACATCTAAATATATAAAAGAAGAAACTGACTGACTGACTGACATATCAACGCACAGCCCTAACCGCTGGTCCTAGAAATTCCAAATTTGGCACGTAGATTCCTTATAAGATCTAGGGGCGCACTAAGAAAGGATTTTTCAAAATTCACCCCCTAATGGGTTTAAATAGGATACAATTTGTATGGAGAGTCTACGATTTTTGAAGTATGAGGTTTGAAACTTCATGTTTAGACTCGTCGTTGAAATAAATGAAAAGTGGTTTCACCGTTTTTCGAGATTCCTCTTCTAAAGGATTGAAATGGGGGTTGAAAGTTTGTAACGGGACTCTACGATATCCCATTAAAGAGAGAAACGGAAACAACGCGGGAAAAAATGCTAGTACCTACATATACTTTGGAGTGGCTAACAAAACATAAAAATACCGAGTTTGTAGATACCTGCATGTGATGATCTAAAAAGTCGTTACTTTAAGATATAGATGAATATGTAGGAATAGAAACTTGATGGGCTTAAAATATATAAAAGAGTAAAGCAATTTACAGGTTAGATGTACGCGTTTAAGTTTGAGCGGGCTCGTTCTACTATGCACATAGCAAAGTCAAATTCTCAACTTACAGCCGAACTCCCTTACAAAGCCCCAACTCATATTTAACTTCAAAATATCCAACTAAAGCGTTTCCACCCCAAATAGATACGAAACATTAATTCTCGCGCAGACCAATTTATCGCGTCTAATTCAACCCTAACAAGACGCTGTCCGTAACACACATATATCTACAGATATATAGCTATGTTCAGTTAAGCCTTCCGAAAGTAGCTTCACACATGGAAGCGCACACATACATACTAAAGCCGCAAGGCACGTAACATAAGGAGCTTTGAAATTAATTTAGCTCGGAACTAGCTGGCAAATGGATAGACGTGAGCCGAGCGTGGAGGGGCGCAGGAGGGTTTACCCCCATCGGGGGGTGGAAATTCGGCGCTTAGAGCCTGCGGTGAGACCGGTTGTGCTTACCAGTAATTGTGTTCGTTGGCGTGTGGCGTATGGGAGGTTTTTATGACGTGTGCCTTGATTAAGGTGGGCCTGGGAAATGATTTGCGCTTTTGGTGATTCCTTTGTTTAAATCATATTGATGTGGATTCTGAAATGCGCGTAGTATTTTTGGCAACTATACCAACTCCCGAACGTAAAAATGCGACCTTTGATCTTTACTTCATTATTAATTTTCATACTTTCGATATCTACTAGTCTATAAATTGTTTACTGAATAAAACTAACTGACGTGCCGTGTTTTGCCGCCAAAAAATTGATAGATTTTTGAGGATTTAATATTCAAACCCAAATATATCCAATAGTTCATCGATATTCTTGGGTGAACCGAATAAGAGATCTACCGTAATCCGGTCTTATATTTTTTTATATTTGAATTAAGACTAGTCGAGAACCCTCAATTACTTTGTAATCCGAACATCGTTTCACAAACTCAAACCTTCCTCAACTAAATTAAAAAAAAAATCACTCCAATCCTAACTTCGCTGTGTCGCTACAATCAGTCACGTCCTGTTCAAACGCGGTTGTGGCAACCCTATCCTTTGTCTGTTCAACTATACGTTCGCCTTAATATTATGATATATTATGATATATCAGCATGCTAATATCCTGCTCGCAACGCCAAAGGCTCTACAATATCCGCTCACATGTCCCTTACAGATCCTGTCATACGATATAACGTTAGGTACATGAGTTACTACGTATATGTAGAATTGGATTAAGCTTTAAGTTCGTTGCTGTGGGGTATGATTAACTTTTAAATTATTGATTAAAATTTTACTTTTTGTTTGTATTGATTGATTTTCTTTTAATGCTGATACGTTTCAGCCATTTTTACATCATAATTATTACAAAGTTCTTAAGCAAGAACTAAATCGTCTTTCTTTAGAGAATTTCCATACTGACACCAATATGTCGTCGACGATATATCGGGGGCGTTATCGGTAGTTGTGGAAACTCGCTTACGATACCAATCATAAGACAGGTAGGTACTAATTGTCTTGTTTCGTTAAATATTTTAGTTCGTTGTAATTTTTCACTAGTGTTGACTTGAGTGCATAATAGTGATAGTGTATAAGTAATAATTATTACAAATTTACTCAAGGATTTTATTACACATCAAATAGGTATGTTATTACACTCGCGGTCAATGAATAGGCTACTTTACTGACAGGTCAAATCAGTTACTTTTTATGAAGTGTCAAAACGCTCAGATAGTATGAATTTTGTATGGAATAAAAGTGAAATGACGTAATTTTACTCAAACATCAAATCATCTTCTTATTTATAGGTTTTGATCTTTTAAAAATCGTTTAAAACGCTAAATAGGTGACGTTTAGTTCATTTTTGCAAATTTTCTAAAGCTGATTCAATGGCTAGCGTGAAGTAATTTAATATTGACTACAGGCAAATACCCTATTCGGGTGACCCTAATTTAAATAATAGAAATAGGTGTTATCCAATATTTGACACTTGTTTCATTTACATAATATACTATTCTTCAATACCTGACTGTATTAGCAATATCCGCTAACCCATCATAAAATAGTACATTACACAACTAGGGTGGTAATACAAAGAAAGGCCGAGATCGCAGAAGCTTTGCGGCCCGAGCTGCAAGCGAGGGACGTAAATATGCGATCGAGGGCTTTCTTTATTACCTCCTGTGTTGTGACCATCATTTTATGTCTACACTTGGCCAGAAAGCGGCTTTTTCCGTACGCGCAGCGTGCGGAAAAAACCACTTTATGGCCAGGTGTGACATAAATATTATTATCCAAAAATTGAGATTTTTGCGATATCTCACTCCGTTAACGTCATTACTTTTCATGGGTTTTTACGAGTTCGATCTAAACCTGAAATTGCTATTATTTTCAGTGTTATTTGTGCAGATAATATCTAAAATTCATTAAAGATCAAAACGGGATACAATAATTTCACAACCCTGGAGTAAATTACTAAATATGGCGGTATTTCACCGACCCGAATTCATCGTCCGCGAGTGTTGTTATGTTCTAACTTGAACCGATCTTGGCATCTAATATCCTGTTTTTACATCAACTTTCTCATACGTCACTATCTTACCCCTGACCGAGTTATACGTATTCTACAAAAGGTCTTATCAACGGATATTTTCTTCCAAGTTAGGTTTAACTTAGTAGCATATATCCGTCGCTTAAGCCCTTTTTGTTCAAGGAGCGGAACTACCGGATAATCCGGTTCGTCATATCCGGGTTTACACTACCCCATATTCCTTTACGACGTCATCGTTTAAAGAGCCTTAAGGCGGCTTTATTAATATTTGGAGGAAAATGTAAGTTATGAGTTGAAGAATTAAGACATAACACTAAAAATCTAGATCGAGTACTTCACCATACGGTTAATATTTGAACGGCATTTGTGAAAATGTTAAAAATCGGATATAAAGCTGATTACTATTTTTGTCACTAGTATAAATAAAGTAGTAGTATTTCTTATATTTTCTATTTTTTATAACCGATAAAAAACGATACAAAGACGTGCCAATAAAGTTTTCGTTGTCGCCTTAATTTCATTTGCCATAATTATCTTTTTTCATTTACCGGTATTTTAAATATTACGGTACAAAGCCCATTCGGTAATATTTATTTCATAGCTATTCTGAAAAGCTTACAGTTGATAAAAAAATATATGAGAAATTAATTTGGCAAACGATACAATTATGTAAAACGAAATTAGGGCAAACGAGAGTGAACCCTAACATTTCCAAATACGTATATATCTGAACTTGGCTGTGCATGTTAATACTTAATCAAACGTTAGCTTAGTTCACATTAGCTGAGCGACACTCGACATTAATACTTGCACTACCCCTACTCGACAAATTCCCTAGCTATTCGCATTTAGTTTATACCTTTGCCCGGGACCAAATGCGTTGACTGCTAGCATGGCGCGGATCAGGCGATTTTGGGCGTGCGACAAACGCAACTGCGATTGGTCACCGTTACATGTGTCAGTCAGGTTACGAATACAGATGTATTACAATCCAAACTGAGTTAAACAGTCGAGATACTAATTACCTTTAAACGACATGATTGCGTGCTATTGATAATGCATTATAGAAATAATGGCTAGACTGAACTAGACTGAATTGTTCCCAAGAATACAATGGTAGAACGACCGAAATATAATGTATGGTACGATAACGCCACACAAAAATAACGTTGAAATTTGCCCCATAACGCCCACTTTTTAAAATCAATACGTCTTAAATGTATCAGTGGTGCTGATAACCAAATTAATGTTTACTATTTTTGAGCCTAAAGTCATTATGACAAATATTAAAATTGAGTACTCACGTGAGAAATTCATTTGACGCACTAGTTTTTTCTTCGGCACTAAGTACTAGCTCGGCCCCAGTTGGCACCTAATTCGTGCGGTCGATTATGAGCGTCAGTTACGCTACCATACTTATTATATTTTGATTGGTAGCACTAGTCCAAACAGGTAAGTATTGAGAGCTTTGTCATACTTCACCCTCTCTGCTCTAAATTTTAAACATAATTAGTTTTTTCAGCTTATCAAGTCATGCTAAACCTAAAAAGCCATGCAAAACCGTGGAGACATTTTATAGTTCTCAAATATAAAATCCTCCACGGGCAAATAATAAGCAAGTCGGTGGAAATCGAGTTTTGTGGAGACCTCCTCCCCCCGGTACTGATTTGGTTTTAACGTTGCTTGCTTTATATCTCAATTTTTTTCCCGGGAACAGGAATATCCCCCATATTTTTCTTTACAACTTGGGAATATTTCCGGATATCATAATATCAGGTGTAAAAACCTGAACTACCAAATCTGGACCAACCAAAACCAAGTGTCAAAGCGTAGCCCAAAAGATACGGGAAAAAGAGCAAAAGTGATGATTACTCCTGAGTAAGCCTAAGTAAGGACTTCAGCATTATCGTTTGTTTGAAATGATAATGATACAATTTATAAATTAATTTAATGATATGATGTCAAACAACTCGTGCTAGTTCGTGTTTTAATTCAGCATTTTAGGAAACGTAATTTTGTTTACATTTTAGGTTATAAATTGATTTACAGTCTGTTCCGTATAGGAATAGACGGAAGGAAAAATAGGTTCTTTATAGTGCCGGTTTTAGGTTGACATTCAATAAATGACATTTCTAAAGTAGATGCTGAAAAATAAAATATTGATGATGTCCATACTTTTTGGTTGGCTTGGCTGAAAATAAAAAAATGCCCTTATAAAATACCCAAAGAGCCAGAGATAAGCAACACTCATTATATCAGACAGCTCAGAGCTGTCATTATTATATTGTACTATCAAATAGTTATATTATTGTTGTTTCTATTATTGTTTGTCATTCCTAAGTAATTGGTGAATAGTTATTTGTAACATTCAATATGAGTGATTCTGTGGGGCAGTGGAAGAGGCGTTTGTTCTAACGTTCGTTGTCACTCGATCATCGCGAAGAAGAAGAAGTGAAAGTTTATTCTATGGTTTAGCAAACTGTCTTACAATTTTACATCAAATAAATATTAATACAACTTTACAGAAAATGTTTGGAATCCCTGCTTCTATGTCCCTCTAGAGTCTATTGTTAACCGGTACGAACTATATGAATTGAAATCGCTATGTTAGGTCAATTAATACTTAACAGAAGAATGCTGAAGTATATCTGACACATTGGTTGCTACATTATACAGCGTGGAAATCCAATACGGACGAATATTGAAATGGTGGTCAGCATTGGACCTAAGAAGTATATTAAGATAACTTTTTCTTAAAACTACAATGAAAATATTTACCATACAAAATAATTCGGCCCGCAATGTAACGCAACGCAACACATTCAAGTTGACAAACACACTAGTTGACAGTTACTTTAAAAAAGCTCGTATCTCGCAATGTCATAACAAACAAGCATGTATGCGGTACATTGCTGCTCGGTAAATTTTCAAAAATTAATTACGAGGTCACTATTAAGTGTAATTTAAAAAATTATATTAATTAATGATAACACTACTAAACGCTATATCTGGTTTAATTGTTTATTTATTTTATTTTATTATTATAGGAACAGTAACAAATTACAAACTAACGACATCAAAACTAATAAGCACACAATAGATTATGCACGTTTGCGTTTGCTCGTATTGGACTTCCACGCTGTATTTTTTGATACATTATTACAAAATACTGAATTAAACTGTCAAGCATTATATGAAGCAACAATAATCCTCGACTATTATACGCCACTCGATGTTTAAATACTTCAAACGTGCGACTAAATCGCTATTAGTCGCCTGGACCATGCTAACACCGGCGCGAACTTTACGATTTGACTATTTCTATGCAAAGAGTAGAATATTAGGGACATTGCACACTGGAGCATAAGCTAAACTGTTGTTTTTGTTGCAGTTGTTCATCGGACGGCGCGATTACCCCGAGGGAGGAGTAGCAGGGAAATAATTATGAAATATACTTATACTAGCTGAAAACCCGGCTTCGCCCGGGTAAAATGTAAAAAATTACAAACCCCATTTAACCCTTTCACCTCGTCAGAAATAGCATTACCAAGAATCTCTTCAGTTAGGTACATTTTGTTATTTATCTTTCGAAGCCTTTTATTTTTAACCGACATCTAAGAAATGTGGGTTCTATATGTAGTTATGTTTTGTTGAAATTCAGGGAACTTCACAAACATTTAATATATTAGGTATGTAATTTACATATCAAAGTTTACTTTCAAATATCTGAAATAATAGATTCCTATTCAAAATTTTACCCCTTTTGGAGCCAAATCCCATTTTTTTAGTCTAATTATTAATGTCCCACTGAAGGGTAAATCTATCCCGCTTGCAATGGTTCTGGTCCAAAGGACCACCCAGACCAGCCGTTAAAAAATACGTCTAGGTTCTAGGTTGTCCTTTTCACCGTGGCATGCTATGTCCTCGCCACCCAGCCTGTACCTCGGGCTCACCCCACCCCAACATGGTCTAAATTTTTAATTTAAGCCCTCGTTCTTGAAATACATAATATGACAGCCGTCCCGGTTCCGAGCTAACTTTGGACAGCCGTTAAGAAATGCATTCAGGTCGTCTCACCATCTTCGCCGCGGCCTGTTCTAGCGTCGTCGGACTGGCCATATAGTTAAGTTGGTGTTTTCCAGTTTTCCTAGCCGCCGCGGAGCCCCCACGGGCCTGGCCCCCGGCTTGTGGTTGTTGTTATTGGGCCCCGTACTCGTGGGAAGTCAGGGAGCCCAGTCCGGTCCTGTCCATTCAGCATGTCGCACCTACTTCGTAGCCAGTTTAGCCCGCCTATTTGGATACATACTACAGACGTGGCCGGCCTAGTCTTACTTCAACCTAAGGGGTTAGCATCTACATCATCAATGCAGATTGCGGTGCGCAGCGTGATGTTCCGAACTCTGTAGGTTTTTTTTTTCACTCCCAGCTTACTACGTTGGGTTTGATTGCTGCGTGCGTGATTTGACAAACCTTAAATTTTGTTTTATTAATTTTAACATGTTCTTCACAAACTACGGACTCATCTTTTGGAGGTAAAATTAACCGGCATCCTCTATGTTGGTTGCTTCCCGTAGGTAGAAAAAAAAATTCGAAAACCATATTTCAACGTTCCTATTCCTACCTCAAACATGATAAAAAACCGGTCAAGTGCGAGTCGGACTTGCGCACCGAGGGTTCCGTACAAACTCGTAAGTAGATGCGTGAATAACTTAAGAAAAACTGTATGGCGGTTAGTTTAGTAGGAGCAAATAAGTATTTGTTATGATTTTTTCTAAATTTCTAAAAAA
The DNA here is from genome assembly GCA_947034925.1 of Eudemis profundana. NCBI lineage: Eukaryota > Metazoa > Arthropoda > Insecta > Lepidoptera > Tortricidae > Eudemis > Eudemis profundana. Next base: position 16,334,560 of record OX344808.1, on the reverse strand, counting down.
TATCACTTAATAGAATAGCACAACTTGAAATTTTCAACCTCCCATTTCGGCCCCTAAAAAAAGTAAAAAAAGGTATTAGAATTTTTTTACGCCCAGTAGCTCAGGTTAGCGACTTTTAAAACTATTCCAATTTTCTAATCGATTACATCAATAGTTTAGGATATCTGACTGTGAGAGACGGACAGACAGACAGAGCCGCACCATAAGGGTTTCTTTTTTACCATTATGATACGGAACCCTAAAAACATTGAGACCTGCATCCTCAAGTTTATCTGTATTATGGTCGAATATTTCAAACGCCTGGTTAATTTTGTGTTTTCACCTAAATCATAAACATTTATTTTCACTTTTATGTCTTTGTACTAAAAACGGGTATAATTTAATGTGTTTTTTTAAGTCAGAATAAATTTAAGAAAACTTAAAAAGCTACCTACATAGTTTCGCCCCTAACTTACCACTTCACCTTTAGAGAGATTAAAAAAAATGTGCCTATTCCTTTTTTTTCGTTTAGAAATTTATCTGACACCTTCGCCCACGTTTGTTACTTTTTCTTGGGTTATGTTTCAATAATATTGTACAATATTATTGCCAATATTATTACATTATTTTTCAATTATGTCAGTAAATTATTAATTATATTCCCGTTTAAAGATTGTTTTCTTTGAAATAAAATTATGGAAACGTATGATTTTTCTAGTTAAAATAAATAACGGTTTTCTTACCCATGCCAAGTTTGTACAGCCGCGCCCGCAGTTATAGTCGCATGCTACGTGCCCCTGCACTAAACTGTGACAATTTCAGAACGAACTCGAATTGACGCAAGCAAACATGGCCGACTGTTTTTGGTATTATTCGAATTATTTTACATCTTTATACGCTTATTTCTCCGTTATACGAATTTTGCCAATATAAGTTGTCGATTCGAAAGTGTTATTTTTTTACGCTTTAATTTTTGAGGCGCTTTTCGTTCAGGTCTACCGTAGGCCCCGGCTAAATTATTAATATAGATACGTTTATTTTGTTGAATATTAAATTATTTTAATAAAATATATTTGTGAGTCGTTTTTTTTTATTGTTGTTATATTTTTAAGACACTTGTAGCTATTACAAATTAAATAATTGTACTTTGTTCTAAGCCCTTCGTGTTTCAACTCTATCATACCCGAATGTCATCTAAATTTCGACTTTTTACGGGACGGTGTTGTTGTTTGTAAAAAAAATCCACATTATATGAAATTCACAATGATAGGTAACATAGAAATAACTGGGCACATTTATTTGTATTTCGACCTATAGAAAGAAGAGGGAAAGAGCGCACCTATGTATCCTCGAGGGATGAACACAGCCTTTGAATTTATTACAATACTATAATATTAATCTACAATTTTAGCAACTTGAAGGGTCTCTAGACGTTAAAACAAATTAAAAATAACAAAGAAATTAACTAGTAAGTAAAGTCAATGTGGCTAATTCCGTCTGGTGGGGCAATTCCGTACAGCGGTTTTTGCGGCCAAACAAACAATAGTATGCAGTTGATGACTCGACTGGCACAGGAGCGAAACTTTTCACACTAACTGACGAAATTAGAAGTTTGTTAGAATGATAGTTTAGCCTTAAAAACCGCTGTACGGAATTGCCCCACCAGACGGAATTAGCCACATTGACCTTACTAAACTAATGGTTTGGTACGGTAGTTTCCGTGGTCAAAAACCATAAAGGTTTGGAGGTTGAAAAGATCTCCAAACGTCAAAATAAGTAGCTAAGTGCAACGACGCCGGTGTGTAAGCTGCCTGCGTAACACCGGCCAGAGTTCGCCCGTAAACTCGTTTACGAGCGACATGACAATGTATATGAGTTATCACGAGCGCAGATACGGAAGTGACGTCAAATGAGGGAAATTGAATTAGACCGTCACAGTTTAAATACCTACAGATGACCAAAAATCGTGACATAGCCGCCTAAAGGAGTGACCACACCGCTGCCCAAAATACCCTGACGGTGCGTTTACGCAACCAAATGTATGGAGAAAGCGCGACGCCAACGACACGTCACAGCGTATACGCAACGTCAAGCTTCGGGGTGATCGATCCTTACGACAATAATTGCGCTAAGTGCTACGCATGCCATAACAATATGTCCCGAACAGTGTTGCCATAACGTGCATTTTAGCACGGTGTTACGTACTTTCTGAGGTAGGTACCAAGTAGTGCTTCAGAAAGCACGGTTTTAGCACGTTTTATCACAGCGCACGTTTTGGTAACGCCACATAATAAGTAATAATATACTACATAGAGCAGTTTCTCTCTGTAACAAAACTGACGTTCGGACCCGACCACCGGACGGAACGCACTGTATTCGACCGTCCCTCTCTCTCTATCGCATAACGCGTGCTCTTTCTGGTCGCTAGCTAAGGCCCCCTCACGAGCATCAAGGCCGCGTGGCGAAATCTCGGAGTGAGCCACTCCTGACACTGGTCCCAAATTGGGTAGATAAAGTTTTTCAAAGATGTGTACCTAGTTTATATATTTTTTCGATCTAGAAATTACCGCTATTGCGTTTTTATTCCCAATAATTTCTCCAAAATATTGTTTTAAATTCTCGATTTGACTTGAAAAAAAGGGATGCCAGGCTAAAAAAAATTGTGCCTAAATTCGTAAAAAAATACATACGTGTCTGTGTCGACTGTCACTGTCAAACACAGACCTCGCATAGACAATAGTTTTACAGTTGCCGACTCCCGCGCAGTGCGCTACTTCGGTATCCACAAACGTATGTTTTTTTAGGATATCTTTCAGCTGCTGTTTCTCATTATTTTAGTACTGAAAGATACTGACTGAAAAAACACGTATTTTCTGTTTTTCGCTAAAGAATCCACTGTCAAAATTTGGACGAAAAATTTCACCCTGTATAAACTACACACATTTGAAAAACTTTACCTACCCAATTTGCAAAGGAAGGTGAAAATGCTTCTGGCTCGCCCCACCCGCGCCTCACCCCGCAGCCTTGCACTATTCTAAATTAATTCTAAATTATAATTAATTAATTAAAGAAATAATTAACATAACCCACTGTAATACTAACGTTAGTTTGTTTTAGTTTTGTTTGTAAGGACAAACACATTACGGACTCAAATAAAATTAAAAATTTATTCATTCATTCATTAATTATTGCTCTGTCTATACTGGGTGAAATCTGGGACGTGGTTCAAGATAATTAAACCTCAATCTATCCATGATTTTGAACAACTTTTACTATGGGCTCAACTTTGTAAATGCAAAAAAAAATTAACTGTTTCATAGAAAAGGTCATGAATAGATAGACCAAAATGTATGAGAGAGCTGTATTTTTTTTTTTTTGTATTCACAAAGTAAAAGTTGTTCAAAATCATGGATAGATTGAGGTTTAGTTATCTTGAATCACGTCCCAGATTTCACCCTGTATATACATCACGATCGACTGTATGTTCCTTAGACTGTGGTACTGTAGCTGTTTAGGAGTTATAAAAGACTCCGTAGAGCGCCATTTCTTTAAGTCATATAAAATAAAAATAGGGGAACGTGTTATAGGTCTGCGAGGGATGTTCGGTAAAGTAATATGTAAATTAGGGTCAACATCATAAATATCTATACGGATGAAGAGACAACATTTTCTAAAATGACAATTATATGCCAAAGGCGTAAGAGGGTACTGATATTTTTGTCGCCTTGATAACGTATTGAAAAAGTCATGGAAATGGAAAATAAGGCTTGAATGAGAAATAATGTTAATCGTGGCAAATTATTGTTAGGACACTTTTTGACCCTCTCCTAAACTAACCGTTAACCCCCTTATTTCCTTACCTAAAATCGCGCTAAAAGTACATTATATTAATCAGATATAGTCTTTAAATAACCAACTATATACGTACATAATAATAAGCAAAAGCATGAATAGAGAAAAATTATTAACTGCAGAAGCTAAAGACAATTTATATATATTTTAATTTATATCAACCTTCTACCACCGGCGCTCGCCATCGGCAGGGTATTCATTCACACACGTTGGAACCAAAATGGTCACGCACCGTGCGGTTCCGAAGAAATTTCCTACCGCGCACAATCCGAATGTGGAATGAGCTCCCTGCCGCGGTTTTCCCGGAAGGCTACAGTATGAAGTTCTTCAAGAGGGAAGTGAATAGGTTCTTAAAGGGTCGGCAACGCGCACGTAATGCCCCTGGTGTTGCAAGCGTCCATAGGCTGCGGTGACTGCTTACCACCAGGCAGGCCGCACGCTTGTTTGCCACCCTAGTTGTAAAAAAAAAAAAGAATAAAAATAAAAAAATAAAAATTAAATATACAACTTGTAAAAAAGCTACACTTAATACACTTATCTAAAAAACTGTTTTTATTAAACCGTCCCCAACCAATCCTTTACGTAATCTAACGTAACCTAACAACTGTCGAAGACTATACTCCGAATTCTAATTCAAAACCAAAAAAACTACGACATAATATTTATCACTGTCATATGTGTCAAAGTTGTTTATGTTATTGTCCAAGTGAAAATTTCAGGTGTTGTAGGTGCCAACCATTTTATATCAAATATTCAATTATTAATAATATATTTCTAACTGCAGCTAATTTTTTTATAAAAAATATATAATTTTAAAGAACAGTGAGACAAAGTTTAGTAAAAAAGACTTTATAAAAAAAAATAAAAAAATAAAAATGATTTATTTCAGACCAGGATTGGCAGGTTTTATAGCAGTCAGGTTGACAATTCAAACTTACTAGTAGAATTATGTCTTCAAAGTTAGATGCTTAGTCGGTTTTTTTTTTCATTCACACTTGCAACATTTGTCAAATACAGCAACGCCATTGGTTGATTTGGCCAATGTTGCTAGTTTAGACTTGTAAAATTGTAACTTGTAGCTTCGTGAAACGGGGCCCTGCCCTGTTGTAAACCTTCTTTGAAAAGCTGTTTGACTTCCGCCATTTTGAACGTCTTATTATTTTTGGCATCGGCACCATGCCCCTTTATTACCTACCTGTGCTCACGCATGCTTTTTTATTTTAATAAACCGTACCAAATGTTACTAACATCTGAAGTGCTACAAATAAAATAACAGTTTTCCTACCAAAAATTGCCTGTATATTAATTCGGGTAACTTATAAATATGTTAATAAGCAACAGAGACTTGTTTATTTAAATCGTAAGTTTAAAAGTACTACTAAAAAAATCATATCAGTGTAGTTTTTTCATAATTAGATAAATACCATTGTAAAATTATATTTTTGTAGTGGCAACTGGCAACCCACATTGGCCTTGAATTAGAATTCGGACTTTAGCGAAAAGTGTATCTTAACACCTCATAAAACAAAACCCATCGAAACAAAAGACAACCGTTTAAAAAAAGAAGAGTGTCCATAAACGGCCAAGTACAGTAAAAAGCGGGCAACAATTAATTTACGGCGGAGGAATATACGTCGCTAGCCCGCTCTCGAGAGCGAGCTACACTTATCTAAGGAACTCTTATTAAATCCTCCTCAACTAATCCTTTACGAGATGTACGGACAGCAAGCGAAGCGCACGGTAAGACATTTCCAAATATAATTAAAAAAAAACATATTACAAATTTCATCATAGTGTAAGTTTATTTGCTTCACTTAGATATACACGGTGAAATTTTAGTGGTTGTTTTCCGTTTAAGGGCATGTTCAGTATCGTGTTCTGATTAGGCAAAAAAATTCTGACGTAAAAAAAATTGTCTTTTGTATGGAGGGTCGGCTAATTTGAACGACCTGCTCGATAGAAAATATTTTTTTTTCGTGTTAAAAAAAAAATTCTTCCACTTTTTTCTAATCAGAACACGATACTGAACATGCCCTTAAACGCAAAACACCAAAATTTCACCTTGTATATAAGTTAAAAACTTTTGGTGCTGAGATTAAATACCTTTTCTTGGCAAGAATGTAAAATAATGTTATCTAATAAATTACCTACTTCCTATAAGTAGATAATAAATAATACAGTGTTGCTTATATTCTACCAGAAAAGGCATGCAATTTAACAATATAATAAATAAGTTTAATGTTTCTATGACTATTATTTTGCGAGTCAGGAAAAGTAGCAGCAGGGTTATTCTTCAGCAATATGTCTGCAACTTATTCCTCTGTCTCCATACATTTAGTATGAAAAAGGGCCAGAGGAATAAGGTAACCGCAGACATATTTCTGAAGAATAACCCAGCAGTGTTTCCTTAAGCCTTATTAACGAAAACGAACGTGCAACCAGGTGTTAATTTAAAATTTAAACCATATCCTCAGGCAATTGCCGACCGTACTCGTAATTAGTGGGACCGTATATACCGTACATACAACGTAATTATGTACGTACATACGCTCTAAAATACTCGTGGAACAATTTGGAACTAGATGCGAACTGGAAACCGCAGCAGACGGCGGCCATCTTGCGTTGCCATGGCAACCGGCCACGAATTGTCTGTACCTGGAACATAAATAACTTGGCTGTTGTTTACAAGTAACTATGCGAGGATAGCGAGGATCTTAGATGAAAATGTTGGCCGCTCTTGGACAAATACTACCTATTACAGGTATAAAATACAGCTTAGTGCTTCTACTCTTGTGTAAATGGGTATGGGTACATATTATTCGGTTGCATAAATTGCAAATAAGAAATAAAAATTTAAGTCATAATGTTGTTAGTCATTTGGAATAATTCGTTTTTATCTGAAACTGTTTATGTATCATGATCGGTATAAAACAAACGCAAACTAACCTAGTGGTTTCCACATGGTGACTTTTTCGAAAATCCTCAAAAGTCAACGGTTTCAAAGTAAATAAATACAGTAAGTATTCTGGTTGACGTCACAAGGGACCGAAGAACTGGCAGCTTCCTCGCTCAACGCATAAGTATAGCGATACAGCGAGGAAACGCTGCCAGTATCTTCGGCACCATGCCAAGGGGGCCGAATTTTCTAGATTATACTTTAGTTTTCAAATTTAATTCCATTAACATAATAGGTTAATGGAATTAAATTTGAATTCGATAATGAATATAATAACTTTAGTTTTAGCTAGGTTTATTTTAATGTTTACTTTAGGCTTATTTTAGGTGTATATTGTTTCTATTTTAGGGTTTTAATTTAATATTTAATTTAATAAATACATATTACCAAAATTATGACCAACCTTATGATTTTAAATAACTAAGTAAGTATGCAACCAAAAATACGTATCACTATTGGTTTAAATCATACATATCCCATCAAAAACATTACATGTAAAAAGATGCAAGTCTCGCAACGCAGTTCTTTTACAACAAAAAAGTTTTGAGATGTATCTAATGTTAACCCAAGTCAGTACCGGTAGGGGGGTGTCCACAGAACTCGATTCCCACCGACGGCTGTATCTTTTTTCACGTTTACTTACTTAGAGGGACCGTAGACCTGAGTACGAGTATATGATTTTATTTTAAACTTGACATACGGACAACAAAGTGATCTTATAAGGGTTCCGTTTCTTTCTTTTGAGGTACGGATGCCTAAAAAACCGCAGAAATGTAGGGGGATGGTGAGGATCAAATTATCCTCATCATAAAAAATACAGAATCCTCATACAGTATAAGATAATAATTGAAAACTACATATTAAAATTCCCCTCGTACTAGCTCACATATTTCCTTAATGGAACGCACTGAGGATTTAAGGCGGTGCATTCTTGCGTTTGTCGTGACAATTCGGTGTATTCCAATAAACGCGAACCATTAGTTGGCGGCGATCCGCGGATATGAGTACACTACCCGCACGATGTGCCGGATAGTATGGAATGGGATTCTATCATACTACATTTCTAATTTAAACGGTTTCATTTATTTATTTTAACTTAATTGGTCAAAAGAAAACGTATACAAAAGACGAACTTAATGCCGTTTTGCTCTCTCTACCAGTTAACCAAAACAGATAACTTGTGGCCGGTGCAAGTAACGTCCTAAAATTATGATTACAATACATTACATTAGCCTGTGGAGTCGTTCAAGATTAATAGTATTTTTTATGCAACAGTTGTATAAGTGGGTTCAAAAAATGCGAATTGCGTGAGTTGCGATACGAGCCGCGAATGCGGCGAGTATCGCAAATAGAGACGCAATGAGCGTTTTTTGACTTAATTATACAACGTTGCATACAATACTTTTTCTACGACGAGGTTTTAAATTATAAAATACAAAATTAATCATAACCTGGAAACAAGGCAAATATGACGTTTGACTGACAGTATGTGTCTATGGTAAACTTTTTTTTTTTTAATTTAAAATATACTTAAATTAAAAATACTTTTTTTATGTTGGCATCAATGAATTTAGTTCGGAAAGTTTTGTTTTTCTTAAAAACCGTAGGAATTTAATTGTTTGTTAAGTTGGTAGTTGTGCATTTTTACCGTAAAGTTAAAATTGAGCGCTTAATCCTTGACCTAAGTTTAACCTAGATTTAGAAGTCTGTGGCTGCTAGCAATAACGTAAAGTGACTATAACGACACTAGTGCTGTTATGGGAAATAGAGTATAGACTTCTCTGAACTCATATTATGTATGTTCTTATATTAGTGTTCGTGACCAAGTAAAAGACAGATAACAGTACAGGAGTAGAAAAAAATTGAAAACGACTCCGCTCGGTTACAGAAGTTGCCAAGAGCAAAGTACAAGGTGCAAAATGTGTAACTTTTGTTCCCAAAAGCAAGCGAGTGGTTTATTTGTACTATATGAAGAAACATGATGTTTCTTTATCTGTTTTAATGTGGGTAAAGTATACCATAATAATATTGATGCAACAAACTAAAGTGCATCGAAAAATTAAATGGCGTTCACCCATGGACGTCACCAGGTTATCAGAAATCGAACCCGGTACCTCTTCATCAGTTCGTAAGTGCCTTCAATTTTGCGATCTACTTCGATTTCCGTATCATTCAAAGTATTTAAGCTGCGACCAAACCGTTGCTCAAAAGATGTTGACGTACCATATACGCAGTGACATGCATCATGCATCTCGTTTTTAACGCAAGCTGTACACACCGCTGCCTATACTTCTTTATGAGTCGCGTGTGTGTGTGTGTTTTTTAAGCTTACATACTTGCAAGTCTTACGGCGTGGCGTTCCCTGGGATCGAACCAGGTCGCTTGGCCCGGACCACCTTGAGTGGGTCGGACTAGGTGGGGGCTGGGGCGCCTGGCATTGAACCAGGTCGCTTGGCCCGGACCACCTTGAGTGGGTCGGACTAGGTGGGGGCTGGGGCGCCTGGCATTGAACCAGGTCGCTTGGCCCGGACCACCTTGAGTGGGTCGGACTAGGTGGGGGCTGGGGCGCCTGGCATTGAACCAGGTCGCTTGGCCCGGACCACCTTGAGTGGGTCGGACTAGGTGGGGGCTGGGGCGCCTGGCATTGAACCAGGTCGCTTGGCCCGGACCACCTTGAGTGGGTCGGACTAGGTGGGGGCTGGGGCGCCTGGCATTGAACCAGGTCGCTTGGCCCGGACCACCTTGAGAGGGTCTCTCTAGTATGGTATCCTCCATAGATATCATCATAAATGAAATACAAAATAGGTATACATATCCAATTTACCACGTTGCTAACCGGAAATGACTGTGAAATTTATAAAGAGACCATGAATTGCAAATGACTTTACGAAAACTTTTCTTTAGATGAAGATAAAATTCACGAGCATCATTGAGTCCACAGCCTAAACAAGTAGTTAGCTATGCATCTACGCCTCACCACTGGTCTATAGACTAGCTCGCCCTCCCTATTTATACCTATAAGCAGTCGCCATACAATAGCTCCAAGAGGGGCAGACAGCCATAGTTGTGGAGCACTCTTCATTTCGAATGCCTGTCCACGCTCCCCCCACTGAACGTCGGCTGCAGAGCGGTGGAGGAGGCAAACTCAACTTAAATTGAGCAAGTTTCGACTCAAAATCAAATTTGTTTATACTTGTGTGTCGGGTTCGGTGGTTGTAAGGCTTTCTTTAAAGCTATAAAAAGATCCAAGTGGGTTTAATGTTTGACGTGAAGCGTCTTTAAAATTACACTGAGATATATGAGTACCAGGTCAGAAAGGGGAACGGTGACGAAAAAGTTTAGGTACCTACTTAAAACTATGGAATGAGATAGATCCCCCTTTGTACAGTTTTTATTTAACTTGCGTGTGTATGTCTATGTCCAGCACAAATATTGCAAAAATAGGACTCAACAGCTTAACATCTACTTCCGTTCATCTGATTGACTAGAAATTCGGTGCCTTCCCAAGTGGTACAGCGTTAGAGTTACCTAAATTTTACAACCATTTTTTATCTCCAGTTCTTTGGTTGCGTTTCATTCAACTAGTTATTAAATATACAATAAACTAAAACTAGACTAAAATTAAATTAATAATTAATTTAAATTTTAAGTGAATTATTCACTGGTATTTGGTCTTAAACACAATGATGAATCCAAATGTTTAGATCAAAAATCCTTTTCAGAGAACTCTACTTGATTATGTAATGTATACATAAATAGTAAAATATGCACTTACCAGTGTGTGACCCTTTAAAACCCTTTATCAGTACAATAATGAACTACGAATTATCAGTTAACTGTGTCTTTGACTGTACTTGCATGCTGAACAGTACATTGAAGCACCAGCACCTACCTAACCTAAACCTTCGCACTAGGCAAAGTTATACCAAACTACTCTATTTTCCTTACGAGGAAATCTGAAGAGAGAATATTATCATCAAATCTTTTTGCCTGAATAGTATTGATTTAGTCGGCGTCTTCATTGCTGAAGGTCGTGTCTAGTTTGAAATTTGATGCACCAAGGTTTTCCAAGCGTCTCTGTCCTCGGCGGTCTTCAGTGAGCTTCTTGATTAGGTCTGACCAACGGTTAGGCGATCGACTGCGTGGTCTTTTCCCGTCTACCTGCCCAACTACCATCAGCTTCTCCAAGTTGTCCGGGTTCCTGCGAGCAACATGTCCGAAGTAGTTTAGTATCCGCTGGGAGCAGATAGTAGACAGCCTTGCTGTTATTCCGAGTTCCTTGAGAATGGACACGTTGGTGCGGCGTGCGGTCCAAGGAATTCGCAACATACGCCGCCAACACAACATTTCGAAGGCGTCAATCTTAGCCCTTTCTTTTTGTCGAATTGTCCAGGTTTCGGCGCCGTAGGAGAAAATAGAGAAGATCAGCGCTCGCACTAGTCTCACTTTAGTTTTACGGGATATATTCCGGTCTTTCCATATCCTCGTGAGTTTAGTCATCGCTGCTTTGGACATTTGGATCCTCCTTATTATTTCCTTTTCGCTGCCGCCCTCGTTGTTAAGAAGAGAGCCAAGGTAGATAAACTGCTTGACAAATTCCAGGTCCTTGAGGTCATTGGAGCGAATTAGTGTACCCGGCCTGTCTACTACCATCACCTTGGTTTTGCTCTTGTTGATGCTGAGGCCAACTAATTCACTCTCCTTCTCTACTCTAGAAATAATTTCGGCTAGTTCCTGCTCAGATGATGCAAATAGGGTAGTGTCGTCGGCGTACCTCTTGTTGCTGATTTTCCTGCCACCAATGGATATTCCACCCTCCCAACCTTCCAAAGCTCGTCTCATGATGTATTCCCCATAGATGTTAAATAAGATCGGTGATAAAATACATCCTTGTCTGACCCCTTTTTGCGGCTTGAACGGTTTCGATAGGACATTGTTCACTTTTACAACGGTGCTTCCATCCTGATACAGGTTTGCGATGAGAACAACCAGGTGCTGAATAGTATACCTGTATACAAAAACTTTTTTTTAAGGCTGAGAAATTTTACATAATTTCTACTCAGAATCGCGAGTACTATTGACGATAGGAGAAAAAAAATATCCCAAATTTTTCATACAAAAATCGCTCTTCCGTTCCGTTACCGCCAATAAGTGTACATCGAAAAGTAACGGAATAAGAAAAAATAACTGGCCAAGAGCATGTCGGACCATGCTCAGTGTAGGGTTCCATAGCCGTAACTATAAGGTAAAAAATACGATGTAAAAAAAGTACAACAACAAAAGAGCGTATCTTCATAGCAATTACGTCCTTTTGTTGAGAAGCGCAGTTTATCGGCAATAACTCAAAAACGGTACATTCGATCTTGTTGAAAATAATTTTCGTTGAAAGTATTAATTAAGCGTTTGTATTTATTGTATTGAGGTTTAGAAAATAGAGGGGGGGGACACAATTTACACAACTTTCGGAGCGATTATTTCCAAATACATTCACTTAATCAAAAACATTACTTAGGAACCTTGTGTGTTTTTGAAATAGCTGTCGAACTATGTACCACACGTTGATATTTGCTGAAAAAAAAAATTACTGTCTTTAACATGTATGGAGTGCCCCCCTAAAAATATTTATTTTAATTAATTATGTACCAAACTAAGAGCGGCTCATAAAAGACACCTATTCCAAATTTCATCAATATCCATCATGTAGTTTTTGAGTAAAATGCCTGTGACATACGGACAGACAGACGGACGGACATGACGAAACTATAAGGGTTCCGTTTTTGCCATTTTGGCTACGGAACCCTAAAAACCTATCAGAGTCGATAGTACACGCGATTTTGAGTAGAAATGATGTAAAATTTGTCAGATTAAAAAATCGTCTTTGTACAACTTTCCATAAAATGGCCCACCTGGAATTTCAATTAGATTTTTGGCACTTTGTAAGCTAGATTCATCTTTGACTACATAGCCACTAAACTACTTAAAAAAATCTCATACAATGACAACCTTTAGTCCTCAGGAAACCAGGAAGAAGAAATTTTAAAAATCTTGAAAGGATATTGGAACAGCCGCATCCATCCCACCTAACTCGTGCCACGCATGCCCTTACCTCCTTTGTAAGTGATGAAAGGACGTGTGATGCGTACTCTCCATTGTGGTTTGTCTCCGCAGTCCTCGAGTTCGCAATTACGAGAACACCTGACTTGGTGAGATGGACCACCGGTGCCTAATGGGTGTGGGGAATCAAGGGGCTGCTGAAATTAAAAACATGCGGAGGAAGGAAGAAAGGTGATGAAGGGTAGATGCAGACAGACATTGGTTGATTTAAACGTGTTATGTAGGTAGTGCAGAGTTTCTTAAAGTGACGTGATTGGCTACAGGTACTCAGTTCACTCGTAATTCATATATTTTTAATTTATTTTGCAGCAGATATTTCTCTCATAGGTTCTTCACGTGGTTACTGAACCAGACAACAGCATTGTTCATTTATGTAGTAAAGTAATTAATAAAACTGGTTACGTAAATGCGTTGTGTTATTTTCCTTAAATTTTCAGTCCGTGGTAGAGATGTGCCATTCTCGGAAACGTTCTCCGTTTAGTATGGAGAGAGAACGTTTTCGAGAACATTACCCATACAAAACTGAGAACGTTTCCGAGAATTCTCGAGAACGGCACAACTCTAGTCCGTGGTGATTTTAAAATTCCGGATGCGGTCCATGCCTATCAAAAATTTAAGAACCAGTGCTGTGATAGTAGCCCGGAAAATCAGCGCCATCCATTCATAATGCTATGTCTGACGCTGAGTGGTGACCTTTTTAGGGAACCTACCTAAACCACTTTTAAATGTGTAGATATGTCACATTAAAACAAATTTATGTACTCACATGTTTCAAAATAAATTAATTATGGTTACTGGTGTCAAGAACCCATGCAAACTAATCATAAATACTTTCACACTGAACCATTAAGCTGTTTTCGACATTTAGCCGTGAATCCGTAGCTGAAACCAATGAAGCCAATAATGATTTTCCTATTTTAAATATGCAGTGCTCTAAACACTGTCGAACGACACACTGTAGAAGACGATGAGAAAAACTTTCTTGGTATGAAACTTTTAGAATTAATTACATACTTTAACTCTAGAACTTGTATAAGTGTATCCGCCAGCCTTTCAAATACATCCATATCACATCCTAATTACGCTGCTCGCTCAAAAAGCAATCACATCTAAGGGAGATCAACTATCCGTGCAAGGAGATTGAATCGCGAATCCACGTAATATATCAAAGGTAATCCGTTTAAGTTTAAGGGTATATATCATGTGAGGGTATAGCCTCCCCCGCTGTTTGGTCGTCTAAGCAGGGAGGTATACGTGCCGGTTTGGTGCCGGGGAAGAGATTTCAGCGGGTTATCTGACCATTTAGTTGATAAAATTCTTTACAGTGACCGATCGACAACCATCGAAATATAATAGGTATGGAAGCCTAACTGAAGCTCAAAATCGGCCCCACGGTATACGTACTAACGGGGCTTAGCTAGTACCAAGTACTTAGAGTATTGAAGGAAAAACTGTAGCGGCAAATGAAATTCTCACGTCATTAGCATTGTAACCAATCACAGATCTTTGCCTTTTAAACGATATGCAACCCATCCAAAGATTTTAGACTCACATATAGTAAACATTAAGTTTATTTATAAATCAGCGGTTCATAATTCAAAGACCCAGATTTCTAAGAAAAGCTGTGAAATAACAAGGTAATAAACGAGACAAAGCAATGACAATTCTGGCGCCTGAAAATTTATAATTATATATAAATAAAAAAAGTCGCAAAAACTAGATTGAAAGCTTAGTTAACCGTACAAATTACGTTTAAAACATTTATGCAATATCAAAAGAAAAACTAACTGGTTATTACACAAAATTACAATACACAATCACAATTAATCAAATTATCATACCTATCTACTTATTATTAAACAAAAAAAAATCAATGTCAAGCTTATATTACAATATAAAAAACTAACTTGATTATAAAAAAAAAACATTAAAACAAACTAACACAAACATTAAGTTGGTTATCAATACCTTGATTGATACATAAGACGTATTGATTTTTAAAAGTGGGCGTTGTAGGGCAAATAAATTTCAACGTCAAATTTGTTAGACGTTATCGTTCCATACATTATATTTCGATGACGACAACTCACAAAATTGGTGGTACCTACTGTGAGTAAAAGTGTGAAATTTCATACAGTGTTCCTTCTATAAGGTAGCTAATTTTTAAAAAATATCCCTGGATAATTTGTGTAAAATCTTAAGTACATACCAGATAAGGAGAGACAATCGAATATCCTTTGGAATCAAGAAAAGGTAGAGCACGTGACAAGTTTTTGTTCTCCCCGTCCAATAAACTGACGACCTGGTAAAGGTCCCTAATCTGAGGGCAAAGGCGATAACGGCGAGTGACGTTAGTCAGGTTATGGCGCCGTTTAGGGAAACGTATGTCTAGCGAAGGACTTTTTTCTGTTCGTGATAAATCAAAGCCCTCGTAATTAATTGAATCGGGCGTTACTTTGCGGAAATCCATATTAATTAACACAAAAAAAATATCGCTTTGCTAATCCGCGATATCATAACGTGTTAGTCAATTAACGCTGACCCGTTATACCTAATTACATGCGTATTTTTTCATGCATTCACATGCAAATAAATATATGAAACCACCATCGAAGTTACAATATTCGGACACGTGTTTCGCCTCTCTACAAGGCATCCTTAGGAGAAGCTGGAGATGTTGACCGTCCGGCGTCCGTTGAAGAAATCAATGTTATTCATTAGCAATAGAGGTGACAGTACGGTGTCGACTATTGGGCATTAGCGTGTCGAGCATTAGGACGTTTGCCTTATATTCTGCGCCAATTTTTACCCGACTGCGGCGAAGCCCAAAGGAGGGTTATGTGTTTGACCTGTATGTATGTATGTATGCCCGTTCCTGTGTCCGCTCGTAACTACTCAACGGCACATCCGATTTTGATAAATGATACATCATTAGATTCGTCTTGATGGTGCGAGTGTCACTGGGTATGAAGTTCGTTAAAATAAACAAAATGGCGGATTTTATTCAGTTTCAAAGTGCACCGCGGTCGGTTTTTTTTTTTAGTAAAAATGTGGTTATTCTTCTTCAAAATGTGACGTGACATTTTTTCTAACTATGATCACAGAATAAGTAATAGTACTACGTACAGATGTCTCTCTAACAAAACTGGCGTTCACGTCCAACCACCGGATGGAACGCACCGGATCAGACCATCTCTTTCTATCTTATAACGCGTGCTGTTTCTGGATGCTTAGTAAGCCCCTCCGCGGTGTCAAAATTTGGTACAAGTAGCCGCACGGCGAAATAGCGTAGTGAACAACTCTTGGTATGATGAAAGCTTGTGACTTGCACCAATCCTGTTAGTCAACTAAGCAAGAGGAGGGGGTAACATTTTCCCGTTTGACGGCACACGTCGCGAAGGAAATCCTGCACAGGACAGCGCTGAATTGCCCGCTTGTTCGGCCTCGAGTGGGGGGTACTGAAGGGCACTGGAGGGATATCTACTGGAGTATTTCCCTTGCGCAGTTCAACTAGGCACTCTAACCGTACATCCCAAAGGTTACACTTATCAAGTTATCACAGTTTGTGTCAATGCATATGAAAATCGGCTAAGTCCAAGCTTATAATAGAATTTGTCTCATAAAAAAAGGAATAAACTTCAAATTGACAAATTTCACGGACCATGGCGATTTTGATAGTAAGTATATAGTTTTTACGAGACATTGCGGGGCTCACACACAATCGCGATTTCGCGAGCATAATGGCTTTATCAGGTTATCACACTTACGATTTGCGGGCGAGCTGCGGACGAGTGTCCATACAAAACCAGTCGCGGCGAACTCGACATTTGTATGGAACTTCGCTTCTAAAGCCGGGTACTCATCTGCGAGCTGTAACTGTGGACGTGGCTCACGATCACATATTTATCGCCCTTGCCTTCGGCTCGGGCGTCAAATACCTGCGATCTGAGACATTCTTTGTTTTACCGCCCTAGGTAAGTAATGTACTATTGTTTCACCGACTTTGGGTAAAAGCAATAAAAATCATATGAAATGATATTTGAAGACAGAGTTTCAAATAATTCTTAATTATCTCAGTACCCTACCCAGTAACAGTAAATATTCACTGTATTTAGAATAGATCAAGTTTCACGTCAAACCTTCCAAGTATTCCTTAATTGCTACCTTCTAACAGTTCTAACGCATTCCACTGAGAGGGGTAAGTTCGCCGAATGCCGACCACACGTACCGTCGCCATGGAGACGGTTGCTAGAGCGACCGGAGGAGGATCCACGACACGCGGCTTCACCCTATCCTTAGACAAAGGCTTAAGCATGTAGTATGAGTACATACACGAATATAATTGTATATGAGATGCTATCGTTCAAAAGCTCTTGCATAGTTAATAAGTGGGTATTAAGATATATTATTCTGTTCCAGAGGAAAATAACCTCTATGCAGATGGATGCAGAGTTTAAAATTAGCTCCTTATCATGAGCTTGGATGATATCATTAAATTGGAATAACGTAGAGTTTTTAAAGCTAATAACAACATGTTTATAGGAAATAATCAACGTAAACTGTCTGATATTGAGAGACTCGTTGTACAGTCAAGGGCACCAATATGTATACTACCACTAAGTTTAAAAAATATGTATACAGGTCTTATTATTATGGCAGTAAGGTTTATGTATTTTATTATTTTGGAACTTTAGTTGGATATTTATCTTTGCTGACTGCATAGACCATTTTCAACATCATCATCAGCCTACTCTGATAAATTACAGTGAATGGGCTGTAGTCTCCACGCTAGCCCACTGCGGATTGGGAACTTCACATACAAAATTCTTGACAGATGTATGCAGGTTTCCTCACGATGTTTTCCTTCACCGAAAAGCTAATGGTAAATATCTAATATAATTTAATTTCGTACATAAGTTCCGAAAAAGTCATTGTTACCTACCGCAAGGGCGTCACAAAGTTTCAAAAATATGTATACGTTCAATTGGGTTCAAATTTTGGTCTTAGGTGACAATGCAATAATATGGTAGGATGGAGCTGGTGTGATGATGGAGTCAGAAAGTGTACAGCCGCCAATAAAAATTTTGTCTCAAAAATATTCATTTTGACAGAAAATGTGTCTGTCTGCAGCATTGTAGCGTTCATACGGGTGAACCGATTTTGATTTCGTTTTATGTTTGAAAGTTGATTTTATCGAAAGTGTTTTAGCTAGGTTTCATCAAAATCGGTTCAGCCCTTAATGAAATATTCTGATTTTAATTTTAAAAGTCGGAGATTTTTAAGTAATAATATTGTATAAACGGCATTTTGGATAAAACAAACATTTAAAAGACAAGATATAAGTACAATTTTTTTCTTTTTAGTGGTTTTTTTTTTCAAGAAAATTTTAAATTTTTGATATTACTAAACGTCAAGTATTTAATAATAGGCATGAAATGCATGCAAAATACGCATAAAAATTCGGTTTTTAAGTCCTTTAACTTTGTAATGTCCAAGTCCATAGGAAAAACGTGAACACTTAAAAATTAACACAACAAAATCTGTATGACCATTTCATTTCTTTACTTTTTCAAACCAAAAACATATCAAAAATGCACTCCAACATAAGAGCTAGTCTATTGATTACCAAAATATCGGTTCGCTTATCCAAACTTGTCGGTTCGATTTTTTCCTCCTAATGCGATTGCAAACACAAATTCAACTTTAACACCAAAATAACGACCCATCACGAACCACAGTAGCAGCTATTGTGCATAAAGCACAAAAAAATATGCACAATGCTCAGCAACCCTTTCACTAACTATAAAAAGACCAATTTCATATGCAGCAACGGTATCTCATTTCAATAATGTGTAATAAAAAAAGAGATAAAACTCTTACCCACGAATCTTTGGGGTCACGTTTTTTATAGTTGAATCCTTAATTTGCGACAAGGTGCATCGCAGGCAAATAGGGGATGCAAGGGTAACACGATTTTTTCCCATCGGCACGACAAAAGATGTTACCCGTGTTTGATATCGATTATTATTTAAATAACGATTCATTGACCTTTGATTTGTAAGGACTACTGTGCCAGACAGTTGAAAGACGGTTTTTTGTAGGACTTTCATTCATTTGTGGAATTTAGAGTACCTATAGCGTGTACTTTTGAGATTCGAGCGTCCAGAACGGTTATGCGAATGTAAGAAAATATGTAAATATCGTGCAAAAATATTACAATTTATACCAATCAATATCCTTCTATTATTTAACCTTTGCAAGGAATGCTTACCAAGCATCTAAAATATCATTTTAGGTGTACCTAAGTGCTTATATTTGAAAAAAAACTGTATTTTATTTTTATTTACAAACGAAATTGGAAGTTCGACTACAACTAAGTAAGTATGAAATTTCGTAACGTGAAAGACTATGAAGTTCCTATTTTATGCTTATATATATGAATTTTCTTTAACATTTCAACATTCCTCTCAATATAACAACCAACGATATGTACGCAAACACATTTCATATTTCATACTCTGAAATTGGTCAATGATATAGCTCAGGTGTCTACAAACTTTATTAGCAAAGGGCCACATCGCGCCTTTCAAAATCTCACGCAGGCCACACGACGTGGTCAACCACGGAGTTAAGTAATCTTTTTTTTCTTGGCCACTGCATCCTTGGGGTATTTCATTGGAGAGTGAGCTCTCGCGGGCCCGATTTGGAGACCCCTGATATAGCTGAATAAAAGTAATACATGTCTATTTTAGGATTGAAAATGTCCGCTTCTTTCATCTCAGTATCCAACGTAGACGTCCGAGTACTTGACACTGTGTCAACAGTTGTCATAATTATGTTAAGTCATTAGCAATAGACGTGACAGCATTGGTGTCAACTATTGGGCATTCGTGTGTAAAACACTAATACGTTTACCTTACTAAAAAACTTCGCTATAAAATTTGCTCGGGGTTTCTCTTCGAGATCGAATCAGGAACGAGGAGTTCCGTAGAAGAACTATGGTTACCGATATAGCTCAACGCATTGCAAACCTTAAGTGGCAATGGGCAGGGCACATTGCTCGCAGAACTGATGGCCGTTGGGGTGGTAAGGTTCTCGAGTGGCGACCACGTACCGGAAGACGAAGTGTTGGCAGGCCTCCCACAAGGTGGACCGACGATCTGGTGAAAACCGCGGGAAGCCGCTGGATAATAGCAGCACAAAGCCGACAATCGTGGAGATCCTTGGGGAAGGCCTATGTCCAGCAGTGGACGTCTTTTGGCTGAAATGATGATGATGATGCTGATAAAATTTTATATTCAACGCTAACACCTATTAAGTACAGGGTCGTTATAAATTATACTTGACGGTTAATGTCTGCCCTTAGGACCGTGTTGTATAAAAACTACAATACGCAAGATAACATCATCAATTTCACACTTGGTACCTACGCATGGCTTTATTTCGAGATAACATCGCTCTCCTTTCAGTCTGATAGAGTCGTTAGACGGTGTGTCCTTTTGTCTGTTGACTTGTGAAGTGCTGATGAATAAATATGATAAAATGTGTATCACTTTTACATGCCACCGACGAAATTTATGGGCCAGTAACTATGTTGTCTTCAATTTCAATTTATTTAAATCTAGCGTACTCGTATATTTCTCCTATCATAGCCAAGGATGTTAGATATAAAGTTAGTCTAATACTATTTGTCTCATTCATGTACATATACATAATAATTTCTATTACTTATATATTTTTGATTGCTCAAAGTAAAACGCAGTTCTTCTACAACAAAAAAAAATTTAGATGTAATGTTTAACCAAATCAGTACCGGGGGGTGTCCACAGAACTCGATTTCCATCGACTTGCCTATTATTTACCCGTGGAGGATTCTTTATTTGAGAACTATAAAATATGTCCTTCCACGGTTAAATAATAAGAAAGTCGGTCAGGTACTTAAAAAAATTAAACAATATTTTACAATGGCTGCGTTATTGGAAAATGGAACGTTCACTTCACAATTTACTATGCAGCTTACTATGCAACTTATGAGCTCATCACTGCACTGGCATGGTTGTCCAATTAACATAAGTTCTTTTGTCAAACAATTTCCCATAGAAAACCAGTTCTAATTTTTGCACAACGTTAGAAGTCCTCTCATCTCATACCTATAGGTCAATTCATAAATAAGTAAGAGATTTAGTATGAAATAAAATAAGCACTCGTTGCATACAAAAACCAGCTCTTATGAAGTTCATAACCTTCATAAAGTTCAAAACTAAAAAAAGTGATGAACCTATTTAATGATAAAAAAATAGCGGTCAAGTGCGAGTACGACTCGCGCACCGAGGGTTCCGTACAAACTCATAAGTAGATACATACATGAATAGTTTAAGAAAAACTGTACTTACGGTGATTAGTTTAGTAGGAGCAAATAAGTATGTGTTATGATTTTTGCAAATTTCTCAAAAACGGTGCAAGTTAGGAAAACCGTTATATTTTTCCTGTAATATTTAGGATGACAATTGGTAATTATTACAGATTTTTCTGTTCAGTAACTTCGAAGATAATAGGGGGATTTGTATTTTTTTTTAACTTTTTTCGTCATCAATCAAAGACCACTTATTTAAGAAAAAAAAAAACAAAAACTGTGTTTTAATCTACAAACCAAGCTCTTTCATTTGATACCCCACTCGATATAATAGCCCTACTTTCCATTTTCAAAGTCCCATTACGGACCCCTTTAAAAAAAAGTAAAAAGTTACAAGATTTTTTTTTTACATCCAATAGGCTCAAGTTAGCTACTTTTAATACTACTCCAAATTTCAAATCGATAGCAGCAGTAGTTTCTAAGATATCTGGCTGTGACAGACGGACAGACAGACAGAGTCGCACCATAAGGGTGTTTACCATTTTGATACGGAACCCTAAAAAAGAAACAAAAAATACGCCCTAGGTCATTCGAGGCTAGTATATGAGAGACTCCTCTGCAAACCTGGCGTTTCCCGGGTTTTGGCTAAGATTTTTATTCATTAATATTCGTTAATGCAATAACCACATTTTTACTAAAAAAAACCCGACCGCGGTGCACTTTGAAACTGCATAAAATCCGCCATTTTGTTTATTTTAACGAACTTCATACCCAGTGACACTCGCACCATCAAGACGAATCTAATGATGTATCATTTATCAAAATCGGATGTGCCGTTGAGTAGTTACGAGCGGACACAGGAACGGACATACATACATACATACAGGTCAAACACATAACCCTCCTTTGGGCTTCGCCGCAGTCGGGTAAAAACACATAACCCTCCTTTGGGCTTCGCCGCAGTCGGGTAAAAATACGCCCTAGGTCATTCGAGGCGAGGCTAGTATATGAGAGACTCCTCTGCAAACCTGGCGTTTCCCGGGTTTTGGCTAAGATTTTTATTCACTATTATTCGTTAATGCAAAAATAGACGCCTTTCCGCGTCCACCCAAGCGGACCTAAACACCAATCCAGTTCCAAACCGCGCCAAACCAGTCCCACTATCACTAATCAAATTCGCAAACCGGTTGGGACACTTAAAAACTTTTAATATGAACACAATGACCGCCTCCCAAAGGGGGTACCAGCCGATTAATTCACTGGACAATGTCCAGGGTCGGGTCATATTTAGGTAGAGGGGTTAAGGGTCACGGGGTTGGCCCGGGGGAGTGACACAGCCGCGAGTTTGGAAAACATGTCGGGTTGGACGGAATTTATGGGTTTCGGGAAACGGTTTGTTTGCGGGAAGTTTAACGATTTTAGAATCGTTTTGTTTTAAGTGCATGTTAGGTACTGTGACAGTGACAAGATTGTAATCTTTTGCAAGATTTTGCTGCGCATATCTTTTGACGTTGTACCAAGAAATAAAGATTTTTGTTTCTCTGCAAGTTTGGGCCGTTAATGCGATGAAGAACAATGTAAAAAATGTTATTTGTATTATTAATTATTATTTATTGTAAAAATCTGTCGTCACAATTTCGTACCGCAGGAGTTTTAAGTTTCCTACCTT
This sequence comes from Eudemis profundana, assembly GCA_947034925.1. NCBI lineage: Eukaryota > Metazoa > Arthropoda > Insecta > Lepidoptera > Tortricidae > Eudemis > Eudemis profundana. The sequence continues at coordinate 16,311,637 of OX344808.1, read as the reverse complement.
CAGACCATAAACTTTATTCTCTTTCTTATGCACATTTTAAACATCTTTTTTTTTTTCTTTTTTTTTTTAAACATAAAGAAAGTATCGATGATATGTATAAATTGTAATTTGAAACTTTTTCTTTCATTCGTCCAGCGAACAAACGACAATATTGTAATATATACGAGCATAAGTACCTAGAAGAGACTTTTATGCCTGCAGGCAATATTATTTTAGTATTGCAGTTCAAAGAATGGTGGGCAGAAATGTACGGCATCCAGCCTCGTCACCAATACAATTGTATCGGATGTAGATTTATTGACAACAGCATTTGCTAAAATTGTTATTAAGACCACTAGTCACTAAGACCACTAAAAAGTCTCCTAATTATGAGTTAATTGATACTTAACTATCAATTAACGTGTTAACACCCAGTATTTGAAGGCTAATAACTCTCTTCTCCGGGGCTTTTGAAGTTTGTCCTCTTAGAAAATTAAGCTTATGTAACAGCTTTTACGTGATATACATGAGATGAGATTTGTATTGGATATGGAGGCCAAATTGCCCATCATTCAAATCCTTTATTTATGTTATAAGTGGTACAAACGAACATCAAGCCTTCTGAGGCAATGTAGCCATCACCGCCCATGGATATATGCAACACCAGTGGAGCTACCTTTACGTTGCCGATCTCTCCGAGAGCCGTATATTCGCGTTCTGCAATGAAGAACCCCAAAAAACTTCCTAAATATTAACGAATACGAGCTTGCCAAAATTCTCTCGATTTCCCTATTTATTTAAAAATAGCATATATTCATAAGAGTTCCTTGTCAGTTAAGTCTTTCTTGCACCAAGGGCAGATTAGCAAAGGGTTGCGCTTGCGCTATTTTGCATACGCACCTTTCGGAGGGTCATTGTTCGAATGCACCGGAAGTGCAGATGCGAGACGCAACGATTTTAACTGTTGGGGCTAAAATAGAGTAAGTGCAAGTTATAGATAAAGGAACCAATAGCACAGATAAGGAAATGTAACCAGATATCTCACTATCGTAGCGCTCTCATACAGAATCAAGAATAACATCAATCATGGAATCACACAGCTATCGCGAATTTTAGGTTAGGTAATTGTGCCCGAAATAAGAATACCTATTAGGTAATGTATTTCTTGCAAGTAGAAATGAAAATTAAATTATATTTACAATAAATGCCTTGCGCATTTTTTACTGCAAAATCTTGCAAAGAAATTTTGAGAAAGCTTTTAGAAAACTCAGAATTTTCCTAAAATGTTCACTTATTGCACGGTTATTGATTTTACGTTCTCAATGTTCAAACCCGTTTCATGATTCTCAAGTTTTCGAAAATATTCTGTAACAACAAGCAGAGTTGATCGGGTTGTACGGGCCCACGGCGTATAGTAAAAAACGGTCTTCTAAAAACTGCCTAATTTTTCAGAAAATGTTGTTTTACACTTCCTCGGAAAGTTTACTTTACAAAAACTTAAAATTTGATGTCTTTAGATTTGAAATCTTTGATGGATTATCCTCATGACGTTTTGTTGAGATATTGTAATACCTATAAGTAGGCATATTTCACTAGTCTAACGGTAAATTCCACACATTAGGTAAGTAGGTACAAGTTAATTAATAGGAGAGAGACATGTTAACTTTATGTTTTTTTAATCAAACTCAAAATGCTTTTTACTTTTAGTTTTCATAGTCATTGTAAATATGTATATACCTAGTCTACGTTTATATAAAGTTTCAAATAAAACCATTATGTTTATAAAATACTTTATGCAACAAAAGCTGTCAGTCAAATGCAGCAAATCGAACGGATCAGCGAAAGGTGTGCGTCGCCGTTTATGCAAATTTTTGTTTCTTCCTAATCACACCTACCTCAAACTGTTCTCAACTTTATTGTCCTAACCACAAAGTCGATATTCCATTGCGCTAATCTGAATAAAAATAATATTTTGCATTCTTTACCCTGCCAAAGAAATTGATATTTTCAAGTGTACGTCGTAGGGTTTATATTTGTCCAGCAATTCAAGTTTCATAAACCGTTTAGCAATTGAGTTTCCGTCTAATTTGCATCGTGCTTTGTCAAGGGAGGTTTTATTTTTAAATGGCCACAAAAGATTTTTTTTAATAAACAACATTGCGAATGCATGCAAAGTTGAAAAGTAGAACATCTGCTCTATGCCCGTTCGAATTATTAGCATAAATAGATGCGCGAAAAAGTAACAGTTCGTCTATGAGTCGAAAACTTGAAATAGTTGTTGCTTTACTTAGAGCAAATATCATAAAAGTTCCGTTTTATGTCAATAAATCAATGTGTTAGATATCTCTAATAGATTTTGTAATAGTACCGAAGAATTAGATCGTGTCTGTTTGGACGGCTTATTTCTAAGAAAATAGGTACCTACGACTTGCTTTTATTTCATTCCGTTCTTAGAGCCATCTTAAGGTGGGTTTAGACCAAACGAACATCCTACACAAAGAATTTGGTAGAGTGGGGTTAGAATGTGGATTCTTTCGTTTGGTCTAAACCCACCTTTACGGACCGCATAAAGTTTACTGCACCTATTGCTAATTAAAGTTTAACATACGTCCCTACGTAACCTTTTTTTAGTATTACCTATTAAGTCATTAAATACTGTACTGGTCCAATGGCGCTACGTCCAGACATAGCGCATAAGAAATTGATCAATATAACCTCGGGTGACCCCGTTGGATGTTGCAATTCTCACCAATTTTAGACGGACTTTGAGATTTTGAGATGGCCAATTTTGATCATATATATCGTTGCTCTGTAACGCGTATAGATATAGTTATATCATACAGATTAGCAAATCATAGATTGCTAAAATATAAATTAGGTACAACGCGAAGTTATAGACAATCACAGTGGAGAGACTGAGACTTCCACTCAATAAACTACATACCTATTTATTTATACTGAATAAGTATATAGATAACGCGGACTTATTTTCCGCAGCTCGACGATAAACATGCGCCTATTTTGCGTGAATATATATTAAACTTTATTGATTGGATTAAATTCAACATTGTGTAAGGCATGGTACAACACAGCCGCACACCTGGGTCCAAATTAAAAAGAAATCGCAATAAAACTACATTTACACCGGACCGTGAACTACCAACAATAGTTGCCACACGAAATAATTATGTTTAGCAAATCCACGCGAATATCATAAAAGAACCAAAAAGGAAAACCAGTAAAACTGGTTGGTTAAAAAAAACTGGTTTGGACGCGTGTCTATGGATTTTGCAATGTTTAATGGATGGGCTTGGCTGAAGACTTAGTTGCCTAATACAAAAGAGGGAATATTTTAGAAATAAACAAGGCGTTTAAGTCTTTTTATACATAATGGCAACATGGGCTGGTCACACTAGTATTGTGCTAGCTACATTGTCCGGAATGACCTACGTAGTTAACGAATTATTGAATTACGAAATAATTTGTGTCCTTTGGAATGTGTTCTTATTGTGTAAACTTTTAATATTCATAAATTAGATAGGATGTGTAAAGGTCTGCCATCTATAAAGCTTTCCACCAATGTATGCAGGTTTGCTTTAATGTACTCGATTTTTACAGTTAGTTTGCTTGGAACTAAATCGATGTGTGCAATACTGACCTATATTTATTTCAGTAGGTATGTAGACACATTTTGTAATAAAGGGAAGAATTATTGCCAAAAACCAAAAAAAAAAATACTCTTGGCATAGTTTTCACAAGTTACCAATTATATATTTTTTAATAAAACCTTTTTCCGACCTCTGCAAACTTAGCGTAGTCCGACTCTAGACTTGTTAGATTGATAGCTTAGGTAGGTAAGTTACATTACAACTAGTAATGATCAAGAGGTCTATTGGGATTTTCTCTATCATTTCAGGCAGGCAGGCAGGTTGATCTTTTTTGGACGTTATTGTTGAGTTCTGGACTTTTGTGGATTAATAGCATACATTTTAGTTAATTTTCTTTTAGAACTTTTATATTAAACATCGCTCCAAATCGCCTAAATTCAAGCCTAGGCCGGCAATGTAAGTATGAAATTCCATTCCGTGCCAAGTGTCAAGCCGCATAGGAAACGAGGTACTTTATGGCCTATTTTTAAGCACGTAATGTCAACATTTCATGCCATGTTTGAGAAAAGATTCTTTTCTGAATAGGAGGTGTGAAAAACTCATAACCCCACTCACTCACTCTAACCTAACTATAATATAAGTACTTCAATCAGTTGGCATGTATTATAGTACATTGTGCACCGAGGGTAGTAAGAAGGGGATTACTAACGAGAGTCTATTAAGAGCCCGACGCCGTAGGCGGAGGGCTTTTAATGACTCGAGTTTGTAATCCCCTTACTGCCCGTGGTACACACAATGTTTTTCATCACATTTGCGAGGAAAAACAAATAAAACATAAAAATCAAATAAACTAAACGCACCCGCTAAGAGACAACTTCAGCTGTCAACATTTTTCAATATAGTCTTCCACAGATAATGCTAAGAACTGCGTTTAGTTTTTAAACTTGACAGGCAATGCCGCCAGATTGTACCGATTTTCAAAATAAAATTTTAAACTAAATTAATTTAATTGCATTAAAATAATTGCAAAAATTACTGAAATAATAGTAAAATATACCATATAAGTTTTATATTCTCTAAAATTGGTTTTGTAGCCAAGTTTTGAAGATGTGAAATAAACCTTGGCTGATTTGAAACCTCCTTAGTCTGAAGTGACGTACGGGTTGGTTCTATATTTTAAAATTAAACTCATAACTCCCACGGGAGTTATAGATTTTCATACAGTTTTTCCTCCCGTGGGAGTTATAGATTTTTATAACCCACGGGAGGTAAATCGGCTCGAGCTGGTCTATAAGCCCGCGTGTTATAACACCCTTTACGAGCAAGTGTGATGAAAAAGATATTTTTTTCATAATCTCGGATGAAACATTTTGATTTTCTTTAACCTCAGCTTATGCCTACAAAGGTCCTCTGGCCACTCCACCGTATCACGATGTCCGTAGGTAATATGAACGTGTCAGGCAAAACAAAATATTCTTTGTATTGAAAAGTATGAGATTACGCCCACTAGCACGGTCCGTCACCGACCAGCTTTTCTCATACCGTGCCTGATACGTTCATAGTACGGTCATGGTATGATACGATGGCAAAGACCTTAAATTGTGTTCCAGCCTGCCAGACCGACTCGCTCTGCTGTGAAGGATCCTTTTACAATGTATTGCCCTACAATTAAAATGTATACTGTAGAAATTTGTATTTAGAATAAGCACGGGTTTAGTAATACCTACTACGGCGAAGTCACGGGTATTTCTAAGTCGGTCTCTCTCTCCTGCTGAGAATCGTCACTAACCCTTTTGACTTTTGATACCTGCAGTTCGCTCTACCTTTTCTTCGCTCCGACAATTTCTCTGTGGAAAGCGTAAGAAATCATAAATTAATAGTATATTACACAACTAGGGTGGTAATACAAAAGAGGCCGAGATCTCAGAAGTTTGCGGCCCGAGCTGCAAGCGAGGGACGTAAATATGCGATCGAGGGCTTTCTTTATTACCTCCCGTGTTGTGTTCATCATTTTATGTCTACACTTGGCCAGAAAGCGGCTTTTTTCGTACTCGCAGCGGGCGGAAAAAGCCACTTTATGGCCAGGTGTGGCATAAATACATAAATGATATACCTAAGTCTTTTTTTACTGTATCAAGATACTTACCAACACTTATCTTTGCTTTTACTTTTTGTTACTTATCAATATAAAACTGACCTAATTTAATCAAATTAATCTGACAATTACAAATATAGATAGGTGTTAACGTGTATTTCTTATTTTTATTGACTCTACATAAGATATCTGCCTTATAAATGCGGTAATTTATAAATAAAAAAAAACATGAATCAGTCAATATTGTAAAATCAGAAATTTAATATATAGTTAAGATAATAGGTTTATTTTTTAACGTTACTGTATGACAATAGGAAATTAACTGTAATTAATTTGAGTAATTTATAAATTGTAAAAAAAGTTATTTAGTCACTTTCCAATAAAAACCCGTCCACTCTCAGATTCAAAAATGGAACGCACGCCACTCAATTTGGCGCCAAAATCAGGCGTCGGTTGACAGACCGCGCGCCGCCTCACACACGGGCCCCGCCCCATACACGCCGGCCAATCGCACGTCTTTAAACACCCTCGCGCAACACGCATATTGATCTGCGGACACCGCTCGAACCGTTTACATTTCGACATATCACATGCTAAACACCGACAAACAATAACATATGACTTTTTACCATTTTAATACCGACCTTATTAAACGAGTACTACGATTCAAATTGGAATGCTGATATTTGTGTCGCTAGCGACCGTTTTTGTTTCACTAGGGGAGTAATTTATAACATGATTTGGTTTTAGAGCAATTTCAACCTTATGAGTATATGTAAGGGTTTTAAATTGCATGTTACTTTAAATTACACGTAAGCCTTTATTCATATGGAAGGTTAAATTGTGTGTATGTGTAGTTGTGACCTCAGAGCCCGAAAGTACCGAACAATCTGGAATCTGACCACGATTAACATAATGTACTTACGTACTTACCTACTGTTTTACTCTAGTTAATTTTTTAGAAGTATAGCAATCCGTACCGTTACTTCACATCTAAGTGTTTAATTGAATAGGACTTAAGAAGAGAGTTGTGTAGGTAGGTAATACATTGAGGTTAAAATTAAAAGATAGAAAGAGATATGTTTCACAGCGTAAAATAAACTGATCGCGGATAGTGTACCTATTTTATATTTATTAAGTAATTGGCTGTTTAGGTAAATTATTCAAAACAAAAAAATAGATATGGACACATCAATTTTAGCGCCATCTATGTAACATTTGGCATAACGTTTTATAAGCTAACATGCTTGGGCAAACGATGTACATCTCGCCTGCTATTGCCCCCTAGATGGCGTTGTATATGAATACTGAACAAAGTTACTTAGCAGGTTTGAAATATACTTGCAATTTGCAATAATAGCCATTTGCTGGAAACGGTAAATAAAAAGCAATAAAAAATATATTATATTAAAACATTTTTATTGTGAGAATAACCAACTACCCATTGCAATAATTTCATGTCGTTACATCAAGTTATATTAGTTTAAAGCTGTGTTATTTTATTATTTTTGGTACATTTAATAATAAAAATAGACATCTAGATATTTGACATACAAATATTCTTATTATGAAATTATTATGTTGTGAAAATACTGTTAATACAAATCGTTTTCATGATACAAGGTGGTAAATAAAATAAAATATAGATTAGTCAAGTACACACAGTTAATCTCTTAAATAATACTCATAATTAATAATACAAACCAACAAGCAGTTAATCAGCAAACATTATCATTCCTCTACAAAAAAACTACAAACATACTAAAACATGTGATTAATTCTTATAAAAAATGCGTCAGTAAATTCTTGTTTTTTAAGAATTAAAATAACACGGATGATCTTGTGAAAATAGATCTAGTTGCTAGACGCGTGAAATAAACCCTAAAGAAATAACTCATAATATCCATCCATCCATTCATCCTGTGCATTTGTGCTATAGTGAACATTATATTCAATTTATTTTTGTATTGTCATATGAAAATGCTCCTCAAAAACTAGGCCCCTTCATCATATCACTGGATTGCAGCTTTTTATTAAAATTAATATCAATACTTTTAGAAACTGTGCGGCATATGGATTAGGGCCATGTTTTTTTCATCACACTTGCTCGAAAATGGCGTTGTTACATGTAGGTTCTGCGGGCCGTAAATGGCCTATTACGCCCTAGGGCGTAATAGGCAAGCGTTCTGTTTATTTGTCATGTTCAAAGGAAACACCAACTTACTTATTTAACTTTTATCACTGAAATATTTATAAATAAATTACTGTTGTGCAAACCTACCCACTTTAAAAATACAAATTCAAAATTAGTGTTGCCAGATGGGCCTAATGTGTAAAGACATTTACACAGATGCCAGAACGGCTTAATAACCTAGCCTTAGAAACTAGCGGCACTTCCAAAAGGCATACTGGATAAGAAAGAAGACACCAAGGAAACTTACCAGCCTCGCCTTAAGCAAAACAGAACATAATTTTAACAGAAGACTCTAGGTATGCTAATAATAATTTGTTTTCTTCTTTCAATATCTCTTAGGTCAGTGGTGGGTAAACTTTCTTAAGGCCAGAATTATAGCAAAAATTTATGTTCTTTTAAATCGCTATACTGCTGGACTGTGAAACCATTATCACTAGCCATGATTATACTATATTTGAAGGATCATCAGCAGGCCTGATTAAACCCTCCAGCGGGCTGTACTTTGCCCACCACTGTCTAAGACACTGTTCAAACACCAACCGGTTTCTCGACTTCCTTCAGAGGCTCTGTCATCACTAACGGTACATCTCCACCAGCATTCTTCGGCACCCAGCCCACGGAATCTTCCTCGAGTTTCCGGTGTTCTTCGGTGACCCTCTCATGTTCATCAATCTCAATCTGGTATTTCGGTGTAGTGATGCCGAAGAAGTTGGCCAGGGACTCACCAGCATAGTCCACAGCATGTAAGACTTTGGTGCCCGATTTCCAAGCATAGTGGGAGACCCATGGAACCCAGTCCAAGCTTTTCTGTAAGTAAGTTAAAAGTATAAATTATAATCTGGGGTAGATATGAGCGCCGCCTCAATTTGCTACGGCGGCGCGCCGCGTGTTTTCTTCGGCGGCGTACTCACGGCGACGGCGGCGCGCCGGCGCGGCGCTCATATCTAATCTGGGGGCACGGCAGTGCCCCCGCCAAGTCGAGCAAATTACTATTTCATGAAAATTATCATTGTTGTTTGTAATTAATCAACCAAAATGAGCTACTAACTACTGATACCAATAGGAAATCGTAGTTGCAGTCAAAATAGTGTGCAATAAAAAAAAAGTTGAATCCCTGCAAAAGGGACTAGCCGCCAAAGTTAAATGCAACAGATGAATTGTGTTACAACATGCATAACCTAAAAGATGGCATGAAACTAAATCAAGACTACAGTCATATTAGTTGAAATAACTAATCTTCTCATTATAGGTAAACTTTTTTACACTCTGTAGTTTTTTGACACACCAACTTGCATTGGATCAAATTGATGAAAAAAAATTACATGCAAAATGTAGCCTTTAACGAGTTTGAATCAAATGTATTTTCAAACAGTCCTATAAACTTAATAGATCAAGATTATTTATTTACTATGGTATGAAAGGCAACTTACACAAATGGCATGATTAAAGGTCAGCTAAAAATACATTTGGTCAAGGTAAACTACCTAGGAATGCACAATGAACAACACATGCACTGCAGTTTTAAGTGTAGAGTAGCAAATCAGAAAATAGACTACAGACTACATATTAAGTAAATGCGTAGTTATGCGACCATTCAAGTATAATAAACATTAGTCAACCAAATATTAGTCATCCATCCGTACACAAATCAAATATAGGTACAAAGACCTTGACATGATCTCATCAAAATATCTAAGAATACTTTCTTACCGGATCAGCGGTTTCCTCATGCTTGGGTGCAGCGTCTAATTCACTAACATTTTCTTGTTCTATCACTTCTTCAACTCCATCGCTGAAATGCAGTAACTTCACTCGGCGGTTGATCCGAATATCAGTTTGATCACTTGGTATATCGTGTTTACTTTCCATATTTAATAAATAATCGAAAAAGTTAGCGCAGACAAACTTCAATCATTGTTTATTTACGAAAATTACGCCACAACACAATCTTTTTTTTTCTTAAGTACGGTTAATGCCCGGCCCCGTATTGTACAGCCTGATAATTCGCGACCCCAAAAATAGACGCGGATTATCGATACCGTGCTTTAAGCAAAGTATAAAGACAACCAAGTAGTTCAACTTCGCCGTTTAGGAGCGCGCGACACGTAAGGCACAGTGCTGCCAACCGTCGGTTCTGTAAAATACCTACTTACTACGACGTAACTTTTATTAGGTTGACCTCGAATGAACAATCGTTCCCTAGTAAAAGTTACTTATTTCAATATCAAACTATACCGTGCTTTAAAGGCATCACACACGTCGAAGATACTATAATATTTTATCTTAAGATACCTGGATATATAATATAATAGTATAGTATCTTATTATAATATTGTAGTGTAGTATTCTGTGATTGGAAGCCACGTTTTGCACAAGGTGATCAAACCCGGCTCGATAATCGCCAACCATTTTTGGGGTCGCGAATTATCAGGCTGTACAATACGGGGCCAGGCTTTAACCGGCCGGACTCTTTTTTTTTTTTTTTTTAATTTATTTCTTGACCATGGATACTGAGTCCTTCAGCCGGAATAATAGATTTGAATTACAATTTCAAAAAAGCGATACACAACATTTTCGTAACAGCGATATTGCTTAAATTAAATCTAACATTTTCTACACAGTTTACACTAATAATCCTCAAAGAAAAAATATTATAACCTTGACTGAAATAAATCGACTACAACACAACATGTAAAAATGGAGTAACTAGCAAAAGTTCATGACACTACATCAAACCTTTTCCACCGTGTTCAAAATAAATTTAAACACAGGTATAAAGTATACAGTGTTACACAACAAATCTTGGACGAGGCGGGGAACACTTAATGAGTTTTCTTCTGCAATGTCACTAATGACACTGACAAGCAGCAATCGTTGGATGGCAAACTTTTCGCACTGGAATATAATATGTTTAATGTCCGCATTTTCCTTGGAACAATATGTACATTTAGCGTCAGTTATTATATTCTTCCTCTTCAAATGTGCTGGAACTAAACAGTGCCCAGAACGTAAACGATTAATGCACGCTATGAACTTTCTATTTATATATGTAAAGCAGTTATACCACGGTGTTGTTGGTAAGTCTCTTTGTATTTCAGCGTACCATTGCCCTTTCTCTAGTATCTCTGTATTGTAGTTCCAATATTCTTTCCATCTTCTCTTTAGACAACTCTTAAACTGAGAATAATAGTCTGTAAACGGCACTTCGAAAGAGTCTGTTAAATCGACATCGTGACCCAGACGAGTTGCCTGGTCTACAACCTCATTGCCAGTTATGCCACTGTGGGAAGGTACCCACACAAATTCTATACACTTTTCTAAGTTATATAACATATCCTTAATCCTATATACAATATAATTTTGTTTATATGCTAAGTTGCAATTACACAACGCTGTTAGAACACTCTTAGAATCACTTACAATTAAGATATTTACATTATTTACAGTACTATTTACATATGTTAAAGCCTCTAATATTGCCCAAGCTTCAGCAGTAAATATACTGCATGTGATAGGTATTTGAAAGCATTTAGTTAATTTCATTTGTGGGTCATAGTATGCTGCTTTAACATTCTCACTTTTAGAGCCATCAGTGTAGATAGTATAAAATTCTGACTTTTCATTTAAAAATTCTAGGAACTCGAACTTATTTTTAACAGCATCTAAATTACAGTTAATGTTTAAATAGTTCAGTAAAGAGTTATATGGGCATTTATAAATTGGCCACTTATTACTTGTGAACATGTTATTAGTCAGGTTTTTAATGTATGACATTATGACTGGTATTTCAGGTAAGGAGCCTGAAATCAAAGTATTTGCCGAGATGTTGCTTGCCCCAGCTGGCTGTACTATTTCTACAGGATATGTGACTCTATCAAGGACAACACTATTCTCATTAGCCAATTCCTTTAAACAAAATCGCTCAGCCAGCTGTAAGCGTCGCAAGGACAAAGGAGGTATACAATTTTCTACTTCCATACAGTTGATAGGAGTGGTACGCATAGCTCCACTTATTACTCTCAAACCAATATTTTGTATTACATCCAATTTTCTTAGCAAGTTACTATTTGCGTTCATGTAAGATAAGGAACTGTAATCAAAATGACTTCTGACTATGCTTTTGTACAGCATGTTCAAAGTTTTTGGGTCAGAGCCCCAAAAAGTTCCTGCTAAGCTTCTCATCACATTAATGCTTTTCATAGCATTCTGACATATGTATTGTATGTGTTTATCAAATTTTAGTTTATCATCTATTACTACACCTAGAAATTTATGGTCATTGGCTATAGGGATGATATTATTATTATAAGAAATATTTACAACAGATTTAGCATGTGGATCTCTACTAAAAACTAACACTGTGCTTTTCTCAGAACTTATTTCTAATTTTAAAGTGTTGCTATAATAATTATACAGTTTACTTAATGCAGTGTTAATACTGTTAATGGCTGTGTTCAGATTTTGATTCTCACTGTATAAAAGCAAGTCATCTGCAAATTGCAATATTTTAACTTGAGGTGTATTTACATAATCTAGGATTTGAGATGTGTACATGTTGTACAACAAGGGTGACAATGTAGCACCTTGCATTGTTCCTTTATTAGTTTGCCTAGGCCCATGTAACTTATTATTAAATTTTACATATAATGTTCTGTTGTGTAAAAAACCAAAGATCCAATTTATTATTTTACCTGGCAAGCCCAATTCATGCAAAACATGAATTAGACTTTCAATATTAACATTATCAAATGCACCTTTGACATCTAAGAAAACACAAATCACATTAGCATGACTAAGCTTAGCCTTTTTGAGATCAGATATGAAAGATACAAAGCTTTCAGAGCAACTTCTGCCTTTTCTGAATCCAAACTGAACATCCGGCAGCTTTCCTTGAGTTTCAGCAAAGTAATCAAGTCTTAACTTCAGCATGTTCTCAAAAAGTTTACCTAAGCATGAAGATAAAGAAATTGGTCTATATGATGATGGATTATTTACAGCTTTATTGGGCTTTAGGATGGGAATAATACATTGAGTTTTCCATGAAGCTGGTATCAGCAAGTTATCCCATAGAGTATTATAAATATTTAATAGAATTTCTAAAGCATTAGGATGTAACTTTTTGATCAACATGTATGGTATGTTATCCAGCCCTGGTGTAGTATCTTTTCTACTTTTGAGAGATATATGCAATTCGTTTAGTGTAAATGGTCTATTGAGAAAGGCATTACTGTAATTATCGGAGGAATCATTTAGAACACTATTTACATTGTTTTTATTAATATGAGTTGAATCTGAGATATTATCTAAAAAAGTTGGCACCCATTCATCATTGAGAAATCTATTGTGAGACGAACCAATTCTTTTAAATCTTCTGATGTAACCCCATATTCTAGAAACTGGTGTCATTCTGTTAAAGCTACTACACAAGTTGTGCCATGAGTTAACACTCTCTTCCTTTAATATTCTTTTCTTTTGAGCATCTATCTTTTTGTAATTTATGAAGTTTGAAATACTAGGTGAAGTTCTATACTGACTTAGGGCTTCTTTGGACTTTAGAACAGCATCACTACATGTTTGGTTCCACCAGGGAACAGGCTTTCTCATGACTTTTGTAGTTTGCCTGCATTTCTGATTTGGTACTGTATTTGATCTAAGGTCATATAAAATATCTATAAAATTATTATACAAAGCAATTGGTTCTGTGTTATTAATATCTAAATGAGAAAAAGAAGTTTCTGATAACTCATAGTATTTGGTCCAGTCAGCCTTGCTATAAATGTATTTTTCTTCCACAGGACGAACTTCATATACGGAAGGCTTTACATTGACTACTACCTGAGTTGGATAATGATAGCTACCCATTGGATCATCATGAACTCTCCATTCACAAAGAGGAGCTATTGCTGGGCTTACTAGGGCTACATCAATAGCGGATGCATTTCTGTTTGGATATTGGACTGTTGTTGCACTACCATCATTCAAAATACACAAGTCAAGTTCATCAATGAGATTGTATAAACTATTGCCTCTACTATTATTTGATTGACATCCAAAAAATATATGGTGTGCATTTAGATCTCCCATAATTATACATGGCTTAGGGATTTCAAGTAAAACCTTTTTCATTTTGCGGATACTAAACTTACTAAAATCATTATTGTGAGGGCAATATACACACAGAATGTGCAATTTGCCCATAGAAGTATCTACTGCAATACAGATATTTTGAATGGATTCATAAAAAGTTGTGTTTACTATATCATAATGCAGATTTTGTTTAATTAATATACCTACTCCATTGTGTGAATTAACTGAATTTTTATATATAAAGTTATATGGTGCAAAATTTGGAATAATACTATTGTCTTTAAGCCAAGTTTCATTTAATAGACATATATCAACATTATGTACATGAAGAAAATCTATTAATAATGCTTTCTTACTCTGTAAGCTTTGTACATTGAACTGTGCTATATTTAAATATAGATCCATTATTTAATTAATTAAATTAGCTAAAAGTATCTCTTTAATTCTTTTATTTGTGACTGGTGTATCATTCTTGTCATTTCCGAGAGTAATTAATGACTTTACTAGAGCATTAATAATAATGTCATTATTCAGGATTTGTTGTGCATTCAGATTCAGAGAGGAGTGGTCTATGCTTGGCTTACTACCAGTTGGCTTGTTAACAAGTGCCGGGAACACTTGAGGGTCTGCTATCAATGGGGCTACGGGTGTTGTACTCACCACAGTGGCATAACTTCTATTGAGGTTTAGGTATTTGCTCTTCTTTTCTTCCATTTTCTTCTGTTTGATGGGGCAATCCCTAGAGATTGCCAAGTGACTACCGTTGCAGTTGATGCATACAATTTCTTCTACGTCACATTCTTTGTATGAGTGCCGGCCGGAGCACGACGAGCACATTTGTTCTCCGCGACAGACTCTTGCTGAATGATTGAACTTCAGGCATTTATAGCACTGAAGTAGTGGAGGTATGTACATATGGATCGGATATCTGAACATTTGTATATAGGCATACTGGGGTAACGTTGTTGCTGCAAATGTGACTGCAATTGTACCAAGTGGCACAAGCTTGCCTTCAACCTTCCTCATAAACCTCTTGATGGATATTACCTCCATGTCACAAATAATGTTTTTATACACGTCCGCATTGGTTAATTCCTTAGGTACATATCGTATAACGCCTGTCACTTCGGTGAGGTGGGCTGGAACAAAAGCTTTGAGCTTGTTCCGCCCTAGGAAGTTGTCCATTTTGAGAAAGTTATTTGCTGGCGAAGGCTTCTTAAAAGTGATGCCTATCTTGTGAGCGTTTACTCTGTGTACACCTACTATGCCTTTCACATTGTCCGTAAACAGTTTCGTCAGTGTGATGGGATTTTTGTTTCCTATTTTTTCATTGTCTTGCGATTCCACATACACTACACACTCTGTACTATGGTTCTCGGGAAATTGCCGTTTATAGTTCGGTTTTGTGAATAATTTGTAGTTTTCACCAGTTTCTTCCAATTTTCTTTTTTTCGGCTCTTTGTCACCGGGGGGCTGCCCCCCGGCGCTGTTCTCACCCATTAGACTACAATTTACACTTTATTTACAAAATTTACTATTTACAAAAGAAAAGAAAGAATATATCAATATATACAAGAGAAAAATAATTATCGGAAAATTTAAAGCGCCCGCTTTATTTGACTTCCCGCCAAAAAGTCACTGTCCCGGCCGGACTCGCAAAACCAGGGTTGCCAACCGCAGGTTCCTCGTACGAGATTTGTGGTTTGCTGTACGAGGTACGAGGACACTATCAGTCTCGTACAAAAATGTACGAGGTTTTCGTCATAGGACATTTTCTAACATTTCCACACGCAAAATTTTGTAGTTTATGAGTTGTTTTCAGCCAAGGTGTGTTTGTGTGTCTTTATCAATGTTCATATGGAAATGCAGTTGCAAATTATTAAATAGTCCTTGACTGCTTGTTTTGGTAAATCTTCAAATTGGCGTCGTTTTGTTGTGATTGGTATCGAAATGTTGTATGCTGCGTACACACCAAGCGAACGCCAACGAAGGTTCGTCGGCGTTGGCTATCGCACGTTCGTTGGTTCTCGGTCAACTGCATACACACCAGACTAATGAACGCCAAAGAATGGGTTTCGTTGGCCTTCGTTTGCCTTCGTTGGCCGTGTCTGGACGGTTTAATGGCGCATACACACCAAGCCAACGAAGGCCAACGAATGGGTTTCGCCGGCCTCCGTTGGCCCACTGTGGATGACTTAGCAAAGTTTGTCTACATTGGTTATGTTTTGAGTACAAAATATCTTTTTAGGTTAAAAGTCTACAAAAACTGTAGACTTTTAACCTAAAAAGATATTTTGTACTCAAAACATAACCAATGTAGAAAAACAAAGAGTGAGGTAGCGACGACATGTTTTTTTGATTGATTTGATTCGACTGATGCCTCACATTCGTTGATTATTGAAGGTGCATCCAAAGAACGCATCGAACGCACCCAATGAATGTGCGGTAGCCAACGCCGACGAACCTTCGTTGGCGTTCGTTGGCTTGGTGTGTACGCAGGTCAAATGATACGTCACGCTGCGAATTGCTGGCACAAAAATTTGCTAAGTCGTCCACAGTGGGCCAATGAAGGCCGGCGAAACCCATTCGTTGGCGTTCGTTGGCTTGTGTGTACGTAGCTCATGTACGAGGTTCGAATTTCAAATTACGAGGATTTTAGCCGTCTTGTACGAGTTAAGAAATTCTTAGGCTGGCGACACTCGCCTCGCATGAAGCGAAGTAGAAGTAGAGATGTTACGAGTTGATTTTATTCCAACTCGGATAACTCGAGTTGACTCGCCCGTCAACTTGAATCGGGATTCGAGTTGACTCGACTCGCATCAACCGGATGGGATCCGCTTCGCGGCAGCAGCCAAACGGATCGGCGAGTCGAGTCGAGTTCAGCGTATTCGTAACAAAATGAACATTCGTCGAGTTGGCGAATCGGTGACTCGCGTGCACTCGCATAATTCGTTCATCCATTATCCAGCATTCGTTATCCAGTCCGTGTCAATTCTAGCTAGAGTTAGGTATGCGAGTTGATTCGAGTTGCGAATGAACTTGATTCGAATTAACTCGCTTAGAGTCTGATTCGAGTTATTCGAATCAGACCAGACAACTCGCCTCGCCCATCGCTAAAGCGAAGCAGGTGGAGTGGAAGTTTTGACAGTTTTGTTTGGTTTGTTAAAATAAAATAAAATTATTAACACTTAAAGTGGTATGTTATTATTATTCTAAGGTTAAATTTTAATTTTTCCGCTTCCAAAAATTCCACAATGGCAATGTTGGTGCTTGCAGGAAAAAAACGAGTTGATTTCCATAATGGATAGATTTTGCCGCGGCTGTTTAGTTCGGTTTGAAGAACCGACGGAACTTTTACAGTACACCGAGAAAAACAGGAGGTTATTTGTATATTCTACGGGTATACAGGTAAGTTACTGTTTTCATTATTAATTTGTGTTCTGGCCTTAGTTTGCCTTTAGATATTTGAATCAAAAAATGACTATAAGAGTTGCGGCTCCATAACATCATCCTAGCACGTTGAATTCATCAGAACTCAGGGTTGTGATCTTATGATTCACCTGTTGCTGGCTAAATAGTAGTTCAGTCGGAACAGGCATATTTCTTTTTTCCTGAAATTCAGGAATATTGGATAAAATGTAGTGAAGTTTTCATCGAATAAATACATATATGTAGTTTGTGTCGGAAAAGGCCGGAGTGAAACAACTTAGTAGACTTTAATAAGTGTGTGAGAGATAAGAAAACATGTATAGATTAGGTGGTACAGCCATGCCTTTCTTGGCGGGGCACTGCCGTGCCCCCAGATGTCCATATAAAACAAAGTCAGGTTAGTTACACCATTTGTAACTCCAGAACGGGTGGACCGATTTTTATGATCTTTGATTTTTAACAGAACAAAGTTCATCAGGACAGCCAGTAATGATTATGACTGTAGAATATCTGTGAGCTACAGGCTGATATCATAAAAACTTTTCATTTAAATTGTAATGTAATGTTTTAGGTCAAACGCAATGACCCCTTGACATTCCAACTGTGCAAGGACTGCTACCTCAATATGAAGGCGGCTTGCAACTTCAAGAAACAATGCCGCACCTCGGACAAACGGTTCAAGAGTTACCTGGGACTAAAAGAGAATGAGGAGAGTGTGGACCTCTGCACATTTCTTAAGAATAATGATGACTCTTGGGCTTTTCGGTGAGTTTTTCTCAATTAATAATTTTTAGGGTTCCATACCAAAAGCATGCCAATGGAACCCTATTACCAAGCCTCCACTGTCTGTCTGTCACAGGGCTCTATCTTTTGAAATTTTCACAGAATGTGTATTTCTATCGCTGCTCTAACAACAAATAATGAAAACAAAATAAAAGGGAGTCCCCATACAAGAATCGTATTTCTGTCGGTGTGTCACAGGGCTATCTCTTGAACTGTAATGGATAGATACTTGAAATTTTCACAAAATAGGTATTTCTATTTAAACTACAAAATCGAGTAATGAAAACTAAACAAAATTAAGAATTAAAGGGGCTCTCCAATTCTCCATACAAAAAACGTGTCTTTTTTGTCGTTTTTTGCTTTTTTTTAGTAATGGTAATAGGTAGATGCTTGATATATTTACAGAATGTGTATTTCTATTGCTTCTATTAACCAAATAATGAAAACAAAATAAACTTAAAAATAAAAGGGGGTCCCCATACAAGAACCCTGTTCTTCGTCGCCTTTTTGCTGGTCGGTGTTACGGAACCCTTCGTGTGCGAATCCGACTCGCACTTGGCCGGTTTTTGATCTAGTTAGGATATTCGCATGGCTTATGTCATTAAGAATTATAGTGCTCAAGGACTTATGTTTGAAGAATTAGATTTAAAATATACACTGCAATGTATACTATTTAGAGAACGCATTTACAGTTATAAAGGTAGTATATGTTCAATTGGAAACTTAACTAAATTATGTACAGTCACCACACGGATGTTAAGCCACTTGTCACTGTTCTTAATTTAGCTGTGTAATGATAATTCGTTAGCAGGTGACCGTCAAGATGGCGTACACCGTAAAGATATGCAGAATCTGATGTAGCAATGGATGTTGCGAGTAAATAGTACCCAAATAGTACCGAAGAAAAACCTAAGTTAATAAAAATAGAACCCTTTTTTTTCATTTTCACCCTTCAACTTTTCGAAATCGAGGCCTTATGCCTGTTCACGGTGTACGCTACCGGGCATCAAGCGTGAACAGGCCTTATGTTTCAAAAAGTAAAAGGGTACAATTTTTTTCACCTAGGTGTTTCGTCGGTACTATTTGGGTATTTATTGGCAGCATCAGATTCTGGATATCTTTACGGTGTACGCCATCTTGACGGTCATGTGCTAACATGACCGTCAAGATGGCGTCGTATGTCCGAAGTACGGTCACGAACTTTAATTGTTAAACCATTTAGGGTTCAGTCTAATTTTGTCGTCTAATACACAATCTATGACACAACTATTGTAAGGTGAACCCTAAATGGCTCAACAATTAAAGTCCGTGAGTGTACGCCCGACTTGGATTGCACGGCTAAATTAAGAACAGAGGTAAATGGCGTAACATTTTCATGTGGTGACTGTATGTGTCTTCAGTCACAGGGAGAGGAAGTAATAAATCAGTAATCAAGAAGTGTAGTAGGTACATGTATGTGTCTTAACTTTTTCTCTTATAATTTTCAGATTTCCTGGCAACAGTACTCCAGCTTATCAAAGAGCTAAAGACGATGACAATGGTAGGCTCATTAAAACAGAATTCATTTTGTTATTTGATCGCCGTTAGATGGTCTGACGACCTGAGTCACTTTTCAGTACTTTGGAGGTCAGTTTGTCCGAATAGGTTGAGATTGGGCAGCTAAAAAATATTACGTGTCTGTTATTTTAGACTACTCTAACATATATCAAAATAAATCAAATCGGAGCCGGACAGTTGGGTACCTTTCCTTGTCAGACCTACACCTATATTTCAGAATCCACAACCACAAGCATCCGTAACTTTATGATGGACATCATGCCGGACGATGACCTCCCCGACACTGAGGCCAGAATCATTAAAGAAGTGATAGACGAAGAAGCGGATGTTCTGGAAGATTCATTGGACTCGCACTGGTTGCAGGACGACGCGTCCATTGATACCGACTTTAGACTCGACTTTAGGTAAGACATCTATACACCGTGGGCCCGAATAACCCGACCAATTTTAATCACGTATTCCTGATGGTATTACAAGTAAATAACGTTATATCAACATAGGTCGAATTTTGTCATTTTACAATAATAGACTTATGGAACAAAACAAATCAGTAAATTCAGCTTCTCGTTATAAACATGTCTTTACTGGAGAAAAATTTATCAAAAAGGAAAAAAAAGCTAAAATGGAAAGGAAAGGTCAATTTTTCGGCCTCCTAGTCGCGTAGCGTTAAATACTGCGAAGGTTAATTGCTGTTTAGCTAAAGAATTTCTAAAAAATTGTAAAAGTATCTTAGTCACTTACTTTATTAGGGCTTGTTACACATTTGGGAGATTTAATTTAAAAAATTATAAATATCTCGGAAAGTTAGCGTTTTTCGACTATACATTACATAACTTTTTTTACTCCTAATAGTTGTTAGAATGTATAGTTAAAGTTGGTCGGGTTATTCGGGCCCACGGTGTATAGTTAGCAGTGGCGTGGCGTAAAAGATATCCTTGGGCAAGCCGGTGCAGATTTGGCGTACATTTTCCTTAAGAGCTGTGGAATAAGTTGCTCAAATGCCTGATATTAGTCAAGCAGATAGGAATCGAGTTCTTTGGACGCAAGGCTACTGATAGTGACAACCTACCACTAATGAATTAAAAAATCCCGTTTAAAAGTTCCCGTTCTTGAGTGGTGCTTATCTCTGGCTCCTTGTGTATTTTATAAGGACACTTTCTTTATTTTATGGCAAATAGGACTAGTTTTTTTTATTTAGAAATTCTGCGGTAAAAAGCATTGTTGAATAAATTAGACGAAAGTATTGATATCATCAATATTTTATTTTTGAGCATTTACTTTAGAGATGACATTTATTGAACGTCAGCCTAAAACTGGCACTATAAAGAACTTTTTTTTCTGTCTATTCCTATACGGAACAGATTGTCCCTGGATCTCTAAATACGGGCCTGGCTGTTGCATCAATGCTATAACTTTCTGTGTTTTCATTTTCAGCTTTAGCCCTTTCTCTACACCACGGCCAGTTGACGACGACAGATACACACCCAAAAAACCAACAGTAGCCAAAACTGTCAACAAAACAAATGAATCTAAACAAATCAACACTGCGACCAAGAAAATTCTACACAATTTAGATATGCCGCTAATAGACGATGAATCAAATCATTCCCTCATACCTGCAACGATGGAAAGACATGAATCTGACCATGCACTCATATCTATAAAGGAATTGAAAAAAGATAACAAAGATGATTATCCGCTAATACCCATAACACAGGAAAGAGATCTAGAATCCAATCGCACACTAGTACCAATAAAAGAAGAAAGAAACTTTGATGAAACTATGGATTCTTTAGATGTTGTCAATGAGTTTTTGAATTATGAAAGTGAAAATGCTAACCAAATCGATGTGGAGCAAACGCAAAGTAGTACAAGAGAAAAATTAGAGGAAGCTTTGGGTAATATAGATGTTGTTTCGGAGCCTGTGGCGCAATGTACGATAGATAGAAATTTAGAGGAGGCTTTGAAAAATACGGATGATAAAGATTTCTTGTTAGATGAGCTTCTAGTCTCTCCTAAAGGTAATTTAACTTTTATTTTTTTAACTATCCTGGCAGTTAGCGTCTTGGTTAACATAATTTAGTTCATTTGTGTCTTTAAAATGTATGTTTTTTCAGTAACATCCGGTATACAATCGCCACCAACTCCTCTAATAAACAACATATTGTTCGGTGATAAATTAGACATGGACGAAAACAGCAACAGTTCACAGAAATTCAAATCCGGCCAGTGCATAGAAACTTACGAAAATGTTATTGGAGACGTTGAAATGACAGAAGAATTCTCAACCGCTATAGATATAAAGATCGAATTCGATTTAGATGAACTTAAGACTGAACTGATCGACGAAATAGACAGACAGGCAAATCAAGAAGCGTATCAAGCGAATAATGAGTGTAGAATGTGTCAAAAGAAATTTAAGAGCTTAAAGAAGCTTGAGCAGCATTTCAGACGACACCAACTCTTAGAAGAACTGAATACTGAATTTATAGATGAGAAAACCAGTCAAGAGAAGAATCGGTTTGATGTAACGAATTTTTACTGCAATATGTGTCAAAAGAAGTTTAAAAACTTGAAGAGTTTTCAGACTCATGCGAAACGGCATCAGACAACGAACGAGCAGCGGAGGAAGTGGATATGCGATTATTGTGCAAGGGAATGTAATGATAGAACCAACTTTGTGAGGCATCTTCTAACTCATGCGGTGAGTACTATTAGTAGTTAATGTGACTGTTACATAATGCTTAATTATGTAGTTCAGGGGTTCCCAATCTTTTTTGGCCCGTGGTGCACTTACAAGTTTAGTACTTCGACACGGTGCCCTAGCCTAGTTCGCTCAAAATAGGTATTATTGCTTTACGCGAACATATATTAACGCAACAAAATCGTGACTCGCGTTACTTTTACGTGGAATGACCCAATCAATGAATAATTTCAGCGTCCACCAAAACCCAAGTACCAGTGTGAGATGTGCAAAATTGAGTTTAACACCCTAAACACGTACAAACAACACACGAGGGCCCACAAGGGTGAGGAACAAGTGCTTAAGCCCGCAAAAAAGGTAACTTATGTATGACAAATGAGTAATGATATAATAACTACTATTAACACCGGGATATTTACCATGTATCGGCTCAGTTTCATTGGTCGATAGCTCGGTCGACATACAGCATGCGGGGACTCCCCGCAGGCGGTATAGGGAACGTGCACGACGAAGGTGCTGCCAGCTGGTGCCGCCAATCTAAATCATATACCCTCTCATGCTGGGGCCACATTGACGAAAACGCCGTTAAAAACGTTAATTTATCGCGTTGAAGTACGATTAACGTCAGTGTAGCTACGACTTACTATATTTGACATTGACACTTACATATTATCATTGACAGCTTGATTTGACAGGGGCAATAGTTTCCTTTATTGTCCGCCCGTGACTCTTTTGTCGTTTAGTGCTGCCACCTATAGTTCATGCACGTTCCCTATAACGACCAGTGAAACTCACAAGTCGATAACTCGGTCGACATACGGCATGCGGGGACTCCCCGCAGACGGTATAACGACCAGTGAAACTCCTAAATCGATAATTCAGTTGGTCGATCCACCGCACCCCGCATACGGACCCTATCGACCAATGAAAACGATTCCCCGAATGCGGGCCCTATGGCATGCGTCATGGAAGTCTACCGCACCCCGCATGCGGGCCCTATCGACCAATGAAACTGAGCCATACGTTTGTTTCTACGAGTTCCTGATAATTCGGCACTGTTGCAAGCGCCATCTGCGAGTTTTTAGTTGTAGTCTACCTACCAGTGGCGTTGTGGAAATCTACAAACCGTATTCAGCTAGGTACACTGACCTTGGTTCGAGTGCCCTAGCACGCCAACATTTTACTCCCTTGGAGCTGAGGTTCAGCTGCGGCCACCTACCTCCATGCAGTCCGACTATTGTTACAGCCTTAAAGGCTAGCAGTGTACAATTATAAAAAAAAAAAAGTTGACGAAATCCGTGGGCAAGTCGGAGCAGCTTTGGCTTCAATTTAGTTCATTTGTTACCTACCAGAGATAATGGCATGGTTTGGTTGGTTGGCACTACTGGTGACGCTCTCTGTCCCTAATGGACGCGTTCACTTTAAGTGGGGCGAACCGATTGAACCTGACAATATCAATTGTAATCTATATATATATAATTAAATATAAATATCTCACACTGGAACGGTCGAATCGCCCCTGTCTGGTTCCACCGGAAGACCAGCGCCAGCTCTGCAGTTGGTATTATGCTGAGGTGGGACCTTTTTGTGGCAGCGAGATTTTTATTTATTTTTTTGTTTTGTTTATTTTTTCAATTTTTTGTAACTTTTTGCTGTCGTAAATAAATGTATTTTCTATCTTTCTTTCTTTCAATTTTCTTTAAAAGCACTAGAATTAAGTGCTGAACTGAACTGCCTAATATTAGGCAAGCCGATGGGAATCGTGTTCTATGGACGCCACGCCACTGCTACCCACACACCATAGCGATCTACTCTCTTACGGGTTCGCTTCATCCGCGCTTTATTCATACTACTATTAAGAGGAAACAGGAGGGCAGTTTTTCCATACAAACGTAGTCCCCTGTTTCCTCCCTGGATAATGCCAGTAGAGCAATCATTTTTTGTCGAAAAATCTATGGCTACTATTGATATGTTCCTATGCTTTCTTTTTTACGATAAATTGATTCTCAAAAGAGATATTAACCTTCAAAAACCTAAAAAAAATGCCAGATATTCCGCTGTGTTCACACATCCAGAAAACAAATTTGACTAGATTATTAAAAAAAAGGAAAACATAGGAACACGGCCAAAGCCTTTCTTTAATGTTTAATGAAAAAATTAGTTAAATAGGTTAAGTTTTGGGGAAGAAATCAGGGGACTACGAAACGTTGTTTTCATGAAATTTTAAAAGGTATTTTCGGTCCAAGCTGCAGTTGTCTCTATCGCGCTCTGCAGATGAGAGGCGGGCAGTGCGGGATAGCGACACATTTTACAAATACCTAATTTTCAATTCTCTCGACCTTACTGTTTCCTCTTAACATCCGTGTTCTCCCTTCGAACTCTATCACGTTCACGACACACAACACTTACAGTATCACCTCGCGTATTTACTACCGAACATACATACATGGTAAAAATTCCGGTGTTAAATAATAGTAGTTACTATGTGAACGACCATGTTAGCTTAAAATGAGTAATAATACCATCTGAATTTTAGTGTCACACCAGGGCCTTTTCATATTTTTTGTCCGTGCCGTAGTGGACTTCCACCCCGTAAAAAAAAAAAATATATTCCTTAGAAATGCTTTTAATAAATTCTCCTTCTTCTACATTCTTTGAAAATCATACTGGTTTCAATATAAATTGCTTAATATGGTAAATATCATACTTTGAACCTAAGTACTACCGCTTTGACGTTCCATTACGCGACGAACTTTAGGTTTGTTTTAAGTAAAGTTCAGAGTGTTGTTTGCAAATCAGTCTTTATTAAATGAATTTTAACACAATAATACTTTTCTATAAATGAATAACATTTGCTGCACTAAGCGTCACAATAAAGTTATTTAATAAAATATGTCCATTACGTTACGTTTTGGTTCTCATCATAGCTTAACAATCATCTTAACTTAAGACATACTGAAAAAACTATCAAAAGTTATATTTATCACAATTGGCACATATTATTCTATCAAATGAGATCCAAATAGTATCAATAATACTTAATAATTCATATAAATTCTTAAAAATCAATCTCAGCCACAGTAGGACACCGTGCCGTAATGGAACCATTCGTCACGTAATGGAACCACATGAAAGGTTTACATGCGTCGGAAATAGCTCAAAACCCTATACTAGATTTCAATAGAAAATTTATATAAATCTATTTCTAGCAAGCTTAACTACATGCACTACTAACAGTAGTGACATTGTGAAATCGTTTTTTGTGTTTTTCTCCTATTATTTGCTTTTCCCTTTTTGTTTTTATGTAATGTTATGATGATGACGATCCTTATTGGGAGATTTCTTCTAGGATCGATATTTTGGAAATTAAATTTGAAAAAAGCGATCGATTTTGGGGGAAAAAAGGAGGGAACCAAAATTGTTCAGAATTTGATTCTCTACAACTTTTGTTTCTGTTCATTCATTCCGTAAATTGTGGAACATAGAGATAATGATAATATTTTAAAATTTTCGCGTTTTTCAGGTTTAATTTCCAAAATATCGATTTTGGGGGAAAAAAGATGGGAACCAAAATTGTTCTGTATTTGATTCTCTACAACTTTGTTTCTCTTCATTTATGCCGTAAAACGTGGAACATAGGAGATAATGATAATATTTTGAATTTGTCGCGTTTTTCAGGTTTAATTTCCAAAATATCGATTTTGGGGGGAAAAAGGTGGGAACCAAAATTGTTCAGAATTTGATTCTCTACAATTTTGTTTCTCTTCATTCATGCCGTAAAACGTGGAACATAGGAGATAATGATAATATTTTGAATTTGTCGCGTTTTTCAGGTTTAATTTCCAAAATATCGATTTTGGGGGAAAAAATTTGAGAACCAAAATTGTTCAGAATTTGATTCTCTACAAGTTTAGTCCTCTTCATTTATGTCGTAAAGTTGAAAATAAACGAGATGATGAAAATATTTTGAATTTGTCGCTTTTTCAAATTTAATTTCCAATATATCGATCCTAGAAGAAAAATTGTGAGGACCAAACTTGTAGAGAATTAAATTTACTACAATTTTTGTCCTAAAGGTTTTACTGTAAAATCAAAAATGGCCGAGTTATTCAAGAAAAACCGTTTTTTTGGAAAAGAACTAATAACTGATTATTCACGGGTCAAAATCTATAATGACTGAACTATTTATCCCTTTACTAGTTTTCACGTTTTTTCCATATTATAGTGGTGACAAAATATGTCACAACTATAGTATACTAAATTGCTAAGCCCTCTTAAAATTATGTGATATGGAAACTATATAGACTGATTTATGTTCCTTAGCTTGTTCAGATGATAGATAGTTTAGTTTAAATTAGATCAGACAGTTAATTAACAGAGTCAAAACTGATTTCATTTCCTTCCGTTAGTAAGTCATTACCATCTTGGCGAATTTCATTACCAGCGCGTATGTCATTACCTTCAGGCTTATATCTTGAAAAGTAATAAACTGTGAAAGGTGCCTTTCTCAATAACATATCCATAAACGAGCGCTAAACCATAAAAAACCCTTTATTAGATCCAATTCAAGGAAATAAGAAAACTCGAGAGAATATCAACAATTTGAACGAAATCAGAGAACTACCCATGACCCGTGTAAGTCTTTTTTTAAAATACCTTCGTTCATTTTGACTACCTACACTTACTATATTTTTAGCCCGACTAATTCAAATTATACGTTTTTAACGGCAATCAAGGACCTTAAAATAAATAGCCGGACGGAGTCTCGCTAGCAAAGAACTTGAAGCATGTCTAATAAGCTGGTTACCAATGTGTGCATACTGCTCGCAATAGGAAAAAAACTAGTTGATGTGTGCGTACGGCTCGTATGTAAAAGCAGCCGGCTTATTAAAAATGGCTTCAGTTCTCTTTTGGCGGGACTCCGTCCGGCTATTTATTTTTAGGTCCTTGACGGCAATCTATGAATTTAAAATCAGCGGCATGTAAACCATGACTTTTCTGTCCATACGGCACGTTTTTTGTTCCACTAGTACATTACGTAGCGTAGTGGACGTCACGTAAGTATGCCGGTAGTTAAATATATTGAAATAGTGCTTTGATTACTTGCAATTTACTACTTCTAACTTCTTTACATGTTACCGCACTTATGAATATGTCTAAATTAATAAACGGTTAATCTCAAAGTGGCTTCTTACCTTCAGTATATCCCGTTCGTAGTGGACAGAAATTTTTGGCACACCGTAACGCACGTCCAACTCATCACATTTTTGAAGCGAAACTTACATTTTACACCTAAGTAACGGTTATATTAGGCTCAAAAGGTCACCAGTTATATAGAAACACAACTGTTTTGGTAATTTTTTGTAGTCTATTTGGTAAAAACGCCGTTCGTTAGTGGACATGTCCACCACGTTGGTTTTGGAGGACAGCAAACAAATTGTGATTTTATGATTTTTTTACTCTAGCTGTTAATAAATGTGCTTCAAAATTGGTAAACGATAATATGATCGATTCACACAATAGCCATGTTCAGGCCTAGAAGGAGTCAGATATACGTAAAATTCGCCTCAAAGTTACCAAAGTGTACGTGGGACACCCAAAAATCGGCACCTTTTCTTCGGTTTTTCTGACAAATAAAATACTTTTAGTAGGTTTTAAAGGGATTATTCATCATAATTATACAGTAAATGAGTTACTTTACCATTTTTACAAACAAACATTATACTTTAGAACAATATTTAATAGAAAAAAATTACTCTAAAGTCATGGGACAGCGATATTTGGCTCAAATATTTTTTTCTGAAATAGCCCACTAACGATTCTGAGCCAAAAAAACCTCACAAGTCCATATTTTGAGAAAGTAGCTACCCCGGTATTTTTTTGGGAAAACGCTCAGTTTCAAAGTGCACCGCAGTCGGTTTATTTCATAGATGTATGATATACCTAGATACACAATCAGCCGGAAAAAATGGCCCCACAAAAGTGCTAGCCGATCGGCTTGGCTAGCTCATTTTGACTTAGTCTGGTTTGAACCATAGACGGCGACAGTTGTCAAAAATGGCTAAATGTAGCGTAAAAAAATGCGTTAATAGCAGCAAAAAAACAAGAAAGAAAGATGGGATATACTTCTTAGTTAAGGGCGAATTAATATTAAGAACAAGTGAACTCATCGTGATTTCATAGTTTTTTAATTATCTTCGCAAATCTTTTACCAAAAAGCTACTTCATTTATTTGCTGCTCACTTTTGACGTTTCACTTTTTGATAGGTGCCAATAAACTAAAGTTTTCAAATGTTCGTTTGCAAATTTGACACATAGGTGTCATGAAACTAAGTTATCTTTTGAATGACAGTTTCATATAGATACAGCTTATAAATTAGCGTTATTAGCTTATATTTGAGTGTACTACAAATGTCATTTTGCGCCAGATTCATAGACATTTTTCTTTGAAACTGTGCGTCTATGGTATTATACGTCAATGGTTTATTTAAATAAAAATGTGGTTAATAACCCAGTCGTCATCCTTTTTTCAGAGATTCGTATGTACCGAGTGCGGCGTTTCGATGGACAAAGCGAGCAACTTCAAGATTCACGTGCAGCGACATCAAAAGAACTACACGCACACTTGCCCAGAGTGCAACAAGGGGTTTGTCCGTCAGGCTGACCTGACCGTGCATATGAGGTGAATATTGCACAATACAATACAATAATACTCTATTGCACACCAAAAGATAAATTACAATGCAAACTTATACAAAAACATTGATAAACAATAGGCGGTCTTATCGCTAAAGAGCGATCTCTTCCAGACAACCTTTGGGTACCGGAGTTGATATATAATTAACAAAAGTAAATGAGTAGGTAGGTGGTGAGGAATAAACGATGCAAAAGACAAAGAATGCACACAAATAATTAAATATAAGGGAAGCAATACACATACGTATATAAAAACGAAACATATATGTATATATATATATATGCACTTCAGTGATATGGCGTCAAATGTTTTTGAGCAGATATGGCTTAATAATTCATCTAAAGAGCATAATCTATTTATTAAATTGGCAATGTACATCAGGCAGGATGCACAACCTATTTAACCATTTCTATGGGTCTAGTGAAAATTGGGTACAGTTTATGTCTTACGATAGAGCCTTTTGTATTTAGTTTCTTTGTGACTGTCAAGGTGGTTTTCCACCGGCAGGGCAAGACGAGACGAGGATTGAATTGAAATTTGTATGAATTTCCAACCCTCTCCTCACGTATCGTCGCTGGCGCATCGCGCAACTTGATACAAATTTCAATTCAATCCTCGTCTCGTCTCGCCCTGCCGGTGGAAAACCACCTTTACCCTTTTTCACTGGACTCACAGATTTGTATTAGATATCAACCAAACGGCCGAGGCGAATCTACATAAGTTTCAAACAAACTGGCGACAAACCGCACTTTGGGTTAATTTTGTGGACAGGTTCGATATAGTACATTACACAACTAGGGTGGTAATACAAAGGCCGAGATCGCAGATGTTTGCGGCACGAGCTGCAAGCGAGGGACGTAAATATGCGATCGAGGGCTTTCTTTATTACCTCCCGTGTTGTGTACATCATTTTATGTCTACAGTTGGCCAGAAAGCGGCTTTTTCCGTACGCGCAGGGTGCGGAAAAAGCCACTATGGCCAGTACGTCTAGCATAACTGGCCGCGACTTCGTTTCTCGCGCGATAGAGCATTACCTGTCACTGTCACACTATATTGAGTAGAAAGAGATAGGTAGCATTTGTCGCGCGACAAAGAGTCGCGTGACACAGTTGTGCTAGAGGTACAGGTGTGGCATAAATTAAATAGCTTTTGTTTGTCGATTAATTTTTTGTTTTTTTTTAAACTGGCGGATTCTTCAGGAGTTGTCAGACTCGCGAGGTCACACACACATACACGCACGCACACAAACACACGCACACACACACAAACACACACACACAGAGAGAGAGAGTCACACACACGAACACACACACACAGAGTCACTAGCAGTAAATAAAGTAGTAACTAGTGGAAGGTTTTTACATAACTTAATTTTTCAGACTTCACACCGGCGAAAAGCCATTCGAGTGCCCGCACTGTGACATGCGCTTCGCGCGCCGAGACGTGCTCACTGGTCACATCAAATGTCATTTAGGTGAGTTACACGGCCAAATGTTTCCAGTCATTTTAGTGTAGACTGGGGGGTTACTTATTGATCATCGATTTTTCAACTATAAGAAGTTGGTTTTTGAATGCATTCAGAACAATTTATTTTTAAGGTAGGCTACATCAGTAAAAATACTTAATAGACGTGTTCAAAATCAAAGGTATTTGGGTTTAAAAATCGACACGGGCAAATGTTTCCAGTAATTTTTGTGTAGACTGGGGTTACTTATTGACCATCGATTTTTCAACTATAAGAAGTTGGTTTTTGAATGCATTCAGAACTATTTATTATTAAGGTAGGCTACCTCAGTAAAAATACTTAATAGTGTTCAAAATCAAAGGTATTTGGGTTTAAAAATCGATGATCAATGTTACCCCGTGAATCAGAGTAACTCCAGTCCACGGTACCTAAGAATTTGTCTGCAACTTTGTTCGCAAGAGTGAAATCATATCGTAAACTACATTGTAAGGAAATGTGTGCGTAGAAATTTAATAATAATAGCCCCCATAATAGTGGAGGATTTAGTGCGATATACCCTGCATTTTTTTATACAAGGCTCATACTTACAACAGCTGATCCTTAGTTGTTCCTGAGTGGATTTCCACCGGTAGACATCGGGAGACACCGCTCGGTTGGTGGGGGGAGGAGGGGGAAGTTTGCTTCTGCCGCGCTTCCCTTTAAGGCCTATTCCTTCCAAACTATAGGTACTAGGGCAAGTGAGGTATCATTTTCGGATAAAACAGGGATGGTGAATTCATTTATGGAACAAAAATTTTGCTTTTCCGTACAAAAAAATTAAAATATTAGGCAAAACTCACAAAACGTTAAAAGTTTTTTTTTAAATAAACTTATTTTGCTTTTAAACTACTAAAGATAAACTTATGTAAAAAATATGTTCTGAAAGCTGAATTTACCAGGATTACAAATATATTATTTTTATTAGAATGCCATCAGAAAAAGAATGTAAAAAAAATTTTGCGGACACAGACGGTCAAGTTTACCGCGGTTCTGTAGTACCTAAATGATTATTTTTAACTCATGAATCCATACCGTTTAGTTGAAAAGCAAGCAAGCATTATACTATGAAGTTACGTATTGTGTATTTGTTTACTATTTGTGTACTTAACGAGTACATATGTACATACCTAACTGTAAATTTTTTACGTTTAGTATCTAAATAAGGTATATTTTGTAAAATCTAGTTTACATTGCAAGTATGTTAACAATTACACATTAATTTCTCCGACTTACCTTAACCTAGCTTAACCTATTGGGACTTAGATTATATTTACATTTATCTAAATGTCTAATAATTTATTTATAAGATCAAACTTTTCCTGCTAGGTTACCATCACATCTAGATTTAATCGAGAGCGGATTGCGATTAGCTATTTAACGTGAAGGTAAGTATATAGGGCTGCAGAATTAGTTAGGTAAATATTATCAGCAATACTCACGCTGTGCAGTGAATATTATTTATTTATATGTAACATGTTCCATTACAAAGGCACAACTCTGAACATCTCAGCTGTTTTTTTTGACAATTACATCTTGCGCTACATTTTTTCTTGCACTTGCACCTAACCATTTCCAGGCACGCTTCGGCAGCCACGGGCAAATCTGTCCAATTAGGCTCCCAGTTGCCATCGACTTTAGTCCACCCCCAACTAGTCGGACAGGGGAGACTTTGAGTCGGTTGCAGTTGACCCCATACGTGGACCCCTTGATAGACTGCCCGTAGGAAGTGCTGATATAAAGCGGCTCTGGTTGGTGGAATGTGTTCAAGTTGCCGGTCTTTTTTTGTGAATAAGTATTTTCGACACTCGTTCACAGTCGAGCATGAACTAGATCTGAAACAAAACCTGTAGTTTATGATAATATTCTTCTATAATCCATCTAAATTAACATCATTTCCGGATGCGACATAGAAATTCTGAACAGGAGGATCCTATATCGTGAACAAAAGAAATATCCTCTATAAAAATAATTAAGTCTATCTACCTGTCATATAAAATAACGATGTATTTTTCAATTGTCGTCATTGCCTCTTCTATTCGCCCTTCAATCGCTGACAGTAAACTCTCAGATAAAGCGGGAAAGGCCTCCCATGCTTCGGAAGCACTTCTTTTGCCTTTCCCGCTGAAGCAAGAGACATACTTAAATGTTTGCATTAAAAAGCTATATTAATTATACACACAATATATTTTTGTTATACTATAATGTACATTTTTTACAGGACCACAGAGAGCGAAAGTCTTGCCTCTGTTTCACTCGTTTACTGGGTGTGACACTGTCTCTTTCTTCAGCGGGAAAGGCAAAAGAAGTGCTTCCGAAGCATGGGAGGCCTTTCCCGCTTTATCTGAGAGTTTACTGTCAGCGATTGAAGGGCGAATAGAAGAGGCAATGACGACAATTGAAAAATACATCGTTATTTTATATGACAGGTAGATAGACTTAATTATTTTTATAGAGGATATTTCTTTTGTTCACGATATAGGATCCTCCTGTTCAGAATTTCTATGTCGCATCCGGAAATGATGTTAATTTAGATGGATTATAGAAGAATATTATCATAAACTACAGGTTTTGTTTCAGATCTAGTTCATGCTCGACTGTGAACGAGTGTCGAAAATACTTATTCACAAAAAACGACCGGCAACTTGAACACATTCCACCAACCAGAGCCGCTTTATATCAGCACTTCCTACGGGCAAGTCTATCAAGGGGTCCACGTATGGGGTCAACTGCAACCGACTCAAAGTCTCCCCTGTCCGACTAGTTGGGGGTGGACTAAAGTCGATGGCAACTGGGAGCCTAATTGGACAGATTTGCCCGTGGCTGCCGAAGCGTGCCTGGAAATGGTTAGGTGCAAGTGCAAGAAAAAATGTAGCGCAAGATGTAATTGTCAAAAAAAACAGCTGAGATGTTCAGAGTTGTGCCTTTGTAATGGAACATGTTACATATAAATAAATAATATTCACTGCACAGCGTGAGTATTACTGATAATATTTACCTAACTAATTCTGCAGCCCTATATACTTACCTTCACGTTAAATAGCTAATCGCAATCCGCTCTCGATTAAATCTAGATGTGATGGTAACCTAGCAGGAAAAGTTTGATCTTATAAATAAATTATTAGACATTTAGATAAATGTAAATATAATCTAAGTCCCAATAGGTTAAGCTAGGTTAAGGTAAGTCGGAGAAATTAATGTGTAATTGTTAACATACTTGCAATGTAAACTAGATTTTACAAAATATACCTTATTTAGATACTAAACGTAAAAAATTTACAGTTAGGTATGTACATATGTACTCGTTAAGTACACAAATAGTAAACAAATACACAATACGTAACTTCATAGTATAATGCTTGCTTGCTTTTCAACTAAACGGTATGGATTCATGAGTTAAAAATAATCATTTAGGTACTACAGAACCGCGGTAAACTTGACCGTCTGTGTCCGCAAAATTTTTTTTACATTCTTTTTCTGATGGCATTCTAATAAAAATAATATATTTGTAATCCTGGTAAATTCAGCTTTCAGAACATATTTTTTACATAAGTTTATCTTTAGTAGTTTAAAAGCAAAATAAGTTTATTTAAAAAAAAACTTTTAACGTTTTGTGAGTTTTGCCTAATATTTTAATTTTTTTGTACGGAAAAGCAAAATTTTTGTTCCATAAATGAATTCACCATCCCTGTTTTATCCGAAAATGATACCTCACTTGCCCTAGTACCTATAGTTTGGAAGGAATAGGCCTTAAAGGGAAGCGCGGCAGAAGCAAACTTCCCCCTCCTCCCCCCACCAACCGAGCGGTGTCTCCCGATGTCTACCGGTGGAAATCCACTCAGGAACAACTAAGGATCAGCTGTTGTAAGTATGAGCCTTGTATAAAAAAATGCAGGGTGTCCATACAACGTATCGCACTAAATCCTCCACTATAAGGGCCTTCCGGAGTGAGTCATTCCTGCCATAGCTCAAGTTTTGCCTAACCGTTCATTTTTAAATAAAAATATAATAATGATTGAACCGAGCGAAGGCAAGGGCGATAAATATGCGATCTGAGGCTTTCTTTATTTACCACCCGTGGTAAGAACAAAAGTTTACGTCTCCCCCAGGCCATGAAGTGGGATTTTCCGCAAGCGTAGCGGGCCGTTATTGCCACTTTATGGCCAGGTGTGACGTCATTAATCATACTAAGTTTGCGTATTCAGATCTAAATGCGAAGATTTTCTCAAAAAGAAAACATTTAATTTATTTCAGACTTAAGACCTTTTAAATGCGGCTACTGCAATTCGCGATACGTCAATAGTACCAACTTGAGGAATCACTACAAGAAATCGGCTCGCTGTAGGATGGCCAGACAGAAAATCGCCACCGACCAAAAAAAGTCGGACGAAAATAGCATTACTAAGACTTTTGTTACTGAAGAGCTGCTTGTAAGCGTAGCTGAGAAAAGTGCTGAGGGCTGTAGCAAGCGTTACAAGAGATCAACTAGTAAGAAGGGCCGCGAGAAAATCGCCACCGACCAAAAGAAGACTGACGAAAAAAATAGCATTACTAAGACTTATGTTACTGAAGAGCTGAGTGCAAGGGACCAGGAAAAAAGTGCTGAGGATTGTAGCCCTGGTTAAATACAGTTTCTACCTCATCTCTTTGTATTAATTACCTTAAGGCAGCCTACCATACTTACCTACAATAAGTACAATATTACTATCAAAATTATCCATCTGTCTCATTTTGAATACGGGCAAAAGCATGATGGTTAAGATATTGCGCAATTAACTATATTGCAGGTGGGTAGAAGCCTAAATCACT
This sequence comes from Eudemis profundana, assembly GCA_947034925.1. Lineage (NCBI taxonomy): Eukaryota > Metazoa > Arthropoda > Insecta > Lepidoptera > Tortricidae > Eudemis > Eudemis profundana. The sequence continues at coordinate 16,276,194 of OX344808.1, read as the reverse complement.
ATTTCAGATAAAGAAAACCGATAAGAGGATTGACCATAGTTATGCAGACAGCGAGCAGAGGCAAGTTTCGTATAGGTACTTGGATTATTTCGTATACTTGGATTATATATTTTCTGCGTAACTGCGTAAAGTATATAATCCGAGTATACGAAGCTTGCCTCTGGTCTCTTTCTGCATACCTGGTCGATTGTAGCTCTTGAGTCTTGTTGGAGTTTACATATCTACTTCATATTCGACGAACATGACAGTATTAATAGTACATTACACAACTAGGGTGGTAATACAAAGGCCGAGATCGCAGAAGTTTGCGGCCCGAGCTGCAAGCGAGGGACGTAAATACAGGGTGACCACTATTTACAACAATCAAAATTCCCTGACTTTTCCCGGTTTTCCAGCCGTTTTTCCTAGTTTTTCCCTGACTATAATCTTAACCCTTAAAGGCATGATTTTTTTTATCGTTACTAAAAAAAATATGTGGATACCTAATGGCGTAATAAACACTAGAAAAATATTAAAAAAAAATTAGTAAACTTGTAATCTTTATGATATATGCTACAACATTATACTAAAAAATAATTACTTATTTTGTTATAAACACGAAACTTAACGAAAACCTTAAATATTTAACTTTTTCAAAATTGCCGCCATTTTGCTCAAAAAATCTAATAACTTTTTTTTAAATACAATTTTGCCAAAAATATTTATGGATGTATTCGGAATCTAACACGTAAATGTCACATTTATTAAAAAAAGTAATAAATGTGATTTTGGATAGCTGCATATTGCTGCACTGGCCATCAAATATACGATGCAGATATACATCATTATGACATGTCATGTATAATTTATCATGTAATTTTGTATTATGAAATAAATAAATCTATCTATCTATGCATTTAAGGGTTAAATGTAATAAGGATGAAATATACAGAGTGTTTGGTCCATCGTTTACCAAATTAAAATGGCGGATAGGTGGGGTTATTTTCTATCCCTCTACGCTCTCTAAAAAAATTTTTAGCCCACGTGTATTGTATTTTTTTTTCTTTCTTTTGTTGTTTTTAAAGAATTTACAGGGCCGACGCGTTTAAATTTGAATTAAAAAAAAAGTGAGTGCAAAAGAGATGAAATGTTTATTGCATCGTGATGTGTAACGTTTCACGGTTGTATCAGAGTTAAAATTACTGACATGTTACTGCTAGTTTTTAGGGTTCCGTACCAAAATGGTAAAAAAGGAACCCTTATGGTGCGACTCTGTCTGTCTGTCTGTCTGTCTGTCCGTCTGTCACAGCAAGATATCTCAGGATCTACTGATGCTATCGACTTGAAACTTGGAATAGTGTTAAAAGTCACTGACTCGAGCCTATTGGATAGAAAAAAAATCTTATACCTTTTTTACTTTTTTTTTAAACGGGTCCGAAATGGGATGTGGAAAAACAAAAGTAGAGCTATTATATCGAATGGGGTATCAAATGAAAGGGCTTAATTTGTAGATTCCAAAACAATTTTTGGTTTTTTTCTTAATTTTGTACTTTTTAATTTATGACCAAAAACGTTCAAAAAAATACCATTCCCCCCCTATTATCTTCGAAGTTACTGAACAGAAAAATCTGCAATTATTACCAATTATTAATATCATCCTAAATATTACATGAAAAATAAAACGGTTTTCCTAAATTGCATCGTCTTTTAGAAATTTTCAAAAATCGTACACATACTTATTTGCTCCTACTAAGCTAACGGCCATACAGTTTTTGTTGAACTATTCACGTATCTACTTACAAGTTTGTACGGAACCCTCGGTGAGCGAGTCCGACTCGCACTTGACCGTTTTTTTTTATTGACCTTCAAATGTTTTACAACATGTAAAAATTTAGTCAAAGATGAATTTTGATTTGCAATAAAAAAAACTAAATGAGACCCACGTTCTTAAAATTGTTTTAAAAAATTCTGTGCTCTATCCTCTATATAATAATATATAATCCCAAAGAACCTTTCATGAACTTTATTTTTTCCCGATTTTTTGTAACGGACGCAACAGGCAAATTGACAATATTTCAAATTTTCTACTCCTTCATTTTATGAGCTGGATAGAAAATAGGTGGAATTTTAAGCTACCCGTATTTTTTCTTTTTCGTTTTAACTCAATTTTTCAATTAAAAATAGCAGTTTGAAAAGTAGCTCATTCTAAAAGGGCGTATGTAGAAAATGACGTCACTTTCCCAACTAGAATCCAGAGCGACAATTACGATTTAAAAAAACTAGAATCCAGAGCGACAATTACGATTAAAAAAATAACTGTCAGGCGTTACAGCGTTGTCAACATAGGAAGTTCGGGAAGACAACGATGCTTTTGCTCCTCTTATTTGGGCTGGATTATATTTATCACTTGCCGATGTGTACTCCATCATCATAATTTCAACACGCGGCAGATTCGTGCTATCAGCCTGAGAAAAACCTTCTGATGTCTTCATTATATGAAAAAAATCGGTGTCCGGTAAAAGAATGCCAAGTTAATAATGTTTGAATGCGTTATCGGAGTCCAGTGGGAAAGTGCCAAGTCTTTTAAGGTCTTCGAAAACGTGCAAATGAACCAACGGTAAGAAAATTAAACTTCTAAAGCCGCTAAGCAGTTGTAACAATTTTCAAAACAAATAAACGTCAGACGGCAAGTATGTCAGAAAATGACAACCGGATACCATACACTTTTTAATCGTTTCAGCACTAAGGTCTCTCTCGATAATGCAGGGAAAATGACGTCACACTTCCGGTTCACACTAATTGACGATTTTTTCCAAAATTAATGGGAAAAAAAATCCAAAAATATTTTTTTTGAGCATAAAATACAGTTTTACCCAAATGGTTTTTGAATTAAGATCTTTTGAAAATATGAAATGTTGTCAATTAACGATGCCCAAACATTGACGCTGTATCTTCGCGGGTTTTCATTTTTCGGCGGCCAGGCTTGCAGGTTGTGAAGATGTAAATTCCCTGACCTTCAATAAATTTCCCTGACAATTCCCTGACTTTTCCATGACTAGTGAAATTCCCTGACATTTCCCGGTTTTCCAGAAAGTGGCCACCCTGTAAATATGCGATCGAGGGCTTTCTTTATTACCTCCCGTGTTGTGTACATAATTTTGTCTACACTTGGCCAGAAAGCGGCTTTTTCCGTACGCGCAGCGTGCGGAAAAAGCCACTTTATGGCCAGGTGTGGCATAAAGTATTATACTAGTGTTTTCTATACGGGTATTATTTATATGGGCAATATCGGCATATAGTTACACTGGAGGTTATCATCTACACTATCTATCGCACAAAGCGGTATGCTTTTACATTTGAAGTAGGGATGTAACGATACATAGTTTTGCCGATACGATACCGATATATTGTAGTAAATATCGGCGATACCGATATCTTAGCAAAATTATGAAGTATGAACTTCAGATATTTGTATGTCCTTATGTTTCCTAAAACTTGGCTATATTTAACAGAGAGTCAACCTTGAAAGTGTAAAGTAAAAATATTAGAAAAATATAGATTGTCAACTCAAAATTCAAATTTATTTTTTAAAAAGAACCAAAGATTGAATTAACATAGTAAATGTCATTGCACAAGGTAATAGACCAATACATAAAATAAGTCAGTAATTGAAATTACTTTTTGCAGATTTTTTTCATACAGCAAATTCTTTTGGCGTTCTTCAAATATCGGTTGTATATTATCGGCGATACCGATATATCGGTATCGTTACATCCCTAATTTGAAGGGTCCACTGCAATGACGATGTCCAAAATTATTGAAATTTCAATTAAAAGCCATTCGGACACAACGTACACAATACACATACGCCCATGTGTACGTTGTGTCCGAATGGCTTTTTTTATTTACTTAATAAATCAAAATAATTTTGGACATTTATCTATCATTATTGCAGTGGACCCTTCATTTGTTATGCGAATATGAACTTTAAATGGGTGTCAATTTGCTTTAGCTTCTGAAAGGTACCATCGCTTGAAATTAATGCCGTAGATTACTTATTAGTGTCGTAATAGATATATTAATGGGCCGCCTGATTAGTTTTATCTCTTTATTATTTTTAACAGCGTGGTTGATGTCCCATCGCTGGGAAAAAGCCTTACCTAACCTCCTCTGGTCCTATTAGCTATATATTTCCGCCATTATTTTTAGTTCATCTCCCTCTTAGTACAAACATAGAAACAATCAAGGCTTGTTAGAGTCTGTGCGGAAATAGAATAGGATTAATTTTGGGGGGCGCTGTAATGCTTTTCTACCGTATGTGCCATATTTTCTGTTCTGTGGCCATACTGGCTAGGTTAGTTCCGTTTTTCGCCACGCCTATTCTCTTTCCGCACAGACTCTAGTCATAATCATAAATCAAAGGCAGTTTCTCATCAACACTTAATTATATTTCATTAGGGTCTCAAGATAAATAAAAAAATACAAAACGTACTGTTGATTGGAGTTCCAATATTATAAACTTGGTTATGATTTGTCTTAAATGCATTTTCTATAATATATTTTAGTCTATGACGATGGGAATTTTGTTAATCACCGTATACCACACATTGTTGGCAGAACAACACTTATTTGCTAGGTTTCACAGTACAGTTAATAGTAGGCGTAGAGAATTTACTTCACAAAATGTCTACAGAACTATCATAATAATTGGACGTACTTATGCAAACGGGAACCAACCCACACAGAAAAGTAATTCAAATTTCAACCTAACAGTTGAAGCTTTAGGGAATAGAATATTTTGTGTGGGTTGGTTGACGTTTGCATAAGTACGTCCAATTTTAATACATTCACCATCGGCACTAGTTAGTAGTCGATTTTCACGTTTACGATACATATTGTGGGAGCAAGCGACCGCGGCGACGGTCCGATCCCGACTGGAGCATTGATACGCATTGCTAAAGTTTGTTCTCCCTGTATCTTACGCATACCACGGCTCTCAAAGTTGGACGCCGATGCAAGGTTAGTATCAAGTGGTCAAAAACGCAAGTGGTCTACGGCATAAACTCATCTAAAAATCATTTGGCTAAATTTGCAGATAGTCGAATACGTAATCGGTCCATAAAGCAATTCGTCACAAAAACATTTTGTCTACTGTCATATTACCAACTCGTCTTAAATGCATGTGGTCTAAATAGCTGATCGCCGATAAAGCAATTCGTCGAAAATGCATGTCATCTAAATAGCTGGTCATCATCGAAACAACTCGTCTTAAATCCCAGCTAACAAACCTCTATTAAGTGTTAAACGATTTATAAATTTTCAGACGAGTTGCTTTACTGACCAATTACTTTTTTGCTGATATGCGAATTCGTCTAGATGATCTCAAGACAAGTGGCTAAAGAGACCTGTTACATCTCGGACAAACCACTTATTTGTCCAGTTGATTTTAGACGAGTTGCTTCATCGACCGATTACGTATTCGACTATCTGCAAATTTACCCAAATTATTTTTAGGTGAGTTGATGGATGCCTAGACCACTTGCATTGTTGACCACTTGATACTAAGCCTTCGTAAAGAGAATGAACAAACATTCAGACACCTTGGATAATTTTTACTATAACGCGATGTGAATGTACTAATATCAATTTGATCAGTAAAAAGAAAAACCACAAAACATGACGCAAGTCTTTTGGCCTTTATAAAAAAGTCCATTATTGATTTTTGTGAGCGCGGCCATGTTATCGTTGTAATATTGTACTCAAATGGGTTGGGTAGTCTTTACATACAAATAGACATCCCTTAGTTATGACAGTAAAAAAACTCAAATAGGTAACTTTTCTTCTTTCCTAATTAAGTTTGTAGTTCTGTCTATCTATACTTCAATAAAAATCGAATTTAGTCATGGCTGTACACTCTCTCCGAGTCACTCACCAAAGTTGACCTGGTCAGGCGTCTCGATCAATTCACCAAACTAGGCGTCTCGATCAATTCATCAAACTAGGTCTCGGCGAGAGTATATAGCCGGTCTAAGAGCTCCGTACAAATATCACTGAACACCTCCAAAAACCGTCTGGAAAGTAATTATCACTATCTAATAACATACTTTTAACGGGAAAACTAAAACATTCAACGATTGGACCCATTAACACTAAAACTTTATACCTTCGATAACTTTGGTGTCACTCGTATTCGCTATATCATATATCATTAGTTACATACTAAATATAGCCTGGTATTTGAATTAAATTTAACTCCTGCTCATTAACAATTAATTTAATGAAATAGTTGTGCAAATGGGATCCAAAATGTTGATTGAATTATAAATTATCGTTTCCTTTCTATAACTATAATTCGCAGTGTGATGTGAATAGTTTGCTGTTCATAATATATGTAATTGAATATTTTGTACGTTATAATCTGTCAAATGAAATAGATTTAAATAAACATGATTAGCGGAGAGTTGCAATATCATTCAGTATTTCTTGAGAGTATTGACATTAACATAATTTTCCAGGTATAACATGTAATGTTGACTTCCTTAACTAATAGAACATTTTTTAATAACATAAACCAATGCATAACGTTGCAAACAAACAAAACTAAAGTGACACAAATTTCAATAAAAAAAAACAATAATAATTTGGCAACATGGCATAATGATTGTAGCCATAATTTTCACCTGTCTCTACATACATAATAATACTTATGACATGATCAAATATTATAATATGCTAGCTGCACTGCTGGCAAACTAAGTTCATTTCATACATAAAAATACGATAAATTGAGTTTAAAATAGGATAAGCATTCATAAAATTAGAGATTGGTTTAACCTGGCAGCTGAACAGAACAATATTTCATTAGCTTTTAGACCGCAGGTTAACACAATTTAATTCCTACTTATATAGATAGCCGGGATACCAAATGTGACATTTTCAGATAAAAGGTACAATTCCATCGCTAATTAATAATGTTTTTGTGATTTGTAACAAGTGTTTTTAATTACATCTGCATCGGAGCTACAGTGAAGTGGCGTCAAATATATTCTTTGTAAAGCCGGGCAGATTTGGATTACTTTTTCTTTAGGAATAGTAGTAGATAGATCATACGCTTTAAAAAATACGCAAGCCGGTGGAAATCGGGTTCTATGGACGCCACGCCACTGCTGAGCTACTAAGTTAAAAGAGCTAGTGAGATAAAAGAGTGATACATATCTTGGGAGAGTCATATGACGTTTTCACTTGCAACACTTTTTTTATTAGATTTTTAATGAGTATTTTCTCTCCCCTTTTTTCGTTTCCCTAGCACAGTAGTATAGTCCGTACAAACTCTTAAGACCAAATGCTGTCAAACGAACGCAAGCCAAAAACTACCTTATAATCAGAGCATAACGTAGTTTTTGGCTTGCGTTCTTTTGACAGCATTTGGTCTTAAGAGTTTGTACAGACTATAGCAGAAAATTTAAGAAATTTCAGATGCGAGACAGAATTCTAGCAAAAAATATTTTTGTTTAAAACCTCTATACTGCAGGACCGTTAAAATATATTATTTTTATCATGGGCCATATACTATTTATTTCGAAGGACCGTCGACAGCCCAGATTGAACCCGGGCCGTACCTTCCAACTACCCCAGGATATCAGAGGTAATATTGTACTAACTTACTTTTCAAGCCCATCCCAGCCACGGCAGTAGACTGGCTGCCACCTTACTGCCTAGTACCTTTTGCCCGAAAATAACACAAATATGTATGTGGCTTATCCATATCATTATTTAGAATATCAGGCAGTCAGTGCTCGTAACTAATATTTACAGTAACTTCATATTTGGTTCTCAATAACTAACATCGCAACATACGCGCTGTTGCCGAAATGTTCTATTCAAAGGGTCTATTATCAGCTGGTATACATGTTTGATCTAATCTAATGTAATGTTTGATCGAAAATATGTCACGCTGAAACCGTAGATTTTTCAGGAATGTTATAACACAAACCTGACAATGCATTATGAGACGTCGAGTTGAAGAAAACTAGACCCCGTATTCCAAAACCTAACCTAATTTATTTTAGGCAGCTGTTGTAAATAAGACTGAAATATATTCCAATTCCACAGAGACATTTCAAGGAAACGATAAATCGATCACACATTACCAGTGGTCGGCAAATTGGTGCAAAACTTGAACAAAACTTGCCAAGCGGACATAATAGAGCCATGAAAATATTAATATCTTTATACTCCAGTATAGGCAATCCGAGATTTCGATATAGAGTGAATATTGAACACTGATCTGCCATTAATATTCTTATTTCCTTGGTTGTAAGTTCTCCTCTATGTCAGCTTTACAAGTTTTGTTAAAGTTTTGCACCAATAGTGCCGGTCACTGCATGTTACATTAGAAGAAACATTTTTAGACCATGCAACACTTCCAATAGGGATGACGACTGGGTTAACAGTATATAATTCTACTTAGTCCGTCAGTTAGATTATGGAAACATATGGGACACATATTTTTTGGTTTATCATAATATTAAAAATCGACAAAGTTATAGATCATCAAACTTCTGGAGTGGAGGCTTGTGACGTCACTCCTAGGTGAAAACTGTACCAAGGGGTGACGTCACTCGAAACTCCTAAGCACTCTATCCTCGTCATCTTTTGTTTGTCAAACAAAAGAAAAAATACGTGTACAATTTTTAATAATCTAACTGACGGACTAAACAGTTTTTTTTCAGTCGTCTAGCCCACTCATGTACACTGTCACTATACACTGAACACAAACACTCATTTCAGCACCAGTTTGTTCCGTAGTCACCATAATATTCATCCTAAACCTGGTATTGGCTTCAGCTAAGACTTCTGCCCTTTCGGTCGGGGTGGCACTACACAGTTGTCTGCGAGTTGGTTCCGCATTGTTAGGTTCTCCTTCCGGAGCTCTGTTAGCTCCTGGTTGAGCCTTAGTATTTCTAGAACCAGCTTATCGTTGTCTACTTCTAATTTCTCTAATCTGTAAATAAGCAAAGATTTAGATTAGATTTACCAGTGGTCATGAGTAGTGGTCCAAAGGACTCGAGCCTTTTAGCCCTTTTTAAAAAGGCTCTCCTCGAATTGCGAAGCCTAAAGGGATAAAAGCCTAAAAAGCCCTTTAGGATTCTAGGCTAGGCTTATTTAAGGCCAAGACTCTCGGAGCTAGTAGCCTTTTTAAAAGGCTTACATTTTAAAGGCCCTCGTAAATTTATTGAGACTCAAAAAGACTTTAGACCGGACATTGAAATTTTCTATGAATGTAGTAAAGCATATAATAAAGACTTGCAGTTCAAAATAGCCTGCCCTCAAGATAATCCTTTTTTTGCCGGAAATAGCTATTTCCTCATAAAAATCAATAACCAAGCGGCTTTTAACTATTGGCAATGAGAGCATCCTCAAATTCTTTGGACGTAATTTCATGCAATCCAACCAGCACTGCTTCGAGAGAAGTATCATTCTGGATCAAGTTGAGAACCAACGCGCTAGAGGACGAATCCCGGCAAGGTGGTCTGACACCACGAAGAATCGTTGTGGTACCATGCAAAGGGCCAACACAACATGACCTTTCACCGCGGTATGTGGAGGGAAATAACAGTCGGTCACGATCCTCAGTAGGCCAGAAGACCAGATTTTTAGAATACCAGATCTTCGATATATCGGATTCTCTGTATACCAGATTCCCAAAATAATACATCCAACAAAATCATTAAGATCCTCGAGTAAAATCTAGGTAACGGGAATGTGGTAAGACAGGAATCCGATAAATCGAAAATCTGGTATTTTGGGAATGCGGTATTTTGGGCATGAGCGAATGAGGGAACTACGGAAATTAGCACTTTCAGGGCCAAGATCCCAATTTTCATACAAAAGGAAGCCACTCGTTGGGTTATTGGCACTGAATGTGTTAAGAAGCAGATCAAGACAAACCAAGATTCAAACACTGGCGTTTAAATCTTGGTTTGTCATAAAGTCCTGGGACGTCACTACAAAACATTAGTTTTTCAGCAAAACATGGTACAATCGAACTGGATGTCGATCACATCTTTGTTGGGAAAAACCGATTCCGTAAATGTATTCAAAAGAGTGTTCATTGGCTAGAATTTATTTATTATTAGCTGTTTACGAACTAATTGTTACTATACTATGTTTCTTTGTTCAATTATAACATCGTTAAATGTTTAGTTTTTTAGCGCCATCTAGTTTTTGCCTGGATATCCCCTTGCGGTCGGGGCACGATCCAAAGTATGGAGAATGACAGTCCTCTTGTTTTAATGGTCCTTGGTTTTAGGATTCCCGTCTGATCCTCCCACAAAAATCTAAATAGGGTATTTGACAACAATAAAAATAAATTCATTAACTCTAACCAGCAAATTACGCTTCCAAAACAGCCCCGAATAAATCATTCAAAGTTATTTTAGTGACATCAACGATTTTACAATGACGAAAACTAAAAATAAGGCACCAAATTGAGCATGACGTCACAAGATAGTATGTAGGATATACTATCTTGTGACGTCATGCTTTCGGAGCGCTTCTTTGACACTTCATAAAAAGAAGCTGATTTGAACTGTCATCAAGTAGCATATTATTTCTACAACCAAACACTCTCCTTGCGTGTGTCCGATTCGAAACGTCACGTTGGCAAATACACCCCACATCCAAAACTCACCTCTTCTGTTTCTCTGTAAGCTCGGTAATGTGGTCGCACGCCTTGGCGAGGATGCCGCCCTTGCTCGCGGTGTCCGGGAGCCCAGAGTTGGGCACCAGCGCCGCCAGCTTGGTGATCCAATTGTTGATCTTGTCCCTCCGGCGCCTCTCTACCTCGTTGTGTGTCGCTCGCCTTTTGTCGTCCCGCTGGAGATTTAGGTTGGGATAAGTTTGAATATCGTCGGGGATAGTGCAATACCGCGTAAGTAGCATATGTAGATAAGGTTCAGTTTCAAGCAAATTTATTAGAAATTGAAACCTTATCTACATGTGCTACTTACGCGGTATTGCACTATCCCCGACGATATGCCGAAAAGTAGCCTACCTACGTAACAGTAGCGTGGCGTCCAAAGAACTCGATTCTTACCGGCTTGCCTAATATCAGACACTTGAGCACCTTATTCTATAGCTCTTAAGGAAGATGTACGCCAAATCTGCACTGGCTTACCCAAGGATATCTTTTACGCCACGCCACTGCTACGTAGTGTAGATTATATCCCATCAAAACCATTTGTAAAAAGATGCAAGTATCGCAACGCAGTTCTTCTACAACAAAAAAGTTGTGAGTTGTAATGTTAAACCAGGGGTCTCCAAACTACGGCCCGCGAGCCTTTCCAATCCGGCCCGCGGGAAGAAACCGGGAGGGCCTATGATCCGGCCCGCGAGGCATTGCAATTCGGCCCGCGGCACAGAATAAGAAGTAGTACGTACAGATGTCTCCTCACAGAAGTCGCACAGTAAAGTACCTACAGATTTACAGATGATGTGAGACACAAAGCCCTGGACGAAAACCATGTCCATTGGCCCGCACGAGATTTTTAAGGTGCTGTATGGCCCTCTGGGACAAAGTTTGAAATGTTAAACCAAGTCAGTACCGGGGGTGTCAATTTCCACAGACTTGCCTATTATTTACCCGTAGAGGATTCTTTATTTGAAAACTATAAAATGTGTTCCTCCACGGTTGTCTTATTGTGTCCAATATATCCCTGAAAATTAATTCAGGGCTCTAGCTTTAGCCAGCACAAAATGACGGGAGGCTGAAAATGCCCTGAATGCCTTCGAGAAAAGGATCTATAGTCGTGCCTGTTTTGCTCGACGTGGCGGGGGTTTATCACACAAAAAAACAAGGATCACCATCAGTGGCCTGTTTCACAAAGCTGCAAGTTACAATTATACAAGTCTAAACTTGTAACATTGGTCTGGGTCATTGGGGTGGTTGCAATGTTGCTACTTTAGATTTGTAAAATTGTAACTTGTAGCTTCGTGAAACCGGCCACTGATTATAGAATAGTGAATGATAAGTAACAAGTCAAAACAAAAAATATCAAATGTTATCAGCCCTGCTAGTAATGTTTTATTCTCAAGGAGCTTAGTCATTGATCACGCCACAAGATCAGTACTTTGAGCCTTACATGTTTGTGTTAGTTGTTATAGAGGTTCTGAAGCCATATCAAATTGTTTGCTTACCTTTTTTGCAGTGACAGCTTTGGCCTGCATCTGCCGTTCAGAGCGGATAGTTTTCTTCTGTGTTCCGCCAGTCCCAAACACTTCCACTGGATTGCTTATAACGTAAAATTCGCCATCTGGAAGGACTGATTATTCAAAAACATAAATATATGTCTTTAATATTAAATTATCCTTCGTGCAATCCGATCATTAGTTTTTTCAACTGCCCGATTTGTTTTGAGTGTGAGAAATTTATGTTGTCTGAGAAGTAAAAGGTCCAAGTTGCACTGGATTTACGCTAGACCCACTAGGGGCTAGTGCCCAGGGCGGCAAAAGCCCAAAGAGGGCAAAATTCAGGGTTTGAGCTTTTCTTTTATCATCCATTTTGTGTGGAATGAGGGTAATGGGGCGCCATTTTTACGGTACCAGGGCGACACTATGCCTGCCTGCTGACAAAATGCGGGAGTGTCATCCAATTTCAAATGAATATACATATTAAAATTAGTAGGTATTTGGCCTATTTGACATTCAAAAGCAATTTCATATCATAGATTAGAATAATTACAAAATACAGTCATATTTTAAGGCTGAGCCTGACAAGACTGATGAATTTGCTAGTAATCTTTATAAATAATAAATTGGTTTTACTTACCATGTGTTGGTGAGTGTGCTGTTATATTATTAGTAGGCTCCTCGCCTGAAGTCATCTGGACTAACTTGTATGTCACCCCACCCGCTGTAAAGTTAAATGATTTATCAAATACCTTAGATATCTATACATAACTGGGTTTCTTAGTCATTCTTCAGTCACTGACTGCCCATATTATGCCAATAATATTTTGAAAATCTTACACACCCTTTAAATCAGAGAAATAGGAAATCAAGGGCACTTGAAAGTTTGTATCATATACACAGCCATGGGCCCCTAGCTCTCATATCACAAACCCCTAAAGTCCACCGTTTAAGAAACCCTAACATAATGTAGCGCTATGGCATAACATCAATAGCACGAATTCCATCGGCTTACTTATATGAAGACGACAGTGCTTTATCCTAATCTGCCGTGGCATGAAAAAAACACTATATCAGGTATAGGAAAACCTTACATTGTTACAATGTTTTGCCAGGGCACGCCAGTAATGCTTTTCTCCGGCTTATTAAGGGATCAATTTTGCTACTCTACTATCAACTGCTTTAAATATTACATTATAACAGTGGTGAAGCAACCAATTTGAGTTACTTTTTCTTCCAGTAGGCGTATGATGCTGCTTTGTCGCGCGATTAATAAATGACAAAGCATCCGTCATGATCGGACAAATAGTGTGAAAGAGTGACGGATGCTTTACCATTTATTTATTGCGCGACATAGCATAGCATCATAAGCCTACAGATCAGTAGAATAGCCCGTTTCGTAGTGCTGTCTCTATTTCTTTTAAATAGGGTGTAAAAGTGACAGTGCTATGAAACACGCGTCGACAGTGCACGTAAAATAGCCCTAAATAAGTATTATTAAGCATTCCGGTTCTATCAATTGCTCCACTACTGCAGTGCCAGATTAACCACATAGCAGATGTAGTTTTATTAGATGTAGCATGCTACAGGCCCCAACGTTAGGCGGCTCCGTGCTCACTCACAATTATGCTATGAGTATTTGGTATACATTATTTAAGCATAGACATTGGGATTCTCTTAAATCATGCAATTAGTAATTTTTGGATATATTTAAAGGAGTATTCTTTTGAGAATGTACAGCATTCTCTAAATTAATTCTAGAGATAGAAAACAGGGAGTGCTGAGAATATTGTTAGTAATATTTTAATGGATAGGTATATGGATATTTAATTGTTATTTACACTTTACACACGATTTGTTTTGAAATTTCCAAACTTACATAGATCTCTGAAGTTATAAGTAGTGGCGTTTATGTCCGCGTTGGACTCGAATAATGATTGGGCCACTAATTGAGACCGATCCTCAGCACTTCCTGAAATTCAAGCATAATTCAATTTATACTTAATTCAATAATACCCTAACAAATTACTTATACATTACTGATAATTCAATTGTATTACCCATAGGTAAACAAACAAGTGCCTAACCAACACCGCAAACTGTTGTCAGATGTTTCAAAGGTTAAGACTCACCGAAAGATCCGTCGTCTACCATGCCCATTAGTTCACCGTCTCCACTGGAATCAAAGGGTGGTAAATAAATTTACAATCACTTGATAGCGAACTCACTCAAAGAATGGACTGCGTCGTTTGCCAAGTTGCGAATAAACTGTGACCTTCGATAGCATTATTTTTAACGAGATAATTATGTAATGCACTTCACGTTAGACCACATATTTTAACACACAAATAGTACTTTACCTGTTTTCGAGGGAATTATCATGCATGTCAACGTCAATTTCCACTTTGGCCATTGCCATTGCGCGTAATTATTTTTGAATTTTCTCAACTTGATCACGGGGACAAAATAATAGGGTCATGTGACGAAGTCATAGACGATTTTTGTTTTTTAAACGTCATAGACAAGATTTGACGTTTCTTGATAAAGGCTATTTCACACGTTGCGACAACAACTTCATTGACGGCAAAAGAGTAACACCAATCACTGTAACCAACATTAAGTAGAGTCTCTGCGGAAAGAGAATAGGCAAGGCGAAAAACGGAACTAACCTAACCAGTAAGTATGGTATTTTTTTTTTTTGCAAATACGGTAGAAAAGCATTACAGCGCCCCCAAATCTAAATCCTATTCTCTATTTTTAGGGTTCCTTACCAAAATGGTAAAAAAGGAACCCTTATGGTGCGACTCTGTCTGTCTGTCTGTCTGTCTGTCTGTCTGTCTGTCTGTCTGTCTGTCTGTCTGTCCGTCTGTCACAGCCAGATATCTCAGGAACTACTGCTGCTATCGGTTTGAAATTTGGAATAGTGTTAAAAGTAGCTAACCCGAGCTTATTGGACATAAAAAAAATCTTGTACCTTTTTTACTTTTTTTTAAAGGGCTCCGTAATGGGATTTTCAAAATTGAAAGTAGGGCTTATATATCGAGTGGGGTATCAAATGAAAGAGCTTAATTTGTAGATTAAAATGCCATTTTTATTTTTTTTCTTAAATAAATAGTTTTTGATTTATGGCGAAAAAAGTTTAAGAAAATACCATTCCCCCCCTATTATCTCCGAAGTTACTGATCAGAAAAATGTGTCATAATTACCAATTATTAATGTCGTCCTAAATATTACAGGAAAAATATAACGGTTTTCCTCACTTGCACCGTTTTTGAGAAATTTGCAAAAATCATAACACATACTTATTTGCTCCTACTAAACTAATCGCCATACAGTTTTTCTTGAACTATTCATGTATCTACTTATTAGGATTATTATTATTATTAGGAAGACCGTTATATTTTCTCTTCCTAACTGGAATACTTTTTTAAAAATTTACAAAAATCTTATCATATTACTTGTACCCTCCCTACGAGAGCCATCTAGCGGAGAGTAGCAAAACTAAGCGATGGTTTATATCAGATTACATAAAAAATGTCTATTAAATACAATGATCACTCATCAGGAATCAGGAAAAAACATAAAGTAACAATAATTATTAAAAACTCTATAATAGGAGTATGTTAGGAAATTTGACACCATAAAAATGAAATACCACTAGCGCCATCTAGGGACACAAATCTAAAATAAAGTGTCCTTCAAAACATGATTCCTTCATGAAAAATGATACATGAGAACTAACTTAGTTGACAAACAATTATTTCAATAAGCCAATAACAAAAAGTAACGTTTAAATTTAAATTACAAGTAAAATTTACGCGCTATTTAGTATCAATAGATGTCGCTGTAGCATACGCTGCATCGCGCTGTTAAGATTTTTTCTGGTTTAATAGGTCTAAAGTGGGTTTAAGGCAGGGTTGCTGTTAGTCGTAAGGTTGGCCTACTTATGAGTTTATACGGAACCCTCGGTGCGCGAGTCCAACTCGCACTTGACCGGTTTTTTTTTAGTAATAGGTGACCATATCATAGAGTCTGTGCGGAAAGAGAATAGGATAAATTTGGGGGGCGCTGTAATGCTTTTCTACCGTATGTGCCGTATTTTCTGTTCTGTGGCCATACTGGTTAGGTTAGTTCCGTTTTTCGCCACGCCTATTCTCTTTCCGCACAGACTCTAATCACGATATTCACGATTGCTATCGTCCCGTCTGAAGCGTTTTCGAGTGCGCGAAAAATATGCTGCCGTACATAATTAATGTTATTATTATTATCTCAGCGTATTATTATTTATTGTATTTCAGTTCGACAGTCACGCAAATTGACATTGAAATAATTCTTATGACCAGCGCCAGGCCCGGATTAACCATTAGGTAGTCGGAAAAGGCAACTGCCTAGGGGCCCAGCATCGGATACGGGCCCCGCGCGCACAAAATAAATGTTTTATGGAGAGCTGATGATCTTCAAACAGCTGAAAAGGGGCCCCGAGAATAACATTGCCTAGGGGTCCCGACATGGTTAATCCGGCCCTGACCGGCGCATCGAACTGTTTGATTTACCTATTTGAACAAAACATGTCATAGTCTGACTTGCCTAATGCATTAGGCAAGAAATAATAATAATTACCGTGCAAAAGAATTGCGGAGTGACGTACGCCTGCTTTCGATCTCGATTTGTTTTTGAATTAGGACTAACGTTTTTATTGCGAAATTTGAGACGAACTTAAAACCGTGGAGTGGAACGTACCAAACGATTCCAATTTACAATTAAGTAGGTATGTCACTATTATATCGTAGCAGGCGCGGTGAGGAAACCCAATTACTCAACGGATCCGGAATCCGACAGACCATCCATCATAATTAACTAGTGATTGGCTGCGGCTGTTAACTTTTTACGTGGGATTGAGATATAAAACATGGACACTGATTTGGTTAGGCTGGCATTATTCGGG
The DNA here is from genome assembly GCA_947034925.1 of Eudemis profundana. NCBI lineage: Eukaryota > Metazoa > Arthropoda > Insecta > Lepidoptera > Tortricidae > Eudemis > Eudemis profundana. Next base: position 16,259,081 of record OX344808.1, on the reverse strand, counting down.
GTGGAATTTTTTGGGTAGGTGGTTGGTTCTATACATAGCAGTGGCGTGGCGTCCAAAGAACTCGATTCCTACCGGCTTGCCTATTATGAGGCATTTGAGCACCTTATTCTACAGCTCTTAAGGAAAATTTGCGCCAAATCTACACCGGCTTGCCCAAGGATATCTTTTACGCCACGCCACTGATACATAGGTATTCCTTTCTTTCCTTGGAGAGTCATAATTCATACTCAAAGGTACCTATAGATGTAGAGTCTGCCCAGCCCCTTTGCAAACTTCTTTTTGACTCAGACTCTACTTGAGATCATAGAAATGAGGCACTGTTACCGGAAATAATATATGATGAAACTCGGCATGCATCTTTATCTGACATGATCTTATTGCTATAGTAATAGAATAGAGTAGTAGTGTCAAATATTTTTGCATGTCCATGCCATGCAGTTGGCGACAGGCAGGTTGCATTCTACCCACACCTCACGCATAGCTCTGCTTTTAAAATGATACGCCTCGAGGTCTGTTGGTTGAGGACAAGGGAGCATTACGGTTTTGATATACGGCCTGGCCGGTCGTTTACTCCTCAGGATACTTCCTTATTAGGTATGTGGAATTATTTGTATATTCTAAGGACTAGGTCTGGTTGGTTTGTGAAATGCCTGAATCTGGCAACCCTAGTGCCGGCCTAACTGTCAGGCGCCTGGTTGAGTAATTGCGCGCCCGTTTGGAACCAGATTTTCATAGGACTTAGTCTTTGGTTCGCTTAGATCACCCCAATATAGAGCTCGGCTCGTGTTTGCTAGTTCAAGCAAGAAGAACATGGGGTTCTTTGGGAGCTAACGGCCGATACTTCGTGGCGTCGGGCCAGCGCAGTAAGTAGGTAGGTAGATACCAGTTTAGTCTTAGAGCCTTATCACACTAGCGATTTGCGAGCGAGCTGCGGCCCGAGTTAGAAGCGAAGTTCCATACTAATGTCGATACCTTTAGACTCAAAGGGCGTAAACGCCATTAGGACCTACGGCGTTTACGCCCTTTGAGTCTAAAGGTATCGATGTCGCTCTGGTTGGACTGTTTTTGTATGGAAAATCGCCCACAGCTCGCTCGCAAATCGCAAATGTGATACTGACAAGGCATTTAATACCAATTATTATTTAGTAAGAGAATATGTGAACAAAAAATGTGGAGGAGAATTCTCAATTCGGTGTATCATGTGTACACTCTAAAAAAAATGGTTGTTTCTAATAAGATTGTGATAGTTATAATCAAGCATCTTGATTCCATACGAGGCTAACAATACGTTAGATGCACCAACTAAGATGATATTGATTGTTTATCATAGTTCAATTAACCATGTTCTGATCTGATTCAACAAACATTGATGTTTAAGGTAACTAATTAAACATGATCGAATCATGCAAAGAAGAAAATTTGTTAAAATTATCAAGATTCTAGATTGTTGTTTTAATCACTAATGAACTTGCTGTTTTAATTAATCAGCTTTCGTTGATATGTTTAATATCTTGTTTGTTTTAAGTATTTAAGTTAACGCCAACCAAGAGAAAATCTCTCTTAGTTGGCTCAGATTTTTTAGAGTGTACGGTGTATTTTTAAGCAGGTACACTTTTAAACATTAACTATATAATGATACTTATTTTCGGAGACTATTTTAATCGCAAATTAGGTAGGTATGATGCATGTTTCTTAGATACGGAGACGCGGTTTAGATTTTTAGAGCCAAACCCGTTGGACCAAATCATACGTTGCTTGTAGGTGGGTGGATTTCACAGCGTTTCAAACGCCGTCATCACCAATCCCGAAATTTCGACAATTCACTTTAAGAATGTATCCCATTATTTTGATAAAATCCAAAAATAGTACCTACTATTTACATGTTTTGATCAAAAATTATGTAATTTTCAAAAAGATGTCATCGTAATATCGGCATTGGTGATGACGGCGGTTGAAACGCTCTGAAATCCACCCAGGTACCTATTCATAACAAAATCTCAGGCTATAAAGGATATTTCTTGACGCATACTTAAAATTTTGCTTTAAGCTAAGTTTACATTTTGTTAAGTGCAAGTGCGAGTGCGAAGTGATTAGTTAACAGGCTTTTTGGATGTTAAGCGTTAAGTGTTAAGAACAGGGACTGCATAACCGAAAAATGAAGGTAGCGTTTTAAAGCGGTATGACGTCATACCGTTTGATTCGGTATGATTTCGGTAGCGCAACCGAAATGAAACGGTATCGAAATTGAACGGTACCGTAATTTTTTTTCGGTAACCTTAACCGTTTTAAAAAGGTACCGTTTGAGGTTTATGTGTGTGCGCCGAGCGTCGTCGCGTCGTCAAGTTTCAATCGCGTCGTCTTTAGCCTTGAGCATCATTATCATTTCAACGTTAAGACGTTCACTACTAAACATAGGTCTTTCCCGAAGACTTTAATTTGTTTTATTTTTGTATTTTTTACCTTATTTGTTTTTAGTTTGAGTTGATTAGGTATTTCTTGTTTGTTTTTTATCTTTGGTTTGTTTTACTTTGTATTTTTTACCTTTTTTGTTTTAAGTTTGCGTTGATTGCTATTTTTTTTCTTTTATTTGTTTTTTTTTACCTTATTTTTTGTTTTTAGTTTGTGTTGATTAGGTTTTTTATGTTTTTATATCTTTAATGTGTTTTACTTTGTATTTTATACTTTTTTGTTTTCACTTTGTGTTAATTAGGTGTTTTTTTATCTTTAACTTGTTCTATTTTTTTTGGTTTTTTTACATTTTTTGTTTAAAGTTTGCGTTGATTGTAATTTTTTGTTTTTTTTTCTTTTATTTGTTTTTTTACCTTATTTTTGTTTTAAGTTTGTGTGGATTAGGTGTTTTTGTCTTTTTTATCTTTAATTTGTGTTATTTTTGTATTTTATTGTTTTTTTTTCTTCTTTTATTTGTTTTTTTATCTTATTCTTGTTTTTAGTTAGTGTTGATTAGGTATTTTATGCTTTTTTATGTTAGATGTACTGGATATACTTTGTATTTTCTACCTGTTTTTGTTTTTAGTTTGTGTTGATTAGGTACTTTTTATATTTATTATCTTAAATTTGTTTTTTTTGTACCTTGTTTGTTTTAATTTTGAGTTACTGTTTTCTTTCATTTGGTGTTTTTAATTTTTTTGTTATATTTTAAAATTTGCTACCTTTTGGTTTTTAGTTTGTGTTGATTGTTATTTTTTGTTTTTTTTACCTTTTATTTGTTTTCTTTTATATTGTTTTGTTTTTTTTATACCTTAGTTTTGTTTTTAGTTTCTGCTGATTAGGTATTTTTTGTTTGTTAGTTTCTTTATTTTATTTTTATTAGTATTTGTATTCGTAGTTAAGTTTGCGTTGATTGCTATTTTTTCTTTTATTTGTTTTTTTACCTTATATTTGTTTTTAGTTTGTGATGATTAGGTATTTTCTGTTTTTTTACTTTAATTTGTTTTTAAAAAATACCTAAACAACATATACTAAAAAAATTAAAGATAAAAACAATAAATAACAATCAACACACAAACTAAAAACAAATAAAGTAAATAATACAAAATAAAAACAAAAAAATTAAAGAAATAAAAAATAAATGAAAAATAACAATAAACACAAACTAAAAACAAAAAAGGTAAAAAACAGAAATAAAACAAATTATGGAAGTTATGAAGATGATGATTGATTATGTATCTCAAGCTGTTTTTCTTTGGAAATCAGTAATGGTTTTTTTAATGTGACTTCCAGGTCGTGAAAAATCAGCCTTTGATTAGAGGAAGTCGCTCATGAGAACGAAATTTAAAAAAAAATCGGCCTGTTCTTTAATATATTGTAATCTGAATCATTGTATATAATGTAGTTGAAGATATTTGAATTTACATTTTGGGATAGAAATACAATCACATAGTAAACGAAATATTTTTATTTTAATTAAAATGTCATTTTTATTATATTTTTCATCATCCCTATAATATTCACAATTTTCGTATAGTGAGTTCTAAATCATATTTAACCAGTCTACACAAGTATCACAAAAGTGTCATTATTATTCTACAAGTCTTATTTTTTTATTTGTAAACCATTGAAGTTGCGTAAAAATCACAAATTTACTCCCATACATTTGAGAAAAGGGACCTTATGACCAGCCATGAGCAAAAATTATTGATAATTACAGTATGGCACGATATTTAAATTATTTATTTACTAATCTTGTATTAAAACAGAAAACTAAAGAAAAAAGGTTATTAGAAATTAACTTCAAATCTTGATCAATTAAGAGTAATTCTCAAATAACGTTGTTGAATTTAAGTGATTAGTCATAAGGTCCCTTTTCCCAAATGTATGGGATATTATGACCTTATGACCAATCACAGGTAAAACTTATTGATAATTACAGTATGGCACGCACGATATTAACATTATTTATTTACTAAACTTGTATTAAAACAGAATACCGAAGAAAAAAGGTTTTTAGAAATTTACTTCAAATCTTGGTCAATTAAGAGTTATTCTCATAATTATAACACTATGTTGAATAATTCACACCATGGTGTTATGATGACCTATGCTTTGTGATGCTATCATATAAAATACGCTAAAATAAATGTGTTTTGTATGGATGACTTTTCTATAAAACCAAAAATTACCGAGTTTTATAAAAAAAATCATAATGGTAGGATAGGATTCGCCAAAAAAAATTTTTTGTTTAGTTGATCTTTTGAAAAAAAATTAAAAGGATTATTTTTCTTAAGTGGTCAAAAATTATAGAAACCGCCAAAAAACTAACCTTTTTCGTAAGTATTTCGAAAAAATAATTAAAAAACTTTTTCTAAAACGGTCAAAAATTATAGGCATTCGCCAGAAAGTGTTTTTTTTTAATTTTTGTAAAATTTGTGAACAAAAATCAAGGTTTTTCTAAAATGGTCAAAAAGTTTTACGATTCGCCAAAAACACGTTTTCATGTTTAAAAAAAATGTTTATAAATCTTTTTCTGAAAAGGTTTTTAAATATGACAAAGTGATCTAAAATTGTAGAAACATCCAAAAAAAAAAACTAAAAAAAAAATAGAAAACTTTTTCTAAAATGTTCAAAAATGATAGGCATTCGCCAGTGTTTTTTTTTGTGTAATTTTTGAAAAAAAAAACAAGGTTTTTCTAAAATAGTCAAAAAGTTATACGATTTGCCAAAAACACTTTTTAAAAATTTTTTAAAAACTTTTTCCTAAATAAGCTTTAAAAAAACGACATACAAATGTATTTATTTTTATTTTCAATTTTTTTTAATTCCGAATCTGTGGCCCCCAAACCCTTTCCTTCCAAATTTTCAACTTTCTGGGATCATTTTGAAAATTTTGGTTACCATTATGCAGGCCGCGTGCTTGTTTGCCACCGTCGTGGTATAAAAAAGAAATACAAATAAGCAAAAGTTGCAAGTAAATTTTATTAAACAATTTTATCAATAGATTTATCATTTTTGTATGAAGTCTGCCATAAGGACCCTTTTCTCCTAAACTTTGAACCCAATTCTTATATAGAAAAAAATAACGTACAGCAGTTAAACGAAGCTACAAATACACGTCTATTCCTATAATTTACAATTTTGCATAAAAGAAAAAAATGATGATTTTGAAGGATTTCACAAAAACGTCCATATCTCCGTAACTAGAAACTGCCATAAGGTCCCTTTTCTTATGGAAAGCCACAATATGCGAGCGAAAAATTTCGGTACTGAAAAAATATAGGTTGGGTACCGTAACAATAAAGGTATAAGTACCGCTTTCAACATTAGCGGTACGTACCGGTATAAAGCGGTACAGTAACAAAATATTTCAACCGGTATAGTCTACCTTTATATCATTACGGTACCGATATTCTTTAGCGGTACCGTACCGCTTATATCGTAACGAAAACGGTCCCTGGTTAAGAAATCGTTTACACATTGTTTAGTGCAGGTGCAAAGCAACAAAATGGACGACGAACAACGATTGGAATTACGAAATATTTTAAAAAGGATAGTCGCGGTCATTGCTTCAGAAATCGTAAATGAGGTATTAAATTCCACGTTTGCTCCTCAGTCCACCTCATTTTTGTACCGTTCGTACTCATACTATGCATTTAACCCGCCGTGACGGTGAGCGCGGGGAGTATGCGGGTGTGAGGGGGTAGCTACTTGACAGCCAAAATAGACCGAGCGTCTATTCACTTAACTTCGCACTCGCACTTCGCACTTGTCACTTATCAGCGTGACCGTTTACACCTACATTTTACTAATCACTTTACACTTACACTCCGCACTCGCACTTGCGACTTAACAAAGTGTAAACTTAGCTTTAGTGCGTTTGTTAAGAACATACCTACAAATATCTGAAGTTCATATTTCATTTACACTATCGTACACGGCGCGCACACATTCAAGCGCGTGATGTACCTTTTGTAGGAAGAAAAATTACTGCTACTGTGCATATATACAATGCTAATGTGACCCGCGGGAGATGGCCCGCGGGAGGGTATAATCCGGCCCGTCGACGTCCCTTCGTGATAAGTAATGGCCTGCGATAATATATTTTGACGGTCCAGCGGTATAGAGATTTTAAAACAAAATTAATTTTTACTATAATTCTGGCCCGTTTCTTTATGTTTAATGGCCTCCCGTGAGGAAAGTTTGCCCACCACTGCACTGCTATACAGTACCTATACTCTTAGTTGGTTGTGGTACTTTCTTAGCGCTTAAACATAATTTCACAGCAATGTTTATTTGCTAGGCATAAAAAGTAGGCGTCCGTTATGAATCGGGGCAGAATTTAGATAGGTAACCAAGTTTTAATTTGCGGAATTTGTTATTCAACAGGCCTTGTTCAAACCCAGTCTCCAGGAACTTTTGATAAACACGACAGAGACGTGCCTGGAAAGTTAACTAAGGGTAAGTAAGTAAATGATTTGAAAATTTTTACAATGAAATTGAAAATATGCGAGGAAATGAAATATGTATATTCTTATAAATTGACCTTTAAAGGTTTTGTAGATACAAAATAATGTGTATCCTTATCAAACGAATCTTTGGTCCTTTTCTTATTTGGAAATTATTGTTTCATGTAGTACTTAATTTTTCTATTTAAGTATCTACAAATAATTCCAAAAACCAAGAAGACTACCTACCAGTGGTGTGGCGTCCAAAGAACTCGATTCCTACCGGCTTGCCTAATATCAGGCATTTGAGCACCTTATTCTACAGCTCTTATGGAAAATGTATGCCAAATCTGCACCGGCTTGCCCAAAGATAATATCTTTGGGCAAGATATATTATATCTTTACGCCACGCCACTGCTACCTAGGGGATATGTACCATATTCCTATTTCTGTGTTCTGAAATAATATCTAAATAGTTTTTTTTACTTTTCTCTAAGTGCCTAAGATATACCTATAACTATATTACACACTATAACTGCCCATATACAGGGTGGGAGGGACTATACCGACATACTTTAGCCATGAATTCCTGGTGGTGTGACGAGTAAAAAATGTTATATCAACATGGGTCGAATATTGTCATTTTACATTAATACCCAGTCTTTATGGAACAAAATAAATCAGTAAATTAAGCCCCTCGTTATAAACATGTCCTTACAGGCTGAAAAGTTATCAAAAAGAAAAAAAAGCTAAAATGGAAACGAAAGGTCAATTTTTTGGCCTCGTAGTCGCTTACCATCAAATACTGCGAAGGTTAATTCCTGTTTAGTTAAAGGATTTTAAAAAAATAGTAAAGTAGTCACATTTATTAGGGCTTGTTACACACTTGGGATTTTTCATTTACAAAATAATGAATATCTCGGAAAGTAAGCGTTTTTCGACTATACATCACATAACATTTTTTACTCCTAATAGTTGTTAGAATCTATAGTTAAAGTTTGTCGGTATAGTCCCTCCCACGCTGTATATAACCTTTTGTGTTATTTTTCCGTTTAAATCTCTTTTGTATATAAATAGGTACAATGTTTCCATCTAGCTTGATAGTATTACCGATACAAAAGAGATTGAGCGAGCTCAACGGGCACAAACTGGCAGTATTGTGCAGCGGGCCGCGGCCCACAAATGATAAACTTTATGGTGTTTCTCTATCGGGCTCCGCATTCAAAATCATACGCATTAAAACCTCGACATATAAGTCAAAACTCACGCAAAATATCAAAAAGTTAACGAGTTATGGATTTAGCTACGTAAGTTTTTGATTCAAAGAAGCTTTCACGGTGTCTGTGTTAGACTTAAAGGTTTAGTCTTATATCTACTTCTTGATTTCGAGTTACAGGAAGAAAAGAAATAAAAATAGTTACACCTGTGATATTTTCTATAAAAACAAATCTTGGCTTTACAAAGGTATATTTTTGGCAAAATCCGAGATACAGGGGTAGGTAATATGTACATAAATATTCCTAATTTTTACATGAAGACCGTACTATCGATCACAGCATCTTTATCTCATAAACCAGATAACCCGAATGCCTAAACGGTCACAAACAGCACCCATTCTCCATCAACAAATCCCAATCTCAGCCATTCCGAGAAAATTTCCCGGCCCAGGCAGATGGAGAATTCGCAAAATATTAGAGATGTGTGAAGGGCGTCAGTAAACTCACAACTGAAATATCACTCGGCTGTGTAATGCCATATTACAATTCTTTCAAAACAAGTACTAAACGTCATTCAATGCAATAGGTACCTACATTTTTCATTGCTCAACCGTGATCGCTCACATTTCGCACAATATAAAAATAATGCACAAATGTTTTATAGCTTGATATCAAACATAAAGACACGAGTATAACACTTAATTATTTAAAATATTGTCTTCGGTTTCCGCGATTATCACTCATAGTAATAAAACAACTTAAACCCCCCGACCCGCGACCACGAACGCTGAAAAGGGTTACGAAACGTCGGGACTTAAAATGTAGTAATATACGCGATTTAATCCGTTTAAGTTGTTTTATTACTTAATTATTTATTTATTATATATACATAAGTCGTAGTCGCAATGGGCTGGACATATGCTGAGCTTGAAGAACCGAGACCGATGGGGCGGAAAGGATTCTCGGATAGAGACCAGGAACTGGAAGACGCAGCGTTGGGTCGGCCCAAGATGGTTGAACCTGATCTGAGCTGGAAGTCAATGGAGGAAAACAGCGTGCGTTCGTTCCTTGCAGAAGTTTTAATTTGCGCAGCAGTGAACGTCTCCGGGTCGAAATGATGATACCTTTAATATAATATCAAGTACAGTGTTATAAATGCGAGAACGAGTGCGTGCACCCGGCTGACCCGGCAATAGGTAATGTTTCGAGTGATGTCATATCTCACTTAGGTACTGAATGTTAAACCGCTAGAGATGTGATGTTATATTACATTAAGATCCGAGGCACTGATGTTTCTCTACAAAATATTTCATCCGGGGATCAATTCGGGGTTGGAACTAAGCCCTAATCTGAAGGACAAGTACCTTTGAACAGTAGGCATTTGTTATTCGCTGAGGACACGTTTTGTCACTTCGTTTTCTTATGACTTCTTATGTTGTTACGCGCACATAAAATCAACCAAATTTGATATTGTTAAAGTCGATTCATAAGTCATGGCCTTCTTTTCGTTTGTATAGAGAACTGATTGCCTCTATTCATCTTAAGATTTGATTTGATTTATTTATTTCACAATAAAAATACATTATAAATTACACATTTCAATTTACATGATTTTATTATTATAATCGTCAAAACATTAAAAATAATAATTTAACAAAGTTCCATAAAAATAAAATACCAAGCCAGATATGTGATGTCATATGACATTATCTTCCGAAGCACTGGCGCATCACTCCACAAAATATTTCATCTGCGGAACAATTCGGGACTGGAACAAAGCCCTAAACTGAAGGACAAGTGCCTTTGAATAGTATTTGTTATTCGTTGAGGGCACATTTTGTCACTTCGTTTTGAGACTTCTCATTTGTTGTTTCGTCAGTTCCTTCTTCTGGTTTGTATAGAGAAACGAGCGACTCTCTTCACCTTAAGTAGCCAGAAAGGTGTGATGTCATATGTCATGTAATTTTTTTTGTCTTCTAAGGGAAAAATACTCATTTTGGCAAAAAGGGATTATATAATTATTTTAAACATTTTAATGTTTAAAATAATTATATAAATCTCTCTACAAAGCAGTTGGAACTAGGGATACTAGTAATAATGTTGAAATATGGGACAGAGTATGTCCTGGCCGAGCCTTTATGCCTGAAATACGGGACACCCCGGGAAATACGGGATGTCTGGCAACGCTTTATGACATTATCTTCCGAAGCACTGGCGCATGTTCACAAAATATCTCATCTGCGGAACAATTCGGGGCTGGAACAAAGCCCTAATCTGAAGGCCAGTGCCTTTTAACAGTATTTGTTACTCGCTGAGGACACGTTAAGTCATAATTACCTACAAATGTTTGCGCCAGTCCTAATTAAGGCTATTTACTTAATTTGTGAGAATTGTCCAGGGATGGTAAATTAGTTGTTCATGTTCCTATCTTTCTGTGTCTGAGCGCACTTATAAATGTATGTTCAACTTACCTACAGTGGGTGAGTGTCCTGTGGCATTTAAACCTGTCGGGTAATGTAACTTAGAGTAACATGAAAAGGAGTAGCCATAGGACATTTTACCGGTACAAAAAGCTGTAAGGTAAATGACAACAAATAAAGGAATAAATTACGTTAAATGTTTATTGAACTCAAGTGCCAAGAATATCGCGGATAATGTATTTATTTCAGTTGTCACACCATAAGGCTTTATTTATTATACTGCCATAGCAAAAGAAGGCTTAATACTAAATAGCAAGGTTTTTAAAAAACATTTTTAGCTGGTTTATTTATAGTTGTATCTATGGGTTACTACCCTTAACCGCTCCGCCTTGATAGCCAAAATCATGCCAAAATACACTTATTGTCGTTTATATATAAAAGTCAATAAACCTTCTAATCTGTGACCGTATTCTTCATAAATCCTATCGTCAAATGTGTTAAATATTGCAAAATACACAAATACAAATAGGTATTTTCATAAGTCAACGAGACAAAAGATAGAAACCCTCCAATTATTTACGACTCTCTTAGAAATGTTTCTATAAATAAGCAAATAAATTTATTTGGAATCTAATATAGATCGATCAATTATTCGATTGTTAGACGCTCTTTATCGACAGCCATCTATCTTTCTCAGAGTCGAGCGTTCGCCGAAATATTCAGGCAAATAACGAGATCTTTAATTTGAATAATACCGCAGAAGGTTATACAGTAAAATCAGGTTTTTATGGCCCAATGAAGACTGAGAATAAAAGTTAACATTATGGGACTGTATTATCTTGTCTATGACTTCATATTATTATTTTTAATTTTAAGTTTGTTCCAAATGAGCCGACTTTGTTAGCAAATCGGTTGACTAGATTGGCTCCGTTTGGTCAGCCAATTACTTACCCCTTACCCCTATGGTTAGCTAAATCCTTAACGAATGGTTGACGAAATTGGCTAGTTTGGAACTATACTCCGTTTTTTTTAGATGTGGAAATTTGGTAAGCAAAAGAATCAGTGGTCGTTAACATTTGTAATTATCAATGAACAATTTAAAAGTACATGATGTCATTTTCTTTGTCCGATACAATTACTATATCTTTCACACTTTCACATTTATAATATATTATAAATGTGAAAGTTTGTGAAGATGTTTGGTTGGATATTTGGATGTTGTTTACTAATAACGGGGTAACAACTGGGTGGATTGAGTGGACTTTTCCCGGATACACTTCTTTGCTGCACTGTAATATGATGAATTAACAGTAACTCTTCGTTACTGTTTACGACATGTGACGACCGGATTTGGGTTAAATAGCAAGTAAGCATTAACATATTATAAATAGATTTAACTAGCTTTAAGACACGTCTTTGTTATCTGGTCTTCGTCTTAATCTTGTCTTGTACTCAATATCACAAGTATCGCCATGAAGGACCTTTACTTCAAACCCCCATAGTCCCCATCTGCAACCTACTATTACATGGCGACCCATACCAGCGAACCAAAGAAAATAAAGAAAAAATAACCAGATAATCAGCAGAAATCAAGAAAGAAAATCAAACCAATCGAGTGTGAAGAAAAGTATTTACAACAATAAAATTATTGAAGACTCAAGAAAAAAAGTTATGAAGAAAGAAGCCAGCAAGTCTCAAGAAAAGAAGAGCGTTGTCCAGGGTTATCCCGGCTCGCAATTCAAGAGGTGTCCAGGATTATCACGGCCCACTTCAAGAGGTGTCCAGGGAAATCCCGGCCCATGTTCGAGGGAGTCCAGGGTTAGCCCGGCCCGTCATCGAGCATCAGCAGCATCATCGAGCGTCGTGCCCGCCAACGTGACCCGCGGCCCGCCCCGAGGCTACCTAGCGCAGCGTCAGATTGATCCACTTACCTACTGGTAGATTGACTATAACTAATGTAAGTTTTTAAAATAATATTGTGAAGTAATATGATTAGGGTTCTCATAAGATTATTTTTTTTAAATAGTTTATTTATCTATGTGTATGTTACACACAGTATGTTATTTAGTTTCACGATAATTAAGGTTGTACATTAAGTTAATAAATAGTAGATATTGGTTTAAATAAACTAATATTTCAGAAACTAAATATAATTAAAATCTAGTTTATTATTGCATTTTATAAAAAGATGTGCTGAGCAAAATTAATCAGTTCGTTTTTAATTACGTAAAAATTTGAATCGCTGTTTTGACCATTACGATTCTACAGGAATTTAAAGTATTTTTTTTATTTGTATAAAGATATAGGTATTTCGCAATATGATACAGTATGTAGAGCAATATTCTGCTCGGTCAGCACGCGGCGGTCATTGCGCCCGTGCGCCGCTCATCGCGCCCGCGCATAGCGTCGGCATTATGTCAATTATAATGAGATTTTAGTATGACTTACTTACCGAAAATATGTATTTGATTTTGCATTCTAGTAATAATATTTCTCCAGATTTTTTTTTATATTTCAAAGAGTTTATTACGAGATATACCCGCATTTCTAGGTCTGATCAACCGAGAGTTCGGGATACCATCAAATCCTTAAACTGTCTAAGTAACAATATAACTTGAATAATTAATATACAGAAGGTTTGATATCCGGGTACGGTACATAATTATTTTGATTTTTGTGTCAGGGAAGTTAGAGCGCTAGTCCTTCGTGTTGGCTCATGGTGTTTAGGACTACCGTGCCCTCCGTGAAAACCGTTGGAGACTTATAACGTCTTAATGTATTTGTGACTCTAAGTACAGGCAACCGAGAGTTAGGCCTGATATGCCGGTTAAGGGTGACCATGCCCTTGGGTAACCATTCCCATTTGTGTTTTTGAGAGGATTGAAGGGTGACCATGCCCTTGGGAAACTATTCCCATTTGTTTTTTTTTATTAGGAGCTAAGGACTCCAATGGCATTAGATATTTTATCATTGGGTAAATGTACCGATACCTAGGAAATGTTTACTAATGTGTACGATTATAATTTATGGCTAAATAAAAGTTATTTTGAATTAAATTTTAACACCTTCTTAACCGATATGGACAGTAATTTTGATAAACTCATGTAATAACTAAATTGTGTAATTTATGTAACTTCAGTTATTATAATATGTTTAAATGTTTTAGTTTATATTATAAAATAAAGTGTTAGTTTAAATGCTACAAATAAGAAACAAAAATGTAAAACTCAACTGCGTTCGTCACATTTTTTTTTTTGTTGCATGAGGGGGTGAAGAGTGAACTTTCGGGGGAGATGTAATATGATGAATTAACAGTAACTCTTCGTTACTGTTTACGACATGTGACGACCGGATTTGGGTTATAGCAAGTAAGCATTGGGACGTGCTTTAATAACATAAATTACGCAGACGACATGGCGGTACTGGGCCCCTCAATTGACTCAGTGCGGCAACTTATCGCTCTATGTGAAAGGTATGCTGAGCGGCATGGTCTTAGGTACAATGCTACAAAAAGTGAGGTGATGATTTTCAAAGCGCGTAAATATAACCCAACAACTGAGCCTAAGATCGTGCTGGGCGGCATGCCTTTGAAGAGGGTTAGTAGGTTTAAGTATTTGGGTCATATACTCACGGAAAACCTGAGTGATGACTTGGACCTCGAGAGGGAGAGAAGGGCGATGGCTGTGCGCGCTAACATGCTTGCCCGCAGATTTGCAAGGTGTAATAAGCAAGTCAAACTGACGCTGTTTAAAGCTTATTGTCAGACTTTTTACACCTGCAGTCTGTGGGTAGGATTTACGCAAAGGGCATACAACATATTGCGAGTCCAATACAACAATGCCTTGAGGATGTTGTTGAGGCTGCCTAAGCACTGCAGCGCGTCCGGCATGTTTGCCGAGGCCCAAACGGACGACTTTTTTGCCATTAGGCGAAAAAGAATAGCATCGATGTTGCGTAGAGTGCGGAGCAGCGGCAACAGCCTCCTAAGGGCGTTGGATGGGCGTTTCGACTGCCCTTTAACCAAATACTGGGTGGAAGTGGCTATTGGCAGGGTCAAGTAGAGTCAAAGTTCTGGATGGCCCTGCAACTAGTTGCTTCGCCCGGTCGCAATAATGTTGTGTTTAGATATAGTCATTTATTGTTATCCAAAGTTTTTTATACTAACATAATTATTAAGTTTTTGTTACTAATCTACTATGGATCTATGGTCTGAAATAAAGAATTTTTATTTATTTTATTTTATTTTATTAACATATTATAAATAGATTTAACTAGCTTTAAGACACGTCTTTGTTATCTGGTCTGGTCTTCGTCTTAATCTTGTCTTGTACTCAATATAACAAGTATCGCCATGAAGGACCTTTACTTCAAACCCCCATAGTCCCCATCTGCAACCTACTATTACAGCACACTTCTGTCACTAATTTATAAATGTTTATAACCAGCCGCTTTTCGTTGGCAGTTAAGAATATACTTTTCATCACACTTGCTCGAAAATGGTGCATTACACGTAGGTTTTGCGGGCCGTAAATGAGCTATTACGCCCTAGGGCGTAATGGTTTTCTTTTTAAATTTGAAACGCTGGTTCTGTTTTACTCTTATTTGTCATGTTCAAAGGAAACGCCAACTTACTTTTTTAACTTTTATCACTGAAATATTTATTTAAAGAGAACTGGTATTGCAAATACATGTAAACACATATTTCTGTAACATTAATTCAATGTTTCAATAGTGTATTTCAGTATTTTGCAATTATAAAATCAACCGTTTTAGGTCTGTACCGCTATGGTTTCCGAACGTTGCGCATTGTCTATGGATATGTCACTAATGTCACTGTCAGTTTTACAATTTTATTTAGTTTAAGTAAGGTTAATTTTAATTAGATTTCCTCACAAGTGTGATGAAAAACATTGTGTGTGCCACGGGCGGTAAAGGAATTACAAACTCGTGTTATTAAAGCCCTCGGCTTCGCCTCGGCCTTGTAACAAACACTCGTTTGTAATTCCTTACCTACCGCCCTTGATACACAATGTACTATTAATAAATCACAAAATAAATATCAAAACAGAAGTTCTAAATGATAAGTATTAATTTTTATTCGCAACTGTATTGAAAAACTAATCATAACGACAACGAGTTTAAAAACCTGACCATTGTTTCAAAACCTCTGCCTCTTTGGGTATTTTATTGTGCAACATTTCGTACCAAGATTGCGAATATTGGCAAAAAAAATAATTTGATTTTTGCTCTTAGAATAAAGTAAGTAAAGTTAAAGAAATTTGCTTTATTATTTTCAATTTGTTAATTAGATAAATTGTTTACATAAAAATCAAGTATTTAGCATCGAATGAAATTATTTCACAATGTTGTCACGTAATGTACCTGATAAAAAACCTCAAGTTGACAAATGTCAAGTTTGTTTACCAAATTTCCACATCTAAAAAAAACGGAGTATAGTTCTTCTTTTCAAAACTATCTGACATAACTGTCAAAGTATTTCTTTATTTTTATAAAAACAGTTCCTTTTTTTAGTAGCGCCTGGTGGCAGAAGCATGTCTTTTTACCCGTCATTACACATAATTATGGCCCAAGTAAAATATTTTTCTTCACTTTCTTGATGATGTTTTTCCTCACCGTACTACCTTTGGTTACTGCAGTCAGTTGGTGAAGTAGTCAGGTAATTACAGTAAAGTGACAGTAAAAGTACAATGAGTTACATAAACACATGGGTCGCAACCAATCCCAGGATTCGAACCCTGGAACATACGATGGCGCCTAGGTGGGAACCTAGGCGACCGACGCCCTTAAATAATCTTATTAGTCTCTTAAGTAAACCGTCCCCATTTAAACGGGTCATCGATACTGGTTGATTGATGAACGTGGTTAAACGTCCCGAAAGTTAGTTTGAGTTATGGGAGCCTAATTGTTTGGACAATACGCGTACAAGTTCTTGGGCCCAATTACCTTGTTCCGTAACTTGTTAGTCTTGGCGTTGGGACTCTCAATGTCTGATCGATTTATATGTGTATGTGTACGTCTAGCACAAGACTGCTGTAACGTAAGGCAAACGTCGGAATGCTGGACACTGTCCCAGTAGTCGCCATCTTGAATGTTAAATCATTAGCAGTAGAGGTGACGGCAAGATGTCGACTATTGGGCATTAGCGTGTCGAGCACTGGGACGTTTACCTTACTAACTTATCTCGCGCGCGATATGGCAAGTAGATAATTGTCCATCGTAGGCTCAAGTGGCGTAAGGGACATTGTTTTGCCTGTCCCTTACCCCAATTTACGACGATGACGAGTCGACGGAATGTAGGTACGATTCTCATATAACCAAACGGGCACGTCCGGAGCGCAGCGCTGCTCCGTGCTAATTTATATGGAATGACAGAGCAACCGGGCGTAGCCGGCCGCGTCCGCGAGGCGCTGAGCGGCTGTCCTACCGCGTGCAAATGTGAACTTTAATTGTTGTATTGACAGCTCAATTTCCTTGAACAAATTTAAAATGCGCTTCGACTGGCCCGTTCAGTGAGAATCATATAGGTACAAGTTTTCGGCTATATACAATTGATTGAGTCTCACGGCAGTTTTCTAAATAAAATTGTAAACTCACGTGACAATATAATCTCGTGGGATTGCACTCACAACAAATAATCCCGCCAAAAAGGAACTGTCCCTACCGATAACGGCGGGAGCACTGAAATGTTTTTGTGGGCCCAAACCGCAATTAAGCCTCTGATTCAATCCGTCAGTTATCGGCCAAGATTGGGTCCATCAGTTTGTCATTAGGACGACGTTCCAACCTCACTTCTACTTAGCGGGGCTGAGGGAAAAATGTTTTTCGCAGTTTTTTTGCTGTGGCTGCCCCATTCCTATACTGGAGCACATTTTCCAAGCTTTTTGTTCATAACTTACTACATTCGCAAGTTAAAAAATAAATAAAAAATTGCTATGTTGGTATATGTATCTACATTAGTAGGTAATTTCAAACTTAGCAAAATAGTTTTTAACCGTTTTCCGTTACTCGATTCAGTTGAAATTTGACATATCTATTTAACTTATATAAGGACAGTGACACTGCACTGCAATATTATGGCACCATCGATATATGAGGTGCTCAGAGGACATCGATATGTGAGGTCTGGGAAATACTAAGGCTAGTAGTTTTGGATATCACAAAAATAATAAAGATAAACATAAATGAGTCGCTTAAGACTAAAATTCATGGAACTGATGGTGTCACGTCACGTAATTTAACCATCATATGATAAGTGCGTTACGAGTAAGTAAGTGGTTTTTTTAAAAGTAACGTTGTTTCTTAACCCTTTAATTGACGCCGAAGATATTTTTTTCTAATTTTCTTTTGATCTAGGCATTGGAATTATCATGAGGCTGGGAAAAATAATTAAAAAAAAATCACACATAAATAACTTTTTAGAAAATATATGTTAAGAATACTCAACATTTTCCAACATTGAACCATTCACTTAACTTAACAGACGTTGAGTATACTCAACACTGCGAAGTGCGAAGTTTGTAGATATTGAACTGCATATAAAAATAGTACTTTACTAACGTCTACTACTTAATTAACGTCGTAAATAGAGTATGCCTAATTTCTTTTGACACTACAAACAATTTTAAACGCGTGTTTTGTGCAAATATAACTTTGATAAATGTTTATTGAAGCGACTCCACCTCTTTCTGTGCCATTTATTACAGGATACGACTACTACCCTTGCCATGAATGTGTCTATGTACGTTACCAATGGTTTCTGATGATTACGAACTCCCCCAATGGTTTAGAGGTCATAATATCCTCTTTAGATTAGTCTTCAGCCTCCCCAGTCCTGCAAGCAACTCCCCCAGTCTAACTCCTCAAGTAGGTATGTATTGCCCAGTCTTGCAACGTGCCTCATAATATTGCAGTTTATGGTAATTAACCATAATAAAATTGAAGAACTCTTGCTTGTAGCACCATCTTTGTCAAGTATTAAAAACGAAAAATAATCGCTTTGCCTTTTCGACACTACTTCGAACGTAAAAGTTGCAAAACAGACGCCATGTTATAACACTGTCATAACTGAAATTGAACTTTATCCTGGTGCATGTAGGTTTATATTATTGCTCCGCGCTCGGTGACACTTTAGGTGTTGTTGGCGTGGTCGGCACGGCACGACAGTACACGACACCTTTGTGTGTTCAAATAACGGGTGTCCCAAAAAGGACGCAAGATTTCAATTTGCCGCCATTTTTTATTTTAGTGTTGGCAACCCTAAAAAAAAAACTATTTCACAGCTGAATGTTTAGGGTTTGTAAAACTGGCCGGTTATACGAAACATCAACGCGTTTTTTATTATTGAACAATATTTCAAAAGTAATGAAAGTTTGGCGGGTACGGTTCAAAACTTTTCAAACAAAATCATCTTTAGCGACAAAGCACATTTTCATCTCGATGGCTTTGTTAATCGTCAGAATTGTCGCATTTGGGACTCAGGGAACCCACATGTGATTGTTCAAAAACAAATGCATCCAAAACGGGTCACTGTTTGGTGCAGATTTTGGGCTGGAGGCATTATTGGACCATATTTTTTTCAAAATGAGGCCGGTCAAGCAGTTACTGTTAATGGAGCTCGATATTGCGACATGATCACAAGGTTTTTTCTAGCCGAATTAGAGGATATCGATGTGGAAGCAATGTGGTTTTAACAAGACCAGGCCACTTGCCACACAGCCGGAGAAACGATGCAATTACTGCATGAAACATTTCCTAGTCGTGTGATTTCTTGATTCGGTGATCAGAATTAGCCGCCTAGATCTTGCGATTTAACGCCTTTAGACTTCTTTTTATGGGGTTATTTAAAGTCTAAAGTCTATGCCAATAAGCCCACAACCACTCATGCTTTAAAACAGGAAATTCGACGCTGCATCGGAGAAATTCAGCCGCATCTATGCAAAATGGTCATAGAAAATTTTGACAAAAGAGTGCGTATGTGCCAGCAAAGCCTAGAAGGGCATTTGCCTGACGAATTATTATACAAATAACCCTATTTTATGTATTTCAAGATTTTATGTACAAACATATAGTAACGAAAATAAAAATGTGTTTTTCATCAATTTCAAATCTTGCGTCCTTTTTGGGACACCCTTTACAAAGGTTCATGTATTCGTATCACGTAATTCCGCACATCTACATACGCGATATAATATACCACATCAATTTCTATATCAACACGACCTATTCAATTTCTTTATCTCGCAATGTTTATTTATTAGCCCAAGGCACGCGAACCCTTAGGCATCTTATATAAATCACGTGAGGCAAAAGTGGCCATCATACAATTTTCATCCGGCCGGACCTTTATTCGAGCTGACACAAAGGGATAAAGTTGAACGCAATATTTCTTTGTGTTTTATTGCACACAAGGACGAACATCTGCCCAATATCACTACTGCCCCAACTAATAATAAAAAAGACGTGTGTTTCATACATGTTTATAAAGTTTTTTTCTTTTGTTTATGAGACGTTCTACGATCAGCTATCAAGACTTTTTTTATATCAAATGGGTTTGCTCTTGACTCCGGAAATGCCTGAGTGAGCATTGACGGAGCCTACGATGGAGCGAGCGTACCCAGTAGATGCCTATGCACTCTGATCTAATTCAGGTTAGAATTGATCGAAAACACCGACGCCGGCAGGCAGTTCCCCACTTTGGCTATGTGCGTAACAAATATAGCGCAGCTACATTCAGCATTAAATGGGTGTATTTTCGCTGGCGTAATTTCTCTGGCCACCAATATTTAAAAGATTTCTCCTCACTGGACTGGCATTCGTCGGTTACTTGTACTTGACTGATTCTACATTATAACCAAAAGTCCAATTCTAATAAGGCAGAATCTTCTCAGTACTCGCCAATATGTCATGACAGCGAAATTACGTTTTTGAAAATACACCCAAATAGTCTGACACTCCCAAAGCGCCGTATATATCGGAACACATATTTTTTACTGTAGGCACAAAGATACGTGACGATATATTATGTGCTTTTAGTGTTACAGACTATTTGATGCCGACTGTACGAAATGTGTATATAGCAGTGCGCCTAGAAGTCCGATGGTGAAAAGGGTAAAGGCCGAGCCACACCGGCTGCGTGTGCACGCACTGTACGCTGCAGCTCCTTGACTTTAAGCGTCACTAGCCGCCATTTTGAAAAACATTCATACTATACAACGCGTACGCCACGCGCACGCAGACGTGTACGCAGCCGGTGTGGCTCGGCCTTACGGCGGGATCAGTGCATAGAGTCGGAGAAAAAAAACTGTATAAAATTGCGTCCTAGGGTAATAACATATTAATTTTTTCCATGGCTCGGCATCTCTAAAATACAGTTTTTCGTCATAGAACGGCAGATAGTGCTGCACATATTATCTATTTCGAAGCAATTTCGAAGTAACTTCTACTATAATCGACGGTAATATATGTTTAGCCAAGTGGAAGTAACTCCGCCGCCGAAGCTAGAGGTCCGGGGTTCAAATCCTGGTTAGGGCAAATATTTTTGTGGCTACTTACTTTTACGTTTTTCGAAAACAAATCTTGAGGTAGGTATATGGACTTTGAGTTTTTTCTGGCTCAGAATGTGAAAAAATGTGACTAATATTTTATTTTATATGGAAAATATTTTTCCAGTTTCATATTAACATAGTGCAAAAGGTGACGTAATGGAATACTAAATTTAGGACACATTTTTTTTCAAATATAAGGTTCGGAAGTACTAGCGATTTTGAGTCAAAAAAACTCAAAAGTCCATAAATTCTAAGAATGTTGTTACCTCGGGATTTATTCGAAAAACACTATTAAGTACAGTACAGGCTGCGTCGTTTAGTTTGGAACTAGGTCGAATCGCACAAGATGGTCTCGCACTATTTTTTTAATTTATTTAATCAATCAATGGTGCATATTATAACAACCCATTTTAACTGCCGGGCTTGTTTACAAGGAACCTGAAATACTGTTAAGCTGTAGCTATTCGCTGGCTTGCCAACACAATTTACTGCCTTTGTTTTCAGGCCCCGTGTAGCCGATCATAACTCAGCTAAATGTTGGAATTATTTTGGGTCTTAAAGTTTCCGTGTAGTTTAAAATATGAGAGGCGTAACGGTGTAATAGCAATTTCAGGGAAAAGTTACTGTATTTTTGCTATTTCGGAATCAATTTTATAAGAAATATCGTGTCAAAGATCGCGTTTTCTGTTCTTGTTTTCCACTATACGCAATAAAACCAAATACCGCAATAAAATAATAATAAGTTATGTATGAAATTTAAACCATTGTTTAATTTCATACATATACTTTTCAATCAGTTGGTTGTTATTATTATTAATAAATTTGGTTCAGTCTCGATTTACAGAATATTAAGGCCTGTTGAATATAAGTGAACATTAATTAATGCCAGTAAATTAACTAGTCTTCAAAGCACAATATACTGCTAGTAGTAAATTAACTTAAAACAGGTACTTAACAGTACACTGCTCATTCTGCCTCTTTCGCACTCTCGTTACGGAAGAGTAGAATGAATGAGATAGCAGGATTGGTTTCTATATTCAGAAAATAAGACAAAGACAGGGGTAACCGCAGTATAGTTATTATAATCAGTAATATCTCTGAAGTTATAGAAAAAACGCTTGTTTATTTTGTTTTTGTCCCACTTTATACAAAATTACAAGAGGATGTGTATTTTGTTCTAAAAGTAATTATATTGGACGTACATTTTTTTTATATGGTTACAGAAATGCATTTCTTTGTCTTTCTAAATTTTCCTCTTTCTGAATTAGTCTTGATGTCTCCATGTCTATACCTTTATCTGTCTTTCTCTGTTCTTTGAACTGAGTTAAGGCACTGCTTGCAATGTTTTCCTTGTAACCGCAAGGTTCGTCGTTGTTCAGGCTTCATGATGTATTTGTTAAATAAGCCTACGAACAATGCCTACAATGTAGGCTTACGGAAGGGGATTGTGTGAGTGTGTTTGATGGTTGTGAAACGTTCATTTAAGGTATTATATCTGCTTTATTTATTTGGTTTTAACTGTATCGCTCAATTAATACATTTTCTTTAACCTTCAACATCTCCATCCCTCTTTCTCTCCCTTTAGTTCTCCTTTTGAAACACTGACACATCCGACGCTGTATTTTTTGTTTGATTTCTGTTTTAAATGGAGTTAATGAGCTACACATGATATTTTCTCTTCAGCTGCAAATTGGAAATAAGATTCCCATGGGTTTGTATCCTACCGACTGCGCCATGTTAAAGTTAAGGGATGTGTCAATGAAACTACGTGAATTAAGACAATATCATTTATTGTTTATCCATCCTCATGGGCGTCTAACTATATCTAGGCGACCCACATTGGTGTTCAGGCTTTTGAATGTTTATTTGGAGACAAGACACTGCTTTCGATATATTTCTTGTAAACGCCCCGTTGTCAGGCTTTGCGATGTATTCGTTAAATAAGCTCTGAACAATGGTTACATCGTAGGCTTACGGGGCGGATTGTGTGAATGTGTTTGATGGATGTTGTACACGCTCATTTAGGGTATTAAAGCGGTGAGTAGTACAGTCGGCACACAAAGGTCGGGTCGGGTCGGGTCACAAAGGCAGAGATACAAGAGGAAGAGAAACTGAGAGAGAAAGAAAGCCTTATGTTGTCGACATTCCGTTCCTGAACGAAGAGATTCGCTTCATCATTCTTGATGCGGCTCCTTAAGGAATTCTGTATTTTATGTCAAAGTTGACAATTGTCACTTAGGGTTCCTCTAACTAAGTAAAAGTGAATCTCATAGGCTGTTACTAAATCAGTGAGCGATATCCTTCCTAATCGCTTGCCATCACCCGCTACTGAGGTTATTAACATTGTCAGTAATTGGCTACTTGACAACTTTTTTCTGTGATTTGTTATAGAAACACCATTCAATAATAGAAATATTAGTGAAAAAACCACTTCAATATCATAAAAACTCACCGAGATACTACAATGTTAAAATCACATTTTTAGACTTTCCCAAATCCGTGCCGAAACGCTCCCTACTGAAGCCCGTTATACAGTGACGTCACTACCCATACGTTGTTTGGGGAAATCAATAACTTTGTTCTGCAACTATGTTAAAACTTGCGTTTATCGTAACGGTTTCATAACAAAAGTTACTATAAATTTTATGGGTTATTTAATGGTTCTAATAGTTTTTAATAATATTATACTTTTAAAAAAATGGACTTTCCCACCCAACTTTGGAGGCTCATAAAAAAAGTTACACGTTAGATATATATCAAACTCAAAACTTGAACATATTTCCTTATTATGCCTATTTTAACAGGATCTTATATAATTTTTACAAATTTCAGTTAAGTACCCAATTGTATAAAAAACGTTAATAGAATGTTAATAAGATAAGCTGCTTGAAAACAAGATCAACTTTGGATACCTCATTGAATTTTTATTCATACTTACAAAAATCTAACACATTGCGTCAACATAAATTCACACTCCCATCTTTTTTAACATGGTTTTTTGTATGACAGTAACACTATATTAAACGTAATTCTCTCTCTACATATCTCTATGTATATTTATGTTTGAGTATGGTACAAATTGATGTACAGTCGAGTTCACAATTAACTGAGCAAAGATTGGACCAAAAACATCTGAACAAGACCCTATTGTCAGAAGCATAAGAACTAGATCAAATATTTTTTGATATTTGATCTAGTTCTTTTATTATTCAGATAATGATGAACTCGACTGTACCTATATAATATACATTAGTAAACTTAACTGTACGAAAAAACCGATAGTAAGTGTCTTTCAAATTAAATTGGGGCATTCTTTGGTTACGAGATAACTCAGCAAGAGTTTGTTATTGTTTCAATAGCTGACTAGATATTTCATACATACATTTTATTCCAAAGCATGCTATGACACCATCATGTCATAAGCAATTGAGTATGCTTATGATAATATTGTCCATTGCATCCACCACTATTTACCTACCAGTGGCGTGGCGTAAAAGATATCCTTGGGCAAGCCGGTGCAGATTTGGCGTACATTTTCCTTAATAGCTGTAGAATAAAGTGGTCAAATGCCTGATATTAGGCAAGCCGGTAGGAATCGAGTTCTTTGGACGCCACGCCACTGTTACCTACACAGGATACACGAATATTTTGGTCACATTGCCAGAAACGAGAGCGACTACTTGGAAAAATTGATGGTCAGTGGAAAAGTCGACTTTACGCAAGCGACCAAGAGACAGGAGTCTCACTCGTTGGACGGATCAGATACGCACAACTCTGGACACTACGGCACACGATGCTTACACTTGGCTGCAGATAGAATGAGATGGCGGAACATCCTTCGACGTAAACTGTTCCAAACGAATGACTCCGACCCTCAGTAATGACGAAACCGATGCAAGGAAGGATGATAATATTGTATCCTAAATATGTTGTTTGTCAAGCAAGAACAGAGTGCTTTCTAAACAATGCCGCTTCATTAGGAGTTAAAAGTGCTTGTTAAAGTTAAGTGTCCATTTCGGGTGTTTGTGTAAAGCACCAAGAGTTTATTCGGTCCACCGGATTAGGCGTCACAACAAAACGAACAAACAAAACTCAAACAAGGCACCGACAGACACTTTGGTAACAGCTAAACGGGCAAAGGAAGAAAAGAAAAAACGTACGTGACACTTTGTTGAAAATAATGGTAGTGCTATCTCTAACACTGAATGAATGAATGAAAGAGACAGTAAAATATTTTGTGTATTTAGAGTTTTGAGCCCTCGAGAGGGGAAAAACTTGTTTGTATTCGTTTAATTTGTTTTTGGCCTTTGAGTTTCAAATTTTTTTAGGGTTCTGCGAACTGATATGGGTAACTAATAAGATGTATTATTACAAATGATATAATAACATTGTGAATAATACAAGTGATATTAGTACTTTTTAATACAATTCGGATAGTTTACGTACCTAGGTATAGGGAACACAAGGTAGGTAGGTACGTCTAGTCGAGTGTGGCATAGGAGTCTAGAGTGTAGCTAGAGATTCAAATTAAGATAGACTATTACTTAGTTAAGTAGTTGCGTAGTTCTAGTAGCGTTTCTATCACTCTCACCTCTGTATGCTCGTGTCTGTAGGCTCGGATTACCATTTTCTGCTATTTTCTATAGGTACCTACTGGTATTCTACAAAATAACCGAAAATAGTAATCCGACCGACAGGGAAATTTTCAAAAAGCAGCAAAATAGTCAGCCGTTGAAACGGTGGTAGAACTAAGCTCATAACACTACTTCAATTATCTTTCTGTGTCTTTTATTTTGTGTTCATAATGACTCCTCCTTAAATCTCTCTCTTAAAATACAATTTTTATAAAGTTGTAATATAACGCAGGGCAGAAAATGTTTTTTTCGAATAGTAAAAGCGAGAAAATACTTTTAAAGCAAATGTTGCATTGTTAAGAGACCCTCCACACGAGCACCTGGAATTTCAGTTCATCGAATCGTGTGAAGTGGGCTTTTACCCTCTTTAAATGGAATTGCAAAATTTGATTGCCAAACAAAGAGAATGAATCTAAATATAAGTTGACGTTAATTCAATTCTTGAGTTTCGGTATTTGCTTTGCAATGAAATTTAATGTTATGTTTACTTGGATTATTGTCTTTAGGCCTACGAGACGTAGACATTTTTTTCAATTGTACGCGAAAATTTACAAAAACTTGTTATTTAAAAAAAAAATCAGTTATTACTGCAAGTACCTAGACCTCAAGGAGACTCTTTTACATGTCTGATACTATTCTTTTTTTTTGGCGATTCGGGAAATGATGAGAAGGTTTTTTTTACGCCATTGATGGAACCTTGAACTGATTTATTTTGTATACCGTAAAATGGGGTGAGTAGGGATTGCGAGGGCAGTTGGGTTATGAATGGGGAGAGTAGGGATGACAGAGGGGTTAGTTGGGTTTTAAAAGCTACTGCTGCCTAAGTAAATAATATATTCTTATTACAAATTGAGCTATAGTAATATTCATAATCCAAAAGTGTCGATCCAACAATTTGTCCAACTCACCTTAGTATGAAATCCCATCTCACCCCAACTACGAGGGACTACGGGGTGAGGAGGGATTTTGTGTTTATCGTTAAGGTTATGAAAAGGAACTACCCAAAATCATAAAAAAACTAAAATACAAACGACGGGAACATTTATTATATATACAATTCAGTTTGCATATCACTACATAGTATAAAACAAAGTCGCTTTCTCTGACCCTATGTATAAATAATAATAATAATAAATATTAGGGGATAATCTTACTCAAATCGAACTAGCCCCATAGTAAGCACAATAAGGCTTGTGTTATGTATATGTATGCTTAAATCTTTAAAACTACGCAACGGATTTTGATGCGGTTTGTTTTTAATAGATAGAGAGATTAAAGAGGAAGGTTTATATGTATAATACATGCATAATATAATAGAGAAACACCGTGCGAAGCCGGGGCGGGTCGCTAGTGTAAAAATAAAATGTTATCGAGGTTTGAATCTCAATTTTGTCCCTACTCACCCCGTTTTACCTTAGTCTTGTCCGCTTTAATTAGGAGTTCGGAAGAAAATTAGGTAAACAAGAAAGTGTGCTGATGAACGGCGGGTACCGTAGAATGAAAATATTTGTATCCACGAAGGGCCTTATCACACTTGCGATTTGCGGGCGAGTTTCCATACAAAACCAGTCGCGACGAACTCGGCGATATTTGTATGGAACTTTGCTTCTAACTCGCCCGCAGCTCGCAAGTGTGATAAAGCCCTAAGTGCCTAAATCAACGCGGACCCGTAGGACCTTCGTAGGGCCTCAGCCAGACGTTCCCCTCTGCTAAGCAACCGTCAAAAAGCTGGATCAAACTGGTCAGGTGTTTATCTTGGTGCTCGTGATTTTTTTTACTGGACAAGTTATGTTATGGTTGTTTTTTTTTTAACAGCATCAATAAAATATAATAATACAGGCATTTTTATTTTAAAATTTACGGTTAGGCGAAACTTAAGCTATGTTCAAATACCGTCTAACCTGTCAGTCCTTGACGAAATATATGGAGTTTGACACTAATCGTCAGTTCTGTGACGACCTGCTGTCAGTTAAGAACGCACTTTAAATAAAAAAGCACATAAAAACAAACTATTTTGCTCTTTTCATGTAATTCATCTAAAACTAAAGATAAAACTAGAACCTTAAAGTCAAAAATAATTAAAACTACTACTAAACATCCAGTTCCACAATGGGCCTCTGTGGTATTGTGCCAAGAATGCTGGCAGCATTTCCTCACTGAATCGCGATGTCTATACGCTGAGCGAGGAAGCTGCCAGAACGTTGGTCGACGCCATAGATATCTTTAAAAAGGGCGGTGAAATTGTCAAGGCAATGTTTTATTCGTTATGTGCAGTGGTTAATTTGCAGTCTTGGCTGTTTTAGGCCCAGGCTATGTAGTAAGTACCAGCTGCCCTTTCTCAACACCCATCATATACCCTAATATGACCGCCCTAGGGCTGGGTCTTGTTCGTGCCATCAAGACGAATCTAACGTAATGATGTATCATGTATCAAAGTGGGGTGTGTTGCTGAGTACTTTCGAGCGGGCATAGTCACGGTCATACATACATACTTAATTACTTACAAACGTACTACATCCATATATACATACAGGTCAAACACATAACCTTCCTTTTGGGCTTCGACGCAGTCGGGTAGTAAGTACGTTACGCAGATCCTCTCCACAAAAAACGGCACACTTTGTTTTTCGGAAAAATATGGCGACTCCCTTCCGTGTTGGTCTAAGACTAAGTGTATTAAGTAACTATAATTAAAACAAGAAAAGGTAACCAATGTAACACTTCGATTCTCCTTAGCTAACCTAAGTCTCTAAGCCTAAGTAAAACAAGATTATAGTCTCAAAATACACCCTTTTAACAACTGAAAATTCCGAAGTCTATTTTCTGCACAACGGTAATTTTGCCCTAGACTCGCTGAGGGGCATTTCTCCAGAAATATGTCTGCGGTCACCTCATTCATCTGACCCTTTTTCATACTAAATGTATGGAGACAGATGAACGAGTCGCAGACATATTTCTGGAGAAATGCCCTGAGACGATATAAAATAAAATTAGGTAACGTTAGGTTACGGCTATATCCTTAAAGAAATACTGAAATGCAGAAAAAATATGCATTGGTGTCCAATTGTCCATGTATGTATGTATATTTATGTATCCTTTTGTTGCTTAATCTGCCAGGAAACAATGCTAAGGAAAATCGTACTGAAAGGGATATATATTAGTTTCTTTCCTTATATAAGAAAAATAATACAATACGGGGAACATTCCACGTAGGAAAACATTCGGCGGTGCGGAAAATAATTGGGCGCTGCCACGCTCCGTAAAATTTTCCGTATTTTTTCATACCGAATTACTGGGATATTGGCTAGCTGTAATTGTGATTACGAATTATCAATAACGAACTGAATCAATATAAGTACCTACATAATACAGGGTGTCTGGCAGATGGATGGACCAACTTACACAGGGGATAGGTGAGAGCATTTGCTACGTGGCCCACCCCAAAAATTTCACCTAGGCCCTATGTTTTTTTTAAATTTAGGTACTTCAATTTACTTCGTATGAACCAAATTATTAAAGGAGATTGCCGACTTTTGGTACCAATAGCGTCTTTAAATTGTGTCACAACCAAAACGATACCAAAAACTTAGTTTAATTTTTTTAACCAGCTGGATTTTTTATTACTGAATTTAAAATGGGAAATCCGCGATCAATTAAAAAAGAATTTTGCTGTACGGTTTCCGCCGCCACCATGAAAAATGTATGATTGCCTTAAAACTGTTTTTGACAGACAAAATCGGTCAAAATCTAAAAGGCCTATAACAGTGGCAGCACCGTCTACGCGAATGTTCTTTCTTCGAACTGCATTGTAACTCAAGTAAAGTAAATCCAGCTGTCCTGTACCCAGGAAAGCAACATGTTTGTCTCGTTCTTTCTTAAGACTACTTTTAACATGAGTGTAAAAGACAAAGCTGACGTTATAGATACGTCTTAATACAATCCATTATCTATGTAGTTTTCTTGATCTTAGCAAGAAAGTTGACAGCTTGACATTCTGTCTTATTCTAAGTTTAAATATAGGGTACTTTATAAGACATGACTTTTCACAATTTTGTGTCGAAGGACGTAAATCATTTTAAATTCTTTATTTGGTACAAATCACTCGTGATATTTAGCTGTTACTTCACTATATGAGACATTGAGCGTAAATGTAATTTTACAATAATCTTATCTCACGATGTATCAAAATAGTTTCAAAGAACTTTTTTTTATAATAACATTTTAACAATCTGAATAGGCACAATAAAACATAAAACAGGTATCCGAAACGACACGTCATACGACCAAGTTAAGTGAAGTCTCGTTAACGTCAGGAATTAAAGTTTTTAGGTGATTTTGTATTTGGCCGGTTGACATAATATACTTAGATGATTTGCTACCCAAAAACTAACCTCGAAATCTGGAAATCAATCTCAATTTCCTACGGATCCCCAAATACAATTTTAATGGGATTTAGTGATTAGGAAAGGCAGTTTCTTGTTCTTTAAGGAACAGTCGGTTTCGTGTCGACACAATGAGTTTTGATTTGGTACGAGGCCCCATAGACGCGTTGACAATGTCCTTTGTAAGACTTTAGTATCGGTTTAGATAAAAATAAAATAAAGATAAAGTTCGTTTCATAATTTTTGAAAAAGTTATGGAGGTTTTAAGTCTTGAAAACGGATTTTTTTTAAATAAATTTAAAAAATGTAAAAAAAAATCATAGGGTCCTGAAGAATTTTTTGGGGTGGGCCACGTAGCAAATGGTCACACCTATCCCCTGTGTAAGTTTGTCTATCCATCTGCCAAACACCCTGTATAATTACAAGTTAACTTAATACTTTTAGTACAAAATACCGATTAAAGCCGACGTTCCCTGAACAAATATTGAAGTAAGTAAACAGTAAATCAAAATAGACACAATTCGCTAGTTGGGCATTTCTAAAAAATGCCATTTTCTTCATTGTGAAGTTTTATGCCAATTTTATTTTATATTATGTCCTATTCTAATAGAAGAAAAAAAGTGTCGGAAAATTTACATACATTAATGGAACTCTCCTTTGTGTTACAGTCATACAAAGTAAATATATGGAAAAATAGTAACACAATAGGAAAAAAAAATTGGATCAATTTTTCGTCCCATTGGGATTGTAATTATAAGTAGAAACAACGTAATAGAAAATTGCACAGTAAAAATGGCACATTTTTATTTTTATAAAATATTTGTACTTTAAGTGGCAAATGTAATGTTTAAACGTATGTGATTCGGTAAAAGTTACAAGAATTCGTGTTAAAGTATAGCACTGTCTAAAACCTTTCCTGCGGTAATTTGTGACATTCAAATTGTACATATTATCTCTATACCACTGCTGTACTTTAAAATTAGCTCTAATATATTGTGCGTAAAGTTTAAATTCCCTTGTCGTCGACAGTCTCAAGCATTATTGGCACCTTATCTCGTATTACCTACAAAGAGCCTGGGGAATACTTTAGATATGCATGCAAATGTGGCATACGTATACAGAATTCCGAGTAATATGTGACGTTTCTCGTTCCAAAATTGCTCCTTGTCAATAAGGGCGATTTTTAATTGTAACTTCGTAGCAGTAGCTTAATACGAAGACCGTATTGACATCAAGAGGGCTTTCTTTATTACCTCCCGTGTTGTGTACATCATTTTATGTCTACACTTGGCCAGAAAGCGGCTTTTTCCGTACGCGCAGCGTGCGGAAAAAGCCACTTTATGGCCAGGTATGGCATACATTTTTTTTTAAATATTAGCGGACAATCTTACACAAATCGAACTAGCCTCATAGTAAGCTCAATAAGGCTTGTGTTATATGGATACTAGACGACTATATATTTAATAGATACAAATACTTAAATACATGGAAAACATCCATGACTCAGGAACAAATATTCGTGCTCATCACACAAATAAATGCCCTTACCGGGATTCGAACCCAGGACCTCCTGCTTCGTAGGCAGGGTCACTACCAACTAAGCTAAAGCGGTCGTCAAAATAAGTCGTCCTCGTAATTGAATAAACTAATCGACGATTAATACAAAGGTAGTAAATAGTAGATAGGTTTTGACTCAAATTTCTGATGTTTCTAAACTTTCTTTTGGTTCTTAGATATAAGTAAGACGTATAAAATATATAAAAATATTATTGCGGAATATTCTAAAATAGAAAGATTTTACGATAAACCTTAACTCAGTAAAATATGGAGATTCAATAAATGACCTTATTTGGACGATGGAGTTAAAGTTTAAAGTTGCACAAAGATAACAGCGCGTTAGGTTAGGATAGGATACAATGGGGTATTTGACAACAATCAAAATAAATTCATTAACTCTAACCAGCAAATTACGTTTCCAAAACGGCCCGGATAAAATCATTCAAACTTAATTTCGTGCCGTCAACGATTTTACAATGACGAACACTAAAAATAAGGCACCATGTTGAGCATGACGTCACAAGATTGTATCTCATACTAAACTGCATACTTTCGGAGCGTTTTGACACTTCATAAAAAGAAGCTGATTTGAACTGTCATCAAGTAGCCTATAATAGTAATACGTTCTAGAAATTCTACCTACCATGGGACTTCTTTTGTTCTAATGGAGCCGGAGGCGATGACGTCACGGTGACAGTGAAAATGGCTTCAGGATTTCTGTTCTTGTATGTGTTATAAAATTTGTGCTAGGAAATTTTAGTAGAACAGTCAACTGCAAAAACATGTACCGAATAAATCGTTTCATAAATATGGCACGTATTGCCACTGCAGAACTCGGATATATTTTTGAGCATTTGTAAGCACCTATATTTTTACACTTGAGGTGTTACGTTCGGGTGCGTAACGATGGCTATAAAAATTTTTGGTATAATATTAGTCGCAATAACGCTCATTTGATATAATTATTAAATCATATAACAACACTTAATATATTTACATATGACATAATTATCATTTCTTATAATGATCATTTGATAGAATAACATTTAATATAGCATTCTTTAAGTATAATGCTTATTTCCTATAATGAACTTATGGTATAACGTTATTTTCATATAAAATACAATTGGCATAACCATTATTGATATAATGTATTAGAGACATAATCACAAAACGAACTGCTATCAAAAAGTAGGTTAGGTTAGGTTTGAACTGCGTCTCCCAACAAAAACGAACTGCTATCAAAAAGTAGGTTAGGTTAGAACTGCGTCCCCCTACCAAAACGAATGGCTATCAAAAAGTAGGTTAGGTTAGGTTTGAACTGCGTTCCCCAACAAAAACGAACTGCTATCAAAAAGTAGGTTAGGTTAGGTTTGAACTGCGTCCCCCTACCAAAACGAATGGCTATCAAAAAGTAGGTTAGGTTAGGTTTGAACTGCGTCCCCCAACAAAAACGAACTGCCATCAAAAAGTAGGTTAGGTTAATAAATTATAAGGGCACAGAAGAAAAAGGGGGGACGGGGGGGCGGAGCCCCCCGCATTAAAAAACATAAAGCAAATTCATTTAGGTAGAAAATTAGGTTAGGTTAGAACTGCGTCACCCAACAAAAACGAACTGCTATCAAAAAGTAGGTTAGGTTAGGTTTGAACTGCGTCCCCCTACCAAAACGAATGGCTATCAAAAAGTAGGTTAGGTTTGAACTGCGTCCCCCAACAAAAACGAACTGCTATCAAAAAGTAGGTTAGGTTAGTAAATTATAAGGGCACAGAAGAAAAAGGGGGGACGGGGGGGCGGAGCCCCCACAAGGGGGGCTCGGGGGGCGAAGCCCCCCGCATTAAAAAACATAAAGCAAATTCATTTAGGTAGAAAATTAGGTTAGGTTAGGTTTGAACTGCGTAATGTGTGCATTGGGCCGACGAGCGCCGCACGCTTGTGGCGTCTCTCGGAGTGGGTGATCTCTCGCTGCACAGCGTCGTGGCGGCCATGCTGAGCAGCGAGAGATCCTGGGAGGCGGTGGCCTCCTTCTGCGAAGCCGTCATTTCGCAGAAGGAGGCCGCGGAGCGGGAGCGCGAAGAGAGGGTAGATGCGCTCCCGATCCGGCGCAGACGGAGGGGTCGAGCACGTGGGCGGTTCTTGAACCGCATGCTCCCCCAGTAGGGCCGCGGGTTGGGGAACCCGCATTGCACGGCCCTACACGTCTGGGGGGAAGGTCAAGCGTTTCTGGCCTTCCCCTCCTTTGGCGCGGGTGCCCTGGCGTAGATTAGAGCCAGGGCCGCCGGGGGGCGTCATGGTGGCACAGTGTGATCCCAAGACGCCCCTGTACAACGGCAAGGAGAGGGAAACGCCGCTGTGGGTTTTAGTGGGTATACTCCTCCCCCCCTCTGCTTACAGAGGGTGCCTGAGAGGAGGGAGTCCCACATAACCCCCCACCAATGGGCCTACCCAGCCCGGGGGGTATGCGTAAAGCATTTCCCACAGCGACAAAAAAAAAAAAAAAAAAGGTTTGAACTGCGTCCCCCAACAAAAACGAACTGCTATCAAAAAGTAGGTTAGGTTAGGTTTGAACTGCGTCCCCGTACCAAAACGAATGGCTATCAAAAAGTAGGTTAGGTTAGGTTAGGTTAATTTATGTATATACCTATTATACCTCTTGATTGTTATACAGGGTGTCCCTAAAACCAACTTTTATACGATCAGGGCTGATAGACCAGCTCATAAGAACCTAGATTAAGCAAATTTGACCTCAGTAAAAATCTCTTAGTTTTCGAGATATTGACGTTTTTGTAAAACTCGTGCTAAGTGATACCCTGACTCGGTGTTTTGAGTGTCATTGCTAAAATATCAAGTATTTTACAAATCTGTTTTTTGCTATGTGTGGCCAAATAACTATGCTATTGAACGTATTTTCTGTTTTTGCTAATTTATTCATGCTGTGGACACAGTACAATAACAAAAAAAAAATATTCGATTTTGTTCAAATTTCACCTCTGACTTCGAACTAGCGTGGTGAAAAAAAAATGTACCAACATAACCAGGCACTCAACGTAAAAAAATTGCGCATTTATTGCAGTTTCTAAAATGGTATAAAATTTACTAAACACTATAATAATTTTTGAAATAATGATATTTTGTTACAAAATTAACTGTCTGCCGCCTTCATCTCATACGATCCGGTTGAACTAAGTTTGCACCTGGCGTGCTTGACATCACATACAAATTAGGTGCAAACTTCACGTAATCGTCAATATCTCGAAAACTAAGAAATTTTTATGAGGTCGATTTTACTCAGTCTCGTTTTTTATGAGCTGGTTTATTAGCCCTGTTCGCCATTTTGTAAAAGTCGCGAATTTTGATAGCCTGGATCAGTCTTTCGAAAGTCATGACTTCAAATTTCATTATTTTCTTAATCTGCTTTTTGTTTTAAACATTACTTAATAATTATGCTATCATACCTTATCAAAATAAATTAGATTTTACACACTAGACACCGTAGTTTTTAAGATAATAGCATTTTAATTCAAAAGGAGGTTATACTACAATATTCCATTGGTTAAATTTCGTACCAGAATTTGAATTTCGAACAGAAAAGGTATGATAGCATAATTATTAAGTAATGTTTAACAAAAAGCAGATTAAGAAAATACTGAAATTTGAAGTCATGACATTCGAAAGACTGATCCAGGCTATCAAAATTCGCGACTTTTACAAAATGGCGAACAGGGCTGATAAACCAGCTCATAAAAAACGAGACTGAGTAAAATCGACCTCATAAAAATTTCTTAGTTTTCGAGATATTGACGATTACGTGAAGTTTGCACCTAATTTGTATGTGATGTCAAGCACGCCAGGTGCAAACTTAGTTCAACCGGATCGTATGAGATGAAGGCGGCAGACAGTTAATTTTGTAACAAAATATCATTATTTCAAAAATTATTATAGTGTTTAGTAAATTTTATACCATTTTAGAAACTGCAATAAATGCGCAATTTTTTTACGTTGAGTGCCTGGTTATGTTGGTACATTTTTTTTTCACCACGCTAGTTCGAAGTCAGAGGTGAAATTTGAACAAAATCGAATATTTTTTTTTTGTTATTGTACTGTGTCCACAGCATGAATAAATTAGCAAAAACAGAAAATACGTTCAATAGCATAGTTATTTGGCCACACATAGCAAAAAACAGATTTGTAAAATACTTGATATTTTAGCAATGACACTCAAAACACCGAGTCAGGGTATCACTTAGCACGAGTTTTACAAAAACGTCAATATCTCGAAAACTAAGAGATTTTTACTGAGGTCAAATTTGCTTAATCTAGGTTCTTATGAGCTGGTCTATCAGCCCTGATCGTATAAAAGTTGGTTTTAGGGACACCCTGTATATTATGATTTGTATATAAAATGAGCGTTATGTTATACCATATAATCGTTATAAGAAATAAGCGTTATACCGAACTAGAGGTGTGCGCCGCGCCGGCGCGCCGCCGCCGCCGGCTTTTTTGGCCACGCCGCCGCCGCCGATTTCTGATCGGCGTGAAATCGGCGTGGATAAAAAATTATTGCAAAAGCAGATTTTCGTACCAAATATCAAATCTAACCTTATTTAACACTTTGTTCTAGCAGTTCATAGCATATACTCTGTTGAAATCAAGGTTCATCCCATTTTTGGATAACGTTTTTTCTTATTATCCTCTTGTAGGATTTCAAAAAACGGCAGAGGCTAGTTAAAATGGTCTAGATCATCATTATCATCTCAATCCGGAGACATTCATTGATGAACATAGGTCTGCCCTAAACAATTCCTAACGAACAGTCGCAACGCACACGTTTTCTCTTAATCAAATGCTGACGAACTTAAACATGTCCTTAGATCATTTTGTAGAGGCCAACCCACGCTCCATCTTCCTTCAGATTCGTGTTCTCCATTTGGGAACCTTTCCAACCCATCGGTCATTGTTGCTCGAGCTATATGCCCAGCCCATTACCACCTCATCTTGCTAGAGTTATGTCACCTAAGTAGGTTCTTTGGAAACGGAAAGAAACGGATTTACTAATTACTAATTTGGTAACGTAAACTCTAAGCATAGCTCTATCTCTATGGAAAGTTGAGCGACTCGACCCTATTTATGAAGGTGAAAGACTATACGTCTACTGGATATCTCGTCACTAGTCAAAAACTATTTTTGAGACATTGAGACATGGTGAGCGAGGACTGGACACGGCACTGGAGTGTATGTTTCAGCTACATATGTGTATTCGTAGTTCTCGTCCTAGACAACTTCAAGGTTAACTGCCCCAAGAGCGACTGGGCTATCAGGGGCTTCGACATAACTTTCGTCTTATAAACACAGCGGTCGTTGGGCATATTTTTCGCACCCTGTAGGGACTATACCATCAAAACGATGTCATCAGCTAATCGAAGGTAGTCGTTAGCGACGTTGATTCCAAATCCGTTCTAGTTCAAAAGCTTCAAGACATCCTCCAAAGCTGTGGTAATCAGTTTCTAAGAAAAGACGTCTTACAGATTCTTGGAGTAGGATTTATCTCATACTTTGGTTCCTGTTCTTCCTCTGTAAGTAAACTCATAATCTTTTAAATTAGAGAATACAGATGGCTGTGTAGGTTTTATGAGCATTTACCCCTGAGCATTGACTCTGGCTCCACCATATCAAGAAACGAAGTTTTGATATTGAAATCTTCAACAGTATATGACAATGAATGCACATTGTTTTTTGATAAAGATGTAATGTGGTTTCATCTAATATCATAGAAAAGTGTTTTTTTTTCTTTTTTAGGGTTCCGTAGCCATAATAGCAAAAACGGAACCCTTATAGTTTTTAATAAATCTATCAGTTCTGCCAAACATTCTGGACCAAATACTTGAGTTATAACAGCAGTAGCCTTAGTTCGGCCCAATTCTAAGCCTTTGGCAATATTTGAGTCCAGGAAGATATTAGGCAACAGAGGAACTAAAGTGCCCATCAAAGTGAATGGCAAGTAATTTGTAGCTGGTAGTCCAGCCAGTTTGAGCTCTGCCCTTTTTAATTATTTTGTTCGCTGGTTTACTTTTGTTAGAGCTACTGAGAGCTGTGGTTTGCTTATGTCTGCTGCTACCTATATGTTTTTCCAGTACAGAACCGTATTAGAGATTCGGCCTTGAGGTACCTTGGTCACGAGCTCTTATGGAGAATGTGGAATTACATGGAAGCTTCCGAAAGATGACAGTAAAGGCCCAGGGATCGAAAAAACAAGCCTTTTTGTGGTACCTAATTTTATTTTGGTCTATTGCGTAGTCTAACACGTTTGGGTAACGTTGAAAGAACTTAAGTTCATCCTCGCGACGCTTTAGTGACCGTTTGGCCAGTGAACTTCTCTCATACAAGGCAGTGATGACCTGTGTGAACCTAAGTATCTCCATAGAAATGAGGAAATCCATAGAATTACTATTTAATTGGTGTAGCTCCGAATAACCAAGTGGTAATGCCATACCATATAGCTCGAATAAATAATGTCTGATAAGACCTAAAACCTCTCGAATAGACCGAAGATGTACCATGTAGAACCAAGATGTAGCATGGGTCACCTTCCCTCAGTGGATGGCTTTCGCATCGTAACGTTATGATCGCTAGTGCCAAAAAGGCAAAAAACGCAAATCTTAACCATTTTATTTCGATTTTTTTGTAAAAATATATGTTATTGCATTAAATCAGAGTTTAAGGTGATGTACGGCGATATTTTAAGTAACTGTGTCCTTGAATTACGGTTTTTTGCTGTGTGAAATCATGTTTCAATCACGCCGATTTCACGCCGAAAATACGCCGCCGCCGCCGATTTTTTGCCAAACGCCGCCGCCGACAATTTTTTGATCGGCGCACATGTCTATACCGAACGTTAAATATACGAAATAAATGTATATATTTTAAAATTATACCAAACGTTT
This sequence comes from Eudemis profundana, assembly GCA_947034925.1. Lineage (NCBI taxonomy): Eukaryota > Metazoa > Arthropoda > Insecta > Lepidoptera > Tortricidae > Eudemis > Eudemis profundana. The sequence continues at coordinate 16,220,468 of OX344808.1, read as the reverse complement.
ATTATACACAATGAGTGATTATACCCTTTGAAATTATATCAAATGTTGATATATCGATAGAAAATATATTAAATATTTTTATATCGATCATTACACACCCGTTACGTTCACGGTGGTAAAAAAAGTTACCTACATGTTTCTTTTTTGCTTCTGTTTAAAGTTCGAGTAAAAAGTATTCTGTGTTAACCGGGTTATAATCATAATTTACCTGGTACACCAAATTTCATGGAAACCGGTATCGGTTTTTATGTTATATGTGCGCACAAACAAAAGTATTGATTTATTAACGTTTTTAGCACACCCCAGTAAGTTTTTTGAAAAAAATCTTTAATTTACAAATACAGTCTTGCTATGATTTTGACATATCTGTACATGTGTGTAGATTAGATATAGAATGTACAGATGTATGTATGTATACGGCTTTGAACTATTACCACCTACTAGTATAAAATGTATATAATATATCTGTATAGCAATAATAATTGGCCCAATGTCAAAATATTCCCTTCTGGGAAAATGAGTTTGACTTTGACGTATTTGTACTAGACATGTGCGCCGATCAAAAAATTGTCGGCGGCGGCGTTTGGCAAAAAATCGGCGGCGGCGGCGTATTTTCGGCGTGAAATCGGCGTGATTGAAACATGATTTCACACAGCAAAAAACCGTAATTCAAGGACACAGTTACTTAAAATATCGCCGTACATCACCTTAAACTCTGATTTAATGCAATAACATATATTTTTACAAAAAAATCGAAATAAAATGGTTAAGATTTGCGTTTTTTGCCTTTTTGGCACTAGCGATCATAACGTTACGATGCGAAAGCCATCCACTGAGGGAAGGTGACCCATGCTACATCTTGGTTCTACATGGTACATCTTCGGTCTATTCGAGAGGTTTTAGGTCTTATCAGACATTATTTATTCGAGCTATATGGTATGGCATTACCACTTGGTTATTCGGAGCTACACCAATTAAATAGTAATTCTATGGATTTCCTCATTTCTATGGAGATACTTAGGTTCACACAGGTCATCACTGCCTTGTATGAGAGAAGTTCACTGGCCAAACGGTCACTAAAGCGTCGCGAGGATGAACTTAAGTTCTTTCAACGTTACCCAAACGTGTTAGACTACGCAATAGACCAAAATAAAATTAGGTACCACAAAAAGGCTTGTTTTTTCGATCCCTGGGCCTTTACTGTCATCTTTCGGAAGCTTCCATGTAATTCCACATTCTCCATAAGAGCTCGTGACCAAGGTACCTCAAGGCCGAATCTCTAATACGGTTCTGTACTGGAAAAACATATAGGTAGCAGCAGACATAAGCAAACCACAGCTCTCAGTAGCTCTAACAAAAGTAAACCAGCGAACAAAATAATTAAAAAGGGCAGAGCTCAAACTGGCTGGACTACCAGCTACAAATTACTTGCCATTCACTTTGATGGGCACTTTAGTTCCTCTGTTGCCTAATATCTTCCTGGACTCAAATATTGCCAAAGGCTTAGAATTGGGCCGAACTAAGGCTACTGCTGTTATAACTCAAGTATTTGGTCCAGAATGTTTGGCAGAACTGATAGATTTATTAAAAACTATAAGGGTTCCGTTTTTGCTATTATGGCTACGGAACCCTAAAAAAGAAAAAAAAACACTTTTCTATGATATTAGATGAAACCACATTACATCTTTATCAAAAAACAATGTGCATTCATTGTCATATACTGTTGAAGATTTCAATATCAAAACTTCGTTTCTTGATATGGTGGAGCCAGAGTCAATGCTCAGGGGTAAATGCTCATAAAACCTACACAGCCATCTGTATTCTCTAATTTAAAAGATTATGAGTTTACTTACAGAGGAAGAACAGGAACCAAAGTATGAGATAAATCCTACTCCAAGAATCTGTAAGACGTCTTTTCTTAGAAACTGATTACCACAGCTTTGGAGGATGTCTTGAAGCTTTTGAACTAGAACGGATTTGGAATCAACGTCGCTAACGACTACCTTCGATTAGCTGATGACATCGTTTTGATGGTATAGTCCCTACAGGGTGCGAAAAATATGCCCAACGACCGCTGTGTTTATAAGACGAAAGTTATGTCGAAGCCCCTGATAGCCCAGTCGCTCTTGGGGCAGTTAACCTTGAAGTTGTCTAGGACGAGAACTACGAATACACATATGTAGCTGAAACATACACTCCAGTGCCGTGTCCAGTCCTCGCTCACCATGTCTCAATGTCTCAAAAATAGTTTTTGACTAGTGACGAGATATCCAGTAGACGTATAGTCTTTCACCTTCATAAATAGGGTCGAGTCGCTCAACTTTCCATAGAGATAGAGCTATGCTTAGAGTTTACGTTACCAAATTAGTAATTAGTAAATCCGTTTCTTTCCGTTTCCAAAGAACCTACTTAGGTGACATAACTCTAGCAAGATGAGGTGGTAATGGGCTGGGCATATAGCTCGAGCAACAATGACCGATGGGTTGGAAAGGTTCCCAAATGGAGAACACGAATCTGAAGGAAGATGGAGCGTGGGTTGGCCTCTACAAAATGATCTAAGGACATGTTTAAGTTCGTCAGCATTTGATTAAGAGAAAACGTGTGCGTTGCGACTGTTCGTTAGGAATTGTTTAGGGCAGACCTATGTTCATCAATGAATGTCTCCGGATTGAGATGATAATGATGATCTAGACCATTTTAACTAGCCTCTGCCGTTTTTTGAAATCCTACAAGAGGATAATAAGAAAAAACGTTATCCAAAAATGGGATGAACCTTGATTTCAACAGAGTATATGCTATGAACTGCTAGAACAAAGTGTTAAATAAGGTTAGATTTGATATTTGGTACGAAAATCTGCTTTTGCAATAATTTTTTATCCACGCCGATTTCACGCCGATCAGAAATCGGCGGCGGCGGCGTGGCCAAAAAAGCCGGCGGCGGCGGCGCGCCGGCGCGGCGCACACCTCTAATTTGTACACAAAACTAATTGCTGCTGGACAAATAATCCCCAGTCAGCGTCAGTTGGCTTAATTAGTGCCAAGTTAATTAAGGTGCATAGATCGCCAGTGAAAATGATTATGGGCCATGTATGACATTATATCTCGTATACGGATGAGAATTATAGATCTTAGGTTGGCATTTTGCTGAGGTGGGACCATTTTGTGGCAGCATTCGCCTTTATTGTTTTATTTTATTTTATTTATTTTTTGCTACTGTCATAAATAAATGCATTTTCTTTCTTTCTTTCTTTAACAAGACAATGAATTTGTAAATACGATAGTTTGGGCTTTTATGTAAAAAAATCCAAAACTTGGCTGACGTATTTTCCTATTGTTCCTATTGTTTTCATCTTTCAAGAATTGTTAAGTTTTAAGTTAGGTTTCATCCGTTTATCAAGATCTTGATATCTCATCAAGAAAAACTAAACATCGAAAATAAGAAGATTGGACATATTATGCCCCTTAACAGACTGTTAGTCTGCATTGGCAAATACGCTGCAACTTTTATTTTTTGGAATATGTAGGGTTGAATGGAATACAGCATTTTTGCTGAACTTCCTGAATACAAATATTTTGCCGATTACTTTGTGAATGTGCAACATTTGTATCAAGATGCAATCAACCGCAGCCTTACAGCAGCCCAGGCGCGATATCCACGGTAAGCGGCAGCGGCGAGCGTTGCCCGTAGGTAGGAGCGAAAGATCCGATCGCAGTCTCTCGCTCCCACCTATGGCCACCGCTTACTGTTGCCGCGCGCCGCCGGACAGAAGAGGACGGACCAGCTGACGCCGCCGCTCGAGCGCCGCTCGCGGCGGCAGAAGAGGACCACAGGACCACACCATCCCCAAAATGATGGCCCCTAGACCGGGTGCGCCGTCACGCACCCGAGATCCCGCTTCCGCACTCGAAAGCCTAGGCTTGTTAGCGCCTCCCAAGTTCCGGATAATGAAGCCGTAGATGTCGTAGCCGAGCCCATTCTTGCATAGGAGTTAGGACAGTGACGGCACGGCTAAAATTTCCTTTTTAGTTTTTGAGAGTATATCGCTGTTGCTATTTTACATACCTACCCACAGTAAACCCTTGGGATACACTGAGCTCTGTAGGCTAATTCACAAGGTCGCTGTAAATCTCGTCCATAATATAATTTGACCAAGGCTTTCTGGCCAAGTGTAGACATAAAATGATGTGCACAACACGGGAGGTAATAAAAAAAGCCCTCGATCGCATATTTACGTCCCTCGCTTGCAGCTCAGGCCGCAAACTTCTGTGATCTCGGCCTACCTTGTATTACCACCGTAGTTGTGTAATGTATTATTTCCATTTTCCACCTCTGCAAACTTAGCGTAGTCCGACTATAAGTCCCGTTTTGTTATAATAATGAGTGAAAATCGTGAAAGTTTAAATCAATACCTACCTCTCATTATGTACCAGTTGCATAAACTACTATTGGCACCATTATAATATGTTCACGGGTTAAATTATATTACGATGAGATTGGCGGTATAATTGTGAATTGCCTTACTAACGTGTATCGCTCATTGCTATTCCGCTCCCAGCGGGGTTGGGTAAAAACGGATGGCATGCGTCAGTGCCTCAGTGATTTGCTTATCTTAGGTGATTCGGATCGCTCGGTTTTCCATGCAAAAAAGAGGATAAAAGACGAAAAGAACAAGGTAACCGACAGCTGCCTCAGGCAACAACAAGTTAAAGTGGCAATGGGCTGGGCATATAGTACGAACAACCCATGGTCATTGGCGTAAAGGTTCTTAAATGGAGAATACGAATGAAAGACGCAGCGGTCGGCCCCCACGGGCTGATGACCTGGTTTTTTAGGGTTCCGTACCCAAAGGGTAAAAACGGGACCCTATTCCTAAGACTTCGCTGTCCGTCCGTCTGTCACCAGGCTATATCTCAAGAACCGTAATAGCTAGACAGTTGAAAGTTTCACAGATTGTGTATTTCTGTTGCCGCTATAACAACAAATACTAAAAACAAAATAATAATAATAATTAAGGGGGCCTCCGATACAAAAAACGTAATATTTTGCTCGTTTACCTTGGAAATCTCGTATCTCGGGTATTTCATGAACCGAGATAGCTAGACAGTTGAAATTTTCACAGATGATATGTATTTCTGTTGCCGCTATAACAAAAAATACTAAAAACAGAATAAAATACATGTTTAATAATATTTTTTCAATTTATTGTATTTACATCTAGCGCCTTTCGAAGATTTACGAGCAAAAGCCTCCTTTCGAGAATTAATAGCAATTTTACTATAGATAATGGTACGGAATCCTTCGTGCACGAGTCCGACTCGCACTTGACCGGTTTTTTTTTTGTTACGTTCGGTTCTATTCGTGCATAACGAATAGCGCCTTCCGCTTGTAAAGTGTATTGTACCAGGGGCGCGATGCCTGTTTACACGTTGCCTCTGGGGTGTGTTTGTGTGTGTGTGTGTATGGGGTGTGTGTTGTGTGCTGACGACCTGCACCTAAAGTCCATGGAGGCGGAAGGCGTGCGACCGTTCGTTGTAGAAATCTTTGGGGGAGACCTACAGCCTTGGCCAAAAGTATTGCGCATACCTATGTTAAATAACTTTCAAATTAAATATTACAGTAGAACCTCGATAAGACGAAATCCTCTATACCACGAAATAAAAGCCCATTCCCTTCCCTTCAAGCCCTAAAACCTCTATAACTCGAAATATTAGACCTCCATAAGTCGAAGTTACCAAGGACTCCCTACAAGATGTTTCAGTACATTTTTTACCTCTATAACTCGAAGTAGATGAACTCTACCTCTATATCTAGAAGAAACCGTTCTTTTGTATCTCGAACTTTGTGAATAGTTTAATGCCATAATTTTACTTCGAGTTATAGAGGTATATACCTCTATAACTCGAAGTAAAATTATGGCAGGTAGGTCATTCGTGTCTAATCTACGGGAAATTTTACCCCTATACGCCGATTTTTTATTTATTTTACCTCTATAACTCGAAGTCGAAAACTACAGAAGCCTTAACCTCTATAAGTCGAACATGGGCCTATGAAAACCTCTGCAAGTCGAAATCCTCTATAAGTCGAAACCTCGTTAGCACGAATTTTTTAGCGTTTCCCTTGAGTTTCGGCTTATCGAGGTTCCACTGTATTTTGTAATATTCAAAATATACAAACACGTAAAATTTAATAAAGCTCTATCAATCAAGGCGATTTTCTTCAATATCACCTCAAAGTATCTATTTAGATAAAAAAACTAAAGTGGAAAACACCCTACTTTCCTTCCGAACTAGCTACTGAACATTTTAATTATAAATAAATTAATAATAATGAATGCTAACCACTACCCATTGTCAAAATTATGCAAATGTAATTTAACAACAACTAAAATAAACGTTTATGCCACACCTGGCCATAAAGTTGCTTTTTCCGCATGCTGCGCGTACGATAAAAGCCGCTTTCTGGCCAAGTGTAGACATAAAATGATGTACACAATACGGGAGGTAATAAAGAAAGCCCTCAATCGCATATTTACGTCCCTCGCTTACAGCTCGGGCCGCAAACTTCTGCGATCTCGGCCTTTGTATTACCACCCTAGTTGTGTAATGTACTATTCTTTGAAGAATTTTAAAATTCTTTTTAGAAAAAAATCTTGAGCAAATGTTCGACTTTTGTATGAATAAAACACGGGTGCTTAAAACTTTTGGCCAAGGCCGTATCAGCGGACGTCTTAAGGTTGTAATAATGTAACCTGTAATGATTTAGAATTCCCTGGGGTCGAACCAGGTCTCTAGCCGGACCACCCTAAGTGGAATCGGACTGGTTTGTGGTCGCTGCCTAAAGCCATCTACAGGTGGCCTCAAGACCACGCGGCGAAATCGCAGAGTGAGTCACTCCTTGTACGGTTACTGTTATAGTACATTACACAACTAGGGTGGTAATACAAAGAAAGGCCGAGATCGCAGATGTTTACGGCCCGAGCTGCAAGCGAGGGACGTAAATATGCGATCGAGGGCTTTCTTTATTACCTCCCGTGTTGCGTACATAATTTTATGTCTACACTTGGCCAGAAAGCTGCTTTTTCCGTACGCGCAGCGTGCGGAAAAAGCCACTTTATAGCCAGGTGTGGCATAAACGTCTATTACGTGAGCTGATTGTTTTTGTGACACACACATGTCAAGCAACGCGCTCCAGGCAACGTTGGGGAAAATAGCTCTAAAATAAATACACGTTAAAACTTTAATACATTCAAATAAAGTTACTGTGAAAAACTGCGTAGGCGAGACTGAAAACGACAGACGAGTTAATATTCAATGAATGCAGACCATTAATCAAATTTAAACTTTACGGTCGTTACGCAAAGTTAAAATTGGGTTGCGAAGAAATTCCGAGTTTGGAGGTAATCTGTGGCTCGGGTCTGCGGTTAGTGCTCATACAAAGTTCGGAAAGTATTCGAGATTCGTGGCTTTCGGGAAAAACTCCAACCAAAGTTACCACAAAGAAGCCTCGGAGGAAGAAGTAGAATTTTAGTTTTATTACCTTAAATTTAAAGGGTTTGTTTTATATTCAAAAGTAGTATTTATTTTATTATGAATAGGATTTCATAGTATTTTATGCAACCGTTGTATAAGTGGGGTATTTTGACTTAATTATACTACGTTGCATACAGTACTTTTTCTACGACTAGGATTTACAATATAAAATACAAAATTAAACAAAACGCGCAAACAAGGCAAATATGACATATGACTGACAATGTAATAAGTATACTCGCTAGTGACACGCAGCAGTGACGATATCACTACATAGTATAAAACACAGTCGCTTTCTCTGTCCCTATGTCCCTATGAGTAGTATAATAATGGGGGTCCTGCATCACAGGAGATTCAGCACCCCCATTATCTATTCAAAAAGTCGTTTTTACATATATTTGAATAGTAATTTTTACTTAAAGGACCACCATTTTCTATTCAAAAAGTCGTTTTACATATATTTGAATAGTAATATTTACTCAAAGGACCACCAATTTCTATTCAAAATAGTATTTTAGTTATATTTGAATAAGTAGTCATTTTTATTTAATATTTAGGAACCAAGCCTGGCTCTATGATCGATTTTTTTCAGTTTTCAAGGTATTGCTTTTTTATTTCTTCAGACCTATTTACCCCTAAAGTTCATCCTCTGCATTAACGTAAATGAAGTGTAAAAACTACTCAAGAGCTACCAAATCAATAAAATGTTTGTTTTTTCCGATTACACGTGCTCTTAATTTTAATCCTGTGTAATAAATTTGTGCACGTCTGTTCAGTAAGTTTCTTGATGTTAGTAATATCGCATCATACTGCTCAGCTTTTATTATTTTCACTCGATGTAGACCACATAACTGCCATTTATCAATAACTATATCCACAATATCTCCAATTACTAGATTCATTTTGTAACTTTCTGTTTTAAAATATGAATGAAAATAATTTTAGTGTATGAATCAGGAATACAGGATATCATGCAGGACAGCGGAGAACTAAATAATAAGTAATTCAGTTTTTAAGTTTATACGGGGGTTAAAAATCACCATTTTCTATTCAAAAAGTCGTTTTACATGTATTTGAATAGTAAAAGTTCTATTCAATAACTACTTTACAGTCATTCGATGAAATTATCTATTTGAACCTAGCCGTTTCAGCTATTTTTATCTGCGCCAACCTTCCATCATGCTATCCATATAACTAAGCTTACTCTTTATTCAAAATCAATTATTAAAATAAATGCGCTACTATGAATCGTAATACTTACATCGCAACTGAGTTGTTCTTAATATGGAAGTTAGCCGCATTCCTGCGCTGGTGTGATGACACCTAACCTATCCTATCTAATATTTCATTTTTAAACATCAATATATTCCATTTTAATGAGTTTAGACTTCTTATCTCATACAAGTTTTTCTAATGGCTTTGTCTGCCTATTATGTATGCGTATAGGTAATTTTAATTACGCTTTGTACCACTTACTTATCAAGGATGAATACTAGCTTGAGTTACTTTTTCGACTCACTCTCTTATGTCCTTGCTGTGCGAAAACCACATCTAAGTATCTGCTTCTATGTTGCTATGTTAAAGAAGCATACGGTAACAAACCAATGAACAAATTGTACTGTTCACATTTATTTTTATAATATGGGTAAGAAAGGATGCAATGGAACGCGAAAGTTAATAATTAAATTACTAAACTTCTTTCGATATTTATAATGTATTTAAATAAATCTATTTGAATATAATGTAGAACATATTTTATAGAATTTGATAGTACATTTATAACTTAAAGATATAAAGTGTATAATCGAAGACGCAGTTATGTGAGCATTTGTAGACCTTATTATATTTTAATAAAGTTTACAGATGGTCACTTAGAACATAGATTTATTTATATCAGATAACATTGATCCATTATATGGTTAGCGAAATTAGCTACTTACTTACATCTATTGTTAGTAATTGCAACATGTCAACTTTTAAATATAGAAAACTTAACATTGCAAAATGATCGTATAAAATTTAAATTGTCGAAATTTTAAATTGAAAATAACACATTTAAATATTAAGCCTGAGTTACACTATTGATGCTGTCTCGTATGCGGTGTGAGATGAAGGTGGTACGTTTTGTTATGATGACATGACCGCATGATACTATAAGTTAGATTCTAATTTTTCTTGTATTTTAGAAACTACGTCTCTCACGTTTTTATAAATATCGTCAAAAATAACATTATCAACAACATGTTGAACGCATAGGTCAGCTTTACAGCTGCAGAGGTTGTCTTCTTGATTCTTGAAATCCTTTGCATCGTATATTTCTATTCGTATTACTTTAGAGCCACGGGTAGCTTTTTTAATAAACGAATAATTCGATGAGGATGATTGGATCGAGAGGTCATTATCTGCAGCTGGTCTTTTGCGGTTAGCATTTAAACCCAGTCTTCTTTGGGTGCAGCGCACAACCTCCGATGGTACGAAATTAAAGAGTTCCTCGCCATCCTGAAACAAAGATACCATTTCGTTTTTACAAACTTTCGTTTAGTTACGTCTGAAATGTGGCTATTTAGTATTCCAAAACTATTTATTGTCATAGCAATTAGGTAGGTAGCTGTCTAGTGTATTTTAAGAAAAGAAATGAATAATTACAATAATAAATGTTATTGACTAAATGTTCAGTAAAAGATACTTCTATTCGTTCATTGCTAAACTCTTATTCAAAAATGAAATTTTCAACTCTTTTAATAAAATAGTAATCTGTAATTAATTTATTAGCTAAATGCAATAAAAAAATGTTTTTTAACAATATTTACTTACCGACATTATAAGTTGAGGGCTTGACATAACTATAGCACGTGTAAATATAAACAAAACACTTCTGAAAATATTTACCTGCATTTATAGAACCCTTCCTATAAAAAAATAAAGAATATAAAGTTTAAAATCACATGTAAAACTCCTGATTTTTACATCACTACCATAATGGTAGTTCGTCATCTAACACCGGCGACAAATCGGCGCCTGCATCTCACTGTTTACAATAATTCAATATGAGCAAATAAGTTGTAAACATTACGTTTGTTTGCATAAGTGATGTTCATACATTAGCAATACCGTTAGTAATACTAAATGTACAAGCAAACCAACAGGCGATGCCTAGTTAATTATTATAGTCAGTTATTTTTGGTTTGGTATTGTATACTGTGTCCTTCTTTAGGACTCTGTCATAGTAAAGTTATGTTAGTTATGAAATAAATGGAATTAAGTTGTGCTTGACAAGGAATCACGTCATTTCTATGACAAGGTTCTCTGGAGTGGTCACAAATAAATGGTTTATCAATACGCGACTTTTACTACCGGATATTGATCTTTGTTCATAGTCATTTTAAGTCGCCTATTAATTTTCTCGATCGAAGTGCAATCTCGTGCGCACAAGTAATTTGGGTATAATGCTTAGCCGTGATTTTTATACACACACTTATGTTTTTCTCATACACACATGCCTACGATTGAAATACTATAAACCTATCCTGGACTGCATGAGGCCATCATTCGCTATCCTGCATTCCGCGGTCCACCAGCTGGCTACCTTAAGTGATTTTTGCAAGTGACGAGTTCGAGTTCAACTTTCTTCTGAATAATGTGAGTACCTATTCGTTCACTCAATATATTCTTTATTCTAAATAGTAAGTAATGAAAACAGAATTTAAAGTGTAAATATAATTTAAATTAACGCAATAAGTTTTTGAATATACCTATGTATGTCTTGATAAAACTCCTAATGCTCATATAAGTAAAGCATCATGATAAAGACTGTATATCGTTCAACTTTAGAATAATATCTTAATGAGCTCTGAATATGTTCATTTACAGTTACTACATTCTTCCTGGCTAGAAATAGGGGATTTTGAAAGTGTTCCTTACTAAATACCTAATTTTGTTTCGCAACAATACCTAGTCATAAACACTCCATTTACAAATATCATGTCATGTTATTCAAAAGTCGTTTCATTTTGTTTGCAGGGCAGAACACGCTGATATACTCTTCCCTTCGGATGAGGAGTCCACATCTTCTCGGGCTGAGAAAAAACCCAGTAAGAAGAGGTCGAAAGCGGCGTCTAGCTCCAGTGAGCGAGGTAGTTCCAGTGGTTCTAAAAAACCGCGACAGGAGCAGCAGCAGAAAAAAGTCACCATGAAAGAGCTCTTCGGGTCGGACAGCGAGGATGAGGGGCATGCTGCGGAGGAACTCGTTAAAAAACCTTCGTTACTCAGCTATATAACAAGAAGGGTGGCGAATGGATATGCACGTCAATCCCATGACGACAAACCCGGTAGTCACTATATCGAACTAAAAATTTATAAATGCGAAGAAATAGAGCGTGTACCTCCGATGAATCGATGGCGCCAGGCCGTTGTTACTGTAAAAAATAGAAGTGATACTAATACAGAGGCCTGGCGGCATATAGCCGATTATATGAGCTCGGTTAGAAAGGAGTTTAAAAGCTGTCCTTCAATGTTTATAAATTCCTATTTTTAGTGTATTATCACTTATCAGTGTACAGTAATGTATTGTGTATACCTAATCGTAATAATATCCTTCATTTACCGTTTAGCTATAATTATTAACCATTCATAATTGTTGTGTTTACGTTTATAATCCCTAAATATTATTATTAATAAAATGCAATCTGATGTGTTGTGTTTTTACTTTTCTGCTCCATCGCTAATCGAGACCACTTACTTAACTAGGTGGGATAAGGTGTCAAATTTATGTACCTAAGAAAAAAATTAAATTTCATGTTTATTAAGAACAGAATTTAAGAATATTGAAATTGTTGTCGCAGCTTCTAAAAATAGATTAGTAACTTATCGTTTAAATGCTGTGCAGGATGAGTATCTTATCACCAGAAACGTTCCTGCATAGTAATAAAACGAATGTTATAAAATTATTACAGTTGTCTTTAAAGCAACATAAATGTGTGAAAGTGAATTTTGAATTGTTCATATTTTTTTACTTTACTCCAGTCGTTTACATGAGAATTAAAATATTTTTATTTGAAATACAAGACTATATTTACTAATACTGGTTTAGCTGATTTTTATACAACTTTAGTTAATGAGTACAATAATGAAGTATCTGAATTCGAATATTGCAAATCCGCTCGGTCCTTTAAGTCTATTAGTCACTAAGAAATAAACATTAGTAAATATTGACCACTGAGAGAGGTTCGCACACGCACACGTCGACAACCGAACGGGGTCGATCAGTAGCAAACGGAGCCGATCGCTACCGGTCCGATCGTGCCGCAGAAGACGCCTGACTTCAAGCTGTTGCAGCAGCAGCTGCAGCTTGGTAATGTAGACTTAAAAACAGCACACATATGATTCAGTATCGCTTAAAGGCCATAAAATTCTTTCCGTGCCGACCGTTTGGTGGAAATAGTCCTTATCAATACTGAGAACAGCAACTAACTTTTCCCTATTGGAGAAATCAGGACATCGCATGGTGATTTTGATGATGCATTTTAACTGTCACGATATCATAAGGAGTCAATATAGATAGCATATTTCACAGTAGCCAGTATCAAACGGTTGGTCTAGTGGTCTTGATGGCGGGCGCTCGAGCAGTGACTTCGAGATCAAATCCTGTTGTCTGCAACAGGATTTCTTTTAGCGTTTTTATACTTTGTTTGTTTACTATTTATTACCGTTTTAAAGTGTTTCTTCTAAGGTTTTTTTCTCTAAAAGTTTTATTTAATTTTTATGTAAATTTAATTTAGATGATAGACGTTTTATTATTGCCATATTTTTATTAATTTACTTATTGAGTTGGTTAAACCTACAAAAAATCGTATGCTAGCTTTATTTTCTTGCTCCGACCTTATATTAACGAATCAGGCTTATTACATCGATCGGATAAATAAGATTACTGTGTACCTACTGTGCCAGATATTTATAAGTATTTATTTTAAGAACCACGTTACCGTTATCTAGTGGTATTCATCTAATTCGAAATGTGGACACACGTCTATGGTCAGCTTTTGGAAATGTAACTAATAGAAATTAATTAAAAGACAATGTTTGCTGATGCTGATGCTTGTTTATTGTTTATGACTCGTGTTATTACAATCAAATATAACATATTGTAGTGTGAATACAACAATAAGTAACTATATTTATAAACTATCACTGTCACTTATTTTTTTCACAATCTTACTTACTAAACTTTCTGCGCAGTCCAGAATTTCATCATATTTGTCCTCGACTACATACTGCGCGCTTAGGCAAGCACTATCGTCATCATTCTCACGCTTAACTCCAGGAACTAACTCGTAAATGGATATTTTGATCAAATGATGACCATTTTCTTGTCTTTTTCGAGACACATATGATAAGTTAGACCGACCGACTTGTGTCTTTTTAAGCGTTTTCTTTTTCCGTGTATTTTTTAAAGTTTGGCATTTTTTGTCATTCGGTTCTTGTTTTTTCTGATGCTGTATACTGTGTAGATCTTCCAAACTTTGAGTATTATAAAATAAATCATTTATAGGATGACTATCGATGTCGATGAATTCATTAATTTCTCGAGGGTCGAAGATCGCGAGGTTTGACATTTTCTGAAAAGTCGATAATTAATTAAATGTAATGTAAGTAATTTTTTATCTAAATTGAGAACATAAAACAAACGTTTTAAGTACTTTAGTTTACAATAACATAGCGGGAAGAAAAATAAAAATACCTTAATCACAAGTAATTTCTTCGACGACCACCGCAGAAATGATAGCATCTTAGTTGTTTAATACAATCATAAACTCAGTGATATCTGATACCCTAAGTAAATCCTACATCCCGAAGTCGTCATTTTGCAGATGCGGCTTATTTTACCAAGGGTACGATTGGTGTAACATTTGCGTAATAAAAGCACTTAAAACGTAAAGTCACATACGGCTTTATTTTACCAAGGGTACGATTTATCGACTCTCTCAACTTTTGATTTCCACATTGGACGGATTGGCTTATACAATGGATCATAATGATTTTATAAACCTCAAAAAAATCTATTAGTTCGCAAGAAAGGTATTTATTGTTACGAATAATATCGACTCATGGAATCGTTACAGCGAAAACTGAACTATCGGGTCTTGGTGACCCCATTACGAATTAGTTTCTTGATAAACCTGTAAGATGATCTGGTTTTGGCTTTCCACTAAAGGCCTTATCTGAACCGTGTTTCATTTGAAGATTTTCTTTGCGATGTATCGTTGGGCACAAAGTTGAATAGTTGATCTCCAGAGTCCTAATAACAAGACAAACGGAGTTGGGCACTTGACACACTTGAAACGTTCACATATGATATAAACATTAAATAACATAAACAAGCGCCCAAGGCCCCCGTTTCACGATGCCTGATGCAATGCAATGCAACTTTTAAGTTGTAGGTACATTGATTGCTATTTTATTTGTGCTGGCGCACTCGCACATCATGGCCATTGAACAAACAGATAAAATAAATAAACAATGTGTCGTCAATTTCATAAACAACCGTAAGAGTAACCTTTTTATTCCCATGTCTGTCGTACTTTAAATTCAATTATCACGGTAATAAAGTATTCTACTCTATTCTATTAAAATAAAAGAAAATTTCAGATCGACTTATGAGACATATAGATTATAAATATATCTTAATTTCATATAAAGAAACCTCAAAACATCAACAAACTTTTTTTAAATAGTGATTTGATACAGACTTGTTAAATCGAAATGTCATTTACTTGTAGTCGAGATTACCTCACAATTTTACTATTCTACCATAGACGGCTGTGTTCGAGAAACACTTGCGCTTGTAAATTGTAACTTTTTGAGCTTGTGAACTTGTAACTTGTAGCGTCGTGAAATGGGGTCCTGTTCTCTTGTTTATATTCTGTTAATACCGTGTTTGAAAATCATAATTTCTCGATATTTATCATTAACGCCTGTGCCCATTAAGGAAAGTAATATGGAGTGCATGGCGCCAGGAGTAACATAATTCCGTCTACGCTCATCACCATATTTAATATCGCTAGTGATCCACCGATAGATAAAAAAAACACATCGTCTGATAGTAGTCTGTCTGGCTGTTGGTAACCTGTTCACACCTTAACTAATAAACTGATATAGATGAGTTTAATTTGATATAGAGATAGATTGAACCTTAAAAAAGAACAGGTAGTAAGACCAATTTTCATCGTGAAGGTATAACTACATAATTTTACGAGGACAAAGTCACGAGGCACCAGCTAGTAATATGTAATTTCTATTTATTTCTATTAAATGCAAAGTAAATTGTAAAGTTGTGGCAGTAAGAATTATAATATTAAATGTCTATTCAATTCGTGAATTCATACAAACCCAAGAAACATAGCTTGTGTTATCTTTTAAACAATGTTTCGTCGTCAGCATAAGATCCATGCGTTTTTGCATTTATCCATTCTAACGTCTTACTGCAGACTCTTGTGTACGCATCCTCGCAATAAACAAACATGTTTTCGGCATATTGCAACGAGGCAATTGACAAGCTTGCCAATATGCTAAAATCAAAAGAATATCATCGGTGTGCAGCCAGCGACGGGACTGGGGCTCACGCCCGACAATGGCAGCAATGTAATAGATACACGCATAGACGTTTTAAGTATTGTGACCAGCATCACAAGCTACTGAAAATGTCGTGTGAAATGTATATTATATTTTATGTGGCCGATTGTATTTGCTAGTTCTGTAATAAATAAGAGACAATCATATCCAGAAAAATTATGAAGAAGCATAGGTATGAACTCGCAAAATTTCGCGTTTAAATTACAAGAATTGTGACTAGGACCTCGATATTTGCCAGTAAAATGATCATGAACAGCAACGATAACTTCATCAATTTTAAAAGGAGCTTACAGATATGACAACTCCTTGCATTGTTTAGGGATTTCATAGCTGACAGTCCACAATAACCCCTTTTATTGTTTAAACTTACATTAAATAACATACTGTTAACTAAAATCATAAACTTGTAATGTCAAACCTTGCTCCACTTATCCGATCTATTTTTAGAACTATAGGGCAGGCTCCCTCTTGTCCTAAGAATGCAAACTACTCTTATCATCAAGCCCAACCCGCTTACTATCTCACATAGGCTAAGTAGATTAAGTATTTAAAGCTATTTGTTTTGTATAATTTTATTTTGTAACGAATTGTACTTGCTTCAAACAAAGTATTCTAAAACTCATATTCCAATAGGGGAATATAATTAACTAAAATTGAGAGCGATTTTTATTTGCAAGTCTAGTCTATCGAAATGGTTATTAAGTATGTACCTAAGTGTTATTTTTTCTCAAATTATGTCACATATGTATTATTATTAATTATAATCATTTCTTGTTAATATCAATTAATAATAGCATTAAATAAGAATTATAAATCTAATAACATTAAGCGAGGAATCATATTTTATAGAAATATTTCGGTATTATGTCCTACATATACAGGGCGTCCCACGGCTATGCCACATGGAGGAAAAGTACCTCAAATATTGTAGATAGGATGTTTTGATGAAAGGGAACTTTATTTTATTTTTCAAAGTAAGACATACTGCATTCAAAGATTTTCTAAAAATTGCTTGCTTTTTCGGGGAATCGAACCGACTCAAATGTAAAAAAATAACACCCCGTATTTTTATGATGACAATCGAAAGAGTGGATAAAAAAACATAATTCCTTTTAAGTAACATAGTATCTTAAAAGAGAGGAATAGCGTAGGAAATCTTTGAATGCCGTATTATTTACTTTTAAAAATAAAATAAAGTCTCCTTTCAGCAAAATATCCTATCTCCAATATTTGAGGTACTTTCCCTTCATGTGGTATAGTTTTGGGACACCCTGTATACAGTAACCACTCTGTTTATTTTATTCTTCGACGTATAATTCCATATCAAAATGTTTGACTATTCATTTTCTGTTACTTGTTTATCCGTATGATATATCTGAAGTGTGACTAGGACAAAGCAGCGGTTCGATTATTTACGATTTACATACATCGTTCTGAGAATGTATTAATAGGCACGATGTTTTAACTTGTATGCCAATTGTATATACCAATGAAACTTAAGACTAAAAATAATCTTTATTTCAAAATCAGCAAGACTGGTTTTGCAACCGTCTAACATATACAAAATGCAATGCATAATTAATCCTTTACTTTAGAGTACGTCAGTCATAACTACGTCATATGAATTAGCCAATCAGATTCCTAGGCCTGCATCGCGCTATCGAAGTTTTTAAGCCCGCTTCATATAAATACATTTTATTGTGATATAGTGGTCGGAGAAGTTGTAGCTATAACAACCACTAGTTCACAACGACTCTTACTATTTCATTATCAAAGAGCTTGGGCCCAGCTTTGCGATGGTGAGTGGTAACGCGGTAGCGTGTACTGGTGTAGAGTATCCTAAATTTGCGAACACCAGTATGATGCATACTACAGTGGTTAGTAGTAACATGAAATGTCGAAAATTGAAAATGTAAAACTGAAATTTAATATGAGCAGACCTTTAGTCTAGTCAAACCGACTATCAAGTACAGAACTGGCCATTCTGGAAAAATAGTTGTAATGATGGGACATTGGTTGGCAAGTTGATTACGGGTCTGGCCAGCCCGGAACATCTTGTTTGCTACTTTAGCCGCACACGGGTGCCAGGATGTGAAAAAATTATTAGAATTTAAAACCTGGCACCCGTGGGCCTTTTGCTGTTTTATCATCATGTCAGTTCAATCGAGAACGACTGCACTCTCGATTGCAACAGGATCGACTTGTACTTATGAACGTGTTAGGTTAGTCTGATAAACAATTCTTAATGAAAGCAGTTCAATAACTGAGCTGTTCCAGGAATAACTACGGAACTGAGAACCCTGTTCACTAACTGATAAACAATTCTTAATGAAAGCAGTTCAATAACTGAGCTGTTCCAGGAATAACTACGGAACTGAGAACCCTGTTCACTAACGGTAGAGCGATCCCGATAGAAATTGAATCGATCATAGAGCCAGGCTTGGTTCCTAATATTAAGTAAAAATTACTACTTATTCAAATATATGTAAAACGATTTTTGAATAGAAATTGGTGGTCCTTTAAGTAAAAATTACTATTCAAATATAATTGAAAACGACTTTTTGAATAGAAATTGGGAGTCCTGCAAGTAAAAATTACTATTCAAATATATGTAAAAAGAAACGAGCGTTCACAAGTAGCATGAATTGAGAAAAATAGAGGAATTTTATGGAATGAAGGTTTCACACCTTACTATAGTTATAAAGCTTTAATATCGGATTTTTTTAAGGGTAAATGTGTTTACACTAAAGGTTATGAAAAAGTGAAGTGGTTGAAAAATATATTGGATACTAATAATGTTTATAATTTAGAAGATATTAATTGTCCAAATCTATAAACCTTGTATAAGAGATATGAAGCAGCCTCTGATGTGCAATCTTGTATTTACCATGATAAAAATTGTGCTGTAAAAAATGTAGCTAGTTTGAAAAAGTGGTGTATAGAAAACAATTTTTTATTTAAAATAAAACATTGAATACTTAACTTTGTTTGATTTTTAACCCCAGTATAAACTTAAAAACCGAATTACTTATTATTTAGTTCTCCGCTGTCCTGCATGATATCCTGTATTCCTGTTTCATACACTAAAATTATTTTCATTCATATTTTAAAACAGAAAGTTACATAATGAATCTAGTAAATGGAGATATTGTGGATATAGTTATTGATAAATGGCAGTTATGTGGTCTACATCGAGTGAAAATAATAAAAGCTGAGCAGTATGATGCGATATTACTAACATCAAGAAACTTACTGAACAGACGTGCACAAATTTATTACACAGGATTAAAATTAAGAGCACGTGTAATCAGAAAAAACAAACATTCTATTGATTTGGTAGCTCTTGAGTAGTTTTTACACTTCATTTACGTTAATGCAGAGGATGAACTTTAGGGGTAAATAGGTCTGAAGAAATAAAAAAGCAATACCTTGAAAACTGAAAAAAATCGATCATAGAGCCAGGCTTGGTTCCTAAATATTAAATAAAAATGACTACTTATTCAAATATAACTAAAATATTATTTTGAATAGAAATTGGTGGTCCTTTGAGTAAATATTACTATTCAAATATATGTCAAACGACTTTTTGAATAGAAAATGGTGGTCCTTTAAGTAAAAATTACTATTCAAATATATGTAAAACTACTTTTTTTTGAATAGAAATTGGGGTCCTGCAAGTAAAAATTACTATTCAAATATATGTAAAAACGACTTTTTGAATAGATAATGGGGGTGCTGAATCTCCTGTGATGCAGGACCCCCATTATTATACTACTCCTATGTATGCTTAAATCTTTAAAACTACGCAATTAAAAAAAACTACGCAACTAAACAAAAATAGATACCTAGTATGATTGAAGAGGAAGGTTTATATGCATAATACATGCATAATATGATAGAGAAACACCGTGCGAAGCCGGGGCGGGTCGCTAGTTAAAAATATTCTTTTTTATGTTGGCATCAAAGAATCGGAAAGTTTTGTTTTTCTTATAAACCGCAGGAATTGATTTGTCTGTTAAGTTGGTAGTTTTGCATTTTAATTGTAAAGTTAGTATTGAATTAATCCTTGACCTAAGTTTAACCTAGATTTAGAAGTCTGTGGCTGTTAGCGGTATCTTTTTGCGACTATAAAGTAACAAGTGCTTTTATGGGCAATAGAGTATAGACTTCTCTGAACTCATATTATGTATGTTCTTATATTAGTGTTCGTGACCAAGTAAAAGACAGATAAAAGTACAGGAGTAGAAAAAAATATTAAAAGGTCTCGTAATGTGCATGCACATTATGTAACACTTTCAAATTTCAAATTAAGCGTAGTTCCTGAGATATTTGGCTGTGACAGATGGACAGAGAGACAGAGTCGCACTATAGGGTTCCTTTTTTACCATTTTGGTACGGAACAAAACCAGCATTTTGTTTTCAAAACCGACGTAAAAGTTAAAAGGATTTGGAATAGTTTCATCCGTTTCCATTGTTTAAGTATAAAAGTTAAAGCAGCAATAAAGAGATTTACCTAGACTCTGGTTTAAAATAAACTCAGTCGTAGCGTAGCTTATTGCATCTGCAGTCGACAAGGCGAGAATGGAAATTCTCTTTTTAACTGTCTTATTTACTAGAAATGTTATTAAATAATGCAGAATATAATGATGCTCAAGATGATCATGTAATATACAAAGGGCGTATTCCTTGTTGGCTTTTTAGAATTCAGGTAATTTTTCCAAGAAATATCTTAACGGACGAACGAACGGAATTTCACGATTCTTTGAATTTCATCCCTGAAAGGGGCTAAATCGGGGTTGAAATTTTGTATAGGCACCAAACGATTTTAAAAGTGGCAAACTGATTGAAATAAATAAAACTCAAGTGACTTCATCATTCATTACAATTTATCTCCAAAACGGGTTGAGTAAGTAGGGGTTGAAAGTTTGTTTAGGCACCGTACAATTTTTAAAGTAGGTAAAAGGTTTGAAACTCTATGCGTAGCATGTAGCAATTAGTAGATTGCTTTTTTGTGTATGTAAGGAACGGGTGGTTTGTGGGGTGAATTTTTTTTTTTGTCAATAATCCGTAAATGGACTAAAGAATTGATTTGGGCCAAATATTTGAGGGTTTTGTTTAATTACAACCAATAGTAATAAAACAACTTAAACGGATTAAATCGCGTATATTACATTATATTAAACAAAAAGACTCTAGGTATGCTATTTTTAGAAGAAACAAACAGCTTAAATTATTTTCTTTTTTGATAATAATAAGGCGTGGCTGATAAGTTTCCTTGGCCTTCTTTCTTATCAAGTATGCCTTTTGGAAGCGCCACTAGTTTTTCTAAAGTTAGGTTTCTAAGCTCTTCTGGCATGCGTGTGAACATCTTTACACATTAGGCCCATCTGGCAACACTAATATTGATTTTGTATTTTTTAAAGTGGGTAGGTTTGCACAACAGTAATTTTGACAGAGGAAATTTATGATTTTCTCAGTCTACCCACGACCACGAACGCTGAAAAGCGTTACGAAACGTCGGGATTTAAAATGTAGTAATATACGCGATTTAATCCGTTTAAGTTGTTTTATTACAATGAGTGATAATCGCGGAAACCTAAGACAATATTAATTACAACCAAGTTTATGAACAAATATCAGTAACTATTTATATAGAGTAATTGCCTAATTATAATTTACACCGAAGACGAAAGCGCGGGCATAAGCTAGTGTTGTATACAATGAATCAAGATATGAAGTGAAATAAATTTTGAATCAAATTTGATGCCGTCAAACAGGATTTTTAATCCTCTTGGTTTTGGTATAGATAGAGAATCAGCCGACTCGAATAACTTTAAGTGGTATTGAAGACATTACTAGCTCAGAGATTAAGCTTTGAGAGTACAGTCGACATCAGTATCTAAACAAGCGAAGCTTTCACAAAGATCAACACACGATCTTGCGCGACTTATAGTTTGGGGGCAGCTGGAGGTTGGAGAGGAATGACGTGAGTCCGTTTTAAGCACACGATTTAATTAATTAATTACAAAAAAAAAAAAAATATTCTAATTATAAACGAGTGAAGCCGGTCGATGTAAGATCCGAATTAATTAATTGTCGTCCCTCGTACTGGTAGCGCGGAGCCGCGACCTCACACGTCGTTGGGAACGGGCCACAGGTGTATCGCGGTGAATCATCCTCTTCGCTGTAGCGGGCATTCGATACTTTGGCGATACTAGTATGAAAAGACGGGTTTGCTCGGGTATTTAGTGTAAACCCATAACACCTCCGCCCTTAGAACGGCGACTATTTTAAAACGTTTAGTGAAAATGTCGACGCTTTTTCGTCTGGAATTCTCTTATTCTCATCGGTTTTGGCAAGTGTGGATGCAACGTCTTCTTTACAGGATGCCCATCGTAGAAGGTCAAGACGGCGACATAGGATGATTGTTAGCAGCAGCAAGACGATTGCAATGATGCCGTAGAAAGGTATAGTAGTATGATATAAGCTTTGAGCGCTGGGTTCTTCCAGTAGTACAGGCGCTTGGTGAATTATCTTTTCTTCGATCGAATGAAGGGCAGAGATCCACAGTACTCAAGTTAAGCATGGGTAGAGAAGCTGCAGTCAAGTTTTCGTTCGTGGTTGGAAGTTTCATTATCTTCATGGGTTGGCCTTCGATGTGGTCATTGACATTGATGATGGTGAATTGATGAGTTCTTAATATGCAGCCTTGAGGAATCGTCGCGAGATAGCTTCCATGATATGTATTATAATCCTCCCTGCCGCAAATTTGCTGGACTTTTGTCGGTTGCGGGAAAACTAAGGTGTAAGTTCGGTCATCTAGTCTCTCCAGGGCCGTTTTAGTAAGAACAACAGCTGTCTTCTTACAGGATTCGCTGACAGATTGGTCATTGATGAGGTGAAGGACGCAGTCCGCATGGGTCCTTATTTGGTGATTTGTCTTCTCTTCACAGAGATACCGGGTGTTATACTTCGGGCATTCAGCCTCTACATATACATAAGAATCTCTACATGTTGCTATATAGGGAAACGGGGGAATTAGGGTGACATTGTACCTATTCGGAACTATAGATAGCCTATAAAAGTTAAACAGTGTTGGAGAAATTATCGGAAATCTAAAGACTAAAACTATTTGCTTCCTATTATAGAAGGAGCCAGGTTTTATAATACTATAATACTCTCTACGTTCCAGATCTAGTATCTGGTCTTTATTGTATAACTTTCTAAGCTTACTTATCATATTACCTAAGATATCTATACGTAACATAGAGTGATGGGTACTAGATGCCCTCACGAAAGCTAAAATATCTTCTATTCTATATAATTCACTCAATAGATCGTCTACGTTTTCACTAACAATAGATAAGATCTGAGCAAATCTAGTAAGATAAATCATTTTTCTTTCCACTTTTTGGCTATCTTGTATTAATAGCTCAAGTGTACTGTTGATACTGATTTGATTTTTTGTTAATTGTGATATCACCCTGGTATGTTGAGCCATCCAATCTTTACTCAGGCTTATGTGGCTATTAAGTTCAGATTCTAATTTATGTTCATTTCTTTTGTAAACTGCAATGGCATCATTAAAAATTTCAGCGTCTTTACTATCGAGGTTTCCGGTAATGCTTTTTATCACCGTACCGAGACCATCTATAAGACCTCTCTTTATACGCTTTGGATTCGGTTCCAAACTACTTAATTGGTACTTTGCTTTAATTAATTTTGCGTTAATGTGTTCAATTTGGATTTCAAATGACGGATAGTCGTCTTTGGTTAGTCGTCTTTTAATGTCAGTTAACTGATTAGTAACTATAGTTATTTTGTCTTCTATGTCAGTCAGTTCAATGTATTGTAAAAATGTATGGTAATGGGTGATAAGATTTGCTGTTCCGAGTTTAAAGGGTAGGAGTCCGGGTCCGTTGTCTAGGCTTTCAAGTGTTATTTCTTGAGCTTGGGTCAGGTGGATCGTCAGTGTCATCGTCAGCACCAGTATCCTGCAACAACTGTGCACTTTTAGGTACGCGTTTCAATCGTGATTTACCTATCTGACCTCTTTTTTTCGACGTGTAAATGTGAATGGGTAAGTTCTCGATAACGACATCTTGGGTATACCGGGGTGCTAGTTTCTGACGAGCTGCAGCAGGGTTATTAATAAAAATCTGCTGCTGGGACTGATAGTTAGCTTCTGGTTCGCGACTTTTGTTTCTATTCTCTATGATATTAGTTCGGCGTGCCAAGGCGGATTGATTTATTATATCGTAAACCTTTTGAATTCGCTCTCTATGCGTTTGCATATATCTCTGTAATAAGTGTTCGGTTACACTTATGTCTATGGGGTCCCTAGGATCATAGTGTCCTGTGATAAGATCAATGGGTCTGCATTTTGTAAAACTATAGATTGAGCTATTGTAAGCAAGCAAAGCATACGGCATGAGGTTAGTGACAGGTTCGTTAGGTTTTTGAAGTAATAATATTCTCAGGTGCTCTAATATGGTAGAGTGGAAACGTTCTATATTTCCGTTGTCATTTGGACAGTGTGCCAGGGTCTTGTGGTGATTAATTTTATGAAGCTTTGTAAATTCTGTGAATAATTGATTAGTGAACTCAGTTCCTTGGTCAGTCACGATGGTCAGTGGAAGTCCGTGATGTGTGCAATAAATCAAGAGGGCGAGAACTACGCTTATCGCAGTTCCATCGCACAAGTGGTATGCCTGTCCGTACTTTGAGAAGACATCTATGAATGTTAGGTACTTCTCATTTTGGGCTGTGAACAGGTCCATATGGACAACTTCGAAAGGTTTACTAGGTGGGGGCACAATATTAAATTGCTGTCGAATTGGGTTTCTGTCGTATTTTGCTTGGCCGCAAATCGAGCATTCGTTTATAAATTTGGTTACACTATCCTTCATTTTGGGCCAATAGTACCGGCGGGATAAAGCCAAATAACACTCGTTAATTCCACGGTGATTTGTTTTACCCTCATGATACTGTCCGATTAGATGCTGTTGTTTCAGAAAATCATTTACGTTTTCTACTTCATTTTTTGTTAAGACTAACTTCATTGCAGAGCTTCGGAATTTTTCTTGTAGAATTGGTACTATTGTGTACATCCCTAGCGAAGGTGTAATTAATAAAGCGGTCTTTACTCTAGGATTAACGTGTTCTTTGATTGCATCAACCAAGTCGTTCTCTAAATTTGACTCTGACAGCTGAACAGATGTTCGGGTGTGAGTGTCAAAGGGTTTTGCTATAACAGGGGGTCTCTTAACGTCACCAACAATAGTAAGGCATAACTGTTTTTGGAATTTATTTAGCGGATCTTCGGTTATAGGTACTTCTAGAATAGGGTTTTCACTATCTGTATGTACTGTTACTGTATTCGAACTTGCAGAAGATGGAGGTCTTTCTGTGGGATTTGCTATTATTGAGTCTATTTCATCGCTGATAGGGTTTTCAGTTTGGGCTGTTAGTGTGTCTGAGCTTGCAGGAGATGGAGGTCTTTCTGCGGAATTCGCTATTATTGAATCAACCTCTTCGTTATAAATTTCGACCCTTGATAGTGCGTCAGCATTCGTATTATGCTTTCCCTTTTTGTATATGACTGAAAAGTTATATTCACTTAATTTTAACCTCCATCTTGTGAGTCTAGAGTTAGGCTCTTTCAGGTTCATGAACCATTGCAATGGTTTATGGTCGGTTATTATTTTAAATTTCCTGCCAAATAAATAGGGACGGAAGTATTTGGTGGCCCATACAATTGCTAAAAGTTCTTTTTCAATAGTGCTGTAGTTGAGTTCGCTAGAATTTAAAGTTCGAGATGCATAGGAAACGGGTTTGTCTGAGCCTACGGTACCTTGAGACAGTATGGCTCCGATAGCAACATTTGACGCATCTGTGGTGAGTATAAACTCTTTGTTAAAGTCGGGGTACTGTAATATTGGGTCGTTAGTTAACAAGAGTTTGCATCGTTCAAAACAGTTTTTGAATTCAGAATCTACTCGGATTTTCTGACCTTTTTTTAAGCAATTAGTGAGAGGTTTAGTAATCCTAGCGAAGTCTGGAATAAATTTTCGATAGTAACCCAAGAGTCCCAAGAATTGTTTGATTTCCTTGCTGGTCTTTGGAAGGGGGTATTTTTCAATAGCTGCTATTTTATCGGGGTTGGGTTTTATTCCTTCTTTACTGATTATGTGTCCTAAGTATGCTGTTTCTAGCTTAAGAAACTCCGATTTGTCTAACTGAATCTTAAAATTAGATTCCCTAAGCCTCTGAAATACTTTTTCTAAATTTAAAATGTGTTCTTGAAGACTGGTGCTAAATATTATTATATCGTCGAGATATACTAAACATATTTCATTCTGTAGTCCTCTGAGGACATTATCCATTACTCTCTGAAAGGTGGACGGTGAATTTTTCAGGCCCATGGGCATTCTTAAAAATTCAAAATGCCCATGTTCAACATTAAAAGCGGTCTTGGGAATATCAGTTGGATTCATCTCGACTTGGTAGAACCCGCTAGCCAAGTCGAGGGTGGTGAAGTATTGGCATCTGCCTAACTTATCAAGGACATCCGCTATATTTGGGATGGGATATTTGTCGTCGATGGTTTTTTCGTTGAGTTTCCTAAAATCTACTACCAGGCGCCATTTTGTCTTTCCGGAAGCATCAAGTTTCTTAGGAACGATCCAAATTGGAGAACTCCAAGCTGAATCTGAAGGGCGAATAATATTTTGATCAAGCATTTTTTGAATTTGATCTCTAACCTCTTGTCTATGAACATACGGGTATCGATAGCTCTTGGTGTAGATAGGAATCTCATCGGTAGTTCTGATTATGTGTTTTATTTTATTGGTGAACGTTAAAGGTTTATTTTCCAAATAAAAAATGTCTGCATACTGGGAACACAGATTTTCTAAGTTGGTTCTCTCTTCAGGATTGAGATGTTTGGTGCGTAGCCGAGATAAAACTTTATTTGAGCGTTCTGCATTACTTTGGACGCATGTTTGTTGAATGTGATTAATTTCTGCGGTAATTGGTTCATTCAATGTAAGTATGACGTCATCATTCGTCGGGTTTATTACTTCAATTACACCAGATTGGTTGGATACCTTAGTTAAGCAAGGATTAATTTTACAACTCGAAACAACTTTTTCGTCTATGAAAGCCTCACCGTCTTGGACATTTACAGGAATATTAACGAGTTTTGATGAATTTGCAGGAATTATTTCCTCAAATAAATTTTTGTTGCAGGAATCATATATTCGAATGGGGACACTGGATGTTTCGGTCTTCAATATGTTGTTTTTTAAATCAATTTTTGCTTTCCATTTTGACAATAGGTCAAGGCCAATAAGACCATCAAAGTGGTTGTGAAATTTATAGACGAATAATTTTATGTCTTCTGTATCTCTGAATTCAGAAAAACACGGTATTGTCATAGAATACCTATTTACTGTCGTTGCGTGTACATTGGTCACCTCAAAAGGGTCAAATGAAAGCGGTACATCCGGAAAGTATGTGTTCAACCTATTTACGCTCTTAAGTATGTCTTTATGGTACATAAAGAAACATGAGTTGTCAGTCAAAATAAAGTCAATGTTGTATACACAATCGTTTTCTTGCAAAATACAATAAAAATTAGTTATCGAAGTAAACATGGCCTAACGAAACCGGATTTTATCAAAAAACAGTGACCTAAATTAATACGAACGTTATTTGCTATATTTGGTATATATATATTTAGTTGACTCGAAATTATTTCAAAATTAAAACGCAACATGAATGTGATTGACAAGCTAATGGCGCTGCAAACGGACAGCTTAGAAAAGATTAAAAAGGCACATGTCAATTTCAAAAAATCTCCGAAAGAGCGAATTACATTAGGATATGTACAAGGTCGGTTAGAAGTATTGGAAAATTACTTTCGAGAATTTAAAAGCGTACACGAGAAGTTAGTAACAAGCGTCACTAAGGAGGAAAAAGGCAAATTGTCGTATTTCATGGAAGATGTGTATGATAGTTTCGAAGAGCGCTTTTACACTTACAAAGGCGAGTTAAAGACGGTTTTACAGAAACTGGGTAGTGAGACAAGATGCAGCCAAGGTCAGCAAGTAGCTTCAGGTAAGCCGCATGGATCAGCCAGTGCGATAAGTCTGCCCCATATTACGATTCCTGTCTTTAGCGGCAATTATACGGAATGGCAGTCTTTTCATGACTTGTTTACAACGTTGATCCACAAAAATAGTTCGTTGGAAGACGTGCAGAAAATGCATTACCTGAAAGCCAATTTGAATGGCGACGCGGAAGTTCTATTGCGACAATTTTCCATAACCGGCGAGAACTACGCACAGGCCTGGGCAATTCTGAAAAGGCGATACGACAACAAAAGATTCATTGCTAACTGCCTTTTTAAGAAATTCTTTGGCCAGAAAACAATCGTTCAAGAATCAGCTGCCGCCTTGAAACAGCTGCTAGATACATCCGTCGAATGCTTGAATGCACTTAAAAATCTCGGCTTACCGACCCACGAGTGGGATGCGATCGTCATTTATATTGTAGTGTCAAAACTGGACCCTGGAACTCACAAGCATTGGGAGGAGGTGATTAGTGGGGATGAGTCTACCAATTTTCCTGGTCTTGAGAGATTGAAGTCGTTCTTGGAGACTCGGTTCAGAACTTTAGAGATGGTAGAACCGACCAACAAGAGTTACAAACCAGCGAATTTGAAGACTTTTCATATCACAGCGACCAATGTCAGTGGAGACACTCAATGCGTATTCTGCAAGGAAAAGCACTACATATACAACTGCAAACAATTCGCGAAGCAACCAGTAGAAGAAAGATACAACTTCGTTCAGAACAACAATCTTTGTTTCAACTGTCTTATACCAAATCATACAGTGTGGCGATGTAAACAGAAGACGTCATGCCAGGTATGCAAAAGGCGACATCACTCGCTGTTACATCGAGATACAAATTTAATAGAAAGAAAGCAAGAAAACGAAGAAGATTTAGACATGACTAAGGAGGACTCAATGGTGGTTGCACATGTCAGACCTAGTGGAGAGGAAACTGGCCAAAACGTTCTGTTAGCCACTGCGCTTGTGAACGTTACGTCGGAGTATGGCCAGCCACAGGTCTGTAGAGCATTGGTTGACCAGGGATCAGAAGTTTCATTTGTCACGGCTCGAGTGGTCGAGCTGTTGAGGTTAAAGAAAACGGCAATGAGCGGAGCGGTCTCTGGCATCAGTGAAGGTAACAACGTGTGCATCAATAACAAGGTGGAATTACAAATCTCGTCGAGGTACGAAACTGATTTCTCTTTTAGGGTAAATGCATATGTGTTAGACTCATTAACTCGTAGTTTGCCAGCTAGGGAAATTAGTTGTAAAATCTGGCCTCAACTTGATAATATGAACTTAGCTGACCCCACCTTTAACATGCCGGGTAGAATTGATATTCTCCTCGGGGCTGATGTTTTCGGCAAAATTATAGACTCAGGTTTTATGAGAGGGCCGGGCGATGTAGTCGCTCAGTATACACATCTGGGTTGGATTTTGTCAGGTAACACTAATACAACTTCTTCTAGTTCACGTTCACACAGGGTTACAAGTTTTCATGTTACTCGGCAAGTGGAAAGGGAAGAAAACCATTTAAAGAAACGCCGAGAAGCTGACATGGAATGTTATACAAACAAGATAACTTGGCCGAGGGAAGAAGTATTATGTACGGAAGACTACAAACATACACCGATAAGTGACAACGCTGAAGAATATAAAACAAACTCATCGTTATGGCAAGACGTTGAGGAGACAGTGAAGTCATGCGGAAGAACAAACCAAGAAGCGATTAAAAGGTTCAAGTATAAAGAAGGGATATATGACATCAACAAATCATTGCAGACAAAAAATACAGAGAACACAAATGAGGCATTAGAGTTGGAGAATGTGGAGAAGGCTGAAACCAATGATCAAGACGAAACGGTGTCTTATCTGCTTCGTAAGTTGGTAAGGGATGGTGGAGGTACATCCATCTGTGATGTATTTGATGCATTGGCGTTGGGCTGGAACGACGTCTTCATAAACAACACTATGATTATAGTATCTAAACTACAACAAAGGCTATGTAGTGAATTGATAAACAGGAGAGCTCATAAAACCGGTGGGATCAAAGTCACGGCTGAAACGAGGACGACAGACAAGTATACAGGTTTAAATCCAATCGCTTGGAAAGATAAACCTCCTGAAACACTACCAAACGACAAAATAATCACCTTGACTTCAGTGACACCTACAACATCTGAGATTTCTCTAGAAACAACGTGTCATATGGTAAATATCAAGCCAAACCCATATTCACATGCTGCATCCGTTGTTAAAACCAACTTACATATGGTCGACTGGATAACAGGACACGAAGAGAAATCTGAAATAAAGAAGCGTAGTCATGATATTGACAGTTTGTCAAGGGCAAGTGGGTTTAATAGACAGCAATGGGTAAGTGATTCTGAAGAGATGCTTGAATTTCTCCAAGAAGACGTAACATTTAAAAGACCTGAAAACAAAATAGAAACGAAATTAGACAAGGTGACAAAGAATTATGGAAATACGAAGAAAACAAAAGAAGTTTTCTACTTACCTACCAGAATCCAGAACCCATGTACGAGTAACAAGTCTCTTTGTCCCTTATCACGAAAGCCAAGATAAGGTGAAGATGCTTAATCGGTCGCTCTGTAGTCTCGGATGGGATGACGAGCCGCAGTCAGAAGATGTAGAAGAGTCGATGAGGTACCAAGAGAAATGGTGAACCCTGGACTAAAGAGATTCTAGGCCGGACCAGAAAAATATTTGCGGACTCAAATGTGATAATTTATGTCGAAGTTATGAACGAAGATGTCATTGTTCATGTCACGATTTTAGCAGTCGAAACAAAGATGGCACTACTCGAACCGTTGACGAAGTCGAAACTTGAATTATATACAACGGTACTGGAGGCGATGCTCTTGCGGAGGCTACACGAATTACTGAACATTTCAGTGGCTAAAATATATCCTTTGACTCGCATGTATAATGGAAAACGGAGGAGTGGCCAGTCAGCAGATATACCAAAACCTTTTCTCCATAAATGTAAAGTCAAGAGCCGAGACTGGAGCAGGCAAGGGCCTGTGGTGTATTGGCCTTGCATCGTTGAAAGTTAAGGAAGTACGGATCGCAAGAGGAAGCATTTTTGGAAGAGATTTACAATCAAAGGTGAGATTTCATGTAATATTGAAGGATGTTGGGGCGAGATTATTAGCCACACACGAACCGAAGACAGTACTTGGCTTAAGTGGTAGACATCTTTATCATTTACGCATCCAGTTCTGGGTATATAGGAAAAGCCTTTTACAACGACACAAATGGCGGGTAAGATAGGTTGCCGACAAACGGTTTTGGGTAAAGGGGCCAGAACTGCCGTCGATCAGGTGTGTATGTTCGTATGTTGTCTGGGTCCCGGTGCATTGTCAAGGGTAAATTACCTGATATTTTTAAGACTTTATCGAATTTAATTTATTTTCAATTAGTTACAAACATAAGTCAGATAATTAGTTCATGGTGGGCGGTTAACTTCGCATTATTTGTTGATCAGATTATAGTTATTTTCTGGTTAAATACTTCAACTGTTCTTATATTACATATTGTTTATTGGACTTATGTTAATATGTTATAGGACTTGTTATATTATTAGAAAGGACTTTTATTTTAGTTTCATGATGTGATTTGATTAGGGTAGGTGTGGCTAATATGACCTATCTATGTTAACAACTTTAATATAAAATAGATATTTTGGTGGGCGGTATGTTCAACCTATTTACGCTCTTAAGTATGTCTTTATGGTACATAAAGAAACATGAGTTGTCAGTCAAAATAAAGTCAATGTTGTATACACAATCGTTTTCTTGCAAAATACAATAAAAATTAGTTATCGAAGTAAACAGTATGTTTGAACTGCCTCGGGACTTATGAAGGATCTATTAGCCCCGGTGTCAATTAAAAACTTTAGTGGGGGGTTTGAGATGTTAATGAATGGCAATTGCCGCTGTGCTTGCAGATTTAGTTCTATTTTGACTTTTTGGATTTCGGATCCTTCTGAAAAAAAATAATCTGGATTATTTTGGGAATCGGCGGTTGTTTGATTGTTCTCCACACGAGCATTATGACTGAGGTTCGAAGGAGGAGCGGCTGCGTTGTCTATAGTTTCGTAAGCTGTATAGTCATAGTAATTATAGTCGGTATTGTCAGCGTATGTGAACATTGGTTCGTAAAACTCGGGTACTCCGTAATAGTCAGTAGAGTCATAGGGGTTGTAGTAGTCAAAGCAATCGTTTAAGTTAATTTCGTGGGCTCTAAACTGGTTCGGTGCTGTATTTCTGAAGGTGGTCCAATTGGGGTTATTATTCGGGGTGGGAGGCAGTGGCCTTGCTACAAAGTGGCTGACTCCACTCATTGGTTTTGGTCCTTGATTAGGGTTCCTATTCGGTAACTTAAAAACATTACTCTGGGGGTTATAATTTGGTGGGGTTGCGCGGAAAATCTGTTGGGTACGAGATGGCATTCTGGGTGCAGGGTTGTTGAAGGGCACGGGCCTCCATGGTTGTGCTTGCGGCGTAAATTGCTGCCAGTTATTCGGTTGCGGTCGTGCGTTGAATGGCCTTTGCAAGGGCATATTGGCCATGGGGGTAAAAGTAAACGGTTTCTGAAATGCAGGTGCTGGTGGTTTCTTACCTGTGGCTTGCTCGTTGCGTTGCTGTATGTAAATGGCATTACTTTCTTCCTGAACAAACTCTAATGCCCGTTCAATACTTTCAGGACGCATACACCTTATTCGAGAACCAAGAGGTTCATTCAATCCGCGAACAAAAGCTTGCATGGTGAGTTTTTTGTACAGGTCTCTTTTGGACTCGATGGTCGTTCCTAAAGTTTCATGCAAGGTCACGTAAGTCATGATAGTACTGAACAAAGTTTGGCATCGCTCATAAAATTCCTGTGGGGTGCTCGAACCTTGAGCTAGCAAAGCGAGGTCATTGTAGAGGGCTGTTTCGTCACGCTGATCAGAAAAATTATTTATCAAAGCTGACCTGATACCATTCCAGTTTTCAGGAATACCATTAGTATTAATTGTCCGGGCCGCAGGGCCTGTGACTTTATTAAGGATTCCATTAAGTAGAGCAAGATTCGTTAACTCGGCTCCCGGGTTATTCGAAACGTAAGTAAGCACTAACTGGTCACACAGACGTATAAATCTTGTTAAAGTATTAGGGTTCCCGTCAAAATCGGGCACTACACGCAACGCCTTGTATATCGAGTCAAGGTCGATTTGCGCCATATTATCACTTAAATTTCTATTCAAATCTACTAAATTATTCCTACTTATTCTCCTAGGAGATAGAGTCTCCTGTGATCCCTGGTTCCCGGGATAAAAAATTTTGACAGTTAAAACTGGGAATGGGAAAGGATAGCAACACAATAGAAAATTCTTAGTATATAAAACTCACAGTTTCATCCTCGGTCTCCGGTATCGATAGCTGGATACGCCTCCGGCTGCAACCGCCCGTAGGTTCTGGATTCCGAAGTCGCGAACGTTCCCGATATTAGAGAGTCTTTACACGATTTTTGCGTAAATAGTTCGCACTCCCGAACTTCACTAGACTGCGCCACTTATAGTTTGGGGGCAGCTGGAGGTTGGAGAGGAATGACGTGAGTCCGTTTTAAGCACACGATTTAATTAATTAATTACAAAAAAAAATAAAATATTCTAATTATAAACGAGTGAAGCCGGTCGATGTAAGATCCGAATTAATTAATTGTCGTCCCTCGTACTGGTAGCGCGGAGCCGCGACCTCACACGTCGTTGGGAACGGGCCACAGGTGTATCGCGGTGAATCATCCTCTTCGCTGTAGCGGGCATTCGATACTTTGGCGATACTAGTATGAAAAGACGGGTTTGCTCGGGTATTTAGTGTAAACCCATAACACGCGCATAACAATAGAATGGTGTTTGTATTGGGAATACTTTGTTTGTTAAATACTACTGCTGACTGTATTTCAATAGAAAACAAGCAAATAAAATCGAAAATTGGTTTTCGGAATACGTTCGGCTAAGGTCTCCCTAATATGGTCTTCGATTTCCGTTGTCAACGGTAATTTTGGCCGCAGGGAGAATGCTAGTATAAAATGAATTGAAAAAGCGCAAACAAATGAACAAAACACGGGAGGTAATAAAGGAAGCCCTCGATCGCATATTTACGTCCTTCGCTTGCAGCTCGGGCCGGAAACTTCTGTGATCTCGGCTTTACTTTGTATTACCACCCTAGTTGTGTAATGTACTAGAAAGAGCGCAACCAAATAAAAAAAGCGGTGCAACACAATATAGTACCGGTGGGTAGTAGCGTTTTTGGTCGCGGTATACAATGCAAGTAGCGAATTCCCAAGTCATTCCCTAGATCGGCTTAATATCTGACTCGGTATACCCGATAATGACTTACTGAGGTTAGCTAAGCCAGCCAGCACGAGTAATCCCGGCTTAACAGACTAGGAATCAATCTGACTAATAAAATAGAAGCTGTATAGGGCTTATTGTGTTATCTTCGGGGAACTATAAAATCATTACTCGCAAGGGTTGCCAGTACGTCTAGCATAACTGTGACACGCGACTCTTTGTCGCGCGACAAATGCTACCTATCTTTTTCCACTCAATATAGTGTGACAGTGACAGGTGATGCTCTCTCGTGCGAAAAACGAAGTCGCGGCCAGTTATGCTTACGTACAGCTGTTTATAAAAGTCCTGGGTATAATTAAAATAGTACATGAAAAAATATTTTAGGTACTTTGAAGAATAACCTTAATAAAAGAAAGTAAATTATGATCACACTCCTCATAGGTTTTAAGGTTTTTCTTCGATTATAATTATAAATTATACATTTACGTGGGGGAATTAACTGAACTATGAACAATAGGTTGGTCAGTTCCACAGTACCGGTGGAACTGACTAACAGCCTAAAGTCCATTTGTAGAGATTGACAGAATTATATTACTTTAACGGCATATATTATGAATTTCCATTTAAAAGTTTACCATTAACTACTTAGCAGTTAGTGCACGTCACTAAACTGACGATTAATGAAAAACAGCATATGTTTCGTCACAAAGTTGACTGACAGATTAGTTAAGTTAAGTACCGTACATCTAAACGTACGGTATAGGTATTTAACATAGCTTAAAAAAATTGGCTTAACTTGACTGTACACCCTTAAATAAAAAATTAGAGAATGAGAGAAATGTAATGCGTAAATCCAAAATATAGTGCAATTTATAAACATACTACCTGTCCCGGCGAACTTCGTTCCGCCCCAGAAATATGATTTTTAAATTTTTTTTTAATAGTTAATCTGTTATTCGGAGCAGAGACAAACCTAAAAAATCAAAAAACATAAATATCAGTCCACCCGTTCTCGAGTTATAAATGGTGTAACTAACACGATTTTGTTTTATGTATATAGGTAGAAGATCAGTAGAACGGTTGGCAACCCTAGTGCCCCATTTATAGCGAGTTTCGTTCACAGAATCCGTAATGCGGTATCAAATAGGGACATTATCATGAATATGGGCCGTAAAACAGTATCTATTTTAGTTTATAGTTAATGTGCTCGGTTTCTATGCAAACCGGTATTGCATGACCTAATGCGCACTGATTGAAGACTTTCGTCTTCAAGCACTGAGATATCTTGGACGAGAAGACAGTTTGCAGTTTCCCAAACGCTCCGATTCGTTTGATTTGTAATTTTCTTTCGCATAGGCATATGAGAAATTTGTTGACACGTTTAGCCCATATTACTATTACTATTAATTATTTTGGGCCTAGATCGATCTGTGTAAGATGACCCTAAATATTGATTTACTTATTTAGAAATGTGTACTTCTTCTACCGTAATCATACTGATAAAAGCATGTTCATGTTTCGAACACGAGATAAAAATGTTGTAACCTTAAAATATATTAATACGTATACGTACGTGTCTTGGCAAGGGCGTCATTAAAACGTATACTGTAAAAAGATGAATATCAAACACAGGCGATTGAAAGGTGCGCAACAAATAAAACCGGACAAGTGTGAGTCGGACTCGCCCACCGAGGGTTCCGTACAAATTTGTAGGTACATATATTAAAGTAGGTACCCTATAAATTTTGATTCCCTAAGTAAAGTCTATTTTTTATGATTTAATTTAACGTTAACTTAAAAATTTGATTTTTCACAGCTTAACCGTAGACCTAGACCGAGTATATATGGTTTTGTTTTCAACTCGATACCTCCACGCGTTCCCGAGATAAAGGGTCTTGACACACGGACAGACAGACAGACGGACAACAAAGTGATCCTATAAGGGTTCCGTTTTTTCCTTTTGAGGTACGGAACCCTAAAAAGAGACTCATGACTCATGAGTTACGTTTACGCTACTGCTTTTACGGTGTTTCAACGTATTTATGCCACACCTGGCCATAAAGTGGCTTTTTCCGCACGCTGCGCGTACGGAAAAAACCGCTTTCTGGCCAAGTGTACACATAAAATGATGTACACAACACGGGAGGTAATAAAGAAAGCCCTCGATCGCATATTTACGTCCCTCGCTTGCAGCTCGGGCCGCAAACTTCTGCGAGCTCGGTATTTCTTTGTATTACCACCCTAGTTGTGTAATGTACTATTTCAGTAGCGGTTTGTGAGCGCCTTTAACAATAATCGTCAATTTCAAATACCTTAATTGTTGTAACTTGTAGGTATACGTAATGACCTTGACTGAATTAATATAATTACTATTCTGGTGCTTTTTCAAAAGCTTACATTCATTTTCACGACTATTGAGCACATGGTTAAATGAAAATAATGCATACATTGTCATTGTCATGCAAATAATAGAAAATCTGTAAGGGACAGAGTAATTTGTTTACGTCACACAAACGCAAAGATGATTGATGGCCTAAAATCACACAATGATGTCATCAATAATATGTCAACAAATGCATGTATTTTTTTATAAATTCAGATGGGCCTAAGCTGTATCGGTTGATATAAATATTGTGATATTGATATATACCTAGATATCTAGGTAAATGTAAAGTTTGGTCAAATTATAGCTTGTTTAAAAAATTTTCACGCCAAAACCGAAGACTTTTCTTTCAGGAATGTAATAACACAAACCTAATCTAGCATATTTTAGGTGGCTATTGTAAAAAAAAACTGTACTCGTAATTTATTCAGTTTCAGCGGAAGAAATTTTTGGTCATCGTTTTACTGCCGGTAGTAGACTCTGACGTTCATAGGTGAATTATCGCATAATGCGTGTTCTTTTTCCCACTCCTGTAGGCTTATGATGCTACGCTTTGTCACGCGATAAATAAATGATAAAGCATTCGTAACGTTCTGACAATATGTGTGTGAGAGTGACGGATGTTTTATCATTTATTTGTCACGCGACAAATCATAAGTCTACCTGGCTGCGATCAACTTTGGGTGACTATATAAATGTATTCATTCCAGGAAATGACTCACAAGAATGCAGTACAGACAGAAAACAAAAACTACAGCTATACATATTTGTCAGCCAGCCAATAATGCAAATATTCAAATTCTAATCCATATGCACCACGCAGAAATCCGATGGCTGCATAAAAGCTTTGCTAATAGGATTTAACTTGTGTCAGGCTGAAATGGATCGCTTCTATCTAACCAGCGGCAGCATTCACACAGGCTTAACCTAAAACTTTTAATAACTAACATCCTCTTACTCATTTACTTACGCATGAGTGCACGAACGTAGTAAAACCACGTAAAACCACGTAAAACCGTTGGGTCAGTGACTCAATGTGACTGGGCTTATATTTCGAACGTTCAAAGTTCGTATCTTTGCCGTCCCGTTCACTCAAATATTCTACATATAACAAGAGAGCAAGAGTGACGTCACGTTACGAACTTCCAATGTAGACCCAAAGCACGATCTTGTCGGGGCTCTGCATCGGTTCTTGGCAATTGCTATCTTAATTATTTAAACCAGCATCTACCTGGGTTACATTCCAGTAGGCGTATGATGCTACCCTTTGTCGCGCGATAAATAAATGATGATAAAAGTCTTGTAACACTATTTATTTATTTAATTATAAACATATGTAACAGTTAACATTAACCAAAGCGTTACACCGATTCCGAAGCTTACTAACTACTTAATTAACATCTAAAAGATATCCATGCATCTGTGTGAGTCAGGGTCAAATTTGAGTTTGAGATTACACTCTGTTTCGACGGTAGTGTCATCGTTGTTGTGCCCCACATGACAGTAAACATTTGCTCCGTAATGATGGTATGGGTTTTGATTGGCAAGCACCGCACTGACTTACAGGCAATCGCGAATAAATAGTGCGTTATCCGTACCGTTATATTTAGCGTGGTTAACATTTTAGGCTGCGTTTTCATCAGGGATGTGAGATGCGTAGCGAGGGATGTGTTTGTCATGAAATTGGGCCATGTTGGCTGCCCTCCGCGTGGTACCACAAGCATTCTTCGTGGTGTCACTGTAATTGAATTGTTAACCCAATCAGCTGATGGAATTTTTTCAATACTAGACTGTATCTGCGAATTTTCCAAGAGATAACTTTGTTCACTGACAATCGTACTTCGTGCCATTAAGATTTTTCTTGGACACAACACAACCCATTTTTATAATACATAGTAAAAAAGTACCTACTACCAATATTTTTATTTCATTTGGTTGATTGATAATGACATTAATGTACCTAATCATTGAAATTAGGTATTGGCTCGTTATTGATGTTTATAATTGACCTAGCCTGACGTGGCGGTCATTAATTAAACCACTAGCCTATCTCATCCATATGCAATAATCCACTGCGGTTTGGTTCATTGCTAGTTAGATAATATTAGTCATATATAGTATATTTGCTAGTTAGATATTAGGTCTCCAAAGCATGATCTGGAGAAACAAATAATTTTAGGCCAAATAAATGGGAGGAGTGCCCAGGGAAGAGCATCAGCATCAGCAAGA
The DNA here is from genome assembly GCA_947034925.1 of Eudemis profundana. Taxonomy (NCBI): domain Eukaryota; kingdom Metazoa; phylum Arthropoda; class Insecta; order Lepidoptera; family Tortricidae; genus Eudemis; species Eudemis profundana. The sequence continues at coordinate 16,181,221 of OX344808.1, read as the reverse complement.
TGGTCTGGCTCCATTAAGAAGTTTGACACTTTTTTGCATGCAGTTTGCAGTCCGTACGGCCTATGATCGCACCCTTTGGAGATTACCTACATTGTTCCAGGAGAGAAAAAAATAATTATGTTCTTTTCTCTTTTAAATATAACGTCCGTTGCTAAATAAGTATACCCAAGACCACCTTAGGCACCCGGTGGTATTGGCTAGGTCGTCCATTTTAGTCAACCCGTGCTGCGTCTTTCTGGTGATGTGCCTGAAAACCATTAAGTCCTATTGGAATTCCGATCTATAATATCTAACAAAGTGTCAATAGAGGCTCTATGTAAAGGATACGCGTCCAGGTTTTAACCATTAGGAGTCAGGCACTGCCAGGGCCATCCAGGGCGTATTATAAAGAATATTTCCTTGACATGCATCTGCAATTTAAAAAATAATCGGTTGTCTGTAAAGTCGGTTTACTGACGATAGTCGAACGTGATAACGTTGACCTTGACCCTGACTTTGACTTTGACTTTGACTTTGACATTGACATTGACATTGACTTTGACTTTGACTTTGACTTTGACTTTGACTTTGACTTTGACTTCGACTTCGACTTGAGTACCAGCCGCCCTTTTCTCAGCAGCAGCAGTGATTTTTTGTCACGATTGGCCGCCCCTAATATCTGGCCGCCCTAGGCCCGGGCCTACTAGGCCTTAGGGCAAATCCGCCACTGGTCTATTGTCATTCAATAGAGATTTTTGACAGCCGTATCTTAGGGAATAAGGGCTATTTTATTAACAATTTGTAAGAAACTATCGTCTTAACGACTTTAGATAGAGATTTTTGACAGCCGTATCTTAGGGAATAAGGGCTATTTTATTAACAATTTGTAAGAAACTATCGTCTTAACGACTTTAGTGCTGGAATAATATAAAGTACCTATTTGACAGGTAACGACCCTGCAAGGTAACGGCCCATGACGTCACACTTTTTCGTGCGTGCAGCCGGCTCCATCGAATTATAAGAAGTAAAAAAAACAGACACATCAGTTCACAACGATTTGATATACCTAACATACTTACGTAGGAACTTAACTCGTTGACACCTACTGTCATTAAAAATTTCTTAAAAGTTTCTCTATAAGTATCAACTGGTCGAGTCAGTTATGTTGTTTTTGTAAACATCCCTTCATGTACCTAACTAACTACATATACGTAAGATTGATCCGCGTTTGGGGTCTATATTTCATACATTTCTAATTATTGTACGTTCTATCAGCTAAAAGCCAAACAAGCCTTTAACCTAATTTAAAGTGCCCGAGTCCCGCGGAGATTCAATTATATCGCCGTCATAACTTCATTGATATCGTATCTAAAGGTTCTGTATGCACGAGTATTATAAACACTTTGTTGCATATACGTAAAATCATCTCCACTCGGGGTGGTCCGGTTAGCGACCTGGTTCGACCCCAGGGGACGCCACGGCCGACCACCCGGTCCGACAATCGCCACGCCCAATAGGGTTGCGAGTTTTTCAGCTTATAAAAAAAATACGTAAAATCAAACCGAAACAACTTGATGAACAATGGCGAACTCATCCATCCATATAAATGTAAAAGATCTTCTCCAGCGAACCTTTGAGCAAAAGAAAAAGTATAGTTAACATAAAAGAAGATAGACTATCTAAGAAAGATAGTTAATTTAAATTAAATTTAGGGCAAATTTGGAACTCACAATAACAAGTATTATAAGTAACGCAATTTTTAGCAAATTATCTTCATTTTTAGCAAATCACCTTGCATTGGGGTACCTAAATACAAACATGGGGTGATTCTGAAATTTAAGAATTTCTCGTAATCCACGCAACATAATACTTACGTATTTATGTACTGTAACATGCTGTGCTATCACTGTACTAAATACGCCAATAGTGGTTCGACTAATTCTACCCCTTAAAAATCTTGCATGGTTTAGTAGAAATTCCAAATTTTTTAAATGACTCCAAGTTGAAAATTACCCCTATTTTTTAACATTGAAAGTATTCCGATTATTTTTGTTTGTCATTATTATATTTCAGCTCTAAGATTCTCCGTTTTTGCGTTAATCCCTCATTAGCTATGGTACGAAGTTGGTGGAATAATCAGCTTCGAAGCGCGCGGGCCGCCTCGCATGCAGATTGAATTATCTCTGTCGATCGTCGTTGTTATCATAAACGTTTTTTTACCATCCTATCGTATCTTATCCTACTAATATTATAAACCCTACTTATATTATAAATGTGAGAGTTTGTGGACGTCTGCATGTTTATTATACTCCGATTTCTAAGGGGTCTTACATATAAACGTATACCACGATGCGACGTTGTGTCGTGGAAAACATTCAATCAAAAAAACACCTTTTTGTCAGTGTAGAAAAATTAAAATGTAATTTTCCACGACACGACTTCGCATCGTGAAACGATGCCGTGTCGTAGCACGACGCGATATCGTATCGTGTTTATGTGTAAGAGCCCTAATTCAATGCTAAAATGGGTTGCCAGTAAAATGAATATTTTTTCCAAGAGTAAATTTATATTTTGCGAAGGAATGCATGTAGTTACTCTATTTATTGATATTTTTGAAGATAATCTTAAATCGACTGTTTGAACCCATTTACGTAAAATTAAGTTGTTCGAATAAATCATTATGTGGAATAAAATATTTTTATTGCACTGGTTGCCCTGGTAGTGAATTGGTTATATCTGGAATGTCACATCGATAATGACACTTGTTGCTATGACAGTGATGCATTTTTGGTAGATTTATTGGAATTAAATTAGAATACAGAGTATTGTGAATAAACCGGTAACTATGGAAAGATTGAGATTAAATTTAGCATACATGTAGACCAAATCCTGGACTGAAACATGATATCATGATTTTTAGGGTTCTGTACCCCAAGGGTGCCAAGAGAACCCTATTATTAGGGTTCCGTACCCAAAGGGTGCCGACGAAATTCTATTACTAATACTCCGCTGTTCGTCTGTCCGTATGTCACAGACTGTGTATTTCCATTGCCGCTGTAGCAACAAATAATAAAAACAAAATAAAATAAAAGGGAGACGAGCTTTTGTGGTGTTTACCCATACAAGAAACGTGTTTTTGTGGTGTTTTTTGCTCGACGGTGGTGCGAAGGGTTCCCCTTCGTGTGCGAATATGACTGTCACTCGGCCAGTTTTTTATTTATTAAAGCAGAAACGTCTGTGGATTAAATTAAATGTGTTTATTGAAATAAAAAAGCAATAATGGGGGTTAGTTTTATTGCGGAAAACAAACGCAGTAAAGACATACCTATGTGTCTCAGATAAGACCTCAAGGGTTGTAACGAAATTTGAACATACCTACTGAAGGGCACTTAAACATAAATAGGTATTTATTACGGTCGGCTGCCCTTTCTTGGGCAAATATTTTATTCAGCCCGTGTAATGGAATCCTTTTGCGGATTTTGCATTCGGAAATAGAGAATGGAAGTTGTGAATACATTTGTTTTATTTGTTCAGCGTAAATCGTGGTTTTGGTGTGAAAAGGCTCATGCAACCAGTGGCATATGGTCAGTTACGCCCTTTTTTACGGTTTTGTTAGATTAGATTGTAAGATATGCTTTCGATTTCGTGCAGACCGTAGTTTAGACGTTATGTGGGTTTGTGACATTGCATATTTTCTTAGCCGAATATCTCTGTATTCGAGGACGTCCTTATCTCTCCCATTCTCAATTTATCTTGCTTCAAGGAAGAGGTTTGCTATTATTATTAAATTTTATTAATAAACACAAAAGGTCTCTTTATCTTCTGTCATAGTTTTACTTATACCTGTTACAGCATTATTTTTTGTAACATGTACCTTGTTAGTATTTTATCTAGGATTATTTACGGGGAAATACCCGGTATATTTAGGTAAAAAAGTTGTGATTTCAGTTAAAAACGCGGTCAAGTGCGTACAAACTCATAAGTAGATACGTGAATAGTTTAAAAAAAACTGTATGGCGATTAGTTTAGTAGGAGCAAATAAGTATGTTTTACGATTTTTGCAAATTTCTCAAAAACGGTGCAAGTTAGGAAAACCGTTATATTTTTCCTGTAATATTTAGGATGATATTAATAATTGGTAATTATTACAGATTTTTCTGTTCAGTAACTTCGAAGATAATAGGGGGGGAATGGTATTTTTTTTAACATTTTTCGTCATAAATCAAAAACTCCTTTTTTAGAAAATAAATAAAAACGGTGTTTTCATCTACAAATTAAGCCCTTTCATTTGATACCCCACTAGATATAATAGCCCTATTTTCAATTTTCAAAGTCCCATTACGGACCTTTTTAAAAAAGTTACAAGATTTTTTTACATCCAATAATCTCGGGTTAGCTACTTTTAATACTATTCCGAATTTCAAATCGATGGCTGTGACAGACGGACAGACAGAGTCGCATCATAAGGGTTCCTTGTTTACCATTTTGGTAAGGAACCCTAATTACGTAAATAAACATTAATAAATAAATATTAAGGAATAATCTTACACAAACCGAACTAGTCGCATATGAAGCTCAATAAGGCTTATGTTATGGATGCTAGACGACGATATATTAAATAGATACAAATACTTCAATACATAGCAAACATCCAAGACTTAGAAACAAATATCATCACACAAATAATATTTGCTCTTACCGGGATTCGAACCCAGGACCGTCAGTCAGCTTAGTAGGCAGTCACTGACCACTAGGCTAAACCGGTCGCCAAATAAATGTAAACGTAATTACATATTACTCATTAACAGACTTGATGGAATAAAGGAGCAAACGACTTTTAAATTTTATAATTGACCTGCGATTCAACTTATTGCAGTAGTAGGGTAAGCGACTACGAGTCCGAAGATGTAGCTCGCCGATTCAGTAACGGCCTATTCTGCCCAATATTCTACAGTTCATTTACCTAGTTTTTTAATTAGGTAGTTTTTGTAGTAGGTATAACGTTTAAGTTATTTTATGAAACGAAATGAACTTCATCAACCTGTAACTGTATAATACAGTTACAAATAATAATAAAATCGGTATCAGAAGTAGCAAAACAATAAATCACATCGCTAATCACCACTTGACCGAAGTGCTCAGCGAGAGTTATTGCGACCTTGGCTGACGTTGGCGGATGCCGCAAATATTTATAAAATCAAAATATTTTTAGTAAATGCACTTTTTGACCTAATTTTTGAGAGCTTTTATAAAATCAAATTAATTTAATAAACCTACAGTCTATATATAAACACAATAAAATCGTAGCAAGACGACGCTTGTACATTTTTCCAATAAAATCACTGGGAAGTAACTGGGAATAAGTGTTAAAACGCAAATAAATATTTAAAAAAAAATTTGTATGTTTGTTTGTGGGCGCATCATGCAAAAACTACTAATCCGATTTCCATGATATTTGGTGTACATGTAGATTATGTCCCCGGTTAAGACATGGGATACTTTTTATCCGGTTACGGCGAAGCAAAAATTAAATATTTACACGAAAAATACCCTTCATTCACCTCCGCAAACGAAGGGACCTCTAGTTTAATAATAGAATCGGTATCAATAGTAGCGAAGCAATGAATCACATCCGCAAACACCACTTGACCGAAGTGCTTAGCGAGAGTCATCGCTCGCTTGTTGACGTTGATGGATACGGCAAACATTTTCCTCAGTATCGAGTTTGTTGTTTAGTAGATATTGTAATAAAATAAGACAAGCAATAGGTACTGTTTAATACCATTTCTTGTAATAAAATAATCTTACAAAATGTGATGCAGGATGCTATTGCAATAGTAAATTACATAACTAGGGTGGTAAAACAAAGAAAGGACGAGATCGTAGATGTTTGCGGCCCCAGCTGCAAGTGAGGGACGTAAATATGCGATCGAGGGCTTTCTTTATTACCTCCCGTGTTGTGTTCATAATTTTATGTCTACACTTGGCCAGAAAGCTGCTTTTTCCGTACGCGTAGCGTGCGGTAAAATCCACTTTATGGCCAGGTGTGGCATAAATATTTTTTTGACTGTAATAATTTCGCTGTAGGGTTCCGTCCATAAAAAGGGAAAATGATTACTCACTGTCTTTCAGTTTGTTTGTGAAATAAATAAAAGACTATTCGCTCAGGAAGGGATAGGCGCGTCTCATCTTGATTTTTATTGAATTCGCCAGTTGCGTATAATATCATTTGTGACGTTTCGCAGGTAAATTTATTAAATTAAAGCTATCATCGCTTAGCGATCAGAACACTAGCTGAGAGACGTCCGGTCGCTATCTACAGGGTAATCGTCTATCGCACTCGCGCACTCGCTTGTAGCCCAGTGACAAAACTATCACTTCTCGTTGCTCGCCACGATACTTTTCATTAATTCGTGTTATTTCCTGAATTACTTCCATTATAAGGAGTTTTTGCCAACATCTCCGTCTGCATTTGCCGATACGAGTCCCAAATCCGCATCCACAGCCGCATCCGCAGATGTTAAAAAAACCCACATCTGTCACATTTGAAAGTATACACAATCCTACCGCTCAAGTGTCGGTAAAGATTAGCGGTGACAAATGAAGAGCGGCTTAGGGAGATTTATGGCTGTACAAGTTGATACAATTTGCACCCCCCGGGCCGGCCCTTTGACGCACCGGGCCAGTCCCAACACCCAAGTATGACGGACACAAATGAAAGCTACACAAGTGTTATTTATTGAAACTAGTAGTTTAGTTGACCTCGTGACTCCAATAACACGAGTAGAGTCTGTGCGGAAAGAGAATAGGATTTAGTTAAATTTGGGAGCGCTGTAATGCTTTTCTACAGTATTCGCAAAAAAAAAAATTGCCATACTGGTTAGGTAGGTAAGTTCCGTTAGTACAGTTAGTACAGACTCTATCGTAGGTTACTAATTTTTATCCAGGGGTGTATTTTGAAATTTGGCGCCCCGGGTCAACAAGTCTCGCCGCCTCAAGGTGTGTGTACACAAAGAATTTGGTAGAGTGGGGTTAGAATGTGTTAGAATTCGTTTGGTCTAAACCCACCTTCAGAATAAGTAAAAGTTGGTTGAATGGCGCCAAAACCAAAACCAAACGTAATCTGGCCGCCCCTGGCGGATTGGCGCCCCGGGCCATGGCCCAGATGGCCCTAGGGTAAATACGCCCCTGTTTTTATCACCAGACCGGCAATTCATTATTAAGATTCTATTTGAAGAATAAAAGAGTCTGAGAGAACAATAAGAAATGTAATATCATTATAATCTTTTCAACCTTGAGACGTCCATTGCTAAACATAGGTCTCCCTCAAAGACTACCACAATAAACGGTTGCACGCCATCTACTTTTATTGACTTCCGGCAACCTGAACCAGTTTTTCAGATCATCTTGTGGGGGACTGATCCATCTTCATCATTTCCATTGCATTCGAAAGAAGAATGGTTATATGTTAAATATTACCTTTATATTATCTCCTTCAGAGTTTTTTTTAGCGATCTGTATCAATATCAATCGATTTATAGAAATGTGATAGAGTGACCGCCCAAGATTGCTTTAATCTCAAGTCGCGTACCAACCGATGGGCTATCGTAAAGCCCATCTCGAGTGGGACCCCAAGGAATATATGTAATTATTCCATGTGCTTTCTCTATGTAGGTATTATACACGGTGGGAAACGAGTAACCCGACAAACTTTAACCACGTATTCCTGATGTCATTACAAGTAATTTTTTTTATATCAAGATAGGTCGAAATCTGGCAATTTACATGAGGTTATAGGTTAACGCGGGCTAATTTTCCGCAACACGACGACAATTATGCGCCTATTTTACATTACTAGGTTTTTGGAACAAAATAAATCAGTAAATTCATCCCCTCCTTGTAAACATGTCCTTACTGGAAGAAAAAATACCAAAAAAGAAAAAAAGTTAAAATGGAAACAAAAGGTCAATTTTTTGGCCTCGTAGTCGCTTACCATCATATGCTACGAAATGTTAATTGCTGTTAATAGCTAGCGGAATAAAAAAATTAGTAATAAATATTTTTATTAAAATAAACCCGACCGCGGTGCACTTTAAAAGTGCGTAAAATCCGCCATTTTGATTATTTACTTCATACTCGCGCCATCAAGACGAATCTAATGATGTTTCATTTATCAAAATCGGTTGTGCTGTTGAGTAGTTACGAGCGGACATAGGAACGGACATACATACATACATACAACAGGTCAAACACATAACCCTCCTTTGGGCTTCGCCGCAGTCGGGTAAAAAGTATCTTAGGCACATTTATTAGGGCTTGTTACTCTTGGGAGTTTTCATTTTAAAAATTATGAATATCTTGGAAAGTAAGCGTTTTTCGACTTTACATCATATAACTTTTTTACTCCTAATAGTCGTTAGAATCTATAGTTGAAGTTTGTCGGGTAACTCATTCCCACCGTGCATACGTAGGTACTTATGTGCAAGGTAGGGTATATTCACGAAAACACTATCTTCGTATATAGGTATCAATATCTTCTACGTTAGGAGATTGGAACAAGCAAAACCAACGATACAACATAAATATCTACTTATACCTCCATCTCTAGCACGATTGTGATGCACGACTCTGTTCCACTCAGGGTGGGCCGGCTAGCGACCTGGTTCGACCCCAGGGAACGCCACGGCCGACCACCCTGTCAAAGTATCGGTATGCCCAATAAGGGTCGCGAGTTAGTCAGTCTTCAAAAAAAAGCGCGACTCGCGGCAAATATTAACTATCCTTTTCCATTCAATATAGTGTGACAATGACAGGCGATGCTGTGCCGAGCGACAAGCGACGACGTTGGGGCTAGTTGCTTGCTAGTTATGCTCGTTTCATGTAAGTTAAGCACTTTAACGCTCATTTTTGGTCATGTTTCTTTGATTTTCTGTGATATCTGATCAGTATCTTATTACCTTTTACGACTCATATTTTTTCTTTTCATGATGATTTTCCGTCGCAGCGCGAGTTATAAAATGTTATAAGATATATATATTATATCATATATATATTATAAATCAAAATACCAACTTTATTCTCGTAAAAAAAGGAAGTTTTCATGTAAATTAATTTATTAAAGCAGTAAAATAATTACCCAGATTCTTAACAGCAAACTTCGTCAAAGGTAGCCTTTAAGAAGCTTTGTCTTATAAAATATTATTTATTCGTAGCACAATACTTAGTTGTTTGTACAAAGTTGTTTAGCGCACAAAATCTGTAAGAAAAGTAAAATAAGGGCCACTTGTTGGTGGCATGAAAACTGTGTTTTATAGTAAGGCAATTTGTACTTTTCTCTCTTTATGTTGGTTGTGTCTAGGGCTTGCAAAATCGGTCAATTTTCCAATTCCGGAATTGACTTCGAATTTTACCTTCAATTCCGGAATTCCGGAACTGGTTCCGGAATTAATGCGGATGTACCGGCTTTGTTTTCTAATACATTTTTTGTCCGAATGAAACGAGAAATTGTATTAAAATAGATTTATTAATAATCAACAAATGTGTAGAACGTATTCCAAGTAGGTACAAAATACGAAAAAATTAAGACATAATTATTAAAAAATTAACACTGGTAAAGTAATGCAATAATACTAGGTGCACTTAGCTAGCACGGTAGATTATTACATGAAGTAGGTATGAATTAATAACGAAATAGTATGTCATATAAAATAAATTCTAAGAATTGCAATTGTTATTAAAATAAAACCATTCTCAAAATTCCGAAAATATTACGAAGTAGAGCAAAATTTCTCAATTAATCACAGCACAGGTACAATGAGCTATTCAATTATTTGTAACAACAATTTCTGTACCAAGGTTATCCTTTTCGTGACCACGTAAAATAACTATTCATTTAAAATAACCATACACAATACATGAATCGTGTGAATATTATAAAAAGCTTAAATGTTAATACGAAACGACTTTAAATAATTTCTAAAAGCATGATGAAATGCCATTTCAATTAATTTATTCTCAAACATTAAAACACTAACACTAGTATGTCTTGATATTAGTTCAAATATTCTTGTACCTTCGTCAACGCCTTGAGAAAACTCCTATATGTATGTCGACTATTATGCTGTGCAATATAATAATGATGTGAACTCGTATGAAATAATTAATTGGACTTTATTGCAGAAATATTCTGATAAATGTTAAGGCGTTAAATATAAATTAAATACAAAAATAATACTTACATTGTGTCGCATGCATAACACACATGAAATCTGCAAAATTCACAATTACAACTTCACAGGGCACAAGAAACCCAAATCTAACGTTAATGGCGTTGCACTGAGTACTGATGGTGTTTATTGTTTAAATGCAAAAACAAATAGAAACAAACAATAAGTAGTTGGACCAAAATCGTTCTGACTCGTTCTAACAAGCACCGGTTTAGACCCCGCGCTCGAAAAATACTACCTGAAGACTGGGCGATAAGGTAATTAACGTTTGACAATTTTGTAACGTGGTAATTTTGTAAAATATCCGTCTTAATGTCGAATTTTATCACACTATTTTCAATTCCGGAATTTTCGATATTTAGCACTTGAATTCCGGAACTGTAATATCGGAAAAATCGTCCGGAATTCCGGAATTCCGGAATGCAAGCCCTAGTTGTGTCCTACTTTTCAAGTGAACAACATTCTGCAGAAACACACACAAGGAAAGGAGAACAAATAAACTCTTTTCAAAATTGGTATAATCAGTATATGGGCTTGACCCGAGGGCGTAACCTTGAACTTTCCCGAGATATCGATAGTTGACGATTTTCGCAATACTCGTAAATCAAAACAATAGACGACCTTACGTATCCTCTAGTTCTAGTAGCGCAAGCCTTATTTCGGAATAGGCAGAGTAGTTTCTGAAGTTTATTTATTTTGGTTTGTATGTGTGCTTTGATGTGACGTTAGTAGCAATTGAAAATAAAATTGATAATAGCAGTATTGTGCGACGTGTTGAACGCATTTGACTCCTGCCTCTGCAATCGTGCATTATTTTCTGAAATAATTAACGATTTTACTGTCCAACCGATATAATATCGATAGTCAAAGTTGCATTGACGTGGATCCCGCAAATAATTGACCAGATAAGGAAATAGTAAAAATACCAAATGAAGTTAGTAGGTATCCGGGACTCGTTTTATCAGCAAGCCATAGGAAATATTACTATACAATAGGCAGAATACTTACTTGATCAAAGGATACATGACCACAAATAACAAACATCTATATATAACTTACAGTAAGAAATAAAGTGTAGTGAATAAACCGTTGTACCGACCCCCGGATACAAGTAGTACTGGCTTGGCTCGTGAACGGTGTCCTGTTGCGTCATTTGTCACATATGACGCCCACACGTACACCCTGGATACAATAACGGCATGACACGGACATTCCCCCTTTGTCTGCCGATCCAGAATGCTATTCTCAGGGCCTTCGGGCCCGACGTTGTGAGGATGACTGAACAAATTCCAGCGACTTCGTACATAATTAATTAGGTTCATAATGTTCGCTTCTTTATAATAATGAGTCGACATTTTGGGCAGAAATTTTAATGTTTTATGTGCATGAACAACGATATTGGAAAGGTAATGAGAGATTTAAATTATATGTAAAATACTGGCTGTTTTATGTGACGTTTAAAACTTGGTACGAATTTTATGTTCCTAACTAAAGTGAAAAAGTGCACTTCGTAAGAAATATAAAAAGAAAAACCGTTTACTGGTTAAAATGCTGTTTTTATTCACATTACTAGTATTTATCCGCGGCTTCGCCCGCGTTGTTCCCGTTACTGTCCCAAGGGAACTCTAGCGGGATATAAAGTGTCCTTTGTTTCAATCCATCGGTTTATTTGCATGCTAAATTTCAGCTCAATCCATTCAGTTGTTACCTCGTCATTTAGTAACAAACATCTTCACAAATTTACACATTTAATAATATTAGTGTAATCGAAGTGTCACGTTTAAATTGAAGAACCTACATACGCGGTGGAATTCTTAAATCGGCATAAGGTAGATACTTAATACAAACTTATAAATAGATATAAAGAGATTTAGACAAAATAGGTACATGTAAGACGTCAAGTTGCCGAAAACTAGCCCGCGTAAACCTACAACCTTCTCGTATATAGAGATCCCTATCACATATATATCTAAAAGAGTATAATAAAACTGGTAGGTACCTATCATAAACAGATTGATTCCTTTTTCGTCGTATTCCCGATTGGACATATTCTTGTTTCGGTACCTTCCTGTTTGGACGTATTCCGTTTTCGGCATATTCTTGTTCCGACACATTTAAGTAAATAAATTATACTATGAAATAATTATGACTTAGCTAGCGTAATAAAATAAAATAATATTTTTTAGTAAAATATTTTATTTTAATCAATTAAAATATTTACCATTGGAAAATACTATGTTGTGTTTCTTTAAATATTGCATGCAATTTATGGTATAATTACTATATATGTATGTCTTAAAAATAAAAAATAACGATACCTAGGATTAATTTCATTTGTTGTATATAATGATTTATGCCGAAAAAGAAATGAGCCGAAACAAGAATATGCCGAAAACGGAATACGTCTAAACAGGAATGTGCCGAAACAAGAATATGTCCAATCAGGAATACGACGAGAAAGGAATCAATCAATTGCTGCCTTGCACCAATATGGCGTCCTTTATTTAGCGGTAAAAGCAGCAACGCCCGCCGAATGTACGTTCCAAATACCGTGGAAAGACACGTGCTGCACCGCTGTACGATTCATGACGTATTATAATTTATTAAAAACAGGAGGAGGGCCTGATTGCAGCAGAGGATGGCACATCAGTACACTAAAAGGTCTAAAAGGTAAAAATAATTAGGACACGGATTAGGATATGTCTAGATCGTTGTCATTAAATCACACAAAACGTAAAACATCACACAGATCTTTATAAACAATTAATTCTTAGTAATAAATGTAGATCAATCAACTTTAGGGGAAGTGCTTAAGCTGTGAACACACTTCAGATTTTTCACTTATTCACATTTGATTAAATTGCGTAACCCGTATCTGTATAAGATTTCAAATGTACATAGAGGTAGGTACTACTAGGTATAAATACATGTTTATAGAAACCTTATTATGTCAACATACACTGCCAATGCAATCCTGAATCGGAATGAATTGCTGCCTTGCACCAATTTGGCGTCCTTTAATTAGTGGTGAAAGCAGCAACGCCCGCCGAATGCTCGTTCCAAATATTGCGGAAAAGACACGTGCTGCACTGCTGTACGATTTATTGCTACTAGTATTGTGTATATGAGAAGGGGTATGACCAAATCACGCAGGATGTTAAAATGGCGAATCCATTTTAACATTTGCCTAGAAAAAATCAACAATTTGATCAAATCCCTGAGTCTGTTTAGTGAGATGACGAAATCAGCCAAAAAGGAAACTCGTTTTTTCATTTCACTAGATTTGTTTAGTGATTTGATCAAATCCCTGACACACTTCAGTGAGTTGGCAAAATGAACTCGCAAAGTAAACTCGTTTTAACATTTCACTAGACACGTTAAGTGAAATGATAAAAATCTCAACTCTAGTAAAGATTAAGTCGCCCGTGCCGTCGTGTTCTCTTGCACCTTTCCATTCTCCGCTAACGCCCTTACGTGTTAGGCACCGGCCCACAATTTTACGCGTGTTTTCACTTGAATGTTTACGTTTGTATAAAAATGGCTTCGGACGTAGTTGAAAATCAATGTCAGACCACACCTATCAAACCAGTCACAGATAGGTGCTGAGGGAAAGCTTACAGTGATGAAAAATAAGGGATTGAACGGTTTCGATTGAATATATACATCATTTCATCTGAGATTCGAAAAATTATTGGAAAAAATATAAATAATAAACAATACCTAGGTATAATGTACAATCAACAAGTTACCACATAGTCTCGCATCAAAGTCGGTCGGCTTGCGTTGGCGTGTTTATACTCTGATTAATTCATCTAGTTACGTGAGCCACGATCAAAGGCCCGCAAACGCCCGCCTCCTGAATAATAGATTAATGTACGTCACATGGTCTCACGTTGCTGTTACTAAGTCTTATAAGGGTACGGCCTCACTGGTCCTAAAGACTTACACAACGAACGGTCGCACTTTTGCCTCCATCAAGTTCCCGCGACCTTAACTGGGTCGACAGACTATCTTGTGGGGGAATTAACTAAACGTGGCATTGTATGTTAAAAAGGAAAATGTTAGGAACAAATGTGTCATAGTAGAGGGGGTGGGGGTCTAGAAATCTGTAAAATCGTACGTGGATCACCCCCTAGTACTCACATGTGCCTAAACATTGGTATAATTTATGAATCTTTACACAATGTGAGTGACCAGGGTTAGATCTGATCTGGTGAAATGTGAAAAGAGTGCGGAATGCTTCTTAAGTATGGACGACGCCGTAAATGTCATATCAAGACAAATTAATCATGGGAATGTTGATTTCCTTAGTAAAGTCATTTTTTTTATGATTTAATTTAAAATGTATAGTTTTCAGATTTTTCCCTATACCTCTAGTATACGACGGTATTACTTGCCAAAATTCATAGTTCTAGGTCAACGGAAAGTAACCTTTGAATTTTGGTTTCTTGGGAGTGTCGAAATTTACGTTTTTTGCGGCGTAAAAAGCTTTTTCACGTTAACTTAGACGCTTGATTTTTTTCACAGCTTCAAGGGACCGTAGACCTGAGTATATGGTTTTATTTTCAACTCGATACCTCCACGCATTCCCGAGATACAGGGTCTTGACAAAGGTACAGACAGACAGGCAGACGGATAACAAAGTGATTTTATAAGGGTTCCGTTTTTTCCTTTTGAGGTACGGAACCCTTAAAATGTAGCCAATGTTGAATAAAAATAGAAAGAATTTGATTTCGTAAACGGGTTTCGTTCGGATATAAAACATTTTTCACTGATTTAATCCTAACACTTTCTCCTAAAGTTTTAATCTGGATTAGGTACTCAGTACTACTTAGTACCTACTTTCGAATATTAAAAATAATATTTTGCTTTCAAACAATTATTTCACTAAAATAATAAATGATGAGGCATTTTAAGCCGCTTAGGGACTATGGCGTGCTTGCTTCTGGGAGATGATTATGATTAAAAGCAGCTTGTATATTAATTGGCCGTTTTCTATGAAATTGTCGTCCTGGTTTTTGATTATTTAACTAAATTGCGGCTCCTTGGCGGCCCGCATATAAAACGATAAAGCGAATCACTTTCCACCAATGTCCTGGATGTCCGCTATACCGGGTGTGGCCTGTAACAGGAGCAAATAATCAAAACGTAAATTCTACTCATAAAACAATAAAACTTTCGTTCAACAACTTTTAAACATTATGAAAATAAAAAATAAAATAAAATAATTTATTTCTGTAAGTAGGCCCTCAAGGGCTCTTTTACATGTCTTACATTATTTTGTCTTCTTTTCTTTTCTTTTGGCGCTTCGGGTAATGACCTTCTGGTGAGAAGAAGCGCCGGAAGAAACTCACCAGTTTCTCTTTTTATCCTTTGATATACATGAGATTTCATTAATACCTTACATTAACTTAAGTAATTAACTTATGTAATGCTTAGATTTAATCTTTTTCATACAAATTAAATACTTAGTATTTTCAATGGACGTTACCATCAGTCTAATTGACGTCGCTTGTCACGCTACAAACATAAAAATATTGCGGTTTCAAATAAACTTTAAAGTGTATTAAAAATAAGTTATTTTTAAATCGCATTTAACCAATGTTTACAGTTTGAGGAGTACAATCTACGTTTTAATTATTTGCTCCTAGTTCAAACAGGCAACACCTCATATAATGTTGTGCTTGACTAAGTCTACAATACAAGGAAAAAAAGAAAAAAAACTGGCTTTCCAAGCTGTATCGCTATCGGTACCTACTTTTTCGATGGGCAAGGAACCAACTCACTAATTCGGATGTTGACTAATGTTGAATTTTACCACATAATATAGTCACATGGATTGGAAAATACTAATTCTCATAACACAAAAGAAATAAACAAAAAATGTATAAAAAATATAAAGTTATGAGACCACAAACTTAAAAAAAAAAAAAAAATTATCGTCTTAAAGAAAAATTAAAGATGACAACTCTGCTACTTTTGATTACAATTTGTGGCTGTTATACTTATAAGTACAAATGTATTAGGTTTCATATAGATATTTTTCCTCACAAATAGTAGAATCGATTTACGACAGAAAAAAAATCGAGTCAACAGGCGAATTGTAATACTTACTTAGTAAAATGCACTCACAAATTCGTCTTTATTGACAAAACGATGTACCTTTTGCTCGAGTACGCCGCATTTCACGAGCTCCACAAACACTTGAAAGTATTTGCCGCTTGAGTGTACCTACATAATGAGCGCGGTCAATGCAATTATACGGTGCATTTGTGCTGATTAATGAAATGCCTGTGACCTGGACCTGACCTCGACCACAGTCTAAGCACATACAGTCCAGTGGAGATGTTTAGCCAGAGCAACAGGATAATTTGCTGTCTGTCTATGTATCAGCCACGGTCGTACGCTGTCTTACGTGCCTCCCTCGTATATCGTCACAGAGTGCGGTCCTATGCAGATCGCATCAACCGACTCCCCGCTACTCTCACGAGAGTCACGAGGTCGCTTGGCCACCGAGTCTGCTTTATTTAATCCGAATAAGTTATGTTATGATAATCGCGGCAACCGAAGACAATATTAGTGACGTCATTGGTTCGTAATTTTTATGAAGCATATAACTGACCGATTTGACACTTCATAAAAAAAGCTGATTTGATCTGTTCGGAAACTGGCCAATTGTGCGGAGCAATATTTCAAACCAACAATCAAATTAAGCAACGGTTTCATGTGTTGTCCTAATTGCTTATTATTTTAGAACATAACTTATTTCAGTAATAACAGGTGCATTCTAAGTCTATAAAGGAACATCGCCGTATCTTAAACATCACAACTTCAAGCTTATGTACCCCCTAGAAAATGCCATTTATGCCAAACCTGGCCATAAAGTGGCGTTTTCCGCACGCTATGCGTACGGAAAAAGCCGCTTTCTGGCCAAGTGTAGACATAAAATTATGTACACAACTCGCTTGCAGCTCGGGCCGCAAACATCTGTGACCTCAGCTTTTCTTTGTTTTACCACCCTAGTTGTGTAATGTACTATTTCCTTCCTTATAATTACACTTAAGGGCAACCTTAATGCCCCATTCCGCGGACTGATGACTTCATCTCTCGACACACCGTCGCCGCGGCGTCGGCGAGTCTGCAAACATCCCAGACAAACAACCGACCCAATAACAACCACCATAAACTCTAACATAGAGAAAAAAAGGTCTATTTTGGTCTGTAGAAGCAGCAATGATAACTTAGCAAATTTTCAGGCGCCGTAGGATTGCGTCATCCCAAGGTAGAGCTTGCCAAGAAAACTTTACCAATTTATCCTGATCTTTATTTCTTTTGAAGCCTTACGGAGTCAAAGGTCTGGCTTTATAGTGGGAGTTATCAAAATCGAAACCAAGGTCGTGTTCCGAATGTACTTGGCAAATGTGTTGCAAACTTGATCCATTTCGGACCCAGTTAGGACGCGGTTACGTCAGAAAGGTATATACAGTGTGACATTTAAATTGTGAAATGAGAATTTATTTCTTATTGCTACGTCTGAAAACGAATTGCTAAAATTGAAAATTATTCAAATTGTATTTGAATCATCGATAATCGTGAAAAGACAATGCTGATAATGTTAAATACGCGTCATTTGGTGCCCTTTTGGTTGGTTTTGATGCCCTTTTCTTATCTAAATATATAAAAGAAGAAGTCCTGACTGACTGACTGACTTACTGATCAACGCACAGCCGAAACTACTGAAGTTAGGAACTTGAAATTTTCACAGTAGGGTGGTTATATAACGTAAGTAAGGGATAAGAAGGGATTTTTTGAAATTCATCCCCAAAGGGGGTTAAATGGGGGTTGAAAGTTTATATGGGGACCATACGATTTTTAAAGTAGGAGATCTGAGACTTCGAACATAGACTCTTTAATACAATTTAAAAAAAGTAATTTCACCGTTTTTGGAAATTCATCCCCAAAGAGGGTTAAATGGGGGTTGAAAGTTTATATGAAGACCACACGATTTTTAAAGTAGGAGATCTGAGACTTCGCATATAGACCCATCAAGATGAGTA
Source organism: Eudemis profundana (assembly GCA_947034925.1). Lineage (NCBI taxonomy): Eukaryota > Metazoa > Arthropoda > Insecta > Lepidoptera > Tortricidae > Eudemis > Eudemis profundana. The sequence goes on along the minus strand of OX344808.1, from coordinate 16,162,959 downwards.
CAGGAAAGTAATTTCACGGTTTTTTGAAATTCATCCCCAAAAGGGGTTAAATGGGGGTTGAAACTTTGTATAGGCACCAAACGGTTTTTGACGTTAGAGATCTGAGAGTTTGCACATAGATCCTTCAATATGACATGAGAAAAGTAATTCCACCCTTTTTTGAGATTCATCCCTAAAAGGGGTTAAACGGGGGTTGAAATGTTGTATAGGGACCAAATTATTTTGAAGTTACAGATCTGAGAATTCGTATATAGACTCCTCAATAAAGGTCGAAGAAAGTAATTTTACCGTTTTTCAAAATTCATCCCCAATGGTGAACATCCTAAATGGGGGTTGAAACGATTTTTGAAGTTGCAGCTCTGAGACATCGTACATAGTCTCCTCAATATGAGTACAGAAAAAAAATTTCACGGTTTTTCGAAATTCATCCCTATAAGGGCTTAAACGGGGGTTGAAAGTTTAAATGGGGACCAAACGATTTTTAAAGACGGAGATCTGAGACTTTGCACATAGACCCATCAATATGAGTACAGGAATGTAATTTCACGGTTTTTCTAAATTCATCCCCAAAAGGGGTTAAATGGGGGTTTGAAACTTTGTATAGGCACCAAACGATTTTTAAAGTTAGAGATCTGAGAGTTCGCACATAGATCCTTCAATATGAGATAAGAAAAGTAATTTAACCCTTTTTCGAAATTCATCCCTAAAAGGGGTAAAACGGGGGTTGAAATATTGTTTAGGGACCAAATTATTTTTAAGTTACAGATCTGAGACTTCGTATATAGACTCCTCGATAAAGGTCTAAGAAAGTAGTTTTACCTTTTTTCAAAATTCATCCCCAACAGGGGTTAAATGGGGGTTAAAACGATTTTTGAAGTTGGAGCTCTGAGACATTGTACATAGGCTCCACAATATGAGTGTAGGAAAGTAATTTCACGGTTTTTCGAAATTCATCCCCAAAAGGGGTTAAACGGGGGTTGAAATTTTGTATAGGCACCAACGATTTTTGAAGTTGGAGATCTCAGAGTTCGCACATAGATCCTTCAATATAAGTAGAGAAAAGTAATTTCACCCTTTTTCGAAATTCATCCCTAAAAGGGGTAAAACGGGGGTTGAAAGTTTAAATGGGGACCACACGATTTTTAAACTAGGAGATTAGTTGCAAAAAGTAATTTCACCGTTTTTCAAAATTCATCCCCAACGGGGGTTAAATGGGGCTTGAAACGATTTTTGAAGTTGGAGCTCTGAGATATCGTACATAGTCTCCACAATATGAGTACAGGAAAGTCATTTCACGGTTTTTTGAAATTCATCCCCAAAAGGGGTTAGATGGGGGTTGAAAATTTGAACTTTGAAGTTAGAGCTCTGAGAAATCGTACATAAACTCCTCAATAAGAATAAAGAAAAGTAGTTTTACCATTTTTCGAAATTCATTCCTAAAAAGGGGTCAAACGGGGGTTGAAACTTTGTATGGGGACCAAACGATTTTTGTAGTAAATCTTGAACTTCGTTCATAGACTCATCCATAAGAGTAAAGAAAAGTGATTGCTGTTTTTTGGAATTCATCCCCAAAGGGGTTAAAATGGGGGTTGAAACTTTGTGTAGGGTACAAACGATTTTTGAAGTTGGAGCTCTAAGACATCGTATATAAACTCCTCAATAAGAGTAGAAAAAGTGATTTTTCGTTTTTCTAAATTCATCCCTAAGAAGGGGTCAAACGGGGGTCAAAACTTTGTATGGAGACCAAACGGTATTTATAGTAGATCTTAAACTTCTTACATAAACTCATCCATGAGAGTAAAGAAAAGTGATTGCTGTTTTTTTGAAATTCATCCCCAAAGGGGTTTAAATGAGGGTCGAAACTTTGTATACGGACCAAAAGATTTTTGAAGTTGGCGATCTGGGACATCGTACATAGACTCCTTAATAAGAAAAAAGAAATGTGGTTTTACCGTTTTTTCATCCCTAAAAAGGGATCAAAAGGGGGTTGAAACTTTGTAAAGGGACCAAACGATTTTTGTAGTAGATCTTGAACTCATCTAAAAAAGAAAAGAAAAGTGATTGCAGTTTTTTGAAATTTATCCCCAAAGGGGTTTAAATGGGGGTTGAAACTCTGTATAGGGTCCAAAGGATTTTTGAAGTAGGAAATCTGACACTTCGTACATAGATCCTTCAATAAGGGTACAGAAAAAATGTTAAACCATTTTTTGAAATTCATCTCCAAGGGTTATAAATGGGGACCAAAACTTTATAAAGGGACCAAATGATTTTTAAAGTAGGGTATCTAAAACTGATTAAACTGAATAGAACTCAAATGATTTCACGGTTCATTAAAATTTATCTCGAAGACGGGTTGAGTAAGTAGGGGTTGAAAGTTTTTTTAGGGACCCGTACAATTTTTAAAGTAAAAGGTTTTTAACTCCATGCATAGCATATAGCAATTAGTAGATTGTTTTTTTGTGTAAGTAACAAGCGGTTTATTAAGTGCATTTAATTTTTTTGGTAATAATCCTTAAATGGACTTAAGAATTGATTTTCACGGTAAATGTGCATTGTGCAGTTTTGGGCCCAATATTTGAGGGTTTTGTTTAATTACAACAAAGTTTATGAACAAATATCAGAAACTATTAATTGCCTATTAAGATTAATTGCCTAATTATAATTTACACCGCAGACGAAGTCGCGGGCATCAGCTAGTTTTATATAAAATGTGATTCCACGTGATTGTTTTTAAGCTCATTGACGCTTATATGACTCACGGCATAATAGAATAAAAGTACGTTTAAGGCGTAAGAGTTTTCTAAATTTAACACTTTTCTCGTTGAACGGCGAACTTAAGAATTACTACTATTAAATATTAGGAACTTAAATTACGTTAAACATTTAGCAGAAGCTTTTTTAAAAAAAAATAAGTTACTCACGATTACAATTTCACCCTGTTTAGGTAGGGCGTGCGTGGAATAATAAATGTACAATAACACTGGTGAACAAATCAATAGGGTTTCCGAGTTGAGTGGTCAATAATGCATTAGGAAGAAGTATTACGTTGTTAGAAAATGGCGTTTTTATAGCGAAGCCGCAAATAAGTCTCACTTCGATTAGTAAATTTGAAAGCAACTTATTTTATTGATGAAAAAAGTAACTAGTTTTATATGTATTTTGTGAACACATGCGCACAGCCTATCATAAGAGTAATAACCACATTTTTACTAAAAAAAACCCGACCGCGGTGCACTTTGAAACTGCATAAAATCCGCCATTTTGTTTATTTTAACGAACTTTATACCCAGTGACACTCGCGCTATCAAGACGAATCTAATGATGTATCATTTATCAAAATCGGATGTGCCGTTGAGTAGTTACGAGCGGACACAGGAACGGACATACATACATACTTACATACATACAGGTCAAACACATAACCCTCCTTTGGGCTTCGCCACAGTCGGGTAAAAATATATAAGGAAACATTTAGACGGTACCGATTTAGACCATAATATCCTAAAACAATTATTTCATCTTTGAAGAGACATTTTTCTAAACTAATAAAGAATAAGATTTGTGCCCATCAAGCTACAAGGAGACAAGTTTAGTTCTATATTGATTTATTCATCGATCCTGTACCTCTAGCACAACTGTGACACGCGACTCTTTGTCGCGCGATAAATGCTACCTATCTCTTTCCACTCTTTATAGTGTGACAATGACAGGTAGCTCTAGTAGGCTCTGGTAGGGCTCTTTATAGTGTGGCTCTGTAGTGCGAGAAACGAAGTCACGGCTAGTTATGCTAGACAGCCTGGTTTCACTTTACATTAGTAAAATCGTGCGTTTGTCATGCGAATTTAAGGAGAACCATTTTGAAATCGAGAAATAAGAGTCATGCTTTTAACACGTAATAAGGTCCTGAACGGTCTCCTGTAGTCTGTAACCTACCCCCTTTTACCCTTTGATATCCGAGAGAAACAGAGACGAAATATGAAACTAGGTAGTACTACAAAATTTCCTATATTTCAGCTTCGTTACAAATATTGTTGCCTCAAACCCATGACAATATATTTCATATCTGAACTCCCATATCTGTAATCTGCATAATAGGTATATAATAAAGTTTTTTCGTCAATCGAAGGCTGGTATTGTAGCGGGTGCTACGCGGTAGGCCACCGCTACGACGCTACGCCGCTACGACTCGACCACTGTATTCACAAATTCATATCTCTTTTCAACGTAGTGTTGAAAATTCAGCCCTATTTCAATTTTAATACGCTTCGTTTTGGATTTACGCAATTTCGTGAGATGAGGCTTTGTGAAAGTGAATTGTTTCTTTGGTATGGCGGTCGTAAAATTCTCCAAGCCATAGTGAGAAACCTGGCGTTGAGGGTAATTTCACACGTACATTTAAATGGGAATGCATTATGTAGATCTTACGGATTATTTGTGGAGATAATATTAATATACGTTGTATAACAAGTACAATACAAATTATCTTCTTTGCCTTAAGGTTTACTGCTAGAGAATGCCTTACGGCATTAAGTTCGCCTTTTTCATCAGAAGTGTTCTTTTGGGCAATAAAGTTTAAATAAATAAATACAGATCTACAGCTATGCTATGCAGCAAATACTTTTAGTTACATAAGAGGAAACAGTAGGGCAGTTTTTCCATACAAACGTAGTCCCCTGTTTCCTCCCTGGATAATGCCAGTAGAGCAATCATTTTTTGTCCAAAAATCTATGGCTACTATTGATATGTTCCTATGTTTTCCTTTTTACGATAAATTGATTCTCAAAAAAGATATTAACCTTCAAAAACCTAAAAAAATGCCAGATTTTCCGCTGTGTTCACACACCCAGAAAACAAATTTGACTAAATTATTAAAAAAAAGAAAAACATAGGAACACGGCCAAAGCCTTTTTTTAATGTTTAATGAAAAAATTAGTTAAATAGGTTAAGTTTTGGGGAAGAAATCAGGAGACTACGAAACGTTGTTTTCATGAAATTTTAAAAGGTATTTTCGGTCCAAGCTGCAGTTGTCTCTATCGCGCTCTGCAGGTGAGAGGCGGGCAGTGCGGGATAGCGACACATTTTACAAATACCTAATTTTCAATTCTTCGTCTTTCCCTTCTATAACGCACCTTTTATTTTAACTTGCAGCGAGTATTGAATTCTCAAAATATTATAAATGCTCTAAAATAAGTTCCCGTCAAAAATATATTTTTGTGACAGGCTACTATTGCCGACTTTACTTTTTTATATATTCGCAAACTGCATATCAAAACTAATCAAACGAGCCTAAACCCGGTAGATTTATCTGGTGTAATTCAGATGATCATAGCTTTCGTATCCAAATATACTCACACAAGCACATACACTCACTAACGTGGCTTCTTTTTTATATTTTCAGCATTAAATGTGTTTTTTTCCTCTCTAATATTGTATTTTTTTTATGATATTAGCTAATCTGAAAACCAGCGCTGGGCCTCCCCGCCCAGCAATCGCTAAGATTGGTACCCATTGCTAAAAAATATTTAAGTTCCTATTTTTCCTTGTTTGTAGTTTATAGTTTAATCACGTTTTAGTTTTTTTGTTGTAACGTGTTCTTTTTATGGCTCTACCAACTGATCAGCTCGATGGTACTATAATCTTACATTGTCACAAAACTTTCTACGTATGCCAAATTGGGGCTTAATTGGATACCAGGAAGTGCTCGACAAATGGTTTGCAAGCTCTGAAACCACAACTTACGTGCTTACGTACGAACGTTGCAAGTTAAATAAAAACTTGTAATAGTACATTGTGTGTCAAGGGCGGTAGGTAAGGAATTAGACCGCCCGTGGCACACACAATGTTTTTCATCACACTTGTGAGGAAATCTAATTAAAATTAACCTTACTTAACCTAAATAAAATTGTAAAACTGACAGTGACATTAGTGACATATCCATAGACAATGCGCAACGTTCGGAAACCATAGCGGTACAGACCTAAAACGGTTGATTTTATAATTGCAAAATACTGAAATACACTATTGAAACATTTAATTAATGTTACAGAAATATGTGTTTACATGTATTTGCAATACCAGTTCTCTTTAAATAAATATTTCAGTGATAAAAGTTAAAAAAGTAAGTTGGCGTTTCCTTTGAACATGACAAATAAGAGTAAAACAGAACCAGCGTTTCAAATTTAAAAAGAAAACCATTACGCCCTAGGGCGTAATAGCTCATTTACGGCCCGCAAAACCTACGTGTAATGCACCATTTTCGAGCAAGTGTGATGAAAAAATACATACATTTTTACGCAGAAAATAAAATCGCCCCACCACAAATAAATATTTAAGTAAAACACAACAAACCACCATTGCCCATATAGCAGTTTAGCTCATTTGAGACCCGGACGCCGGACCATCAACACCTCCAGCAACCTCCTGATGATACCTCGACGATGGTAGATAGGCAAAACAAATGTCTAGGTTTTACTGTAGCAGCTTAAGTTATTTGCGTATATATTTCTGGTAGGCCAATTTATTTATTCTTGCATGAAAATTATGCTTACAAACACAGATTAATATTTTTATTAAAAAAAAACTATTATATCATTTAGTTAGTAAACTACCTTAAATCACTAAGATAGTTCATTTAACTTCCATAAAATATAATATTTTTATATTTAGTAACAAAAAATAATGTTCCTGGATCACAAATTTATTCCACCCTGTATAACCTCAGTTGAAACTGCCTCAAGTACATGCCAGGCTAACCTAAAATATTTATTTACAGCCATTTTACTTAAACTATCAGGATGTTAAACTGCTAGATGATCGCGTCTCCAATGTTCTTCTATCCAATAGGGTTAAATGTTTCTATTTGACATTCAGGTACCCAGAATGACGTCACAAATGAAGGGACTGGTTGAAAGATTCGATGACTTGCACAGAGTTTCGGTAGCCTAGTTGGTTAAGGCGCCTGTTGGCCCGGATAGCCGAGGAGATGCAGGTTCGAATCCTGCCGAGACATATAATTTTTCAATTTTTCTCTTCTAATAAAATATTCAGGTACCAGTACAAAAATTGACATTATATAAAAGGCAATCAACATCAGAATGCCAAATAAATTAGAGCGCCATTCATGTTGGCTTTATGATTTAAATTTAGTTTAAAATTTGTAAGTAGGCAATCCGAAACTTCAAACTCTCTATCCCGTTCGCTCCACAGTTAAAATGAATTAGAGAGAAAAGAACAGAGCTAACAAAGTTCCATAAACTATATAAGCTGGAGGAGCTGGAAATATCTGTTAGTACAGCACCACCATGTAACGGAGACAGCTGGTGGACGGAATCAGAAGGAGTCACGATCCTCAGCACAGGAGGAACGATTGAGGAGAACAAACTTCCACACGAACACTAACTATTAAAGCGAAAGGACAGTAAAGTAATAGTGCTACGTACAAAAGTTTATCTTTCTAACAAAACTGACTTTTGGGTCCGACCACTGGACGGAATGCACCGGATCCGACCGTCTCTCGCTCTATCGCATAACGCGTGATCTTTCTGGTCGCTGGCTTAGCCAAATCATGTACTTGTAACCACGCGGCGATTATTTTATCGAACAAACTTTATTGAATTTCTTTGCAAAGCTTCAGAGTAGGGAGATAAATCGTATCGTACCACAATGGGCACAGAGTAAATCCTCTCGCTTACTTATTCAGAGGGTTCGCCTGACCTCAAGTTCACGCCTGGCTGTATTTCACGCCACTACCCCATTTTGTTTTGACACCGACCGAGTGTCAGCCAATCAAGTTGATATTGCGAATCGAATATTAATGCTAGGTATTTACATAATCCTGGCTGGAGTATCAGTATTGTTATTTATTCCATTCATTGTTTTAATTGGTAGCTGTTAAATTATAGTCATATTTCAATTTTGAATGCTATGATAAGTAATTAAATTCATGAAGAACAACTTTTTGTTATGATGCTTCTGATTATAATTTGAAATTAAGGATTCGCGCTATTATATATGTATCTCTCTTGGGCTAATAATAAAAATATAAACTAATTTTATAACGACTACGCTCGAACTGGCTAGTTGCAATAATAAAATTATCGTGTAGCAACTACCACGGGAACAAAAACGACTATGCTTCGACTAGCCAGCAAGAAAAACAAGTGTGCGACGGCCATCTTACTAGTAACCAGTCCCAATAATAGATTACTGTGCCGACTATGCTACAACTAAATAATCAGAAACAAAAACAAACGACTGCGTAAAGACTACGCTACAACTCACTAGTAACAAAAACAAGAGCCTGTGTAGCAGTGGCGTGGCGTAAAAGATATCCTTGGGCAAGCCGGTGCAGATTTGGCGTACATTTTCCTTAAGAGCTGTAGAATAAGGTGCTCAAATGCCTGATATTAGGCAAGCCGGTAGGAATCGAGTTCTTTGGACGCCACGCTTCTGCTGCCTAGTAACTATGTTACAACTTGCCAGAAATATTGACAAATGACGGTGCCTACTGTGCTACAATACAACTGACCAGTCACAAAAACAAACGACTGTGTAACGACTACACTACAACTTGCCAGTCACAGAAGTAACATCTGTGTAACGGCTACGCTACAACTGCCCACTTACAGAAACAAGCGACTATAACGACCGACCGATCGATCAATCATACAAACGAATAAAGTGTAACGACTACGCTACAAGTAACAAAAACCGGGTACTTTACCCAAATAAAATCACACTTCATTCCCTGAATAGCCCATTCGCTGCGTTTTGGGAAAAGTTCATTACGTCAAATTCGTTTTCTTTAGTAATATGTTACAGCGAGCATTGTGCGAGCAATTGAAGCCTCCGCTGTCGGGGGAAATTACTGGCTCCAAACAGCCGGGACGCTTTGGGAAATTCCGGGATAATTCACTTGCCTTTTAATTCCGTTTTCCAGCAATCCTGGCACCTAACCGTGGCGGGAACTATAGTATACCCTATCTAATTTATTTTATTTGGCAAAGGACTTCACACCCATAATGTTCATTTTCCTAAATCAAGTAACCTAAGCTTATTTTTCCAATTTATCGTCAGGCATTTGTGTCGGTGCAAAAAGTGCTAGAGTTCTAGCCTTGAGTGCTCTTTTGCCATCTACTTTGACTTCTGTACGCTTCTGTTATGCTTCGTTCGTACGCTTATTTATAAGAGCTATTCAAAAGAGCGATATCCACTATCGCCGTGGGTAGCGGTAAAACACGCCCCCACTAATTCCTTTATACCGGATACCGCTCGCTTTTGAATAGACCTAAAGTCTGGATGGATATGGTGTCTCAAATAACTAAATATTTTTACTAAAAAAAACCCAACCGCGGTCAATCAATCCACCGCGCGGGCAATCCACCATTTTGTTTATTTTAACGAACTTCATACCCAGTGACACTCGCGATATCAAGACGAATCCAATGATGTATCATTTATCAAAATTGGTTGTGCCGTTGAGTAATTACGAGCAGACATAAGAACGGATATACATACACACATACAGGTCAAACACATTACCCTCCTTTGGTCTTCGCCGCAGTCGGGTAAAAAAGTAGAAAACGTAGCTCACATAAAGGTCATTTCTCCGAGCGTTTTAAATTCAAATGCCGTGACATCCGTGGGATCGACAAATTATTGAAATTCTGCGAGATTAGGACAGCATTCAGTTGTTTTGTAGAGAGCCCCGGCGTCTAATCTTGATCGTATATTGCCATCCTAATCTCGACAGTTTCGTCAATATCAAGTCCACCGAAGTCACGGCGTTTGAAACGCTCGGAGAATTACATAATATTACATTTCATTGGTAACACAACAAATAAAATTCGATGTTACGTCTGTACTTGTGGGCGGGTGGTCACTTGAATGTCACGGACGCGACTTGCCGTCGCCTCCGGCAGACGACCCGGCGCCAATTTAGTGACACGAGAAAAATGTTGCCAAAACTATACGACACGTTTTTTTTTGTAAAAACCATGTTCTTTTGTTATTTTATGATCAGTTTTGATTATCTACATCGTATTATTAAAATTTCTGCGTTCTGGTCTTATCCAGAGGTTCTCAAATAGGGGCCTGAAAATGCGGCGAAATGGTTCCAGTAAAGGATGGTACGGCAGTGTTTGCTTCGCGCTAGGCTTGGGGGGCACTGCCGTGCCCCCCGATAATAAGTACATACCTATAAGGTCTTGCTCCTGTGGCGATGAAGTGGTGATGTGACAATTTCGATGGACTCAAGCGATGTTCCATCGCAATAATTGCTGCTGAGGGATCGACTTCGTTCATAGTTTTAGTGTGTAATACCTAACATAACCATTTAATTTTAATTAAATATAGGGAACTATCCAAATAAAGTTCATTTGATTGAATGGTAGTTTTTGATATTCTTTATGTTATACGTATGATATTGTACATTGTAATCCATAAATATGAGTATGTTTTTACCAACAGGGTATTTTGGATGTTACTGACTATTTGATGCTAAAGTTACACCTACGAGCTGCGACGTGAGCGCGTATTAATTAAACTGCCGTACTAATTAAAAAGGACGCATCTCAGTTTTATAGGTTATGAGAAACAAGCAATTTTAGTTGTGGAAATGGCATGATTTTCGAGGTGTGCAAAATTTTCTTAATGACTTTTAAGAAAATTTTATGAATTAAGATTTGTTTTTGGAAATGTCATATGGTGCATTGATATATCGCATGTTGAGAACGAAACTGACCCAACTCAAAAAAGCAGATTTGTGGGAAATCGCAAAAATGTTATTGACTATTAGGGCCGATACAGACGGACTGCAACCCAACTGAACTCCCTACGATTTGTATGGGTCAAATAGACCTTTCGCCACCCTGCTGCCAGCTGGTGGATTTCTGATTTCTAAATACCCTCATTAGAAAGATTGTCATTCTAAGATCGATTTGTTACTGTGACTTTTGTTGCCCTTTATATAAATATGCTTTTAAAACAATAACTTTTGTATAGCAATAACATAACTAGAAACTTTTTTCAACATGGGATGTATTTTTGAAAGAAATGGCCGTTTTGCTCCACTATAGTCTATAGAAAAGTTACGTTTAGTAATCAAAGTCGATAAAAAAATTGATCCAAACTGTTCGCCTATGATTGAATTCTGAAATGGTGTAGTCTCTAGTACAAAGAGTGTAAAAATAAAGCAAGCCGGCAACAAAAAAGTATTATTTTCGTTGAATCGTTGCAGTTTGAACTCGTTTTCTCTTTAAACCCGCGCCGTGGGCGTAGACACCTGTGAACAAAAATTAAATAATTGTTTATTCAGGTATGAAGTCATAAGCAAAATATATACAGGCGTTAAGAAAAATTATTCAATTAAAGTAAATTAATAAATAGACAAAATAAGAGAATAATGATAAGAGAAATTAGATAGTCTGGACAAAATAGTGAAACGTAGCATTCGACACGACATCCGTAACTTTAATACATCAGCAGTCAAAACCGCCCTGAGTAAAAGCGTCTCACTCAAAGTAGCACATCAGAGTATTCATCACGGAACAAAATCACGGATAAACAGCTTGAATGACGAAGATGGTACCAAGCAGAAGCAGAGATAAAGTATTAGATACCTATTTGCACAAGCTATTTCAAGACGCTCTACTCAGATCCGTTGAAACCTATCAGTGACAAACAATACATAAATGTACTGAGTCTATTCCCCCAATCACAGGCTACGAGGTGAACCAGGCTCTTCGAAGCATGAAGTTCGAAAAAAGCCCAGGAGTAGACGGTCTTAGTATAGAATACCTAGTACTAGGAAAGCCCACGTACGTAAGAACGTGACAGTAATCAACAATAATCTCAAAAAAAAATGAGATGTGGCCGTATAGCAGTCACTAGGCGTTACTTTATATTCTGAAATAAAGAAATCTAAATCTATAGGTTTGTATTTCTGTAACATTGTTGTATACTTACTATCGTAAACGTTTTCATTCGGGGTTTCCAAAGGACCTCTCGTCCATATACGTTCCTTGTTACGAAATTCGGCGTCTGAAAATTAACGTAATGTGTAGGTAAGTTATAAAAAATCTTATTAAAATTATAAAAAACTTATTAAAACATATCACAGAAAAAAGTTGTCTAATAGCCAATTGTACAGTGAAATAGTCTGTAGCGTCCGAAGCGCCATATATCGTCGACCGTAGGCTGAATTACGGTAAGGGACATTGTTTTGCCTGTCCCTTACCGTAATTCAGCCTACGCTCGACGATATATCGTACCTAACACATCTTCATTACTATAAACACAAATACCATTTGACGCAGACTGTGACGTACCATGGCCCCACCCAGATTTTTTTATGTAATAAGTAGCAAGCGAGCAGACAAGCCACCTGACGAGCAGCAGTGTGCATGTGCATGATATTTTTTATTTACTTTAAGAAAAGTTTATTCATATAAGAAACCGCAGAAAAAAAAATCGAATAACTCTAAAAATAACCAAGATATAAGACAACAAAGATTTATCTCTATCTCTTACTAGCAAAACAGAAAATAGTATGGAAATTCTATGGCAGCCGCTCTCTGTCTAATCGCTGTCTGATTAGTGCCTTAAAATGTTTATATCTTCTGTATTTCTCGGTCGATTTTAATTTTATTTTGACTTTATGTCATCTTTTTTACGGTATTTTCAAATTTTGTTAAGAAATGTGTTAAAAAAAATTAATGCATATTCCCTATTATGTATATCTGCAACAAGGCAATACCAGAGGCACAGCATAATAGTAGTAATTTTTCTTCCTACAAAACGTACATCGCGCGACTTGTAAACTAACGCACAACAAGCAAAGTTTTAAGAATGCGTAAGAATGCTGCAGTACGGATTGCACCATATGCGCCTTGGATAGGTATCGCGCGCTCCTAAACGGCTGAAGAGAAATTACTCGTCTGTCTTTATACTTTGCCGGAGGCGATGCCTTTACGTTGCCGACCTTTGAGTGTCCTGTTTACTCGCTACTTGAAGAACCCCACATCAAAATTGTTACGTTATACAGTAAATATCTGACACAATAAGTTTCAAAAATATACCTTGTCTTTTGAAATGTATAACAACTACGATCAGCGAAACGAATAAAAGTAATGCGGTCGAACCTAGTACGAGTACAATCCAGTCTAATCCAGGAGCTGAAAAAAAATGAATATATTTAACTTTGTTATTGGTAACGATTATATAATGGTTATTCGTTCCCCGGGCTATACAGGGTGGGAGGGACTATACCGACATATTTTAGCCATGAATTCCTGGTGGTGTGGTGTGATGAGTAAATAATGTTATATCAACATGGGTCGAATTTTGTCATTTTACATTAATAGTCTTATGGAACAAAATAAATCAGTAAATTCAGCCCCTCGTTATAAACATGTCCTTACTGGAGGAAAAGTTATCAAAAAGAAAAACAAAAGCTAAAATGGAAACGAAAGGTCAATTTTTTGGCCTCGTAGTCGCTTACCATCAAATACTGCGAAGGTTAATTGCTGTTTAGTTAAAGGATTTTAAAAAATTTGTAAAACTATCTTAGTCACATTTATTAGGGCTTGTTACTCACTTGGGAGTTTTCATTTAAAAAATAATGAATATTTTTCGACTATACATCACATAACTTTTTTTACTCCTAATAGATGTTAGAATCTATAGTTAAAGTATGTCGGTATAGTCCCTCCCACCCTGTATAACCACATTCTGCGGCGATCTATAGGTGAAGCCTATGTCCAGCAGTGGACGTCCGTGGTTGATAGATAGATAGATCAAGATTTTCCCATTGTGCCATTCTGAGCTACAGCTGCCGCTATTAAAATTATGCTCGGGGTCAAAAATTTCGGGTGACCGTAAATTAAATAATAGAAATAGGTGTTTTCCAGTAATTGACACTTGTTTCATTTACATAATATCTGCTAACCCATCATAAAAATATTATTATCCAAAAATGGTGATTTTTGCGATATCTCACTCCGTTAACGTCATTATTTTTCATGGGTTTTTGCGAGTTCGATCTAAAGCTGAAACTGCTATTATTTTCAGTGTTATTTTTGCAGATAATATCTAAAATTAATTCAAAATCAAAACGGGATTCAATTATTTCACAACCCTGGAGTATTTTAGGAAATATGGCGGTATTTCAGTTACCCGAAATGTTTGACTGCGAGTGTATTATACAGCGTGAAATAAAAGCTAGGAAGATAATGATGATGATAAATGGGCAAAGTAAAGTGGAATGGAGCGGTATATATTACTGACTATTAATGTATTTGGTCTATGTATTAATGAATCGAACGAATCGAATATTAATAATTTTTTTATCTCGCCACCACAGTAAAGAGTTCAAAACATCGGGACAAAAATTAAATTATACATGCAATCTTCATGCAATATCAGTTTTAATTTGTGTGATTTAAATGGGCCTTTGAGTTTCACTTCATAAAATACTTACTACTACTCGTAGTACGAGTACCAATGGTTTCCGTGCTCTCTCTCAGAACTAATGTGATAGTTTTTGACTTTTTGCGTAGGTCAAATCGAATAATACTGGTTTTACCGTCACTATGTTCAATATATTTGTAATTGTCTAGAGCACAAAATAATCTATTTAGATTATGTGATTCATTCACAGTCAAGATTAAAATATTTTTGTTATTTTCCTTATTGTATTCTTGATGCTCTGGTATTTCTATTACTGATGTAGTATCTGGAAATAAATAGACATTATTGTAGGTACGTGTTTATGTCTTCATTTATTGGAGAATTACTTGAATAATAATTCCATGGCAACGTCAGTTGCCAATTCTTTGCGTATTATTAATGGTGTAAATAAGTATCAATATACCAAGGGATTGTAGTAGTACTTATCTTGGGTGAAATTGACACTTAAACTTGCACTATATTTAAAAATAAACACGCGATGAAGTGGTAATTTGCGTTACATTTTCATGGAATTAGCCTTTGGTACAGCCTAATTTTCCAGAATTATTTACGGACCTAGGTAGTAAATTGTTTCTAATATTAGGGTGTACTTTTTGCCGAAAATTGGTGTTTTCTCATGAATAGAGTAATCCTGAAGTAGAAGGTGTATCTACTTCTAATTGGTTCCATTGCAGCTAGGTCAAGATATGATTATGGGATCTTGAGGAATCGAGGGAACTTTTCAAATATTATATTTATGCTTTTATTATCGATATAATATCTTTCTTTCATCATTAAACATTTAAGTACGTATTTCTACTTATAAAATTGTTTTCTATTTGTTATCATAATGGTTTTCACTCGGGATCAACAATTGGCATACTGAGGTTCAAACTGCTGTTTTGAGTTGCTTTATTTATGAATAAATAGCAGGGTGCTTCATATTTGTATGGGTAAAAAAATGTGTTTATTTTGTCAGACTTTGCTTACCCCGAGTTTCTCTTATTGCAAAACTGTATATCTAAAATTCCAAGGTGATAGAAACATATTAGGGGATGCGCAAAATGGTCAGTAAGAGAGTAAATGTACTGAAACACATATTTTATATATTTCAAAATGGTTGAATTGGGATATACAGTAATTTAACTTAACCTAATCACATTCAGAATATAACAATGTTAGTTATTTGTGTGTTCTAATTATCAACAAAAAGGACTAAATGCCTGACTCAGCAGATTCGCGTAACCAGTGGATAGAACGATTTGGCCGTCTTAGGTGGCCTGCGCGCTCCCCTGACGTGTCACCATTGGACTTTTTAACATGGGAGGCTGCGAAAAGCGAAGTTTACTCACAACCTCGAACAACAGTGGATAAGTTAAAAGATAAATTAATACCGGGGCATGATATGACGTTTGGGTGCGTAAATGAATATGGATGTAATTACATTGCGTGTTCAATATTAAGTATGAAAAAAATTAACGATTTTCCTAACGAAAGGGATGTAAATAGGTTCCCTAGATCCGATACTAATCGTCATTAAAATAGACGCCCGTATAAAATTTACACGCTGTATAGACGAGTTTTTAAATGACAATACTTTGTGAAATCTTTTTATTTTAACTAT
The DNA here is from genome assembly GCA_947034925.1 of Eudemis profundana. Classification (NCBI taxonomy): domain Eukaryota; kingdom Metazoa; phylum Arthropoda; class Insecta; order Lepidoptera; family Tortricidae; genus Eudemis; species Eudemis profundana. The sequence goes on along the minus strand of OX344808.1, from coordinate 16,146,890 downwards.
TTAGTATCCTACAATGTATAAATAACCAAATGATATGATAATGATAATTAATTAGCAATGTATTTTAATGTTTTGTGTTGTAATAGTACCTAATGGTAAACTTAGCCTTTGTATGTAATTTTATAGGATAAGTTAATTGCTATGCCCTAACTAACAGGGTTCATGTCTGAGAACGAATGTATAAAACTTAATATCCTATGTAAGACATGATTTTGAAGCAATAAATGAATATTACCTGGTGACTCTTTGTGAGTTTGTTCCGGATAGTTTTCGAGGTACCATGTCAGGCGAGCACCGTCGGCAGGCGTGGGGCCGTTACACACAAACGTAAACGTGTTGTCCGCTTCGAAGTGTAAAATGTTGGAGCTCGGCTCGATGCTCACAACGGTGTCTGTATAGGACCAGAATAATGTTTTTAATATAACAGGAGCACCATTGATAGATGGACCATGGACTGCAAATGGATTGAAAAATAAATATCAGCTTCATTAAAGCTTTATAGTATATCCGTGGGTAGGTTTGGCTGGCTGAATATTTAAAGCACATGTTTTCATGTCCTCAATTATCATGAAAACTAAGTTTGGGCATGACTCCGATAAAAATCTCTGAAATGGCTGCACTGGCCCCAAGCTGGCTAAAAACCGGATGCCTGTCGCCTGCTATTTCGTCACCAAACGATTAATTTAATCATTTTTTTTATTCCGACAACTTTTTCCCCCGAAGCCGATATAAGGTGCATTGAGGTAATTCCGAACGTGGGATAATTTGAAAATTAGAGCTCCTATGCATGCAAAGTTTTTAAGGTGTACAATTAGTGAAAGCTCTATTGGCGAGTCTAAGTAGTATAGTGTGTGTTATAGCTACAGTAATTGCGGAAACTGAAGACAATATTAGATGTGGTTTATTTAACGCCGTCCCACAGAATCGTTTTCAGAGAAAAATGCTTTTCATTAAATGAAACATTCAATTAATCGTCAGCGATCCAAAGTAAATCCTAAACCTGTCTCGGAAAGGATCCTGAGATTCTGAAGGATTCTAATCAAGGAAGCGCAAATGGTTATTTTAGTAATTTTTTAGTGGCTATAAATACCACATAAAATAACCCAATTTTCTGTCAAAAGTATGGCACTTGGCTTGAGGAAAAAATGCAGATTGGATCATAGTTACTCACCTACGGGCTTAATGTTCTGTTGAAACGAAAGTCGAATCCATTTCACAATTTCCTTGCACGTTGCATGCGTCGTGTGATTTTCCTTGACGCAGTATAATTCATTGTCACGATCCGAATCTTCGAGGGTCTTATGTAGGGTCACGGTTATGTTGGAATATTCATCGATGTTTTGAGTTACATTTAATAACATGTGCTTCGATCCTGGTGAAGCGGAACAAAACGACTGAAGACTTTGATACTGTATCTAATAACATGTTTCTAAGGGCTTTCAATACTCAGTCATTTTCTATGTAACATGCATGGCGATTAATGCAATTTGGACTCTTTGTAGGGTCAATGTACTCGTATCTGAGCATAGATTATCATATCGTCGCCCCCATGTTAAACTCACAAATCTACCACTTTGAGAAATTCGCAAATTTGATCATAGTCTGTGTCCTATAGGTTTAGGTCTAAAATCCAAGTTCACCAAAATTGCACATTTGTAAATTTAGCATGGGGACGACGATATCGCTAGTTCACACTCGTACTAATTACATTTTTTTCGCCAATGAAATTGCAACTTTATGATTTGTGTACTAACGTGCTAATTACGATTTTTTTCCTCGTAATTAGTACGAGTGTGAACTAGACCATCGATATTCAGTGCCAAGAACCCAACTATCGGGTTCATTTTGTATGATTTTTTTTGGAGCATGGCACTGAAAGTGTTTTGCTATAGGTCTAGTAGTTCCTGTATGATGCAGAATATGCACTGCTAGGAACTACTCAATGTTGCCCCTAATTCACCAAATCAAAGCAAACATTGGCACGAAACGTACACTAATAAACCTTAAAAAATTTGGACTATACATATTTGAGTGCATTCGACCACAAAAACCTGAATTCATCAGGTTAATTGCTAATCAGATTATAGCCATAAAATACCTTTTATCTGGTACCAATATATGAGATTAAATTTGTCTAATTCTGCAGTGCATTCGAACTGGACGGAAGCATTACCAGTGGCGTCGAATATTTCGGGAAACGCTTCGATATACTTAGAAAGGTTAGCTGAAAAAAAATCGAAACATAATATTGTAATGTTCCCATATTCAACATTCAAAAGCACTTTTAATAGGTTTTGTCTTTAATGCCTCTGTTATATTTATTATTGTGTATTTGAATACCTAAGAAAAAAAACTGAAACAAAATTACTAGTAAAATATTAACAAATACATAATATTAAAATAAAATCAATTTAAGAATAAGTGTATAACCCAAAAAGCTCAGTACATTTCACCACATACCATTGTCAGTGACATCTGCACTCGCACACATTTCAATAAAAACGAAAAACAATAACTGTATAAATTTTGTTCTAGACATTTTCAGAATAAACTACTAAAAATAATCAGTTGAACGTTTCTTATGTAAGATAGGGGTGTGTAAGACAGCTGACTGTTCCCAAAAACACAGTATTCGGTTGCCATGAAGTTCTAAATTAACTGTGAATAAGGCAAAGTTTTGATATTATTTGGTTGGTACCATTTTCCTGCTATAATAACCATTTTTCCTTATCATTGTCAAACACAATATTTGCGGTTATCCGCTGGTAATACAAAATCATATTATTATATTATCAGGCAACAGTGAACCATAGAAACCTAAACTAACATTCATAAAAATATGGCAGCAATAAATCTAGATCACTATTACTTTTTCTCAAGCATGGCATGAAATGTTGACATTACGTGCCTAAAAATAGGCCGCAAAGTACCTCGTTTCCGGTGCGGCTTGACACTTGGCACGTAATGGAATTTCATACTTACATTGCGGCCGGCAATGTATTTTTTTTAAATTTCCATTCCACATTTATTTGGGCCACAGCATCACGGCATTCAGCCATTAAAAAACAAAAAAACGTTACTTTAGCTCGGTGATTGTTTTAGCTACATCAGCTATTTGAGTCTTGGAGCATGTATTATCATTTCATCTGATAGTTTCGAGCCCAAAATACTAGACTCTTCGGAAAGGTATTGAGGGCAAATCTCTGAGCTTGTATTTTGTTTTAACGGCTAAGTCTGTGCTCCGTAGATTGGAAGAATGCACAAATGAGACTTTAAGTATAACATTAAATATTTTAACAGAAACCCAAAATTGAAAAATTATTTGCCTTGGGCAAGATTCGAACCTGTATGTTCAAAGGCTTTCGGCCTCCATAAAGGCGTATGAAAATATGAAGGAAGTGGTTGAAAATTGTATGACTTGTGTAACTACTTTGGTGGTACAATTGGTAGTGCACCTGTGTTGGCCTGGAAAGCCATATGCATATAATTTTTAAATTTTCGCTTTCTATAAAAACATAAAGAATGCACATGTCCATGAATTTCCGTTTTAATGTCTTGAATGTGCACTTTTAAACTCACAATTTTTAAAAGTTGAAATAAAATTTAAAGCAGTGTTAAAATGCTTTTGAATTGAAAGATTACGAGCTGCATTACAATGTAAAAGTTTTCGTTGCACGGGCATTGGGGTCTGCACTGTAGTTATGATATTTTGTACATTTCGCTTTTGTTATCGCTCCTTTTGTACGTCAGACAGTTTTAATGTACGAGCATTTTGCGAAAGGTGAAGGTGGTATTAAATAAATTCCCATGAAACAGAAGACTTTTCTGACAGCAATTTCATTTAATAAAACTTTTATCATGTAAAATATTATTAAATGTTTGTGCTGAATTTAGGTACATACCCGTAATAGGTACGACTGGTACGAGTTTGATAAAGTTGATCAGTTGTTTCCTAGTTAATGCTAATGTTTTATCAATTTTTTTTCCTTTAACAGTGCATAATAAAGGGAAATATTGTCATTATAAAAGCATTTTGACGTGATAACGTCTTATAATTCGATGGAGCCGGCTGCACGCACGAAAAAGTGTGACGTCATGGGCCGTTACCTTGCAGGGTCGTTACCTGTCAAATAGGTACTTTATATTATTCCAGCACTAAAGTCGTTAAGACGATAGTTTCTTACAAATTGTTAATAAAATAGCCCTTATGCCCTAAGATACAGCTGTCAAAAATCTCTATTGAATGACAAGAGACCAGTGGCGGATTTGCCCTAAGGCCTAGTAGGCCCGGGCCTAGGGCGGCCAGATATTAGGGGCGGCCAATCGTGACAAAAAATCACTGCTGCTGCTGAGAAAAGGGCGGCTGGTACTCAAGTCGAAGTCGAAGTCGAAGTCCAAGTCCAAGTCCAAGTCCAAGTCCAAGTCCAAGTCCAAGTCCAAGTCCAAGTCCAAGTCCAAGTCCAAGTCCAAGTCCAAGTCCAAGTCCAAGTCCAAGTCCAAGTCCAAGTCCAAGTCCAAGTCCAAGTCCAAGTCCAAGTCCAAGTCCAAGTCCAAGTCCAAGTCCAAGTCCAAGTCCAAGTCCAAGTCCAAGTCCAAGTCCAAGTCCAAGTCCAAGTCCAAGTCCAAGTCCAAGTCCAAGTCCAAGTCCAAGTCCAAGTCCAAGTCCAAGTCCAAGTCCAAGTCCAAGTCCAAGTCCAAGTCCAAGTCCAAGTCCAAGTCCAAGTCCAAGTCAAAGTCAAAGTCAAAGTCAAAGTCAAAGTCAAAGTCAAAGTCAAAGTCAAAGTCAAAGTCAAAGTCAAAGTCAAAGTCAAAGTCAAAGTCAAAGTCAAAGTCAAAGTCAAAGTCAAAGTCAAAGTCAAAGTCAAAGTCAAAGTCAAAGTCAAAGTCAAAGTCAAAGTCAAAGTCAAAGTCAATGTCAACGTCAACGTAACGTCAACGTCAACGTCAACGTCAACGTCAAAATCAACGTCAACGTCAAAGTCAACGTCAACGTCAACGTCAAAGTCAACGTCAACGTCAACGTCAACGTCAACGTCAACGTCAAAGTCAAAGTCAAAGTCAACGTCAAAGTCAACGTCAAAGTCAACGTTATCACGTTCGACTATCGTCAGTAAACCGACTTTACAGACAACCGATTTTTTTTTAAACATAGTTTGACTACGAGAGATTCCAAAATTACTTTTTCTTTAAAATAGTATCTCTCTAGTATAAACGTAAATTTCCTCGTTGCTCTATTGGTCCACTTTAATCCACACCTCAGTCATAGAAAGTTCTGTGTTCGAGTCTGAAAAGGTCACTAAGTCCTGACTGCCCAGAGTTTAGCCAAAGCCGGACGGGGTCACTGGCAGGCAAGATAGCCTTAGCCAGTATTCAATGCATACTGTTCTTCGTATTAAATTCAGATTTGAAAGGTTTGCGGGCCGAGTCAGAAGCTGTTTGGGAATTAATGATACAGACGTTGGTCGCTGTTTCTCAATAGCAGTATTTCTCATATTACTCTTTTTACCCGACTGCGGCGAAGCCCAAAGGAGGGCAATGTGTTTGACCTGTATGTATGTATGTCCGTTCCTGTGTCCGCTCATAACTACTCAACGGCACAACCGATTTTGATAAATGATACATCATTGGATTCGTCTTGATGGCGCGAGTGTCACTGGGTATGAAGTTCGTTAAAATAAACAAAATTGCGGATTTTATACACTTTTAAAGTGCACCGCGGTCGGGTTTTTTTTAGTAAAAATATTTAGTTATTCACTGGTAGTAGGAGAGATTCTACTAGGTAATCCTAGCAGAATCTCTCCTCGCTACGTATATCGTACCAAAAACAAACCTAAGTTTATTATGATCATCAAAACCATAGGTCATCGAGTTATGAACATATCAGAATAATATCCACATAGGTACTCAAGATTTTTTTGAAATTTTTTGCTTTTGGGTCATACACGTTCAGGAAAACGGGCGTATTTTCTGTGGACAATACAAAAGTTAACGACTTGGGTATATTTTACTTATTCTTTTATCATACAGGTTTTAAGAAAAATACGGTTTGTATAAGTCTATGAGGATCCAGTAATAAAGTTATGCTTTAAAGCCTAACAATTTTATATGTCCACAGGAAACTCATACTAAAAATTTTACTACTGTCACTAGGCTTTTATGAAAATAAATTTCATTCAATTTCGGAAAAAGCGGCTGACATTGTTTGTTCACTTAGCGCTTCTATTTGTATATTATGAATTCGCTCGTAAACTGAGACACATAACAGTGTAGAGTGTGCGCAACTCTGCTGTTAGGACTTAATTAAACTTGCGGGGAGTCTGCGTTTTATACCTGCGTGGCTTCCGCAACATGTAAACTTCGCTGCAAATAAGTTAGTAATACTGGCTTCCTATACAAGAGTAACTACACATACTTGATGTACATGATTTACCACATATAAAAATATAATCGGTTGAAGGTTAATAGCATTTATTTAATTTCTTCCTTTAACCTTTTCGTTGCTACGTCGACCATTTTCACTCAGAAAACTACCGTTTGAATCAAACATCTTAAATTAAAAACGGATCACTCACGTTGTAAAAAAGACGAGAATTCCACTCGATATGTTCCGGGAGCATTCGGCATTCCCTTACTCATGTCGAGTAGTCGCGAACATTATCCGTCGATTACTGCGCCTAGCCTATCGGCCCGGCTACCTTTGCTTTTGTTTTTAATTCAATACGTCGAACATAATAGTGACATATCAGTCATCTTAACAGTGTCTAAACCAAAATAGAACTTTATGCTGGTGTATATAGCTTTATATCGCATTATGTTCAGTGCCGGAGTACTATGCGGATATGTCCGTCGATGGCGTCGAAAATGTTAAAACTTTCACGCCAGTTTGACCAGTCCTGCGCTAGTGTGATGTACAAATTTCCCAGCTGACTTCTGAATATCGTCTGTCCAACGGTAGTCTTGGCCACCACTCTGTGACCACCTTTGACCATCTGCCATCTTGCTAGGGGGTTCTCCTTATCATTTTATTGGGCCGCTAACTATGTTTTTCTCGAGAGTGAACTTGCCTGCGACACTGCAATGTTGCCATTGTATATAGTTAAACCATAATATCGATACCTTTAGACTCAAAGGGCGTAAACGCCATTAGAACCTGCGGCGTTTACGCCCTTTGAGTCTAAAGGTATCGATATGGTTCTGTCTTTGGTAGTTAAGTTCACACAAGTTCAACAGAACCATTTTACGGGAAGAACATACCTGGTTTCATTATACCATGGCTATAGATACATAAGTGACCTGCAATGTAAATAAGCAATCTTATTTATGTCCGTACACTGGAAATCAGATTGCATTTTAGTCATGAACAGACAAATTGATACAAAACAACCAACGTAGGTACAGTTCGCGTCACGTAAAAAGAACGCTGGAAGAAAGTGGAGGGGGTATGTTTGCGCATTGGTACACTCGCGCACGAAAGTACTATGTTTATTGTTTTATTTTTAAACTAGCCTTTCGCTCGCGGCGCGGTTCGATTAAAAAGTATATGTATTATTATCTATTATTTATTTATTAATAGGGTGAATCAACTTTTTAACCCACACAAAGCTGTCCGCAACTTCTAATCTTCGTTGAAATATAACGCCCTTAAAAAATGGTTTGTCTATATTTAAATTTATATTGTATGTTAAAACGTTGAAAGTCCCGTCTCATGAACCTATTTTTTTTTTGGAATGACGCTTAATAGTAAAACATCGTCCCCCATAACTGTTTGTTTACACAGTTTGACTGTGGGATCCTTGAGTATTATTAGTTGATATATTATTAAATGGAATTAAAAACATGTTTCTGTGTAGAATGGAAAAAACAAACAATATACATCATAAATTATTTTTCTATGTAAAACCATTTTGTAATAAACAAGACACTTTTGTGCGCGACAGTATTTTGAGAACGAACGTGACGTGAACACAGTGCGGAAAGCAAAGGTCGACTGACGAACCAATAGCGCCCCGGCAATGACGCGGCGCGGCACCCGCCCTCCCCGCGCCGCACCTCATACCACCAAATAGACCGATAAATTGCCTACTGCGCAGCCCCACCACCAGCGTTCTTTTTACGTGATTAGTATTGTAACTAGGTAACTAATTCCTAAACGGAAAATTCTTTTTCGTCTGTACGAAGTCCCGAAATTTATAATGAGTGCTCATCGAAGAATATCCGAGACACTTAAATATTCATGGATTCTGTCCCAGAAAGTTCATATACGAGTAGGTATAATCAGGAGGAAATCTTGTTAAAACGAGTTTTGAATCCATCACGGTTCTCCAAAGTTGCAAAGAGCTCCCAAGTTGCCATCACTTCAATTACTGGACTGAGTGAGGGTAGGTGGTTTCTGCGTTGTAGTTACCATCCATTGATAAGTTACTGTAAAGGAAGAACCGAACGGCGGTGTAAGGAAGTAGGTAGTGTATGTTGCTCAGCGTCTTAAAACCGTAGGGTTTATGATTGGGAATCGATATTGATACGGTTACGGTAACACGCGTTGTGACATAGTGATGTCACAGAATATGTACCTAAAGCAGTAAGGAAACTACCAACAAACAAACCGATCGAAACGAACGCACACATAGACGCGCGCTTCTACAAGGCCCCTAAGCGAACCTCGCAGTGCCGACAGTCGCGAGTGCCGCATTGAGACGAGTGGCCGTGCGCGCTTCTACAAGGCCCCTAAGCGAACCTCGCAGTGCCGACAGTCGCGAGACTCGCGAGTGCCGCATTGAGACGAGTGGCCGTGCTTTGCGTCTGTTACGTGCGCCCAGACAGTCCGCGATCTTTTCTTCGACTTTCATCGTTATTATCTTGCATCTATAACGTACTATTATAATTATAGGACTACATTTGTAGGTTAACTTATCAAATACCTATAGGTACGGTACAGTCAGCATCAGATATCTATTGTCGCCCAGAGTAGCCAAATTTATCTTAACACGCCTTTGGTGCTATAGAATTAAGGTCGTTGTTAAGATATATTTGGCTACTCTGGGCGACAATAGATATGTGATGCTGACTGTACCTAACAACTGAGTTGAAAAAAGTAGCCTCCATTTTGAGATTTATAATTATTGGACCGATTGCTTTCAAAATCGATATCTGGAGATATGGTTGGTCTCGGACAGTATCGAATCCGTTAACAGAATGAAAGAATGTAGCCGCCATTTTGAACTTTTTAATTATTGGACCGATTACTTTCAAAATCGATATCTGGGGATATGGTTGGTCTCTGACATCGAATCCGTTAAACAGAATGAGAAAAAGTAGCCTCCATTTTGAGATTTTTAATTATTGGACCGATTGCTTTCAAAATCGATATCTGGAGATATGGTTGGTCTCGGACAGTATCGAATCCGTTAACAGAATGACAAAATGTAGCCGCCATTTTGAACTTTTTAATTATTAGACCGATTGCTTTCAAAATCTATATCTGGGGATCCGGTTGGTCTCCGACATCGAATCCGTTAACAGAATGAGAAAAAGTAGCCGCCATCTTGAACTTTTTAGTTATTCGATCGATTGCTTTTAAAATCTATATCTGGGATCCGGTTGGTCTCCAACTTTGAATCCGTTAAGAGAATGAGAAAAAGTAGCCGCCATCTTGTGAGTTTTCATCTAAAAAAACAATGGATATCTCGGAAAGTAAGCGTTTTTCGACTATACATCATATAACTTTTTTTACTCCTAAAAGTTGTTAGAATCTATAGTTAAAGATGGTCCGGTTACTCGGGCCCACGGTGTAGAACCCAAATAAACGTTTGTTTCTTTTTTTACAGAAATTAAGGGTGCCAACCCTAATACTCTTTATTAAGTGTAGCTAGTTACTTTAAAACAGGCCTTACTACTTAGCTGAGATTATAGCGCTAACTCAACAATAGTACATTGTGTATAAAGGGCGGTAAATAAGGAATTACAAACGAGTGTTTGTTACAAGGCCGAGGCGAAGCCGAGGGCTTTAACAACACAAGTTTGTAATTCCTTTACCGCCCGTGGCACACACAATGTTTTTCATCACACTTGTGAGGAAATCTGATAAAAATAACCGTACTTAACCTTTTTTTTTTGACCCCGGGAAATGCATAAAACTGCATACCACTACGTAACCTTAGGCCATCGGGGGTGACAGCCAGATGTTACGTATTGGTTATGCGGGGCTCTCCGCTCCTGAAGGGATTGGCCTACCCACTAAAACCCAGGGATGCTACCAACCTGTGCCTTCACGGTGATGCCGTGGGATCGCTATCAAGCCACCACGACATCACCAGCACCTCCGCCCTAGGGCGGACCCTCTCCGAAAAAGGCACACTGTAGCATGGCCAGTGTGCCTTCCCTCACCAGCTCCCCCCCGACCAAATGGCCGTCCCCCGGGGAAGCAGGGACCGGCACCAGACACACAGTCCCGGTCCCTCCCTCGCCGCCACGGGAGGACAAACGCCCCTACCCCGCAGCCATCCACGGGATGACAAACGCCCCTGCCCCGCAGACCCTCGCCCGTCCGTTCCTGACCATCGCCAGCCCTCGTTGCTGGGAACAGTCAGGTTTACGGACCGCGGTGGGCCAGTCCTCTACGTCCCGCTCCCAACAGTCGTGGCCCTCGTTGCCATCGAGGAGAGGAGACGTCAGAGGGATGCTGCCCGTGCCCGACGCTCCGCCCTCGCGTGCCGCACCTGGAGAGTCCTCTAACAGAGGAAGCCCGGTGCGGGACCCCCCAACCCCCCCCCCCCTGACAGGCTCATTCGCAGCATCGGCAAGTGATCAATTAAATTAGGGGCCCCTAAGAAATCACTTGCCGTTGCTCCCGGGGTGCACCGGCCAAGACGCTTCCCTTTCCTGCGGATCAACCGGATCAAGAGGAATGAGAAGAATCCAGACACTCTGGGAGGTTTCCTGTCTAGCACCCCAACCGTACTTAACCTAAATAAAATTGTAAAACAGACATATCCATAGACAATGCGACTGTCAAGTCACGTTCGGAAACCATAGCGGTAAAGACCTAAAATGGTTGATTTTATATTTGCAAAATACTGAAATACACTATTTGAACATTTAATTCATGTTACAGAAATATTTGTTTACATGTATTTGCAATAACAGTTCTCTTTAAATAAATATTTCAGTGATAAAAGTTAAAAAACGTAAGTTGGCGTTTCCTTTGAAAATGACAAATAAGAGTAAAACAGAACCAGCGTTTCAAATTTAAAAAGAAAACCATTACGCCCTAGGGCGTAATAGGTCATTTACGGCCCGAAGAACCTACGTGTAATGACAAAATTTTGGAGCAAGTGTGATGAAAAAAACTTTTCAATTTTACAAAAAATTAATCGACAACCCTAACGCTCTATTGGAGCGTAGGTATTTATTTCAAAAAGTAAGCCTAGTTTCCATACTGGTCTATTTATTTACTGTGGTGATGTTTACATTTAATTTAACTTGAAATTGGATCTCACACTAACAGGGGTACATACAGTTGTTAGGCAGTCATGTTTTTAAAAGCATATTGGTGGAAAGTCTTGTGATCTTCCGCCTTCATTCTAGAACCAAAAATACGTGTCTGATAAGTCATACTTAGTACATTATGATACGATTGGGCTACGTTGGCCATTACAGTCCAATGCCTGCTACGAGTGTCATACGACGTTTTTCAACACACTTGCGAATAAAAAATAATGATATAAATAAGGTATCAAATGATTATTTAGATAGTATCATGAAGTATAACGCATCGCATGTGATTAAATTCAGTCGTGTGGAATTCATATTGTGCAGAATCGCTACTAGGAAGAAACAAGATTGCGTAGAAATAACGACTGTGAAGCATTACGCATGTGATTAAATTCAGTTGTGTGGAATTTATTTTGTGCAGAATCGCGAATAGGAAGAAACAATAATGGCATAAACCTAATATAATCCACAGACACGACTTAATATTTGTGCGTATTACCCCTGAGAAAGCTCTATTTTACTATTAATGGGGTAGTCATCCCCAGGTTCGGAACCGCCGCTCTACCTATATAGATAAAAAAGAAGTACTATTTTACAAAAACAACGTACAAACTTAATAATATTTCCCGAAACCCGTTAATAATAATAAGCCTTTCTTGATCCTTGACTTAATCCTAATATTATAATATAACAAATAAAATAAAATGTATAAGTTTATATTAAGTCATGGCCCCATCTCGGGTATAGCCCTCCTCCAGTTGTCTCCATTTTTCTCTGTCTTGTGCTGTTTTTGTCCAAGTTTCTCCTGCTACCCTTCGTAGGTCGTCGGTCCAGCGGTCTATAGGTCTGCCCTTGCTCTACTTTTACCTTTTGGACCTTTCCAGGTTGTGACAAATTTCGTCCATCGTTCACCTGTTGTGCGCATCATGTAGCCCGCCCATTTCCACTTCAAACGCTGTGCATGCTTTCCCGCATCTATGACTTTGGTTTTGCATCTTATTTCACTGCTTTTTTGTCTTTGAGCTTTAAGCCTAGAATGCTTCTCCCTATAGAGCGTTGGCATGTTCGTATTTTGGTTTTTGTGTATTTGTTATATATCCACGTTTGTGCTCCGTATGTCAGGCAGGGCAGTAGGCATGAATCCATCACTTTTTTCTTTAGACTTAATGGAAGTTTTGATTTTAATGTCTCTTTTAAGCTCCAGATTTTTTTCCAAGTCAAATTAATTCTTCTGTCAAGTTCGTCTCTATGCCTTGTGCTTTTAAATGAAATTAGCTTTCCCAGGTAAATATAGCTATCTACATATTCGATTGGTGTTTGGTTAACAACAATAGGGTTCCGTATACTATTTGTGGCTACTTTCGTCTTGGAGGTGTTTAATTGTAGGCCAATGGTATAGCTAGAGTTGCTTAATTCTGTGAGCATTTCTTCAAGCTGATTTGATGATGTCGAAAAAAGAATGATATCATCGGCAAACCGTAAGTTGCTGAGAAACTTTTCATTTATAGTAATTCCTTTACTGTCCCATTTTAAATCCTTCATTATGTTTTGTAACACAGCTATGAAGAGTTTTGGTGATAGTGGATCTCCTTGTTTTACACCTCTGAGTGTATTTATTTTTGGTCCTAGTCGGTCGAGCTTTACGCGGCTTTTTAGGTTCGGAACCGCTGCTCTATATAGATAAAAAAGAAGTACTATTTTACAAAAACAACGTACAAACTTAATAATAGTTCCCGAAGCCCGTTAGTCCTCAGTATTTGGACTTAAGTAGAATTTATGGTTCTTTAACACAAGGCTTCGCTGTTAATGAGGCAATTTAGGCTGCGGCGTCGTTTGAATGAACAAACTGAAGAAACACCCGCGGAATAAAGGGCTCGCATTAGCATTCTCCAGGCCCCTAACCCACCGGGCCTATGATGGTTGCGCAATAAGCAAATGGTAAAAAAAAACGTCGCGTTCCGAAGAGTAAGCACCATTTACTGTAATTTATTGATCGAGCGATATAGGCGACCGTAATAGGCTAGCGAGGTCAAAGTACTATCGGTTATGATTATTTACTCAGATTATGGTGCATCTATTTACACTCAAAAGCAATGAAAATGGATACAGAAATTCCATGCATCTTCTTGGTTCTTGTCTAGAGGCCAGTTGGGTGGGGTCAGATACTTACGTAGGTGATAAAACTAATTCCAAATTACCTCACATCCTAATACCATATGACAGTCAGGATTGACCATCGGCGTAGTAAGAAGAGTGTTCATATGTGTCTCATAAATAAAAGTTCTTTAACTTATACTAAATCCTTTGCTTACGGAAATAAACAAAAAAAAACGATGTACGTTTTATTTTGTAAAAAACGTCGGAAAAGTACTTATGTTTTTCGTTTTTAGTATATTAAATCAAAAACAACTTTTCTAAATAAAGACAAAAGATTTCAGCCATTATTATCTCCCTTACCCTCGAACTCATAATTAGGGATCAACTTTTCTGCTGTCAAATGCAAGGAATTTTTAAGGAGAATTATTGTTGGTTAAGATATTTGGTCTATTTATTTTCTGTTCTTATTAAACCCCGTTAAAAACCTAACCATAGGTTTTTATGAGTAAAAAGAGAAACTATTTCGCCCGAGCTTATAATATTGGTAGCATTTGTCTTGCTTTAAAGAAAATAAGTGTCAAAAGTGAAATACGGTTTGTGTCGGTGCTGACTTACAGGATGACTTATGAGGTCTTCAATCATTATGTTTGTAACAATCCATACAACTCTACTGAGTAAATATTTACTCAAGTCTTTAGGTTTAGGTTCTCTCTACGGATAGTATGGATATCAGTAAAAGATATCCTTGGGCAAGCTGATGCAGATATAGTGTTCATTTTCCTTAAGAGCTGTAGAATAAGGTGCTAAAATGCCTTATATTAGGCAAGCCGGTAGGAATCGAGTTCCTTGGACGCCACGCTACTGATGGCTACACACATGGCGATAACACGAAAGTTCGTGTTGATATCTCATTTGTTTTTGTATGCCAGAGAAAGAGATGCCAACTCGAATCATCGCGATATGTGTAGTCATAAAAGCAGAGAAAAAAACGTCGTTCAACTCGGCGATCGGCGTCAAGCTGACCCGAGCCGAACGATATCTTTTTGACTCTTATAGCGTAGACATAAAGCTTTTTCTGACCGCCTTAATCCGATTCCACGTCGATAGATGTGGAGACCCTTACACACCATTGTAAGTATATGGAATAGATCCACTTGATAGGTGAGAGCAACTGTAATGGGTATGTTTAGGACTCTAGACCAGTAGGCTTATGATGCTACGCTTTGTCGCGCGATATGATAAAGCATTCGTCACTCTCACACACATATTGTCAGAACGTGACGTACTCGTATGTTTTATCATTTATTTAACGCAACAAAGCGTAGCATCATACGTTTACAGGGGTCTTCAACCCGCGGCCGGAAGAGGTTTCACCGGCGCTTAGCGCCAAAGCAGTTCGCGGGTCCAATTATTATAAACTCGAAAGTGTATTTCTCGTTTTGCTGTTTGCCATCTTTCATAGGAGCAACGGATCGCCGTGATTTTTTGTATAAAGATATAATGTCGGTCATGCAAATTAAGGCAAATCAGTGTTTCTACAACAAAACTTTGTACAAAGTATGTTGGCGCGCTGTCCAGTTATCGTTGAAGAAACATCTAAATTGGACAGTAATTTTGTACCTCGAATGTCTAATTTAAATACCTTTTCAGATGACAGAATCATTTCGTAATAAGCCTGGTCCCCTGAGATTGCTTTTAAAATTGATTTTTACCTCCTACTTAATCCTTAAACCCCGAACTAGACCGATTTAATCCGATTGGAGAATCTCACCAGGCTTCGTCTTCCCGTCTTTAATCCCTGGCTTTATGCGATTTTCTGCACTAGATCTCCGTCAAATTGAATTCTCAGTTGACAGCTATAAATTGATGACAATTAGTTGCCTTTCGCCAAAGCTGAGCCCAGACTTTTGTTAGGGAACAGCTAGAGGATTACGTCACAATTAACACGAATCATGATTTGGGATTTCTTTTTTCATGATCACCAAACTTTAGTTGTTTTAAAGGTATTTCTTTCGGTAACTATCACTGATTTGGCAGATCCCTTATCTCAGGGAAACTAGACCAACTGATTCATGGTTATACATTCAGTTTCCTTAATATGCAGGTTTTTTTCAAAATACTTTTCTTGGCTATAGGGAACGTGCAGTCGTGCACGACGAAGGTGCTGCCAACTGGTGCCGCCAATCTAAATCATATACCCTCTCATGCTGGGGCCACATTGACGAAAACGTCGTTAATAACGTTAATTTATCGCGTTGAAGGACGATTAACGTCAGTGTAGCTACGACTTACTATATTTGACATTGACAACTTGATTTGACAGGGGTAATAGTTTTCTTTATTGTCCACCCGTCTCTTTTGTCGTTAAGTGCTGCCACCTAGAGTTCCTGCACGTTCCCTATTACATCAGTAGATACTAAGTTTTGAAGTAAATTGCGAGAGTGTCATAAATTTCTGTGTAGGTCCTTTGTAATCAGCATACAGGGACAGTGTAGAAACTGTAGGTGGCAGCAATAAATGGACAAAAGATACACTATGTAAAGGAAACTTACTAGACCTGAAAAAAAATTGGTTGCCTGTAAAGTCGGTATACGGGCGAAAGTTTTACGTGACAACGACTAACCATGCCCGAGTGGAAGGGACGCGTGCCTCTCACTCGCTCTCATTGTGAGCGCATAACGTGAGCGGAGCGTAACGCAGTTTCTTGAAGTGTCACCCGGCAAACCAATTTATAAGACGTTGTCACGTCAAAAAGCTAAGCAAAGCTAACTAGTGAGCGTAGCACAGATTACTCACTTTGGAAAGCAACTAAAAACTTAAAACGTCCCATGAATCATATTCCGCCAATTCGACTTGGAACCGGAAGCTGGGCAGTTACTAATGAACAAAAAGCAAAACAATTTGCTGAATACCTAGAGGGTATATTTAGACCAAACGATTCCCAACCAAATGTCGAACCAATTGACGACTACTTACTCGTATGTGAAGATCAATTCGAACTAAAACTGGTATCACCTAGAGAAGTTCAACGAGAAATAAAACAACATATCAATCCTAGGAAATGTCCAGGTTTTGATCTTATATCAGGAGAAATACTACACAATCTTCCAAGGAAAGCTATAGTTAAGCTGACAACCCTTATTAATGCTGCGTTAAGGCTAAAGTATGTACCAGATTCATGGAAAGTCGCTGAGGTAATAATTATACCTAAACCTGGAAAGCCACCTTCCGACACCACGTCGTATAGGCCAATTTCCCTGCTGCCTGTCATGTCAAAACTGTTTGAAAAACTCTTACTCAAAAGACTAAAACCTATTATAGAAGATAAAAAACTTATCCCTGAACATCAGTTTGGCTTTAGAGAAAGTCATTCGACAATAGACCAAGTACACAGAATCACAAATATAGTTGAAAATACCCTTGAAAACAAGAAAGTCTGCTCTACGGTTTTCTTAGATGTGGCGCAGGCTTTTGATAAAGTCTGGCATGAAGGCCTCATAATTAAATTAAAAAGATTGTTACCCAAGTCGATTACAGATATACTGCATTCCTACATAACAGGTAGAGTCTTCCGAATAAGGCAAGAAAATGCCTACTCAGAAATCAAAGAAATAAAAGCTGGAGTACCACAGGGCAGCGTACTAGGCCTGGTCCTGTACCTACTGTACACAAGTGATATTCCAGAACTAGACAACAACACTATTGCGACCTTTGCCGACGATACCGCTATAATGGCGGTTGGAAGTACCCATGCAGAAGCAGCGGAAAAGGTTCAAGTAGCTGTCAACAAAGTCCATAACTGGATAAAGAAATGGCGAATTAAGTTAAATGAGTCTAAATCCATTCATGTCAACTTTACAAATAAACAAGATCAGTACTGCCCAGTTTATATAAATCAACAACGCATACCATACGAAAATACAGCCAAGTACTTAGGTATGACGCTTGACGCGAAGCTTCGCTGGAAAGCTCACGTTAAAAAGAAAAGAGACGAACTTGAAATACGGTTCAAGAAGATGTACTGGCTACTGGGACGACACTCCTCACTGTCAGTACATAACAAACTACTTCTCTATAAACAAGTCCTTATGCCAGTATGGACTTATGGAATACAGCTGTGGGGCTGTACCAAACAAACCAACATGCACATTATACAAAGATTTCAAAATAAAGTACTTAGGGTCATTGTGAATGCACCCTGGTATATAAGAAATGACGACCTACACCGGGACCTCAACATACAGTTCGTCGATAAAGTTGTAAAAAAATACGCTGAAGCCCACGAAAAAAGGCTGCTTCATCATGTGAACGTTGAGGCAATCCAGCTCCTCGATCACACGGACATCGTGCGACGGCTCAAGAGAACGAAACCTTTTGAGTTAGTGTAAAGTGATAAATAAAAAGTGCTGTGAAAGTATTAACTATAAACACATGAACAAAGTGACTTCCCCTTAAATAGAGACAATAAGAAAAGTGCCGATGGACACAATCTTATATATCATAACTTTATAAAACTAGGTCAAATTTATATTACTCATTAGTCTGTATTTAGGCTAGATTGTAATTGTATACGTATTTAATAAGTTATTATTTTATACGATAAATAAAAAAAAAAAAAAAAAAAAAAACGTCAAAAATGTCATACTGGTTATACATGTCAATGTCAAATATAGCACTCGTAAGTCGTGGCTACACTAAGGCCGGCTTTACACCTGTAAGTTTTACTTACGTAAGTAAGGACGCAGCTATACGTTAGACTGAGATAGTCAGTCAGCTATCTCAGTCTAACGTATAGCTGCGTCCTTACTTACGTAAGTAAAACTTACAGGTGTAAAGCCAGCCTAACGTTAATCGTCCTTCATCGAGATTGTAACAGCGTTTCCCGTTAACGATAGTGCACAAGATTAGGATTGGCGGCACCTTTGACAGTTGACAGACAAAGCCTTCGTTGTGCACGTTCGCTACAGCAATCTTATCTAAGCAAGCAAAGCGTTTATAAACATCTGAACACGTTACTATGCCCTTATTTACTAATGCTGCTGACTGTACCTTATCGCTTTACCATCGTTAATGAGCTACGATACAAAATGATCAAAGGGGTTAACTCATTGACAAAATCGTTTGAACATGGTTGGACGGGCTTACTCTCACCTAAACCAGTCTGAAAGAGGCTTTAAAAAGAGTCAGAATAGCAAATACTTACGTAATATTTACAGTGACTAACGCATATCAGTAGTGAGTTTTAGGTGTATAGGTATCAGTGGCGTGGTGTCCACAGAACCCGATTCGCACCGGCTTGCCTATTTTAAAGTATACGACCGGAGTATCTACTACTTCTGAAGAAAAAAGTAATCCAAATCGGCTCCGGCTGTATTAAGAATATATGTGACGCCACACCACTGATAGGTATGCAGTTTATTTCTGGCCACCAGTATTATTTGGTTTTTGTTCATATGGAATAAGTAAATATGCCAAGAGCATTAATCAATAGGGCCAAAGTTAAAAACGGAGGAGAGGCCTTTATCAAATAACGTCACACACACCTATCTAATCTCCTCATTAAAGACCAGATTTATTCGAACGTATCTGGCGCCGTCTTTATAATTGGTAATGAAGCGTCAGAATCGGAAGACTGACTGGAACTACCCAACAATCATTTGTTAAATGTAGTTGGCGCGTACTTTGTGCTTGACAGTTTCACAATCACTATTGTTTTGATTAAGTCATACTGGTGGAACAAACAAATGAATGTGGCGTGTAATTAATCGTTCAGTAAGGGTTACATTGTAATTGTGAAATGACAATTATTTGGTTTCGGTAGTTTTTTTTTATTATGAGTCGTATTAATTAAGGTAATATTTTACCTACAATATCAAATGGTCAGCCTTGCAAAAATCTTTTTTAGTGCTATGACTATTAAAAGGTTTTTTTGTTATTCTGACCAGAACTAGGATTTGGTTACGTTTTGTCTTTGTGTTTGCGGCCATTCTCCCAAAAGGTGTCGTAGTCTAAACTCCGTTTTGATTTTTAGTCTTATATTTATTCCAGTAGCATGTGAAAAACTACCTTAAGAAACATTTCAGAACTTAGTGTTTCGATATTATGACACTACTTTGTAAATTATTAAGTGAAAATCAAACTTAAACTGAGACGTGAGAATGACCGTTTGACAGCTGTCCTAACTTAGTAGAGGGCTTACAATTACAATCCTGCTTTTCCCTGAGCGCTTAAAGGAAACCCAACGCCCAACGGCATTGGTTGAAGCGGTTCAAGTTTTCCTTATTTTGTGAGTGTGCGGTTATTCAATCGGGGCCCGATGATTTTGAACTCCATGAACAAATGGAGAGTGCTAGATATGCTCGGTTAATCTGCGAGATCGCATCAGGATTGAAGGGATCCTTAAGAATCAGAGTAATTAACGTAGTTTGAAGAAGAGAAGAGACTTCTTATGTTGCTCTGCGCAGACAACATGTAGTAGTAAAAAATCTTGATTTTTATACATTGTTAGTACTATCAATCTATAAAATTCAAGATTTTTTTGGACATCACATGTAGTAAAAAATTCTTGAATTTTATACATTGATAGTATGTACTATCAATCTATAAAATTCAAGATTTTTTTGGACATCACATGTAGTAAAAAAATCTTGAATTTTATACATTGATAGTATGTACTGTCAATCTATAAAATTCAAGATTTTTTTACTACATTTGATGTCCTTAAAATAAAATGTTTACCCCCTCGTCGTTCGTTTGAAGAACCAAGATGTATAAACATCCTTACAACCATGGTCAAGATGTAAATACTCTGCTGGACATAAGACCAGCAGAGTCCATCTTCTGGCTGATGATGATTATGAGAAACCGTTATGATACTTCACTGTCACTTTCTGCTTCATAAAGGTAATAAGAGACAAAAAACAAAGTTTGTAAAAACGCTTAGGGAACAAACGCCCTGGTCATACCGAAAGCGGTAGTCTAAATAATTGTTACACAAAACTACTACTAAGCTCTGGACCTTCGCATTAACCTTCAACATGCCTTGAATGGTTAATCCTAGTAAAATGTGCCTCCATATGGAGACGTCGGTACAGTTGAAACAAGAGTAATACCTGCAAATTCATTACTGAGGGAAACTTTCCCTACTAGGTCGAGCTTTCGAGAATCCACTTAGTGAAATGTGTGGTTTCAACTTTTGCCGCGGTCTCTATTACCTCGCTTAATCTCGTGCTGTTTTGTAAGCTATAGGTACCAATATTGCATTATTTTATTTTACTATCGGTACGCGGTGTTTCCAAATTAGATGCCTATAATTTAAGAGACATAAACTTACATCAAAATAATTAAATTTAAATAGGAATTATGAAAACTTTTTACATGAACTTTTTGTTTTCATTTTCCGAACCAAAGTAATTAAATTAATTAAAGAAAATAGACAGAAAGTGATAACCACCAGTTAAATTTTGATTTGATTTGATCGACCTAGTGATCCAAAGGACTCGAGCCTTTTAGCCCTTTTTAAAAAGGCTCGGAGCCCTTTTTTAGAGCTGGCTTGAAAAAAAAGGCTTAGTAGGACTCGAGTCTTAAAAAAGCCTCGAGCCCTCTATAGGCTTTAAAAAGGACTCGAGCCTTTTTTAAGCCTATAAAGGGCTCAAGCCTTTTTTTAAGCCTCAGCCTTTTTTAAGACTCGAGGCTTTTTTAAGATTCGAGGCTTTTTAAAGTCTATTGAAATTTTTAACATTTATGAATGCTGTCGCAGTCTGGGTTTGCGGCGTTTGGGAATCTTTACTTAATTAATTCATACATAAATGCGAAAGTACCTAATTCTGTTTGTCAGTCTATCTGTGTCTGTCTGTTTGTTGCCTTTTGCACATTAAAACCGCGGTACTGCTGATTGTGATGATTTTGATAAAATTTGGTATGCAATGACCCGCCCCCGGTGGATCAGTCCATCATCATCAGAGATCGGAATAGGCTGAGTATATTTACCTCAACTTCGCGGGAGGATGTAACTAAGAGTGGTTACAACCATCAAAAATAATTGATTCTTTTTGAACCCGGGATTTCCCTGGTTTTGGGAACTCCGTAATAAAACGTCGGAACCCCATCGTGTTTGAGCTCATTTGTTTTGTCTTGACGAGTACTCTGAACCGAAATGATATCCAGGGTCTGATGATGCAGCCGAAAGGTGGCCATGGGAACTCCGTGATAAAACGTCGGAACCCCATCGTGTTTGGGCTCATTTGTTTCATCTTTACGAGTACTCTGAACCGAAATGATATCCAGGGTCTGATGATGGAGCCGAAAAGTGGCTATGGGAACTCCGTAATAAAACGTCGGAACCCCATCGTGTTTGGGCTCATTTGTTTCATCTTTACGAGTACTCTGAACCGAAATGATATCCAGGGTCTGATGATGGAGCCGGAAAGTGGCTATGGGAACTCCGTAATAAAACGTCGGAACCCCATCGTGTTTGGGCTCATTTGTTTTGTCTTGACGAGTACTCTGAACCGAAATGATATCCAGGGTCTGATGATGGAGCGGAAAGGTGGCCATGGGAACTCCGTGATAAAACGTCGGAACCCCATCGTGTTTGGGCTCATTTGTTTCATCTTGACGAGTACTCTGAACAGAAATGATATCCAGGGTCTGATGATGGAGCCGGAAAGTGGCTATGGGAACTCCGTAATAAAACGTCGGAACCCCATCGTGTTTGGGCTCATTTGTTTCATCTTCACGAGTACTCTGAACCGAAATGATATCCAGGGTCTGATGATGGAGCCGGAAAGTGGCTATGGGAACTCCGTAATAAAACGTCGGAACCCCATCGTGTTTGGGCTCATTTGTTTTGTCTTGACGAGTACTCTGAACCGAAATGATATCCAGGGTCTGATGATGGAGCCGGAAGGTGGCCATGGGAACTCGGTAATAAAACGTCGGAACCCCATCGAGTTTGGGCTCATTTTTTTTGTCTTAATGAGTACTCTGAACCGAGATGATATCCAGAGTCTGATGATGGAGCCGGAAGGTGGCCATAGGAACTTCGTAATAAAATGTCGGAACCCCATCGTGCTTAGTCTCAGCGTACTCGTCAAGACAAAACAAATGAGCCCAAACACGACGGGGTGCCGACGTTTTAAAACGGAGTTTCCATGGCCACCTTCCGGCTCCATCATCAGACCCTGGATATTATTTCGGTTCAGTCAGAGTACTCGTCAAGACAAAACAAATGAGCCCAAACACGATGGGGTTCCGACGTTTTATCACGGAGTTCCCATGGCCACCTTTCGGCTCCATCATCAGACCCTGGATATCATTTTGGTTCAGAGTACTCGTCAAGAGAAAACAAATGAGCCCAAACACGATGGGGTTCCGACGTTTTATTACGGAGTTCCCATAGCCACTTTCCGGCTCCATCATCAGACCCTGGATATCATTTCGGTTCAGAGTACTCGTCAACACAAAACAAATGAGCCCAAACACGATGGGGTTCCGACGTTTTATTACGGAGTTCCCATAGCCACTTTCCGGCTCCATCAACAGACCCTGGATATCATTTCGGTTCAGAGTACTCGTCAAGATGAAACAAATGAGCCCAAACACGATGGGGTTCCGACGTTTTATTACGGAGTTCCCATAGCCACTTTCCGGCTCCATCATCAGACCCTGGATATCATTTCGGTTCAGAGTACTCGTCAAGACAAAACAAATGAGCCCAAACACGATGGAGTTCCGACGTTTTATTACGGAGTTCCCATAGCCACTTTCCGGCTCCATCATCAGACCCTGGATATCATTTCGGTTCAGAGTACTCGTCAAGATGAAACAAATGAGCCCAAACACGATGGGGTTCCGACGTTTTATTACGGAGTTCCCATAGCCACTTTCCGGCTCCATCATCAGATCCTGGATATCATTTCGGTTCAGAGTACTCGTCAAGATGAAACAAATGAGCCCAAACACGATGGGGTTCCGACGTTTTATCACGGAGTTCCCATGGCCACCTTTCGGCTCCATCATCAGACCCGGGATATCATTTCGGTTCAGAGTACTCGTCAAGACAAAACAAATGAGCCCAAACACGATGGGGTTCCGACGTTTTATTACGGAGTTCCCATAGCCACTTTCCGGCTCCATCATCAGACCCTGGATATCATTTCGGTTCAGAGTACTCGTCAAGATGAAACAAATGAGCCCAAACACGATGGGGTTCCGACGTTTTATTACGGAGTTCCCATAGCCACTTTCCGGCTCCATCATCAGACCCTGGATATCATTTCGGTTCAGAGTACTCGTCAAGATGAAACAAATGAGCCCAAACACGATGGGGTTCCGACGTTTTATTACGGAGTTCCCATAGCCACTTTCCGGCTCCATCATCAGACCCTGGATATCATTTCGGTTCAGAGTACTCGTCAAGATGAAACAAATGAGCCCAAACACGATGGGGTTCCGACGTTTTATTACGGAGTTCCCAAAACCGGGGAAATCCCGGGTTCAATAAAAAGAATCAATTATTTTTGATGGTTGTAATGTAACCACTCTTAGTTACGTCCTCCCGCGAAGTTTAGGTGAATATACTCAGCCTATTCCGAACTCTGATCATCATCATCACGAACCAAAAAGCCCACCCACCTTCTACCCACCTACCCTTCTACCCACCTACCCTTCTACCCACCTACCCTTCTACCCACGTACCCTTCTACCCACGTATCCTTCTACCCACCTACTCTTCTACCCACCTACCCTTCTAGCCACCTACCCTTCTACCCGCCTACCCATCTATCCACCTACCAACTATACTATCTCATATGAAAAAGGCTCGAAGCCTAAAGGCTTCGAGCCTTTTTAAAAGGCTAGGCTTTTTAAAGGGCTCGAGCCTTTTTTAAAAGGCTAGCCTTTTAAAAAGACTTTTTAGCCCATTAGCCCTTTTTTCGAGGCGAGCCTTTTTAAAAAGGGCTAAAAGGCTCGAGTCCTTTGGATCACTAGATCGACCTTTACATACAAAATAGCCAGGGAGGCTCGCGAGCCGCACAGTGAGCGGTTCACGAGCCGCAGGTTGCCGACCGCTGCTATAGTGGGTAAATTGTCGATGAACTTTGGTCCATATCTAATTCAAGGCATGGACCAAAGTTCATAAAAATGTCAGTGGATACAAGTTATGCGTTCGTCTGTCTATTTAGTTCGCTTAATACTGAAGTTACATAATTACATATACGTAGTTAGTAGCTACATATTGGTAATCAACTTTTATACTACATACAGGTAGACAACTTTTATCTTTGTATATTCGCTGCACGATATCGTAAAATGAAAGCGGCTGGCTGGACGGATTTCAATATATTTTAGTACAGGGATAGTTAGCCGCTAATACCGGATACATCTATTACTACTTCATCAACTACTAACCTAACTAATATGATACGTTATTTCCGACGACGCAAAAAAGAGCATTATAAATTATTTATAACAGTTTCTTTTTTCACCTTCAGTGACAAAGTTGCGGACATCTAGAATATTCTTATGTACAATAGACAAAAACTTCTTTAATCAAGTGTAGATAAAGATGTGAAAGACCTTGCGCACCCGTTCTTTCATATAATATTATATGGATTATTATGAAGATTGGTGGGATGCCCGCCACGCCGTCGCGACGCCGCGGCGCCGGTGGCATTGATCTTTCCAGAAAACTCTCCTTGGTTTGTTACATCGTCAACAACCATTTCTGGAAACGTAATAAAATAACAATACCTAATTAGTCGTATTATGGCAATACAAGAATTTGTATGGATACAGACTTAATTAGGTACATAATTATTGCCTAATATTGTTGTAACACAACACACACACACACACACAATAACAAGAAACCAAATTTTAGTATTATGAGCTCTTCCTGGCAGTATTATTATTTATTATTATTGTAGGGTTTTGGGCCTTTTATGTGCCGTTTCGACCATTGCTGATCTATTGTGGCAGCCCTTTTGTTAGATTTCACTGCAGAGGCCCGTTGAATCTAAGAAATTCCAGATTCTTTGGGCAGTGAGTAGTTGTATCTCTTCCGGTAACAGAATATGTAGCCCTAGATGGATACTTCGTTTGCGCATGAGTGGTCCGCATGAGCAAAGGATGTGCATGGCAGTCTCCTCTGGCTCTTGGCAGAACCTGCACGCTGGATCCTGTTTCATACCCATTTGAAACAGATGTTTGTTCAGCTTGCAGTGGCCAGTGAGGATTCTGGTCACTGAGCAAGTTTTAAATCTTTTGAGTGATAATAGCTCTGTAGATTTCTTGTTGTTGAACCCTTCAATTTGGGTTTTCGAGTGCCTTTGTCCTTTTACAGTAGAAGTCCACAGCTCCATTGCCCTACCTTTGTACAGGTTATGTAGCAGAGAGTATGCTTTTTGTTTTGTGGTGCCGCAAAACGGTTCCGGGCCGACGTGGGGTGTGTCGGCCCCTTTCCTTGCAAGTTCATCTGCTGGATCGTTTCCGTGTATATCGGAGTGTCCTGGTACCTATCTAAGTGTAGCTTTGTTGGATGTGGCCAGGGTGTTCAGGTTGTCCTTACAGTTCTGGAAACGTTTGGAATTTGACTCTAGTGAATCTAGTGCCAACAGAGCAGCTTGGCTGTCCGAATTGATGTTGGAAGACTTCCTGGCAGTAGGTGTTGAATTGAATTTCTTTATCGTAGTGTATTTTTTATACGGCGACGACGTTCTTTGAATCCTGAATGAAGCAAAGAATTCTACAATAGAATCCGGAGCGTAGTGGGGGATTCAAGTGTTTACACCCGTTGTGAAAGTAATTTTTCATCACACTTGCTCGAAAATGGTGTCATTACACGTAGGTTTTGCGGGCCGTAAATGACCTATTACGCCCTAGGGCGTAATGGTTTTCTTTTTAAATTTGAAACGCTGGTTCTGTTTTACTCTTATTTGTCATGATCAAAGGAAACGCCAACTTACTTTTTTAACTTTTATTACTGAAATATTTATTTAAAGAGAACTGTTATTGCAAATACATATAAACACATATTTCTGTGACATTAATTAAATGTTTAAATAGTGTATTTCAGTATTTTGCAAATATAAAATCAACCATTTTAAGTCTTTACCGCTATGGTTTCCGAACGTGACTTGTGGTCTTGATATATGTCACTAATGTCACTGTCAGTTTTACAATTTTATTTAGGTTAAGTAAGGTTATTTTAATCAGATTTCCTCACAAGTGTGATGAAAAACATTGTGTGTGCCACGGGCGGTAAAGGAATTACAAACTCGTGTTGTTAAAGCCCTCGGCTTCGCCTCGGCCTTGTAACAAACACTCGTTTGTAATTCCTTACTTACCGCCCTTGATACACAATGTACTATTGCTACCTTACTTAACACATACTGCTTTTCACACCAACTATGAGGCAACTACAAATAAAACGCTACCAAAATAACAAAATAAGTTGTCCCAAACATGCAATGAAATGTTGACATTACGTGCCTAATAATAGGCCGCAAAATATCTAGTTTCCGGTGCGGCTTGACACTTGTAATGTAACGGAATTTCATACAACATTGCCGGCGTAGGCAATGTTGTATTTTTTTTTTAAATTTCCATTCTACATCCATTTGTTCAGCCATTCAAAAAACAATAAACGATGTTTGCTATATTTCGCAGTTTTATTTATATAAAATCGTCATGAACATAACAAATTATAAACAATTTCTAATAATTTTGTAAACTTAACTACAAGAATACACATTTAAAATATTTCATCTAAATATTCGCGGTAAAAATGTATACTGAAACAGTTTTTAGAATGGAGATTGAAAGTTTTTCATTCTGTAATTCTTTTTTTGTCTTCTTTATTTTTAGTGTCTCTAGAAAGAATAAAGTTAGATTTTTTGGAGTTTTTAAATTTATTTCATTGCATAATGAACAACACTATACATACCTCGGCGTGAAACGGGGTTGCCAGCCTCGTAACGTAACTATCTGGCCTTGCGTTCGCTCGGCCATCTATATGTACTCGGCTGGCAACCCCTCACTTCCCGGCCTCTGTAGTAAATGTACTATTAATCAAAGTGCGTCACACATTATTATAAAAACTGAAAGTTAAATTGCCTATTGTTTACCACTGTTTTTATTCTTTTGGTGTGCAATAAAGTATGATTGTACTGTATTGGAACAATGTTGAATTGTTAAATGTAGGTATAGTCTATTATTATTTTATAAACCTATGTATTGGTGTGAAAAGCAACTTTTCTATTAGGTACGACTCACTTGGTAGGTACTTACATAGTTTATGTCTGCTGACAAAATGTTGGTACTTTTAGTTCTTAGGTCAGTTAAAATACAAAAGTCAAATAATATAAGCCTCAAACATTGCTGTTGTAACTTTTGGTAATTTAAGGTTAGTCATTTACCCGCAATTTCTCACGATTTTGTCCAAAAAAAGAAATTAGAATTTCTAATTTTAAACTCACAACCATTCCAATGTTTTGCACCCGGTCGCATTCGGATTGTATATACTAATCAAAGAGGAGTACCGGAGTACAGGTAAAAAACTCAAGAAGTATCCCTCTTACTTGTAGACCGAACTCGAACCACTCTCAAAGGTTTTTGTAAGTTAAGAAGTCTTGCATCTGCTTGGTCTTCGGTGTCTGTGTATCGTTCCTTAAATTATCAATTGCAGGTGCTGGTATTTATTGTGCGGATTCTCTCTAGTAGATTAAACGTGTGTTATTTCGCACCGGGTCCGTCCTTGAAAATAAGCAAGCTAAGTTAATAGGACAACCGTCTACTTACTTACCATTGATTGCTTAATTTATACTATACTCTGTACTTTTAGGTATGTATTTAAAAAAAGGTAAACAAAAAAACCACGTGACTCGGGTCGTTCAGCCAATCAAAGCAAGGTTTTGTATCTGTGGCACAATACCATTGGCTAAACGACCCGAGTCACGTGGTTTTTTTTGTTTAACAGTAGTAAAAAGTACAGACTATAGTAGGTAAGTTTAGCGTCTTCGTTGGTTGGTCTAATAATCCAGCGGTTGTTAATGAATAAAGTTTCGCCTTCAAACGAACGATCGGGTTCAATCTCTGCTCGATTACGAACAAAAAGTGGGAGTTTTCCAATAGGTGGAAATGTATACGGGAGTTGGTAATATTTTACAAAAAGGCTTATTACAATTTCAGTACTCTTCGGAATATAGACCTTCTCTGTGGAACTGAAAATTTAAGATCAAATAACGTTGAGGAAAAGTCTTTTCACGCCACTGCTCGGAAAGGTAGCAATAGATGGTCGGAAATCTGGCCGCAAAACAGCGAGTTCTTGGACAGCGAATGAGACGAGCGAACAATGTAAGCAGATACTACGACAGAAATAACATTGTTGGTCAGTTTACAACAGCAATTTGACCAATGAGAGCACGCCGCGGTGACATTATAATTTATAATAGACCAATGGAAAATGAAAAAAGTTTATTTGGTTACTAAAGAAGGTTTTACAATAGCCAAGGTTGGAGCATCCTGTTAAGCAAGTAATCTTGCTTGTGTCAGGAGACACCGCTCTTCCAGCAGCAAGAAGAAGAAGTGGTAAATGTACCATGCAGAATATATGAATAAATGTATTTTCTTTCTTGCTTCTTTCCATACTAACGAATTATGTTATCTAATTAATAGTAATTTACTAGTTTTTGATATTGTATTATTTTATAATGTGACAGGGTTTTAAATATATGTATGGATAAAATAATAAGTCGGTATTGAAGAATGTTCACAGTCGTTATCAGTGATGTAGCTAAAATGCGTGACACCCGGGGGAAAGTATAAAGACGAACAAGTAGTCCAACTTCGGTCGTGCGCAACAGCACATCTGCAATTTATACTGGAACATTCTTAAAACTTTGTTTGTAGTGCGTTCGTACACCGCACGCACACACTCAAGCGCGCGATGTACCTTTTGTGACACACACTGCGAGTACTACGCCTTGACTGGACTAGAGTACAACACTAAAAAGAGTGAGATGTTGGTATTTAAGGCTGGTAAAATTAATCCATACTATGTACCACCTATTTTGTTGAACTCTAGTCCATTAAAAATTGTAGATAAGGTCAAATACCTGGGACACATCCTCACGAGTGACCTAAAAGATGATTTGGATGTAGAAAGGGAGCGCAGGGCGTTGGCGGTTCGGAGCAACATGATTATCCGCAGGTTTGCTCGTTGCTCACGTGATGTGAAAATCACACTTTTTAAATCGTACTGTCAATCTTTGTACACGAGCTGCCTGTGGGTCCGGTACACGAAACGAGCCTACAACGCCTTGCGCGTACAATATAATAATGCTTTTAGAATGCTGATGCGACTGCCTAGTAGGTGCTCTGCGTCGGGCATGTTCGTGGCAGCACGCACTCATGGTTTTCAGACTATATTAAGAAAAGATATAGTCTCAATACTAACTCGTGTGAGACGAAGTTCCAACAGCATTCTAAAAGGAATTGCCGACAGATTTGATTGTCCGATCCTTAAACACTGGACCGAGCAAATAAGGAGCGTTGCGCAAATTATTATATAAATATTGTAATAAGTACTACTAATTTAATACTAACACTAGACTAAGTTTACTAACACGCTATGGATACCTTGTTTGTCCGAAATAAAGAATTTGAATTTGTAGGAAGATTTTTTTTTCGCCTGGACTGCTCGGGGCGAATGTCTATGTTGCCACCGCATAAACAGATTTTTTTTTTGTGCTCTGTTAACCCCCAATTTGTTTGTATATGGAACGAAGCGACTCTAATGACTTTAATTTCCGGGTTCTCCTCTCATATCTGACGGAACCCTTACAACAGTTATCGTGGCCCGCCAGTCTTAGCTGCGCCTCGCCAATTAACCGAGATCATAGGCTTTAGCTAATCCTTTAATTGACGGGGTAAGTTGTTAGTCCCTGCATAGCCAGCATGACGCTATTGGTATGGAACGATATTATAATTTGCAGTAATATGGCATTAAACTCATTCAAGGTGATTCGAGTTAGTCGGTTTTCCATAAAAACATAAAGAGGATTATTGTTTGCTTCCACAACATCAATATGCTACTAGACTCATATCAGGTGCAATAAATTTATTTTCTGTAGTATTTATTTAAGAAATCAATATTTTTCGATTACGGTTTATTAAAAGTGTTTGATGGCTACATA
Source organism: Eudemis profundana (assembly GCA_947034925.1). Lineage (NCBI taxonomy): Eukaryota > Metazoa > Arthropoda > Insecta > Lepidoptera > Tortricidae > Eudemis > Eudemis profundana. Next base: position 16,116,108 of record OX344808.1, on the reverse strand, counting down.
TTTTTAATTGAACATTTGTCTTATTTTTTTAAAAAATTTGAACTATGAAAACGGTGTCGGCCGTGATGTGACGTAATAGGATCGTAATCTAACTTCATATCGAACCTTATATACGGGTGAAACTCGCCATGTAGCTTTGCTTTGCTGTGACATTGACATAAGTGACTTGGTGGTTTTTTGAGGTTGTGATTTGGTTGTGATCGTAATCGTTTCGTTTTGATTGATTGATTACTATTAGCATTCCCCATAAACGCTGGATAAATGTCAAATGCTGGTTTTCAGCTTGAATGACGTCACACCACAGATAATCTAAAGATTAACATAGCTAGCATCGTTTTCGCACGGTTACGAAAGTTTAAATTTTAAATTATAATTTTGCGGTTTTCTAGGTCGTAAAAAAATAGGGTAATATTTTTTTCCGTTAATCAGATAATAATTAATAATATTAGACAAACTTTAAAAATGGGTCAAGTAGCCTATTGTTGCGCCGATGGTATAGGCAAATCTTCGAACGTGATTTTCTGTGCTTTAGAAGCGTTTTCAGCAGGCTGAAAAGTGATTTCAGGCCGTTTCAGAGGTGGCTCTTTCACATACTAGAAGATTGAAAATTCACCCTAGTTGCCGTTGTTTTCAGGCGCCTGAAACATGTTTTCAGTCCGTTTCAGGGCACCCTCTATCAGATGGCGCAATAACCTGAAAAACCGTTTTCAGGCGTTTTCAGGACCCCTTATGGGCCTTTGAAGTACACTTCAGTATATGGCGAAATTTCTCGAAGGAGTGAAAGAGATAGCACTATTAGAGAGAGACAGCTATATTGAGAAGGTTCGAGAAGTGTGTGAAAGAGACAACTAGAAAGGGACAGCAATAGTCGGGAATGTTCCAGTCGCGTCAACCATCGAACCATCTAGATTGTCTAGAACACTCGCGGTGCGTCATCGACCGAGGGGTCGCCGACCGCCCTTGGACTTTGGACCGAACATTCGAGATAGGATTTCTCCGGAACATTCGAGAGCAAGGGTCTCCGGATATATAAGCCGCGCGTCACCGACGCCACAGTCAGTGGATTGGCTACGCGACCACAACGCCCGGATCGCCACCGTACGCCTCCGCGCCGCCGTAAGGCTGGCCGCCGCGCGATCGCGTATTCGCGTCCCACTCGATCGCCAGCGCGTTAAATCACCCGCGCCACAACAACACCACATAAGAAGTCTTCTCTCCACCCCCGCCCTGCCCGGACTAGGCGGGGGATGGACGAAAATCACAGGAAGAGGACTATCACCGGAAGTAAGAAGAACAGACTGCCGAAACCACACAGAGCGGACCGCGGGCGCAGGATTCCCGCACGCGGAAAGCAACGCCAACAACCACCAAGAATCCTATCGCCGAAGCACTCATCTAACACGAGCCCGGCTCACGGCAAGAATAACTACGCCGCCACGTAGCAGCAAGCGCCCCAGAGGCAGCAGGCGCTCCGCGAGGCAGCCAGCGCCAGTGAGGCTGCAAGCGCCCGCGCGAGGCCGCGACGCGCCCTGAGAGGCAGCGATGCGCCCGCGAGGCCGAAAGCGCCCGCCAGGCAGCAGGCGCCCGCCAAGCAGCAAGCGCCCTAGGAGGCTGCAACCACGCGCTCGTGTGGCAACAGGATACACCCCGAAGAGCCAGGCTACATGATGCAGCAACCACCGGCACACGACACCACAACAACACCCAGGACTCCACTACAACATCTTCGCGCAGAGCTTCTACGCCCTCACAACTGCAGCGCAACTGAATCATGGACCAAATGTGAGGGAAATCACGAAGCGACCAGCACCACCAGGCAGCCACAGGCACCGGCACGCCGAACGCAACGGATTTCCTCACCAACGAACAAGAATGAAGACACTGCAGCCTGGGCACCTCCACTACTCCACGTCGAGCAGTCAGGACCGTGCCCAGTGGCAAGGACGCTGAAGACCCCTCTCCCAGCCTCTGGCTGAGCGTCGCTCGCTGGGCCTCCCGCAAGGGTCTCACCCGGCAGGGCTGACCTCGCCGAGGCGAGAAGATGAGAGGAGGCATCCGCAGGGCCCCCTAGGAGCCCGCCCCAACCACCGGCCTGTAGTTACGGGCTGCGGTAGCCCCCGCCGAGGAGGGCACATACGCCCTGAACGGCTCCCCCAACCGCCTGACGGCGGTTGTGAGACGACCCGAACGGCCACAGTCAGTCTTGAACTAGATGCGATACAGTGCGAGTCTCGAAGCGAACCTAAGCGAAAAGTTAATAAGTGCGTTATAGTGAAGTGATTTAGTACAGTGATTTATCAAGTAAGTAAGACTTGGTAATTAGTAATTTTGTAATAAAGTTTGCATTTTTAATTAGTGGTTAATTAGTGTATTTTCTATCACGTTACCTACCCCACGGACGTAACACTATTATATAGATACAACAAAAAAGGTTTGAGACGTAATGTTGAAGTACCGGGGGGTGTCCACCGAACTCGTTTTCCATCGACTTGCCCATTATTTAACCGTGGAGGAATACAGTTTGTAGTTCTCAAATAAAAACATCCTCCACGGGTAAATAATAGGCAAATCGGTGGAAATCGCGTTCTGTGGACACCCCCCGGTACTGACTTGGTTTAACATTACATCTCAAACCTTTTTGTTGTAGAAGAAATGCGTTGCGAGACTTGCATCTGTTTACATGGTAATGATTTTTACCCGACTGCGGCGAAGCCCAAAGGAGGGTAATGTGTTTGACCTGTATGTATGTATGTATCTCTGTTCCTGTGTCCGCTCGTAACTACTCAACGGCACAACCGATTTTGATAAATGATACATCATTGGATTCGTCTTGATGGCGCGAGTGTCACTGGGTATGAAGTTAAAATAAACAAAATGGCGGATTTTATGCACTTTTAAAGTGCACCGCGGTCGGGTTTTGTTTTAGTAAAAATATTTAGTTATTATGGGATTTATTTATTTACATTATCATATGCCTCGTCGGCGTCGTCTAGTGTCCATCGTAGTTTGTAACTGGGTTGATTGATGTAAGATCGTCTCTCCAATATTAATTTACTGCTATAGAGGTTTACTAAAAGTAAATTTAAATTTAAAACAAGCTCAGAGTATCAGGCGCGGTTTAAACTTGCTTATCCGTAATTGGGATCGTTTGCCCAAGTTAAACATGTCGGGACAATACACAAATTAGCCATCCTTACACTCGGCTAAGCCTATTACCAGGACAAACAAAGGACCAACTTGTAATAGCTTGCCGAAATATAAACACTTCATTTATAAGCTGACTTGCTTTTAAAGGAATTTGCTAACTTTGGGAACTTGTTTATTGCCGGGAATATTTTTTTGATTATGGCACCCCTGCGCTGGTAGAATAACGATGCATCTGCTATATAAAGACATGGTAGAAGCTACATATATGCGTGCCTAAAGCACGTTTGAAACCACTACAAGTCGTACAGAATAGGTTCATTCGTAGGATGACCGACACCCCGTGGTATGTTCGGAATATTAGCCTTCACCTTGAAAACAAGCTTCCCTCGATTCAAGGTTTCTTTAAGATGGCTTCAAAACGGTATTTTAGGACGGCTTCCCAACATAGGAATCCACTTGTTAGGCAAGCGGCTGACTATGTTCCCTCTGTTCCAGGTCCTGACGACGAGCTGCGCCGGTCTGACCTCGTCCGAGGTCGCTTCACCCGGCGGCCCCGCAGCTTCCTGCATGATCCGGACGACGACATCTCAGCGGGATTCGAAAGAATCATCGCTGAGATGCCGTCGAACGGTGCCCGACGCACACAGCGTCGACCCCGCCGGCGGGGTCGACCTCCTCGCGACAACACCACACAAGGGCCGCGTCCCGATTTGCCCCAGGACCCGAATGTCCTGGTTTAACTTCACTCCGACCTTGCTCGGGCCCAGCTAAGTTTCTTGCCGGAGTCTTCTTAGCTGGGCTAGGTTTAGCGAACTGGCAACTAAAACTCCCATTAGTTCGATACACACGTTCACATAAGGACAGGTTGATCCGCTTCATCCTTCCCGCTGGTCCGCTGCTCACTCTGAGCAATCAGCGAAAAGTCAAAGGTGGCCCTGGCCATCGTCCTGGTTCGACCGCAGGCGTTCGTATGCTGAGGCCATCGGGACCCAGTGCGATGGCGCTTTATAAACAGATAACATATAGGTTCCGTGAAGCGTCGGGTGACCAGAGAGCTGGCTCTTTACTAGCACAGAGGATCTGCATTGCCTGGTTTGGAATCGAACTTTAGTACAACTAGTTGTTAATAAAAAACTTTGAGTTTAAAGCCTGATTACATACTATAACGAGATATTTTATTCCGATTTCCGAATAATACTACCTCTTTACCAATTTCTCAAGCGTAAACGCAAAGTATAAAGACGGACAAGTAGGCCAACTTCTGCTGTAGGAACGCGCGACACGTATAGCGCGATCCATACTGGAGCATTCTTACGCATTCTTAAATCTTTGCTTGTAGTGCGTTCGTTCACGGCGCACACATACAAGCGCGCGAGGTACCTTTTGTACGAAGAAACATTACTGCTATTATACTGTGGTTAGGTTTACACCTGCTGTGTGCCTACCATGAGTTGAGCGTACGATCGGCGCTAGCGAGTTTAACGTATCGAGAGTCAGTGCGCCTTTCTCGCACGCGCTGATAGTACGATAGAGATAGACTGTCATCGAGCGCTCGATACTCGCTAGCGCCGATCGAAAAGTCAACTCATGGTAGGCACACTGGGCTGTTTACAAATAGGTACAACATAACTGACTTTTTTGCAGTTGGAGTTATTGAATATCATTGTGTTAAATTTTCGACAGGGCTACAAATGATACAGCACAAATGTCCAATGTAGTTATGTTGTTATTGTAAATATTGCTTCCATTATTTGGGTCCCCGGACATCCAATTAGAGGCACTCGGTTTTTGTGCGAACGATTGCAAGTGATGCCTCCAGACTCTCCACGGGAAGTATCTGGAATCCTCATACGATATAATAGGAAAATGCGCGATGGTGATAGTGTTAAAAATGTTTGATTTCTCCTATTTTTTTGCCGCGGATGCAGGCCCCGCTGCAGAGGCTCCATCATCGGTGTGATTTTAGTGGGTATGGCCTTCTTCTCAGGGGTGAGTCTCAGCCCCTCCCCCTTCAAACATTGATTATAGCGATTTGGGTATTTTTGGAAAAAATTGCATTTTTTAAACAAAAAGATTAGTTTATAAAAGTCAGTTATTTTAATCAGTACTGCTTTAGTGTTTAGTCCAGGGGTTCCCAAAGTGTGCGCCGTGGCACCCTAGTGCGCCGTAGAAAGTAAAGAGGGGCGGCGTGAGTCGATCCTCTATCATTATCTAAAATATTCTAAAACCACAAAATATTCGCGGGTACCTAAAGCAACAATACCTATTTTGAGCGTGTGACGAAGTACTAAATTTGCAAGTGCGCCACGGGCTGAAAAAGATTGGGAACCCCTGGTGTAGTCCAATAAATAACTGACATGAAGTCGCTCATACGTTCTTTCTTGTAATACGCAATAAGGTCAAATTGCATAATCAAATGTGTAATTTCCTATTTCACACCTCCTATTTAGAAAAAAGTATTTTGATCCCTCATAAGAGGGATCAAAGTGATACTTTTCTGTTCAAGGACAACAGGGTATTTTTGGTTTGAACCTACTTAGAATATGCCATACCCATACCATAGACAGCATTATGTTTAGTTGTTTTTGGTTACAAAATAAATGTCTCTTCTTCTTCTTCTTCTTCTTCTTCATTATGAATATATTACACACAGAGGGCGGTATAATAAGGAATGGCCCAGATCACAGGTGTTTGCGGTCCGAGCCGCAGGCGAGGGCCATAAATATAATATGGAAGTGGTAAATTCGTCCCGTCCGTTAAAAATAATAAACGTTTTATAAAATAATAAGAGACTATAAACTTAACAATTTAACATTTCATTTTATTAAAAATGTATGATGCTCTTTGACTAACTATATATTTCGTTATTTTGGTAGGTAGCGTTTGTATTTAAATTTTCCTCATAGTCGGTGTGAAAAGTAGTATGTGTCACAAGGTAGCAAAATTATTTTCACCACGGGCGTTAACACTTGAATCCCTCACTACGCTCCGGATTCTACTTTAGAATCCCTCGCTACGCTCGGGATTCAATTGTAGAATCCTTCGCTTCGTTCAGGATTCAATGTACGCCCTCGCCGTAAATATATCATTTTGCTCCCTTGTGACACAATCTACTATTTTATTGAGGCAGGAGTCCTCCCTTCGTGATTTCGCCGCGCGTTTACTAGTACCAAATTTTGGGGCTTAACCAGTGATCAGAAAGAGCACGCATTATATGATATAGACAGATGATCGGATGCGGTGTGTTCCGTCCAGTGGTCGGAACGTCGGTTTTGTTACAAAGAGAAACTTCTGTTCCTAACACTTAGTCTGTGATCGAGGTAAGATTCTAGACATGATCCCATATTTTTCAGGGTACATCACGATGTTTTCACCGTGCAAGCGATCAAAAAAGTGTCATTCGACTCACGCCCAAAGCCTACAGAATTTAAAATTCAAAACGTACCTATCGATTGTGAAACCATGCCACCCGATCACTTACTATACAGTATGCATAGGTAACCAGTAAGGGAGGCGGCGAGCCATTGAGCGATCAAAGCCAGCCCGCCTTTGATGTCCCGCGCGTCATGAAACACTGGTAATAATCCCATTATTAAATCATAGCTTAGCAGGCTGTGGTCGGGCGACCTATAAGCTTGGTGTAATTACACTGGTTTAGATTGAGAACGGTGGCTTATTAGTTCTGTCCCATGGAGATTAATACGTAAGATTGAAGGTTAATTTTCTTATATCGGAAATAGTTTCGTGTACCTACTATAATATCTATACTTACTACCTCTATTGATAGATTAGGGCACAACTGTCCAATCATGAAAAATAGTACATTACACAACTAGGGTGGTAAAACAAAGAAAGGCCGAGATCGCAGATGTTTGCGGACCGAGTTGCAAGCGAGGGTCGTAAATATGCGATCGTGTTGTGTACATAATTTAATGTCTACACTTGGCCAGAAAGCGGCTTCCGTAAGCGTAGCGTGCGGTAAAAGCCACTTTATGGCCATACGTGGCATAAAATATATTGCAAATAAAAAGCAAAATAGGCGCTAATTAGGTATTTGCTGAAAATTAGTCGCGTAAACCCATATAAAACGCGAGTGCAAATAAAGTTGCTATTTTACTGGTGAAAATTAAGATTTCAATTAAAACTAAGTAATTATTGCAATTCATGTGCTCTTGGGTATCGATACAATATAATAAAATGTTAGAAATTTTGTGGGTTTGCTCAAAAACCACTGGACTGATTTCCTTGAAATTTGGTGTGCAAGATTTGCGACCTCGGTCAACAAGAAAGCAGGGTTGCACTATTGTATGCATTACCGCTATACTTATGACCACTGAAATATATCGAGGTAGATGAAAAAACTGTATCTACTTCGCATGCTAAAAAGAAGCACGCCTGTAACGTCAGTTGCCGTCAATATTGAAAATCTGATAATAATGGTATACCGTAAAACGGGGTGAGTTGGCTGGAAATCGAAGTTCAAACCTGGATAAAAGTTTATTTTTATATGTGGCACATTGATTTATATACAAAAAAAGTGTTCCGGAGGTAAGAATTTCAGTTTGTCAATGATAGTTTGTTGCTTCATTGCATAGTTTCACCGAAAAATTCATAATAGTAGGCAAAGCCAGCTCACCCCGTAGTTGGGGTGAGAAGGCTTTGCCTACTATTATGGCTTTGTAGAAGGATCGTTTTCTATGTTAAAAGCATTATAAATAAAGAAAATATAACTTAAGTTTTTCTGTTTCCAATAAGCCATGTAAGCATACAGCGTGGGAGGGACTATACCGACAAACTTTAACTATAGATTCTAACAACTATTAGGAGTAAAAAATGTTATGTGATGTATAGTCGAAAAACGCTTACTTTCCGAGATATCCATTATTTTGTAAATGAAAAATCCCAAGTGTGTAACAAGCCCTAATAAATGTGACTAAGATACCTTTACTATTTTTTTAAAATCCTTTAACTAAACAGGAATTAACCTTCGCAGTATTTGATGGTAAGCGACTACGAGGCCAAAAAATTGACCTTTCGTTTCCATTTTAGCTTTTTTTTTCTTTTTGATAACTTTTCAGCCAGTAAGGACATGTTTATAACGAGGGGCTTAATTTACTGATTTATTTTGTTCCATAAGACTATTAATGTAAAATGACAATATTCGACCCATGTTGATATAACATTATTTACTCGTCACACCACCAGGAATTCATGGCTAAAGTATGTCGGTATAGTCCCTCCCACCCTGTATAAACGATATCCGAAAGGTGGATGAACACTTACTTTGGTAAACATCACTTAAAAACAAAGTTAAATTCAACTAAAAATCCGCCGATTTCGAGCATCAACTTTGACAGTGAATTTGTGTTTCAAAATTGTATGATTTGGCAGCTTAATGTTGCGAAAAGAAGAAAAAATATGTCTAAAAATATAATCAAATTACTTTGAGAGCAACCTAAGCCCAAAAATTAAAGTAACTACTCAAAAATGAAATTCTGGATTCGCAAGCCAACTCCCCCCGCGAAACCTACTCACCCCATTCTACGGTAATTAATTGTTCAAATACCAGCAAACTAAATGGAAAATATATGTTTTCCAACGCTACATTACACTTTTGGCATCGCGTTACACGCATGGTTGCCGAACGAACTATTTTCCTTCCATCTCGATATATTTCTATACTTATGACAAAGTATAAGGAAGGACAAACAAGTAGGTCGACTTCGGGCGTTTAGGAGCGCGCGACACGTATTTACACAGACGCACGATCACTCGTCTGTGTGAGTGCACTCCATACTGGAGCATTGGTGGCCATTGATAAATCTTTGCTTGTAGTGCGCGTTCTTACACGGCACGCACACATTCAAGCGCACGACTTACCTCATATAGGAAGAAAAATCACTGTATCTGTGCTTATGACTTGTTGACCGAGCGAGCGACGTGAAACTTCTATTAGCCGAAAACGGGCACGCGATAGCGTTCTATGTGTGTATGTTTAATTTGATCGACGATAACTCTAGCAATAACTCTTTACTAACAAGAAAACCAGGTATGTCTTCCCGAAACCTGACCTGCTGACGACACGTTAATATTACTATTGATTGAGAAAATTTGGGACACTTTTTTTCTTCTATTGGGATGGAAAGAGCTCGTAATTCTAAGTAGAAAAAAACGGTCAAGTGCCAGTCGGACTCGCGCACCGAGGGTTCCGTACAAACTCATAAGTAGATACTCAGGAGTAGAGAGAACATTGGCGTTGTATCGATGACACAACTCACATTGTTTTTTTCAAACATTTTACCAAAAACGCAATTTAGACCGATGCCAATAGCAATTTTCTTTATTCGACAGCAAAACCTGACACAAACTAGCGCAATATCTAAATGTTATAAAAGTAAAAACCTTTTATTCGCAACTAAATGTACGAGAGTCCGCAGCTTCATTTGGCCAACAAAATAATGTTGATTTTACACGAATTTAATTATTGGTACGTACATGCTTATTTTAATATGCACTTTGTAATATTATTTTTGATATAAGAGAATATTATTATTTAAACTAAATATTATTTAAACTAAAAAACCTCGTCGTAGAAAAACTAAAAAAACAGTTTTAGCATTTTATAAAATGTGCATGATAAAATGAAATATTTACATAGTGAAAAAGGACACAAGTTACATGTATCTTTGTATGTATTTTCAATACAACTTAATTCTAGTAAAATTAAGAATATTTCGATCTATATTTAGATAAATATCAAAAATCTAAATAAGAACTATCTATAAAGTCAATAGTCAATTCAGTACATTTTATTGCATACGTCAGAAGAATAAGATACAAAGATCAAAGTAGAGGCAAAGAACAGGAAATCTTATCGGTAAAAAAAGGATCTTTTCCAGACAACCTTCGGGTAGATGAGTTTTTAAAATAGGTAATAAGGGGGGGGGGGGGGGGTAAGGTAGAAATATTTGAATTATAGTAACAGTAATTAATTACCTACTGCTCATGATTGTTAAATGGGTAGTTCTTAAAGCGTTTCAACTCCTTTTGCTTTCCAGGACGCATCAGGAGGTTTTCAAAAAAAGTGTTCATGTGTTTTTTTCTTAGAATATTGACTTTGTGGGTTTATCTTACTTATTTTCAAACCTAATAAAGTAATTAATACAAGAAAAAAGGTGTGTCAAAAATTCCTTCCCAGATCGCCACGTTTCTGTATGAAAGAGGAAGTGACGCACCGGAAACATAATTTTTCATACAAACATTTGGGACACAAATTTCGTGTATTATTTAGGTACGAAAGTATAAAGATTCTGAGCAAGAAAAACCCAAAAAGTAAATAGTCTAAGAAAATAAAACATAATATGAACACTTTTTTGAAAAATGCTCAACATTAATATACATATTATGCAAACTATTTCCCTAATTACCGTTTTCTGTTGGCCTGTAGAATGCTTGAACCTCTAGAAAATAACTAATAATGGTAATCCCAACCTATAGGAAAACAGTCAATAGAAAAATAGAATGGTTGCCTATGTTTGGGGAATGACAAAAAGTCAAAAAATAACTAAGTAAAATATTATTAGTACCCTTCGGCCACTTTGGAAACCAAACGTTCGAAACTAGTTTAGAAAACAGAATTAGGTATTTTTCTTTTTAGTAAACCTGGTTTCGCTTAAAAAAATTTTTTTTTTTATATATTTGAAATAGGAACAACATTAAAATTGCTTACGAAATTTTTCTTCGTACTATTGTTTTCCCGTTTTTTAAAGGAGGAAGAAATTAGGAAGCAAGTAATTCTGTTCAAGATGCTCAGGTATTATATTGTTTTTTTTTTTTCAAGTAATAAGACGATCCTTGTTAAGTATAGGGATAAGTAAAAAATTAAGAGTACTTAATTAAAACTTCGTGCCGTAACATGAAGATCTCTTGGGATTCCAGCGAAGATGTGAGATTACTGATAAGTAAAATTATTATCTTATACATTGTGACAGACGGATCCTTAGAGACTCTTGAAATATTAAAAATATTTATATATATACATATATATAGTTATATACGTACCTATATAGATATATATAGGAAGGTAATTGTAATTTATCGTATTTGAAGGGTCCACTGCAATAAAGATGAATGTTCAAAATTATTGTAATTCCCAGTAAATACGCTATTCGAACACATGACGCGAATCACGTATTTACTTAAAATTTAATAATTTTGAACATTCTTCATTATTGCAGTGGACCCTTCAATTTTGTCAGATGGTCAGTAAAACGTATACTTGATGCCGAAATCATTAATTGTTCGGCAGTAAGTAAGTTTTACATGGCATCTGACGATATGTGTACATATGGGCAGTTACGCATAGATGCAAAAATAAACCACAAGATTTCATTTTCTAGTTTTATGGATGTTTTATGAGGGTTTTTCTAGTTTGAGGAGGAGTTAATGAGGAGTTAAAAGATGACTCTGACATAGAAAGAGAACGCAGGGCACTGTCTGTAAGAGGGAACATGCTGGTTCGTAGATTTGCTGGTTGTACACTTGATGTCAAGGTCACGCTTTTTAAGGCATTTTGCCAAACATTTTACACCAGCAGTCTATGGACTAGTTACACCCAAAAAACGTACAATGCCCTGCGAGTACTGTACAATAACCTGTTCCGGGCGATAGTGGGGCTTCCTCGATATTGCAGTGCCTCTGGCATGTTCGCTGACGCACACACAGACGACTTTTTTGCAATCATGCGCAATAAAGTCGCTTCTTTAATACGCCGAGTGAGGGGAAGCCCCAACAACCTCCTGCAGGTCGTGGCGGGCCGGCAGGATAGCGCCGTACTGGGTAGGTTCAACGAGCTGCATGCCCCGAGTGAGAGTGCACCTCGGTGAACCAGCTGGTTGTGTAGTTTAATGTACCTATTAGTTTAATGTAATTTCTCAGTGTGGATACTAACATAGTTTATTAAGTTTTCATTTTGTTTACTAACATCCTATGGACCAAAGCTGTCTGAAAATAAAGATATTTTTTTTTTTTATTTTTTTTTTTTTTTTTTTTTTTTTTTATATTTTTGGAAGTGCTCAAAGGCAAATTTGAAAATTTTTAAATCGTCCATTAGCTGTGTTTACGACATAAGACTGTTAATGAGTTTGCACCAATTTTGTATAAAAATTCGGACAGTTTTTTTTAAACAAAATACGCTTTCAGTCTTTCTTTGTGTGTTTCACAAGTCAAATCTCACTTATCACAATAAATAACACGAGTCTTTTATCTGAAACCAAAAAGCGCAACACAAAGAGTCTTATCTCACGAGTCTGCTCACAATAACGAGATTCAAATTATAAACGGAGGAGGTTACGCTCAACTCGACGTTAAAATAATATTGAGATCCCCGATTGAAACAAATAGGAACTTTATGAAATTTAACCGATGCCGACAACAAATATAAACAAACTTTAAAAGAGAAAAAACCAAAACAGTTTTACAACTGACATGTGTACTGTGTTGCCATAACATTTGAAGTCGTACTATCATTCTAATCTACTTCATCTTTATTTTAGGTTGAGAATTGTCAAAAGGTGGAAATTATGACGTACAAATAATTCAATAAACGTGTTAATTCAAAAATAGTAATAATAATGAAATAATTTGTAAAAGATTTTTATTATGCATGATGACAATGGTAGTTTCGTCCTGTATGCTGGCAAGAAAAGTCTTAATTATCTAGATTGGCTGCGATCAAGATATATTATGTTACTATAAGTATATTTAATAAATTTACATTATTATTATTCCTTATTTATATTGTTTATATTTTTGACGTTTTTACTTATTTCCTTGAATTAATTTTTGATTTTGAACTTTTGATTGTGATAATGACTTTAGAAACAAAAAGTAGTTAGAGGTTTCGTTCACAAGGGATAGATGGCAGATGTGTTTAGCGGTCCTGTTTCAATATACTAAGAGAACATAGCATGTGTTTGTTCACCGATTACGTGAAGACAGCTGGACCTATTTGGATTTTTTTTTGTTTTAAAGGCTATACCTCCGAGGTGGACCAATTGCAACCAAATCAGGATCTGATGATGGGATCTTGGAGAAATCGAGGGAACTCTTCAACTATCATAGGCACACATATAGCGATTTTACTATTTTCTTACTTTCTCGTGCATTTCTTATTAGAAATAAGTTACCAGTCTTAACCGACTTCAAAACAAAGAGCAATTTTTATGTAGGTTTGTTCCTCGGTTACTTGAAAACGTCTAGACCGATTTGGATTTTTTTTCTTTTAACTAAATAGAGTCTATTTGGTTAAAACAATATTTTTCCAGCGCCACTAAAAATTTAAAAATAAAGTAAATGTTTAAAACAAAAAATAAAAACCGACTTCTAAAAACTTAAACAAAACACCAACAAATAATATGTTAATTACCCCAAAGAAATGGATAATCAACGATTCATATACACATATACAGATATTTATAGTTTTTAACCTGTTATTTTTGAAGTCGGTGCCAGCTAAGGAGCTCAACACAGCCAGCTTTGCGTGGCAGGCATCAACTTCAAAAATAACAGGTTAAAGGTACAGGTAGGTATCTGTATATGTATATATGAATCGTTGATTACACACAACATATTATTTTTTGGTTTTTAATTTAAGTTTTTAGAAGTCGGTTTTTATTTTTTGTTTTATCTGTGCTAAGAATCAGCCAGCCATCTGATCATCCGATACCCAATGGAGCCGTTTGAGTTTATTAAACGAATTACTTTACTATAACCAAATTACAACGCTTAACCTCCGCACAGACTTTGCATCTCTCTGAGTCTTCTACCGTCTGTATTATGGGTAGAGATGTGCCATTCTCGCAAACGTTCTCCGTTTTGTATGGAGAGAGAACGTTCTCGAGAACATTTCCCATACAAAACTGAGAACGTTTCCGAGAATTCTCGAGAACGGCACAACTCTAATTATGGGGAATCATTGCACTCAACACCGCGCCGGTTCTAGCGCCTTTCTAGCGCCACGTAGGTACAATAAGGATCTGGCATGAAATTCCTGCTAAGATTTTCCCACTGCGCTACAATATGGGATTTTTAGGGTTCCGTACCAAAATGGTAAAAAAGGAACCCTTATGGTGCGACTCTGTCTGTCTGTCTGTCCGTCTGTCACAGCAAGATATCTCAGGATCTACTGATGCTATCAACTTGAAATTTGGAATAGTGTTAAAAACCGCTAATTCGAGTCTATGAAACAGAAAAAAAATCCTATAGCTTTTTTACTTTTTTTTTAAAGGGGACCGAAATGGGATGTCGAAAATCAAAAGTTCAGCTAATATATCGAGTGGGATATCTAATGAAAGGGCTTAATATGAAGATTTCAAAACCGTTTTAATTTTTTTTATTACACTTGTAGTTTTTGATTTAGGACCAAAAACGTTTAAAAAAATACCATTCCCCTATTATTTCCGAAGTTACTAAACAGAAAAATCTGTAATAATTACCGATTATTAATATTATCCTAAATATTACAGGAAAAATAAAACGGTTTTCCTTACTTGCAGCGTTTTTTAGAAATTCGCAAAAATAGTAAGACAACCTTATTTGCTCCTACTAAACTAACCGCGGCATATGTCGATGTATGGGGACAACAGTTTTACAAGAGCAAAGTTAAGTTTGTCCCACCATACAATTTTTCTTGAATTATTCACGTATCTACTGACGATTTTGTACGGAACCCTCGTTTTTTTAAAAAGGATGTCATCAAATTTCTTCGAGACCGGCAACGCATTGGCAATGCATCTAGTGTTGCAAATGTCTTTAGGCGGCGGTGACCACTTTCCATCAGGTGGGCCGTCTGCCTGTTTGCCAGTCTATAGCAATAAAAAAAAAACAATTGTGTCTAATGACTTTTTTCTTTATACTTTGTCACTTTTAATAGCCTTATCACACTAGCGATCTGCAAGCTAGCTGCGGCCGAGTTAGAAGCGAAGTTCCATACAAATGTCGCTCGACTGGTTTTGTATCGAAACTCGCCCGCGGCTCGCTTGCAAATCGCAGATGTGAATTGCGAGCGAGCTAATTTAATTATAAACATGTCTGTGCGGGCTTTGTCGCTTCGCTTGTAAGGTATAATGGAATAGAATAGAAAACAAATGTCTTTTATCTACATCCATATCATAATTTCCCTACAATATGTACAGGAACGATAAGCAAGCAAATGGCCTATATTAAGAAACCCGTACCTGTGGTTACATCTTAATGTTTACATTAAAGCACACTGTATCTTAATATTTACATCAAAGAATCGATAACCGATACTTTAATTTTCTTATTGCATCGTACAAAGTGAAGTTAAAAAATAATTAAAGTTTTAACTTCTTATTAATTGTGTTTTATTCAAACTTAGGTTTTACACCTACAAATAAGTTGATAAGTACCACTTGAAAATGCTGGCCAAATTAGTAGGTAGGTACATATTGTAGAAAACTTATGATATGCATGTAGATAAAGTTATGTATGCGAGTGTACATAATTAAGCATTAAAGCATTATTAAGGCCTCTCATTATGCACCAGTCACATAAATAACTAATATGCCACACCTGGCCATAAAGTGACTTTTTCACACGCTGCGCGTACGGAAAAAGCCGCTTTCTGGCCAAGTGTAGACATAAAATGATGTAGGTACACAACACGGGAGGTAATAAAAAAAGCCCTCGATCGCATATTTACGTCCCTCGCTTGCAGCTCGGGCCGCAATCGTCTGCGATCTCGGCCTTTCTTTGTATTACCACCCTAGTTATGTAATGTACTATTACCTCACACCTGGCCATAAAGTGGCAATAACCACCCGCTACGCCTCGCCTACGGAAAATCCCACTTCATGGCCTGGGGGAGACGTAACATTTTGTACTTACCACGGGCGGTAACAAAGAAAAGCTCAGATCACATATTTATCGAGTTTGCCTTCGGCTCGGGCGTCAAATACCTGCGACATTCTTTGTTTTAACGTCCTAGTTAAATTATGTACTAAAATCTAACAAGGCCGAGGACAAGGATCCGTGTTAATTATAATTATAACTGAAGGACATCCAAGGACTTTCCTCTAACACCATAGTAATTGTTTGTTTGTTTGGACGCATAGAGAGACCCTTTATATCTCTATAAATGTAGTTTTTAAGTTAATGTAATGCATTAATGAAATCTCATGACTGTATTAACGTCATATTGTTGTAACACTTTTAAAATGATGAAAAAGAGAAACTGGTGAGTTTCTTCCGGCGTTTCTTCTCACCAGAAGGTCATTACCCGAAGCGCCAAAAGAAAAGAAGAGAAAAGAATATAAGACATGTATAAGAGCCCTTGAGGGCCTACTTGCAGAAATAAAATTATTTTATTTTATTTAGCTTTGCCAACAATATCAAGCGATCCACACAATCGAATGATCTCTATCTACATGTACCTAGCCAACAAGTGCGAGTAGGTAAGCAAATGCAATCTCATTTAGCAGATCTGCGTCTGGCGCAAAACGGGCTAATCTAACTGCATTTATGGCAGATCTTGTTGTCTCAAAGGAGAACGGCTCATTTAATTATAAACATGTCAGTGCGGGCTTTGTCGCTCCGCTTGTAAGGTATAATAGAATAGAAAACAAATATCGTTTATAGCATACATCATATCAACAAGAAAAAAATTGAAATACGTTGCTTTGTATCAAAGATTACAACGGCCATTCTCACGAAGTATGAACGTCTAATTACCGCGTCGCCATACATTTAGTATGAAAATAGCGTCGTGGTAATTAGGTGACCGCAGACATACTTCGTGAGAATGGCCGACGAGTTCAAGTAAAATAGAAATTATAATTGCAGTTTTATTTATCTACTTTGAACATGCATTCAAATAAGTTTCTCTTTTCCCAGCATTAATTTAACTTGGAATCTTCGTACTTGTGTAAGTCCGTTTCAAAATTTGCAAAGCATTTTTCAACGACTTTCAGCTATCCGATCACAAACTTGCCATACTTATGTACAATCAAGGGCAAAGATAAATATCCACATAAAGTTCCAAAATATATATACATAAACCTTACTGCTATAATAATAAGACTAGTACCTATACATACTTTTGAAACTTTGTGGTGTATACATATTGGTGCCCTTGACTGTACCTAAGTTCCGTGGCAATGTAATATTATGGCATTATCGAACTGATCTGATGATGGAGCTAGGATGTACGACACTGGATGAAGGGACAGGAACTACCTGATGGTAAATGCTAGTAAAGTGACGAATGTGGGCTGCCATGTTTTGTTGACGAGCTGCAAATTTTCTTTTGGTGCGTTTGTCCTTAACAGATCCGATATCTATTATAATAATATGTCTATACATATAGTAATCTGTTTTCGAGTACCTACCAGTTCTTTTGAAGGTATGATGTTACTAGCCATTCCACCAAAATGCAAAAAAAACGCCTTGTTTGAGCAGTCGTGTAAAAATCACCCTAAGACGTCGACATTTTATTATGAAAAAATTACAAACTAACACTGTTACTACACTGACAAAGATTTTGCAACGTTTTGTTCCCTTCACTGGGAACCTCCACGTTAGCAAACCCTTTGAAATTTATGAGTCCCGATTGTTTCAACGTATACAAACTATATTTATGGTAATTAGTGTATTTATATTCAACACGTACCTACATGTTTTACCGTATAATTTATGAAAGAAACGGGTACTACTAGTACCGAGGTTTGTAGGTATATTTATGAATACAATGTATGTTGTTTTAAGCTTTCCATCCGTGTTTGAGTTCTGTGTAATAACAAAAAGCGGGACGGTTTTTACAAGCATTATGTTATCCTTTTATGTTTTCCCGTGGTAAATATTATGAGTAATAACGCTACATGCGTTGCATATACGCTACCATAGTTTACGTTAAAATTGTGAACGGAGTTTACAAAAAGTTTGATGTTGAACAGTACTTAAAAGCCAAAAAATTTATACATATTTTAAGTAATTAAAATTTTGGTTTCAAATCAGTGTTTTATGTTTTTTAAGGTTTTTCATATTATTTTGCTCAAAATGTAGTAGGTACTTACTCCGCCAAATTGTATGTCGTTAAAGTGGATTGTTAACCACCTTTTCGTTTGTAAGAAGAATCGAGTGACTCGAAATACCTTAACTATGAAATTAATAGGGGCCATTCATTTATTACGTAAGACGATTTTTGCCAGTTTTTGATCACCTCCCTCCTATGTAAGAAAACAATAAGAACCGGCCTACTCCCTCCCCCCCCCCCCCCCCCTATTAAATACTTGTTACGTAAGAATCTAAAGAAAAAAATAATTTTTGTATCATCATCATCATCATTTCAGCCATAGGACGTCCACTGCTGGACATAGGCCTCCCTCATAGATTTCCACTTAATTCGGTTGGAAGCAACCTGCATCCACCGTGAGCCAGCAGCCTTAACCAGATCATCTGTCCATCTTGTTGGTGGACGTCCGACGCTGCGCTTGCCGATTCGTGGTCTCCATTCGAGAACCTTTCGGCCCCATCGGCCATCTGTTCTACGTGCTATATGCCCTGCCCATTGCCACTTCAACAAGCTTATCCGTTTAACTATGTCGGTGACCCTCGTTCTTCTACGTATCTCCTCATTTCTGATTCGATCCCGCAGAGAAACCCCGAGCATAGCCCTTTCCATAGCCCGTTGAGCGACTCTGAGCCTATTCATAAGGCCTATAGTGAAGCACCACGTCTCGGATCCATATGTAATCACTGGCAACACACACTGATTGTATACTTTCGTCTTAAGACACTGAGGTATTTTGGACGAAAAGACGTTGCGGAGTTTCCCGAACGCTGCCCATCCGAGTTGGATTCGACGATTGACCTCCTTCTCGAAGTTGGACCTACCTAGTTGGACTGTCTGTCCTAGGTATACGTACGCGTCAACAACTTCAAGAGCCGAGTTCTCAACCATAACGGGAGTAGGCACGACATGGACATTGGACAGAACTTTCGTCTTGTCCATATTCATTTTTAGGCCCACTCGTTGGGAGACTCGATTGAGGCCTTCGAGCATCGTGCTGAGTTCCTCCATCGACTTTGCCATGACCACGATATCATCGGCAAACCGAAGGTGAGTGATGTACTCGCCGTTGACATTGATGCCTAGTCCTTTCCATTCCAGCAGTTTGAAGGCGTCTTCCAAAGAGGCCGTAAACAGTTTCGGAGATATAACATCTCCCTGTCTTACGCCTCTTTTCAAGGGAATCGCCTCCGAATTCTGTTCCTGTACTCGGACCGACATAGTGGCGTTTTTGTACAAACACTTCAGCACTTCGATATACCGATAGTCAATACGGCACCGCTGGAGAGCCTCAAGCACCGCCCATGTTTCAACCGAATCGAAGGCTTTCTCGTAGTCCACAAACGCTCAGCAGAGTGGCAAGTTGTACTCTTCGGTCTTCTGTATAACTTGCCGCAGCGTATGTATGTGGTCTACGGTACTGTAGCCTTTTCGGAACCCAGCTTGTTCGGGAGGCTGGAAGTCATCAAACCTGCGTTCGAGACGATTTGTAATGATCCTGGAGAACAGCTTATAAACATGGCTCAGAAGCGAGATGGGTCTGTAGTTCTTTAATAAGGTGTTATCGCCTTTCTTAAAGAACAACACCACCACGCTCTTGTTCCATGCTTCCGGCGTTGTACCTTCGAGCAAGACGGAGTTAAAGGACTTTAAGTACCGGTGATCCACCCGCTTTCAAAGCTCAATTTTTGTATGGGCAGTTTTGATATATTTTTTTTAAAGAAACATTTTTGTAGAGACGTACCTGCGCTCTCGCGCGACTTCGTGCGCTTTTTCAAAAGTATAAGCATTTTTATGGTCTTACGTAAGAACTATCAAAACTCCCTCCCAACCCCCTGTAAGAAAAAATAAGACAAGGTCGATCCCCCTCCCGCCCCAAATCGTCTTATTTACGTAATAAATTAATGGCCCCATAGAAAGATTTAAAGTCAACGGCACGGATTGTGCCGGCTTATTTAATTATTTTGTAAAATAATGGCAAGGCAAACTTTACTTTGTTTGCATATTGAAAATGCGGGCTTTTGTTCGCTGCTGGTGCAACCATTTTTTATATACATTCAACGATTTCAGTATTCTTTGTACGTGTTAAAATAAATTAAAGCTCGTCGCTCTCATACAATTCTCCGAATGTTTATACTGGGATTATAATTTAGAAAAGATTTTTTGCATTCTGCTTTTAAAACGTAATTAGTTATCTCTTTTAGGTTCGCAATTTAATTATGTTAAAATTATCTGATTTTAAATATGCAGTAGTTCTGGGCGTATTTTCCACACAATTTAATTAAAAAAAGTGACACTCGAACGCAATTAAGTGCGGTATCAATCGATTGCCGCCGGATTAAGGTAAGCTGCCGCCGAGAGATTTCCACGTTCCCAACACAGTAACTTTAACATTAAATATCGATGGCTCAACTACTAAACTTCGATAACATTTAAATACCTTAGAGCACCGTGGATTCCGTTGGGAGAAACCCCATATCCCATATCCCCTTTGCAGACATAATAGTTAGAAAAAATACGTTTAGTGTTCAATGCCTACAAAAACGAGTTCATCTAATGCGCCCATCATTGATAAAATCCGCACTTTTGTCGCTTTGACGTAGGGCGTGCAGAACCGGAAAATTTTAGTATGAGAGAACGGGGAATTCCCGGTACTGCCATACTAAAAATTTCCGGTTCTGCACGCTCTAATCTGATGTAAGCATACGGTAATAGGCGGAGTAAATGGCATAGTATTAATCAATGCGAAAATCTAGTCTGATGCTGTTCAACCGAATAATAAATTGATGACTAGATCGTTATTTTGACAACTATGTCTAGAACAACGTTTACATACATGCATATGCTCTGGGTATAAATCTCTCCACCTGATTTCTCCTCCGCACTTGAATTGAAATACATAATTCAAGTGCCGACTCGCGCACGTGACGTCTCTTGACATGCAACATTAACAGACGAATAAAGTTGTTTATCTAGAAATTATTAGCTCTTGAGGGTTATTCTTCAGAAATATATCTGCGGTCACCTTATTCCTCTGGCCCTTTTTCATACTAAATGTATGGAGACAGAGGAATAAGTCGCAGACATATTTCTGAAGAATAACCCTTGAGACATTTTTTGAATTCGTATTTGGAGCATTCTGCGGAATCATTTCGTAAGGGACACTACCAAACTACCATATTAATACATTTGACGTGTAAAATTAGGAAACTGAATATCGCTATGGTAATATCATGGCTCGGCTTTAAGATGGGTAGTGTTTCATGAATACACTTTTCGATGTTAACATTAAATTCTGCAATATTTTATTACATATTTTCTTGCGCCTTCAAAAACAAGCCATGAGCATCGGGGATGAAATAGGTTTGTTATTTTAACTTCATCCCTGCATATATCCTTAGGCTAACTTCCCTTTTTCCTTGTCCAAACAAATTCACCTTCACGTACATTGGTCTCTATCTACAGGTACATTGAATTTGGAAGGCCGGTAGGTATTAGAAAAAATAAAATTCGAAATGGTTCATTACACAACTAGGGTGGTAGTACAAAGAAAGGCCGAGATCGCAGAAGTTTGCGGCCCGAGCTGCAAGCGAGGAACGTAAATATGCGATCGAGAGCTTTCTTTATTACCTCCCGTGTTGTGAGTGTACATCATTTTATGTCTACACTTGGCATAAAAAGTTTTTTTCTGCTGCCAGCATATTCGGCACCATGCCAAGGGGGCCCATTTTTGTGATATTTTTAGTACAATTTAGCTTTTTAGATTTAATTTCATTTATAGTTAATTTTAGTTTACTAAGAAGTTTTAGATTGTCATATGCAATGTAATTAATTTCAATTCAATAAATGTTTCCAATGATTTATATACAATTTCCATTTTTAGGGTTCCGTAGCCAAAATGGCAGAAACGGAACCCTTATAGTTTCGTCATGTCTGTCCGTCCGTCTGTCCGTATGTCACAGGCTATTACTCAAAAACTGCACGATGGATATTGATGAAATTTGGAATATAGATGTCTTGTATGAGCCGCTACTTAGATTGGTAGTTAAATAATTAAAATAAATATTTTTAGGTGGTGCACTCCATACATGTTACAGAAGGAAAAAAAAAAATTTTTCAGAAAATATCAACGTGTAGTACATAGTTCGACAGCTCTTTCAAAAACATTTTGAGGTTCTTAAGTAATGCTTTTGATTAAGTGAATATCTTTGGAAATAATCGCTCCGAAAGTTGTGAAAAGTGTCCCCCCCCTCTCTCTTCTAAACCGTGTGTCCCAAAAATTAAAAAAAAATTACAAAGATAACGCTTAATTAATACTTTTAACAAAAATTATTTTCAACAAGATCGGATTAACCGTTTTTGAGTTATTGCCGATAAACTGCGCTTCTGAACAAAAAGACTAATCGCTATGAAGATACGCTCTTTTGTTGTTGTACTTTTTTTACATGATATTTTTTACCTTATAGTTACGGCTATGGAACCCTGCACGGAGCATGGTCCGACATGCTCTTGGCCAGTTTTTTCTGTATGTTAATTTTTGAATTAAATCTGGAGTTTACTGGAAAGTATGTCTACCTTATCCTGACAATCTCAAAAATATTGAAATTAATGTTTTAGAATTGCATAGCTATCAACATAGAGGTTTACTGTGAAATCAAATCTATCACCTTATTCATTTACTTATGACGAACGAATACAATTTGGATTTAATTTACCTACAACAATATAGAGAATGGAATCTAATCTACTACATTTTTAGAAGTTCCCACCAAGCTTTTATTTTTTAGTTTTTATTTCACTATCGCAAAACTCGCTGTATACGATTCCAATTTCCACGCAGAATGAATTTATTCTCTTTTCGTATTGGTTTTGTATTGTAGAATTTTTAGCACGGGGAATACTTTGTAAAGTGGTTTTATATGGTTTTCCATTGAATTCTCGACAAATGTATCATTGAATGTCTTATTTCATTCACGTCAATAGACGAATTCTTTGAAAGTATTTTCCTCTAAAACCGTTCATTTTATGGTGCTGTTATGAATAATCTTAATGATTTTAATGTGATGATGTATGAAAATACGAATATGTGTTTCATTTAACTTATTTTAGAAATACAATGTCAAACGGTTTAATGCAAATAAACAGTAGCGGTTCAGAAATCAGATAATGCCCGGAATTTTTAAATCTTTAGAGCTTTGTTTTGAAGCTATAGCTATATTCGTTTGAAGTTTGTATGGCGTGGTTCATTTAGCCGTCTTGCTATAGAATATTAAATTTGAGTGAACAAGACAGAAGGCTACGAACTTTGAATGAAGTCATTCCAAATGTAGGCCCTGGTCTAGTTAGTACTCCGAAGTTCAACTAAGACTAAGAAGTTCGACTAAGTCATTGACTAGACTGTAATTATCAACCAGTCTAGTCAGTTACGTTGTTTTTGTAAACATCCCTTCAATTAGAATTAATCCTGGGTTGAAAAGGTCCCTGTAGGTAGTTCCCTTGGAATATAACGGGAATAAAGGTGGCTTTCCACCGGCAGGGCGAGACGAGACGAGACGAGGTTGAATTGAAAGTATGAAGTTTTCAATCCTCTCCTCGCGCATCGTGCAACTTGATACAAATTTCAATTCAATCCTCGTCTCATCTCGTCTCGCTCTGCCGGTGGAAAACCACCTTAACGCAGACGAAGCCGCGGGCAAATGCTAGTTTAAAATATTTGACATTGTTCAACGATTGATAAGACCCGCATCATGGGTACAAAGCGTTCTTGACAGGCTGTTATTGCTTTAATTTGTGCTACAAAGGACTCAATCATTTTTTTCTTTCATTTATTCTCTCTCGATAGCTGGATTTTGTTTATTCTTTAAAAATATTCCATTGTCATCTATAATTGCTTTATATTTACACTATAATGAACGTTTTTCGAACCCGTGTGTAACGTTTTACGATAATATTTATATATGTAAATCTTTGCTTAATGTCGTCGTAACGACGGGTGTTTTATCATTGATTTAGTGCGCGATAAATGCGATCATCAAAGGCATTAGTCCAGAGACCTAGACCATGGTTAAATTAGTGCATGCTTATTGTTGTTCTGTATTTATACAACAAACATTATATACGAATATATTCAAGAAAACGAAATTGGGTACATTGTGGTTAGCTGTTCGGTTATATTTTTGTATAGGAAAAGTTCTCGTTTCTCTCATGTCACGCTCGCGTTCATGAACATTTTCGCTCTAAGGGTAGATAAGGCTTAGAATATACCAAACGCCTCAATAACCGCTAAGCTTACACGTCACTGGATGTCGTGTATAGCGAAGCTACGAAATTCTGCGAGAAAAGCTTATTTGCGGCCACAGTTTAAAAGCATACAGACGGCTATCTTTTATTGACTCAGTGGAAGTACACTCCGCCATTTAGTAAGTGAAGAAACTATTTAAAAATTCTGTTCGAGTAGAATTGAGTGACTGTTTCCTCTCTTCTTCTCCTTCTTATTTTTCGTTTCGCTCTTGGCGCAGCGGTCGTGGTCATCATTGGGGAGGGTTGGGCGCTGTTGTTGCCCGCCTTACGATATCTCGCCATCTGTTTCCCCAGGATTTGCGTATTTATGCTATGGCACACCTCACGTACCGATCGATACAACAACTTTCTCCGCAAAATCCGGTTGTGGCCAATATATCGGAACACACAGCCGGATATTTGGTCTGTCAAAAATGCCCTGTAAGCCATGTCTAAAGTTACTCAATACGGCGGCACCTGAACTTAGTCCGTTTTTGGCTCCCTGATGGCTCTGTCTAAACGTCTTGGTCGGCCGACAGTACAATACAATAAAAATACACTCTATTGCATAGCAAGACTCATTACAAAGGTACATAATTATAATTTAAATTTTTTATTTAAAACTGTAGACAACAGGCAGTCTTATTGCCTGTAATATTCCTGGTGACTGTAAATGCTCTGTAGACCCTGGCACGATGATGTGTGCTACCACAGTACCTATCAGTGGCGTGGCGTTAAAGATATCCTTGGGCAAGCCAGGGCAGATTTGGCGTACATTTTCCTTAAGAGCTGTAGAAGAAGGTGCTGTAATGCCTGATATTAGGCAAGCCGGTAGGAATCAAGTTCTTTGGACGCCACGCTACTGGTACCTATAATAGCAGTAATTTTTCTTTCTACAAAAGGTACACCGCGCGGCTTGTATGAGTGCGCGCCGTGAACGAACGCACTACAAGCAAAGTTTTACGAATGCGTAGGAATGCCCTGGGGTATTCGTACTACGGGTTTTTGCATTATTGAAAGGTCTTTCTATAATATATTATCTTATCTTGGTAATAGGGGTCCTTGCGGATACACTTTGACCCAATGGGATCTTTTGTGTACTACCCCTTACCGCATCTACGCCATGGCCTGTTCCACCATCTCCATAAATCGGATGATGGACCCCATTGGTAGTGCCTGGAATTCATCTGGCTCTGGGTAGCCAGTGCCAAATTCCTTCATTCTAGTTCTGGCGAGGGCATGACATTCGCACAGTATGTGTTTCATTGTCTCTGCTTCCTCGCCGCACATTCTCTATAATATACCATAGAAAAAAAAGTTGTAAAATAGCATATTGCTCTGCCTGAATGTCTAAGTATGTCTAGTACATCATAATTTTTTTGTATATGTATTTTTTTTGTTTAGTGTAAGATTCTGTGGCAATAAATGTTTTTCTGATTCTGATTCTAAGTTAGCCGACTGTATGTGCTTAGCCTGTGTGCGAAGGTTCACCGAAAGCTGTGTTCAACGTTTAATCGGATGTTCCGAATAAAGTAGCTTCAGACAGCGAGAGCTTTGCGTGGAAATCTTTTGGAAAGTGACAGGTATGAAAAAAGCGAGGGTTTTTGATCTATTTATACTCGTAATAACAGGTAAAGTAGGTACGTAGGTACAATTTTGTGAACAGCGAGACGTAGGTACCTTGCTGTCTGAAGAAAACGTGTTTATTTATGTAGTTACTAGTGGACCCGCTCTCGACTTCGTTCGCAGATGTGAAATAAGTTAAGTGTATATTTTTCCTCTGGTTTAACCGGGTAAAAAATGTGTTAACCGGGGTCGTAATCTACATGTACTTATACCAAATTTCATCGGTTTGGAAGTTTTTATGTGATGCGCGAACAAACAGATAAACAAAGAAACCGACAAACAGACAAAAATTAACACTTAAATTTGCGTCATAAACAACAGGCGATGAAATGGTAACTTATAGTAGGCAAAAAGGGTATACACCTGTTTGCCAGAATTTCATTTGCCATACTATTCAACTGCCATAATGTTGTCTCCCATAATTGCATAAGTCATACTCATTGTTTACCATATTAATCATATGCCCGAATCTTTGTTTCCCATAAAATCATTCTCAATAATAATAATTTGTCATCATTATCGTAATCCATAATAATCACATGCTATAGCATAATATAACTATGGAAAACCGAATCAGAGCACCCCACTCCCACGTGGTCTTGTCTGCCCTACCCCTAGAGTGTGTAGTGGCCCTAGCCCGCTGGAAAGAAGCACAGCACCCGGGCGAGCCGCAGCGGCTGAGGCTGGTCGCCGAAGGCGACCAACAAGCCGAAGCTGCAGAGGTGAGCTGCCCGCAGCGCCGGGGCCGTTGCATTACCAAATTACGGTATAAAATCAAATGTTTAGTAAGGGAACACCCAAATACTCCGAATTATTTTATTCCGAATTTACTTATTCCGAATTTCAAAACTCCGAATTTCATAAATCCTAAAAAATAAAATTCCGATTATTGAAAAACACGATATTTATTATACCGAATTTCAAAAATCAGATTTTTCTATATTCCGACATTTATTTCTCCGAAAAATTAAAAGCTCGATGTACCCTTTGTCCGTAAAACGGAATTCCGATTTTCATTTGTCCGAAATTTCGTTACTAATTCGGAATTTTGTCATTCGGAGTTTTGAAATTTTGTAAACTCTTAATATTATTGAAATATGAGGCGCAGGTTTTAAAGTCTGAAGAAAGTCAGGACTTTTTTGACAAAATTTGATAATTGTTTTTATAGTTTTGCCTTAAAAAATACGCTACGTTCAAATAATAATAATGGCTGAGATAATATTGTATTTTATATGCATTGGAGAATATGTAACAAAACCCGAATCGGAGCACCCCACTATCCACGTGGTCTTGTCTGCTCTACCCCTAGAGTGTATATAGAAAGCCGGAGGCGCGGAGGGGGAGCAGCCCTCGCCCGCTGTAGCAAAGCACAGGCACAATGTGAGCCGTAGCGGCTGAGGCTGGTCGCCGAAGGCGACCAACAAGCCGAAGCTGCGAAGGCGAGCATTAGGGCCTGTGCTTTGATACGCAAGGGCGAAGGGGCTGCTCTTCCCGCAGCGGCGGAGCAGTTGCGGAGTCCGACCGACTGTTTTTAAGTCCTGTATCTACGTTTATCATTATTTAGTCAAAATTTTTATTTTTCGATATTTTGGAATTCGGAGTTTTGATAATCGGAATTCGTAGTTTTGATGTATCGGATTATTATAGATTCGGACTTTTCATTGTTCGGTGTATGGAATCTCGGACTTTTGAAAATCGTAATTCTTACAGTTAGACGTTTTGTAATTTCGGAATTTTAAAAGTCGGAGTTATGAAAAATCGGGATTTTAATAATAGGAATTTTAATCCATTCGGAATTTTAAAAATCGGTATTTTGATATTCGTGATTGTGAATATCGGAATTAAGTTTTTCGTATTTATGTAGTGTACCCGTTTAGTAATTCCCGACTATTGCTGTCCCTTTCTAGTTGTCCATTAAATAATATTATTGCACTTAATAATATGGATAACAATACGTATGGCATTTAATATTCGGGTAAACAATAATATTGCACTTAATAATATAGATAACAATACGTATGGCAATCGTTTCATTATGGCATTTAATATTCGGGTAAACAAGAGTATGCCAAATAACTATTATGGTAAACGAAACATTCGGGTAAATGAAATTCGGGCAAGTGCAATTCGGGCAAATGAATTGTATGGCATATGTACTTCGGGCAAACATTAGACAACCGGCAAAAAGCCACTGCTAAACAAATAAGTATCCGTAGCCATTTTATTGGTTATTTAGGTAAGTAATAAGTAAACGCAACACTAATAACGTTTTAAAATATACAGTACAGACACTAAATTTAACGACTAAGTTGAGAAAATTATGACGTCGTTAAAAAGGCATTTTCTTCTAGAATCTCCTAATTCGACATCGTAATGGGTTTCGAATGGTATTGGTATTGTATATGGTATTAATATTACGTCAATATATGAGTCTGTATGTAAGTACAAGGGCATAAGTCAATAAAATATAAATGCGGGACAGCAACGGAAAGAAAGCACTCTCTATCATCCCGCACATTACGATTCTCTCCGTGTAGCATATTGGATTTGCCACTAACCTCGCCAATTTAGGTTATAATATAAGGGTAAATATAATGATGCCTTTTGAAGTATTCGAGATTAAACTGGCAAAAGTTGGAGCGAAATAATCATGATCAAAAAGAACTAAAAACAAGTGAGCGGAGCATATAATAGCATTTGGGGAATGAACTGTGTTTTTGTTTAATCTATTCTAGTCTATTTTGTCCAAACTACAATGTGTTTACTGTTTAAATGGCTGTCTCTAATGGCTAGTTCTATATTTTATAACAATAGAGTAACGCAATACAAATATTTAATTTTGATTACATAGAATTTTTGGTGGTGCAGCTGGAGGAAAATGCTGCTATTCCTTGGACAGTTTTTCGCGGGTGGATTTCAGAGCGTTTCAAGCGCCGTCATCACCAATCCCGATATTATTATGACATCTTTTTAAAAACTACATAATTTTTTATCAAAAACATGAAAATAGTAGGTACTATTCTCGGATTTTATCAAAATAATGGGATACATTCTTAAAGTGAATCGTCGAAATTTCGGGATTGGTGATGACGGCGTTTGAAACGCTGTGAAATCCACCCAGACGTATCTACACTCACGGACAATGAATTTGGGTCATTTTGGGTCATGACACCAATTCATTGTCCATAATTGTATACCGTGAACTGAACATCAAGACCAGACTGTCAACCATCTGTCTACGCAGAACACTACAGATTTTAGGTCATATAGCCAGGAAAGAAGGCCACAATCTTGAACAACTCATCGTTATTGGCGATATTGATGGCAAACCACCAAGAGGCTGCAGCCCAACTGGATGGGCAGATCAGATCCGTACCACTCTAGACACGCAGCTGCACGTAGCACTACACGATGCCAATAACAGGCATCGATGGCGGGACACCGTCGTAGAGAAACTGATTCCACGGGGACTTTACGACCCTCAGGCACAAGTAGCACAACGTGAGGAGGCGGAAAATTAATACCAAAAGAGAAATAGATAAAAATATATAGAAACGTACGTACAGCAATTTGCTCTGTTATATTGTAGTAGAATAAAACGAATTGACTTTTCTTTTCAACCTTAATGGGCGAAGTCTATACTTATACATAATAAAGTACACAAATGAATTTAATTTAAGAGAAATGTTGAAGTTATTTATGAATACATGAGTAATGTTGGTAATTAGCAAGAATTATACGGCGTTAAGGTCGGGAAGTAATCAAATTAATGCTAAGCACGTGAAGTACGGCAGGAATTAATTAAACCCTACAAATTAGTTTCTTATGCAAACAATGTATCTTACGGTTTTCATTTCACATACTGAATTTTAAACATTATTTATTTTGATTCGCTCCATGTGTTTGCGGGTGGTACATGACCTGAAAGCAAAAAAAATATTAAACTAAAAATCATGATCGAAACCAAAAAGTGGCGATATATCAGATATATATCACAACACAACCAACAGTGACCTTATTAGGATCTAATCTAGTTAATCTGGAAGTGAGTACTACCTGTTGGTACCGGGTTTTTGGTACGATATATAGCTAGACTACTAAGAGAGAGCAATAAACATTCAGCTACTCTATATATAGACAATTTGACTGAATTTCAAAATATTGGCTCTGCGTGCGGGCTATTAAAAAGCACTCTGTATTAATCTCTCCTATCAAAAACAACTGTAAGTAGCAATAACTGTTCAGGTAAATTATTTTTTATGCGGCTAGTTTACACAGTTACGGGTAGAATCAACGTGCTCCGACCGGATCGACAAATCATCGAATTCGCGTGGAAGGACATTGATTGAATTTCAAAATACTGGCTCCGCGTGCGGGCGGTTACGACAGCGTCTATTTATTTTCGGAAATGGAACCTGTTACAATGTTAGCTGACAAGCAGCGTGGCGCGATTTTTCGAAATGGTCTTTTGACAGCAAATATGTGAAATAATTTGCAACGGTATGTGACACGGAAATTATTTTCCGAAATCCTACGTCTATTATATTACGATGTTGCAACCTCGACATTTAATTAACTATGTAGTCCTTATCTTTATGATACCGGGCACATACAGTATTTTTTAGAGATATTAAGAAATCTCACGAAAAAAAAGTCACTCAGTTGGATACAGCGTCCATCCCTACCACGGAGGAGGCCGTCTGTCAGAATCTTCATTCTTTTCTTTACTGTGACGGGCATCATACACTTTATTCTCAGTGGCAAATTCCTTTGCTTTTTATATATATATATTTTTTTTTTCCTATTAAATATTTAATCATAATATAGTTGTTGAAAAAGTGATTGAAGAACACGACGTTAAAGGAAAAATCACCACTACACACAATCGAACGGCGATCTTGCGGCTGTTTAAGGTTAGTCATGTGATAATTACTAAAATCACGCTACGCAATACAACCTTGATCATTTATAAAATATGTACCTCCCGCACACATTCACTTATTAGGTAGATTACCTAGTTTAATCTTCATAAACATACTAAAAGTGGAAATGCGATGACAAAGACTTTGAACCGCAACCTAAACATACTAAACGGCGAATAATTATTATTTATATATGAGTTCCATACCCATGTTCTTATATTATCTGTAGGTACTGCCATTTCACTTTAATTTACGACTTTTGTTTCAAAAATGATAAAAAATGGTTTGAAACGCAGGTTACTAATTGGTAACCCAAATATGTGACGGTATAAGTGCACTCTCAATGTACTAGGCATCAGGCAGGCCGTACGCTTGTTTGCCACCCTAGTAGTATAAAAAAAAAAAAAAAAAATACTAGGCATTGCACATTAGTTTAAAGCTATAAAGAAAGAAAAAAGTCGTGAAAAAAGACTTCCAGTTTCCCCACTCCTGCCCCGCTGCCTACTCGAGCCCTTGCGCCCCGCGCGTACCTCATTATAGCTACTATTTGCTACCAAACCAATACATACCTACCAGTGGCGTTGAAGAAATCCTTGGGCAAGCCGGAGCAGCTTTAGCTTCAATTTCCTATAAGAGCACTAGAATTAAGTGCTGAACTGCCTAATATTAGGCAAGCCGATGGTAATCAAGTTCTATGGACGCCACGCCACTGATACCTACATTACTAGTAAACGGATACGTAAACAAATATAAAGGCTCGCTCACACCGCGTCCCGCAGGCGCGTGGACGTGCAGGTTGCACACTTCGTTGATGGTGTCAAATAGATTACTTCGCTGATCGGGAACCGGTACTCACGCGCGCAGCTGCGCGTTCAGATTCGTGTCTAAAAGTTTAGACCTATCAGTCTAGCAACGTAACGTGCGTACGTTCTAGGACTATAAACATTCAAACATTGGTTAGACGTCGTGGCGTGCACACGAATAATACCAATTAGTCCAGCGGTATAACGTGCGTATACCCCGTGACTTTAAACATTATTCCATCGTCTTATAGAATACGATGATTATGATGAGCGGTACTATCACAGGACGAACAGAGATTCGCATAAGTACACGCCGGATCCCAGGCCTTTCTAGTCTCGCGCCATGACGTGCGCATGTCCAATGACTTTAAAATCAGCGATTCACCGAAACTGCATAAGTGCACACCGGATCAATGGCCTAAATAGTCTCGCGGCATAACGCGTGGATGTCCAACGACTTTAAAATCAACAACGATTCACCGACATTGTACAACCTACATATTGGAAATGAAAACACGTACAACAATTTTCTGAGATCGAACAACGGCACAGCAGATCCCAGAAGGACAAGGCGTATCTATAGCATAATGTCGTAATATTTCGTCAAGTAACGTAATGCGCATATGTACGACGATCTCAAACTTTCAGAGCTCTACGCTTTAGATTGGCACAACTCAAAAATTGTTGAGCAGGAATCGCTGAATGACAGGGCAGGAACGGAACAGCAACGTTAAAAATAATATGCAGATGAAAATACATATATAGAAAAGAAAGGATGTCCTAATAAGTATATCACAACGACGGACAGATCTTTTTGGTATAATCTTTCGACAAGAAAACCGAATACACTACTATTCCTCTGATTTCTCACGCATAACAAGTACTTTTATTTAGACTTCGGATCCTACATTAAATCCGATCGCGATGCATACAAGGAGACCGAAAAATTATCTAATACTTAAGAAATGGCAAAAGAGATGAAAATTTCTCGAAGATTTCTCTAAACAAAGGGAAAATATCCAGGGTGTAAACCAGGACCCAGTATGAGGAATAAAAGGCACCAACCACAAAGCTTAGGGCTTATTTTCTTGATAATCATTCATACACATTCGTCATTAACCAAGAAAGGTGATTATTACCCAGGGCGAAACGAATAAGTGATAATATAGTTATATAACTACACGTTCATATGCATTATACGTACACCTAAAGACATAGCTGACATATACATAATTTATTTCGCTACAGGAATTCTTCTCATTCAGAATATTTGTGAAAATGAAAACCGTGTCTATCAAGGTCCCCCTGCAAAGTAATATTCGGACCACATGACACGACTCTTTTAGTGATATCTCATTAGTTTATTGGGATATATTTTTTTATGCCAATAACATTCCTTAACTAAGGTCTTATACAACCAATTTCTGAAAAATAATGGCAGTCTAACCTACGTAATTACAATTTATAATCCTTTCAGGCAAGTTTTTTTTTCTAAAGCTCACGATAACAACAGTTTATGTAATTATCGAGTTTAACAATAGGCGACACAAATGTTTGTGAGAACTTTCCACGTTAAATTTCAAGAGCTACATAATGTAACTATCTTGCATATTATTCAAAAAAAAAAAAAAAAGCGTAATGTGTTGACCCCAACACGAACACAGGTCCTAGAAAAAAGATCGGCTAGAGATAGTAGCCGAATAAAATACGGGAATAGATAATTAAGGCATTTATTACGTCACCCATAACCACCAGAAACAAGCTGTTGCAAGGAGTCATACTCCCATTAGAAACGGACCATACTTAATAGACT
The DNA here is from genome assembly GCA_947034925.1 of Eudemis profundana. Lineage (NCBI taxonomy): Eukaryota > Metazoa > Arthropoda > Insecta > Lepidoptera > Tortricidae > Eudemis > Eudemis profundana. Next base: position 16,082,430 of record OX344808.1, on the reverse strand, counting down.
AGCACGTTTCTTCATTTCAGTGGTTTCGAAGCGACGATCATATTTGAATCTCAATAGTCTTAATTGAACGGTTTCGTCTACCGTCTCCTGATCTTCCCGTTGCTCGCACTCTAGTGCAAGAAGTCTCTATCACACCAATTAATCAATTCCAACTGAAAAAGAAGATTTCTATAAATAGAATGACCCATGAAGTAAAAACATATAATACGGTCTAGTATATGCAAAGTAGTAATGAAATCTAAAAATAGCAAGGACCTAAGTATTAAATAACATCGAAGGTAAGGCCATGTGATGGAAACTAAGAACAATTTATCATATGTATAAACATACATCATACTTTTGGAGCGTAAGTACATACGTACAGTTCCGACAGCGGAGAAACTAGGTAACTCCAGGCTCCATTAGCATCAACGGACCAACACCAACGTACGTTGGGTGAAATTCATCAGGCCGGAAAGGGCCTCTCCGCGTCCGCGTGCGCCTCCCGGGGGTCCGGGGCGTCATTATCCCGTAAACGGGTAAGACATACAAAAATGATAATAATAACCCTGCTATGCAGATTCACATACAAAGGTAGGCGCCTACATAAACAATAGTTTTAACCGTGGTACCATCCTATACACTTATCGCATATAAGAATTGCGCGAATATTTGTACCTGCCCTTGAATTTTTTGTTTCTAGTTCTTTCACCATGTAACTTAAATAAACTAAAGTAATAACGTGTCAACAAGGATACCAATAAAATGGCTTCATAACACTAGACGATATCACAATCGTAGCAGGAGCTTGATGGGCATACAAAATAAATTCGATGCTACCACCTATACACAAGTAGCAAAAACACCTAAGTGTTTTAAAGTAAGCGAACTATACATTTATACTTCTTTTTTTTTTTCAACTAAATATTTTTTGGCGCGTAGATGCGCGTGTGGGTAGATCCCTAAAGTTAAGTAGTCGAACCAATGCATCATTCACTATCTAGGCAGTACATGTCATTTCCTCTTAGATATTGAAATAAGAGCTTCTCTTACATCTAATCTAAATATAAACCTCCTCACTGGAGGGATAATTGTACCTGTATATAGTATTAGTCATAGCCATTTAATGTTTTTTCACAGGAAAACTGACTCTGTCATTTTAACACAACAGAAAGTTCCCAAGACGTATAATATTGCCCATAGAGGAATTTGATAAATAACGCACAAACGTACGACTCCTAGAAGAAATACACTAGATCTGCGATACGCAACCTTTGTGATTTCCGTAGGGGCCACAAGTATACGTTTTAGGAGTGATGCCACGGGCCAAATATTAAATAGTTAACAATAATTACCGCCAAACATAATGGCTTGGCGGGCGCATCCGACCCGAGGGCCGCAGGCTGAGTTTAGCCGCACTAAAAGTATACAATATTCTTTATTGTGCACCAAAACAAAAGATAACAAAAATAAAGTAAATTAAAAGTATAGTTCATTGGCTTCTATTCTGGAATTTTACGGTTAGTTTAGTCTAACCCGTAAACAATCAATACTATTTGATAATTAAAATTCAGAAGATACTTGAATAACCGTTTTCTTTCTGGCAATAATATGGTAACATAACATTATCCGACTAAATACCAAATAAGAACGAAAAATCGTAATTGAACACTACCAAAATATTTATTCCCAATCATTTGACTTCCTGACAAAAATCCAATGAAATAAATAATTAATGATTTGGATAAGGATATCCCATTTAGCCAACGGTAACGTTACGCAAGGGTATTACATTTTCTACCCTCATGCTGCCTATTATCGACACTCTGTCTACCTTCCTTTTTTTTTTTTTGTTTCTCTGTATCTAAATTTAGATATGTACCACTGATTATATATAGCGTTCTTTTTCGTTCCTTTCCTGGACAACATCCCGCTATACTCACAACTTCACAAGCTAAATATGTACTAATTCGTATACGCGTAGCTTTGAAGAGTTTTTTTTAGTAACCCTTTCCGAAATTAGAACTCTAAACATCTACATAGTTAATTAAATGTCGAGGTTGCAACATCGTAATATAATTGAAGGTTAAACAAACTTACCTTAAGTGAAGTTTGACCATAATTATATGAGATGTTGCAACCGAAGACATTTAATCTCCCACCCAAACCCACCCACTTCTTGATTTCGGAAAAGGGTACTCGCATCTCATCCCTGTCTCTAAAATAAATGAAGATTCTGACAGACGGCCTCCTCCGTGGTAGGGATGGACGCTGTATCCAACTGAGTGACTTTTTTTTCGTGAGATTTCTTAATATCTCTAAAAAATACTGTATGTGCCCGGTATCATAAAGATAAGGACTACATAGTTAATTAAATGTCTTCGGTTGCAACATCTCATATAATTATGGTCAAACTTCACTTAAGGTAAGTTTGTTTAACCTTCAATAAGCTGACAGCTTTTTTGGCTAAACTTCGCATTTTAGTAGTATTGACTTTAATTAAATTCATTTATTTTGCAAGTAGGCCTAGGGCTCTTCTCCAGGTATGATTCTACGAGCTCTTTGGAAAGAATTACCGCTGTCGAGAAAAAACGCCGCAAGAAACTCACGAGTTTATCTTATCAAAACATTAAACATAACAACATTGTGAGACATGATTACATGAGAATTAATAGTGATATATTTAAACGCAACCTGCAAATAACTTAGGGCACAACTTTTTTTTACGATATGCTAACTTTAAAGTCTGTAAAAATGCACAGCCTGGAACAGAGTGGCAGAGGATAGATGTGAATGAAACAGGTTGAAGGAGGCCTATACCGACTGGTAAACAGACGTTCAGAATTTTTTTTTTTTAGGAAAAACTCATATCTTAGATATTATGTAATAGTTATAAGTTTGGTCTGAATAAAAGGCTTTATTATTATACCACCTAAAATACCATGGTTGCGATAAATAATAGTATTTTATGCAACAGTTGTTTAAGAAGGTTCAAAAAATGCGAATTGCGTGAGTTGCGATACGAGCCGCGAACGCGGCGAGTATCGCAAATAGAGACGCAATGAGAGTTTTTTGACTTAATTATACAACGTTGCATACAATACTTTTTCTACGACTAGGTTTTTTAAAATATAAAATGCAAACAAGGCAAATATGACGTATGACTGACAGTATGGCTGTGTCTATGGTAAACTTTTTTTATTTTAAATTGACACGCAGTGAATATATTAAAAATACTTTTTTTTATGTTGGCATCAATGAATTTAGTTCGGAAAGTTTTGTTTTTCTTAAAAGCCGTAGGGATTTAATTGTTTGTTAAGTTAGTAGTTGTGCATTTTTATCGTAAAGTTAGAATTGAGCGCTTAATCCTTGACCTAAGTTTAACCTAGATTTAGAAGTCTGTGGCTGCTAGCAATAACGTAAAGTGACTATAACGACACTAGTGCTGTTATAGGGAATAGAGTATAGACTTCTCTGAAATCATATTAGGTATGTATGTTCTTATATTAGTGTTCGTGACCAAGTAAAACACAGATAAAAGTACAGGAGTAGAAAAAGGAATGTTTAGGGCTTCCAGGCGTCACATCCTACATTTAAGAGCTGGGCTCTTGTCGGTGGAGTAATGTTCATGAACTTCTAATTTTGGCTATCTTCTTGACCTCCTGATAGACACAACGTTTACTTTTCCTTCACTTGATCCATGTAAGTTCTTCTTGATCTTCCTCTCTTCGACTTTTTCAATCCTTCCTTTTATGATGGTCTTGATTGATGATTAATCGTCGTTTCATACAATACAATACAATATTCTTTTTTATGCACCAAAACAAACGATTACAAAAGCTTAAAATAAAACAACATAAATGGTAAACAACAGGCGGTCTTATTGCTAGTAAGCGATCTCTTCCAGAGAACCATAGCATAATACAGTAATTTTTCTTCCTACAAAAAGTACATTGCACGCTTGAATGTGTATGCACCGTGTACGAACACACTACAAGCAAAGATTTAAGAATGCGCAAGAATGCTCTAGTATGGATCGCACTCACACAGACGCGCGATCATACGTCTGTATAAATACGAGTCGTGCACTCCTAAATAGCCGAAGTTGGACTAATTGTTTGTCTTTATACTTTGGTCGTGTCGTAAGAGGACAAAAAAAAGAAATAAACATACTGTACTAAAAATAATGCGTGTCATGTATCACCAAAAACCTAAATATAATGTCATACTCATATGTTTCATGTCGAGTGATTCCCATTTGTTCCATGGAACTGTGACGTCATAGAAGTAAGTGATATTTTAATTTTTATTTGTTCTATAGAACATATAAGATTGCTTAATATTATTTGTTCTATAGAACTAGAATACTATGGGACAAACTCATATGCTAGTATTGTAAAGTTGTTCTATAGAACATATGGCAAACTTGATTTTTAAAATTGTTCCATGGAACTGACAGGTTAGAACGAAATAGCTAATAATGTTCTTTACGATTATCTATTCTAATAAATGCTTTATCTCCACTAACTGGCCACTTGAAAACACTGCTGCCAGTTAGATTAGTCTTTGCGATTTTGATTTGTAACTTTTATTTCAAGTTAGTAAAATTATTGTAACACGGATTAGATAAGTAAGTAAAGTAATTACTTCGGCTGAGGTGTGATAAGGTAACCTGCATAGTAGTGAAGTCGGGTAATATATCGGGTAGTATGAATTTCTATAGAACAACTTGGGAACACTAATTACTATTTTGTTTCATAATGGAACAGCATGGGAAAAGAGTAGTATAATTTTGTTCCAGTGCGTCACTGGCAAGAAAATCGGGGTGAAAAGCTAGTATGTAGTTCTATGGAACAATTTGGCAAAATAAATCCCAGTTTGTACCATGTCGTCACAGTTCCATGGAACAAATGGGAATCACTCTTCATGTCGAGGTTTACACCATTTTTGAAGTAACCAGTTAAATATAACTATTAGACCTGGAGCCCGTTTGGGATCTGTTCGTCTGTCATTTTGTTAGTCATGACATGATAACATTGTACCTTCTAACCCCGTAAAATTAAATTTGATATCGATAAAGTCGATTATTAACCCTATTTTCGTTTCTATCTAAAACTCGGTTCACGTTAAACCCTCAAATTGTTCCAACGCCCCAAACTCCGTAAACTCTTCATAAACGTTGCAATCGATCTCGTGCTAAAGAGGTGAAATTGGGAGGACTCTCGATAATCCAATTTGGCCGAGCCGAGGAATTAATTATCGTGCCAGAATAGCTACGTTTGCGTAAGGCCAAAGCCACAGTCGGGCAATCTTTAGTACAACAATACGGTAGTAAATGTAGAACTTTGAAGCCATGCGACCGTTAACGAATTTGTTGTGGAAATGGTGTGTGTGGGTAGACTGAAACTAAAAATTCGCAGCACGTCAGTTACTCCGTGATGATGGCGCTTGCAACAGTGCCGAAATATCGAGAACTTATAAAAACAAACATACATGGTAAATATCCCGGTGTTAATAGTAGTTATTACGTTTGTTGTGGGTCTTTCGGTTAGACCTATGTTCAGCAATGGACGTCTCAAGGTTGAAATTATGACAATACGTAGAGTCACAATTAAGATAACTAAATTACGTATTTGTGGCGAGGACGAACTTTGAATATTGAGCGAGGGGTTCAATTTAAACTCACGGTGATTACCTATAGAACTGCCGAGCTTATAAGAGAAGAGGTAAGGTGTATTCAGAAACCGCCATAGAGTACTTAACATAACCAACACATAACAAGTTATCAGCCCAGTGCTAGAAATAAAATACGTTGTGGCATTTTGTATTCAATTAGGTATACCAGGTGGAACTGTACCATGGACTTTCCTGAAAATATATTTAGTGTCATATATCTGATTGTAGAATCGACTTACAATAGTTAAATGCTTGTAATAATGAAGAAAAACAAAACTATCAAAATAATACACTCACGGACAATCAATTCGGGTAATTTTCACTACTGCCATGTATTTACTATACATGCCGCCCGTGCCCGCGTATGAATTCTAAATAGGGTTGAAACATGCAGTGTTTTATGTGAAAACAGATACCTATAAATGACTATGCTGATAACGTCGAACAGAAATTCTGTAATTTTGATTCCACTTTCGCGATCAAACAATAGTACATTGTGCACCGAGGGTAGTAAGAAGGGGATTACTAACGAGAGTCTATTAGAAGCCCGACGCCGTAGGCGGAGGGCTTTTAATGACTCGAGTTTGTAATCTTCTTACTGCCCGTGATACACACAATGTTTTTCATCACATTTGCGAGGAAAAAAAAATAAAACATAAAAATGAAATAAACTAAACGCACCCGCTAAGAGACAACTTCAACTGTCAACTTTTTCAATATAGTCTTCCACAGATAATGCTAAGAACTGCGTTTAGTTTTTAAACTTGACAGGCAATGTCGCCAGATTGTACCGATTTTCAAAATAAAATTTTAAACTAAATTAATTTAATTGCATTAAAATAATCGCAAAAACAACGGAAATAATAGTAAAATATACCATATAAGTTTTATTTTACACTAAAATTGGTTTTGTAGCCAAGTTTTGAAGATGTGAAATAGCCTTGGCTGATTCGAAACCTCCTTAGTCTGAAATGACGTACGACTTTTAAAACTAAACTCATAACTCCCGAGGGAGTTATAGATTTTCATAGTTTTTCCTCCCGTGGGAGTTATAGATATTTGTAACCCACGGGGGGTAAATCGGCTCGAGTTGGTCTATAAGCGCGCGTGTTATAACACCCTTTACGAGCAAGTGTGATGAAAAGGAATGTAGCCTTATGGCCACTCTTCCGCACGACGCCGAACTCGGTGAACCTATAAGTTGGCATAGGTTTAAATTAAAGTAGGCATATATGGAATGGCGTTTAGTTGTGAAATAAAACAATTGACAATTGAGCAAACGAGCAGACAAGCTGCCTGATGGAAAGCAGTCAACGTCGTACATGAATATTTACAACACCAGAGGTGCTGTAACTGAAACAAAAAACGTTGGCGATCTTAGACTATAAGATCATATTTTTGATGCCTCGGAAATGTCAGCATGACGTTTTCTTGCATTACTGATCAGATACTTCTTCTGTGTCACGGCGCTCAGTTTGAACAAGGTTTTACCAAAGGGAAAAAGGGAAATGAGTATTTTGTTAATTTTTTCCTTATTGGGAAGGACAACCTAGTTAATTTTGTAGTACCCACTTCAGGTCTACGTGAGACCAGAGTATTTTAAGAACAGGCTATTTTAGGCGTTTCACCCAACTACTACCAAGGAAAAAGGAGGTAAATGAATAATCGTTTTTATCCGTTTACGAGCCGGGAGTCTCCCACTGAGGAGCAAAGGCCCTCCCATTGTTTCACATATCCCGATCTTGAGCAGAATCCTTACAAAATGCGTCAACTCTATCTCGTCGTCTCTTTTGAGGCTTGCACATCACCGGACTTTATTTAGTCCTATTTTATTTGATCGGCCTAATTTGGGAAGCGTCATATAACCAACAAGATAAACAAATCATTAAAAGAAAATCTCGATGTTAGTGATGAAGACTAAATAGGGATTGCAATCCGGCCGGATTTTATACCCAATCCGGCTGAATCTCCATATACAGATCCAAACCGGAGGATAATTTTGGACACACATAAAACAGGATTAAAGGGTCCAGTAGTAAACCGACAGACACAAATTCGCCGCTCGTTCCCCGATTTATGTGTTCTCGTTAAATGACTCGCTTCTGAGGTTTTGCGGCGCCTAATCTTTTTTAATTCAAGATTACGTCATTAATCCTCTAAAATGGCGGTGATTTTTCGGCATTACGTAATAGCTACGCGGGCTAGCATGCCCTTTGATACTAATAAATGTAGCAGGAGTCATCATTACCATCATTGGCCTTTGCGTCTATTGCAAAGTATTTATGGTGTAATGTTACGGAGACAACGTTTTTGGTGGTTGAATAGACCGATACGAGAGCGGCATGTTCTACTGCAGGACTGACAAGACAGATGGTACTGAGTCACATTAAGGTCGTCTTTATCTCTTGTCAGAGCTGCGAACCAGGTCTTATCGCAAAACTTGCGACCTTCTTCTGCAACACGTTTGCGCCACTCCGTCCGTTTCTCTGCCAGCTTCTCCCAGTCTCGATGGACAATATGAAAGGCGGTCATGTCCCTTTTGGCGCAGTCTTTAAAGCGAAACAAAGGCCTCCCAACGTTTCTTTTTCCATTCGCAATCACGCCAAGAAGAACACGTCGTGGTAGAGAAGAGAGGAGAGTCGAGACGGTTCCATCCGGTGCACATGCCCTAGCCAATGCAGACGTCCCTGTTTGAGAAACGCGTTCAAGCTAGGCAGCTGAGCAATTTCTAGAACCTTTTCGTTTGTAACCTTACCTTGCCATGATATGCTCAAGATCTTAAGAAGTTAGCGCATGTAGCAGGAGCAAATTTTACGTTAATGAACTTTATGTCAATGGAATAAAGTTGTAAAGTTTATTGCTTTTTAGGGTTCCCTACCCAAAGAGTGCCAACGGGATTCTATTACCGAGCATGCGCTGTCTGGCGACAAGGCTGGGCCGCTGGGCTGGTCTTTTGAACCGCTTTAGTAACAAATAATAAAAACTTAATTAAATTCAAAATTAAAGGGGTGGACTTACAAGGAACGTGTTTTTGTTCGATTTTAATAATGGCAACAGGTACATGCTTGATATATTATGTTCCCAGAACGTATAATTTCCATTGCCGCCATAACAAGAAATAATAAAAACAAAATAAAATCCAATGTTAAAAGGGGGATCCTATACAAGAAACGTATTTTTTGGCATTTTTTCGTTAACGACTCTCACTTGGCCGGTTTTTGGTCTCTGTTTGTTTTCACAGTTGAGCGGCTTCATGCTAGCCCCACGGGCTTTTACAACTTTAAATTGCCATCCGCAGATCGCGATCCGGGCTACATAAAGTGGTGTAAAGGGGAATAACTCGATAATTTTCATTTTGCAAAACGAGATTAAACGTCGTGTTTCCAAGCTATTTCTCTGGTACTTGTAATTAATTGATGGTCTATTCTGGAAATAGTTGAATGGTTGTGTAAATGATGCGCTAGTGATGTGACGTAATTGGTAATTGTATCAAATTGAGGGTGTGCCAGTCGGGGCACATTGACGGTAGGTTATCTTCTTATCTCGTGCAGGTATCCGTTCGTATCAGTGTCATCAGCCTATACATGGTGTCCTTAGCGCCTCGACAAACCAGAAAGGTACATATTATGTTAGTAAAGGGTATTTCTAACTAATATACTAATTATCATAACAATTAGAGCAGAACTAAAGGAACAATTAATGAATTGCGATTATTAATTTTGAGCATTCTGTATGTAGGCACATGGAATTCCATGATAACTTTTTCTATTGTATGATTTTCTTTTCAAATATTGACACTTATTTGGTGTGACGTTAACATGTGTTCTATAACACGTAATTACAATGATTTTTTTCCGGACCGTTAATTAGCTTTCATGTAGACTTATGGCATCCTGATTCTGAAAATAAAAATCGTTTTCATCTATCAGCTTTAGTTTTGGAGATATGACATGTATGTAATATGCCTACCCTCACATAAAATACCAAAAAGATATACGGAAAATAAAAGCTGATAGATAGAAACGGCTGGTAGATTTAAATTCACTGTATCAAAAGATAAAAAAAAGTGAAAAAAACTTCCGGAAAATTTTAAAAATTAAAATTTTGTAACCATGTGTAATGAAATTTCCCAGAAAATAATTTGTTAATATTATTCAAAATTGAAAACAATTATTCTGCTGAGGATTACGTAAACATGATTTTAATTTACGGAGAGTGTCACCAGCATACCAACCTTGTGTTGAGGACTTGCAGAAAGAGATACGGAGAAAACAGGATGTCAGTCCAATTTAAGTGTTATTACGTTACGTGTGATACAGTATGTTACTTTTTTGTTGATTTTTTAATTCTAACATTTTGTTAGAAAATTTAAATATTTATCTAAGCTCCTAATTTAAAAAATACGCTTACTAGAGCATTTTTGAGAAGTAATTCTAGGGTGCATTTCAGGGTATGTCCAAAGACTAAGGTCACGCTGTCTGTATAAGGGCCACTGCTTGGCACATTCCTACTCTCATAAATTAGATATGTATCCGGTTGTATGTACGTATGTAAATATTTTATCAATACATATAAAACAACCCTGATAACGTACAACCACAATCACTGCATACGTATACAATATTATGATCTTCGAAACGCTCTTTAAAGGTCACAGAAATAATTGAACGGATTTTTCAAATTTCAATCTCTAAAGGATTGAAACGCAAACGGGGGATGTAAGGTGGTATGAAAAAGTCAGATATGCACGCGTACTAAGTTGTGGGTCATCTATTTCTATTTGCTCATAAAACTGGAATACAAAGTCAGTTACTGAATAACGGGTATATACAGTGTGTCCCTGGATAAACTGCACAAACAAATAGGGATGAAACTAATTTAATCGACAAAAACCATTTTTTTAAACCATTATTTACTTTTTTATGAATTTTTAACAAAAAACATCTTATACATTAGACCGTGTCGGAACAAAGCAAGATATCTTGACACTTATAGGCTCTATTGATTTGAAATAAACTTAATTATAATCACAAAGGATTACTTGTGTTAAAGAAATTAAGAAATTCTGCAAAAATAATCCAAAACCAGAAAAATAACTGTTTTTTTCCTACGAATTTTGTGTATTTTTTGTCTAAATTACCTACCAATAATTTCTCGATTTCCTCAAAATAATGTCCATATTATCACTAGTGTTTATTATAAATGTTGGTGTATCGTGTTACCTTTTATTTAAAAAATAACCAGGTATCTAACGCCCATACTTTGTTCCGATCATATCCACTGCATACGATACATTTTGTTAAAAAATCATATAAAAGTAAATAATTATTTTAAATTTTTTCATTACTGTTTGTTCGATAAAATTGTACATAGTTTCATCCCTATTCTGTTTGTGCACTTTATCCTGGGACACACTGTATGTCACTTTAAAATTGGAAACACTGTCAGTTTGTAATCTAACTCGTCAGATTATAAACTGTCGATAAATTGTAAACTGTATCGTACTGCCTACAATCTCTCTCCTTAGTCCTATACTCTTGGCAGAGTAGTCGTGGTCATGGCAGTCGTAGTTCGGCTGCTTTAATTTTCGATAGTTTATAATCTATCGATCGAAAACCGTCAAATTGTGAATGACCTTGCAAGGTTTACAATCTGTCTGATTTCATTACCCGTAATAAATCCAAAGATAATTAAAGCAGGGTCCCTAATCCCAAAATTACAATTAGGCATGTAAATTGATATTATTCCTCGGGTCTTTCTCACGTTTCCACAATGGGCTCAATTAAAATGCACGATTACAAAATAGGCTTCTGTAAACGGGCCGTTGTGAAAGTAAGTAGTCGTAGATGCTAGCACGCTGTCGTACGGTCCCACATACAAGTATCTGCCCTCCTAACGTATAGTGTGTAGTACCTGTGTTCGAGCCTGGAACATAGTTATTACACTTTACGTTGCGAGGCCAGTACTGTACACAACTATCATTGACTGACAGGACAGTTATAAGACCATAGTTAAGAAATTGAAAACAAAGTCATTATGTCTTAGCTGGAGCGTATAAAAGAATTTGTTTTTAAATCTACATACACCTTATAATTGGCATTTTTAATAGTTGCTACTTAAAAACCAAAACGCAAGGCAACAGGAAACTTACGCATGTAATGTATACGCGGTTAGGTATATGTGGTGGACACAATTGAAGTAGCTAATGTCAAATCTAAGTCTTGGTCTACTTTGTATACGTTATTTAGTAATAAATAGCGTACGGACAAGCGGTGACGAAAGTAGAACGAAGACGATTCTTGGTCCACTTTGTATACGTTATTTAGTAATAAATAGTTTACGGACATGGAGTCGTTATTATGTACAAACTTTCTATAGGACAATGCTCACGTAGTACCGTAAGGTCGGGGTACTTTCGCCCTGGGGGGTAACTTTGGCCATAGGGTTTAATTGGGTCCAGGTTTGATTATTGCATTCAAATTACGGCACTTTGCCACATGGTTGGTTTTAGCTGGCCATTCCTGTTTATTATCAGACCCTATAGATTTGAGATATGTGATTTACAAGGAGGGCAAAGTTACGCTACATTTGGCAAAAGTACCCCGACCTTACGGTATGGAAAATTAACCCAAGCCCTCGCAAACGAAAATTAACTCAAATTATAGGTAAAAATAAGTAATTAATTACTGCATAGGGGGCATCATCGAAATATTTTTAGGGTTCCGTACCAAAATGGTAAAAAAGGAACCCTTATGGTGCGACTCTGTCTGTCTGTCTGTCTGTCTGTCTGTCTGTCTGTCTGTCTGTCTGTCTGTCCGTCTGTCACAGCAAGATATCTCAGGATCTACTGATGATATCGACTTGAAATTTGGAATAGTGTTAAGAACCGCTAACCCGAGCTTATAGGATGTAAAAAAATTCTTGTAACTTTTTTACTTTTTTTTTAAAGGGGTCCGTAATGAGACTTTGCAAATTGAAAGTAGGGCTATTATATTAAGTGAGGTATCAAATGAAAGGGCTTAATTTGTAGATTAAAACATTATTTTTGTATTTTTTTTTAAATAAGTAGTTTTTGATTTATGGCGAAAAAAGTTAAAAAAAATACCGTTCCCCCCCTATTATCTTCGAAGTTACTGAACAGAAAAATCTGTAATAATTACCAATTATTAATGTCATCCTATATATTACAGGAAAAATATAACGGTTTTCCTAACTTGCACTGTTTTTGAGGAATTTGCAAAAATCTTAACACATACTTATTTGCTCCTACTAAACTAATCGCCATATAGTTTTTCTTGAACTATTCATGTATCTACTTATGAGTTTGTACGGAACCCTCGGTGCGCGAGTCCGACTCGCACTTGGCCGGTTTTTTTAAAGTGTGAAATTGCTATTCAAAGTTTTGCAGCGTTCATATTAATGTTTTCGCGCGCGCGCGCGCGTAGAGACTGCGCATGATCCACGCATTGTCGACGTGAGCGAGGCTTCAAGCTAGTGTCTCACGCTTCAACGGCTGGACCAATTTAAATGAAAGTTAGTGGGTAGGTAGACGTCATTTAAAAAAAAGGTTTATTTTGTAATACTTACTTGTAAATACCCATTGTAATAATTTAATTATCCATTATTAAAACATTAATATGATCCCTGCAAAACATCGAGAAGCAATTTCACACTTTTAGAAAAATATTTCTATGATTCCAACTACGCAGTATTTGATTACTCATTTTTAGTAATAATTTGAGATATATTTCATTTCCGCCGGGCCTGGGTTTTTTTTGAGCATTGTCCTTTATATGACACTTATAAAATCAAATTCTATGTCGGAAATGTTATGTAACATATGCTACTTCATTCCGTTTACAATTCTCACAATTAATCGATATAGGTACTTTATAATGATTGAATAATTGACTTTACAACATGGAAACCGATTTAAATGAAAACAACGAGAATGATCGATGATGATGAATACTTTAGTCCAGCCGTCATTTGTAAACTCTTTTTCGGTCTGCTTTTAACTTAATTAATTTGAGAAATAATATGAAAAAGTTATCAATAATATCGTTATAAAAACGACTCTATTTTAAATAAAAAGTGTATGTTTTAGAGAAATTAGTAATTTAATCATTATTCATTCAGTCATAAAATATACCCAAGCGACTCCATTTTTTCTCTGTTCTACTTTTGCCACGGCACCTCCGTACGCTAGAATAAACCTCCAAACGTCTTGACAAACATTCATTTTTATAACATTGGAAGGATAGTAAGAGTAAGGAGACTGTAACAAATGGAGACGAATCGCGGTAGCTGCATTATCCACATCATCGTGATTAGAGATGTGCGTGTGTGGTAATATTCCCAGGAACGGCACATCTCTAATCGTGATTGTTTAATCATCATTAAGGAGGAGGATGATAGAAAGAAGGATAGGGTAGGATAGGATGTTGGTCTCCCTATTTCGATTATTTACTAATTGTAAGTCGTATCCGACGCATGGCAACAACGACGGTCGACAATAGCAAATAAAAATTGGTAATAGTACATTACACAACTAGGGTGGTAAAACAAAGAAAGCCCGAGATCGCAGATGTTTGCGCCCCGAGCTGCAAGCGAGGGATGTAAATATGCGATCGAGGGCTTTCTTTATTACCTCCCGTTTGTGTACCTATATTATTTGATGTCTACACTTGGCCAGAAAGCGGCTTTTTCCGTACGCATAGCGACGATTCAATGAAATTATAACATTAAATGCGAAGTTATGTAAGTAAACAGTAAAATGTAACATTTCAGTCTGCCTGTTTCTCGCAATACTGTATTTAGTTGCGCAATGCATTATCTAACATAACTACTTACCTATTTAGTGGCCAGGAATAGTACATCACTTACCTAGGGAAAGAATGTCTCAGATCGCATATTTGTCGCCCAAGCCGAAGGCAAGGGCGATGAATATGCGATCTGAGGGTTTCTTTATTACCTCCCGTGGTAAATACAAAATTTTACGTCTCCCCCAGGCCAGGAAGTGGGATTTTCCGCACGCGTAGCGTGCGGTAATTGCCACTTTATGGCCAGGTGTGACGTATCTGATATTTTCTTCTTAAATGAAAAAATGACATCTACAGTCTAGTAGTGAGTGGACAAAATTACCCTCCAGTAAGCTTATGATGCCTCGTTTTGTCATGCGATAAATAAGTGATAAAGCATCCGTCACTCTCACACACTATTTGTTAGAACGTGACGGATGCTTTATCATTTATTTATCACGCGACAAAACGTAGCATCATACGCCTACAGGGCTATAGCACGCGGGTAACGTGAATTGTCAAACCACTCGTTGTCTTCACCCAAGCATAGTTTATAACATTATTCAATGATACACAACCACTCCGTCGAGATGTTCATGCAAAAATCATGTTTGTAGGGCACTGAAGATAACGCAGTGAATATTGTATGAGGCGAGTCGGCCGCGGCGATACTGCTTTACATAGCATAGCCAGTATGTGCTTTATCGCCTTAGTATGACAAAGACCCATCTTACCAATAGCATCAAAGTCAGTTACGCCGTTATTTTACTACAGCTACAAATGCGCTGGATGCTGAGACTCTATGTTATGTTATGTATGTATGTAAACACTTTATTGCATATAAAATTATACAGAAACATTAAAAATAAATGGTGGTGGTTGGTTGCTTGGTGGTGGTTATGGTTATGTTTATGTCATAACGTATGACTCTAAATATGTATAGACTTTGTTGGCTAAGCTATGGAACCACACACACAGTGGAACCAACTAAGATCTAGTACAAATCAAACCAGTTTAGTTACTATCGGTGTCAAAATCGAAATCGTTGGCCCCCGTGGCCTCTTGCCTTACCTATCGACACTAAAGTTTGGCAATTCTTCCAGAGTTCAGTGGCGGATTTGCAGTCTTAGCCGCTCTAGGCCCCAGGCCATGTATTAAATACCAGCCGCCCCTTTCTCAACACCCATCATATACAGCGTGTAAGTCTAATACGGGCGATAAATTAAATCGGACATAGTATTCATTAGTGTAATCATGAAGTAAAAGGTTTTTTTAAGTTGCAGTTCATTACGACCCCATAATTAATTTTTTTTAAATTTCTCAGCAGCAATGTACTGTAAACATGGTTGCGGTACGGCGATACCGAAATGTCAACGTAACTGTCAACGAGCGTTTAACGTGAGTGTGTTTGCATTACATTGCGGGCTGAATTATTTTGTATGGACAAAATTATTGTTGCAACTTTAAGTAAATGTTATCTAATTACCTTCACTTTGTCCTATACTAACCACCGTTAAGAGATTCGCCCGTATTAGACTTACACACTGTAGACTGGCCGCGCCTAATATCTGGCCGCTCTAGGCCCGGGTCTACTAGCCTACGGGTCTTAGGACAAATCCGCCACTGCCACCACTGTGTCAGTTATTTTCGTTTTTCTATGGAGTTTTTAATTTCCGATTTGATGTCTTTATCTTTTCATTCAATATTTCGCAGAGTCTCAAGACGAGGTCCTTGACCAGTGTGTTGCCAATGGCATGGCACTAAAACTTGGAAGCTCACTTTAGTCCTAATAAGAAAGCTGTAAGTCATTCAAAGATTGATGGAGACGGTTATCCTTGCAGTTTCTTTACAAGATCGAATCCAAAATGATCGAATCCAAAATCTTACTCATCAGAAGAGCAATAATACAGGTAAATATATTCGTTTCCAAATCGTAACTCACCTTGACATTTGCATTATGTCACTATTTTATACATGCCATCCCTACAAAGTAGTCCATCTGGCCTAAAGCCGGCTTTATCTCCGTTCGCACAATAGTGTTTCGCGGCATCAAAAATGCTCGTATTTATGGCTCTTTTATGGAGACGATGATGGGCCATAACAAGATGGAACCAGCTTATTTTCTCAAGGAAGACTGCGTTACCGCTGAAATTGTTCATAAATCTTTCACTTAGATTTAAGTAACAAGAACAGAGAGTGAGGTAAATAATAGGGTTGATGAAATAGTGATGATTTGGTCAACATAATAAGTTATGGAGATATAATAAATAGTAGTTTATGCAACTGATGCATAATGAGAGGCCTTGAAATACGAGTATCACTCATATCATAATAAGATTACACGAGTGTTTTAAGGCTTAACCCGTCGAGAGTGTGGTGGGGTGGGTTTAGACGCTTTATACCAGAAAAGCAAAATGTCAGATTCGCAAAAAGCCAGATTCGCAAAAAGCCAGATTCGCAAAAAGCCAGATTCGCAAAAAGCCAGATTCGTAAAAAGCCAGATTCGCAAAATGCCAGATTTGATTTCACATTACACATCACCTACACACCGACATACTGACTGACTGGATGACAGATTGACTGATAAACATAATAATATATAATGATTATGATACTTATCTGATTATTTATTATTTTCATCTTATTCGATAGGATAGATTTTAACCCGTTTTGGTGTAGCCATGATTTATCTGAGTACTTACTGTTAAAAAGTTTTACGTGAACGACATCGCGGGCACCTTTTAGTTGGTATTATAAAAGTTTACTTTTCAACACATTATTTAATATAAGGATAAGAAAATTATATACATTTAAGAGTTATTTAGGCTATGACAGATATTACGTCGGTTTGCCACCATTAACGAAAATGAACCCACCGCCACTCACGGGTATTTTCCTAATACAGAATTGTCGTGTGAGAGATCAAAATGGTATTCTGCTAATCTGGCATTATGCAAATCTGGCATTGTGTGAATTTGGCATTATGCGGATCTGGCATTATGCTAATCTGGCATTATGCTAATCTGGCATTATGCGAATCTGGCATTATGCGAATCTGACATTATGCTAATCTGGCATTATGCGAATCTGGCATTATGCGAATCTGACATTATGCTAATCTGGCATTATGCGAATCTGGCATTATGCTAATCTGGCATTATGCGAATCTGACATTATGCGAATCTGGCATTATGCGAATCTGACATTATGCGAATCTGGCACAGAGCGTCAGAAGGACTTAGGTGTATTTTTTTGTATTTCAAGACTGCAGTGGTTGTAGGAGGGAATAAAATCGTGATCCAAGTATTGCGCTGATCAGCATTAGGAGTAGACGTTTTCAAACGTCCGTGGGGTATGTCATACCCCGCCACACAGTTCGTGTATAGTGCTTTGTTTTTCAGAGATGTTCGAAATTTTAATAGCATAAAAACATCCAATTCGATTTTATTACTTATCACATTTTCATGATAAGAAATTGGTTCTAACAAAACAGTTTATCTTTATGCTGGTTGTAATTTGCGGTTTTTGATCGCATTATAGGGTTTATGATAAATGTGTGTAGATAAAATGTATAAAGGTTCACCTCACGCTGACTATAAACAATGGTTTTTTTCTGTTGACCATTAGGCAGTAGGTAATTGGCAATAATTTAATTCTTACCTTGATTTTGATTTATTTTATGTATTCATGAAACATTCAAACAAAAATCAAAATGTATTTTTTCATCTTTATTAGAGTTTAAAGAAAAAATTCTTGATAGTAGGAGCACTTGCGAGGTTGAAAAGAGTTCTTAAACTAATTAAAACGATCTTGAGACTTTGTAACATAGTTTATTGAAAATAATAAACTTCTCTTCGCCTTACAATCGAAAATATTCATTTACGTTTTAGCGTAACTATAAATTTCCTTTGATCGCATAGTAGAAGTAAACAGTTTGAGTTAAACATGCAGAAAAGGAACAGTTACGTGGGTAATTTATCGTCAGCTTAATAAAATTTATCTGTCATATCAAATCTGTCAGAAATCGGCGCTTTAAATGCAGTCGTAAATTAAAAGAAATATTATTAAACAAATTAAATAGTTTTTTATATCACTAAGCATGCGTTACAATTACGTAAGTACATACATACATATTTCAGTCTTACGCATACAAAAATCGCTTATCTTGACAGAAGAACGAGGATTCTGTTTGATATTTGCTTAATTAATGAAGTTTTTTTAATGTAACGTAATACACTTTTGTGCTACATTTCTTTCAGCGTAGACGAGGTTAATTATATAGTCCTAAAATATATAATCTCTTTACAACAATAACTACTGTAATTAATTATACAACAAAATCTATTTACCTATTGTAATTTAATCATTTTAATCTTGCTTGTGTTATCCAAGGCTTCTAATCCCGATATTTTTAGTATGAATAATAATATTAATAATTATCGTAATTCCAGTAGGTATTGGCACACTAAAAATATCGTTATAGAAAGCTTAAGTCCTGTTTTGTGCATGCATCTCCAACAGTTGTATATTTTTTATGTATGTAATTGAAAACTATGTGTGTGCAAATAAAGTTACCTTTTTCTTTTTTTAGCTATCTACTTCCACTGTGAGATCAAAGTATGTCAATAATTTACAAGGACTATTTCAAATATTAAAAGCGTAATTACACCTTACTGACTACGTAAAGTAACTGTTTACGGCACTTGCTCTAATATAGGTAATTTGTGAGATATTTTGTGCTATTTATGTTAATTAGTTTACTGTTTCTTTATTGGCACTAAATGTTTACAATTATGATTGTGCAAAGCCGGTGAAATAACCATTTTAATTAAACCTCTGGCAATCTCGTGTCAATTTACAATCCATTAGCAATTTCATTAAAATTCCTGGACAACGTGTATTTCAAATGATACAATAGTCAATTCGCTTTAGTATGCCAAAAATACAACCAAAAAAATATAAAAAAAATATGTACCGATATTGTTTGAGTGTAATATTACTACCTCACTTAAATTTAAACATGTGTTTTTCTTATTTATTTTACTTTACTTGCTAAGGACTTTTAAGACATCGTGTTCTGGCTCACAAAATACCTAGCTTGGTTCTGAATCGTATTCAATACTAATTGAACGTCGTGCTTTTAACTAGCCAAATATCTTAACGATTAATTACATTAGTATCACTTTTGGCAAAATACTCCTACCCATCAGTATGGATTATCGGTGTTTCCCACGAAAATAATTAGGACTAAACTTCGTTTTACTTTTTGATGTCCAAAGTATTTATCATATTGTGCAGACAAGAAACATACCTCCAGAAAATAATGGAATTTGACCATTATTTTCTGGAGGTATATTTCTTCACATTTTATTACAATTATTATAGTTGTACCTATTTAAATTATAAGTCCAAACGGATTTCAGACTAAGCAGCCTTTCGTGAGAGTGTTAGAAGGGCTTTTTTATTCCTCATCCTGTCCACTTAACTAGCACTTAACAGGTCGGTCGTCACAAAATGACGATTTGTGTCAAACTCCATATGCTTCGTCAACAATTGACAGGTTAGACGGTATTTAAACATAGCTAAAGTTTCACGTAACCGTACATTTTAAAATAAAAATGGCCGAAAATATGCACAATTTCGAAAAAATAAAAAAACTACAACTATCCGTAATATTGTTATCTGACTGGACAAAGTGCTCAAAAAATAAAAGACGCTCTAAATCTTGTAACATATATTTTTTAAAACATGTAGAATAAAAATATTTCTAAAAATATCATAAATTAAGATAAATAAAACCTTAACAGTATAGACTAATAGTGCCATCTAGCGGCGAATGATTGCAATAATTAGCCTGCCCATTGACCCGCGTCATGTATACGTTCGCCTGGAAGCAGATTAGTACCCGTCGCGACCACATCACTTTACAAGCGCTAGGTTGATGGTAATCGGTTTCTTTTTGAATTTGGAGTCTTCACGAACGGTCGCGTACCACTTTTTTCTCTAACGAAGACAAATACCAAATAGCTATGGGGACTCTTAAACCCCAGAGTGCCATAGGCACATAGTTAGTGCTTAAAACCAATAAAACAAATGGAGAAAGTCAACAAAACTTAAAAAACCTGAAAATCCCAGAAATGTAAGTACCTATACTTTTAACCAATGTGCACGTGATAGCTTAGAGAAAGTTTTTGGTTCTACCATAGGAATTCTATTGTTATAGGGGACCTACACTTACTTACCGAACTACTTAAATATTGGTAAATTAATAAATGTGCTGACACGATAAATCTGACGCGGATTTGGAGCTGCAGTCGGTGTCTGAGCTGGACACTCTTGCTTGACCATCAGCCACGAGCCTGCTTCCTGAAGGCAACAACGGATCTCATAATTTTGTGTAAGACCGAGGACTGAAGGTCAGTGTTCAGATTTGCCAGTGTTTCCTTTTCAAGTGTGAGTGACATTAATTAGTTTGTTCGAGTAAAAGACTTTCTCCAATCTAAAATACAATCTTTCATTTGTTTATTACCACACCAGTAGTATAAAAAGGCGCCCTGAGGTTTTTAATTCTGAGTTTCATGCCAACGCTAAGCAAACCGGTGAGTATCACGAAATAGTGTTACAATCTAATTATATCAAATAATTTGAGCACATTGTCCTTTTAGATATTTTATTGCAGGACTAATACGACTTGATTAAACAATGCTTAGGATTGGTTATCAAAAAGTTATGTAGGTAATGACAGAAATTATAATTCACGACTTCCGGCCCAACGCAATAGGGTTTAGTTATAATCAATCAAGTTAAAATAAAATAGTTACAGATGAAGGACGGACTCTGAGAAAGGGTCAGATGAATAAAATTATAGTTTCACTAAGAGATATCAGTAATTGCGAGTAGCCGTCGAAATTTTATAAAATTTCCCAAACAGTTCTTATTCATTATTAATCATCATTGTCGTAGAATATATTCATTCTAAAGTCACGATACTGATGAATGAATATAATATGACTTTGTTTAAAAAATGTTCTTTAACAATCCAGTATATTCGGGCCTTACAAAGGTAATTGTTTTATGCTAAAGAACATCTAATTTATATCTAAAATAATCTATGACTTAGTGCACCGAACATTGCGTAAAGACATTGCTTCTCATGAGACTTGATGAAAATCGGATTGATATTGCTCAGATGTATTATAATTCGTATACTTAACGTTTAAATTAGGTCAAGTTATGATACCATAATTATGACTAACAGCGGTTCTATTTTAGCAGTTTCCACAGTCATATCAGACAAAAAGTAAGTATGCTAAAACAAAGCTCACTTATAATGGACGGTAATTTCTCATTAAATAAATCTAGTCCCAAAATTATGTAAAATGAAACTAATAACAGATGCTATTTTTCGGATTTTTCATATACAAAATTGGATTATAACTTCTATTATTTCTGATTTTGTTTAATGTTTGAAGAATCGATACACAAAAACACTGTTGGATCACTATACTTAATAATTTTCATGTAATAAAATGCTGTATGAATAAAATGAATAAAGTTACTCAAACATGTTAAACCATAAGCATAAGACCATATTTTAACTGTATGTAACCATGCAATATTTCACAAGCCGCAATATCGCTACGTGCCAGAAACCTAGTGCCAAAGCAACGATATAAGGCACTGCCTCATACCTATACAATATATTAACAAGCCCCATTAGAAAGTAATCACTTACTTCCCTTCACAATAATTCGGCGGTCCCCGCAAAAGCCTGGCAATGAAACGGGGAATTTTACTTTTTCCAAGGAGAAATAAATTCCATTTTCATTATCTAAGAGACGAGAATCTTTTGTGCAATAAAATATGCGATGAGGGTCATTTGTCAATTGAAGCGTAGCGGTGATCAAAAAATATTCGACTAAACTTTTCCCCAGATTTAAGGAAGGACGCAACATTGTAATTACAAGATTATTAAAATTTATTACGGTAGGAATTTGTAAAATGGTGAATTTTTCATTAGTATTATTTAACGGATCTCGGACCGTATACCCTATCTAAAGTACTTAAATATTACATTACGAATAGCATATGCAAGCAGACACATAATGTACTTTATTACTATCTACATTGTATCTATCGATTACTAAATACCTAGTAATTGTGCAAGCTCATTCTTTAAACTATCTACTTCGAAAATCCAAAGCCATCGCCCCAATCTATAAAGCCACCAGTCATCTCTGCACCTTCTTATTCATATAATATCAACTCTCATATCTTATTTTAAAATATACTTTACAATACAATGTAAGTCTGATGACGGCCATAGTTTTTTATCCTGAACATTATCGAATTCCAATAAATTATAATTATATTTATATTTACAGCTTGGTTCTGGCCACTATTCCTTGATAGCTAAATAAAGTACAGGCTTAATAAAAATGTAGACTTTAGAGCGGGTGGAGCCGCGGGCACCAATAGTTGAGTATATTTGATTGCACCATAGAGTCATTAATTGCACGAATGTATAAAAGCGCTATAGCGGTGTTTCGTCACCCGGGTCGCTGTAGGGCAGCCGCACCGACTTTGCACCCGCTAGGACTCCCACTCCTTCAAGGCAAGACCTCCTGTTCGAGAGGACATCCCTTAAGAAAGCCCTCCTAGGGCCCGCCAAATCAGTGCCTGTTATCGACCTCGTCAGCTTCCTTAAGGCGGGAAGCTTCAGCGCTTCTTCATAAGACGGAGGCTCATCAGTGGGAGTGGTTTGCGCTCGGCCACCAAACGGATCCCTTGAACACGTTGGAGACAACTCTCTTGAAAAGTATAAAGTGCTATCGCCGTTCCGTGCAGGTGGAGGCTGGGACTCTGGCATTGGTTGGTAGCAGATCGGGGCAGAAGATCGAATCTCTTCGAGAATCTGCCTAGCCGTCCTATTGGTGGATACCATACCCGCCCAAGATCGTCGATTCTGCTGCTTCGCTTCATGTGGCCCTGCACTTGCGGATATATTATGACTAGAATGCGTACTGGTTACGGCGACCCTGGGCCTCTGAAGCGGCTCATCGAAGGAAGCCGCTTTTATAGCAGGCCGGGTGGGTCTTGGCTCGGGTTCCATGTTAATAAGTACTCCATTGCCCTCGGCGTTTTCTGAGGGATCTTCTCTGAGAGCGGCGTCGATACGCATAGCTTCTGAGTAGGATGGGACTAAGGCACAATTCTCTCGGATGGCTGCGAAGAGCTCGAGACTGTCAACTGTAGAAGCGTGGGACAGAGGGAGGGCACGCGGTGGGCGAGGCGCGGAACACAATAAAGCGCTCTGCTCATCTGCGATTGCCCAGCCATAATTCCTCTGCGGAACCGGAGGTAGCGTGTCCGACATGTGCGTATCAATATCTAACTGTCTACTAGGATCCAGTTCATAGTTTGTACCAAATATCTTCGTTATCTGCAAAAGAATTCCAGGTTGAATTTTATTTTATAAAGTGAGCAATTTACTGGAAAAGTTGCAAAGAGCAGAGTGCCTCGACCGAGTTATCTCGGTGACCCGAGGCATCTGTTTTAAAAAGAAACCGAACAACACCACAGCGCTCGTTTTACGTAAGTTTTCTATTTTGCTTCAGAGAGTATATGCTATACTTACTGTATAATGCACGTAGGCGGTGTTACATTCTATGACAATTCGAAGAGGCCAAGAGAGTAGTAAGCATGAAAGTGTCCAGAAGAGCCATTGAGAAGAGTACCAAGGACAGCGATCAGCATCCCTGTGACAAAAAAATGACTGCGTCAATTTAAGAATTCCGGATGTTCAGTATACTAGATCTTTTAATTGGTTTTCAAGGGTGATGTGTATTCGCTTGATTTTTACTTTTATTTTTGGCCTACTAGTATTTAATCGTCAATTGAACCTTGGAATTTGCTAGTACAATACCTGTATGCCACCATGTATTCCTTGAAGGAGCTGACTCCAATTAGATCGAGCCCTTCTCGCATCTCCATAAAGTCGTCAAACCGCTCGTGTTCCGCAAAAAACCTCGACCTTTGATCTTCGAATTCTGAAAAATAATATTCTTAATTGTCTACTGAATAATTCCTGTAAAAATGAAATAACCTCGTTTCTTCAAAGCAGAACTCGCAGACGCCGCAGCGTAGTTGTAAATTTCTTGTCAAAAAGACTTTTTCGTTTCAAATTGTCTGCTTTTGCCACAGAGTAATTTGAAAGAAATTTACTTGATCTTTATCTAGTCGAGCAATTTTGAAGACACTTCTGACACAAAAGAAAACAGTATTTAATATTATGATCATAATCTCGGTATTTAAAACAAATGTTTCTATTTTCGGACAACTAGCCGACAGATCGTAAGGAATGTAGGCAAATTGCGATTGCCTTCTCCATACATTCAACCGTGACTCTGACTGATGTGATTCAACATCATACAATTACTATTAGCATGCACTTAAGTGCGTGATAAAGGGTGGGTTTGAACCAGGCCCGTATGCAAAAAACGTGTTTACGTGCACTGTCTGACTGTTTAACCCTTTACTGTATACCTGATACTTGTATTATGTTCCACAACTTCCACATGCACCGGAAAACACGAACCCTTCGTTGAAGCTAACTTCCGTAATGGGCAGCGTTAAATTCAGGAAAGAGATAGCGCCAGGAAGCGCTATACGTAGCACGTGTGCTAAAAAATTTGCACTGTTCAATAAATCTGATATTGTAAAACTTTAGAAACCTTACCACTGGCAGCTTCAATATTGGCGAATGCGAACCCCTTGCTGAAGCGAACTTTAGTGATGGGCGTGTTGGAGTCCAGCACCAGGTTGCGGGACGCGTCACGTTGTCCGCAACACGCATGCGCGAACGACGTGCTCGCGCTGTGCGTGTTCACCCGCTCGTAGTATACCTGACACGTCCAAACGGATCCTATTTAACAGACTTTACAGTGGAGTTTTTAAATGTACGTTGAGGGGCTTTTTGTGTGTGTATATTACGCGATGTAATTACATCGCTCGCATCGTTCTCAATATGCAGGCAGCCCCTCTGATGTTGCACTTTCCATGGTGGCTCGTCTGTTCATCTATTTCTAAAACATAACAAATGAACTTTTCGAAAATATCCTTTTTTAAGCAAAAATTGGTATTTTTAGGGTTCCGTAGTACCCCAAAGAACAAAAACGGAACCCCCATAAGATCACTTTGTTGTCCGTCTGTCAAAACCGTTTATCTAGGGAACGCGTAAAATCATGGAGTTGAAATTAAAACCATATACTCCGGTTTACGGTCCCTTGAAGCTGTGAAAAAATCAAGCTTCTAAGTTGACGTGGAAAAAAAATACAGCCGTTTATGCCGCAAAAAACGTAAATTTCGACACTCTCCAGAAACCAAAATTCAAAGAGTACTTTCCGTTGACCTAGAACTATGAAATACTAAGTAATACCGTCTTATACTACAAGTAAAGGGAAAAATCTGAAATGTATACATTTTTAATTAAATCATAATAAAATTAGACTTTACTAACGGAATCAAACTTTATAGGGTACTTTAATATCATGTACCTACAGGTTTGTATGGAACCCTCGGTGAGCGAGCCCGACTCGCAATTTTCCGGTTTTTTTTTGCAGTCTCATCATCAATATCATAATCTTTGAGTAGCTTGGTCGTAACTCAGCGATTTTTTTACATTTATGAAGAGTGGATATAAAAAAAATGCAGCCTCCTGTGTCTGGCAGACGTTTGGCTATGGTATCACTATAACCTCGTTTCATTTTGGATTAGAAATATACGCAATGCTGTCTTTAAAACGTAATAAAGTACTGAAATAATTGAATTTAGCACAAATTTACCCTCGGATATGAAAAGACAAAAAATACCTCAATATGAACAACTTTATTTATACAGTTGTTACAGCTGGTACTAAGAATAACGCAATAGAAAAGCAAGAAATAAAAACAAGATTTCTTAGATTGAATCATGAAAGAAAGCTATTTCTCTTGCGCCGTGCACTAAGTAAATACTTTACAATGAAACGACTGAAATATAAAAATGACTAAAAAATTTTACAGGAAGAACAAAGAACATTACTACAATGGTAATGTAACTTTCATTCCGTATTTTCGAACTGAATAAACATTCAGTTTTTGTTCACATAAACATTTATTTCAGTTCTTGGACTATAGTTTCTGCCAGCAAATTTAATTTTTAACGAGAGATGTCCAGGCTTTGCAAAATGATAAACCGAAAGTCCATGACATGAGAATCAAAACTAAGCTTTCAAAAATAATGTAGTTGAAGCTATGTGCGTTTGTTCAATTATTAAAAAGCGATGTCAAAGTAGACACGGTTACGTCACAGTTTAAAACATACAGTTGGCTTATGAAGATACTAATATTAAGACCTTAGAGCAATGCGGTTTTCATAAGGAGTAACCTTAACCAGATTACAAGTTCCTCTCTGCCAAGTATGGTTACTATAATTTATCTTTGTGGTTATGAAATTGTCAGTGGTTATGTTTAATGAATTGTTCGTTCATTGGGCGTTATTTAGTGTCGTAGCGACAGATGTTTTGTGTAAGTAATTGTACGCTACGCAGATCTCTTCGCGTAAAAAATGACGACTCGCCTCCGTGTTGCTCTAAGCGAGTAACACAGCTGCTTATGTGAGTAACTGCGTTGTTTCGTCGTAGGCTCTGAAAGTTATAATTACAACCCGAGTTTCAAAGCACAACGATTTCTGCATCTCGGGCTCGTCGCGCCCCCCGTACGAAACGGCTTGCTTTTCGAAACGTCTTCGATGGCCAAACTGCTTGTGCTTAGACTGTGGTTATCGTAAGCTACGCTAAGCTAAGCTAATCGTAAATAAAAATGATCAAGTATGTGTCACAAAAGTGCACTTACGCCTACCTGCGTGGTGGTATACGCGTCGCCGTTTCGGTACCTCGTCACCTGCCGCTTGCGTCGCACGTAGTGGTAGCAGATCGCCTTCCACCTGCCCACCAAATAATAGTACATTATTGCAAAGGCCGGGAAGTAAGGGGTCGCTGGCCGAGGAGATATAGATGGCCGAGCGACAGCGAGGCTAGATGGTTACGAGGCTCGTAATTATCTGGCCTCGCTGTCACTCGGCCATCTATATTTACTCAGCCGGCAACCCCTTTTCACGCCTAGGTATGCATAGTGTTTTTTCAAATATGCAATAAAATAAATTAAAATCACTCCAAAAAATCAAACTTTATTTTCTAAATTACATAATTAAACAAATTTCAATTTCCTTTCCAAAAACTGTTTCAGGTTTTAGTACGTATTTTTACTGCGAATATTTAGATGAAATATTGTAAATGTGTATTCGTGTAGTTAAATTTGCAATTTATATATTATTGGAAATTGTTTATAATGTGTTATATGTTATGTTCATGTCGATTTTATACAAATAAAACTACAAAATATAGCAAACATAGTTTATTGTGTCAGAAATAAACGTGGAATGGATATTAAAAAAAAATCTTGCAGGCCTAGGCCGACAATGTTGTATGAAACTCCATTAAAAACCTCTCGTCTAGTCTCACGAAAACGAGGTACTTTGCGGCCTATCATTATAAGGCACGCAATGTCAATATTTCATTGCATGTTTGAGAAAACATATTTTTAGAAAGGTACGACTTTAACTTCTTATTTTATGAAATCAGCGGAAATTATTGGCGTGTTCCATGACACCATGAAAGTAAGTATATAAATGTAGTGGTACAAAATCGCATTCCACCTGCCCACCAAATAAACACATTATAGTCGACATTAACTGTTTATTTTCTCCAAAATTGTTGCGTGATCCATGATACAATAAAAGTAAGTAAGTACGTAGGTAGTGGTAATGGCCTATCCAACATATCGCCTTCCACCCGCTCCCCCCAGATAAACACATATTTATTCGATTTCAACTGTTTACTTTCTCAATGTAGGCAATAATTATTGGGGTGATCCATGTTAGAATAACGTATGTATGTCATTCCTGAGAGTGAATTTGCCCACGTCACGATAATGTTGCCATTGCATGTGAGGTTCAATATGCCATGACGTAGTCAAGACTCAAGTTCAACGACGTCATCAACTTTCATGTGAAGAACATATTATTATTATCGGGTTTTATTCTACTAATGAGGTGGTCTTGGTGAATATGAAAGTGGGTGTGTGCTGGGCCAGTCTCAAGCGTAATCAAGCTTATGGTATGGACTGATCCTATTCAAAGTTACGCGAGAAAACATTGGATTAGTTAAACTTTCAACGAGTTCTCTATGAAAGAACCTTCAAAAACAGACCAGACTTTTTGAACGCTATCGTCGTAAAACCTAAAAACGCAATAATTCCACGCTATTAAGATGACATCTTCATCAGCACCTAGCCAGCTGGATATCGACATTTTTAGGGTTCCGTACCAAAATGGTAAAAAAGGAACCCTTATGGTGCTATCTGTCTGTCCCTCTGTCAGAGCCAGATATCTCAGGAATTACTGCGTCTATTGATTTGAAATTTGGAACAGTTTTAAACGTCGCTAATCCGAGCCTACTGGATAAAAAAAATCTTATATTTTTTACTTTTTTTTAAAGGAGTCCTAATGGGAGGTCAAACATTTTTAGTTGGGCTATTATATCAAATAATGAGGTATCAAATAAAAGGGCCTAATTTGTAGATTTCAAATCTATTTTTAGTTTTTTTCGTATCATGAACTTTTTGAATTAAGATGAAAAACGTCCAAAATGATACCATTTCCCCCCTATTATCTTCGAATTTACTGAACAGAAAAATCTGTAATTACCAATTATATATTACAGGAAAAATATAAAGATTTTCCTAAATCGTGTCGTTTTTTAGAAATTCGCAAACATCATAACATAACCTTATGTGCTGCTACTAAACTAACCGCGAGCTTAAGTTTAAAGTTATTTGTCCCATCAGGCCATCATACAGTTCTTGAACTATATATTCACAGATCTTCTTACGAGTTTGTGCGGAACCCTCGGTGCGCGAGTCCGACTCGCATTTGACCGGTTTTTTAATCTATAGATGAATTAGAAATTCTACAACTGGTGCAACCTCATCTGCCTACTTTTACCTAAAATTTGAAGCGATTTTGGGTTCCCGCGCGGTGGGCGTAGCCGATCCGGTCGCCGGCAACCGAAACGTCACAGTGGCACAATATAATTAACCTGACAGTACGCAAACGCCCTTGATGACGGCCGACGCCTGCCACCGAGAACTGTGCGAGAACGTACAGTACTGTGCGAAGTTTACCGTGCTGTGGCTGTGGCGGTGGGGCTCTATTGTTTGGATGCGAGCGTGGGAATTCTTGTTTTTTGTATGGAAGCGCGCGACAGTGAAATACCTGTTTATATTCTCTAATCTGTGCTTAAGGTAACACCTATACCTATTGACTTTTTGTGCTGGCGCTTTCCACAATAAGATATTAATAGCGAGCGCGGCCGTGGAGGCAATTCACAAAGTGGTGCTCCTTTAATAAAGAATTACACCGAAGAGGTTTTGATTTCGCCGGAAGACGCAACCTGAGTGCTCGCCGTATTACCTTTCAGAGAAGAAATTTATTTTACATTAATTATATTTTACAAACAAACCCGTGACCTGACACCGAGCCCTTAAATAGAATTTGGGATTTCGTCAAATCCATTCAGTTTGACGGTTTATTATAATGAAACAAAGTTTTTTAGGATATTTTGTAAAGTTGTTATTAAGCCCATTTACATTATAAGCAGTGTTGCTACCTTAACTTGTTTAGGTATTTATGTAATTAAAGTTAGAGTTTGGACGGATAAATAGTTCATTACCTACAGTCTTCGTAAGTCATTTCTCAGATTTTTTTGTGTTTTTGAAATTGGAACTTTCTTTCATACCATTAAAGATCAAAACTAAGATTTCATTAATAAGTATACTATATGAAGCACGCGGGGACTTATGGTGTTAAATTTTCTATTATTACAGCACAAGTTTATGTCAGCATTCAAATCTTCATTATAAAAAACGATCCCCATTCCTTGATTTTTATAAATAGGTGGGAAATGATAGCGGCAGAAAGCCTATGTTATTTGAATGCCACATTATTTACCACGTAATCAAAGAGGTTTGTCCCTAAGTAATTGGTACCTAACACAAATTCACTGGAGAATTGCGGGCTCAAAACTGTAAGGAGATTAAAGCTCCCCTTTGGGCTCCAATATTCGGATCCTTGTGGTTTTGAATCTAAGAGCTATCGTATTGGTTTCTAATGAAAATGAATAAGGATGAGAATCAAATGACATTTCAAATTAGAGTCATTTTCAAAAAAAAATTACATAGTTAAGGGCCTAATAAAAACAAAATCACGATCGCTTCCTCTGTGTTACGAAAGTTAGGCATACAAACTATATGGGTAACTTTCGTAACACAGAGGAATAAATTAAGTTTTGTTTTAATTAAATCCCTTAATTGTGTAAAATTTTTTTTGAAAATGACTCATTAACGTTTAATAAACGTTTGACATTACAATGGTTAATTTAGAAATTAAAACAGTTTTTTTTTCAGAAGGACAGTTTGTAAACTCTGGACTTTCTTATAATGTAAAGTAGAATAGATAATTTACGATTCCTAAAATGGTGTTATCGACAGTATTTGATCATTGCAGTCTACGTTTAACGTGTAATCATAAATTGTTTTATTAAATCATCATATCACATTTATAACATTCATTTTAGCAAATTCCGTAGCCAACAGATTCAATTTAATACCGTAGCAATAACTGCGATTGCTTTGGCGATAAGCCAGCTAATAGCTTTCTCCTGAGACACAGTTAGGGTGGGTCTCTGACGGTAAATCAAGGCTGACCGAAGGTGAAAGTAGGGCGTATCAAAAAAGATTCAAGCCATAAATACCCCTAACATTGCGGGCAAATCCCGGCGAGGCCACTAGCAATCATTACGAGATCTTTATCGGAATGCGGGTTCCAATATGGTACAGGGTACCGCGTTTTTCTAAACGAAATGATAAAGTTTCTTTACTCTTTTCTTAGTGTCCATGACTGGGATTAAGATCGGATCAAATTTTAGGATGTAGTGCGGAATGCAATTGACCGAAATCAATGGTATTCGGGCCAAAATTATGTACTTGTACCAACCACAATCATAAGTTTGTCTGCGGGAAAATCCCGGCCACACTAGCAATCATTTCGAGATATTTACCGGAATGCCGGTTCTAATAAAGTACAGTATACCGCTTACTTTTCTTCATTGAAATTAATAATATAGTTTGAGTATTTACTCTTTCCTTAATAGGTTAATATTAAGTTGGATCCCGGACTAGGGCCAGCCGTTATCGAGATAATGTTGGTACATCAGCAATATGGTAATTTCATACAGAAATGGCGGCGCGATATTGTTGGGCGACATTACCGCCGACTTGAGTACCTTCAATAACTTGTGTTCATGGTTTTGTATAATTAAGATTAGCTGAAGTGTTTGTTAGTAGTTCTGAGCCCAGTTCTGATAGAAGCACATGTAAGAAAGAAAATGGAGAAGTTTATAACAACGAGTTTTCTAACAAACATTAAAATCGATAATTGTTTTTTCTTAATTTTTTATTATATATTTTACCTACCCATACTGATACCATTGCATGCCACAATATTAAGCAGCAAACCTTGCACGTTTTAGTTTACCTCAAATTTTATAAAATAGAATTTGACCTATCATAATGAAAGAGAATGAGGGAAGATCAATAAGGCAAGATCCAGACTAGGGCCAGCCGTTATCAAGATAATGTTGGTACATCAGCAATATGGTAATTTCATACAGAAATGGCGGTGCGACATAGTGAGGCAACATTATCGCAAACTAGGGCTGGCTGTTATCAAGATAATGTTGATACTATGGTACATCAGTAATATGGTAATTTCATTCAGAAATGGCGGCATGACATTATGGGCCGGCATTACCGCAGTCTTTAGTACCTTCAACGGCTTCAACATCTTGTGTTAATTTGGGCTTTGTACAATTTAGATCAGCTAAAGTGTCTGTTAGTAGTTCTGAGTCCAGTTCTAATAGAAGTACATGCATAAAAGTAAATGATCAATTTTAGAAACAACGCTTTGAATTACTTACTACTAAGATTTAAATTTTTCGTTTCTATTGTTGGTTTTTTTTATTATTTCCGCTTGATAGCGACATTTGGCTTACCGAAATATAATGCAGAAAACATAGCACGTCGTATTTAACGCCAATTTTATTTGTAGAAATTGACGTATAATTGAGAAAAAGAATGAGGTTAGATCAATAAGGCAGGATCTCAGACTAAGGCCGGCCGTTATCAAGATAATGTTGGTACATCAGCAATATGGTAATTTCATACAGAAATGGCGGTGCGACATAGTGGGGCAAAATTACCGCAGACTTGAGTACCTTCAACAACGTGTGTTAATGGCTTTATACAGTTAAAAATCAGCTAATGTGTCTGTTAGTTGTTCTGAGCCCAGTTTTGATAGAAGTACATGTAAGAAAGTAAATGATGAGGTTTAGAAACAACGCTTTAAATTACAGACTTGTAAGATTTCATTCGTTCGTTTTTGTTATTGCCGCTTGATAGCGATATTTGCCGAAATATGATGCAGAACTAAAACACAGCACATCATATTTAACGTGAAATTTTATACAGACTGTCCATAAAACTAACGTACATACAAAAGGAAAAATCTTTGCAGCGCGATGTCTGCTTGCTTGAAAATATATCAGGCGCTATCTTAAGAGATATGTAAATGGCAATTATTGTCAGAATCTGTTGGTTTTTACAACACGAAAAAGGGCTGAATCGATTCCGACCCTTTTTGTTATAAGCATAGCAAACTCAAGGCTTGTTGTGTGGTAGTGTATCTACCGAAGTATATTTGTGCTACTTTATAACTTACCAAACTCTCGGCGTAGCAGTCCTCATGGCATGCACCCTGGCGCTCACCGCGGCTGTATCCACTCTCCTGGCCAGCTGGATCCTGGCCGTGCTGTGGTAGCATTCCACCAGATACACCAGGTATAGCAGTAGGACAAACGCTATGGGTATGTAGGCATATCCCACGTCGCAGGGAGACTCGCGGACGGTTCGCTTTATTGGGAATCTGAGGGATAAGAAACTGATTTAGAGGTTAAACTATACTTCGGTAATCTGATATTCTGAATAATATCAGAAGTAAAGCAAACATGCTCCATTTGTGACTTTATCGTGATGTGGTGTTATAAGCACCGAACTTGTCGAATGTCTAATTTTGTCCAATGTTGTAAAATCAAAATCTAATGCTCATTGATTTATAATTTTTTTGGTCATTAAACGTGGTTATCAACGATTACAAGTGTTGGTAGGTGGTGTTTTACTTATTCTTTGTCGATAACGCTCTTGAGAGTCTTGCGATCGTGGTCGTCATTTCAAATGTTGGTGGCGCTCATTCCCAAAATACCGCATTCCTAAAATACCATATTTTTAAAATACCAGATTCTCGATATATCAGATTCTCCGTATACCAGATTCCCAAAATAATACATCCAACAAAATCATTTAAATCCTTGAGTAATCTACGATTTTATAATCTAGTGTAACAGGAATGTGGTAAGACAGGAATCTGATAAATTGAGAATCTGGTATTCTGAAAAATCTGGTATTTTGGGAATGCGGTATTTTTGGCATGAACGGTTGGTGGTACGATTTGCGGCACGTCACTATTCCTATCTAATAGCTGCATTCGTGCAAGGGAATATCCACTGCCGTTTTAGCGTGGTGTATCCATCCCAGAGGTCAATGGAAAAGTAGTAATGGATAAATTGTACGTAGTGCAGTGTTGGCGTTGAATCGAGGCAGATGGCGATTATCAGAGTCAACATGAAGCACTTGACTTGAGGTAGCACCAGTGGTACGTGGTAGTGCTTCATATTGACCGTTCACGTGGTCAACTGGTCATCAGAATGTAGGGAAGGAAATGTAGGTGTAGAATGTACTCACTTGTGCAGATCGATGAGCTCTTTGTCGATCTTGGCGGTGTTGCACCATGCCACGGAACCCAGGCAGCCGGCGATCATCAGGGTTAGCATGAAGCACTTCCAGTTGCCTTCGCGCCGCAGCACCCCACCGAGGCTTTGCTGACGAGGACGCTGCAACAGAACGTTTATTCAGTCTTTTGTCGATACGATGACATTAGTTAGAAAAGGTAGGAAACTATCTGAAAGGATCGTAAGATTTTACTACTCTTTGGCCGCAGAACCATACCTATATCTGTCTATGTCTTTTTGTAGGGTCCTATCCTATCTCTCAAACATTAAATCTCTCAAATATTAAAATGAAGCAAACGGAACATTTCACAAATAAATACCCTCTTTTTGCACTGTTGAATTCATTAACTTGACAAAGACATGGGTACAATGACAGAAAGGCTTAAGCCTGGAGTAAAATCCTACTAATATTATCAATGTGAAAGTTTGTGAAGATGTTGTTTGTTTTACTAAATAACGTGGTACCTAAAAATTGAATGGATTGAGATGAAATTTGACATACAAGTAGACAAAGTCCTGGATGGAAACATAGGATACTTTATAGCCCAGTAAAGAGTTCCTGTGGGATAATATAATAACGCAGGTGAAATTGCTGAGAAATGCTAGTAAAAATGCAACTTTTTGTATCCTAAATAAAACTTATTTAATGTTTGATATATTAATCACTGCACATGTCATAGCACTGTCAAAAATATTCCAGCCTCCGCTATTAAGACTAATTTGGTAAATCTTATTGTATATTACAAAATAACACATGAAAAATGAACACGACGTAAACCCCGTGACTGGTAGTGCCCAATCAATCCAATACATTTTCCCGTTAGTTAAGGTCCCAATAAATATTTTAGGAGGCATATTAACCGACGGAACTACGGGCATATTTGCTCAGCAAAGAATAGGGGGCCCATAGGAAGGAATTGGCAAGAATCGGCGCACTTTATTTACATTGACCCAATAAAGTTCACCCTCTGTATACTCTACAGAGAATATTATATTTTCTGACCGGACTTTTTTATAGGCAGGAATTTAATATTGAGCCAATGTTACAGAAATGTCAACTATTTTTATTAACTAGTCTTTCTTTTGTTTTCGGATTCCATTTAAATTTACATGAAATAAGGTAGACATCCGAGTGCTTGATACTGTACTATAGCTTGGCAACTTCGTTGGTGACACTCCCATGTGTGCTGTTTGTTATGTGCAGCCGTACGACCGAACGGTGACCGACGGAGGCAGCCTCCGCAAGCAGCCGTTGGTGTTGGCGGTAACTTGTGTAAGTAGTTACGGCTGCACGTAACAAAAAGCACACATGTGAGTGTCACCAACGATGTTGCCAAGCTATAGTCCAACTATGGCCGTTTAGGAGCGCGCGACACGTATCCACACAGCCCCGCGATCGCGCGTCTGTGTGAATGCGATCCATATTGGAGCAGTCTTACGCAGTGCTAAATGTTTGCTTGTAGTGCGTTCGTGTTCGTACACGACGCGCACGCATACTAGCGCGCGATATACTTTTTGCCGGAAGACAAATTACTGGTATTATACTGTGAAAGTGTCAACTGTTGTCAGGAGTGGCTCATTCCGCGATTTCGCCGCGCGGCCTTGAGGCCCCCGCGATTGGGCCTTAGCCAGTGACAAGAGAGAGCACGCGTCATGCGGTAAAGAGAGACGGTCATTTGATTTTCGACAGCTGAATGTGGAAATACCTCGGTTTTTTATTCAGTTGTATCATAATGAAGCATTTTAAAAAGTCGAAATAATTTACCAAATCTGAATTAATCATTATTATTGGAAATTATTAGCCTTATTACTATAAACATGTACGGATGTAGCGATCGTCCTTCCTTTTTCGTAATCACTAATCACCCTAAGTGGTAAAAATTTACATCGTAATAACGACACGAAAAACGACATCCATCAATTTAAAATTTCCATCTGGCCATTTTGTGCGACATTTTCAGCGGTGTTTGATTAATTGAGTTTTCCAATTTCGGTACAAGGATTAAGTAAAATATTATTTAATAAACATTGGACACCCGACCCATGATTACCTTTTGTTTTAAATTGTAAATAATGCAAAACAATAACAACCTTTTTTTTATTGAAACATGAATGACCAAATAGATACGCAATAGGTAGGTATTTGGAGTTGATTTTTTTTCTATCGTAAATCGATTCTTCTTTGTGAGGAGTAAATAAATATCCATATGAAACCTACTGCATTTGGATGACTATAGGAGTTTTAAACTTTAATTATAGATAGCCGGCAGTACAGTCTACAGTCAACGGCAATCGGAATCGGAATCGGCGACTGATCGGGGTCGACTGTACCGAGCGTTGTAAACACCCCATGCAAAACGATAGGAACCGTTATCTGTTCCGCCGCTATACTAATCGCATCGCATAAGAAAATTAAGAATTTGTCATTTACATAGAGCAGCGGTCGGCAACCTGCGGCCCGCGGGCCGCATGCGGCTCGTGAAACGCTCACTTGCGGCCTTATATTCTGGTCTGTTATTGCGGTCGCTAAATTCCGAATAGTATAAAATCACAAATTAATAACAAAATGCGACCCGCGTTAATTTCCTTAGCTACTATGTGGCCCTTGGCTGCAAAGCGGTTGCCGACCGCTGACATAGAGCATGAAAAAGTGCGTTATGCGTTTTTCATTACCTCTTTGTTACAATACTTAATATGGTATTTACTTAGTAATTCTGCCGTAAAATCCTACATTAGTCAATATTCCTAATGTAATGAAGCAATGAGTATAGATAGATATTAATTACCTACCTTAATTCATTCAATCAAGGTTCACTTATATTAATCCGAAAACGCTTTAATTTTCAAGAGCCTGGTTAAATCTTAAGAAAGTTGGAAAGAGAATTTGTCCAAAAGGATGGAAAAGTAAGTTGCCTTAACTTCCAGAGACTAGGCGGGCTTCAGAACTTACTGGAAGGCTTTTGAGGTCTCAATTTCAGAAGAACAGTCCGTACTCCGGACTTTGGGTTTCAGCTAGCACTTTATTCTTGTTACCTATTTGAATTGTTAGTTGTGCAACGACAAAGGGCAATTAACCGAATCGGTTTATTTTGGACTAAGGCCTGGAAACTCCACCTCAGAGCATGTGCAACGACAAAGTTAAGGACAATTTAGTGAATAGGTTAATTAAAATCGAGGCCTTCGGAACTCAACATCACAGCAATTGTTTAAATGTACAATCAAACAAAGGTTGAAGTGCACACCTCTGCCTTAAAAAAACTTTTTTTGCCTTGTAAATATGCGATCGAGGGCTTTCTTTATTACCTCCCTTGTTGTGTACATCATTTTATGTTTACACTTGGACAGAAAGCGGCTTTTTCCGTACGCGTAGTGGCCACTTTATGGCCAGGTGTGGCATAAAAATCCTTACTTTTATATTTCAGAATAAGAAAAGAATTGTTTATAAGTAATACTATTCTGATAGCGATATTACTAAAATTCTTTTTTCATGTTCTCAAACATAATGTGAAACCAGTAATTAACTAGCAAATTGCTTGATTTTTTTTCTGTAGAAGTTGGAGGGTTTAGTCACTTTTCAGTACTTTGGAGGTCAGTTTGTCCCAATAGGTTGAGATTGGGCACCTAAAAAAAATACGTGTCTATCCGCCGGACAGTTGAGTTTCCTTGTCAGTAATGCTTGTAAAGCTCATGATGTTGCAAGCGCCCATTGCATAGGCTGTGGTGACTGTTAATCATCAAGTAGGCCGTATGCATGTTTGCCACTCTAGTACCTAATTCAAACATCAAATCACTTGCGATACTAGACAAAAAAAAATGAAACTGGAGTCCCCCCAAATCTACATGAATCCCAACATGACAACTAGCTTTTGAAAAATGGGACTTATGATCTTGAATTTTTGCGGTCGGTCATCATTATGGAGTTCTGAGGTATCAAGAGTTAAAAGAAAAACACCGGTCAAGTGCGAGTCGGGCTCGCGCACCGAGGGTTCCGTACAAACTCGTCAGTAGATACGTGAATAATTCAAGAAAAACTGTATGGTGGATACTTTGCTTCTGTAAAACTGCTGTCCCTATACATCGACATATGCCGCGGTTAGTTTAGTAGGAGCAAATAAGGTTGCCTTACGATTTTTGCGAATTTCTAAAAAACGCTGCAAGTTAGGAAAACCGTTTTATTTTTCCTGTAATATTTAGTATGATATGAATGATTGGTCATTATTACAGATTTTTCTGCTCAGTAACTTCGGAGATAATAGGGGCGAATGGTATTTTTTTAAACGTTTTTTGTCTTAAATCAAAAACTACTTGTCTAAGAAAAAAATAAAAACGGTTTTGGAATCTACATATTAAGCCCTTTTATTTGATATCCCACTCGATATATTAGCTTAACTTTTGATTTTCTACATCCCTTTTCGGTCCCTTTTTAAAAAAAAGTAAAAAAGGTATAAAAATTTTTTTCTGTCCCATAGGCTCGGGATGGCGGTTTTTAACACTATTCCAAATTTCAAGGCGATAACATCAGTAGATCCTGAGATATCTTGCTGTGACAGACGGACAGACAGACAGAGTCGCACCATAAGGGTTCCTTTTTTACCATTTTGGTACGGAACCCTAAAAAGGAACTACCTTTTTCGAAATTTGAAGTTTATAATTTTCTAATTTTCATAGTATTTATCTTGCTCCATCACGTACATACTTCGACCATACTCTCCCTCCACATCACCAAAATAGTTAATCCCCTGTTTGTCTAGGGTTACAGAATTAACCAAGCGCGTTAATTGCCGGCACTTAGCTGAGTCAGCCGAGTTTAATATAACATTAGTAGCACATTTCGCGCCAGGCATTTTAGGTGAATGCAGGTCATCTACGAACCGAAATAAATGGACATTTTATTGTACATTAGGGGAAACATTACTCGCTTGCTATAATTATTTCAGTATTTTGTTTTTACCTAGTTCTAATTTTTAAGATTAGGCGTTTGAATCGCTCGACGACTTAGGTGAATTTCTGTATGATTTAAGACATGTTCTGGTATTTTATTACGTTACCCTTGAGATCAGGAGTGCTGCGGTTTAATAGCATACAATTTACATGTATTTTATAAATTTTTATTAGGAACGCTGTGTCAAAAATCACTTTAAATTTAAAAATTCATGCATAAATTGCGGTTTTACTTAGTTTTTATTTTAAACTACATGCAATTAAAGTAAATAAATATTTATAAATGTTTTTACACTATTTCATTATGTTCATGGCCAAACTATTTTAAAAGCATAATGTAAAAGTCAAAATATTCCATATTAAACAAGGCCTACGAGTAATAACAAGCACTTTCGTATCGAACGATAATATATTATATTTATTTAGAGAAATTTCTTCATGCAATTATTATTCTTTAAAAAACACATAGAAATACCAAACAACTAACAACAAAACTTCGCAATAAGACCGTATTTGTTATGTTCACATTTGTATCAAAGGCACCAAAATCAATGATGTCCAGTGTTATAGAAAAGGGGTCCACGGCCAGTGGGTACGGGAGACCCTCTGCCCCACTGTATTTGGCCTGTTAATTTTAGCCCAGTCACCCACCGGTCACCTTCTCCGTAAACGATGTTCCATCCCAATGCTCTCATTTAGGTCCATGTCGGAAAATGGGTTCCAGGGATGACCCCCGTGATATTGTACTAATGTTTTAGGGCAATATTTCAGTATCGGATTATGCCGTTTAGAGACGCTTAGTTTGATTAATACTTCGAAACGGATTGCTTATGTTTAAGCCGATTTATGACTTATTTAAACAGTCGAGGGATCCTGAAAGTGGAGAAGTTTTGGTGAAATCGTTAAGGTCGCGAGTAAAATTTAGTTCACAGTGATATAAAACTTTAAAGAACTATTATAAAGATTGAAGAAACATACGTTTTGATTGGGTTTCGTCTAAGCCGGAGATCAAATTTGTTTAAAACTAAGAAGCTACTTACTGTACATAGGTATATTGCAAATATTGTTACGATGACTGAAATTCAAACTTCATTTATTACAAAACTAGAGATGAAGTGTCAAAACTAAGTCTAATATGATTTTTATTAAAGCCGAAAGTAAAACGTAATAAAAATTATTATTATGAAAAGAAAATCTGAAACGTTGGAAATTCGCGCCCGAAGCATTTCATTTTTCAGTTTTTGCTGTAATAAAAATATCACGTTTACCTAATATTACATTTATATTACAGTGTGGCGTTGAATAACAAATTTATACTGAAAAAGCGCACGGTTTCATGATAATTTATTCCATGACAAAACTTCGATTAATTTTCCTTAAAGCCACAAAAGCGAAGCCGCGTGTAAAAGCCAGTTAATCAATACTCAAGCACGACGTATGACACGATATTGAAACAAGAAACATTGTACAGGATAAACAAAAGCTTTCGTACAAAACGTACACTGCACACAATATACAATCTCATCCTTATTCCAATAGCGTTACGTTAGTTCAATAAAGTCCCCCACCATACACCGTTCGACGCTTGGTGGCCCACCATAACCAAAAGGGCTTAACTCTTTAAGAAACTTACACAAAGTTGTCTTTTTGGCTTGTCACAGTAATGCCAAATTGAATTGTTTTGCCAATTCACTGAATGGATTACATTTTGCTTATTACGTTACTCGAGTTTCCGCTACGATAATGTGTATACGATTACTGTTATATTTGAATTGGGTTGTGTGACTAACGTTATTAATGTTGGATTGATTAATATTGGAGTAATACAGATTACATGTAATCGGATGAGAATTCTCATCCGATTACATGGTTGGTTATTAAGTATCGTTACCGGCGATAAGATATTAACCGGATACGACATTATGGCATAAATCTGATTCGAGATAATTACTATGAAAATGTCCTGAATGGCTTCAAGAAAAGGATGGATGGACGGTCGTGCGTGCCGTTGTTTTACTGGACATGGCGAGGGCACTGCAGTGCCCCCAGATAACTATTCCCAACTGGGTATGTGTAAGATATTTCTAGACATTGATTGTGATTTTTTTTGTTTTTTTTTTATTAGCTGACATACTTGCAAGTCTAACTGACTGTTGCAAAAATTGGACCAGGTGGGGGCCATGGCGTTCCCTGGGATCGAACCAGGTCAACTGGTCCGGACCATCTTGATAGGGTCGGACTAGGTGGGGGCCGGGGCGCCTGAGATTGAACCAGGTCACTTGGCCCGATTGAGTGTGAAGTAGTCTATGATAATATTGAGAGGTGAAATAGAACAGTATGGAAGGCTGACCCCACTACTTTATGGAGACGTAGAAACAGAGGGAGAAAGAGTTGATCAACAAAGTCACCGCCAAAAAAAATCAACAAATCTTTAATAATAATATAATAATAATAATAAAATTGTTTATTGTACATAAATGTGTTACAAAGAGGAATACATCGTTCAGTAGTACAAACAGGTCAGGTATAAAGTGGTCGAAGCTTTCGACCCCTAAACTAGGTGTGAACCTGTGCCTTAGGGGGCTTGAGTTCGTCCTAATTCTGTGTCAGTAAACAAGAGTTGGACAATGTAACAGCAGAAAAATTGCGAAATATGGCTTAATAAGATATAAAGCTTTAGTATATCCAGGCAATAGCAGTAACAAATTTATGTATTTTCTTCTTATAATTTGTTTCTAAGGTAAAAATAATTTTATTTCATTAAGTTTCAGGGCCTATGCACAATATGTACATGGTGTATCTTAAACACGCCATCTCGACGCGCATTTCGCTTCGCCCTATCGTTTTTACACCCTAAAAATAAATAGAGACAGCGGCACGAAACGCGCATCGATCGACGGCGCGTTTAAAAAAATACGCGGTGTGCATATCTCTTAGCTATTTTAATCCCCTTTGTTTTTTTCATTTTCAAGGACTAGATAAATACTGTAGCGTGACTCCAATGATCCTGAGGGACGTAAAAATATATGTATACTTACCTTACTTTACCATTCTTACCTAACTTACCTAACTACTGTGTTTTCTTGTTACTTATTAGGATTAAGATGTGTGGGTGAGCTCAGTCCAAGGTGTCATGGTGCCTACACCATCATCATCACCATCATCGTCATGTCATCTTCGTTGTTTTTCTTCCGACTACTAAGCAGTTTGTATCGTCGATCCTGGTCTAAGACTGCGGTCTCAATTTAACACACGATAAAATCACATGCAATGCAAGCCATTTTATAGCGATTATAATATAGCAGGTATTATACAGGCAGTCAGTAAAATTTCGGGTTTGTTAGTACATATCTCTCTTCAGAACACGTTATTTACTTAAATCTGTGAAATATGTTCCGCTTCTGGAGAAACATTCGTCAAACAATACATAACTGCTATTCGTAGCTGTAACTTTGCTATTCGTAGAATTGAGAAACATGCGTGTCTCACCCGATTATAGCGCCATGCCATTACTTTATTGAGTCCTAAAAGTACTTAAACGACTTCCCAACTAAAATGAAGTGCGGTTGTTAAAATAAAAACTACTCACGGAAGTAAATAATTACGCCCCAACATTTCCCGATAGTTGGAAAAGCTGTCAATATCCGGACAAAGTTACTCAGAAACTGTTTAAAATGTATTACAACCGTAAAAATTAAAATTTAACTCAAAGCGAGCTCATAATCACTTAAGAACCTTAGAAAGGGAAAACGGAAATAATAAATTAGAGAGTAACTTGTACTTTGTGAAGGGAATTGCGTTTGCTCATACAGGGGCGTAATGGGCAGGTTTCAAAGAAGGCAAATTACACGTAAAGCCCTTTTGAGTGTCATGTTTGTGAAAAATTAGACTTGTAATGTAAAATTTACATTTTGCAGTAACGAGTTAACTGTAATTAGGGATTATGATTACTCAAACAAAATAAAAGATTAACTGTGGGAAATTTGGTACCTTAATCAGTTTAGATTAGGGTATAAATAATAAGTGTATGTCGAATCGTGACTGATGGAAAGGATTAACTGCAGAATCCTCACCGTTGAAGTATGTTCATTGAAGAAGATAATTCATGTTAAATCAAATCGTTTATTCTTCCGATTCTTTTGGCGCTTCGGTAAATGACATTCTGGTGAGAAGAAGCGCCGGAAGAAACTCACCAGTTTCGCTTTTCAAACCGTTCATGATTACAATGATTGTTACAATATTGTGGCATAGGTACTCGAGTGAGCAAATAGACAATTTCACAGCATGATTCATTTCACTATTAATCGACAGAATTACAATTATCAAGTAGCAACTTTAACTACTGGCAGACAAAACGACACAATCGTAAGACAAGTGTTGTCGCCACGACAGTCAGAAAAAGAATGACGCTCTTGCCCAACGAGCCCGTCCACGTGCACCGTGTGACGTAACGACCGGTCGTTACGTCCTACGGCGTTCGCCGCCATTTTAAATCTACTTAGTAGTCAATTGACGATCTTGATTGCTTGAATTATCGCTGCTATCCACGACATGTATATTGTGTATTTTTATTTAATTTTTACCTACAATGTAGGTATAACATTCCATTTTTTTCAAGACGTTAAAAATTTTACTGTTAGATTGTAACCCGTTTCACATTGTATCCCGTTACGATGGTGCCTAAAAATTGCTTAAAACTACTTACTATATTGTAACTTAACACGTTCCCTGTCCCGTGGCCCACATATGTGTCACGGCAAGCCTTTTGACGTGACAACGTCTTATAAATTGGTTTGCCGGGTGACACTTCAAGAAACTGCGTTACGCTCCGCTCACGTTATGCGCTCACAATGAGAGCGAGTGAGAGGCACGCGTCCCTTCCACTCGGGCATGGTTAGTCGTTGTCACGTAAAACTTTCGCCCGTATACCGACTTTACAGGCAACCAATTTTTTTACATAGCCGTAAGGTTTACAATTTAAATTGGGACTGCGAACCTGTTAAATAATCCCGAATAAACAGAGTGTGTTCAGAAAACTTGATACCTACAACGCAAGAACGCAACATGATGTTAGGCGGAATAACGTTACGTAAACACATTTCCCGTTTGTCGAGACTAGATGTTTAAGTTTCCAGCTGAGAATCCTATTTGGGCCACACATAGTTGTTATTTGGTTACAAAGGATGCGTTAATTCAGCCTTGGGATCGGTTACCATCTGTTACGATAGTATTTTATTTCATAGTCATCAGCCAATGTGTTGCGAGTTTTATTACTGGCTTCCATCAAGCTTCTTCACTTTTGACACTCTTAAGGCCTTCTTGTCCAATCCAAACCCTTCTAGCGGGTTGCCGGATGTCACGAACCCAACATTAAATTTCGTCTTTTTTTATCAATACACACTCATTTAATCAACACATAATAACATTAAATTAAGGTACTGGTCCTTTCTTTGTGTCCTTTGTTTCTTGAATATTAAGG
This sequence comes from Eudemis profundana, assembly GCA_947034925.1. Taxonomy (NCBI): domain Eukaryota; kingdom Metazoa; phylum Arthropoda; class Insecta; order Lepidoptera; family Tortricidae; genus Eudemis; species Eudemis profundana. The sequence goes on along the minus strand of OX344808.1, from coordinate 16,037,495 downwards.
GCTTTTTTATTTAAAGTGTCCTCTTAACTGACAGTTAAACAGGACGTCACAAAACTGACAATAAGTAGTGTCAAACTCCATAATATATTTCGTCACCGACTGACAGGTCAGACGGAATTTCAACATAGCTTAAATTTTGCCTAACCGTACATTTTAAAATAAAAATGCCCTTAAGCCATTAGCAATAGAGCATTAGCAATATTTTGGTATTGGTTGGAATTCAAGAACACCCCAAAAACACTCCACTTGCTCACCAAATAAAAAACATACTGAATTGTAAATCGATATATAACACTATGCATAAGGAGTGAGATAGAGATGGATTAAGCTAGTCGGAGGTGTAGTAGTATAGGAAGCCCACAGATCGCATTTTGAGGGAGTGCATTCGGGCTGCCGCAGCAAAGTTTCAGTGGCAACGAATACCTTTGATTCCTTGTTAGGTAAAGAAGCCTTGAAGCTATACCCGTAACGGAATTGGCGGAATCAATATCATCAGGGGATTGTTGATTTGTTTCAAACTTAACGGCTCGGGGAAAGGTCAAGTCTTTATTATCATCTATACTGGTTCGCCGAATTTTCAAGTTACTTTTGATTGAAGCGTTTGTGTTGGTTACTTTGGTTAACTTATTTTTTTTGGTCCTTTTGTTTTGTACCTTATTAAAATACCTATACATATATTATAAATAATAATATAAGATCATCGTTAAAAGTTGTAAAATTAGTGCATTTATATCAAACCTTCTATATTACCAGAAAATAAATCGTTATTTTTTTTTTTTTTTATTGTACGTACCAAGCCTCGGTAGCAGCTATATATTTGAGGCGTTTGGGGTTGAGACGCTCGGACCCTGGGGACCAAGTACGCGCCGGCTTTTCAAGGATATGTCGGCGCGTCTAGTGGAGGTCACTAGTCACCAGAGAGCTGGCCAGTATTTTGCTCAGCGAATCAGCATTGCCATCCAGCGTGGCAATGCGGCCAGCCTTCTGGGCACACTGCTCACTGGCAGCGATTTGGAACAAATTTATTATCTTTAGTTTGTAATTAATTTATAGTTTTAGTTTTTATTGTTATTGTTTTATTTAAATTTTATTGTTTACAAAATAAAGAAGTCTCTGCTAATAGCTTTAAAACATTAAGATCTAATAAGGTAGTGAAATAAGTGAACATAATTACTACAATTACCCTCTGATATCCCATGGAAATTAAAATAGAGTAATAAACAGAATCTAAAATAAAACGAGGTATACTCGTACTTTATTATGTTGCAATAAGCTTTACTTTGTACCAAACATCATATCTTCCTAGAAACGGAAGCATTAATATCAAAATGGCCACCGACAGGTAAACAAAGGCGGTTACAGCAAACGAGAGTGCAATCTAAATGTAATTTGCTCTGTTCCGTAGAAACCTCTCTCAACGAATTTCATAGTGAAGCTGTACACAGTCCAAAATATGTGCATTAATTTGCACCTTATTCACCAAGCGTACCTTCTAGAATGTATCTTTTATGCGTGACAGTCAGTACTAGGTTATTCTTGGGTATTTGCGTGAGATTCTATACGTATTAGTTGGTCTATTCTATAAACTTTGGACCTAAATAAAAATGGCGCCTTCTTTAAGGCTCATTTTTTAAATTTGTGTTCTTGTTTGTGCTTGGTTCCTTCTCTTTTTTGTGTCACTACTCCCGGTTCCAAAACAGGCATTACAAATAAGAGTGTCAAGGGCGTCAAGCTTAAACGGGAATGGGCTGGCTGGACATTCTATCGGGTGCATCCTGAGCGATAAGCTATAATATATCCAAGGAATGCCTACACGACCGCTTGACCCCATATATTTGTTTGAGTCATATCTCGTGACAGTTTTTTCAGCTATGTACAATTAGATACATCGAATAAACCGAACTTTGCATACCTCTCTATACATACCGAGTTTTCGTGACTATAAATAAATAAATATTGAGGGATAATCTTACACAAATCGACTTTTTTTTTTACAACTAGGGTGGCAAACAAGCGTACGGCCTGCCTGATGGTAAGCAGTCACCGCAGCCTATGGACGCTTGCAACACCAGGTTACGTGCGCGTGCTCCATAATGTAGCCTTCCGGAAAAACCGCGGCAGGGAGCTCATTCCACATTCGGATTGTGCGCGGTAGGAAATTTCTTTGGAACCGCACGGTGCGTGACCATCTTGGTTCCAACGTGTGTGAATGAATACCCTGCCGATGACGAGCGGTGCGGTGGTAGAAGGTGGCCGTAGGCATCATGTCGAACAATTCCTCAGAACACAGCTCATTATACAAGCGGTAGAACACACATAAGGAGGCGAAGTCTCTCCTTAGACTTAAGGGTTCAATACCGCTTGTGAGTACGGGATCGTCGACTATTCGCACAGCGCGTCTTTGAACCGAGTCAAGAGGGCCAAGCTGGCATGCTGGCGCCACAGCCCACAGATGACAGCAGTACTCCATATGGGGTCGGACCTGTGATTTGTACAGCAACAGTCTGCCTAGGAGTGAAGTACCGCTTCGCTCTATTCAGGACACCAAGTTTTTTGGATGCTAGCTTCGCTTTCTCTTCTAGATGACTTCGGAACTGAACGTCGCTGGAGATGTCAACACCTAGGATCCCGATACTCTTCGAGATGGTGAGGGCCGTGTCTTGGAATTGTGGGGCCACAGTGAAAGGAGTTTTCTTAGCGGTGAACGCGCAAACTTGAGTCTTGGTGGGGTTGAACTGAACTAAATTTCCTCGACCCCAATCGGAGACTCTGGATAGAGTGCTTTCGATTTTTGACACAAGTTGTTCGTGACTTTCTTCCACCTCGGAACGAGGGATGTTTGCTCGGCCCGTGTAAAATGCATCTCCGGTGCTGTCGTCCGCATAACAATGAACACTATCATTAGACAGCATATCATTGATATGCAGCAGAAACAGCGTCGGTGATAGCACGGAGCCTTGCGGGACCCCTGCGTTAATAGCCATGCTTTTGGAGCAGCTGCCATCAACGACGGCTTTTATGCTTCTGCCAGTTAAAAAGCTGGCGACACATTTGCACAAACCCTCGGGCAGTCCGTAAGATGGTAGCTTCAGTAGCAGACCCCGGTGCCTGACTCGATCGAACGCCTTAGCTATATCTAGGCTAACTGCCAATGCTTCACCTCGACTCTCAATGGCCGAGGCCCAACGGTGTGTGAGATACACTAGAAGATCGCCAGTGCAGCGGCCGTGGCGAAAACCGTATTGGCGGTCGCTGATCAAATCGTGTTCCTCTAGGTATCTAAGGAGTTTGTGTTAATCACACGCTCCATCACCTTAGAGAAGAGGGAGGTTATTAGTCCTTAGTCCCAAACTAAGCAATGCTTATACTATGGGTTCTTGGACGACGCCGACGATATACACACTTATATAAAGTGGGATTTTTAATTACATTTAGTAACTTACCAGTCCTCATGGATTATATTAGGTTTATGTCATTATTGTTTCTTCCTATTCTCGAGTCTGCACAAAATTAATTCCATACAACTGAATTTAAGTAATCACATGCGTAATGCTTCATAGTCGTTATTTCTACGCAATCTTGTTTCTTCCTATTAGCGATTCTGCACAATATGAATTCCACACAACTGAATTTAATCACATGCGTTATACTTCACGATACTATATTTATCTTTTATTCTATCTATCTTCTATACTATCTTGTTTTTTCCTAGTCGAAATCTTCAAAAAAAATTTTCTCTGCCCCAATTTCGACCGGGTTGGATTCCCGGTTATATATGAGATTTTTAAAAAAATAATTACAGAATAGTATTTATTATTAGATCTATAAAATGTGTTCCTCCACGGTTAAATAATAGGCAAGTCGGTGGAAATCGAGTTCTGTTGACACCCTGTTGGTACTGACTTGGTTTAACTTTACATCTCATTTTTGTTGTAGGAGAACTGCGTTGCCAGACTTGCATCTTTTTACATGTAATGTTTTTTATGGGATCTCATTTCTTTTTGTAAGTGGTCTTCCTTTAATTACTACATTCCAATCCATTCTTTTCAATTTGAACTGCAAAACTTTGTAATCGCATGTATTTCTATAGGATTACAAACTTATGTGTGCAGTTGTGACTGAAATTACAACATATTTAGGTTTTTAAGGACTTGATAGGCTAAAAACTAACTATGTTTAAAATTTGGAGCTTGTAGGTCTGCTAGAAGTACCTTAGAATTATTATTTTTTTTATTTTATTTTATTTCCATAAATTAACACATTACAGTCAAGCTACACGTGTTAACAGGAGAAAGGAACAACAGGTAATAATGTAAGTACAGGAATTACTGTGCTTGATAGCCTATGCTACATGATGGAGCTTGGTGTAGTTATGGACTCCAGGTACCGGCTGGCAACTGCAAGAAATCTAGGTTCAGAACTGTAAAAAATATCAAGTTCACTGTCACTGTCTAGTATACTGTTGAGAAGTGTTAGTGCTCTGTGTAGAGGTGTGTGGGTCAGCGCCCGCGTGCGCGCCGCCGGGACAGCAAAGAGTGCAGGCCGGCGCCGGAGCTGGACGGAGGTGACAGACTGTCCCCTCAGTGGAATGAGGGAAAGCAACGAAGGGTTACTAATTTGCCCGCGGATCAAACGGAAGATGTATTTCACAAGGGATATGTTCCTTCGACTTTCGAGGGTGGTATAGTTAACCATTCCCAGGATATATAAAGTGGGGTACATACGGGGGTAATACCCGTAAAGTTTGTGGAAAAGGAAGCGTACAAAGGTTTTTTGCACCTTCTCTAACAAAAGTGTGTGTTGTTTTTCATGGGGGTTGGTTCAATTATGATGATCATCAGTGAGTGAGTCAGTCAGTGAGTCAGTGACAAAACTAAGGAACTTTGACATGCAACAGTTCTTAAACTAAACGTTCAAATTGAATGATATTGAGAACTAGCATTTACCCACGGCTTTGCCCGCGTTGTTCCCGTTACTGTCCCAAGGGCACTATATACCGGAATATAAAGTATCCTATGTTTCAATCCAGGACTTGGTTTACTTGTATGCCAAATTTCAGCTTGATCCATCCAGTTGTTACCCCGTTATTAGGTAACAAACATCCAAACATCTTCACAAACTTTCGCATTTATAATATTAGCGGGATATATATGTCTTATTGTGCCCTATATATCCCTGAAATTTCAGGGTTCTAGCTTTAGCCAATACAAAATTACGGGAGGCTGAAAATGGCCTGAATGGCTCCGTTTTTACTATGAGGTAAAAGTAATTTTCTTTTTTTGGTTTCCTTGGGGTTAGTTATAAATAGTTTTCATTTTAGTAGATTTTATTTTAAATATGATAATATATATATTTTTTGATTTCTCATTAAAAAAAATAGGTGATTAACTCTACTGACCACTGTGAAGAAAAGAGTTAATAGATTAGTGTTTCAAACTTCAAAGGCCGCTTTACGGAAAAAGTTACTTGTTATAAGCCTCTTTACGGAAAAAGTTACTTGTTATAATTATACTTATAATACGTGTACATATAACTTAGTATTCCGTTCTTCTTTGGGCTTCATGTTTTATAAAACCACCCGTTATGGCCGGACTCCATGGAACGATTGATGGTATAGTGGAAAGTCGAGGGTAAAAGATCTCGTGGGCACTCTCCAACACGGTAGACAGACCTCATCAAATCTGTGACGCACTCCAGCGTAAAGATCAACTCTAGGGCGTGCAGTACCGGGAAATTTTAGTACCGGGAATTCGCGGTGACCGCCTACTAAAATTTCCCGGTACTACACGCCCCAATCAACTTCGCTAAACATAGGGCTACATAACTAAGACTAAGAGAGAGATCCACTCGTTTGCATTTTTAATAAGATTTCAATCTTCAGTTATCTCTGTGTATGAATTTATATTTGAGCATCTAGACGTAATATAACGTAATGCCGGAGAAGTGTCATTAATTATGAATGAGTGTTTTCAAGTGAAAGACTTGGTGTGATTAAAGCGAATAAATATTTAATGCCGTTTATACTCTGGATGGAAAATGGTTTCAGATTGAGAGTCGAGATTGATAAGTTGATATTTGTGTTTGTATAAGTCCAATATTGTTCGATAATTCTAACTAACGGACTAAATAGAATGATATTTTCTTAACCCAGGCATCATCCCTTAATAATTTGAATAAAATGAATGAATGCAATTGTATTTTCTTGAATAAGTAAATTATTTACATCTGATTTATAATAAATATTATACAAATAATAATTTCCCTTGTATCTGAACTTTTATTTGACTAAACGAGATGTTATTTTATTACTGTGTCTACCTACCTTTATTTTTACTAAGTAGGTACTTAATAGCGTAAACAAATAGCAATAAAGACGAGTAAAGGGTCATTCGAAAACGAATCCAGTCATCCAATGCTCCTCACGTCCTCCCATTACACACAGGACGTTTAGATTTTATTATTTCGTCGCAATTTGTATGCGAACCATTGACAACAACATTATGGACCATAAGAAGAGGTTGTTTAGAACATCTGTAAATGTGCTTTACGAGTAGACCTGTATAAAAACTGTCTACAAACTGAAAAATAATAATCATTTTGTGTTACTAAATTATACGTTCCGCCAGTTCTTCGTTTGAATATTTTTGACTTACATACAATTCTTGTCAATTCTTATCTAAAATAATTTATTTTACTTATACCGGTGGTCGGCTACTGGTTGGTTACCCACATTTTCGAGTCCAAAATCACATACCACCACATTGATAACAATACATATTATATTGAAAACTCGATCATATAATTGTTACAATTCTAATACATTTATGATTACTGATACAAAGACCAAATACAGTGAATAATTAAACATGACCTAATGTAGTCAAGGCTGGATTTGAACCAGCGTCTATGTCTCATTGGAACAACGTTCTAGCCGCTACATCACTTAGTCGCTTACCAACCACGTTGAAATGTTCTCTAATTGTACGTTCAGTTTCAAAATGTGTGTTCATAAATTTCTGTCCACGACACAAACTCAATTTTTAAATAAAATACGCAACAACCTCCGCGTTACAATAATTCAATAATAAATTAATTTGCACAATTTCCGCTTTCAGGATTTTCTCTGATTTGCTCGTAAAATTTCATGGTCCAATTTTCAGCTGAACCAATTTTGTAATCCGAGTATACTGTTGACTGACGGCTGGTGTAATGTCGACGGGGCCGTTAGCTGGAAGTATGCTTTTGAAATTGCATTAGTTTTAGTGCTTCGTTGTATAAATCATACATTCTTTTGAAATTGCATTAGTTTTAGTGTTTCGTAGTATTGAGCAAGGCGCCCTGATTTTAATACGCTAGCTATTTTTAGACGACATGAAAATGGTGGAATGTTTTCTACTTGATCTATATTATGTGTAGGGAGTGTCCAAATTGTGAAAAGGGACGATTAGAGGAGGTAGGTACCTTTCAGGCATCGGAAGCCGATCCTGAATTACACTGGATCAAACAACAGGATGTAAAAAATGTTTTACAGGACTCTTTGAAAGGTCGTTTGTGTTTTTGTGATAATATTTTCTAGGTTCTTATTTATTTATTTAAACTTTATAGCACAATACAAGAAAGTCCAAATGGCGGACTTAATGCCGTGATGCATTCTCTACCAGTCAACCATTAGGGTAAACAGAGACATTAAAGGTGCAGTATTCAAATTCATAACGAATTTGTACAAAACTAGATACAGAATATATAGGTGTATACATAAGTATAAATATAATAAATATACATACAAAAAAAATATGCTATATAAACATACTAATAAATATTATACATTCTTCTCATAATGAGCAAGAATTCATTTAGTTTTTAAGATGACGAATCGGAAATTTTGGTGGCAGGGATTTCGATTTTTCTCAGGAATCATAAAACATATGAAAGTAACATTTGATAACCTGATTATTGGGATCATCTACTCCATTTTTTGAGACGCAGAAACACGATTTGCTAACTTTTGTAACAGACTTTTGTATGTCAAAGATACCTCTTTCAAAAGCGGAATTTGCACTGTACAGGCAAACCAGACCTATTTAAGCCCCTAAATTCTCTGAGTAACATAGTTTTAACCTATACTTTAATATCTGAGACCAGATTCTTGAAAATTAATTGTAGTTTGTAATTGAAACGAAAAAAACCGTTTCTACGTATACGACCTTTTCATATAAGCTAGCACAAGCGCGTATTTGTATGAAATCAGTCTCCCCTCAGTCCGCCGACGGCCGTTGCCAACGACAGGTCTGTGACAGTTGACTGGCCGCGCCGTAAACAAAACCTGTGAGAAATCTTATTTAATAATGGGAAAAAAGCGTGTTGGTTTTTCCAAAAGGAAAAGGAAAGCACTATTACTTGAAAAATGAAACTATATGACTAAGAGAAAGTAAGTAATCGTCATATTTATACCACAAATAAGTCTAGTTTACGTTGCGGGAAAATGACAACAAATGTTGACATTGGAACAGCGGCGTCGTCGAGACTTTCAATTGTACAATTAAATATTATTTTGGTGTACGTAAATATAAACATTTGTAATATACCCATTGTATTAAATTAAAATAAGGAAAACTATAATAGTGTAAATATACAGGATGGCTCATAAGTCGGTTTTTCTTGAATGCATTAGTGAGTAGCCAATACTTAGTAGGTAATGTATAATACATATCACTCTCTAGTATATTAAATCAATGTTTGCCTCATAAAACCTCAACAGTTTAACCACGTCTGTGATGGATTCGTAAAACAATATGAGAACTATCCGCTTACAAAATGTAAATATGTAAGAAGGGTATACTACTGATACATAGCGAGAGGTCTTAAAACACGATAGCAACATAACCATTATAAGATCACACGATTATTTAAGGCTTAATTATGTAAAGTTGCATACATCTACTATCTACACATGTTATTATAAACACTCAAAGGCCAACTAGATTGTCATTATATCTAGTATCGATAAAGATGTTTTAATAACTTTTTAAACATTTTTTAACACTGGCACAGACAACGCACTGACCTTAGGTACATATATGGCTAATGGTGGTCATTTTGTACTGTTTCCAAACGCATGACAGAGGTTTTTTGACATGGACGTAGATTGAAATATAAATACTCGTATGTCGCAATTTCATTCTGCAAGTCCGATATTTCGTCATCTGTGGGCATTTTGATGGGTAAATCGCCAGTGGGTTCCCCGAGATGATAAAAACAGTCAAATTAGTCCAATACACGATTTAATTAGGTTAGACAATATTACAGGTCGATTGTCCTTAATAAATCTCTAACACTAGGTAATTAGTCCAATTATCAAATCAATCACTCGTCAACACGCATGTGCGTCCGCGCACGACAAGGGCTCGCCCAATCTCTGCCTCCCGGTCTTTCCTCCCGCAACCCGCGCCCCGAAGTACTTGAGAGTGCTTCTACGAATTCCCGACAAATATGTAAAAATGTAAATATATTGTAAATTTAAAATGTAAAAATTGTTCAATATATTGCCCGTAAAAACACCATGCTCGAATTAATTTTTGTTTGTGCTATAATTTGCAGTAGTACCTATCTATACATTACCAGTTCTTAACCAAAGATTAGCATTATTGGAATAATCTTTTGTCCTAATAATTATCCGAGTACAAAAGATTATTCGGATAATTATCAGGACTTATAATTATTCGACTAAACAATAACACGATATTTTTATTGCTGAATTATTTATTCGTGAATAGCATATCCGCGAATGAATCATTCGACCACTTTTCAAATGATTAATTATTTATTCTTTACTAGCATTTACCCGCGTTGTTCCCGTTATAGTGCCAAGGGAACTAATTACCGGCATAGATCCTATGTTTCAATCCAGTACTTGATCTACTTACATGCCAAATTTCAGATCAATCCATTCAGTTGTTACCCCGTATTTAGTAACAGACATCCAAACATCTTCACAAATTTTCACATTTATAATATTAGTAGGATTGTATTCGGAAAATCCACGAAAATTATTTAAAGTTTTTTGATTATTCCATTCAAATAAATAACACAAATAATATTTAGAATTACTCGTTTTTACGGTACATATATTTATCAATTTCACTTTACTTTTTCCCATACAAACAGTACAGAAAACAAGGTAGTGTTTTATTGATTTGAGTAGATCTGTAGAATACATTATGATTACTAAGTTTTGTGTATCGATTTAACAAATAAAAAATTTAAAAATATAGGAAGCGACTCCATTTATTTTCTGTTCACTTTTGACATAAACAATGTAGGCACTTTTCGATAGGTAATATTAATGTAAAGTTTTCAATGTGCGTTTTCAAATTTGACATATAGGGTTATGGAATTGAGTTCTTTTTAGAATGACAGTTTTTATAGACACAGGTTATAAGTGAGCGTTATTAGCATCGATTATAATGTAACTTGAAATGTCATTTTTGCGACTGATTGTGTGTGATATACGGTATACCGCGTAAAAATATAGGGGGGTGAGCGGGTTGCGGGGCGCAAATGCTCCGAAAACGGATTCATTGTTTAGCGATGCGTCACCTTAATGGCCAATATTACCCACGTTGGAATAAATCCAACGTTTGTTTTATCTGCCATATTTTTTTATAATTAAGTAAGTAGTACTTTAACACTTATACATTGGGATGTTTTGTTCACGCGTTTCCTAGCGACATCTGGTGTCGAGCACAGCACAACCCTGATCGCCCCACTCTACATAAAAATCTTCCGTTCTATTCGCAATCCGATCGTCTATTACACACACACGACACATACTGCTGAATTTGGAATTTGAATATTAACGGAAATAAACCATATTTTTAATAATCGTCGTGTAAAATAAACGTCTTCATTGAATGGATCCTGAGAAGCCACCGAATCCTGCACACACTTATACCTACACAGCATACGTATAACTATTTTTGGCAAACAAAAACCAACATATTTCGACCTCCGATTACAAACTGTTATTACCTAGTTCACGGGGCATATTATATTACAGACGAGATTTACGACTTATGAATAGCCTTACTGAAGTACCGGGCTCAGACTTGTATCCTAAGCCTGCGGACATATATTTAAACAGCGACCTCATTATTTAACATGCATGACCTAATATCAAGTGCCTTTGTAATAGCGATATTGGGACAGAATAATAGATAGGTATACATTTATTGGTAAACGTATGCTGTAATATAATTAACGAAAAAGATTTTGAGAATAAAGAGTCTCTTGTCTTCAGGTATTATATTTTTAGTTGCTAGGTTAGCTAGAGCAGAACTAAAATTTTTAATTGAATAAATTGATATCAAATTATCATAGATAATTTATGAAGATTCTAAAACAGCTACATATTATAGTAATTTCAATCTAATCTAAAGAATAAGAGTCTTTTCGCGACTATGGGCGTTACGGCACTTCCGAAACGTAGAGGTAGACACATCATATTTTACGCTATTAAATATAGTTTTCATTAAGAATAAGAGGTTTAAAATTGATTTGTAAGATTAGACCTAGACACTGATATCAAAATCGAGATAAGAGTTTTTATAACAAAATCATTTCTTCTGTCTTCCTTTTGGTATTACTTTGTTTCCCGAAGACTTTCACTTTAGCGCTCTGCGGCGGGCGGCCTCGATTACCGGCGGCCCTGACACGGTACCAACCGTGCTACTCGTATTGATGTTCGTGATTATACATTTTCAGTGTCAAGGCGTTGACAACTGATAACCTGGTGTTTATAAACTGTAGCACTTTCGTTAGTTCCACGTTATAACTGCAATGGTAGTGTTTGTTTTTCCGGTGGCACACCAAAACAGCACGTTTAGTTTTAGAGGAAATTAGGCAAGTTTTGAACCTGAAGAGCTGTTAGAGATGCAAGTCGGAGGCATATAATTGCCCCTCGGGTGGTCTGGCCACCCTCGGGTGGTCTGGCCACCCTCGGGTGGTCTGGCCCCCTCGGGTGGTCTGGCCATTCCCTCGGGTGGTCTGGCCAAGCGAACTGGTTCGAGCCCAGTGACCGCAACGGCCAACCACCCGGCCCGACAATCACAATGCCCGAAAGTGGGTTGTGAGTTTGTCAGGTTTAAAAAAAAAAAAAAAAAAAAAAAAGGCATATAATTGTTCAATTTTCGCTTTCAATAAACACTAAAAATTTCTAAAGGAGATTGCCGACTTTTGGTACCAATATCGTCATTAAATTGTGTCACAACCAAAACGATACCAAAAACTTAGTTTTATTTTTTTAACCATTGGGATTTTTTTATTACTGAATTTAAAATGGGAAATCTGAGATCAATTAAAAAAGAATGTGTTGTACGATTTCCGCCGCCACCATGAAAAATGTATGATTTCCTTAAAACTGTATTTGACAGACAAAATCGGTCAAAATCTAAAAGGCCTATGACAGTGGCACCACCGTCTACACAAATGTATACAAAAATTTTAATTCCATAAAACTCCGCGGTTCTTTCTCATACGAACTGCATCCAGCTGTCCTATACCCAGGAAAGTAACATGTTTGTCTCGTTCTTTCTTAAGACTACTTCTCACATGAGTGTAAAAGACAAAGCTAACGTCATAGATACGTCTTAATACAATTAATTATGTATGTAGTTTTCTTGATCTTAGCACGAAAATTGACAGCTTGACATTCTGTCTTATTCTAAGTTTAAATATAAGGTACTTTATAAGACACGTCTTTTCACAATTTTGCGTCGAAGGTCGTAAATCATTTTAAATTCTTTATTTGGTACAAATAACTAGTGATATTTCGCTGATACTTCACTATACGAGACATTGAGCGTAAATGTAATGTTACAATATTTTTTACCTCACGATGTATCAAAATAGTTTCAAATAACTTTTTTTATAATAATATTTTAACAATCTGAATAGGCACAATAAAATACCTAAAACAGGTATCCAAAATGGCATGTCATACGACTAAGTTAAGTGAAGTCTCGTCAACGTCAGGAATTAAAGTTATTAGGTGATTTTGTATTTGGCCGGTTGACAAATACTTTGACGATTTGCTACGCAAAAACTCACTTCGAAATCTGGAAATCAATCTCAATTTCCTATGGATCCCCGAATACGATTTTAATGGGATTTAGTGATTAGGAAAGGCAGTTTCTTGTTCTTTAAGATACAGTCGGTTTCGTGTTGACACAATGACTTTTGATTTGGTACGAGGCCCCATAGACGCGTCGGCAATCTCCTTTTATGAATGCAAAAGTATGTTTCTTGACGTGATTTTTTCATAAATAGAACGAAGACCGGAGACGCACAGTCTACTTTATTCATTTCTTCGAAAGCATTTTCCTCTGAAACCTAGCCTCTAATGGTTATTCTAATAACCTACAAACGTTTTTTTTTCCGAAGTTTAAAAATAGTACTCTACTTTCGCCACGTACAATACTCAGTGAGGGAAACTTAGTCATTACAACATCTAGTACAACAAAGCCGTTTGTTAAGAGGGCTAAACAAAAAGATCCTTTTAACGTCGAAAACATGTTTAAATGATAAAGCGGCATTCAGACTTTGAATGGCAGGCTTTTAAGTTAATCTTCAGTAGTACTTAACATACGTAATATTTTGTGTTATGGCGGCTCAGTGAAGAGTTACGTGGTTTAATGGACCGAAGACACGACTCCTAATTTCAAGTTGTTGTTGTGAACTCGGCAAGTCTTAAAGTTTTAATTATCTAAACGACTGAGTTGATTTAATTATTGCCTATTTCCGGAAGTTCAAATATCAAATGTATAATTAGTAATCGTAAACTCAGGTCCCTGTGGGAGGTCCAATTCATATAGTTACGCCATAGAATTACCCGGCAGGGAGTTTATAGCATAATTCACTTCAAATATAAGTGTATAATTATTATTTCATTTAAATAAATACATTTGTTTCACTTCGTTTGTAGGTATCTGGCACCATTATTTTTGGGGTTGTTATGTAAGAAAACTAACTCAATGGCTTCCGACGACGACTTTTTCATAAATCATTATATACTGTAAAAAAATCTGTGAAATTAAAATTCGACGAAACGAATCCTACAAAAGATCAAACAATTTTAAAGCCATTTTTACGTTTACCTTTTGATATTGGGTGCATAAATCCGATTATATTTTATTCCCTATATCAGCGAAGAGATTAGGTTAAAGTTGATAAAACAAAGGCATGCCTTCTACAACTCTGTCTATCGGCCACGGACGTTAACTGCTGGACATATGTCTTCCCCGTAGATCGCCACAAAGTGCGGTTCTGAGCAGACCGCATCCACCATAAAAATATATCGAGGATAGAAATATGTACCTCGGGCGCTAAAAAAAAAGTAGCTACGGCCTACTTTGCACGCCGTCAACTTCGGTTTCCGTCAATATTATTATCAGATTCGAAAATTTGATAATAATGGTATAGTTCATTGTTCAAAACATTAGTATGCATTTCGGAAACAATATTAAAATGTAGGTATGTTTTCCATCACTAAATATTAAAATTTATGTTTTCCATCACTACATTACACTATTGGCGTCAAACGAAAAGCGAAAAACGTTACACACGGGGATCTCATACAAATTGACGGACTTTTTCCTTCTATTTCGATTTTTTCTGTGGCATCCACCGCCTCCCCGCTACCTTCACGAGGTCATCCGTCCACCGAGTCTGAAGCCGTCCTTCGCTGCCCTTACTTATGTGTTGTTGCCACTCCAGGACCTTAGGCGGATCTCACACTGCAGCGGAAATCGCGGCGACACGCGACTCAGCGATTTTCAACTTTGTATGTAGAATCATCGATTTGTATAGAAAAATCGCGGGGTGGCGCACACTGGCGCGTAAATCGCGGCGATTTCAGTGTGTTCTTCGCCTTACTGCTCCAACTGTTATCCGTTCACTGGCCTGCCCTCTGCCCCTTCAACCGTGCAATCTTACGAGTAATGTCAGTTACTTTGATTCTTTTGCGGATCATCATTTCTGAATCTATCGCGCAGAGAAACTCTGAACATAGTGCTTAACATTGCCGTTTTACTGTTCTAAAAATGACAATTTACTTTTAATTTTTATTGTTGTTTGCAACTAATAAAACGTATTCCACGAATTTTTTTTTTGAATTACCATTGTCTTTGTACTTTGGTAGAAGTTTATATGGGAAATCAATCAGTTTTCAAATAAGGGATATAAAACAGTAATTAATTCTACGCAGACGGGAAAAGCTAGTACCTACAGGAATAACGTCGCGACAGCGCACAACACCGATGAAACATCATTCAATTTCCCTGCGATGCGGTCGATGGGTGCTGAATAAATAAGCCACACTTGTTTACCTGCCGTGACGTCATACGAAGCTCTCTGCGCATCGGTTCTGCTGCTACTTAACTATACATATTACTAGTAACCGATGATCTAAATCGGAAGATCAAATAACGTTTGTATGGCTGTTTGTCCACGTCCACATAGTATTAAGAGTATTCAGACTAGCTAACAAACGCTTTGATATGGCCTTTGTTGTCAAATTGAGACGTCCGTTACTAAGTAATATCATGGAAAATAGACACTAACCCCTTCTTACATCCTTACCTGGTGGAAGTGTGTGTAGTTTGTATAGAGAGGCACGGGGCGGGTTTTCTATACGAGAAAATGGATGATTCGAGAATAATAAGAAACATAAATTTCATGGGGGTAAAGTTGTGCCGAAAACCTTGTCAACAAGTTGTTTTTCATCAATAACGAACATCTAAATATATAAAAGAAGAAACTGACTGATTGACTGACTGACTGACTGACTGACTGACTGACTGACATATCAACGCACAGCCCAAACCGCTGGTCCTAGGAATTCCAAATTTAGCATGTAGGTTCCTTATAAGGTCTAGGGGTGCACTAAGAAAGGATTTTTCAAAATTTACCCCCTAAGGGGTTCAAATAGGGGTTCAAAGTTTGTATTGAGAGTCTACGATTTTAGAAGTAAGAGATTTGAAACTTCATGTTTAGACTCTTTATTAGATTACAAGAAAAGTAATTTCACCGTTTTTCGAAATTCATCCCCTAAGGGGTTTAAATGGGGGTTGATAGTTTATTTATCAACGCACAGCCCAAACCGCTGGTCCTAGGAATTCCAAATTTAGAACGTAGGTTCCTTATAAGGTCTAGAGGTGCACTAAGAAAGGATTTTTCAAAATTCGTCCCTTAAGAGGTTCAAATGGGGGTTGAAAGTTTGTTTATCAACGCACAGCCCAAACCCCTGGTCTTAGGAATTCCAAATTTAGCATTTAGGTTCCTTATAAGGTCTAGGGGTGCACTAAGAAAGGATTTTTCAAAATTTACCCCCTAAGGGGTTTAAATGGGGGTTGAAAGTTTGTTTATCAACGCACAGCCCAATCCACTGGTCCTAAGAATTCCAAATTTAGCATGTAGGTTCCTTATAAGCTCTAAAGGTCCACTAAGAAAGGATTTTTCAAAATTCATTCCCTAAGGGGTTGAAATAGGGGTTCAAAGTTTGTATAGAGAGTCTACGATTTTAGAAGTAAGAGGTTTAAAACTTTATGTTTAGACTCTTTATTAGATTACAAGAAAGGTTATTTCACCGTTTTTCAAAATTCATCCCCTAAGGGGTTTAAATGGGGGTTGAAATGCACAGCCCAAACCGCTGGTCCTAGGAATTCCAAATTTAGCATGTAGGTTCCTTATAAGGTCTAGGGGTGCACTAAGAAAGGATTTTTCAAAATTTACCCCCTAAGGGGTTTAAATGGGGGTTGAAAGTTTGTTTATCAACGCACAGCCCAAACCCCTGGTCCTAAGAATTCCAAATTTAGCATGTAGGTTCTTTATAAGGTCTAGGGGTGCACTAAGAAAGGATTTTTCAAAATTCATCCCCTATGGGGTTCAAATAGGAGTTCAAAGTTTGTATGGAGAGTCTACGATTTTAGAAGTAAGAGGTTTAAAACTTTATGTTTAGACTCTTTATTAGATTACAAGAAAAGTTATTTCACCGTTTTTCAAAATTCATCCCCTAAGGGGTTTAAATGAGGGTTGAAACGCACAGCCCAAACTGCTGGTCCTAGGAATTCCAAATTTAGCACGTAGGTTCCTTATAAAGTCTAATGGTGTACTAAAAAAGGATTTTTTCAAAATTCATCCCCTAAGGCAGGGGTTCCCAATCTTTTTCAGCCCGCGGCGCCCTTACAAGGTTCGTACTTCGTCACGGCGCCCTACCCTAGTTAGCTATTTGAAATAGATATAATGGAATAGATATAAGGATCGACTCGCGGCGCCCCTCTACACTTTCCGCGGCGCCCCAGGGCGCCGCGGCGCACAGTTTGGGAACCCCTGCCCTAAGGGGTTTAAATAGGGGTTGAAAGTTTGTATATCAACGTACCGCCCAAACCGCTGGTCCTAGGAATTCCAAATTTAGCACGTAGGTTCCTTATAAGGTCTAGGGGTGCACTAAGAAAGGATTTTTCAAAATTTACCCCCTAAGGGGTTTAAATGGGGGTTGAAAGTTTGTTTATCAACGCACAGCCCAAACCCCTGGTCCTAAGAATTCCAAATTTAGCATGTAGGTTCCTTATAAGGTCTAGGGGTGCACTAAGAAAGGATTTTTCAAAATTCATCCCCTAAGGGGTTCAAATAGGGGTTAAAAATTTGTATGGAGAGTCTAAGATTTTAGAAGTAAGAGGTTTGAAACGTCATGTTTAGACTTTTTATTAGATTACAAGAAAAGTGATATCACCGTTTTTCGAAATTCATCCTCTAAGGGGTTTAAATAGGGGTTGAAAGTTTATATAGAGAGATCGGAATAGGTAGAGTATATTTACCTAAACTTCGAAGAACAAAGTCGAAAAGTGGAGACTCCGTTACAATTATTTTTTTTTCCGGGACTTAAGTCCCGGAATCTTACTAAAAAAATATATTATTGGTATTCTTCCGCACATTTCTCGAGCATTCTCAGTATAGCTGTCTGTTTCTAATAGTGCTGTCTCTTTCACTCCTTCGAAAATTTCGCCATAACTATACTGAAGTGTAGTTCAAAGGCCCATAAGGGGTCCTGAAAAAGCCTGAAAACGGGTTTTCAGGTTATTACGCCATCTTATAGAGGGTGTTCTGAAACGGACTGAAAACATGTTTCAGGCGCCTGAAAATAACGGCAACTTAGGTGAATTTTCAATCTTCTACTATGTGAAAGAGCCACCGGCGCAAAAGTAATGTGTGTATGTGTGTTGCGCCGATGGTATAGGTTAAAAATTCAAACGTGATTTTACGTGCTTTAGAAGCGTTTTCAGCAGGCTGAAAGGTGATTTCAGGCCGTGTCAAAGGTGGCTCTTTCACATAGTAGAAGATTGAAAATTCACCCAAGTTGCCGTTGTTTTCAGGCGCCTGAAACATGTTTTCAGTCTGTTCCAGGACACCCTCTATCAGATGGCGCAATAACCTGAAAATCCGTTTTCAGGACCCCTTATGGGCCTTTGGGACAGTGGGAGTGAAAGAGACAGCACTATTAGAAAGAGACAGCTATACTGAGAATGTTCGAGAAATGTGCTAAAGAATACCAATAATATATTTTTTTAGTAAGATTCCGAGACTTAAGTTCCGGATAAAAAATTTGTTGTAAGGGACTCTCCACTTTTCGACTATTGTTTCGTACGGAACCCGGATGTCCCGGACGAAATTTAACCCCGATACGGAGTGCAAACGAAACAACAATGACCACCGGTACTTACCTATTCGAGCGCTGAGGCGGGCTTTTTCGGTCAAGTAAATCACAGTCAGGTCAGTCACAGTCAGAGTCTCGTCAAGGTTCAGCTACTCGTTGCTGAAGCACCAGCCCCGGGTCGCCACGCGGCGAAACAAAACACCGGTCCGGACGCCAAAAGTATGTGGGTTCGCGTTGCGAACGCAGTCCTCACAAGTTATAACAACACAAAATCGTTCATGTACACCAAATTCACACTAAAACCACTATTTCGACCACAAACAGGAAAACCGATCGCCCGAGCGCGTCCTGGTCGAATTCCGAAAAACGTAATGTCAGCGACATGACAGTCGGAAAAAACGCGTTGCGTTTTTAGGTTATAATTATTTGACATTGACAAATGGGCGCGTTCCGATTCACGTCGGGACGTAACAACTATGTTCTTCGAAGTTTAGGTAAATATACTCTACCTATTCCGATCTCTGGTTATATTAAATTGTATACTTATTTAAACTTTTAAGCAGAAATTTGGCATGTAAGTAGACCAAGTCCTGGATTGAAACAAAGAATACTTTATATCCCGGTAAAGAGTTTCTTTGGGACAATAACGGGAACAACGCGGGCGAAGCCGCGGGAAATAGCTAGTTCAGAATAATCATCTTCAAAGAAAATAATGAGACCCGTGTTTTTTCTTTTATTTCCACTCAGTACTAAAATCTTGAGTTATGACGCCCCAAAAATAGCCCAACACGATTTTTTTAAATGGTATTATTTAGCTTAGCGTGTTTGTGTCTTGTTTGTGTAGGCCAAATGTAAGTAATTGATATTTGTTTTACTGACTCACTAATTTAGGTACTAACCGCCGAAAAGTTAAATGACTGCCCATTAAATTTTTCAACTGATCATGATAACTTCTGTATTGTTTAAATAACAGTTGTAAAAATTAATTCCCCTTAAAAAGTATGTTAAAATAAATAAATAGTCGGACGTAGCCTCATTAACAAAGAACTGAAGCACCTGTAGTCCGCCGGTTTCTTTAACACTGGTTGGTCAGGTCAATGTGTTTATGGTGCGAGTGGTAGTAGGAAAAAACTTGTTGATGTATGCATGCGGCTCGTAAGTACATAGCAACCGGGTGACTAGAAATGCTTCACTTATCTGTTGGCGAGGCTCCGTCCGGGTATTTATTTTAAGGTCCTTGGTGAAGATTATTTGCTGTCATTATATTTACACTGTCTGAGCTAGACTGCTGCAATTGCCCTAATCTCCTCGACTGCCTATTTTGTTAGTGATGAAAAAGGGCCCTATACGAGTACGATTCGATACAGATCGCACATGGATCGCCCTTGACTTAGGCTCGGGCGTCAAATGCCTGCGATTTGAGACATTCTTTGTTTTACTATGTACTATTGTTTATTCGCCGTGACTTCATCAGAGTCTCTATCATCGCGTTCGGCCACTTAACTACCTCATTTAGTTACCACCCCGAAAGCGGCCATTTTGGTGAAATACCCACTTTATTAGTATTCAGGCTGTATTTAACGTTGCGATCGCAACGACGCGACTGTGAGCATAGCTGAAGCTGAACGTGACCGAACATATTCACTGGATTTCGTATTTTTTTAATATATACAAAATCATGATTTTTCTGTAGAGATAAGCTACTCTTTGTACTCTTTTACTGAATTTAAATAAAAGTCGACTTGGTAAAATACATCACTGCCTAAAAAGAGTGATAATTAATATATTCAGCAATAGCAATCTTTGAAAACAAAAACTGCTTCATATTAGGTATTTATTTTATAGTCTACCAATGACAACTTAATATTATGCTTCAATTTTAATTGCTTTTTATCCATATAAAATATCGCGTCGGTCGGTATGTATGCGTTTTGTATGTGCAATTTTTGAGTCAAAGGGCTTTGACTCAAAAATTACAAACTACGTAAATTTATTTAACCCAGTCTAGTAATGACAAATAATACACAGTTATCTTGAAGATATTTTTATTCAGAATTATTTTTTTATTTTGCAATTTTAAAATTCATCACCGAATTTATTTTGCGAACCATTTAAAGCAAATTCGTTTCACGTGCAAATATTGTTCAAGGTTTGTTGAGTTTCCGTCAAACCCTGAACAATATTTGGCAAAACGAATTCGGTAAACAAATTTCCGATTTTATTTGCGTTTTGTGTACCCGGCAAGCCGCATCTTCACGATAATAATATTACGGTGAATGTTATTTCAAAGCCGTTTCTTTCGTTTCCTGGTTGTCGAGAACTGAACAAATTGCGATGAAAGTTATTGCTAACTTTGTTAATCTTGTTCGTTAGTCTATATAAAACATTGTATAAGGTAAACGTGCTTGTTTATATTTACTTGGAGAAGGTTTTTCCGCTTAACTTTTTGTTATATATACTTAAAGTTTATTCAGTTTATTCAAAAGTACGTGTTGGTTGTTGGACAAAGGGAAGCAGCACATTCTTACAACAACAGATTGCTGTTTGGTATAATACTTAACTTAGTTAAATCCAAATCTTAAATAGGTACTTAATATACAGGGTGCCTTCTTTTTCGTGATACAGGATAATTAAACCTCAATCTATCCATGATTTTGAACAACTTTTACTATAGGGTCAAATTGGTAAATGCAAAAAAAAAATTGTTTCATAGAAAAGGTCATCAATAGGTAGACCAAAATGTATGAGAGGGTAGTATTTTTTTTGCAATTTACAAAGTTGACCCCATAGTAAAAGTTGTTCAAAATCATGGATAGATTGAGGTTTAATTATCCTGTATCACGAAAAAGAAGTCACCCTGTATATTTCCATATTAGTTCTACAAGTTTTTTTTATTAAAAATTAGTGTACCCTTCTTGGCTTCGTTCGCGGAGGTAATAGTACATTGTGTATCAAGGGCGGTAGGTAAGGAATTACAAACGAGTGTTTGTTACAAGGCCGAGGCGAAGCCGAGGGCTTTAATATCACGAGTTTGTAATTCCTTTACCGCCCGTGGCACACACAATGTTTTTCATCACACTTGTGAGGAAATCTAATTAAAATTAACCTTACTTAACCTAAATAAAATTGTAAAACTGACAGTGACATTAGTGACATATCCATAGACAATGCGAAACGTTCGGAAACCATAGCGGTACAGACCTAAAACGGTTGATTTTATAATTGCAAAATACTGAAATACACTATTGAAACATTTAATTAATGTTACAGAAATATGTGTTTACATGTATTTGCAATAACAGTTCTCTTTAATTAAATATTTCAGTGATAAAAGTTAAAAAAGTAAGTTGGTAGTTTCCTTTGAACATGACAAATAAGAGTAAAACAGAACCAGCGTTTCAAATTTAAAAAGAAAACCATTACGCCCTAGGGCGTAATAGCTCATTTACGGCCCGCAAAACCTACGTGTAATGCACCATTTTCGAGCAAGTGTGATGAAAAGTAAGTTAAATGTCTCTTTCCTTTGACTTCGGCGGATAAAAAATATTGTATGCCTTTACTGTCATAATCTACTTTTATACCAAATTTTATGAACATCCGGCTTTTTGAGTGATGCATGAATAAACAGACAAAAAAACCACTTTAGGTATTTCTGTAGGCTGATGATGCTACGCTTTGTCGCGCGATAAATAAGTGATAAAGCATCCGTCACTCTTACATACTGGACTCGGCTAAGTTTCTTGCCGGAGTCTTCTTAGCTGGGCTAGGTTTAGCGAACCGGCAACAAAAACTCCCATTCGTTCAATTCACACACTCACATAAGGACAGGTTGATCTGCTTCAACCAGGGCCACCTTTAAGTTAAGCTGATTGCTCGAAGTGTTGAGCAATCAGCGTAACTTCAAGGTGGCCCTGGCCCTGCGTCCTGGTTCGATCCCAGGCGCTTTGGCCCCCACCTAGTCCAACCCTCTCAAGGTGGACCGGGACTAGCTACCTGGTTCGATCCCAGGCGCCCCCAGCCCCCACCTAGTCCAATCCACTCAAGGTGTTCCGGCCAGCGAGGTTCGACCCCACGGAACGCCACGGCCCCCATCTGGTCCGATCTGTGCTGCTTTGCTGTCCGATGCTTGCTAAAAAAAATTACATACTATTTGTCAGAACGTGATGGATGCTTTATGCCTTGATCACACGTAGGGGAGACCGGGTATGGTTGTCTCACGGGTTGGTTGTCACAGCAGCCATTAAATAATACGAAACGAAGGAATAAGTGCATCGATTGGTGAAGTAGGGAAGGAGGTGAAGCTCTTGCGATCCTTTAACACCGAGCGATGCAATTATTCCTTCGTTTCGTATTATTTATTGGCTGCTGTGACATACCCGTGAAACAATCATACCCGGTCTCCCCTACCGAGCAAACAGGCGAAACAGTGCCCTCGGCCGAGTACTCGGTTCGTGTGAACGGTGTGCTGGACCCAGTACGGGAAGAAACGTACTGGGCCAAGCATACTCTCGCCCGTTTTGCTCGGTACGGTGATCAAGGCATTATCATTTATTTATCGCGTGACAAAGCGTAGCATCATGTGCCTATTGGTGTGCAGTAAGACATATAATTAGAAGCACTGGATACAGTCTACTATATAAATCCAACTGATATAAACGTGACCAACGCATAATATTGCTTTCTGTTTTCGCGATTATCACTCGTTGTAATAAAACATCAGTATGTAAATAATTTACATGATTTAATCCGTTAAAATTGTTTGATTACAATGAATAGCGCAGCTTGTAATTTCTTTTCTCTCATTGATACGACTTAAGAAAATGACTTACTGAGCAAGGCAGGTAAATAGGAAGAAAAAACGGGGTTTCCATTCCCACCCTGTCTACTGCAGATGCAACGAGCTAAGATGGAATTCATTTAACGTCCTGTGTCTTAGGATAATTTTATTGCTCCTTTAACTAGTCAGTTTTACATATAAACTATGAAAAAGAGTGAATAAATTCCCTTTGAGGCGCTATGGAATGTACATTGTACACCAATGGATCTTTTGATATAAAAATAGATTGCTTTATATTCAAGCTCGGCTACTATTCAGAAAATGATTAACATTCAGAACAAAACAATAATCTTACTGTTCATTGTATCTGATAAGAGAAAAAAGAATGGGCGATTAAATTTTATCTCTGACTTTGGCTGAGGTGCTTTGTGGTAACTTCAGACTTTTTGCAAAACCGAGAATTCCGAATACTTTGCAAACTTCGCATGAGTTACTAACCACCGTTGGTTTTTGAAGTAGGAATTCCTTTACAATCCATTTTTGACTTCGCGTAACGATCGTAAAGTTTAAATTCGATTAACGTTCCACTTTCGTAGACTATTAACTTGTCTGCCCTTTTCAAAGTTTCACCCCTACGCAATGACGAGGCTTTTCTCTTGTATTTTAATGAAAGCTCTTATTCTAATAATTGGGCGGGGGCGGGTCCTATGTAAGCCAGAATTTGCGACCGGTTCGCTATCTTGCATTGGGTCTGTCCCTATGTTAACTGCCTGCCCGGTAGTTAGCATGGTAAAGGGCCTCGGGGGGAGCTCACAGTTGCCTCGATCCTCGAGGCAAAGCTGGTTGTTCTCCTTCCCGTGGTTACTGCCTGTTAACTACCTGGTGCAACCGCTGTAACAGGTAGAACGAAAACAGCCAGCTGAGCCTCCAGAAATCCCAACCCTCCCTATCCCGCCTTTTCCCACATAGTCAGCTGCAAGCGATGATGTGGCATGTCGCTGCGGGCTTGCCATCCACCAAGAAGGATGGCTAGCGGTAGAATGCCACCCGCGTGTTTGTGCCGTGCGCGGGGACCCGTACGGATGGAGAACGAGGACCTGGTAGGCTGAGTCCGACAGGGGTCGGAGTCGTTATCCCTGGAAGACAACACGCCACTTTGGCTCAGGATTCATCTCACACGGGCGGTCATGTCCTAGCCAGGCATGATCAATCGGCTGTCGCGTCCAGTCAGATGGCCGCGGGCGAGCGTTCGGGCGTGATGGGGTCTGTAGTCGGCGGAGCACGGCACCCGAGTCGCCTGAGGAGGTGACGAGGGTGTTGGCACCGTGCGGACTCACAGACAGCGCACGTCGGGACGCTATATCGGACTGGTAGCCCTGATGCGTCAAAGCATCCCCAGTAGGAGGGCTCCAAGGAGGGTGGGGCGCCAGTACGATGAAGCCTTATTTGTGGATTAAATGGATCATTTAAAACCAAAAACGACGAGGAAGGGAGACGAAGCCAGATCCAAAGCAGAGGTGGCTTATGCGCAAAGCGCAAAACTGGGTGCCACAGCGGGCCGCAACACTGCCTCTGGCAGAAATGCGGGAGCTGGTCCCAGTAAAGTAGGTAAATTTGTTAGTCGGGGTGGCAGCGGAGGACATACCGGAGCTGTCCAATTCAAAAGTACCGCCCCAACTTTACCCCAAGGGGTGAAGAAGGGACACGCGCAGAAAGGACCCGCAAGGAGACCTGCTGCGCCACGTACTGGAGAAGTGGACGGCAGAGGTGTACCAGAGCCGATCCCCAAGAGCGAGCCACTTCCCATTCAGGTCTGTGACGCGCCCGCGGAACGCCAAAGCATGCCGGTACCCCAGGGTGAGGCTGCACAGGCGGGAAGCGGGTACGTCATGACCCAGAGGCAGAAGCGGCGGTTTAATGCTCGTGCGAGAGCCCGACTCCATGCAGAGTTGGGCGCAAATGTGGCACCGGTCACATTTGCAAACGCGGCCCATGTAGGGCAAAACAAAAGGTCACTGGGATCGAGTGGTGATTCTACCCTGTTAGCTAGCGCCCCCAAAAGGACGAGGGTAGGGTCGTATGCGGAGGCGGTGGCTGCGGAGAGAATGGCCATTATCCCAGTGAGCTACCCTGCCGACAAGATTCTGCCTGGGCACCTGTATGCCATTCAGAGTGCAGTTCTTGCACTGATGAAGGGCATACCGGATCCCTCGTACAGGATCATGCTCGGCAACATAGTGGGGGGCGCCCTCCACATCAATTGCCAAGGGAGGGGGGCCTCCGCATGGTTCAGCTCGGCAATCGGGGGGGTGGAGATTGGCGGGCTGCACCTTAAAATAGTGGATGCCAAGGATCTTCCAAAGCCAGTGAAGATGGCCTGGAAGACGAGGATCATTGGCCCACAAGACATCAAGCTCATGCTCAGCGTGCTCCAAATTTTCTACCCTGCGCTGCGCACTGAGCAGTGGAAGGTGGTGGACACCGTGGTCTCAGAAACCAACAGCCGGCGAATCATCCTGATGGACCGGCAGTCGGCGGACGTGATCAAGGAGGCCAACTACCAGCTGTACTCCGGGGTAGACATGAGCTCCTTCAAGCTCCTGGAGGACGTGGAAGAGAGGATGCAGGAGAGGCCGGACGTCAATCCCATAGCATCTACGAGCACGGCAGGAGATGAGGCGATCCCCGAAAGGGCAGAGGTGCCGGACTCAGCCGACGATGCAGATGGCGGCGAAGCCAATGACGCACTGTCCGAGGACGATGCGGAGGTGGAGCCGGCCACGATAGCAGCAGAAGAGACAGAGGAGGACGCGACAGTGGTGGAGCTTGGGCCCAAGGTGGAGCAGGAAGGGGAGCGCATGGGCCGCGAGTCATCGCCGATCTCGACGGTGGACTCAGTGGACCTGCGGAACCTAGCCGAGCTCTATCTAGAAGGTGCCCACTCACCAATGTCCTGCGGGGAAGCGCAGGACGAGGCGGCTGATCTCAGCCTGCCCAAACAGCTGCCCTAGACTTGCGATGAAGGGTATAAGGTGTGTACAAATTAATTTACAACACAATAAAGCAGCTACAGCCTTTCTGGCGAAGCAGCTAATTAGCGGTAATTTCGACATAGCTCTGATACAGGAACCCTACATTTACAAGGGGGAGATCAGGGGATTAGGCGGTACTAAGGGTACTATAATATACCACTGTTCCGATGATAATATGAGGACTTGCATATACGTCAGAAATGGCCTCGATGCTATGCCCTTACATGCTTTCTGTTCCAGGGATCTTACAACAGCTAAGATCCAGAGTAGGGGAGAGGGTAAGGCTCTTATCATCGCGTCAGCCTACCTCCCCTACGAGGCGACGGACCCGATCACACAGCAACTGCGGGACCTCGTCGCAGAAGGCAGCAAGGCGAACACCGACCTAATCATCGGCTGCGACGCAAACGCTCACCACGTCATCTGGGGCAGCTCGGATGTCAACCGGAGAGGGGAGAAGGTACTGGAGTTTCTGGTAAGCTCTTCTTTACAACTATTAAATAAAGGCAAAGAACCAACCTTTGTCAACGCTAGACGAGGTGAGGTAATTGACATTACACTAGCTTCCAATAACACTAGTAAAAGCATTAGCTCATGGCATGTATCTGGTGACATCTCCCTATCGGATCACAGATACATATGTTTCAAGTACAAAACTAAAATAAAAATAGAGACCGTACGTAAACGAAACCCTAGGAACACAGACTGGGCAGCTTATAGAGCTGACTTGAAAGTAGAACTAGGGGATCCAAAAGGTAAGCTAAATTCCATAATTGACATAGAATTTGAAGCGGACAAAATAGTGCAAGCAGTCTATACAGCTTGGACCAACAACTGCCCGGAAAAGAAAACCCTGGCTAAAAAGATACCGTGGTGGAATCCGGAGATCACAAGACTCAGGAAAGACACCAGGGCAATCTTCAATGATGCTAAAGCCTCAAATAATTTTGAGGAATATGCACATAAGCTCACAGAGCTCAACAAAGCTGTGAGAAAAGCAAAAAGGAGATCGTGGAGGAATCACTGCGATCAAATTGGGTCCATACCGGAAGGGATGAGACTCACAAAGGCACTAGCAACGACAAAATCCGTCCCACTAACGACCGTCAAGGACAAAGACGGGAGGATGACGGAGTCAGGGCTAGAAACCCTTAGAGTAATGTGTGCTACACACTTCCCAGACTCAGTAATACACCAGAGTCCAGAGGATGATCCAGCAATAAGTACCATGGAGCAATCCATAAGGACAACCAGGTACAACTGGGACACATCCAAAAAAGTAGTAGATGATAGCAAGATAAGGTGGGCACTGTCCACCTTCCAGCCGTTCAAGGCACCAGGGCCAGACGGTATCTATCCCATACTACTACAAGAAGGCGCCAATGTACTCGTCCCACACCTGTGCAGACTGTACAGAGCGTGCATAGCCTTCGGACACGTCCCGCGGACCTGGAGGATGGTAAAAGTAATCTACCTACCCAAGCCAGGCAAGGCAGACTACAGAGAGGCCAAATCATACAGGCCCATAAGTCTTTCATCATTTCTCCTCAAAACACTGGAGAAATTGGTAGACAGACACATAAGAGATGGCCCATTAAAAAGGCATCCACTGCACAAACTACAGTGCGCATATCAACCAGGCAAGTCAACCGAAACGGCACTGCACCTGGTAACCACTAGAGCTGAACAGGCGATAGAGAATAAAGAGCTATGCCTGGCAGCTTTTCTCGACGTGGAGGGGGCGTTTGATCGAACCACGTACCAAGCCATTAGCGAGGCAGCAGCAAGACATGGTATAGAACCTACCATTTGCAGATGGATAGGCTACATGTTAGAAGGCAGGCTAATAAAATCCACCCTGATGGGAGATGAAATAATAGCAACGGCCACAAAGGGATGTCCTCAAGGTGGAGTACTATCACCCACTCTTTGGAGTTTGGTGGTGAACTCACTACTGGAGGAACTGAACATAGGGCCCACCTACACGGTAGGGTATGCAGATGATTTGGTGATACTTGTAAATGGGAAGTTTCCCAATACGGTATCAGGAATCATGAATGAAGCGCTGAAGAAGGTGGAGACATGGTGCGATAGTCATCACCTCTCCATCAACCCGGGCAAAACAGTGGTAATACCATTTCCCAGGAAAAGAGTACTCAAGAATATGCAGCAAATCAAGCTATATGGAAGAGTGCTCGAACTTTCCAATGACGTCAAATATCTAGGAATAACGCTAGATAAAGAACTTAATTGGAAAAAGCATGTTGACAATACCACGACCAAAGCTCTACGAGTGTTTGGGATGTGCAGATCAGCATACGGGAAGACATGGGGTCTAAACCCTGAAGTACTCAGATGGATCTACACCATGATGGTTAGACCCATCATTTTGTACGGCAGCCTAGTCTGGTGGCCGAGGACGCTGAAGGCCACATGCAAAGATGCTCTGACGAAAGTACAGAGAATGGCATGCATGGCTCTAACAGGGGCGTTCAGAACCACGCCAACGGCGGCACTGGAGGTAATGTTAAACCTACCCCCGCTACATATAGTGATTCAGTCAGAGGCGCGCAAATCCCTTCACAGACTAAAAACAATGGGTCTGTGGAGCTATTGCGCGCCTAAAACGAAACACACAAACATGGAAACAAACGACTTCCTAGATCGAATAACGGCCATGGGTGGCGATAAGATGCTGCCAAGGCACATATTCCGAAGGAACTTCAAGGTTCAAATACCGACAAGGGCAGAATGGGCTGAAGGTCGCACACCACCAACTGATGATAGCAGCGACAATATATGGTACACAGACGGATCCAAAATGGACTCCGGTACGGGAGCAGGCGTACATGCAATAGACTACAATGTCAGTATTAAGATGGGAGGTTATGCTACTGTCTTCCAAGCGGAGACATATGCAATAATCGCCTGTGCCCAGGAGAATATAGATAGGCATACCAAGGGGAAAAACATCTATATACTCAGCGACAGTCAAGCGGCACTTAAAGCACTTACGGCGCCGAAAGTGGACTCTAGACTGGTATACAATGGCATCCAAGCCCTGAACAAACTTGGAAGGCATAACAAAGTGAAACTAACGTGGATCCCAGGGCACGAAGGCTTCATCGGCAACGAAAAAGCAGATGAACTAGCCAGAAAGGGCTCGGAGGGCACACTCATTGGGCCGGAACCATATGTGGGTCTCTCACAGGGGACCATAACAACAGCCATAAAGGACCACGCCAAACACCAACACCAACTCGAGTGGAAGAACATGGCGGGCCTGAGGCACTCGAAGCTCTTTATGGAAAGAGTCAACACACGCTGGACAAACAAACTAAGAAAGTACAGCAGAAGACAGCTCAGAATCATAACGGGGGTGTTTACAGGTCACTTCGGGGTCAAAGGACTCCTGACCAAGATGGGACTATCAGACAATGCTGAATGCAGAATGTGCGGCGAGGAAGCAGAGACAATGAAACACATACTGTGCGAATGTCATGCCCTCGCCAGAACTAGAATGAAGGAATTTGGCACTGGCTACCCAGAGCCAGATGAATTCCAGGCACTACCAATGGGGTCCATCATCCGATTTATGGAGATGGTGGAACAGACCATGGCGTAGATGCGGTAAGGGGTAATTACACAAAAGATCCCATTGGGTCGAAGTGTATCCGCAAGGACCCCTATTACCAAGATAAGATAAGATATTCTAATAATTTAATTAGGAAAAATATATTATTGGGCTCGTTCGTAAGTAAAAAGTAACTTGATGAAACAAAAACATGCGCAATTTTTCTTTATATTCTTAAACATGAATGTGGAAAATCTTTTACTGCTCGTTCATTCATTGAGACATTCAATTTAAATTTAGTGCAGACATTCATTATCCCAACAAAAGCATGAAAAACCTAACTTAGCAAGTCTCCCTGGTTTAACTTTATGCATTTAAATTCCTTGAATACTCAGGAGATACTTAAAAATAACAGCTACTTTGTCCCTAAGTAGATTTAGCATAAAAAGGGAAACGGGGAAGACTATTAAGAGGAAACGGATCTACGTAGGTTGGTGTAATAAAGGGGAAAAAGTTAGAGATTGTGAGGCGCCGTATTCACGCTCCCGTGGGGTTTACAATGCTGGTTTCTGTACATATTAGAAGCGTAGCAAGACTAGGCTTGTACATTTATTCCAAGAAAGTTGGAAGTTTGTGAAAATATTTGGATGTTTAGATGTTTGGAGGTTTGGTTGTTTGTTTCTAAATACTCGTAACGTAGTAACAACTTAATGGATTGAGCTGAAATTTGGTATGCAAGTCGATCAAATCCAGGATTGAAACGTAGGTAGGATACGGGTTAGAGTTCCCTTGAGACATAAACGGAAATATCGTAGATGAAGCCGCGGGAATAAAACTTAAATAAATTGTTTTAGAAATGTATGTCGGCTTGCTTGTTTGCGACTTATTGCCATAAATTAAGTGTACAGACCGATTATGGCCCCGGTTAAAATATAATTTTACCCGACCACGGCGAAGCACACAAAACATTTACGCTTTCACGAATGAAGTTCTGGATGGGTGCTAGCTACTAGAGGATTCTAGTTCGGGAACATAACAATACGATACCAACGGAATATTTAGATGTACACGATTGTGGGAAAGGTTAGAGCGTTTGCACTCTACTGGTATGTTCGACGGAAGGGATTTTTCATTTTATACGTTTTTAGTCGACCTTGATTTGTATTAAAAAGTTAATTTTAGTAATTCTGAGCAAAACAAAATTTGAAAACGGATGGTCGTAAAGGAAAAAAATGGAAATCCGTCTGAGAACAGACTATATAGTTTGGTCACGCCCATTAACGCTACTCAAAACAGCGACTATTCACGTCCAGAAATATTCTAAAAAGTTTTTAGCTAAGAGTATGTCTTTAACCATAGATTTTGATGATAAATTTGGGGTACAAAAGTGATTTGACGTCTGTTGAAAAACGATTACTTTTCAGGACCGTGATTATTTTTATAAATCAAAACGTTTCAGATACCCTTATGAATGTGACTTAGCCACTACATGCACCAGAGGAGAAGTTCTACCGCGTTGGTGTGACGTTGATCGAAAATTTAAAGTTGGGCTATTATATTATATCAAGTTGGTTATTACATGAAAGGGCTTAATTTGTAGATTCCTAAACCATTTTTATTTTTTTCTAATTATGTACTTTTTATACATAAGTTAGGGCGAAAAACGTTCAAAAAATACCAATGTTCCCTTTATCTGTAAAGTTGTGTCCTTTATCTGTGTTAGAATCTGTAATAATAACCATTTATTAATATCATCCTAAATATTACAGGAAAACTATATAACGGTTTTCCTAACTTGCATCAATTTTTAGAAATTCGCAAAAATCCTAATACAAACTCATATGCTGTTACTAAGCTAACCGCGAGACCTATGTCGATATATGGGGACAACAGTTTTTCAACAAGAAAGTTAAGTTTGTCCCACCATACAGTTTATCTTGAACTATTCACGTATCTACTTACGAGTTTGTACGGAGTCCTCGGTGCGCGAGTCTGACTCGCACTTGATCGCTTTTTTAATAAAAAATAGAAAATCTTAGCGAGCAATGTACTTGTAACGATCCTCCCACGATCACATTAGTCACGAACCGAATAAGCGGCAGGTAAGTTGAATTGACTATAAATCGCGCCCTTACCTGCTTCCTCGAGAAATACTTACCTTCAGTAACTAGCGAAAGAGCAACCCATCATCAAAAGCTACATTCACTTTGGACTCAAAGCACCATGACATAAGATTTAAATTGTTTTGTTTCTCATTTGGGACTTAATACATTTTAGTTTTAA
Organism: Eudemis profundana; assembly: GCA_947034925.1. NCBI lineage: Eukaryota > Metazoa > Arthropoda > Insecta > Lepidoptera > Tortricidae > Eudemis > Eudemis profundana. The sequence goes on along the minus strand of OX344808.1, from coordinate 16,005,123 downwards.
GTGAGACTTCTTAGCTTAGTAACGAACATTGCTTTTTCATGGACCATGAACAAGTAATTAGTCTTAAGTTAGGTACTTCATAAGTATTTGAATCGGTTATTAAGGTGATTCAAGATGTTCGGTTCTCCAGATAAACCAAAAGCGGGTTAAGGAACGACTTTAACAATATCAAATTTCAGCCGTCCTAGTCTAAAAGGCGACTTTTTGATATGGAAGTTCATAGTAAAAAGTCGTCTTTTAGACTAGGACGGCAGATTTGGTTGAAATGTGTTTAATTTCATAATGTGATTTTGACTGCACAAAACAACATGAAAAGATTAAAAAAACCCAAACAAAATTTTCCAGTAACTAAAACTTTAGATGATGCTAACAGAGATCGCGCTGAGCATGAACTGCCGATTACATATTTTTTGTGTTTTTTTAGGCCTTCTTATGTTGTTACTCACAGATAACATATATCAAGCAATACAATGAAACACATTCTAACCCAAATTAATATCTTAATGAATCATTAACCCTTCTTATATTTGTATAAATAACCGAGCTACTCGATTCACCAAAGGGATCTAACTTGTAGCGAACGAATTGGTGCTTCGAATAGGGTAGGTTAGATTAGGTTAGGTAATAATCTCGCAATAAATGGCACTGTGTTTACCAACGGTGATATTAAATGACAAAAAATTTAAATTACTTGAAAATTTGCTCATTGTAAACAGTGACGCCGTTATTATTTTTTCTACAAAAGGGTATACGATCCTGGGCGTTTCGACACTTCATAAAAATAAACTAATTTGGCAAATGAAACTAGCCCAATTTCTGTGATTGGGTTCCAATCATACAGCATACGACCGAAAACACGTTAAATGTGTTTTTATTTCGTAGGGTACGTATTTTTACTGGCGCCGGCACACACAGTGACCTCATTTTATAGGTATAATAACGGCACAATCTACTTCGTTACGTTAATCACTCGCATTGTCCTAAAATACCTTCCACGGGGACAGTAATTGAGCCGTCCATAATTATAGGCAGACATCCCACGAGAGTCATATTCAAAGCTTTTTGGAGATTATCAATAAAGGTAAGTACTATAGCTGGGTGTCCCTCGAGATCCCTAACATCGTTTGTCCTAAAATCACTTGCCCTAACTGTTTTGTCCTAATGGGTATTTGGCCTAACGATCAGTTGTCATAATAAGGTTTTTCCATAATGTTATTTTTGCCATAATACTCTGTTGTCCGAAGCTTTTTTGCCATAACTATTAATATTCCTAATATTATTTTGCATATTCCTCGCGATCCCTAACATCGTTTGTCCTAAGCAACTAGAGTTATGCACGAGTTCTTAGCTACGAAAAGGCTTAAAAAGGGGGGACGGGGGGGCGAAGCCCCCCAAGCCCCTCGCATGGAAAAAAGCTGACAGAAAAAGTAGGTTAGGTTGAGTTAGGTTTAGGTTAGGTTTGAAACTGCGTCCCCCTACAAAAACGAACTGCTGGCAGAAATGATGTAAGGGGATCAAATATTAGGGCATGTGAGTGTTAGGACAAACGATCATTATGACAAACAGTATTAGGGAATGCAAAAATAGGTTAAAAAAAATTAGGGATCCCGATGTGAGAGGATCAAATATTAGGGCATGTGAGTGTTAGGACAAATGATCATTATGACAAACAGTATTAGGGAATGCAAAAATGGGTTAAAAAAATTTAGGGATCCCGATATAGATCCACTATAGCTATCTATTTATAATCAACTTCAATAGAGGTTCTTATATGTTTATGTCTGTTACGCAATATTTCAGTGATTGTAGGTCTTTAGAAATAATGATGCCATTGGAGAAGTAGGTAGTAGAGTAGGTTCAAATTCTGGTAAGGGCAAATATTTGTGTGATGAAGACAACCAGTATTTGTTATGGATGTTTTCTATGTAATTAATTACCTATTTATTTATCTATGATGTAGTAATCAGTGGCGTGGCGTTCAAAGAACTCGATTCCTACCGACTTGCCTAATATCAGGGATTTGACCACCTTATTCTACAGCTCTTAAGGAAAATGTACGCCAAATCTACACCGGCTTGCCCTAGGATATATTTTACGCTACGCCACTGGTAGTAATCATAATATAATAATTGCTTAGTTTGGGACTAAATAGATCGATTTGTGTGATATTGTCCCGTAATATTTATTAATTTATTATATTATTTAGATTATTTTTATCTTTTAAGACATCTTCTTTTTATACTTTCACAATTTTACATTCATAGTGATTTTAGTATCGTAAATTATATTTTATAATGCAATAAAGGGTATTGTGTTCAATATATAGACTGAAAACCATTATTGTTGTTTTTATATAAATTTCTTGACTTTATATATATATATATATATATATTTATTTCTGGATAAGGGCAGTACCATACTAGACTTCTAATAAAATAACAACGTTACAGTAGCCAACTGAGACGACACTAGTTGTTAACTATAATCTAGTCCATTTTGAGGTTGGTTATGAAAAGAAAGGTTGTAGATAAAAAAAGGATATATGAAGTTGAAAGAAGGAATGTCAGTCTTCTTTGGAAAACTTAAGGAATTGTGCTAGTCTCTGGGAAGTTAATATGTAACGCTCATTATTTGTAAATAACGCGATATTTAGATTGATTAAATTTAAAGAAACACTTAATACGCCAGTAATCAAACTGCGGATATTGGATTATACCTCAACCACCAACGTGGCCAAAGGTGATCAGGAGTCATGGTAATGCTTTTAGGCCTTCCTCGCCTTCGTCATATATTTTTCATGGACCTTATAGTACTACAAATGCAAATTTAGTTTGTTCTGGAAATGCTGTAGTGTTCTTTCACATTAGTGCTAAACCCGTGTTCGATGTTGTAACATCAAGCAATCAAACTTTGCCCATAACATAACACACACCTTACACATTCACATGCTCTGCCTGTCATGAACAAAAGACGTAAGTGACGTACTTTCGCTACTGAAACACGCTTTTATGGGCCCAAAACAGTATCGTGATACTTATATCAAACGATTTTCGACTTTAATGCGTCTACAAAAGAGCGTGGTTAGATGCAACAAGGTATCGCATAATTTACCTTCTCAAAGTTGGAACTTATGAAACTTAGATCAGAACTAAGGCTTTGCATATTTATTGTCTGGGAGGAAGCGTGTTTGGCGATGGATCTTTCCCCTACTATCCTAACTAGTAATGACGACCGCTTTAGCTTAGTTGGTAGTGACCCTGCCTACGAAGCAGGAGGGTTCGAATCCCGGTAAGGGCATTTATTTGTGTGATGAGCACGAATATTTGTTCCTGAGTCATGGATGTTTCCTATGTATTTAAGTATTTGTGTCCTACATATCTATTAAATATATCGTCGTCTAGTATCCATAACACAAGCCTTATTGAGCTTACTATGGGACTAGTTCGATTTGTGTAAGATTGTCCCCTAATATTTATTTATTTATTTAATGTAAATAGAAAATTTTATAGAGACATGATCAAGATGCATATTTAAATGTCAGATACAGAGACAACCGTATTATGGTTTTCTACTACTTAATATAACATTTTATTACACTCCAAAAGAACATTACAATTTAAACTTATAATATAAAAACATCCTTCCTTTTCCAGACAACTAACTAAGTACTAGTTACATTAGCAAAGTTTATAAAAGTCTACCAGACTCTTATATGTACCAACCACATCAATCATTCAAGCTACTTTTTCCCCCAAGTACGGAATTAAAAATGTGTACTGAAACAGTTTTTGGAAAGGAAATTGAATTTTTTTCATTCTGTAATTCTATTTTTTGGCTACCTTGCTTTGCTCTAGAAAATAAATTTTGATTTTTTGGAGTGTTTTTAATTTATTCCATTGCATATTTGAGAAAAGCACTATACATAGGTACCTTGGCGTGAAAAGGGGTTGCCAGCCTTGTAATGTACTCGGCTGGCAACCCCTTTCGCCCCGGCCTCTGCAGTAATGTACTATTAAAGTATACCAGTCAGCAGTGGCGTAGCGTAAAAGATATCCTAGGGCAAGCCGGTGCAGATTTGTCGTACATTTTTCATAAGAGCTCTAGAATAAGATGGTCAAAAGCCTGATATTAGGCAAGCCGGTAGGAATCGAGTTGCTTGGACGCCACGCCACTGCCAGTCAGTCAATTTGAAGTTGTCGGGTGTAAATTTTTACTAGTATCCAATAGTGCCGAGTACCCGGCTTAAGAAGACACATCAAATCTTATCACATCGCGTCTCTGAATAAAGGAACCTGATACACTGTGTATCACCTCCAAGCCAATATGTCAAGGCAAGGTGATAAAGGGTGCATAAAGAGGGGTTAGCGTCAGGGAGAGTAATGCGACACAGTAACACAAGGGCGCATCCCTTACTCCATCACCGTGTCAAGGGAATGTTTAAATTGATTTTGGGACCTTGTCGCATTCGATGTCACGTACTGGATGGCGACTGATGTGGGTCTTAAATCGGTGCGCTGAAATGTAACTAGCTACTATTGGATAAAAAACGCACTTTTTATGGAATAAAGAAATCAGCCTTACATAAAAAAGTGCGTTTTTATTTTTGAAAGCCTAAAACTGTACATTAAGATTATTTTAACGTAATGGAGCCGGAGACTCCGTCTTGGAAACAAATCTGTGCCTAATTAATTATCTTACCTTGTCCATTTATATCAAATTATGAAATTAAGCTACATTAATGTAATGATAAATGTCAGAAAACTTGAAACATTAGATTAGTTCTAATTTTAATTTGAAATAATATCGTACATGGTTTTTCATTTTTACTGCGCCGCTTAAGTAAATTTTAAGTCAAATAATTTTGCTAATGTTTCTAATCCAAGAGAACAATTGACATCACAATTCAACCTAGGACAAACAATCTAGATAATCAGAACTGCTCCAGATCGCGAGATAGTTCGCGAGTCGGCCGCCGCGGTTGCTTGCTATTAGAATATTAATGCTGCAGAGTTTGCAATTTCTCCGTATCGCGGGAATGGTACATTGATTTTGGCGGTTTGTCGCATTCGATGTCAAGTAGTGCATGGCGACTGTTGCGGGTATTAAATAGGTGCACCGTATTGTAACTAGCAATGACGTAGTTGACATGCAAAAGCTTTTGACGTACGTTGATCTTTTTTACCCGACTACGGCGAAGCATAAAGGAGGGTTATGATTTTAGCACCGTATGTATATATGTATGTATGTTTGTATGTTTGTATATTTGTATGTTTGTATGTTCGTTTGTTCCTTCATAACTCAAAAACTACTAAACCGATTCAAACATGAGGGGTATCGTTAGATTCGTCTTGATTCTGCGCGGGTTATAGGCTAGTTAGTTAAAACTAAAATTTAATATACAGACCGTGGTCCTCAAAAAACTCATGGATTATAAAATAAAAGTCATCGAGTTGCATCGAGTTACATATCAAATTAAAGAGCTTTAAAAAACTATTGCAAAAATATATCACACATGCTGATACAGGTATATTATGCAACACTATTTTCATTTTAATAACAACAAGAACGACATTTAACAGCTTGCTCTCCAGCGATTTGTTTCGACAAGGGCTAGCATAATGTGTCGTTATGGCAGTCGTGGCATGAAACGACATCACCCGTTACTTTCATAATACATTTGATAGAAAAAGAAAAAACATATTTTGATATTTTGACACCTGCTAAATATCAAAATGGCCTGCTATGCTAGACCTTCAGATGTCTCATTCGTATTGAGAGATATCGGGTAACTTCGTATTTGCGAACATTGCCGAATACATGTCATTTTCATGCCGGCAACTGATTATATATGTCACATCAATAATGTTTAAATAAAATCGTTGTAATGCCGTAAATATTACGCGGTTTTACCTATGCTGCCCCACTGCGAGCATATTTAAAAATATGTCTCGAGGAGGCATTATCACCGGTAAGTATTATTGTATTAATATCGAAATAATTGTACATGTTTAATTTCGCTATCCGCAATGACAGTTTGCTAAGCTACTCAACTAGAGGTGTCATAAGATGAAGTCGATATTTTTTATCGACATTGGTTACCTACGTATGAATTGATAACTCGGTGCACCTAAAATACAAAATTAACCCTTTCAGGATTCGGAAAGATCCGCTCGTAGAAGAAGAGTGAATGAATACTACCGGCCGGGATAATTTGGTTTCCGCAGCCCCGTAGCAGTAGTACAATATGCGGCGGCCAAGATATTTTTCATAATTTCATACAAACAAAGGAACTGAAAAAGTAAATCTTGGATTCAGGCAACTGCATAGATACATATTAAATGCGCTCAAAAATATTAACTCTTTAATTGCGAAAAACTTCAAGTAAAGTTGTTTCTAAATACAGTAACCATTTATCATCTTTTTACAGCTGACTGTAAATCGATATCTATAAATCACTCTAGTCACACTTAGTGGCACCTCTATAATAATTATTTCTACTCAATAACAGATGACACTGTTGTAAACTGTTATTATAATCCATCTGTTGGCGAGGAGCGGAATCATATATGACAATTTTAGTTACGTTGAATCACGATTTTCAAATAGGTGTTAGTGAAAGCTATTTTTTTTTCTTTGTATGTTGCAGTATGAGAAGAGCACTTTAGAATTGATTTTTATAATTCTAAAGTTGTTCCAATTAAAAGCCTTTTTTAAAAGTGTGGCATGTATATGTTTTGCTACGGTTGTACATGTCACCGGTTTTCATACTATTTGACCAATTAACATACCAATTCATGTTGTTTCTCCTCCGCAAGAAGTACCGCACAGAGCCAAAGGCATGAAGCGCTCCTGGTTACTTCACGCAAACTGTATGTAAATGTCTAATTATTGCGAGCCCGAAGGGCGAGCTTCAGGCTTCTTCTACTCAGCAAACACCAAATAACCCAGCATTCCGAAATAATTTTAAGCGGGGCAAACACCGAATACCGCATTGGACCAAAGGTACCGAGCGCCCCTGGTTACTTACGTATACCTATTAGTCTAATTTTGGCGAGCCCGAAGGGCGAGCTTCAGGCTTCGAGGCCAAAGGCCGAACTCCTCAGCAAACACCCAATAACCCAGTATCCAGCAATAATTTTAAGCGGGGCAAAGATCGAATACCGCGTTGGACTGGACCAAAGGCACCGAGCGCCCCTGGTTACTTACTTGTACCTATTAATCTTATTTTTGCAAGTCCGAAGGCCGAGTTTCAGGCTGCGAGGCCGAAAACCGAGCTCTTCCGCAAACACCCCATGTCCCGTAGTAATTTTAAGCGGGACAAAAGCAAAGCATAAAGCGTCTTATATCGCTGTAATCAAACCATGTTACTGTTGTTATTCTTGTCATTACTATTAAATAGAGGGTGGTTATGAAAGAGTTCGGTCGTTGGCCTCACACGCTGGTATTGATATGGTTCTTAGGAAGGGAAAGGCGCTTAAAACCGTAACTGAATAATAACTAAAAATACGTAAATAAAATAAAGTTAAAAACTAAAACCCGACTACGAAAAAGTCTAAAACAAGAATTTTAGGTTTTAGTTCACCAGACACAGATAAATTGCAGTCGTTCGTAGTCGGAGGCCCCTTTTTTGTTTGTCTTCTTGCCGGGGCCTCCGACTACGAACGACTGACGGCATACTCGAAACGTTCTCTAAATTAAAAAATTGCAATTTATCTGTGTCTGGTGAACTAAAACCTAAAATTCTTGTTTTAGACTTTTTCGTAGTCGGGTTTTAGTTTTTAACTTTATTTTATATTACTTATCGACTTTACAAATATCAAATTTGATCGAAATGTGTCTTGTTTCATTTCATAGTCCACGCACACAAGCACATTACGTTTATATTATTTAAATGACATAATAAGCTAGACGACTAAAAAAACTGTTAAGTCCGTCAGTTAGATTGTTAAAAAATATTGTGCATATATTCTTTCTTTTGTTTGACAAACAAATAATGACGCGGATATAGTGCTTAGAAGTTTCGAGTGACGTCACTCCTTGGTACAATTTTCACCTAAGAGCTAAGAGTGACCTCACAAGCCTCACTCTGGAAGTTTGATGATCTATACCTTTGTCGATTTTTAATAATTTGATAAACCAAAAAATACTGGTCCCATATTTTTCCATAATCTAACTGACGGACTACATAGAATTATATATTTTTAACCCAGTCGTCATCCCTATTATGTACTCGTATATATCTGCGCGACTCCCAAAAAGTTGGAAAAAACATGGCATCTATTACCATCATTCGAAACTAAAACTTTAGGTATAGATAAATTACCGAGAGCACGGAATTGCATATTTAGTGGTATTGTGTGTCTACAGGGATTCTATATTTGAATTTTCTATTGTCCTGTACTATCAGCATAAAATACAGGTTTGTTATTATTGTGCCACTGATACAAAACTTTACTATGATTGGCTGAACGACCCGAGTCACGTGGTTTTTTTGTTTACCTTTTTTTAAATACCTAAAACTACAGACTATAGGACAAGAGATGTAGATTATCATAGTTGCACCAGATCAGTGATACGAAAGTTCGCGAGTCGGCCACCGCGGTTGCTTCCTATTAGAATATTAATGCTACAGAGCTTGCAATTTTAACTCACTCGGCACATTTGCCCAATATTCAAGTCAGTGGCATTGAGTCCGTTTTGATGTGAAATTGCATAGAACTGCATGTTATAGATTTGGATCCTCTACCAAAAGGTCCTCTTGAAACGAAACTGGGAATAGGTAGAGAAAAATTCCGAAGAATCGTTCCAAAAGTATCGTTATTTCGAAATTTTATAATAATATCTATCTAATATGTCGTGTTGTTCACGCTGAATAATAATATACGATATTTAATAGGAAAAAATTAGGTAAGGTACACTTAAGTAGGTATATAAAAAATATCAGCACATCATGGCATTCGGAATAATTAAATTAGAAAAAAATATTCTTTCGGAATTATGTAGGACCACACACGTGATAACAGCTGGAAATTTAGAGTTTTTCACAGCAACACAGATAGAACTATATAATCCAGCTACTTTTAGAGCTGGTCGTGCCTCCCCCGACGATATTTGCTTTAGAGACTCTAACAAAAGAAAGAAAGAAATTATTTACTTAGCTAAGTAATAAACGGGACCGCACTTCTCATTCTGGAGAGTTTTCCTCATGTTATGATGGTGCATTATGACGCTTTTGATAATCCTCTAGAGAACTCGCTTAGCAGCTAATTTACGCTACTAATACTAGTATTTTAGCTTCTTTTTTGCTAAAAAAACCCGTATTTTCGTCAAATTGATGTGACGTGGACGGGCTTGCCGTTTTATCGACAAACGTTTCATCGAATGTTTCACTACGTCGATTTTTAGGGTTCCGTACCTTAAAAGGAAAAACTATAAGGGTTCCGTTTTTGCCATTTTGGCTACGGAACCCTAAAAACGGAACGTATTAAATGAAAGTGCTCACTGTGAGAATCTCAAATATATACATATTTATTGTAATTTTTGTATTAAGAGTTTTGAAGTTGTTTAAGAAAATAGGCAAACATTTACCACCACCCCCCCCCCCCCTCCCCGGGCCGATTATTTTTTTTAAGGTCCTTGCCAGATTCACAATGTAATGCTTCCTGCCCAGTTTTACTCGCTTACTCGCCGGCTGTGGGACAGGTGCCTACATAATGTATGGTTCAACTGTATTTCCCCCGTAACCATCTCAAGGCAACTCTCCAAGGTAATACAGTTAATTAGGCCCAACTCGACACCCCAAAACCGTAACGTATCGTTGCGTCCCTCTCACACTAATCAGGGACGAATGAAGTGAGACAGAGAGCGTGTAGTTTCGATTTTTGAGATGTTTGTCCAGTCTAGCTCCGTCGAGCTCCCTGAATATTGCAGGGCTGGGAATGGCAGGGAAGGGAACAATGCACGAGCGAAACGACCTTGTTGTAGCGTTCTGAAACATGAAACCAAAACGTCGCAAGTTCATAAGACTCAAACGATACATATGCCTTTCTTTACTAACTAGGCAGCGTTGTTTCGAGATTTATGAACCATCTCCCTCGAAAAAAGTTTTCGTACCGGTTTTGATTAACTTTCGTGCTGTATTATGAAAGCATGTAATGCGGTACAGTGATTCATGAGCTTGTGTTACGTACCTAACTAGAATATCCTCAGTATGTAGGTAATACAAACTTTTTGGCGTGTTTTTGATAGAACAAACAAAGTCACCATGCGTTGAACCATTTTTATACCGTTTTATTTAACTTGACTCCGTATATTAGTTTCAAAACGTGTGACTGCTTTTTCAACTATAGACTCTTATAAATAGTTTGCTCACACATAGAAATCCTGTACCGATGAAATATTATGATCGTTTCGATTTGGTTGAGGGTCTCATGATGGAGTCAGGATGTGGCTAATGATAAAAGATGTTCTGTTCAAAGGGCACATGTAACTTTTCGAGGTATACATACTATTATTTATATTAAAATGAGCTATATACATAATTCTTACTTATATTCGGCGCCAGTGAATTTCACTGATTCTAAAACTATGTTAAACTCTGTTAATAAACAAGTGCGAGTTAGACTCGCGTGGAGAGGGTTCCGTACGTTCAAAACAATTATACTTTATTGCACAGACTTCTTATATGTTTTTCTGTAATCTATAAGTGTAGGACTATTACGCATATCTTTTTCAAAATTTTAGGTCCAATTGTTTCGGAGATAAGGAGGGAGGGGTGGAATGGTAAATTTTTGCCTATTTTCTTAAATAACTTCAAAACTATTAATAAAAAATTTATAAAAAAATATATATTTCCGATTCTCATAGTGAGCCCTTTCATTTAATATATCACATGTTATAGTTTGCTAACTTTTTTTTTTAATTTTCTAGTTGACCCCAAAAGTGGCCCCCGTGATTAAAATTCATATATTTCCGTGACACGTTCGTGTTTGAGTCATTAACCATAATATTATGTACCAAATTTCAACTCAATCGGTCGAGTACTTTCGGAGCAAATTGGCTGTGACAGACTGACAGACAGACACACGAATGATCCTATAAGGGTTCTGTTTTTTCCTTTTGAGGTACGGAACCCTAAAAAGGGTAAAATGCGCCCTTTTTCCTTATAGCGGCAGTATTAATAAGAGCACTCGGAAATATTTTGCCACTAGGGCGGAACCACTGGACACGAAACTGAAATTATATCCATTGTAAAGAAGACTCTTTAACAGATCTTGTGTGGTGATCTTTTATTTTTTTTTTTCAATTTATTATGTGTCTTTAACAGATCATTTGGATAAGTACCCTATAGATGTTCACTGTTCAATCCCATTAGCTAAAGCAACATCTGGTGAGGTAAAAATTGTTTACCCTAATCTAATAAAATTATTTTCGCTGCGTGGTTACCTACTTACGTTGCGTTGTTTGGATATTACTCAGGTACTTACTTAAATCGTTAAATTAATGTGTTTTCTTTTCAGGTATTTGTTAAACGAGCCAAAAGTGAGAGACAACAACGCACGCATGGTAAAACCATAATATAAAGGCCTCTAATAAGGGCCTTTGTAGTGTGAAATTTATGCGCCACCAAAATAAACAAAATTACAAAATAATCTTACATCACACTTGCTCGTAAAGGGTACACGCAGGAGTATAGAGCAGCTAAAGCCGATTTATCTCCCGTGAGTTATAAAAATCTATAACTCCTACGGGAGGTAAATCTTAAACTCGAGTCATTAAAAGCCTCCACCTTCGGTGTCGGGCTTCAATAGACTCTTGTTAGTAATCCCCTTCTTACTTCCCTTAATACACAATGTACTATATTCCTACTTTGATCGAAAACCATATGAAGGTTTTTGAATATGCCGCTTTTTTCAGGTTCAGCTTTCATTAGACATACTCTATTTTAACAGGGGTACAAAGAATTGCCGTGGCTTTTTTGACACCGCCCGTGGTATGTACTTATTTAGGCACCCGTGTACATGAAGTAGGATTCCCTGTGAATGCTATTTACGAACCGGATGGCGTAAACTAATACTTTACCCACACGGTACCGCGCTCTTTTGATACTATGTATTACGTAACCCGTTTCAGCAAAATAAGATATTTGCAAATTAATTTTTTTGTGTTATTGCTTATTTATCTTTTCAAGTAATTTGACGAACTTTGTTTGTGTAAAGGCGTGTGCTATTTATAAAATGATTTATAACCTTAAAACTTAATAGCATTGTGAAGAAAAACTCGACTCCTCTGTTTCGACCTTAGAGCAACGCGGCCTTCGTGGGGAGTCGCCATACTTTAGTATTTCCCCTCTTCCAATCAATTTGCGCCAGTGCTCATATTCGTTCTATAAAACTAGTTGAAATTGGATTAGTCTTCAGACTAAATCTAGTAACTCACCTGAAGAGATCTCCGTGAATATGACATGAATCACATTATCATTATTTACTTCCTTTAAAATTTAAAACATAAAAAAAACTAAAATCTGAACTGACATTACTTGAAGTTTGTTTAGTAGTCGAAAAACAAGCAACCTCGCGTTGCCATGTGGTTTGGCTAAACTTATCAATGTTGTGCGTCACGTCATTACACTATTTCAATACAAAATTATCTTTGTCAATGTGTTGTTCTATGTATGTATGTTCATATGTAAACATTTTATTGCACATAAAATCATACAGAAACAGTACAAAAAACAATGGTTATGTACAAAGGCGAACTTATCCCTGTAAGGGATCTCTTCCAGCTAAACTTGTTCTATTTGTTACGTGTTAATTTCGTAGTGATGGATGATTCTTCATGTACGCGTATGTAAGTAAGTGTGCGTTACCTCATTCCCCCCTCGCCAAATATGACAGAAATTTGTGTACCGGACAAGTGCCTCATGACGTCTTCTTTCCATATTGCTCTAAGGTTTCGACAATGCAATTAGTAGCCATGTGCTTATTTCAATCGTCACTTGTTTTTCGCTGGAAGAAAACCAGCCGGGTTGTTATTGTTACGTTCCAATCATTTAACGAGCTGTATTTCGTTATGTAAAGGCCCGTGCTATGTCTAAACTGCTTTGTAACCTTAAAATTTGATAGCAATGGGAAGATACTTAGAACTGGACTCTGTTGGGCAATATTATGTTATGTTGTCCAATATTTGTCGCGTCCGGGTAAGTGCCCAAAAATCCAATCACATCACATTTTCATCAAGGAAAAGGGACTGTCCACCTGTTAAACTTGGCTCCTCTGTTCTGCCGGACATTGTTCGTGTCACAAACTTGGGTTTCCATCTAGACAGAAGACTTGCATGGGAATATCACAATAAAAAAAGAGATGAGATAAATCTAAAGTCTAGGTACTTCCACTGGCTTATGCGTACAAAATTTAGCCCTCTCAGTTGACAACAAACTCTTGATATACAACTCTATTCTTAAGCATGTTTGGACTTATGGCATTCCACTTAGCACGGCCAGTGCTCCCTGGTTCTCTAGAAATGACAAGATCCATGGACATCTTGAAGTCCCAACAATTCACCTGAAATAGAAAAGCACAAAAAGAAATATGCTGAACGCCTGTCACTTCATCTTAAACCTTTGGCAACACTACTTCTAGAGCCGCTGCTTACTGTAAAGAGGTTCAAAAGTAAGTAGGTATGTTCTTTGAAGGATAGTAGAGGCGCTGCCATCTACGCCTACATGTCTTCTGCCACTCAATGCATCAGCTTATAGTCTTCTGACAGAATGCCTACAAACAACATTTTCGCTGGAAAAAGACCCAGGTCGTTACGGCATGTTTCTAAACTTATAGCATTGCGAAAAAGAAATATACCTGGTTACTCTACCGTAACTTTCGTCTATTCAAGAGTGCTTTTTACTAATTAGTTGCCATGCTTATTTTTCTCAATCGTCACTTGTTTTAAAAAAGTCCAGCCAGGTCGTTACGGCATTTTCTTTGTTTATTTTTTATTTTCACGAATGGTATTGTCAAGTCAGCCCGTCCTGGCGTACAATGCAGGACGCAGGCACACAAAGGAGGTCGCTGCTATATAAAACCGCAAAACTAATTAACAGTTTGGGATAGTGGCATTGTTGGCGATGACTATGGATGGGGAATGAAGTGCATCTCCATATACATTTTAATAATATAACAGGTACATACATACGTGCAAGGTAATACGAACTCGTATTACACATAACTAATATGTATTTGTATATGTGCAGCCAACTGGTTTAGTTAGCCATTTGGTTAACTGCCTAGCATTTTCACTAAACTATAACCCGCCAGCAGGTCGACCTACAAATTTGTGCGGAACCCTCGGTGGGCGAGTTCGCATCGCACTTGTCCGGTTTTTTTAATAGCTGGTACAGTCGCCATCAGATATATCTGAGCTGTCAGTGTACTCATAAATATCTGAACACGGCTCTAATGCTATGAAAATACCTCAGAACTGTCGCTTATGAACCGATTCATTCAGATTTCATTGGAAGATTTCATACTTCTAGATTTTGCCATTTTTTTCAAACCCAGTACTGATGATGGTGGATGGTCATGAAAAATAAGGGGGACGCCTCAAATACATATTATTATATATTATTAACATGCATAGCAATTTCAGTATTTTCATAGGCGTGTGTTTAATTGTATGCTTCAATGTTTGAAGTAGTTTTCCTTTAAGAAATTGTTATGCACACTGTCATCTGACACTGGCATTTTTCTCGCAAATAAAGCAATCTTAGATAAAGAGCTGACAAAGTGTAAAATGGTGTCTTAGGTTGCTTTATTTAAGATGAAACGGGAGCTTTAGAAATGTTTACTAAATAAAACATTTCAAGCGAATTGCTTTGTAGAGCATGTTGCATGCCTAATACTAATTTACGATCAAATTGTTTATGAAGGGTTATTTTTTAAAGACACTTAAAACCATATTCATTGATTTATTGAAAGATTGGTAGTATTTTGAATCTAAACAAACGTGACTCCTGAAATTCTGAGCAAACTAAATCTTACTATTTTTTACTCGTTTTTATTTAAATTAAAAAACAGGGTAAACTCGTTGACTTAAATAACTTAAGGACAAGTATTCTATTTCTGACGTAGAAGCCTGCACTTTTATCAAATCATTCCTATACCGTAAAATGGGGTGAGAAGGGATTGCGAGGACAGTTGGGTTACGAATGGGGAGAGTAGGGATGACAGAGGGGTGAGGTGGTTTTTAAAGGCTACCGCTACCTAAATAATATATTCTTATTGCAAATGGAGGTATAGATGTTCATAATCCAGAAGTATCGATCCAACAAGTGTCAACCCAACTCACCTTAGTATGAAATCCCTTCTCACCCCAACTATGAGAGACTACGGGGTGAGGAGGGATTTTGTGTTTATTGTCAAAGTTATGAATTGGAACTACCCAAAATCATAAAAAAACTAAAATACGAACGGCCGGAACATTTAATGAAAAATGAAATGAAAATGAAAATGTTTATTTCGTTTAAAGTAAACATGGTACAAAATAGATTTGTGGAGTCCTCCTAGTAGGTGTTTATGCACCTGTGTCAGGCGGACTCGCTCTTCCCAACGGGGTACAATTTTCGCTTACTCTAATTATTTATTTTATTTCTTTAAATTAATTGATTACTTATTTAAGTAGCTTTAATTAACTATATTACTATAAGCTAAAAGTTTAAGCTAAAGCGGTGTGTGTGTGTGTGTGTGTGTGTGTGTGTGTGTGTGTGTGTGTGTGTGTGTGTGTGTGTGTGTGTGTGTGTGTGTGTGTCTGTGCATTTTACAAGTCACCCTATTTACTATTATTTGTACAAATGGTTTATTAATTATCAACATTTACGTTTCTTACTTTAGTTAGTATAAGTATGTATGTATGTAAACACCTTATTGCACACTTAAAATCAAACTTAAACAATGTAGGAAGCTCAGGATATGTACAAAGACGAATTATTAATGTCTATTACCTCCCTGAAACAAAAGTTCTTCTGTTTCATTGTAGTCAAGTCTAGTTACCCATTCTATTAATAGTTTTTTGCAGTCATACGGACGCAAGGAGTAAATCTGTATTAGCCTATTTATTTTATTATACATATGCGCAGATTGTACTTCGAACTGGCGCCGTGCAAAGACAGAGTTACTCGAGGGCACAGGTGCCGCCACAATTGCTCTTCTACGCCGTTGGGTCTCGGGTCTGTACGTCAAGTTTTTGTGTAGTCTTAAGACTGCCGACGTGATGTACAGTTTACGCATACTTAAGAGCTTACAATCTTTATAGAGATCAGTTGTGGGATAACGATATGGCTTGAAGAGCATTGTTTTTAGCAGACATCTCTGCCCTCGTTCAACTTCAAGAAACTTAGTTTTAGTTGCACCGCCCCATGCAGTAATACAGTAGGTCATAATTGATTCTGCTAAAGCAATGTAAATTCGGTTTAGTAAAGCTGTTGTGGTGATGTGCCTAAGTATTTTAAATATCCAAATTAGTTTTCGTATTCTATTATTTATATGATCTACATGGGGGTGCCAGGACAGTCGCTGATCGATAATCACCCCGAGATACTTGGTTGAGAATACTTTTGCAAGTGACGTACAATCACAGTGAGTGAACGTGGGATCACAGTTATGGATTGTGAGGGTAAGGTCGCTTGGGGGTTGTGTGATGTTAGTTTTGGAGAAGCAGATGTAATTTGTTTTTCCAGTATTGAGAGTGAGTAAGTTGGCAATTAACCAGCTGTTAACCCTACGTAGGCCTTTCTCTGCTGATCTGTATACTGACTTCCAGCACTTGCCCGTGAATATAGCCACTGTGTCATCGGCATATGAAATGACGTGTCCATCTTGTAAGTTAATCCCAGTGAGGTCATTGATATACACGAGAAATAGGGTTGGGCCCAGCACACTTCCCTGCGGTATTCCAAATGAGACCTCACAGTCTGAGCTGGTATAATTGCCAATCTTGACCCTCTGGTTGCGATCTGACAAGTAATCTCTTAGTAATTCCAACGGTTTACCCCTAATTCCAATTTTTTCAAGCTTGTTTACAAGAGTCGGGATAGAGACTGTGTCAAAAGCTTTTTTTAAGTCGAGAAAGACCGCTAGACATTTATTTCCATTGTCTATAGATTTACTAACTAAAGATGTAAGGTTTAGTACTGCGTCCTCAGTTGATTTACCGTGTCTAAACCCATATTGTGACTTGGAGAGCAGATTAAATTTATTCAAATACTTTGTTAGTCTGTTGTTAATTAATTTTTCTAATATTTTAGAGATTGTAGTCAGTACCGAGATTGGTCTGTAGTTATTTGGATCAGTTTTATCCCCACTCTTGTAAACAGGCGTTATTATGGATTTCTTAAGCAAAGATGGGAATGTCCCTTGAGCAAAACATAGATTGGCCAGGTGACTAATTACAGGCGAAATTATTGTTTTGCATAGCTTAAGAAAACCAGTAGGAATATTATCATACCCAGGCGCACTGTTAGATTTTAATGACATCAAAACACTGGCCACTTCCTGAGGATCCGTGTCTAAAAGCACAAATGAGGAACAGGGGGAGATTATAAAAGATTTGGTAGAGCAAGTGTTTGTCTCAATGTTATTTCGTTGGGAAGTGATAACCGCAGCAAGATTTTTGCCAATGTTGGTGAAAAATTCGTTCGTTTGGTTAACTGAATCAGCGGGGGTTATTTTGTATTTAAGTAAATCAGTGTTAGTAGTTTTTGTGCCTTTGTAGCTAGTAATAGATTTAATTGTGGTCCATAGGGCCTTAGAGTTTTTTTCAGTTTTTTCTAGCAGTTGCCGGTCATATTTGCGTTTTAGTTTTTTGATTAAACTATTGACGAAGTTCCGATATCTTTTGTATGTGGTCCTCAGTACCTCGTTTTCCGGATCAGATTTAATTTTTAGTTGCATTTTATTTCTATTTTTTATGCAACGCAGAATACCCGGGGTTATCCATGGCTTGATAATTCGACGACTCCTAGGTATTATTTTTACGGATTTACTCTCACTAATTGCCTCTTGTAGTTTGTATATTAGTTGCTCAATGACTTGGCTGGGGTCATTACAAAATAGTAGAGCTTCTAGGTTTTTTCCTAACAGCTTAGTAACTGCTATGTCGTAATTAATCACATCAGTACTTTTTGAATCCGTAAATGAACTTTGTTGATAATTTAAAACTAGAAGCGTAGTTTGATGATCCGTTATAGAGGTATTTAGTACAGCTGTATATGCAGTTGTGTTCTTCCTATTCAGTTTTAACATGAAGTGATCTAGACAGTTGCCCTCTCTGGTAGGTCTAAGAAGACCGGGTAAGATTCCATGGATACTAAGCATATTAAGATAGGTTTGTCTGTTTGTGGATTCATGTGTTTGCTCTTGTTGCCTAGAAAGTAAATTTATGTTTATGTCCCCGGCAATTATGACAGTATTCGCTTGCTTTATAGAGTCTAGTTTTTGATTTAGTGAGTTTATAAAATTCAGTGCATTAGGGTTAGATGGGGAGCGGTATATACCTAGTATAATTATGTTGAGCAGCGTTATTTGTATGCAAGATGCATCGACTAGTATTACTTCCTCCAGAGTGGCGTCCAAGTAATTTTTGGCGTATACAACTACTCCATCGTTCTGGTTGAGGTTATTAGTTGTAAGTATTGATGAATAGCCGTGCACTTGGGGAATTGCCTTAGTCAAGTTTAGACGACACTCTGTAAGAATCAATATATCTGGCACAAAGTTTAGCATCGAGAGTGTTATTTGGAGGTCTGCGAAGTTGCAATAGATACTCCGGATATTCTGCGATATAACAGTGAAGTTGTTCTTAGCTTTAGGTATATGTTTGTAGAGGTCTTGAGGGTCACATACAAAGGTTTGAGCAATTTCAAGGTCGTCAATTTCTTCAAGAATCGTAAGTTGACTAGCCATTATTAAGTGTTGCAGTTTGTTGCAAGTTGTAGCTAAATTGGGGAAAAGTTTTTATTCTGTTTTGTTTGGACGACTTTAGTGCATATTTAGTGAAGTGTGAAGGTGTAAAAATAGACAATAACATACTAAGTGATATCAGGTTATTTAATATGTTTTTTGTGTGCTTTGTGAAGTCTAGGTGAAGTTTTTTATATACTGTGCAGATACATTTTATTTGGATGTTAAGTGTGTGATAGTAGTGCAGCTGGAATGTGTATACTCGAGGGCTGACGGTCGGGCTACTAGGAGAGCATAACCCGGGGCGGGTTGTCCTTACACTAATCATAAGAAACTTAGCTAACAATTTTATGACGAAGTAAATATATTTATAGTTACCAGGGGCGCATAGCGCGTAAAGGTCAAACATAGCTATTAAGTTGACAAATAATAATGTTTCTTGTGAGTAATCTGGACTGCTGTTACTAGGATGACATAAAACAAGGGCAGTGGTGCATTGGGGTGAGGAGTTACTAAATTGTGGCAACAGTAGCAACGCGCATGCCGGTCGTATGTTACTAGGCGCGCATAAGTTGATTATGGTTACGTGTTGCAGCAGAGTAGAGTTAAGGTTTAGAGTTACAAATGTTACAATATAGGTACGGCACGGGCAGTGACTTAGCCATATAAGTTTATAAAGTTTATACTTGCCGTATTGACTAGGGACACATAAAACAGCTAGGATAAAGAGTCATTCATCTATGGCACTAACCGCAGAATCGACACTGGCTTGAGTAGTATTTACGTAGTCCTGCGAGCTGCTATTGTCTTGCATCCGGAGACGTTCATTACTTAGTCGTTGTATCTGCGATTCACTGGTAACTGGAATAATCTGTGAGTTGTCGTTTTTCCTAAGATAGACCCTTCCATAGCTCGTCCAGCAGTGCTTGTAAATTTTGGCCTTTTTTAGTTCCCTTGCCAGGAAATGCAGGCGAGCGGCCTGCGGGGTCAGCTGCTCTGCGACAAAGATGGGGGTGTCGGGGCTCGTTTGTAGGCCGAGGTGTTTGGCACAAAGGTTTCCTTGTTTTTTCATGTTGTATGCTTTGCATTGTTTAAGTAATTCGTTTTTTAATAACGTAGAGTTTGTCTCAATAACAACAGTTGATGGTTTAGTGTTGTCTTTGTTATTTTTCAGCCTATATATGTCTTTGATGTCCGACGTCTTTATAGAGCACGAAATCGTGTTGCCAAGGTGTGTGGCCATGCTGACTAAGTTATCCTTGGTTTCGCTCTTCTGCACCGGGACGTTCTTAATCTCAATATTAGTTTTTCTGGAATCTCGTTGGATGTCCAAAATTTTGCTTTCTAATGTGGCAATATATTTTCTGTCCTCCACGGCCGCTGCTTCCAATTTTTCAATTTTTTTCCTAGATTCTTCATATTGCGCGGCCAGGAAGGACATGGAGTCCTCAATGCTCTGGTTTGTTTGTCTAATTTCGTTTAACATATTTGTGTTCTTTCTAATTTCAACAAGCTGTTTTGCCATCATTGAAGACATCATATTTGTTATATCTTCTCGAAATTGCGCAAAATCATCTTCCCGTTTGCGTTTGTTCTGTTTGCGCGATGGTGCATAGTTGTTTTCAGGTGTCTTTAGTGCTGCGTTCATTTCCGACTCAGAGTGCGATCTTTCCAACGCCATGATACTAGGAACGGTGCGCTAGTAGGAGGTAAGTTATATTGCGCTTGCGCAGATTGGGTGTTTCTAATTGGATTCTCAAGCGCCAATCACAGCGCGCACACACACACCACGCACGCTAATGAGTTGCGCGTGAGTAATAGTTAGATAAGGATTTCAACTCACGGCGTTGCGGTACCAGGGTCGCAGAGTTGAATGACGTTATTTTGTTGTGGCTCTGAGGTAGCCTCCTTGGATGTTCTGCACTCCTATTTTTTGCACTTAATTAATTTAAGTTAAATTCTATTTATTTCAGAAAATAAAACAAATACAGGTTAGTGGACACGTCTACGCCAGGGGCGGTCCGGAGGGAAGAGGGGGATTTAATAGATATACGATTCGGTTTGCATATGTAAAAATAAAATTTTATCGAGGTTTTTATGTCAATTTTGTCCCTACTCACCCCGTTTTACGGTACTCAGTTTATTATCAGCTTACTCGCTGCCTATAAGCATTCCTTATCTATAAGCATTTCTTTTTAAAAAAAAATCGGTTGTCTGTTAAGTCGGTTTACTGACGATAGTCGAACGTGATAACGTTGACTTTGACTTTGACTTTGACTTTGACTTTGACTTCGACTTCGACTTCGACTTTTTTCCCAATAAGCTGCTACAATGACATTGACACGCTAAAATGATGGCTAAGTGGCCAGTGTAAATATCTGCCGTTCCACGAATATAATGTCAAAGATTTGTTTTAATAATTTTTAAACTACGATTAAAGCAGGCGTAAAACGGAACTGCCAAAGCAGCATCCACTATTTAAATTTAAAGATTTTTGCCAAACTCAGCAGTGTCTCTTGTCATTCAATAGAGATTTTGACAGCCGTATCTTAGGGAATAAGGGCTAATTTATTAACAATTTGTAAGAAACTATCGTCTTAACGACTTTAGTGCTGGAATAATATAAAGTACCTATTTGACAGGTAACGGCCCCGCAAGGTAACGGCAAATGACGTCACACTTTTTCGTGCGTGCAGCCGGCTTCATCGAATTATAAGACGTTATCACGTCAATAATGTACACAAATCTATCCATTTTAAAGGACAAGGCCACAATCAAAATACTCATATAATAGTAGCGCAAATGAAATCCACTGCAGATAGCTTATGTAACGGGCAACTTCGTTTTGGACGGACTCCAAAAAACTCAAGGACTCGCTCGCGAAACGGCCCTAGGAAGTGTTGCACGTAAATGGAAACTTGTACTGTACGCTGCCCCTCTAGTACATTGCTTTTTAGGGTTCCGTACCAAAATAGTAAAAAAGGAATCCTTATGGTGCGACTGTCGTCTGTCCGTCTGTCACAGCAAGATATCTCAGGATCTACTGATGCTATCAACTTGAAATTTGGAATAATGTTAAAAACCGCTAACCCGAGGTATTTAGACAGAAAAAAAATCTTATACCTTTTCTACTTTTTTTTAAAGGGGACCGAAATGGGATGTTGAAAATCAAAAGTAGACCTATTATATCGAGTGGGATGACAAATGAAAGGGCTTAGTGTGCAGATTTTAAAACCGTTTTATTTATTTTTTTTAGACATGTAGTTTTTGATTTAAGACAAAAAACGTTAAAAAAATACCATTCATGTTCAGTAACTGCGGAGATAATAGGGGTATTATCTCCGCAGTCACTGAGCAGAATAATTCGGTATAATTATCGATTATTAATATCATTCTATATATTAGAGGAAAAATAAAACGGTTTTTCTAACCTGCAGCGTTTTTTAGAAATTCGCAAAAATCGTAAGACAAACTTATTTGCTTCTACTGAACTAACCGCGACATATGTCGATGTATGGGGACAACAATTTCAAGAGCAAAGCAAGCAAGAGCGAGTTTCCATACAAAACCAGTCGCGGCGAACTCGCGGCAAGTTCGAAGCGAGCGACATTTGTATGGAACTGCGCTTCTAACTGGCCCACAAATCGTAAGTGTGATAAAGCTCTTAGTTGGATTATTCTGTAACAGCTACTTGCGAGACGCTTCTAGGAAGTGTTGCACGTAAATAGAAACGTGTACACTCCCCTTCCCCGCTGTGCTTTGCTTTTTTGTCGTTTTGCGTAACAATAACAAATATATCGTTTTTTTGTCTCCTCCCTACGAGCGAAATTTTTTTGTGTAGCTGCGATTAGTTGGGTTATTTTATAACAGCTAGAATGCGAAACGGCCCTAGGAAATGTTGCGCGTAAACGAAAACGTGAACGACTGTATGTTCTTTACTTTTTAGGGTTCCGTACCTCAAAAGGAAAAAACGGAACCCTTATAGGATCAATCGTGTGTCTGTCTGTCACAGCCAATTTGCGCCGAAAGTACTGGTCCGATTGAGTTGAAATTTGCAACCAATTTCAAACATAAAATATAGACAATACCTATGTAATTTTAGCAAAAAAACATTTAGTTTCAAATAATGCTAATAGATGGCGGTGATCTTTTAGTCCCAATTGTACGTTCATTCGGGATTTTTGAGACTACTCATTCCATTCCGGGCAAACAAAATTATTAAGCAATAAAATAATTCATGCTGGGGAAGCAAACAATGACCCTCTTTAGGGGTCATCCACAAAGTACGTCACATAATTTTTCAGACTTTTAGACCCCCCCCCCCCACCCCATGTCACACTTTTTCCTAACATATTTGACCTTGTTAGTATAGGCTGTCACATTTGGCTAGATCCCAATGGGTGTGACGTACTATATGGAGACCCCTTGTGTTTGTGTGGAAAATCACCTTAACATCTTGACTAGCTTACGTGACGTGCACTAGATGGAACTTACAACGTAGATATCCTTGAGGCGTGCTTAGCTTTGTGTAGCTAGCTATAGCTTCTCAACTTCGTTGGTGACAGACACTCACCTGTGTGCTTTTTGTTTTGTGCAGCCGTAACTACTTACACAAGTTAACGCCAACATGAACGGCGACCGCCGTGAGTGTCACCAACGAAGTTGCCAAGCTATAGCAGTATCAAGGCTGGGGATGAATTAAATTCTTGGTATGGTATTTCATATCACATACGTCAACATGCGCGTTAAAATATTACTTGGGGCTACAGCTTGCTAAATATAATATTATAGTGTTTAATTTTGATAGTTCTAGCAGATGATGTTTTATGTTTTCCTTGTTAGCGGTTAATTAGAGCCATCCAATTTATCCAAAAAATATTTAGACAAACGGACGTTTTAGCTCAGTGATCATGGTCAATTCGAAAATGCACGGTCCTAAAAATACAGTCTAGGCTTTCAACATTTGAACCTCATAATTATATAACATTGAGTTTATCACACAGTTTTATTTTAAAATGGATCTTTATTAGGGTTAGTGCAAAACATCGTAAAGCCCATTTGGGCCAAATAGGCATTTGCCTATTTACCCATTTCAATGGATTTTAAACTTTTATTGTATTGCAAATACCATATTTTTGAAAAAAAAAACCTTTATCGTGGATTATCTATATGGTTGGTTTCAATTCTAGGAAATGTGAACAGTATTTCGTGTGGACACCAAAGTTAAAGCTGCCAGGTAAACATTCCTAACACGAGACCTATGCCCGGTAATATTCCAGACAGGGAAAGTTCCCCTAGCTCCGTATCTCTCCCCGGGGCGCCGTTAATTTCGCCGCCTCCAACCCTTCCCGGAACAAGACGTGTTACGTTCAACCCCACTAACATTGTACGGATGGATGGCTGAAACTGGCTTCGAGTACTATATTGCGTGCACTTGGGTGAATAACTTTCTTTGTCAACAAAATTTCACCTGCTCCGACTAAAATTGAAAGAAAATCTTTATTCGGATATTTTTTAATACAGTGTACGCTCATTTAAAAGACAGATAATAAAACTACGTAATGCAAATATTTTTTATTATAATTTGTTTATAAGCTGTGACCCAGCGGACAAAGCTGTCCCCCATACAAAAGTATGAAAATAAGGGTTTCTCCGCTGGGTCACCCTATTTATTTATTAAAAAACCGGCCAAGTGCGAGTCGGACTCGCGCACCGAGGGTTCCGTACAAACTCATAAGTAGATACATGAATAGTTCAAGAAAAACTATATGGCGATTAGTTTAGTAGGAGCAAATATGTATGTGTTAAGATTTTTGCAAATTTCTCAAAAACAGTGCAAGTTAGGAAAACCGTTATATTTTTCCTGTAATATATAGGATGACATTAATAATTGGTAATTATTACAAATTTTTCTGTTCAGTAACTTCGAAGATAATAGGGGGGGAACGGTATTTTTTTTAACGTTTTTCGCCATAAATCAAAAACTAATTATTTAAAAAAAAATACAAAAATACTGTTTTAATCTACAAATTAAGCCCTTTCATTTGATACCTCACTCGATATAATAGCCCTACTTTCAATTTGCAAAGTCTCATTACGGACCCCTTTAAAAAAAAAGTAAAAAAGTTACAAGATTTTTTTTACATCCTATAAGCTCGGGTTAGCGGTTCTTAACACTATTCCAAATTTCAAGTCGATAGCATCAGTAGATCCTGAGATATCTTGCTGTGACAGACGGACAGACAGACAGACAGACAGACAGACAGACAGACAGAGTCGCACCATAAGGGTTCCTTTTTTACCATTTTGGTACGGAACCCTAAAAACGAGTTTTATTTTTACCTAATCTTTCTCTAGATGTAACTGCGTTTAGTTTTCAAACTTAACAGGCAATACCGCCAGATTGTACCGATTTTCAAAATAAAATTTTACACTAAATTAATTTAATTGCATTAAAATAATTGCAAAAATTACGAAAATTGTGATATACGTAGACGATTAATAAATGTCAAGATGTGACTTATGTCAGTCCGGAATAAATGCTGAACGCTCAATGCTGGTTTCCTTGCCTCTTGGTCCTGGAGTAGCCCTGAATCCCAATATATTACAAAAATAATAGTAAAATATACCATATAAGTTATATACAGACTAAAATTGGTTTTTTAGCCAAGTTTTGAGGATGGGAAGTAAGCCTTGGCTGATTTGAATCCTCCTTAGTCTGAAATGACGTACGGGTAGGTTCTATATTTTTCACACCTCCTATTCAGAAAAAAGTATTTTGCTCCCTCATAAGAGGGATCAAAGTAGCACTTTTCTGTTCAAGGACAACAGGGTATTTTTAGTTTGAACCCACTTAGAATATGCCATACCATAGACTTAAATTACACACCGAGGGCGGTATAATAAGGAATGGCCCAGATCACAGGTGTTTGCGGTCCGAGCCGCAGGCGAGGGCCATAAATATAATGTGGAAGTGGTATTTTCGTCTCGTCCGTAAAAAATAATAATTGTTTTATAAAATAATAATAGACTATACATTTGACAATTTAACATTTAATTTTTAATAATAATGTGTGATGCTCTTTGAGTAACTATATATTTCGTTATTTTGGTAGGTAGCGTTTGTATTTGAATGTTCCTCATAGTCGGTGTGAAAAGCAGTATGTGTCACTCGGTAGCAAAATTATTTTCACCTCGGGCGTTAACACTTGAATCCCTCACTACGCTCCGGATTATACTTTAGAATCCCTCGCTACGCTCGGGATTCTATTGTATAATCCTTCGCTTCGTTCAGGATTCAATATACGCCCTCGCCGTAAATACATCATTTTGCTCCCTTGTGACACAATCTACTATTAAAATCTAAACTCATAACTCCCTCGGGAGTTATAGATATTCATACAGTTTTTCCTCCCGTGGGAAATATAGATTTATATAACACACCGCAGGTAAATCTGCTCGAGCTGTTCTATAATAGCTGCCCGCGTGTTATAACACCCTTTACGAGCAAGTGTGATGAAAAATTAGTTGTCTTTGTGTTGTAGCATTTCATAATTCCTTGCAAAACACATCCGAATTTCAAATTAGTACATTACATAACTAGGGTGGTAATACAAAGAAAGGCCGAGAACGCAGAAGTTTGCGGCCCGAGCTGCAAGCGAGGGACGTAAATATGCGATCGAGGGCTTTCTTTATTACCTCCCGTGTTATGTACATAATTTTATGTGTACACTTGGCCAGAAAGCGGGTTTTTCCGTACGCGCAGTGTGCCGAAAAAGTCTTTTTATGGCCAGGTGTGGCATAAAAGTATTTCTAGCAACATTTCTAGCAGTAGCTCCTGCCAGAGACTACGTATTACGTGGGGTGGGAGTGAAGGCTGCTTGATACATTTCACTAAATTCCTTTTATTTTTATGCACCGTTACGCGTTCAGGCATGTAGCCCGCTGAGGGAATACTGTTTGACACTTTTCAGTCTCACAAAAACGATTGGTAATAAGTTCAATAGTGCTTTAGCATTTAGAATGGCCCGACTCTCCCCGGCTTTTGTTTTATAACCTGTCTAGCGAGGGTGCTGTATTTATTAGTTTATGGAATACCTTGTGTTTACGCTGTTTAAAATTATGCAGAGGTTTAGGAATTTATGTTCAGGGAGAGAAAATTAAATTCAATATTATACACCTACAAATAGAGCGAAGTGATGGTGCGAAAATAAACTCGATGATCTGTATTTTTTTGAAAGCTCATAATAAATGTTTAGAATATTTCTTTAGCTGCGAAGATTATAAGTTGGTAAATAACTAGCTTTTGCCCGCAACCGCGTCCACGAAGAATAAATGTTTTATGTTCCTTACTCGAGACATTATTAATTCCCCATACAAATTTCCACTCCCCTCTTATCACTCTTAAAGGATTATTTCCAGGATATCAACTACTTTAGGTCCTGCCCACAGTCTCAGACTATATCCATACCATTCATCTAAATCGGTTTAGTAGTTATAGCGTGAAAATGCAACAGACAGACAGAGTTACTTCCGTATTTATAATATTGGTTAGGAAGTTTGGGTAGTTTGAATGTATATGCGACTTAATTTTTAGTTCAGTCGCGATGCATCTTTACATTTAACACTTTTTTGCTCGTAACTTTTCTCAGATGCCGGCCGATTTTGCGTTGCACATAATTGGCCTCACAAACCCACCTAGCGGGCTCTGTCGGTCTTGTTAAATTGTTTGTCTTGAAAGTGGTCGTGAAAGTGTTATCGTATGAAATAAAATGACAGTTTGTTAGGTACGAAGCATGATTCCTCAATTTTATTGGGGATCATTTTTTTGGAGCATCATCAGTTATGCAATATGCATCTACCCTTTTTTCTAAGTAATATTTACTTCTAATTATGTATAATTTACGCTTAAGTAGATTTAGGTAAGTACGTACTTATAAACTTTCTAGAGAAACGTTTATAAGTTTATTGCTATTTTTTGTTAACCCGGTATCCACAAAAATTTAATTTTGCATCAGTTGGAAAGTTTTCAGTCAACAAACACCCATCTATCACCTTTTCTCATCTATCCCTTGAATTAGAAAAGTTTCAACTGCTCTATTATAAACTTTCCATGTAAAACTGTTATATTTCTTTGTTACATCTTAGGCTTCATCGTCACTTAACATCAGGTGCGATCGGAGTCAAAATGCTTGTCTATCACACATTAAAAAAAAAAGTTATTTTATTGATACATGATAAGTTTCAAGCACATTATTTTACAAATTTTAGTAACTATTAAATATACTTACCAAATCCTCTTCGTCGTCCGAGAAAATATTAGCTCGGTCTTGCGCCGTCATGTCTCAAAGTTGATCCGTACTCCAAAACAACATTTCCTCATGGCTACACACACAACACAATCTCTATCACTGAAACCACACCAACTGCATCCAAACTCCGTCCAAAGTTCCGCGGCCGTTGCACCTCATACTTTAACCTTGGTCCACAATCGATACTCAAACACGCCTGTAAAAACTTCAAAAACTCACGGCCACGTCTGATTAAAATTTAAAAAGTAAACCGTTTCGAAAAAAGAACATGATTTTGAAGTTCGAATTCGGAATCCGTGCGGCACGGTCGAGGCACGGGCTCATACTGCGACGAAGGGCGGGCTGGGAAAGCACTGCAGCGTCTAGTTACCATGGTTACGGAGAGGCTTCTACCGTTGTGACGTCGCGGCTGAACATTGCATGCATTGTGGTAAGTACTCGTAGATAATATCTATCAGGGGAATGGATTAGAGTGCCATACGTTAGGGTATTTTCCGAGTGAGTTGAAGAACATAGCTCGCGCTTGTGAGCAGCCAAACGTAGGCAAGCGGGCCTTATTTTCGTAATAAATACTCGCGTCTCTATTTTTTTTTGCGCGATTAGAACTGTTTTTTCAGCTACAATGTGGGCCTATTTATAAGATAAACTATTTAGTTATAATAAGTTTTTTAGTTGCATAGCTTATGGAAACTGTAACCTTTTAGCATCGGGCTCTAAGTATTCAATGTGAGTCTTTCTAAATCATTAAAAATACTCGCAAAAACCTTTAGAAAGACGGAAAGTAAGGACGTAATGAAAATAACGTCCATTCTCATTCCCAACAAGAAGAGCTTCATTATTACTCCGTTTTATTATGTTAAACCTTTTTCTTGGGACCCCTTTGATGGGTGAGAACCAATATTTGTGGCGCTCGTATTTCAAAAGATAAAACGTTATAATTAATGAATGTACCTTTGTTCGATTGAGAGTCATTATTAATTAATTTTCAACAGTTATAAGCAGACCCCGGAATTCTCGTGGCACTTTTAAGCAGTCATAAGGACTTCTCATTCATTACCCGACTGCGGCGAAGCTCAAAGGAGGGTTATGTGATGTGTTTGACCTGTATGTAAGAAAGTATGTATGTATGTATGTCCGTTCCTATGTCCGCTAATCACTATTCAACGGCACATCCAATTTTGACAAATGAAACAACATTAGATTCGTCTTGATGGTGCGAGAGTCACTGGGTATGTTTTGGGAACACCCAAATACTCCGAATTATTTTATTCCGAATTTACTTATTCCGAATTTCAAAACTCCGAATTTCATAAATCCTAAAAAATAAAATTCCGATTATTGAAAAACACGATATTTATTATACCGAATTTCAAAAATCAGATTTTTCTATATTCCGACATTTATTTCTCCGAAAAATTAAAAGCTCGATGTACCCTTTGTCCGTAAAACGGAATTCCGATTTTCATTTGTCCGAAATTTCGTTACTAATTCGGAATTATGTCATTCGGAGTTTTGAAATTTTGTAAACTCTTAATATTATTGAAATACGAGGCGCAGGTTTTAAAGTCTGAAGAAAGTCAGGACTTTTTTGACAAAATTTGATAATTATTTTTATAGTTTTGCCTTAAAAAATACGCTACGTTCAAATAATAATAATGGCTGAGATAATATTGTATTTTATATGCATTGGAGAATATGTAACAAAACCCGAATCGGAGCACCCCACTATCCACGTGGTCTTGTCTGCTCTACCCCTAGAGTGTATATAGAAAGCCGGAGGCGCGGAGGGGGAGCAGCCCTCGCCCGCTGTAGCAAAGCACAGGCACAATGTGAGCCGTAGCGGCTGAGGCTGGTCGCCTAAGGCGACCAACAAGCCGAAGCTGCGAAGGCGAGCATTAGGGCCTGTGCTTTGATACGCAAGGGCGAAGGGGCTGCTCTTCCCGCAGCGGCGGAGCAGTTGCGGAGTCCGACCGACTGTTTTTAAGTCCTGTATCTACGTTTATCATTATTAAGTCGAAATTTTTATTTTTCGATATTTTGGAATTCGGAGTTTTGATAATCGGAATTCGTACTTTTGATGTATCGGATTATTATAGATTCGGACTTTTCATTGTTCGGTGTATGGAATCTCGGACTTTTGAAAATCGTAATTCTTACAGTTAGACGTTTTGTAATTTCGGAATTTTAAAAGTCGGAGTTATGTAAAATCGGGATTTTAATAATAGGAATTTTAATCCATTCGGAATTTTAAAAATCGGTATTTTGATATTCGTGATTGTGAATATCGGAATTAAGTTTTTCGTATTTATGTAGTGTACCCGTATGTTTTACGTTAAAATAAACAAAATGGCGGATTTTATGTAGTTTCAAAATTGCACCGTGGTCGGGTTTTTTTTAAATAAAATGTGGTTATTGACTTTCAATTTACATATCGAAATTATTGTAGTTCCACGTACAGATGGATAATAAATGATAAACGGACTATAGCTTGGCAACTTCGTTGATGACACTCCCATGTGTGCTTTTTGTTATGTGGAGCCGTAATACTTATACAAATTACCCTTCAACCAACCCAGCCGGACCGGAGGCAGCCTCCGTCGGTGGCCGTTCGTGTTGGCGCTAACTTGTGTAAGTAGTTACGGCTGCAAATAAAAAACAGCACACATGGGAGTGTCACCAATTTACAACCAGTAGGCTTATGATGCTACGTCACGTTCTGACAAATAGTTTGTGAGAACGGATGCTTTATCATTTATTTATCGCGTGACAAAGCGTAGCATCATAAGCCTACAGATAATATTTCAACACTTATTAGCACTAAAACAGATTTGAACTTGAAATCGAAAATGTAGCAATGAAAGTAACTTAACGTTTAATATATGATTTACTAGAAATGTTTATTACAAGTCTATTTAATATTTTCAAATAATAGGTTATCTGGATGAGATCGCTAATTAAAGATAAGACTGTTGTTTACCTATACATTTTAATTATCTTTTGAATATTGCATTCTGTACTTATCGATATGCTAGTCGATAAATGAAAAGTCCTGACAAATCAAATTTGCCACGAGAATTCCGGGCTCTGGTTATCAGGAGCGGGTACCGGGTTAAAATCTTGGTAAGGGCAATTTTTTTTTTTTTGGTAGTTATACTAACATAGGATAAGTTCAAAAATTGTAACTAACACTATGGACGTTCGTTTGAAATAAAGAGATTGAATTGAATTGAATTGAAAATATTGTGTGCGACTTGAGAAGTTTGGGAAGAAATGCATTTTGCCCGTGTAATTCATTTTCATATAGGTAGTTTCACGAGAGTTGAAGCCAGGCACACAACAACACTGTCATGTAATGACAGCGAGGTTTTGAAATGACTGTTCTTTTTCGTACCGATAAAAAGTTCAACAGTGAATTGCAAGATAGACCAAAAAGTTTCGTTAAACTATAGCCTTGTGTTTATTTACTCACACATTCATTGTATTCATTCTTTTTTTTGCAATGAGTACTTCATGTCGCTGTGTGTGTAATCATGCACCTCAACTCTCGTGAAACTACCTATACTAGATATCACCCCGCGACTCCATCTGCGTGCTTTTCCAACTTTCAAACAAACTTTAATTCCCCCGTTTCAACAATTTAGTGCACATCACACGTCATATCATCTCACGTCACTCAGTGTATATTAATAAACTACCTACATAGACTGTGTCCATAGCAATCCATATTGGTCCATAGTCTGTTATACATCATTTTTATTATCGACGTTTTCCACTTGAGATATAGTGGTGTTGAAGGAGCATCTTAAGTGAGTCATCGGGCTAAGAGCGATCATAGGCTGCCTAACCACTACGCCATCTTGCAGGGAGCTACGAAACTACACCGATGCATCGCGCTTTTATCTCTTTTCGATCATCAAAGCGTACCCTTTGACTATGATCCCAGATTTTATAGATTAGTCTTTACAAGTACTATAGAGTGGCTGCCATCTGGTTTCCGTAACCCCTTCATTATTTTACAACTACAAGAAATTCGAGCCCTGAAATGTACAGTCTCCACACGCGAGTGTTACTACTGCCACTTACCTTTGTCACTGTTTTTAATTTAGCTGTGTAATCAGAAATCGTTAGCAGTCGTGTATCGTGTGCCCAAAGTACGCACGTTTTGCATTACACGGCTAAACTGTGGCGACTATATGTTTCGAGTAGAAAAATACCGAGTAAATACCCACATGTATCTAATATTTACGCTACAGCGCCTATCTCTAGTCCCGGGATACTAAGCACGCCGATGTTTGCAACTCGGGCTGGCTCCATCCAAGTCTCACCTGTACAATAGGGAATAGGCATGATATTTTTTGTATACTTTAATAAAAACTTATTCATATAAGAAACAGTAGGAAAAAATATATTTCGAAAAACTATAAAAATAACCAAGATATAAGTCAAACAGTACGGAGTTTATATGGCGGCCATGTACTACTTATGACGTCATAGTCCATGTCGGATCTCTTTCTCTACTTAATCACTGTCTAAATAGTGCTTTAAGATGTTTATATCTTCCGTGTTTCTTGGCCGATTTTAATTTTGTTTTCACCTTATGGCATCTTTATTACGGTGTTTTCATATTTTGTTAAGAAATGTGATAATAAAAATTCATGCTTATTCCCTATTGGTCTATCTATCCGTCTTCATCGACTTTCTGTATGTGCTTACACAGTATTCGTAGTTGGTATACGTCATCTTTATTACCTAACGTCCTCCACTTGAGATATTTATAATATTAGTAAGATTTTGTATTAAACGTATTAACCGATGAGTGGAAAAAAGAGCTCAGGCTCAGAATAATAATAAAGAAAAGCATTCAAGCGGTCGCAGGACATTATCTTTGATCTAAAGCAGCGCGACAAAAACGTCGGAAATAAAGCAAAATAAATGTAGGCAATGATCGACTTTTTCATCGATATCCTTCCGGTAAAGCGGCACCAGTGTCGCACCACTATTGACTGTTTAAAACAAAATATACCTTAAAACAATAGGCACTTACTACCATTATTAAAACAAGCTATATTGGAAAACGGTGTCTTACAGCGTAAGTGCCGGGCGACATAATGTTCGTTTTGAAGCGAGCCTTTTATCTCAGATAAGATTGAACAGGCTTTTTCCCCGTTTGATAGATTTTAGATTGAGTCTGTATCCAATAGCCAGCGATAGGATCGACATGTCAAAGTTACGTTATTTTTGCTGTCACAATGTTCGCACTAGATTGGCGATTTGGCAAAATAAACACAACTGGACAAATATGAAAACGTTACGTGGCGATTTTTGCGGGAAAATCATAGTGAACAACATTTGGAAAGCTGTACCTGCAATGTTAAATTTTATGAGAGGGTTGCCTATGAAATTGACAAATATTATAATGGATAAAAGTGTTAGGTATAATAAAATTATTACACATAATGTTCATTTTGTATAACATTTAATGGGGATGTGGACTAATGTTGAATTTTACAAAATAATGTAGTCACTTGGATTGGAAAATAATAAATTATCATACCTAACACAAATGAAATAAACAAAAAATATATAAAAATTATAAAGTTATGAGACCAGGACCACAAAGTTTTAAAAACTTTCGATATTTTTTTATCGATTAAAGAAAAATTAAAGTTAATTTCGGAATGCTTAAATAACACTGAAAAAATCACTTTTTCGTGCTCAAAATGGCAAAATGCTTTTTTTTTCATGCACACTTAGTACAGCGAGGACAAGAGATGACGTCACAGAGTGCTTCCGTTTTGTATGAGCCGTTTTCAACTTTCGGCGCGGTCGGCTACTTTTGATTGCAATTTGTGGCTGTTATAGTAGGTAACTAGATTCATAACATTACAGAAAATAATTATTATGTACTTGTATATACAATAGATCACATTGACGGTAAACTTGTGAATTTCTCTACAGAACCTTACAGCGGTGTGATTGGGGGGAAATTCGTGGCTCGATGGTTTTAATTAACGGCCCGCGCTCAATAACAGATGTTTGGGGCCCTAGGGCGCTAAACAACGTTTTTGATTAACCTTTTTCACGACAAAATTAATGACTATGCCTGTGTAAACGATTACTCTGTCACCTTTTAATTCCAACTTTTACGCAGTTTTATTATCCTTAGAATATCGAAAATATTAAACGATCAAAGGTAGTTAGTAACAAAATACCATTTACGCCACACCTGGCCATAAAGTGGCTTTTTCCGCACGCTACGCGTTCGGAAATAGTCGCTTTCTGGCCAAGTGTAGACATAAAATGATGTACACAACACGGGAGGTAATAAAGAAAGCCCTCGATCGCATATTCACGTCCTCGCCTGCGGCTCGGGCCGCAAACATCTACGATCTCGGCCTTTCTTTATATTACCACCCTAGTTGTGTATTAGTACAGTTTTCAAAGTCGTCCAATTATCCCTGTGAATCACTCGTCTTCGGTAAAGATTCGAAACCTCTATTTTTAGCAGAGTTGGCAAGAAAAGGTCAACGGGACCCGGCACTCGACGGGCGCGGCCTGTTATGTCACCTAACTGCTCTTCAACGCTAAGTTTTTATTACTTGGTTACTTAAAAATGAGAAAATGTATACAAAAACGAACCAAGACGAAGTGAAAAGGAACTGTGGTGTTTCACTCAAAGCTCTATTTCCGTGGTTATTTTCCCATTTAATGAAAGAAAGAAAATACATTATTCAACGACTCAATAAGGCGGGAATTAAAACAAACATAGGCGAACTAAACAATCACGTAAAACAGGACCCACTCAGGATAACATAGGGTAAGCCGTCGCGCTATTTATCGCGATCAATTATTACAGATTATTAGAATGGTATTTTGAACGTTTTTCGTCCTAAATCAAAAAGTACATGATTAAGAAATAATTTTGGAATCTACATATACCAAAACTCAAAAGGCCCTTTCATTCGATACCCCACTTGATGCAATTACACAACTTAAAATTTTCGACCAACCCATTACGGCCCCTTTAAAAAAAATTAAAAAAGTAGGCTCGGGTTAGCGACTTTTATAACTATAGCAAATTTCAAATTCATGCAGTAATAGTTCCTAAGATATCTGGCTGTGACAGATGGACAGACTGACAGAGTCGCACTATAAAGGGTTCCTTTTTTCCATTTTGGTACGGAACCCTAAAAACCTACACACACGGAAGCAAACAATACATAAATCGTGTAGCAACGAGTGCAAAAGCGCTCTTGGAATGAAAAATCGTCAGCGGCGAGTATGAATGGCAAATAGAGTAAGCCGGGGAGTAATGGCTCAATGTGCGGGCCGCTATATCGTGTTGCACTAATCTCGTCCGCCCCAGTCTCCCTCGTGTTCACACTTGGCTACTGCAAGGAATTCACAAAGATTGGAGTGACCATTTTATTTTTATACCATTTAGGCAAGTATTTTATTTGTTTTAAATAAGTACCAGAAGTTACTGAGTTCAATTGAATTGAATAAATAAGAAATAGGTTTTTGCAAAAAAAAGTTATCTTTGAAACAAAAGAAGAAGAAGCTGAAGAAGAAGCTTTTATTGCCGACAGTACTTTTTTATATAAAAAAGTACTGTCGGCAATAAAAGCTTCTGTATGCCAAGGAGCCGCGGCGTCGGTGGTCCGAATTATAGAGGTGTTGATTCTGGCTCGTAGCCATCCCAGTATGGTGCTCAGCTACCTGTACCAACGGTCCGCAATGGCTTCACCAATGTGTTTGGTAATGAATGACATTGGCAGTCCGAATACGCCGTCAACTGAAGTGACGAGGGGGGTGAACGTTGCATGTCGCGTTTCGCAGGCCGTGGAGTATTTTAGCTGTTTCTCGCATTCGACTGATTTCAGGACGGAGGTGACAGGTCGCGCGATGTAAGGGCCTTATCGCCTGGCGATTTGCGAGCGAGTTGCGAGCGTGATTTCATACAGATTTTGATCGAGAAACACGCTCGCAACTCGCTTGTAAATCGGCCCTAAGAGGGAGTGTCAGTGTCGACGACACGGACGTTAAATACCGCCTCCTTCTTGGGAACCCATACACAACGACCCATGCAGGATAGTTCCACTCGTAGTCTGTTCGTATTTACTAGAAATATTTTGTTGTTTTCAAAACTTTATTTTTCTGAAATTACATTATCCTGAAAATAATATAGTTGTAAGCACAGTGTGGACAAGCCTTCATGGTTCATGTTTCTTCATAACGGTCCATTTTCATTCCACGCCGAGGTAGGTAGATGATGGAAAATCTAACCCCACGCTTTTCCAAATGCTCACTATGTTATTACAACACAATTTTGGTATTTCCACACATTTTAACAATGTTGTCATTGAAATACGAGTGAGCAAACACAAATTTGATTACCGTAAATTGGTAAAGGCATAGATAAAATATTTCCTCAGATATCCAATAAAATGGCTGAGTACTGAACGTTTGCCCACATAAATATCGATATTTTTAGGAGTATTTTTATCATGACACAATTTTATTCCAGTTCCAGTAATAGTGCCATTTATAGCCAACATAACATGAATCATCAGTTCGTCTCAAAAGAGACAGATGCTATATTGGTGACAATAATGATCGCGTTAACCGCCTAAGAAAAGCATAACCTCTTTCTAGAGTTCCGTCCGAAAAGGGCAACCAATTATAAACATACAATGCTTGTTCGTCCATCTGTCATAGAGCTGTATCGTTTGAACACAGAGAGTGTATTATGATGTCAAATAATATTGTTTAAAAAATAAATGAAAGGCAAGCGGGGAAAGGGAAGACCAAGGATAAATGAAACAAATAAAAGAGAAGGCAGCCGTTATGTCGAACGGAAAGTCCAGGAGGTGTCTCCCTATAGATAGGGCCAGATGAAGAGAGCTGCTCGCTCCATTAGCTACAAAAAATACTTAATTTATTATGATTATAAAATTACACCGTTTTATTGAACCGTTTGTGTGCTAGCCTGACTTGCACCTGGCATATTTAGAAACTTCTAGCATGAGCTGGATTCCAAAAGCAGTTACGTGGAAGTTGTTTTATATACTGCACTTGGGTTATTCTTCAGAAATATATCTGCGGTCACCTTATTCCACTGGTCCTTTTTCATACTAAATGTATGGAGACAGAGGAATAAATGGCAGACATATTTCTGAAGAATAACCCACTTATCTACATGTTAAATACAAAAGTTGTTTCGTTTGTTCTCCCATGCAACAACGGAGCAACTGCTCGCCACTATTTAACAAGTTTTTATTTAATTTGCAACGTTCGTATGTAAGTTGTGGTTTTTGCATAGAGATAGGAACATCCTCTGGCGACTGTCAAAATCTTTTGTGCAGAGACTTACCATTTATTATCCCTCTAGAGACCAAAGGGTACATTATCGATTACATTTAGATTTCCGTATTAGCGCAAACTATCAATTTCTAAGCGGAAATTATATTTCACTTCCTTCCCGCCCGTACTAGTAGACACAGCCTGGCCTTTTGAATAATAAACTAGCGACCCTGACCCGAGACTAGTACTGCAAGTATCTGCAAGTTTACTGCGACGTGGGTAGATAATCGTTTATTTTTATAGTGCCTACTAGAAGTGAAGGTTAGGGCGTGGCCCCATGTCGACGGCACGGCGCCGTCCACCGTGGAACGGCACGACGCCGTCACCGTGCGACGGTACGGCGTCGTGCCGTCGGACGGCGCCGTCAACGGCGCCGTGAACGGTGCCGTGGACGGTGTGACGGCGCCGTGAACGGTGCCGTGAACGGTGTGACGGCGTCGTGGACGGTGTCGTGTACGGCACACGGTACCGTGTGCGGCGCACCGCACACTGCACTCTTCCCGCTACACTGTGGATCGAAAATCGACTCTCCATAGAAATAGGGACTTATTTTTGTAAGTGTATAATTTTTTGATTGAAATCGTATCCTTTCATCATTTTTAGGGTAAAAAATGATTTTGAGAATGGGATTTGGCTAAAAAACCGACGAGTAATAATTTTTTTTCTTTAATTAAAGTTATTATAAAAATTAAACCGCCTTCAAATAAAAGGAAAGTTTTATGCCAGCAATTTTTTCTGTCTTCCGGCCGCTTTCCGACTCCGTCGAACAGAAAAATTGTATATAAACCTTGGCCAGTAAATAAAAAAAGCCTCCGATCACATGTAATTGTCGGCCGAGGCGAAGCCGAGCCACTGCTTACTTTAATGGTCTATGTATGTAATATAGTTTTTGAGCGTCTCGTAGCGTAGGTACTTCCAAATATTAAGGCTAACACCGACTTCAAAAAAATAGTGTTCATAAAACTTTTATTTCTTCCCTTTTTGAAGTCGGTTTAATTTTTAAGTATTTTTTTTTATTTCTTGATTTTCTTAGTTTCAGTAGTGATCGAATTACGCTGTTAAGTAGGTACAAGTTTTCCTAGTGACTGATACACAGATAACTCTATCTCAAAAACTACTGAACCCATTTTGATGAAAGTACACATTGACATTGCGAATTAAACCGAATGATGATGATAAAATCACAAAATTAAAAAAAAAAATGACCGACTTTCAGTGAACCTATTTTGATACGAGATGCACGAGTGAATATGAACAATTCCCAAATCGCCGTATATGTGCCTATAATATTCGAAGAGTTCCCTCGATTTCTCCAAGATCCCATCATCAGATCTCAGTTTGATTAGACCACTCTGGAGGACAAATCCGTTTCAAACAAAAAAATAATTTTCCAAATTGGTCCAGCTGTCTTCGAGTAATAGGGTAAAAAATGAAAACCGTCCTTCTTTTGTGGAAGTCTGTTAATAACGGACTTCAAATGAAGAGATTCGATAAGAAATGTACAATTCACTATGAAAAATACCCAAATCGCTATATTTTTCTCGATTTTCCAAGATTCCATTATCAGATCCTGATTTGTTTGCAAGGGGACTGACTACCTCAGAGGTATACCCTTTCAAATAAAAAAAGAATTTTCCATATCGGCTTAGCCATCTTCAAGTAATCGGGGAGCAAACCTACATAGAATGTTCTCTTTGTTTTGAAGTCGGTTAACACTAGAAATTCATTTCTAATAAGAAATGCACGAGAAACTATAACCAATACCAAAATCGCTATATGTGTGCCTATAATATTTGAAGAGTTCCCTCAATTCCTCCAACATCCCATCATCAAGTCCTGATTTGGTTGCAATGGGACCACCTCTAAAATATTCAAACATCATTCTTTCAAACAAAAAAAGAATGTATAATTGGTTCAGCCGTCTTCGAGTAGGTAATCGGTAAACAAACACACAAAAAAAACGTCCTTCTTTTGAAAGCCGGTTAAAAAGTCGCCGCGACCTCACTCATTCTCAGTGTACCATACCCCGCGATTTTTCTATACAATTTGATGATTCTAGATTCGCCGCAGTGTGAGATTCGCCTAAAACAAAACTACCGAGCCGTGCGCCGTCCACCGGTGCGGTGTGCCGTTCACGGCACCGTGGACGGCGCCGTCACACCGTCCACGGCACCGTTCACGGCGCCGTCCACGGCGCCGTCCGACGGCACGACGCCGTACCGTCGCACGGTGACGGCGCCGTGCCGTTCCACGGCGGACGGCGCCGTGCCGTCGACATGGGGCCGCGCCCTTAGAGTTAGAGAAATTGTTCAGCCGCCGGGCGAATCTACATAAATGCATTCGTTATGAAATTTGTAACATGAGCTTCACTTTTACGAGTAAGACTGTCTTTGTATGTTATAATAGTACTCTTTGATATAAGTGCGGAAAGTATGTCATTTTTCACGAGCCCCGAGGTGTATTGGCCCGAGCCGCTAGGCGAGGGTAAATACTCGGGACGAGTGGAAATGACACTTTCGCACCTGTATCAAACGACGTTTTTAGGGTTCCGTACCAAAATGGTAAAAAAGGAACCCTTATGGTGCGACTCTGTCTGTCTGTCTGTCTGTCCGTCTGTCACAGCCAGATATCTCAGGAACTACTGCTGCTATCGGTTTGAAATTTGGAATAGTGTTAAAAGTAGCTAACCCGAGCTTGTTGGACATAAAAAAAATCTTGTACCTTTTTGACTTTTTTTTTAAAGGGCTCCGTAATGGGATTTTGAAAATTGAAAGTAGGGCTAATATATCGAGTGGGGTATCAAATGAAAGAGCTTAATTTGTAGATTAAAATACCGTTTTTATTTTTTTTCTTAAATAAATAGTTTTTGATTTATGGTGAAAAAAGTTTAAAAAAATACCATTCCCCCCCTATTATCTCCGAAGTTACTGATCAGAAAAATGTGTCATAATTACCAATTATTAATGTCGTCCTAAATATTACAGGAAAAATATAACGGTTTTCCTCACTTGCACCGTTTTTGAGAAATTAGCAAAAATCATAACACATACTTATTTGCTCCTACTAAACTAATCGCAATACAGTTTTTCTTGAACTATTCATGTATCTACTTATTAGGATTATTATTATTATTAGGAAGACCGTTATATTTTCTCTTCCTAACTGGAATACTTTTTTAAAAATTTACAAAAATCTTAACATATTACTTGTACCCTCCCTAC
Organism: Eudemis profundana; assembly: GCA_947034925.1. Classification (NCBI taxonomy): domain Eukaryota; kingdom Metazoa; phylum Arthropoda; class Insecta; order Lepidoptera; family Tortricidae; genus Eudemis; species Eudemis profundana. The sequence continues at coordinate 15,964,278 of OX344808.1, read as the reverse complement.
GAGAGCCATCTAGCGGAGAGTAGCAAAACTAAGCGATGTTTTATTTCAGATTACATAAAAAATGTCTATTAAATACAATGATCACTCATCAGGAATCGGGAAAAAAACATAAAGTAACAATAATTATTAAATACTCTGTAATAGGAGTATGTTAGGAAATTTGACACTAGTAAATACCATAAAAATGAAATACCACTAGCGCCATCTAGGGACACAAATCTAAAATAAAGTGTCCTTCAAAACATGATTCCTTCATGAAAAATGATACATGAGAACTAACTTAGTTGACAAACAATTATTTCAATCAGCCAATAACAAAAAGTAACGTTTAAATTTAAATTACAAGTAAAATTTACGCGCTATTTAGTATCAATAGATGTCGCTGTAGCATACGCTGCATCGCGCTGTTAAGATTTTTTCTGGTTTAATAGGGCTAAAGTGGGTTTAAGGCAGGGTTGCTGATAGTCGTAAGGTTGGTCTACTTATGAGTTTATACGGAACCCTCGGTGCGCGAGTCCAACTCGCACTTGACCGGTTTTTTTAATACATTGGCGAAAAAATGTCGATGAAACAAAAACCATTCAGCCTAATCAAAAGAAATTATTTTGAAAAGAAACATACGGAATTTAATTAAATTTAAACATGAAAAAGCAAGAAATATTATTATTATTACATTGTAATTTAATTATTTGCAAATAAATGTGTTATTTAGTGTTCATAAATTAGCTGAAAAGGAAAAAGCACTAGTGCACATAATACAACTTTGTGCACGATTTACAGCTACGAAAAGTACCACTTTTTGAGCAAGTGTATTAAAAACTAAGTTTTTTGCTAATTTGTGTTATCCAAAAGTAGCATACCTAGAGTCTTTTGTTTAAAATTATGATCTTTTTTGCATAAGGCAAGTGCCGCTAATTTCTAAAGTCTTATTAAACCCTTCTGGCATGTGTGCGAACGTCGTACACGGCGCGCGCACATTCAAGCGCGCGATGCACTTTTTGTAGGAAGAAAAATTACTGTTTGTTTGTCTTTATACATCGGCTGTGCTGTTGCACATACATCAAGAGTTTCAACATAGATGGTAAGTGGCCAGAATGTGTAGAGTTCTGATGTCATTAACGACCTTGAAGATTTTTTCGTTGCCTTAATTTTTTTTCAATATATACCATTATTTGTACCATAATTGCATTAAATTGAATTTAGATACACAAAAACTCATTACAGCGAGTAAATATTAATTTAATTGTATACTCTGTTCTACTCTGCTCACTGGTACATGCTTGGAATATTAAGTTTGTTTTCCCCAAGCCTATCAGGCAATGTTTGCAGAGATTGTTAATTGCTTGTTTACGGCATTGGAGGCTAGACAAATTTTATTTGTACACAAGCGCAGTAAATATGTTTATATAAGCGTGGCAAATAAAGGCGCCGAGGGACCGAGACGAGTAGGCGTCTCTAGATATTTGAGACTGTATTTCAGACTCGCTAGTGAATTACTAAGGCTGTATTTTATTTTCTCCAGTGGTGTGCGAAGCAAAAACCTTCCTTCAGAAATACATCATCTATCTATATGTATAAGGTGCTAACAAATTAGCTACCGATATTTTGCGAGAAGATACTTTACCTTATAATAATTAACATAAACTAGAAATTAAGAAAACTTTTCAGAACATATAACTTTTTGGTTTTTATTTACCGAACAAAAAAAATTTAAATTCTGTCTAGAAATAATCAACCATCACAACAAAACAACAAATAGCATGAGCTTGATATTCAAGTAATTTTCATTATTTGATTTAGCAACGTGGCCAGTTAAATGGTAGTAAAAGAGGTTCTAGAATCTATTAAAAAGGGCCCATTTAACTATATCATTAACTAGTCAGAGGGCTGAGTACTAGCAACTGTAAAAATATCGGTAGCTAATTTGTTAGCACCTTACATACATATGTATTACTAAATCGTAACAAGACTATTTCCACAATCAAGATTTTTAAAAATGACTCGTTAAACCCATATACATTGTCACCGAACTTAGCCCTAATTTCAGCTCATTTGAATATCTACAAGGCATTGGTTGAAAAATAGTTCGCAATTTTTGAAATCACAACTCACTTAACATAGCAATTAATTAAAATGCCCTAAACAAAAAACTTTAGCATATGTTTGTAAAATAGAAGCCAAATATGAATCTTGTACGGTGGCACGACGAAGGTGCTGCCAACTGGTACCGCCAATCTAAGTCATGCTGGGGCCACATTGACGGAAACGCCGTTAATTTATCGCGATGATGAAGATTAACGTCAGTGTGGCTACGACTATATTGACATTAACTTCTAAAGAGATAATTTGAATTGACAGCTTGATGTGACAATCATGAGTTCCCTTTATTGTCCGCCCTTGCCTATTTTGTCGTTTAGTGCTGCCACCTATAGTTCGTGCACGATCCCTATAGTTTAAAAGAAAAAACTTAATAAATGTAAATTGCACGGCGCCGCGTCGCCGCGTCCGACCGGCGTCTTGAGACACGTACTCCGTAATAAGATTAATCGATAGCCTCAAAAGCTGACTCATACGAGTGCAACTGAGATACAACAAAAGGATGGTACATTGAGCATAATTTTTAAGAGAAAAGGCGGCAAAGCAAAGTGCGAGTTGGATTCGCACACGAAGGGTTCCGTACCACCGCCGAACAAAAAGACGCCAAAAAACACGTTTCTTGTATAAGGACCCCTTTTTATTTTTAACTTTATTTAGTTTTTAGGATTCCGCACCCAAAGGGTGCCAACCGAACCCTAAAAAGAATGTCTCATGAATGAATAGAATGATTATAGAATGTGACGTGGACTTCCGCAAAGTAACGCCAGATTCAATCGACTAAACAATAAATTTGAAAGAAAAATCCGGCCAAGTGTGAGTCTCATTAGCATACGAAGAGTTACATATGTCGGATTCACGCGTGACTGACTGACTGTCAGGTCAGGATGGGTTAGCTGCAGAATCCTGGCCGTTGAGGTATGTTGGTTAAAGAAGTAGATTCATGTCAGATCAAATCATTTATTCGTCTGATTCTTTTGGCCGCTTCGGTAAATGACATTCTGGTGAGAAGAAGGGCCGAAGAAACTCACCAGGTTCTCTTTTCAATCATCAGGCATTACAATAGTTGTTACAATATTATGGCGTAGATACTCAAGAGAGCAAATAGACAATTACGTTACACAATATGATTCTTTTCACTATTAATCGACAGAATTACAATTATCAAGTAGCAACTTTAACTACTGGCAGACGAACTGACAGAATCGTAAGACAAGTGTTGTCGCCACGACAGTCAGAAAGAGAATCGACACTCTTGTCCAACGAGCCCGCCCACGTGCAACGCAACCGGTCGTTACGTCACACGGCGTTCGCGCCATTTTAAATCTACTTAGTACTACAGTAGTCAGTTGAGGATCTTAGATTTCTTGAATTATCGCTGCTGTCCCCGACACGGCCATCCTGCATAGCACACGTCCTCGTGTATCTATCCTGAAACAAGCAAAAAAAAACAACACAGTACGCCATTCGGTCATTCCTGACAATAATCACCAGAGTGACAAAAAAAAATAAAAACCGACAAAATAATTTTATTTTCATTTCTCCGTAATAGTTCTTTACGCTACAACTAAACACATAGCAAAGGTGACTATGAAAATAAAGTGGAATTTGTGGTTTATTATTTCTCAATATTTACAGTGGTACCAATCAACTTTCAACCAATTACCAATTGAATCATTACTTGGATATTTATGTGCTCACATATAGTCTAAGATTTATGTACCAACAGCAATGATTAGCTAAGCAAGAGACTGGCAACTTGTTCGTGGCCTATGGCAATTAAGCCCACACAGCAAGTCACATGCTTGCTTACGCGCATCCACCAAATGGATCGCCGTGCATCCCCCTGGACTACACTACGGTCTGCAGTAGACCCGACCTCCACTAGGGCTAGCCGCGCACCGCGCATCCACGGACTACTCAGAGCAGATACCGACTTCTAACGGACTACGGCTACGATCTAACCTCTAGTATAGTCGACCAACCGAACCAAGAACCATCCCTCACTAAGCAACTAATAAAAAATCATAAAGCAATATTATCGTTTCAATTATCATCCCGATTTTCCTTTTCTACAGTAATGTCAATAGGTATTTGGCTTTCAGGCATTTTTCGCAGCCTATCGTATGCGTACTTATAGGAGTATCTAGAGATTAGTACTTTCAAAACAAAACACTAATTTGTGACATCAAATGGACCTTTGAATTTGGGGCGAACTTTATCTAGTTCCTTTCTTGTTTACTAAATCAAAATAAAATTTAAAGTTAGAGTTCAAGTACCCATTACGAATTATAACCAAACATTTTTTCAAAAACTAAAATATCAAGGTAAGTACCGCTTTTGTCCGGCAATTTCTGTAGTGTTACAACCATCCTTGTGGTTACTCGACATAAAACCAACTCCGTAGTCCTATGCGATACATCCAATCACCACTGAGATCATTATGACTCCATAGGACATTTATCTTGATTACCAAATTTAAAAATCACACAAACTGTACTACACGGAAATTCTGAATTACTAAAATTAACGGGTATTTGACTCAAGACCATTTTTAGCACATCGCAATATTTTCAATCACTAGAATCCATAGAACCGCGCTTTTTCTCACATTAGTAAACTTTACATTACTTCCAAACATGAATGCGTAACTAGGTATTTGTAAAAACATTAAATTTAAAGGTAGTTGAAAACAACGGTTGACAACATTTATTTTCCTCTCATGAAACGTAGTAGTGTTGATTCGATTTTATAACGGAGAAAACTATATCCGAAACAGCTCGAACATTTACAATATCGTAATTCGAACAATTGGCGGGTAGAACGTAAAAATAAGTGACTATCATAAATAGCTACTTCGTAAACTTCGTTGTTACTGTTAACTTTTTCATTGTTAATCTTAAATGGTAAACTAAAGTTTTTCTGACAATTTAAAAGTAAAGTTTCGCTTTGTGAGAAAATACTCGGGTCAAGAATCGTTATAAAATGAGTACGACTCACCAGATCGTATTGGATTTCCACACACTCGCGAATCTTGCAGGTGTTGGTGCTTGTTGTTGACTAACGCGCCTGAAGCGCCGTTGCCGCCCATGTCACCTTGTAGTGGCGCATCCGTAGCTGGTGGTGTGTATTGATGAAGTCCAAAACGACGAATCTTCTTTTGCTCGCGAAATCAAACGATGATATTTGTTGTGGCTTCAAACCGTACTTCTTGAAGGAATCTTCATTGTCTTCGCTTCGACTGTATTTCACGGTGTTGACTGTTGTGCAGTGCAAGTGCCTCTTTATTTTCGGAGATCACAATTAATGATGTTGCGGTCACACTTTCTTCAGAGATTCCATTTAAACAAAACCGGCAGTGTTGGATATTCTGAATACATTAACGTAGGCTGTGCCGCAGTTGCTGGACTTGCTTTGAAGGTAAGAAGCAGACTTCTTTTCTTGTAAAACCATTTTTAGTTTTGTCACAATGATTCTACACGCAGTAAGTGCATCCGTTCGGTTGATTATCATTGACTCACATGTCCACTGTTGAGATACAAGCATTTGCAAAGCATGTCTAATTCGCTAGACACAAAATCTCATAATTGCTTTTCACTGGATATTGACGAAGATGTGGAATGCCTCAAACACTGGAAATCGTTCACATCCTGTGTGGGCGCTGATTACATCCCACGCCTGATGTCGGATTATTCACGTGATGACTGACTGACTGTCAGGTCAGGATGGGTTAGCTGCAGAATCCTGGCCGTTGAGGTATGTTGGTTAAAGAAGTAGATTCATGTCAGATCAAATCATTTATTCGTCTGATTCTTTTGGCCGCTTCGGTAAATGACATTCTGGTGAGAAGAAGGGCCGAAGAAACTCACCAGGTTCTCTTTTCAATCATCAGGCATTACAATAGTTGTTACAATATTATGGCGTAGATACTCAAGAGAGCAAATAGACAATTACGTTACACAATATGATTCTTTTCACTATTAATCGACAGAATTACAATTATCAAGTAGCAACTTTAACTACTGGCAGACGAACTGACAGAATCGTAAGACAAGTGTTGTCGCCACGACAGTCAGAAAGAGAATCGACACTCTTGTCCAACGAGCCCGCCCACGTGCAACGCAACCGGTCGTTACGTCACACGGCGTTCGCGCCATTTTAAATCTACTTAGTACTACAGTAGTCAGTTGAGGATCTTAGATTTCTTGAATTATCGCTGCTGTCCCCGACACATACTACCGTTGAGCAAAACATGCCGATTAAAACACGTTTCTTGTATGGGGACCCTCTTTTTTAATTTTATTGACGGGCAACGGAGGTTTAGTATTAGGGTAGTTCTCTGCGATTTTATACCGCGATTTTTTTTTCATTACCATCGCCACTATTATTGGCGGTTTTATAAAAGCAATCAGGATCATTATGATAAAAATAGCAGAGGCACGCGACTTCTACAAGATAACCAAAAACGACTCCATAGTTTATACGGAGCTCATCTATAATGTGGCGATGGTAATGATGCGATTGGTGCGACTGTTTAGTCGCAGAGAACTACCCATTAGGGTTTACACCGTTACCCAATGATATTTTATAAGTAGATAGGTTACAAGCACTCCAAAAGTGAAGCACTGAAACCACGATAAATGTATTGGTGCCCCTTTTGTAGTGGGTAGTCACTCGCGGGTCGGTCGGTCAACGAAACGCACGACGATGTCAAGGGTGAATATTTACAAGATTCACAAAAAAAATGCCGTCGTGTGTGATCAGAAAGTGCACCAATCATAGCAAAAAGTGCAACAAAGCGCAAGGGATCACATATCACCTGTAAGTACGCTGAAATAATTTAATTTTATCATTTTTATTACTTTATTTTTCAAATACGACGCCATCTTACTACCATAGAGGTCATTTGAATGAAAGAGACAAACTTACGTCTTTGACAATGAGAGTGACAAGGATAACCAACCTTCTGCGTGCTTAATCTGCGAGCGCCGAGCAGGCTCCGAGTCAATCCGAATCTAGCCGATGGGTTCACTCGGTTACGTTTAAAAATTAATCGCGCAAGTAACAAAAAGCTAGCTGTCTCTTTTTTTTGCATTATTGTAACTATGCCATCTCTTTTATGCAATCTGTTAATATGTGTGAGTATGTACACCGTACAGTGAGGTACCAATGTGTGCTGCTGCTTTCTTGGAAGCATATTTCTCAGCTGGCGAGTATGCGTATAACGTATCTTCTTATAAAATATCATTGCCGTTACCCTAAAAATATGCCAACACCCCTACATCCAGGGGCGTATTTACCCTAGGGCCATCCGGGCCATGGCCCGGGGCGCCAAGCTGCCAGGGGCGCCAATCGGCCAGGGGCGGCATAGCCGCCCCGGGCCGATTGCCTTTTGTTCTGGTTTTGGCGCACTTCAACTGACTTTTACTTCTCATCTTTTTTATTTCATCAAAAATACGGTCGTAAGTTCGTTAATACCTACGGAGTGCGTCTGTTATTAAAAACATACGGCGTGTTAAGTACAATAAGGATATGCTCTGAATAAGGGCGCGGGCGGGGCGCAGAGTGAAGAGGGGACGGTTTCTCAATATTGAAACCTATTTTACAAAACAACGAATAATCCAGTAACTTTGTCACCTGAAAGTACGGGGTACTTTGCGCCAATCCAGTAGTTCTGATTTTTTGCAGACTTGTTTATGATGTTGAATGAATAATCTAAATTTGTGACATCGAGTGCCAAACGCAACTTTGTCAACAATCGAAAAAACCGCGAAAATTACGGTTTTCAGATTTTGGCGATTATAACCCTAAAGGACTAGTTTTTGATAGTACCTTCTCAGGATGTTTCTAAAGTACACAAAATTTCCTACAATATGAAATAATAAAATTATCTCTGTAGACCTAATAGTTACCCAGATAAAGCTTGTGTATTCATAATTTTTCGAACTTCGCAATTTTTGGTGAGGACATTGGGCTGATCACCCTCACTGCGATCGGCACGGCACCGCCCTTCCAAGAGGGCTAAAATAACTTAATTTATTGATTTTGCATAACTCAATTTACTCAATTTTTATTTGTCTCTTTTTGTTTGTTTTTACTTTACGTATTTACTAACTAACAACACTAGGTTTATTAACAAATAAACCTAGTAACTTTTGTTATCCTTATCTTTTCTATTTCATTATGCGTAGCTTAGCTATGATAAACTTTGAAAGAACTTTCGGAAAATATTGGTCTACAGAGACAATTCTAGTCTCATGGGCATTGCAAATTTAGTCTACTTTAAAAACGTCCTGAGAAGGTACTACCTAAAACTAGACCTTCCCAAATTTATACGGTTTTTTCGGTTTTTGACAAAGTTAGGTTCCGCTCTCAAGGCAAAGTATAAAGACGAAAAAGGGGTCCAATTTCGGCCGTTTAGGAGCGCGCGACACGTATTCACACAGACGCGCGATAGCTCGTCTGTGTGAGTGCGATCCATGCTGGAGCATTCTTATTTTTTTGCTTGTAGTGCGTTCGTACACGGCGCGCACACATTCAAGCGCGCGATCCGTCGCGATTGTCCCAAGCTCTGATGTATAAAGTTACTGGGTTATAAGTAATGAAATCATCATTAATGACTTTGTAAACAAATTATTACACCGCAAAAAAAATCAAGTAGAAGTGATTAAAAATTTTGTATTTTTTATTTCAATAATTTTTTTCCTTGACTTCTGGGGCGGCGAAACATTATTGGCCCGGGGCGCCAAATTTCAAAATACGCCCCTGCCTAAATCTTACTCTCTCTTGCATCTTTACTTTTTATACACCGAATTAGTTAATAAATAATGCAGAATGTTTTCTACTTTATACTTTAGTCGGACTTACTCAGTGAACCCAACAACATGTTGCAAGATTTTATACATTTTAAACCCGTGCTACGCGATCGTGTTGATGCGAAATGAAATTACATTAGCATTTCAAAGACTGTGTTAAAAGAGAAACACGATTATTTTCTTACCGCAAGGAAACTCTATATTTTTTTCTGTAGTTAGCTCTTCCCGTCAACTTTGGTCAAATGAAAATAATAAATGAAAAAATATTTACTCAGTATTAATGTTAACCTTATTACATGCTCGTACTTAGTCATAAATCGTAGATACGCAATGCTAGGGTGTTGTATAGATTTTTTCATCACACTTGCTCGAAAATGGTGCATTACACGTAGGTTTTGCGGGCCGTAAATGAGCTATTACGCCCTAGGGCGTAATGGTTTTCTTTTTAAATTTGAAACGCTGGTTCTGTTTTACTCTTATTTGTCATGTTCAAAGGAAACGCCAACTTACTTTTTTAACTTTTATCACTGAAATATTTATTTAAAGAGAACTGGTATTGCAAATACATGTAAACACATATTTCTGTAACATTAATTAAATGTTTCAATAGTGTATTTCAGTATTTTGCAATTATAAAATCAACCGTTTTAGGTCTGTACCGCTATGGTTTCCGAACGTTGCGCATTGTCTATGGATATGTCACTAATGTCACTGTCAGTTTTACAATTTTATTTAGGTTAAGTAAGGTTAATTTTAATTAGATTTCCTCACAAGTGTGATGAAAAACATTGTGTGTGCCACGGGCGGTAAAGGAATTACAAACTCGTGTTATTAAAGCCCTCGGCTTCGCCTCGGCCTTGTAACAAACACTCGTTTGTAATTCCTTACCTACCGCCCTTGATACACAATGTACTATTACATGCAAATAGTAAGCCTAGGATTGTTATTCTGTGCCGTAAACTAGGTAAACCTGTCTTACAGGGTACGGAGCATTCTGCCGCCCATTATGTAGTATAGCACCTAGATGCTAGGCTAGAGTTGCCAGTGACTAGCCCCGAGTTAACTCAAGTCAAACTAGTCATGTAGGTATTGATGTTTTCACGCTACTGCTCAGAAAAATGGCATTAGATGAAGGTATCGGGAGCGCAAAACAGCGCGTTGTTGGACAGCACCAGCGAGCCAACAATGTAATCAAACATGACAGAAATAGCATTGTAGTAGTTTACAAATAGCAATTGACCAATCAGAGCACGCCGTTTGCCTCGACGATAAAATGTGGCTTTCCATGGCTAAAGGGACCTTATAGCAGGTATTGAGTTAAGCACAGATCCTAAATCTGCGTTAAATAAGCTATCTAATACAAAAAAAACCATGACCCTAAGCCCCATACTTTTTTTTTTAAAAAACATCAAACCCGCACATGCTAAAATTGCACTTTTGAGAAATCGTCAAAAGAAGTTTGAAACTAATTTTAAGTATGTTCCCGTTGGAAGTTATGGAGATGATGATTGATTATGTATCTCAAGGTGTTTTTCTTTGGAAATCAGTAATGGTTTTTTTAATGTGACTTCCAGGTCGTGAAAAATCAGCCTTTGATTAGAGCAAGTCGCTTATGAGAAAAAATTAAAAAAAAAAAAATCGGCCTGTTTTTTAATATATTGTAATCTAAACCATTGTATATAGTTACAGATATTTGACTGTACATTTTGGGATAGAAATAAAATCACATTGTCAACGAAATATTTTTATTTTAATTAAAATGTCATTTTTATTATATTTTTCATCATTCCTATAATATTTACAATTTTCGTATAATGAGTTCTAAATTATATTTAATCAGTCTACACAAGTATCTCAAAAGTGTCATTATTATTCTACAAGTCGTATTTTTTGATTTATAAACGATTGAAGTTACGTAAAAATCACAAATTTATTCCCATACATTTGAGAAAAGGGACCTTATGACCAGCCATAAGCAAAAATTATTATGTATGGCACGATATTTACATTATTTATTGACTAATCTTGTATTAAAACAGAAAACTGAAGAAAATAGGTTATTAGACATTTACTTCAAATCTTGATCAATTAAGAGTAATTCTCAAATAATGTTGCGTTGAATTTAAGTGTTTAGTCATAAGGTCCCTTTTCCCAAATGTATGGGATATTATGGCCTTATGACCAATGACAGGCAAAACTTGTTGATAATTACAGTATGGCACGATATTAACGTTATTTATTTACTAAACTACTCAGTTTACACTACTTATGATCAGGGTATGATGATGGAGCCGATAGGTATCTATGGGAACTACGTAAAAAAACGACGCAACCCCATCGTGTTTGGGCTCAGTTGTTTCATCTTGACAAGTACTCTGAACCGAAATGATATCCAGGGTCTGATGATGGAGCCGGAATGTGGCCATGGGAACTTCGTAATAAAATGTCAGAACCCCATCGTGTTTGGGCTCATTTGTTTCGTCTTGACGAGTACTTTGAACCGAAATGATATCCAGGGTCTGATGGTGGAGCCGGAAGGTGGCCATGGGAACTCCGTAATAAAACGTCGGAACCCCATCGTGTTTGGGCTCATTTGTTTTGTCTTGACAAGTACTCTGAACCGAAATGATATCCAGGGTCTGATGATGGAGCCGCAAGGTGGCCATGGGAACTCCGTAATAAAACGTCGGAACCCCATCGTGTTTGGGCTCATTTGTTTTGTCTTGAAGAGTACTCTGAACCGAAATGATATCCAGGGTCTGATGATGGAGCCGGAAGGTGTCTATAGGAACTCCATAATAAAACGTCGGTACCCCATCGTGTTTGGGCTTATTTGTTTTGTCTTGCCGAGTACTCTGAGACTAAACACGATAGGGTTCCGACATTTTATTACGAAGTTCCTATGGCCACCTTCTGGCTTCATCATCAGACTGGATATCATCTCGGTTCAGAGTACTCGTCAAGTCGAAACAAATGAGCCCAAACACGATGGGGTTCCGACGTTTTATTATGAAGTTCCTATGGCCACCTACCAGCTCCATCATCAGACCCTAGATATAATCTCGGTTCAGAGTACTCGTCAAGGCGAAACAAATGAGCCCAAACACGATGGGGTTGCGTCGTTTTTTTACGTAGTTCCCATAGATACCTTTTGACTCCATCATCAGACCCTGGACATCATTTCCACTCAGAGTACTCGTCAAGACGAAACAACTGAGCCCAAACACGATGGCGTTCCGACGTTTTATTACGAAGTTCCTATGGCCACCTTGCGGCTTCATCATCAGACCCTGGATATCATCTCAGTTCAGAGTACTCGTCAAGACAAAACAACTGAGCCCAAACACAATCGCGTTCCGACGTTTTATTAAGAAGTTCGCATTGCCACCTGCTGGCTCCATCATCAGACCCTGGATATCATCTCAGTTCGAGTACTCGTCAAGTCGAAACAAATGAGCCCAAACACGATGGGGTTGCGTCGTTTTTTTACGTGGTTCCCATAGATACCTTTCGGCTTCATCATCAGACCCTGGATATCATCTTGGTTCAGAGTACTCGTCAAGGTGAAACAAATGACCCCAAACACGATGGGGTTGCGTCGTTTTTTTACGTAGTTCCCATAGATACCTTTTGACTCCATCATCAGACCCTGGACATCATTTCCGCTCAGAGTACTTGTCAAGACGAAACAACTGAGCCCAAACACGATGGCGTTACGACGTTTTATTACGGAGTTCCCATGGCCACCTTCCGGCTCCATCATCAGACCCTGGGTATCATTTCGGTTCAGAGTACTTGTCAAGACAAAACAAATGAGCCCAAACACGATGGGGTTCCGACGTTTTTTTACATAGTTCCCATAGATACCTTTTGACTCCATCATCAGACCCTGGACATCATTTCCACTCAGAGTACTCGTCAAGACGAAACAACTGAGCCCAAACACGATGGCGTTCCGACGTTTTATTACGAAGTTCCTATGGCCACCTTGCGGCTTCATCATCAGACCCTGGATATCATCTCAGTTCAGAGTACTCGTCAAGACGAAACAACTGAGCCCAAACACAATCGCGTTCCGACGTTTTATTACGAAGTTCGCATTGCCACCTGCTGGCTCCATCATCAGACCCTGGATATCATCTCGGTTCGAGTACTCGTCAAGTCGAAACAAATGAGCCCAAACACGATGGGGTTGCGTCGTTTTTTTACGTAGTTCCCATAGATACCTTTCGGCTCCATCATCAGACCCTGGACATCATTTCCGCTCAGAGTACTCGTCAAGACGAAACAACTGAGCCCAAACACGATGGCGTTCCGACGTTTTATTACGAAGTTCCTATGGCCACCTTGCGGCTTCATCATCAGACCCTGGATATCATCTCAGTTCAGAGTACTCGTCAAGACGAAACAACTGAGCCCAAACACCACCGTCGTGTCGTGGTATAAAAAAGAAATAAGTTTTATCAACAGCTTTATTATTTTTGTATGTGATCTGCCATAAGGTCCCTTTTCTACTAAACTTTGAACCCAATTTTTATATAGAAAAAATTAACGTACAGCAGTGAAACCAAGCTACAAATACACGTCTATTCCTATATTTTACAATTTTGCATAAAAGAAAAAAATGATTATTTTGAAGGATTTCACTAAAACGTCCATATCTCCGTAACTAGAAACCGTCATAAGGTCCCTTTTCTTATGGAAAGCCACAAATTATCGGCAGTAAGCGCCCCCATCGGCGACACCGCGCTGGCTGCTCGGCGCCGTCGCGCGTCCGACACTTACACGTTAACTTTTTTAGACGATTTCAAAGGTGTTGTTAGTTTTAGAGTTATTTTTTTATGTTTCCTCGCAGTAAGCCTGAAAAGCACTATGCTTAATATCGGCCGAAAGTGCAATAGATGGACTCGTATTCTTCGAGGGGCTCCCCATCGGGTCGGCCCTCGAACCCCTTCCTCCAACAATTGCTTACTTTCCGGCCACCTAGTCCGACCCTCGCAAGGTGGACCAGGACTAGCAACCTGTACCTCTAGCACAACTGTGACACCCGACTCTTTGTCGCGCAACAAATGCTACCCATCTCTTTCCACTCAATATTGTGTGAGAGTGACAGGTGATGCTCAGTCGCGCGAGAAACAAAGTCGCGGCCAGTTATGCTAGACGTTCTTGTTCGACCCCAGGCGCCCCCGGCCCCCACCTGGTCCGATCCACTCAAGGTGGTCCGGCCAGCGACATGGTTCGACCCCAGTACCTCTAGCACAACTGTGACACGCGACTCTTTCTCGCGCGAGATATGCTACCCATCTCTTTCCAATCAATATAGTGTGACAGTGACAGGTAATGCTCTGTCGCGCGAGAAACGAAGTCGCGGCTAGTTATGCTAGACGTACAGGGAAGCCACGCCCCCCACCGGGCCCGTTTTTTCCAACAGCCAGTAAGGCTTGTAAGTTTGTCATGCTTAAAAAAACGGTACCTATTTAGAAACTTAAATCAAATTCCATCATCCCCATCCATCAGTTCCCTTCGGAAAATAAAACAAAGAAAGTATCGTAATACAAAACTGGAGCCAAAACAAGGACTGTATGACGCAAGAAAGTTTTTGACGTCACTGCTCTAGATAGTTTTGGAACATCGCCCATGCCAATATCGACTGGCCAGGACTTTCCAAGGTTACTTACTATGCGGCATGCAGCTCCACGCGACGAAAAGAAGGGGGTTTGGTTTGAGGGGTTTGGGGGGTAAGGGGGTTTAACACCACATGTCAGGGTTTTTATTCTTTTTAGGGTTCCGTGCCAAAATGGTAAAAAAAGAACCCTTATGGTGCGATTCTGTCTGTCTGTTCGTCTGTCACAGCCAGATATCTTAGGAACTACTGCTGATATCGATTTGAAATTTGGAATACTTGGTGTTAATAATCGCTAATCCTATATTCTTTGCCCCAATAAAGGCAATTTCATTTGACCTTGAATATAAATAATAATAAATAAATATTAGGGGACAATCTTACACAAATCGAACTAGCCCCATAGTAAGCTCAATAAGGCCTGTGTTATGGATACTAGACGACGATGTATTTAATAGATACAAATACTTAAATACATAGAAAACATCCATGACTCAGGAACAAATATTCGTGCTAATCACACAAATAAATGCCCTTACCGGGATTCGAACCCAGGACCTCTTGCTTCGTAGGCAGGGTCACTACCAACTAAGCTAAAGGGGTCGTCATTACATACATCATTATCGGTGGAATTCTGATGACGTGTTATGATGGGCATGAGAGGGGATTATCACTTTACTTACACAGCTACTTTCTGCTGACTGTACCAACAAAAGATACTTCTAATATAAGAATACCTTTTGTAATACGTGGGAACATATTTCATTTTCCTTTTCTTATCGTAATGCCCTAAGAATATAATATATTTTCCGTATACCTTCTGAATTCAGAACTAAAATCAGCAATATTTCTTTATTACAAGGAAAATCGGAGGTAGGTCATATATGTGACAAAAGTGCTTATAAAGCGAATGAATGCTCATGTGCTTTTTACTCAGATGCGCAGAAATAACTCTATTCATATTATAACCACTACCACGGTAGTCCAAAAAAATACTTTTTTTGTTTTATCAAATAAAGGGAACCTTGTGGAGAAATAATTATTTTCTTTTGGACCAGCCTACCTACTACTACAAGCACTCGTACTTATTTGATTTCTATTTTTATGTGTATATGCTTTACAGCAAGAAGGTAATGAATTTATCATGCGTAGATACTCGTATTTTGTACATATAAAACAGTTTCGTGACTAAGGCCTTTAAGGAACCGATGGCGGATACGTACCTACAGTAGTACATAGCGGGATAAAACTCGACAATGTATACTTTATTAAGAAATGATTTTTCTAAATTCGACCCCTAAAGGTTCGAAACAAGGGATGAAATGTCGGGAATTCGCACGCATCTAATTTATGTATAAAATAGCCAAGCTGCATAGGATAATAGGTTTGTGGCATAATCTTAATACATTTCCTTTAGTTGGCATGTATGACTCCCGTGGGAGACGAAGAGTAATGCTTTTCTATCCAGTACAAGACGCATATTTGGGTTATTCTTCAAAAATATGTATGCGATTCATTCATCTGTCTCCATACATTTAGTATGAAAAAGGCCCAGATGAATGAGGTGACCGCAGACATATTTCTGAAGAATAGCCCATTTATGAAAAGGGCAGGAACTATGTTATTTTCAACATTAAAAAGGCCTTAGAAATATTGAAATAGTTTTTGAAGTAGGTAGTAGGTACGTAATAAATAGGTACCTATAGTTGTCAATGAGTTTTAAGTGTTGATTTTAGGCCTTCTCAAGAAATTAAAGCAAGATTCCTTCGAAATTTGATTCGTTAAAGTTGATTGGTAACCCCACATTCGTTTAAATGGAATCATTCCTTTAGGGGGTGAAAAAGAGGTGGAATTTTGTATGGAGAGTTAATATTTTTATTCAATTTGAAAGCCTCAAAAAAGTGATCTGCTCAGTGGCACTAATTAAATTTTTATACTTGGATGATCGACATTGACAGTTTCAGAATAAATTTTGATCTAGACGCCATTGAACTTTTTTCAATTCGCTTACCACGTCGGGATAATCGCTCGCATTCAATGCTACGTTATCTACTTGTTCCAGTTCGTCGGTTCGCTTAAAACCTTCAGATTAAGGTTAAGAAAAAGTTTATAAGGACTTTTAACATCTCCTCAGCTAATGTAGTTTCTATTCATGTGTATTTTAAATCATTAGGTAAATCCTTTGTAAGTTGTTTGAATATTGACGAAAAAAAAAACATATTAGAGTTGGATTTGCAGTGTGCTTGATTAACCAAATAACTTCTTTTCTTTTTATATTTAGACAGAACATTTTTTACCACAAGGGCACCGCTGACCTCATGCAATCTTAGTTAAATTGTTAATTTAAAAAGAAATACTTTGACAGTTCACATTGCAAGGTGAATTTCATAGAATCCCATGAACTAAACGGGCAGCTGGTGAATTTAAAAATCCAATTATCCTAATTAAAACTTTACAGAAATTATAAACGCTATATATCAGTCGCGCACATACATATGTACCTATATACGATGTGGAATGGAATCCGTCCCGGCACACCCCGCGACATGCGTCATTGATATTCTGCATCCTGACCACGCATGGATGGGCACATCGCTCAAATCTGATGCTACGCGCGTATATGCACGCTTTGCAATGTACCATGCTATGTAGGCTGTCAGATTTTTTGTCACCAGGCCTAAACTACTGAAAATGAGGACTTAAAAATAAATAGCTGGACGGAGCCTTGCCTACAGAAAACTGAAGAAGTTTCTAGTCCGCCGGATGCTAGTACTTACGAGCCGCACGCACACATCAACTAGTTTTTTCCCACTGCGAGCAGCACGCACACATAGATAGCCAGCGGACTAGCTAGACATGCTTTAGTTCTTTGTTAGCGAGGCACTGTCCGGCTATTGATTTTTAAGGTCCTGGCTCTCACTTTAGACACTTTTCCAGAAAAAAACCTTTGACAGTTAATTTTAGGTGACAACATAAGCTAGTCCTGTCAACTAAAGCTACATCTGGTGAGTTGAAAATTGTTAGCCTCCACTAAAACTATTATGAAGTTACACGCTACGTTGATAGCGCACATGGACGTGGAATGAAACACTGCGCGGCACGCGTCATTGATATTCTGCATCCTCACCACGCATGGATAGCGTCTTCGCCCAACAGAACCATGAAACTACAAGCGTATATGTGCCGATGCTTACCTATCAAAGTCTCCTAAGTCTTCAAACTTGAGTGTACCGATTTCAAGCTTATTCCGTTTTCGGGACGACTCAAATTGTATTAATATTTCGCGTGGACTTTTGAAATGATGCATATTCGCAGTTTCGCGATATCGGTGTGTTAGTCAGCATCGACTATCAACCCCAAAATTAGTCGAGATATTTTATTTTTCAAAAAAATTAGCACGTACGCGCAATGAAATTTCGGTTATTATATAAACAGGAAATTCCCAATGTTTATTTGACAGGTTTATTTTTAATCACGTGAAAGTAATCGGGGTTTGAGCGGAATTACAAAATAGGAAAAGTAGTAAACATTATATTCGCGATAGGGAACGTGCAGTAATTATAGGTGGCAGCACTAAATCGAGAACAGTGACACTATGCCAGTAAAGGAAAACTTATCAGACCTAAAAAAAACTAGTTATAAATGTCAATGTCAAGTACGAGTATAGTTAGCGGCAGCAATTGGTAGCTCCTTCGTTGTGCACGTGCCTTATATAATATGATTAGAAATTAGAAATTAGAAAATATATGATAATGATAACTCGTTGATTTTTTTCCATAGATGTATCTAGTTATGGATACACGTATATTCAGCTAATAAAATACATTATAGTAAGCTGAATTCATTAATAGTTAGTTGCGACAACTGATTTATCATTCTTATCCCATGTCAAGCGTGTAGCCTTATTGAAATCACGTTCACTTCATAAATTCCAATATTTTGCGACTTTTTAATGAATTCTAGGAGAAGTATGTGACTTCATGGCGAATTCATGCTTATTTATGCAACATTGTGTTATCCCTACTCTTGAACCATTTAAAAGAGGAGCTGCGTCTCCTTACAATCATTCCGTATTCAGCCTGCTTAGAGTCAAGTTATCACTAACCCTTGTGATAATTCCGTAAAATAAAAGTATTAACCTAATAGAATCGTTATTACTGATCTCCACTTTGAGCCTGATACATCGAGCCTACCCTGAGACGACGAGCCGGACCTTCAGCAGGTCACCAACCACTCCACCATCGACGTTCAACTGCATTTACCCGGGTGGTAAACGTGACTACGAGTATCTTAATATACCTACTTTATTTTTTCAAATACTACAATAATCTTAAAATAAATAAAAGCGGCCGTTTTAAACAGTGTTTTTAAAATAAATAGCAATCGTCATGCATCGTTTGGCTAATGATGGTGATTGGTGATGACCCGTATTGTATCATAGTGACAATATACCTAATACCTATCACAAACGATGAGAATTCGAGACATCACAAGCGTTCATTCAAAAATAAACACGAAAACTCACCTAAAGTATTTGTCGAGAAAACCATCAAGATACGAGACCCATATACCTACCTTCCTCCATTTTAAATGGACCATTTATGCTCCAAATTATTTCGATACATTTGTTCTTTTCATTTTACTTTTCGGGCTCCGTCATGCGTCCTCCGATACGCGAATGCTCCAATGGTCCCGTATCTCCCCTCAACGAGAACTTTCTGAACGAGCGTATTTTCGAGGCAGCGCGGGACTATTCCTAATTTCGAAATTCGATTTCGTATAGTGACGTCGCTCTCGCTCCCGTGTGGAATAATATTTGACTGAGCGGGACAACACAATTGACAACATTTCATATTTTCAAAAGATCTTAATTCGAAAACCATTTGGGTAAAACTGTATTTTATGCTCAAAAAAAATATTTTTGGATTTTTTTTCCCATTCATTTTGGAAAAAATCGTCAATTAGTGTGAACCGGAAGTGTGACGTCATTTTCCCTGCATTATCGAGAGAGACCTTAGTGCTGAAACGATTAAAAAGTGTATGGTATCCGGTTGTCATTTTCTGACATACTTGCCGTCTGACGTTTATTTGTTTTGAAAATTGTTACAACTGCTTAGCGGCTTTAGAAGTTTAATTTTCTTACCGTTGGTTCATTTGCACGTTTTCGAAGACCTTAAAAGACTTGGCACTTTCCCACTGGACTCCGATAACGCATTCAAACATTATTAACTTGGCATTCTTTTACCGGACACCGATTTTTTTCATATAATGAAGACATCAGAAGGTTTTTCTCAGGCTGATAGCACGAATCTGCCGCGTGTTGAAATTATGATGATGGAGTACACATCGGCAAGTGATAAATATAATCCAGCCCAAATAAGAGGAGCAAAAGCATCGTTGTCTTCCCGAACTTCCTATGTTGACAACGCTGTAACGCCTGACAGTTATTTTTTTAATCGTAATTGTCGCTCTGGATTCTAGTTTTTTTAAATCGTAATTGCCGCTCTGGATTCTAGTTGGGAAAGTGACGTCATTTTCTACATACGCCCTTTTAGAATGAGCTACTTTTCAAACTGCTATTTTTAATGGAAAAATTGAGTTAAAACGAAAAAGAAAAAATACGGGTAGCTTAAAATTCCACCTATTTTCTATCCAGCTCATAAAATGAAGGAGTAGAAAATTTGAAATATTGTCAATTTGAATCCGAATTTCGAACTTGGGAGTACTAGTCCTGGCCGGATGCTCGCAGCGACCCGTGAGGATGCAGAGCACAAATGGAGCGAGATCGCTCGCATCGCGCAATGTTCGTTGGATATTTTCCGCAATTTGAACCACCGATGTATAGGTATACATTAAAATTATCGGGTGGATTTAAAGCACCAGATTCTGTTTTTCATTCCTGGAGTTATTGTTAAACAGTGACTACTGCGATAACTGTAGCGTACTATAGTGTACAGTCAGCGTCAAATAGTCTGTAGCATATAAGGCGCCATATATAGCGTAACACGTCTTTATTACTATAGGCACAAAGACGTGTTACGATATATATGGCGCTTTGGATGCTACATACTATACGCTGACTGTACACCGTATTCGAGAGCCGAGGTGTCAGGTACCCAAGCGTGAAGTGCAGGTAGGGAGCAACAGTAACTAATCGGTTAACATACCTCACCCCCATTTGACCATTTTATCTCTAATTTCATTAGACTGGTAAGAAATAGTAAAATACTGGAAATTCGAGAACATCCTTGCCATATTTTGGTTTGTTCTCACACTAATGTTATAAATGTGAAAGTTTGTGAAGATGTTTGGATGTTTAGATGTTTGGAGGTTTGGACCTTTGTTACTATAACGCAACAACAACTAAATAAGCTGAAATTTGGTATGCAAGTAAACCGTAAACCAAGTCCAGAATTGAAACATAGGCAGGCGTACGTCACTCCGCGATTTTGTTTGGCGGTAATTATTATTTCCAGTCCAGCCGAAGTCAGCATCCACAGTACCTAACAATGGTACCTCATATGGGAGAATCCAAAGTTCTTGGAGCAATCTTATAACCTCGATGGCCCTCTTAAATGACCTACAATTATATGTAACAATTCTACATGTTCCTGCCATTTTTAATATAATTATCGCCATGTTCCGGTTTACTCGTTTGTTCGTCCGCTCTAGTGTTAAAAACAATAAACCGCCTGAACTTTATTCCCGTTGGCCACAGGGTATCATTTAATTACTCATATATTTTTGATTGGCTCACGTATATTTTGTACGAGCTATATACCCTTTGTCTTTTTGCATCGAAATTTTCGACAATGCCAGCCTATCTAGAGACTTTTCATAAATATAGTCACTAATATCTGCTTCCGTTACATTCTTATGTACATTCGATATAAATACGGGCATATTGCTTTCTCGTCAATAGATACGTGAATAATTTAAGATAAACTGTATGGAGGGACAAACATAACTTTGCTCTTTAAAAACTGTTGTCCCCATACATCGACATACGTTGCGGTTAGTTTAGTAGGAGCAAATAAGTTTGTATTACGATATTTGCGAATTTCTAAAAAAAGGTGCATGTTAGGAAAACCGTTTTATTTTTCCTGTAATATTTAGGATGATATTAACAATCAGTAATTATTACAGATTTTTCTGTTCAGTGACTTCGGAGATAATAGGGGGTGACAGGTATTTTTTTTACGTTGTTTATCTTAAATCAAAAACTACAGATCTAAAAAATAAAACAAAAACAGATTTGGAATCTACACATTAAAGCCCTTTGATTTAATATCCCACTCGATATAATAACTAGCTCTACTTTTGATTTACGACATCCCATTTCGGTCCCCTTTAAAAAAAGTTATAAGATTTTTTTTCTGTCCTATAGGCTCGGGTTAGCGGTTTTTAACACTATTCCAAATGTCAAGTCGATAGCATCAGTAGATTCTGAGATATCTTGCTGTGACAGACGGACAGACAGAGTCGCACCATAAGGGTTCCTTTTTTACCATTTTGGTACGGAACCCTAAAAAGTAAAGTGGACGGGCAATGTCACGGGCATTTATTAGTACAGAATGAAATTACAGCGGTGTACCGGATATTGCATACATTAAACGTTCCGCAAATAAATTCATGTAATTTTTGGCTGTACCTAGTTCATGCATAGTTCATGTCATTATCCCGCGATATTTCGCATCAATATGAAGTATATGAACATTGTTTGGATCGTTGTTCTTTTCTTTATATTTTTCTTGAAATGGACGTTGGTAAGTATGCGTATTTATTTTTTCCTCACTTAATAGTCATAAAAGAAACACGCCCCGGCTTTTCATGGGTGTAAAAGGGTCATAATGTGAGCGTTTAAGCTGCCTCTCTTTTGTGGACATATTTTTGTCGAAACCCCTGCTGATTTTAACGGGATATCAGACTATTTATCAGAATTCTGGGAAATAAATTGAAATGCCACAAAAATTTGCAGGGATTTCTACAAAAATGTGTCCATAGAATTGAGCGGTTTAAACGCTCAAATTATGACCCAAAAGTCTTCATCATAATCGTAAAAGGTAAATAATATTTTCATTGTTGTAATTATAACAAAGTGATACTTAATCACGTAGTTACCTAACATGACATAACATGATATAATTTACCTTGTTGTTTCGGACGTGCCGTGATGTCCATGGTCAAAGTGTCCCTTCGTGACCGCAATAAAGTTGTGTTATAATAATGAGTGGAAATTGTGTTGAATTTCCACTCATTGGATCGTAGTGTATCCGACAGAACTCCTACTACCAAGATTTACCAACTACAATGTTGGCAACCAGTTTTTATAATAACCTAAATTAAAAATTTAAAAAACCCCCGACCAAACATAACAAACGACCTGATGACCTTGAAGACCTGAACCGATTTCCACCAAACATAGCTAAGAACACTCTCGACTGATATACCTTTCAAACAAAAAAAACCGCATTAAAATCGGAGCATCCGTTTGGGAGCTACGATGCCACAAGGATATTTACACACACAGACACGTCAAACTTATAACACCCCGTCGTTTTTGCGTCGGGGGTTAAAAATAACATCATTTAATAATTATCTATACTACTGGTTTCAATGTCGTTTAGAATTTTAACAGTAATTTTTGCCCACATTGTTTAATCTTCAATAGCCTCCGACCCGCAGCACCCACTAGTTTCAAACGCCAGGGGTACGAAATAATAGCTTTTGCCCAGTGCTGAGTACTTCTCCCGTTATTTGACTGCGGCCAAATCCGCCGCGGCACCAGCTGTATGCGCCGTTCGGCCGAGGTGTGAGGCAGCAAAAGTACTGACGCACGTCGCGTCCCATAGCAGGCACTTTCCCTTCTGCCACGGCACTAGTGTTAAGCCGTCCGGCCTTTTGCCGTCGGTGCGGCAGAGCAGAGACCCGGAGGCTCCAGCACACAGGGGATGTTGGCGGATATCAAAGCCCTCCTTACGATGTCATTGAGAGCGTGGTGGCGTGGAAATCTTCCAGAACACCGACAACAATTCAACTCGTGATGGCCATTCGCTTCCACCATGGAGCCGCAGATGCATTTATGAGGCACACAAACATCGCAGCCCAGGCGAAGATCTACTGCCACCCGCAATGAGCCGTTGTCCAGGAGTGTTCCCAAATGAGGAGCAGGCAGAGCCTGTAACCACGCTCCCGCTTCGACTTTTGCCACAAAACAAATTAATTAACTCTAACCATCAAATCACGTTTCCATAACTGCCCAGATAAAATCAATTGAACTCATTTTCGCGCCAGCAACGATTTTAAAATGACAAAAACTAAAAATAAGGCACCATATACTTTCCGAGCGATTTGACACTTCACAAAAAAGATGCTGATTTGAACTGTGATCAAATAGCCTATTAAATCGTTTCATTGCCCGTAACTGCGTGCGCAGTGGTGACTTTTTAACTTATCAACTTTATTTTTCGCCACTATAGTCGGGTAAAGCAAAACCTGAAATAATTAGAGTAAACTTTGTCCTAATTCTAGAGTATTCACTTCGTTCCTGAGCGTGCAAGAGTGACCCGCGTTGACGAAAAGTATGTCTACAACGTGTCCGCAGACGTCGTTCGGTATGGCAGGAAAAGCACCTACTATGTCAACTTATTGGCTGGCCTCAAGCACACGTGGGGAAACAATATCACGGTAAGGGGTCATTCTTTAAAATTATCATTCCCTGTGTACACATCACACGGATAATAATAAATCGGCGCGTGGGTGACTCGCGGTCACTGCGTTTACGTTGCGCCACCGCCTTGCTGCGGCCCACCACCGCCACGCTTGCGCGATTGTGGCCCGCCGCGGCGCGAGAACCGCGAGTCACCACCCGCTTACGCGCCGCTTGTGGTTCACTGGTTTGTACCGAGGCGAGCTGTCGTCTCGCGGCAAGCGCGCTGCCTGCTAGCCGTGAGCGTGATGACATCGCATACGCAGTGGCGTAGCGAGGGTGGTGCCCTGGGCGCTAAAAAGGAGGGGGGGGGGAGCGCAAAACTACCTATAAGTACAAAAAAAACCATCAATCCAAATTCGCAAACATGACGAAATAAAAGTCGAATGACCCTGGAAGCCGTTTTATGTCGCTACGTCACTGCGCGTACGTGTCGATTTTGATGGCGAAACGATGAGGTGAGGGGGTGCCATTCCGGTGCCGAGCTGTTATGTGCGCTGTAAATCCCGTATATTAACATTGCAAATATCCATGCGGGCCTCAGAAGTCACTTACCATCAGTAGTAACATGTGTGCTCGTTTGCCTTTCACATTACATAAAAAAACTGTTCGAAATAATTACATGTAATACATGTTTATTAAATAGACGACATTAAATAAGTAGCGTTGATTATGAATTATTGTCACCCCCAGTGGCAACTAAATCGCCGATCACTCTGGTTATGATTAACCAAAGTCTAGGTAATGCCAACATATCTCATAATAAGCTATCCGACTTGATATTGTCAAGTTGTTTAAAGGTAAAGTTGATATTATTTAAAGGTCCACCTGACGTTTTTCGAATCCAAAAACAACCAGTTCAAGAGTACCTTTGTGGAGATCCATCTCAAGATGTGCGACTTCCTCCAACATGACCCGTACTTCGGGGCACTCATGCGAAGAGTTCTGGGTGGATATGGTGTATCCTGCCCTATGGCGCCGGTATGTAACGTTACTATTTATTTTTTTGACGACCGCTTTAGCTTAGTTGGTAGTGACCCTGCCTACGAAGCAAGAGGTCCTGGGTTCGAATCCCGGTAAGGGCATTTATTTGTGTGATGAGCACGAATATTTGTTCCTGAGTCATGGATGTTTTCTATGTATTTAAGTATTTGTATCTCTTAAATATATCGTCGTCTAGTATCCATAACACAAGCCTTATTGAGCTTACTATGGGGCTAGTTCGATTTGTGTAAGATTGTCTCCTAATATTTATTTAATATTATTATTATTATTATTTATTTATATTATTGTTTAAATCACCCCAGCCAGTGGTATTTTACTGCTTGCTACATCAACTGCCAGCCAGCTTGCTGAGAAAATCACTAAATGAGGGTGTTTAAAATTCAGAAATCCACCACCTGGCAGCAGGGTGGCGAAAGGTCTATTTGGCAGTAGATATCAAAATCAGGTGGTGTGATTGGTGGATCTTGACGCCTACTGTTAAAAAGACCTTTCGCCACCCTGCTGCCAGCTGGTGAGTTTATGATTTCTAAATACTCTCATTGTGCGCGGTCTCCATTCGAGATCCTTTACACACCATTTTCGGTTCTTTTAGCTAATATCGATGGCAAAAAGCGGAAACGTAGTAACCGCCAAAATGCAAACTTTACACCAGAGCCAAAAAACTTTTTGATTTCAGAAAAAAAATCATATCTTCTTTATTTATTAACAGAAATATTTGAAACTTGGATCGAGTCCATTATTTATAGGTTACTTTCAAATGGCATACTCAAAATCTAACAGAAGTGACTGGTTTACGTTTTAGTGGCGTTTACGCCACTGGCACTTTTATTTTCGTTACCTACGCATAAACGCTTTAAGTGAAAAAGGTAAATGTAATGAAATCGTACATTCAGTAAGAATTCCATAAAGCATAAATGCTGTAACCAGTTGCAGTTTCATTTTCAACGATCAATAGGTATGACGTAAATGCCATTAAAGTCGCTAAAGCACTAACTTAAATGTGTGAAGTGACTACTGTCAAAAATAAACAGTGGATTTAAAATGACCCTAGTATCAATTAGCATTTATTTACCCACTTTTTGAAAACGTCCAACAGTTTTCCGTAAGTACAAGTTTCATATCAATTAAGATCTCAATAAGAACTGTTAACGACGCACTCACGGATCTCGTGAGGTCCCGAAGTTAACAGTTGATACAGCTACGACAGCTCTTTAGGTTCATACTACAGGAGGTTGTAAGGCTCCTGGATTTTAATTACTAAGGGATCGATAACTATGGCTCAAAACAAAGGTTCAGATTTAACACTTATATTGTTTTTTAAAACACTGACTCTAATGCGCATTTCCTAGGGTTTTACCACGCGGGAAGAATAGGCGCTAACAAACCCGACACTGGCTTAACCATCTTTTAAACACAACACTTAAATCTATTACACGGGATATAACACAGAAATAGTCACACAAAAATCAATCAGCGAATCAGTATCAAATAGTTAATAATGTTCATACTTCGCTATAAGTTATTTACACGCTAAACACTGTTAAAAGGATTACTGGTTCTTAGATGGGCGGCTCGGGCCGCAACTCGTAATAAAGAAATACTGTTTCACTGACTTTAAGTCCTACCTAGACTTCACTCAGGTCATAGGCTAGGGATCTAGATTCTAGGTTCACTATGTTCGGATCGGATCACTACTGGTTCGGTTCTGACTTTCACTATGAGTTTACAACTTGAGTTCACGACGCCAACTGGGCTCCGAATGAGCTCCCGGCGTATTTATGTAAGTGATTGTTGCGCAATATTTGCAACATATTGCGTGATGGAAAATTCCGGTCAGAATGATACCAGCCTACGCTGAATTCTCGTGGTCAGACCGAGAATTTATAAGGCATCGATACACGAAGTTGTTCGAAAACTTTCGCTCTTTGCCGTTTTACGTTATGGTAACGACTAGCGTACTATATACTCGACTACACAATCCTCATGGTAATTATGGGCGTGCTATATGCATCGCCTCACAATCCTCATGGTAAGCTGGCTCTGACCGGTAGAAGCCTCGAGTGGGTGTGTCGAGATCTCCTACCAAATCGTTCACTGGCCGCTCCTAGCACTAGTTGCCAGTGAAGTCTAAGTATACTTGATTTACACATTCGTTACGAGTCTTTATCTCAGCTCTAGATAGGGGGATCGGGTTCTAAGGCAACAAGTGCTAATGAGTCTTTACATTACACATATGGCTTCTTGTACGGGCAAAAACTCGTAAAATACTTAAATATTTCACTTACATACTAACTATAAAACATGGTTCTAGGACCTAGTCCTAGGGCTTATAGCTACTTACAAAACATGTTCAGGGTCTTAGTTAGACGATGTTCAGTCGGGTCGGGGTTCGGTGGGGCTATCGTCAACAAGAACAATTAGTGTCGTAGAATCTTAACTACTATCTAGTCTCATTGTCTCTCCATAAAAAATAACGATAAGTAACATTAAAACTGTATCGTCGACCGTAGGCTGAATTACGGTAAGGGACAGGCAAAATAATGTCCCTTACCGTAATTCAGCCTACGGTCGACGGTATTATAAATTCATAAAAGGGTTTCTAAATATATCTCAAAAAATGTCACAATATTGTAACATGCTACACATAAAAACGTTTTTAGGGCTGATCACACTATAACATTGTAACATGCTAAAACTAAACATCTTCTTCTTCTTCGTCTAAAAGTCTGAAAAATCGTGTGACGTACTTTGTGGATGACCCCTAAATGCAGTAAGTGTGATGGTTTGTTTTTTTTGTACATGCATAAAAGTAGTACCCGCCCAGAACATAATTTCGGCCGCGCTGTAACTACCGTACTAGTTGAATTAAGCAAAACCGAATTTATCGTAACTATACTTAGTTATTATTTTACTGATTTTTAGGTGTTTACAACAATTAGATGAAGGCATATTTGAGTTTTTTCTAAGCATCGTAGAGCCATGGGACCCAGACCATTATGCGACGCAGAAAAAATATTTTTATCAAGTGGCGGTTACGGCGTTTCCTCTTTTTGCCATCGATTATGCAGTGCCGGATCGTGGCGCCTGTTATTTTATTTTCGGGAGATTTGGTTAAAGATACTCTCAAACACAGACTTATCGACAATTTCATACGTTACGAAATACATATCGGAGGGCGGCTGGGAATACTTTTGCGACTGTGGGCGGAGCCCCCCTAACGCGCGGGGTTGTAGCATTTGCTGAATCTGCTAATCCGGCACAAGCTATATGCCCACTTGCCACTTCGACTTGCCAGCTCTAACAATGTCAATAACCTTAACTCTTCTACGGATTTGCTCATTACTGATTCGATCACGATGAATATATGGAGCCCCAAGTTAAGCAGTGGACTCAGAGCTGAAATTATGATGATGATGACTACGAGTACATTTATTATACTGATCATGTTCCTTTTTGTTTTCAGGGCATGTATCGCTTCATGAACATGTCGTTGCCAGCCGAAGATCTTCCCAACTTTTTACCTTTTCAGAAAGGCAAAGTCGACATTACTTACAGCCAATTACCAACCTCAGATGTCGTCTGTACCGTAGAAATATATTTTTCGGTTAAAAAATAGAAACTGTTTAAAGATCGGACATTCAGACGCACTGCAGGTTATCCACATGTTGTAGCTATACCCACCTGTCGCGATGCAATGCACAAGCAATGCACTTCTACTATGGTGATTCATATTTTGTCAATATTTTTTATTTTTTGGGTCGGGATCGGACTCAAGAACAAGCCCATTTAATGTAAAAAAACTACTCCTAAACACGGTTAGTCAAGTATCACAACTGAACCGAATAGGCTATTTTACTGAACCCAAAATTTGTTAAAATTGCATACTTACGTTGAATTTTTGAGTTCGATACACCTAACCCTAGAGTGCTCGCGCTATGAGCATTTTGTCGCCCGTGGCACCATATTCGTGTTATTTTGTACACGATGCATTTGTCAAGGTCAAGCGTCCTAGTAGCTGCCTCCCCATACCTCACCTACTTGTTTCAGAAATTAGGATACATTCGGTACACGGGTGACCACAGGAGACAAAGGTTGTTGCAGGTGTGTCGTTTGACGGCAAATTGCTCACCGCGCGACTACTCCCGTAAGTAAAGTTTGTGGGTTAGGTTTTTACCCGACTGCGGCGAAGCCCAAAGGAGGGTAATGTGTTTGACCTGTATGTATGTATGTCCGTTCCTGTGTCCGCTCGTAACTACTCGACGGCACAACCGATTTTGATAAATGATACATCATTGGATTCGTCTTGATGGCGCGAGTGTCACTGGGTATGAAGTTCGTTAAAATAAACAAAATGGCGGATTTTATGCACTTTTAAAATGCACCGCGGTCGGTTTTTTTTAGTAAAAATATTTTATTATAGTAAAAGTATTATTAATTTTCAGGGCACATAGTATTGTTCTAATATAAATATTGTATTCATATTAATTTTTAGTTTGTTTTGATAATATACAAAGATAATATTGACCAGTTATTATTACGATTACGACGAACATTTTTGAAAGAAATTGCCCTGGCGCTGACTAGACCACATATCATTAGAAGATCCGACGTACCGTAAACATATCGGAGAACCAACTGAAAAACCAAATGGCTCGATTCGTGCTATCGGATCATCGAAATATACCCAAAGGTAGAGACGGTATACATATGCGTAGTATGTCCAAGTCCAAGAAAAATAGAAAAGCGAAAAAAGAGTGCAGCAGATGTGCTTAGTTACTGTGCAACGAACATTGCACGTATATATGTCAGGATTGCTTAGCTCAAACATATTACCGATGACGAAAACGTATAAATTAGCCATCAGGTTTAATTTTTCCATTTTTTATATAAATAATTGTAAAGAGGTTGCAAAAAACCAAGAATTTTTACCTAAGATTTCCAAAAGCATAGTTTTCTAAATTCTAAGGATGGAACATTAATAAATGTTTCTTATTCTGATAGCTTATGTTTCATTCTATCCTTTAAACATAATTATAAATGAATATAACTCCTATTTTGCAAAAAATATCGTATTAAGTACGGGTGGCAAAATGCTTCCCACGGGATCAGTCGCGTTTCAGGGGAAGGCGCGACTACTCTAGGGCTAAGGGAGATAGCACAAGCGACTTTTTATAGCGATGCAGTCGTGATTCAGTCGTGAAACAGCCGCGATTCAACATCGATGCAGTTGCGATACAGTATCGATACAGTCGCGCTACTGTATTGCGACAGTCGCCACCTTGTCGTAGGGAGATAGCACACAGCGACTTTGTGTAGCAATGTACTACTAGTATTCGTAATTTAATATTATTGTTATAGCGGTAATAGAAAAGAAATACACATTCTGTGAAAATTACAAGTCTCTGGGCATTTCTCCAGAAATATGTCTGCGACTCATTCATCTGTCTCCATACATTTAGTATGAAAAAGGGCCAGATGAATGAGGTGACCGCAGACATATTTCTGGAGAAACGCCGACCTACCTATTGCGGTCAAAAGCTAGAGCCCTGTGGCGTACGGTATGGAAAGACAGCGGAGGCTTAGCACTCGTATGTAATACGGTTCGATTGCTAATAAGCGCGTTAAAACATTATTATTATTTTTTATTATTATTTTTTATTTTATTTATTTACATATTTATTCAAATGACAAAAACATTAAAGGTACACCGTCACACAAAACTGTTTCCACAGTTTGACTGTGGGATTCGTGAGTCTATCTATAGGTACAATATTACAAACTAGGTAGGTAATACCTCCTCAGTAATCAATTTAAATGAATTAAATACTGTCGAGGTATTTAGACAGGGCTTTTTTAAATTTATTTAGATTTTTCTCCGTCCTAATAGCTGCACTGCAGGTAAGGCGTTAAGTAAATATGGTAAGCGCTTTTCGATGAGCCTGTCCCCATAGTAATTGCTTACTCTGGGAACTGCATACTTTACTTACTTACTGCCTGCAGCTATAGACTTGGTGCCATGTTTATGGCTCATTTGAGATAAATTAAATAAAAATAAATAAATAAATATAAATAAATATTAGGGGACAATCTTACACAAATCGAACTAGCCCCATAGTAAGCTCAATAAAGGCTTGTGTTATGGATACTAGACGACGATATATTTAATAGATACAAATACTTAAATACATAGAAAACATCCATGACTCAGGAACAAATAAATAATCGTGCTCATCACACAAATAAATTACTCTCTTGATTGCCGTGTTGGTTGACTGTTAGTAAGTATATATGTCTTAAGGTTGCCGGAAGAATTTTACATACTTTAAATAACTTGTAATAATCATTTCTATTGAAAAAAAAAAATGTACGAAACCCTCGGTGGGGTGGGCGAGTCCGACTCGCAACTGTCCGGTTTTATCAGCCATCTGTTTATACCTACAATCATATTATATTAACAAATATCTCGTAATAAACAATATCTTTTGTGCGATAAATATCACATCGTATACGTATACATATCGTATTTTAAATTGAATGCCTTTGCCTAATCAAAATAACATAGCAATGCTTTTCATTCCAATTTTTCTACTTCTGTTAGCTTAGGCGTTGCCATGGCGTTTTTAACGTTATCGAATTCAAAAATCTCTGGCTTAAAATTAAATAACTTATTTTAACTAATTTCTAAATTATTTTTTTTCAAAAATATGAAAACAGTGAAGAAGAAGAAAAATAATTAGATACCTAAATCAACTAATAAATACATAATCTTCGTTTTATTCTAAACCAAAACATTTAAGAACACTTGCCCGCCTTAAATCCTAAAATTCGCCAGAAACATCAAATTAAGTTAGGAAAGAACAACTCGTTGAGTTGCGAACCCTTTTCAACCTTTATCGTTGAGCCCTGCGCCTACTTTTCTACTTAACCCTCCACTCGTGCAGGCCTGTGGAAGAGCCTCTAGGCCTCAAGCCCTCTCGTCTGCCAGACCAAGCAGACAGCTCTCTAGTAATCTTAACCATTTGATGCGCTTTAAAGACAATGGGCTGAATAGGGAATATGCATGATTTTTTTTTTACTTTAATAAAAACTCATTCATATAAGAAACAGGATGATTTTTTTTGAATAGGTAACTGTAAAAATAACCAAGATATAAGACAACAAAAATTTATCTCTATCTCTTTCTAGCAAAACAGAATATAGTATGGAGATTGTATGGCGGCCGTGTACTACGACGTCATAGTCTCTGTCTAATTCCTGTATGATTAATGTTTAAATATCTTCCGTATTTCTCGGTCAATTTTAATTTTATTTTGACTTTATATGTCATCTTTTTACGGTATTTTCATATTTTGTGATGAAATATGTTAAATAAAATCAAGCATATTCCCTATTGGCCTGGTTGCTTTTTGTTTTTATTTGGAAAATTAATGAATCCAATTAAAAAAATATGTCTGTAATTAAGTAATGTACAATCGAACTCACTGTTAATTGTACATTTGTAAACGAATGTCAACTTTATTGCAACGTGTTAAAGTCTATGCGTGGCAGTTAACGGTGGCGTGGTTTGTACCTCTTGTAATGTGTTTTTCTGGAGTGCAATAATACTACATTACACAACTGGGGTAGTAAAACAAAGAAAGGCCGAGATCGCAGATGTTTGTGGCCTGAGCTGAGCTGCAAGCGGGGGACGTCAATATGTGATCGAGGACTTTCTTTATTAGGTACCTCCCGTGTTGTGTACGTAATTTTATGTCTACACTTGGCTAGAAAGCAGCTTTTTCTGTACGCGTAGCGTGCGGTAAAAGCCACTTTATGGCCAGGTGTGGCATGAAGTATATTTGTATTGTATTGTAATAAGTAGTAATTTTTCTACTCCTGTACTGTTATCTGTCTTTTACTTGGTCACGAACACTAATATAAGAACATACATAATATGAGTTCAGAGAAATCTATACTCTATTCCCCATTACAGCACTAGTGTCGTTATAGTCACTTTACGTTATTGCTAGCAGCCACAGACTTCTAAATCTAGGTTAAACTTAGGTCAAGGATTAAGCGCTCAATTTTAACTTTACGGTAAAAATGCACAACTACCAACTTAACAAACAATTAAATTCCTGCGGTTTTTAAGAAAAACAAAACTTTCCGAACTAAATTCATTGATGCCAACATAAAAAAAGTATTTTTAATTTAAGTATATTTTAAATTTAAAAAAAAAAGTTTACCATAGACACATAGGTACTGTCAGTCAAACGTCATATTTGCCTTGTTTCCAGGTTATGATTAATTTTGTATTTTATAATTTAAAACCTCGTCGTAGAAAAAGTATTGTATGCAACGTTGTATAATTAAGTCAAAAAACGCTCATTGCGTCTCTATTTGCGATACTCGCCGCATTCGCGGCTCGTATCGCAACTCACGCAATTCGCATTTTTTGAACCCACTTATACAACTGTTGCATAAAATACTATTATGTGATATGAATAAATATTGAACTATGTTTTATTTTATTGCTTATCATGCTTTTATGTGCGCGCAATAATATGAGCAGTCTCAAAAAATAACGTGCAATTGGGACTTTAAGGTCAGCGCCATCTACCTACATATCAGCATCATTCAAAACTAAATTATTTTTACTTTTGGAGTGTTTTCATGTCATTTCGCGCAAATAACACAGTACATTCAAGTAAGTGTATGTGGTAAGTGTGATACATTCACACTATAAAATAAACCACATTTGAAACATAGTTGATACCGTGGAAGCAAACGATGACCCTCTTTATGTTTGTATGGAACACCGACAGACTCGAAGCAAGATATTGCTTCATAGTATATATTCTATTCATCGACAGTACAAATTCAATTGCGCTAAAGTTACACGATATCTTAGTCAAGAGATCGATACGACCGAAATGCTTTAGATTTTCTTCAATTAAAACCAAAACACGAACAAAGGATGTATATCGAAAACCGACAGAATCAGATCTCCCGTCACTTGCCCAACGGCCCTGGAGACCCTTGCAGCCAATTTCCTCACTCAACCTCGACATCTTTTTCACAGATATTGGTGTTCGAATAGCAATTTTAAAAGCGTGTTTTTCATTTGCTCGAACAGCAATGAAGTTATTCGGGCGAAGGCTTTCAAATGCCTCTTTTGATACAATTTTCTAAAGAGAGGATTTACTGGTATGTGTTAAAGTTAAAACAAAACGGAAACATCACAGATCATATACCTATTATTTATAGTATCAGCGGAATAGAAAAAGATTCCTGTAATACCTCAGAAGGATTTGAACGAAATGCGGATTATTTATGTTTTAGCTGGACAAATGTACGACTAGCTAAACTGTACATCGATTTGCGCCTTTTTAAGGTTCCGTACCAAAATGGTAAAAAGGAACCCTTATGGTGCGACTCTGTATATCCGTCTGTCTGTCTGTCTGTCTGTCTGTCTGTCTGTCCGTCGGTCTGTCTGTCCGCCCGTCTGTCACAGCAAGATAACTCAGGATCTACTGATGCTATCGACTTGACATTTGGAATAGTGTTAAAAATCGCTAACCCGAGCCTATTGGAGAGAAAAAAATTGGTTGCCTGTAAAGTCGGTATACGGGCGAAAGTTTTACGTGACAACGACTAACCATGCCCGAGTGGAAGGGACGCGTGCCTCTCACTCGCTCTCATTGTGAGCGCATAACGTGAGCGGAGCGTAACGCAGTTTCTTGAAGTGTCACCCGGCAAACCAATTTATAAGACGTTGTCACGTCAAAAAATCTTAAAGGGGACCGAAATGAGATGTCGAAAATCAAAAGTAGAGCTATTACTTATATCGAATGGGTTATCAAATGAAAGGACTTAATGTGTAGATTCCAAAACCGTTCTTTTTTCTTAGACATTTAGTTTTTGATTTAAGACAAAAAACGTTAAAAAACATACCATTCCCCCTATTATCTACGAAGCTACTGAACAGAAAAATCTGTAACAATTACCGATTATTTATATCCTCCTAAATACTACAGGAAAAATAAAACGGTTTTCCTAACTTGCAGCTTTGTTTTTAGAAATTCACAAAAATTGTAATACAAACTTATTTGCTCCTACTAAACTAACCGCGACATATGTCGATGTACGAGGACAACAGTTTTTCAAGAGCAAAGTTAAATTTGTCCCATCATACAGTTTAAATCTTGAATTATCCACGTATCTACTGACGAGTTCGTACGGAACCCTCGGAGCGCGAGTCCGACTCGCACTTGAACGGTTTTTTTTAAATAAGCCCACTATTTCTCATGCTACAGCTACATTATTGTGATTCGACGCATATACGTTCCTCGGAAGGTCTCGTTCGTTTTGTATGTCAGAGAATGAGACGCCAACACAAATTTTCGCTGAATTCAAGATAGTGTGGCCTACGGTCAACGCAATTTGAGACGATGGGCCATATAAAACGGGTGCCCTTTATTTGGCATAATTTTATTTGTCCAAATGTATTGTTTAGCCCGAATTTTATTTCGCATAATTTTTCTCTAGCTTTAACGGAAAATATTTTGCAAAATCTTTTACATCAGCCATTTAGAACATATTAGGTTAGGTTAGGTTTCTTTTATGGTTATTCTGAAAAGTCAATATTATCTGTAAAATAACAATTATGCGTAAATAGTATTCGGGCAAATAGAACATGCGGACAAATAAAATTATGCCAAAAATAGGTGACCCATATAAAACTAATCTGACCTTGCAGTAAGTAGATGACGCTACAAACCTCATGTAGGCGTGTAAAAAGACGGAGATTGTATGACGTGAACGTGGCCTCGATGGCACTAACTGGAAAGTGCGCCCGTGTTGGCGTGGAAAGCCGTGAAGACGTAGGTTCGAGTCGCACTCGAAACATTTCATATATCAATTTTCGTTTCAATAAAATTCGATGTCAATGTGGCTCTCTTCTTCTCAGTCGTTGCACTCTTTGCAGAGCGGTAGTGATCAACTGCTAGTATAACTTGGTGCAGATGCAGATATTGCTTGCTGTATGATGCCCCGCCATATCTCTCGATTGGAGGACATTCTGGTGCACTCATGTAAGGGTCCGCCCACAGCCGATTTGACCTGGTCGGTCCATTGCATGAGTGATCTGATCTCCCACGTAATCTGGTTCCTTCTTCTCTGCCCTGCCTGGATGACAAGACGCTCTATGGAGTTATCGCTTCGCCTCAATACGCTTCGCGTCAATGTGTGCGAACCAATATGTTTACTGGGAATATTTTTATTATTTTGAGTTGAATGTGGAAAGGCCACAATTTTTATTGATATTTTTATACATAAACCAAAGACATTGTAAAAATAAACATACAACGTAAGGTACGTTAAGCACGTTATTCTGGCAAGAACCAACGTCTGACAGGTTGAATCCAGGGTCACGTTTAATATTTCAATGTTTGTATAAATAAAAATCATATTATCGATGTCAATGTTGGACCGTGTTACGTATGCCGCACACAGAGCACCATGAACTATTTTATAGCACATCATCACTGATATACGGCTATTTATGACGTCACTTAACGATCCCCCATCGCGTTTATGAGCCCCCGAAGGGCGATGTAAATCATATCGCGAGGGCAAAATTGCTGTAACAAAATAAGTATATGTCGTTGAGTTCCTGTGAAAATTACTTAATTTGCTTGCTTGCGTCGAAGCAACGACTTTTAAGAGAGTAGAGATTGCTTGTTTTCTGTAATTTAAACTTTCACGATTTTCACCCATTATTTTTAGGGTTCCGTACCAAAATGGTAAAAAAGGAACCCTTATGGTGTTTTCTTCTTACTTATCTTTATACTTTTACTTTTTAAGAGATAAGCTTTTACTAATTTTTTTATTTTATTTTGATGCTCATACATGCCCAACTGGCTTTTTTTTATAGTACATACATTGCAGTAGCATAGACAAATCTATGCCTGTACCTACTTAGGGTACGAACGGTTATTGAGATTGGAATTTTATCTGAATAAGTTTGAAAAGTAGTAAAGTTATAAAAGAGTGTGTGGATCGATATACCTAACGAAATTCAGAACTAACCTTAGATTACTTGTCTTTTAAACCATTGTGCTTATCCCAATTTCTTCCGCTATCTTTTATTGCAGCAATGCCTTATACAAATGCAGTGGTATCGTAGACAGCCTTGGCAGGTAGATTAATTCCGAGACCCGGCCAAGTTGGTAGGTTGCCTGTCCACGACCACAGAATAACCCAGTAGTTTAACTTCAAAGAAAGTGCTCCGTTTTTTTTCTATACAGCCTCTTTGGAGTCCCACCACTGGGCGCAAGTTTCCTCACTCTCCTTCCACTTCTACCTATCCAAGAACTTGGCCGGATATAGCGCGTCAAGGATATTTTAACTTGGCCGTATCCCGTTTGGCAACAAAAATGGCCATTTCGGCCAACTGGAAATGGTGTCATGCTCCGCAAATCAACGCATAATCGCGCGCTAGTAGGGACAAATTTTGAGGGATTATGGCTCGATACAAAAATTATGTGACGGAGGTGTAGGTAGAATTACGCGTCCGTCGCCAAGCCAAGTAAAAATATAAAATGCAAAGCAGTCACCATAACCATAACACTATGACATTAAATATTGTAATGATAATTTAACTTATAAATTATAGCAAGAACTGAGTAATTATTACCGTAATTAAAATAACATACACGGGAGACTGATACACTGTCGGCAAAAAATTAAAATGACCCATGTGGGTTATTGAGGAAGGATTGCGTCGTGGAGCCACGCCCGCCGTGTACAAGCGCTGGTACAAGCTTAATACTTCTAAACACCCATTAGAGTACCCGGAACACTCAGAGTTAGATAGACTACTGGGTTATACTTTGTTTGTAGGTTGCGTCGCCGCGACCTTGTCGCATGACGTAACGCGGTGCCTCGCGATCTTCGCTCCGGCCGAGCGAGCCATCGAACGTGCGCCTGAGTCCCTCGCTATTAGTGTTTCGAATTAAAAATTATACGTTCGTTATTTGAAAAGTGCAACCGTGAAAGTGACAAAGGAATGTGAAAAATTATTATGCTGATGGATTTTGAATAAAAACAGTTGCACAATTATAAGTAAGTAAGACCAATTTCGTTATTCATCCTTCCTTGTGAATGCTTTTAAGATAAAATGATTTAATAAAATTAATTATTTTTACTGCCTCATTTAGTCACTTCCTAAAGAGTACTCAGAACTGGGCGAACATTGTATGAATACTAATCTAACGCGAGAAAAATGAAATGTTTAACTGTACTTAGTCCAGCAGCGATGAACTCTTTTGAAATTACTTCGCTGAATTAGGAATGGAAATGAAGTACTTGGCGTTTGCACATATTAGCAGTTTTGAGTAGCCAAGTACTTCATTTCCATTCCTAATTCAGCGAAGTAATTTCAAAAGAGTTCATCGCTGCTGGACTAAGTACAGTTAAACATTTCATTTTTCTCGCGTTAGATTAGTATTCATACAATGTTCGCCCAGTTCTGAGTACTTTCTGTACTTTCAGTACTGAGTATTTGTAAGTAAGATTTCTAAGTACTTAGTTGCTTTGACTAAATAATTAAGTGTTAGGTACGTAATGAGCGTGTTCTAACTTAGCTGTTATTTTCTACAGAATATTTAGCTTGATCTTGTTGCTTTGGTAATAAAAATATTGAATACCTAAATTTGTAAGGAATTAGTAAAATTTGTATACACTTTATAGAACCTAACACATCGATATCTTTATTAAAGACGATAAATGATCGATCCATGAATGAAAGGTTTTTAAAAAACACGCTCTATTTTAAACGACTAAAGACTTTTGTAAGTAATAGTTCCTAAGGTATGATTGAAGACGAAGCTTTGTTAGTAATACTATAATAGGATATTAATTGTGGCGCTTAAATTAGAACTTTTTACCTGTAGATAGCCTGAGCGAAACTTGCCAAAGGCATCCTACAATATGACAGGTTTAGAGGGTCAAGCGTCCGTTAAACTCGCTTGCTTCATCAATTCATAAACATCCATTCCAGTTATACGCTGGCGACGCAAGGATGTTCGTTAAATGAACCATATTATATATGTCAAATTAGATCACTGTCCAAAGGTGAACAATATTTGAATAATGAAGACCCTGATTTTAGAAAAACAACTCATGACACAGTGAAATCATTAGTCTTAATCGTTTTAAAAGTGATACAATTGCGTTAATTTCTTTCTTCTTTCTTTTGTTTATTAAAAAACAACTTACATCGTGTATGAATGTCCTAACTTATGTACTTATTTAATTAAAAACCATACAACACTAAGCAATATTTTTTCTACTCCTGTACTTTTATCTGTATTTTACTTGGTCACGAACACTAATATAAGAACATACATAATATGAGTTCAGAGAAGTCTATACTCTATTCCCCATAAAAGCACTTGTGTCTTTATAGTCGCAAAAAGATACTGCTAGCAGCTACAGACTTCTAAATCTAGGTCAAGGATTACGCATTCAATACTAACTTTACAATAAAAATGCACAATTTTATTACCAACTTAACATACAAATAAATTCAGTGGCGGATTTACAGATTTGCCGCCAGAAGGCTATTAAAATTTTGCCGCCATTGGTTATTACAGTCGAGGCTGTTTTGCCCAGCCCGAGCCGGCAGGCGAGAACTGTACCTAATGGCCGAGCCAAGACTATGTACTTATAATGAACAATGCCCACGAGTGTCATACGACGTTTTTCAACAAGTTTTCAACACACTTGCGAATAAAAAAAATCAACTTATAATTTAGAACTTCTGTTTTCGTACTTATCTTGTGGGTTTCATACGTGGTGTAGTGCGGGGTGCGCGCCGATGTACGCGATCTCGGCGCTGCCCCGCGCTGGCAGCACCGAGATCGCGTACTTATATCGGTGCGCATATAAAATCCACCGGCCGAACCCCACGGCGTGCTCTCATTGGTTACTTTGCGGCATCGAAATATAATAAGTATGGAAGCGTAACTGAAGCTCAAAATCGGCCCCACGGAATAAGTATTTACGGGGCGAAGCTAGTACTGAAAAAAAAAAACTGTAGCGGCTATGAAATTCTCTGAAGCTTTGTAACCAATCACAGATTTTTGTTTTTAAACGATATGCAACCAATCCAAAAATTAAGACTTCTCAAACTTAATATTTGTCATAAAATTCTATGCCACACCTGGCCATAAAGTAGCTTTTAGCGCACGCTACGTATACGGAAAAAGCTGCTTTCTGGCCAAGTGTAGATTAGGGTTTCTGATTTCTCGACCCTATTTTTTCTCGAGTTTCTAGAATTCTCGAAGCCAACTTCTCGAGTTTTCTCGGGTCGTTTTATTAATAGGGTTAGATTTGGTCAAATAATACAATAAAGCATTATTTTTCGTTACCGGTTCGTTACGACGTAACTGCATAAATGTCTTACTGATTCATTTGTTTAAATCCGTATTGAATTAGTACTATCATTCCTAAATTTCCATTTTTCTCATTCTAAACCATTGAACCTTCCCTGTGACGTAATTTTATAATGACTTAAGTCAAAACAACTGGTTCTCAAAATTCCCATGTACCCATAAGGCTGAAATTTAGATTGATACGTCTTCATAGAAATACTTCTGGTTCATTATCTCTCTATTTCAAAATGCCGAAAGTAAAGAAAAAGTAAATTTTGTGCAACAGTAATATA
Source organism: Eudemis profundana (assembly GCA_947034925.1). NCBI lineage: Eukaryota > Metazoa > Arthropoda > Insecta > Lepidoptera > Tortricidae > Eudemis > Eudemis profundana. The sequence continues at coordinate 15,923,323 of OX344808.1, read as the reverse complement.
TCCATGCTCGGTTTGTAATAAATAAACAATGCCAGACGAACAATTTTACACATTTTGTGATCAGATAATTTTGATTATAAGATATTTTGTGAGAAAAAAATAATTTTAAATTCAATCGCATTGCTAATATGTTATTTTATTATAAGAAAAAAATTGTCATTTCGTAATTCAGGCATTTTGATACAAAGCAGTTTACAGATATTTTAACGTAAGTATCGGTAATAGGATATTTGCTTGTAGCGATCTGGTAACAATTTTTCATGTTGCGTTATATTTATTGCACTATCATCGTTATAATGTTGCATTTAGTACCTTTTATTTAATTAAGGAAAGAAACTGAAATTAAAATCTTTACTCATAACTTAGCAAAAGCATCAATCAATAACTCCCCAAAAGCCATGAACACCGCGCTGTTTATGATAAGTAACAGTAACAGCCACCAACTACAATAACTAACACTAAAATAAACCAAAAACAAACATTTATCAAAGAAAATTACGCGGAATAGTAATTAAATATTCTACTGACTTGCTGAAGACTCGAGAATTCTCGAGTTCCGATCATTTTTTTCTCATCTCGAATGACGACAAATATCTTGAGTTTCGCGAAAGCTCTAGCAAAATAAAATGATTTACACAATACGGGAGGTAATAAAGAAAGTCCTCGATCGCATATTTAACTACGTCCCACGCTTGCAGCTCGGGCCGCAAACATCTGCGATCTCGGCCCTTCTTTGTTTTACCACCCTAGTTGTGTAATATGCTATTAGACTCACACATAGTAAACATTAAGTTGGTTATCAATACCACATGATACATAAGACATGTTGATTTTAAAAAGTGAGCATTGTGGGGCAAGTTTCAACGTCAATTTTGTTAGACGTTATCGTTCCATACATTATAAAATATTTCGATGATTTACGGTAATTACAACACTAGTGCGGTAATGTAAAGTAAAAAGCACGGGTGTGTAAGCTGCGTTCCGCGCGTAAAAACAATGAAATAAGAGCGACTTTATGAGCAAGTGTGTGGAAAAATTGTTTATGCGGACTTATTAGTAGGTAACGTATAAGAGCACACATTAGAAAACTGAAATATTTTCAATGAAGACGATGCCAAAACGATGGAAAACCTTATGTAAAAATTTTCGATGGGCCATAGTTTAGTGCGTAGCGTATAGAGTTTATAAAGCAGCGGTTGGACTTAAATGGATTCAAATTTATATTTACTATAGAAAACTACTGAATTTTATAGTAGAAAAACGTTTAGGTGAAGAACACACGGAGCGGCGCGGCGCCCGCGGTCGAGCGGATTGAAATGTTGTATCGCGATGTAGGTAATACGTCGAAACCGGGTTCACGGTGCCGCTCCTCCGCGCGGAGCCGCGGCGCACGCGACGTTGCACTCATGAGCGGCACTGCACACACGCTCGCGGCTTCGCTCGCAGTTGTGAGCGGAGCACCAATGAGATAGCTTGTGATGTGATTCTGCGCTGTGTAAAGCGGCACCGCGCGGTTCCGCGGCAAAACCGCCTCTCCGCGCGGTTGAGCGGTCCGCGTGCTGCCGCGGCAGGCGTGTTCTTCTCCTTAGTCCATGCGCTTTGAGCAGAAATCAAAATTTCGCAGTTTTTCGCGAGGTTTACAGCGAACACAAGTTTTTCGAAGTTACAAGTTTGAATTCATACTATGCTAACTGGTCTATTAAACATAATAATAAATCAAAACTACTTCTATCATGCTTTGCGTTTGCATTTTAGCATTTTTACTGTCGATTTCTATCTACTAGGCTAGTACTAGACTAGCCTAGTAGGTATATTTATATAAATCTATTTCATTTTTGTAAGAAAAAAAATATTGGCCTCAAATTTGCCGCCCCTAAAAATCTGCCGCCCTAGGCTCCAGCCTACTCAGCCTGCTGGTAAATCCGCCACTGAATAAATTCCTGCGGTTTTTAAGAAAAACAAAACTTTCCGAACTAAATTCCTTGATGCCAACATAAAAAAAAAAATATTTTTAATATCGTCACTGCGTGTCACTAGCTAGTATACGTCAAATTAAAAACAAAGTTTACCATAGACATATACTTATTTTATTATATTGTCAGTCATATGTCATATTTGCCTTGTTTGCGCGCCATGTTTAATTTTGTATTTTATATTTTAAAACCTCGTCGTAGAAAAAGTAGAGATGCAGCGAATATTCGGCCACTATTCGGTATTCGGCCTATTCGGCCACATTTAGACTATTCGGCCGAAGCCGAATAATGGCATAGTATTCGGCCGAGTACCGAATAGTAAATTAACACAAAGTCGAAGGAAAAAGAAGGATGAATAAATATTTTATGCCACACCTGGCCATAAAGTGGCTTTTTCCGCACGCTGCGCGTACGGAAAAAGCCGCTTTCTGGCCAAGTGTAGACATAAAATGATGTACACAACACGGGAGATAATAAAGAAAGCCCTCGATCGCATATTTACGTCCCTCGCTTGCAGCTCGGGCCGCAAACTTCTGCGATCTCGGCCTTCCTTTGTATTACCACCCTAGTTGTGTAATGTACTATTAATAACAAATTATAAACAGTAATCAATATTAAATATTAGGTTAATCATCTTTCACATCAATTTCAAACATATATAGAACAGTAGCATAAACAACGAATTAGAAATTAAACTACTTACAAATGAAATTAAATTTTTCAATGGCGCATTTTTCTATCATAGGCTGCCTACGACGAGTAACAAGTTGCAACCTGTACAGAGATTCACGGCGCCGCTCACCCGGGCGTTCGAATTTACTTCATTTTAGGTAAAACCATTGGCCGAATATTCGGCCGCCGAATATTCGGCTATTCGGCCGTCGACTCCGCCGAATATTCGGTATTCGGTATTCGGCCAAATTACTATTCGCTGCATCTCTAAGAAAAAGTATTGTATGCAACGTTGTATAATGAAGTCAAAAAACGCTCATGGCGTCTCTATTTGTTCTAGCATGTTTTGTTTTGACACCATCATATAAGACGCTATCGATATTATTATAACAATAGGTACAGAGTGTTCTTGAGGACAAATAAATTGGTTACGTAGTTCCCATAAAGATGGAATAGCGGAAGCAGATAATAAAATGAATTAAGAGTAGAAAGAGCATTCACTTTTCATACACAATCAACAACATTGTACACATACGTAAATATAAGCTACTCTGTATTTTATTCTGTAGTAAACCTATGATGCTATGCTTTGTCGTGCGATAAATAAAATATGATAAAGCACCCGTCACTGTCACACACTATTTGCCAGAACGTGAAGGATGCTTTATCATTTATTTATTGTGTGACAAAGCGTAGCATCATACGCCTTTATAATACTGCATACGATGCTGCATAAAGGAAAATGGGAAAAACAAGTGTTCGTACGCGCCTGACTTTGGTGGCTTTGGTTATGTTGCGATTCCTCCACACTTTCCTTAACTTCTCCATCGCAGTTCTGGTTATGGCCGTATGGCCAACCGACGTATGTACTTCGTATACGCAACCGCCGTTGTTTGAGATTAGAGCCCCAAGAAAAACATAGGTCTGAACCACGCATCCATCACGTTCTGACAATATGTGTGTGAAAGTGACGGATGCTTTATCATTTATTTATCACGCGTCAAAGCGTAGCATCATAAGCCTACTGAACCTAAGAACGTTAACATTTCTTAGAAATATCGTTCTAGGTTCTATTATAAAATAATGACATCATAGGAGGTGAATCCAAGGATAACTTACCTAATAAGCTACCTAGTTAGTATGTTCGGATTTTCGACGTAAGAAAATGATGAACCATCGCTTTCTTTTATCCTAGACACCAATGAAATCGTAAATATTAGGATAGGAAATATCTAGAAAATTCGAAATGATATGACTTCTTATTTTTACCGTGTCTTTACTGACTGTAAGTATGTGCACGTACGTGTATTAAAGATTTAGGCTCACTTCTTTTGTATTTCAACTTCATCACAATAAATTACCTACATATTAACTTACTTTACTCTAAATATTAATTCACCTCTCTATGTCGTATGTAGGTGGGTAAGAAATGTACTTAATTACTGATTAACGGGAAATATTACTGTTTTTCCTTCAATGAAGTTCAATATTAGCGTTAGCAAACGTAGCGTGAGAATGTACCAAGTTATTGTTTCAATATCGTGGGAACCATTATTATCGTGTTTCTGTTTGCATGTGTTATTTATTTCACTGTTCTTAAAGCTATCTTTGGTTCTATAGATAATTTATTCACGTGTTTGAGTACACAAAAAACCGGTCTTATTTTTATTATAAATGAATTGACATTTTATTTCTATCTGCTCAACACTGACGATTAAGCTATTGAATTTTGACTGTGAAAAAACTTGACACTGAACATTTTTTGTCAGGTCCTAATCCGACCAAACAAGTAATTCTGGTAGGTTATTCATATTACATATACTCTGAATGTAGTATTTTTACAGAATTCAGAATTACATTATAAGTTTTAAGTACATCATTATAAAATGTGCAATTATAATGTTAATCAAAACAAATAGGAAAATATTGCGTTTTAAACTTCAAAAATCGATTTGTTAGTCATCATATTAAATAACAGAGTATTGCTTAATTTTGAACTAGATCGATTTGTGTAAGGTACCAATATTTTTAGGGCTGATAGTAGTCAGCTTTCTGAGTTTATTTATGTATAAAGCAAAAAACCAACTATGTATGGTTTTTGGAGAAAAGTACCTTGTTTCCGGTGCGGCTTGACACTTGGCATGTAATGGAATTTCATACAATGTATTTTTTTTATTTCCATTCCACATTTGTTTGGGACACGGCGTTCAGCCATTAAAAAAACAATAAACGATGTTTGCTTTATTTTGTGATTTTATTTATATAAAATTGACATGAACATAACAAATACCTAACACATTATAAACAATTTCCAGTAATTTTAAATTGCAAACTTAACTACAAGAATACACATTTAAAATATTTTATCTAAATATTCGCGGTAAAAACGTATACTGAAACAGTTTTTGGAAAGGATATTGAAATTTTTTATTCTGTAATTCTATTTTTTATCTACTTTACTTTTAGTGTGTCTAGAAAATAAAGGTTGATTTTTTGGAGTGTTTTAATTAATTTCATCGCATATTTGAGAAAAGCGCTATACATACTCAGTACCTCGGTGTGAAATGGGGTTGCCAGCCTCGTAACTATCTGGCCTCGCATTCGCTCGGCCATCTATATGTACTCGGCTGGCAACCTCTCACCACCCGGCCTCTGTAGTAATGTACTATTACTACGTAAAGCTCTGTTAATGAGGTAAACAATAATCAGTGATTAAGACCTCTTTGATTATCTTATGAATGAACTGGCCACTTAACGACGAAAACGACGTTCACTTGACAGAAAATGTTTTAGTCAGTTAAATTAACAGTATGATTAAGTTTGGATAGAATTTATTTTTTTTTCTTCGGGAAATTAACACCAAAAATATCACAAAAAGTTTTCTTAATTTCTATAAAAAGTTAATTGTGTTGATGTAAGTTAACATCTCATAAAACATTGGTATCTAATTTGTTAGCACCTTATGTATATATATTGCTATTGACATTAGATTCTAATTATTCGAATAAGCTTGAATGTTTTAGTGAAGTAAATGCCTCGGGCGAGACGCAAACCCGCATCTCCACGGCCTCCACTCCACCAATCTACGCTTCACTAACAGTTAGATTTCGTTAACAGACGTTTCGCATTTAAGAATAATTCATAAACTTAAATAATTAGTAACACACATAAATAATATTCAAACTAAGTACTTTCCTACATTCACAGTGCATAATTAAACCGTAAAATAGGTTTAGTTTAGAGTTTTGTGGTTATGACACACCTAACAAAAAAGCTATAAAGAGATAATTTATTTCCGCAAGTAGGCCCTCATGGGCATACATGTCTGATTCTCTTCTTTTCTTTTTTTTGGCGCTTCGGGTAATGACCTTCTGGTGAGAATAACAAACAACTGAATGGATTGATATGAAATTTAGATCGAATTAATAGACCAAGTCCTGGATTGAAACATAGGATGCTTTATATACTGGTTTCCTTTGGTTCCTAAACGTGAGCAAATAAATTAGACAGAATCTCAAATTGTTCTTCAATATATAGGTAAACAATTGGATTCACTGTAAACTCCGTTCATTACTGGCTTGCCTAGTTATTTGCATAAGTGCATGTTTATATTCATACGTGTTACGTGTTCCGATTTAGTCGTGTGTACAAATACAAGTACATTGCCCTTTAAAGTTCTATTTATATGAATTAAATTGTAGGTGATGAGAGGATTATTATTGGCTTCTAACAGTGGCTAGCTTGTGCATTTAGTTTATGATGTATGTATGTGGCATTGACACGCATTGATGCAATTGTGCATAGTAATGACACGTCCACGTGAATAGGAATATATGCATAGGAATATATATATAAAAAACTGTCATGCTGTGTAATTAAATTGTATAAATAAAAAAAAAAAAAATAAAAATAAAATACTGCATTCTTCTAGCTGAACTGCATGCATAGAATAAAAACAATATTTTTTCGAATTTCGTATTTTAAACTCTGAACTCTCAACAATAAGTTGGTTTTCAGTAAATTCCTGCTGAATCAACTCCTTCATGAAGTTCAAGCTTCAGCTCCTAAATGACGGTTTACGTTGATCTAAAAGTTATTATAATATGTATGTGATAAAATAAAAATATTATGGCTGTTTTATTTTTTTGTGATAGAACAGTTTATCATAAAGTAAAGCATTTTTTTATTTCCGTTTTTGATGAAAAATGTGAATGCGGTTAAGTTTCACATGTCCGTTTATGCTTGAGGAATAACATCAAAATTAACTAATTAAATCTAAAAATGTGATGTCCGTAGTTAGGGCTTTATTAAACCAAGTGTTAACTATTTCCTTTGTGTAACGAAAGTTTTGTATGGTAACTTTCGTTACACAAAGGAACCAGATTAACTTTTTGTTTAATTAAGATCTAATTACGGACATATTTTTTTGAAAACGACTCATATTGGAAAGTCAATCCATAGTACTGCTAAAATGAAAAAAAAGTCTAGTTGTATAAAGTACATATATCTAAAACGCACTAATAACAAATATATCTCAATATGTACGTTGAACTTGTTTTAGTGAAGTTAACGTTTAAATATCTCCTGTATGTCTTCACATAGAAAAAATGTATATATTGTTTGATGCGCAATAATTCATAACAGCCGTATGTATAAATAAAAAAATATATGACCCCTAACTATTTCTTATTGTGAATGGGACACACTACGACCAAGAAACAAGTGAAGCGTACGTACACCTTTATGTCTAACCCCATTATCAGAAATCGCACATTGTCTTATTTGGACCGTGAAGGATCCATAGAATTTAACGATATTTTTTACGGGCACTAAAAGTAGGCGCATAAAAGTAGCTTGACCTGGACATAATTCGATAACTCGCTGTTTTTATTATTTTATCGGCTATTCGTATTAAGTATCGAATATTAATTAGATATATTATGTAAAAAATCCGCGGTCGTAACGTATTTAAAAAAAAACACAAAATATCGTACGCTACCTAACTTTTCTCTAAAAGTAAAATAAATAACCAAAAACCTTGTAAGTATAATTTTGAGGTGCATTTAAATTAAATCACTTAATTGCAAAATTAAACAAAAACCTAATTCGCATGTACGTTTTTTTTCACAGTTTTCATCCGATCTCAATATCTAGACAAGCCAAAATGGTAACTGTGATGGCTGTACCTGTTTAAGCTACATTGCGTCTTTTTAGAGATTTTAGATCAAAATTAAACATGTAATTTTTACGTTTTAATAATAATGTATTTCACAGTAGTTTAAAAACATAACTGTGATTTTTTTGTTTAGTAATAGGTTTTAGTTTACTATAATCATGTTTTCATCAAAATTATACATGTTAATGTCACGCTTCAGAAATTTAAAATGTAATTCAAAATACGCGCGAACATATCGGGGAGCGAGATGCATGCGGGTGGGCGGAGAGAGCGCGCGGCGTGAGCGGCGAGCGGGTCATAACGAGTTTTGTAGGTACTGACCGCGCCGCGTATTGACAAAAACTCAATATGGAATATCCAAATTGTAGGTTTTTTGATTTTCGTCCGGATAGCTACCACGGTCTTACCCATTAATCCCCCGCCATAATAACAGTGCTTGCGCTGTTGTGTTCCGGTGCGGAGGGTAAGACAGCCGGTGCCATTACTGGCACAAGAGGCATTTCGTCGTAGTCCTTTGGGCTGGCAACGCATCTGCAGTTGTCTTGGTAATGCGAGTGTATATGGGCGAATATTTAAGAGGGTAAAAATTTATGTCTCGCTATGGTAATCCAGACTAGGTACTAAATAATTCCAAAGCCGAAGTATTTTATTTCGTTACTTAGATAAATAAAGCAGATGATGCAAAAACAGCTATGAGCTTGAATCAACCAAAAAAAAGATGTTGAAAAAATTGTGTCTAAAATGGCAATAATAGGCGTGTCCCATTCCCATTTCTTCCAATTTTTGATGTCATAAAAAATAACTATAAGGAATGTTTTAAGTTCTGCATATCAGTATTATACTTAAATAAATAAAGATTGCTTTTCATCAAAAACATGTTCAAAAAGTTTATTACAACTTGCCCAAAAATTAAATCAAAAAATGTTCAAAAAAATAACGTCACTCGGGGAAACACTGTTTTATGTACGATTTTTGCCTATAATAAATCGCAAAAGAAGTGTCATTTGGTGTTCAAGTAACATTTCACCCCGCACTTCAGTAGATCGGCAAACTTCAGAGATGATACACGTCGCGAGATTCGAGTAGTAAGTGTTTCATTTTGGTTCTCCAGTTTGTCATCATTATGGTCTCTCACATTTTTCACCGTATCTTCATAATTTATTTACAGTGGAGTATTATTATATAACCATATCAAAGTACACATGGGACTAACACTATTTAGTGCAATCTTGTCTCGTTAATATACCAAATTTTTTTGTAAAGCCGCATTTTCTAGAATTTGTCTTTATTGGCAACATCATTTTCGGCAACATTGTCAGAGACACCAATGACGACCAATAAATTTATCATAATTATTATTATCAAACCGCGATAAGAATACGATTCCGAAGTACCGTTTGCACAAAAGTACATACAATAAATAAATATAATTATAAGTCAATCTGTAATATTAGTTTAAGTGCAGACACTTATAGATACAGTGTGGATAACTGGGACCTCAAGAGACCCGCAATTTTGTCTCACTTAAAGAGGTATTTCACTTACCCAGTGTCTTAGATCCAGGTATAACTAAATATCTGTCTCATTTACAGAGGGTTCTATTGATAGAGGGTAATAATAGAGGTTATTTCAGTTATAGAGGTGCGATTACTAAATAAAATAAACAATATATATGTATACACATATGTACATGAGTTGTTTAACATCAGAATAGGTATTAAAAATAATATAACTAATCAAACATGTTTTTTATAAACGACACAGATTTCATCGCGGGTCTTTCGACTTTTATTTATAAAGGGATAGGTATTAATTTAATTTTTCACGCATTGATAAAGATTTAAGCACTCTTTTCTGCATATTTCAATTTAATTTAAACCTTCGTTTCAGCATTCATTATTTATCAATTACCTAAACATCCGGACTATAGAAAAAACAAACTAAAACTTGAGGTAATTTAGGCACAATTACCACGTGCGAAATTCGTAGGCAGGCTAAAAATTTGTAAACAAAACGGAAATTTATCTGCAATACATTCCGAGTCGGAAAGAAAAAAAATTGTCGTCTCAGTTACAGAGGTGCCTATAAAATTCAAAGAAATACCAATTATAGAGGTAAATAAGACGATAAAATCGAAAGAACTAGGTAATCCCAGATATAGAGGTCTGTTGTGTCCCACTAACAGAGGTCATTTTTATGTCGTCTTACTTACAGAGGCAAATAAGACGATAAAATCGAAAGAACTAATCACAGGTAATTCAGTGCTTTAGGTGCCGGGACCTCAGCATGAATTCCAGCTATGGAGGTTTCTCACTTATCCAGGTCCCTGTTATCCAGGTTTCACTGTAATACATTTAGAACGTACTTCTTGGTAAATGCTGTGTGTGTGTGTGTGTGTGTGTGTGTGTGTGTGTCTGTGTGTTTTATAAAAAAAAATATTATAGTCGACAGTACTCGACAAATATCTCATTATTTTCCACATAATTTTCATGTTATACAATTGTGACCGAACGTAATTATTTACAACGTACATACTTAACACTATTTAGCACACTAATCGTCTATGTTATTTTCTTTGTGCCAGGTACATATAGCACTGAAGACAATAGTGTTATGAGGGAATAATTTTCGAAGTAGAATTATTACATTATTTCTATTTTATTTAAGTAGGTGATATAATTAATGTTTTTTTCCCAAGTAGAACTTTTTTGTACTGAAATAAGTATTTTCATTTATATGCACATAACCATTGACAATGTCATTTCAAGTATTCATTCAAAAACGACATATGTGCTCAATCGTATTATAAGCGCGGTTTAATAATAGTAAACAATTAGCTTTGTATTTTATTTTTTGACTAAAACAGGTATGTAAAGTTTCCTGGGGCTATTTGCAATACCGAAGCCTGGTTGTGGTGTAATATATTCAAAACTCGGCTACTTGCACATAATAGTATATTACTCAACAAGGGTGGTAATACAAAGAAAGGCCGAGATCGCAGAAGTTTGCGGCCCAAGCTGCAAGCGAGAGACGTAAATCTGCGATCGAGGGCTATCTTTATTACCTCCCGTGTTGTGTACGTCATTTTATGTCTACACTTGGCCAGAAAGCGGCTTTTTCCGTACGCGCAGCGCTTAGAGCTCCAAATAACCCTACGAGATAATCAGTATTGTCGTAACTGTTTAAGTAAAGCATAAGTTTATAATATTGTCTTCGGTTTTCGAGATATTCACTCATTGTACTAAAACAACTTAAACTGATTAAAACGCGTATATTACTACATTGTTAAGGTCCCTTTTTAAAGGGGACTTAAAAAATGTAGCACATAAGTAAGTAACTAGGGATGTAACGATACATAGTTTTGCCGATACCATACCGATACCGATATATTGTAGTTAATATCGGCGATACCGATACCGATATCTTAGCTAAATAATGAAGTATGAAATTCAGATATATGTATGTCCTTATTATAACTAAAACTTGGCTATGTAATATAGCCTATATTTAACAGAGAGTCAACCTTGAAAGTGTAAAGTAATAGTACATTGTGTATCAAGGGCGGTAAGTAAGGAATTACAAACGAGTGTTTGTTACAAGGCCGAGGCGAAGCCGAGGGCTTTAACAACACGAGTTTGTAATTACTTTACCGCCCGTGGCACACACAATGTTTTTCATCACACTTGTGAGGAAATCTGATTAAAATAACCTTACTTAACCTAAATAAAATTGTACAACTGACAGTGACATTAGTGACATATATCAAGACGACAAGTCACGTTCGGAAACCATAGCGGTAAAGACTTAAAATGGTTGATTTTATATTTGCAAAATACTGAAATACACTATTTAAACATTTAATTAATGTTACAGAAATATGTCTTTACATGTATTTGCAATAACAGTTCTCTTTAAATAAATATTTCAATAATAAAAGTTAAAAAAGTAAGTTGGCGTTTCCTTTGATCATGACAAATAAGAATAAAACAGAACCAGCGTTTCAAATTTAAAAAGAAAACCATTACGCCCTAGGGCGTAATAGGTCACTTACGGCCCGCAAAACCTACGTGTAATGACACCATTTTCGAGCAAGTGTGATGAAAAAATAAATAAATTGTCGACTCAAAATTCATTTTTTTATGAAGAACCAAAGATTTAATTAATATAGTAATTATCATTGCACAAGGTATAATATGTAATATACCAATACATAAATTAAGTCAGAAATTGAAATTACTTTTTGCAGATATTTTTTCATACAAATATTCTTTTCGCGCTCTTCAAATATCGGTTGTATATTATCGGCGATACCGATATATCGGTATCGGTATCGTTACATCCCTATAAGTAACCATAAAATGTATGAAAATATAAATTTGTATGTTAAATTCACCCCTATAACAAAGTGACCTTATGGGCACTATGTTGTATGGGTCAACTTTAAATTTTAGGAAGTTACGACAAATTTTAACCATCTCATAACTTTTTTATTTGAAGTGTTATTAAAATTTCAATAGAACAGATAGACAGAAAAGAAATACCTACTGATTCCAATAGTGTATTTAGTGTGCTTACGACAAAATGTCCCTTACGAAATTTGAAATTTCCAGTGTCGATGTATTCAAATTTTATTTTAGTCGTCCATATGATAAACCATAACAACAAAAAAAACACTTAAATCAATATACATCAGACCTGATTCTCAGGTGAAAATCATTGTTGGCAACGAGCCGTCCTTATTTTCTACAAAAACGTCATTATTATCATAAGGAGTCATTATCAGAAACACCATTTTAAACAAAAAAGTAAATATAATGAAAATTAATGGGTTTTGTTCCGTGCCTTTATGATAAAACTTTATGTTTTTCATGTATGTATATGACGGCGGCGTCGTCGTGCTCGCATTTATAGTTAAACATGTTGAGCGACAAACAAAGGAAAACGCAGGTGCACCAGTGCGGGTGGCCTGACTGATCGCGCCACCGTTCCCGGTGCAGGTAGCCGAGCCGATCATGCCATAGTGCCGTCATGACCGGCCTGCACGGCGGCTATAAATTGCCCTACCGGGGGCGGTGGGGATCATTCTTGCTTTCGGCCTAGTCTGATGCACTTGTTGTATTCGCGAGGAAATTAAGTTTAACGAATTAGCTAGATACTAATAGTTGTGATTGTTTAATAAATAATCTAAGTGTAGTGAATAAACTCAGTGCAAAGTCTAGTAGTGTTGTTTCTCCCTTTGTTGGACCAACCCCTTCGCACCCATGTCGGATCAAGCGCCGATATCAGAAGTGTCGGGCCCTAGCCCACTGCAGGCTCCAACCGAAAATCAAATGTTGGAACAAATGTCATCCTTCTCGTCAGGTATGGAAGCCATTTTTAAAAGAATTGCCGACAACATGATTGCTCGTCCGGCAACGTCAAATACGCAAACTACACTGATTCCTTTTGATCCAAGTACTCCAGAATCAGATATAGAAAATTGGTGCGCGCTAAATGAAATGATCATTACTCAAAAGAAGATCGAAGGTGTAGATTTAATTTTAGCCCTCACTCATGCTCTGAAGGGTCGCGCTGCTGCATGTCTCACCCTAGTGCAACCAGGCAACATCACGTGGACTTCTATAAAGGAACTATTGATATCAAAGTTCTCCAAACCAATGATGATGCAAGATTACTTCGACAATATTATCAAATTTAAAATCGACACTAAGGAAAATCCAGCTGAAGCAGGTGCGCGACTATGGCAACTCATAGAAAAAATCCCTGATATAAACATGCCGGAAAAAGTGATGGTTGGTTTCGCCATATCTATATTGTCAAACTGCGACGACAAGGTCCGACGCGAATTGAATTCAGTGGTCATACACGATAAACATCAATTATTTAGATCACTTCGTGGTTTCACGCTAAAACGCCAAAATGATGAACTCGTCAATTCGGAACTTGACGCGAAGAAACAACGAACAACAAATCCATTTCGTGGTACTTGTAATATATGCGGACGGTTCGGACATCGTTCACAAGATTGCCGTGACAAGCTACGTCTTTCCTCGAGAAACATTCCGATTACAACAAAAGCAAGTCAACCAAGAACGACGGTATCCTGTTACATCTGCGGCGATCCCAGTCATGTGGCCACCAGTTGTCCCATGCGGTACAAGAAAAAAGAAGTCACGGCTTCGGGCACCAGCACTGCCAGCACCACCAAACAAGTGAATCTGTGTTCACAGGCTGCACGAGGAGTATTACAGATAAGTGATTAAATGCCCTACCGCAGTGCAAGATTTGTTATTTGACGTTACGTATCATGTGTTGCCAGATGAGTATCTCACAGAAGACGTTTTACTTGGTCGCGATATTTTAAAAAATGGAATTTCAGTTAAGGTTAGTGATAATGATTTAACTTTTTCAAGAATTTTAGCTTCAAATTCATGCTTGAAAAACAACAATTCTCTCGATCTAAATTCAATCGACACGGATTTAACTGGCACAGACAGGGAACGTCTCATTGACATTTTACGTAAATACTCCACGCATTTTATTGAAAACCTCCCAACCACTCAGGTAACAACGGGTGAGCTAAAAATTGAATTAATAGATCAAAACAAAATTGCTCACCGACGTCCATATAGGTTATCTCCCACTGAATTAAATATCGTTAATGAAAAAGTGCAAGAATTGTTAGACGCCAATATAATACGAGAAAGCTCTTCCCCATTTGCCAGCCCCATTCTACTTGTAAAAAAAAAAGACGGTAGTGATCGTATGTGTGTTGATTATAGGGTACTTAACAGCAATACTAGACCAGATAGCTACCCCCTACCCTTAATAAGCGATCAGATCGACAAATTACACGGATCGCACTATTTTACGAGCATAGATATGGCATCAGGTTTCCACCAGATAAAAATGCATGAAGACTCGATAGAAAAAACTGCTTTTGTCACCCCTACAGCACAATACGAGTACCTAAAAGTACCGTTTGGTTTAAAAAATGCACCACAGGTATATCAAAGAGCTATCAATACAGCTCTAAAACCCCTCAACGACAATAAAATCCTCGTTTACATGGATGACGTACTCTCAGCATCTGAAACCATCGATGAAGGGTTGAACCGTTTAGATACACTGTTAGATACACTGTCAAAATGTGGATTTTCATTTAACTTCAAAAAGTGCTCTTTTATGAAAACTAAAATAGAATATCTAGGCTACGTAATAACATCTGGGGAAATTAGGCCTAACCCTCGTAAAATTGAAGCATTGCGAAATGTTTCCACTCCCACCACCGTCAAACAGGTTAGACAATTTATAGGATTGGCAACTTATTTTCGTCAATTTATACCAAATTTTTCTAATATTATGAAACCCTTGTATCCATTAACCGCAATTGGCAAAGGTAAAATTAATTGGACTCCCGAACATGACAAGGTTCACAAACAAATTATAAATTATTTAACTACAGAACCCGTTCTCAAAATTTTTGACCCCTCATCACCAATAGAACTCCATACAGATGCAAGTAGTGATGGCTATGGAGCTGTACTCATACAAAAAAATGGAAAAACACCGCACGTTGTAGCTTATTTCAGTCATAAAACTACAAGTGCAGAAAGTCGTTACCACTCTTATGAGTTAGAGACATTGGCAGTTGTTAAGGCTGTGGAGCATTTTCGGCATTATCTCTACGGAAGACAATTTACAGTCTTTACTGACTGTAATGCTTTGAAAGCTTCTCACTTAAAGAAAGACCTCACCCCTAGAGTGCATCGCTGGTGGGCAATCTTACAATCATATGATTTTGATATTGTTTATAAAGAGGGGAAAGCAATGAGTCACGCAGACTTTCTTTCGCGCAATCCTCTAAGTAATAACTCGACTAATACCGAACCAGAAACACACTCCCCTACAAAGATTGTCAATTTAACTGAATTAGAAAAAGGATGGCTATCGGTTGAGCAACAGCGTGACGCAGAAGTCTCCGCCACACTTTTAAAATTACGTTCCAATGAGCTTGAAACCGAAATATCACACACATACGACATTAGACAGGGCATACTTTATCGTAAAATTGAGCGAAGTAAATCAACAAAATGGCTGCCAATCTTGCCGCATTCTTTAATTTGGTCAGTCATAAACCATGTGCATGGTGAAATAAAACACTTAGGTCCAGAAAAAACCCTTGACAAACTGTATGATCTTTATTGGTTTCCGAACATGTCTAAATATGTCAAAAAATTTGTAGACTCCTGTGTGATATGTAAAGCTTCCAAAGGTCCCTCCGGTGCTCAACAGGTTCAACTTCATCCCATACCAAAAGTAGCAGTCCCATGGCACACCATCCACTTGGATTTAACTGGTAAACTGAGTGGTAAAAGCGAGCGCAAAGAATATTGCTCTGTCATTGTAGATGCCTTCACGAAATTTGTTTTACTTGAACAAACTTCATCCTTGAACTCTGCCAGTGCTATTAAAGCTGTAAAACACGCTGTTAATTTATTTGGCGCACCAAAACGTATCATTGCTGATCGAGGGCGTTCTTATGATAATACTGATTTTAAAAACTTTTGTGAGGAAAATCATATTGATTTACATCTTATAGCAACTGGAACAAGCAGGGCGAATGGCCAAGTGGAACGTATCATGCGTACTTTAAAAGGAATGTTCACCATAGCAGAATGCGATTCCGAAAATTCATGGCAAGATCAGTTAGGCGAAATCCAATTGGCTCTCAATAGTACACGCTGTAGAGTTACAGGGTATACACCCATACACTTGATGTTTGGCATTTGTGGGTATTCCTTAGCTTTATCAAAAATAGCTGCTTTACCGTACGATGACCGCAGATTAGATGTAGACACTGCTCGACAAAATGCATCAAGCAGCATCCAAAAGTCAGCCGAACATGACGAACTTCGATTCAATAAAGGTAAAGCAAAAATAAAACCATTTTCTGTAGGAGATTTTGTATTTGTTAAGAGTGAAGAGAGACACCAAACAAAGTTAGATCGAAAATATAAAGGTCCGTTTAAAATAACCGCAGTTTTAGATAACGATAGATACCAGCTTAAACATGTTAATGGATCAAATAGAATCTACAAATATTCTCATGAAAATTTACGAGAAGTTCCTCATGGTTCTGCAGCGTTTATGGATATTTCAGAACATTATAGTGATGATGACGTGACGGCGGATAATGATAATAACAGTGTTGTTCATGACATTGGGCATTTAAGCGATTCGGTATCTATTACTTGTGATAACATCGAATCATAAATGGTAACAACAAAAATTATTTATGTTAGCTCAAAAAATATTATTAAATAACCAGTATGTTATGTTATCTAGGTTTAAGTAAAACTTGCCCCTAAACTGATTGAAGGGCTTGTCCGGCCCAATCTGACAGCTATAGGGACAAAAAAAATAGTGTCCAGTCTAGCTGATAGCTAAAGGGACAAAAAAAATAGTGTCCAGTCTAGCTATGAAAAAAAAAAAAAAAAAAAAAAAAAAAAAAAAATAGACCAGTCCAGTATGTAACAGCTATAGGGACAAAAAAAATAGTGTCCAGTCTAGCTGGTAGCTATAGGGACAAAAAAAAATAGTGTCCAGTCTAGCTAATAGCTATAGGGACAAAAAAAAATAGTGTCCAGTCTAGCTATCAAAAAAAAAAAAAAAGAGAAAGTATTACTGAAGGGTCGGTAAATCTGCAGGGCCGGACCAGAACTTTGAATTCGCTACTGAGTCAGGATGAACGAACTAATCATTAATTCTTATTTCTCAGATAACACTTTGTAAAGCTGCGCGCACGAGGACGTGCGCATGTCAGCATGGCCGTGACGGCGGCGTCGTCGTGCTCGCATTTATAGTTAAACATGTTGAGCGACAAACAAAGGAAAACGCAGGTGCACCAGTGCGGGTGGCCTGACTGATCGCGCCACCGTTCCCGGTGCAGGTAGCCGAGCCGATCATGCCATAGTGCCGTCATGACCGGCCTGCACGGCGGCTATAAATTGCCCTACCGGGGGCGGTGGGGATCATTCTTGCTTTCGGCCTAGTCTGATGCACTTGTTGTATTCGCGAGGAAATTAAGTTTAACGAATTAGCTAGATACTAATAGTTGTGATTGTTTAATAAATAATCTAAGTGTAGTGAATAAACTCAGTGCAAAGTCTAGTAGTGTTGTTTCTCCCTTTGTTGGACCAACCCCTTCGCACCCATGTCGGATCAAGCGCCGATATATACATCTGGCTTAATAAAGATGCTCTGTCGCGGGATTTGTAAAATAGTCATTTTTTGGTCAAGAATAATGTTTTGAGGAGAACCGCCCGCATAGGCAGTGGTGATCACTTACCATCAGGTGACCCACATGCTTGTTTGCCAGCTTATAAAGTATAAAAAAAACTAACATTCGACCCATTTTTAACCCCCTTAGTAAACGTCACCCGTTTAGTAACAATCTTATATTAAATATCTTGTGTGTTAAAAAAGAATCTACATACAAACTTTTAAATCTCCAAATGAACGAGTTTCATACAACCGTTCAACCCCTATATCACCCCAGGGTTAAATTTCGAAAAAGCCTTCCTTAGCACATGTTTACGTACTTTGTAGAATATAATGTTCCAATTTTCAGACTTATATATCTTCAGCGGTTCATTCAAGCTGTGCGCTGTCATTATTATTTAAATAATTCTGTACAGAAAACTGAGAGCGTACAAATAGGTAAATATGATTCCACGACGTTCATAATTATATCTCATTATAAACAGTTTCTTTATCTTTATTATCGATCAAAAGAAGACAATATTTCAAACAATCTCTGCCTCCGCCCTAGTTGAACCGTGGTGCATGTGGTTATAAAAGTTTGACGATCGTTGACTATAAAAGAATGAATGTGACGACTTATACCTACCTACACGAGTATCGCCCGCGACGCGCAAGTCTCGCGACGCACGGCCGGAATTGAGGCACAATGAAATGACGACCTTAGAGCGCCAGAAATAACGTCCATATTGAAACGTAACTAAGAAAAAAAATCAATTAATGAATAAACGCGGACACTTTCTGTTTAATTTATTTTTTATTGTACTAATAATATGTTGACGGCAAAAAGTAAACACTTTTGAAGTAGTTATGTATTAGGGCTATCCAAAAATTACCAATATTTGAGACTTTACAGATCCGTAAAGAGAATTTGTATAAGTTTTAATAATTTATCAACTCACATAATATAGTATTTAAAATAAATTGGCGAATTACAGTTATCTATAATTTCTGATAAGATAAGCCAGAAAACGTGAAACTTACTGAACCTTCTTTATTAATGACAGTCGCGATCGGTTAATTAGTATAATTTTGATTACTTTAACTGGGATGCAAGCGTCATATCGTAATAGAGGTACTTTTAAAAAGTTATGTATTACGCTGTACTCATAAAATCATAATATGATGAAAATTTAGTTTTTTGGTTATTTTACACTGAAACGGAACCCTAAAATGTTTAGTTCTATTTATTTTAACTATTACTAACAATGCTTTATACCACACAAAAAGAAAATTACAGTTATCGAATTATGTCCAGGTTAAGGTAATTTGCTTGGTCTAAAGTTAGTTCTTGCTGTGACAATGACAAAATTCCTGACAGATAACGACCTCGTAAACTTTATTTCGCGAACGTAATTAAAACCCAAATTAAACTTTGTCTGACGTCAGCATAAATGTGATTTATTTTTATACTGAATTAAAAGCCCTTAGAAAGTTTATGTTTTCAATCTGACATAAAAAGTGATACCTAATGTAAGACAACTAACTTCAGTAAGTACCTACATAACATTTATGTATGAGTTAAACGCGCTAACGAAGTTAAGTATTTGGTTTTATTGTACAATACACTAGTTCATTGTGTATATAGGGCGGTAAGAAAGGAATTACAAACGAGTGTTCGTTATAAGCCCGAGGGGTAGCCGAGGGATGTAATAACACGAGTTTGTAGTTCCTTTACCGCCCGTGGCACACAATGTTTCTTACTTACTAAAGAAGAATTTTTTAAAACAGAAAGTTGTTTTTGTTGTTTATTCGGGCGAAATGAATACTATCCAATCCACTAGTAATCTTACTAGCTCAACATTTTCCTTCTTTAGAAGCAAATAAGTGAAGCAAAAATGTATCAAGCTTGTGGCGTCAGTATGTCTTCTTGTATCATGTTAGTTATTAGACTTGTCTAACATCTACAGAATGTGGCTTAAATCGACGAGCGTTTCAAAAGTTTAAGGGCTCTTAACGTTTTTCATCAGAACGTTTTAATTCAATTTTGGAAAATTCTTATAGTTTTTCGAAGATAATCAACACCAACGAAAGACTCATTTTAAGTGCTTAATTTACATTTTTATGACAAAATGTCTTTGACTATGAAATCACACTGTGTTATTAAATGCTATTAAAACAGTAGGCGCTGAACTCTCAATATAGAACACTGATATTTAGGTACGTATGTCTTATGTTAATAGTAATAAATTAGTATTGGTATGTGTACATGTAAGTAA
The DNA here is from genome assembly GCA_947034925.1 of Eudemis profundana. NCBI lineage: Eukaryota > Metazoa > Arthropoda > Insecta > Lepidoptera > Tortricidae > Eudemis > Eudemis profundana. Next base: position 15,902,960 of record OX344808.1, on the reverse strand, counting down.
CGCAAGGATATTTCGGCTTGTTTCATAAAACCACTCTCGTGTTTAAGGCATTTTATGTATCAATAGAATCAACTACTATTTAATTAGTACACGTTTAAAAAATCTGTTAATTTTACTCATCTCTGTCAAAGAAAATAATTATCTACTCTATTTAATTGGTATAAGTAGTTTGATCACAAAACTATCAAACATTCTATAAACGACTTAAAATATAACATTTATATAGGTACTAATAAAATACTCACCTTTCGGGATCCTTAGGAATGCAGAAATATGACAATTCTGGATTTTGCGCATTATTCTTCAAACATCCGAACTATTCCGAACACACTGCAGTATATACGTCTTCTATACTTTGCTTCGTCCTCAGACATTTTGAACGTTCGACCGCTTGCGTCGAGTGCTCAGCCCTTACTAAGCACGCGCCGATGCTTGTCTGTGGTGCGTCCGTACACGGCGCGCACACGGCGCGCACACATGCGCGCTCCCGATGTACCTTTTATCGGAACAAAAACTACCGTCTACCGTGTTTGTATAAAGCGGTGCGCGTCGATGCTCGCGCGGCTCCGCGGCACTTCCAACAGGGTCCTGAGCGTGTTCGTTGATCGCTGGGACTCTCAATTATTGCAATGGTGGATATGGATACGGATCCAGAAGATCCGTTAATGTAATATAAAGTTTTGTTTGTTTTCTTTGTGTATTGTGATATAACTAGCACTATTTTTATGTTTATGTTTGTTACTAACACTTATGGGCTTAAAGCCTGAAATAAACTATTTGAATTTGAATAACCGCGCAAGCAAGGAATAGGTAGTTCTGTTTTCAAAGGAACCTCCGGAGGGGTAGAATTTGGTACTAAGTAGTAGCCACGCGGCGAAATCGCGGAGTGAGCAGAGATTAATTTTGAGTCATTTACAAAAAAATTGTACATAGTTAAGGGCCTAATAAAAACAAAATCACGATCGCTTCCTCTGTGTTACGAAAGTTAGGCATACAAACTATATGGGTAACTTTCGTAACACAGAGGAATAAATTAAGTTATGTTTTAATTAAATCCCTTAATTGTGTACAATTTTTTTGAAAATGACTCTTTTATTAATAGTTCTTGCCAAATAGAAACGCGGTTCAGTAGGTTTGATAAAATGTCGTCAGTTTTTTTACTAATTTTGATAAACAGTAATTACACCAAACAATAGTTTAAATTAAACATTTGAATAGTCTATTGCGACTATTAAGTCGCAAGCGCATCTTTATGTCTCCATTACACTTGGGTGTTCATTCACTTCCATACAAAGCGGTCCCAAATACCCTCACAACCGACCTCGCATATTAAATAGATAGCCGTGGACCCAATGAAGATAACTCACGCCACGTGTTCCTTCGAACAAAAACTGTATTTGGTAGCCACTTCATAGACCGAGATGGGATCGGAGGTAGCCCTACCTGATGTACCACGGATTACCTAAGGTAGTACTAAGATAAGACTTACCTACACCACGTAAATTAGGATAAAAAGTTTCGCAAACAATTGAGGCACAAAAGTAAGGTCAGGAAAAGTGATGCAAAATTAGTTAAAAGAAAAAAAATCCAAATCGGTCTATACGTTTTCAAGTAACCGAGGAACAAACCTACATAAAAATTGCTCTTTGTTTTGAAGTCGGTTAAGACTGGAAACTTATTTCTAATAAGAAATGCACGAGAAAGTAAGAAAAATACCAAAATCGCTATATGTGTGCCTACGATATTTGATCCTTTTGATCCCTCGATTTCTCCAAGATCCCATCATCAGATCCTGATTTGGTTGCAATGGGTCCACCTCGGAGGTATACCCTTTAAAACAAAAAAAGAACTTTCCAAATAGGTTCAGCCGTCTTCAAGTAATCGGGGAAGAAACCTAGATACAAATTTACAAATTTTTTGAAGTCGGTTAATATGTATGTATGTATGTATGTAAACACTTTATTGCACATAAAATCATACAGAAACAGTAAAAAGAATGTACAAAGGCGAACTTATCCCTGTAAGGGATCTCTTCCAGCTAACCTTTGAGCAAATGAGAAAGAATAACTAATATCAAAGAAGATAGACAAACTCACAAAATTAAGTCGTTAACACTAGAATCTTGTTGCTAATAAGAGATGGACGAGAAATTACGAAAAATACCGAAATCGCTATATGTGTGCCTATAATATTCCCTCTATTTCTCCAAGATTCCATCATCAGATCCTGACTTGGTTGCAATGGGACCACCTCGGAAGTCTACCCTTTCAAACAAAAAAGGAATTTTCCGAATCGGTCCAGCCGTCTTCAAGTAATCGGTGAACAAACACACAAAAAAAATATATTTAAAAAAAAACATACAGACGAATTGAGAACCGCCCTTCTTTTGGAAGTCGGTCAAAAAACTAGGTATCAGGCTAAATCCTGGCAGAGCGAGACCAAACCTAGCCAAGACGAATTCTAAATAGGTTGACCAACCCTAGAATAATACGCTGGTCGCAAATTCTAGACTCCAAAGCATAAATTTTACTTCCTTTAAACTGCGATTCTATGTTAGTATGAAGTTCAGTTCAACCTTTTTTTAATGTGTAATTTCCAACCAGCGTATTATTGTAATTTTGGCCAACCTGCTATAAATGCCATAGCCATTTGCCAAGTTTCAAGCCTTCAATTTTTATTTTTAAATACTTTTTTCTTGACTGTAAATATCTACTTCTAGGCCCCAGTTGCGGCTATGTTGCTGGTACAATTTTTTTTTTACAACTTTTTTTCTCTTATGTGGTGTAAATTTATCCTCGTACTAGATCAGGTAGGGTTACCGACGGTCCCATCTCGGTCTATCACCTTTTATCCTCGAAACAGTCCACTAAGCTACGCTCCCCTCCTGATACAAAAGACGTATGTGTCATGGAGTTCCCTGCATACTTCTACCTTTCTACGTGCATGTACAAATAAGGACCCTCGCCACAATGACCTTTAGTACCCGACGAACCGCGACGGTATACAACCAACTTATAATGAGCCCTCGTGGTGGACAATTAAGTGCAAATTGAGTCCAAATTAGAGTGGGCAGGTGAGTATTTAGTCCGAAATAGCACATCGTGCGACGCGCGCAGGCGTTCCGGTTGTGTTTAGCGTTGTATTTGTGTTGTTTATTAAAGTTACATCAAAGTAATCCCTCTACGTACCATGTGATAAATTGCGGGAGTGTTTAGTGAAAGGAACCATTTTGCAGGTATTGAGATTCGCATATTTCCATAAAGTATAAACATTGCTGTCTTTACCCACAAAAACAATAATCATAACCCCTTGGTGTAACCATCCCTCTTGAAGTTCAAAATGCACAAGTTGAGAAAATTTAATTTAATTTTAAAGTTTGTGATCAAAAATATCACACTTCCACTTGGAAGTTACATAGTGATGGGCATCAAATTACTTATAATATTTGAACATTGAAGAATATCACTACTGTTCATGACAATGTCAATTTCAAAGTATGGGTAGTTAAGGAATCGTAAGCTGCTAGGACTTTGTATATGGACGATGAGTTAACTGCCCTGGTCAAGACGAACCAGTACCATTGAGTTTAATGAGGGTGTTTAAAAATCATAAACCCACCAGCTGGCAGCAGGGTGGCGAAAGGTCTTTTTGACAGTAGGCGTCAAGATCCACCAATCACACCACCTGATTTTGACATCTACTGCCAAATTTCGTAAGTGTACCTATGTATGAATGTTTGTCCGCGCATATCTCAAAAACTATAAATCTGATTGCAAATATTCTTTTTTAGTTGAACTAGGTATATTTAACTTAGGGAACTGTACAACTTTTATCATAATCGGTTCAGTAGTTTTTTAGATAGAGAGTTATATGTGTGTCAGTCTAGTGACTGTTTTCTAGTGGAAAACGTACTAATTAAATTACTACTGAAATTAAGAAATAAAACTTTTATTTCTTCCTTTTTTGAAGTTGATTTAATTTTTTTAAATTAATTTTTTCTCTACCATCTATTTAAGTATTCTTTCTCATTTGCTCAAAGATTAGCTAAAGTGTACATTTACAATACAGTCGAGTTCATTTACATCTACACATATAAGATAACAAAAATATCTGAACATATTTTTATGCTCCTGACAATAGGGTCGTGTTCAGATATTTTTGCTCCCATGAGTGTGTAAATGTAAATAAACTCGACTGTACTAATGTTCCTTACGTCCACATATAATTGTCCCTCACTATAGAACACTAGTGCTCAACGTTCATAAGTGGTGAAGTTAGTAGCGAGTAGACAAGTTTTCCCGGCTGAGAAAGTTGTTTTCTTGTAAGTATAGGGTTTTTGTTTGACTGTTATTAGCTTTTGCTCGTAACTTTTCTTATGTGGGATGTTTATTCACGCCTGACACTTGACACTGAAACAATGATGTGAGAATAGTACATTGTGTATCAAGGGCGGTAAGTGAGGAATTACAAAAGAGTGTTTGTTACAAGGCCGAGACGAAGCCGAGGGCTTTAATAACACGAGTTTGTAATTCCTTTACCGCCCGTGGCACACAATGTTTTTCATCACACTTGTGAGGAAATCTGATTAAAATAACCTTACTTAACCTAAATAAAATTGTAAAACTGACAGTGAAATTAGTGACATATCCATAGACAATGCGAATGTCAAGTCACGTTCGGAAACCATAGCGGTAAAGACTTAAAATGATTGTTTTTATATTTGCAAAATACTGGAATACACTATTTAAACATTTAATTAATGTTACAGAAATATATGTTTACATGTATTTGCAATAACAGTTCTCTTTAAATAAATATTTCAGTAATGAAAGTTAAAAAAGTAAGTTGGCGTTTCCTTTGAACATGACAAATAACAGTAAAACAGAACCAGCGTTTCAAATTTAAAAAGAAAGCCATTACGCCCTAGGGCGTAATAGGTCATTTACGGCTAGAGATGTGCCGTCCCCGGGAATATTCCCCACTTGTATGGGGAATATTCCCGCGGTGGGAATATTCCCCATACAAACAGAGAATATTCCCGGGAATGGCACATCTCTATTTACGGCCCGCTAAACCTACGTGTAATGACACCATTTTCGAGCAAGTGTGATGAAAAAGGAATTACAGCTAAATCAAGCCAGGAAATGCATTCAATTTACTTAATAAGTAACACTTGTTTTGCAATAATGTTAAAATAGGTATTATGTTCTCTGGTGGTTTTTAAATCAGGTAGAAATCCTGGCTACGAAGAAAAATAAACATGTTGTAATTTTAGGAGACATCTTTAAATTACGTTGTTTTCTAAGAAAACCTGTATTTGCTCAGGTAGATTCGCGTTTCCAGTTTTATTTTTCAAGTCAAACGACTGTCACTAATTTGGAACGTGAGTTTAGAGGTATACCTAAGTTAGTAAAACAGGGAGGAACACAACATTATTATATGCCACACCTGGCCAGAAAAGTGTCTTTTACCGCACGCTACGCGTATGGAAAAAGCCGCTTTCTGGCCAAGTGTAGACATGAAATGATGTACACAATACAGGAGGTAATAAAGAAAGCCCTCGGTCGCATATTTACGCCCCTCGACTGAAGCTCGGGCCGCAAGCATCTGCGATCTCGGCCTTCTTTGTTTTACCACTCTAGTTGTGTAATGTACTAATTTGAGGCAGTAAAAAACAATATTTACTACCTGAAGGTATCCGCCAACAAAAGTCTCTTATCGTCAAACATTCACTGAGATATTTGCCTTTTCCAGAATCACATATGGGATCAAGATGACAAGAAAATTCCTCTTCTGTTTCCCACTTCGGGTGGGGAACATGGTTTTCGGGTACTGTGTATTAGTAAGTAAATAATTTTTAAACTTATTCTACTCTAACACTGATTGGACTTAAATGATATGGGCTATAATGGTAATGGTATGGTTTAATGGTATTGGTGGTATGGTGGTGTAAGCCTACTTGATCTAGGTAAAACTGCCAACCACAACGAGAAAGACTAAGTACAAAGAGTTATGTAAAAAAAATTAATGGGGGCCCAATTGGCGCCCAAAAGTACAGTCATGAAAACATTATTAAGAAATTACAGACTGAAAGCCTGTGAGACCAACGGTATTGTAATAGGTTGGCCATCACTACAAATGATTGACTTCCATAAAAACTACGATATCGTGTTAATATATACAGGGTGGGAGGGACTATACCGACATACTTTAGCCATGAATTCCTGGTGGTGTGACGAGTAAATAATGTTATATCAACATGGGTCGAATATTGTCATTTTACATTAATAGTCTTATGGAACAAAATAAATCAGTAAATTCGGCCCCTCGTTATGAACATGTCCTTATTGGAGGAAAAGTTATCAAAAAGAAAAAAAAGCTAAAATGGAAACGAAAGGTCAATTTTTTGGCCTCGTAGTCGCTTACCATCAAATACTGCGAAGGTTAATTGCTGTTTAGTTAAAGGATTTTAAAAAAATTGTAAAACTATCTTAGTCACATTTATTAGGGCTTGTTACACACTTGGGAGTTTTCATTTAAAAAATAATGAATATCTCTGAAAGTAAGCGTTTTTCGACTATACATCACATAACTTTTTTTACTCGTCACACCACCAGGAATTCATGGCTAAAGTATGTCGGTATAGTCCCTCCCACCCTGTAGAGTTCAAAATAATTAACTAGATCAGTAGGCGTATGATGCTACGCTTTGTCGCGCGTTAAATAAATGAGCATCCGTCACGTTCTGACAAATAGTGTGTAAGAGTGACTGATGCTTTATCAATTATTTATTGCGCGACAAAGCGTAGCATCATAAGCCTTCATGTAGCTTTACCAACGATCCTACTTGGATAAGATCCATAACTATTTATGATCGTCCGACCGAGACGGCTTTTTTAAGTTCGGCCGAGATCGAGATCGCGAAAAAAGTAATTTCTCAGCCGGGACCGAGACTGCTCTGAATAAGCTCTCCGGAGATGGAAATGTATGTCTACTACCTAATGAGTGTTATGATTATTAAAAAGGATTAGTGGTAATTGTGCATGTACGTACGTAGTTAATGTCTTAAGCGTTCAAAAAAAAAATTTAAGCCTGACAAACTTGCAAGTCTTACTGACTGTTGCAAAAATCGAACCAGGTGGGGGCGGTGGCGTTCACAGGGGTCGAACCGTGTCGCTGGCCGGACCACCTTGAGAGGGTGCTAGGTGGGGGCCGAAGCTCCTGGGATCGAACCAGGACGCTACGCCAGAGCCACCTTGAAGTAAACAGCAGACCAGCGGGAAGGTTGAAGCGTATCAACGTGTCCTTATGTGGGTGTGTGAATCGAACGAATGGGAGTTTTAGTTGCCGGTTCGCTAAACCTAGCCCAGCTAAGAAGATTGCGGCAAGAAACTTAGCTGAGCCCGAGCAAGCTCGGAGTGGTTCAAAAATATCCTGTCTGCGTCTCGGTTGAGCCTAGAATCTCGGCACTTTTTAGCCGCGACCTAAACCAATCTCCGCGAGACTTTAGCCGAGGTTAGACGAGACGGAAACCGAGGCTGAGACCTCAGTAGGACCTTGCATACTGCGAAAGCTTATGTCCTCATTGGTTAGAATTTCCCTAGCCAAAATCGTGTATTTTATTTATTTATTTATTAAATACATATTAATTATTAATTCTAAGGCAGTTTCCTGCCAAACTGTATAAACAGTTTGACGGCAGGATATTTTCTATACATATTTAGGTATTTACTTCTGTAGTCTTAATTTAATTCCTTAATTAACATCACTCTATTGTCACCAATAAATGTTTTTTTAACAACTTTTTAAATTTGTTCTTGTTAGCTTCATGCCGTATGTTCTCGGGCAAACTATTTAGTAGGTCGAGTCTTTTATGTAGTGTTCGATTCGCTTCAGACGGCTAACCTCTCCCAACATTTACGCCTTGATATTATACTGATATTATATTTAAGACGAGAGCAGGTATAAACGAACATGACCTCGGTAAGCGTACGTGTCTGTATTTCAATTACCGTCAAGTCCAACCAAGCATTTTCCCAAATTAACCTTAGTAGGTAGTATCTAAGTAGTAAGTCATATTTTTACATCAAAGATTTTTCTAAAAAAGTAACCGTTGTAAATAAGAATAAAATGTAAATAAATAGTTTTTGGAATTCTTGTCATGTTCGCGCATCACGTATAAACTAGGGGACCGATTCCCATCTGATTTCGACCATGGTTAATTTAATACATAGGATATTTTTTACTCGACTACGACAAAGCAATATAGAGAGATTTAGCTCATTTAACCTCCATGAACGAAATTGATAACATCCTCTAATTCTCAAAAAAATACGTTCCATCTCTTAGCAATACTCCCTCCTTCCTTTCAAGATTACTAGAGATAATAATTCCTGGTCATAATATCAAAAGACTGTAACATATGAGCCATCATGAACTCCTGGTTTGATCGAGCATTTGGAATATATTACAAACTCCTAACAGACTTATTATACACTCACTCGCAAAATTTCCCCCGTACTTAACTCCCTTCGGAACAGTTAAGCAAAGTTAATGATACTTACATTGCCTGCACAATTTGAGTAGGCGCTACAACAAAATGTTTATTTTCACACCCATCTTTGACTTTAGTCTTAATGAATTTAGCGTGATATTGTTATCATCATCATCATTAAACATAAGAGCTACGCTCTTGTCGGTGGAAATTTGTTTTGTTCGCAAAATATTAGTTTTGAGCAAAGTTATTTTTTTCCTATTTTGCCGAAATTTTTATCTGTTAAACTAGTTTGCATTGTTGGCTAGTTTCCTGGGTAAAAAAAACATATTTATAAATTAGTCCGTAAGTTCGATTATCAAATCGTCACTACTTTGAAAAAAACTCATAACTAAAAATGTTGTAGAGGAAAACGTCAAACGCTACATACGAACTACGTATATACTTACTGCGTTTTCACTTCGAGTCAGTATCAGATACGTGTTGTTTTTAAGTAGTCACGAAATATCATTGAACGCGTATTTTTTTACTTATGTCAATCAAACAAAAATGACCAAGATAAAGCGCGTTGAACCTTAACGGGCTATATTTCGATTATTATTTGTTTAATTCATAAAAGAAAAATACATGTCCAATATTTTTTGATAATCTAATATACGGATTAAGTATCTAACAAAAATCAGGATACAAGCCTGACCAGCACGTCTAGCATAACTGGCCGCGACTTCGTTTCTCGCGCGACAGAGCATCACCTGTCACTGTCACACTATATTGAATAGAAAGAGATAGGTAGCACTTGTCACGCGACAAAGAGTTGCGCGCGTGTCACAGTTGTGCTAGAGGTACTGGCGAGTGGCGATCACTATGAGCTAAATTTTCTGCGGTCCTAATAATCTTTATTTTTGTTTCAGATAATAAGCATAGCAGTAATGGCTTACAATTTATACCAACTTGGTCTCAGCATCAATTCGCCCGAGAAAGTAGACTCCAGCAAGTTCAAGAATTGGGAGAAATTAGAGGAATTGTTCGGAGAAAAGGAAGGGGCGTTGGTCGACATAGTCGCTATGGTGTACTACACGTCGTACATTATTGTTGCTTTCCTGATGTTTCTCTTCTCCGCAATGTTTACATGTGGAGCTTATTCGGTAACTGTTTTTATCTATTTACTATTATTTCACCAACAAAATCTTTTGACACATTCTACTCAAAATATATATATTGTTTACGCTTCGAAATAGTTATAGGTGGGTGGATTTCAGAGCGTTTCATCACCAATCCCGAAACGACGGTTCTCTTTATGAATGTGTCCCATTATTTTAATAACGTCCGAAAATGGTACATACTTTTTTCATCTTTTGATCAAAAATTAAGTAATTTTTAAAAAGATGTCATCATAATATCGGTGTTGTTGATGGCGGCGGTTGTAACGCTGTGAAATCCACCCAGGTAGGTACTAGAGGTGTGCACTGACCGGCCCGGCGTACGCCGCTGGACATTTTTACCACGCCGCCGCCGCCGATCATTCCACCGGCGTGAAATCGGCGTGAACTAATACTATGATGACCATGATCCAATTTATCTATCTTCTCCATTATTGGAGGAAAAACTATCTTTGGTTGTACATTAGAGCACAATAAAAGCATAAATAACACCCCTTTTACAGTGAGATATCATAATAGCTCATAATATTTGTAAGTCATCTACATCGAAAGGTATAAGCTATTGGCAATACTTTCAGTGAAGTGACAGAACAGATTTCAGCTTTTTATGGCACAGGAATAGTTTGGAGCCCTCCATTTTAATGCCTGGAAGAAGTACCGCAATTTAGGTATCTAGGAAGTCACTTTCAACGTGACTTTGACATCCAAGATAGTTTCCCACAAAGCCAAATCAGTTGCAGCCTGTGGAAAACTTAGACGGCGGATTTGGCAGAGTTAACTTGAGATTATGAGTTTATCTTAACCTAACTGGGTTAACGTGGGTTAATATACTACAAAAATATGGTGCTACTACAAAGCAGAAGACCCCTTCGATCTCCGTTATCTATTCTGCTCATTAAGTGTCAAGATCAAGCACCAAGTAAGAAAGTTTTACTTTGCGTCAAGATGCCTGGTGTTGAGGCTCTCATAATGAAACATCAGTTGTGGTGTATGGTCACATCGTACGCATGAAAAATAGCAGGCTGCTTAAAGCAGTGTTCTACACAAATTCGGACTCTTTCAGTTTCAGAATGGGCGTCAGACAAGGATGCATTCTGTCACCCATACTATTCAATACCTATGGAGTGGAGAGTACGTAATCAGGAGAGTCTGCGAAAACTGGGAGAGAGGAATAACTATTGGTGACACCACAATCAATTTTAAATTTTAATCCCAGGTAGAATGAAGCGCAGCAGTCTGGAAATAAATAAATAAAACAAATATAAATAAATATTAGGGGACCATCTTACACAAATCGAACTAGCCCCATAGTAAGCTCAAATGAAAATGTGCCTCAAGATCATTTAAAGCAAAACTAAGATTAAGGTAGAGGATCGTAGCAGAAAGCTACAGCTCACGGTGCTCTTGTGCTTGGGCTTGAGCGCGAACATCAGCAATACCAGGTCTTGTGAAGTGGAAATTAGGAGGCGCATCGGAATGGCCAAAAGTGCAATGTCCGTGCTGCAAGATATATGAAAGAATTGCAACATATCACGCTAAACTAAAACTAATTTAGTTCTTAGTCTTCTCCATATTTAGCTACGGAGCTGAGACTTGGACTCTGACAAAGACTGATCGTGATCGCATTGATGTTTCCAGATGTGGTGCTGGAGGAAAATGCTTCAATTTTCTTGGACAGCTTTTCGCACAAATGCATCTATATTATGCAAATTGAACATCAAGATCAACCATCAACCATCTGTCTACGCAGAATACTAGAGTTTTTCGGTCACATAGCCAGAAAAGAAGGCCACAATCTTGAACAACTTATCGTTACTGGCAAGATTTATGGCAAACAACCTAGAGGCGGCAGATGCACTACACGTTGCCAAGAACAGGCACAGACGCTGAGACACCGTCAGAAAGAAGCGGAAGTCACGGGAATTTCAGGACCCTCAGCAACTATTATCTTAACTTTAAAAAAAATTGCAATTCCACCAAAAACATTGAATATAAAATGGGTAGTAGCTACTTCCATGTTCACAGTGAAAAAGTTACCAGATCTCATAAAGACAAGCTTAAGGCGCTAACTCATTAAGCCCTATATTTTGGTCAGTAAGTATGACTTGGCCATTTTATGGAACTACTACTTTAAAAAAAAAGACCAGTTATAATTTTTCTTACTATTTGAAACGAACGACCGAATGATGCTCATATAGCCCGAGCGTTTCACTATATGTGTAAAAATGTACTGTAATATATGCATAATTACTTATTTTGTTTACCACGCCGATTACGCCGCCGCCGCCGGTCAATTTTTGACCTGCGTCCGCCGCAGACGATTTAGCCATCGGCGCACACCTCTAGTAGGTACTAGGACAAGGAAAATGTCATGTAAAATTTATTTTATTGAAAATAACTGAGGTACGTTTTTTGGAGGACTATAAATGGAAATATATTTTTTTTTGTTTGGCTATAGAATTTTTGTATACTACCAAAGATTTTGACTTTTTCACCCTCGCGTGAAGGCGACGAAGAGTTAAAAGCATCTTTTAGTAATGAAATATTATCGTTTGTAGGTGAACAGCTGTCTGGTATCAACGTTCTTCTTATACAGCTTCTTCCACCTGTTCCTCACGATATTCCTGATCGTGTGGGAGGCGACGTCCGGCGGCTGGATACAGCTGGGCCTCATCGCTGGATCGGACTGTAAGTGATGTCATTAAACAAACACAAACTGGTTAATTTTACCGTTGGGAAAGCGAGTCCTCCTAACACAGGTGAATAAACACCTTCTAGGAGGCCCCCAACTAAGTACTAAGAGCTCGGTTTATGAATGTACCCGGAAAGCTGCAGTCCGCGACGAGTGGCGCCGTATTACCAAAATCATCACTCATCGTGATACACAATGATGACCACGACCACTCTGGCAAGAGTGTACCGACTAAGAAGAAGAGAGGAGGCCCGCACAAATCTATATGTACCACGCTATATTAATTTAAATGTAACAAATATTTTTTATTTTAAAACTTACACTCAATAAAAGCTTGAAAAGATGGAAATTTTGATACTAACAACTGACAAATAAACCAGTATTGTAAGAACAAATAAAATTAGTTCCGTTTCTACTATTTTTTGCCAAGCTGTGCTTTGTTTCCACTTTCTGTTTGTGTTTGCTATGTAAAAGTTTATTTTTTAACAATTTAGAGTATTGATAAATTCCAATTGTTGTCAACAGTGATCCTGATCGTTTGCCTGTTCAGTGTCAAGTACCTGATGGAAGCGATACGAACAGGCAACATCTACAGCAGACCGGGGGAAGTATATCATAAGTATTAACCTTAAACAAGAATCAGAAGACGTGGACACAGTGTCACAAGATGGACTGACGATGACGACCTGCTTAAGGTTACTATTAGGAGCCGGTCGACACCCTACAAGCGTGCGACCTTTCGTCGTGGAAGTCTTTTAGGAGGGTCTCTGCTCAGCACTAAACATCTACGGGTAAAAATAATGGACATTATTATGAACTACTGAATAACCTTCAATTAGTTTAAATCAGAAGACCTATAACAGACGCTTTATTATTATAAGAATTTTATAAGTTTGTTTCCGGAAATATTAAAATTTTCCTTAAAGCGTGTATCAAGAATATTGTCATTTGACATAGGTATTCTGTGATTTGTGCGTTATTAATCGTGCCAAAACGTGTTTCATGTCTGCCTTTCGGGTTAATAATAACTTTAAGTATGGCATAAAAAGACATATTTGTCATGTTATATGGAATTAACTAACAATATTATTAATATTGAATAAAAGAAGCGTATTTTTATATCCAGTTTAAAATACTTTAGATAAAGTGCAAACAAATAGTCGTTTTAATGTAAATTATCTTTTTAAAGTATGGAACTATATAGTACCTAGTCGATAATTCAAATGTATGTCTTTATTTTATTATATTTATTAAATAGGTGCTTGTCTGTTTAATTTATGTTTTGTTTAAATAAACGCCACCAATGGTAAAAATACTTATTTCTTTAACAGTGTTTAATCGTAACTTACTTACGGAATGTAACAGTTATAATTCGCCCATTCCCAAAATACCGCATTCCTAAACTACCTACCAGATTTTTCAAAATACCAGATTCTCGATTTATCAGATTCCTGTTTTACCACATTCCCGTTACACAACATTATAAAATCGTAAGTTCCTCAAGGATCTAAATGATTTTCGTGGATGTATTATTTTGGGAATCTCGCATACCGTATACGGAGAATTTGATATATCGAGAATCTAGTATTATAAAAATCTGTTATTTTAGGAATGCGGGATTTTGAGAATGAGCGTTATAATTAAGTACCTACGCAGCAATAAGGTTATGCTTACATAATTATGAATTTGCAAACAGGTACGAAATAAAAATACGGACACAAGATTTAACATTAATCGTGTTTTAATAATGCTAACCTACACAGTTTAGTCTCTAAAATACTATAAACGTATTTAAACAGACTACTTACAAAACCTACAAGTATTCGGATGCATAAATAAATAAATTAATAATCACAGTGAACACTTATTCTATAACTAAACTTAAAAGGTACGGCTCATTGATATTTGTAAAAAACGTTATTCAAATTTGAATCATGCGGTGTAGTGTTCAGGTCTCTTCTCCTTCGCCTTCGACCCAGCATCATGGGGACAACCATGGCCATGGTAGCCGGGAGCATACCGGCTCCCACAGCGGCGAACACAGTCGAACTATCTGGTGCAACGTTCGACACTATCTTACTCTTAATCAATCGATTAACTGTCGGCTTCTGTAGACTCGACGCGAAAGCCAAATCGTACTTTTTATCCATGTCTCTCTTCGATTCTTCTACTGTTTTGAAACTCTTTTCCACTTCTAATAATCCTCCATGTGACGTCGTCATGTTTGTGTGAGCACTATCTATCGGCAAGACAGTAAGTGCTACAGCTTGGTGAGAGGTCGTCATTGTCCCGTCCGAGCGGTCATCGGCAGGCGTAGGATTCAGTGATCTTTGTCGTTTCTTATTTCTATAACTCTTTGTCGTTGAAAGCAACACCCACTGCCCATCACCGTATGGCGGCCTTGAAGACCGGTCACTGTCCAACTCGGGACTTCCAGCGTAAATCACTTGAGTCGGTCTCCTGATGGGTCGTTTCTGATGTGGGGCTTGATGAAGAGCTTCATATTCAAACGGATATTTAGTTGGTCGATGATCTGTGATTACTGAATCAGATATACCATAGAATACAGTGTCATCATTAGCACCGCTATCGTTGAACTGGTCCTCCGAATCGCAGTTTGGTTTGAGTGGACGCCGACTTTCGTCCGGAGACCAGGAACTGGGATAATTGAATGTACTTTGTTGAGTTAATGTTGGCCTATTCCAAGTAGGCTTTGAGGGCATTTCGGATTCATATTCAGAAGATACGTGCAGTTTATTGTTTATGTATGTTGGGCGATTCATTGAAGGTTTATTTTGTTGATGAGTTTGAGGATAGTTGCTATTATAATCTATTCCTTGGTATGGATTATATCTGTCACTATCTGGCCTGTCAGGTCTGTCGTCGTCTTCGTTCCACACATTAGGTTTTTGCTTTTTTACGTTTGGTTTCCACTTTGAAATTTTACTCGTTGACCACGCAACTGGTTCCAATGTCACCCAGCCCTCTTTGTCATCGTAGGGATGCTTATGTTGTTTCACTTTCAATCTATTCCACGAAGTATACACCTTAGCGTTATCTTCTTCGTCAGAATGAACTTGTTCTGCAGAATCAGAAGTATAGCGATCAGATTTATATTTATCCTTTTTGAGTTTAGCTGCTAATGCCTGCATACTCATTTGGAAGTCAGAGTAATCCTTAAATTTCTCCGAATCTGTGAAATACTCGTTCAAATCCTTCTGGGGGGCCTCGTTGTCCGTGAATACTTCCTGGCAAGATGGTCCAAAACATCGAGGATGCCCGTCCGTATCGTGTATAATATCGGTCATTGCGTGTTTAATTTCGACGTTGTCGTGATCTTTAAAGTCCCGGGAATAATCCTGCCAGTGTTGTCTTACATTGTTCAGCGACGATTCTATAACAGTAATCGGTTCTTTTCCAGGCACATCCAGCTTATACTTGATTTCTCCATTCTCAATTCGCGCCGGATCTTTTGAATCGGCGGCGGCAAGGGCCACGCAAAATACAATTATTCTCACTGTCATTTTCATTATGTTCACTTTCGAATCGCGAGGCGGCGCGGCGGGCGCGCGAGGACTGAGCGCCGGCGGTGGTTGCACCGCACTGATATAGTTCTGATAGTGGATGCTCATTAAACGCCCTCCCTTGCGCTCTAATGTAATGGTAATTTCAGTTTGGTCACGACGAATGCGCCGGATAATTGCGATGATTGTCGTTGGCGACTATCTTAATGGACTATCGCGTCTTTCTCGTGCCCGTGACCCGCGCTCAGGTGAAACCGTTTTTCATTCTGTACGTTTTCTCCGTGTAAGGTATTTGTTGTTTCTCAGGTTTTCCCATTTTAATTAAAAATAACTATAGCTGGAAACTGATACAATCGCGATGTTGTTAAAATAATTGCTTTGTCTGTTAATAACGTTAAATATTTTTTATAGCTTTTTCAGTCATATAAATATATCGCATAGCGTTGTGTGGTCGAGTGATGAGTGAGACTGATTCGACCGTAAGTTGTAGAAGAATAAAGTTTATATCTTTCTGTCTATCCGTTCCAATGACTTAAAGCTATTCCTCATCAGTTATCATAAAGATAAGTAAAGGATATAAATATGATTTACCTATCACGCCACCCGAGCTCCAGTTCGTGTCTGTGTACCACACTCTCTCTATAATCGCTAGCCCACTTACTATTATCCCAAACGAGATCTCTATAATTGCTAAATGCGCTTTTACTCAATATTTTATTATTGTAAAACTAAAATCCATAATTCTACATGTTACAGTTACAATTTCTACAAATATCGTGTTAAAATAAATAATTTAATGGTGAAGGTTAATGGCAATGCTTCAATAGGTATCGTATCGATCAAGCAAATATGAGCTGTAAAGTGCACTTTACAACTACTAAGGCGATATTTTTTTATTCCTTTATTTACATAAGGTGTAATTCATTCCTGTATTTACATAAGGTGGGTTTGATTGATTAGTATTTAAGTACGAATTTCTTTTAATATTGACACGCACTTGTACTTTTGCAATTTTGTACCTACACATTGAGTTTTCGAGGTCGCAGATTTCTTTAGAATTCCAAATACCTACGTTGCCTTCTAGTTGACAGAAATTAAGAAATGTGAATGCATAGATCATACAGACCTTTATCAATCTTACAGTAACCATATTATTTTCTCATTCAACTGAGGCCTTTATCAGTATAAATAAATAAATAAATATTAGGGGACAATCTTACACAAATCGAACTAGCCCCATAGCTCAATAAGGCTTGTGTTATGGATACTAGACGACGATATATTTAATAGATACAAATACTTAAATACATAGAAAACATACATGACTCAGGAACAAATATTCGTGCTCATCACACAAATAAATACAATCTAACATCGTCATACTTTTGAATACAGCCCTTATGGTGTTTCGGGAGTCATTTTCTCTATACCAGCGAATACCACATAAGTAAGTAAAATAACTGCTAAGTATAGTGCGTTCAGGCTTAGATGTCCAAATATGTAAACAAACACGGAGTCGAAGATAGTCTATGACGAGTAATTGGAAATGTCGATAGGTAAAATATACATAACGTGTGAACGATTATTTTACTTGAAACGTAAGTAGAGGGCGTATCATGTTTCCGTTTTTGTTAATAAAGCTATGTTCAGGAAAGTAATAAGCAAAAAAATAAAAACCAAACCAATCTGAAGATTCTGGCATCACTTCTAGAATACCTAATGACATCGTACAGACATGGAATCTGATACAGCGCAGAGTAATTACGCTTCACTAATTACCTAGATTTCATCGGGCAATTACACCAACTCACTCAAACTTCGACTAATGAAGCTATAATTTGCAGCGCGTTCACCCCGCGCGTAATACGAACACAAACAGTGTTGCAAAAAAAAGCGTCATTTTTCACCTTTCTCTTTGCATTTTGAGTGCACAAATAAAACGGATGTTGAATTCGTTTTACACCGTTACGTTTGTTACGTGACGGGGGCGTGGATAACGTTTATTGTGTTCATTGATTGGATAATAATAACCGTTGTTATGTGGTTAATGCAATTTCACTAACGTTTATTTGCTTTGCGCGTCATGTAAGTTACAGAAATTTAAGTATAGGTTCATCTGATCGGATTATTAACGGTCCATTTAATATGAACAATGTTGGTCTTCGGCTTATTATTGTTTTTTAGTATGATAGTTTTTGCAACGTTACCAAGCAAAATATATGACTACATCGCCTGCTAGAACACATTTTATGCCACAAAGTAGCTTAAAGCCACTTTCTAGCCAAGTGTAGATACAAAATTATGTACACAACACGGGAGCCCTCGGTCGCATATTTACGTCCCTCGCTTGCAGCTCGGGCCGCAAGCATTTGCGATCTCGGCCTTTGTTTTACCACCCTACTTGTATAATGTACTATGTATAACAGTTTAGTGGTATAACCACTGCAAACCAATTTCGCCTTAATTGACAAGCGGTGATCGGCACCTAGGCTGTGCACAACACATTTAGCCCAGTTTTAATGATTTTATATGTTACTTAAGTTCGGTTCGGTATACCGTAGATCCGGATTACTACACTCACGGACAATGAATTCGGGTCATTGTCTATATAATTGTTCATAGAAAATGACCCGAATTCATTGTCCGTGAGTGTACTTTCAGTTATTGTCTAGACGTCCAGGTATTAGAATAACTGGACGTTGTTTTGTAAACAAGACAACCGCAAATAATAATCCAACCTCTAGGGAAGTGAGAGCGGTTCAAACACTGTTAGATCTACCCAGACAGCCATAGAATTAGTACGTACGATCGCCCCAGCGAGAGGGATAATGGTAAGTGGGGTAGTGATTATAGGGAGTGTGGCTCATACATTACCCGTCGTAATGTATGTACTTTTGCCGTGTTGGCTCCGTGTAAGTATATCTAGTCCGCTATTCCCATTCAATAAAAAAACAGATCAATCTTCTAAACTATAAACGACAGCGTTCGGAGGTTTGTTACATTTGAAAAAATATAGTCGACAAAAGAACCTCCTATTTTTGTGAAATTAGTTAAAAAAAACGCTAACCGAAGCAAATTTGACATTGGGGTCAGTCTCAAAAAAGGATGTCCGTAGTTAGGGCTTTATAAAACAACCTCTTAATCTTGTTCCTTTGTGTAACGAAACTTATCATACAATTTATATGGTTAAATTTCGTTACACAAAAGAACAGGATTAAGAGGTTGTTTTATAAAGCCCTAACTACGGACATCATTTTTTGAGAATGACCCATTGACAGTCTTCAGTTTCTGCGTATTCATCCCTCACCTCATATAGCGAATATTGATCCTTTCGTCCTTACTTAACACCGCGTTATAAGTAGTTCGCACGAAGCCAATATTACAATAAGAATGACAAACATTAGGATAATATTTGGTAACCCTTCCTTTGGCTCTTGGCCGTAGTCGGGTAAAAACAGAAAATTTATAATTTTATTAGACGGATGGATGGGCGGACTGGGCCAGAAATCAGCCATAGGCGTACAACCTAATTGAAAACTGGGGTATATCGGCAGTGCCCGTGTATCTCATGCTAATGGGCTAGACGACTAAAAAAAACTGTTTAGTCCGTCAGTTAGATTATAAAAAAATATTGTACACGTATTTTTTCTTTTCTTTGACAAACAAAAAATGACGTCACTCCTAGGTACAATTTTCACCTAGGATTGACGTCACAAGCCCCCACTCCAGAAGTTTGATGATCTATAACTTTGTCGATTTTTTAATATTTTGACAAACCAAAAAATACGTGTCCCATATTTTTCCATAATCTATCTGACGGACTAAATAGAATTATATATTTTTAACCAAGTCGTCATCCCCATTAGAAATAAGCTTTGAGATAATCCACTTTAAAAATGGAACTTTAAAGGCGGAGCGACGGGACTCGTCGCTGCAGGCGCACTGGGTGCAGTTGCACGCACCTGTTGTTGCCCCAGCTCATCGTTTTAAAATTTTGAGTACATACTTGTATGTTGTTTTAGATATATAGTTACTAACACTAGCATTAAAATTCTTGTGTCTTGTACTACCACATTTATATGGATATTATGGTCTGAAATAAATCATTTGAATTTGAAATTCGATTATCTCAAAACATGTATTTCTAAGTTACATGAGATACTCTCAATAAAAAAATCTGGTCAAGTGCGAGTCGGACTCGCATTTCCGTACAAACTTGTAATATATTAATAGTTCAAGATAAACTGTATTGAGAGACATAAGAGGAAACAGGAGGGCAGTTTTTCCATACAAATGTAGTCCCCTGTTTCCTCCCTGGATAATGCCAGTAGAGCAATCATTTTTTGTCGAAAAATCTATGGCTACTATTGATATGTTCCTATGCTTTCCTTTTTACGATAAATTGAATCTCAAAAGAGATATTAACCTTCAAAAACCTAAAAAAATGCCAGATTTTCCGCTGTGTTCACACATCCAGAAAACAAATTTGACTAAATTATTAAAAAAAGGAAAACATAGGAACACGGCCAAAGCCTTTCTTTAATGTTTAATGAAAAAATTAGTTAAATAAGTTAAGTTTTGGGGAAGAAATCAGGGGACTACGAAACGTTGTTATCATGAAATTTTAAAAGGTATTTTCGGTCCAAGCTGCAGTTGTCTCTATCGCGCTCTGCAGGTGAGAGGCGGGCAGTGCGGGATAGCGACACATTTTACAAATACCTAATTTTCAATTCTCTCGACCTTACTGTTTTCTCATAAGTCGCGGTTAGTTTAGTAACTGACAAAATAAGTTTGTCTTACGATTTTTGTGAATTTCTAAAACACGATGCAAGTTAAGTAAACAGTAATATTTTTCCTGTAATATTCAGGATGATATTAATAATCGGCAATTATTTCACATTTTTCTGTTCAGTAACTTCGGAAATAATAGGGGGAATGGTATTTTTTAACGCTTTAAAAATACAACTGTTTTAGTATCTATAAATTGATCCCTTTCATTTGATACTCTACTTGATATACTAACCCTTCTTTGAATTATCAATATCGCATTTGGGCCCCCTTTGAAAATAAAGTAAAAAAGCTTATTCAGTAAAAAAGTTTTATCTCAAATCCATAGCACCACTAGTTCCTGAGATATCTGGCTGTCACAGACGGACAGATAGACAGGCAGACAGATCGCACCATAAGGGTTCCTTATTTACCATTTTGGTACGGTTTCCTAAAATCAATCAAGAATACCATGCCCATCCTCTCCACTGCTCCCTATTTTTTTTTTTTTTTTTTTTTTTTTTTTTTTTTTTTTTTTTTTATACAACTAGGGTGGCAAACAAGCATTAGAGACACATCTTCGGTACACCTATAGGCATAACCGCTAACCGACCGCTAATGACCAATTAGGTCGAGTATTTGGAGGTAATAGGAGACGACGTAGTGTTAAGTGTGCCACTTAGTTAGCTACGGACATATCATCATCATCATCATCATTTCAGCCAAAAGACGTCCACTGCTGGACATAGGCCTTCCCAAGGATACGGACATATACTACGAATCAAATTTACCTATAAATGCAAAGAGGTATTCAGTTTCTCGAAATACATTTATCCCACGGCACCAAGTGAGTGTATCCTATGTCCTAGCGCATATATATTTTTTATCTTTTCAGTTTTTGGATTTTTTTAAAACGGCGGAGCCATGGTGTTGTAGATTATCGAGGTCTGCAGCTCACAGAGCCACTTAGTTAAGTCCTGGACAATAAGCGATAAACACAACAAATCGATAGAACTGCACGATTACATTCTTACCTTTACTTTCACATAATTTCAGGTCAAGGAGTTTCGTTGTAGGTATCTAATATAAATGTATCTCATAACAAATTTACCTACCGTTTAATTGACCTGCCGTTTAATTGCTACATAATATGCTACTTTGTTATCATGCTAACTGCTACTCTCATCGTGTATTAAGTAGGGTATGCAGTACCGGTACCATTCCGGAGTACCGGGATTTTCGGTACTGGACGATAATGGAACCGGGATTTCCCGGGATTTTCGGTACTTTCGGGACAGGCCTTCTATAACTTTGTCGGTCGATACTCGATGCTTTTGTCAGATGAGATTTCGTTGGAGTTTTAGTACGTTTTTTAATAAAACGACTACACTTCGCAGCTAAACTACTTTTATTGATATATTTGCTATATAATTCAATTTCTAAATCAAAAGTATCCTTTGTTTCAATCCAGGACTTGTTCTACTTACATGCCAAATTTCAGCTTGATCCATCCGGTTGTTACTCCGTTATTTAGTAACAAACATCTAAACATCTTCACAAACTTTCTCATTTAAGTATAATTTTAGTGTGAAGATTTTCGAACGTTAAAAGTTAAAATATACAATTTAATATAACACGTGGTTTTAATACATAGAGTACGCTCTCCAGGACAGTAGTTGACATAGTGCATTTTAAAATAGTCCAGTTGCACGCAAATCAAAAATCCGATAGCAGTAAGCCACAATACATAGTCCAATAATATAACTAGCTTTTGCTCGCGACTTCGTCCGTGTTAAATTTGAATATCGTGTGCCGAATTTGAAGTTACCTGGAACGGCGGTAAAACTTATGATTTTGACTAATGTGAGTGGTTAGTGGTTACAGATGCACATATTTTACCGCAGGCTAATAGTAGTACGCCTATACATTGTTACCTAAGGCACGTTAAAGTGGCCGTGCGCGAGGGAGTCCCCCCTAAGCAATCACGTCTCTTAAACCCGCCTAGGGATGAAATAAAAACAGTGACGGTATTGTAATTAAGAGTCTAAACATGATATTTCAAACATCTTACTTAAAAAGATCGTAGGGTCCCGATACAAATTTTCAACCCCCATTTAAACCCCTTAGAGGATTAATTTTGAAAAACGCTGAAATTGCTTTTCTTGTATACTAATGAAGAGTCTAACCATGATATTTCAAACCACTTACTTAAAAAGATCGTAGAGTCCCAATACAAACTTTCAACCCCCGTTTAAACTACTTAAAACGCCTTTTTTTTTAATTTATCCAAATAAAAAAAAAGGTGAAATTACTTTTCATTTATTTTAATGAAGAGTCATGAAGTTTCAAACCTCTTACTTCAAAAATCGTAGACTCCATACAACCGTTTAACCCAGGGGTCGGCAAGTAGTTTTAAGTGGGGTCCGGATATTATTAAAAATAAAAATTCGAGGTCCAGAAAAAAAACTGATGATTAGGTATTTAAGTAATATTTTTTTATTTTTCTTTCAAATTAAGACTTAATTATGAAGTTATTATATCATATTAGTACATAGTTATAAGTTAATGCGAAAAATTGCACCGACGGTCTTGAGCAAGT
Organism: Eudemis profundana; assembly: GCA_947034925.1. NCBI lineage: Eukaryota > Metazoa > Arthropoda > Insecta > Lepidoptera > Tortricidae > Eudemis > Eudemis profundana. Next base: position 15,879,725 of record OX344808.1, on the reverse strand, counting down.
TTTTTATAATTTGGTTCACGAAGGGAACAGCAAATGCGAAGTGTCTTCAAGATGGGCGTCCGTTAGTCTTGAACGATATTTGTTCTTCACAAAATTCATTTTTGAGAAAGATGACGCGCATAAATATGTCGAGCCAAACATAGTCAGAAACATGAACTTTTCAGAAACAAACACATTTACCCCAAAACTCTTCAGTGGATGCATTTTTATACATTCGCAATTATTTAACTATATCTGGATTATATGGCGGTCCGCGGTTCGACCTTCCGCGGTCCGGATACGGACCGCGGTCCGCCTGTTGCGGACCCTTGGTTTAACCCCTTAGGAGGTGAATTTTGAAAAATCTTCTCTTAGTGCACCTCTAGACCTTATTAGGATCCTACGTGCCAGATTTGAAATTTCTAGAACCAGCGGTTTGGCCTGTGCGTTGATATATAAACTTTCAACCCCCATTAAAACCCCTTAGAGAATGAATTTCGAAAAACGGTGAAATCACTTTTCTTGTAATCTAATAAAGAGTCTAAACATGAGGTTTCAAACCTCTTACTTCCAAAATCGTAGACTCTCCATATAAAGATGTAAAATAAAAAAAAAATAAAAAATAAACTTTGAACCCCTTAGAGGGTGAATTTTGAAAAATACTTTCTTAGTGCACCCCTAGACCTTATAAGGAACCTACATGCTAAATTTGGAATTCCTAGGACCAGCGGTTTGGGCTGTGCGTTGATATGTCAGTCAGTCAGTCAGTTTCTTCTTTTATATATTTAGATAAGCGTTAATGACTATCAAGGTCTTCGACGATCGAAAAGCGATGACTGAATGACTACCTGGTCTACCTGCGCGGCACGGGGTTGCGGTCCCGCGGGGCTGGCGGGGGTAAGTGAGCCGCCGCCGATCGCCGTGACCACGGCTGCTAGCCGTGTTTGGTTAAAAATGAGCAACGCTCTTGTTCGTTTCAAATTATACGTCTTTTGTTCGCGAAAAGTAATTAAAAATGCTCCTCTAATGTGTTTCCCGAAAGTCCCGAAAGTACCGGGATTTTTATTTTGACGTCCCGGTTCTTTGCTCGACTGAAAATCCCGGGAAATCCCGGTACTTTCGGTTCCGGTATTTCCCGGGAGCAAACCCTAGTATTAAGGCAGATCATTTTTACTTTTTTTTTTATTTCTAATGGGCACAGCTGAAAAAAGTTGCCATTTGGTGTCATTAATTGATACATAATTTTTTATTTCAGTTTATTGCCTCCGGATGACTCCGGAGAAAAGTTCCAAAAGCATGGAGCACTAAAAAATATAACTAAAATAAATATTTATAGGGAGGGCACTCCATACATGTAACAGAAGATAAAAAAAAAATCAGCAAACATCAACATGTGGCCAAAGGATACCGCGCGGTCTAACACACGAGTGAAGCTTAGCAATGGCCGCCGAGTAAACATGTTTGCGTTGATAGAGTGTTGCCATGTAAATCAAATTTTCCCCAATGTAAGAAATATTCGTTATATATTTATTTATGTCTATCAAATATCAATGTCACATCATCATTAGAAATAAACGTGTTTGACAGGAAATAAAAACACAGAATGTTTTATTAACATTTTGTACACTTGTAAGTTTGTCACGGAGGAGGAATATTTTAAATGCTTTTTTTTGTTTCGGTTCAGGCAGGTAAAAATAAACAATATTTTAAGCGTATACGTTTAAACTATACTTTTAATTTCAAAAGTAAAACTTGTCGTGAGTTTAACAGGGTAAACGATTAAGTCGCTATAGCTAAAATAAATAAAAGTACAGAAAAATTTATTTAACTGACTTCAAATAGCACAGAGCTCAAAAAAATGGTATATTAACTTTAAATAAAAAAAAAATCTTCTTTTTTTAGTTTTTGAAGTCTGTTTTTTATATAACCTTTTTAATTTAAATATCATGTATGTTTTATGAATAAGGATTCATTGTACATCCGTAACCTTAAATAATGATACTATTTTAATAAAAAATCATATTCTGTTACAAGAAAATCCCGACATTTCAGGTAATTGCCCCATTTATTAATTGGTCACACTGGCTCTGGCTTTGACTTTTGACAATCAATTTGATGTTATAATTTAAAATAGTAAATCGATGTAAAATTGTGCTTTAAAGATTATGTTACGTGTGAAAAGTGATTCCTTGATATTTTTTGCTGCTACAAGTGTTGTTTCGACAGACTTTTACTACGCAAGAAGGCATATTTTTATCATATAAATTTCAAACGTCAACGTCTGGATTCGGGGAAGTGCGCCGCGTTATGGCAGCCGACCGGCCCGCTTTGCTGGTGGACGTGTGCGTGCTGCTCGTAAGTACAAAGCGCCGGCTTACTATACGTGCTTCACTTATCTGTTAGCGACGCTACGTCCGGCTATTATTTAAAGGTCCTTGCTTTAAGGTTTCTAAGTAATGTTTTTGATTAAGTGACCTATTCACTTAATCAAAAACATCTTTGAAAATAATCGCTCCGAAAGTTGCGAAAATTACAAAGATAACGTTTAATAAATACTTTCAACGAAAATTATTTTCACTACACAATCAAACGGAAAATAGCATGACATTGACAATCAAGTATTTAATTTATCGACGTGAAGTGGCCAGTTACAGTTCAGCGATACGTAAAAGAGCTACTAGAATCTGTTTAATGAGTTTTCATTTAGTAATCACATTAACAGGGTGTTATTACGTACCTAGCAAATTTGTTTTTTCTTTTTCTCCAAAAAAACATTGTAAAAGCTATAATGTTTCATGCTTTAATATACTCCAGAGACCGAGTACTATCAGCTGTAAAAATATCTGCAACTAATAAATTAGGACCTTATATATACCGCAGTAATTACAAGCGAGGCCAAAGGGAAGAAGCGCTCCATGTGATCTTATGTAAACCGTATAGCAGTCTAATTTTAGCGAGTGTTCCGCAACACTGGCAAGCTTCTCTGCAAACGTTCTGTATTCCCAGTACCTAAGTCCAACGGAGGCCAAAGCTTCTTTGTGTCTATCGCTAAAGACTTATGTTATTTGCTCAAAGACGAATGCAACTTCTAGCTACGAACATCTCCGTAACAAGAACGAAACGCACACGTGTAGAACAAAAGTTCCCCTTTGACTACTTCCACTTACAGGAACTACATAAACTAGCTCTTAGACTATAATTGACGCAACCTTGCATCTTAGCTTCTCCTGTCATTTCATAAACAACCTTAGTGCTTTAAATTTAAGTCCGTATTTCAAGCTCACGTATACTCGTTATTAGAGTACAGAGAAGTTTTGTGTTGCAGATGCAAGTAACAAGAAAGTTTTGTGCTTGAACGGGCGTGCTCGGCAGAAGTTAATGCATTAAATGCAGGAAGTTGCATTTAGAGGCGGATATTAGTTATTGCTGGAATTGTGGATATTTGGCAGTTTTGGAACGGGTTACAAGGCTGAGCGGAGTTTAATAGACAGGTAGGTAAATTACCCTCCCAGTTCCCGAGAAGTTGGAAGTTGGATCCAACTACTCAACCAGCAAAAAAGTCTTAGATTGCGCACTTTATAAGAGTGGTGGACTTATAGTGCGCTTATAATTGTTTTGGAACATATTATTGCTCTTATATTAGGTCTATATAAAAATAAATACGCTTATAATTTGTGCCCAAATCCAGGCTTATAAGATGATATAGAATCAATATAAGAGCGAAAATGTGTAGTCTTGAGACTGTTGTAAGCGCGATTTTGCTAGTTGTGTAATTAACTATAAAGTGCATTTCTGCCGAAAATCGATGTGCATCCGTAGGTACGGTATGACACTCTTATAGGTATCCATGCCTTTTTAGCGCCTATTTTTTAAGACGGTCGTTACATTTTAAATCAAGATTTTAAGGAATATTATGATACTGCCATGATTTCATATTATGTCACTGATTCTGATGTCATATTAACGTCATCAAGTAAGGATAATTAGTGCCCCGCATCGGTCCACGACCTATCAGATAATCTTGATTGACGAGTTATTTCGGATATAGTTGCTATATAAAGTGTACCCATTAATTAGGATCCACTATGTTAGTCTACACAGCTTGTATGTTTATGTTATATAGTGAAAGCAATCAATTAGACTTTGTACGATAACGTAATTCACCCGTACCTAAGACCGCTGATGCGTTCAATGCCAATGCACCACTGCGCGCTTCTCTCGTAAATGACAGAGCAACCAACTATAATGGATCGCGTGAAGCTGCAAAACCGAAACCGGTCAAAAATCAAAATTTATATATGTCACCGTATAATTGCGAACAACGTTAGTTTATAATGAGTGTGTTTAGAAATCATAAACCCACCAGCTGGCAGCAGGGTGGCGAAAGGTCTTTTTGACAGTAGGCGTCAAGATCCACCACTTGATTTTGACATCTACTGCCAAATACACCTTTCGCCACCCTGCTGCCAGCTGGTGGATTTCTGATTTCTAAATACCCTCATTTATCTCGTCAGATTATTAACTGTCGAAAAAATGTAAACTGTACCATATTGCTTATAATATAACGCATTAATTTTCGGTAGTTTATAATGTATCCATCGGAAACCGTCAAATTGCAAACCTTGCTCGCTGATTGGTTGAATTATGTGCCCCGCGTCGCCATCTTTGGTTAGATGTCATTCGTAAGTCATCCACGGCCGAACGTAAATAAAGTATACAGTGGTTTGATGATTTCTACATTTTGACTGGTTTTCGTTTTTAAAGTAACCCGTTTAATAGTACAGCTATCCAAAATAAACTCAAATTATAGTGAGTGACAAAAGTTTTACGAAATCAGTGAAGGGCTGTTAATCAGTATGAACATGTATGAAAGTACGCACATTACACAAATCTGGCTTTTTCTTTTATATCTCCTCTATTTGTTTCCTAGCTGTATGGATGTAGGACGATCCACCGCCAAAACCGACCAATCAAACAGTTTACAATTTTACGGGTGATGAAATCCGACAGATTGTAAACTCTTGTCGATAAGTGCAAGGTCGTTCACAATTTGACGGCTTCTGATGGATAGATTATAAACTACAGAAATGTAATACGTTATATTGTAAGCAGTGTGATACAGTTTAAAATTTATCGACAGTTTATAATCTGACGAGTTAGATTATAAACTGACGGTGTTCGCAATTTTACGGTGACATGTACATTCCCTATAAATGGTAACCACCATCTGGTAGGGAAACACAACCTGATCCTATAGGTCTGGTTACCCTGTAACAAGAGTTATGGAGGTAAGATAGCAATCATCATCATCAGGCTATATACGTCCCATTGCTGGGCACAGGCCTACTCTTAAAGATAGCAGTCACTCCACGATAATATCCTGATCTGCCTAATCGGGTATCATAGATAATGCGTACCCCGAAAGAAACGGCAAACGCGTTAGGAGACAAATGATAATAAAAGACAAAAGACAAGCTCTTTTCTATATTTTCAAATTGCTGAATCCCACTGCTAAACCCCTCTCGCAATGTCTCTCATTTAACGCCAGGCCTTTATGCTTTCTACAGCTCGCAAAATGGTGTTGACAGATTTCTAAATAATGTCGCTCGTGAAAAGGAAATATTTATTTAAGTTCGTTCAACTCTGAACGCGAAGTTCGCGATGACTCGGATCGATGGTCGCAGTTTAATTGACTTGGACGGACTTGTTCACGAGTTTTCCGTTTGATTTAAGTGTTAATAAACTCTAATTAAAGTTATTGAGTATAAGACCAGCATCGTATACATCGTTAAGGTTCTCGAATGGAGACCACGAACTAGAACACGCAGGGTCAGTCCCCAAAAGATAGTCTAACGAATTCGATGGAGTGGGAGACAAAAAACATGCGACTATTCGTTGTGAAAATCTTTGGAGGAGACCTATGTTCAGTAGTGGATGTCTTCAAGTTGAAAATTATAATGATCATAAATTGATAGATCATTTATTTCATGAGAAAATAACAGTATAAATTTACTGTACAAAATTACAAGTAAGTATTTACGTCACAATATGATTTATTATAATTTACACATGTTATAAATTATATGAGAAAATACTATTTCAGATAGACCTACCACGGGAGATGAGTAAAGTGTGCGTCAAAAAGATATGTGCTACTAAAACTGTTGACAAATGTGGAGGTTTTGGTCAATTTAATATAAATATAATCGAGAGATCGACGAGGCTTTTCTAAAAGATATAACTATTCGTCAAAGTCCTACACCGTATGGTGCTGACCATGAAGTGGGTCACGAATTTGGAACTTTTTTCAATTGGTCGCAATTCAGTCAACTATGACAACAACTGCATTAAGCTCAAAACCGTGCCCTTACATAATAACACTCAATATATTGAGCGACTTATCGTATACTCAGGTCAAACGCCGGCTAATTTGAATAAAAAATATTATAATAAAAAAGTAGTCCGCCTGCCGGTTAGTGTATAAGAACCTCGCCGTAAGCTCTTACGTGAATGGTTACACTGCTCGAACACAATTGCGTCACAATACGTTTGAAAGCGTAATTTGGTTGGCGCTGTACGACCAAAACAAAGCACTTTCCATGCGCTATGGCAACGGCTAAACGCCGAATTTGGACAGGGATGTGTATGGAGTCGTTTGCACTCGTAAAATATACGGTTGAGTATTTTCTTTCATCTACATAAACAAGTAAGGGGGCGTTCACTATTTACGTGAGGCTTTTAAGAGGAGGAAGGGGTCCAGCCGAATATGACGTTTATTTCCCCAAGAAACCGTATAAAATTGCGAGAAAATTATATTGTTATCAATATGAAATTAACTATTTTAGAAAAATCCAACGAAATTACACTAGAAACACACATTTTGAAAAAATCTCACGTGATATTGGGGGTCGGGGAAGGCGGTTGAACCAAATCTCACGACAGCTCACATTTCACATAAATACCGTAGGTAAATCTCCTTCTTTTGTTGAATGTGAAGATGTTCGGAGATTTGGATGTTTGTTCCTAAATAACACGATAATAGTTAAATGCATTGAGATGAAATTTGGCACATTGATTGATTGATTGAAACATATTTATATCCCGCGTAGAAGTTTCCTTGTGATAATAACTAAAGCCGCAGGTAAATGCCGTAGTCTATACAAATTAAAAACGTAGCCAGACTGTTTGTGCATCTCGCAAAAACTATCGGACCAATTTTCATAAAATACACAGGTAGATTACGATGCTTATTAACACAAATGCTGATTCACCCGCCTAAGCCGAAACGATTTGTTAGATGAGGTTCCCAAACGCTTGTTTTCCTTGCGGCAAATTTTCTTTTCGCGGTTATTCCTGTCGATTCACAAGAGCTAGGACGAATGGATTGAACGAAAGTAATGTCACTTGTCACTGTTGAGTTCACACATTTTTATACGGGAGAATCCAAATATTTTGTAAACAAGTACATACATAACACTTCGTCATTAATCAAGAAAAACAAATAAAAAAATATTAAGACAGCAGTTAAAAGATATGGCAGAAAGGTAAATTTGATGGTGCGCTACAAATACTTTACTGTCATGGTGCTTTTATTTAATTTATACCCTGTTTTCACACTGACGCCGCAATCTACGAGATCATGGCGAAAATATGCGAAACTCATACGAAATTTTAGATGTTTCGATGCAATTACCGCGCTTCATGGCATGACTGTACAAACAAGGATGCGATTGTGTAGGTAGGGATTTTTTTTGTACGTAAAATACACAATGCAGACAGGGTTACGAAGTTATGAGACGAGATAGTCTAAAAACATGATTATCGCTTATTGAATCAACCTGAATTTAATCATTTTGTGACGCACACATGAACTTTATCATTCACTCGTTCAATCCATTCGTGCCAGCTTTTGTGAATCGACCTGTATACTTATACCAATCTCGCTAACAAAACTGCCGTTCGCATCTGATAAGTGGAAGGAGTTGACCCGCATCCGACCGTCTCTCTCTATCGCATAACGCGTGCTCTTTTTTCCGCTTCCAAGCGGCAAGATTTACCGCGCAACCGAATCACAGAGTGAGTCAGTCCTGCTAGTGCTTAATAAATGTTCAACGAGGCCGCTTACCATTTCCTGGATAGTACAGCGCTAGATAGCACGACATTGTTCTTTATATTGTTTGTTTGTCGGCGGCACTCAACCGAGCCTAATCTACGGGGAAATCATTGAATTCATCTCCGGCTTTATTTACCTAGGTTATTACGTCAGTCGTTCGTCAACGCAATATTAACAATACTGTTTTAATACATTGTAGGTACTTCTACATTTACAACTACAGTTTATTTTTTTGAATAAGCTCTAAAGACTAAAATTAAAACAAATTAGAAAATGCAGGCACCTCGGCATGGTCCCGAAGATGCTGGCATCATTTCCTGGTTGAATCACAATGCTGATGTGTTGAGCGAGGAAGCTGTCAGCTTTACATTTGATTTTGTCCACAATAACCCGAAAACAGTCAAATAGTTTATCTTCCGTGGGCTTTTATGCCAAAACGATGAAAATAGTTTAGATGTTTTTGCTATACACATAAGTTATTTATATTTATTTACCTAAATTTCTTTATGGATCCAAAGGCCTCAAATGGGGTGTAAGGTAAATCCAATTTAAGTAAGTAATTTGACTTTTTAAAGCTTACATGATATTTTATTGATATATTACATGTAGGTAGGTACCATATGCAGGTAGGTTTATTTTTATTACAGACACAATAATATAACTAATGACTTAACGAATCAGTCCACCCTCACTGTATTTTACGCTTTTTCCTAATTTGAACATCTTTTTTTAACATTTATGCCATAATGATTGGCCATAAGACCGTGTGACATTAATATATACCTATGCAACCCCTATCAAATAAAAATAGCTTTCAGAATGGGTTCAAAAAATCTTTCAAAGTCGGCTAAAAATAGCACGTTATAAATAGAAATGTCATAACACGGTACTGAACTTTCATTTCAATTTCCATTATCACCAAGACCTTTAAGCAAGTACGACGAATGCATCAGTCACGATGCTCACGGTGACCGCTGTCACGGCGACTCCATGGATGCGCTGGGCTGGTAGTTTCACTTTCTGCGCCGGACATTTTCACCGCCGACGCTCTCACGCGCAAGCTCGGAGAAATGCGCGCAGTGTTTATTGCAACGCCTTTCTTGTCCAGAAGAGTTTAAGCGACGAAGATTTACTAGTTAGATATGCCATTTTGTTAAAAGAGATCACATGGTCAGATAACTTAATGCTTGTTAATGTGTCGGATTATAGGGTACCTACTGTGAATGTAGGGTGTTTGTCACTAAGAACTTTTTCATTGTTTTTTCAGGGTTTTTAAATGTTTTAGGTATTTTAGGAGGCTTTGTTTCCATGTGGAATAAAGTAAGCGTTATAAAAGTGTAGCCTCACTTTGTAGAATGTTCCATAAGTTCCATTGTTTGTTATGACTGTAGGTAAAGTTTACAAAATACACTTATAGAAAATTGAATTAAAAACAACTTTATAGCGGTAAGAAGCAAAATAAAACCAATACAAACTTAATTAAAATTAAAAAGAAACCCAGACTAAAATATCTTTAAATTATAATGAACATCCCAATCCCGGTTTTTTAACCCCCGTAGCTACCAAACGGGTGAACCGATTCTGATAAGTATAGTTTTTTTTAACGTACTTAATATCTTTAATGAGAGTGTTTTCGACGGAACTGATTTTGATAACACCTAGACCTAGCTAAGGTTTCATCAAATTCGGTTCAGCCGTTTATGAGATATCCTAATTTGAACTTAGAAGGTCGGACATTTTTAGGTAATAATATTGTACAAACAGCATTTAGTACAAATTAACATTTAAAAAGCATGAAATAAAACTTAAATTAAAAAAAATTAAAACCCCCTGATTAAAAAACTCTAAAAATGTGAAAAATAATATCTATAGACCCTTTAGGTTTTTAAAATAAGGTGTAATATTTTGTTTGCTGTTGTGGAACCTCTTATATGCAATTAGCGTTGCTAGGCGTCCGGATAAAGCCGGACATAAGTATTTAGGCTTTTTGATGGCGTGTCCGGCTAAAATAAACGGTGTCGTGTCCGGCTTTTCGGCCTTCATACCTGAGACACAAAATCCTCAATAATGTAGGGTGTCCGGCCTTTTTACCCAAATGTCCGGCCAAACTGGCTGGTCTGTCCGACTATTAGGTTTTGCAACCTGGCCTGGCAAAGTGGCAACCCTACATGCAATACTAAAACAAGGTGCTTCGACAGCAAACACAATATTACAACTTATCATACAAAAAATATATAGGGCCAATAAATAGGCAAGCACATATATTTTTTTACTTTTTAGAGTTTTTTCAGTCGGGGGTTTTTAAAATGTTTAATTTAAGTTTTATTGTTTACCGGTCTTGTCGATAAGCAACGATTAAAGAACTATTGTTTATGAAATGCCATCTAGCTAGGATTGTGGAAACCACGAATCAGTTAACCCTCCATTGAATTTAAAGAGGGTCATTGAGCGACATCTATGATTTTTACTCGAACTACTTTTCTCATATACGTACAAGTTCTTGATTCCTAGCTTTAACGCTAGATGTCGCGTAAGTTAAATTTGTTGGCAATACTAAGTTATTTTTGCTTGGTCGTGAAAAATAGGCACATAGTTTCCATATCATTTATCACTACATAGTATAAAACAAAGTCGCTTTCTCTGTCCTTATGTCCCATGTCCCTATCTTTAAAACTACGCAACGGATTTTGATGCGGTTTTTTTTAATAGATAGAGTGATTGAAGAGGAATGTTTATATGTATAATACATGCATAATATAATAGACAAACACCGTGCGAAGCCGGGGCGGGTCGCTAGTATTTTATATACAAAAAATTATGGTTATGTACAAAGGCAAATTTATCCCTGTAAGTTAACATAATATAAGTACTAAGAAATTTAATTAATTTACTTACACAAAAAAATAAGGCAAGTTTTGAATACACATGACATGATAACATCTTGGGTTTTAGTGACATAATAGCAGTACCTACATGAATGAAACGACTTAAGATGAATTTTATATTGAATTTTATTTAATTATTTATGACGACAAAAACAGTAAATTTTAAACATAAACTAAAATCCTGACGTTATGTATTAAAATGTGAACACCGGCTTGTAGCCAATATGAAAGGAAATCGTCATCCCAGTAGGTACAGGTAAAACATATAAGTAGACGTCTGCCGTCCTAGTCTAAAAGGCGACTTTTTGCTATGGAAGTTCATAGTAAAAAGTCGTCTTCCCGGGTCATAAATCGAGCGTTTAAACCGCCTCACTTCTGTGGACATTTATGTCGAAATCCGTGCTGATTTTAATGGGATATCAGACTATTTATTAGAAGTCTGGGATCACTACCAAATAGATTAAAACGCCACAAAAATTGCAGGAATCTCGACAAAAATGTGTCCACAAAAGAGAGGCGGTTTTAAGCGCTCGATTTTTGACTCACCCAACTTGTTGTGCTGCGGCCTCTAGGTCATTTGGCTATGTGATGAAAGACTCCAGTATACTACGCAAACTTCTTGATGTTTAGCTTTCGATATGTTTGTGTGAAAAGAAGTCCAAGGATTTGCAGCATTTTCTTCCACATCTCGAAAGCATCAATGCGGAATAATAGAAAGTATTCGTAGTAGCGAATCTTGACAAGTTGACACTAAGATGCGCTTAGTGTTTTGCGGTACAGTTGTGCTAGGGTAGGGCAATTATCTAAGACAGTTTAACAGAAAATGTAGTATAAAGCGAGCTGACAATATCGCGGCTCGGCAATTGGTTGAATGTCAGCTCAAGCTTGCCTCTCTGGAAGGGCAGTATGTTGGGTAACTTGTCTGCAGGCAATGACACGTTTAAGAAACGATACACACCCTGAAAAAAAATGGTTTAAAATTAAAGACCACATCAATTATGCTATTATCTCAGCCATACATACTACGAAACACTGTAATTGGACATTATTGCATGTCTGACCGGGTAGGAAAGTGCTAAAATATACTTAATTCCGTAAAAATTGTTCTTTTTTGGATTTACGAATAACAATAATCGAAAAACGCGATTACAGCTTGAACTGCCACAAGATTTCTAATTAAAGCTATGAGAAATACAGTTAACTAATATGATATTCTCAAATCACAACAATCCTGAACTCAACGGTATAGCGTCGAAAAAATATCACGACTCGTCTAAAATCATGCATAAAATATATAGTCTGAACCTAAGTGTCATTTCACGCAAATGTAAAATAAAACACATTTAAAACATAACTGATGCTGTAGAAACTGCCAATCCCCTCTTTTTTTTTTTTTTTATTGCTATAGACTAGCAAACAGGCAGACGGCCCACCTGATGGAAAGCGGTCACCGCCGCCTATAGACATTTGCAACACAACATCTTTGTGTTTGTATGAAAAACCGACCAATTTGAATCACTTTAACACTTAGACAGCCCCAATTTAAATTGGAAACCTTACGGCTTTGTTATAAGGTTTAAGAGAAGGCTTGATCCATATGTGGAGTCACGGGACAGCGAACGTGTTGAACTGTAGCAAGGAATTGCTATCTTGAAAACAAAACAAGGTTGACGTACCGGTGAAAAAGGACAGGCCGCACCGTAGCGAGCCATAACAATCGCGAACATTTTCCCGAAGTATTGGTCTTTTTGAAGCATGTCACACAGATTTAGGTGAAACTCCACAAAACTTCGCTTGTATTGGGTGTTCTGTAATTCGAAGAAACTCAAGTGGATCTGTAAAGCAACCTAAAGCTAAAACAGGTTTACTTATATAAGTTCTTAGCTTGACATTTCAGTAGGGATTCGGATTCCTTACTTTTATGAGTGGAAAAAAGGGCGACAATAACTAGTAGGTATAATGTCTAATAGACATCACATAAATACAATTAGTACCTATGAACTGCGAGTAAGATAGGTACTACACTACTAGAAATATGACGATGCAAATTGAAGTAAGGGACAATTATAAAGGAAATTAAACCAATTTCTTGAAGTATCCATGGGCGCTAGAGTATTTTTATATTGAAAAGTTATTAGGTAATGTGAGGGTAATCCGCTGTTTGTCCATCTCCAGACTCTCGGTCGGACCCGAACGACAGTTTTGTTAGAGAGAAAGAGACTTATATATGTAGTACTATACTACTACTTATTCTGTGGTCGCGCGCGCGAATAGTTGCAGACGACTTGGCTAGCAGTGCAGTACGTCTAGCATAACTGGCCGCGACTTCGTTTCTCGCGCGACAGAGCATCACCTGTCACTGTCACACTATATTGAGTGGAAAGAGATAGGTAGTATTTGTCGCGCGACAAAGAGTCGTGTGTCACAGTTGTGCTAGAGGTACAGGATTCATACACGATACAATTACATTTTTTGCAGTCCCCGGCCCAAGCACATTTCTCATGCAATGTCTACGCAAGTGTGGGTTACTTTTAGTCAGACGAATAAAAGCTTACATGTTTGGCGAAACCACTGGAAGTGGAGTGGACCTACCCTCACGGACAATGAATTCGGGTCATTTTCATTGAACAATTATATAGAAAATGACCCGAATTTATAGGTCGTCAGGTTACATACACTTGTCAAGCGATCGCATCCTCTGTACTGTACTAAATTATGACTATTAGGGATGTCTGTTCAAAAGTAACCTTAATCAATCAGCTATACCTACTAAACTACTGTTGATGATGATGATGATACACGTTGACGTAAAAATTTCCTCTATTTTGTCAGTAGAGAAATTAATTGGTGATCATGATCATTTCCTCTATGTAAATGTTGTTTACCTCTGTCTGCTCATAATCTCCTAGTAATTGTTGTCATGTCATTTTAGATATTGAAATTGTGTTTTACATTCCTTCAATACTAGAAATAAGGGAAAGCTGGCTGTGTCTCGGATACGCGTTGCAAAATTTAGGAAGTCATTTATTGGACAAGCCGTGCATTTTTACAATAAAATGCCTAGTCCAAACACTGATCTTCCTAATCATAAATTTAAGAAAATAGTTAAGGATACATTGACGCACAAATCTTTCTATAAGGTGTCAGATTATATAACAGATAAAGATGTTTGGAAATATTGTAATAGTATGTAATGTAATATAACTGTAATAATAAGTGTATATTGTATCGACGGACATACCTAAGTGTATCTTAGTACCTAGATGAGAATAAATGAATTGAATTGATAAGCAATAAAGATTTAATTTATTGTATTACCGTGATATTGTTCCCCCATGTGTGCTTGATACCAGCTTCAAGGTTGTAATAATAAATACTCTTTCTGCCATATCGGACGACGTATGCTGTGGCGTTGTAGACGTACTTTTCGTTCACGTAGGTAATTTCTGTACGCTCAGGAACCAAGCGGATACTCTAAAATGAATATAATTTAGGGCTAGGCTAATTTGATGTGCCTAATGCAAACCGGGCGTACTTCGGGCACATGACTGCTGGGCATTTCTCCAGAAATATGTCTGCGACTCATTCATCTGTCTCCATACATTTAGTATGAAAAAGGGCCAGATGAATGGGGTGACCGCAGACATATTTCTGGAGAAATGCCCGCTAACGAATTATGATTACACGGCTATATTAAGAACAGTGGCAAGTGGCAGCTTTACGAATTACCACCCGTGGTGTGTACAGCCACCCCACGGGTGGTAATTCGTAAAGCCCCAGATCTCATACTTATAGCAAGAACACTTTTTGTGACTCAAAGCACTTTAAGGCATTCTCTACCAGTTGAAGGGTACACGGAAAGAACATGTCTAATCACCGAAGCAACTTTTTGAGTTATAGCGGTTTGAAAGTTAGTCATCACGAAAAATTACTATGGTAACTATTTCTTTAAAAGTGAAAAAAAAAATATTTTCAGATATCCATATTCAATCCAATGGCAAGCTGCTCTACATTTTGAGATTAAAATCTCATTTTTCTAAAAAGGTGACTAGGGGTAGGTGGGTGTTCTTTTCATGTACCCTTGCAAAGGGCAAGGCAGATATCTGGTTGTTCTTCTTATGTATGCTGGGCTTCAGTAAAGAGAGTACCATTGAAAACACTGTTAATTGTACATTTGTAAACGGATGTAAACTTTATTGCAACATTTTAAATTCTATGGATGGTCAGTGGCTTTGTTTGTACAGTCATCACACGGGAATGTTACGCCACTTGCAACTGCACTCAATTTAGCCATGTAACTATAATTCGGATGTTGACTAATGTTGAATTTACAGCATAATATAGTCACATGGATTGGAAAATACTAAATTATCATAACACAAAAGAAATAAACAAAAAATGTATAAAAAATATAAAGTTATGAGACCACAAATTTAAAAAAAAAGATATTTTTTTATCAAAATGGCAAAATGCTATTTTTTTCATACAGACTTAGTACAGCGATGGAACGGATGACGGCATAAGTTCCTTCCGTTTTGTATAGAGCGTTTTCTATGCTCAGTGCGATCTGCTACTTTTGATTACAATTTGTGGTTGTTATACTTATACAAATGTATTAGGTGTCATATAGATATTTGTTCCTCACAAATAGTAGAATCGATTTACGACAGAAAAAAATATCGAGTCAACAGGCGAATTCGTTAGCAGTCGTGTGCCCGAAGTACGCCCGACTTGCATTACACGTTTACACGGCTAAATTAAGAACAGTGGCAAGTGGCGCAACATTCCCGCGTGGTGACTGTACATAGCTATCGTAACAATAATATGTAGTTTATTTACTTACCAACGTCCATTTCAAATAAATTGAAACAAAAACAACTGTAAACCAAACAACGTTCAAGGGCCCCATGATGCCCCGAAACGTCGAGATGTTATGATTATGAATATTCGTACCCTGCGATCAATATAAATTTGTCAATGAATATTGTGATCGTAATGTATTTTTAATAGAACTATTTTTAACTTTATTAAAAGCTGTTTAGGACTGAAACCTTGATATGTTTGCCCGTAGGTAAACCACGCCTAAATAATTTCACATATCATTATTACGACATCATGCGCTAGTGAAATAATGATCTCAGAGCCATATTGGCACCACTACATTGAAGATCTAAGCACAACCAGAGAATCAGTAAAACTACAACGTACAGATTTTTTTTTCTAACAAAACTGACGTCCGGGCCACCGGACGGAATGCACCGCATCCGACCGTCTCTATCGCATAACGCGTGCCCATTCAAGGTCGTTGGGTAAGCCCCTCCGCAAGGGCAACATTTGGTCCTAGTGTAGCCGCGCGGTGGAATCGTGGAGTGAGCCAGTACTAGCACAACTATAGCACAAAGGGCATTTCTCCAGAAATATGTCTGCGGTCACCTCATTCATCTGGCCCTTTTTCATACTAAATGTATGGAAACAGATGAATGAGTCGCAGACATATTTCTGGAGAAATGCCCCAAAACGGTCACGCTCACGCGACACAGATTGTAACGCGTTCATCGCGAGAAATTAACGGAGTTTCCGTCAATGTAGCCCCAGCATGAAAGGGTACAAGACATAGATTGGCGGCACCAGTTGGCAGCAGCTTCGTCGTGCACGTTCCCTGCGGTTGTACCCAGTGGTACAATCGCCGCTTGTCAACTTTTTTTATATTATTGTGGAAAACAAACGTTCGGCCTGCCTGATGTTAAGCTATCACCGCTCAGGTTTTTGAGAAAAAAATGTCGATTAATTGTAGGGATGTTTACAAAAACTACATAATAAGATAAGCTCATTGACACCTACTTACTGTAATTTCTCTATAAGTATCAACCAGTCTAGTCAGTTATGTTGTTTTTGTTAACATCCCTTCAATTGTACATATACACTGCACGTGCACTGTAGCTAGTCTTTTTCAAGGAACTGGACCGAACACACTGCTGTACGTCTTGTTTCTAACATAAAAAGCTAAAATTTATATGTACCTGCATAAGTAAAGGCAAAAATGCCAGAAAAATACAAAGCAAACAGCATGCTTCTTATAATCAAAATTTATAAGTATGAATTATTTTTCTACGGTTTTACGTACTCATTTAACTGTAGGTACGCTTAATCTATGTTTAATAACTGGCCAAGAGCATTATTTTACAGCTAATGGCGTACTTACGTATATCAAAATGAAATATAAATTTTACTATAATTCTTTAGGCATAATGCGTAGTGAGGCGCTGAAAACTGGTTAAAGCTGTGGCTTAACTATTCAACCCTGGGGGCGTACTTTATGTTTTCATCCTTAAATATGTGTAAAGTTAAATACATAATGATAACTTCAATACTCTGAAAAGCCCATTTTGGCGACTGTCAAATCTTTACTTCTTTATCGGCAAATTTCTGAATAAACAATACTATTCATATCAAATCTGTTCGTGCAAATCAAACGAGTTGAACTCTCCTCTAGATGAAATCTAAATCGACCGAATCACATGTGTAATCTATTCTCAAGGGTCATTAGGGATAGACTACGTCTAAAAATATTTATACATTTCCTAACTTATATCTGTCCATAAGTGTAGAGTGTCGTGGCAAGTGCAGTGTCAGTGGTGTTTTCCGCTGTTTGGAGATGAGAATTGTTGTGCGTTTTACGATGACGGTTTTTAGTACTATTTTTTGTAATGGGGGTTATACTGTACCGTACATAATTATGTATGTGGTTAGATATGTAGCATCTTTAGGCACGCTCACTGGTATCGACAGTATTCCCTTGCCGGCTAGGACTGTTGTACGTGTCCTATATAATAAAATAATCAGTGCTCTTTAATTGGATATTTAATTTATAAATAATCACCAAGATAGACATTCCCACAATTCCATAAAGGTAACAGCACGCGTTACAGGTTATATTAACTAGTTCTTCTTCGGTAAACTTTTTACTAGAGGTTGTTTGAAGGTGACGAATATTTCGCCCTTGCCGACGATGTCATTTGTAGGAGTTTGTTGGAAAATGACCTCAACTTTGCTCCTCTCATATGGCCACACGTTCGGGAAATCATCAGCCGGGATTGTCAAGTTCATGAGAGCGTATCGACCCTGAAAACAAAAGCCTCATAATTATACCTCACCAGAAGCCTCACCAGAAGGTCAGTTACCCGAAGCGCCAAAAGAAAAGAATTAGAAATGAGACATGTAAAAGAGCCCTTGAGGGCCTACTTAGAGAAATAAATTATTTTATTTTATTTTTTATTTTTATTTTATACAAACATACAGTAACCTTTTGCGATGTCCAACAAAGATTGGACACCACAAAATAATGATATTCCCTCACTAAGAAAAGGCTAACGGCTAACCTATTCTCGATATAAAACCTCGATTTTAGATCTACTCGATGTCGACATCGAAGTACACATGTTGACTCAAGAATGATGTCCCAAATGGTTCAAACTATTCCCGTCATTCAAAGTTAAGGATAAAGTTCTTTATTTTCGAATTTGGGCACAACAAATACACCTCTGACTATGAATGTCAGAGTCTACGACCGGTTTGGAAAAATAAACCTCTGCCGTGAGCTAGGAAACGAAGCAAGAAACTGAACGACGTAACATTTTTTTAACTAAACCTTAATCCTTATACAATGTAGGTATACTAGTTACAAAATCACTGATTAATGATATAGTATATTCCTTTGCCCAGGAAAGGAATATTTCTGGAATACTTCCTAGAATTATTCCTGAAATATTTCTTAGTAATATTCTTGGACTATTTCCTTCCTGTGCAAAGATTGAACGTTTGACGTTTCCAGTTGGTTCCCAGTTATTTAGTAGATCTACCATTGACAATGTAATTTCTTGTACTAATTCAAAAATGACATATGTGCTCAGCCGTATTCTAATCGCGGTTTGATAATACCCAAGCTTATACAGTCATTATACCTCCAATTTGAGCAGTAAGTAAGTCTCAGACTCTTACCGGTGGGGCAGGGCAAGGCACACCAAGCTTGGCTGTGATGGTGTGAACAGCCTTCCCGATGAAGGGGTCGTTGAGCAGAAAGTCGCAAGTCTTGAAGTGCATTTCCACGAAACTGCGCTTGTACTCGTTGTGAAGATACTCGTAGAAAATCAGGTGAAGCTGCACAGATAAGAATACCATCATAGCAACTATACTTCTGGAGACCTTAAGTTAGATATAAGTATAATATGTATTGAAGTTAATAATGGAGCGACATGGTCACTTTCGTGACAAAGCTCTTCAATAAAGAGAAAGAATAAAAACTATACTTCTACGTAATGAAATGGCCTTGGAAAATTTGAAATGTTTCCAAAAGTATTGATAATAGCCTAAGATCCCAGTATAGAACGACCTTCATCGAGCTGGTTAATGGATGAAAAGTATAGTGGATGAAAAATTAAAAAAAAAAAATTTTCAATTTTTAATTAATCATATTCTGGACTGAATTTTTTTAGGCAACCCACTTGCAATATATTTATTAACATATTTAATTCAATATACAATACTTTTCATCCATTAACCAGCTCGGTGAAGGTCGTTCTATACTGATGGGATCCTCTACTATAAGATTAAACCAACTAGTGGAAGTAATGATAATTGTTTATGAGTCTTGATCATTTGGTTGATAACTTTTTAACAGCAAAATCTCGTGAGTTCTGGGAAACTATCTTCAATGAACTTCTTAAGGTGACTCGAGTCGGTCGGTTTTCCATACAAACATAAAGAGGGTCATTGTTTGCTTCCACGGCATCAATTATGTTTGAAATGTGTTTTATTTTATAGCTTGATACCTTATTTGCGGAAAATAATATGAGAAGTCTCCAAAAACCAGAAATTGAAGTGCGATTGGGCTTGTAAGGTTAGCGTGATCTATGTATCAGCATCATATGAAACTAAACGTACATTGCGAAAATTATATATTTCTTTGGCTTTTTGGGAGTTCTTATGTCATTTCGCGCAAATAAAATACATACATATATCAAGCTATTAAATAAAACACATTTCAAACATAATTGATGCCGTCGAAGCAAACAATGACCGTCTTTTGATTTGTATGGAAGACGAACCGCCTCAAAGATTTCGATGCGCAGCAACATGCTTTAAAACAATGCTTTTGGTGGGACGAAGACTGCCTATAGTGAACTTCAAGCCAACTAGATGCGCGCATTCGGTGATGATGATGATTAGAGGGCTGCCTTCATAGTCCTATCAAGGCACTCTGTCCAAATGTGTCATTCATGTTTTTTGCCGAAAGTGAATCAATCCCCCGCTATAATCATCTTAATTATGGTACAAATTACTCAGTTCTTAATATATTTCAAAAACGTTAACTTATCATTACAATATTTAATATCTAACGTTATGGTGTGATTTTTACTCGTTTTCTCAAAATGAATGTGACAGAAGCTTAATTTTACACCTCCGTCACATATTTTTGGTATAGAGCCAATGTCGGGCAAAAAGAAATTTCTTTTTGGGCAAAAAGAAAACGAGTAAAAATGTAAAAGCTTATACAGCCATTATACCTCCCATATACCTCCAGTTTAGGCCCTATAAGAGCTTTATAAGCTTTTATGCAGCTTGTGTGCTACTTGCCCAGTCATGGTACAAGAAGACCAGTAGGCTTAATTATGGCGCTGCGCTTTGTCGCGCGATAAATAAACGATAAAGCACCCGTCACTCTCACGCACTATTTGTCAGAACGTGACGGATGCTATTATCATTTATTTATCGCGCGACAAAACGTAGTATCATACGCCTACAGGTATGTTCTTCCTGAGCTCAGACATGTTTGCATCACGATAATGTTGTCACTGATTAGGAACTTCAATATTTTAACAAAATATCTGACCCATACATTGTAAAACAAACTACCGGCCAGCGAATATATTTCTTATTACGTGTTATTTGTTCATGCGGGTGAAGACGAGAATACTATCTAAATTATCTAATATTATTAGCTCAATATTCCATTTTTTTACAAGCAAATAATGAAGAAATGCTTGTTTGCTTGGAAAATTTATTCCCACAAAATGGCAACACATCAAGCTTGTGACGTCATGACGTGCTGACGCGTCAGCATGTCCGAGGTCACCATTGTCAGTCTCCAAGAACATACCTGGTTTTTCAGACCTAGTTACCGTAATGTTGTTGCCCCAGGTGTGCTTGGTGGTAGCCGCCATGTTGATGTAATAGTTGCTGCGACGGCTGTAGCGGCGTACGTTGATCCAGGCATCTTCAAGGTACAGCTCGTTCGCGTATGTAAGGTGAGCGCGCTCCGGGATCACTTGGAGGCCCTATATCATTGACGTATACAAAGGACAGGGCTAAGGGAGCGCGCAGACGATTCCAACCCTTTGGCGGTAAAAATACCGCCAAATCAGTACAAGCTGATGCGCAGTGCGACACGCGGCGCGGGCACTGCGCAGCTGGTCTTTATAGCTGCATTTTTTGTTACGGGTTTCCCCGATAGTTCCGAACTGTTCGGATGAGCCTATCCTTACTTTCCTTACTTTTGAAATCATTGCCCTATATGTAATTATGATCGACATGTCATCCAAATAACTGTGCCTCTCTCCGAAGGAGAGAGGCTTAACTCTCGAAGTGGCTATTTATTGAACAAACGGGACACAGGCTACCAGTGGCGTGGCGTTCATATAACACGATTCCCACCGGCTTACCTATTTTAATGCATTGAACCCTTTATCCTTCCCTCTATCCGTAGGAGTAGGTAAGCTAATTCTGTTCCGGGTTGCCCAAGGCTATTTTAGACGCCACGTCACTGCGGTCTACTCAAAAAAAGTCATGTAATTAACTTTCGCAATAACGTTGTTAAATTCAGCAGGTCAGGTTTTTACAATACAGCGACTATCTAGTTGAATATACAAGACTGCTACTTGATTAGATCGACAGTTAAGGACAGTAGTTAGGACATTTTAAACGAAAATGCCCAGATATTGGGAAATATATGGGAATCAATAGGGTTCGATTAATTATACACACTGCAATGTAGGTCGTCTTTTTCGGAGAAGTTAGAAAGCCGAACACACTGCCATGCATCTAGATTCTAACATAAAAGCAAAAACATATACGTACATATATAGCGGCAAAAATACCAGCGAAATACAAAGTAAACAGCATGCTTCTTCTATACAAAATTTATGTATGAATTCTTTTCTACGGTTTTAGGTGTTCATTCAATTGAACGCTTAATCTATATTTAATACACCGTATTCATTGATTTGTGCGTGCCCATGTCAACATAGCAATTTAAAAAACATATGTTTTAAATTATTGTTTTTTACCCGTTCACGGAACAATGGTGTAAGGGGTGCTCCGAGCCGAAGCCAAGGCGTAGAGGTCCTTTCGACAATTTAATGAAAGGCAAAGTGTTACACCCACCGGATGTTATCTCAGTCCGTGTCATGGGATGCACAAAGAGACAGCCCCCGCTAGATGCAAGGACTATTGCGCATTGATGGGATCTAAATCTACTAGACTAAGTATAGTGGTAGAAATATGGACAGGAAACTGGGCTATTGATTGAAACATGACGTTGACGGCGTCTGTCAGGAAAAAGTGTTTCATGGTTACGATTACACTGACAGACTGTGACTTGTTTATTGTTATCATTATGATAAGCGCGTAATAGTTTCAAAAGACGCCCTAGAGTCCAGAGAACACGCGCTGCGTAATATAGGTGATAGCTGTGATGTTGCTATCTCGCGCCCGCCCGCGCCGCTGCGTATCGTCATCGACTATGAACGGGTGATGTTTCGAGTGATGTGATATCTCAGTGTGATATTACGTTTTTGGAAAAGTGATGTGATATAGCATTACTTTTTGAAGCACTGTTTCGCGCATACACTTGACCAGCTTTTTTACTTGCGCATGTGTAAATGTACGTTGCACAGTTTACTCGAGCGCAATTTAAAAAAAATTAAGATTCGATGCATATAATGTTTAATGCTTATCATAACAAGCTGCAGGAACGAGTACATTATGCATAGAATAAAACCAAGTCGAGCAATCAGTATGCACGAAGCTTTCATTGTTACGGATATCGTGGTAGTTTTTTATTTATTTATAAGACTTGCCAGCTTGCCTTTACAGGTACAGTAACTATGTCACATGAACATTCAAGATAGACAGTCGAGTGTAGGTACATTAAACTATTCAATGCACCAAGCCATGCGTACCTAGCTTAAAACGGCTAATGCCGTTATTAGATAGTTTAAAATATTATTTGGGTTCCCTATCTCTATAGAGTAATAACAACAAAGGTTTTTTTTTAGAAGCTGACAAATTCGCAACCCATATGGGCATAGCGATTGTCGGACCGAGTGGTCGGCCATGGCGTTCCCTGGGGTCGAACCAGGTCGCTAGCCGGACCACCCCGAGGTGGGTCGGACTGGGTGGGTGCCGGGGGTGCCTGGGGTCGAACCAGGTCACCTTGTCCCGGTCCACCTCGATAGAATCGACCGTGTTTGTATGGGGGATTGGCCCCAGACGCCAAATTGATTGTCGTTTTGCTGATTTATTTTCCCAAGCATAAAATGCTATTTCACCAAATATTGAGCCTAAAGTGCCACAGGTTTCCGAGAAAATAAAAAAAAAATAAAATCGGGTTTTATTTATTTTTATCTAAACTACTGCCGATTTTTTGTAGCTTAAATATAGTATACTAGTAACTTTGATGTATTTATAAAAAAAAATTGAAGTCCCAAATGCATTTGTAAATAGTGAAATTTTTACTTTATTTTTTAATTTTAATTGTTCCTAGATAGGGATACCCACCAATTTTGGATATTTTATGTATAAACTAATATTCTATAACATATATTTTTTTCAAAAACATTCACTTGGATCAACGGGGTGAGAATACCATGTACCCATAAGTCGGCGGCCGATCGTATAATTCGCCAAATCATGAAATTCCTAGGCATATCATATCACGATGTGCCTAATAATAAATACGGCAGATCGATGAGACCAACGTATTCGTCGATATTCCTAGCTACTTACAGGGCAGATCGTAAAGTAGTACCTACCACTGATGGCTCACGATATGCCGGCATTTCATGATATGCCTAGGAATATCATGAAATGCCGGCATATCGTGAAATGCTTAGGAATATCATGATATGGCCAATTATACGATCGGCCGCCAACATTAGTCTTAAGAGAAGTTGGATCCTAGTTTAGGACAGCAAGAAAAGTACACTATTTGGAACTTTCGACGAGTGCCAATTTGAAAAACAAAGCTTTTAAAAAAATTTCTACTATGGTTTTTTGTATTTGATTACATCCTCAATTTTTTTCATTAAAATCCATTATTATGCAGCGCACAAAAAACTCTGTTATGGATGTTTTCACATGGTAATCACGTCTAACAGGAAATGAATAAAGTTTTTATTTCGGTTTTTAATCTACCTTACGCCATCTAACGCATTGTAATAAATACTTTAGTAAAAACAACTTAAACGAATTAAATCGGATATTATTACTTCATTTTTTAAGCCCCGACGTTTCGTTACCCTTTTCAGCGTTCGTGGTCGCGGGTAGACTGAGAAAATCGTAAATTCTGCCTGTTAAAATTGCCCTTGGGCAAACCCACCCACTTTAAAAGATACATTTTTTTAAATATTTAGTGTTGTCAGATGGACCTAATGTGTAAAACGTTCACACAACACATGCCAGAAGGGCTGAATAACCTAACCATAGAAATTAGCGGCACTTGCCTTATAAGCTCATTTCGTCTAAAGTGAGCTTATCCCAGAGGCACCATTTGCTTTTTTTAAGCCTGACTAACTTGCAATCCTTATTGGACGTAGCAAAAATCGAACTAGGTGGGAGCCGTGGCGTACCCTGGGGTCGAACCAGGTCGCTGGCCGAACCACCTTGGAGGGGGGGGAGGGCGCCTGGGGTCGAACCAGCGACTAGCGGTCCCCTTAAGAACGATTTGCTAGTATTGTCCAACTGCTACTCGTATTTGATGCCGTGGAAGCAAACAATGACCCTCTTTATGTAGGTCATTGTAGGTATGTATGGAAAACCGACCGACTCTCAAGTATTCTTTACTAGTCAATCATTGGGTAAAAAAGAGATTTATATGATGCGGCAATAAAAACACGCTTAGTAACTAATTTTTCAGTTTATTTCTGACGATAAAACAAACATATATATTTGCGATCATATCATGTGTGGGCAGCTGCTGGATCGTGACTTCTACTTTGCCCTTTTCGAATGGCAATACGTTCGGGAATCCTTCAGTTGGCAAAGTCATGTTGAAAAATCGGTACATACCCTGAAACAGCACGCAAAGCTTTATAAATCTCCGTACCTAATAAACTTGTTTCCTGGGGAAAACAAAACATAGTTATAAGTCCGTAAGTTACATTATCAAAAAATATTGAGCACTAGCATTTTCCCGCGGCTTCGCCCGCGTTGTTCCCGTTATTGTCCCAAAGGAAGTCTTTACCGGGATATAAAGTATCCTATGTTTCAATCCAGGACTTGGACTACTTACATGCCAAATTTCAGCTTAATCCATCCAGTTGTTATCCCGTTATTAGGTAACAAACATCCAAACATCCTCACAAACTTTCGCATTTATAATACTAGCATTTTCCTGCGGCTTCGCCCGCGTTGTTCCCGTTATTGTCCCAAAGGAACTCTTTACCGGGATATAAAGTATCCTATGTTTCAATCCAGGAAATCGTCTACTTACATGCCAAATTTCAGCTTGATCCATCCAGTTGCTATCCCGTTATTAGGTAACAAACATCCAAACATCTTCACAAACTTTCACATTTATAATATTAGTGGGATTAGTGGGATATATTTGTTCTTTTGTCAATCAAACAAAAAATGACTAAGATAAAGCGCGTTAAATTTCGGGAGTGGTAAAAATTGAGCCACGACGTGACGTCATATGCAATTTGAACGGGTAACATCTTCATTATTTCTTGTTTAATTCGCTAAAGAACAAATACGTGTCCAATATTTTTTTGATAATCTAATTGACAAACTATGTGACACAAGCCGATTAACGGTATTTCAGATTGATTACCTACAAGGACCATTAAAACAAGAGGACTGTCATTCTCCATACAAAAAGCTGTTCCCCGATATTTACAACGCCATCTATGTATAAGCTTGGTATAAGTATTATATGATTTACAATTATTCAAATTCGCAAGCGTGACACAGTATTTAAATGTTAGAATTTAGTTATTATTAGCTGTTTACGAACTAATTGTTATTGTACTATGTTTCTTTGTTCAACTATAACATCGTTAAATGTTTAGTTTTTTAGTGCCATCTAGTTTTTGCCTGGATATCCCCTTGCGGTTGGGGTACGATCCAAAGTATGCAGATTGACAGTCTTCTTGGTCCTTGATTACCTAATACAAATTATAAAGCATTTGTACAGTCGCGAAATGAAAAGTTTCGCTGCTTTTCGACTAACCACGATGACCAAGAGAAACGAAGAGAAGTAGGGTTTGCTCCCGGGAAATACCGGAACCGATAGTACCAGGATTCCGCGGTATTTTGAGCCGTGCAAAGAACCGGTTCCTGAAAATAAAAGTCCCGGTACTTTCGGGAACACATTTCGGTAGCATTTTTCATTTAATTTATGTTTTCTGGTGTACTATATTGAATTCTGTCTATAGTAATTCAAACAGTGAGAGAAATGGCGAAAAAAGACAGTATACTTTGAAACGAACAAGCGCGTAGTACCCTAATGAGGGTGTTTAGAAATCATAAACCCACCAGCTGGCAGCAGGGTGGCGAAAGGTCTTTTTGACAGTAGGCGTCAAGATCCACCAATCACACCACTTGATTTTGACATCTACTGCCAAATAGACCTGCCACCGTGCTGCCAGCTGGTAGATTTCTGATTTCTTGATACCCTCATTGCGAGTCAACTACGAAGACATCTGCGTTACACCATGTGGTTTTACGAATATTAATTATAAGTATCGTCCCATCTTCGTTAAAGGTAGCAGATAGGGTAATAAGACGTAGCGTTCTTTCGGAACGAAGAATAATAAATAACTCCTATAATAGGCGTATTTCATGCCTCCCACTCTACTTTGTGGTTACGATACTAACTTTTTTCTTTTTTTTTTTCGGAATTAATCCATCCATCGGTAACCTTTATCCATCATTTTTTTTTTCTCTGCTCCCGTTTCTAGTACAAACTAAAAACCAGTCCTATGTTATTGCGAATAATCAGTTTATCATGTAACTAAGCGCTTTCATTGCCTGATGGTAATATTAACCATTTCCTTGCAGATTCGGCTTATACTATTCAGCAATTTATTGAGGCCCAGGTATTCTGCGGAACGACCGAAAATAGTAATATGGACCTACAGGGTATGGTTAATTATTGTGATCAGGAAACTGAAACCAGTTAAACGCCTACATATAACTACCTTACCTAGACAAAAATAGATAACACTCACCGCTGATATAGGGCAGGTGATGGCATATTTAGATAAGATTATGCTGATAAATTTTCCGAAGTAAGGATCCCGATTGAGCAAATCGCACACTGACATGTGGATCTCCATGAAACTGCGCTTGTACTGGTTATGCTGGTACTCGAAGAACACCATGTGAACCTGCATAAGTCCGTGGCGTGCACACAATAAAGACAGAAATACCCTGTATACCCTCTAATTGATAGGTTCCCAAACTTTTTTGACTAACCGCCCCGGCCGCGACGACTAGGCATGATAAAAAAACTTTCAGCGCCCTCCACCACCTAAACATTGATGTGAATTTTTTTTCGACGGGGGGGGGGGTGGAGTCGGTAAGTGGTTGTTTTGAGAACCTGCTGATTGAATTACCTATATTGCAGCAATGACTATTTCAATTATGCTACAATCGAATTAATCATGTAGGAATCTATTTGTACCTACTGTAGTTTGTATAGTGGTTTAAGTTTTTATTTTCAAAAGCGATTGCGCGACCTGGACGCCTCCAAATTTCTTCCGATGCCCCTACCGTCCCCCTGAGAATCCTCTGTGCCTACTGAGGGGCGGTAGGGACCACTTTGGGAACCTATGCTCTAATTTCTTCCCTACTAAGGGTAGGGGGGTAGAAATTAGTAGAGTAGGCGGAAATTAACCACTACCAACCCTAATACCATTGCTAGGGTAGAAATAAGAGGGATAGACAGTGTATTTTTGTCTTCATGGAGTGCACGCGAATGGCGTTAATTATGATCTAATGAAACTACGATAAAACTGTTACAGTTATATTTTATTTGTAATTTCAATTATTAAATATCTATAAGCGATAAAACTGTTTGTATGGTTAACGTTTCCTCTCATCATCATCAGCCAAAAGACGCCTACATCTGGCCTTAAACCTCAGAATCCCATCATAACCGGCCGTGCGTCGCCGGCATCCAACAGCTTCCGATGGCTTGTACCAGTTCATGACTTGTAAATTGCGTTTACGTGGCCACCAGTCAAGTGCTAGTCGGCCACATCGGCCATACCATTTACAAACAAATACCGGCCAACACCCTCCTTTCTGTGCAATCTTAAATCTATGTCCATTACCCAGCTCTCTACTCTGTATTCATTATAAAGCAAATACCTGACACCTCGTTCTCTATTCCATTTGGAGGTCTTGATTTGTAATATTTAATCGTAGCATTCATTGTCCCCGCTCGATTTTTAAATAGAGCGTTCTTATCTCATTCAATCGGTCAAAGGAACTAAATAGTTCGGTCTTTTAGTTCCTTTAGGCCAGGAACCAATTATGAGATCTAGGAATGCAAACCCTAACGATCCGATATTAACCTATAGCAGCATGTCGCATGTATTTTATTTTGACGATGTATGATTATTACTAAATAAATGAATATGATTATATGAATATGATCTACGCCTAAGGACGGGGAACTAAACTCTGTTACCCTCATACGTTCATTCTATAGCTACTACTGAACTAAAAGACCGAAAACCGATTAAATAGTTTATGAAGAATTACCTAATACCATTCGGTTCGTGACCAGAATTAATTCATGATCGACACAGCGTGTTTAATAGGGATGATGACTGGGTTAAAAATATGTAATTCTATTTAGTCCGTCAGTTAGATTATGGAAAAATATGGGACACGTATTTTTTGGTTTATCAAAATATTAAAAATCGACAAAGTTATAGATCATCAAACTTCTGGAGTGGGGGCTTGTGACGTCACTCTTGAGTACAATTTGTACTCAAGAGTGACGTCACTCGAAACTTCTAAGCACTCTATCCTCGTCAGTTTTTGTTTGTCAAACAAAACAAAAAATACGTGTACAATATTTTTTCATAATGTAACAGACGGACTAAACAGTTTTTTTTAGTCATCTAGCCTATTGCGTGTTAGGTATTTTGGGCTGCTAATAGAGAATATGCATGATATATTTTATTTACTTTAATAAAAGTTTATTCATATAAGAAACCGCAGGAAAAAAATATTTTTCAATTAACTCTAAAAATAACCAAGATAAAAGACAACAAAGGTTTATCTCTATCTCTTTCTAGCAAAACAGAATATAGTACGGAGATTGTATGGCGGCCATGTTCTATGACGTCATAGTCCATATCGGATCTCTCTGTCTGATCGCTGTCTGATTAGTGCTTTAAAATGTTTATATCTTCCGTATTTCTTGGTCGATTTTAATTTTAATTTGACTTTATGTTATCTTTTTTACGGTATTTTCAAATTTTGTTAAGAAATGTGTTAAAAAAAATTATGCATATTCCCTATTTTTTAGCCATGCGTACAGAATGGATTTATAAACGTTACCGTAACATTGTTTCCCCAGCTGTGCTTGATTCCTGCCTGAATGTTGAAGTAGTATGGGCTTTTCCTGCCGTAACGAGTGATGGAGGCTGAGCCATTGTACACGTACTTCTCGTTAACGTAGGTCACTTCTGTTCTCTGAGGGATGTAATAGACGGCCTAGGACGAAATAATTCTAATGTTAGGTACCTACATTCGCGGACGATGAATTCGGGTTGGTGAAATACCGCCATATTTTCTAAAATAATCCAGGGTTGTGGTTATTGTGTCCCGTTTTGATCTTTAATTAATTTTAGATATTATCTGCAAAAATAACACTGAAAATAATAGCAATTTCAGGTTTAGATCGAACTCGTAAAAAAACATGAAAAATAATGACGTTAACGGAGTGATATATAGCAAAAATCACCATTTTTGGATAATAATATTTTTATGATGGGTTAGCGGATATTGCTTATGCAGCCAGGTATTGAAGAATACTATATTATGTAAATGAAACAAGTGTCGAATATTGAAAAACACTTATTTCTATTATTTAAATTAGGGGACCCGAATTCATTGACCGCGAGTGTATATTCAAAGGATACATGTCGATACCTACCACAAATTATACAATTATAGTCTTAATGGCTCGGACTTGAGATCGAATAGTCTTAGGTTCGAATCCCATCGATCGCCATATTTAACACTTAAGGCGGATCTCACACTGTAGTGAAAATCGCGGCGACACGCGACTCATCGATTTTCAACTTTGTATGTAGAATCATCGATTTGTATAGAAAAATCGCGGGGTGGCGCACACTGAAATCGCCCATCGCGGCGATTTCAGTGTGTTCTTCGCCTAAATGTGAATTAAGATTAGAATACACGATGAATGGCATTAAAGTGAGGCAAAATAGGTATTACGAACTAAATTTTCTGCTTCCTTATATATTAACAAAAGCTTTTTTTTAAAGTAAGTATTAACGCAAGGAATTGATCGGTTCTTACCAAGGTCCATTCCAATAAACGGAAGAATAGTAATATGAGGATAAAAGCAATATTTGTCTCCCTCATTTCGCCTCAAAACAACATCGGGAAGTAATGAATGAGGTAAAGCTATCAATCACTATTGAATAAAATCGCCTACTGAATGATGATGAATGAAAACATACAATTTGCCGGGCAATTTGAAATAAATATGAAATTCTAATCTACATTTAATTTATATTACTCATGTGAACGGGGGGACGGGGGTCATCTCTGAACAGTTTTGCGTCAGTCAAGAGTACCAGTACAAGTATTTAAAAAGATGCCCAAGTGCGAGTCGGACTCGCCCACCGAGGGTTTCACACAAACTTTTAGATATCTGGTAAATAGATCAAAATAAACTACATTGAAACAGAAACTTAACTTTGCCGCTGGAAAACTGTTGTATACATCGACGTGGGTCGCGGTTAGTTTATCAACTGCATATAAGTTAGAGTTACGGTTTTTGTGAAATTAGGAAGAACAATATATTTTTCCTGTAATATTCATGTTAATCGGTAATAATTATTATACATGGTATCTGTTCAGTAACTTCGAAGATAATGGGCGAATGATATTTTTTTAACGTTTTCGTCTTAAATCAACAACTACAAATGTTAAGAATTTATTTTAAACTGTTTCACATATACAAATGGAGCCCTTTAATGTGATATAATTATAAGCCATACTTTCTTTGTCCGCTTGGGTTAGCGAAGTTTAATAATATTCCAAATTTCAAATCAATAGCAGCAGTAGTTCCTGAGATATTTGGCTGTAACAGATGGACAGACAAACAGACAGAGTTGCACCATAAGGGTTCCTTTTTTACCACTTTGGTATGGAACCCTGAAATCATAAATATTTTCAATATATTCACTTCAGGGTAATTCTAGGACATAGTTTCAGGTGTCAATATATCTAGGGATTAAATTTAAAAAAAGTTACACAATAGGCAGCCACAATACAAAAATTAATGCGACTTTATTAGTGGCTGGCAACAGGCTCAGTCTCAGCATATGCTGTGAGCTTGGCTGCACAGCGCTGTTTTTCAGCCTGTATGACTCACAGCAAACACTTAAAAGTTAATTAAGAGGGAACATTATTGTCATTGCTAAGCTAAGAATACCTAAGCAAATATTATTTAATTCAATTTTCAATTTCTCTAGTTATAAGTACCTAATAAATAATGTGTACATATATTTGCTTGATAAAAAAAAATACATTTATGCCACACCTGGCCATAAAGTGGATTTTTCCGCACGCCGCGCGTACGGAAAAAGCCGCTTTCTGGCCAAGTGTGGCATAAGTGTGGCCAGTGTAGGCATAAAATGATGTACACAACGCGGGAGGTAATAAAAAAAGCCCTCGATCGCATATTTACGTCCCTCACTTGCAGCTCGGGCCGCAAACTTCTGCGATCTCGGCCTTTCTTTGTATTACCACCCTAGTTGTGTAATGTACTATTTTAAATTCAGCCTCAGATTATCGTGTGGGATAAGGTCATAGAAAATGTATGATTAAGGTTCTCTATATTACTTACTCACTTAGTTGCTTGTTAAGTGTGGCGTCCACGTAATAAGTGTATTTGCAGATTGATAACATATATAAATAAATGTATACAGGCTGTTGATGGGGCCGCGGTCTGGCAGTTTCCGTCTACCCGCAAAGCGGGACGGTCGCTCCCAAATCGACAACTCTGTATACTCGGGTACTACCTATTAACTCCTTCGAGTTTAGGTTGTTTGGTTGGTATTGACGAGTCCAATACTTGGTAACGAGGGTCGGATGATGGAATCAGGAGGTTCACCTGGAAATCTTTAACCGTTACTAATAACGCCTCCGAGTTTGAGTTTTTTGTTTGGTACTTTAGTTTTAAGGCTCGAGAGACTTAATGTAATGTAATGACACTTAATGGTAGAGTTGAACGTAAGGCGAAATGAAATGCTCCGGGTCATTAGCGCTATGTGAAGTAGGGCCTTCGGTCTCTCTTAAATTACTTGGGCATACGAGTAGGAAGAACTTATTGTTAGTAAAAAGTAAACGCTCCGGACCCGCGGCCCCTCGCGGAAGCGCCATCATCGGCTTTGCACCCTGAAACTCGCCATTGGGACTCGCAAAAATTAGATGAGACTTTAAAATGATAAGTAGTTTTCGCTTCCTAACTCCATCATTTTCTAGTTTTTGGTACATTTCATAACGTAGGATAAAACCGTTTAGATTAAAGAGTGTTTTTACCTATTTTTTGTTATCTATTTGCCCTGGAAAGTTGTGTAGGGTTCCCTACACAAGTGGCGTGGCGTAAAAGATATCCTTGGGCAAGCCGGTGCAGATTTGGCGCACATTTTCCTTAAGAGCTGTAGAATAAGGTGCTCAAATGTCTAATATTAGGCAAGCCGGTAGGAATCGAGTTCTTTGGACGCCACGCTACTGGTAGGGAATACGTACGGGTGGTAGCGGACAGGTCATTCCACATGGTCAGATTGATCTCCACGAAACTGCGCCTGTACTCGTTGTGAAGGTACTCGTAGAACACGCCGTGGTACTGTAGAAATTCTATTTCTTTAATTAATTTCATATATTACCTATAAGATTTATAAGCTACACATCTTCCAACTTAAAGACTATATCATCACTACATAGTATAAAACAAAGTCGCTTCCCGCTGTCTGTCTGTCCCTATGTATGATTAGATCTTTAAAACTACGCAACGAATTTTGATGCCGTTTTTTTTTAATAGATAGAGTGATTCAAGAGGAAGGTTTATATGTATAATGCATGCATTTAGTATCGTACGAAGCCGGGGTGGGTCGCTAGTTTAATATAAATACATATACACCTAGTCTAACTGTTGACATGTATATTTTTGTGTATTACTATGTTTTGATGGTATCATACCTGAGGGTATTTTTAATGCTTAAAATTTTTATTTTAGGAATTTATAATGCTTTCAAAGTCATCCAGCATATATATTACGGGCAAGCCTATAGAGCTCAATTTGAGACTATTTCAGCGACTCCTATGTACAATTTCAAAAAACCCTCTTCAACGGAAATCGCGGTACGGACTTGGTACGAAGACCGAAGTTCTAAACCCTAACCCTATGTTCGGCCCGACAGGGAAAGTATTCGTTTCAGGATTTTCATACCGATATATTACTTCCCGCATATACGAGGGTCGTTCCCTCCACATGTATGTAGTAGGGACTTCTCCTGCCGGTACGTCGGATGTACGCGGTAGCGTTGCTGATGTACTTCTTATTGAAGTAGTATATTTCAGCGCGTTCAGGTATCACCTCCGTTTTCTGAAAATACCAGATAAATAGTATAAATTTGAAAGTGTGTAACAGTATGTAGAGGTTTTGATGTTTGCTCCTAAATAACGCGGTAGGGTAACAAATTAATGGATTGAGATGATGTCAAACAAGTAGACTCATCCTAGATTGATGAATAAATGTATTTTTCATCACACTTTCTCGAAAATTGTGTCATTACACGTAGGTTTTGCGGGCCGTAAATGACCTATTACGCCCCAGGGCGTAATGGTTTTCTTTTTAAATTTGAAACGCTGCTTCTGTTTTACTCTTATTTATCATGTTCAAAGAAAACGCCAAGTTACTTTTTTAACTTTTATTACTGAAATATTTATTTAAAGAGAGCTGTTATTGCAAATACATGTAAACACATATTTCTGTAACATTAATTAAATGTTTAAATAGTGTATTTCAGTATTTTGCAAATATAAAATCAAACATTTTAAGTCTTTACCGCTATGGTTTCCGAACGTGACTTGTCGTCTTGATATATGTCACTAATGTCACTGTCAGTTTTACAATATTATTTAGGTTAAGTAAGGTTATTTTAATCAGATTTCCTCACAAGTGTGATGAAAAACATTGTGTGTGCCACGGGCGGTAAAGGAATTACAAACTCGTGTTATTAAAGCCCTCGGCTTCGCCTCGGCCTTGTAACAAACACTCGTTTGTAATTCCTTACTTACCGCCCTTGATACACAATGTACTATTCTTTCTTTCATTT
Source organism: Eudemis profundana (assembly GCA_947034925.1). Classification (NCBI taxonomy): domain Eukaryota; kingdom Metazoa; phylum Arthropoda; class Insecta; order Lepidoptera; family Tortricidae; genus Eudemis; species Eudemis profundana. The sequence continues at coordinate 15,844,854 of OX344808.1, read as the reverse complement.
AATTGTGCCCCCTAGATTCCGAGATCTGGTCATTCAAATGACTACTAATGCTATTGACTACGCATACTATTTGACGCTGACTGTACTTACATTAAAGAAAGAAAAAAAATCCTTATAACGAATTATGGATGGGAACACTGAAGGCAAAAGATCGCGCGGTCGGGCACCAACAAGACGGACTGATCAAGTGAAAGACTCGTCTTCTTCCACCTTCACCAATTCTACATCGTTCTAAGAGACACACTGGACAGAAACCGGTGGAGGCAGATTATCCGCCCCAGATGCAACCCTGATGCTGACCACGATTCCTGAGAATCGACCGACCGCGACCCCAGAGAGAGAGAGTACCTACAAGACTTACCAAACGCTGCGAGTGTACCATCGCGAGAAAAATAAATCCGAGCAAAGCAAACAATACGCTCGACATTTCTAGAGCTATTGATGACTAAACTTTTCATTACTTAATATGCATTTATATATACGTATTCGAACTAGACCTTGCGTAACTAATGAAATCATTTCCTGTCCGCCGTTGTTGCTTTGAAATAATATTTACTGAATTTAAGCACTAGATAATTATCCTGAAGGATAATTACGCGGCAAATGTAAAAAAGTGAACATGTTATGCAATATTTTTAAACAGTGGTATTTTATTCTTACATTTGCGTTATTCAAGTAAGAATCCCTAAGCATTGGACTATTTTAATGTTTGTAACTTATTTGCATCATTTACCAATGAACACAGCAGAACCACATAAATCGATACAATTGCATTGTTACATATTGCATTGTTGTTGTTCGGAGCATCCAAGGGGAAAAAATTACTTTTCATCGCAGATCTCAAGCTGGAACCACTTTCTTTTACTACGCACGTTAGATAGAACGTTGGCGGCTTAGTATTGGGAGGTGAACTCGAGTCGCCAACTCCCGGGTTCGAATTTTCGGTTTATGTACCAACCGTATGACAAAGAAAGAGATATGTAGGCACTCTGATATACAAAAATATATGCAGGGCTGGAAGCGATGACAGGCTGGTGATCGAAAGAGTTTGTGATAGAATCGAATGAATGAAGGTGTCAATGCGAGATTGATTTGAAGACAGACAACGAAAGACGTGCTTTGTTCGCTATTGAGTTATTTTTTAATTTTTTATCCAAAATATAAGACATCCTAGCTCAAAACGTGGTTTCTGTTAGCCATCCGACTATATATATGTCAGGGCCACCTTTTCTCTGTTGCTGACTGGCATCATCATCATCAACCTGGCGCAGTCCTCTCCATTCGCAAGGAAAATTGACTTTTACTTGCAAAACTCAAGCTGGAATAATGGAATAAAATTAACTATGCAATGTGAGAACCACAAACCATGTATTAAAGTAGACCCAACAAATGCTTATATTTCGCGTGTCATGACTTTTGCCCGTTGCGCAAATGACCTCATAGTTGCACTCGGGCCGTTCAAACTGTCAAACGCAAAAATCTGACACGGGACTTTTTCAAATCGAGGAACTTTTTCCTTCTATCTATCTCGATATATTTCTGTGGTGAGAACGTTGGTGGCTTAAAATTGGGTGAACTCGGCTCGCAAGGTCCCAGGTTCGAATATTTGGTCACCATCTATCAACAGTTTGGCAAAGAAAGCGGTGCACCCTGCCATTCAAAACTATATGGCAGAGCATCTTTTCTCTTTTCATGATCATCATCATTTCTACATTCTGTAAAAATTTCAAGTCTCAATCTATAACGGTTCAAAAGATAGTCCTGTACAGTTACAGGACTATCTTTTGAACCGTTATAGATTGAACCACAACTATTAAAAACTAAATAAAGTTAAAAATAAAAAAATTGCGGCAATAGAAATACAGATTCTCTGAACATATCTAACATCTACCTATTATCATTATGCAAATCAACCAAAAAGTAGCCAAAAAAACACGTTTCTTGTATATTCACCCTCTTTTATTTTTAACTTTATTCTATTTTTATTTTTTGTTGTTATAGCGGCAATAGAAATGCACATTCTGTGAAAATATGTCCATATTTACGGCTTAATTAAAAAAAAAGGTTAATCTTGTTGTAACGAACGTTAACCAACCATATGCATTATATGGTAACTTTCGTTGCACTGTTGCAAGTTAAATTAAGCCCTAACCATTGATAACTTTTTTCGAAAATGACCCAATTTTCGATGTTGTAAATGTTGTAATTATGCCAAGCATAGCCACACGGCTTTACGCAATCCAACATTAAGGGTTTATTTGCCACAAAACGGTGCCGACACGGTGTCGACTCGTTATGTCAGAGTTACCGAAATGCAGCGTGGCCCACATTCCGCATTACGGAAACAATCGACATCGAGGTAAACAAAGATGTTCCGCCATCGACGCCCTGCACCGGTGGCGACCGTCGCCTCTACTGTTACACATCTTTATTATCTATTGTGTAATGTACAATCGAACACACTGGTAACTGTGGATTTGTAAACGAATGTCAACTTTATTGCAACGTGTTAAAGTCTATGGGTGGTCAGTTAACAGTGGCTTCATTTGTACGAATGTTTTTAGAAAAGCTGTATTATTGAAGAAACTGGACTGTTTATTACTTTTTGTTGATGACGAGAAATCTTTTGGTGCAAATACACAATTTTTTGGTTCGTTTGTTTTTAAGTATGTATGATAATGTTATGGAAGATAAATTTACTTGTATCAGCTTTAGAATTTTCATCAAAAGTACGCATAGGTATCGCAAACTTGTCTTTGGTTTATGTTAAAGGATGTTTAAGTATATGTACGAGTATAATGGCCGTCAAAAGTCTTGCCGATTTTTTTTAATAAGATTTGTGTAAGATTTAAGTACAACCTTATACCATTTAAGTACCTAAAGAGTCGCAACGTAGCAATATGAGCACTCTTAATACTTTACATATAACTGTTACTAAAACTAACATTTTGTCATCCATTCGTTTTAGATAACATTTGCAACGGCAATCCCAACGTTGCAATTTGCAATTCTGCAAAAAAATAACCACGCGGCCACTAAAAAGCAACAACAATAGCGCCATTAGCAGATGTCATCGTGCGTGCGACAAACAAAAGCGAAGGAAGAGATAAAACAGAATGGCATGTCCGAGCCGCCTCAATCCCATCACTACCTGTTCCTCCAGTCACTCGCCCACCCTTAGCCACGATGGTCGCCATTTACGCGCTCCTGTGCATTCCTGTGGTCCTGGTAGCCGCCGAACATTCTGGAGCGTACTCCTCTCCTCAATACGCGAAGAAGATGTATCCGAAACAGTTTGATACCAACGCGTTATTACCGAGCGAGAAAAAACCGACACCGTTCAAGAGCATTGATAGATTTGATAGTGATGCGAACGATACTTCGCAGTACGCGAGGTCGTCGTTCCTGAATACGGCGGGGAGTTTTCTGAGTGGTGCCAGCGGTCAGATGGTGACCAATTTGGCGAAGGATTTTATTGCGCGGTCGACGGGTAGCAGTCAGGTTGGTTTTGACTGCGTCTCGCAGGTTCGTATCGCACCTATTTCTGACTTCGCACGCAATCTTCGAGGCGATTCCACAAGTACTAAACGCATCTTACTGGTATCTAGTTTAGTAAAGAATATTTGCTGCGTAACTAAAGTAAGGGATGTTTGCAAAAAATACCGTGACTAACTAAATTGGTTAAGCCCTACTGTGAACAAATTTTAAATGTTTATGTATAAGTGTTAACCGTTCTATTATTATTTTATAATAGAATGGTTGACATATTTGATTCACGGGACTTAATCGCATTAAACCAAGATATATTTATCTCGACGTTTCGGACGTGCCGTGATGTCCATGGCCGCGACGCCTGAAGAGGCGGGTGTCAAGATCTTCTAGCTGCGCAAATTTTTCGAATTACCCGAACGGTCTTAGTCTTCATTTTACCGTGAAAATTTAAATTAATATTTTAATAATTCAAGTAAGTTCTATTATTTTTGCAAACATTCCTTCAAATATGAAAGCTGCAAACTAAAAATCTATAGTAAGATGCATTTTGGCACGTGTGGGGTGTGGGACTGCTTTGCATCTATGACGAATAAAGTTGATGGATAAGATATACCATTAGCCAATAACACACAACAGCATACAATAATTACTACAATAATTATTTATCCACTTTAATTTATCTTACATTAAATAATCCACAAACTGGCGGCGTTTCAGAGTCTATAGTCAAAGCTAAGAAAAACAATAAATAAATATAGGGGGACAACCTTTACACAAATTGAGCTAGTCCCAAAGTAAGCAATGCTTGTACTACGGCTTAAGGCGAGGTGAGACCAGAATCGGGCACGGAAGCCTAGTTTCCAAATCATTTTTAGAGCACTTATTTGACTCTTAGGTCACTGTAAAACATATATAATAATATTCAGAACCGTATCTAGGGCTTCCTCTCACTTAGAACACGATAGCGAACACTTCGCTCGATAGAAAAGTAGCGCGAAAACACTATAAAATAAAGTCTTTTTTTCATTTTTTTTCATTTCGTTCATCACTAGTTACCTTTTCTGACAAAATTAATACCTGACAATCATGATTTCACAGTCATGCAGGGCATCCTCTCATGTTTGGGTTGATAACGTAAACTTTTATGTTAGAAATCGAAGATAATCTGCAATAATCTGCATTCCGCCCGACCCTAGTTTGTATGTGAAATGCGAGCCAGGTCCTACCGCGCCTTAAAGCATTTATTATTATGGATAAACTATTGCGCAATATAATCAAACAAATTAGAAAAAAATGTATGGAATCTAGGAAATTGATATTTTTATTTTGTTTATTAGAAGACAAACAGCTTTGTAGCATAATTATAGTCTGATAGAAACTAGAATCGGTGGAGAACTGAAATCTATAGAGGAAAACATGGCGGAACTAAGGGGACGGACTCTGACGGACTCACGAGGTCATAGAGCCACTAGTATTATAAGTTTCTATGTGAAGGTTTAGATGTTTAGACATATTGTTACCTACGTGGTAACGATTAAATTGAATGAATGGGGGTGTTTAGAAATCATAAACCCACCAGCTGGCAGCAGGGTGGCGAAAGGTCTTTTTGACAGTAGGCGTCAAAAACCACCAATCACACCACCTGATTTTGACATCTACTGCCAAATAGACCTTTCGCCACCCTGCTGCCAGCTGGTGGATTTCTGATTTCTAAATACCCTCATTGAGGGCATATAAGGGATGTCTTGGGATAGTAACAGGAATAAGGCGGGCGAAGCCGCGGGCAAATGCTAGTGTCACATAGAGTGTATCCGTTTTTATGCTTCCGAGCGTAGTATAAGGAAGTTTTTCAAAGTTTTTGGGCATTTCTTACTCAGAATCGTTTGTACTTGCGAACCTAATACAAGTAAAATTGTGTCCCAAAATTTCCATTCCCAATCGTCAGGATTTGTATGGAAGATTGTTTATTTCTATGGTCGTGACGCACTGGAATATAGTCCATGCAAAAATTTAGTACACGATATTTTGTGTATTGAATTGAAAGTACAAACGATTCTGAGCAAGAAAAACCCATAAATTATATATTCTAAGAAAATAAACACATACACTTTTTTGAAAAATTGTTATAAACATACTTATCCTCCCTATAGATTTACTTGTCCTGAATTAACCCACAATTTCTCCCAGACCATGGCAACTAGTCTGCTCAAAGTATAACGTAATTGGCGAACTGAGTCATGATAAGTATGTTCCGAGGTGACGTAATATTTAAAAGGCTTCTTGTAGCTCCCATGAATCATAAAACTCTTTTGTGCAGGCACTTAGGCGCATCCTTTAGAGATAACTACTTAAAATTAAGTCGTTACTATGGTCCTTCCAAGACTTTATATGCCCTTTTCAATAATTAATAAAAAAAATCAGAAGAATTATATGAAAGATTCGTATGCCCCACCCATTGTGCCTGAACGTGGCTCCGCGTACGAGGAAACTAGGTATTAGAAAAAAATATAATCGGCATACATCTTTTTATTTAACCTCTAGAGGTTAAATAAAAAGATGTATATCAATGACCTTGTACTTCTATTGACAGACAAAGATCTTATAGACAGACAAAATGAATAGTATAAGACTAATTATATGGGGTAAACTTGAGGTGTAGGTAAGAGAGATACGTCAAGGCTCTACTATAGCTTGGCAACTTCGTTGGTGACACTCACCTACCAATACGAACAAGTTACCGCCAATACGAACGGGGGCCTCCAGAGGCAGTCTCCGTCGGTCACCGTTCGTGTTAGCGGTAACTTGTGTAAGTAGTTACGGCTACACAAAACAAAAAGCACGCAGGTGAGTGTCACCAACGAAGTTGCCAAGCTATAGCCACCAATGCCCCCTCCCTTCACCTCACGCATACCATGGTTTTTAATTAAGTTCTACGCCTGTCATTTTTAATCAATCTTATTCTTACACACACACACACACTTTTTACAGTTCATGTGTTTTAGTTTCAATTTAAATAGTAATCGAGAAGTGACGCTTTGTTTTTATTAAAATGTTAAAGCTATGTTATCTTACTCTTAATTATTGATCAATTCAATTGTTTACCTACAATGTTGTCGTTAGTTAATAAATATAAGCGTAAATGATATTGTCCTCCCCACAGGACAGGCAAATAAAAAAATATATTTGTATTAGTAATCAACTAAAAGTTCACGTTTACATGTACGTATACTCTCTTATCTTTTACTATCTTTCTATCTACATACATCTTGGTTACCGCATAGCATTATTTGTCTCCCTCTACTCGATTTGGTATTTTAAAACAATTCGTTTCTTTCCTTCAGTCGTATTATTAGTCATCCTGGTCGGCACTATCGGTGCAAAACTTCAACAAAACTTGCCAAGCGGACATAATAGTAATAGCGTTTACAGCCATGAAAATCTTAATATCTTTATACTCAACTCAAGTATTGGAAGTACGAGATTTCGATTTAGAGTTACCTTTAACACTGATCTGCCAGTAATATTCTTATTGCCTTGGTTGTAAGTTCTCCTTTATGTCAGCTTTACAAGTTTTGTTAAAGTTTTGCATTGGTCATCACAAAAATCAAAACTTCTGTCTCAGCGTCTTGTTGATTTTCAAAGCACCTTAAACTCTTTCATGCTCAATGTTATTTCATCCTCTAGGACTTTTCACTGTCTCAATATTCAACGTCTGTCACAGGTTTTAAGCCTCAACCTGACAAATCTGGTGATCCTGATCGTCTTAAAAGCGCTGATATTGGCTGCTGGGTTCTTTGGCGCTGGCGCGTGGAAGGGAGGACACCATTACGGGAGGAGTCTTGATGGTAAGGCCTTTTTTTGGAGGAACCCTACGATTCAGGTACCCTGCATTCGAGCAAAACTGGGTAAGTAGGTAGGTAGCTGGCCGCATACAGAATGTAAATAAATAGTTTAATCAATGCAACATTAGAAGACGTTGTTATGGATCTGTCAAAATTCCTGCATAGCGTTATCAGAATGACAGCCTTTTCAGAAAATATATTATTTTTCGCAACCCAGTAGTTCGGCCTATTTTCACTGCTATTATATTTTCTGACTTGATTATGTAACCGACGACTGATTAAGATCATTATGCCTGAGTATTTCAAGCTAAAACAAATTTACTCTACAAAGAAAATGGTTAAAACGCTGCGCCGGAAATCCAGAGGTACCGGGTTCGATTCCTGGTTTGGACAATAGTTGAGCGCTATTGAATTTTTCAACGTACTTTGATTTCCTGCATCTAGTAATGACATCCATCCCTCTAAGTATAATAACGAAGAATAGTAGTGTAATTTACCCACATTAAAAACTAATAAAGACACATCATGATAGAGTCGTAATTTTAAATTTAACATTATCTAGTATTTTAGCTATTCTTGTCCCTTCTGCCTCTTTGGAAACCAAAGGTTTTGAAAACAGAATTATTTTCATTTATACGAAACCAGGTTTCCAAAAAAAATCTGTTCTCTAAACTAGTTTCGAACCTTTGGTTTCCAAAGTGGCCGCAGGGACGGGATGGCATCTAGTGTATTATAAAATCCCAAGTTAATCTTTACATGTTACAAACTTGTCCATTTTTTTAATACTACAAACAGCTTCCTACAACCCTTTTAAATCCACTTACCAAAATCCGGCACGCTCTTCCGCAAAATGGCAACTGGCCAGCAAAATATCCATTTGACCGACAGATTAATCCGCATAATGACTGCATCTGCTATTCTATCGCTATCGGACCGTTACGCGTGCCACCGATGAACATGTTATTGTTAAAAGTTTATAAATACATACGTCGAATACAGAATGTTCATAAGTAATGTATAAAGTACAAAGTACATTTATTTCAGAAATAGGTAACAGAATATACCAGAGGTCCCAGCACTAGGCTACGCCTGTATCGCGGGGAACCAGTTACAAAATATAAATAACAGAACTAATTACAATTACAAGACTAACATTTGGCAAGAAACAACAAACTAAGGCTAAAGCAGTATTTTAGGATAACGACGCGATCGGACTATTTTGTATACCGCACGTATCTAACGATGTGAGATGTGGGGATGAGGTACTATAAAACTCGACAAGCTGGCTGTCAATTAACACTTTCAGCGCCTAGTTCCCAAATTTCTGTACAAAATGAACCCGATAGGGGTCTTGGCACTGAATGTGTTGTAGTAGTATATATAGTAATCCTTGATTAGATGAATATTTATTAGTATGATAATCACACTTATTTTACATGATAAATTTGATTTTTACTATTCGAGGTTATAATGCATTTAACCTCGATTTCACCATAGTAAGTGACGATGATTCGATGATGGAGCATACTGAAGCATGATACGGCAGCTGACTAAACTAGCATTCATATTTTTTTAAGATCTTTCATATAACTGATTATTGATTTTGCAAGTACTAGTATGCACAACATATACGTGTGCGGATAAAGTGATGTCTGTCCGTTAAATATCTTCCACTATATTTAGGAATTTAAGATCCATCCTGTAGGGCCAGGTCCGTTTCGGTGAGGATGAGTCCACCTCGCTGATGCATTTGTCGTGTCCCGGGCTTAATCCCATTGTGGGGATTATCCGCCACGTCTAGAGGCTGACCGGTGCCCGCCTTGTGGTGTTTAATGTCTATTGTTACATAAACATGTCCATCCATTGTGTGTGCAGTGCAAGCGGTCCGTTCAATTCTGTTGCTACAGAAATAAGTAATCGTAATTTCATTTCATTCATTCATTTCATACATCTAAGGGCTAAATTAACCTAACCGACCTCGAAGAATATTAATTTTACATGAGTTCTATTAAAAATGTTTCACTCCATATTTTTGGTTAAGTGAACTGCCACCGTCACATTAACTTAACTATAATTCCATTCCTGTCCAGACAACAAGAACGTCTCATACATCACGGAAGATGAGATCCTGTTGTACCTGAGCTATCTGGCCGGGCAGCAAAGCCAGAACTACGGTTGTCTGTACCGCCTGTCTTGCCAGAAGCCGCAGCAAGCGGCGCTCTACTCCTCAGGAGCGGAGATACTGCTGCAAGGAGCCAGGCTGTTGCAAGGGTGAGGCATACTGTTACTGAACTGTCTCAAATCCAGAACTATGGCCGCATGTACCGCAAGTCGTGCCAGTACCTCTGGCACAACTGTGACGCGCGACTCTTTGTCTCGCGACAAATACTACCTATCTCTATCCACTCAATATAGTGTGGCAGTGACAGGTGATGCTCTGTCGCGCGAGAAACAAAGTCGCGGCCAGTTATGCTAGACGTACTGAAGCCGCACTCTACTCGTCAAGGATGTTGGTACTGCTGCAGGGCGCCAGGTTGCTGCAAGGGTGAAGTCTTCTATTACTGAACTGTCTCCGAGCCAGGACTAGGGTCTGGACTGTACTACCGGTTGTGACAGAAGCCGCAGAAAGCGCCGCTCTACTCGTTGAGGGCGGAGATACTGCTGCTGTTGTTTGGAGATGTTACTGAACTATCTCATAGCCAGTATTATGACTTTTATGAGTATATGTAGCAACTGTCGTGCCAAAAGCACATGATATACAAATTTAGATTCACAATAATAGTTCCGTTCTTGGATTTGTACAAAACCCTCCGTATACTTCTCTTATAGCTTAACTTCTGCTGCGGACTCACTAATTTGGGAACCAGAAATGACTTAATGGAAGGCAAAGATTTCCTTTTCATTCTTCCCAGTATCCTGTTCTTGAATATCACGAGTTTTTATGTCAAGTGTATTTGCGAACCTATATAATATGTTGAGGTCTTCGAGGGAATTTACTTTGTACTGAACAACATACACATTGTATTCACATACTATTTCATTTAATTGTTGCTTTTTGACAGGAACAGCATCGAGCTGGAGTCATACGATGAAGTGTCGAAGGGCATCAAGCAAGCGTCGACGTGGGGGGACGAGGGAATGGACTGCGACTCTCGTTACCAATGTGGAGAATAATGAAATTAATAACCATGGCCTTAAATAGTTTAAATTACGTTAGGCCTAAGCTTTGCACACATCATTTTAACAAAACGGGGGTACGGGACTTATTACATGGCCATTTTTAATGTTTTGTAAAACACAGGGTAACAATGAAAACAAGCATATTTTAGTAATTTATATACAATCTATACCCGTTTTCTTTGCTTTGACCTTATTATACATAATATTCGTCAATGTTTTGAATGTACCGCGGCCGTGATCCCACAGCGACAGACTTCTTCGACTGACTGAGTCCCAACGAGGCCAATGCACGTAACAACGTCGAGTCAAACGACAGGTCCTTCCTTGTTTAAAAAAATTAATAATTACCTACATAAGTAAATATAATATTATTCCGAAACAAACATATAGATAATTCAGTAAGGCATTTTAAATTTAATTACCTATTCTCTCTCTAGATGTTTGTTTATGACGTTCAGTTATGTAATCTATATTAACATAACTTTATCATTTACATATAATATATGTTATGGTACTGAATTGCAAACATAAGCTAAACTTGTAACTGAACCTGATCAGTAATTAAAAAAAGATTGGTATAAAACTTGGCATAAATGGCAATGGATGGTAAAGCTGACCATTTTACTATTTTAAACAATAAGAAAGTCATAATAAATTAGAAGAGCGGTCAAATATAGAACTAACAATTTGCCATGTTCATGCATGTGGCGCCACTTTCGTTCTCTTCATCTACGATTAGCAACTTTGATGTTCCACATAATAACTGTTTAGTCATGTAAATAATAAACATTATTTAGGAAGATTTGACGTATGTAATTATAAAAAAAATAAAGTAATTTACTGTATTTTCGTTTAATTTATTACTACGTTTCTAACCTTATTTAGCCTTAGTCGAGTTTTGGTCACATTATCCTTTACAATCAATCGTATAATAATTTTATTACAATTCTCTTAAACGTTCCTACAATCATCCAACTCGGTTATCGATGTTATGTTAGTTATTGTCATAGCTAAACTTTGTTAGTCGCTAGAAGTATTGCTTTTAACCAAAATAATTGGTTTACAAACTTAGGCCAATATACTCTTACATTTACACATTTGAAAATTTACTGAGACTATGACACGTTTTTTTATGTCATACCTACTCTCCAGCAACCTCACTATCTGTTTCGTTATTCAGTCGACCATACTGCTCGATGTATTGAAGTTTTATTCTAAGTGATTCCGGTAATTTCGACTAATTCTTTTTATCTATTAGGTAAAGAAATAAAACAGCGGGGTTGCTGATGACAGTGATGACTGATGAGTATGACATAGGCGGGTGACGACACCAATCATGGACATGTTAAGCACATTAGTACCCAGTAATGGACACCAAAGATTCACTGGCTTATAGCCAACTATTCATGGACTTTACCAGTTATGACCATCAGTTATCGGAACATAGTGTTAATAGATTAAAGATGTAGTGTTGATAGTTTAAAAACTACTCAAAATATGGATTTTACAGGGAAAAAATGTTCATACTTGGTTCTTTTCCATTACCCGTGCCGTCACCTTATTTTGTTCTAATTGTACTGAACTCAGTATTATTAGGCAAGACTAAATAGTAGTTACTATTAGGAAATACGTACCTTTTACTCATTCTTGACTTATTAATATAACATTACAACAGTCGGTGTCTAATCGAAAAGTGTAGACTTATATTGCTTGCGCTGACGTGTACCTACTTATGAAAACTGCGATGTACCTATGCTATGTTGCTAGTGTTGTTTTATTTTATTTTAGAGACTTACCCATTTCTCAAAATATGCAAGAGCGAGAAGTAAAATTGAAAGCAATATCACATCCATATTTGAGCACATGCACTTCGAAACGGAGTGAAGAAGTGTTGGTTTGCATTCTGACTCTTTGCGTACACATGAGAGATGCAGAGTGAAATTTGGCAACTGCCAAGCCAAATCTAACCACCCAACTTATGTAATTTCCTAAGCAGTGTGCTACGGTGGAGAATTAGCGGCCAGAACTCGCGGTGTTCGTTCGGAAGGATTGTTGGCGCGGGCGGCGCGGTACTCGGCATACGAAACGTAGCCATCTCCGTCGGTGTCGTCCGACTGCAGCGTGCGGTCGACTAGCGCTGCAACATGGACAGATTTTTCTATGAAACCTATGTAATTAGGTAACCCAAAAATATTAAATCCATACTCAAATGCAAAACAAATAACTCTTTCTCTACTACGTCAACTACCTATCAGTTGCGTGGCGTAATAGTACATTACACAACTAGGGTTGTAATACTAAGAAAGGCCGAGATCGCAGAAGTTTGCAGCCCGAGCTGCAAGCGAGGGACGTAAATATGCGATCGAGGGGTTTCTTTATTACCTCCCGTGGTGTGTACATCATTATATGTCTACACTTGGCCAGAAAGCGGCTTTTTCCGTACGCTTTTATGGCCGTGTGGCATAAAGATATCCTTGGGCAAGCCGGTGCAGATTTGGCAAACATTTTCCATAAGAGCTGTAGAATAAGGTGCTCAAATACCTGATATTAGGCAAGCCGGTAGGAATCGAGTTCCTTGGACGCCACCAGTGCTACCTATGTACTATACTTAGTTAGTTACCGGGTGGCTGACCGTGGATCTGGAGTAAGCTGAGGCAAGCTTCACATTGAATCATCTATCCAATAGGTACCCAAACACCCCCAACGACCAAAACAACCAGATTTTTTCGACGGGGGGGGGGGGGGGGTGGTTGATGCAAAGGAATAGTATGTACGTGGTTATAATCTATTTCTCAAAGGCCCGAGGGACCATGTTGGGAACCTGTGGCTATCCATTAGTAAGCGTGTGAAGATGACTTAGCACTTAGCGAACTTACACGGTTTGAGTAGGAACAATCACCATAAGGGAATGTTACGCCATTTTTGTTCTTAATTTAACCGTGTAGTGCAAATCGGGCGTACTTTGCACACACGACTGATAACGAATTATGATTACACGGCTAAGTTAAGAAAACGGTGGAAAGTGGCGTAACATTCCCGTGCTGTGTGACACACACAACTAATAAAGTATACCTACATGGGTATACTTTATCAGAACTATCAGACGGTTTATGTATAAACGTCCCTTAGATTTGGTCTAATTGAAAAGCAATAATGGTGCAGTGCACACAGAAATATACGCTCAACAGTCATTAAGTCAGACTAAACTGACTTTACTTATATTATAACTTATAAAATTATACTGACCTATGTAAGCATCAAGCTCGTTTGCTTCGGGTTCTATCGAAGAGTCATTGTCAGGGTTATGTTCTTCGTGCTCCATTGTGTGATACACTGCCTGAAATTGTTGTAATTAATATATGTTTGTATCAAAATAACTAATTATACTACTACCACTAGCGCCATCTATTAACTCCCCGTGTGTAACACTGTCTGTATGTTATTATCTGTGTACTTGAAATAATAAACGTTAGGTTTTTGTTAACTGCTAAACGGTCGATTTATTAGAGGTTATTATGGGCCCAGCATGCTTCCACTGCGCAAGAGTATTATTTTCTATTGTGTTTTTAGTGAACACAAACACATCATCAGCCTTTAGAGCTATGATTTTTGGGACATAGGTTATGTATAGGAATAACCATCAACAAAGAAATTATACGTGTGACTGCATTGAGCAAACTTTTCTTCCAAGTTCAACAGTTATTCTTAAGATTAAAATATCGAATTATGGTAAGTAATTGTTGAAATGGAATAAAATGTTGGTCCAATCCAGCCTTCGTAGATTATAGCTTGGCAACTTCGTTGAGGCAGCCTCCGCAGGCAGCCGTTCGTGTTGGCGGTAACTTGTGTAAGTAGTTACGGCTGCACATAACAAAAAGCACACATGAGAGTGTTACCACGAAGTTGACAAGCTATAGTCACAGTTATATTATATGTATAACTAAGTGTCCAGCAACTAGATTAAAAAAAATAAAAGGATATTTATTACCTTAAGTAGTTCCAGTCCATCTAATTTGGAATTCCTATCGAAATCATGAGCAGAAAAGTAGTGGAATTCCAGCTCTTCTGGGGTCATATTTGCTAGTGCTTCAGGAGTCAAGACCTTAGAATCTTCTTCTATGTGTCTGAAAAAATAATTAACTACAAGAGATCTTAAGGCAACATCGGGTTGAAAGATTAACAATTTCTTGATTGAATCAACACAAAGATCACCTAACTCAGCATCGAAATGGTTTTATATAATCACAACCCAACGTCAAATGATGGTGCTGAGATAGTGTCAGAAATTGCTGGATTAAAATCGGATGTCAGTTTCGATCATTTCAATCGCTTCCTATTACTTTAGTGAACGCATTCCTGACGTATATTGAGAGAAATAAGTAACGTACATATTTAAGTATCATAAAATAATTGTGCGTCAGCCGTAAACAGGTCGCTTACAAGAGGCCAATAGTAATGGTGCTTCCGGTCGACTGGCGACTATCCGTGAGGGTGCTGCGGCCAAGTACCAAGCATACCTACTGAGGAGTAAAGCAGATCACTTACTGTCGTGAAGAAGTTGCGCGTCAGCCGTAAGCGAGTCGCCACCGCGACGCCGGTAATGGTGGCGCTTCTGGTCGACTGGGGACTGGGGCCTGTTCGTGAGGGTGGTGCGGCCCGCGTCAACGTGGATACCATTAAGGTGAGCAACAGTATCAAGCATATAAAAGAATTAAGTAAAATACTTACTGGATCTCGTGTAGTAATTGCGCGTCAGCCGTCAGCGAAACGATAACACGCGGCCGATAGGTAGTTAGATAGTAGTGGTACATCTGGTTGATTGGTGACTGGAAACTGTCTCTGAGGGTGGTGCGGCCAAGATTACCAAGCATAAATAAGTACTGACTGAGGAGTAAAGTAGATCACTTACTGGACATCATGAAGAAGTTACGCGTCAGCTGTAAGCGAGTCGCCAACGCGAGGCCGGTAGTGATGGTGCTTCTGATCGACTGAGGACTATCCGTGAGGAGGTGGTGTGGCCAAGATTACCAAGCAAACTTTCAGTAGGTATGCTTGATAATCTGGAGTCAAGTAGATCACTTACTGGACGTCATGAAGAAGTTGCGCATCAGCTGTGAGCGAGTCGCCACCGCGAGGCCGATAGTGGTGGTGCTTCTGGTCGACGGGGGACTGGCCGTGCGGGTGATGAGGTCCGCGGCGCAACGCGGAGATCATTGAAGTGAGCAACAGGACCGAGCATACTGAGGAATCAAGACACGCCAATGTAGTCAAAATAGTACTGACAGAATAATAGTATCTTATGTAACATTTGTATAAAGGGGTTAAAAGGTGTGAGTAGCGCGAGTTTCGATATTTAGTTTAATTTAATTCTGAGATAGGTCGTTTCACTAGAGTAGAGGCCACGCACCCAACAACACTGTCACTGTCATGTAATGACAGCGAGGTTTTGAAATTACTGTTCTTTTTTCGTACTGATAGCAAGTTCAACAGTGAATTGCAAGATAGACCAAAAAGTTTCCTTAAACTATAGCCTTGTGTTTCTTTACTCACTCATTGATTTCATTCATTCACTTTTTTTGCAATGAGTACTTCATATAGCTGTGTATGTAATCATTCACCTACACTCCCGTGAAACTACCTATAATAGGATCCATGAAAAATTTAGGGAACTCCTCAACAATAGATTCAATTTTTGAAGTTGGTTATTTTATTTTGAAAAGTTATATTTAATAAATTATCATGTATGTATGTAAACACTTTATTGCACATAAAATCATACAGAAACAGTAAAAAGAACAATGTTTCTGTACAAAGGCGAACTTATCCCTGTAAGGGATCTCTTCCAGCTAACCTTTGAGCAAATGAGAAAGAATAACTAATATCAAAGAAGATAGACAAACTCACAAAATTAAGTCCTTTACTTACACGAAGAACATGGGGCAACTTTTGAATACACATAAAAACCAAATATAAATATATTACCAATTACATATTAAATATTATTATAATCCAACTACATATATACATATCGTAATAAATAAATACATATATATACATATAATCAGTACTCAACCATATCTAGAAATAAAAAATAAAAAAAAAATAATAATAATATCTTCTTTCTAATCAGGAGTCTGAAAGCCATAGCTTTTTTAACTTCACCTTAAATGATGCAACAGATTGTGATTGCCTCACGGACACTGGCAGTGAGTTCCATAGTTTTACGGCATGGACTGTGTAAGATTTCCCATATGTGCGCGACTTATGTAGCGGAGTGGCGAGAGAAAGATTGCCACTCGATCGCAGTCGGTGACCACTTCCGACAGCCATATAGGTAAATCTTTCGGAAAGGTAGGAGGGGGATGCAGGGTTAAATAGCACGTTGAGAAGCAGTGACAGAACATGCACATCCATACGACGACGGATCGGAAGGCAACCGAGCTGTGATCGGAACTGAGACACATGGTCAAATTTCCGCAGACCAAATATGTATCTTATGCAAACATTTTGCAATCGCTCTAACTTGTCAAGCAGCGTTATCATCGTAACAACAACTATTTCACGTAATAATAAATAAAAATACTAAGCACCAGTTGCCAAATCAATTTACTTAACTCGAAACTCGGTCACAACACGCTCACTGTCCACGCGCGTCAGTATTCTCGGCAAATAACAAAACAATGAAACGAGATCAACACTGAATGGTACCTGTCTGCAATTTGAACACCATTGTACTTGTAACATAAAGGGGCAGAGGGGCAGCTGTAGCCCCACGGGGGATACACCCCGTGCTCCAAATACCCCGTGGAGACGCAATATTCACACTTCATTTCACTCCAACCCATTTCATTTGTCAGTAAATGTACGTCAAATTAAATGTTTAGTTTGAAAGCCAAATTAGCTTATTTTACATATTGTTAAAGGTTTATTAAAATGTTGATCGTTATTGTGATTTTTTTATTCGAAAACTGTCTCAATAACTTATTAAGATCATTTGACGCTGGGTCGAATTCGGCCTTGATGATTACAATTCACGTTTAATTAGGTATTTAATGTACTTATTTGGTCTTTCTTTCAATAATTCTAATCAAGCTCATATCCAAGAAAAGTTTTTGAGCTATGTATAAATTATTGTATCCAGTTGCATATTAATAGACAGGCGGACAACAAAATGATCCTATCAAGCAAGGCTCCATGTTTTTCCCTAGAGGTACGAAATCTAAGAACTCGGTTGTTATACAAAAAAACATCGCTTTTATTTGAAAAAAAAAATAGTTTTCTAAGAAATACATAAAAACCCAACCACATCTCTCTCACAAGTATATCTCTTAAATAGATATTTACCTACTAAACAAAAATAACGTAAATTTAGAAATTCTTAAAACCCTTGATCACTTTGATATTAATATTATAAAAGCGACATCTAAGTAGGTGCTGCCACTAAAAAATCCATTACTAAGTACTACTTTCAATAGTCGGAATGCATAATTAAATGTGGCCACCCTCTCCCAGATCGAACAGTTGGTAGAAAGACGAGCCTTTAATCGGACCCTCTTTATTACAGTCCACCAACATATCTGTATCACTGATCATGCGACAATAGACCCTATACCAAAAGTATAAGAGTTTAGTGACGTGACTTGTAAAGTGATGGACCTGTAGGCGTAATGGAGGACAAATTATGCGCTTGCGTCGACAAGTGCGCGGTCCATATGTCGGGGTGTCTGTCACAAGCGGCGCGGGAGATGACTGACACAGATGTTCGGAGTTTGAAGAGCTAATTTTGAGATTTTTTGGTGAATAATGGATGAACCTAAGAGTCATAAGTACTACTCATCTTGATAATAATGAGGCTATTTGTAAAATACAACGTATGCGTCCGAGATATCTTGTTTCATCTTTATTAGGTGCTTTTTAATATGATTGCATTGAATTGAATTGCTTTTTCTCGGTGGAGTTATCGCCATTCCGTTTTTGCTACATCTTGAGCTCTTGATACGAATTCCCACTAACTTTTTCTTTGACTAGATTCATAAACGCACTCCGCCGTCCTCTGCCTCTTCTTCCGTCTTTTTTGTTTTATAGTTCTTATATATAGTTGCCATATCGAAAAGCTCCAACATATTTCCTCTTCTATTTTCTTATGTTCTTAAGTAAAACTCTCTTCTCGACTATTAAATCCAACACTTCACCATTCGCTTCTTGTTGGTCAAGCTTATAGCTCTAGTTTATAGCTTATCTTAGCTTCAGCTTATAACTAATGCCATTCTGTATCACAGATGTAATATAATCTGTATAATGCACCAAAATTGAATGGTTAGCTGTCCTTAGTGGCAATGTGTCACCCTAACTAAGTCTCCCGGTGGTACCCAGTGGCCCACCGTATTATCGCGATAACACCCTAATCCAGCCGATCACAATGCCCTTACGGGTCAAAAATTCCTTTATCCGCTCACCAAACACATTTGTGGACATTTATGTCAAGGAGAATGGTCATGAAGATTGATATCAAATCATGTACTTTTCAGGCAATCTTCCATTGGAAAAGGGCTTGTGGTGCATTATACTGTCGTCGATATAGAAAAATTGAGGAACTTTTGCATAATAAACTCATCATTTTACTGGTAAGATTTGACACCTGTTTCTGCACATCTATCGAACGCAAATAGATCATCCCCTGAAATTTATATTTTTGGACACCTCATCCATTTTCTCCCA
The DNA here is from genome assembly GCA_947034925.1 of Eudemis profundana. Classification (NCBI taxonomy): domain Eukaryota; kingdom Metazoa; phylum Arthropoda; class Insecta; order Lepidoptera; family Tortricidae; genus Eudemis; species Eudemis profundana. The sequence continues at coordinate 15,825,622 of OX344808.1, read as the reverse complement.
TAACGATGTTGTGCTCTTTGCATCCAATCCTGTCCTCTGTACCGTCTTATATCGTCCATCCAGCTATATTCTTCGAGGTAGTGTGTTAAGTGGTTCCAACCCTGATCTGCTCAGGTATCTAACCTCCTTGTTACCGGCATGTCATATGACTGGATAAAATTTTCATTATTTCGTACTTTAAAAACTCAACACACCTATTATAACCTTGTAAGATGTCTATTAAAAGAGTTACCTTCAATCGTGTTAATTCTTTGTAGTAATATAGCGTTATTTTAGTATGATGAAAAAGCCTTACGTTTTAAAAATTGCGAATAGTGAATTAAAAGATAAGATAGAGAACACAAATCAAGTTAATAGTAATCTAATATTGGACTAATTTACCTTCAATCTTCATTATTGCTGTATCAAACACTTATTTGATGCCTTTAAATAATCGTAAATAGATTTCCACAACACACATCTGTCAACTTAGCATCACTGAAAATCAATGGTAAGGCGCACGCGTGAAAGCTGCAGACGAATTGTAACTTTATTATCATGAAATAAGGAGTATCATCGTCTGCTTGCTTGTGGAGGCTATGCGCATGGCATCTTAAGATGAGGATTAATTCCTTTGACCTTCAACAGATGTCGCTACAGGTAGGGAATTGGAACTAGAATTATTTTTCAGTTCAGCAATAATTCCGCTCTCCTATGGCGGGGAAGTTATTTCATCTCATAGTTTTTTCATCTGAAATTGAAGATTATACTATAATAGAAAACATTTAATATCAGATACTCTGCCTTATTAAAGGACTACGAGTTTGCGGCGCTTGCGGTTGAGACTCTGGGACCCCGGTCAGCCGACATGAAAACCCTCATGAGGGTTCTGTCGCCGCAGCTGGTACATGCCTCGGGAGATCCCAGAGATGGCGCTTACCTCTCGCAAAGAATAGCTTTAGCTATCCAGAGAGGTAATGCCGCCAGCTCTGGAAGTACTTGAGGTGGTGTTCTTTTTATAATTTTTGTTTTTAGGTACTTTAATTTAATTTTTAGGTCAATTTACTTGTCGATATGAGTTATTTTTAGTCTCTATTTTTGTCACCTTCTTTTACCTTCTTTGTTGTAATCTTATATGGATAAATAAATATTATAATTTGTACTATACTGTACTATATTTAGAAGTAGGTTAGAGTTATTGCTAGTATAGTTTTCGTGTAGTTAGGGAAAAAAAAATAATTAAAAAAATTTAGATATCGATTGTGTAGGTTAAACAATAAATATAATTTTTATTTTCTTACTAATTTGTACTCGAAAACGTTAAGGTGATTCCAGTCGCACCGTTCTCCGTACAAACAAAAATGGGGTTTACATGTTACTTTAGCCATACCTAATTTGGTTCAAATATTATGTTCTGAGACTTCTCATATTGTTTTACGCAAACAAAATGTATTGTATAGAAATGTTAATCGATGAAATAAAGCACAATTCAATCAAACTTAATGTCGTTGAAGTGTATTGTTAACTCATTTTTTATTTAAATGCAGAACCAAGCTACTCGGATCGAATACACTCTAAAAAATCTGAGCCAACTAAGGGAGATTTTCATTTAGTTGGCGTTAAATGAAATAACACAAACAGGATATTAAACATGTCAACGAAAGCTGATTAATTAGAACACCAAGTTATTAAAGCAATAATCTAGAATCTTGATAATTTTGACAAATATATTCCTTGTTTCTATCATTATTTTCTGCTTTGTATGATTCGATCATGTTTATAATTAGTAACCTTATACATCTATGTTTGTTGAATCAAATCAGAACACGGTTAATTGAACTATGATAAACAATCAATGTCATCCTAGTTGGTGCATCTAACGTCTTGTTAGGCTCGTATGGAATCAAGATGCTTGATTATAACCATCACGATCTTGTCAGGAACAACCCATTGTTTTTAGAGTGTACAGAGTGATTTGGATGACGTGAGCAGGACCAACCCTATGGATTTGGTAAATGTTAATGAATGGTTTGTCACCATATTTAAATAAAACTCCTACACCTTTTATTTTAACTTTTTTGTTAAAAACAATAACATTATTCTCTACAATCATGGTCACCCAACAACAACTAATTAATAGGAATAAAACCTCATTAACTGTTAAAACGGCACGTTGATTGTGAAGAAATCAAATGTTCATTGTCATTTTGTTTATTTATAAACATTCACATGTAAAGCAAAGAGGACTGAGGAGGAGTACCTACTTGACAGAAGTGTTCTAATTGTAGAATTACCATAAATGTCGTAAAGAATTTAAAAATTTTGTTTTCAACACCGAAAAAACAACTTTAATCTCACTTATACTGGTAGGTACGAAACAGAAGCTTAATTTACTGAATTCGTAGGGTTGATTCTGCCCACGTCTGCCATCCCCTTTACCCTCACTTTACTTTAATCACCCTTTATAATTTAGATAGATACACACTTAAAACAAAAGACGAATATATCCATCCACGAAATGTATTTCATATTCATTTGATATACCTATGACTACATTAATTAAGAGGTTTTCGACCAAGGAAATGCACTTTTTAATTATGTACTATTTATATCGATTGTGTAGGTTAAACAATAAATATAATTTTTATTTTCTTACTAATTTGTACTCGAAAACGTTAAGGTGATTCCAGTCGCACCGTTCTCCGTACAAACAAAAATGGGGTTTACATGTTACTTTAGCCATACCTAATTTGGTTCAAATATTATGTTCTGAGACTTCTCATATTGTTTTACGCAAACAAAATGTATTGTATAGAAATGTTAATCGATGAAATAAAGCACAATTCAATCAAACTTAATGTCGTTGAAGTGTATTGTTAACTCATTTTTTATTTAAATGCAGAACCAAGCTACTCGGATCGAATACACTCTAAAAAATCTGAGCCAACTAAGGGAGATTTTCATTTAGTTGGCGTTAAATGAAATAACACAAACAGGATATTAAACATGTCAACGAAAGCTGATTAATTAGAACACCAAGTTATTAAAGCAATAATCTAGAATCTTGATAATTTTGACAAATATATTCCTTGTTTCTATCATTATTTTCTGCTTTGTATGATTCGATCATGTTTATAATTAGTAACCTTATACATCTATGTTTGTTGAATCAAATCAGAACACGGTTAATTGAACTATGATAAACAATCAATGTCATCCTAGTTGGTGCATCTAACGTCTTGTTAGGCTCGTATGGAATCAAGATGCTTGATTATAACCATCACGATCTTGTCAGGAACAACCCATTGTTTTTAGAGTGTACAGAGTGATTTGGATGACGTGAGCAGGACCAACCCTATGGATTTGGTAAATGTTAATGAATGGTTTGTCACCATATTTAAATAAAACTCCTACACCTTTTATTTTAACTTTTTTGTTAAAAACAATAACATTATTCTCTACAATCATGGTCACCCAACAACAACTAATTAATAGGAATAAAACCTCATTAACTGTTAAAACGGCACGTTGATTGTGAAGAAATCAAATGTTCATTGTCATTTTGTTTATTTATAAACATTCACATGTAAAGCAAAGAGGACTGAGGAGGAGTACCTACTTGACAGAAGTGTTCTAATTGTAGAATTACCATAAATGTCGTAAAGAATTTAAAAATTTTGTTTTCAACACCGAAAAAACAACTTTAATCTCACTTATACTGGTAGGTACGAAACAGAAGCTTAATTTACTGAATTCGTAGGGTTGATTCTGCCCACGTCTGCCATCCCCTTTACCCTCACTTTACTTTAATCACCCTTTATAATTTAGATAGATACACACTTAAAACAAAAGACGAATATATCCATCCACGAAATGTATTTCATATTCATTTGATATACCTATGACTACATTAATTAAGAGGTTTTCGACCAAGGAAATGCACTTTTTAATTATGTACTATTTAATAACACAACGTTTCCTATGCGAGTAGAAAAAAATAGTTATATAGTAACTGCTTCGATTAGCAACAATTACTGAAAAAAATCGGTTGTCTGTAAAGTCGGTTTACTGACGATAGTCGAACGTGATAACGTTGACTTCGACGTTGACTTCGACGTTGACTTCGACGTTGACTTCGACGTTGACTTCGACGTTGACTTCGACGTTGACTTCGACGTTGACTTCGACGTTGACTTCGACGTTGGCTTCGACGTTGGCATCGACGTTGGCTTCGACGTTGGCTTCGACGTTGGCTTCGACGTTGGCTTCGACGTTGGCTTCGACGTTGGCTTCGACGTTGGCTTCGACGTTGGCTTCGACGTTGGCTTCGACGTTGGCTTCGACGTTGGCTTCGACGTTGGCTTCGACGTTGGCTTCGACGTTGGCTTCGACGTTGGCTTCGACGTTGGCTTCGACGTTGGCTTCGACGTTGGCTTCGACGTTGGCTTCGACGTTGGCTTCGACGTTGGCTTCGACGTTGGCTTCGACGTTGGCTTCGACGTTGGCTTCGACGTTGGCTTCGACGTTGGCTTCGACGTTGGCTTCGACGTTGGCTTCGACGTTGGCTTCGACTTTGGCTTCGACGTTGGCTTCGACTTTGGCTTCGACTTTGGCTTCGACTTTGGCTTCGACTTTGACGTTGACTTTGGCTTCGACTTTGGCTTCGACTTTGACGTTGACGTTGACTTTGACGTTGACTTTGACGTTGACGTTGACGTTGACTTTGACTTTGACGTTGACGTTGACTTTGACTTTGACGTTGACGTTGACGTTGACGTTGACGTTGACGTTGACGTTGACGTTGACGTTGACGTTGACGTTGACGTTGACGTTGACGTTGACTTTGACTTTGACTTTGACTTTGACTTTGACTTTGACTTTGACTTTGACTTTGACTTTGACTTTGACTTTGACTTTGACTTTGACTTTGACTTTGACTTTGACTTTGACTTTGACTTTGACTTTGACTTTGACTTTGACTTTGACTTTGACTTTGACTTTGACTTTGACTTTGACTTTGACTTTGACTTTGACTTTGACTTTGACTTTGACTTTGACTTTGACTTTGACTTTGACTTTGACTTTGACTTTGACTTTGACTTTGACTTTGACTTTGACTTTGACTTTGACTTTGACTTTGACTTTGACTTTGACTTGGACTTGGACTTGGACTTGGACTTGGACTTGGACTTGGACTTGGACTTGGACTTGGACTTGGACTTGGACTTGGACTTGGACTTGGACTTGGACTTGGACTTGGACTTGGACTTGGACTTGGACTTGGACTTGGACTTGGACTTGGACTTGGACTTGGACTTGGACTTGGACTTGGACTTGGACTTGGACTTGGACTTGGACTTGGACTTGGACTTGGACTTGGACTTGGACTTGGACTTGGACTTGGACTTGGACTTGGACTTGGACTTGGACTTGGACTTGGACTTGGACTTGGACTTGGACTTGGACTTGGACTTGGACTTGGACTTGGACTTGGACTTGGACTTGGACTTGGACTTGGACTTGGACTTGGACTTGGACTTGGACTTGGACTTGGACTTGGACTTGGACTTGGACTTGGACTTGGACTTCGACTTCGACTTGAGTACCAGCCGCCCTTTTCTCAGCAGCAGTAGTGATTTTTTGTCACGATTGGCCGCCCCTAATATCTGGCCGCCCTAGGCCCGGGCCTACTAGGCCTTAGGGCAAATCCGCCACTGGTCTCTTGTCATTCAATAGAGATTTTTGACAGCCGTATCTTAGGGAATAAGGGCTATTTTATTAACAATTTGTAAGAAACTATCGTCTTAACGACTTTAGTGCTGGAATAATATAAAGTACCTATTTGACAGGTAACGACCCTGCAAGGTAACGGCCCATGACGTCACACTTTTTCGTGCGTGCAGCCGGCTCCATCGAATTATAAGACGTTATCACGTCAACTGGCCGCCCTAGGCCCGGGCCTACTAGGCCTTAGGGCAAATCCGCCACTGGTCTCTTGTCATTCAATAGAGATTTTTGACAGCCGTATCTTAGGGAATAAGGGCTATTTTATTAACAATTTGTAAGAAACTATCGTCTTAACGACTTTAGTGCTGGAATAATATAAAGTACCTATTTGACAGGTAACGACCCTGCAAGGTAACGGCCCATGACGTCACACTTTTTCGTGCGTGCAGCCGGCTCCATCGAATTATAAGACGTTATCACGTCAAAAAATACTTACATGAACTTCCTTTTGATGCACCTATTTGGAAATAAACAGAAAATACATAAAATCAAACAACAAATAAAAAATATTTACATAATAATCATCATAACCAAATTATCGCGTTGCGTTGCGGTTACATGGAGTTGCTTGTAAAAATACGCACTACGTTTAAATTCTGCTCGGCATGCAAACTGCATTTGCATGTTGTTACTCTGTTTGACATATGTCGATAATTTCTTGCGAGCAAATGCTCTATGCTTGTAAGTTGAGTGAAAACATGTTTACTAGCGATGGGTCTTAACTAAATTATGACGGAAAACATGCGGAAAACGCGCGTAGGTTGAATTCAGTGACAGCTAGAACTTTTAATGCCAATGTTTTTAGTATTTTGTTATGGGGATACCGATAACCCGGTATTATCTCGACCATTCCCACAAAGTATGTCTGCGGTCACCAAATTACCACGACGCTGTTTTCATACTAAATGTATGGAGACGAGACGCGGTAATTAGACGCAGCCATACTTCGTGAGAATGCCCATCTATACAAATAACACTGGGATTGAAAGCGTCAGTATCAGCGTTATTCAGGCTAGTATGTACAATTAATATGTATAAAGACCAAATACGTAGAAATATTTCACCTACCGTAGGCCAAGGCTGGATTTGAACCAATTTATCTGTCTTGCTGGGACAATGTGCTATTATTGACCTGGTGGTGTAGTGGTTAGATTTGTGGCCTATCCCGCAAAACTTACAAGTTACAATTTTACAAGTGTCAAGTTACATATTTATAATAAATAATAATAAAAGTATGTATTCCATCAAAAACATTACATGTAAAAAGATGCAAGTCTCGCAACGCAGTTCTTTTACAACAAAAAAGTTTTGAGATGTAATGTTAATCCAAGTCAGTACCGGGGGGGGTGTCCACAGAACTCGATTCCCACCGACTTGCCTATTATTAGATCTATAAAATGTGCTCCTCCACGGTTAAATAATAGGCAAGTCGGTGGGAATCGAGTTCTGTGGACACCCCCCCGGTACTGACTTGGTTTAACATTACATCTCAAAACTTTTTTGTTGTAAAAGAACTGCGTTGCGAGACTTGCATCTTTTTACATGTAATGTGTTTGATGGGATCTCATTTCTTTTTGTAAGTGATCTTCCTTTATTTATTACATTCCAATCCATTCTTTTTCCGTTTTGAACTGCAAAACTAACTTTGTAATCGCATGTATTTGTATAGGATTACAAACTTATATGTGCAGTTGTGACTGAAATTGCAATATTTATAATAATAAATAATAAAATTATTTATTCATAATCATAGTATCATTACATAACCAAGAGGGTCTAAAATTAGTAGGTACTTAAATTAGTACCTACATCATGAGCCTGAACTAGGAAAAACCTGTTTGGAGGATTTGGAGGTTTTATAGGCCTTGATAGGCTAAAAACTAACTATGTTTCAAATTTGGAGCCAGTGAGTCTGCTAGAAGTACCTTAGAATTACTCGTATGATGATCATCAGTCAATCAGTGACAAAACTAAGGAACTTTGACATGCAATAGTTCTTAAACTACACGTTCAAGTTTAATGATATTGACAATATATATAAGTCTTATTGTGCCCTATATATTCCTGAAATTTCAGGGTTCTAGCTTTAGCCAGTACAAAATTACGGGAGGCTGAAAATGGCCTGAATGGCTTTGAGAAAAGGATGGTACGGCCGTGCCTTTGTTTTGTTCGACTTGGCGGGGGCACTGCTGTGCCCCGAGATACCACAAAACATTCACGCGTTACAAATTGTAAATGAAAATTCTTACAAATATGTAAATTCAGTAATTAAGCATCAAGAGTAAGTACCCTCTAACCAAACTGTAACATTATTTTTCATATTTTAACAGAGATAAACTTTTACAAGAAGAATATGTACTTTTTCCTCATGGCATCCTAGGTGGTACGATAAAATATTTTCAGACCTAGATACATTAGGGTTACATAGCCAGAAAAAAAGGGCCAGGCAGGCAAACGCCATGTTCATTACTTAAATAAACGAGAATAACCAATCCGACACTGTAGCAACAGGCTATGCTTGTTCTGTTCCGGTTAGTCTTTAATTAAAATTTTCCTCCCCTGATCACAATGTATTTAGCCTTTTCGTATTTTCTCTTGTGTTCTTCAATACCACAGCGATGTCACATACCTGACTCGTATTTTCAGTTAATCGTTTAGTAAGAGGCCGATGGCTTAGTTTTAATGTTCCTATTCAAAATAGGTAGGTACCGCATTTACAAAATTCCAGATTTTACAAGTACCACAAGATTGGCTCCTTATAATTAAAATAAAAAGCAAATGCTAAATTTAGTACTAGCAATCTGGTATTTTAGGGTCGTATCAAGAAACCAGAATTTTAAAACTGATCAGTTTTTTGTACTTTGTATTCGCAGGATAGGTACTGAAAGCTATTTGACTTATCGCTTTAAATCATAACTACATCTACCTACAGGAGTAAGGAATGATCGCAATCTGCGAACTTTAAAATTTCACATTACCAAAGTAGGTACATATCTTCCTTTATATACAAGCTTTGACTTGTCAACAACTTAAAGCGGGTCTGCTCAAGCCATCTTACTATCTATCGACAATCATCCCTCGAAATCCGTAATAAAATTCATTTTCTATTAACTCAGATGTGAAATAGATCTTTATTCCTTTAAGAATAGATACGGAATTTGCTAGCACAACAACGCTCTTGCCGTGCAACCTGGCATGCTAAACGACATCGCTCGCAAGCGTTTGAAATTAAATCTTAAACATCTTGATGTAAGGTGGGTTTTTGTTTGCCAAAGATTAAGAGACAAGACGTTTTGGTAATGAAAATATTTATGTTTAATAGTGATCTGTTGTGAGGGAGTTAAAAAGAGACGGGCGTATGTAACCGTGTGAGGGTTCGCATGATCAATACAGCCGGGGCTGCGTACTGCGTGATAAAGGCTTGTCTAATGGTCGTTTTCTTACATTTGCATGCTAATTGCCTTCTCCGCTCAGGCATAGAGGTTTTTTGTTTCGTGTGTGAACGATTCAGAGCTGAGGACAGGAGAAAACTTTAACATTGCTAGGACAACCGTATTATTTGTACATCTTTAAGGATTACTTACATTTCGCTTTCCTTTTTTTCATATATTTCAAATTAATTTTAAAATTCTTTATTCACGACGTCTTCATATAAGATTATCAGAGTTTTTGTATTCCTCACAGTCAGCAAGGGAATTCCAGATTCGACTAACACAGGATCGAGCAAGGTGGCATGAACGTGAAGAGGCCTTCAAGATGGATGATGATGATGCCAATCTCATACCATTAGGGTACCAGTTATTAGTAACTGAAATGAATGCAAAGCTAGTTGTACGATACAGTAATTACTGTCAATAACGCCGTCGCCTGATCTAGTAAACAGAACGAAGGGTCAAAAAATTCGCCAGACCGCAAATTGCTCTAGCTTTTTTTATGACCAGCAAAAATCTGTGTTAGAAACAATAAATTTACGGTTTTCCGTATCAAACGGAGATTTGCGGCGTAGGGCGAGTGGGGGGCGTTGCCTGGCAACCTCCCCCTCCCGAAACGGAGGGGGTGGGGACTCGGATCACTTTTAAACTTTCATGTCGGAAAGTTATTAAGGTTTGCTTGTGGCTCTCAGATTCGCTTTCTTTTAGTTGAAAACAACATGATGGATAAAAAATGTGCAGGAGATAATGTCTTCTAATGGTAAAGTTTCCATCGGTAAGTCTAGTTTTGAGTTTTAATATTCCCTTTTTTCAGATTTATATGTATATGTACTTGTATGAAGACAATGATGGAGCATGCTTACGTAGATCCTGGCTATTCGCTCTCGGTTTGAAGCGCTGTAAGTTATTATTTTCGGGGAAAAGTTTTCCGTGTCACTTTTCTTCCTAATCAATTTACATTCTTTCTGTTGTACTTTTTTTAACCAATGAATACACCTGCTACTTATAAAAACTTAGATAAACCGCATATCTAGCCAAGAATAAAACTTAACCAAAATTGACTTGACAATTGTTCTTCACAATTCTGAATGGTAAAGCTAGAGACATATTTATTGCAACCTATACAGCTCAAATGTAATGTTCAGGGATTTATCAGTAGAATAAGCTCTCAGCTTCTATACAAATCAGATTCTAAAAAAGTCAGGTATTGAAAAGCCCAAGTACACCCTTAAAGTGGTTGTCAGCAAATAAAAAAGCCTAGATACCTTTTCCCCTCTCATTTAATCTTGGAAAATGCTGGAAAATACATCACGCTACTTTGCGCGGCCTGGAAAAACAAAGCCTTTACCGCATGGAAAATACAACCTTTTAGGTAGCCTATACCTTTCAGTGGTTAAGGTATATTTTAGGGATACACTGACTTTTGCAGGATGCATGACCATACTTAATTTCACAATAATCTATAACTTAATTTCACAATAACTGTAACCTAACTATCTCGAACAAAAACTTTCAGTGACAAATTTGATTATAGATTTTTCGTTTTAAAAGTTATGTCTGATTGCAATAAGAGACGTAAAATTTACAATCAGTTAGTTACAACAATATTCGTTCATCATTAGACATAGCACATCTGGAAGCATTTTCAGTGCAGGCATCATGGCAGAGTACCATATAAGTGAGAAACTACAGTTAAAATTATTAGTTGATATCAACAATACATGATGCCTGCACGGGTAATAGGGTATTTGACAATAATCAAAATAAATTAACTAACCTAACCATCAAATTAACGTTTTCAAAACTGCTCGTATAAAATCAATTACACTCAATTTCGTGTCACCAACGAGTTTAAAATGGCAAAAACTAAAAATAAGGCACAAAGTTGCGCATGACGTCACAAGTCAGTATTTCATACTAAACTGCATAATAGGTACTGTTTTGTTTGACACATCATAAAAAGAAGATAATTTGAAATGTCATCAACAGGGGTCGTACTTTTGATGCCGATGACAGGCAAATGACGTCAACCTACATACAGGCTGATTTAGTTAAGGTATTGCATTGATTTACCGTTACCGTAAATTACCGGTATCGTTTAAGTTATGAATTAATTACATTTTTTACTTTCATTGATTGGTGTCAATGGTAAAAGACATTTTGTAAGTAAAAAACGGAAAATTGGAAATATCAGTCGGATATGCTATTTGATATACAGCGTGTAATTCTAATACGGGCGAACAATGAAACCAGATATAGCGTTATCATTAATTAATATGATTTTTTAAATTACACTTAATAGTGACCTCGTAATTAATATTTGAAAATTTACCGAGCAGCAATGTACCGCATACATGCTTGTTATGACATTGCGAGATACGAGCTTTTTTAAAGTAACTGTCAACTAGCGTGTTTGTCAACTTGAATGTGTTGCGTTACATTGCGGCCCGAATTATTTTGTATGGTAAATATTTTCATTGTGGTTTTGTGCTTCTTAGGTCCTATGCTGACGACCGTTTCAATATTCGCCCGTATTAGATTTACAGGCTGTATATACATATTGGAACGTATGATATTTATGCAGTCACTTCTATATCAAAATGCGTTTCTGATTATTTCCCGATTCAATAAATAAGATAACACAGGCAAACACATCTTGATTTATAAAATGGCTTCTATCATTGACACAGAGTAATGACAGCAGTGATAAAATTAATTCATAGATTTTACGATACCGGTAACTTCCGGTAACGATAAATCAATCTAAAACCTAAAATCAATGCTGTATGTAGCTTGACGTCATTTTTACGTCATCGGCATCAAAAGTACGACTCCTGGTCATCAAGTAGCCTATTCTATCAAAATTTACGGTGTTTATTAATTTGCTATAACATTTAATCACTGCTCAGAGTTACGTAATAAAATGCCAACAAATTCAAAACCAGTCAACCTAGAATGAACAGAGAGTTACCAAAATTTTAAATTCCGCCCAGGCTCCATCTCCGAATATTTTCAGCCGCAGGTCACCTGAATTCCCAAAAATACTGAAACAAAAGCCTACACCTAATTCAATCGACCCCAACCTTGATAAAAAAAACATAAGCTCCGCTCTGAAGTTTATCGTATTTTTGTACGGAGCAGAAAGTTTTTAACAGCAGAGAGCGTTGTACAAAATTGATGAAGGAAGGAAACCGCGTAGCAGGGCCCGAAGGTGCTTTTAGCCCCTAATTGGTGAGCTTTTAAGTTTGCCGCGCGTTCGTTTGACGTCGCAACGGTACAGGCGAAGAGTTAAGTAAATATTTTGTTTACTGAAAACTGCTTTTAGAAAAAACAGATTCTATAACACTCTGTGACTTTGGAAGCCAGAAATATACCAAGTGTACTCTACCTACCGACTAAGTTTACCTCTGCATTCAGACATATGTATTTATAACCTGTATATTAAAATTTAAAATGAACGTACAACTGAGTATAATATACGATTTTAAGCTAACATGGTCATTCATATAATTACTACTATTAACACCGGGATATTTATCGGGAAATCGTAGAAACAAACATAGGTATGGTAAAGTAGTTGTTATTGATGACTATAGTTCAATTGACGGTTGATTGGGGAAAAGCAAAAGTTCAAATAGAATACTAATATTTTTCTTTCGATTTTAATTGTTATTACTGAGGAGTTTACATGAAGAAAGTTAGTGGTTGTATTTGTAAATTAAATAAAACTGTGTTAATATAATCCAGTACCCATCCAAGTCAGTACCAACAGAACTCGATTTCCACCGACTTGCCTATTATTAGACCTATAAAATGTGTTCCTCCACGGTTAAATAATAGGCAAGTCGGTGGAAATCGAATTCTGTTGGTACTGACTTGGTTTAACTTTACATCTCAAAACTTTTTTGTTGCAGGAGAACTGCGTTGCGAGACTTGCATCTTTTTACATGTAATGTTTTTGATGGAATCTCATTTCTTTTTGTAAGTGGTCTTCCTTTAATTATTACATTCCAATCTATTCTTTTCAATTTGAACTGCAAAACTAACTTTGTAATCGCATGTATTTGTATAGGATTACAAACTTATGTGTGCAGTTGTGACTGAAATTACAACATATTTAGGTTTTTAAGGACTTGATAGGCTAAAAACTAAATATGTTTAAAATTTGGAGCTTGTAGGTCTGCTAGAAGTACCTTAGAATTATGATGATCATCAGTCAGTGAGTCAGTGAATGAATCAGTGACAAAACTAAGGAACTTTGACATGCAATAGTTCTTAAACTACACGTTCAAATTGATTGATATTGAGAATATATATGTCTTATTGTGCCCTATACATTCCTAAAATTTCAAGGTTCTAGCTTTAGCCAGTACAATATTACGGGAGGCTGAAAATGGCCTGAATGGCTTTGAGAAAAGGATGGTACGGCCGTGCCTTTGTTTTGCTTTTCTCGTCTTGGCGGCACTGCCGTGCCCCCAGATACATGTTAGAAACACCTAAGTCCCCAAAAGTTGATATGTACCTATGTTAGATGATGATTGTTCCTTATTAAAAAGGCACCAATACCATTACTAATTAGCTTGGACTTAGACCATCGACTGTCTGGCCATTAGAATTTGGCAGTAGCAGTGTACAGCGAAATCAATACTGGTAACTTTCGTTAATAAGCAACAATATACATCAACTTAAATTTTCAATTTTAGTAATGAATTTAGTAATGACAGATCAAATTTGCTTATTTTTACCTGACTGCGGCGAAGCCCGAAAGGAGGGTTATGTGTTTGACCTGTATGTATATATGTGTGTATGTATGTCCGTTCCTATGTCCGCTCGTAACTGCTCAACGGCACAACCGATTTTGATAAATGATACATCATTAGATTCGTCTTGATGGCGCGTATGTCACTGGATCAATGAAGTTCGTTAAAATAAACAAAATGGAGGATTTTATGCACTTTTAAAGTGCACCGCGGTCGGGGTTTTTTTTAGTAAAAATATGGTTATTTAGGAGTGTCAAAATGCTCAGATAGTATGCAGTTTAGTATGAAATAGTGAATTGTGACTTCATACTCAATATGGTACCGCTTTATTTTTTGTCATCTTAAAATCATCGGTGCCTCGAAAATGAGTGTAAATGATTCTATCCGAGCAGTTTTGGAAACATAATTTGATAGTTAGCGTCAATTAATTTATTTTGACTGTTGTCAAACACCGTATTCTGTTCTGATTTTGAACCTGACTGACATTTTTTCCTCTTTCTTTGGGTATAAGTTCCTCTGTTCGATTCAGGATATATAATGCAGTCCAAATGTCATTATGATTAGTGTCAAAAAGGACGGTTGACAGGCAAAGATATTTTGAATTAGACGCCTTTTCAATATCAAATACGTTGGCCAGACTCTACGTAATATCCGGGTGCAATATGATTAAGGTTTTACTATACCAAACCTATGTCAATGACTGACGACCGGTTTAGCCTAGTGGTTAGTGACTCTGCCTACAAAGCTGACGGTCCTGGGTTTGAATCCCAGTAAGAGCAAATATTATTTGTGTGATGATATTTGTTCCTGAGTCTTGGATGTTTTCTATATGTATTTGTGTCTATCCCACTAATATTAGCTCTGCTCAAAGGTTAACTGGAAGAGATCCCTTAAAGGGATAAGTTCGCCTTTGTACATATACCTTTATTTTGTAACCCTGTACTTGTATTATTTTGTGCAATAAAGAGTTTACATACATACATACATACATACATATTATAAATGCGAAAGTTTGTGAAGATGTTTGGATGTTTGTTACCTAATAACGGGATAGCAACTGGATGGATCAAGCTGAAATTTGGCATGCAAGTAGACCAAGTCCTGAATTGAAACATAGGATACTTTATATCCCGGTAAAGAGTTCCTTTGGGACAATAACGGGAACAACGCGGGCGAAGCCGCGGGAAAATGCTAGTTAAATGGTCGTCTAGTATCCATAACACAAGCCTTATTGAGCTTACTATGGGACTAGTTCGATTTGTGTAAGATTGTCCCCTAATATTTATTTATTATTTATGTTAATACTAAATAGAAATGTAGCACTTTCGCGCCCGGCTGTAGTCATAAGGCGCGTACGGATAGCGCGTTCCTGTGTTACGCGTAGTTGGGAAACACTGTCCACGCGTACATTGGATACGCGTACAGCTCCTGTACGGACCGCCGCTAACCTGTACGCGAGGTCAATCGATCCAGAGCGCTCCGCGAGCCCCAGTCATTCGCCATGACTCCGACAAAAGTAGCGGTTGCGTGCACCGCCACTGCTGCGGCATTACTCATTATTCAACACATTTTAAATAAAAAAAAAGAGAAACAAACGGAAACCTAGATGGTGGATGAAAAAATTGTATCGTGAAAGATTACAGTGTGGAAATAGGCTTACGGACGTTATAAATTATGAAGAAAGTGGGGACAAAAATTTTGTGAGAATGAGTTTGCAAGATTTTGAAATAATTCTTGAAAAGGTTGTTAATATTTTCATTATTGAAACTCGAAGAACACGCGTGTCTATTCATTTTGGCGTCCAAATATAGCGTACCCGCTCGTGTGTATCCTCTTTGACGCGCGACCAAAAACCGACTGACGGCGGCTCGCTTCGCGCGCTAGCTCGCGCGGTACGCGTTCCCCAAGAGTGTACGCGTAGCTGCAAGTACGGATATGACGTTCCGGACACGCGTAAACTGACTACGCGTACCAGTGTACGCGCTATCCGTACGCGCCTATATGAAACACCGGAACGAAAACAGCGGAGCAAACATTCGGATCGCGATTTAAGAGGTATGATGACAAACTAAGTTAGACGCCGTGCTTAGGTACAGATCTAGAAACCACCTTTTAGTCACAATCTCATTATTAACTAACGTACGGCTTTTTAGTCTTTGAACACATTTTGATATGTATAGTTAGCATTACATTTTTTGGTACGATAGACAGAATGATGTTTGATTTTGTATTGATTTTAGACACAGAGCAGTGTGACAGCCTAGTTCGCAAAGCAAAAAGGCGACACACCTGCCGTGGGTTATACATTTACATGAATTCATGTGACACATAATAGGTACGAATTGGTATGGCGATTAGACGCTGCTAGCATCGCATCAGTTTTAGGTATATACATATAATATAACTTAGGTGTTTTTTAACCAATATTTACTATGAAATAGTAAAATAAAACTGAAAAAATAGTCCTACAATGATGTCCAAAATTCTCAAAGTATGATTCATTTCAGAATTTAAATGATAGAACCTAGGAATTAAGATGACAAAGGGATAGCATGAAATATGTAGTGGGAATGATTGTATACTTACTTCATTCAAACTTTGCCATACTTAAACCTTACCACCAGTCACTTAAATTAAAATTTATTGCAGATGAATATCGTAACAACAAAACGAAAGAAAATAGTGAACGATTTAACTCTCTTGTTATAAATCTAATACAAACGCCTCTGCATAACAAAAAAACTGCCGCGTGTCTCGAGTAAAAAAGTTAACCGTTTCCATTGGAAACATAAAAGGTGACACGTGGCAAATCGTATTCTATATTCCCTATAATATGACATGATTGGAAGCAGAGACCTTATGCCAATCCAGTTAGTGCTATATTTGAGTGGCAGACTAGTCATGGCTTTAAAAAAGGAATAATTCGCCGCCGGGACACTAACATTTCCCTGTCAAAATATTATTGCAAACAATCGACGCACGCTTTCATCAACTACCTTTTCACACCCACTTCAAGTAACAAATAAAACCACAATTAGCATAATAGTTACTTGTAACATCCATTGTAACAACAACAATGAAGCAAATGATTGGGCGGCGCCCCTCTAAGTAATTGGCCCGTTAATTCTGCTAGGTAAATAAAATACGTCGTTCCAGCTTCAGCGTCGCAGATAATTAATTATCTCTTAAGCTGAATTGGGGACAGCATATAAATTATTAATTTCGGAAAATGGTCTAAAAAGGATGAATTATAAAATTACCCGTCAAACGATTCGTGGGACGGGTAAGGGATGCTTTTAAGGGGTTCACGTGTCCTGGCTGAGCAGGTGAGGACCTTTGCGACTGTCGAGGGAGGGGTCTCGGAAACCAACCCGAAACATGAAATCAACTAATAAGCATGCCATAGAATAATTTAGTAATTTAATTGTTTTACATGTCGTGTTTAAGGCTCATTCTTCAAATTTCATATATAGATAGGTACTTAGACACATCGTTTTGCGGGAATTAATCTATACACAATTGTTAAAAGCCAGGTATTTATTACTATTTTACTGATATTGTATCCTATTAGAGTCTGTGCGGAAAGAGAATAGGATTTAGATTTGGGGCGCTGTAATGCTTTTCTACCGTATTTGCCATACGGTTAAGTTAGTTCCGTTTTTCGCCACGCCTATTCTCTTTCCGCACAGTCTCTAGCATTAGGTACTCATTTCAGTAAAATTATAATATTGAATAAAAGGGACAACTTTCCCTTCGTGGCATCCTTCGTAGAAAATATGTTGATAATTTGACGAAGGCCAGTGTCAACACGCATTTTTTTAACAAATCTAAAAATACCTATGCATTTTGACGTATGACGTATCCTCGGGTAACATTTCGCTTTATCTTTTTTTGAACCGACTTCCAAAAGAAGGACGGTTCTCAATTGACAACATTTCAAATTATATGAAGTGGGCTAAATCAAAAACCATTTCGGCAAATATGCTTCCCGTATGTAACGAGGCAGTTATTTTATTTTTTTACCAGTTAATTTCCAAGATAATCGCGAAAAACTGTAAACCGGAAATGTGACGTAGATAGTACGTACATAGACAATAGACCAAAGACAAAACTAAATCTATCATTTTTTTCATGTATCCGGTTGTCACACTCTGTCAAAAGTTTTCAAATGACATTTTCCGTTCTTACATTTCGGTGTTAACGACTATTCTTATTTTACGATATTACTCTCGCTCCACTTGAAATACTTGACGACTTGGCTTTTATAACGGACACTGCTGCTTCTTTTCACGCTTACATCGCAATAAAAACGGATATCGCTGCTTCTTTAAACGAAAATTTGGCACTTGTATTTGGACTTATTGAACCTCATAAAAATGAAGACCTCAGATGGATTTGTGCAAGCATTTAGTACCAACTTGCCATGGGTTGATACTGCCATGATGTTAGAGTTCATACAAACGGACGATAAATATAATTTGGCTGGGATACGAGGTGCAAAAGCTGCCTTATCGTCTCGAACTTCGTATAGTGCCGCTTCGTACCGTATAGATAGTTTCTACCCCATATTGTGTGCCCTACATTGAGCCCTGTTTTTGCTTTATATATATCTGTACCTGTATATGAAACAAATAACATTATCCTAAGAAATAAAACTGTAAGGCTTAGTGCGAGTATATTTATTTTCCAAATATATAAATAAAAAAATAAAAATAAAATAGTTTATTTTTGCAAGTAGGCCCTCAAGGGCTCTTTTACAAGTCTGAGTCTAAATATGTATGTATTATTTCATTTCTTTTCTTTTGGCGCTTCGGGTAGTGACCGTGATAAGTTTGTGGTTCCAAATTACAATGTGTTGTTTTGTCTTTTGTCGCTACCTTAACTAGTATGTTTTAGGTTGTCATAATAGGGCAGCACATTACACCTCAGGATGCAGAAGATGGTGTAGGTTCATCATGAGAGGTTGACGGTGCTGCCTGGTTTGCTTCTTTTAACGGTCTTCTTGTGAGTGATGCTGGAAGAAGAGGTTTCAGTTTTGCATTGACATTCATGACTTTCCAATATCTATAGTTTTCCATGTCTTTCTCCAACTGTGAAATGACAAATAGGTATAATAAGCATAAGCCTGAACACCGTGAAGGTGATTTCAATGCACACTGCAAGAATTTGTAAGTGCAAGTGCCAATAACTATTTAAGAAAGTCCTATATAAACAAGGTTATATTAGCTAGTTAAGTTAAATATCACAACACATGAGTACGTACAGTAAACTTTATCAGTAAATAGTCCACTACCAATCTAATACAAAGGTGGGCTAGGTTAAGTATATTATTCGGTTGTACTTACATCGAGATGATCTTCACAGATGAATAACTTCCTTTTAGGAACACGATCTAGCCCCGCCGCTCGACACCATGCCTCATTTTGCCCAGCAGGGACACAAAAAAACTTGTTTTGTGGTGTCAGTCTTGTGTTATTACTACAGGTTCTTATAAAACAGTTTTTAGTTTCTTTTGATGCCATGTTTTCGTTTTTACTTGTAATTTTATTGAAGAAAAGGCCGTAGCAGGATAAGGGAGGAAAAAATGCCCTTGAATGATTAAGAGCTGTTTATTTTTTCTATAGTTGCTTTCATTTAGTTGTATAATTGTGCAAAGTTTGGTTGAAAAATTCCTAGTGGTTCAGCCGGGAAAAAATAAAAACAAAATTTATGAAATTTGACGTATCTCTAAAACTATAAATCTTTATCATAATATCTTTAATTCATTTTGGTTAATTAAATAGTATGTATGCCTTAAAAGAAAATTGAGTCTCTATCTTTGCAATTTCTGTAAAAAACACGTAAGTCAAAATTTCAAAAAAAAGTTTTTTTGATACCTGAAGGAGTGACCACTCTAAGTGACATTTCTAAAAAAGCCTTATTTAACGATCTGTCCGTCATATAAGTTTGACGGTTAAAATCGAAAAGCAACAGTGTCAAAATTAAAAAACTATGTTGGTCGGATTCTGTTACATTTTATTCTTATACAATTCTAATACAGCCAAAGAACTTAAACATAAATATTCTTTGTCAAGAACTAAAAATAAAATAAATTTATGGCATTTACTCGTATATGTATCAACTTAAAAATGTATTTTACTTCTTATTTTAATCACTATCGCTATCTTCATTAACGGTAACACTAATACCGTTTCTCAAAAAAGGTCCACTAAGAATTTCGGCAGGCTGAATAATTTTTGATAAATATCTTGCGTGCGATAGGTAGTACACAATTGCGGCAATGTGTGAACAACACCCTACCTACGAATGAATATATCTGGTGAAACGATAAGTAAGGCTTAATTAGAAATAATGATGATTACCTATTTGAAAAAAAAAGGTTTTATAAGTTAAAAGGCGACAATTAATACAAATACAGGCTGGTTTTCGATAATCTGTACATATCAAAAGGGGTGAAATTCCATTTAATTTTATCGGTAAAAATGACTAATTTTTGTTTCTGGGCAAAAAAAAAAATTTTTACAGATTTTTACAGTTTGCTATGAAATTTTGGGCAGTACATCTGTTTGACGCAGTATAACTTTTGATCTTATTGTTCAAAGCTGTAAGAAAAAAATGTTTGTAAGATCACAATTAAGTGCTAAACGAAGATAAGCATGAAAAAATGGTCACAATATTCGCAAACTTTCGAGAAAAACGGTGTTTTCCGTAAAAAAAACTGAAGTTTTGCAGCCGTTTTTCACAATTATAATTTTTTTTGACGAGTTTTTCTTCAAGTCGGTGGTTTATTGTTATTGCTACTAAATAACGTGTCTATTGCCATGACCCTACCTTTTTCTTACAATTTTAAGCAATTAGTTCAAAAGTTATACCGTGGCAAACAGATGTACTGCCGAAAATTTCACTGAAAGTTTAAAAATCTGTAAAAAAAAAACGAATGACCACAAACAAAAATTAAAATCAGTTTTACCGATAAAATTGGCCGAAATTTCACCCCTTTTCATAGGTACAGATTATCGAAAACCACCCTGTATATTTTCAAGCCAATATTAATGGGAATATCAATAATTGATTTATTTTTATTTTTTTACAAAGAAGATTTATTTTTAAGTTCTTTGGCTGTATTAGATTAGAATAGTATAAGAATAAAATGTAACAGAATCCCACCAACATAGTTTTTTTAATTTTGACACTGTTGCTTTTCGATTTTAACCGTCAAACTTATATGACTGACAGATCGTTAAATAAGGCTTTTTTAGAAATGTCACTTAGAGTGGTCACTCCTTCAGGTATCAAAAAAACTTTTTTTTGAAATTTTGACTTACGTGTTTTTTACAGAAATTGCAAAGATAGAGACTCAATTTTCTTTTAAGGCATACATACTATTTAATTAACCAAAATGAATTAAAGATATTATGATAAAGATTTATAGTTTTAGAGATACGTCAAATTTCATAAATTTTGTTTTTATTTTTTCTCGGCTGAACCACTGGGAATTTTTCAACCAAACTTTGCACAATTATACAACTAAATGAAAGCAACTATAGAAAAAATAAACAGCTCTTAATCATTCAAGGGCATTTTTTCTTCCCTTATCCTGCTACGGCCTTTGTGTTGACAATTATATGACAATGACGTAAACCTCAAATCAATCAACCGTCACGACCCATTTTTTTTTAAAGCAAGGGGCAAAGGAAAATCCGTACTCGTGACGTCATATGTCGTTTACGACCTTTCAAACATTCGCTATTTTTTCACTTAATATTTTTGAATGAAAAATTGCTTTTATGGGAAAATAAAAAAACACGTATACCTTAGAATTTGATTTTTTTTCAATACATAACATAAAACAGCCCACTTGAAAAAATGAAATGTTGTCAATTCGTCTGTATGTTTTTTTTTTTTGTGTGTTTATGCACCGATTACTTGAAGACGGCTGGACCGATTTGGAAAATTCCTTTTTTGTTTGAAAGGGTAGACTTTCGAGGTGGTCCCATTGCAAACAAGTCAGGATCTGATGATGGAATCTTGGAGAAATTGAGGGAACTCTTCAAATATTATAGGCACACATATAGCGATTTCGGTATTTTTCGTAATTCCTCGTCCATCTCTTATTAGCAACAAGTTTTTAGTGTTAACCGACTTCAAAACAAAGAGTAAATTTGTATCTAGGTTTCTTCCCCGATTACTTGAAGACGGCTGAACCTATTTGGAAAATTCTTTTTTTGTTTAAAAGGGTATACCTCCGAGGTGGACCCATTGCAACCAAATCAGGATCTGATGATGGGATCTTGGAGAAATCGAGGGAACTCTTCAAATATCATAGGCACACATATGCGATTTCGGTATTTTTCTTACTTTCTCGTGCATTTCTTATTAGAAATAAGTTCCCAGTCTTAACCGACTTCAAAACAAAGAGCAATTTTTATGTAGGCTTGTTCCTCGGTTACTTGAAAACATCTAGACCGATTTGGATTTTTTTCTTTTAACTAAATAGACTTAAGTCTATTTGGTTAAAATAATGTTTTTCCAGCGCCACTAAAAATTTAAAAATACCTAAAGTAAATTTTTAAAACAAAAAATAAAAACCGACTTCCAAAAACTTAAACTAAAAACCAAAAAATAATATGTTAATTACCCCAAAGAAATGGATAATCAACGATTCATATATACATATACAGATATTTATACTTTTTAACCTGTTATTTTTGAAGTCGGTGCCAGCTAAGGAGCTCAACACAGCCAGCTTTACGTGGCAGGCACCAACTTCAAAAATAACAGGTTAAAAAGTATAAATATCTGTATATGTATATATGAATCGTTGATTATCCATTTCTTTGGGGTAATTAACATATTATTTTTTGGTTTTTAGTTTAAGTTTTTGGAAGTCGGTTTTTATTTTTTGTTTTAAAAATTTATTGTTATTTCAGTTCATTAATGTTAGTTTAAAAACTGGACGCTAGCGTAAAAAATACTGTATATATTTTGTATTCTCCGACATTTGCATAAAATTAATTGTTTTCATAAACGCCGCAAACACTCGCTGTTTACTACCATCAGGCCGGCAAAATGAAAAGTTAACCATCAAAGGGCAAAGGGTGCATTTTAAAGATAAATTGAAGCGTTCCGGAGAACTACAGACAAATATCGCGACACCACTTTAAGGTGACCCGTGTCACTTCTACATTTTTAAAGACGAAAAGCAACAAAAGGGCGAATTGGAACGTTGTAATTTCAACCTTACTGTGCTGCGAATTGGGTCTAAATTCAAAAGAAGAGTTCATGGCGATTTTCATGATTTATTTTTCAGCGTCTTCCCACTGCTGTGGTGTTGCAAGGAGTTTGGTGTTACAGAGCGGTAAGGAGGGGTCGGAGTAAGCTGGTGAGTCTGTAGGTATCAGATAAACGGTGGGTCCGCATCGTCGCAGCCATTAAAAACTTATTAAACATCATCTCAAGCAATTACCCTGCCCCTCGCGCCGCTGAACGCCCTTACTGCTACATCGAAAAAACCTAGAATGGCAATATCTAATCTAATCTATTTAATACCTTTAAACGAGCGATTCTTGAATTCTTGTATATATTTATTTATTTTGGGGATCTATCTATCTCGGAAATTTGCTATATGGGGGTTTCCGGAGGCGAACAGTCGATCTATGTACTTAATAGTAACTAAACTTAATAGTAAACTTATCATTTATTCATGAGAATAATAAGTAAAAACGAAACTAAAACCCTAAAGTAGAAACAATATAATATATACCTACAATAAAAGCCTAAAGTAGAAATTAAAATATACCTACCTACCTAAAACTAAAATGTATCTAAACCTATTTCTAAAATGGGCCCCTGTGCCAATGTGCCGAGTAGATACTTAGTTTGGTCATAGGGATAAGAAAGACCAATTTTCCCAGACATGAACATACGCGTGTTTTTGAGTTTTCATGTGTTTTTCTCCGAGCAAAGCTCCGTCGCGCTATAGTACTTGACATTAATATTAAAAAATATATATATTAAAAATTTTATTAATATTAATAAGAATTTACAAAAAAAAATGTTATTTCAGTAATGCATTTCATTACCCCATTTACACAATTCTAATTATATACGCGACACACATCACCAGTATTAAAATGTTTTATAAAGCGCCTCAGTAGCTATCACTAATGAACTCGCTATTTAGATTGTTATTTATTTTCGCCTTACTGAATACAAATTTAAAATACAATTACAAACAAAGATTTTATATATTTTTTGATTATTTTTTATTATATTGCTTAAGACCAGAAAACTACACAGAAAGAATACTATAAGTCTTGGTTAAACATAAAGTAATAGAGATTAGGCATAACATTTTAACAAAATAAGACTAGTTATTTATTTATGTAAACTTTATTGCACAATACAAGAAATCCTACAAAATAGCTCATTATTACCTACATGGTGGTCACAGTTTGGATTAGTCGTTAGTATCACTATGTTTGTAGCAAATTGAAAACAGAGAATGTGGAATATTTGATATTTTACATTAAATTTTCTGAGTTAGGTACTCTCAAAATTGCGGGTTCCGGGTGTGCCGTTTAAGGCGATTATCCATACAACCGAAAAAACGGGCAAACGGATCAACAATCCATTTTAATGCAATGAGGGTGTTTAAAAATCATAAATCCACCAGGTGGCAGCAGGGTGGCGAATGGTCTTTTTGACAGTAGGTGTCAAAATCCACCAATCACATCACCTGATTTTGACATCTACTGCCAAATAGACCATTCGCCACCCTGCTGCCACCTGGTGGATTTATGATTTTTAAACACCCTCATTTGTTTCATTTTATAACTTGATCTTGATACATTTTGTCCACAAAAAACCGTTACAATATACAATCGGCCATTGATCGGCGTTGTGTCAGCGCCATTAGCGTTATTCAAAACTGACCTTAAAAACTTTTTTTAGGCTTTTTGAGACTTTTCATACTGTTTTGGGGCGGCAAAATGTATCAAGCAATGAAAAAAAGCCATTGCTTAATATCGCTGAAGTAAATTATTTATAGTTTGACTGCCATAACGTGAAACAAATTGCTGCCATACTGACTCCAGTACACTCAGAGCACCAATATCTATATGTTACCGGCCAAACCCGATTTCAGGCCAAACTAGTTTGTCCTAGGCCAAACCGGATTATATCTGAACCCGATTTCAGGATTAACTAGTTTGGCCTAGGATAAACTAGTTTGGTCTAGGACAAACTAGTTTGGCCTGAAATCGGGTTTGGCCGGTAACATATACATATTTAGAACTTTATGTGGATATTTATCTTTGCCCTTGACTGTACTTACCTCTAGTCTACAGGCCTAAAGTCTAGCACAACTGTGACACGCGACTCTTTGTCGCGCGACAAATACTCCCTATCTCTTTCCACTCAATATAGTGTGACAGTGACAGGTCATGCTCTGTCGCGCGAGAAACCAAGTCGCGGCCAGTTATGCTAACCTAATTTAAAAAAAAAGAAATTTCATTTGAAAAGGTATGTAAGTACTTTTGAACCGGGTAACGTGTGTCGACCGTGGCGGTCAAAAGGTTAACCCCCCTTTTTGTTTGTATGGAGATCGGGGTGATTTGAATCATCTTGAAGGCGCCTCGACCGCTCTGGCAATGCTGTATTACCTATACAAGTATATGCTGAGAGTCCTCATACGAATCTTACTAAGAGCACTTTAAATATCTCATCTAGGTTTACCAAACGAAGTTGTTTCAGTGACACAAGTACATAGTACATACTCGTATGCATTCGAGCAAACCTTACGATATTACAATTTTCTGACATTTTTGTCGTGTTTTGACATATATTGTTGATTGTAAATGTCACAAATAGTTGACATTTGCGTTCTTAATTATTTCAGGAAGCTGATTTTCAGGCGCGTTTGAGAAGGAAGTACCATCCGATGGTAGAATGTGGGACACGCCGAGTAACTGCAGACAACTGTTTTTACAAATAACTAATGTAGGTAGTTGTAGGAATGACCACGGGACTGGTAGTCCAATAAGCAAAGATTTTAAACGGTACCGTAGCCAGGAACATCGGAACTCCCGCAAAGTATAAAGACAACCAAGTAGTACGACTTCGGCCGTTTAGGAGCGCGCGACACGTATTTACACAGACGCACGACGCGCGTCTGTGTGAGTGAACGCCATACTGTGGCATGCTCGCGCATGCTCAAATCCTTGCCTGTGGTGCGCCCGTACACGGCGTGCACACATGCGCGCTCCCGATGTACCTATTGTAGGAAGAAAAACTACCGTATACCGTGACTCCCGGGTACTGGGGGCCGGGGTTGCCGTTCGTTGTGCTCCTGGTTTGGGTCGCCCGGAAGTCGATGGAGGCAGGAGGCGTGCGACCGTTCGTCGTGGAAGTCTCCCCCAAGACCTATGTTCAGCAGGGGATGTATCAAGGTTGAAATGATGATGATGATAAAAGGTACAGTGATGGCAGCAGTATTTCTAAAATTCGCCACTTTTTTTCTTGTATATCGATGGTCTAGTTCACACTTGTATTATTTACGAGAAAAAGAGTTTCGTAATTAGCACGTTAGTACACAATCATAAAGTTGCAATTACATTGGCGAAAAAAATGTAATTTGTACGAGTATGAACTAAACCATCGATATGTATTCTCCTTATAATTATGTGTGACCTGCCGTGTCTTAACTTCCCTTAATTGACGGACGGTACCTATCTCCATCGCATATTCTATACAAGTAACACGGTCATTCCATACAATCTCACAATAGAGATGCATTTGGAACGAACCGAGAACTTTAGGCTATTTCACAACTTCACCGTCCATTTCGTCTCTAGTATAATTTGAACCGTGAACTAATAATAAGAGCTCGTATTTGGAGGTCACGCTGTAGTGGTCGGTCAAAGTCTACACTGCGAGCGGATCGACATATTTCAAGCCCCGATTACGAACCGTCAACAGCCGTAACGTTGCCTATCTTTGCCTACTTGATTTTATAAAGTTCCTCTGGGACAAGCTGCACATAAAACTATTCAATATTATGTACGAGTCCCAGAGGCAGTTTGTGAAATCAAGTAGGCAAAGATAGGCAGCCTAGGCAAATTTACGACTGATGACGGAACACTGTTATTCTGCCATGCTAGTGATATACCTATGCACTTACTATGCCTTACTGCATAGTAACGACAATCTAGAAGTATAAGAAATGTCATCCTTATTACCCGACTGCGGCGAAGCCCAAAAGGAGGGTTATGTGTTTGACCTGTAGGTCACCCAACCAATTTTGATAAATGACACATCATTCCATTCGTCTTGATGGCGAGAGTGTCACTGGGTTAAAATTCGTAAAAAAAAAAACAAAATGGCGGATTTATGCACTTTAATGCGTGGTATTTTTTGCACTGCAGTCGAGTTTTTTTAAGTGAAAATGTGGTTAATCCATTGGAGGATTCAAGGATGACATTTCCTATACTCCTCCTAGACTGTAGTTACGTACTGCTGCGTAGCAAACAGGGTCGTTTTTAAAAAAAAGTCAACAAAATGTTAATCTTGTTCCTTTGTGTACCATACAATTTATACGGTTAACTTTCGTTACACAAAGGAACAAGATTAACATTTTGTTAACTACGGACGTTTATTTAAAACGCACGGCAGCATTGTTACGGGTCATATTATATTAGGGACGTGTTGGACGGCATGCTCGTGAATTAGCCCACCGGACTCCTGTTAGTAGCCATCCGTCCGTATTTGCAATATATTCATGTATATAGGTAAATACGTATGTGTCTTCCTCGTCCGATGGATCGGAACCGGTCGCCACAGGAAGTCGCCGCGACGAGCTGCGACGTCTATTCCACTGCCTTCTATATAAAATACGATTTATTGGCGATAAATTAAATAGGTAATTCACTTATTCGAGCGATTTAAAGGTTGTTTAAGTAGCAAACTGGCGGGATAGGAAGAAAGAATCGCATTAGTTTTATTTTTATTTAGTAGAAGCTTGGTTAAATTCATTATCATTCGCGCCAGGTCCGGTTCTAGCAATAGTGTAGTTAGTTTATTTTAGTTTTTTTTGTGCTTCAACGGGTAACTAGCTCTATGAGCTGTCACAACAGTCGGACTTCGTGGTGGTAGGTATGTCTCGGCAAAACCTCAGTACCACGGGGCTTATTTTAGACTAAACGGTCTTCGCAACTTCGTCCGCGTCAGAGAGATGGCGTTGTTCACTTGCCTAAGGAGTTGTACTTCGCGATGTTAATTTTTTTCGTAGATTAATGACCCCGAGTAGTACAAAGTACAAAGCGAGTTTGCAATCCGTAATTGGACAACAGCATCAACCAAACTTGAAACCATAACATCAACCAAACTTGGAACTACAACATCAACTAACCGGAAAAGTACGTGGTCCCAGGACTGACCAAACTGGGAGTCACAGTATCAAAAGAAAAATAATGTTTGGAATTTATTATAGTCAAGTCAAGATTAGCTAAACGGAAGGGCACAATGTCACAATTACTTGTTTATGAGTGTTATATTTGCACGACTGTCCAGAAAAGGAGTGTATAATATTAAGTAATATTTTTTTTACAGTTTAAGATAGGTATAGATGACGCCTCTGACTGTTATTCAAAGATGTCACATTAAAATACATTGTACATATGTGCTACTGTGGTGCTACTTTATAAATTACAATGGTTCTCTGACTCTTCACACTAGAACAGCACAAGGAAATGCAACACAGTTTTGCAGCAGAAAAAAGTAATTTTGAACTGCCAACAAAAAACCATCCCCAAAATTGCGCCGCCGCGTAGTAATCATAGCAGATGAAAGACCCGTAATTTGGCGTTGTTTCTCGTCGCATTATGCCTTTGTAACATTCGCGACAAAGCGCGGGGGCGGGGCCACACATGGTCAAAATAAAGTACACTTGTATTTATTGGGGATTCACCAATTTCAGTTCAGGGGATGTTTACTGTTTGGCATATCGACAAACCATCTTAGGTGATACACAGAGACTTAGCGAGTGTGTTACCTGCATTGTAGGTATGATACAGTACTCTTTATTTGCTTATTTGTGATTTTAGTTCCTAATCGTAAAGACGTCTATGATTGGATATTATGTAATTCCTAAGCATGCATCTTACAGTACAGGTTACGAGTCTACAGGTAGTGTCAGACTTACAAGTAATCGAAGTCATAAGCGAATTGTAGGTACCTATATAAACATGGTGTGCATACTAAATTTGGCGTTTATTTTTTTAACCGACTTCAAAAAATATAGTTTATTGATTCGAGTATGTAATATTGACAAAATTCCAGAGTTTTTATGTATGGTTATATACAGCGTGGAAATCCAATACGGGCAAATATTGAAACGGTGGTCAGCATAGGACCTAAGAAGTATATTTATTTAGATAACTTTTGTTTAAAACTACAATGAAAATATTTACCATACAAAAGAATTCGGCCCGCAATGTAACGCTACACATTCAATCTCAAGTTGATAAACACGCTAGTTGACAGTTACTTTAAAAAAGCTCGTATCTCGCAATGTCATTAACAAGCATGTATGCGGTACATTGCTGCTCGGTAATTTTCAAAAATTAATTATGAGTCACTATTAAGTGTAATTTAAAAAAAGCATATTAAATAATGATAACACTACTAAACGCTATATCTGGTTTAATTGTTTGTTCGTAAAATAGATAAAACTAGGGATGTAATGATACCGATACCGATATATCGGTATCGCCGATAATATACAACCGATATTTGAAGAGCGCGAAAAGAATTTATTGTATGAAAAAAATCTGCAAAAAGTAATTTCAATTACTGACTTAATTTATATATTGGTCTATTACCTTGTGCAATAATGATTACTATGTTAATTATATATTTGGTTCAAAATAAAATAAAAATTGCGTTGACAATGTATTTATTTTTACTTTACACCTTCAAGGTTGACTCTCTGTTAAATATAGCCAAGTTTTAGATATAATAAGGACAACAAATAATAAATCTGAAGTTCATACTTCATTAGTTAGCTAAGATATCGGTATCGGTATCGCCGATAATTTACTACAAATATCGGTATCGGTATCGTATCGGCCAAATCATGTATCGTTACATCCCTAGATAAAACCTTTATTTCTTTGTTTTTTAAAGTCTGTTTAATTTATGCGCTTGAAGTTGAGTTTTAAAATAAATAATAAAATTGCTAAAAACATTATACGCAAGTAAAAGCTCTTAAGTATTTTAAATACCTACAAGACAAATATGAATATTTCGTTAAGTGTCGTGAAAATGGGTCACACAAGTGACACAAACGTAGGAAGTGTGTCGCGGCTAGCGCTAGTCTCTTCCCGTCTAATTACTGCCGCACAACTTCTCCGGACGGATTATTGTGGGAAGTGTGCAGGGAAAGTTTGGAGTAGGTAATAATACTATTCCTACGTAGTACATTAGTAATAATACGATACCTGTGCCAAAACTGTTGCATATTTGGTATTTAACTAAATGTAGAAATAATAAATGGGACACACAAGTGACACACGAACGTAGAAAGTATGCCACAGTTTGTTCTTGCCTAATTAGTGCCGTACAACTTCTCCGGACAGATTATTGTGGCAAGTGTGTACAGGAAGTTGTGCTATACTACTATACTTACTGATACGTTTTTAACATAGGATATACCAATACCAAAAGCGTTCGGTATTCGGAGTATTAAATGAGTACTAAATCTGTGCGTACGTAATGCGTCGGAGGACGCGAGGGAGTGATGGCAGGTGACATTCAAAATGTCTAATCATCATTAAGCATAAATCACTACGCATAAAGTTTAAAGGCATAAACAATAAAAGCATAATTATCACAAAGACTACAATCAAACGGCATAAATATAAAAGTACATACTTATAAATTTGCATCACTACAATATGCATAAAAGTAAACTCCTAAAAAATTACACAATTGGCATAAGTGTAACAAAAAGTTGCTATTACAAATAAAGAACCACAATGACTAGGTACTTGTTTTTGGTAACGAATTTCAACCATGTTCGCGGCTTAGTAGTGGCCCAAGGGCCACCCCCCCTCACCCTAACCTATAATTGTGGTATTCAAATTATAATCATATTAAAACTTAATGGTTATTTTTTTAGATTCAATACGCCTGTAACGAAATACGAGTAGTTAAAACAAGGCGCAGTGTTAAATCCCGATCAAAACACTGAACCAAAACTGTGTTTGATTCGGTTCTCTACATTTTCGCCGAATTATTTTTTCTCAAAGGTTTCATTTCCCAACTCACAATTTTCTCTGACACCATATTTTTTCAGAAACTTTCATAAAACAAACCTAACCTAACCTACTGTATTCTATAAAACCATAAGAAACTATACTGAGAATAATTTTTGGTTTCGGAGAAAATCAAGAGTTGGGAAATGAAATATTTGGGAAAAAATTATTCGAGAAAAGGCAGGATACCGTTTAATTCATTTAAAAAAACTGAAGTTATGGTTTCTAAAAAATATAATACATAATCCAAATAATAATATGCATAATATCCATTAGACCGCTAAAATTAGTCTAACTAAAATTATTCTAAAAACATGATATACCAATGAAAGTAGTAGACCAAAGTATTATTACGCCAATACAAATTATGCCAAATCATTTATGCGAAACTAAAATAGGATAAAAAAATAGGCGAACGAAAGGTATCCCACTTTCATAACACAAAGGAGCAACATCAACATTATGTTTAATTAAACCCTTAACATACAGACATCTTTTTTTGAAAATTATATATTTTTTTAAATGGGTCACACAAGTAACACACGAACGTAAGTAGGTATGCAATGCAAGTATAAGTCTGTTCTCGCCCAATTAGTGCTCCGTCGTGGATCTGCAACTTCTCTGCACAGATTATTGCAGCAAGGTCGTTTTCAAAAAAACATGTCCGTAGTGAGGGCTTTATTAAACCAAGTGTTAACTTTTCCTTTGTGTAACGAAAATTAACCACATAAATTGTATAGTCACTTCCGTTACACAAAGGAACAAAATAAAAATTTTCTTAATTCTGAAAACGACCTCATATCAATTCGTTAATTGCACCATGCTTGTGACGGCAAGGATACCTAGTTACTAGTTATACTCTTTACCTCATACGTAGGTATATCGAATAAATAAAATAACTACATACTTATACTATATGTAACGGGTTACACAAGTGACAAACGAGCACAGTAGTTGTGTTGTAGCGGGCATGGCATGGGTCTCTTTCGGCCCAAAATAGGTATTACTTACAGAGAACGCCGGAATTTAACGAACAAAAACTAGTGTAAAGGATACAATTTAGTAGTCATATAAGGTAAATTTTAACGACATAACTTTACGCCATACATTGAACTATATAATTTTATAAGTTTTAAAACCCAACTTCTTGTATTCATGGACGATTTTTATAATATCGATAAAGAAAGCTCCGGTTGAATTGGTTCATCATTATAGTGAACTGTCAGTATAGTTCGCCTAATACCGGCGAGTAGAATAGTAACAAAAGGGTGTAAATCGTAAGAACACGTGTATTTTTTGTTTTTCCCTGTCGCAAAATAATAGAGCAATGTAGAGCCCAGCCTATTGCCATTCAAGGCCCATCCAAATCATCCAATGTTAATGTTCAATATCTTCATAGAATAAAACAAAATGGCTCTACTTAACAAAATGCAGTGGTATTTAGTTCACATTTGGATTTACATTTTCCTCCGACTTGAGATGAATAAGCCTATGGGATCTTATTATTCAAATTTACTTTTAACTTCACCTACGTTGACGCGCAAATAGCACAGTACAGGCATTGTGCGCAGTACATTAATGAGAAATCGTCTGAAATCGACTTAGAAACCAATTTATGTTCCATGATATTGACAATACTAAAGACGAAATCAATAATCAATTTGCCAAATGTGTCGAATCACTTATTTTGGTAGAGAAACCAAACTAATTCGAATAAAGTACGTACCTGGCCCGTAATGTCCTTCAAGGAATTTCTTTGCAATAGTACTTATTATTTCATATATTCGTTACAAGTTCTCAATTTAGTCTGGTTATTAGCAATTCCTTTAATTAAGCTCTCAGCTTTTAAGTTTGGATTGGTTCCTACAATTTTTGCAGTTCAAAAATTATCCCATATCTTTCAACAGAAAACTTTAAGGAGTGAAGTGGGACAACCTTAACACCTTTTATGAGAAGAATCAGTAATAAAGCGATCCGTTGGAAAACCAAAGTGACCGACATACCTCAAAGAATTGCACAACTTAAGTGGCAATAAGCAGGAAACATTGTTCGTAGAACAGACGGCCGCAAGGCGGACTAATTTATTTATGACAAAAACATATTTACACAGCATTACAGACTAAAATCCAATGCACTGTGAAACTACATAACAATAAAAAATACAAAAAACTTAACTAGATAATTATGTAAATGTAATCAAAGTGGAAAACTAGAAGGCCTATCATCCATCATCTCACAAAACCTGAGGCACTGTCTATACACAGCCGTCCATCGTCACGCAAACAGGTCACATTCAGGTGTTGATGTCAGAAGCGCATTTAGCAGTGTCAAAGCCCGGAGCTGCGGTGAGTTCCTGTGTGACACATGACCGGGTGAATGTTGCAAGCAGTGCCGGATTAACCCGTAGGCATATTAAGCAATAGCTTAGGGCATCACGTCTTGGGGGCACCAGAAACAGCACCAAAAAAATATTTAGATAGGCGGAGGGGCACCCACAGGCGTGGATTGCTTAGGGAATCTAGTAGTCTTAATCCGGCACTGGTTACAAGAGTCCGATGGATGTGGGCGGTACAGGATTGGTCATGTGGCATTTCTTGGGGGATGCCTATGTCACAGAATATATATAAGCTAAAGCAGTAAGGAAGCTACAAACAAAACGATCGAAACGCACGCACACATAGACGCGCGCTTTTACAAGGCCCCTAAGGGAATCTCGCGGTGCCGTCAGTCGCGAGTGACGCATGGAGGCGAGTGGTCGCGCTTTGCGTTTGTTACGTGCGCGCGCCCAGACAGCCCGCAATCTTTTAATTTTAAACAACCCTAACGCTCTAATGGAGCGTAGGTATTTATTTCAAAAAGTAAGCGTAGCTTCCATACTGCTCTATTTATATTCTGTGCCTATGTTGTATTAAGTACTAACCTAGACTAGGATTTACTAATACCAATAGACTGTAAGTTGTCTGAAGTACTACAACAAGTAGTAGTACAAGTTGCGGAAACTTTCAATTTTTTTTTATATAAGCTAAAAACATCTAGTCTTTTTACTTATATCAAAAAAAAATTGGAAAGTTTTCGCTATTTGCATATCAGTAATCTGAAGTAATAATAATAACTAAAACAATATGTCCACCAGTGGACGCCTTTTGGTTGATGATGATGAAGAATTTGCATTTGTAATGTATAGCTAGCTTTTGCCTGCGTCATTCCCGTTGTTATCCTTATTGTTATCCCGTAATATGAAATATTATCCTGTTTTAATCCAGAACTTGGTGCAGTTGGACCTATGCTTAATTTCATTCCAATCCATTCATTTGTTACCGCGTTATTTGGTAACAAACATCCAAATACCTTCGCGATTTTTAACTTTTATATTATAGGATAGCACAGTAGGATTAGAGATGTACTTTTTCTCGGGAACATTCCCGGGAACGGCACTTCTACAAGTAGGATTACCTACCACATGAAGTCAATTAACTGTCAACAATGCTTGTGTCGCGTGCAGTGCCCGAGCGCAGGAGTCACACTCCAAGAAGCGCAGAGTCAATTAAAACTACTAATAAAGTTCTAAGACATCTCACTCCCTACTTTAGTTGAAAACTCCGCTGTAGTTACACCTGCAGTGAATTCTATTTCGTCCTTCTTTGCCGATGCCTACTGACAGTGTATATTCATATAATATGCGTTCATAAGCAATATGCGTACATTTCAACCGGGATACGTCCACTGCTGAGCATAGGTCTCCTTCAAAGATTTCCACAGCGAACGGTCACACGCTTTTTGTCTCCATTGACTTCCGGATCCTAACCAGCTCGCCAGACTTATGCTGACTCACACCGTGTCTTTCTATGCGTAGCCTCCATTCGAGTAGCTTCGATTTTTTTTAGTATAGTTCTAAACTGTTAACTTTGTAAGTGACTATTTTGTTTAAACGTAGAGCAGAGTACATCAGTCTGTGTAATTACAGTGTTTTGATACTGTCATAAAGTGTAAATTCAGCTTTTTATAACGCGACGTAACGATTCCAAGAAAAATCATAGTAACAGTTTGAGTATATTTTGTCTCGCTTGCTTCAATCACAACAAAATTGTACCGAGATAGATAAGTACGGATATACCTAACGCGACAAACTATATTTTTTACCTATAAAGCAATTTTCAAAGCAGCGTGTCTATAGCACCAATACTGCTAATGATTTAAATGAAGTAATGATGGCAACTACTTGGAGTTACCCACTCGGACATCCTTAGTTAGTTATTTTATTTGGGATTAAAGAAGCCAATCCTAGAGGCAACAGTAGAATCGACGCTACGCATGATATACCTAGATACACAATCAGCCGGAAATAATGGCCACACAAAAGTAATACCCGAACGACTTGGGTGGGGAACTCATTTTGACTTAGTCTAGTTTCAACCATAGACGGCGACAGTTGTCAACAATTACGAAATGTTGCGTAAAAAAATGTGTTAACTAATAGCAGCAAAAAAACAAGAAAGAAAGATGGGATATACTTCTTAGTTAAGGGCGAATTAATATTGAGCAGAATTACCAGTGAACTTATCGTGATTTCATAGTTTTTTAATTATCTTCGCGAATCTTTTAACAAAAAGCGACTCGATTTATTTATTTATTTGCTGCTCACTTTTGACGTAAACAACGTAGTCACTTTTTGATAGGTGCCAATAAACTAAAGTTTTCAAATTTTAGTCTGCAAATTTGACACATAGGTGTCATGGAACTAAGTTATCGTCTGAATGACAGTTTCATATAGATACAACTTATAAATTAACGTTATTAGCGTCTATTTGAGTGTAACTATAAGAAATTTTTCTTTGAAACTGTGCGTCTATGTTATTATACGTCAATGACGCTACGACGTCACATCGCCGTAGCTTCGTAGCTCGGCTACGAGCGGCGCGTCTACGCCGCTTGATCTGAACGCCCGCCCGTTGTCCTACGTGACAAAGAGTACAGGCAAAGTATAAGGAAAGAAAAGTAGCCACACTCCGGCCCTTTAGGAGTGTGCGATAGCTATTCAAGGCGCAAAGCTGCCGCCAGTCGGGTTTTTTCGCATCCGAACGCACTGCAGTATACTCGTTAACGATACATTTCGTAGGAGCGAACGACCGTGACGACGGTCCAACCCCGATTGACCAATGATTCCTAAAAGTTTCTTTACGCCACGTAAGTGGCATCCTCTGCCCTGCATTTGGAGAGAAAATCCCACTTCCTGGCCAAGGGCAGACGTAACGACGTAGACGTAGACGTAGGTGTACAAACCACTGGCAAAGATTTACGATCTTGGACATTGTTTAATTTACCGCTGTTAGTGTATAATCTGGGGGCACGGCAGTGCACACGCCAAGTCGAGCAAAACAAAGGTACGGCCGTATCTACCATCCTTTTCTCGAAGCCATTCAGGCCATTTTCAGCCTCCCGTAATTTTGTGCTGGGTAAAGCTAGAACCTTGCATTTTCAGGGATATAACGGGCATAATAATAAGACTTAAATATTTTCTGATTCTGATTCTGATTCTATGCTTAAATCTTTAAAACTACGCAACGGATTTTGATGCGGTTTTTTTTTAATAGAAAGAGTGATTGAAGAGGAAGGTTTATATGTATAATACATGCATAATATAATAGAGAAACACCGTGCGAAGCCAGGGCGGGTCGCTAGTTCTCAATAACATTCAATTTGAACGTTTAGTTTAAGAACTATTGCACGTCAAAGTCCCTTAATTTTGTCACTGACTCACTGACTCAGCGACTGATGATCATCATAATTCTAAGGTACTTGAAGCATACCCACAAGCTCCAAATTTTAAACATAATTAGTTGTTACCCTATCAAGTCACGCAAAATCTAAAAATATAGCAGTTTCAATACGTTATAGTTTGTAATCCTATACAAATACAGGCGATTACAAAGTTACTTTTGTAGTTCAAATGGGAAATAGAATGGATTGGAATGTAATAAATAAAGGAAGACCACTTACAAAAAGAAATGAGATCCCAACAAAAACATTACATGTAAAAAGATGCAAGTCTCACAACGCAGTTCTTCTACAACAAAAAAGTTTTGAGATGTAATGTTAAACCAAGGCAGTACAGGGGGGGGGATATCCACAGAACTCGATTACCACCGACTTGCCTATTATTTACCCGTGGAGGATTCTTTATTTCAGAACTATAAAACGTGTTCCTCCACGGTTAGGTAAATAACAGGCAATTCATGTAATGTTTGTGTTGGGATATAGGTATTATTACTGCTCCGATTATAACAGTACCGACTTTCTTATTGCAAACTCTTCAAGTTGAGAGTAAATAGACACTATTTAGGCAAGTATGCACTCAAGCAGCACACAATCTGTATAATAAATTATACAGTCATTATACCCCCATTATACTTATATTAGTTTTAGTCGTATAAGCAAGTTTCATCATTGGACTTTATCATCGTTTACCAACAGATGGAAGTCAAATAATAGTCTATTATGCATAGAAAAAAGATAACGCAATATGGCAGATACCATTTTTATCTTTAATCTAAACCTCAAATTAAACATATCGAAGTAGCAGATCGGTCATCGGACCCGATACCCCGAATGTTAATGGTATTCATAACTCGGTATGCAAAGTGAAGGGTTGACGGTATCTGATAGGCCAGATACACTTACTGTATCTTTGATATTCGATACCTTTGTTTAATATTAATTGTTTAAGAATAGACACTATTATGCGGTATGTCATTATCATGTATTTTGTTTGTTGTAAATTTAATTTAGTTCTATAGTAATTTTGTAGCCTAATGTTTTAAATTTTTTTTATAGTTTTGTAATGACAATAACGAAACTCCAAACAGTTTTTCAAAATTGGCTCCAATTTAAAAAAAAAAACTCGCAATTTATTTTCGTGCTATAAAAGTCTATAGAATAATTGCGTTTATTGTTCAATGCCTACAAAAAGAACCAATCTGTGATACACCCGTGATTGAATTCTGAATGTGTATTCTCAAGGACACAAAATGCAAATGATATTTATTGGCTGCAAAAAAAAAACATTTTTTGTTAAGCTGTGTTAGGTATATAGGTACCTATAAATATATTAAACATGGAGGGAAATTAAGAATGAATGCGCGGTGGGCTACCTACCAGTGGCGTGGCGTCCACAGGACTCGATTCCTACCGGCTTGCCTAATATCAGGCATTTGACCACCTTATTCTACACCTACAGCTCTTACGGAAAATGTACGCCAAATCTGCACCGGCTTGCCCAAGGATATCTTTTACGCTACGCCACTGCTATCTACTCTGTTTGATCAGTCTGTCAGACCAAATATCGTTGTGTTTTATCAGATTGATAGTTACATATAGTTACGACGTAATTAAAATAGCAGAACATTTTATATTACATTACATTATGTTGCTGCATGTGTGACTATAGCATTTCTACCGTCTTATTAACCGCTTTAAGATCACAAAATTAAAATTAGTAATACAGATATAAAATAATAAAGGTATAAACTTGGTTGGTATGTATTACCAAATAAGGATACAGCATTGTTGAATAGACAACATTAATCCAAGGAAGGGTGGGTCTAACAAAATAGGTGAATTAACCCCATTCAAACACAGCACTATCACAAAACACTCCTTTTAATATTCGAGATTCTCCGTTTCGCGTCTTTATTTACCTCAAGGAGTCGGGACCCGTGAGCTATTTTGTTTGAAATTTGTGAAACAAAACATGGTGCAATGCATAAACTTTAAACGCAAGATCGACGAGAAGCCATGGAACAATAAAACAAACAAAAGCCTATCTGGCCCGGAGCGCTGTCGCGGCGCGGCCCCGCCCCCATCCGCCGGCGGCCCCCGATTGGTCCGCCGTCGCCGCCCCCGACGCTGAACCCCTTCTAGCGACGAGGGCGAACGAGACGCAGCATCCCTATAAAGATTTTACATCGATTATGGGGGTATGGGAGCAGGCCGTTCCGTTCTACCCCGCGGGCGGTGGCGTTCGGTCCTCTCGCGCAGTCGCGAACAATTAAAACGTGCGGGGCGGCTTGTGCGCGGCGCGGCGCGGCGGTCGCGACGTCACTATAATGTGGTTAGTCAGTGAGCGTCGGGGCCGGGCCGACGGCGACGGCACGCAGCACGAGACCCGCAGCGCGCTCGGGGAGCCGCGCTGGTCGATCAGCCCGCGAGCCGGCCACAGCACGGTGGAGTTCAAGAGCGCGGCGTGCGCGGCGGCCGGCGAGCCGCCCGCGCCGCCTCTGTCGGCGCTGCCGGACCCGCAGCAGTTCAACATCTTCCCGGCCTTCTTCAGCCGCCAGCTCAACTTCACGGGCGGCGGTGGATGCGGGCAAGGGTCGAAGATCATGGAGGAGTTGAGGCCGAACCTAGTCGGGGGTTTGCTGGGGGTCGGGGGGTTGCTGGACGAGCACGGGGCGGACGCGAAATTCCTGCCGGGCGGGGAGAGCAAGTACACACCGGACAAGGCCCGCAAGTGCAGCAACGCGTCCAGCTCGTCGGCGGAGGAGTTTGGGGCGCTGTACGGCGGCGAGCACGCGGCGACGCCGCCCGCGCCGCCGCTCAGTCGCTCGCTACAGGACCACACACGTGTGTACCATTATTTTACCTATTTGCATGACTATCGGTGGCATGGCGTACGTAGAACCCGATCCCCAAAAGCTAGCCTACTTTTAGATACTCGTGTATCTATTTTACTGCTGCTTAAAAATATAAGCAAATTCCGCTGATGCCACGCCACTGATCACTATTGCTCGGTTTCACAAACGTTCACTAACGCTAATGTAGTGCCAGTAGGGAATCGTGGTCACGTTTTGATTCACTAGGATATAGCAAAACACGTGCTACTCAATTCAAATAAGGTTTCGCTATTGGGAAAGACAACAGTGTTCACCAAACGAGGCAATGATGACAGATATGTAGAGTTAAGAAAAATCATTATTGTTTATTTTTGATGTTCGGCTCTTATTGGTGGTATTTTACTTAGCTTATAGCTATTACTCTCC
Organism: Eudemis profundana; assembly: GCA_947034925.1. Classification (NCBI taxonomy): domain Eukaryota; kingdom Metazoa; phylum Arthropoda; class Insecta; order Lepidoptera; family Tortricidae; genus Eudemis; species Eudemis profundana. The sequence goes on along the minus strand of OX344808.1, from coordinate 15,785,318 downwards.
ATTCGTCTGAATTGTCAGCCGAAATAAGACCAGACAGTACTTGTTATTGTGTATTGCGTTTGGTCCGAAATCCAAAACTTTTGGATGACCTTCGAGATGTCAGGAACTAACGAAATAAGCTCCTTTAGTCCGTTCATACTACGTCAGTGTGTAATTGCAATAACGTTGCCGCACGTGCATTTATTTAGTTTTTTTGTTGTTCTTATATGTACCGCGTAAGGGAACCTGATAGGTACTCGTTCTTTGTTGTAGCCTCTCCAAATTTTTACGTTCATAGTGTAAACATTTTATAATACAATTTTAATGTCAGTTTCGCTGAATTAATAACGTAAACAAATATATCAAACCACTAAAACCTGTTTGTTTACCTACCACCTACCTAAGAAATTTAACATTTAAATACTGTATTTATAAAATAAATAAATAGATATTCTATTGGTATCTGAAATAGCTCTATGCGCCAGCGGAGTTACATTTATAATAATTGATAATTACACATGAGACACAAGAATAAATAACATGACAAAACTAATGCCAGAATCTACAAAACAAAGATATAAAAAGGATATAAATAAATCTCAAAAATGTTCGTGTTTATCTTTCCTAATTTGGATTAATGGTAAATACCTACTACTTTTATTAGAATAACACATCATTACAGTTATATAAAAATAATAACAATAGACATTATAAATAAAGATGTGATTTGAAATACCTCAAACTAAATATATCTAAAAACTAAATTAAACTACATAAGTACATAAAAAAATACAAAGAGCCTCTCTACGAGTCGCAACTCGGTCTGCGGTGATTGCACGGCCTTACCTCTCTGAATCGCATGGGTAACTATTTGAGAGAGGTATGCACCAGCTCTGTGATTCATTAATCTTATTCAAATATCGTTTTTGAATGCGTATTATGGTGCTATCAAATTAGAACCAAAATACAATTAGAGACGTGTGGCTCGTTGCGACGTCGTTGACGATACGACACCGTGCCCTGGAATCCAAAAACAACTTGAAGTCAGTGTAAAAATATTCAATACTTTAATCGAATGTGTTCACAAATTATATTAAAAGATTTTATACCATTGACTTTTCCTTTTTTTTTAAGTAATTTTAACGTAACTTTCCAAGACACGACATCGTATTGCGTAGGTTACCGTCTTTTGCCTATCTCCGAATTCTAATTCATGAGAGGAAGGGTTATCCTTCCTCTCCTGCTACAAAGTTGTTGTGAAAAAATTTTTAGGCTTTAATAATAATAAAGATTTAAATAAACCAAAAAAAACAAGTTAAATAATAATTAAGTATAATAAGAACTGTAACTACTTTTTGTGTACCTAAAAATTAGAGTGTTTTTGATGAATATTTTGGAAACAAAACCTTAAAAGTTCTACTGGTTTCAACTGCTCTTTAACAATTTTCACTAAAATTGGATTAAAGGTAGGTAGGTAGGGTAAAGGTTCCAGTGGCGTGGCGTAAAAGATATCCTTGGACAAGCCGGTGCAGATTTGGGGTACATTTTTCTGAGCTGTAGAATATGGTGGCCAAGTGCCTGATATTAGGCAAGGTAGGAATCGAGTTCTTTGGACGCCACGCTACTGCTGGGAACTGAATGAATCGTTAACTAACTAACTAACTTGGCTCAGGGACCCAAAGAGGGTCTTGGCCTCCGAAACGAGAGCACGCCATCTGTCCCGATCGTGCACAACTTCTTGCCAGTTAACGACTTGAAGACGTCGCAGATCCGCCTGCACACTGTCCTCCCAGCGGTACCTGGGTCGCCCAACCGGGCGGCGACCAGTTGGTCGTCCCACGTACGCTCTTTTGGCCGCACGATCCTCTCCCATTCGGAGTAGGTGACCAAACCAGCGAAGTCTGTGTGATTTCGTTACGCCGATGATGTTGGGTTCAGCCACCAGGTCCTGGATCTCTTTGTTCTTACGGATCCTCCACGTGCCGTTTTCACTCTTGACAGGCCCCAGGATCTTACGCAAAACCTTCCTTTCCGCTACAAGGAGCTGACATTCCTCTTTTTGTGTTAGTGTCCAGGCCTCGCTACCATACATAAGGATGGGTCTTAAGACAGTTTTATAGATCCTTAGCTTTGTATTCCTGCTGAGAAGCCTGGACACCAACACCTTGTGGAGGGCTGCACTGCATCGCAGGGTGTTTTGGACGCGGATGTTTATCTCCTCCACTCTGGTGTTAGTGTCGGTTATGGTGCATCCAAGATACCGAAACTTGTCAACTCCCTTGTAGACGGCGCCTCCAACATGAAGACTACCACGCCGAGCCCGTGTGTCTTTGTAACGTTTCATGTGGAGGTATTCTGTTTTTGCCTGATTGATCCTGAGACCTATCTTGGATGCCTCCTGCTCCAAGACTCTGGCCGCTTCGGCCACCTCATCCCGGCTTTCCCCTAATAAAGCAAGGTCATCCACGTACCCTATCACCTTGTGCCTGCCGCCCAACTCAACACCTACGTCCAGTGCTAAAACATTCCTGACGACATGTTCAAGGGTTAAGTTGAAAAGCACTGGTGATAAGGCATCCCCTTGCTTTAGACCGGTCATCACCGGGAATTCTTCCGAAAGCTCTCCCCCTACTCTGACACGCATTGTACTATTCTTCGTTGCTGTAATGATTATAGCAACTAGTTTTCTTGGGATGTTAAAATTCACAAGGATGGAATATAGAGCCTCTCGATCTATACTGTCGTAGGCCTTCGTGAAGTCCACAAACAGAGAGTGGATGCTCTGTGCGTACTCCCATCTTTTTTGCATGAGTTGTCTCACTCAGCAGGAAAATCTGTTCTACCGTGCTGCGATTTTTGCGGAAACCACATTGGTAATCCCCAAGGATTCTCTCAGCATGTGGTTCCAGTCTTTTAAGCAGCACATTAGACGAGATTTTGTACGCCGTTGTAAGAAGAGCAATGCCTCGGTAGTTGCTGCACTTCTTCTTTGGGCCTTTTTTGTGGATAGGACAGATGACGCCTACATTCCATTCCTGCGGTTGTTCTTCCAGTTGCCATATCTTAAGCACAAGTTCAAAGATTTTAGACTGTACAATGCCGCCACAGTTTTTCCATATTTCTGATGGCAAGCCATCAATTCCAGGAGCCGTATTGTTCTTGAGACGCATGATCGCTTGGTAAACTTCGTCAAAGGTCGGAGAGGGGACTTCGCTGTCATCATTGTCAGCATCGTTAAGAGGGATTGGCTCATCTAAAGGAGGACAATTCAGTAATTGTTGGAAGTAGTCCTTCCACATGTTCTTAATTTCAGCTCTGGATGTTACTAAATTTCCGCTGTCGTCTTCCAACAATTGAGTGACAGGCTGATACCCTTTTTTAAAAGTATTGAGCTCTTTGTAAAATTTTCGGGAGTGACATCCTCTAAGTAACGTTTCCATCCCTCTTACTATGCCGTCTAAATGTGATCTTTTTGCCTTTTTTATAGCATTAGAGCCGTGTTCAGATATTTATGAGTACACTGACAGCTCAGATATATCTGATGGCGACTGTACAATTTTCCGTCCCAATATACAACTTAGACAGTTGGTGCTTTCACCTAAAGACAAAGAGCCACTGAATGTTCCCGGGGTTTACATGAATCCCTGCTCCTGTGGTAAGAACTGTATAGAAGAGACTGGTCGCAATATATAGACTTCTGAATCAACTTTTCTTTGTCAACAAAATTTCACCTTCTCCGACTAAAATTGAAAGGAAATCTGTATTCGTATATCTTTTAATAAAGTGTATGCTCATTTAAAAGACAGATAATAAAGCTACGTAATGCAAATACTTTTTATTATAATTTATTTATTATAACTTGTTTATAAGCAGTGACCCAGCGGACATAGCTGTCCCCCACTTTTGTATGAAAATAAGGGTTCGTCCGCTGGGTCACCCTATTTATTTATTAAAAACTAGTTTTATTTTTACTTAATCTATCTCTAAATGTAAGATCTTGTTCCATTTAAACCATGTTAAAACATGCAAAAGGTGAACAAATAAGGAGAAAGGGCAATCTTTGCATAAAGCAAAAAAAAGTTGATTCACCCATACGGAAACTGGACAGCAATAGGCTTCGGCGGCTTTGGCGGAACATTCACTAAACGCATTAGATTCGTTTCGATAAGGCTTCCGTATTGGCGAGAGAAAAGTATTTTTCACACCTCCTATTCAGAAAAAAGTGTTTTGCTCCCTCATAAGAGGGATCAAAGTAGCACTTTTCTGTTCAAGGACAACAGGGTATTTTTAGTTTGAACCCACTTAGAATATGCCATACCATAGACTTAAATTACACACCGAGGGTGGTATAATAAGGAATGGCCCAGATCACAGGTGTTTGCGGTCCGAGCCGCAGGCGAGGGCCATAAATATAATATGAAAGTGGTATTTTCGTCTCGTCCGTAAGAAATAATAATTGTTTTATAAAATAATAATAGACTATACATTTGACAATTTAACATTTAATTTTTAATAATAATGTGTGATGCTCTTTGAGTAACTATATATTTCGTTATTTTGGTAGGTAGCGTTTGTATTTGAATTTTCCTCATAGTCGGTGTGAAAAGCAGTATGTGTCACTCGGTAGCAAAATTATTTTCACCTCGGGCGTTAATATTGAATCCCTCACTACGCTCCGGATTCAATATACGCCCTCGCCGTAAATACATCATTTTGCTCCCTTGTGACACAATCTACTATTATTCCTCGGAAAGTACGTGAAGCCATTGAGATCAGTCGTCACCCGAATTTCAGCTGGGATAGTGGATGGTCGGTGCCCCCTAGTTGGAAAACAGTTCTACGAAGTGAGCCGGTATTTATTGGGAACGCGCCCTTAGAATGTGACGTTATCAGTGTTGTGTGTAGCCGGGCGGTCGACAATGACAATGTGGCCTGTGGGTAGTTTGTTGCCTGCGCTTCCAACCCCCGCGCCCGCGCCAGGGTTGCTAGGCGCAGTAGTCGCCGGGCAGCATTCGCGAATACTCATGATTAAGGGAATGCCGAATGCTCCCGAAACATGTCGAGTGGTAGTTTCGTTTGTTTACAACGTGAGTGATCCGTTTTTTCATTCAATATATATGTGCCGTATTGGTTATATATCTTGTTTATTACTAGTTCTGCCTAGAAAAAGTTATGTTTGAGGAAAGTGTCCACGTGATATAGTCCGACTACGCTAAGTTCGCAGAGGTCGAAAAAAGGTTTTATTAAATAAACATGGCAACATGGGGAAACTACAGCCAGAAGATTTTTTAATCTGGCTACTTAGCAATAATTCTTCCCTTTATTACAAAATATGTCTACATACCTACCTACTGAAATAAATATCTGGGTCAGTCTTGCACACATCGATTTACCTAGTTCCAACCAAACTAAGTGATTTGTTCCAGGTTCTCGGATCATTTCTATTCTATGTACCTATTTCAGTATTATATTTAAATATGTACATGTATACAAGCATTGCTTAGTTTGATTGGGGTGGGACTAGATCGATTTGTGCAAGAATGTCCTGAATATTTATTTCAGTAGGTATGTAGTTGTAGACACATTATGTATACTTATTAAACAGAAAGATATTTGCCAAGTATCATAACTAATTAATCCTCGTTCATGTGATATTGCCATATTTACATATTTTTTAAATAAAACCTTTGTTTGACCTCTGCAAACTTAGCGTAGTCGCACAAGACAGCAATAATCGTCTGTCCCGTATTTTAAAAGCAGCTCACACTGAACAAAGGGACTTATACTCAAACCCTTCAACAAATTTATTTATTCATAAGTTTACTAGTGTTTTTTTAATTTTGTTAAGTAGGTACCTACCTAATTTTTTTAGGAGCCCTGTGAAACCTGTGCGACGATTCACCGAGTAATAACGCGGATTATACACCCCATGTCACCCAAAACAAATTTCCGTATTTTGGAAGCAACTCACACTGAACCAAGGCGACCTATACCCTAGCACTATACGTGCCAGTAATTACAATTCCAATTAGAGTAATATAGCAAACAATCGGGCCTGGGTGACGTCATGAATACGAAATGTCGTCACTAACGACCACCCCCGGGTGGGGGAAATTTTCAACCGCCTCGTCCCAACTTGCTGTGCGAGCAATTAATGTACGATACATTTCAGTGTTGATGTCTTTGTATTTTAGCTCGGTGCTGCAATTATATGTATTGAAGATTTTATTAGTGAAAATATTAAATACTCCTAAAACATAATCACTTACTTGTTTTGTTTACAAGGTTCACTTTTTGATTTCGTTTCTTTACCCTCGCCCATCAAAATTATTTACTCCGTGATAATACTGATAAAAAAATGGCCAAACGATTTACTAATTATCCTTTAATAGTCTAATTTGATCTTAATGGTTTATTGTGAGTATAATCTATTTTAATCTTTTTTGTTGTTTACATAGATTGGGTTTTATTGTTTTTGGTGGGTCTAAAGTAAATAGTAATCAATATCTTATTATTGTAATATATTTTAATATATTTTCACGAACTAAATTAATGATTTTTTTCGCATTTTATGTTTATCCATTTAGCTAAGAATGATTAAACCTCCAAACATGATTATAATTTAGTGCAAATAAAACCCCCGGCAACCACAAACACACTATCATTATCGTATTTAACCTACTCGGATCCCTTGTACAAAATTTTGCACATTCCAGTTGAGCAGTTAGGCCCAGCTTCAAAATAAAGTTTGTTGGCACAAACGCGAACCCTACAAATGTTTGCACATATTATTTCGAGGCAATGTGGATAAAATTGTCTAATGGGGGTTCAAGCCCTAAAACTATTAAAAACCTGGGTCTTCGAAGATTAAACAATTCTTTCTACTACTTCCGCAAACAAGCAACAGAACCCTTTAAAAAATCTACAAACTACTTATTCGTCCCGTCAATCCATTCTAATCGGAGAAAATGGCAGCGAGCGAATAACAAATTCGACGCAGGTTTGCGCGGAGAGGAATAAAGGCGCGAACACAACGGCGGCACGTAGCGCGCGGACAGCTAACAATGGACGCCGCACGTGACCGCGGCCTGCACCTTCCACTTGTATTGTGCGGGCTGTTGCGAGCTGGTTCTGGATGGAGTAAAATTTAAACAATACGATGGGTTTAATTACCTAATAATAATGCAACGAAATCGTTTTGAGATCGTTTTATCGAAGTACGGACAGGATTTAAGTACACCTAAAACATACCTTGAAAGGTATATTTGTACAAACAAGATTGAGGTGCAATGCGAGATGTTTAATTTCAATTGTCTTTGTAACATATCTGACGTAACGTTATCAAAAAAACTTTGAGGAATCGTAATTCACGTTTTTTTATTTCCATTCGAAAACTATATCCAACGTAATGTAACTGAATATGGATATTGTAAAATAAAATTCATATTTATTCACATTCTTATTTATCACTGTTTTTCATGTTTAAATTCAGTCTGCGTAATAAACAGTTTCGTCAAAATTACCCGCTTCAGTTTCTGGAACAACCGGCTTCACTATAAAGTAGAACTTCCTCTTAGTCAAAGATTTCAGTGTACCCTTTGCTCTTTCATTACCGCCGTTTACATCTGAATTATGATTATCAGATTCCATTTCTTCTGTATCTAAATTCACTGGCTCTTGATTATTTTTTTCTTTGTCCTTCAATTTCTGTTGTTCTTTCAATCTATTCAGCTCTTTTACTCTTTCCAGTTTTTGCTCAGCTTCTTTCAGTTGATTTTTTAAATCATTTACATTGTTACTTGGATTTTTATGACCGAAGTTTGGATAACGATTTAAATTGTTTAGGTTATTTGTATTTGGTCTATTAACATCTGCATTACCTCCTCCTAGTATAGATAGCAATCCTCTATTTGCATTATTATTATTTATAGGTTGGTTATAATTGTTATCTTGTCTGTGATGTTCCTCTCTATTTGTTCCTAGACCGAGGGCACCAATGAGTGGTACGCTGGGATTATTGTTTTTATCGTCATTTTCTCCCAGTAACGATCCTAATATACCAGCTGCAGTTGTTGAAGCCACCAAAGTTCCTATAAACAATAAAATATATTGAATTGAAACATTTTGACAAATTTATAGAGACAGCAACTAAATATAAGCGATACGTATAGTTTGGTAGTGTCATTCAACAAGTCTTATTTCTATCTTGTGTGATTGGCTGTAGCTCAATCAGACAAGAATAGTAATTATTTCTGAGCGTTTTTTTTTAAGAAATTGGTAAAACTTGTACAGCGTGTCAAATTTATATGAGAAAGCACTTTAATTAAATGTAGTAATGGTTTTATTAAACTACATATAATCAAGTGAACACATTGGTACTCTTATTTGAAATAACTGCCCTACCTTAAAGATAGAGATTGAATCAATTGATTCGGTACTTGGCCCTTAAGCTACTCCTTACAAATAAAAAAACGAAACGCTACGTTTTTAGATCTTACACTAAACCCATTAATCAAAACATCTGCCAATATGAAATTTAAATTACTTTTTTTTTGAAAATCTTCTTACAAAAGACAAAATCTTACAGACAAAAAGCTTAAAACGATCTAGATGAAATAAAATAGTAAAATAATTACCGAAAAGAATAAAAGCAATCCCAAATCTTAATAAATTCCACATTTTTGATTCAACTTTACAGTTCGTTATAAATTAACCAGAAAATAAGTACTGCAACCACTATCATCACTCACGAAACTACACGACAGACTGACCATTTTGATGGTCATTACAAGATTATTAACACATCGTTTGTTTACTAATCGTTAGAAAATTACCGAATATAATTAATTGCTATATATTTATAACAGGAACTAGCCACTAATTGCGTTAATGATATATCATTATAAGTATATTTATGTCGATCATTATAATCTCTGTTCTTTTATTGCTGTGTGTTCATTACTTTATGAGTGAGATAAGACAAATAGGGTGATAATCATATAACAACCTATATTCTGTCATCGCGCCTTACTCAAACACCGATTTAAACAGATGTTAACTATTGTGACCTAGCCTTTTGATCGGCACGTTTTGACACATCCACTACACGACATGGATTATCGATTCTGGCATGTACCACAATAATAAGGTTTTGCCGACCGCATATCGGAGTTAATGGCTTAGCCGTGACAAAGGCACTTTGTCGAACTATTACCTACTCTAAATTCCAAATCACAAAGGCTAAGTTTGGTCACATATTGGGACTGAACATCTGGTCATACAAACGATAACCGCCCCTAAGTCTTGAGGGAGTAAAGGCTTAGACAAGAGCAAATAAAACATTGTGTTCTAATTCCTGGCGCGTGCCGGACGCGTGCGCGTCTCACCTGCCTGCGCGGACGCAGAAGGGTTCGCTTGTGACGGATTAACAGATCCTAGCAATTTTTTCAAGTAGCGTGTTCCGGCGTGAAATCAATCGAGCCATAACGTGATCTGGTCAATTGCTTGCACATCTGCTTTCCCTTTGCTAATGAAAGAAACATACAATAAGCTACTTTACTGTACCTCTAAGCAAAATTAGGAAATATGTTGAAGTTTTCAGTTCAATTCCTAAAGTGTAACTTGTTTTCTAAGCCTTCAAAGTTGCGCGGGAAAGTCCATTTTAGAAGTATGAAAATATTAAAAACGATTAGTACCATTGAGTAACCCATAAAATGTATGGTAACTTTGTTATGAAACCGTTATGATAAACGCAAGTTTTAACATAGCTGCAAGGCAAAAAGCGTGTGACGTCACTCCGCTACTATGCTATAGTAGGTATGGAGCGTTTTTTGGGAAAGTTGGGAGCGTTGTTCTATCTCGGTATGTTTTTATCATATTGAATTAGTTTTGTTCACTAATATTTATATTACTGAGAGGTCTTTTTATAACACATCATAGAAAAAAGTTGCAGAACAGCATTTTCCAGTCAGAATTAAGCGCCAATTTATGCGTTTTCAAGTCAAGACTAAGTAAGTTTAGGCGCCCGAGTGCTTGACACTCTCCCAGTAGTCGCCTCTTGAATGTTAAGTCATTATAGAGACAACAGGGTGTCAAATATTAGGCATTAGCATGTCAGGCACTACGACGTTGACCTTACTCCGTAGTAGCAATAGCATGACATCTGTAGAACTCGATTCCCGCCGGGTATTTTCGAGCACTTTATCCAGATTGCTCCTGGAAAAAAACCCTTGCCCTATTCACTACTCGTACGACTGGACGTTGGTAATAGCTACCTCGCCGATCCTGCTCAACCAGTTTACTGTAGTAGTAGTACACATGAGGTCGGTCTCTATAATAAAATAAATAACTTTTTAAGCAAACCAAAAATTTTAAAAATCCTCCACCTGTTTGTACTCTTACACTCATGTTAACTGTAACTAAAAACTTAACCCCAATATGCGCATAATAAATCCCGTACTTAGCACCCACTCGACATAATGGAGTGGCTGCGCCCCACACGCGACAATCCGCTAAACCTATTGTAATTACACACTTCAGAAGACCCTTTCGAATCGGCTGGTAAAAAAATATGTCCACTTTTTGCACTGCTTTGTTTTATTTAGATAAAGAAAAAACTGTTATTTGGTCGGTTTATGTGCTATTTTAACCGACTAGGCGTAAACGAAAAATAAATGAAGGCTCATGCCACTTCGAGAAATCGTATTTATCGACTTAGAAATTTACTGTTATTTTGTTGTCATAAGTTTATAATTATAACGGTAGTAATGCTGTCTGAAAGAAACTCTACTGATAGTTTACCGAAGTTAGATAGAACACAGTTTTTGTTGTCTGTTTACTTATACGTGATGTGTATGTTTTTCAGGAATTACTTTTATGCAATTACTTTTATATATAATATATTTATTTAAACTGTTTATTTCACTTAATACAAACTCTTTTGCATGGCTTCGATAGAGTAAATCTTTATTATACATATTTAAGATTATATTACTGAGGCTATGTATTATAATTCTCTTTTACCTATTATACCTACATTAACGTTTTTGTACCTAATCATACTTTTTTCAACGCGTGAATAGACGATTAAATTAATAAACACTCATAATTAACTTACTTATACATATCTGTATAACGAATACCAGTAGGTAAGCTAATTCACATCTGTCAATTTAGTTTGCCTGCATATTTATTTTCAAAGCGCTACCACTTAATTAGAATACACCACACTTGCACTGATCTCATCTAGACTTAAGCGAGCTGATACACCCCTGAAAAGAACAGGGACATAAATTGTAAACATCAACTATGAAAATAAATAAATTCTGATTCTGATTCTGTCTGCGACTACTCGGGGAGCGTAGGTAATATATAAAAATACTACAAACTAAGTTTTTTTGAATTTGGTTAAAAATCTTTGTCATCAGGTGGCCAACGAGGGGATTTGCGGCATTTGCGCCGATTACAAATCTATTAACATGTGATAACATATGGACCCCCGGGGAGAGCCCCGCGCCCGGGGTGCCATAGCGATTGTATTTTGATTGCGATTCATGTTGAGCGGAATCTAGTGCAGATGAGGACAGCTTTTACAAAAATAGTTTATCGGCAATCAATAGTGAACCGAGTTTTTAAAGACGCAAGGTTTAATTTAAAAGGAAGGATACAAAATTGTTGTTGAAATTACATCTCAAATGTGAAATTGTTGAACATTCTAAGTGCTTTTAAGTTACCGGCTGTGCAACGTATATTCCCGTATCTAGTTAGTTACAATATTATTTTTGCGGTTTTTTAATCAATCCAATCTCAATGTCCGCCATATCAACTAAATATAGATAAAGATATTTTAAAATGATTTCTTAGATTAAACTATTAATTCGTAATTTCACCGCGCGTCCAGCTATAAACGGCAAGTAAGCGGCCCCGCAAAGTCCACACCATTTTTTGAGATAGTGCCGATTAATTCTCTTGTCGACTTTTCTGTATTATTATTAATCTTCAAAATAACACAATGAAAATGTACTTGACTCATTGAAACAACATCTCAATTTTCGCCAAAGCCGGTGTTTAGCGACCCGACACCCGGCCGCCGCAGATGTTGCCGCCGCCATGTCAATCGTCATAATTAGGGATCAGCGCCCTAATGACACGTTGCACTGAATCTGTTACGCCTCCGAACAAATGTCTCTATTTTGAACTGTGAGCACTCTTGACTTGCGCGGTGGGGTGGGAGCCTTGTATTTTGATAAATGTGGAATTAAGTGACAAGTATTATAGACTTTTATTGGTGCGTAATGTGTACTGTAAAGTTTGAGTACAGTATTTTGGTTGAAAGGTTAAAAAAAACTGTGACGTGTAGTTGACCTGACTGGCGATTGTTGTTAATCCAGTTTCAAGTAGATTTATTTATAAGTTATTTTTTTAACTCTGACTGGATCTATGAGCTTGGTGAGCCCTTTTATAGTATTCCTAACGAAGTGAACCTTACAATTCTGCTAGCAGTGCCATCCGCGGCCACTAGTGACTTTTGCTGACCGCTCAAAGGACTAGCAGGATTGCCTAAAGCGGTCCAACTTTTTGCTTATTGTGAGCATGTGATCGTGCTAGTGGGAGTTTTAGATGTTCGTTCGCTAACCCTAGACCAGCTAAGAAGACTCCGACGAGAAACTAAGGGCCGATACAGACGGACTGCAACCCAACTGCAACTCCCTACGATTTGTATGGGAACTGCATCACAACTGCACGCCGACTGCGCAGTTGTGATGCAGTTCCCATACAAATCGTAGGGAGTTGCAGTTGGGTTGCAGTTTGTATGGGAACTGCATCACAACTGCACGCCGACTGCGCAGTTGTGATGCAGTTCCCATACAAATCGTAGGGAGTTGCAGTTGGGTTGCAGTCCGTCTGTATCGGCCCTTAGATGGAACCAACTGTGGTCGGAGTGATTACGCCAAGGTTATGCTTATGCTCATACAGGATGTTAGGTAATTAATGGATAACCTGTGATACAATAGCACTTAAGTATAACTATTGTATTTTTTTAAATAAATTTATTCTAAGTTCGGAATGGAGTATTTTTTGAAATTTTGGTCGAACTTTGAACGCGTGTGGTGTGCCCATAAACTTAAAAAAATGTCCACTTAATGCACATTTTAAAACAGTAAGCAAGATGGCCGACGCCATCAAGTCAGATTCATCAAGTCAAAATATCTCAAAATTGGTGACACTTTTACTAAGCCTATATTAGCTTTATTTGTTAGGTCTAAGTGCCCTCTATCACCTTTATAGGTTATCTATTAATTACCTAACGCCCGGCATACATAACTATTGTTAAACGAAATATTAAATAATTTGAGAAGGAAAGTGGTAGGTACCACTTTCCTTCTCTAGGACAGCCATAATACTGTCAAGACTCGTCCGAGGTGCAGTGACAAATCCAAATTAACAAACCTTAGCGTAATCCACGGTAAATGAACCTGGTTGTCATAGAAGTTCAGAAGGGACATTTTTTTCTGATGCACCCTAAGTTCGCCATCAGAAACAGAACAGAAACTTTGTTCATAGTAATAAAACAACTTAAACGGATTAAATCGCGTATACTACCCGCGACCACGAACGCTGAAAAGGGTTACGAAACGTCGGGACTTAAAATGTAGTAATATACGCGATTTAATCCGTTTAAGTTGTTTTATTACCCGACTGCGGCGAAGCCCAAAGGAGGGTTATGTGTTTGACCTGTATGTATGTATGTATGTCCGTTCCTGTGTCCGCTCGTAACTACTCAACGGCACATCCGATTTTGATAAATGATACATCATTAGATTCGTCTTGATGGTACGAGTGTCACTGGGTATGAAGTTCGTTAAAATAAACAAAATGGCGGATTTTATGCAGTTTCAAAGTGCACCGCGGTCGGGTTTTTTTTAGTAAAAATGTGGTTATTACTATGAGTGATAATCGCGGAAACCGACGACAATATTAGAAACTTTGTTACAAACAAACATTATTTCAATAAAATAGTTATGAATGCTACATATGTAGATACAAGAAATCAAAGTACATAGAAAAATTAAATATGTAACATAAAATTGACCCGCATTAAAAACTATGAAGAAACATCATGTTTCTTTCATATAGTTATGAATGCTGTTTAACTGTTCGATGCGGCCACAGAAATATATCGAGATAAAAGGAAATAATAGTTCGTCAATATGTATGGGAACTAGGGATGTAACGATACCGATACCGATATATCGGTATCGCCGATATTATACAACCGATATTTGAAGAATTTGTTGTATGAAAAAAAATCTGCAAAAAGTAATTTCAATTTCTGACTTAATTTATGTATTGGTCTATTCTATTACCTTGTGCAATGATAATTACTATGTTAATTAAATCTTTGGTTCTTAATAAAAAAAAAGAATTTTGAGTTGACAATTTATTATTTTTACTTTACACTTTCAATGTTGACTCTCTGGTAAATATAACCAGTAGTCATTGCCATTAGTTATACTAAGGACATAAAAATATCTGAAATTCATACTTCGTTATTTAGCTAAGATATCGTTATCGGTATCGGTATCGCCGATATTAACGACTATATATCGGTATCGGTATCGTATCGGCAAAACTGCGTATCGTTACATCCCTAATGGGAACCAAGCGCGTAAAATTTTGCGTTTGACGTCAAGAGTGTAATTTAGTGATGGAAAACCTAAATTTTTCATTTCATTTGGTGGTATTTGAACAATTAATTATGCCAGTATTAACAGATTTTTCAAATCTGATAATAATATTGACGGCTAGCAAAGGTCCCTGACCCCCTTTTTTTTCCTTCCGCCCCGACATATTTCTGTGGACGCGGCCTTATCGTCCCACGCACTCACCACGCACTTTTCACCATTCTATGTACTGTTTTTTTTATCATAGAATTTATTTCTCATGTCCAGACTAATTGCGACTTTATAAAACAGACGCAAAACACCAGCGAGCCCGAAACAAAATCTAAAAGTCTCTAATGGAAAAAACGTAAAAACGTCACAGCCATATTCGACGTCAAAGCGCCTAAAACATAGAAAGCGGCTAAAAAAAGCCTTTTAAACGTTAAAAGGCCCGTTTACCGCGGACGCAAACACTTAGCTGCCTGTTAATTAGTAAGTAGCTGGGACACCGTCAAAGGGAATGCATGAATACTTGCCAAACCGACCTCCAACGGCGCTTTTAAAATTTCCCCCTCTTAATTCGAAGCTCAGAGAAACCGAAGCTAAACCGATTATGTCGCCAATATGGGAATTTTTCAGGGAAACGTTTAACCTTTGAAGTTGACAGCCATGTGGCTACGCAATTAGAAAGGACGGCTACTAGAAAATTGATGGCACTGACCGAGCGACCTTAATCGAGAATTCATTTCCACAAAATGTGACATGAATTGGATTTGCGACTTCGTTATAACCGTTTCCCTTACTCCAAAGGTTGTTGCTGTAAATGTTACCTAATTAAACATTTGTGGATTATAACTGTTGTAATGTTAACATTGAGCCCATTAACATCAGCCTCTACGGCACAGAGGACAGACCTAGAATGTATAATATGTATATACCTACATCTACAAGTGTTGGAGTTCACCAACCCTCACTCTAAAAAATCTGAGCCAACTAAGAGAGATTTTCTCTTTGTTGGCGTTAACTTAAATAAAACTAACAAGATATTAAACATATCAACGAAAGCTGATTAATTAAAACAGCAAGTTTATTAGTGCTTAAAACAACAATCTAGAATCTTGATAATTTTAAAAAATATAAGTAGTAGGTACTTTACTGTTTCTGCGGCACTTGGAACGGCCCGAAGGGCCGAGATTTTTTTTTATTTTTTTTTGCTCTACTCGTAGTTATACTGACATACGGTTTCTGCGGCATTTTTTGCGTGTGTGTGTTTTTTCTTATGAATATGAAATGCGGTCATGTGACTTGCGACCGCCCGCTGTTTTTTTGTTTATGACAGGTGCGTCCATTGTTTTTTTTTTAGAAAAGATTGCTCTGATATGAGGCGATATTACGTATTTCTTTAAAACGATTTATTTTATTAAGATCGAACGCCTGTTTTTGCTCTTTTTATTTAATGCGAAGCAGGTTTAAACACGTTGCATGACATTGATACCGCGGTAAAAACAGATTTATTGTCTTATCTGCGACATGTGTATGTATTATACTAGGGAAAAAAAAAACCATAAAATATCATTGATTATCACAAAATGTCATGGTTTTCGTATTTTATTGACCATTAAACTGCCTAAAGGACATTTACAGAAAAACAGGTGCATACACGTTCCATTTCTATGCATAATGTAGTAAAAATCTTGTTGGAACGTGTTGTTTCATGAAACGCGCAGGTGTCTGTTTTATTAATAGATTTTTTGTCTTATCCACTACATGTGTGAGCGTGTGTGTTGGTGTATAAAAGCAGAGCTCAAATCGATAGAACCACCATTCTTCCAAATTCGTTTGTCTGAAACTGTGTCAAGTGTTAAAAGTGTATTAAAGTAGTTGAACGTATCACAATACGAGTAGTTATTATTTTGTTTTAATTTAGAAATTCTGTGTCTACGTCTTGCTACAAGTTAAAATGGAGGTAAGCCCAACATTAACTGACTGTGTATAAGGGTGGGTCAACTTTTTCTTGTTGTTATTCTGTCCTGTAAGTCAGGAGACAATAGAGACAGCGTTACTTAGAAAAATGCTAATATTCTAGACTATTAACATATTGACTAGAAAAAAATATTTTGTTGTCTTTATATCATTTAAAATCATAGTTTTAAAGAGTGACACAGAGGGTGTAACCTTGGCAACGAGGTACAGAAAAAAGTTGATTGACCCATAAAAATTAGGTACATATTTCTATTTGTATCAAGCACCTTACATGTTTTTTTGTTTGTTTTAGATATCAAACGAAAATTCTCTTGAGTACAACATGAAAAACTATTATTATGGTAATTTGAGTGATGATGAAACCCAAGGCTCGAAGCCACTTAAAATTCAAGCCCAGAAACGAACCAACAACATTGATGTATTTTTCGATAAGCCTAAAAAGAAACAGACTACGGAATATTCATCAACTGTCGCTCAGTCTACAAATGGAGGCACCAATTACATATCTTCTCGCGTAGGTGATGTTACAAAGATCACCCATCTGGTTAAAATTGACGTCTACGACATAAAAAAGTTGCATGGTATTCCAAAAGATCAGCACTGGAAATTCGCGGATACTAGAATCAAATACTACACGCAGACTGAAGACGATAACTATTATTCGAACACAAAAGAATTGATTTACAAGATCACGAAAAACATTGCAACAGAAAACGATTGCAAGAAATATTTCATCAACGCGAAGCCATAATTTATTTATCTTACTCCGCCTCCAAAAAAACACACACCCCCGACCAACGAAGAAATGATGTTACAAAGATCACCCATCTCGTTAAAATTGACGTCTACGACATGATTTTATTGCAACAAAAAACGATTGCAAGAAATATTTTATCAACGCGAAGCCATCGTTTTTTATCTTACTCCACCCCCGAAAAAAACTCGCCCCCACCAACGAACAAATGAGTTTTGGGGCTATATATAGTCAGATAACGTAAAAGAAACCATACCGTATCTCTTTTAACACCAGTGAAATAACCTGCAAAATGGATCTACAAAACTCACTCTACGATGAAGACCTTTATGAACGTTGTGAAGACGTCTCAGATCTTAATAAGTCCCTTTTTGATGATGAACTCTATCAACATTGTTTGGAAATCGAAAATCAACTGCCAAACCTGTAAGTATTTATATTTGAAAACATGTTTTAACCAGTTTTACTTTGATCTTTGACTAGCAGTGGGGGAAGGTGAATCCAATATAAGTAAACATTCTCAACGAAATGTATCATATTTTTCACACCGTCATGATAGCGGTTACAGGTGAAGATATTAAAATGTTTAGCAAGGCTGTGTTATTAAGTTGTTTTCATAAATATTTAAGACTGTGGTTTATCAGTGGAAAACTTGATCCAACTATAGCTTGCGATCCTGATATTAAACCATATATTACCCCTTGCAGTGGGCACGTAACCGTTTTACAATCGGCAATGTCACATTACGATGAGATAGATGGTGTATTACCCATGGAAGCGTATTGTTCTCTTTGTCAATCAAATAAATCAGGTATTACGGTGCTTCAAGTGACTACTTGTAGTTGAGTATTTATTGACCACATTTTTTGTATAATTTAATTTTTTCCTCCTTTTTAGGTCTGTAACACGTGGAATTAAAAGAAAACGAGTATCTGATGATGCCTTGCAACCTTGTGATTCGCACACTCCAGCAGTCACCATGGAGCCACAACCATCAACTTCCCGGGCCACAGCTGAACCATCAACTTCTCGAGCCACAGCTGAACCATCAACTTCTCGCGCCGCAGCTGAACCATCATCCACTCCTGATGTTCACGATACCGTCGAGTGTAAGGCCTGCAAACGGAACGTTTCCAGAAGGTACTACGCCCAGCATTTAAGAAGTAATATCCATAAAAATAACTGTTTAAAATTTCAACATTCCTATCCCAATGTTGAGCTTATTGAAGCTGCATTTGGAAACAGGTTGTTAACTTATAGAATAGTATCAACACAGGAAACAACTAACCTTGACTTTGAAACACCTGAACTTTTTTATGAGAGAATAAAAACATCTCTAAATAAACTATTAGATGACACAATTAATCAGCTAACAATTTTCAAGGTTAGTTTTATCTTACACGCGGAATTCATACAAGAATCTAAAGGAATCAACAATTTTTTCGATTTTAATGTCTTGAGTTGGACCATTTGTAAAGGTGATGATAGGGAAACATTTTTAGAAAGTCTAAAAAACTCATTGTTAAATAAAATTTCAAACTTCGAAAAAAAAGACAGTGGGTGGAGTCTTAAAGACATAAAATACTTAGATATGAATATCAATCAATTTAATCCCTTGCGAGGTTCTTCATATATTGATTTACCACATGATATTAAAACAAAAAAAGCAATTATCAACGTGCAAAATCTTGACCACGAATGTTTGAAATGGGCTATACTTTCAGCATTGTATCCAGTTAAGGATAGTTCACAGAGAGTATCGTCCTATATGACCCATCAAAACAAATTAAAATTTGCAGATATACCATTCCCAGTAAAATTAACAGATATTCATAAAGTTGAAAAATTAAATGAGATAAGCATCAATGTTTTTGGATTACATTATAATAAAACTTCAAAATCACATGAAGTAATCGGCCCACTCTACTTTACCAAATGTCGTAAATCAATACACATAAATTTACTTTACATTACCAGAGGTAACCAAGGGCATTACTGCTATATAAAAAATCTTTCTCGATTAGTGAGCCGACAAATATCAACAACCAATTATAGCTTTCACATTTGCGATGGTTGTTTATTGGCATTCTATTCAAATGAACAGTTGACGAATCATCAAAAAAATGATTGCGGTCACGTTATTGTTGAACTTCCAAACCATGATAAGACAAGAAAAGATTGGTTTGGTGATGACATTTCCAGTGATAAGATTTTTTTTGATAAATATCAGCGAAAGCTTAAATTACCGTTTGTTGTGTATGCAGATTTCGAGGCATATTTAAATCCAATATCATCTTGCGATCCAGACCCATCAAAATCTTTTACAAAAAACATTCAACAACATGAAATGTACAGTTTTGGCTATTTTATCAAGTGTTCATTTGATGACAGTCTTTCACGGTATTGTTCATATACGGGCTCAGATTGCGCTAAAGTATTTATGGATACCCTTTATAATGATTTAGCACAATTAAATAAATACATTCACTACCGGAAAAATCCAATCCCATTAAATCAGAGTGACTTAAATAAAATCGAGGGTGCTAATAATAAGTGTTTTATATGTGATAATGTTTTAAAATCCCAAAGCGTTTTCAGTTATGATTGGACTACAGGAAAATTTCAGGGAGTGGCACATAAGTCATGTGATCATAAATTCATACCTCTCTCATACGTACCAGTATTTTTTCACAATCTGAGTAATTATGACGCACATTTTATTGTTAAAGCTTTGAATTTCCGTGACGGACCTATCGATATTATCCCGCAAAATAAAGAAAAATATATTTCGTTTAGCAAACAACTGAAATTTGATAAGAAATGCCTATCACTGCGATTTGTTGATTCCTTTAGGTTCATGTCGAGTAGTTTAGATAGTTTAGCTAAAAATCTTCAAGAACATCAGTTTCATGAATTAAGGAACCAATACCCCAGAGATGGAGATTTTAAACTTCTGAAGCAAAAGGGTATATTCCCATATGAATTTATAAAATCGAGTAAATCTCTAGAAGCACCATCGCTGCCTGAAATAAGTGATTTTTACAGTTCCTTAACAGATAGCTGTATAACAAGTGAGGCTTATCAACACGCACAAAATGTTTGGACTCATTTCAATTGTAAAACAATGTTGGATTATTCTAACTTGTATTTAAAAACAGACGTACTTTTATTAACAGACATCTTTGAGAATTTTCGCTCCGTGTGCCATGAAACATATAGCTTGGATCCAGCTCATTATTTTACGGCACCTGGCCTTAGTTGGGATGCTATGCTAAAAATGACTAGGATTCAACTTGAACTTTTGACTGATTTTGATAAAGTTGCGTTTATTAAAAAAGGACTTCGAGGTGGTATATCGCAATGCAGCAATCGATATGCTAAATCAAATAATCACTACATGGCAGAATTTAATCCTGATGAACCTTCATCTTATCTCATTTACCTCGATGCTAATAACTTATATGGTTGGGCGATGTCGCAATATCTTCCTGTAGGTGAATTTGAATGGGTCGACCCTGCTACTGATTTTAAAATTTCTAACGATGCTGATATTGGATACATTTTAGAGGTAGATCTAGAATACCCTGATTCATTACATAATTCCCATTCGGACCTACCATTTTGTGCTGAGCACATAATGGATGAAAGTAGACAAAAAAAATTGGTTCCAAATTTGAAAAATAAACAAAAATACATTATACACTATAGAAATCTTATACAGTGTTTAGAAAATGGATTAAATTTGACTAAAGTTCATAGAATCTTAAAATTTAAACAAACTAACTGGCTTAAAAAATATATCGATCTGAACACTTCATTAAGAATAGCTGCAAAATCTGACTTCGAAAAAGACTTTTACAAACTTATGAATAACGCAGTTTTCGGAAAAACAATGGAAAATATTGAGAAAAGGGTTAATATTAAATTATTAACGCATTGGGCAAATCAGGGTCACATCAAAGGAATTGAAAGTTATGTAGCTCGACCTGAATTCCACAGCATTTCAATTTTTTCTGATAGTTTAGCTGCAGTACAGTTAAAAAAAACTAAACTAATTTACAACAAGCCTATCTACTTAGGATTCTGCATATTAGATTTATCCAAAACTCTAATGTACCAATTCCATTATGGGTATATGCAACAAAAATTTGAAAAAAAGCTTAAATTATTATATACTGATACAGATAGTTTCATATATCAAATTTTTACGGAGGATTTTTACGATGACATAAAAAATGACTTAAATAAACATTTTGATACATCTGATTATGCGTCTAATAATATTTATGGTTTTCCATGTATAAATAAAAAAAAAATAGGATATTTTAAAGACGAAAATAAAGGTAAAATTTTAAAAGAATTTGTAGGCTTAAGATCTAAAATGTACGCTTTAAATGTTGAGGACTGTGTAGTGGCTAAGGCTAAAGGTGTAAATAAATGTGTGACTAAAAAGTTTCAGATTCAGGATTACAAACGTTGTCTCAATGAGAAAAAAAATGTTTTATCGGAAATGTGTCGATTTCGTTCCATTAAACATGTAATTTTTACTCAGAAGATAAATAAAATCTCACTATCATATTGTGACACAAAAAGATATCTTTGTAACGATTCATTTGACACAATGGCTTGGGGTCATTATAAATTAAGGTAGATCTAGCTAGTGTAATAAATATTCAAGTATTTTAATTATAATTCTTAAAAAGTTGGCATTTTCACTGTGTTTAGAATAAAATATGAAAATTGATACTTAAAATTGTTCGTTGCATGTTTAGAATTTAAGTTTTTATCTTTAATAAGTGTAAATTATGAATATTTTTAGCAGTTTATTTTTTAAATAATAAATAATTATATCATGAAAAAGTAGTTTTTTTCCGTCTCCTACATTATAAACAGTATTATACCAATGACGTACGTATGTGTTTATATTAGATTATGGATGCATATATATATATACATAATCTCATAAATACGTTTTATTTTCTAGACAACCTTTCAAGAGGAAAGACAGTTTTGTTTTTATAATGTACCATTTCATTCACCCATTTACAGCCATTATTGCTGGTCCAAGTGGTTGTGGAAAATCAAATTTTGTTACTAACTTTTTGAAAAATGTAGGACAAATGTGTAATATAGATTTTAGTCAAGTACTGTGGTGCTATGATGAAATGCAGCCACTTTATAATTTGAATGGCATTGATTATGTTCAAGGTATTCCCGATTTAAGTATGTTTGATGGGAAGCAACCTAAACTACTTATAATCGATGATTTAATGAGAGAGTCAGATGGACGTATTGTAGATATTTTTACTAAAGGTAGCCATCACAGAAATTTGAGCGTTTTTTATATAACCCAAAATTTATTTCATCAAGGAAGAGGACAACGCGATATATCTTTAAACACAACCTACATTGTTTATTTTAAAAATCCCAGAGACAAAACTCAAATACGCTACTTATCCCGCCAAGTTTATCCAGAGAATACAAAATTTGTTGAAGAAGCATACAAAGATGCCACTATGTCGGCACATGGATACCTGATGATTGATTTGAAACAAAGCACTGATGATATATGCCGTTTTAAAACTAAGGTTTTTCCATTTGATAAATGTTGTACAGTATACATTCCAAAAAAAGGGTTTAAATATGTTAGTAGTCATTCTGTTTTGGTCAGTTCTAAATGATGCCTGACAGAGTAGTCACATATCAACATTTACTTAATGCTTTGCATACTCTTAAACCAAAATATCGGAAAGCCTTACTTAAAGCGTGTGATGAAGATGAAATAAATATAATTTGTGAGTGCATTTACAATGTTTTAAAAGGAAAAGTTCCATTGGACAATTTAGATAAAACCAAGTTAAATAAACATAAGAATATATTACGTAAATTAGTTTCTAAGGGGAAACAAAAATTAAGGAAGACTATTATAATTCAAAAAGGTGGTGCGTTTTTACCAATTATACTGGGGGCTGTTTTAAGTAGTTTGTTAAGCTCATTAACATAGTTAAAATGGAGAACACGAAGAAAATGATTTTAGTAGAACCAGATTTTATCGAGAAGCTCAAACACAATGAAAATGCACCTTTGAATTCCCTATCTCGCTTAGACGAGGACATGCAAAAAATACTGAAAAGTAAAATAGAAGATCGTGAAAAATGGGCATTATATTCTCAAGCACTACAACGTTTTTTGCATTTTACTGAAACAGATCGAAAACCGTTCAAGGTACCAATAATAATTGATGGTATAGATAACGTCCACGAAGAATATGAGAAATGTATGGTTAATAAAAAGGAGGAAACTGAACATAGCGCTACATTACCAAATCCAAAACCATTCGAAAGTGACGCTACTAGTACTCCTTCAAATCATAATTACCCTGAGAAGTTTACTCCATCTCATATTATAAAAAAAATTCCAAAAAGCTACAATAAAAAAGGACAGTCTTTGATGGACAATATTTTAAAAAATAAACCGAAGATTTGGTGGAAGGAAGGAGGGGAAATCGTAGTGAATAATCAAGTTATCCCAGACAGTAATATAACTGATTTGATAAGTGACACGCTGAGACCCCTCAAACGTCCCAAACCCATTGGCTGGAAACAATTTGCTTCAGTTTTAAAAGATATTGAAGTTCCTACATCTTGTATAGGTAACCCAACTAATCTGGAATATATAAATGGTCTTCGGATCGATGAGGTCCAGGAATCTCCAATATATAAGAACACCAGATCAACGTCGATTCAACCAAAAGGACAATCAACACCAATTTCATACAAGACTCCTGAATCATCAAAAAAGAAAATAGATTGGGAGAGATGGACCCCCTATTAGATATCAATAGTATTTACTATGATGTTTCTAATCCAGCTGGTTACAGTAGTATTGATAAGTTAGTTAAAGCAATGCATGGTCGAATGAACAAAGATGAAGTAACAAACTGGTTACGGTCTCAGGAAACGTATACATTACATAAACCAGTTCAAAGACGTTTTACACGAAACAAGTACATTCTATCCAACTATAACGAACTTTGGCAAGTAGATTTAAGTGATATGCGTACATATAGTAAATACAATGATGGCTTTAAATACATAATATGTGTTATTGATGTCTTTAGTAAGTATGCTTTTGCTAGGTCAATGAAAAAAAAGGATTCGGAAACAGTTAAACAATGCTTTGAAGATATATTTATAGAAGCAAGAGCAACTCCACGTCATATTCAATCCGATAAAGGAACTGAATTCGTTTCTAAAGAAGTAAGAAATTATTTTAAGAGTAAAAACATAAACTACTATACGACGAATAATCCTGACATTAAGGCGAGTATTGTAGAAAGATTTCAAAGAACACTAAAAATGAAAATGTGGCGCTATTTTACGCATAAAAATACTTATAAATACATTGACATTTTAGAAGACCTCCTTTATTCATATAATCACAGTTACCATTCAAGTATTAAAATGCGTCCGATAGACGTTAATTTTAACAATATTATGACTGTTTGGACTAATTTATACGATACACCTAGAAATGGAATAAAAAAAAATTGTAATAGCATTTTGAATGTTGGTGATCATGTTAGAATAACAAAATATAAACATATATTTCAAAAAGGTTACGAAACCAATTGGAGTGATGAAATCTTTGTAATCGAATCAATAATTAATAGATCACCTCATCTTGTTTACACTTTAAAGGACTTACAAGGTGAACCAATCATAGGCACTTTCTATTCTAAAGAATTACAGAAAGTTACTTATAACCCCACCATTACATATAAAATAGATAAAATAATACGTTCTAGACGCGTTGGTAACAGAAAGGAGGTGTTTGTGAAGTGGAGAGGTTATCCGAATAAATTTAATAGTTGGATACCTGCATCTAGCTTAGAAGAAACATGAGCGATGACAGTTTTTATTTAACTTTGTTGAGTAACAGCTCAATGCAATATTACCCCGAAAATACAACAGCAAACTTTCTCACAAAACTCCCAAAGACATTAAAATTAGAAGGAGAATGGGTTGTTGGCTTAGTGGAGTTTCATTACCCATGTTCACTGTACAACGTTCAAGAACATGAAAACGTAGTCTATGTTAAAAAGAAGATATCATTAGAAACTGAAGATTTGCCTGCCACCGTTGAATATAAGTCACATATTCCAGCAACGACCTATGACGATATGGATCACTTTTTATCCGCTTTTAATGAAAATTCATTATTAAAAAACAAAGTGAAATTTAGCTACGACAGAATATCGAAAGTTATCAAGGTCGTTTCTTCCCATAAAGAGATAATTTCCGTACGTGCAACACCAATACTAAACCTTCAGCTGGGTTTTAAACCGAATACGAACCTTATTCAATGTCAACTTGGAAAATTTCCAGCTAATTTATATTTGGGTCTACCATCACAATTATTTATATATTCGGATATCGTTCAACCTCAAATAGTGGGGGATGTTATGACATCTTTAGTAAGAATAATACCACTCGATCCAACAAAATACATATATGGAGCGTATAAAATGCATGGCTTTTCTCCTGCACATTACATACCAGTTTTGCGTAGAGAGTTTGATACTATTGAAATTGATATAAGAATGCATACGGGTGGAAAGGTTCCATTCCAGTTTGGAACTTCATGCGTGAAGCTACATTTTCAGCGAATAAAATGAATCATAGACGTGAAAATATTCCCTGTCCATATCAACATTATTATGCTCATCAAGCTGGTTCAGGAATAGGCATTGTTTATAAAGGTGTTCCTCACCAGCGAGGGCATGGCATAGGAAGTTTCTTAGGGGGACTGTTTAGATCGGTTTTTCCTCTGTTATCCAGCGGTTTTAGAACGGTTGGGAAAGAAGCATTAAATGCTGGTGTTGGTATTTTATCTGACATGATGAATTCGCACCCTATCGACGAATCATTTAAGTCTCGTTTTAAGAATGCAAGCAGTAATTTAAAACGAAAAGCTGATGAAAAAATTGATTCTCTAATGTCAGGATCTGGGTATAAAATGATACGAAAAAGACGAGACCGCACCATTGCGTCCAAAGCATTGCGGGGGAGAGGTACAAAAAAAAATAAAAATAAAAATATAAACGATATCTTTTCTAATTAAACTATGTCATTTTTACATAATCATTCATGCGAATGCGCTAAGTCAGAGTTAGATTTGTTTGCTCTTCCATCAACGCAAACAAGCATAGAAAATGGGCAGTGGATACATTATAAACCTATTTCGTCTCTTAGTGATGATGGTCCTATTGAATTTCAAGTTCCAGGATCAGGCGATGACTATATTGACCTGTCTCACACTTTACTACATATCAAAGCCAAGGTATTGAATCAAGATGGTACTAATATCAAATCGACAGATACACATGTAGCTCCAGTGAATAATTGGCTACATTCGCTTTTTAACCAGTTGGATGTATATTTAAATCAAAAACTAGTATCACCGCCTAATAATACATATGCATATCGTGCATATATGGAAACTCTACTAAATTATGGACCTGCAGCAAAACAGTCCCATCTTACATGTGGGCTATGGTATGAAGACACTTCGAGACATATGGATGGAACAGATACGGCTAACAAAGGGTGGACTAAAAGACAAGAATTTATTAAAGATAGCAAGGAAGTTGAAATGATAGGGCACTTACATGGAGATATTTTTAATCAGGAAAAGTTTTTGATAAATGGTGTTGAAGTCCGTGTGAAATTAGTACGATCAAAAGAGTCGTTTAATCTCATGTGCATTCAAGAGAAAAAACTTAAAGTACGTATAATGGATGCTAGTTTAATAATAAGAAGGACAAAAATTAACCCTAGTGTTTTGCTTGCACATCAAAAGGTTTTAGCTTCAACGACTGCAAAATACCCCATCACAAGAGCGGAAGTTAAAGTACTTACAATACCATCGGGGGTACAAGGGAAATCACTTGATAATATATTCCTTGGTCAAGTTCCTAAAAGGTGTATTGTAGGTTTTGTTGATAATACAGCATTTAATGGCAGTTTAAAACATAATCCTTTTAACTTTCACCACCACGATATAAACTTATTTAGTTTGTATGTAGACGGTCATCAAATTCCTTCTAAAACTTTACAACCATCTTTCAGTACCGGTTTAATGGTATCAACATATCACACTTTGTTTTCTGGAACGGGTATTCATTTTCTCAATGAAGGGAACTCGATAAGTAGAGAAGATTATGGCGACGGTTATTGTTTGATGTGTTTTGATTTAACACCTGATTTATCCGCGAGCTCTACCTCACATTGGAATCTTGTTAGACATGGTAGTGTACGGCTCGAAGTTCGATTTGAAAAAGCCCTTACCACAACCGTTAATTGTATCGTTTATGCAGAGTTTGATAATGTTATCGAAATAAACAAACATCGAGATGTAAGTGTAGATTATAACAGTTAATTAGAATAAGTACATATATAATAATAGATTTACGAGACGTTGCACCACTTGTTACTAAACCTCAGTAAATACAATACTTTGTAATGGACACCAAGGAATTGCAATTATGTATGAAGAAAATTTGTCCTACAATTGAATCGCATGTATTTCCGGCAAACAGAATCCCTGTTTTTATGGATCTGCCGGTTTATATCATAAGCAATTTAGACCCTGACACAAAACCTGGCTCTCACTGGGTAGCAATTCATATTGATATTAATGGCAATGGTGAATATTTTGATTCATTTGGTAGAAAACCCTCTGGTTATCATAAGTTGTTTTTAAAAAGGAATGCAAAGAAATGGTTTTGTAACCATATGACAATTCAAAACCATTTTACATCAGTTTGTGGTAAATACTGTTTAGTTTATATATATTTTAAGTTCAAAGGTAAAACAATGTTTGATTTTTTAAACTTATTTTTAGAAAATACCATGTATAATGATTTTATTATAGAAAATATGTACAAATCTATTTTTTATACGAAATAAATGAATATATTAATACATTTTGTCTTTACTTTCCTTCAATAATTCTTAGTACACAGGACACACAAGATAGAACATAAGTAAAAAGGCAAGAGAATCATTGAAAACATTTATTGAACATTTTTGAACACATATATTTGAAAATGAAAACATCTATAACTAGTAAAAGTCTTACACATCAAATTATTTTTCACACTCTATTAACCATTCGTCACTTTCTAGACTAGACGAACACCATGTTTCATAAGGTATGGGTTCATATGCATCTTCACTAAGATAAAACGTCTCCATATCGTTCATTTCTGTGTCTTCTTCGTCTTCCCACTCTATCAGAAGTAGGTTTCCGGTATACCCCCAACAAAGAGGTTGCGATGCTGGTGAATAGCCGTTTGATGCCTGATTTTCGATTTCCAAACAATGTTGATAGAGTTCATCATCAAAAAGGGACTTATTAAGATCTGAGACGTCTTCACAACGTTCATAAAGGTCTTCATCGTAGAGTGAGTTTTGTAGATCCATTTTGCAGGTTATTTCACTGGTGTTAAAAGAGATACGGTATGGTTTCTTTTACGTTATCTGACTATATATAGCCCCAAAACTCATTTGTTCGTTGGTGGGGGCGAGTTTTTTTCGGGGGTAGAGTAAGATAAAAAACGATGGCTTCGCGTTGATAAAATATTTCTTGCAATCGTTTTTTGTTGCAATAAAATCATGTCGTAGACGTCAATTTTAACGAGATGGGTGATCTTTGTAACATCATTTCTTCGTTGGTCGGGGGTGTGTTTTTTTTGGAGGCGGAGTAAGATAAATAAATTATGGCTTCGCGTTGATGAAATATTTCTTGCAATCGTTTTCTGTTGCAATGTTTTTCGTGATCTTGTAAATCAATTCTTTTGTGTTCGAATAATAGTTATCGTCTTCAGTCTGCGTGTAGTATTTGATTCTAGTATCCGCGAATTTCCAGTGCTGATCTTTTGGAATACCATGCAACTTTTTTATGTCGTAGACGTCAATTTTAACCAGATGGGTGATCTTTGTAACATCACCTACGCGAGAAGATATGTAATTGGTGCCTCCATTTGTAGACTGAGCGACAGTTGATGAATATTCCGTAGTCTGTTTCTTTTTAGGCTTATCGAAAAATACATCAATGTTGTTGGTTCGTTTCTGGGCTTGAATTTTAAGTGGCTTCGAGCCTTGGGTTTCATCATCACTCAAATTACCATAATAATAGTTTTTCATGTTGTACTCAAGAGAATTTTCGTTTGATATCTAAAACAAACAAAAAAACATGTAAGGTGCTTGATACAAATAGAAATATGTACCTAATTTTTATGGGTCAATCAACTTTTTTCTGTACCTCGTTGCCAAGGTTACACCCTCTGTGTCACTCTTTAAAACTATGATTTTAAATGATATAAAGACAACAAAATATTTTTTTCTAGTCAATATGTTAATAGTCTAGAATATTAGCATTTTTCTAAGTAACGCTGTCTCTATTGTCTCCTGACTTACAGGACAGAATAACAACAAGAAAAAGTTGACCCACCCTTATACACAGTCAGTTAATGTTGGGCTTACCTCCATTTTAACTTGTAGCAAGACGTAGACACAGAATTTCTAAATTAAAACAAAATAATAACTACTCGTATTGTGATACGTTCAACTACTTTAATACACTTTTAACACTTGACACAGTTTCAGACAAACGAATTTGGAAGAATGGTGGTTCTATCGATTTGAGCTCTGCTTTTATACACCAACACACACGCTCACACATGTAGTGGATAAGACAAAAAATCTATTAATAAAACAGACACCTGCGCGTTTCATGAAACAACACGTTCCAACAAGATTTTTACTATATTATGCATAGAAATGGAACGTGTATGCACCTGTTTTTCTGTAAATGTCCTTTAGGCAGTTTAATGGTCAATAAAATACGAAAACCATGACATTTTGTGATAATCAATGATATTTTATGGTTTTTTTTTTCCCTAGTATAATACATACACATGTCGCAGATAAGACAATAAATCTGTTTTTACCGCGGTATCAATGTCATGCAACGTGTTTAAACCTGCTTCGCATTAAATAAAAAGAGCAAAAACAGGCGTTCGATCTTAATAAAATAAATCGTTTTAAAGAAATACGTAATATCGCCTCATATCAGAGCAATCTTTTCTAAAAAAAAAACAATGGACGCACCTGTCATAAACAAAAAACAGCGGGCGGTCGCAAGTCACATGACCGCATTTCATATTCATAAGAAAAAACACACACACGCAAAAAATGCCGCAGAAACCGTATGTCAGTATAACTACGAGTAGAGCAAAAAAAAAATAAAAAAAAATCTCGGCCCTTCGGGCCGTTCCAAGTGCCGCAGAAACAGTAAAGTACCTACTACTAATATACTCCTTGTTTCTATCATTATGTTCTTTTTTGTATGATTCGATCATGTTTAATTAGTTACCTTATACATCAATGTTTGTTGAATCAAATCAGAACATGGTTAATTTAACTATGATAAACAATTAAAATCATCTTAGTTGGTGCATCTAACGTCTTGTTAGGCTCGTATGGAATCAAGATGCTTGATTATAACTAGAGTGCTCACGAGAAAGCGAAAAACTAAGCAATGAAGCTAAACTAAGGAAACGTTTTTCGCTGTCGCCCTTTCGTTCAGCAGGATACCGACCTGCTGCCCAAGTACATGTCCATAAGTTTCAGGATAACAGTACTAGTCTTCACTTATCCTGAAAGAACAGCAATTGACCATCAAAGCCACATTTACGATTAATTTTATTTCCTTTTCTTATCGTTGTAAGCCAGTACACTTTTCTCACGTAGAACTTTCTTTTCATCCGATTTGTGTTCCAAGAATTCAAACTCACGCACTAACTCTCCTCTAACTCTTTATTAGAAAAAAAGAGGAGAATCCCTAGTCGGTAATTTTTAAATGTTTGTTAAAACCTTAGAACTCCGTCGGGGTCTCTTTAATTGACTGTACCAGGGCGATCCCAAGTCCAGTAGTGATAATGGTATCCACGAGAGAATGGTATAAACTCCTCAAATGTAGATTCAATCTTTAAGGTGATTCGAGTCTGTCTGTTTTTCATACAACTCTAAAGAAGGTCATTGTTTGCTTCTACGGCATCAATTATGTTTCAAATGTGTTTTATTTTATACCTTAATACATTTTGTTTGCGCGGATTGAGATGAGAAATCTCAAAGACCGGACAAGTGCGAGTCGGACTCGCTCACCGAGAATTCCGTACAAATATTTTAAATAAAGACTAAATTTGTTATGATTTAATTACGTACAAAGGTATAGTTTTTAGATTTTTCTCTATACTTGTAGCATAAGACGGTATTACTTGCCAAATTTCATAGTTCTAGGTCAACGGAAAGGGCCCTATGAATTTTGTTTTTCTTGAGAGTATATATTTTAATATAAATTTTTTGCGGCGTAAACGGCCATATCTTTTTTCTTTGTTAATTTAGAAGTTTGATTTTTTCACAGCTTCAAAGGACCGTAGACCTGAATATATGGTTTAAATTTCAACTCGATACCTCCACGCGTTCCTGATATAAAGGGTCTTGACAGACTGACAAACAGACAGACGGACAACAAAGTGATCTTATAAGGGTTCCTTTTTTTCCTTTTGAGGTACGGAACCCTAAAAATGGAAAACCGACAGACTCGAATCATCTTAGTCAGTATTTTTAGGAAAAGTTATTCATTCGCACCATTAGACATAGACACGTTTATTTTTCCTCGCACCCGGTCCACTTTCTCCACAAGGCGAGTCTGTATGCTAATCCTCGCCAGGGTTACTTAACCGCATTACTTAGCTAAGCGCCGCAATTACGCCGAACTTGACCTAGCCCAACGATCGATCCTATGCAAATAAGAAACCTTTCTTTGACTCAGAGTGGACGTGATTGCTTCTATATTTACAGCTGGTGCTGGTACAGCTAATCGAAAGCCGGTGAACAGTTAAAGTTAGTTTGATTTACTTGGATTAGCTTTAGCGTTTTTAAGTGAGACCCAGTTTTTTTACAGTTAGATCTAATATTGCGACTCCATATGCACAATCAGAACAGAGGTTTACTTCATGCTGTAGCTTACTGAACATTACTTCACTAAATTTCTTTTGTTTTAATATTTGGAGCTTCATGGTTTTTTCATTGTTAATACTTATACAATTGTACACTTACACTCACTATTTTCAAATGTTACGTTACAAATTACCAACAATGATATAAATATGGTGAAACGAAACACCCACACGCTTTACCTGTAGCAAATTAATTATGTCACGTATTTTTACATGCCGCACTCCCTCATATATTATTAACGGTGACTGTACTAACAAAATTGTAGGTAGGTTAACTTTAAGTAGCCCTCCAAAAAGCAACAACTATTAAAGAAATTAAAATTATCCCCTTTACCAGCTGTATATACTGTTTGCAGCTGAAGGCGCATTCAAAAAGTTAAAACCGGAGCCGGGCGGAAACGGCAACGTCACGTCAGGAGCGACATCGGCGTTGTCCCCAGCACTTGGGCCCCAGCACGCGGGGCACACCCCCACCACGGCCTCCTGCCCCACGCCCGCGCGGCGGCGGCATCGGACCACCTTCACACAGGTAACTTACAACATCAAAGACAAAGCCAGCCAGGATATTTCTACCCTGGCTTTGTCTTTGCCTGGAAGAAGCCACAGTGACAAGGCAGGAGCAACGTCGGCGTTGTCCCCAGCACTTGGACCCCAGCACGCGGGGCACACCCCCACCGCGGCCTCCTGCCCCACGCCCGCGCGGCGGCGGCATCGGATCACCTTCACGCAGGTAACTTACAACATCAAAGACAAAGCCAGGGTATAGAAGAAGCCACAGTCACACCGGAATTTTCCTTATATTATGAACATTGAGAACATGACTGAAAACACCACCTTATTTTTTTATGGTTAACGTATGCCTTAAAAAAAGCCCTATAATGATTTTTATAACTTCTCTAGGTCACTCTAGGTCAGGTAGGTGATAAGGCTAGGTTTAATTTGTAGTAACAATATTTTCAAAATAAACTTATAAAAATTATACCCCACAACGCTTCAAACATTCACTAAAATATGCCTTCATCTTACTAATATCGTAACTTGCTTGATAGCGTGCTGTTTGTTTAGCTACCTGTCCCGGAAAAACAAATAAACGTAGACAAGTTTTTTACTCATTTATTTCCATCATTATACTATGTGGCCACGATTCAGAAAATATAATTAGGACACAGGAACGGAACATATCGATTATGAATACTTTTGGATCACCCCTTGTAATTAGATTAAGTAGTGTTCAGTTTCAGGGTTTTACTGAAAAGCACTATTTTTCGGTTAATTTTATATTTTTTGCTGTATTATTGTGTGTTTAGGCGCTAAATAAAGGATTTCATTCATTCTACGCTACAGCGGTAGCACCGTACTTTACCTACTACCTTGTTTCGTTCGGGTATGGACATTAGGCATGAAGCCGGACCAAACCCACATTTATATGTAACATTTATAACAAGATAAAAATAGTATACAAACTAAAGAACTTTTCCAAAGCAAAAAGTTAATAGGCTCGTGTCTGGTATCCTTATTGGCCTCGATTTTCTATACCTTGTACATGATATTGTACATGTACATATTATATTGATTTATTATATTAAACTTCATTACATTATTTGGGTGGCCATCTGGTTGCAAAACAACTATTGTCATAATATCGATTGTCATAACACTAAGCATAAAGTTGATGCTCATGTTTTTTTTGGCATAAATTGTACAATGGCATAATTGTTCCCTGTCATAATTATACGGAGTCATAATTGGTTTAACCATAATGTAGAATGTCATACATTTATTTAGTCATAATACTGATAATTATAATGTTTTTTAGTAATAATTGCAAATGCCATACATTTATCAAGCCATAATATTGATGATTATAATTACGTTTAGGTACGTTAATTAGTGAAGAGCGATCACAAGTCACAACATCCCCTTACTTAGTGTCCAAAATAAAAAACTGTGACAGAGCCACAGTTAGGTACGACGACGAGCGAAGCAAGAAGGAGTGTTAGGTATCTTGCGATCACAACATACCCCACTTACTGTCCAACATAAAAAACTGACAGAGTCATAGTTAGGTACGACGACGAGCGAAGCGAGGAAGAGTGTTAAGTATCATGCGATCACAACATACCCCACTGACTGTCCAAGATAAAAAAAACTGTAATAGAAATGTTGTGAATAAAGCAAAGTAACTACTAAGAAAAACAGGCTTATGCGTTTTGCAGTTTATGCGTTTATACAGTATGGGTAAATTGTTTTATGAGCAACCAATTTATGTCCATTATAAAGTATGCTTAAAAATAATTATGCCCATCTAATTTATGCCCATTACACAGTATGTTCTTAAATATAATGATTAAAAACGTTATGCGCATAAATGTATGACTATTTACAGTTATGCGTAATGATGAGTATGACGAATCCTCGTACGCGTATCACAAATATGACCTTAAACTTTATGCAACCCGACCCCTACCCAAATTATTTATATCATAGTAACTTCTTCGTTTTATTTTTGAAATTAAATACCATGTTAATAAACCGAAAGACCACGAGCTGAGACTAATGTTGACATTTTGTTGCAACAGGAACAATTAGCAGAATTAGAAGCAGCATTTGCGAAATCGCACTACCCCGACATATACTGTAGAGAAGAACTGGCGCGGACCACCAAGCTGAACGAGGCGCGGATACAGGTCAGTCGATACATTCATATCAAGGACCATTAAAACAAGAGGACTGTCATTCTTCATACAAAAAGCTGTTCCCCGATATTTTCAACGCCATCTATGTACCTATAAGCTTGGTATAAAAATTATATTATTTACAATAGGGTACTTTCCTGACAGATCAAATCAGTTACTTTTTATGAATTGTCAAAACGCTCGGATAGTATGAAGTTTCTATGAGAAAAAGCATAATGACGTCATTGTGCTCAAACATCAAATCATCTCCTCATTTATAGCTTTTGGTCTTTTAAAAATCGTTTAAAACGTTAAATGGGTGAATTTTAGTTGAATTTTGCAAATTTTCGTAAGCAGATTTCAAGGCTAGCGTGAAGTAATTTATATTGACTACAGGCAAGTAACCTATTAATCAACTTTGCAAGCGTGGCACGGTATTTAAATGTTAGAATTTATTTCTTATTAGCTATTTACGAACTAATTGTTACTGTACTATGTTTCTTTGTTCAATTATAACATCGTTAAATGTTTAGTTTTTTAGCGCCATCTAGTTTTTGCCTGGAAATCCCCTTGAGGTCGGGGTACGATCCAAAGTATGGAGAATGACAGCCCTCTTGTTTTAATGGTCCTTGATTCATATTCAATTATTGCAGTACAGTCAATGAATTGAATGCGGCAGGAATTCATATCTGACATAACATCATTGCCTTAGAAATGGAGTATTGTCAGGTGTTTTTGCATGCCCGTTTCATTGCTATTGGCGATGATAGATTAATATACTTTAATTACTGAGTAATAATAATTGAGTTTAAAAGTATGATACTGTTATGGCATCTCAATTACAATTATTAATTACAAATTTTGTTGGGTTTCTTGACAAGAAAAAATAATTCGGACCTACTGCAATTTACGAAAAACACAACACCTGCCAGTTGTAAGAAATTTAATTTTTTTTAGTCTATCATAGTTCTTGACTTGACCAAGAAATATAGCAGCAGAATTATTTTCACACTAGTTACACACTGATAAAAGTGATTAAAGACATTATTAATTGCATTAAATCCACTTTCGTTATACTAGAAGACAATTAGTAACGTTCTGTATCGTTAACTGATTCGATTACTTACCGTAAAATGGGGCTAATTAAGACCCGCGAGGCTATTTGGCACTATGGAAATATAAGTCCATTTATTTTTTCCATGGCAATGGCGGAAACTAGATCTTCGTCTATCAGAGCCTAGGTTTTATGGGAAATCGATAAGTGATCTATTAATAAGGCTTTCATTAGTTTAAGTCCTTTCTCCAAAAATAGCCTCGGGTATAATAATATTTAATAGGAAATGCAAAAAGTAGACACGTATCAATGGCACGTTGCCTACTATACTTCAACCCTTTTTTTAAATATAAGTATCTATTTTTTTTAACCGTGTGCCTGGAATAAATAATTCTCGCTCAAAACTCGCAACCCATACAAATATACCTACCATAGAAAAGCGCAGTGCCGCCCTACCATTCGTTCTTGGACAGAATTGTCGAAATATCAATGATGCGAACACTCGCATAATAGAATTTGGAGCGTAGGCCGGAGGCGGATTGAATTAGCGCCATCTGTCGCCTGGACCGTATGAATACGAAATGCTTACAGTCGTCACTCGGAGCGATCTTTATCTCAGTTTTAAAATTGCTCAATCCCTCAGGGCGAGCGCTATTGATTTGTCCCC
Organism: Eudemis profundana; assembly: GCA_947034925.1. Classification (NCBI taxonomy): domain Eukaryota; kingdom Metazoa; phylum Arthropoda; class Insecta; order Lepidoptera; family Tortricidae; genus Eudemis; species Eudemis profundana. The sequence goes on along the minus strand of OX344808.1, from coordinate 15,748,455 downwards.
GGGGCACCTAATTCCTCGCTTTAGATGTCCTATTCAGACTTACCTACATTACTTTTTAAGCGATACTAAGCACACTCACACTTCCTTGACTTCACACAAAGTAACAAGAAAATATTACACGCATTTTAACAATAGAGTGTTCCATTAGGCTCGAGTATAAGACGAGTGATGTTTTATTCACCGACACTCCATCAAGAGACGGTAAATGACTCTTTTATTTCAACGGCAATAAGCGAAGTTCGACTTAAGAAAATGAAAGGTTCCACGAAACGACATTAGATCGGGGACGTACATACCTACCGTTAAAAGCACGTGAAACACGGGCGTATGTGCCGCGTGTGGAGTGCTGGAACTTGTAGACGGCGGGACGAAAGGTCGTACAGACATGAGATTTTAATCGAGACATAAGTCTCTCCAGGCTGGCACGGGAGAGTGTGAGTAGGTACGCTCGCACGCGCTCCGTGGGAGGCTATTAACGTTTAGGCGACGCTACATAAGAATGTAAACGTTAAAGACGACAGCGCCGTCGTTTTCCCTCCTTCTAGAGGAAATTTCGATATAAAAATACAGCGTTGTCGGGCGAGCGCGGTGCGGGGTGCAGGGGGGGCGGGTGGCCCCTGAGGCATTGCAATCCCATCAAATGGATCCGTAACGAAGTTAGCCGTTCATCCTCCCCGCGCGTCGCCGACATTGTCTCTGCCCTCAAATGAATTCTACAATTGGAAATAAGAAAATGTTTTGTTGGATCCCCGTGCTTTTTCAGTTTAAAGGCGACCGTTTTCTCCGGATAACTCGGCCTTGGAAAATACCTACCCGTCTTTGTTATACGATGAAATGTTTCAGCGAGGGATCTTTACTGAATTAAGCTTTATCTACCTTTAAATGTCGCTTGGAGACTCCCGCAAAGGAGTTTATCTAAAAGGTTAACAGGTTTCAGCTCATATTAATACTTGATTACCTCGACCATTCCCGTTAACTGGTTTTAAAATATCAGTAAAGTATGCCTCTAACATTAACATAAACAATATATTTTACGTGCTATTATAAATGGAGAAGATAGATGCTTTCGCAAGCTTTCCGCAAATGGAATAAATCCTTTGTCAGTTTTAGTTCTTTAAATTAATTTGGTGTTTGCCGTTGCCAAGTTTTCAGTACCAATCAATTAGGTGAGTTAGTGAGCACTACTGAACATCATAATTCATAACCGAAAAGTATCTAGAATCACAGCAAACAAGTGCGAGTAAAATTCTTAAATATATTTACTTCGGTTTTATATGCGCAGAAGTCCCGCTGTCGACGAGGAAGCGACGAGCTATGGACTATTTTTCTCGCTCAAGAAACTTACAAATAGATGTAGACCCCGTATAAAAGAGAGGCATGTATTAATAGTTGATGAATCTGGCGAGACCTCTCGCTCCACTAGTATGTTGCAGGACTAGAGTTATGATCGCTCAGCGATTCTCGCTTGGCTGTCAGAACACACGCCAAGAGACTCGCTTACTACACACACACAAATGCCAGATTTAATCTCCCGTCGCCCTTGCACAATCACTTATTCTGCAACGGTAATTTTTTTAATAAATCACACATCCCATTACTATAATTCGAGGATTTCGGTAATTATGATATATGCCGGCACAATGAGGATATACATATTATAATAAGGTACTCTTTATAACACAACCTATCAAGCCTAACCATTTTTAAGTAGCATAAATTAAAAAAAAATTAAGTGTTCAGTGATAATGATGATGTTGTCCTTTTATCCCTCATCTGGGACATAGGGCCCTCAAAAGGTTTTTTTTGTGTATAGGTAAATTTATTAAGCGTGATAAAAAAGGAGCATCTTGTTATCAAAATATATAGGTATAAATAAATATTACAGGACAATCTTACACAAATCGAACTAGTCCCATAGTAAGCTCAATAAGGCTTGTGTTATGTTATGGATACTAGACGACGATATATTTAATAGATACAAATACTTAAATACATAGAAAACATCCAAGACTCAGAAACAAATATCATCAGACAAATGATATTTGCTCTTACCGGGATTCATATCAATAACCACAATCAATAAAATCCCGCAGAATTTTTACCCAAAGCAAAAATTATTCTATACTTTTTGTACGGAATTTAAGCAGACGTTCAAATTAAATAACTGGCCAAGAGCATGTCGGACCATGCTCATGTCGGGTTCCATAGCCGTAACTATAAGGTAAAAAATACGGTGTAAAAAAAGTACAACAACAAAAGAGCGTATCTTCATAGCAGTTACGTCCTTTTGTTGAGAAGCGCAGTTTATCGGCAATAACTCAAAAACGGTACATTTAATCTTGTTGAAAATAATTTTCGTGGAAAGTATTAATTAAGCGTTACCTTCGTGATTTTTTTCATATTTTTCGGACGCACGGTTTAGAAAATAGAAGGGGGGGGACACAATTTACACAACTTTCGGAGCGATTATTTCCAAATACATTTACTTAATCAAAAACATTACTTAGGAACCTTATAGTGTTTTTTAAAGAGCTGTCGAACTATGTACCACACGTTGATATTTACTGAAAAAAATTTTTTTTACTGTCTTTAACATGTATGGAGTGCCCCCCCTAAAAATATTTATTTTAATTATTTATATACCAAACTAAGTAGCGGCTCATAAAAGACACCTATATTCCAAATTTCATCAATATCCATCAGGTAGTTTTTGAGTAAAATGCCTGTGACATACGGACAGACAGACAGACAGACAGACGGACGGACATGACGAAACTATAAGGGTTCCGTTTTTGCCATTTTGGCTACGGAACCCTAAAAATATGTGCACAATTTGAAATTATTCGAACATATCGCTATTTTCTAAAATTATTTTAAATTAGAACCCATACCGTCATACAGTACTCATTTTAGTTATTTTATTTATATACTTACATATTTTTCATCATCCAATGCTAATTATAAAGGAATAGCATTTTTCGATTCCAAGTACATTAAGGTTCTCTGTGCCTTTGTTTTCGGAAAACTCAATCATTTTCTGTTGGTGCTCTCGTGATTGCTTTTAAGCCTTTTTGTCCACTTTTGCAATTTTGACCTGAAAGTTAAACAACTTTTAGCGAAGAGGACTGCATGAAAAAGGTCCGCTTCATAAACTAGGTATAACCTTTATTTAAATACATGCAATGTGAAATAAAACGAAATTGGGCATGAGGCCCAAAATACCGCATTCTCAGAATACCAGATTTTTCCAAATACCGGATTCCCGATTTATCAAATTCCTGTCTTACAACATTCCCGTTACACTAGATTATAAAATCGTAGGTTACTCTGGATCTAAATGATTTTGTTGGATGTATTATTCTGGGAATCTGGTATACGGAGAATCTCATAGGTATATCGAGAATCTGGTATTTTTAAAATAATTGCACGTCAAAGTTCCTTAGGGCGCGGACGCATGTCCACGGCACGGGGCCGTACACCGTGAAACGGCACCGCCCTCGCCATACAGTTTCTGAATAGCCTTCATAATCTATGAAATATATACCTAATATTAATGAATTTACGTATGTAATTAATTTATTAATAGGGACCGGACAACATAATGCAAATGACATAGGGAACAGGAGTAACCGGGCTATGGAGTAGACAAGAGTGTTGCATTTTTTTTATGAAATCGATAAATTTATCGATGCTGTCGTAGATAAAAATTCTACTATATACTACTATATTTCCTTTAATCCTGTTGTCCGGTCCCTATTTATTACTATAAAATTAAACTATTTACATTTACATTTTTCGTATCTACTTGTTTGGCGATATATTTAGGCATTAAAATAAAACTTCTTTATGTTTTTCATTTCTGTTATGTGTTCTATAGATCGCATCTTTAGAATAAAAACGACCGAATTCAAATTATATACCACCGATATTTGAAGAGCGCGAAAAGAATACGTTGTATGAAAAAAAAAACTGCGAAAAGTAATTTCAATTACCGACTTAATTTATATATTGATCTATTACCTTGTGCAGTAATAATTACTATGTTAATTATATACTCGGTTCATAATAAAAAAAAAATATTTTTGTGTTGACAATTTATTTATTTTTACTTTACACCTTCAAGGTTGACTCTCTGTTAAATACATAGAGCCAAGTTTTAAGTATAATAACGACATACAAATAATAAATCTGAAGTTCATACTTCATTAGTTAGCTAAGATATCGGTATCGCCGATAATTTACTACAAATATCGGTACCTATAATTACCTATAGTACCTACCGATAATTTACTACAAATATCGGTATCGTATCGGCAAAATTATGTATCGTTACATCTCTAGCAAGCTCACTGAGCTCAACTATCGGTCAAATTATTTCATCGGTTTCCAATTCACTGAAACATCCAACAAAGCTAAAAATCCGCGCATCGTCATTTAAACCACTCGGAAATTGCCTCGTTTTCCACCGCAACGCTCAGAATGTCAGCGCAAAAACTAATATCCCATTTACGTTTCCTCCTACACTTAATACAAGTATATAGGTACGCGCAGGGAGGGTTCGGCCGCGGTATAGGGTGTATCGGTTTATTTATATGGAGAGTGCGTAGAGGGCGCGGCCCTCCCCGGCGACTCCCTCCCCTCTAATCAGCTGTAATCACCATATCAAACGACGTACGCTCATTCCTGTTGACAACACGCAGATTAGATACGTGCTTTACTATGTTTTGTTGTTTCGCCTTTTATGTTATAGACATAGTTAATAGCATTATGTGAGGGAAGTGCGTGTTCGTGTGTGGGTATTAGATTAAGTTTCACTAATGCCGTATCGATTTCGATTTTTCTACCTATTTACATGGGATAGAATAAATATTTTCCTTAGCTTTCTTGGAAAATGCTAACAAACGTAGCGGAATTGCGATTTTCAACTTACTTATCTTTGTATTTGGATATCCCCATAACACTTAGCTATCCTGTCCGGTAAACCTTTGTCGTTATAATTATGTACTTGAAATAATATAGTGAACATAGGCACGAAAAAAATGTTACCTGATATTGTTAGTTATCCACTAATTCCTCTTTAATTGTACAGATTTTGTCAAAACCGTTGATACTGACGTCATTTGACAATAGCTGTATCTTTTCATTTAAATGTCTATAATGTTATACTTATATTATGATTGTGGCATATTATAGCATCATTGTCACTTGAAACCGTCTATCCAGACTTGGCACACTGTATAATCGTTTACAGCTAAGTCACGTACAGAACCTAATGACGTCTACATTACTAACACAGCTTCGGGATAAAGCTTATTTATTTACTTGAGACCGTTGTGAGATAAAAATGTATTTAATTGTATTTTACTTCCTTAATTCTTTGAACAATTTGTCCACAAACAAAATGATTTTGGTTTCACATTTTTTCAATCGTCAGGTAACAACAGTAGGTAAGAAGAGAACTTTATATTGTTAGCATCAATCATGACCATGACTCGACTCGATGATAAAAAGACGATTGTAATAGCCATTATACTCAATACGTAGCGTAGGTATGTTGTAAATTCATACGGTCAAACTCGTAAGATCACTTAAAATAATTCAAAAAATCACTAGACGCTTGACTCTCAAGAAAAGTGAATATAATGCCACACGCATCGTAGACCCCCGCCACAGACCCAGAAGTAGACAGAATCACCTCATTGTATTTCAAAGATTAGACTCCTTTAGGAAATAAGTACTGCTCATTAGGAAATAGGTATAGATTTAGACGCATTAGTGGGTCTGAATGCGTAAATTACTGGAGCAGTGAGAAAATAAATATTTATGAATTTCCAAGCGAACAAAAAGAACTTCGGTATGGTTCCTAATACAAATATTTTTATCCGTTCAGGTCTGGTTTCAAAACCGGCGCGCCAAATATCGCAAACAGGAGAAGCAACTACAGAAAGCGCTAGCGCCAGCAGTACTACCCGGCTGCAACGGCATGATGCGCAACATCCAAGGCTACAGAGGCTACCAGCCCTACCCTCACCCTAATACCATCAACCGGTATCCCCAGGTAAGGACCGACCTTAATAGTTGTTGTAGTAACAAAGTAGAGAAAGCCAGTCAGCTGTAACGACATGATACGCAACGTGCAGGGCTACTGTGATTACTAGCCCTACCCACACTTCAACGCCATCAACCGGTGCCCCACCCCAGGTAAGGAACGACCTTAGTAGTTATAGTATTCTAGTAACACAAAAGAGTTTTTTTATCAGTGGTGCTAGCTAGCTGCAATGGCATGAAGCGGAACATTCAGGGCTACCTGGACTCCCAGCCCTACCCACACTATTAATCGCTTAGATTTTGCAAAAGGATAGGTAGAACTACCCAACGGCAACGACATTATGTCCAAAATCCTAGCTATCCTAGCTAGCGCTTGAGTGAATAAAGATTATTGAAGCCACCGTAACTATAACCTCTAAAATTTCAGGAATTGAAAAGATGTATATTTTGCAAATACTTCGGGCAAAACTTGACTTGTAGATACAATTCTGACTCTGCTACTTGTCTGGCTTAACTGTAACCAATACATATATCTCCGTGACAACAGAAACACTGCAAGAAACTTTCGCAGCCCGCAAAATGTCGATTAGGTACCTTCCTTCAGACTACGACAAAATACTCTTGCTTTTAAAACGAAATTCCCATTTCCATGTTTTCCAGTAGATTGTTACAGTTTGCCGATAACCGATTGCTTCGTCCTCGGCGCTGATTAAGCAAAATATCAATTAGAAAATAATCACAAGCAGGCCGAAAAAGTTTTAAGTCTCATTCCACTAATCAATTTTTCTGAAAGCGTAATAAAATGTTTGTCACAACAGAAATGTAGCAAGGAACTCACCCAACAGCCCATTACCGTTCACATTTTCTGAAGTAACTCATACTTTTGAGACGACAAACACGCTCGCATTTTAAAATAAATTCCCATTTCCACACTTTCCCGTAGATTGTAGCAGTTTTCCGATAACCCATTGTCCTGTCCACGCGAGGCTCAATCAGACTGGAACAATGCTCATATCCAAGTGCACGCAATTTGCGCCTCATTACTATGAGACGCTATAATCAGTGCTGATTAGTGATTACGCAAAATATCAAGAATTAAAAAACAGCAAGTAAGCCAAAAAAAATCTCATATAACTGCTTAGTTTTTTTGTAAGCATGTCAAACATGACAAGTTCGCAACAACAGAAATGCACCAAAAGAAACTCACCCAGCAGTCCATATTACCTTACCATTCATATTTTATTAAGTACCCACCGACATACCTTCATATATTTGAGATTACCGAATACTCGAGAGTATTGTATCATTTAAAAGAAATTCCAATTCCAATAGATTGTAACAGTTTGCCGATAACCCATTGTCTCGTCCTCGCGAGGCTCAATCAGGCTGGAACAATGCTCATATCCAAGTGCACGCAATTTGCGCCTCATTACTATGCGGCGCTAATCAGCGCTGATTACGCAGTAATCCGATTCCGCGGTGCGCGGTCATACGCGAAAATATGCAATAGCGCCCGAGGATTTTGTTTTGTTTGCGTTGGAAATGTGTCTCGTTTCATGGTGGGTCAGACAGATTTCAGAAAATAAGCGTCATTCCCGTGGACAGTACAGTAGTTAACGGCGTGGGTAGATATCATTACGTTTTTAACCGACTTCCAAAAGAAGAACGGTCTGAATGTTTTTTTTTGTGTGTATGTTCATCGATTACTCGAAGACGGCTGAACCGATTTGGCAAATTCTTTTTTTGTTTTAAAGGATATACCTTCGAGGTGGTCCCATTGCAACCAAATCAGGATCTGATGATGGGATCTTGAAGAAATCGAGGGAACTCTTCAAATATCAATAGGCACACATATAGCGATTTTGGTATTTTTCTTAGTTTCTCGTGCATTTCTTATTAGAAATAAGTTTCCAGTCTTAACCGACTTCAAAACAAAGAGCAATTTTTATGTAGGTTATTCCCCGATTAAAGACGGCTAGACCGATTTGGAAAAAAAGCTTTTAACTATAATAGACTGAAGTCTATTTGGTTAAAACAATATTTTTCCAGCGCCACTAAAAATTTAAAAATAAAGTAATTTTTTAAAACAAAAAATAAAAACCGACTTCCAAAAACTTAAACTAAAAAAAAGCAGAAAATTTTATGTTACTTGACCCCAAAGAAATGGGTAAGCAACGATTCAGTTTTTAACCTGTTATTTTTTAAGTCGGTGCCAGCTAGTTTAAGTTTTTGGATGTCGGTATTTATTTTCTAAAAATTTACTTTATTATCTACAGAAGTACTACATAGTATGTACATGTCTACAAGGGTCAAGCAGAAAAACAACTTTTAAAGCCCTTAATGTTGGTGATGTCTTTGTCTACAGGAAAAATGCAAATATTTGCTTTGTACCTATATGGGTAATAAAAATGTTTGTCTGTTAACGCATTCCATATACTTGTAACCTCCTAAGACTTCACGCGTACTTGTACGATGAAACAAAACTTTGATATTTGCCAGAGCAATTCGATTCATTTATTTTAAAACGGAACTGGAAAGGCAGTATCGATCATACTGTTCCCCTTCATCCCGCAATGAACCGTTACTCGCCCAATTTGACTCGCTTACTCGCCGTTGGTGGGAAAAGTGCCTAAAGAGCCTTATAAGTCTGATTTTATCAGCGCTTTGGAAAGTATTAAGTACGACCTCTGCTGAGAATAAACACCGTAAGATACTTGCTAGTGTCTCTTTTAAAATCATTAAGAATTATACATGAAAAAGAATATTAATATAAATGCAACATACAAATATTAACGTTCAGAAGGTTCCGGAGCAATGGCGAGGCCACCGTGGCCTCGTCCGGCGGCGTTCGGTCACCTCATTCCACGTAAAGCGAGGCGGCCAACCGTTGCATATTCACGGGACAGTCCCAGATTTCATGCTACTGCCCTGCATTTTAATGTTGATTAGAAATGTCCCAGAAAATACCTAAAGCGACTCAAATTCTAAACATTTTAGTTTTTATTCGGAGCCAGCAATGCCAGTGCGGATGTTTTAGCCCGATTCTGGATAATTTAGAGTTATGGCGGATATTTTGTCTAGTTTTGTGTGTGGGTCATTCCACGTGAAAGTACCGTGAGTCGCGATTTCGTTGCGTGTTTTTTTTTCCATTAAAGATACAAATTTTAGTCGTAATATATCTAGGGATGTTAAGTAACACTTCTTTAGAGATATATTGACACTTTAATTTGCATCATGACGATTTAAAAATTAAAACATAATGAAAATTGTGACTCACGTTACCTCTTACCATGGAATGACCCGTGTGCTAGTCTGAAAACAGGGACGAAACCAAAATCTGATGGGTCCCATGGCTTTTGTGGAAGTATATCCCTTGGCTTCACGTAATGTTGGCCCCCATAGCGTAAATCTACCGCGCTACCACTCCGCATCCGAACAGTGACCGAGAGTCGGAAGACGCTCGGGCGATCGATCGTGAAATGGTTTCAAATTTTCAATCGTGACTTCCATCAGTGACCAAGGTTCTTTTTTACAATCAGCAAGAGATATATTTTAACAAAGACGATCTCAAATAGATCAACACAACAATTATGAGCTTTTGGCGAAACTACTTGACATTCTGTTGATTATACATTTCGTGGTAAATGCGTATTTCGTAAAACAGTAGTCAAAGGCCGTAGCAGGATAAGGGAAGAAAAAATGCCCTTGAATGATTAAGAGCTGTTTATTTTTTCTATAGTTGCTTTCATTTAGTTGTATAGTTGTGCAAAGTTTGGTTGAAAAATTCCCAGTGGTTCAGCCGGGAAAAAATAAAAACAAAATTTATGAAATTTCACGTATCTCTAAAACTATAAATCTTTATCATAATATCTTTAATTCATTTTGGTAAATTGATAGGTATGTATGCCTTAAAAGAAAATTGAGTCTCTATCTTTGCAATTTCTGTAAAAAACACGTAAGTCAAAATTTCAAAAAAAAGTTTTTTTGATACCTGAAGGAGTGACCACTCTAAGTGACATTTCTAAAAAAGCCTTATTTAACGATCTGTCAGTCATATAAGTTTGGCGGTTAAAATCGAAAAGCAACAGTGTCAAAATTAAAAAACTATGTTGGTCGGATTCTGTTACATTTTATTCTTATACTATTCTAATCTAATACAGCCAAAGAACTTAAAAATAAATCTTCTTTGTAAGAAATTAAAAATAAATCAATTATTGACATTCCCATTAATATTGGCTTGAAAATATACAGGGTGGTTTTCGATAATCTGTACATATGAAAAGGGGTGAAATTTCGGCCAATTTTATCGGTAAAACTGATTTTAATTTTTGTTTGTGGTCATTCGTTTTTTTTTTACAGATTTTTAAACTTTCAGTGAAATTTTCGGCAGTACATCTGTTTGCCACGGTATAACTTTTGAACTAATTGCTTAAAATTGTAAGAAAAAATTGCAGGGTCATGGCAATAGACACGTTATTTAGTAGCAATAACAATAAACCGCCGACTTGAAGAAAAACACGTCAAAAAAAATTATAATTGTGAAAAACGGCTGCAAAACTTCAGTTTTTTTACGGAAAACACCGTTTTTCTCGAAAGTTTGCGAATATTGTGACCATTTTTTCATGCTTATCTTCGTTTAGCACTTAATTGTGATCTTACAAACATTTTTTTCTTACAGCTTTGAACAATAAGATCAAAAGTTATACTGCGTCAAATAGATGTACTGCCCAAAATTTCATAGCAAACTGTAAAAATCTGTAAAAAATTTTTTTTTGCCCAGAAACAAAAATTAGTCATTTTTACCGATAAAATTAAATGGAATTTCACCCCTTTTAATATGTACAGATTATCGAAAACCAGCCTGTATTTGTATTAATTGTCGCCTTTTAACTTATAAAACCTTTTTTTTTCAAATAGGTAATCATCATTATTTCTAATTAAGCCTTACTTATCGTTTCACCAGATATATTCATTCGTAGGTAGGGTGTTGTTCACACATTGCCGCAATTGTGTACTACCTATCGCACGCAAGATATTTATCAAAAATTATTCAGCCTGCCGAAATTCTTAGTGGACCTTTTTTGAGAAACGGTATTAGTGTTACCGTTAATGAAGATAGCGATAGTGATTAAAATAAGAAGTAAAAGACATTTTTAAGTTGATACATATACGAGTAAATGCCATAAATTTATTTTATTTTTAGTTCTTAACAAAGAATATTTATGTTTAAGTTCTTTGGCTGTATTAGAATTGTATAAGAATAAAATGTAACAGAATCCGACCAACATAGTTTTTTAATTTTGACACTGTTGCTTTTCGATTTTAACCATCAAACTTATATGACTGACAGATCGTTAAATAAGGCTTTTTTAGAAATGTCACTTAGAGTGGTCACTCCTTCAGGTATCAAAAAAACTTTTTTTTGAAATTTTGACTTACGTGTTTTTTACAGAAATTGCAAAGATAGAGACTCAATTTTCTTTTAAGGCATACATACTATTTAATTAACCAAAATGAATTAAAGATATTATGATAAAGATTTATAGTTTTAGAGATACGTCAAATTTCATAAATTTTGTTTTTATTTTTTCCCGGCTGAACCACTGGGAATTTTTCAACCAAACTTTGCACAATTATACAACTAAATGAAAGCAACTATAGAAAAAATAAACAGCTCTTAATCATTAAAGGGCATTTTTTCCTCCCTTATCCTGCTACGGCCTTTGTTTACGATCAAGTCTAAACGACTATCATTATATGGAGAAAACTGCTAGCGCTTCAACTATTTATACAGTACTATAATTATTAAATAAAATAAAAATCCTTACATTTCAGTACAAATATTATTACCGTGAAAACGCGGTTATGTTTAGTTAGAAAAAGATGGATGTGATTTTTTTCCTTGGAAAATAATAATTTTATTGCATATGCAATATTATTCCGAAAAAATGTACTACAGCGAAGTGATGATTTTATATCACTCAGCAATTAGGTAGGTACCTAGGTATGTCCCTGATTCCTAAATGTAACAAACGAACTGAGTGAAGGTAGGTGTCTTCACTTCAGTAATACGACCAGAAACAATATGTTTAATTTATTTTAGGCACCCAAAACGATAACATTATAGTTAATTAAAGTATATCACGCAAGACCTAACCCAATCGCGATGGCGGCCGCCCAATTACCCATTAGCGGGCGATGATCGCGCGATAAACAACCGCCACTTAATGACGATTAACATGACTCTCGCCAAAAATTGACACATAAAATCGACTAAACGACGAACCGATACGCCGCCGGCTGATGAGATTTCGAACAAAATCGTCCGTCGCTGACCGAAGAATTACGCTCCAATGGCGAGTCTCGTGGAATTTTCGTTTTAAATTCAATTTAACTTTGATTTTAAATATAGTGATATAATTATTGCGATGATATAAATAAAATGAGGTGATGTTAACGACGATCTAGTTCCTGTGTAATAACTGATAGATATAATAAAGGATACGGGCATGTTGTAGAGCAGGGGTCGCCAAATGGCGGACCGCGGTCCGCATCCGGATCGCCGACCCATTTTGTACGGACCGCGAGATCACAGCAACTTGCACTACAGAGGACGTAATTATTAAAAATATACCTCCCGCATTGTCTTTGTTGACGTCAATTCAAAAACGGCCAGGCGAAGTAACGAGCTAACAAGCGGATTGATATGTAAAAAAAATACTTTTGTTCCAGTGGTGTGCGGACCGCGATGGTCATTTCATTTCTTAAAACGGACCCCGAGCGAAATTAATTGGTGACCCCTGTTGTAAAGGTGCTTTTATTTTTTTACAGATTACAGACACAACTTAACAATCACGACCGTGATGTATGTGATATTAGAGGTCAAATGATAAATTACAAATAACTATATAATACTAATTTTTAAAAATTATCTGAAAAATTAACAGGGAACAATTCTACAACCCTTTTTCTCGAAATGGTTTTTGAATCATCATACATTACAAAATAATGGGATAACCTAATTGGATTTTATATGAACACCTCGCTACTCTGCCTTATGGGCATTTTTTTAAACTTAAGGTGCATTCCACGGAAACTTTACGTAAGCAACACTAACTTTTTAATACTTTTGACAAGTAAAATTAGGAAGATGAATATCGGTATGGTAATATCAAAACTTGGCTTTAAGATTGGTAGTGTTTCTTAGCAGCGAATAAGTTTTATTAGTGTAGGTAGCTAGCTACTGCAGCGTTACGCAAGCGACAAAAAGCAGATGTTTTCAACTTTTCATAGAATGTCCCGTCCGGTTAAGTCCAACGCAAGTTTAGATACCGTCTAACTTGTCAACTTTGTGAGAAAATGCCGTTTGACATTAATCGTCAGTTTTGTGACGAACACTATTTTAACTGCTGGTTAAGGCCCAATTTAGACGGGGCGAGAACTCGTATGCGAGTTTGATAACATTGCGGGCTACCTAGGTACGATGAGTTGATCGATTAATCGCCGCAATTAAATGAAAATCGCATGCGAGTTCTCACCCCGTCTAAATGGGGCCTAATGGTATATTTTGAAATGAAAATTCCCATATCTTAATTGGCCATAACATTTGAAATTGTGTTTTTATTACTATTCAACAATGTTTCAATGTATATTTATAACCTGTCCGTTTGTCCCCAGCATCACGGTAGCTACGAGGAGCTGCAGAAGGACATCTTCTCGCTCTCGCAGATGGGCGGCGGCTCTTACCCCATGACGCAGGGCTTCTCCATGGGCCACGGGGCCAACATGAGTGCCGTCGGCATGCGGCAAGACACGATGGGTGAGTGAATATTTCTTATTATAACTTGGACGTAGTTATGCAATAACGTTCCAACCCACAAAACAAAGTATCAACCTTCTGTCTTTAAAAACAAAGTCCATAATCCAACAAATTTTGCATGTGGAATGGAACGTTATTGCATAACTACGTCCACTTAATACACAAATTAAAACAAAAATATTGGAATGAATTCCACCAACGGACGCCGGACTGTCAATATCTCCAGCTCCTGAGGATGCTTCGTAGAGAGGCGAAACACGTGTCAAGTATTGTATTTTTGGTAGGGATGCAACGATACCGATACGATAATCGTATATCGGCGATTACCGTAAACCTTTACGATCATTCGTTATCGTAAATATTACGATACGATATTTTTACGATACATATATTTCAAAATTTTTAAATTTTTACTGTTTCCGGTGAAACGAAATGCATAACGCGTCAATTTCTGAACGCGTTGCATCCGCACTATTGCCTAGCGGAGAATACACACAAGATACAAAAGAAATTAAACCATAATTTTCAAAATTATTTTATATTTTTACGTACTTTACTCAAACACAAAAACAAAATCAAAACACGAACGCGTGACAACAAATGGTGGGGAGATGAGGCGAACCGAGCATTTCGGATTGCACCCGAACATAGCTAATAAGTATGATCGGTAATGCCGACTAGTCTTCACTCCGACCTCGCTCGGGCCCAGCTAAGTTTCTTGCCGGAGTCTTCTTAGCTGGGCTAGGTTTTAGCGAACCGGCACCTAAAACTCCCATTAGTTCGATACACAAGTTCACATAAGGACAGGATGACCCGAGTCATCCTTCCCGCTGGTCCGCTGCTCACTCTGAGCAATCAGCGTAAAGTCAAGGTGGCCCTGGCCAAATGACCTGGTTCGACTCCAGGCGTTAAGCCCCCACCTAGCCCGATCATATCGAGGTGGACCGGGACTAAGTGACCTGGTTCGACCCCAGGCACTCCCGGCTCCCACCCAGTCCGACAAACTCAGGGTGGTCTGGCTAGCGACCTGGTTCGACCCCAGGGAACGCCACGGCCAACCACCCGGTCTGACAATCGCTACGCCCAGGAGGGGCTGCGAGTTTGTACGGAAAAAGCCGCTTTCTGGCCAAGTGTAGACATAAAATGATGTACACAACACGGGAGATAATAAAGAAACTCCTCGATCGCATAATTACGTCCCTCGCTTGCAGCTCGGGCTGCAAACATCTGCGATCTCGGCCTTTCTTTCTTTTATCACCCTAGTTGTGTAATGTACTATTACTTTACTTAGTCTTATAATAATAACATACAATAAAGCTCCCAATAAATTCATCAAAATGGTATTAAACAAATATCGTAATGCATTCGTATCGTAATTCGTTATCGTATTTGGCCATTACGATGTATTCGTCATTTGTATTGGTATCGTAATAGCCGTATCGTTGCATCCCTAATTTTTGGCGATGGTTTGTTTTATTTATTTGCATTTTTTTTATTTTGCACAAGGCATGCGTGAACAAATACGCAAGTAATTATAATAGACTAACATGTTATCATAATATCGCGGATTAGCAAAGCACTATTTTTGTTTTAATTAACATGGATTTCCGCAAAGTAAGGCCTGATTCAATGAATTAAACATAACAAAATAAAAATAGCTTTTATAAAAAATAACCGTTTTAAAACATTGCATCTACATTTGAGAAGTTCCCTCATTCCTCGGGGATCCCATCATCACAAATCGATTTTGAAAAAAAATGGAACCAATCTAGAAGTAAACTCTTCAATTTCTTTCAATTAAAAATGCAGTCGTGAGTTGTGTTAGTCCGGCTGTTGTTCGTATGAGGATTACTAATTTAAAAGCAGGTATTTATTGCTTTTAAATTACTGCTACGTAAATATTCAAACAAAGTATATAAAATGTTTCTTTTTTTTAGTATGTATTACGAGTATACTAGACTAATTGTTACTAAACATATTCAGTTCCGTAAATACCGTAATCTCCCAACTTTCCAACTAATACATTTCAGCAACACGTAAAAAATAAAGTTTTAATATTATTCAACTTCGGGCATGACGCTAAGATGTAAGTTGGCGAGGGAGGGAGGCAGCTTTCATCAACTTTCTATTACGCCCGTCGAGGCAATTATAAAGTTGCGCGCAGGATCGCAGTGCCAACCTCCGTTTTACACAAATACTTATCTAGTAATAATGAGAAAACTTGCTCTTTTTGCCGGCCGCATTGTTCAGTAACTTGGGTCAGATGATCTCGGCAAAAAGGCGTTTCCGCGGTATTAGAACGTTCTTTATAGTTACCGGTTTAATGATGGAGTCGAGTTGCACAGTTTCCTGCAACGTATAAACTGTGGATACATATCATCATTTTCTATACGTACATCTCATTACAGTTTTCTAAATTACATAATGAAATTACGATTTAATAAATAGTTCAGTTCAGTTCAGTTCATTTATTAATAAAATAAAATTTTACACGTCAATAATTACAATATTAGGTACATAATAACATTATTCAAATTTAAACATTAATTAATTTACAATTCTAATAATTAGGCATTATATTCTACTTAAGATATTGCAGCAATCATCGTGCGCATAATTACTATTACATTGTCATACCCAGACTAGCTAACTTATTCACTCAGAGAAGAACTCTTGCAACGAGTAATAGGCAGCATTGGCTAGATAGGCTTTTAGTTTTGTAAGAAATGATTTAACTGAAGTAGCAGTTTTTATTACTTCTGGCAGTTTGTTATAAATTTTCGGACCTCTTGTATGTAGGCACTTTTTTGATTTTACCAATCTCGTGATGGGTGGACGAAGCTCATGCAGTCGCCTCGAATTAAAATTTAGCACTTCTGCATTAGTTTGAAACCGTTCGGGGTTGCACCTGACTAGCTTTGCTATTTCTAGGATATAGAGGCATGGTAGCGTAAGGATTTTATTTTGTCTGAACAATTCTTTAGCCGGGTGATCCCACTGTACTCCCGAGATCACGCGTATTGCCCGTTTTTGCAACCTGAAGGCTCTCTCACGATCAGCAGCGTCTCCCCATAGGTCTAATCCATATGTTAATATAGAGTGAAAGTACCCAAAATAAGCCTTTCGGACATTACTCGGGTGGAGACTAGGGCGCAGCCTTGAGAGAGCGAAGCAGGCCGCAGATAGGCGGTCGCACAGTGAGTCAATATGCGGGCCCCATGTTAGTCCTGAGTCTATCATCAGGCCCAAGTACTTTATTTGGTCGACTTGTGGTACTGGTTGGTCGTTGCATATGACTTTCAGATCGTGTTCTCGCTTTCCCCGTAGACTGAAGTGGACAATGTTCGTCTTGTCGACATTGAGAACCATTCCGTTGACTGCAAACCACGCTGCGACTTGGCCCATCACTCGACTGAGCTTAGTTTTGAGCTGTTTGTCGTTATCCGCAGCGACAACGACACAGCCGTCGTCCGCGAACATGACAAATTCTGCCTCTTTGGATGCCTCAGTGAAGTCGTTCATAAGTATAAGGAATAGGTTGTTACCCATTATAGATCCTTGGGGTACTGCATTGTCGCCTAGTTCCAGTAGTTCGGACCGCTCACCATGTACCGACGTCAGCTGTTTGCGATTTTGGAGAAATGATGCAATCGTGTCATGCAGACGACCCGACACTCCATAATGGTCTAGCTTTGCCAGAAGCAGGGGATGATTCACCAGTTCGAAGGCGCGGGACAGATCGCAGAATATTGCTGCGACCTGCCGTTTTGCATCCAGGTGACTCATAACCTTTTCCGTCACGTCTCGGGCCGCGTCGATTGTTGAACGGCCGGGCTGATAAGCGTATTGCTGCGTGTTGAGTAGGTGGTTTTTGTTAAAGTGGGATATTAGTGCGTCGCTTAGCGCGCGCTCAAATATTTTGGAGAATATAGGAATAAGAGATATGGGTCTGAAATGTTTTAAATTATCCATTTCACCTTTACCCTTATATATAGGTTGTACTTTAACATTTTTTAAGCTATGAGGATAGACACCTTCTTCGATACAGCTATTAAATTGGTAACATAATATGTCCATAATAAATTGCGGCAGTATGTCAAAGATATGCGTCGACATATCATTGATGTCTTTTGAGTCTTTACGCTTGATTTTTTGCGCAATTTTTAATACCTGATGAAGCGTGAGTCGTAAAGTATCAATAATATTCGCATGTTTGTTTACATATTGGGATAGATAAGCGAGCGCGGCTGGGATGTCACTGTGCGCGTCTACGCTTTTGTTAGCGCTGACATAGAACTGGTTTAGTTCAGTGGCTGCAGCGGCGGCGCGCAGTTGGGGTGACGGGCCGGTGCATTTGTTTATTAATATGTCCAGCGCATCCTGTTTCTTATCACACCTACCTGTCTCAGATGCAATCACTCGCCACGAAGTTTTACAGATATTATTGCTACTTTCAATTAAGTTGTTTACATAGCTCCTGCGTGCGTTAGTCATTGCGTTGGCGAGTTCATTCTCTATTGTGATCAAGTCATCTGGCGATATGTTACAATTTAATGGAGGATTACATAACGTTGTTTTCGTCTCTCGTAGACGTTTGCGAGTTTCAACTACTTGTTCATTAATCCAGGATTTTGATAGTTTTCTTACTGGATATTTTTTTACGGGGAAGTGAGTATTAAAATAATAAATAACTATGTCAAGTACAGTGTCAAACTTTTTACTGGAGCAGGCATTTCTCATAAGTAAAGAATCCCAGTTATATAAAAACAAACTACGGTTAAAATCATCAATGTTTACAATCGAAAACATTCTTTTGCAAACAATGCTATTAAATTGTGTTAACTTATTAATGCTCACCGATACAAAAATACATTTATGATCAGACACAAACATTTCGAATACCTGAGTACATAGCACATCTGGTTTAGGGATGTTGGTGTAGGCGTGATCGATACATGTTTTGGTGGTCTTACAGATTCTTGTTGGCACATTAATTAGAGATCGAAGGCCAGCTGATTTAGTTGTATCTAGTAGCACTTTCTTTTCATTAGAATTAATTAATAGGTCGATGTTAAAATCGCCTAATATTAGTACCTTGTATTGTTTTAATATTGGAAGTTCGATAAGTTGATGCATTTTGGACGCGAATGTCTGGAAATTGTTTATTTCACCCGATTGAGGAGGGGGTTTGTAAACACATATAACGATCACGCCTAGACCAACATATTCAGTTGCACACGCTTCTAAGTTCATTTCCATGCACATATCAGCTACTTCCGTTCGTTCCAGGGTGAGTAATGAAGACTTAGAATATATGCAGACACCACCGCCATTGCGTGAGGATCTGCAGAAGCTCGCACTTAGTTTGAAGTTCATGATGTTCACCGCATCCAGCTGTGCCTTTGTGAGCCAATGTTCAGATAGACAGAGAGCGTCGATCCCACTGTTCAGTTGAAGTTCACACTCTAGCTTGTAGGTTTTATTTTTCAATCTATTTATGTTTTGGTGTATTACCGTGAAGTTACTCTTTTGTTTTGCATATGTCGTGATTTGTGGACCGGTGGAATGCAAGTTACGCGTCAGGTTGCTTGCGTTTCTTTTCGAACAAAAAGGGCCGCCATTGAGATACTCGAACGTTGAGTGGCCATGTTGAAGTTCTCAAAAATGTATCATAGGCAGTTGCAGGTATTCCTATTTTGAACGAGTTGTACGTATCGTGTTTAGACTGTATGAGTTCCACGGTGTATTCTTTGTTACCATCTATCGATTTAAGATATGTACAGATGTCCTCGGTTGTTGTTGTTTTCTTGAAATAACACGCATGTAAGTACCTAATCGGGTCAACACCTTCTAAGTTTGTTCCTGTTGCTGTCCCTTTGATAGAGGACGCCGTTTTTATACGTCGATTATTTTTGATCGCATGCTTACGGCTGGCAGTTTCAGCTTCGACGGCTAATGACTCAGCGGCCGTGGCGACGATGATTGCTGATTCATCGGTTTCGTCTTGTCGTCGTCTATGCACAGTGCAGTCAGTGTTATCTATTTGCTGTTGGGAGCTAACCGGAGATAGGTTCTGCACTGGTGCATCGTTATTATGCACGATGGGAGTGCTGGGTGAGTTCGGTTCAGACTCCTTTGGTGGTCTAGGCGTAGTCTGGCGACTGGATTGGCGCTTTGGTTGAAGAGCGGCAATTTTTTCTTTTGTGTTAATGGCTGCAGCTCTCACAGGTCTTGCAGAGTACTTAACGGAGTCAAGTTTTGTCGTGGGAGAAGGATTTGTACCACCCGATACTGCAGCTGCGTAGTCGGTTTTTCGATCCACCCTCTTCGGTTGCGACTGCGCCTCGGCATACGTCGCGCCCGTTGTGTTGGTTTGAAGCGATTCAACGGTTTTTAAACTACGTATTTCACATCTCAATTCACTTATAACATTGGTTAATGCGTCAATTCTTTTTTCGAACGGAAGTATTGCACTTTTAATAGCTTTGAGAATCGCATCATTGTTGTTTTGCGACATTATCACGCACTTTAGTCAGGTAACAAACGTGAGCGCACGATTACGCTGCTAACCGGCCGGGTGTGCGAGCGAGAATAAATGATTTGTAGGGCATGATTTAACTACTAAGTCCCCGTAGACTACAAAGTACTTATTAACGATAGTAGTTCAGACTTGACATTATAACTACTACAATATTACGCATAACTACCTAACGCACGGGTTCCCAAAGTGTGCGCCGTGGCGCCCTGGTGCGCCGTAGAAAGTAAAGAGGGGCGCCGTGAGTCGATCCTCTATCATTATCTAAAACCATAAAAAAATATTCGCGGGCGGGCTAGGGTAGGGCGCCGTGACGGAGTAGTAAACTTGTAAGTGCACCACGGGCTGAAAAAGATTGGGAACCCCTGGCCTAACGTAGTTCACTAAGTAGTAATTATTCATCTGTCATCTAATAGCCTGATAAATAACCAATTAGCTCGCCGATTTTGAATAGAAATAAAATGCAGGCATTAATCGTGACGACATGTCATGCACGCCGAAGACGCGGGTAGCGCTAATCCAATGATCCTTGAGTTGTGGCCGGAGATGATTAATTTGTAGCTAGTACTCGTACGTGCAACTCATATATATCAGCTCTAATGTATGTACAGGCGGAATTGTTAATTTGCCGTTAGAGTTAGTAAACTATTAGAGATTCTAGTATGTCACCCAGTTGACGATTAGTATGCAGAAATATTATGTAGTATTTACGGATATGATATGATAAAACTATTTAACCGAATTAAATGGCACATAAGTACCTACTACTTATTTACACAAGCTGTAAAGGGTTGCGAAATTTAAGGATGTAAAATTAGTTAATATTAAGGTAATCACGATTTAACCCGTTTAAATTGTTTTATTACAATGAGTGATATTCGCGGAAACCAAAAAAACACGTATCTGACACATTCATCTGTTAATTTATCGCTACACCAATGTTCACATTTCACCAGAAATCCCGAGATCCGTTAATTATTATAAACAATTTAATATATTACACGTTTGAATTATTGTCTAGTTTCAAAACAAGAATAGGTATGTTTTTACACAATCGGCCAAAAAAAGGAGTGTTAAGTTTTCAGGGCCTATGTAAATATGTTTCACTTTTCTCTTTCTCATTACGATTCATTAGATGCTAGTGCCTGATACATCTCTACTTGAAAGCCTCAATTATGTAAATGAGGCATTAAAAGCTCAATTGCTAGATACTAGTAGTATAATGGTAATTTTCCTGTTACATTCTACTTCACCAGTAAACGAAAAAATACGCGTGTACGCGATAAAGCGTGTAACAAGACCCGGCTCGGCAGATTCCTGCGTAGCAAAAAAACGGGAGAGGCGAGGCATCGTACCGTAGATATTCTAATAAGAAAATTTCCACTACATTTACTTTGGCGGGCGTCCTCGCGGCGTCTTGGCAAATATCTTATTTCCTGCGGCGAGATTGCATCTTGAGAAAACGCGAGGGTCGATTCAGTGCCTCACTATTCGCTTCCCTACCCTCTTACGGCGACCTATATATAGCGCAGGCTAGGTGGGGTAGGCGGATCGAAACAACTTGCTACGTAGCTTGTTTTTTGCAGTTTCATTTTTGAATCTGAATATAGACATGTTTTTGATTAAATAAAAGTATAGTTATTTGAGATATATTTTTAAAGAATAATATTATTTATGCCACACCTGGCCATAAAGGCCTTGGCCTTTCTGGCCAAGTGTAGACATAAAATTATGTACACAACACGGGAGGTAATAAAGAAAGCCGCAAACTTCTGCGATCTCGGGCTTTCTTTTTATTACCACCCTAGTTGTGTAATGTACTATTTCAGCACTAGGGTGTTGCGTAAAGCTTATTACTGAAGTTCAGATATTTAATATCAACGCTTTCCGCCTCAGAGAGAGATCCGCCGAGATAGAAGGAAAAACTTTGTACGCCGTCAACTTCAGTTGCCATCAATATTATTATCAGATTTAAAAAATGATAATAATGGTATAATTAATTATTCAAATACCACTAAATGAAATGGAAAATTTATGTCTTCCATCACTAAATTACACTTTTGGCGTCAAACGCCAAGCGAAAAACGTTACACGCTCGGTTCCTATTCAAATCGACGAATTTCCTTCTATCCCGATGTATTTCTGTGCTTTCCGCTTACGTTAATAATATCTGTCTAAATGTAGGCTTCTGGGTCCATACAAGATCGATGTATTCATTTTTGACCCCCGACGGAAACAGAGAGCTGCGTTTATCTATCTGTCTAGGTATATTTGTAGCATCATAGCCAAAATATAAAGACGAACAAGTAATTCGGCCGTTTAGGATCGCGAGACACACAGACGCACGATCGCGCGTACAGATGCGCGATCGTGCGTCTGTGTGAATAGTGCGATCCATACTGGAGCATTCTTACGCATTCTTAAAACTTTGCTTGTTGTGCGTTCGTACACGGCGCGCACACATTCAATTAGTTCAGTTGCTGTTGTTGTTAAAAAAGAGAAACTGGTGAGTTTCTTCCGGCGCTTCTTCTCACCAGAAGGTCACTACCCGAAGCGCCAAAAGAACAGAAATAAAATAATACATACATATTTAGACTCAGACTTGTAAAAGAGCCCTTGAGGGCCTACTTGCAAAAATAAACTATTTTATTTTATTTTATTTTTATTTTATTACCTTTAGTAGCAAGAAAAATTACTGCTATTATACTGTGCGAACGTGCAGGCCGTTTAGAATAAGTACATTCGGAACCTCTTAGGTGGATTCTGAGCGATATCTGTTATATCAATGCTTTTGTTATAAGTTTTAGTAGAGTTAAGTTTTTGTACTTAGGTTCTGTTTTACTTATTATATTTGCAGTTGAGCTGATTACATTATTAATTTATATTTACTATTGATATATATTCATTAAACTTAACCCTCTTCCTCCCTAGGTATGAGCGCCGAAGACGAATGGTACAACAAGTCGCTATCAGCCCTGCGGATGAACAGCGGGCACCACGCAAACCTGGCGGCCGCGCCGATGCTGCAGTACCAGACCTAATCGTTACTCCACGGCGCCGATTACTCGGCGTCGGCGTCCCCGTACGCGCCTCCTTAGCCTAAAAGGTGAAGCAGCGTTTGCTGGTTAAGTTCGCACCTCGTGTATACAAAATAAACACTAGTGCGAGCTTAGCTCAACCACGTTGTAACGCAGAAGTGGCGTTGCGATAACAGAATCCTCACGGCGACTCGTCTAATTTTAAGAAGTGAACTTGAACGTTTCCGGATGATATATTTTTTTGGAAATAGTAAAAACTACTTATTCCAACTGTAATTCAAAGTAAAACTTGATTAATTTGCAATTAGTCCATCAGCGTTTCAATCCGTTCCGCTGTCTAGCTAGAACTTCAGACCACACATCCGCACTTACATCCGAATGTAACGCATATTTGCTATTTTTAACAATAAGTTAAACATTGCATATGCATAAATACATATATTTATAACAAAAATCGACATTTGCAACGTGTGATATAATATAATCGTATCGACTAGTGTGAATCGCAAAATGACAACGCGGTTAAACTCAATTTTGAAGCGGCACATATTATTTATTTTCATGTCGTCTCGTATTTGTTAATCTTCTATTAGGTACATCTTAGAAGTCTGTTTAAAAAGTACATGTATTCCGCGAGTGAAATCAAATTTAATGTCATAGCTTGTTTAATTTTTAATGACTAAGGTGTTACTTATTTGTTAGTCAACGCCACTGTTTGAAACGAAAGTAATCCACTGAGATTTTTTTAAAGAATCGTGAACTTAGCTTCAGTTTGTATCGAAACGAGATAAAAAAAGTCATTCTGGCATTACGTTCTTTACATTTGAAACCCAGAGTATTTCTTCACTTTTCTACAGGACTCATGACCATGACGTCCATGACTGATAAGCAACAAAAACAGTAAAAGTAGCGATTGTACGTTACTTTTCTATTCAGACATGATGGAAACTTGATACCTCTTTTGTTGCACAACTGACAGCAACTTCGTTTGTCATGCGACAAACCCTGTATTATCATTTTCGCATTATCTTTAATTGAAAGGAATAAGTAGTACTTATCGCGTGACAAATAAGCCACCAAACACAGTTGTGCTAAGGCAGATTACGCGACGAAAATGCGAGCAAACCACCATCTTTCCTCTACAAGTTTCGTGTAAAGTCAGCCTAGAAAGTAGTCAACCACTTTTGAACTCTGATACTTAGTACTTAAACTCGGGGTTATTATGGTCCTGTGCACACAAACCCAAATATGATGCGCTCTCGCGTAGGCAGTTACACACTATTTTTAACTATAGTTGTATCATGCGGTATTATGTTCAATACCTACTAAAACCAAAATTGACGTGGCATGTCCCTATGGGGATCCATAGTTTGAACCATAATTAAGTGCATTGAACCATAAATAGCAGCCTGTGTTTATGTTAATAAAGTCGAAAAGTGGGAGGAAACTTGCTTTGCTTACTGTACAATGCAATGTAAATTGCATACAAATTTTCCGTGTAATTTGTGTTTTTACTTGATCAACAGTATAATACCTCTCCGAGAACCAGTCGAAATCAATTCGCAATTGTATATTTGTGGGTTAAACGAACACATTATCTGTTCAGTCAAATCATCTAGTGTTTTTTATGAGAATAAGATACACCATGAATACTTGCGGCAATCGATGTAGGTATCCAATTATTTAAAAACCCATTTAATGAAATATCTTCAGCAGCCCGTCGGTTGCCGCAGGTTTTCGTATGTTTAGATATTTATATATAGGTACAAATAGTGTTATAATTTTAATATGAATCATTTGTTCTATGACATTACGTAAGTTAAATCAACGTGTATGCTAGTCTGTACAGTACAGCCATCTTAAATCGATTAAGTGATAAGTATTGTATTTTCTTGATTGTTGTATTGATCCTGATAACAAATAATAATTTTGTTTGATAGCTCGCATAAAAGCACCTACTTTATTTTTCTACCCTATCACCTAACAAAGAACTACTTGGTACCTACCTTCTAAACTGTGCAATATTGACAGTAATCAACGCGAAATTCTATTTGTAAATTATGTTTTATTACGTTTTCTGTCTTCTAAGTATGTTTAAAGCCTTGGCTCTATATTATCAAGAAATAATATGTTACCGTATTTGTTGTGATCAAATAATCGTAGGTGACATACCTACCTATGATTGTTTGATCACTACAAATACATATATCTTTCTTCAATATTTAGGTAACTAAATGCAGAACTATAATAATAGCAAAGTTTGTAAGCACTCTAACAAGTTCACTCTGAATTGCCCCCTCTAAATATTCTGAACTCCGTGTTCTACATTCATTCAGACAGGTTACGCACCGTTTAAAAACAATAATTTCTATTTTTTCGATTTGTTTTGATTTATTTCATAATGTTGTAGTAGGCTTTATATTTTTAGGACATTTTCGAGCTATCAAATTATAAGTATTATAACGTTAATATTCTTTATCAGTGCAATGCACCCCGTGTAAATAATCGTTTTGCATGATAATTATATTTTGTAAGACGTTAACAGCTCAACGATATCATAGCGTTAACTAAATAATTGTCTAGTCAAATTAAAATATAAGAGGCCATTACAATATCTAGTCCCGAAAATATAATATAAAACTCATTTCATACGTTTTTCAAACTAATTAAAATTTGATCTCATAGTTTTATATACCGTAAATGTAATTGTTTATGAGCGTTTTTCAAAAAAGGTGTACATGTTTTAAGCAGTTAAAAGGGCCGTGACGAAACTGTAAGTTAGACGGTATTTAATCAATATTTAAGTACTTACCGTTTTACAGTTTATTTGAAAAACGCTCTTATTCCGAATAATGATCGTTTTGAATTGTGTACAAACAGATTCATATCACGTAAGACTGTTTCGGCGAAAATTCTTTATTGATCGGTGGCCATCCTGTGCATTGTGTAAATATAATATTTAAGAAACATTGTCTAAATAATGAACATGTGTAAAATGGAATAAATTGTCTAAAACGTAAATGCAAACAAGTTTTACTCAGAACGGTAAGTATTTCGGTAGTCACAAATTGTCATACACCGCCATCAGAACAAATAAGCTTAGATCCCGAATATCTCTACTAAAATCGCTTTCGTTAGTACAATGTCCTTTTAAATTTTCTTGCAGGTAAATGTGCATTCATATATCATATACTAGCATTTTCCCGCGGCTTCGCCCGCGTTGTTCCCGTTATTGTCTCAAAGGAACTCTTTACCGGAATATAATGTATCCTATGTTTCAATCCAGGACTTGGTCTACTTGCATGCCAAATTTCAGCTTGATCCATCCAGTTGTTACCCCGTTATAAGGTAACAAACATCCAAACATCCAAATATCCAAACATCTTCACAAACTTTCGCATTTATAATATTAGTGGGATTGCTATAAAGAACGATATCGACAGAATTCATACGGTTGAAATACCCAAGTATTTATATCATGAAACTCGGGTTCGGTGACGCGGGCGCAACGATATAGCATCTGGCGACGGTTAAAGGCGCCATATCTATTTGCAGCAGGAAGAATTCCCTAAAAATTACAGAATTACACTGCTCCAGTGCCGTGTGATGATCGGGTCAGTTACGACGTAGGTATGTGATTATGACCATTCGGGTGAATTACGACACAGTGCATTGAAATTTGATGGACGATAAAGCCCAAAGGGTAACTTTAACGGCCAGTTCCATTTGATTTGAGATTAACGCGAACACAAAAATCGACAAGGACGTGGAGAGACGTCATGGGTTAGAACTTCAGCAAATAAAACTACCTAGTACTGCAGATACGTTTCGCATGAGATGCCTTTAACTCAACTTACATAGAGATCTCTCTTCTCTGTCGTATCGCTCTTGGCAGAGCGGTCGTGGT
The DNA here is from genome assembly GCA_947034925.1 of Eudemis profundana. Lineage (NCBI taxonomy): Eukaryota > Metazoa > Arthropoda > Insecta > Lepidoptera > Tortricidae > Eudemis > Eudemis profundana. Next base: position 15,721,108 of record OX344808.1, on the reverse strand, counting down.
CACACTGAAGCGTCCACATTGGTGGTGGTAGAGGCGGACAGAGCTTTCCGCACGATCTCCCGCCATCTCATAGAGATATGTTTATGTAAAATTTTATATTAAGGACAAACCAAAAAAAAAAACCGGTCAAGTGCGAGTCGGACTCGCGCACCGAGGGTTCCGTACAAACTCATAAGTGGATACGCGAATAGTTCAAGAAAAACTGTATGTCGATTTGTTTAGAAGAAGCAAATAAGTATATGTTATGATTTTTGCAAATTTCTAAAAAACATTGCAAGTTAAAACAGTTATATTTTTCCTGTAATATTTAGAACCTGACGTGTAATGATTCTATTTAATAGCAAGGACCATTAAATCAAGAGGACTGTCATTCTCCATACAAAAAGCTGTTCCCCGAATTTACAACGCCATCTATGTATAAGCTTGGTAAAATAATTATTTACAATTTTTCAACTTTGCAAACGTGACATAGTATTTAAATGTTAGAATTTATTTATTATTAGCTGTTTACGAACTAATTGTTGTTCAACTATAACATCGTTAAATCCCCTAGCGTGAAACAGGCCATCGCTTAGTTTTGCTACTCTCCGCTAGATGGATTAATGGATGGATTAAGTTTATGTAAATTTCTAAAAAAGTATTAAAGTTAGGAAGACCGTTCTATTTTTCCTGTAATGTTCAGGTTGATATTGATAATTAGTAATTATGACACATTTTTCTGATCAGTAACTTCGGAGATAATAGGGGGGGAATGGTACATAAAAATGTATAAATCAAAAACTACTTAATTAAGAAAAAAAATAAAAATGGTGTTTTAATCTACAAATTAAGCCCTTTCATTTGATACCCCGCTCAATATAATAGCCCTACTTTCAATTTTCAAAGTCCCATTACGAAGCCTTTTAAAAAAAAAGTATAAAAGGTACAAGATATTTTTTATGTCCAATAAGCTCGGGTTAGCTACTTTTAACAGTATTCCAAATTTCAAATCGATAGCATCAGTAGTTCCTGAGATATCTGGCTGTGACAGACGGACAGACAGACAGACAGACAGACAGACAGACAGAGTCGCACCATAAGGGTTCCTTTTTTACCATTTTGGTACGGAACCCTAAAAATCGACAAACATAACCTTTCTACTCATTATCGCGAGATTATTGTAGTGTACCTTGAAAACACTTTTCAACTTAGGCTATGGTGTAGACTGAACTAGAAGAGATCAGGTCTGATCATGGCGAAGTGCGGGTTGGGCACCCGGTTGCGGTCGAGGTAGCACGCGAGATGAGCTGTCATGATGCGGCCACCCCCTACTGCGGACCAGAATCTTTTCGATCCCAGTCTCATCTATCAGCCACGGACATCCACCGCTGGACCTAACCGTAGACCGCATCCACCGACTCCCCGCTAAGTACTTTCACGAGATCGTCTGTCCACGAAGTCTGGAGCCGTCTTATATACCGTAAACGTAACTGCCTATTCCGAATCATGAACGATTTGAATTATATAAAAACCGAGTCATATCACGTTAATTCGTTTCGATTACAACATTTACATTTTTATATATGAGGAAACATTTTTTGTCTCTTCATTGGTTTTTAATGTGGGCAATTTACACCACACTTTTTATGTTACATATATAGATACAGGAAATCAAAGTACACAGAAAAACTAAATGGCACTCGCCTGTGTACAGACCGAGAATCGAACCCGGTACCTCTGGATTTCCGGCCCAGTGACTCAACCATTCGTCCACCGTACACTCAGAAAATGCCTTCAATTCTGCTATCTACCTTGACTTCCGTATCTTTGTATTTTTAATAGGAATTAACCTAAATATCCAGAGGGGTTCGATTCTCGGTCTGTACACAGGCGAGTGCCATTTAGTTTTTCTGTGTACTTTGATTTCCTGTATCTATATATGTAAAATTTACATTTCTTTATTACCTACTTAATCGTTGGAAATCTGTGCATTGTGTAAATATAATAATTAAGAAACATTATGTAAATATCTAATTTATTCTGAACTGAAAATACCGACGTAGTGACAAACATTACAAGAGTACCTTGAAAACGCTTCTCAACTTAGGTCGCATGGTGGATAAGTACGCTAAAGGAGATCAGGTTTAATCTTGGCGAAGTGCGGGTTGGGCACCCGGTTGCGGTCGAGGTAGCGCGCGAGGTGAGCCGTCGTGATGCGGTCCCCGCCCACTGCGGACCAAAAACTTTTCGCCTCACTGCGCAGTTTCTCGCTTTGACCGCACTCCTGGAAAATAATAAGAAAATTCGCTGGTTCCAAAATTATCATTATTCTAAAATAGAAAATAAACACTTTTACATGAAAGAAACATTTTTGTCTCTTTATTGGTTTAATGCGGGTAATTTACACCACATTTCTATGTTACATATATAGATACAAGAAATCAAAGTACATAGAAAAATTAAATGGCACTCGCCTGTGTACAGACCGGGAATCGAACCTGGTACCTCTGGATTTCCGGCCCAGTGACTCAACCATTCGTCCACCGTACACTCAGAAAACGCCTTCAAATTTGCCATCTACTTTGACTTCCCGCACCATTCTGTTTTAATAGGTCTGTACACAGGCGAGTGCCATTTAATTTTTCTATGTACTTTGATTTCTTGTATCTATATATGTAGAAAATAAACACTTTATAAAACACAAGAGGGGCTAGGATACACGAGAAGCGTTGTGGGAATCTACATTATACTCCAGTGAAATTATACTTTCTGGCTTTGACCCCGCACTGCTAGAAAACGTTCAGAATATTCCCTAGTTCCAAAAATAGCATTAGTCTAAAATTGGAAACTAAAAAGTTCGTAAATTCTATATTTATCGATTAGTGCCACATCAGAAAGTCCAAAATCTACTCCAAATTTATTGCACATATTTTGAGAATTCAGTATTGTGGAAATCTGATGTATTGTAAACCAAAGTAAAGAATTTTAGCAGCCAGCGATGTTCTTGATTATAGTATTTAAGAAGGAGGTGATAATAAATAAGATCTATTCTTTTGAATTTATTGTAATGTTGCAAAAATAAACGGTTTCAAACTAATCAAGCGGTTTGTCAAGCTGTTCAGTATTTTGGTTAGAATAGCTACAGCCCGGCTAGCTCAGTCGGTAGAGCATGAGACTCTTAATCTCAGGGTCGTGGGTTCGAGCCCCACGTTGGGCGACACTTTTTTAGATTTGTAGATGAATTTAGTTCAGTGATAATTCGTTACCACGGCGGGGCTCGATTTAAGTTAATTTTTTTCTTGTTTATAAAAGGCGGATCGAGGCCTGTTTCAGGTCTACCGCAAATGCACCAGCAGGGACTAGTTTTATACACATATATACACGGCGGATTCTAATCGGTAATCAGGAGTAGACAAATATTAATATCTAGCTAAAATCAAACTTAATAGGCGAGGTCTCACACAAATACCTCACTGTTTAATTAATTAAAGGTTAAAACATAATTTAAACTAATAACCAGGGTTGGGACTCTTCGTGGCATTTTGGAAACAAAGTGCTGTGGAGTCGTTATTACCTAGTTAGTTTTTATGATTGAATGAATAAATTATTTTCATGGTTCTAAAGTAGGTACCTACTTACCTTACCTAAATAAATTTATATGATATTTAGATGGATTTTATGTATGTTTTATCTTGTTTTTGTAATCCCCTCAGAGTGTCGATATAAATCTTTAATCATATGTACGCAATATTTGTTCCCGATCAAAAAGTTTTTGACTAATAGTTTTATAGTATGATATATTGACACGATAAAAGTCGTGTCTAAATTGTCAAATTTAGACAGTTGCTTAATTTATCCCATTTGTATGAATTAAATTTCGTAGTAGATAACTGTTGGTAAGTACCTACTTACTGAAGTATTTTTAATAGCACCTAGTGTTAACAATATAATATAATATGCTTACTTACATAGGTTTATAGGCATAAACATTTTATTGAGTAGGTTTGTGGAATTACGGGGCAAAGGATAGGTTGAGATACCTAACTTATATTTCAAAATGAGTACAGAGCAAATATCAAGAAATATTAATCATTCAATCATTATTCATTCAATCATAAAAAGTAGGTAGCGACTGCATTGCACTCTATGTCCAAATTGCCACGAGAATCCTAACCCTACTAATAACCACTGGATACATGGTCACCTACATTAATTATTGAAGTACGTGATCACGATACGTCAAGTGCCATCGCTTTCGCGGAAAATTTGACAGATCTTAAGTAAATAAACTTTTCTACGAGTATGAGTAGTTAGCGCGTGATAGATAACGAATTAAAATTGATAAAATGGCCGAAAATGAAAAGAATGCAATTCCGACGATTTAAGTAGCCGCCACAGGAAGGACTGACTCACATGAAACCTTCTCGCTGCTTGCCTATTGCTCCTACGAGGATCCCGAGCAAAGTATCTTAAAATGCCTCGATCCAGATTGTCACGACGACGTCGAGGCCAGCCGGGTGCTTGAGCGTGGTTTGGCACTGTGAACTATCCGAAGTCACGGATGCGTTCATGCTGTTTATCAAACTGTGCGTGAGAATTGGTACGTTTGGATGAATTTCGTGGAATAATTCTTGAGTTCATCTTCAGCTGTTTGGTTTGTATTGATAAACGTACCTACAATATTGTAACGCTCGATATTTTGAGCACAAGTATGGTCGAGGCATGTTTTTTTAATTACTAATTTACTTTTCTCTTTCAATATTTGCGACTTCTATGATTTTGTTTACACCATGACAGTGACAAGTTATTACTCATAAATTATCATTGCCATTAATTTTTTAAAGAGGTTGTAATCTCACAGATACAGATTAGTAGGGTGACAAGGATAAAACTGATTTCGAAATAAAAATTATCACAGAAAAAAAAATGTTTAGATGTAACTAATTATGACATCAACGTGATCGCTATCAATTATTGAGTTAGAAAAACTGGTACCTGATTACCGATTAGATTTCATCGTGTATATATATATCGATACCTTTGGGTTCAATTGGCGTAAAGGACATTTTGGCGAAAATGAGTTATATATACAGTTTTGTTCAGAATTTCAAGCTCTACCGTTCTGTATAGTTAAAATCTCGATATCTTTAAAAAAAGTGCCTTTACGACCCAGTTTTTTTCATCGTGTTCGCAAAACTAGCTCAGGTTAAGGGACGTAAGTGTCAAGTTATAAAATACGAATTAAAAGGTGTATCGTAAAGTACGCCGGTAAATATGAATACTGTCGTATATGACCTATTCTTTTCTTGCTGTCCTTTAAGCCCTTCATTTCTCATGATTACTTTCCATAAGCGCATAGTCAAGGTGGGCGTTAAGGACATGTTTTCTTTTACTTGTCCTTTACGACCTGCCTTTTAATTATGATACCGTAATTTGATAAACCGAATAAGGTTGTAAAGGGGAGGTATTATTTTACTTGTCCTTTACGACCTACTTAAAAAATGATTACACCATTATTTGATAGAATTAAGGAGGTTGTAAAGGGCATGTATTCTTTTACACGTCCTTTACGACCTGCCTTCAAATTATTATGCTTGTTTACATTCCGTAATTTAATAAATTGAACAGGGCTGTAAAGGGCAAGTAGTATTTTACTTGTCCTTTAAGACCTGCCTTAAATCTAATTATAGCACATTTTTTAAACAAGAGCAGGGTTGTATAGGGATTAGCCTTTATTTTTGGCATTTACTGCCACAAATGTGTGTATAATTCTGAAATAAAAGCAATTGACGTAATTGTAAAGGTCTAAACTATCGATACCTTTAATTGGGTTCAATTGGCGTAAAGGACAAAACGCTGGTTTTGAGGAGAAGCAAAAAACCATTTTATTTTACAAAAAATTGCTATAGTATTTTGGTTTCTGGACCTATACTTTCGACATGTAACTGAAAAATATTTGAAATGCCCGTATCTTTAACCTGTGATGGCAGTTCTAGCTATAAACAATGTATTATGGAAGTTAGATGTCCTTTACAACTGGTAAAAATGTTATCAATGTCATTTACACCCGTGACTTTTTTAGACATTTGGAAATTATGGGGTTGTAAATGACAATCTCAGATGACCAATTTCGGGGCGTAAAGTTAACAGCTATGTAACAAAAATTGACAGTGTTCAACTTAGTTTACCTTAAAGAGACTTGAAAAATGTATGAAAAGATGATAAATTCATTATTTTTCATACTATTATACTTTTTGTTTACATTAACAGTGCTTTACTCTCTACGTACTCGTCCTAACGTTTGACATCCTAATGTCGATAATCATTAGTCACTCTGTCACTTCCATTATTATGATTTAGTGCTATTGGAAGAGAGTAAAACACTAGTAGAACATTATTTCCACCCTTGTTTCCGCAATTTAGTGAGTTTATGAATAGTTAATATTTTTTTTATTTCGAATCTGGTTATAAAATAGTTCTTTCATAGTTATTATGGCGTTTTATAAATTTATATTAATTTTAAAAAAATATTAATTTTAAATATAATCTGGACATGCCTAGCTGAATATACGATTTTAAGCTAACATGGTCATTCACATAATAACTACTATTAAGGACGGGATATTTACCATGTATGTTTGTTTTTGTGAGTTCCCGATATTTCGGCACTGTTGCAAGCGCCATCATCACGGAGTATCTGACGTCCAGCGAGTTTTTAGTTGTAGCCTACCTACACACCATAGCGATCTACCCTCTTTCGGGTTCGCTTTGTCCGCGCGTTATTCATACTACTACCGTCCGCATTCTCACTTGGAGCTCGAACACGTTCACGACACTCAACACTTACAGTATCACTTCGCGTATTTACTCCCGAACATGTATTGTATGCGCGGTCAGTAAGTGACGCTACTACAGAGTACAGTTGGCGAGGGTGGTGTGACGAGGATCATTTGGGTAAGTAGTGAATTGACACATTTAAATAACGTTCTACAGAGAAATGGTTATAATGGACGGATTATACCACCTAGACGCACCGTTTTGCCTAAGCACCTGGACTATAAAGCTGAACGACAACCGGCGTACCTACCATATGTAAAGGGAGTGACAGATAAAGTTGCCAATATTTTAAAGAAGTTCTTGGTGAAGACTGTTTTCACTCCCCACAGAAAACTGGCACAATACGTACGTACGCCAAAGGACCGTTTTCCGCTTGAATGCCCAGGTATTTACAAAATTGACTGCAGCTGTGGTAGCTCTTACATAGGTCAGACTAAGCGCACTATCTAAAGCCGTTTAAAGGAGCACATCCGAATGCTTAAAAACAACGAACCTTGGAAATCGGCAATCGCTGAACATCTTCTGAACGCGGAAACCAATCATTGGATTGAGTTGCACAACCCACAGATCCTCTCGCTCGACAGAAAAACACTATATACCCAGAATGGTTAAGGAAGCTATCGAAATCCTCAAGTATAAAAATTTCAACCGGGAAGACGGGTTTCAACTGTCGAGCGTCTGGTATCCAGTGATCAGTAAGTTCTCCAAGGGAAAAAATACATTGTTTACTTTTGACCACTTATGTTGGCAGTAGATATTTATTTAGTTTTTTTTATATAAATTGTGGCAACACTTTCTGTTCGAGTTCCCCCCCGCCAAAATCCGTTGTAGTTAGTTGCCCTTCAAATCTCGAACTGTACACATCTTTCGTCTCATCGCAATCTTTAAACAAGTGATATTTAAAGCTACCACTACTTCGTAGTCCTAGTGTTTTCATACAAGTGGGTTGGAGGCTGCCGGCGAAGCCCTGGCGTAAAATTGAGGCTGAGTAGCGGCGCTTTAAGGTAAAGTCAACAGCTGATCTAGTCTAGGGACGTTGAAGGCTGCACCGACGGCGGGTTGCTGCTCTAGCCCGAATTCTGCACCACAGAACCAGGAATCACAGGTTAGACCACCAAACACCACTCCGTTTTATTTTTAATTCAGTTATTTTAGTCGGCCCTTTTGCCAAAACCCAATATCTTGGCTCCCGTAAACCCTTGTCGCATTCCCTCGACAAACATACAGTCCATTTTCTTTCGTTAATCGCACATTTTTTGGTCTTCGAACCGCATATTTTGATAAGTGACCTTTTGTTTGTCGTCTTTTCGTTGAGTCATTTGTTAAAATTCGTTTTTGTTCGTTGTTTCATAATTATAAATTTATTTCGGGTAAGCGAAGATATTGGTGTTTAAAGAAGTATTGAGAGCTTTAAATCATTCAATTGCATTCGTTCTTTGTCGTTGAATTGCACTGGCAACACCAAGCAAGTTGTCAACTTGTCACTGTCAGTTGACATCTGTCGTTGTCAAACATATTTTAGGTTGTTTTGTTTACATTTGGTTAGTGTAGTGTTGAGTGTTTGTTTTTTTTTGTTAAAATGGGCAAAGATGCACAGCAAAGCGCTGTTGAGGAACAAGTGGTAGCGGATCCATTGCGTGTCGCGAGGGACTACGCGTTTATGAGGTTGGAATATATTGGCATGTTAGGCGATAATGAAATAGCTTTGTGCGATGAGACCGAGCTTGTATCTATTGCACACGACTTTCATGACGCTCAGATCAAACTTTTAGCTTCGGTTCCATCGGGTGAGCATAGAGAACAATTTAGATACACGGGAATGTTCGATGCTAAAATGAGATCTGTGAAAGCTCGTCTCATCCGCAAGCCTGTAGTAGCACAAGTTGCACAGTGTTCCAACCTTCCGAAACTGCCTAAAATACAAATTAAGGTGTTCAGTGGCCAGGTTCAAGATTGGATATCGTTTAAGCAGCTTTTCGACTCGCTTGTACACAAGCGCACTGATATTGCACCAGTTGAAAAACTTCACTATTTATTAACTAGTGTACAAAATGAGGCCTACGATTTAATTAGGAATTACCCTCTCACAGATGAAAATTATATAGTGGCTTATGAAGCTTTGATTAAAAAATATAATAAAACTCGCCAAATTGCCACTATTTATTTTGATAAATTGGTCAACTGTGAGGCGGTAAAGTCTTCTCGACCGAGTGATTTGGAACGGGTGAATCGAGTATTTACTGAAAATTTGGCTATTTTAGATGGTTTTAAATTACCGGACACCAATTTTATGCTATTCCAATTATTATGGTCAAAATTGGACAAGAGTACTAAAGAACAGTTTGAACTGGAGCACAATTCAGACCAAATTCCTGAATTTAAAAGTTTACAAAATTTTATTGAGAAACGGTTCCGGGCTTTAGATACTGCAGGTTTTAACGTCACCAATTTTAATATGGCTCTGCCATCGACTAGTAAGCCTGTCAATAAAGCAAAAACTGCTTTAGTTGTGTCGACACCACCCTGTATATTATGTAGGGAAACTCATAGCGTTAAAGATTGTCCGGTGTTTTTGAAAAATGACCCAAGCGCTCGGTTTAAATTAGTTAAAGACCACAGGTTGTGTATTTTGTGTTTGTCGGGATCGCACTCTGTGAAATCTTGCAAGTCAAAGTTGCGTTGTGAGCATTGCAGGTTTTCTCACAATTCTTTACTGCATTTCAATAGCGCAAATGTACCTTCGGAGACAAAAGTTCCTTCGGATGCCTCGAAGCCGACGGCTATGGTAGCAAATAATATTGTTGCTTCCACATTATTTTCGACAGCCAAGGTTCTGGTGAGGGATGTGCGGGGCAATTTGGTTTCGGTCCGGGTTTTACTTGATTGCGCTAGTGCTTGTAATTTTGTGACTGAGCGATGTGCTAAAAAACTTGGCTTGAGTGTGAAGCATGGAAGCTATGCCATCAATGGTATAGGCCAAGCGGTGGCTGAACCTGCTGGCACCTTGTCGTGTGTGATTTCGCCCAATACTGGTGAAACTAAAAACACCTTTTCTTTCGAGGCTTACATACTGCCTACAATATGTTCGGATATGCCAACCGAGCCTATTGATATTTCGTCGTGGCAACATACCAAGGACTTGGAATTTGCTGACCCTTGTCTGCATATTCCAGGGCCAATCGACATGCTTTTAAGCGTCGACATTTTCGCATCGTCGTTGCGTCCCGGGTTGATCCATGGTGAACCAGGCCAACCTACCGCCGTCAATACAATTTTCGGATGGATTTTGATGGGGGGTTGCGCCACGGACGGTTGTCGCTCTCGCTCTCGCCGTAATAGCTGCCACGTTGTTACGGATACTTTCTCGTTGGACGACTCGATCAGAAGATTTTGGGAGTTAGAAAATGTTAATTCTCCGAGTACCGTCATTTTATCGAAGGAAGATCAGCTGTGCGAAAAATATTTTGTCGCTAATTTTCGTCGCACAGAAGAAGGTAGATTTGTCGTGCCTCTACCCTTCGCTGATCCTTCCGACAAACCTACGTTTTCGGGATCTCGTGCTATCGCTCTCAAAAGATTTTCGTCTTTGGAAAGAAAACTGCAGAGTAACGCCGAGTTTTCGAAAAATTACGTAGCCTTCATGGCCGATTATGAAAATTGTCGTCACCTTGAAAAGTGTGACCCTCCGGAGACTGACAAGGGAAGGTTTTACTACATTCCTCATCATGGAGTCTTAAGACCTTTGTCGACCAGCACCCCTCTCCGTGTCGTGTTCGATGCCAGCGCCAAGGACGCGCAGGATACGTCCTTGAACGACACTCTGCTGCCAGGACAGAAGCTGCAGAACAACATTTTCCACCTTCTCCTTCGTTTCAGGTGGCATAATGTCGTGTTCACAGCGGACGTGAAGCAGATGTATCGGCAAATCCTCGTACCTCCTGAAGACGCAGAGTACCAACGTATCCTTTGGCGGCCATCTGTCAACGAGCCGATCAGCGATTACCGTCTGCTAACGGTCACGTACGGAGTTTCGTCAGCACCTTATCAGGCTCTTCGCACAATTGCTCAGTTGGCAAAGGAGGCGGTGACGGAGCACCCTGCGGGTTCAGCGGTTCTGGGCCGTGACATTTACGTCGACGACGTCGTTTCGGGCGCCGACTCGGTCGAGCAAGCGCGCAACCTTCGATCGGAACTCTCCAAAATCTTGGCATCGGGAGGTTTCCACTTGCGAAAGTGGACCTCAAACCACCGAGAGTTCTTCGATGGCGTGCCGCCGACAGACTTGTACTCTGAGGACTTTCGCGAGTTCGACTCCATCGGTGACGTGTCTCTGAAGATCCTGGGGTTACTGTGGCTGCCTCAGACTGACAACTTCACTTTCAAAGTGACTGTCGAGGATCGTCGGTGCACCAAGCGCACCATCCTTTCGGAGATCGCTCGGATCTTTGACCCGTTAGGTCTTCTCTCTCCCGTGACGTTCTTTGCGAAATACCTGATGCAGTTGCTATGGGTCTCAGGCGTCGCGTGGGACGACGAAGCACCAAAGAATATCGCCCTCGAATGGCAAGCGCTCAAAGCACAACTGCCTTCGCTGAGCTCGGTAGCTGTCCCTCGTCGTATGGTGGAGGACTTTGTCGTTTTACAGCTACACGGGTTCTGCGACGCTTCAGAGCGAGGCTTATGCGCTGTCATTTACTGTCGTACCGTGGATAAGGACGGAGCGTGCAACGTCCAGCTCGTCTGCGCCAAGTCTAAGGTGGCACCTCTTCGCAAGTTATCGATACCGCGTCTGGAGTTGTTGGCTGCGGTGCTGCTCTCGGACCTCGTGTCTTCCGTCGTGGAAGCTCTAAGCCCTTTCCACGCCGTTGACCAAGTTTTCGCATGGTCCGACTCGAGTGTCGCATTGGCTTGGATCAAGTCTTGTCCCTCCAAGTGGAAGACATTCGTGGCCAATCGGGTGAGCCACATACAAGACACGATTCCTCCTGATTGCTGGCGACACGTGAGGACTGCAGACAATCCAGCTGATTGTGGATCGCGAGGCCTCTTACCTGAAGACTTGGTCAACCAGAGCAGCTGGTGGGAAGGACCTTCGTGGCTTTCACTGGCTTCTGACGATTGGCCCAAGTCAATGTTGGCGGTAGACGTAGATGTCCTGAATGAAGAGCACAGGGTAACTGTTCTTGTGACGTCTCTTCAACAAAACTTGGTGGAGAACCTGTTGCTTAGATTCTCGTCATTCAGAACTCTCCAGCATGTTTTGGCGTATTGTTTCCGCTTCGTGCACAATGCCAGGAATTATAAGACACCTAGCAAGTTGCTCACCGGTCCCTTGGCACCATCGGAAGTAAAGCTCGCGCTCATGTTTCTCGTTCGCTTTGTCCAAGAGCGCAGTTTCTCGGAAGAGATGGAGAAACTTAAGAACAAAGCGCCGAACTCCCTCCCTAAGAGGTTTAGAAAACTCTCGCCTTTTGTCGATGAAGCGGGTCATTTGAGGGTGGGCGGACGCCTGTCACGAGCTTCTCTCGATTTCGATATAAAGCACCCGCTGCTTTTACCTCGTGACCACCGCCTAACATTCCTGTTGATCGATGAATATCATCGTCGGTTCATGCATCCCGGTGTGCAAACGCTTCACAACTTACTATCGCAGCACTTCTGGATACTGTCTCCAAAACGTGCAATTTACGCGGTCACATCTAAATGCATGAAATGCTTTCGTGTGCGGCCTGTAGGTGCTCCTGCGCCTTTCATGGGTGACTTGCCATCTTATCGGATCAACCAATTAAAGCCATTTTCGAGCGCGGCTGTCGATTTCGGCGGACCTTACGACATATCACTCGGTCGGGGGCGCGGTAATAAAACGTACAAGGGCTACATCTGTGTGTTCGTTTGTACCTCCACAAAAGCTATCCATATTGAACTGGTCACTGAACTATCCTCGGAAGCCTTCTTAGCCGCTCTTAGGCGCTTCGTCGCGCGTCGCGGTCGCTGCAGTCGCCTAGTTTCAGACCAGGGCAAGAACTTTGTCGGTGCTAACAACATTTTGCAGCGCCTCATCCAGGACGCCAGCTCACAATACACCGAAATTCGTTTTGAGTTCAACCCTCCGGGTAGCCCACATTTTTCAGGTCTGGCTGAAGCTGGAATCAAGGCTGTGAAAACACACTTGTCACGTGTCGTTGGAACCCAAAGGTTAACCTATGAAGAGTTTTCCACAGTCTTGACTCAGGTTGAAGCCCTCCTGAACTCGAGGCCACTCACTGCCCTAAGCGCCGACCCCAACGACCTCTCGGCTTTGACTCCTGGACATTTTTTGACCATGGAGCCTCTATCGGCTGTGCCGGACGAAGACTTGACCGACGCGAAGGTCAGTGTCGTTCAGCGTTGGAAGCTGCTGCAGAAGATGCATCAGGACTTCTGGCGAAAATGGTCTCAGGAGTATATGCATACTCTGCAGCAGCGCATGAAGTGGCACGACCAACAAGCCAACGTGGAGAAAGGTCGCCTAGTGCTCATCATCAATGAGCAGACTAATCCCACGAAGTGGCCGCTTGGTCGCATCATCGATACCCATCCCGGGTCTGATGGCGTATGTCGTGTTGTCTCTGTACGCACGGCATCCGGCATATACAAGCGACCTGTGGTCAAGCTGTGTCCACTTCCATTGTAAATGCTCTTTCGTCTTTTTTCGTAACTTGTGTCGTCTTGTTTTTTTTTTTTGTTTTATCGTAGTTAAAATACTAATGTATTTTGGTGGGCGGAATGTTTACTTTTGACCACTTATGTTGGCAGTAGATATTTATTTAGTTTTTTTTATATAAATTGTGGCAACACTTTCTGTTCGAGTTCCCCCCCGCCAAAATCCGTTGTAGTTAGTTGCCCTTCAAATCTCGAACTGTACACATCTTTCGTCTCATCGCAATCTTTAAACAAGTGATATTTAAAGCTACCACTACTTCGTAGTCCTAGTGTTTTCATACAAGTGGGTTGGAGGCTGCCGGCGAAGCCCTGGCGTAAAATTGAGGCTGAGTAGCGGCGCTTTAAGGTAAAGTCAACAGCTGATCTAGTCTAGGGACGTTGAAGGCTGCACCGACGGCGGGTTGCTGCTCTAGCCCGAATTCTGCACCACAGAACCAGGAATCACAGGTTAGACCACCAAACACCACTCCGTTTTATTTTTAATTCAGTTATTTTAGTCGGCCCTTTTGCCAAAACCCAATATCTTGGCTCCCGTAAACCCTTGTCGCATTCCCTCGACAAACATACAGTCCATTTTCTTTCGTTAATCGCACATACATGTTCAGGAGTAAATACGCGAAGTGATACTGTAAGTGTTGAGTGTCGTGAACGTGTTCGAGCTCCAAGTGAGAATGCGGACGGTAGCAGTATGAATAACGCGCGGACGAAGCGAACCCGAAAGAGGGTAGATCGCTATGGTGTGTGGGTAGACTAAAACTAAAAACTCGCTGCATGTCAGTTACTCCGTGATGATGGCGCTTGCAACAGTGCCGAAATATCGGGAACTCACAAAAACACACATACATGGTAAATATCCCGTCGTTAATAGTAGTTATTATGCCTAGCTGAATTCATCATCTTTTTATACATTTTTCAAGTCTCTTTAAGGTAAACTAAGTTGAAAATTGTCAATTTTTATTACATAACTGTTAACTTTACGCCCCAAAATTGGAACAAAGTCATCTGAGATTGTCATTTACAACCCCATCATTTCCAAATGCCCAAAAAAGTCACGGGTGTAAATGACATTGATAACATTTTTACCAGTTGTAAAGGACATCTAACTTCCATAATACATTGTTTACAGCTAGAACTGCAATCACAGGTTAAAGATACGGGCATTTCAAATATTTTTCATATACATGTCGAAAATATAGGTCGAGAAACAAAAAAACTATAGCAATTTTTTGTAAAATAAAATGGTTTTTTGCTTCTCCTCAAAACCAGCGTTTTGTCCTTTACGCCAATTGAACCCAAAGGTATCGATATACTACATTATATATTTGTAAATGGGAAGAATACTCACCTCTGTAAATAAATGTCCACGTATGAATCTGTCGATCACAGAATTTACTGCGCCCAGATTCGGTGCATCCTGTAAAAAGGTAAGAATGATGCACACCATAGATATATTATGCCTTGAACACAATTTAAAATAGGTAATAAATTATAGTATTTTATGCAACAGTTGTATAAGAAGGTTCAAAAAATGCGAATTGCGTGAGTTGCGATACGAGCCGCGAATGCGGCGAGTATCGCAAATAGAGACGCAATGAGCGTTTTTTGACTTAATTATACAACGTTGCATACAATACTTTTTCTACGACAGGTTTTAAAATTATAAAATACAAACAAGGCATAACCTGCAAAGAAGGCAAATATGACGTATGACTGTCAGTATGTGTCTATGGTAAACTTTTTATTTTTTAAATGAAGTTGACACGCAGTGAATATATTAAAAATACTTTTGTTTTCATGTTGGCATCAATGAATTTAGTTCAGAAAGTTTTGTTTTTCTTAAAAGCCGTAGGATTTTAATTGTTTGTTAAGTTGGTAGTTGTGCATTTTTACCGTAAAGTTAAAATTGAGCGCTTAATCCTTGACCTCAGTTTAACCTAGATTTAGAAGTCTGTGGTTGCTAGCAATAACGTAAAGTGGCTATAACGACACTAGTGCTGTTATGGGGAATAGAGTATAGACTTCTCTGAACTCATATTATATATGTTCTTATATTAGTGTTCGTGACCAAGTAAAAGACAGATAACAGTACAGGAGTAGAAAAATAATAATTACGATCTCTTCAGGGTCGAGGCGATATTTTTTTTCGTTGAAATATGAATCTATTTTATCAAGTACCTATTGATTACGTAAAATTTAATAGTTTTATGTGCAGCTTGTCCCAGAGGAAGTTTATGAAATCGACAACGGTATTCGAAAAGGGCGGTCAAACTAGATTCATATAGACCGACCCTAGGCAAAGTCTTCGAGGGGTCTTGACGGTAAGTAACTTTTTCATATTCCACGATTAAAATTTATAAGTATTATGTGTGGTCTAATTTTACTAACCTCAACTCCATACATGCAGCTAGGCCTCGAGTAGCAACTCATAGACCGCGAAGTGCCAGAATAATATGACTCTGACTTTACTAGGCCTTCAGACTCGTGATATGAATGGACGCTCTCAGTGTCAATATCCAATTCAACATTCGGTTCCAGCGCGAAATGCGATTTTGCTAAGTCGTATACCTATAAAATAATGACGTAGACAGTTTAACAACCAGTAATCGTTAATTTAATAGCATCAATAAAGGCATCATGACAGAGTGCAAGAAATTACAATCAAAATGATTAATTAGAGTTGATCAACACTAAACTTGTTCACTCCTATGGTAGTCTTCCATGATGCATGCACTGAAAATGCTACCAAAGCTACGATGTAAGTCTGTTTAAAATATACAGTAGACCAACGCCCATCGGATGATACAGCAACCAATAGGCGCTGTTACCGGAACAGCCAAAAATTCAAAAAGCATTATTATTCAGTTTCATAATACCGAATGCCATTTTCGGCTAAACGTTAATTTCGCCGTTAACGATATATATGGATGATTTCCAGGATCAACTATCAAAACTATCATGTCCTTTCCAAGGTATCAATCTATCTCCATTTCAAATTTCATCCAAATCGGTCCTGCAGCGTGAAAACGTGACAGACTGACGGACAAAGAGTTACGTTCCTGTTCGTTCATAATATTATTATTAGTCGGGAATGTACGCATTTACATTATTAGATTTGGATATAATTAGATTAGCAAAGTTAGTTTTATATCCTATAACATAACTTGGATGACAGAATGCATTTGGAATAACGACCTTCGGAATACGTAGGTCGATTCATAACAGCTGGCGTGGATTTTATGCACTTTTAAAGTGCACAGCGGTCGGGTTTTATTAAGTAAAAATGTAGTTATTTCATACTAAATCCGCACCAGCTCTGATAAATCGACCTATAGGTCGCTCTGACGCTGTATACCCCCACGAACTATCGCTCGTGCCCAAAATACCGCATTCCTGAAATACCAGATTTTTCAAAATACCATATTTTTCATTTATCACTTTATCAGATTCCTATCTTACCACATTCCCTTTACACTAGATTATGAAATCGTAAGTTACTCGAGGATCTAAATGACTTTGTCGGGTGTATTATTTTGAGAATCTTGTATACGGAGAATCTGATGTATCGAGAATGTTGTATTTTAAAAATGTGGTGTTTTAGGAATGTGGTATTTTGGGAATGAGCGCGAACTATAACCGAACAATGACATTACCGTGCCGACGTTCTGTTGGCATATCTGTCTGAGCAGAGTCCCGAACGAGTCCTGGTACAACGGCGACATCCACGACTGCATGAAGTACTCGTATAAATCCTCGATCTTTTTCATCTGCGAAATCGAATCGCGCTGATTGCATTTGACTCGCTGGCAATTTTCGCGTGTCACCAATATGTTGAGAAATTGAGAATTTCTATGTAACAAATGGCACACGATGGATATTTGAGATGCCATGGTTAATGTACATATCGTCGTTGCAAAGCAATAATGTCGTAACTTACCAGTGGCATGGCGTACAAGATAATCTTGGGCAAGCCGGTGCAGATTTGGCGTACATTTTCCTTAAGAGCGTAGAATAAGGTGCTCAAATGCAAGCCGCAATTATTAGGTAAGCCGGTAGGAATCGAGTTCTTTGGACGCCACGCTATTGTAACTTACTATGAAAGTTCTTGTGGTTCACAGCAATATTACTTTCCACCGACGATATCAAGTCATTCGAGGCATTTCAAGTAAACTCATTCTTACTGTCGAAAGAGGAGTTTGTCTGCACTAACGAATAAGATAAAGAACTGAGATACGTAATATTATTGGTAAAACTTTGGTTCGCCAAATAAAAAAAAACTTTTGTTCAGGATAATGCTCTAATATCAAAGTTTCATTTTCGGTTTACCATCTCTTTTATTATATTATACCTATTACATTATTGAAAAAGATAATTAGTACACTTTACAATGTGACAAGGAATCAAGTTGTCCTTTCGAAGAACGTCTTAACAAACGCACGATCTTCAGTCATCATAACTCATAAAACTACGATCACATAGAGAAACATGTCCCGTTCACTTTACTCTTCTGTTCACTACATCACTTCAGATGGCGCCACGGTTCGGCGGGCCTAATTGTTGCCATTAAGAAAATACGAAATAATTATATTGTCAAGTTGTCCCATTATTGCGGATTAAAATGTAAAATAATATTGACGTGACCTCTAAAATAACACAAAACATTTTCATATTTTAATTCTATAATTTTTATTTATCTTTTTATTTTTTACTTTGACTATCTGGTTTTTTTATTTTAATGGCAGTATTTGGGTGAATCAACTTTTCTTTGTCAACAAAATTTCACCTTCTCCGACTAAAATTGAAAGGAATGGAATAAAGATTTATTCGGATATTTTTTGAATAAAATTTATGCTCATTTAAAAGACAGATAATAAAGCTACGTAATACCAATATTTTTTATTATAATTTGTTTATTATAACTTGTTCATAAGTACTGACCCAGCGGACATAGCTGTCCCCAACTTTGTATGAAAATAAGGTTTCGTCCGCTGGGTCACCCTATTTATTTATCAAAAACGATTTTAGTTTTATTTTTACCTAATCTGTCTCTAGATGTAAGATCTTGTTCCATTTAAATCATGTTAAAATATGCAAAAAGTGAACAAATAAGGAGAAATGGCAATCTTTGCATAAAGCAAAAAAAGCTGATTCACCCATTTGCTCAATTGGACAAGATAACAGTTCCGTTTGTTTACAAATGGCGATATTTAACTAGGTACACCGGACCGTGGCGACATCTGCGAGTAGTATTAATACCGTGTATCTGGAAAGCAAATGGTTGAACATCGCCTCGTGGACTCCATAAATCTGTGTCAGCAGCCCATACTGCGGAGGCTTCTTAGCCAGGCATGTGATGGACTCTATGCAATGCAGATGGTTGAGACGCAAGGCGAAATAATTTCCATCCTTGTCTGTGCTAAGCAAGTGGCCCTGGTAAAGAGAAAATAATGTGTATAGCTCACGGCAAATTAGTCTACGGTGAACAAAATGTGGAGGGGATCTGCGTACTAATAACGGCCCTACGATCTCAAACATTTTGCTACTACGCAATCAAGCTCACGATTAGACTTAGTTGCCGCGAGCTATAAGGTGATTAAAAGTACCTAACGCAGAAAGTGGAATAACGCCGAATGCGAATTGAAAATATTTTTATCAACCGTATGTAAGGTGTAAATCGTAAACTCTAATACGTAAACGGGTGTTACGTGCTCGATGCGCAAACATTTTCATAGAAGCTTAGGCACACTTTTACTACAAATGACAGTTAACGTTCATTTTTGCTTGGAAGGAGTTTATACTCCTTCCCCGAAATAAAACTTTAGAATTTGAAAGCGTTTTTTTATGTGTCTGTTTGGTCAGCAAAATGCCCATTTTGGTTAATTAGAAGTAGTGCCTTGCTCTGAAGGAGAGAGGCACGAGTGACAGCGATATTCCTGATTTTAACTGAGCACCACAAGAGTGAGACATTTGGTTATTCCCTCGAATCTGTGGACGTACTTGATGAGGCAAAGCGAACTGGACCTCCATAGGTATGTCTGTGCCAGGCTTCCGCACGCGCAAATAGTACAGCGGGCCCGGCAAAGTCGCCCAGCATATTATGGGTGATTCGAATTCTATCACGGGCTCCCATCTGAAAGGAGATTGAAAGATTGTAGATGTTTGCGCCTGCAGCTAATTTTCGAAGACTTAAGTCGTTCTGAAACCGACTAACACAATACACAAAGATATCGTTTTAAACTGTAGGGGTATAAGGTATAAGTATAAGATAAATTAATACTTAAAATCTTACTTTCGGTGTTTTTCGAGCGATGGTCTTGTTAATCGTTCTATGCTTGGATGAATGCAGCTAAAAACAAAATTTAAGCACTGAATATTATATACCGGCATTTTATCTATGTTATTATTTAATATTTAATACTTATGCGGAGATAGCGGGACGACCTGAACGTGTACCGAGTCATCTGGAAATAAACAGCCTTAGCCCAGCAGTGGCATACTACGACAGTCTTATAAAAAAATCGGACAGGTGCGAGTCGGACTCGTCCACCGAGGGTTCCGTACAAATACTTTAAATAAAGGCTACATTTTTTATGATTTAATTACAAATGAGTAGTTTCAGATTTTTAAGATAAGACGTTATTACTTGCCAAATTTCATATAGAACTATGAAATTTGGCAAGTAATACCGTCTTATCTCAACCCTATAAATTTAGATCGAGTTGAGAATCGAAATATATGTTTTTGCGGCATAAACGACCGTATTTTTTTTTACGTGAATTTAGAAGTTTTATTGTTTTCATAGCTTCAAGGTACCTACTGTAGATTGTAGTACCTATATGGTTTTATTTTCAACTCGATACGTCCACGCGTTCCCGAGATAAAGAGTCTTGACAGACAGACGGACGGACGGACAGCCAGACAGACGGACAACAAAGTGATCCTATAAGAGTTCCGTTTTTTCCTTTTCAGGTACGGAACCCTAAAAACACTTTTCGGCCATTCTCACGAAGTATGTCTGCGGTAACCTAATTACCGCGACGCTGTTATCATACTAAATGTATGGAGACGCGTTAATTAGACGCAGTCATACTTCGTGAGAATGGCCGTTTTAAAACCATGTAAAAATGCCGTCCGGTGCAGGTAAGTAAACAGGGACGAAAAGTGTAGGTACAAACGAAGCCTAAAAAACTGTTGACTGAACTGTGAACACCCGTAGACTTTAACACTTAGCAAAAAAGTTTATATCTGTTTCCAAATGTATCATTAACAGTGTCTAACTGGTACCGGATAAAAGAACTACATCAAAATGTTTACTGGCTTAACACGCTGGATCTGTATCTCGGTAGCACATCCGAAGACTGAGTGGAGTCGGCCATCACGAACGGGTCCATTTGACTCAGGAAGATCTTAGCCAACTGGAAATACACCAATTTAGTTAACAGATATGGTTAAGAAACTAACTGATGCGTTACATGCTGCGATTCTTCCCTTGAGATGTCACGTTTCGCGGCACTGGGAGATTCTAAAATTGTAAGTGTCCCTGTACTATTTGCGGAATAAATGATCTTGAATTGAGAGTTTTGTTTGGTCTGATCGAGCTAAAATCAAACACAAGTACGATTGTCGCTATACTCGTACCTAGCTGACTTTATGGCAGTAACTGATACACTACCTATTTGAAGATTACAGGCTATATAAATTGCCTTACTGCCTCGCCGACGTCCTCGGAGCAGTAGTGGCGGTGAGACTTCCGGTCCGCGTGCAGCCGTCGCGAGTACTGCACGAACGTGCCCGCGCCGTACACATGTGGGTCGTTGGTCTTGAACGACGGGTCGACCACCAAGCCTCCGTCGTACACTAACCCGCACTCGCTTATGGCTGAAAGAACGATGCTCTGAAGATTTTATGGAAGCATTGCATATAATCAAAACATTGTATCAGATAACATAGGTACTTGAACGCCGTTATTAAATAAATAAAATAACCTTTGAAAGCATAATAGTTGATAGCCTTCAAGCCATAATAGAAAAAGGCAAAGCAAGGTATCCGGATCCTTTGTAGGGGAGACATGACCTCCAGTTGGTCGACCCGGGGCTCTTTCATTCGCCAGCCCACGAAGCGACATTGACGGTACACTTGAATCCCCAATTCTTTTATGCGCTCTTGGACTCTTTCGTCGATCTATAAAATAAATCTTGTATATATGCTACACACAGCATTTATCACCCGATATGTTGTTGTGATCGATCAGAATCGCCGTTGAATTTACGGGGAAAACTACAGCAACTTTCGTGCAAACCGGCCACTTAAAAAAAAATCAAATAGATATATCACATACATCCCAGCCGAGCTAGCACAACAAGCCGCAACTTTGTCGCACGACAGCGCATGATCTGTCACTTTCGTACTACTTATATTGAATAGAGAGAGAAAGGTAGTCTTTGTGGCACGAGAAAGATTTGTGGTGGGCTTTATGTATTGTGTAAGATCAGAAGGGTTTTGAATCTTCTAAAATTTTAGGAAACCTGCCTGTGAAGAAATGAATGTTAAACCAAAACATACAGATTGCCAAAAGAAAAGCAATGTGTAAGTTTTAATTTTCTTAAGTATTTCGTAAGGTGACCATGCTATGAGGTGTAGAATTGATACGATACCAGTTCATTATTAAAGCAGTTGACCCTCAACGCGTGCCGGTCTTCAGGAGGAAAGGGCTCCACGAAGGCAATATCTTCGGGTTTGATGCCGAGCTCGAGCAACGCGGCTATAGTGCTGTAGGACTGGAGACAGTCTCCGTACACTATCACTGGGTTAGCGGCGCTCATGCGGTTCTCGACGGCTAAATATTAAAATATAAGTAACTCAACCAGAAGGATGTACGAGCTGACGCCCGTAATGTCAAGCGGTCAAAGGTATGTCAGATGCTGCAGGATAGCTTGCAAGATGTCAGGAATAATGTCGAAAATAAGCAATCCGCGTAAGGTGTTGATGAGAGTCTTTAATGCACTGAATTATATTACGTAAATAATCTAGGTTAATGCATGTCAACAGTTTTGCCTAAAGGCAATGTTATACTAAATGCGATGCGATGTGCGGTAGCTAGATCGCACACACAGGTTTTAGCTGCCCGCGTGGTGGGCGGAGTCGAAAGGCTCGCGCGCGAGCTACAACGGTGAAGCGCTGTCATAAGCGATCGCTCGCGTATACATAAATCGCCTAACACAGTTTGACAATACCCTAGCGCACTTCTGCACGGCTCAGCTTACGTCATTAACGTTCATTTTCGCTCACTAGTAACAAAGTGTTATTATACGAAAATAATTATTACCGTACAGTTTTCGATAATGTGGAAATTCTTGCTTTTTATATAAAAACGCGCGAGAGTGAAATATCTGGTTAAATTCTTATCTGTTAGCCTAAGAAAATTAAGGATAACAGCCCGAATAATTCGAGTAAGTAGTTTTGAAAATAGGCATAGGGCTTCTATGTCTAAGGGGTGAGCTACCGTCAGGATTGTCATTTAAATGTCACTTTTAGCAGACTTTTGCTTTTCTCGCGGCCACCTGGCAGCAGTTCGGTCACCAGCCATCACGTCCTCATAAACACATCAATGAGTTTTGTACCTGAAGTGTTGATCAATCGCAGCAGTTTCCGCAAGTAAATATTGGCCTCGTAGAGAGAATTAATCACGAATACGTTGTCAGGCAAATCTGGGAGCAAGGGGACCCTATCTGGATGGTACTTGGGGTTATCCATCAGCATTCTCTCACAGGGCAAGCCCGTTCTGATGACAAAATAAGATTATCGTCTCGAATGAAAATAAATCATTTGAAATTTGAATCTTAATATTATCAATAATATTCAAGAAAAAAATTGTATGAATGACTTGATCCAGGCAAGAGCACAGAAGGTACGACATTATATTGAGAGTCCAGGCACAGTTGGCCATCACCCATACCATCGGATGACATAGCTACCTATAACAGAGAGTACGTTGTCACACACGCTTTGAAAGTATGTCGCGAATAGCTAAGTACGACGAAGTATGCTATTCGGGGCCGCTCCGCCCGGGTCACTTACTACCTGGAGCGATGTAAAATAACTCACTTCATCTTCTTGATGTCTGCAAAGGACTCCGCCAAGTAGTTAGGGTGTTGAAACTGCTGGCCACAGGTCAATACTAGCTCGTCGTAGTATTTCACTCCCCCACCCTTCAGATGGATACATTTATTTTTCCTGTCGATACACACTGCACGTCAAGTCACGAAATAAAATAATTTCACAATTACAGCATTTAAAAATGCAGTGAATTACAGCTGTAGGAAATTATTTAAAGGGGTTTGGTCTAAGTGCTGAGATACTCTCAAACACCGACTGACCGTGTTTTTGTGAGTGAGCACGGGGCCTCCCAATGCGCGAGGCATGTAGTATTATTATATCTTATTTACCCACTTTGGGTCGTTGAACCAATACAGCAAGTATACGACCCAAAGTGGGTCTTGGTCTTCGACACCAGAGAGCGCCACTTGTTTCAATCCACAACGTCCTCACACCACGGCCGTTGAAGCTCCGTTACATCTTTCTCAACCTGGTCCCTCCAAAGGTACCTGAGCCGTCCGACTGGACGTCTTCCGGGAGGCTACCCAGAGTAGGCTCGCTTCACAGACTGATCCTCTCCCATTCTTTCTACGTGGCCGAGCCAGCGCAGTCTAGTAGATTTGATTTCGCCGGCTACATCTGCTACGCAGTTAATCCGCATTATAGTAAGAATTATCTAAGGTGTACGAATGTTTGTTCATTCTCTTTGCGAACATTCGAACACCTTAGATAATTCTTGCACACCTGTCAATCCCAACCATGACGCCAGTAATGCAGTCCACATAGAAGTAGAACGGGATGCTCTTCAGGTACCGGTCCGTGTGTCGCCCGCCCCTGGGCACGCAGGTCTCCGCGGCCGCCGGGCAGTCCGTCACCAGCGACAAGCCGTGCTCCGACACAAGCGTCAGGTTGGTGAACGTGAGGTAATGGGAGGCTGGGCTGTACAAATGTATATTGATGTTAGCTAGAAACATTACACACAGCCAAACAGCAACAATTATATAAAGACAGACAAGTAGTTACTCTTCGGCCGTTTAGGAGCGCACGATACCTATTCAAGGTTGAGGCGCAAACTGTACGGTCCTTATTAGCGCATTCTTACGCATTCGTTCGTCCACAGCGCGCACACATACAAGCCGCGTGATGTACCTTATGTTGGAAGAAAAATTACTGCTATTATAGGGAACGTGCACGACGAAGGTGCTGCCAACGGTGCCGCCAATCTAAATCAAGTAACCTCTCATGCTGGAGCCACATTGACGGAAACGCCGTAATTTATTGCGATGAAGGACGATTAACGTCACTATAGCTACGACTTACTATATTTGACATTGACACTTACATATTGTCATTGACATTGACAGCTTGATTTGACAGGGGTGATAGTTTCATTTATTGTCCACCCGTGTCTCTTTTGTCGTTTAGTGCTGCCACCTATAATAGTTCGTGCACGTTCCCTATACTGTGACGAAGCGGAAGACGCAGTGTGGGACAGCCCCCCACGAGATGGTCTGACGAGGCAGAAGCCGTGCGAGAACTGTGGACGCTTTGGGTCCGGACGCTTTACGAAGACACCATGGATATCATGCACAATGGAACAGTAAAGGCTATCTTGCCATGCTTGTAGAACCAACCAGCTTGTAGAATACGCAACTGAACTAAGTAACAAAACAACAGAAAGAAAGTGGTTAAGGCGCTGGGCCGGAAATCCAGAGGTACCGGGTTCGATTCCCGGTCTGGACCACAGGTGAGTAACATTTAAATTTTCTATGTACTTTGATTTCTTGTATCTATATATGTAAAACAACAGAATTTCAAGACAAAGTAAACCTAATTATCTGCTTTGGCATTTTACTACTGAAATTGATGATACTTTCCACTGGTCTTTATGGATGTAATAAAACCAGTTATGTCCTCCTGAAAGCGCATATCATCATGTGATCTTGACTACGTCGCATATTAAAGTTCATAGACAATGGCAACATTATCGCGACGTAGGCAAGTTCAATCAATAATTTTGTGGCTCTAGTGAAAATAGGTACAACATAACTAGGTATAAACTAGGTACAAAAGGTCACAACTCTATTGTAAGACTGGAGTTCTCTTGTTCTTGAGTTACGAGTATACGTGACTTGTACCCATTTTCATTAGACCCACAGAATTGTACCCTGAAAGTGAAGAGAGTAAGGTCTCACCCCATGAGTAGTGTCTCGATAAAGGCCATGCCCGTCCGGCTTGCACCGACTACCACGATTCCATTGTTCACATCCACTTTAGGCAACGCCGTTAAACACTTCTCAATACCCCACAAAGCGAAAGGAGTCGGCCTGAATGGATAAAGAATATTATTGGTATGCTAACACACTTCAAATTTATGAAGATAAAGATAAAGACAATTTATCTGTAAAACATGAGTGAATACACATAATGTTGTTATAATTTAAGAAAAATGTCTTCCATGTTTTGCCTTTCGGCGTGAAGCCCCTTCAACTTAACTGCTCGTCGTTGCTCATAGTGGTGCTACAGTGGTTACAGTGGCTACAGTGGTCATAGTGGTGCCACGGTGTTACAGTGGTAAAAAGACATGAGAAGCATATTTTTATCGAACCAAGAATAGGACCTCAAAGCTCCTGCTATTTTAGTTTCTGGTAGGTGCAAACTTACAAATTCCACATTTTATCCAGGTCTTTGAACCCGGTGATGTTAGGGACCGTGCGGCGGTTCGGAAGGATTGGAACCATTCGTCCCGCCAGCGACATGATGTTCCGACTTAGGTACTGAAATTACGTGTTAACTATGTTTTTTATTCTAACATTTTGCGTTATTCATCTATCTCAGAATCAAGAAACAGTCACGATCTTTAATTTGTGACCCATTTCCCAGAAATATTATTGGAACACTCACAATGGAATAAGATCGCTTAGTAACGTGTAAACCAGTGTTTTTCAACGTGTGGGTCACGACCCCTTGGGGGGTCGCGAGGCTTCTTTAGGGGGGTCGCAAGAGGTCGGGAGGACTAGTTCAGTAAAAAAAAACGATAAAGTTTAAAAAGATAGATTTCATGTATGTCTCACACGTTCAAAAAGCAAAGGAGCGGGGGGTCGCGAAATATTTTTTCATACCAGGGGGGTCGTGTCAGGTTGACAACCACTGGTGTAAACAATTCACACTTGATACTTAAGATAAATACATTTTTGCTGTATGAGTTTCGACCTTAGGTGGGTCACATATTAAAGATCGTGATTGTACAATTAAAATGTGTTTTTCCTTCGGTACTCCAACGCAAGATGATAAAACTGATACTATCAGAGATGAATTTCTTCATTTACCGAAAGAAAACCACCTTGACATGAACAAGCTCCATAACACAAAATACTGGTAAGTCGCCGTCATTAGAAAAAACTTACCCACGTGAGTCGTAAAGGCTCAGAAAATAGAATGTACCGATAATAATTTATAGCTATAGTATTGTAATCAGACAAAGTAAATTAGATGCTTCTTTATACCTAGAGGTTGAATTTGGAAATCATTTAGTCCACTCGTGAAGATATGTTTCAAAACATCCCGCTATCTACAATAGGCTAGATGACTAAAAAAAACTGTTTAGTCCGTCTGTTACATTATGAAAAAATATTGTACACGTATTTTTTGTTTTGGTTGACAAACAAAAACTGACGAGGATAGAGTGCTTAGAAGTTTCGAGTGACGTCACTCTTGAGTACAAATTGTACTCAAGAGTGACGTCATAAACCCCCACTCCAGAAGTTTGATGATCTATAACTTTGTCGATTTTTAATATTTTGATAAACCAAAAAATACGTGTCCCATATTTTTCCATAATCTAACTGACGGACTAAATAGAATTACATATTTTTAACCCAGTCATCATCCCTATTGTTTAGGCTATACATTCTTCTTCTTCTTCGTTGGTATCACTCTCTTCACAGAGTAGTCGTGGTCATCATTTCAGGTGTTGGTGGCACGCTTCACGATGCGTCGCCACTCTTCTTTAAGAGCTACTTTCTGGGTGCATTGGTGCAAAGGAACATCTACTGCAGCTTTACATTAGCTATACATTACTTTCAGTATATTACCTTGACCACGGAAATGTAATGCGTGTAAACGAAATGAAGCGTATATCAAATATATTACACTGGTTTTTGCCATCAGTTGGCACAGCCAGAAGAGATGCGTGTACTTAGTCTGCCGGAGGATGTCGCGGAGGTACCAGCGCGAGTGTGGCTCCAGCGCGGGAGACAGGATCCCCGCTAGAATCTGCCAATCACAACAGTGCTTCTTTTAGAATATGTTCACTTACCAACAGATAAGATCAAGTCAAATGCTATGTGTATCAAAAATCCGTTTACGATTCGCTGTCCTACAAGCACTAAAAGTGCTTTACAATTTTTAGCGGAAAACGGCTATTTCCTCATAAATAAAGTAACTCAATGCTAATGTTTGACTTAGGATTAGTTCATTAAAGAGAACACCAATTTTTGGCAATAAAGGTATTTAGGGAAGCTAAGGAGAATCGCAATGTAGTCATATAGGTACAATACATATACTATTTAATATGTATGTATTAAACGCTTTACGCTTCTTTCTTTGCATCAGAGAGGTAGGTTTATATGGGGTAATACCGGAGGAAATGGCCATATGGAAGAGATGGCCAATAGAAAAAACCGGTCAAGTGCGAGTCGGACTCGCGCACCGAGGGTTCCGTATAAACTCGTAAGTAGATACGTGAATAGTTCCAGAAAAAGTAGTAGGAGCAAATAATGTGTTATGATTTTTGCACTAAAAACGGTGCAAGTTGGGAAAACCGTTATATTTTTCCTGTAATATTTAGGATGATATTAGTAAATTGTAATTATTACAGATTATTCTGTTCAGTAACTTCGAAGACAATACGGCGATGGGGTAAAACTATTTCAAATTTCAAATCGATAGCAGCAGTAGTTCCTGAGATATCTGACTGTGACAGACGGACAGACAGACAGAGTCGCGCCATAAGGGTTTCTTTTTTTAACATTGATATGGAACCCTAAAAAGATTAATTGCTAATAAACAAATGGCACTACTCATAGCCGGTCTAAACTGTTCAGGCGACCCGGGCGAATCATTTATTTGGCGCTCTTTTGTTACCATCCTTTTATTGGATTGCGTTGGCGCCTGCTAGGCCTAGGCGCTCCGGGCGCCCGCCAGTATCGCCCCATCCTAAAGCCAGCACTTGCACTTACTTTCGATGTAGTTGGTTTCGTTTGAACATTGCACGATTCTTTTACTTTTGTTTAAACGAAGCAAACTAAATTAGAAACTAGATTAGATGATTGCAGATGCACTAACCAAGGCAACGTCACATTCAAAACTGTTTTTCTGCTCTACCAAGATGGGATTATGTTTAAGGGAAGATATTGGAAGATTGTAAACATAATTGCATATCATTTCTGAACTGATTCAATATGTCACAACTACCTAGTTCTCGATTAACCCACTCGTGGCGCCACTATACGCGTTAACTCAATTGTTGCATCGCATTCGCTGCATTAAAACCGTTATAACTATTATATTTGGAGTATAATTTCCTCAAATTGAAAGTAGTACTATTTGTTTATGTACTATCAGTTAAATCTTTTTTCCATTGTCAATCTCTCCCGTATGGCGATCTTCCCCGGAAGTACCCAGATTTACACGGGTTACTTTTCCGCAACTAGACGTCTCATAACATTATACGCCTATTTTGCGTCAGAGAGGTAATAAGAAAATGAAACTCACAGCAGCATCGCTGCCCGGGCGAACGGGCTCCGTCTCCAAGTCAAAATGCATCCGCATCGCAACGTCATTCTCCAGAGGCCTGTCCAGGGAAATACAGGTCGATTCACGAAAGCTGGCGCGAGATTTGACAGAATTTCTATGAAAATAGCTGTCACTCAGTAGAAATCTCGCGCCAGCTTTCGTGAATTGACCTGTACGTTTGAGTTTTATTAACGATTAAGTTTGTTCCTCTGCCTTCCTTGGCTATGAAATACAAGGGTACCTACCTTGAAATACTTGAGAGTCGTTAACTTTTGGTATCAGAATTCGAATAGAAGAATATATTTTAAAATGTATGACACTATAGTTTCAAACTGCCGTAATCATCATAATGTTGTCATTGGCAACCTTACGATTTTTTTAAATACTTAAAGTTAAAATTAAGATTTTCTTAATTGCATATATTCTACTGTGAAATCCGAAGTGTCCAACTTCTTTTGATCTGTTCTTTTCTTTCTTTATAACTACATATCTGTCAATTCAATACAACTGTGGAACCAACGATATAGAGGTCAAGATAAGGGAGAGAGGCTTAGGTAGTAACCCTCTGGACTGCCCTATCTTTACCCAATACCCTGGGGAGAGTGGAACCCACTAGTTTCTTAAAGAAAGTTTACCCGAGTATGATAACTCCAACCGGCTGGTTCTGGCTCAGCAAGACGTAGGATTCCAGA
This sequence comes from Eudemis profundana, assembly GCA_947034925.1. Lineage (NCBI taxonomy): Eukaryota > Metazoa > Arthropoda > Insecta > Lepidoptera > Tortricidae > Eudemis > Eudemis profundana. The sequence continues at coordinate 15,691,010 of OX344808.1, read as the reverse complement.
TCGGAGACGAAGCTTCTCTGTAGCAGCTGTACTATCAGATGATTGGTCGGCACGTACTCCAGGATTCGTGAAATGGCAGGGAAGTCGAATGCTTCTGCGCGCCGAACCGCAACTTTCCTGGTGCGTATGAAATTGCAATTAAACTTTTGCAAATTTTACCGCCCCTGTATCATGGTCAATGTCGTGCGATGAGTCGCAATCGCAAGCCAACGAATTGCAAGATGTAGGTACTTATAGACAAGTTGCGGTTGTCTTCCACAGTCATACAACCATGACTTCAACCGATCGCAACAATATGTCGGCTGATAAGTTGCAAGGTTTCTTATACAATGCATATTGCATTAATGTGTAAAAAGAACAGAGTCATTCATAAATGCCATAGAGCCTGGCCAGCCGCATTTGGCAGTAGCAATAAACAGTGGTTAATTGGTAACCCTAAACTGCTGTTACTAATGAACAGCAATGGTTATCAAATTAAATTTACATTTTAAAGGAATTCTAATTTTAATTCTGCCCGAGGTTTTTTATTTCTTCCTTTACGGTCACTGTAGAAGTGTTACAAATAATGTGTTATGAGAACATACTTAGTTCTTATTTAAAGAGATATACAATCCAGTCCAAGCGTCAATGTGACTTGACTAGTGGCACAGTAAGTGGCGCAGTAATTTTTATTCCTACAAAAGGTATCTACATCGCACGGCTTGCATGTATGCGCACCGTAGACGAACGCATTACAAGCAAAGTCTTACAAATGCGTAAGACTTAGTAGACGTAAGTGGTTGACTGGTAGAGAATGCCTTACGGCATTAAGTCCGCCATTTGTACTTTCTTGTATTGTGCAATAAAGTTTAAATAAATAAATAAACAAATGCGTAAGAATGCTCAGGTACGGATCGCACCGTTTGCGCCTCGACCTTGAATACGTATCGCGCGCTCCTGAACGGCCGAAGAATACTTACTCTAGTACGGAGTTGACGTGCGCCACATACAGTGATTGGTTGGTGTACTTCTCATGATAGTGTTTAGGTACGACTAGCTGCAAAAATGCAAAGGTTTAACTAAATATTTGTATGAGGCACTGGACTGAGAACGTGTTTTCCTCGTCAATATCATCTCGGCAAATATTGTTGAAATAGGTAATGGTCAAGGTAATTTTTATGGAACCGAAAGGCAGTCCCGAGGTGGCGTCTAGTATGGTCAAAATTATGGTGGCTTGCTTTTCCATTGTGGTAATAATCGCGAAATAATAATGACGTCGAACCACGCGGTCAAAACGCTTAACCGTTATTCTAATCCACTACCGTAAAATGTTCCAGGAGAGGGAACGCTGGTTGGTTGGAAGGGAGACACAGCACGCAGTAGTCCCTGCCAGGAAACAATTCGAACGCCGCCTCCAGTATATCGAATCCGTATCTGGAAAATTAACGAAGGTTAGTAGTTAGATGGTAAGGATGTTACGTCTAGTCCTAATGCCCACTAGCTGGTCCAGATCGCTCATTCCCAAAATACCGCATTCCTTAAATACCTAATTTTTAATATACCAGATTCACGATATATCAGATTCTCCGTATACCAGATTCCCAAAATAATACATCCAACGAAATCATTTGGATCCTTGAGTAACCTACGTTTTTATAATCTAATGTAACGGAATCTGATAAATTGAGAATCGGGTATTTTGAAATATCTGGTATTATGGGAATGCGGTATTTTGGGCATGAGCGGTCCAGATCACTGGGGACCACAGAGCTAGCTCGTTCTTCACTCAATGGATCAGCAGAGCGATCCAGAGGGAGAACGCAGCCAGCCTAATGGGAACCCAGCCGCAGGGTCCCGATCTGGGGGACATTAATTACTTTTAGTCTAGGTTAGTTCAATTATATAGTTTATTTTTTATTCTTTAATGTACCCCAACTCCTTTAGTTATACCTATTAAATAAATATATTGATCTCATACAAATTTGATACACGCGATACATTATGTATGGTTTAGCCACTTTACTTAAAGCCAAAAAATTTTTTAATTCGCAGTTCGTTGAAATTCCTACTTTTTTTCAACAATTTTAATGACATCAAATCCTCAGAGCTCGCGTGCGATCTCCAGGTTTATCGCGCTCTAGGCATTTTCATTTAAACGTGTACGGTTAAAGCCCAACTCAAGTCATGTTTAAGTACCGTCTAACCTATCAAATTGTGACGAAGCATATATATGCAGTTAGACATTAATCGTCAGTTTTGCAATGACCACTAACTGTTAGTTAATTGTACCTACATAACTATATGAAAGTGACCATCTACCCACCTCTCGTCGTAATCCGGATGCATAGCAAACACTTCCAACAGGAAAGCGTTAGGGGTCCCCGTGAAGCGCGGCCCAGTCTCTGTCGCAGGCGCAGGATCACGCCACATTCTGTCGCTGTTAACTGTAACGAGCAGCACATAGTCTAAGGCTGCCCGTCACCTGGAGCGGAGCGGAGCTGGGCCAATATTAACCAATGGAATTTTAATAATCCCTGTCCACTATCTTATCTTATCTTGGTAATAGGGGTGCTTACGGATACACTTCGACAAAATGGGATCTTTTGTGTAATTACCCCTTACCGCATCTACGCCATGGCCTGTTCCACCATCTCCATAAATCGGATGATGGACCCCATTGGTAGTGCCTGGAATTCCTCTGGCTCTGGGTAACCAGTGCCAAATTCTTTCATTCTGGTTCTGGCGAGGGCATGACATTCGCAGAATATGTGTTTCATTGTCTCTATTTCCTCGCCGCACATTCTGCATTCAGCATTGTCTGATAGTCCCAGCTTGGTCAGGAGTCCTTTAACCCCGAAGTGACCTGTAAATCCCTGTCCACTAAAGCGGAGCTGAAATTCCGTTGATTAATCTTGGCCCACTTCTGTTCCTCTCCGCTCCGCTCCAGTGAACAGGCAGCCTAATTTTACTAACTTCTCGCCCAACTGTGACGCGTGAATCTCTGTCGAGTGACAAATACTACCCATCCCTTTCCATTCAATATAGTGCGAAAGTCACAGGTCATGCTCTATCGCGAAACAAATATCGCGGCTAGTGTAGGCGTATGATCACGTTCTAACCAATAGTGTGTGAGAGTGCCGGATGCTTTATCACTTATTTATCGTGTAACAAAGCGTAGCATCGTAAGCCAACATTGTAGGTCTAGCATCGTGGTCGCCTATTGACATTGGGGAACAAGTATAACCTATAAGTATAAGTAATTGGTGCATCGCCAACTTCTCGTTAAATTGCATGTCATAGAATGGAACTGAATCATAATAACCAACCTAGTTTTATATCGGTAATATTCATCTATGCTACACAAATTAAACCAAATGACAGTATCGATTTCTCAAGCCTTCCCAAACAATTAAAATCAATCAATAGCCTTTGGTTTCCGCGATTATCACTCACTGTAATATTCAAGTTAGAGCACTCGTGGATTGTTCCGTCAACTGTGATGTGTGCAGTAAACGTGAACATATCTGAATATGATAAAATTCGCTCATGCCCAAAATACTGCATTCCCAAAATACAGATTCTTGATTTATCATATTCATGTCTTGTCTTACCACATTCCCGTACACTAGATTATAAAATCGTAAGTTAATCAAGGATGTAGAAATGATTTTGTTAGATATGTTATTTTGGGAATCTGGTATACCGGGAATCTGATATATCGAGAATCTGGTATTTTCAAAATGTGGTATTCTGGGAATGCGGTATTTTGGGAATGAGCGATAAAATTAACCCATTTTTAATGATATCTATCGGTAATACTTACATACTTTTTTCTGCTTGATTTCCGCCTTTTTGTCATAACTGTGTTGCACATTATCCTTAGCAGCGTCTAGCGGTATTTCGCCTGCCATTCTAATAAGCAATGAAACTATGTCAACGTTTTTTTTACTAAATATATTGTTGAACGAAAAAATTATCCTATTTACCCGCAAATCGCGTAATTTTATAATGCGATTAACCGCTACATTTCGTTTTTCTTCTTTACCTTTCGTTAGCTCTCATGCGGAGATTCTTTGGTATGTGTAAAGCTGAATATTCTCATCTACGGTGCCTAAACTTGGTCGCTTGCCTGTGGTGTTGAAGTTAGTATAAAAACCGCCAGGCTTAAATAAGACTGAACCGGTCACTTATACCGAATCCATCCAAAGACGTGGGTTAAGGAGCCACAAGACGGACGACGGCGCCGTGGTCGGCCCAGGAAGAGATTTCGGAATGACCTAGACATATCTCAACGATTGGCGAGTTGCTTTAGATGAGGATGACTGGAACTCAAAGGGGGCCACATGGTCTTACCCACGGACCCCATTTACAAACGATAGTACCAACTTCTGGTATCGCCGCGGATCCCCGACACTCATCGACAAACTGCGGCAGCTGCTCCGACGGCGCTCGGCATCACCCGATGACGAGCCCGTTTCTTTGCCCAGCAGTGGGACTCCAAATATTCTAGTAAAGAATTAGTAATTTGGAAATATTACAACTACTAAATTCCAAAGTGAGTAAAAATCTGATTGAAAAATCTCTTTCAAAAGTAATTTGCAATAAACAGAATGAGCAATATGAATTGCTCTATGTTATTGCTGGGTTGTTCTTCTGGGAAATGGGTTAGTATAGTCATGAAAATCAAAAACTAAAAGAAATGGGAACATAATTAAGTTCAATTTTCGATATTGTAAATGTGGAACGTAAACATTTTTAGACTTACTCGAAATCTACGTCTATATCAACTGAGAGGGACCTAGGTACTTTCAGTAGATCAGTATCGATGTTGACGATATCGAAGTCTACATCTTCATCTTTGTCTATCGACTCCAGGGAGACAGGAACCTCGCCCAGCAACCTTTCGCGACGTTCTGTCTCTTTGGACACCCAGCTCAAGGTCTGTGGAAGGTTTGCGGTTTTAACCATTCAAAAATTAGGCAAGACATGACACAGCGGATTTTAGTAAAGTTACTAAGGCTGGATCGACTCACTGGATAGAACACAAGGACCTCAAAATAAATAACTGGACATAGCCACGCTAACAAATAACTGAAGTACCTCTAGATGCACACGTCAACAAGCGTGTAGCCTACTACGAACAGTACACACACGTTGACCTGGCTAACCACGTTAAGCGACCGACTTACTAGATGTGCTTCAGTTATCTCTTAGCGAGGCTACGCCCGGCTATTTATTTTGAGGTCCTTGATACATGATACGAACACATAATTATTTCATAAGCCAAAAATAATTTCCACGGAAAATATGTAGTACAGAGGCCGGGGTTGCCAACCTCGTAAATATCTATATATTATTTACTCGGCCGGCAACCCCTTACTTCCCAGCCTCTGCAGTAGGTAGAGTACTATTTTTCTTAAATAGTTGCTAATAAAAGAAATATCAACTTTTATTAACCAGATCAGCCAATTAGAAGTAATGCGTTTAGCTAAGTGGCGTGATAAACATTGTACCTACAGTAGGATTAAGTTACTTATACACACCTTTTTAGTAGGATCGGCGTTCTCCCTCGGCACAGCTGAATCCAGCATAATATCACTCCAGTAAGCCATCGTTGATACGGCTGAATCAAACCTGAAGATGAAATTGGCGCTATAATGCACTCACACACTAAACCTATAAAATACCTACTAGATCTCTGTATTAATAATAGGAGTCCACATTTTTTATAATTTTTACAATGAACACACTGATTTATTCATATACCATTCCAGCATCAGCAGACTTACAAATTAGCTGAAGAAAGTTCAGGAACTGTAAACTGGACGCCTATCTTTGGCTCCTCGTCTAAATGTTTGAGTCCCGCAAACGGTGACAGCTCAAAGTTCTCCGCCAAGTCCTCGTAGTTTATTTCGGTGTTTAGGAACATCACTCCGACTGCCAACTCTTTGTGCTGAATAGAAATGTTTGATCCATTACAAGTTGTATGAATTAATAAGTCAACTTAGTATTTTGAACCGAACTGTTCTTCAACGGAGCTATATCCACGGAGTTGGAGAGTTCCATGCGAATGCATTTGTTTGCGAGGTCCCATGGACCCTTAGCTCTAGAAAACCATATATTGGCAAATGAAAAGCATTTTTTACAAGTAAAGTTTAGCTTACAGTATTCTCCTGGAATCCTAAGTTTTGACGCCGAGTATTTATTTATTTAAACTTTATTGCACAAAAGAAAACTTATCGTACAAAAGGCGAACTTAATGCCATAGGGCATTCTCTACCAGTTAACCTTAGGGCAAAGCAGATAGTTTGTGGGCGGTGCAACTAACGTCATTTTTAGTTATTTAATTTAGTATATCGATCGTATTCGTATCATCATCTTCGCTGGACTTAGCTGTTGGACTGCCGTACATATTGAGTGCCTACAACTTTGGCAGTGACAATTATGTTACTAGGGATTCATCCCTGATCAGTCTTGAATAAAATATTGCCCTACGGGAAACTTGAATCCTTTCGAGTTTTGTATGTATGTATGTAAACACTTTATTGCATATAAAATCATACAGAAACAGTACAAAGAACAATGGCTATGCTAGTTTTCTTACGTCGAGGTGAAAAAAACGACTGATTTTTAAGCAGAATAATTAGAAATCTCACCTCACCAACTAACAGCACCCGCTCAGACTCAGGGTGTCGCGATATCAACTCGCTGACATAGAATTCGCCGTACAGCTCACGTAGGCGCGAGGAGTGCCGATCGATTATGGGAACCAAATCGTCATTATCCTCCTCACTGGAATACCAAACGCCATCAGAACTACATCTTATGAAAGCTACACACCATACAACTTATCAGCCGACATGTTGTTACGATCGGTCGGAGACACATGGTAAATTATTAGGGAAAACAAACGCAACTTAAGTACCTTGTAATCATTCGGCTTCTGAACGATCGTACGACATGTTGGTGGTAAAATTGCAAAGTGTGTACTGTATTACACACACGCAACTACACATGCCTCTGCAGTTACTGGGAAACCAGGCTATACGATTCTGTTATCTAATACAAATTTGTTCATTGTTTAAATAGATATTTGTTATTTATTTTACACAAACAAAAAGTTTTTTGGGAAATTACGAGTATAAAGACATTAGTTTGGATGGAGATGATCACTTTGATCACACTTTTGACACATTATTACACGTTTTCATCGTTACTGTTTGGAGCCATCCCTAATTGTGGCGAAACGAGCACGCATATTGTCGACTTTATACTAACACAGCTCTTCGGACTCTTAGCCTCGCGCACACTTCCGAGCGCTCTGCGACGCAGAGACTGGGCAGTATCTCCGAAGGCACGCCGCGCTCCGACGTTGTCACTCGCCGGAACGAGCCCTCGCAACGATTACATCCCGGCTTTAACACTGAAATACAAACTCTCCGTGCAGAAGGAGATGAGATAGTAGGTACATGGCGCGAGGCGAAAATCGTCAATTAAAGTTATTTATTATGGAAGTTGGCCTAAGGTGCTCCTTTACAAACCTGATTCTTCCACCGCTTCGGTCGCACTGTTAGTGCCGTAGCTGGGAAGTCAGCGGTGCCCAGGCTCAAAGCGAAGGCTCTGAAGGAGCACAAAAATGACCGGGCCATAACCAAGTAAGTGAGCAATTTTTGAAGCTCGCACCTGACCTTACACATATAAGACTAGTTACAGCACTGCGTGCAGTCACTTGTGCTAAGTAACCCTAAAGGTGACTTCTAGTGGCTAAGCCACTGACTTGGGTGTATCAAATTTGCAAACTAGCATTAGTATTCATAGCAATAAATGAAATAAGTGAACTTTATTTTATACTATAGATAGATCGTCGGGTGACGTGACAACCAAAACTCACTAACAACATTGAAGTTATTGGAATATAGGTAAACCGTGCTGTTAGTCTAATAAAGTTAATTGTTACTTTAATTTTTTGAACGTAATTAGTGAGATTTTGGTTGTCACCCGACAAAATATTCGGCCGAAACAGCGCTTTTACAAGTCAAGTCAATCACTGTTGAGAAGAAACACCAAAAGAAACTCAAGAATCAAAAAATTTTTAGCAAATGCTTACCAAATAGACCCAGCCTCGTGTTTCCCACACAAATCATCTATGATCTAGCTAAAATAAAGCATTGCTAATCAAGACTTACGCGGATATTTAGGCATCGACTTGATGAACGCAACGTACATCAGGTAGGAGTCGTGCATGAACATGCTTCTTAGTAGAGCGTCGACTAATTCGCGGGCGTAGGACTCCTCCCAACAGAGGAGGTGAATAAAAAGGGTATTTCGAGCAGTCATGTCCACTGTCCTGAAAGTTTAGACGGTTTAAGCTATTTTAATCATTTTACGCTCAATGCCCAATGCCCGAACACCCTACGCACTGCACACACATACGGGCAAAAGTTGTCTTTCAGATGCCACATCATCTCTATCTATCAATATCAAATCATAATTTTGTAATTTCAGGGGCTATTCTCCAGAAATATGTCTGCGACTCATTCATCTGGCTCCATAAAATTAGTATGCAAAAGGGCCAGATGAATGAGGTGACCGCAGACATATTTCTGGAGAAATGCCCTCAGACGCTTTTAGGGAATAACAAATATTGCCATTTAAGTAGGTACCTACCTAGTTTTCGAAGAGGCCATTGCCACAGGCTACTAGGTAAATGTTTTTTTTATGCGCTAGGTATTGGAAAGCCGACGGCCGTTGTGCTGGGCGGACGACGTCCGACAACATGGAGGACGAGACTGGATGAATCGGGTACAAGATCGCCAGGAATGGAAGAGGGAAGAGTCCTACATCCAAGAGTGGATTACCAAAAGGCCACCATGATGACCATGATAGTAAAGCATGATTTTGCTTTCCTTAAAGTGGCAGTGGGCGGGCCATAATATCTCAAAGAACGGATAACTGTTGCGACAGTAAAGTGGAGTGGGGACCACGTATAACTAAGCTCAGCGTATGACGGCCCCAGACTCTGTGGACAGACGACCTCCTGAGAGTAGAGAGGAGTCGGTGGATGCGTTCTGCTCAGGCCCGCACTTTGTAGCGACCTATGCGGAAGGCCTATGTCCAGCATAGTGGACGTCCGTAGCTGATAGATAGATAGATAGGGAAAAGCAACCATTTGTCTTCGATCACACCTGTTAGGAAGTGACGATGAAGTGGATGATGCAGGCTTACCTTAATCACAAGTTGCGAAGTCCTATCTTTTACCTGGAATCGTCACGTTACAATTCAACTGTATATGAGTACCTACCTAGGTAAATTACACAAGTTACTTGTATTTAGTCCAGATGTAGTGCTCCCACGCCGATGGGTGCACCGAGGGCAACAGAGGGTGATCTTTTGCAGCCAGGAACCCGATGACTGCATTATGTTTGTTCAATTGGACAGTCGCTAATATGGAGTTAGTTCTAAACAGAACATAATAAAATAATTTATATCGTCCCTTTACTTTCTCAACCTCGTATCTACTCGAATAGTTTCATAGGAAAATCGCACTTTTCTACTTGAAACACAAGTGCTTTTTCTATGAAACTATTCGAGTACCTAGATAGGTACGAGGTTGAGAAAGTAAAGGAACGATATACGTACACTCAGCGTTATCTACGCGAAGACGAAGTCGAAATACGACGACAATAAAGAGTTGCTTCATAGGTTTCGCACACAGTAGGCGCTGCCGGGGGTCGACGCGGCCCTGGCTCAATCCTCGTAAGGCCTGTGTCCTATATTTAGGATATTTTGCTGAAGTAATTTTCAACGTTATTGAGATGAAAATAGAATTCTAATTTCATAAATTCTCCCCTGCTCATCAACTCCTCATGGGCCTTACGAGGATATTAGTTTTAGAATATTTCGAATTGAAAGCCCTACCCTAGTGCTGAAAAAGGGGCGGCACATGGCCTAGGGCCTAGAGCCGCCAAGATCAGCCACTGGTGTCAGATATTATGCTCCTATGATATGCGTGCTGCGCTTCATCATATTTTTGCCGGTGAATGTACAAAACAATTAGGCCAAGATAAATAAGCAAATACTTACGCAAATTTACGACAAAAGCGCGTGCCAAAGTATCTTTGAGATTAAGAGTTAGTGCAAATGGCGACGTCATTATTACAGCTTCTTCAAAGATGCTGAGCCTACCTACTCCAAAAGATTTCGTTCAAAGTTCGTCTCACTCTCCGTCTCACTCTTGTTCTTGAACATTTGAGTGAACAGGACGACAGGATAGGTTAGTTTTTGGAGTACAGGCCCATGTTTGTCACAGTTGTTTACTCCACAACGAAATATCAGTCTGACTACAGATTTTTATATATGCTACGTAACAAGTGATAAAATTATTTCGAGCTTGTAGACGATGAAGTGGAACAAAGAGAATAAGAGCGGCCGCGCATTGGGCCACCAGCGGAGGCCACTAAACGCGACCACATGTAACGAGCGCACGCCACTCCCCCACTCGAACGCCCAATGTGCGCCGATGCTATTAAATGTATGATTACCAGTTGCCCAATGTGCGGGGTCGCTACTAGAGTACTTACATAAGAGTATTAACGTCAGATACTTGTCCTATCCGAAAATTCTTTGCCATAGATTCGTTAATTAGTTGAAATATGGCGGTTGCATCAGCCAGGGTAGCTAACCGCCGCGGGCCCAGTGGTAAGAGCATAGCCCGAGATGACATATTAGTTTCCGTTAAAAATCTACACAAAATCCTTTCTCGTGAATACTATCGAGGCACCAATAGTGACGTTTTAAGTACGATGACAGAATATTGTTTCTTTTTTACTAACATCAGAAGAGATTGTTTATTCATTTTGACGTATGTATATGGGTCAGTGGTGTGTCTTAACACGTTCCCTGTCCGGGTGCCCCCAATGTGTGACCATGAGGTTTATTTTTCAGGAGTCCGTGCTTCCACTATGGGTTCACAACTTCAAATGGCCCCACAATGGAGCCACGACGTTACGTGTCATAAATTCGTGTTTCCACACAAATTTTCGTTGATTAGTCCGTGCCCCCAAAGTGGAAGCAACTTGGACGTGTGACGTTGTCATATAATTTTGTATGGGGACATACCTGTCCCCATACAAACAGGGGACAGGGAACGTGTTAAGGCATAATCGGACATTTGTATGGAGGCTGCTAATACCTAAAACAATGTAGTTATTAATAGGCAGCAATGAGAATACTACTATTACTGATTCTGATTACCATCCTGCCAACGTATCAAGTATAAAAGGATTAGATGAGGATTAAATAAAATACTTTTTAACGTACTTATGCTTATTTAATATACTTAAACCAAAATCAAAGCTTCCTCGATCTTAAACATTGTACCTAATCATTTGTAGAAACCATCCGTCACTTAGAGCGTTACTCGTAGACTACCGGGTTATTTGAGCTTTAACCTAAACAATAAAGAACTTCATAAACGAAAGCGATTAATATTCTTAATATACAGAACACATCATTCTAAATAAAAAATAATTTAATTCAGCAACAATAATCTTACTCGTTCTAATTAGCATCAATAAATAAGATGACTTCATTATGTGGATTTCTTTGGAGTTGTTGACACATGTAAATAACACTAAGTATTTTTTTTACTACAATTCAAAATGTGTCAAAGTATCCTTACGGGACTGTAAAAACGGGATTATAACAAGTAGATAGTAATGTCAGCGTTTTAAATATTTACAGGCATCGACAGTCTAGGATACAATTATGAAAAAGCAATACCAGCTTACAAATTAGTTCAAAATAATCGGAATACATGATCACATATTATTTTTAAGAATACGATCCCGCTTAAAATTAAAAATATACAAAATTATTGAATTATATTATAACTATTGCTTGCGTCTTTGCGACAATGTTAGAAGCTACAACAGTGAAAAACACTTTTAGGCGGACGTTTCCCTGTTACTTTTGAAACTCGAAATCATATAGGTGTTCAGTAGTTATTGCAGTACAGTCAAGTGTAAAAATTTGGATGCACACAAATACTCAAGAATATGTCCGAATACAACTTCTACAGTGAAAGTAAAAACTCGTACTATATTTATGAAACGATTTATTCGATATATATGTTTTTGCACTTGACTGTACAAGATAACACGTTCCCCGCCCCCCTATACATAAGCCAAATTAACTCCGCAGTCCAGTTTTATTAAAATGTCATCCAAACTGCATGAAAAATACTACGGACACTCCCTAGTGTCCGCAGTATTTTAACCCGTCGCTTTGTATCCAAATGGACATGTCGCAGCAGGTTTAATTAACATCAGGTTAACTGCCTAGCCTTTGCACTAAACGGCGCCATTTAGTTAACTGCCTGGATGAAATTGAGCCAATGCGTCAATGTATCAATTCACGATATGGCTGGCCAATGTTTAGGCCGTCTGTTTAGCAGGGCAACTATGAAGTTAAGGTTTTCTTTCTAAACTATGACCCGCCAGCAGGTCGATTAAAATTTAACGGACTCTGCTAGGCGGGGTTAGTAGTTTACCAAGCCGTTTGATAGAAGGGCTAGACGGCCCGATGTTCATCCAGACACTTAACTAAATGGTGCCGTTTAATGAAAAGGGTAGGCAGCTAACCAAATAGCTAATTAAACCAGTTGGCGGCGATAGATACACCGGATAATGGCACGTAAATGTCACAATCACGACGCTATGATATTATCAGCAGTGACAATAGGGATGACGACTGGATTAAAACTATATAATTCTATTTAGTCCGTCAGTAAGATTATGGAAATATATGGGACAAGTATTTTTTGGTTTATCAAAATATTAAAAATCGACAAGTTATAGATCATCAAACTTCCGGGCTTGTGACGTCACTCCTAGGTGAAAATTGTACCAAGGAGTGACGTCATTCGAAACTTCTAAGCACTATATCCTCGTCATTTTTTGTTTGTCAAACAAAAGAAAAAATACGTGTACAATATTTTTGAATAATCTAACTGACGGACAAAACAGTTTTTTTAGTCGCCTAGCCCATTGTCAATGCGTACTAAGTACAATAACAACTGCGTTCACAGTACGCACTGACAATAATCGGCGGTGCCCTACATGCTTTCAAGTCGCTCTTCGTTTCCTTGTAACTAAGAGCTTATAGATGACGCTACATGGTTAAAGCACGGCGTTTACATGTTTAAGGAGAAATATAAGTGCTTATCGAAATTTCATTAAAAATGCTTGGATCTGGTGTTAGTTGTATAAAAACTGAGAACCACTAGTCAATAAAAACTTAATATCGGTAACCACGTCTTCGGTTCGGTAATACCAAATATATCATCTCATCCGTGATGTACGTATATTAAAACTAGTAGATTATGCTTTAAAATTACTCAAGTATAAATTGATTAACCTAAATTGAACGAAATCTATTACAATAAGATTTAAAATAGCTATAATACTATAAAATAATGTTAATTTTCAAACTATAAAAACACGCTTCCACACTTAATTGTCCTAAATTGTGAGTTGTCCTTTAAACATACAAAAATATCGTATCGTTAGTATCGTATTTAATTTCTGCTATACAATCTGCTCCTACTCGATTAAAATAATGCACTATTCGGAACGATAAAGGCTTGAACGCCCGATTCCCAAGTACTTTTGACAGTTATTGCAAGATTGCATTCTTGGTCGGTAATTTCATAACAATTTTCGAAACCATATTAACAACTGTCAAATACACTACAGAAATCAAGCGACACTTATCAGTCGAGTGATTAATATATGCAACTCAGAAGTGATGCATTATTGCTATTGTAAAGTGTTCACATTGTTATCAATGTCACAATTACATATTGCGTATTGTTTCCAAAAATGTCACATGCTACTACCATCGTAGAATAGTCTGTCTAGGTACCTAGATCGAATGTTAGTATTCATCGTAAACCTAGAAGCGACGTGGACATTTAAAATTGATAATATGCTTATTCATTAATTAAGACTACATGAAAATGCCTAGCTACTATTTGCCCTTAATTAAAATACAAAACTATGAACACCGCAATATCTGCAGCACTAACTCTGTCGTAATCCATATTTTAATAAGATGCGAGTATACGAGACATAAAATTACCCTCAAGGCAAGTGAATATAATATTTCTATACATTAGAGTCGCTATCACACAAATCCAAGGAAAATTCAAGAGATCATAGACAGTGTTAATTTTAAATTTGCAAATATACATCCTTTAATAGCCAAATAGTGATTATATGATTATACCATACAATTTACAGAAGTCAATTTAATGTGACTTTCAGAATGGGTTTTACAAAGACTTAGTATCATGCCATGTGAGATCTGTACAGTTTCGGATACTACAAATATGACATTACTGTCATCTGGCTTTATAAAACCCAGTTTTAATTTCCAATACCTCTCCAACATAATTATTGATGCTTTCCTGAAGCGTATACTGACGATACTCCGACCTCTAATATACAACCGACAAAACCACCACCTACATCACTTTAAAAGTTCCATAATTCATTATTACACTTTGCACCATTTTATTTTGCACACATTTTGTGCATGATAAACTAACATTACTGCTGACGTGGATCTGGACTTTTAAGGTCTGTATCTTGGTCTATTTTTACACTGCATTATGCCTATAATTATAAATATTCGTAACCTTCAACATAATACACTCACGGGCAATGAAAAGGTTGCCGAGAATCCTCAGTAAGTATAAACTTTATTAGTGAGTAAACCGGAGTAAAATTGTCTTGCTTTTCCTCCAAAAGTAATTCAACGCTAACGACGATTTAATACGTCAATAAAATGCAAAGACAGATCAACTTACAATATGCACTTGTACAAAGTTACCAACATAAAAGTAAAAAAAGTTAATTATCTGTTACATGCTAAGTTTTTCGCAACAACCTGTATATACTCGCAAGTGTTGATTAGAAAGTACACATTGAATAGAGCATAAATATAAAGAAGCGTTTTTGTGACATTAAACTTGCCGACGAAATGCTAAAAAAACTATGAAAAACCAGAACCAAGTACTATGAGAGTAATGTCTCTTTAACGCATATTCGATGAATATTCAAGATATTCGTCCAATTAGTTTTAACAACATAAATAATTGCGCCAAAGAAAAAACAAATGTCACATAAATATTCGATTATACTTTAAATCACTGCAAGAAAATTACTAAAATTCATCACATAAGGGAATTTATTTAGAAATGTCATATATTCTAATTGTGAATATTGCTTTGTTACTCAATAAATTAAATTGATTCTCCACTTCAGAACAGAACACTACAATATGAAAAAAACTCACAATATTCAGATGTATATCTAACCTGCTTTTTTCCATCTTAATATTACTATATTATGTCGATTTTTTTTCATACTGTGCGTCATGTTTGGCAAATGAATGACTGTGGATGAACAGCAAGCGACAATGACTCCTCGGAGCGTTCATAAATTCATTTAAAATATCTGCACCCAATATTCAAAGAGGAGCATTATCGCCACGAGTCACTGCCGGTCGCTCATCCAGTATTGCCTTACTAACTGTACCTCTAGCACAAACGCCACTCATCGTTGCTATCTCTTTCCATTCTGTGAAGTGCGAAAGAGACAGGTTATGTTGGTTCGAGGTTACTTGCGCTAGCCTGGCTGAGCCTAACGCTGGTGCGTTAAGCGGAACACTCAAAATTTTCGATATATTTTTTCCGAAAGCATCATTACCGAAATTCTGTTATACCGGGCGGTATTTTCTACTCAAGGAGCATTTTGCCGTAGAAGGTATTTTAGAAAACTTTGTGTCCTGTTTGGTACCTTGATAAACAAAAACAGTTAAGTTTTTACTTTATATGAAAGAAACATGATGTTCCTTTATTAGTTTTTAATGCGGGTAAATTACACCAAATCAATCAGGTTTAATAGGATTTATCCTATTAAACCAGAATGATACAGAAGTCGTAGTAGATGGAAAAATTGAGGGCACTTGCTGGGTGCTCCGGTGGACGAGTGATTAAATCGCCGGGCCGGAAATCCAGAGGTACCGGGTTCGATTCCCGGTCTGGACACAGGTGAGTGCCATTTAATTTTTCTATGTACTTTGATTTTTTGTATGTAGTTTAAGTTTCTGTTTAACATGAATTTCAGAGTAATGTGATTCGGAATATTGATCCTTAGAAAAAAAAATGCTCCGGTATAATGTGTATCCTACGATTAGGTATACTAAAAGTAATGTACAGGATTGGCGAATGTCGGGCATCACTTGGCCGGTTTATGTTTGGGCGGCGTGGTGGGCGGCCCGCCCTGCTCCGCTGGGGCGCCGATGGCTACCCCCTCGCTGTCAACCTCCGTCTAAACATGACAATTAATATAGATATATAGTACATTACAAATAGGATGCACCAAGTATTCGTGTATCACGCCAAGATTTGCAAACTTAACACTGTATTTAACTAAAAAATATCTCAATTATTTGAGGAAAAAATACGTATCGTATACAATTTTGAAACTTATTTTTATGTGTAAGATCTAGAGTCCGACCGAAATTTCGGTTTCGGCCTAGTTTCGGCAAAAATAAGGGTTTCGGCTGCCATCCGGCCGAAACTATTTATTTGATATAAGAAATTATAATATGTTATAATTGACAACATTTCATATTTTCAAAAGATCTTAATTCGAAAACCATTTGGGTAAAACTGTATTTTATGCTCAAAAAAAATATTTTTGGATTTTTTTTCCCATTCATTTTGGAAAAAATCGTCAATTAGTGTGAACCGGAAGTGTGACGTCATTTTCCCTGCATTATCGAGAGAGACCTTAGTGCTGAAACGATTAAAAAGTGTATGGTATCCGGTTGTCATTTTCTGACATACTTGCCGTCTGACGTTTATTTGTTTTGAAAATTGTTACAACTGCTTAGCGGCTTTAGAAGTTTAATTTTCTTACCGTTGGTTCATTTGCACGTTTTCGAAGACCTTAAAAGACTTGGCACTTTCCCACTGGACTCCGATAACGCATTCAAACATTATTAACTTGGCATTCTTTTACCGGACAACGATTTTTTTCATATAATGAAGACATCAGAAGGTTTTTCTCAGGCTGATAGCACGAATCTGCCGCGTGTTGAAATTATGATGATGGAGTACACATCGGCAAGTGATAAATATAATCCAGCCCAAATAAGAGGAGCAAAAGCATCGTTGTCTTCCCGAACTTCCTATGTTGACAACGCTGTAACGCCTGACAGTTATTTTTTTAATCGTAATTGTCGCTCTGGATTCTAGTTTTTTTAAATCGTAATTGTCGCTCTGGATTCTAGTTGGGAAAGTGACGTCATTTTCTACATACGCCCTTTTAGAATGAGCTACTTTTCAAACTGCTATTTTTAATTGAAAAATTGAATTAAAACGAAAAAGAAAAAATACGGGTAGCTTAAAATTCCACCTATTTTCTATCCAGCTCATAAAATGAAGGAGTAGAAAATTTGAAATATTGTCAATTAATGATTAATCTAAACATCGGAGATAAATGTTTAATATGTTATTTAAAAATGAAGATTGACTGAATATGATTCATGTTTTGTCTTCCCACGAAAACATGAACTTATTTCTTATATGGCAGTTTCGGTTCTGGTTTCGGCCGAAACTGAGACCTAAGCCGAAATTCGGTTTCGGTTTCTTCTAGTGTCTGGCTGAAACTAGTTTCGTTCGGACACTAGTAAGATCAAAACCGTATATAATACGTGCTATGCACTAACAGGGTCCATGATGTACTTAAATTAATAGAAACATCTGTAATACCATAGTTGCAATAAATAAACAAATAAAAAATAAGAAAAAAGCCTTACTTTTCAAGGTTTCATTTATAGATTGTTTGCAACCTTACCTTTTCATCCTTAGATGAGATTTGTGGTGAAGCTGTCCCGTTGTTGCCATTAGAGCTATCAACGGCACTTTCAGCGTTTTCTGTGCTTGTAGTTCCTAAAATATAAAGATGCCATGAAATGTTGAGCCATTACGCACCAACGTTAATTTTAATGTCTTTCCTGGAGAAGACCTCTTCAGGAAAGTCTTTGAAATTAACGCTGGTGGGGTATTTCCTTAATAATTATTTTATAAAATATTTTGGTTAAAAGATAATTTTGTACCGCAAAATAATGTATATTAAAAATAGAAAACTAGATTATATCCCCATATACATGAGTTGTTACAGCACAACTAACCTAACGCGTTAGGTTAACGCGTTAGGTATACATTAGGTCTGTAGCATCATTGTTTGCACACTGATGCCGTGAAGTGCGGAAATTGCATCGAACCATCTAAATTTCGTAAGAGTTTCGCATATTTTCGCCATGAATTCGTAGATTGCGGCGTCAGTGTGAAAACGGGTATAAATTAAATTAAATCTCCATAATAGTAAAATATTTGTAGCGCACCGTCAAATTTTCTTTTCTGCCATAACTTTTACTGGTTTAGTCTTAATAATATGCATATTATATGTATTTTTTATTTTTTTCTTAAATAATGAAGTACTTGTTTACAAAATAGTTGGAGCCTCCCGTATAAGAACGTCACCCAACAGTGACAAGTGACATTACTTTCGTTCAATCCATTCGCGCCAGCTCTTGTGAATCGACCTGTAGTGCCATTTCGGGTGAATGACCTTAAACATTGAACATAACATGGATTCCGGGACTCGAAAATTTTTCACAGTAAACATTATTGACATAATATTTACTGTGCAAAATTTAAAGACGCAAAAATAAACTAAACTTTTCATATGACATCCCGGGGTTAAAGGGTACATCCATATTAAGCTTACGCACCGAAGTTCCGCGAAATGGCACTACCTAATCCGACCACTGGCAATCATATTTCAACTCACCAGCTGGTATATGATTGGAGTTCCCGCGGTCGGCCTCGTGCTCGCGAAGCACGGCGTCCAGGTTGTATCGGCGCCGATACGAGATGAAGAATGTCCGCACGTGTGCTTCGGTCTTCGTGCCCAGCGTCTCAGCGATCGCCTGGAAGTCTTTGCCTGGGGGAAACCAGATGTCTCAATTAAAAAAAAATACGATTTACATCCTTGAAAGCCAATAAATGAACCAAATGTATTGAATTAATAATTATAGTCAAAGTCGTAAAATAAGTAACAATCCTCCTGGAGTTCTCTCCGGCTTACTTATGAGACTACAATTTTTTTGGGAGGGCATTAAATAATACAGAGTACTTCTTCTCAGTCATAGTACTCTGCATAGGGAGTGTAGTTATGATAAACTATTTACTCTCTTATAGCAAACTACTTATAACAGAAATGGCACTTTTTAAACGACAATGAGTGACAATGAGTCCTGTCACACCTAATCTGGTCCCCACCACGACCGGGCTAGATGCGTAAAGGTAATGTCCCTACGTCGAACACATAGTAGACTATCGAGGCCAGGGAAATCCCGATTTTGACGGGACGTCCCGATTTTTAAATCAAAATTAAATGTCCCGCGCAGACAGGCTCTGTCCCGCTTTTCGGGGATAACTCGACCGTGCGTGCAGCGTGCTGAGGAAGTGCGGGCGGGTGGCAAAAACAAGAAGCTCGCGGGAGAGTGGTGCGTCACGCAATCGGTCTTCTCTTTCTCTTTCACTCTTTTCTTTTTACCATTTGTTTTAAAACTTCTGATTATATAAGTTTTTTCAGTATGTCCTGCTTTCGACGAAAGGATCCCGGTTTTCACTCAAAAAGTTTCAAAATCCCGACTGGGCAAAAAAAATCTGGCAACGCTGTTTCAGACGCAAACTTACCGTATTTCCGCACTGCTGTCACAGCCATTAGCAGCTCGTCGTTTGTCCAGCGAGAATTGATCTTTGCCGGCGGCTCACCAGGCCTCAACTCCTCCACTCCACTGTCTCCTACCTTACGCTTCATCGCACTGAGCTGCTGTTTGTTCTGCTGCACCTACGGACATACACACGCAGTTTTAGTATTAACAACAACCACAAAAAAAAAACAAAATAGAAAGCACTAGCAAAACTAAGAACGACTGGTAGTGCATATCTGGATTATCCAACTAGAGTAGGGTTGTGGGCTTTAGAGGAACATTCTATCAATAAATAATTTGCGTAATAAATAATATAAAGGACAAGGAGGTTAACTGAGTTACATCTGTGGTGCAGAATGCATTTCTAGGCAAATGCAATACCGCCTAGTGTATTACAGATTAACACTACTTTTGGTCGTAAGGGAGCATCGGATTTGTTAGAATCGTCACATTCTCACATTACATCACACAAACGCTTAACCACATGCTTGGAATTAGAATTAGAAATGATCAGAGAACCGTGGGAGTTCGGTGCATATGCAGCAGTGCCGACGTAGAGTGAGAATGCGTCTCCCGCTACGATACTACATAGCGACACTGTCTCGGCGGGTAGCTTCTTACTTGTCTCTTGAGAGATATAATTTCTCTGTCCATGGCTTTGAGCATGGCCTCTCCCTGATTGACGAGCCCGGGCTGCGGAGTCTCGCCGGGCTGCGGGCCGGTTGCCATGGCGACGAGATCATCATGATTGATGTAAATGCCTCTCGGCAGCCGGTGCTTGTATCGCTGCTGTTTGGAGCCGGGCCCGCGGCGCCCCGACGGCCCACAGAGCGGTCTCATGGTCCCCGTACGTCTGTCACATCACCGCCAACATTCAAACAACAATCCTTACCACCTACTAACTGTACAATCACTCGAGAGTGTTCAAGTCTAACTTTAAGGACATGCAAGAGGTAATCTCAAACGAATGGAAACAATGAACGTTACCTAGGCCGTGGAGGATACTACCGACCTGGCGTGCACGAGACAGGCCTGACACAACTTTTGGGAGTTGTGTGCCGTGGTCTGGGAGCATTGAATGCCGCACACCGAGCACCATTTGCCCGCGCCCTCGCCGCCGCCCTCGCCCTAAACCCCAAGCAACACTTTACTAGTAGTCCACACCGATGCGCGCCTACGTGGGGGACGGACTGTCGAGAACTCCTCACACACTTCTTTTAAAAACCCGTCAAAATGTCATTCTGCACACACAGTTTATTGTAAAGTTCGTCTGGGGCTGTTAAAGGAAGCATGCGGGAATGCAGGTTTCAAGGAAAGGTTTGGAAGCGCAAAATTATTTCTGGTTACGACTGGTGCAATAAATGTCAGTTATAAAGATAGATTGATGACAAAGTAGTTGACATGAACGTTTCCGAAACAACAGTCAATCCATTAGTTTATCAAAGCACCCTCCTGTTTAGTAAGGGTTTAAAGGAATATTCAGAGCATAATATCAGTCTGACAAACCTTGGAGCCGAAAGTAACGTTCCAAAATCAAGCATTCAAAAGAATATGTTATAGCAAATCCTTTTCCAGCAAGGCCTCATTACTAACAAAATATGTTTTCATAGCAAACATTAAATTATTATAATATTTACAGAAACAGGAGATTACTTTTTATGATTTGAATTATACAAAACCTTACATCTTCTTGAAAAAATAAAAATTTCACATGAGGCTAGCAATAGTATGTAGATAAAAATGCAGAGCAGTCAAAACAAAACATAAAAAAAACAAGCATTAACTAACAATTAAGTAAAAGTTGATGATAACATTAATTTCAAAACTAAAGGATATGTATTTTTAAAAATGAAATACAATATGCTACTATCATGAATTTTATGAAATGGATTCTACTAAAAAAAATTAAAAAAATTATGCATAAAGCGTGGTCACACCAATAAGCCAAACAACTTAGGTAGACATGTATGATAGTGCAGCACTAAAGGTATTTGCATGACAAAAACAGACACCATTGAGTGGGATAACCCGATTGAAACAGACCAACATCTGGGAGAGGGAATCTGACAGACATCAAAATATGAATGATATAAACACCGATTAAATAGACAGACATGGTGAGAGAATGGAAGAAGACACTGAACATCGAGTTTCCGTGACAAGTGAAGTGGGAAGCGGTGCACCCACCTGGGCACCTTGCGACACGCCGCGCTGCGCCGCCGGCGCGGGCGACCGGCTGCCGCGCACAATACCGCGGTGGATAGTCCACTTCTGTCATAGCCAACACACGCCCATAACTCATACAGAACTGTAGCAGATTTCAAGTGTAATACCTACATCCCTGTCCATGTCAACTGGCACCATTAGCACATCTGAGTGAGTAACTGAGTCGGAAGTCATCAGGTCAGTTCGTAAGAGAGGACTCGGAAGCTAAGTTAATATCAAGTGTGGGGCTTACAATCAATAACAATTTACTACCACTCTGCATTTCTATTCACTACTAGTGCCACTAAAAAGGACTGATTATATTGGACAATCCAGATAGACCATCAGCAATTATGGGGAAAGATCTGAATATCCAGTCTCTTTGTTAACAAATTACATACATAAAATAATGGTGGGTCTGTACAGCAAAATATATTAGGTAATGAGAGATTCTACATGTAAGCTTTAATAGCAAATGGTTATAATGCCTACCTTCTCATCATTGTCAGACTCCTTATCTGAGCCCCCGGGCTCTGATCCGGCACCAGATTCACGTTTGCCTGTGCCCGACCCTGCAGCTGTGCGTCCTTCTCCGACCACATCCATTAATGAGGTCCTTGCCCTCGTTTTCTTCCATGAATAGTAATATTTAACTAATGAAGCTATTGACTTGTCAGGTAACTGTTGAATTAAAAAATCAATTATGTTCAGAAGATAATCATAAGCATATATTACATTAATGCGATATACCAATAGCAATTAACCAGTCGTCACAAAACAATAAAAAAATAAAATAATTTATTTCTGCAAGTAGACCCCCAAGGGCTCTTTTACACGTCTGATTCTATTCTTTTCTTTTGGACTGACGATTAGATGGTATTTAAACATAGCTTAAGTTTCGCCTAACCATACATTTTAAAATAAAAATGCCCATTGACACTTTCAACACCGAGAAGCCGCTCCGTGGGTGCTCAGCTTGTAGCAAATTTTCTCTAGATATGTATTTCCCCATGTTATCGACTACGAACATAGTGCTAGGACATTTTAGTTGTGAAAGTGTTAAATTACCACACATAAATTACTTATGGGAAATTTACTTACCATCTGCCTGATTCTGTGAAAACTTTTGCCATGGAACTGAAATGCTTGCTCAAATAGTACTTTATCCTCCACTGTCCATTCATCAGGAAAAGGT
This sequence comes from Eudemis profundana, assembly GCA_947034925.1. Lineage (NCBI taxonomy): Eukaryota > Metazoa > Arthropoda > Insecta > Lepidoptera > Tortricidae > Eudemis > Eudemis profundana. The sequence goes on along the minus strand of OX344808.1, from coordinate 15,667,777 downwards.
GTGAAATTAGCCAAATCCATTGATGCTCGATTCAAGTCATGTTTATGCCAAAATAACATACCAAGTGCTTGTTCACCATTGTATCCATATTTTTCTTTAGCTACAGTTATGTATTCATCCACTATAACAAAGTTGTGCTAGCATTAACATTTGATTAACAAATAGAAAATAAATAAGTTGTTTAATTAGTGAAAACACTTACACTTGATATCAGATATGTCACAAGTAGGTGACCACACAAGCAATGCTCGGTCCGAAATTAGTTCAGGTCTCCTTTGCTCTAAAGGCTCCAACTCCGGGCATACCGCCTGGTAATCCCGACCCACTCTTATCTTCTCAGCTGCAAATGGCACTACTGCTTGTTTCATAATACATGACGAAGATGAGATGAGCAGTATGTAGATGGAGGCAGATGTAGATGATGAAAAGCATAAAAAAGAAAGCATGGGTTGAGATGAGATTAATATTTATGACAACACCAGCATTTGACAATGTAAAGCTCTGGGATGAGTAGTATATGATAAATCCCCGCGGTCGGATAACTCATACTTATTGACGTCCGAGTCCGTACAAAAACCACAAAATAAAGCTGCGATATGTTCACCCAAAAATAAGCTCGACATTAAGATCACAAAGCCACCAGCAGCTATCAATGGGTACTTTACCATTCTCATCCTCAGAACTGGAATCTGGACTTCCATGGCCATTGGGGCTAGGCCCTCTCGACCGCTTCCCGTTTCGTACATCATTACTTCGTTCCGCCAGAACCATGATTAACTAAATATACACTTATTATCAATAATATAATTTTATAATCACTTAAATCACAAATTCATTTACTTAAATTAAAATACACAATATAAAAACGAATATTAATGGAAATGCGGAGCTTCGCACTTCAATTCAAACCACCGCATCAATAATTTGACAAACCAGCCACGGTGAGCAACGGCTCATTTGATGGCGTCCGTACCCGTCTTTACTCCACTTGCGGCGCTCAACAAGTATCAATTTTTAATTGTTCCGTGAGCTAAATCAAAAAGAAATAGTTTAAATTCACACTTTTTATCTCGCCTTAAAGTAAATACTGAATGAATGTGTCATTTACTCTCAAAATTGATAGATATTCTCATGAATTTAATTTGCAAATCGAAGCCTTGAAATACATTTCTCCCTTGCAACACCATAGCTACAGACTTCAAGAAATGAAACATTACATACTTTATTAATTAACAGTGATTTAATCAATGACCTTTTAATTAAAGAGCCTTACAAAATAAAATGTAAGTTAAGGATCTACTGGACACGATACTTTAACAAAAATATACCAAACATTTGAAACAAGGAAAATTATGCACACTTGAAAGTTGTACTCCTACTTTTCTGGTACGCTTTTGAGACGAAAGATGGCCCTAGTAGCGTTACCATTTAATAAAATAAAAGACTGATCAAAAACTAAGCAATAATAACGTAAGATGTGTCGGTGTGTCGGAATACTTAGATTACCGATCTTGTATAGAATTATTGTTATGAACTTCACACAAGAACTTGTGAAAATGAAGTATTTGTTGTTTATAATGAGGAAATTGAGTAGGTTCTTTGTTGAATATTGTCATTGTATTGCCCTAATCCTAATTGCCCTGTATGAAAGCTGTTTTGTGTCATGTAGGTACCTAATTTAGATTACTCTTTCATAGTCTTAACACTTTCACTTCACAACCAGACAAAAAATTGAAAACTACCCCAGATACCGGCAGCGCCCGCTAGGCGGGTTCGTGAGAACAATAATGAAAAGTTACGAGCGCCCGTTAGGCGGGTGCTTGGGCGTGAAAGTGTTAGTAAAATAACCCCAAATTTATGCACAACACTCGCATGACAAGAACTCGTCTAGTGGGTGCTTGCTCGTACTTTTTTTTATGCTAGGCATTTCGTCTGATGCGCGGATGCTATCGCATCGCTATAGCCTTTGTATAGCCTCAATAACTATAATATGCCAAAAACTCTGCGCGTGTCTTAAGGTATCGCCATACCAGAGTAGAGTTATCAATATGTTATCATCAAAAGAAAAGTTATATTACAAATCAAGATAGTTAAAAATTCTCTCATTAGTAGAAAAAATAGTGAAAAAACTACTTCAGTATCGTTAAAACTCATCGAGACGAGATAAAACAATATTAATATCAAATTTTGAGACTTTCCCAAAATCGTGCCCAAAACACTTCATATTAAAGCCTACGGTAACGTGTCGTCATGATATGTACTTTGTTTGAGGAAATCAAGAACTTTGTTCTGCAACTATATTAAAACTTGCGTTTATCGTAACAGTTTCAGGACAAAAGTTACCATACATGTTATGGGTTATTTAATGGTAGAACTTTAAAATATTTTAATGCTTTTAAAATAGACCTCCCTAAGTCCCCACCCAGCTTTGAAGGCTCATAAAAAAGTTACCTACGCGTTAAGTATCAAACTCAAAACTTTAACATATTTCCTTATTTTTCTTATTTTAACAGGATATTATGTAATTTTTACAAATTTCGATTACAGTCATGTACCCCTAACCGACCCAACTCCTTGCAAGACGAGACAGATGGCAGGGCTGTGAATAGGCCCTTTAAACGCACCTTTTCGCATGGCAAAACCATTACTGAACGGAACTGCTTTATTTGCCAAATACATACACTACCATACCAATTGATTTCAGAACGCGTGGCCATTTGACAGATGATGAGGTGTTTGAGAATATTTTTTGCCATTCTTTCCCACACGTTTAAAGAACGTTATCAAAATAGATAACGATGCTGTATTATCATCTCACTAGCAGCTCGTGAAGTCGTGCTAGCGATAACAATTAAAATACAATTATAAGTTTTGGTTAGAAATGCTCGTCCCGTGACAGTGCCGCTCGCCGTTTTAGGAGTCGTGTGTTTCGTTTATTTCTGTAAAGGGCGCGCAAATATTATGTATGTTATGTAACGAATGTTGTTAGTTTATTGCGAGTGAATTAATTTGTGCACGATGAGGGTGGTGGGTCTTGTGAGCGGCGGGAAGGACAGCTGTTACAACATGATGCAGTGTGTAGGCGCCGGGCACGATCTCGTCGCCCTGGCGAACCTCCAACCGGAACACAAAGGTTAACACTCCTCGATATAGACGCATGTGCCCTGTCGCATTCTGCAGCTTGTTGATTATGATAACATGTCATCTGCACTGATAAGAAAGATGTATTATTTCTAAAACGCATGTTTATATTACAAGCCTCAAAATTACAATAGAATGTGTTATATGGAAATTAAAAATAAGTGAAATAAACAACTTATTGCATGCAGATCATTAGTCATATCATGTGAAGTCCATGTCATATCTTGTACAGGCACCAGTATATATTATTATTATCCACAGTATTTATGTGTATTCTTTGTTGTAGGCTTGTGTAATGTCAATATAAAATGCACACACACATACACACAATACACTTATTACCTACTCAAAATTTGAATTTGTGTACCATGCTTGGTTCAAATGAATAGATTGCAAAAGAATAGAATTTCAAACATGTACTATTAGATGCCTGCATATACATATTTGTTAACTTTATTTTGAAGGTCTTATTCACTGTAATAAGCTTTAATTTCGCAGATGAGTTGGATAGTTACATGTACCAAACTGTGGGTCACCAGGGCATCAACCTCTATGCCGAAGCCATGGATCTGCCACTCTACAGAGAGGTGATATCTGGAACTGCAGTGGAACAAGGGAAGAACTACAAACCCACGGACAATGATGAGGTTGAAGACTTGTTTAGACTGCTTTCTAGGATCAAGGTGGGCTTGGCATACTCTATTTTTCAGTACCTCTAGCACAAATGCATGTAACCTTTCTTGGTTCAGTAACAAATATGGCCTGTCCTTTGCCATTCAGTAGAGAGAGGGATGGAAGATGTGCGACAAGCACGGTTGAGGCCACACCAGACCAAGCGTTTGCTCAATTGGTGTCAGGGATTGGCACAGGTGATTCCTAGTAAATTTGTTCTGTTCTGGCCGATAGCCAGAAAGACAGGTCTGATCAGGACTAGTTCGTGTGAGGGATTACCCCTATTTAACTACAAACTTCCACCATTTATGATTAAATTGCATTTTATTCTTATTACTATTTAATTTATCACTGGTAAGTGTGCCTGCTAAATTATATAGATAAAGCAGAGAAATCTCTTTATTTTATTATCTATTGGTATTTTTTTCAAGTATATTGTATGTTTTAGTTAGATAAAGGTTTTTTTCATGTCAATGCCCAGAAAGCCATTTGTAATCTAAAATAATCAATGTTCCTTGTTATCTTACAAGGTGTGTTAAACATTTACACTGTCAACACAATTGTCATGTGTAAGGTTGTGATATAGAGATGTAGGTACCTAATTAAAATCATATTTTGGTCAGTAAATTGCGGGACCAAAACCCGGACATTCAAACTTATAGTGTTAGGAGTGATTGTCCATCAAACAAGTAATTCTCAATGTGACATTAATATATACTTTTTAATTGTATTGACATTATTATGCACACTTCAAACAAGGACTATGATGTGTTTACAATACTGTAATGCTTATCTCCATCCCCGACATAACAAATCTGTGTTTTTGATAGGAACTATCTTATTTGCTTCTGTCTTGAGACACGATATATTATTTATTTCAGAGTGAGATGGCTATAGATGCAGTGGCAGTTGGTGCCATTTTGTCTGACTACCAAAGAATAAGAGTAGAAAATGTGTAAGTTCCTTTTCAACGTCTAATGCAGTTTGTCAGAAATAAGAATTAGGACTCGCTTTTTATCAATAATATGAACGGAGCTTATACTTTTAATAGTTACAAATTGTTAGAACCTAATTTTTAGTTTGAGATTTATTTTATTTGGTTAGGCAGGTATACAATGTGATGAAAGTTTAACATTCATGAGATCATGAGGAATAAGCAACAACATATTCAAGACAACAAAAAGCTCACAACACAATTATATATATTTATATACAACATTAGAACAGAGTATAAGGAATTAAAAAATATTGAGAAGGTTAAATCTTACCAGTTAATCATATACTTATCTGTATGATCTAATTCAATTTACAAGGAAAAAATAATTATGTTATTTTTGTCAAATAAAATGTCCACAAATGGGGCATTCCATGAAAACGTCTACTTTGTCGGCGACGTGACGGCTATGACAGCTACCTTAAAAACAAATAGAAAGTCCTAAATGACATTATCAATTCAGAAACCAAGTTATAAAATATCGACATACCAAAAATGTACTTCCTAACTTTGTTGGAAGTATGAAAAAAATGGCGTCACGTAGCCGATGTTATTTTGGAATGCCCCAAATGAACTCGAGCGAGTGGGATTATTGTCTAAATTAATAAAAGTACAGTCGCCGGCACAAACATGTTTACACTTTTCGACCTTATTTCATTGGAATGAGGTCGAAAAATCTAAGGATATTTCAGGAGTGTCTTTTCAAAAGGGTTTATTTCTCTATGAAAGATATAGAAAACTAAGTCGTTTTGAAAATACACTCCTCATTTGTGCCGTCGACTGTACTTACCTAGTGAAATTTATCTTGTAGGTTTTGTTAAGTAAAATGTTACATTTATATTTAGTATCCGTTTCTTATAGGTCACCGGATAAATATGCAGTATTTTTACAGATGCCGAAGGTTAGGTCTAGTCTCGCTCGCATATTTGTGGCGAAGGAACCAAAAGGAACTGTTACAGGAAATGATAACTAGCCATGTTGAAGCCATTATAATCAAGGTTTGTACCCTATTAATGAAAATTGCAAAGGATTTAGCAAATGCCCATAGGCTATACTGACTGCCTAAGATCCGATTGGCAAGACGTGGATGTATCAAATTTAATAACAAAAAAATAGATAGGAGAATGGGTAACTTGCCCAGGTGCTAAGTTGAAGCGGGCGCGCGGGAGACTGTTTCAGCTTAGTTTATCAGGGAAATGTCTTAAGGTTAGACCGCATTAGGCGTAACGGCACGGTAGCTACGAGAATAAAAATATTCGTTGTATGAAATTGTATGACATATAATGCGATACGCGGCAGGTCAAAGTATAAAGACGAACAAACAAGTAGTCCAACTTCGACCGTTTAGGAGCGCCACGTATTCACACAGACGCGGGAAAGCACGTCTGTGTGAGTGCGATCCATACTGGAGTATTCTTAAGCATTCTTAAATCTTTGCTTGTAGTGCGTTCGTACATGGCACGGACACATTCAAGCGCGCGATGTACCTTTTGTAGGAAGACAAATTACTGCTATTATTATACTGTGGCAGTGTAGTATACTAGTAGGCTCGCTAGTGGGGTCGCATAGCGTCGAGTCTCACCACTACTGCTCAGTTATTCCAACTGTAACTTCATAAGTATGAGAAAATACCATTGGTGTGCATCCATTTTACATACGATTTCATTTTACGTAACTACTTTACGACATTTTTTAAATGAGTGAACTTGTTATAGTACATTACACAAGTAGGGTGGTAAAACAAAGAAAGGCCGGCATCGCAGATGTTTGCGGCCCGAGCTGCAAGCGAGGGACGTAAATATACGATCGAGGGCTTTCTTTATTACCTCCCGTGTTGTGTACAGTCACGGACTTTAATTGATGAGCCACTTTGAAACTTATCAATGTTGTAAATAGTTTTATAACTTTACGAAATTACAGGATTGAACACGAAACGCGTGCTCGTAAACAAGATGTCAAAGTACAATCATTTTATGTCTACACTTGGCCAGAAAGCGGCTTTTTCCGTACGCGTAGCGTGCACAGAAATATGCCGAGGTTAAAGGAAAAAGTGTATGTACCTCGCGTGCTAAAAAGAAGAGGCAACGACCTACTTTGCACGCCGTTAATTTGAGTTACCCTTGATATAATAGGCTAGATGACTAAAAAAAACTGTTTAGTCCGTCTGTTACATTATGAAAAAATATTGTACACGTATTTTTTGTTTTGTTTGACAAACAAAAACTGACGAGGATAGAGTGCTTAGAAGTTTCGAGTGACGTCAACAACAACAACAATTTGTACTCAAGAGTGACGTCACAAGCCCCCACTCCAGAAGTTTGATGATCTATAACTTTGTCGATTTTTAATATTTTGATAAACCAAAAAATACGTGTCCCATATTTTTCCATAATCTAACTGACGGACTAAATAGAATTACATATTTTTAACCCAGTCATCATCCCTATTATCAGATTTGAAAAATCTGATAATAATAGTATAATTAATTGTTCAAATACCACCAAATGAAAAGGATAATGTATGTTTTCCATCATTAAATTACACTTTTGGCGTCAAACGCCAAGCGAAAAACGTTACACGCTCGATTCCCATACAAATCGACGACCTATTTCCTTCTATCTCGATATATTTCTGTGGTAGCGTGCGTTAAAGGCTACTTTATGGCCCGGTGTGGCATAAAATACATTTTGATTGTTTTAGCGATTCTTTACTTGCCTGTATTTTTCCCTAGGTGGCGTGCCTAGGGCTGGACCCGAAGGTGCACCTAGGGATGTCGATCCGCGATATCCAGCCGCATCTGCTGTTGATGCAGGAGAAGTACGGGCTTAATGTGTGTGGCGAAGGTGGCGAGTACGAGACCTTCACGCTCGACTGCCCCCTTTTCAAGAAGCGGCTCGTAATGTAAGTCAAGCGTCTCTCTTCCAGATTGTAATAGTACATTACTACAGAGGCCCAGAAGTAAGGGGTTGCCGGTCGTACATATAGATGGCTGAGCGAAAGCGAGGCCGGATAATTACGAGGCTGGCAACCTATTTCACGCCGTGGTATGAAATAAAATGCAAAAAAATAAAATGTAAAATGCTTTTGCAATGAAATAAATTAAAAACACTCCAAAAAATCAAACTTTATTTTCTAGAGACACTAAAAGTAAAGTAGACAAAAAATACAATTACAGAGTGAAAAATTTTATATAAATAAAACTGCAAAATATAGCAAACATCGTTTATTGTTTTTTAATGACTGAACGCCGTGATGCTGTGTCACAAATGAATGGCAATGTTGTACGAAATTCCATTAAATGCCAAGCGTCAAGCCGCACCGGAAACGAGGTACCTTACGGCCTATTATAAGGCGCGTAACGTCAACATTTCATTGCATGTTTGAGAAAAATACTTTCAATGCCCTTGTGACTAAAAATACCTGCATATAGCTCTAGATTAGTTTACGACGACTTGAGTGTACTGTTTCGCGACGCCCCTGGGATAGTGATGCGACACGCGGGGCGTCGCGATACTCAGGGAACTGGTTTAGCTCATCAGGACCAGACTATTGCCACGTTTCTTGGCAAACTGCCTACTCTCGCAAGTGCTATGGCATATGCTGCTATGGAAACGAGGCAATTATAGCGGTCGCTTGAATGATTGAATTTATGTTTAAAGAAAGTGATTAAATGAATTGATGTTTAAAGAACTTTATTCTCTAAAGAAATTTCACTTAATGAGACATTACAGTGGGTAGTATAATATTGAAACAGTGAGCATCAGGAATATTCAAATAACACTAATTAATTACACTATAGTTATGAAGTTACTTACGTAGAAACAAACTACTTTATTATGCTATTATTAATGAATGCTATTATTATTTCCATGTGGGTACATTTTGGATACAGAAACTACATCCAAATACCGAAACTCGTATAAATTTGCAAGTTTTCGAGAGCCCTGTTACAGATTTATAAATAAACAAACAAGAACTTGTCGTTTAAAGTAATACGAATTAGCAGTATTCATGGCTAATATACTTAAACTAAATATAAACGAAATGTGGGTAAATCTGAATATAACAAGAAAAATAATTTGCGAGAAACATTGTTGCGTAAACATCTGTAAAAAATTAAAACTTAATATCTTACATATAGGTAAGATTCAAACATGCTAAGAAGAATGCAGTTAGATGTTATGAACCTTTCATTTCCTAAAAGTGTTAAATAGGAAATGTTAAGCGTTTCTTATCATCAGAGGCGATGCTTCCCGAAGAGCTGGTGGAGTCAGAACTGTAAAAGAGTTTCTGCATTTCTTATAGCACAATAAATTACATTGATTATTGATGAAAGTTTGTATGGAAATTATTTCAACAATTTTGTAGTCAGGTTTATGCGTCTATCGTGTGCAATACTTATGTAATTTTTTTTACACAGAGACGAGAAGGAACTAATAATCTGTTCAGACGACTCCGTCGCCCCGGCGGGCTATCTCAACCTTCAAGTGCACCTCGAACCAAAAAGCCCAGAAGCCACCATCGAACTACCTCCCACTGTGAAAAACGCCTTAGATTTCGTTAATGATTTAAGCGACACCGTCTTCAGCGACCTCAGCGATATCGAACTGAGCGAGACGGAACTAGAGTCTATTGAGAAGTTAGAAAAGGAGGAGAAGAAAAAGCACAAACTGAACCCATTGCTCAATACTCAGGATAGCGTAGATGAACACAACGATAGTGCGGAGAGTATAGGCTATAATTATGACCAGATGCATAGTCAAAGTGAGATTCACCCCGTTTTGGACCATAGCTCTATATACGGAAATAGTCACGGGTGGTACTATATCGGGGGGATAGTGGGAGAAGGAGTCGACACAGCCGTTGCTACAAAGGACGCGATGAAAAAACTCATTAGTAGGTAAACTTGTTCACGAGATGTATTATTTTGTTATTATCAATTAGGTTGACAGTTGTTATTGGCACAAAGCTACAAAAGTAAGTCACCAAAATGCGTCTCTAAAAGTGCTAGTAACTGAGTTGTATATCCTAACAGTTCTTACATTTTATCCTTATTAACTTAAAAGACCTTCATGATTACATCTAGACACGCGGCAACGTGTCAAGCAAAGTATTACATACACATGAGAAAGGCGAGGGATGCTTGGAGATTTGGATATGATTTCAAAGTTAAAAGTACTATGGGATGGGATACCTTTACAAAAAGCTTATGTGTTCCCCAATCGTGTCTACAAACTAAAATTTACATAACCAATGTAGAATTTTTAAGCACTCGAAGAGTATTGATATAAATATGCAACGCTAACTCTGCACTAATTTCAGACCTGCTAGACTCGCAACAGATGCGGCTCGAAGACGTTTGCTCTGTAAACATTTATATGAGGGACATGGGCGATTATGCAGCGTTGAACGAGGTCTATGTGGACGCGTTCAACTTCGTCAATCCGCCCACTAGGGTCTGCGTGCAGTGCCCGCTTCCATCCGACGTGGGACTCGTATTAGACGCTGTAAGTATCGAAAGACTTAAAAACCGATATCAGACTTGCAATCGCAACGAAGATGTGTGCTCTGTGAATATTTATATGAGGGACATGGGCGATTATGTGGACGCGTTCAACTTCGTCAACCCGCCCACTAGGGTATGTGTGCAGTGCCCGCTTCCATCCGACGTGGGAATCATATTTGACGCTGTAAATATCGAAAGACTTAAAAACACCAGACTTGCAGTTGCAACGAAGATGTGTGCTCTGTGAACATTTATATGAGGGACATGGGCGATTATGCAGCGTTGAACGAGATCTATGTGGACGCGTTCAACTTCGTCAATCCGCCAACTAGGGTCTGCGTGCAGTGCCCGCTGCCATCCGACGTGGGATTAATAATAGACGCTATAAGTATCGAAAGACTTAAAAACCAATTACTTAAACCCCAGCCAGACCGATCCACTCAGGGTGGGCCGGCTAGTGACCTGGTTCACCCGGTCAAACGATCGCTATGCCCAATAAGGGTCGCGAGTTAGTAAGCTTCTAAAAAATAAACCAATACCAGACTTGCAATCGCAACGAAGATGTGTGCTCTGTGAACATTTATACGAGGGACACTGGTGACTACGCGGCGTTGAATGAGGTCTATGTGGGCGCGTTCAACTTCGTCAACCCGCCCACTAGGGTCTGTGTCCAGTGCCTGCTTCCATGCGACGTGGGCCTCATATTAAGCCGGGTCCAGACGAGCGTAACGTGTAATGGAAGAATACGTGTAATTTCCCACATTCGTGGGGATTATTGCCGTCCACACGCGGAGTTCGCGTTATAGTAAGAATTATCTAAGGTGTCCGAATGTTTGTTCATTCTTTTTAGGAACATTAGGACACCTTAGATATTTTTTACTATACATCACACTTTAAACTACATTACACGTTACACTCGTCTGGACCCGGCTTTAGACACTGTATCGTAGAAACCTAGCCTGGACCGCACTCAGACCTGCCGCTCCTACCTATGATGGCGATCGCCATCGCTCGTCGCATTGCCGTGGCTACACCGTAACGTCTATCCACTACTCGCTCGTGTTCCGCTGAGTATGTAATATACAGGTTGAAGCAGGGGTTTTATGGGGGTTTGAAGTAATACTCCTTCATGATGATAGTCGTTGTATTCAGTCCAAGTAAGATTATAGCCTAAGACCTGTGCCTAAGACAACACAAAGACGAAGACGTATCTTAAAGGTAGTTAAATCTACATATATAGATACAGGAAATCAAAGTACACAGAAAAACTAAATGGCACTCGCCTGTGTACTTTGATTTCCTGTATCTATATATGTAACATAAAAGTGTGGTGTAAATTGCCCACATTAAAACCAATGAAGAGACAAAAAATGTTTCCTCATATATAAAGTAGTTAAATCTATTTATAATATAATAATGCTTAGGTACTTGCTATAACCCAAATCCTTGCGTCACATGTCGTAAACAGTAACAAAGAGTTACTGTTAATTCATCATATTACAGGTACATACAGCAACGAGAACAGTGCTTATTGGTTCACCTTGGTTTTGGCATAATTTTATTTGTCCGAATGTTCTATTTGCCCGAATACTATTTACGCATAATTGTTATTTTACAGATAATATTGACTTTTCAAAATTATTAGAAAAGAAACCTAACCTAACCTAATATGTTCTAAGTGGCTGATGCAAAAGATTTTGCAAAATATTTTCAGTTAAATCTAGAGAAAAATTATGCGAAATAAAATTCGGGCTAACAATTCATTCGGATAAATAAAACGTATGCCAAATAAAAGGAACCCGTGCTTATTAGTTATCAAAAAATAGAATAAACACAATTCGATTTTATTCGTGTCTTATGAATAAAAAATAAGAAAAATAGATGAATGTCATTCGATTTTTTCGTGTTTTGATAGGATATTTTTTCTGATAATGGTTTGAATTTTAACGATGTCTTTCGTTTATGCAATGTTTTCACCGCATTTCAATATAGGTGGCGCATAAGTCGAGTTCTCAGGACCACGAGACCGACGGCAACAACCCTAAGGAGCGGGTCACGATGCACGTGCAGGGCATCTCGCACTGGGCGCCAGCGAATATCGGACCTTACAGTCAAGCGGTCAAGGTAAGCTTTTCAATTTCAAGGGTTTTGACGAAGGCCTTCTGCTCCTATTTAAAAAAATGCCTAACAGTATTTAACTCTTTACGTGCTCTTTTACAAAGGCCATAATAACCACGCATCGCTAATTCCGAGATTAATTTATTTTGAAATAAAAAAGGAACCTTTGTCATTTCGTATCAAGCTATAAAATAGCCCGGTCGGTGTAGCGTCTACGTGAATATAATGTGGCAACATTTGTCCCCCAGGTGGGCGAGGTGATCGGCACTTGCGGACAGATCGCGCTGGTGCCAGGGTCCATGCAGCTGTTGGAGGGCGGCGCGCGGCGCCAGTGCGCGCTCGCGCTGCGCCACCTCACGCGCGTCGTGCGCGCCGTGCACCCGCGCGCGCACATCCGCAGCGTGGCGCAGGTCAGTCACGTGCCAGTGTCCACACTTGCGGGCAGTGGCGCCGGTGCCAGGGTCCATGCAGCTGGTGGAGGGCGGCGCGCGGCGCCAGTGCGCGCTCGCGCTGCGCCACCTCACGCGCGTCGTGCGCGCCGTGCACCCGCGCGCGCACATCCGCAGCGTGGCGCAGGTCAGTCACGTGCCAGTGTCCACACTTGCGGGCAGTGGCGCCGGTGCCAGGGTCCATGCAGCTGGTGGAGGGCGGCGCGCGGCGCCAGTGCGCGCTCGCGCTGCGCCACCTCACGCGCGTCGTGCGCGCCGTGCACCCGCGCGCGCACATCCGCAGCGTGGCGCAGGTCAGTCACGTGCCAGTGTCCACACTTGCGGGCAGTGGCGCCGGTGCCAGGGTCCATGCAGCTGGTGGAGGGCGGCGCGCGGCGCCAGTGCGCGCTCGCGCTGCGCCACCTCACGCGCGTCTTGGTCAAATATTAGTCAAATAATGTTACTAGTTTAGACTTGTAAACACCAGGCAGGCCTGTAGCACCAGGATTTTAATATGTTGTTGTTTTCAGAGCGTTTGCTACATGACGCACGGCGGCATCGCGGGCGAGGCGCGGCGACAGCTGGAGCGGCGGACGGCGGGCGCCATAGTGCAGTACGCGGTGGTCGGCGCCCTGCCCCGCGGCGCGGCCGTCGAGTGGCACGCCTGGGCGCACACCGACAACAACCGCTTCGACTGTGAGTAATCACTCACACACAATCGTGCCTCAAATGTGCTGCATGCCGCATGCGTCGAGGCGCGGCGACAGCAGGAGCGACGGTTGCTCAAAACTCGAATTAGTAATATAAACGCAAACTATCCATATTTTTTTTTTTTTATTTATTTAAACTACAATAATTTTAACGTATAGGGTGAGATACATGCTTATGCCACTATAGGAAACCTTAATATTTTTTATAATAGATGGCGAGATCGCGCGGATCAGTCCGCATTTACATTTTTGCTTACTTAACTAATTGTCTACGTACAGAAATATGAATATAACTATCAGTTTCTAGAAAGTGTTTCTTTAAGATTTTTTTGAACTTTCCAGTGCTAGTAATATTATTTATGGTATCATGTAGCAAGTCTAGGGTTTCCCATTTAAAAACTGCCTTTTGAGCACTGCTTTGCAACGGCTCGTTGGAGGAGTCTGATGCTCATTGTCGTATCGTCTACTACTGCATCTCGCATACAACTTGCCGTTTAGTGGAGCGCTTGGACGATGGAGTCGTTTAACACATCTTTACTATTTTCAGATGAAGAGACGGGCTGCAACGTCGGCGACTACAAAGTTGCGATCACCAGGCGGTGGAACTACGAGAATACAGTCGCAGCGTTTGTATGTTACGTCGCAACAGGTTTGTTTCATTTGCATTAAAAGGACGCGTCACGTTACCATGACGCGTCCTTTTAATGCAAACCACCTTGAAAGTTCAATTGATTATCAATTCAATCTCTTTGAACCATATATTACGAATGCATTAATAGAAAAATAACGTTCTAGGTGCCTTCGCATTGTTCGATTCTCAGGTAGTCAGGTAAACGCCGTACGTCTAAAGTCACATTTCTATTAAAGCAATTTTAACTCTTTACAATGGCCCTAGAGTTGATAATCCACTGGAATGTCAATGCAGTCTTTATCTATGAAGCACGCTTCTCTTTTACGACGGAAGATAATGAGGTACATAACCACACAACAGTATCGTTTTAAGTAGATCGTACACAATGCCAACCTAAGGACTATACCTATAGTCTGTACTTTTAGGTATTTAAAAAAAGGTAAACAAAAAACCACGTGACTCGGGTCGTTCAGCCAATCAAAGCAACGTTTTGTATCTGTGGCACAATACCATTGGCTGAACGACCCGAGTCACGTGGTTTTTTGTTTACCTTTTTTTAAATACCTAAAAGTAGAGACTATACCCGTACTTGACTTTTGCAGTACTCTGACAGGGTGTCAAGATGTACCTATAAACCTGCACTAACACCTGTAAAACCACATGGGGCTCGTCCAGAAATCATGTGATCGTCTATGGGGTGGATGGGGGTCAGAACAATTTCACGAATGATCACGCTGAGGGGGGGGGGGGGGGGGGGTCGGAGAAGACATCACGTGTAATTTTTTTACACAACGGGAAAGCCAAAACAACGTCATTACTCAACAAAGATTTCTAAGCGTATTTACCTAAATATAATTTATCAACTTTAAAACATCAATAATGAATTTCAAAAAATTACACGTGATTTTGGCCTTCCAAAATCAAGGGGGGTCAAAAATAGGCCAAATTTGGTCACATGATTTCTGGACGAGCCCATGACAGCAATAAAGACATTATATTCTACTTGTCCCAGGTTCCTCCCCTTCAACGTGCCAGCTATCGTTCCCGAGCGAAGAGGCGTGCGTCTCGCACCGCGCGTTGGCCGCGCAAATGTCGCAAGAGGACATCGAAGCGGTGCTGGAGTATGCGCTCGGGAAGTTGCTCAACGAGGTCGCCGACAAGTCGCCCGCTGTCAAGATGAGGATATTCTACCAGGTGACGTAACGCTACTAAAGTAAGCGCCATAATTAGGCGAACTAGTTTGACAGTCCCACAAGCACAAATGTTGGCAGAGTTAGCCCAGTGGGCATTTCTCCAGAAATATGTCTGCGACTCATTCATCTGTCTCCATACACTTATTATGAAAAAGGGCCAAAGGGCATAAATGAGGTGACCGCAGACATATTCCTAGAGAAATGCCCCAGTAATGTTTTGTCAATATAATAAAAATAAAGAAATGTGTCAGATTCGAGTGGTGACTTAATTTATAACCTAATAAATAAAGTAAGGTGACACAACAAATTATTGGAAAGATTCAAGGATTACACGTTTCATCAATTTATTTTATACCTATCCTGATGCGTGCAAATTATTGTCGATAACATTTTATCGATATTTACCTATGACTATTTAATTTTCTGTGAGTCGGGCAACATTATTATCTGTCAAACCAGTTCGCCTAATTATGGCGTTTACTTTAGGTGTATGTTGGTTGTGTGCCAATAATTAAAGCACTGTCACGTTCCAATCATCACATACCATAGGCTATCGCGAAGGTATAATCGACTAGCATCTATCCGCGTTGTTCCCGTTACTGTGCCAAGGGAACTCTTTACCGGGATATAAAGTATTCTATGTTTCAATCCAGTACTTGGTCTACTTGCATGCCAAATTTCAACTTGATCCATCCAGTTTTTATCCCGTTATTTAGTAACAAACATCTAAACATCTTAACAAACTTTCACATTTATAATATTACTATCATTTTCCCGCGGCTTCGCCCGCGTTGTTCCCGTTATTGTCCCAAAGGCACTCTTTACCGGGATATAATGTATCCTATGTTTCAATCCAGGACTTGGTCTACTTGCATGCCAAATTTCAGCTTGATCCATCCAATTGTTACCCCGTTATAAGGTAACAAACATCCAAATATCTTCACAAATTTTCGCATTTATAATATTAGTAGGATAGGATAGTGTGATGTGATGTGATAAGGTGGCTTTCCATGATCTGCAACATAAATATTGGAGGTAATGTACTATTATGCCACACCTGGCCATAAAGTGGCTTTTTCTGCACGCTGCGCGCACGGAAAAAGCGGCTTGCTGGCCAAGTGTAGACATAAAATGATGTACACAACACGGGAGATAAAGAAAGCCCTCGATCGCATATTTACGTCCCTCGCTTGCAGCTTCGGCCGCAAACATCTGCGATCTCGGCCTTTCTTTGTCTTACCACCCTAGTTGTGTAATATACTAAATTTGGTTTAGTTTGGTTGGCTTTGTGGTTGAGGCTCGGCGAAATAAAGGTTGGGCATTGAATGTTTGGTTGGGCATTGAATGTTTGGTTGGTCATTGAATGTTTGGTTTGTCATTGAATGTTTGGTTGGGCAGGTGTGGAGCGCGCCACCCATGGCGCGGCTGGCGGCGGCGGCGGCGGGCGTGTGCGCGCGCAGCGGCGCCCGCGCCGCCTTCACCGTCGTGCCCGTGCTGGCGCTGCACAACGCCTTCACCTTCCTCTCCATCAGCGGGTTAAGGTTCGACGAGTGATCACAGGTAATACGAAACATATGATATGACCAGGCGTTGGCCAGGTGGGGAGCGCCACCCATGGCGCGACTGGCGGGTGCCACACCTGTACGTCTAGCATAACTGGCCGCGACTTCGTATCTCGCGCGACAGAGCATCACCTGTCACTGTCACACGATATTGAGTGGAAAGAAATAGGTAGTATTTGTCGCGCGACAAAGAGTCGCGTACCACAGTTGTGCTGGAGGTACTGGCCATAAAGTGGCTCTCGGGGTTATTCCCACCTTTTACCACCAAGTTGTTACCAGTGGTAACAGATGGGAAAAAAATTCCCACTAGTTACCACTAAGCGGTTTAGTGGTAACAAGTGGGAATTTTTTTCCCATCTGTTACCACTAAAACAATTGGTGGTAGAGTCTAGCTAATGAAAGATGAGACTAAAAAATAGCGGCAAATTTAAAAAAAACAACGGGTTGCAACACTGTTTATAGGGTGACAAAAACGGTAATGATACTTGAGCCGATTTTTGAGTTGTTGTCACCTTTTTAATTCTTCCGATTTTAGTGAAAATTGGTAAGTACATAGCTTTTATTAGAGTGTTAGTGTTTATTTAGTCAATGAATGATGATCTTTCCAATATTGCTGAGTGGTCCTTTAAGAACTCTCTAGTACTAAACCCCACCAAGTCCAAATACCTCGTTCTTGGAAGTAAAAAACAAGTAACCTCATTTTCTCAGCGTGATGTTGATGATATCAAGATATCCGGCGTTCCTATTGAACGTGTGTCTGCTGCTCGTAATCTAGGCGTCTTGATGGATTGTCACTTGCGTTTTGAAGAACATGTTCTCAATACTGTTCGTTCTTGTTTCTATAAACTCAAGGTATTATACAACATACGGGATTTTATCCCAGTAGACCTCAGGGTAAAACTTTGCGAATCTCTTGTTCTTTCTAAATTTAATTATTGCGACACAGTTATTGGCCCTTGTCTGTATGAGAAAACTCAAAAACTAATACAAAGAGTGCAGAATGCCTGCGCTCGCTATTGCTTCTCCATTCCTCCGCGAACATCGGTAACACCTTACCTCACTAATGCAAAACAGCTTAAAATGAAATTTAGACAGCGTCTCCACTTTGCTTCTCTACTTTTTGGGGTCATTAAAACAGGTAAACCGTCCTATCTCCTGGAGAAGCTCGTTTGGCGCCAGAAACGGCGAGCAGAGCGCACAGGAGCTATGTACGACAAGCCCCTCGTTGTCCCTAAATACAAGTGTGCAGCATTTCGCGGCAGTTTCCGGTTCCAGGCTACCAAATGCTGGAACGATTTACCTCCACCGTTAAGGGATTGCAATTCTAGGTTTAGCCTCCAGCGTAAACTACGGGAACTTTTATTGGGAGATCAAGCACTTTGATACTGAAACTGTCGGGTGGGCATCGTTATCAATTTATATCTACAGTTTTTTTCATTATTAATACTATTTCTTGACATATATATATATTTATTTGCATGCTTTTGCTCTCAACGTGTACCCTTAACCCAATAACCCAACCCTCTTGTCGCTGCCTACGTATACAACATTTTCTTGGTTATTCCGGATATACTATATATATTGGGCGCCGCTTAAGGGAGAGGAATCTTGACCCTCGCTCCGGGTCATTCCTGGTTCAAAGGCTGTCCATCGCGATCCAGCGTGGTAACGCGGCGAGCGTGATGGGCACCTTTGCGCCGGGAATGGCGCGGGGCGGGCTATTTGAGTAGGATTAGTTGTATTATTTTTTGTCTCTTTTTGTTTGTTTTTACTTTGTTACGTATTTAGTCTTAATTGTACATAATTTTATTTTAAAATATACTATTTTTCTATATATATATATAATTAAATATATATACATACTTTAATATCGACACGTTCTATTTTTTATTTCCTGGCTTTAGCTGTTTTACAAAAAAAAAAAAAATATTTTCAAGTTTGCATGTAATTTATTAGTAGTTATTTGTCTTTTGTTTTGTTATTATTAAATGTTTGGCTTACGCCTTTCTCAAGTCGGACCGGACCCCGTAAGGCTCTGACAGAAAAACAGCGTTACAGCTTGCATCACCTGCAAACTGTAACACAATGCTGAGTCAAGGCCTTTTCATTATCGCACACATTGCTGGACCCACTGTGCACTCCTGAACGCATATGTTATGTGATCTGTTTCTGTGTATCTGCCCCAAGTCCTGTTTTTGTGTGCGTTATTGAATAAATGTTTTTCTTTCTTTCTTTCTTTCTTTCTATTTATGATATATATTTACTCCCCACATTAGCCACGGAAAGAAAACAAAAACAATTCAGTAAGTATTTTCGGAAACTGTTACTTTCTTATGTTGCATATTGAGTATCAAAATCACCACGGCATACTATCCACAGAAATCTAATGACGTTTGACACATTTGACGTTTGTATAATGTCGCCATTTAAAAAGTTTGGAATAAATGTCAGTCTCATCTTTCATTAGCCAGACTCTAACTAGTGGGAAAAAAATCTTTAGTGGTAACAATAATATATTTTACTGGCTTATGCTCACGACTTCGTCCGCGCAGAAGGATAAAAAGTATATGTAGATTTCAGAAGGAGACCATTTCTGGTTTGTAGTGAGTAGTCTATAATAATATATATTATGCAAATTTAAAAAGTATGCTATAGAGTCTGGCTAATGAAAGATGAGACTGACATTTATTCCAAACTTTTTAAATGGCGACATTATACAAACGTCAAATGTGTCAAACGTCATTAGATTTCTGTGGATAGTATGCCGTGGTGATTTTGATACTCAATATGCAACATAAGAAAGTAACAGTTTCCGAAAATACTTACTGAATTGTTTTTGTTTTCTTTCCGTGGCTAATGTGGGGAGTAAATATATATCATAAATAAACACTAACACTCTAATAAAAGCTATGTACTTACCAATTTTCACTAAAATCGGAAGAATTATAAAGGTGACAACAACTCAAAAATCGGCTCAAGTATCATTACCGTTTTTGTCACCCTATAAACAGTGTTGCAACCCGTTGTTTTTTTAAATTTGCCGCTATTTTTTAGTCTCATCTTTCATTAGCCAGACTCTATCTTAACTCCAATTACACCCTCTAAGAGGATTAATTATGAAAAATGGTGAAATCACCTTTTTCATTTTTTAATAGGTGTAATGCTATCTCTTTCACACTTACGGAAAACGAAAGAGATAATAAATGACGACAGCGTGTTTATTGTTATTTAATTTTGGCCTGTTTTCTCTCAAGACCGTGAACAAACTGTATATTTTGCAAGCAAAGGAAAAGTGTGCGTGTGTGTATTTGTGGTGCAAAACACAAAATACTCGATTTTTTCGGGGTTTATTCTATAATACAGTGCAAAGCCTTGGTCGAAAAGTAGGTGTTGTAGATTTTTAAATAGGTATGTTTTTGCAGACGATGTTTTTTTCACCTAATACGATTAAAAAATAAAAAAAGTATCAGTTGGATACATTAAATTGTATACATTACAGATATGTATCAATAGGAGTTAAGAGTATTCTTAAATCGTAAAACCTAATTTGTGTTTACGTATATTTAGTAACTGTAGGTTTCATGAGTACCTATAGGCGGGTTTGTATAATAATATTTGGAGAAAAATAAACGAAGAAATTCAACTAAGTAACAAGATTAATATCTTCTAAGCGGCAGTTCTCAGTAAATAACAATAGGATTGCAGTCATAAAATGGCACTGCACTTCACCTGCATAGAAGCGAAACGTAACAAGCAGCTTTGAACAGTTACGGTGATTAGTACGGTCGTGCACAAAATAGAGTCGCAATTTCTTTGACAAAAGGATGTAGTTACTGCGATCATACGCTTAACCCTGGAGATCTTGTTTGCCATTCGTTATCTATTTGAAGTTGGCGAATGCAACCCAGTGATTTTCCAAATTTGCCTGAGCACCCATCTGGTGTAAAAGTGCGAGTAACTCAGTTTGATGTTATTTTGTTAAAATATTTTAATTATGTTTTGTCGTGGTCGGTTGTGGGTCGGTTACAATATATCCCATTTTTGCCATCGATATGTACATATAATACATAAACGGTAATCGGTAGGGTAGAAATCATTGTTACCTGCGGGGCGTCAAATCTGGAGTTCATCACCCATCACCAAATTTCGAGAAATCTCTATCGCACTGACATATTTGAAAGAAATAGTAGGAGATAATAGCATTAAATAAGCTAAAAAAATTGGTGGTAACTACTGGGAATAAAATTCCCATTTGTTACCACCATTTATTTTAGTGGTAACAGATGGGAATTTAAATTCCCATCTGTTACCAGTGGTGAAAGATGGGAAAAAAATTCCCATCTGTTACCACTGGTAACAAATTGGTGGTAACAGGTGGGAATAACCCGGCTCTCGGCGTCAAGTGTAGACATAAAATGATGTACACAACACGGGAGTTACTAAAGAGAACCCTTCGATCGCACAAACATCTGCGATCTCGGCCTTTCTTTGTTTTACCACCCTAGTTGTGTAATGTGCTGATTTTTTTTCCACCAGAGGGTGACCAAATAATCTCGCGCGACTTTGTCGCACTACAAATTGTACCTATCTCTTTCCATTCAATACAGTGTGACAATGATAAGTAATGCTATGTCGCGCGACAAGCGAAGCCGGTGCCAGTTGTGCAAGCTCGGCAGGAGTGGTTCAATCCGCGATTTCGCCGCGCGGCTACGAGTACCAAATTTGGCCCCTCCGAAAGGGCATAGCCGGACGACCAGAATGAGCACGCGTATGCGATAGAGACGGTCGAACGCGATGCGTTCCGTCCGGCAGTCGAACCCGAACGTCAGTTTTGTTAGAAAGAGAAACTTCTGTAGGGCATTTCTCCAGAAATATGTCTGCGGTCACCTCATTCATCTGGCCGTTTTTCATACTAAATGTAAGGAGACAGATGAATGAGTCGTAGACATATTTCTGGAGAAATGCCCTGTACGTAGTACTAATTACTTTTTCTATGCTAATGTTTTTGGCCACCAAAAGCATGCTACTAGAAAGCTAGGCTTTTTTATTTAAAATGTCCTCTTAACTTATAGTTAACAGGTCGTCACAAAACTGACGATTCGTGTCAAACTCCATATATCGTCGACCGTAGGCTGAATTAGCGTAAGGGACATTGTTTTGCCTGTCCCTTACCGTAATTCAGCCTACGGTCGACGATATTACGTCACCAACTTACAGGTCAGGCGGTATTTCATAGGTACCCAAACTTTATTGTCTTACCGCCCACTAAGGCACGATAAAAAAATTCAGCGCCCCACAGCAAAAAACAAACACATTGTTGTGAGAGGCCCTTGCTGGCGTAGAACGATGGCGTGATATTGTGATTGAAGTCTTTATTTAAAAAAATAATAACTTTGGGAACCTATGCGGTATTTAAACATAGCTCAATATTCGCGTAACCGTACATTTCAAAATAAAAATGCCCATCTGTATAATTACTTCAGAACCTAATGTAACGCGAGTCACGGTATCATTGCGTGTTTTTTTTCTAATTAAAGATACAAATTTTAGTGTAAATATATCTAGGAATGATAAGTAACACTTCTTTTAGAGATATATAAACACTTTAATTTGCATCATGATGATTTAAACTTGATGAAAGTTGTGACTTACGTTATCTCTTACCGTGGAATGACCCAGATTTTTCCCAAAGACTTTTACAACGAATCCTCGCACGCTGTATGCCTCCATCGATTTCCGACGACCTTAACCGGATCGTCAGAGCCTCTTATGGAGTGCCGACTTACGCTGCATCGTCCAGCGCTCATTCCCAAAATACTGCATTCCTTAAATACCAGATTCTCCGTATACCAAATACCCAAAATTATACATCCACAAAATCATTTAGATCCGTGTGTAACTTACTATTCTATAATCTAGTGTAACGGGAATGTGGTAAATACAGGAATCTGATAAATCGAGAATCTGGTATTTTAGGAATGCGGTATTTTGGGCATGAGCGTCTTGCAGTATCCAATAAGCTTAAGATAAACCGTGTATCGGAAGGATTTCCAAATTCAGTTATCAGCAAGGGATGAATTGTCCAAAATACTGCTCTATAACCTGGGAGATTTGTCATTGTTGTTATGCGCATGTGTAATTAATCTAAACAATAAGTGCTTATAATTATGAATCTAAGTTAACAAAATTCTGTTTTTTTTCCACAGAGTGTGCGGTTTTCTTCTCGAGAAATAAGGATGCAGATATGCTTTATTGCCAATTTATAAAATATATTTGCTGAATATTTTCAGTGTTTATATAAATTTTGTTAATTATGCTACCGAGTTTACGATACCATAAGTCAAATTATATAAATTATTTTTATTGCATTTTCTGTTTTTTTTATTCCCGATTTCAAGTGAAGCAATGAAAACAAAAACTCAAATTAAATTTATTTTATTTTTTTACAAAATTGACCGAACAGTGCGAGATTTCTAGAACGTTTACACTTGCGTTAAGTAGACATAAAGTTATCAATATTCTCTTAGAAGTAAGTCTTAATTCACCTGTGTCAATAAAGCAATACGAATCAGAGGTGTGACACACAGACACACCCAAACCAGTAGTATATATTTAATATAAAAAGTCATAACATGATTCGATGAAATAAATCTGTGGACATAAATTTTGTCTTAAAAATTGTCACTAAGTAAACTATGATTAATAATAACCGAAGGATAACTATAACTAAACATGATACATTAGAGGTCATCAGTTTGATGAATGTTACTGATACTGCACTTACAAGGCTCTAATACAAGTATAATACACAACATACGGGACATTGCACACAGCAGTGGTTAAACGACGATAGCGCAGAGTCGTAAGTACAGCGATGCGCCCGAGAGCCTATACGATACGTATACAGGCGTTAATCTACAAGAGTCGCGGCTATGCTACCAGCTTCATAGTTCGCTCTGGAAACGGATACCACCCAATTCGGCTATATTTTATTTAATACTATCTTTATAACACCGTAGAATAAATAATTTTCTTCGTAATGAAAATAAACATATACTCTGAGTTTAAATAATTTATTTGATCTTTCTATTAATAAATCTATATAAATAATTGGGTTTATAAACTTTCCAGAACGAGTGTGAGTAAATTAGAACACAAAATAGCCTAATGGTTTTGTACTTTGAAATTAAGTAAAGAAGAAACGAAAATAGAAAGCTGCTGGATTTCATTCGTGTAATTAAACTACAGAAACAAAACCTTATTTTAACTATTTAGTGCATTTAATCAACAATATCTTAATTAATTGAATGATTCTGCGTAATATGGGGGGGAATCGCCCACAATCGTACTTGAATATTCCATAAGTATGTATGTAAGCTATCACCGGACTCCTAGGGAGCCCGATGATTTTCGGGTATATCTCACTTTTGTAATATATTTTACATTTCTCAAATACAGAGGACACAAAATTGTATACAGTTGTATCCACATAAAACTAAAATAAATACCTTACAAGGAGAATTAACAATAAACTAATTTAATCTACCTCAAAACATAAAATGCGAACTGTCTTGATTAGATCATTACTTTCACAGCGTTCAGCCGATATTCGAAAACAAAAGGGGGGAAAACAATTCATAGAAACAAAAATCAAATGCATCAAAAGGCAGACGTTTCTATTATAATTGTTTATTATCTTCAAGTAAAAAAAAAACAAATGTAGAGAATACAACCTAATTGTCAATTTACTGCAAATACAGCTCATAGAAAATGATCATGTTAGTGCTACAATAGTTATAAAAAAAATCGTAATCATCAACGAAACAGCAGCACTCGTGAATCTCTCCAATATAAATAACAACTTGCCGACATAAAAAGGCGCTCGAGTAAACAGACGGCTCGCCGGCAAACATTACTCTATCTCTTTCACACAGCTGCCGAATGAAAGAGACAAAATATCACAAGCGGCAAACCGCTCCTTCACACGGACACAAATACATGATTTTGCCTTACAGGATACTCTCAAAACAAAACTATTAATGTTAAAAATAGTATGATTGCCCAGCTACCCATTATAGTGAAGTTAGTATTACTGTACAGTTTACACGTTAGTTTATCTGCGACCTACATCTATCTAACCACTTCATGTTTTATCTTCTGTTAACTCAATCCGTCTACTCTCTCTAGGGATAATATTCGGCCGCGGCCCGCGGCCCGGACCGAAGATCTCGCATAAAATAAAGAGTACGCCATCCGAGTATCTCCTCACTATCCGATAACTTAAATATACATAGCCTACTAGTTAATCGTTATTATTAATCAGATTTATGCAACAGTACCTTACAACCGTATCGAAGCGAAATTCATACGTACCGCTAGTCATTACATAGTCCGGTTCAAGACACTCTCACCGAGTCCGTGTACATTAGACGCGAACGGCACACGCACTAGATCAGTCCTCGAAGGACTTGTCGGGCTCCTCGAGGGGCTCGTCCGGATCGGAGGGCTCGGGCGGGGGCTCCGGGTCCCCGAGGTCGCGGCGGCGGGACGCGAGGTACTGGCGGTGCGCGTACTTGTTGAAGCGGCGTTTGGCCATGAAGAGTGTGGCGATAGTGCGCGGCGCCAGCCTGGCTGCCGCCGAGCGTGACGTGATGCCGGAGCGCCGGCACTCGCCGCACGTGTAGTCAAGCACGTTCAACGCCGACACCGTCTGCTTAACGCAGTCTGCCACACACGCCCCGGTTAACGTACATGTTTCGATAATGGGCTATAGTCTGTCCGCTTAGGTATTTAAATAAAGGTAAACAAAAAAAGCACGTGACTCGGCTCATTCAGCCAATTAAAGTAACGTTTTGTATCTGTGGCGCAATACTACTGGCCGAACAACCCAAGTCACGTGGTTTTTTGTTTACCTTTATTTAAATGCCTAAACGGACAGACTATAGACGACTAAAAAAAACTGTTTAGTGCGTGACTTAGATTATTAAAAAATAATGTACACGTATTTTTTCTTTTGTTAGACAAACCAAAAATTACGAGGCTGCTCAGAAGTTTCGAGTGACGTCACTCCTTGGTACAATTTTCACCTAGAAGTGACGTCACAAGCCCCCACTCCAGAAGTTTGATGATCTATAACTTTGTCGATTTTTAATATTTTGATAAACCAAAAAATACGTGTCCCATGATTTTCCATAATCTAAATGACGGACTAAAATAGAATATATAGTTTTAACCCAGTCGTCATCCCTATTAATGCATACGGAACGCCAGCTCCACGTCGAGCACGAATCTGCCGTCCTATGACTAAAACTAGACTAACCTCTGGAGTTGTATAGAGGTTAGTCTAGTTTTAGATATCGGACGGCAGGAATAGCGACATTAAATGTCGGAATGATAATAGGGAATGTGCAGGACGGAGGTGCTGCAAACTGGTGCCGCCAATCTAAGTCAAGTACCCTGTCGTGCTGGGGCCACATTGACGGAAACGCCGTTAATTTATTGTGATGAAGGACGATTAACGTCAGTGTAGCTACGACTTATTATATTTGACACTGACACTTAGATATTGTCATTGATAGCTTGATTTGACAGGGGTGATAGTTTCCTTTATTGTCCACCTGTCTCTTTTGTCGTTTAGTGCTGCCACCTAGAGTTCGTGCATGTTCCCTATATCCAATCACGACCCTCCTGTAAACCGCGGTTTAAGTTCATTCATTGCTATGACGAAAATTCTCTCTTTTAACATTCTCACGCCCAAGCGTTTCGTAACAATTGCTCAGATGCCGGCCGTTTTTTTTGTACCACATTATTATTCTCACAAAACCGACTAGAGGGCGTTGTCGGTATCTGGAGCAGTTTTCAATTTTTTGTCTGGTCGTGAAAGTGTTAAGACATTACGAATCGTTTCGAGTAGCCTACCATAACCTAGCCACAGTGAACGAGAAATCGGGATTTGTTTGACAATTATTCGTCTCTTATTTAGAGCTGGCGTTCTCTATGTAGTTATTTTATAGTATCATGGCGTGTTTACATGGGGTCGACTGAAAGTTTCGACAAAAATAAGACTTATTACGGGTGTCGAATTTCAAAATCGACCCGGTGTAAACGCGCTCTAAGTCAACCATATTGTTCTGTAGGCCACATTGTTATACAATCAAGTCGTAATAATATTTTGGTTATTTTATTTATAAAGACAAAACAATAACCCAAATTATATCAAAAGGTTATGACAACGCACGGAACGTTGTCATAGTCTTTTGGTATAATTTGAGTTGCCTGCAAATCAAATTAGTTGACTATTCACATTCATTACAATGGAGACTTGATACGATTTGTGAAGTAATTGGCAATTACAAATTTACGGGTATATCACTTGTCACATTATTTGACAAATATTTGTCCTTTCCTTTATCATTTGGCAAGTACTATGCCAAGTGATGTGCCTCGTTTGTGGTTATAGCTTTACGTGAACTAGTATTCCGCAACTCGACCTCTGAACGTCACGTTCACGTGTTAAACGTTGAAATATGGCATCAGTGAAATCAGCGTAATTCGTCTCATTCTATATTCGTCACACATTCTTTATTAATACTATTCTTTATACATAGAGAACGTGTGACGAATATAGAATGAGACGAAATACGAATTGAACGAAAAACGAATGGGACGAATTACGCTGATACCGCATCAGTCCCTTTCTGATTTATGAACGCAATAAGCACGTCTGAATAGGACGGATTAACGAGTCCAGTCAGTGTAGTCACAGCGCAGTAACTAGATCACAGAAATATATACGCTGCAAGAGACCATCGCAAGTGCTGACTTCTGGCCGAAGGGTGTTTCGACGGTTCCGGGGCAACCTGCCGAATCCTACACCGGAGACGACGATGCAACGGGGCCACGCCGTTTCGTCGCCAAAATAGATATATTATTCTTACGTTTCATGACGCATTGGTTTTTTTTACTGTAATGTCATGTTAACATGTATTTATAAATAAATAAATATCGAGATAGTAGCAAATAGTTCGTCGATTTGTAACTTGACCAAGCGTGTAACTTTTTTCGCTTGGCGTTTGACGCCAAAAGTATAATTTTTGATGGAAATAACCACATTTTTACTAAAAAAAACCCGACCGCGGTGCACTTTGAAACTGCATAAAATCCGCCATTTTGTTTATTTTAACGAACTTCATACCCAGTGACACTCGCACCATCAAGACGAATCTAATGATTATCATTTATCAAAATCGGATGTGCCGTTGAGTAGTTACGAGCGGACACAGGAACGGACATACATACATACATACATACAGGTCAAACACATAACCCTCCTTTGGGCTTCGCCGCAGTCGGGTAAAAAATATTGTTTTTATTTCATTTGGTTGGTATTTGAACAATTAATTATACGATCATTATCAGATTTTCAAATCTGATAATAATATTGACGGAAACTAAAGTTGACGGCGTGCAAAGTAGGTCGTCGCCACTTCATTTTAGCACGCGAGGTACGGTCACGGACTTTAATTGTTAAGCCATTTAGGGTTCAGTCTAACATTGTCGTGCAATACACAATCTATGACACGACTATTGTAAGGCGAACCCTAAATGGCTCAACAATTAAAGTCCGCGAGTGTACACTTTTTCCTTCCTCGGTATATTTCTGTGAACTAGATACTAGAAAAAGAAACATAATCTTGATGGATCGTTTTTCTCGGCTACACAACGCAAGACCCGATTAGAAAATAGACACCATTTGATTTCCATAAGCATTCAGTCGACATCCATAAACAAGACCATAGTTGCGATTCGCGCAACATGCGAATCATTAATCAGTCTAACCGGAGTGACTATGCACAATTGTACATGGATACTCTCAATATGAGTACCAACAATAGTTCACAGTTTGCACTTGTATATCTATAGCAGAAAAATTGTGTTGCCTAAATTTGTCCCAAATAGTATCAAGTCTCAGTAACCATCGTTTCACTATATAAACCTAACACGCTCGACAAAGGCACACACATCGGCTTGTCTATCGGCCGACAAATACCAGGTCATTTTATATGCGACCCTCTACCGACTAGTGAGGCATCATTCGTTCGCTGTGTATATACATCATGCCACCTTACACTGTCTAATACATCTAAAACACAAGTAAGCTGCCTATCGAT
The DNA here is from genome assembly GCA_947034925.1 of Eudemis profundana. Lineage (NCBI taxonomy): Eukaryota > Metazoa > Arthropoda > Insecta > Lepidoptera > Tortricidae > Eudemis > Eudemis profundana. The sequence goes on along the minus strand of OX344808.1, from coordinate 15,638,652 downwards.
GTGATATTTGATCTGTTTATATTAGGAATTCCTTTATTTATTTTGTTTGTTGGGTTTTGTTTAAGGAGTTTAAGGTATAGAGGTAAAGGTTTAAGTTTATGATAGATGAAACAGCGATACGTGATGCAAAAATAGCGAATACATAAAACTGAAAGCAACGGATCTATGTAATGAAGTTATATGTAAAACATGCAGAAGGAATGGAGCAAAGCATCAAATCCGAGGACACGTTTCGCAAAAAAATGTGTATGAAGGCCTTTTCAAAATGTGTTCTCAAATTTGATATCAAAATGCACATAGCATTATAGCAGGCAATAAATGGCACAGGCTTGCACATCAAGCTACATGAAGTTTGATAATGTCAAATTAACTTACTACGATTCGACTTAACCAACTTATTGTTCCGGATTTAACAATGGTAATATATTAAGTTCCCGAGTAACTATTAAACTCGGATTAAAAAGTCAGTTCAATCTTTCCACATGACGTCTTCCGGTAGCTTACTGGGCAGCCTTAAACGGACTGTGATTTCATTTGAATAACTCGGTTTACTCAAAATAGTGATGGAATCCCCCGAGGTCTACGAGCTCTTATAATCCTAAAATATCGGACCAATGAATGTCGCGAGTTTCTCTCCTCCCCGCTATTGCCGGTATTTCGACTAAAAACTTATATGCTGTTAAGTTTTTACAAGTAGATAATTAGGCACTACATTTCCATAAAGACAATTCGATACTGACGATTTTCCTGACAGAACAGCCAAGTATAGTGTGATGGTCATTGGTTTCGTAGATTAAACGTCCATGTCCACGTCTTTTTAAATTCTTAATCACAAAGAGAAATGCTTTATGTTGTTATATACGCCATCATCGTAATCCTGTCGTATAAAATCGAATTAGAACGATGTTAAGTACAACACACGAAATCGAAACACAGTCAATTGCTAACTTTGTTTCTTATGAGAAATAAAAAGTTATATTTTGCATACCAACTAGTATTTTAGATATGATACGATAAGTTCCAAGTTGCGCTTTGATGCCGTATGTAGAGTTAGTATACTACTTTTAGCAACACAACACCCGTTTCTCACACTTAGCTAAATCAAACGAGCCCTCCTGAAGTACTAAAGGTATTATTTCCGTATAGTTATTGAACATGAGACCACAGCCACATCTACACTGCTCTATTCTCGGGTCGTTCGAGACGCATCTCTATCGCGATATTGTATGGAATGAGAGCGAAATCTTAAATAGAGACCATCTCGATCGAGCCCCAGAATGATATGAGGTTAAAAACTAGCTCATCTCAGATGTTGCCATTATCCAGTATTCCGAAAAGCAGTGATGTTCATATTAAAAAAAAACCGGCCAAATACACATGGTATATTATTTTTGATTAATTGTATATAGAAGTCAGATATATTTTTTCGGAAAACTCGACGGTGGCGACCAGTGGCGTGGCGTAAAAGATATCCTTGTGCAAGCCGGTGCAGATTTGGCGTAAATTTTCCTTAAGAGCAGAATAATGTGCTCAAATGCTTGAATTAGGCAAGCCGGTAGGAATCGGGTTCTTTGGACGCCACGCTACTGGTGGCGACATCTAAAGTAAACGCCATAATTAGGCGAACTAGTTTGACAGTTCCACAAGCACAAATGTTGCCAGAGTTAGCCCGGTGATGTTTTGTCGATATAATAAAAATAAATACTGAGACTGTGACTTAATTTATAACCAAATAAATAAATTAATGTGACACAATAAATTCTTGATAAGATTTAAGGATTACAAGTTTCAAGAATTTATTTTGTCTTTTTAGACCTATCCTGATGCGTGCAAACTGTCGATAACATTTTATCGATAGTTACCTATGATTATTTAATTTTCTGTGAGCCAGGCAACATTTTTTATTTATTTGGAGAACAAACAGAGATAGACGTACATACAAAACACTATGGGATAGATTTTAAGATTAACATGCATCTAACTCCTCAACAGTTCCCACTAAGACATATGTTGTTTTATATATTACCCTAAGTTTTTAAACTAAAACTAGTCTGTCAAACTAGTTCGCCCAATTATGGCGTTAACTTTAGCGCGAGCGATCGTCAGTTTTTAACCCCATCGGGCTAGGACGTGACGTACCTTGGTGCAGCTGTCTATCGCAGAGCTTACATATGACGAGTTGCATCGTCCCCTTGGGGCCGATGAAGGAGCGCTCGCAGAGGGGGCAGTAGCGACCGATGCGATACGCCCTACGCACGCACACACACATACGCAACGTACGCGCACAAGCACCGGAACACAGAAACACGCCATTAGTTCATACACGGAGCCGGACTAGCACTTTGTTGCTTGTCTTCGGGGCTTTTGTGGGGTATTGTGTGTGTGTTTTGATGTAGGATTGTAGGCTTGTTTTTGAGTAGTATTTAAAGGCACATCAAAAAAATAACCATAACCTAACTGAAATACTGACTTGCACATCAAAAAATACCAAAACAAACATCAAAACATAGCTTTGATGTACATATTATATTTTTTGATGTGCAAGTCAGTATTTTTTTGTGGGGCGATTTATTATTTCTCCTTGTTTTTGTCTATACTTGTTTCAAATGGTTTAGTCTTTCGGTACTAAAGGTAATCCACTTAACGTAATAAAATACTACGTGACTCAATGACCTTTTTACACAATGGCCGTCAATGGCTTTGTTCAAGTTCAGGTCATAAGTAGATATAATCTCTAAAATAGAATACCACATTGGGAAAATTCGTACCACTACTACGTTCGAACGCTATGTATATCATACGAAACTAAAGTATAAAATTCACTTTTTTTAGTAAATGGACAAAGTCAGCTTTAGTCATTAATACTAGAACATACAGATGCTTCAGTCAAGCTTCTAACTCTTATGATGTTTCAGTAGTTTCTTACATTGTATGTGTAGTAGAAGTGGTGTGGATATTTAATTTTTTCAGTGTTTTTTTTACAGTTAACACAGTGCTCAATGAGGGTTTCTAGAAATATTAATTCCGCCAGGTGGCAACACGGTGGCAAAAGGTCTATTTGACAGTAGATGTCAAGACCCATCAATCATACCACAAGATTTTAACATCTACTGTCAAATAAATCTTTCGCCACCTGGTGGAATTATTATTACTAGAATTACTTCATTGGAGTGATACAGAATCAGTGCAACATGCTGAAGTTTTTTATTTAAAAAAGTTTAATGTCTGTATTTAGCCCGAAGACAAGTAACAAAATAGTTCGAGTTAGTTGACGCTCTGGAATGTTTAGCATATCTACGCCCGTGTTAGTCAAGACCGACATAGAATGGAACATTAATGACAGTTAGTCGGCATCTTCACTGCGATGATGATGACACCCATTATCACAGATGATTCCATGTTAATTGAGGCAATACGCATGTATAGATACATAAAATCAAGCGAAAATGTTATTCTATAAAATAATATGGCACCAAATTCTGCTAATTCTAACCCATTTAAAATTACAGTGTTTTTTAGCATTAACAAAGAAGCATGAGGATTCATTAAAAAAAACTGACAAATATTAGCAATAGCTCTTTCTTTTTGGGATTTTAATTCGCAAATATCAAAAAGAAATTAATAAATGCAGAGTGCGTTTTCACAACTTTTCAAGGAATATAAAGTTGGATTGGCAGCCAATAGAATTATCTAATAATTTTATGGAACAACGTGCCTGATTTAAAATGTGACATAATTCTGTACAGGTTAAAGCTAAAACAACGGAATATAAAATGATTTTTAAATATTAAACGACTTTAATAGTAACCTCGGAGGCAGGATCCCTGCCACTGAGCCGTAGCTGTATTGCTTCAATTAAAAAAACATGGTTTTATATTAATAACCAATTACAGTAAAAATGAATAAAGAAACAGTAAAGTTGGTGTGACTACTAAGACCCCAGATAATTTTGAAACCTTTATTATCAAAGTACTACAGTTATTGGCTAAGAAGAAAACAGACAAGTCCTGAAAAAGTGTTGTTCTTACAGTGATTTCCCAATCCAATAACCAGTTAGTTTATCAACTTTGCTGTTTACAGTTGAAATAAAGATTGTTCGCTCTAAACAACAAAAATTTAACAAATTTGCTTTCATCGGAACAAACAGCCTTCATACATAGAGATCGATAGAAATAACTTAAATTAAAAGGATGTGTGTCATGCACCTATCGTTATACTGGGGTAGTGCGGTAAGAATGCTGCGTTGGGGCGAAGACTGCGGGAGGCTACAGTACCGGAGGAAGCACATGTCAGTGAGCCGTGTTAGTCCCGACACGCATGAAATGACGTGAACAAACTACCAAGACCAAAACGTAAACATTACACATAAATATCGTTTAGTGAAACTTTGTACTTTCGTCAGCGTCTCGCTACTTGCTCCACAAATGGTCTTTCTTTTTTTGGGCCCCTCTTCCATTTACTATAAACAATACGACGTACTTTCACATTGCTGCACGAGTTCATAAACATTCTTAGACTGGTCTCATAAATATTCAGGATTTGGTCCTTCACTAAGCTCATAAACTTCGTTGAGCACTTCGCTTCTCATTATCTTGGCTTCAATTCGAACATACCAGTAATTTTATTACGATTAGTAAAGGACCTATGAAAATAAAGAACGAATGTAATGCGAATAAAATGTATTATTGCGGTACCTACTTTATACAATGTAAATAAGCTGTAAGTTGTATTAAGATTAGTGAAGCATTTCGTCCGTAAGCATTATAAATTATAATAATTTTATAATGCACAGCCAATTTTTATTAATTATGTAATATATCAATATGTACAAAACTAATTAAGCTACAGTTGTCAGTGAATGAAATACGACGAATAGCTTCATTATTTGTAAGTAGCAAATCAGATCTAAGTAATTACAAGCTATCCAGTGTTCCCAGATCAGTTGTTTACAATATAAATCGCCTAAATCATTCAGCTTACTATCACGAGTACCAAAACGATTTACAATATTAACCCTAATCCTAAACAGTTCGGAATATCAAGAATAAATCTTCCTATCCCCTGACAAACAAAATCAACAAAACGATCTAAAACAGTAAACTGGGACCCTAACAATGATTTCGTTCAAATAATTTTGATCTTGGACGATAACTATAGCTTGGCAACTTCGTTGGTGACACTCACATGTCGATACCTGTAGACTCAAAGGGCGTAAACGCCATTAGAACCTGCGGTGTTTACGCCCTTTGAGTCTAAAGGTATCGATGTGTGCTTTTGGTTATATGCAGCCGTAACTATACTTACACAAGTTAACGCCAACACGAACGGCTGCCTGCGGAGTCTGCCTCCGTCGGTCGCCGTTCGTGTTGGCGGTAACTTGTTTAAGTAGTTACGGCTGCACATAACAAAAAGCACACATGTGAGTGTGACCAACGAAGTCGCCTAGCTATAAAAAAAAAATCGAATTTGTAGGGTCCCAGTGGTTTTACATTTACATGCTAAGGTACTGACCTGGCACATGGCGTGCAAAGCGAGTGGGAGTATAGCTTGTGCCCGCCGGGGCCTCTTCGCGTCTGGTGGTGCCACTCCCCGCCCCCCGCCGTGGTGACGGAGCCCAGGGGCGTGCCGGGGGCGCTGGGGCCTGGGCCCATGCCGGGGGCGCTGGGGCCGGGGCCCGCGCCGGGGGTCAGCCCATTCGGGTCTCGCGCCCCACACGACTTGCAGATCGCACATTCTACGCAGTGCCATCGACCTGGAATAGCGAGTAGTGACGGTTTTGAACTGTTATTTATCAACAGCAAAAAAGCCGCGCAAACTTTGTGGGTTGTATTGAAAGGTTAAACAGTTATAGTTGTGCTCAGTAGACATGCAACGGATATCCGGTCACTATCCGGTATCCGGCTATATTCTACTATCCGGCCAAATACCGGATAGTTGCGTAGTATCCGGCCGGATACCGAGTAGTAATTTAGTACCTAATATGAGGAGAAAAATTTGAGTAACATAAATTAAATATCATACTATGAAATACTATAACAATCGTAAACTATAACGTGCCGCCGTCCAATGCGCACTGAATGTGAAATGTGAATTAACTTCACTTTTCTATCAAAAATTGCCTACAACATGCCTACAACTAGAAACACGTTGCAACCTGCGCCGAATTGGAACGATACAGAGAAGAATAGCGCCAACTCAGGGTGGTCTGGCTAGCGAGGTTCGACCCCAGGGAACGCCACGGCCAACCACCCGGTCCTGGGCTGCGAGTTTGTCAGTTTCAAAAAAAAAAAAAAAACCTGCGCCGCCCGTTCGAATTTACTCCATTTAGGTATTTTAGGTAAAAAAGAGTGTTGGCCAAATACACTATCCGTTGCATCTCTAGTGTTCAGGCATAGTTAATAGAATTTAAAATAACATGATGATTATACTTAGCATACAGATACCTATTTCGTAACCATTTTGCATAAATTCGCCTGTTGACTCGATTTTTTTTCTGTCGTAAATCGATTCTACTATTTGTGAGGAACAAATATCTATATGACACCTAATACATTTGTATAAGTATAACAGCAACAAATTGTAATCAAAAGTAGCAGATCGCACTGAGCATTGAAAACGCTCTATACAAAACGGGTCCTCCCTATGACGTCATCGCTTCTATCGCTGTACTAAGTTGTATGAAAAAAATTGCATTTTGCCATTTTGAGCACGAAAAAGTGCGTTTAAGCACATAGTTGTCATACATTTATTTCTTCAGTGTTATTTAAGCATTCCGAAATTGACTTTCATTTTTCTTTAAGACGATAAAAAATATAGTTTTTAGGGTTCCGTAGCCAAAATGGCAAAAACGGAACCCTTATAGTTTCGTCATGTCCGTCCGTCCGTCTGTCCGTATGTCACAGGCATTTTACTCAGAAACTACATGATGGATATTGATGAAATTTGGAATATAGGTGTCTTGTATGGGCCGTTACTTAGTTTGGTAGTTAAAGAACTAAAAAAAAATATTTTTAGGGGGGGGGCACTCCATACATGTTAAAGAAGCTAAAAAAAATTTTTTCAGCAAATATCAACTTGTGGTACATAGTTCGACAGCTCTTTAAAAACCACTATAAGGTTCCTAAGTAATGTTTTTGATTAAGTGAATGTATTTGGAAATAATCGCTCCGAAAGTTGTGTTAATTGTGTCCCCCCCCCCCTCTATCTTCTAAACCGTGTGTCCAAAAAATATGAAAAAAATCACGAAGGTAACGCTTAATTAATACTTTCAACGAAAATTATTTTCAACAAGATCGGATTAACCGTTTTTGAGTTATTGCCGGTAAACTGCGCTTCTCAACAAAAGGACGTAATTGCTATGAAGATACGCTCTTTTGTTGTTGTACTTTTTTTACTTATAGTTACGGCTATGGAACCCTACTGAGCATGGTCCGACATGCTCTTGGCCAGTTATTTCTTTTAAACTTTGTGGTCTCATAACTTTATATTTTTTATACATTTTCGGTTTATTTCTTTTGTGTTATGATAATTTAGTATTTTCCAATCCATGTGACTATTCGCTGGGTGTGCGATGACAGCGCCAACTAGCGGTTACAAATACGGCGGACTTTTTTTTTGTGTTTTGTGGCTTTTGCTGCAAGGCACTTTACCAACTAAAAACGTAAATTTCGCTAGTAAAAAGTAACAGCTGGTCTGTCGAAAGTTCCTTTTTTGGCCATGACGCGCGCTGCGATCGTTTCGTGGTTCCCCCACCTTATGCTGCCTCTACACGATGGCCCATCGTGATGGCACACTATGATGGGCCAGCATGTAGAGGGCATAGTGGTGACGGATGGCTTATGGCGCGTGCGATGGCCGTGGAATGGCGACGGTGTCGGTTTTTCGGCCGCACATCAAAGGGAGTGAGTGGGCCAGCGATGGCGGTACGCATCTACACGATGGCCCATTCCATAGTGTGGACGATAATATCGCATGGCCATCTCGCTAGGCCAGCGATGGCCCATCGTGTAGTTGCGTATCAGCCATCGCATGGCCACGGTATGGCCATATCGCTGGGCCAGCGATGGCCCATCGTGTAGAGGAGTTATTATACTTCGCACCCATGGAATATTATGTTGTAAAATTCAACATTAGTCAACATCCGAATTGCAACGGCCTACTTGGGCCCCGCTCCCGTCACACCGGGGTATGGATATGTGGCAGCCATCTTGTGATAGCCATGCTGATGTCTTTATCTGAAGTGTTGTCGTCTGTGTAACGGCAGGAGTTGTTCACTCCGCGATTTCGCCGCGCTGCTACTAGTACCAAATTTAGCCCTTCCAGAGGGGCTTAGCCAGCGACCAGAAAGAGCACTCGCTGCGTTCCGTCCGTCCGTCGGATGGTCGAACCCGAACTTCAGTTTTATGAGAGAAAATTCTGTACGTAGTACTATTACTTATTCTGTGCTAATGTTTTTGGCCACCAAAACATGCTACAGTACGATTATTTGGACTTTGACACTCCGTAATTCTAGACTTTTTTCGGTAGAGATCGGAAGTGCAAATGACATGAGACACATTGCTGCATATTCATAAGAACATAGTGTGCACTTAACAATCTAAAGCAGCAATGTACATCACCTGCCATGATGACATTTTTACAGTAGACCTATGAATAACACAGATGTGGCTTGATTTAATTATTACATCTTACAAAAAATATAAAATTAGTTCCAGGGAATTTACTTCTATAAAAGCGTTATTTACAATAAATACTAATTGTATGATTAATAATGAAACCACGAATTAATAATAATTCCTCTGATTTGAAAAAATGATTATAGTCTATTTGAATATTTAAAATGTTAATGAAGTATTTATACTTAGTTTGAGGTTTTATTAAATAGATTTAAATATTTTATGTGAGTAAATTCTAGGATTTTATATACTCTATGTGAAAACACGAACCTTTACGATTAAAACCGAGACCACCCGAGTGTCAAAGTTGAAATAATAATCATACTGTACAGACCTTTAGTCGTCATCAATGGACGGTTTCCTTCGTCGAGAAATTCCCACACTTGATCTTCTGTGGTATAGGTAGTTTCACGAGAGTTGAGGCCACGCCACACAACAACACTGTCATGTAATGACAACGGGATTTTGAAATTACTGTTCTTTTTTCGTACTGATAGCAGGTTCAAGAGTGAATTGCAACATAGACCAAAAAGTTTGTTTAAACTATAGCCTTGTGTTTATTTACTCATTCATTCATTTCATTCATTCACTTTTTTGCAATTAGTACTTCATGTAGCTGTGTGTGTAACCATTGCCCTCAACTCTCGTGAAATGAGCTATAAGGTGTCGTGTACCGACCTGTGGGCACGCGCTCCAGGCCGACGCAGTAGATGTGGAAGCCGCGGTCGCAGAGGTCGCAGAACAGCATCTTGTCGTCGTCGGCGGGCAGGCGGCACGAGCAGCACGTCTTGCACTCCGCGCACTGCCACGCGTACTCGCGCACCTTGCGGATCGTGTCCGCTGATAGCTCCACGCATGACGGATGCACTGCGAAAGGGACGTTTGTTAGCGATGGGCGAGTCGAGTTGTCCGATTCGAATAACTCGAATCAGACTCTAAGCGAGATGATTCGAATCGAGTTCATTCGCAACTCGAATCAACTCGCATACCTAACTCTAGCTAGAATTGACACGGACCGGATAACGAATGCGAGTTATGCGAGTGCACGCGAGTCAGCGATTCGCTAACTCGAAACTCAACTCGACGAATGTTCATTTTGTTACGAATACGCTGAACTCGACTCGACTCGCCGATCCGTTTGGCTGCTGCCACGAAGCGGATCCCATCCGGTTGATGCGAGTCGAGTCAACTGGAGTCTCGATTCGAGTTAACGGGCGAGTCAACTCGAGTTATCCGAGTTGGAATAAAATCAACTCGTAACATTGCTAACGTTTGTATAAAACATATCGTCAATACTTTGAAAAAAAAACTCGTAAAGTCGCCGTCAATAGAATTTGCTAACTTTATAAATAAGCCGCCATATTGAAATTATCTCTGAATGATGAATTTACTAGTGACGGGGAAGACTCTTACTTTACTCTGTCAAAACATATGGACTATTAAAGTATCGAACGCAAGAAACCGGTATTTTTAATTTGCTTAATCAGAAGACGAATCGTTACTTGAAGATTATGTATCCACCAGTATTTATCACAAAAGGTGCCGTTATTTCATCCGTAGCTCTATCGATGATGCCGTCTAAATATTTCATGTTATTTTTTTAGGTACAGAGCGTAAGTTAGGTAGTGTGTAGCAGCTTTACAATATCACCAACTTTAGTCACAACGCTATCATCATAGACAATTGTAGAATTTAAAAGAAACAAAAACGTCATTCCATTACGTCATAATAACCTATGTATAATTAAAATTTAAACTTTTAATGAAATATCCAAGATTCAATAATTTATTGTATGGTTTTGTATTTTACGGCAACGACCGTTTAAATAGTGTATGGTTTCAGTGGTGTTCGATGAGGTGGTGTGAAAATTCAAGGAGAAACAGTAACAAAACAAAGTTACGCCTTTTGTTTACATAGTTAGCAAATTCTAATGACGGCGACTTTAACTCAAAACGTCGTAGAGAAAAACGTCAAAGTTACATACGGACGTCATATACACTTACTGCGTTTTCATCTGGAGTCAGTGTTAGATACGTGTTTTTTTTAAAGTAATGACGATATGACGTAGTAAAAATTTAAATAGTCACCACCCACCACCATGATTCAATATCAACATGATACCGTATAAAATTATAAATATACTATCGGTTGCTTTTTGCTATAAAAAACAAACTGTTGGTTTATCTATGATGCTGTAGGTCGTCCGTCTATCTTTTAGTTAGCATAACGCGCAAAGTGATAACAATATGAACGAAAATAGCTCTTCAATAAGCATTTCATAACAGTTCACACCAGTATGTAAAGTGTAAAAATTAGATAAATCCTGAATGATTGCAGAGTGGCTTGGATTAGAAATAAAAGTATAAAAAATCATAAAAATCGATCCACCCGTTCACGAGTTATAAATGGTGTAACTGTCGCAGCCAACTGGTTTAGTTAACCATTTGATTAACTGCGTAGCATTTTCACTAAACTATGCCCCGCCAGCAGGTCAACGAAGCCCCGCTGCGCGGGGCTTCTATTTCTGCTCTGAAGGACACAAGCTGACTAACAAACCTAACCTAAAATAAGGAGTGTGTTTAATAAGTCTTTTCATTAAACACACCACGTAGGCAGCGGCAGCTAACCAAATGGCTAACTAAAGCAGTTGGCGACGACATAACTAACACGACTCTTTTATCTATATAGAAGATAGACATAGATGTTGTGTCCCACCAATTGAAGCAACTTCTGGTGAGCTGGAAATTGTTAGCACACAAGAAACAAGGGTATGTTACTCACGGCGGCAGTTGCAGTTAGCGCAGATGAGGAACCGCTCGTGGGAGTACTTCCGGTTGCCCTCCTCGCGCAGGTGGCAGTTGCGGCAGAGCTCCTCGTCGCGGGGCTCCTCCTTCGGTTCCACCACGCTGCTGGTCCGCTTCACCTTTGTCAGCTTCTTCCGCTGTACAAGATTATAGGGAATGTGCTATAGGTGGCAGCACTAAACGACAAAAGAGACACGGGTGGACAATAAAGGAAACTATCACCTCTGCCAAATCAAGCTGTCAATATCTTAGTGTCAATGTCAAATATAGTAAGTCTAAATTAACGGCGTTTCCGTTAATGGGCCACATTAACGGAAAGCATGACAGGGTACTTGATTTAGATTAGCGGCACCAGTTGGCAGCACCTTCGTCGTGCACGTACCCTATATTCTAGTGCTAAGTTTACACGCCAGCTTGCAGAACGAATTTATACGCAATGCTGTAGTTTTAAGCGTTATTTGAGGGTTTTACATGTGTTATGAAGTCAAATTGCTAACAGTAGGTGAATGGATGTTCGATTATTAGCAGCTAAATTAATAAAGATGCGAGAATAGGGAATATGCATGATATTTTTTATTTACTTTAATAAAAGCTCATTCATATAAGAAATAGTAGGAAAAAAATATTTTTCGAATAACTATAAAAATAACCAAGATATCAGACAACAAATATTTATCTCTATCTCTTTCTAGCAAAACAGAATATAGTATAGAGATTGTATGGCGGCCGTGTACTATGACGTCATAGTCCATATCGGATCTCTCTGTCTAATCGCTGCCTGAGTAGTGCTTTAAAATGTGTATAAGTCTCGTATTTCTCGGTCGATTTTAATTTTATTTTGACTTTACGTCATCTTTTTTGCGGTATTTTCATATTTCGTTAAGAAATCTGTTAAAAAAAATCATGCGTATTCCCTATTCTTGAAAATAAACGTAATTTATTTAGATACGTAAAACTGGTGTTCTTCTGACAGACAGATTCTAAAACAAACTTGACATAATGCTTAAACATATATTTTAAATGAAAGCAGCAAGGAGTCTTTAATGCAAACTTACTTCCTAACAAAGGCAGGTATCGTTCTCATAATTATATTCAGTTTTAGTCTCCATCCTTAATTTCAAAATTAAACTATTCCCAGTGAAATATGTCCCGACCTTATTTTTCATCTCGAAATATTATTCATCAATGTCAGTCTATTCGGCGGTGCCTGGTGTTAAGCATATTCTTAAACAGGCCAGATCAGTTCTGGTTTACTTCTTTCATCAATGTCAGTCTATTCGGCGGTGCCTGGTGTTAAGCATATTCTTAAACAGGCCAGATCAGTTCCGGTTTACTTCTTTCTTACAAACGGTGCTCAAATCCAATAAATAAAATTAACCATCATCATCATCTATTGATTGAAATCGGGAATCATCGTAGTGGAAGTTAGCCTAATTAGTTCGAAGCGAAAATACAAGGACATTAATTAATTTCGGCGATTGGATGACAAAGTACCTTGGGTGGCTGATGTCGGCTGTTATCGTCGCTGGAATCATAGTGCGAGCCCCAGTCCGGCTCGGAGTCCGAACTGGTCTCGCAGGGCGACGGGGGCGCCGGCGGGGCCGCCACGGCCGTGTTCAGCGGGAAGTATCTGAAGGAATGTTATGATTAGTCACTGCTCAAAGGTTAACTGGAAGAGGTTAAAGGGATAAGTTCGCCTTTGTACATATACCTTTATTTGACCATAGTTATGCAGAAAGCGACCAGAGGCAAGTTTCGTATACTTGGATTATCTGTCTGCTTAGCTGCGTAATAGTACATTACACACTAGGGTGGTAATACAAAGAAATGCCGAGATCGCAGAAGTTTGCGGCCCGAGCTGTAAGCGAGGGACGTAAATATGCGATTGAGGACTTGTTGTGTACATCATTTTATGTCTACACTTGGCCAGAAAGCGGCTTTTTCCGTACGCGCGGCGTGCGGAAAAGCCACTTTATTGCCAGGTGTGGCATAAAGTATATAATTCAACTATACGAAGCTTGCCTTTGGTCTCTTACTGTGTAACTATGGTCATTTTGTAACCCTGTACTTTGTCTTATTTTGTGCAATGAAGTGTTTACATACATACATATTAGTTAACGTTTGACAATATCTGGGCATTTTGAGTTTCCTCAGAAATAGTAATATATTGTTGCATCTTGCAAAGGTATAATTAGCGGCGAACTTTCGATACAATTCGGATTATAGATTCGATATGATTAAAATTTTTACGTTATCATAAAAGGAGAAGGCTGTTAGTTTTCCTCCGCAACGTTATTTAATTGGCTAGGAAATAAACACTCCCTTTGACCTAGTCGTCACTAAACTTTCAACGATCGAGTGTCCACAGTGAGCTGTATCGGTGGAGCGTATTCCGTTCCAACGTGTGTGCGTGCACACAGAAATGGGAACCTATTGGATCGCATAAATTTAAAAGGCATAATGCATCATTTGGCATAATTCATCATTCGGCATAATGCATTTTTTTCTTAAACTGTGGAATTTTCAGGACTCTTTAAGGCCTCATCCTGTTAAATAAGTCAGGTTAGGTTAGGTTTGCGTTATAATAATCCTGAAAAAATTACGTGTTCAGAAAAAAAGCATTATGCCAAATGATGAATTATGCGAAATGATGCATTATGCCTTTTAAATTTATGCGATCCAATAGTAAACCCACAGAAATATATCGAGATAGATGGAAATAGTTGGTCGATTGTTATGGGAACCGAGCGTGTAAGATTGTGCGGTGGACGTTTGACGTCAAGCAAGAGTGTAATTTAGTGATGGAAAACATAAATTTTCCATTTCATTCGGTGGTATTTAAACAATGAATTATACCATTATTATTATATTTTTCATATCGGATAATAATGATGACGGCGAGCAAAGAAGGTCCCCGGCTCTTCTTTTTAGCACACCAGGTACATATACAAATACATACTCTTTGGTTGATATATTTCTGTAAGCGTGCATCTCTAAGCTGATAGACAGTGTAGCGTGGCAGGGATGATGTTTTCTGTCCTCCGGCCGGAAAGCGTCACATTGACGGCCGCTGCGCTAAACGAAGATGCTGCTTTCTGGCTCCGTCGAACAGAAAAATAGCATACAAACCTTGACCAGTAAATAAGAAAGCCTCAGAATCTCATGTTTGTCGTCTTCGACTTCATCTTGGCCGACAATTACATGTGATCTGAGACATTTCTTATTTTACTGGCCTCGGTAAATAATGTACTTTTTCTATCCGTGCTCGATCACTCGTGTCACGCACCTGAGCTGGTCGGGGGTGTAGCGGCGGTACTCGTGCTGGTACTGGCCGGGCAGCAGCGCGTGCGGGTAGAACCCGGCGGGCGGGCGCACGTGCTCGGGCGCGCGGCGCGGCGGCGGCCGTACATATCTACTATCCGTGCTCGATCACTCGTGTCACGCACCTGAGCTGGTCGGGGGTGTAGCGGCGGTACTCGTGCTGGTACTGGCCGGGCAGCAGCGCGTGCGGGTAGAACCCGGCGGGCGGGCGCACGTGCTCGGGCGCGCGGCGCGGCGGCGGCCGTACATATCTACTATCCGTGCTCGATCACTCGTGTCACGCACCTGAGCTGGTCGGGGGTGTAGCGGCGGTACTCGTGCTGGTACTGGCCGGGCAGCAGCGCGTGCGGGTAGAACCCGGCGGGCGGGCGCACGTGCTCGGGCGCGCGGCGCGGCGGCGGCCGTACATATCTACTATCCGTGCTCGATCACTCGTGTCACGCACCTGAGCTGGTCGGGGGTGTAGCGGCGGTACTCGTGCTGGTACTGGCCGGGCAGCAGCGCGTGCGGGTAGAACCCGGCGGGCGGGCGCACGTGCTCGGGCGCGCGGCGCGGCGGCGGCCGTACATATCTACTATCCGTGCTCGATCACTCGTGTCACGCACCTGAGCTGGTCGGGGGTGTAGCGGCGGTACTCGTGCTGGTACTGGCCGGGCAGCAGCGCGTGCGGGTAGAACCCGGCGGGCGGGCGCACGTGCTCGGGCGCGCGGCGCGGCGGCGGCCGTACATATCTACTATCCGTGCTCGATCACTCGTGTCACGCACCTGAGCTGGTCGGGGGTGTAGCGGCGGTACTCGTGCTGGTACTGGCCGGGCAGCAGCGCGTGCGGGTAGAACCCGGCGGGCGGGCGCACGTGCTCGGGCGCGCGGCGCGGCGGCGGCCGTACATATCTACTATCCGTGCTCGATCACTCGTGTCACGCACCTGAGCTGGTCGGGGGTGTAGCGGCGGTACTCGTGCTGGTACTGGCCGGGCAGCAGCGCGTGCGGGTAGAACCCGGCGGGCGGGCGCACGTGCTCGGGCGCGCGGCGCGGCGGCGGCCGTACATATCTACTATCCGTGCTCGATCACTCGTGTCACGCACCTGAGCTGGTCGGGGGTGTAGCGGCGGTACTCGTGCTGGTACTGGCCGGGCAGCAGCGCGTGCGGGTAGAACCCGGCGGGCGGGCGCACGTGCTCGGGCGCGCGGCGCGGCGGCGGCCGTACATATCTACTATCCGTGCTCGATCACTCGTGTCACGCACCTGAGCTGGTCGGGGGTGTAGCGGCGGTACTCGTGCTGGTACTGGCCGGGCAGCAGCGCGTGCGGGTAGAACCCGGCGGGCGGGCGCACGTGCTCGGGCGCGCGGCGCGGCGGCGGCCGTACATATCTACTATCCGTGCTCGATCACTCGTGTCACGCACCTGAGCTGGTCGGGGGTGTAGCGGCGGTACTCGTGCTGGTACTGGCCGGGCAGCAGCGCGTGCGGGTAGAACCCGGCGGGCGGGCGCACGTGCTCGGGCGCGCGGCGCGGCGGCGGCCGTACATATCTACTATCCGTGCTCGATCACTCGTGTCACGCACCTGAGCTGGTCGGGGGTGTAGCGGCGGTACTCGTGCTGGTACTGGCCGGGCAGCAGCGCGTGCGGGTAGAACCCGGCGGGCGGGCGCACGTGCTCGGGCGCGCGGCGCGGCGGCGGCCGTACATATCTACTATCCGTGCTCGATCACTCGTGTCACGCACCTGAGCTGGTCGGGGGTGTAGCGGCGGTACTCGTGCTGGTACTGGCCGGGCAGCAGCGCGTGCGGGTAGAACCCGGCGGGCGGGCGCACGTGCTCGGGCGCGCGGCGCGGCGGCGGCCGTACATATCTACTATCCGTGCTCGATCACTCGTGTCACGCACCTGAGCTGGTCGGGGGTGTAGCGGCGGTACTCGTGCTGGTACTGGCCGGGCAGCAGCGCGTGCGGGTAGAACCCGGCGGGCGGGCGCACGTGCTCGGGCGCGCGGCGCGGCGGCGGCCGTACATATCTACTATCCGTGCTCGATCACTCGTGTCACGCACCTGAGCTGGTCGGGGGTGTAGCGGCGGTACTCGTGCTGGTACTGGCCGGGCAGCAGCGCGTGCGGGTAGAACCCGGCGGGCGGGCGCACGTGCTCGGGCGCGCGGCGCGGCGGCGGCCGTACATATCTACTATCCGTGCTCGATCACTCGTGTCACGCACCTGAGCTGGTCGGGGGTGTAGCGGCGGTACTCGTGCTGGTACTGGCCGGGCAGCAGCGCGTGCGGGTAGAACCCGGCGGGCGGGCGCACGTGCTCGGGCGCGCGGCGCGGCGGCGGCCGTACATATCTACTATCCGTGCTCGATCACTCGTGTCACGCACCTGAGCTGGTCGGGGGTGTAGCGGCGGTACTCGTGCTGGTACTGGCCGGGCAGCAGCGCGTGCGGGTAGAACCCGGCGGGCGGGCGCACGTGCTCGGGCGCGCGGCGCGGCGGCGGCCGTACATATCTACTATCCGTGCTCGATCACTCGTGTCACGCACCTGAGCTGGTCGGGGGTGTAGCGGCGGTACTCGTGCTGGTACTGGCCGGGCAGCAGCGCGTGCGGGTAGAACCCGGCGGGCGGGCGCACGTGCTCGGGCGCGCGGCGCGGCGGCGGCCGTACATATCTACTATCCGTGCTCGATCACTCGTGTCACGCACCTGAGCTGGTCGGGGGTGTAGCGGCGGTACTCGTGCTGGTACTGGCCGGGCAGCAGCGCGTGCGGGTAGAACCCGGCGGGCGGGCGCACGTGCTCGGGCGCGCGGCGCGGCGGCGGCCGTACATATCTACTATCCGTGCTCGATCACTCGTGTCACGCACCTGAGCTGGTCGGGGGTGTAGCGGCGGTACTCGTGCTGGTACTGGCCGGGCAGCAGCGCGTGCGGGTAGAACCCGGCGGGCGGGCGCACGTGCTCGGGCGCGCGGCGCGGCGGCGGCCGTACATATCTACTATCCGTGCTCGATCACTCGTGTCACGCACCTGAGCTGGTCGGGGGTGTAGCGGCGGTACTCGTGCTGGTACTGGCCGGGCAGCAGCGCGTGCGGGTAGAACCCGGCGGGCGGGCGCACGTGCTCGGGCGCGCGGCGCGGCGGCGGCCGTACATATCTACTATCCGTGCTCGATCACTCGTGTCACGCACCTGAGCTGGTCGGGGGTGTAGCGGCGGTACTCGTGCTGGTACTGGCCGGGCAGCAGCGCGTGCGGGTAGAACCCGGCGGGCGGGCGCACGTGCTCGGGCGCGCGGCGCGGCGGCGGCCGTACATATCTACTATCCGTGCTCGATCACTCGTGTCACGCACCTGAGCTGGTCGGGGGTGTAGCGGCGGTACTCGTGCTGGTACTGGCCGGGCAGCAGCGCGTGCGGGTAGAACCCGGCGGGCGGGCGCACGTGCTCGGGCGCGCGGCGCGGCGGCGGCCGTACATATCTACTATCCGTGCTCGATCACTCGTGTCACGCACCTGAGCTGGTCGGGGGTGTAGCGGCGGTACTCGTGCTGGTACTGGCCGGGCAGCAGCGCGTGCGGGTAGAACCCGGCGGGCGGGCGCACGTGCTCGGGCGCGCGGCGCGGCGGCGGGCGGCGCCGCAGCACCGTCATGCTCTGCAGGTCCGCGCATGCGCCGCGCCGCAGCGAGTTCATACGCGCGTTCCACTCGCTCGCTGATGCGATCGCCGCTGCCGCCATGTCCTGAGAGGACGGATTTTAGGGATGTAACGATACATAATTTTGCCGATACGATACCGATTATTGTAGTAAATAATCGGCGATACCGATATCGATGGCTAAATAATGAAGTATGCACCTCAGACATTTGTACGTCCTTATTATACTTAAAACTTGGCTATATTTAACAGAGACTCAACCTTGAAAGTGTAAAGTAAAAATAAATAAATTCTCAACTCAATATTCAAAGAAAACATTTATTATGAAACAAATACATCATTAACAAAGTAAATATCATTTCACAAGGTCGGTAATAAACCGATACATAAGTTAAGTCAGTAATTAAAATTACTTTCAGATTTTTTCAGACAGCAAATTTCTTTCGCGCTCTTCAAATATCGGTTGTATATAATCGGCGATGCCGATATATTGGCCTGCCGATTATCAAAACTTGTGAACACACGAGGTAGGTGGAGGCGAGAGGTGAGGCGACACAAATGGATGTCATTCTAAGACCACGTACCTGTCGAGTCTTCTCCGGGTCAATTTTAGGTGGCTCCGGTCTTGAATCCGAAGACTTTTCAATTTTCATCTCCACCCGGTCCACTCTGACCTCTGGCTTCTCCGGCGGTTCGTCCGCGGCGGCGATTTGCCGCTCGCGCTGGTGCGATCTGTACTCTTCATACTTGTGGGGGTAGTCCGATAGCATGATGTCAAGGACCTCACTGGCGTCTACCGCTGTGATGCCTGAAGAAGAATGGATTTATTGAGACTATATTTTAAGAGAATGTAGATAATTAACTGGTTTCTTAGAGTTCTTTATATTCAGGTCTCTTTTCTGAATTAGTAGTAGAGTGACATGACAGTATCTATAGAACGTAATTCCCTTCTAAACCCTAACTCATAAATAATAAATTCAACAGCCTTAAGTAAACAAGGGATATTTTGTAAAACATGACCTTAATGTTCACCTATGGTTGCGATAAAGCTTTAGAAGGTTTTGCAGAAATGAACTTGCCGTCAATTCACAGAAGTTTAAATTTTTAAATTTATTAACCCTCTGTAAAGATGAAGCTTAAGAACACGACGGACTCTGAGATCATGATCCCCGCCCGCGTATCCCGAAAGAAACGGGGACAAGCGCTAGGGAGGTGGTGACGAGTCTGTAAGGTTGAGGAACTGACCGAGATCGCAGAGAGCTTCAGTGCCCAGCTCTTTGCGCAGGCATTATATCGCTTCAACATACAAGTTTGGTGGAGTACATAAACGCTTTATAAAAAAAACCGGTCAAGTGCGAGTCGGACTCCCGGCCCGAGGGTTCCGTACAAATTCGTAAGTAGATATGTGAATAGTTCAAGAAAAACTGGCGGCTGGCGGTTAGTTTAGTAAGTGGGAGCAAATAAGTATTTTTTACGATTTTTGCAAATTTCTAAAAACGTAATATTTAGGATGATATTAATAATTGGTAATTATTACAGATTTTTCTGTTCAGTAACTTCGAAGATGATGATAGGGGGGAATGGTATTTTTTTGAAAGTTTTTCGTCCTAAATCAAAAAGTAGATAGGTAAACAAGAAAAAAAATGGTTTTGGAATGTACAAATTAATCTCTTTCATTTAATACCCCACTTGATAATAGCACAACTTAAAATTTTCGACCTCCCATTTCGGCCGCCTTTGAAAAAAAAGTAAAAAAGGTATAAGATTTTTTTTACATCTACTAGGTTTAGGTTAGCGACTTTTAAAACGATTCCAAATTTCAAATCGATAGCAGCAGTAGTTCCTGAGATATCTGACTGTGACAGACGGACAGACAGAGTCGCACCATAAGGGTTCCTTTTTTACAATTTTGGTACGGAACCCTAAAAAAGAGCCCTGTAAAGATAAGGAACTGACCGAGATCGCAGAGAGCCTCGGTGACCAGCCCCTTGCGCAGGATGTAGTCTCGCTCCTCGCCGCCCACGGGGCGCCGTTTTAGCTCCGGGTAGCGCCGCTTGAAGCTCTTCACACTCAGGAACATTGCCACCTGCTCTTGTATCATCATCACCTGCAGAAACGGAATAAGCTTAGTATTTTTGAAACGAACAGCCTCAAGTATTAACAGACATAAATGCTAAATGCACAATATCGACCGTTCTGATTTTTTTATTTTTTTTTTATTTATATATTTCCCCTAATGACTGCAATACGGCCACATCTAAAAAAAAATGTTTTTTTTTTGAGATGTGACCGTATTGCAGTCAGTAGGCGATTTATTCAAATGTTAAATTCATAATAGGTACGACATCCCACAAAACTGTTTTCACAGTTTGACTGTGGGATCCGTAAGTCTATCTATTGTCAAAGTCAATCATTTATTTGTACAATATTAGAAAACATAATTACTGAGAAGATATAGGTACCTTTTAAGTTATTTTAATTATGTAATGTACCCTTGTAATATGTTTTTCTGGTGTGCAATAAAGAATATTTGTATTGTATTGTTGCATTACACTGACAATGTTAAGGAAAATAAAAAAAATGCTTTATTATAGAAGCTGAAAATTAAGCGGAAAGGCTGAAAACGAGTTTTCAACAAAAAAATAATGACTTTTTATACATTGATCACATTAGTTGATTTAACATGTTTATTGTCAGTTAGAAAGTCAGAAATACATCGTGACAACCTCATTCTTCAAGGCTGTTCATAACATAAGTAACTTAGTAACAACAAATACAGTTTTTGATTTAAACTTTCACGATTTTCACTCATTATTATAACAAAACGGGACTTTTACGCGATTAAGTCCCGTTTTGTTATAATAATGAGTGAAAATCGTGAAAGTTTAAAATTTAAATCAATATTTTGTAAACCGGTACGGGCCGGAGATAGCAAATAAAATTAAACATCTAGGATGGTTACGGATTAAACGAGTGCGTATTATGTCGTCGCTGGCATTTTTAATTAAGGGCCGCGATTCGGACTTACTTCCTACGTGTGTTAGAATAAAACCACGCAGGGATATACCGTTTTCCGCTAACATTCTACGGGATGCGAGTGTACGTCTTTTAAAACAACTTGCTAGAAGACGTTGACACCTGCCTCGCCAGTCCCTTCGCGACCATGGACGTCACGGCACGTCCGAAACGTCGAGATAATAGCATGTTTTTACGTGATTAAGTCCCGTTTTGTTATAATAAATACAGTTTTTGTTCTCATTAAAAGAATTGTGTGGTCGATTTGTAGAAAAAAATAGTATGCAATTTAAGTCATTTTGATGCCGAAAAATGAAAAGTGTAACCAACCTGATGTTCGACGCTTGGATTTTCAGGGGGAGGCCACATGTATTCTTTCACATCGGCAGCCGTCCAAACTTTATTGCTGGAAATTACGAACATCATTATTAATCATTCTAAATTGTACAAATTGACAATACTTACGCCTAAAGTTTATATTCTAGATCAGCGGTCGACAACTTTTTAGCAGCCCTTGGCCACATAGTAGCTAATGAAATTGATGCGGGCCGCACTATGTTATAGGTAATTTCACGAGAGTTGAGGTGAATAATTACACACACAGCTACATGAAGTACTCATTGCAAAAAAAGTGAATGAATGAAATGAATGAGTGAGTAATAAACACAAGGCTATAGTTTAAACAAACTTTTTGGTCTATCTTGCAATTCACTGTTGAACCTGCTATCGGTACGAAAAAAGAACAGTAATTTCAAAATCCCGCTGGCATTAGATAACAGTGTTGTTGTGTGCGTGGCCTCAACTTTCGTGAAATTTTATACATATCTGAATATATCGACCTATACATACAAAATAGCCAGGAAGGCTCGCGGGCCGTAAGTGAGTGGTTCACGGGCCGCTGGTTGCCGACCGCTGTTCTACATTAATATGGGCCCATATTTAACCATGTAAGTATTGTATTCACAAACACGTTCATTTCAAAATAAACAAGTAATAGTACGGTGGAAACAAGTTAGTAACAAAAAATGTAGAACCGTATTGTATTAGATATCCAAACAGTCCACTTCAATAATTGTCTGTAAAAACAGTTAAAACTAACTTTTTCCAAATATTTATGTACATCTATTTTTTACCTGTCAAACAAATCGGCGAACTTGGATTTCCTCATTTTGCTACTTTCATTAGTCGAGCTTTTCACGGAACTCTGGGAATCTTCGTCTAACAAGTGAGAGGGTCTGAAAATAATTAAACAATATCATTAAACTCACGAAACGACTATTGCGTTTACCGCCATTTTTGAACTTAAAAAAACTGAGAATTGACATTATAGACATTTGTTAGTGCTCTGTCTCATTGGTGGTTGGAAAATATAAGGCATTATGTATACACATGTAGTGATGAAATTTAGAAAATAAGAACTACAAAAACTTACTTAGCGGGCGTGGCATTGTCATCCATCATACAAGTTTCCTCTTCGAATAAGTGAACTGTCGTGGTAGCAGGACCGCATACACGCCCGTAAATACCCATGGTCTCCTAAAAGCGTAATAAATTGATATAATCAATTCTACTAATAATTAACTGTTTTCTAGTTAAGGTACTTTTCTGTTGCTACTAAAAAGAAAAAGGCATTAGAATAGGCAAGGGAATTTTAGGTTTAAAAAAAAAAATTAATTGGATGAAACATTCCAATAAAAAAAACCGGACAAGTGCGAGTTAGACTCGCGTGGAGAGGGTTCCGTACGTTCAAAACAATATAACACAATTATACTTTATTGCACAGACTTCTTATAGGTTTTCCTGTAATCTGTAGGTGTAGAACTATTTTCCATATTTTATTCAAAATTCTACGTCCAACAGTTTGGAGATAAGGGGGGATGGCCTATTTTCTTATATAACTTCAAAACTATTGATATAAAAAATATATTTGAGATTCTCACATTGAGCACTTTCATTTAATATGTCACACGATATAGTTAGATAACTTTTTTTTTTAATTTTCTAGTTGACCCCCCAAAAGTGGCCCCCATGATTAAAATTCATATATTTTCGTGACATGTCCGTGTTTAGGTCATTAACCTTAATATATGTACCAAATTTCAACTCAATCGGACCAGTACTTTCGGAGCAAATTGGCTGTGACAGACAGACAGACACGAGTGATCCTATCAGGGTTCCGTTTTTTCCTTTTGAGGTACGGAACCCTAAAATTACTCTGGGGCTCCTAAGGTTAGCTACACAGTAGGACTTCGAAATTGAACGCGTACGTACCTTTTTATATACAGGGTATTTCATTGAACGTAATACAAATTAAGCAATTTCGGCTCAGTTAACGACCGAGAACATAATGCACAAATTGATTTATTATAATACGTCGTAATTAACGTTTCCTAGTTTGCTAACAGAATTAAGATTGTTGTTGACTGTTTGTTTGTTTTGACCAATTACTTCAATAATGTGTCGGAATGCACACATTTTATTAATAAATTATCGACCTAGATAAGCAAACAGGTAAGTTCTTACTGCAAAATTAGATTCAAACTTTTTTCTCTTAACGCTAAGTAGGGTAACCACAATGAGGCCAAAAAAATAAGAATAATTAAAACAGTGATATTAATTAATTAAGATGACTTTAACAACACGAGATCTAGCACAGGGTTTTAGCACCATGGAGAGGAGTTTAAATAACATGAGTTGTATTACGTTCAATGAAACACCTTGTATAACGCCGCGACCGCCGCCCGTGCCCCGGCCGCGGCCGCGCGGGGTGCGCGGGGTTCCGGGTCCTGCCTCTCCGCGGCTGCCCCGCCCGCGCCCGCCCCGGCCCCGAGACTCCGTTCCCTGCGTCTCCGGAGACTTCATGAACGAACCCTCCAGTTTCGGCAAAAAAAATACTCTGGGGCTCCTAAGGTTAGCTACACAGTAGGACTTCGAAATGGAACGCGTACGTACCTTCATATACATAGCGCCGCGACCGCCGCCTCTGCCCCGGCCGCGGCCGCGCGGGGTGCGCGGCGTTCCGCGCCCCCGCCCCCCGCGGCTGCCCCGCCCGCGCCCGCCCCGGCCTCTAGACTCCGTTCCCGGCGTCTCTGGAGACTTCATGAACGAGTCCGTTGGCAGTTTCGGCAGCGTCGCTTCTAAGACGACCTTCAACTCCTGCGTTTCCGGGTATATTTTCATGTCCGTGCTCGACCGTTCTCGCTTTCGACTGCTGAGCGGGGTCGTGCAGGCGGAAGGCATCTTGTCGAGTGCCTCGGTCATTCGGGGCAGTTTCACCCGCGAGCTAGTTGGATCGATCTCTTCTGGTGTTTTTTCCTCGTTGGTGAAAAATTTGGTGGCCGTTTCGACTACAGGTTCGACTTTCGGCGACGGCGCGAGAGCGCGCTTCGCGCCGCGCCCTCGACCTCTCCCTCGAGGCTTTGCCAGTATCGCCGGCCGGTCCCTGTAAATAAACATTTAGAAGGTGATAGTCGATTGGTAAAGTAAGTACAGTATTAAGTATGTTTATGCCACACCTGGCCATAAAGTGGCTTTTACCGCACGCTACGCGTACGGAAAAAGCCGCTTTCTGGCCAAATGTAGGTATAAAATTATGAACACAACACGGGAGGTAATAAAGGAAGCCCTCGATCGCATATTTACGTCCCTCGCTTGTAGCTCGGGCCGCAAACATCTGCGATCTCGGCCTTTCTTTGTTTTACCACCCTAGTTGTGTAATGTACTATAAACGTGATACTGCATCTGATAATGGATAGATAAACAGATTTATTTATTTCACAATATAAAATACATTATAAATTACACATTTCACATTAATAATAATTTAACAAAGTTCCACAAAAATAAAAAATAATAATACATACCTAGTTAACCGTAGCGATCGTTGTGGTCGTTCTTCTAGGGCGGGGGTAGGCAACGTGACCGGTTTTGCGCCCTCTGAAACGGGTAACTTCCGGGGCCGGCCCCGTTTCTTCGGTTGCGGCGTAAAAGGAACGCTTACGCTATCGCTCACCATTTCATTTGTTTTCAAGTGATCGACTTCTAAAGGATCCTGTGATAAATCATCATTACCCATGTTGAAATCGTGGGATTCTGAGTTTTCGTTGATGATCATTTCCTGTACTTGAGGACGCGTACTTTCAATCGGTGTGACGTCGACCACGTCCGAGCTACCGGTTGATGTGCTAGAGTCTAGCTCGGGGATAATAGACTGAGATTTTTCTACACAGTTAATTGAATTCAACGGCATCACTTGTATTTGCTTTGCTTGTAAATTAGACAAGATATTATGAAGCTTAGAGTTACCGTTTTTCGAACAGTTTTCATTATTTAACAAAGAATGATTGACAGTTTTTGTGATTTGATTACTTCCTACTCCAGCTTTCGTGTCTGTGGACGCGTTTTGAGCTTTAGGTATGACGGGGCAAACGGTTAGAGCTTTATTGGATAGTAACTGTCCAAGCTTTAACCGCTTTGTTTCTAATACTGAAAGCTCTTGTTCCTTATTCTGTGGAGGACTGGTTTCAACAGAAGGAGGTCTCTTTCCAGCATTCCGTTTGATGACAGGAGATTTTTCTGACTCCTGGACAACCCTAGAACTACGTAACCTTTTGCCCAGAGCAACAGTAGGTGTATCTGTTAAGCCTTTTCGTCTACTGTTCACAACTCCTTTTCTTTGCTTGTCATTTACCAGTTCTTGAGTATTTTCAGGTGAGTAACTATCTTGACCAACTTCAGGCTTTTTAATCTCTTCTGTAATAATTTTGGCAGAAGAACCATGATCAGTCTTATTAATTTTCAATATAATGCGAGGAGAATCTTGACCTGAACTTTGAGTTGTAATCTTCTCAGAAATATTAATTTCTAGTGGTTTTGTAACACTCTCATCTTCTAATCTACTAACATCTTGAGACTGAGTGTTTTGTGCAGGAGGTAGAGCTTCATTCTTTACATCCTGACTTGGCATACTTCTCTTTTTATCATGGTTGGACTTGGAATTTACTTTATCAACTTGTTCACAATTTGAAATACTTGTTGAGCTTGTTGGAGATAATTTCGTTTTTTCATCGACATGTGAATCACTTTCATTGTCTTCTGGTTCCTTAACTCTAGTATCCACATCCTTCTTTTTATTTTCTAACAACTTCTTCAATAATGTGCAATTGGATAAAGTTGTCTGTTTAACAGATGGTGGTGTTACAATAGGCCCAATATTTCCTTGTTCTAGGTTAGTATGTACAGATTCTTTCCTAAGGCTGTCTTTTTCTAATCTCAGTTGTTCTAAATCATTACTATGGGGAGCTTCACTGTTTACAGAATGCGATTCCTCAGGCAGGCAATTTTCTTTTGTTATTTTAACATCTCCTGCTGTCAGAGATTTGGTTTCTTTCTTATTTAAAGAATTAAACTTTTCTGTCTTTGATTCTTCTAGACAATTCTCAGTAGGTTGGTTCACTGTAGTTTCTTTTGTCTGAATTTTATTAGGATCTTCTGTATGACAATTACTTAAATCATTTTTAACATGATCAGTTTCTACAGGTTTTACGAGCGGTTTAATGCTAATTTTGGATACAACAGGTATATTTTCATTAACATTGTTGTAAACATGTTCAATTTTCTCTTCAAGATTATTTATCTTTAAGTCTGTCCTGATGCTATCATTGCATGATGTGTCAGCAACAGCTTTCATATTAATTTTCATCACTAATGGAGGATTTTTTACTGAAGCATCATCTCGGGGTTTAGGCTGTTCTATCTCATCAGGTTTGACTACCGGTTTGATGTTTAGTTTGGTTACAACAGGGATTTCTTTCTTAGGGGATGAAGGCAATGCATTTTCTTCTGGTTTCATAATAGGTTTTATGTGGAGTTTAGTCACAATGGGTATGTTCGGTTCTGCTGAAGTATTTGGTTTAGAAATGTCTTCAATGTCTGCAGGTTTTAATATCGGCTTTATATTTAATTTTGTAACAACAGGTATATCTGTATTGTCATCACTTGAGTTTCCTGTTTCAGAGGACTGATTTTCAGTATCTTTCATATTTTCTTCTTCTAGTGGCTTAACAATAGGCTTAATATTAAGTTTAGTAACAACGGGTATACTATTCTCATCACTGTCTGCATTCCATTCATCACAGTCTTTTTGTTCTGAAGATTTTTCTTCAGGATTTCTTAATGGTTTTATATTTAATTTTGTAACCTTAGGGATATCTTCTATACTAGGATCTAGTTCACTATCTTTAGGTCTTAGTATGGGTTTTATATTTAATTTTGAAACTACAGGAACTTCATCTTTAACCTCTTCAGAGGTTTCCCCATCTTCCGTAGGTTTCAAAATAGGTTTAATGTTTATTTTTGTCACTACAGGAATTTGTTCAAGATTGTCACATTTTAAGGCTGATTTTTTTGGAGATGGCTCAGGATCACTCTTGATAACAGGTTTGATTGTGATTTTAGGGATATGTGTGGCTTCTTTAATTTCTCCACTAGTTTCAGGGTATTCTGCTGATGACTTGCTCTTAGAGTCAGCGTCACATTGGTCTGCTATATTGTCTTTGCTAGAGTTTTCCACAGGTTTTATGGGCTTTATTGTCAACTTAGGGCTTAACTGACTTTCAGTTTTAGTCACAGTTTTTATTGTTAGTTTAGGAACCTTATCTAACTGTTTGTCTTCTGGTTGACTAACAATTAGTTTTAATTTTGAGGGTGAATCTGAGTCTTCTTGCTCACTTTGCTGAAGACCAGTTATTGTTAATTTTGGTACAGTTTGTTCTGTGTAAAACTTGCCCATACCATCGTTGCCTGGTTTACCAAGTTTTATAGTAACTTTTGGAATGATATTTGTGGGTCCTTGATCTGAGGTGGATGCCTGATCAGATGTACTGGTTTCATCATTTTCAGAACACTCGGATTCTGATATTTCACTACTGCTGGATTTTCGATGAATATCATTTATCTTTTCTGGTGGTTTAGGTATAGGTTTTATGTTAATTTTTGTAATATTAGGAATTGGGTCACTGGTGCTTGCATTGTCGGATTTTACCTCTTGTTCAACAGGTGGCTTAATAGGCTTAATAGTCAATTTAGGAATAGGAGATTTTATTTCCTCTTGTTGTTTGCCACTAAGTTTTATAGTTAATTTAGGCACCTGCTTTGATGATTCCGGTGAATCATGGACAGGAACAGGGCTTGAAGTTGTTTCACTTTGCTCATATGTTTCATTTGTAACAGTAATGGCAGTTTCTAATGCACTAGATACAGTCAAATTCAGTTTAATAGGAGGTACTTTCTTTTGAACATCCACATTTTCAGAGGTATTTAACTGTGGTGTCGGTTCACTTAAGGAATGGCTTGGTTGTTCATTTTCTTTAATCAATACAGGGGACTCATTTACCAACTCATGTATGGGTTCAGTGATAGGTTCTGAAACAGGTAATTCAGGCGGACAACCTTGGCTAGCTTCCACTTTCACATCATCATTGACTTCTGTAGTACTAATGCAGTCTGAAGAGCATGAATCAGTTACCATTGTGGGTAGACTTGGTGATGAGGTTGATGGGGACTCACTTTCTGGTGTTACAACCTGATTTTGTGATTTTTCGCTTTGACTTGTTGATGGTGTAATTTTTTGCCTTATTAATTTGATTTTTTTAGGAGGATTTGTTGACGTCTCTGCCTTGCAGACACTAATTTCGCTTACATTGCTACTTGCATCAACTTTTACATTACCATGTACAGGGGGGATGATGTCTGAAGAACTAGACACATCTTTTGCTACACTGTCACTGCTTGGCTGTCCGATCACTTCATTATCACTAACTCGGGAATCAACAGTCGAGGAGACAGTTGTGTCAGGACGGCGATCATATGGTGTCGGCCGAATGAGTCTACGGCGTAATGGCGACCGTGTCGTTGATTCCTGCACTACTTGTGTCCCTTCACTTACACTAGCATCACTCGACGTAGACTCAGCACTTTCAACAGTCACATTGTCTCTGTTGTCACTAGAAGTCACATGCTTCACTGTCCGATCGTTCGATTCACATTCACTAATCTCACAAATACTTGGAACAGTCTCTTCAACACTGCTGGAAGGAATATTCAAAGCCGTGCAAGTACTAGCTGCCTCTAAATTCACATTTTGAGCATGTGGTACATCTGTTTCTATTACTGCAGGCTCTTGACATATTTCAGGCACAGAGGAACTAGCCTGGGGTGGCTCTGTATTACTGGTATTAGTAACCTCTTCAGACACTGAACTTTCAGATATGCTCACTACTGGGGTTTCAGGTAAGATCTCAGGTGCACTTTCACATTTGGCACTAGAGGCAGGGGATAACGCCCGGGCAGCTGATGGTTCTTCAGAGGCCTGTGATGTACTGGCATCTTCCTCTGGCTGAGAAATGCCGCCATCCGAAACAGTTTGTTCGACGACAGGCTCCTGCTCAGGCGAGGGTTCACTAGGAGCAGGCGGCGCGGAAGGCGTGGGTGGTGAAGGCGCGGATTCGGGCACATCACTTTCAGACGACAACGGAACTCGTTTTGGTAATCCAGGTCCGTCACAAATTTCGTCAATCATGTCCAAAATCGCCTCGGTGCTTGCATTGTTGTCGTGCGCCGACGGCGAAGGGACGCTGTCGCCGTCGAAGTTATCCTCCGACATCGCCCCGGACTCGCACGGCGTCTGGGCCCCCGATGCTTCTCGAGACGCATTGGCGGTCGCGTCGACCTCCTCGCTGGGCCCGAGGTCCTTTTCCCGCGCCGATACACGGCGGGAAGCGGTCGTCGCGGCGCCCGCATCGTCTTCTGAACTCTCCATTATCTACTGTTTTGCGACGCTGTCATGTCTGAAATACAAAACGCTCGCTGGGTGATATTTACGTTACGAACGGGTAACCTGACGACGTGCGAGATTGACAAGCCACAGGCACCATTCTAATTCACCATAACGCTACTAAAATTTCTTCACGGGGTCCACAACGATGATTAATATACCTACACATGTATATTATTTTCATATTCACGATGTTTCAATCTCGCTCGATTGACCGCGAGGTCATAGAAACTATTTAACAGCGTAAACCGGCAAACAAAAAGCTTGTATACGCCATTTTTAAAACCAAAGACATGGCAGGTTTGGCTGTATTGGCCTATAAAAAATATCTTCAAGCAGACAGTTCGGCCATTGTCGTGTTGGTAAACTGCCGAAGCCCATAGATCGCTCCACTAGTGATCTTAGCTTGTAAAAAGAGTAATAAATATGCCTTTCAACATGTGTTAAAACGAGTCAGATAATATTTCTTCAAGTTCTTTTTCGTGTCGGATAGTGGGAGAGTACTATATTTTTATACATGGCAACAATTTAGAGAGAACGGAAGCGAATACGGCAATTTAAAACATTTAAAAATAAACGCAATTTTGTTATTTTCTATCTAAAAAGAATTAAGCCCACCACCGTAAATAAATTTAAGGTGGCTTTGTGATTTTATGTAAATAATCAATATTAAACCTGAGAAGTAGTTTGGTCACTGTAAGTTGGTGCAACGATTTAACATTGTTTTCTGGATAACGTCTAAAATTATTTCTCATCTGTTTCGTACCAGTAAAAAAAAAAAATTTGACCTAACTTGTATGAGTCTGACCAATCCAATCCTGTCTCAAAAAAATAAGGTTATATTTACGCTAAAAGTGTAATAATTTTTCAATATGACTACAATACGACCGTTTACATGTGAGGATATGTTGAAATTTAATAACGTGTATGTAAAGTCTATCTGAGCCTATTTAGAATTTTAGGTATTATAAATTTTTTTATAGATAAAATGTATTTACAGAAACTTGGACCCTTTGACCGAAACCTACGGTTTATCGTTTTACACACAATATTTAGCTCACTGGCCAGAGTACTTCCAAGTTGCCGAATCACCCAGCGGAGAAATCATGGGATATAGTAAGCAATTATTATAAGCACTAACTAGATCCAGCTCCTTGAAATTGTTTGTTTACTAAATAAATTCTTTAATGGTTCTGATGCTTGTTGAGAACACACACGTCGTTACATTTCTAAAGCTTAGTTAAGCAGTTTGCAATAACATATTTAGATATATCATATTACTAATAACAAGGTATTGTATGGAATTTTCAGTAATGGGAAAAGCAGAAGGCCTCGGTGAGAACTGGCATGGACATGTAACAGCCTTGACTGTCAGCCCTGACTACAGGAGGCTCGGGTTGGCAGCAACTCTTATGAGTATTTTAGAAGATGTTTCAGAAAAGTAAGTCTTAATCATCACAATTAAAATAAGAAAATGAATTAGGTCTTTCTCAAATTTTCAAGGTAATGCTACCTTGAAAATTTAAATGAACTGAGTGTTTTTTAGTATTAGTGGCTTGTATAAGAGTGCATTCACTACATCGTCATCACCTTCAGTCTATAGATATCCCACTGCTGGGCTGGACACAGGAAGATCAAGGGGCTATAGTCGCATAATATTTAACATACTATGCCAAAGTTAAATAATTATGAAGTCCAAATCTTTAAAGTGTGTATAAGTGCATGTTATTTCCCAGTATAGTGTTAGTTCAAATGACATATATAGCAACATGCTGACTATTTTTAACTCATTCATTATTTTTACAGAAAAAAGGCATACTTTGTGGATTTATTTGTAAGAGTGAGCAACAAAGTAGCCATAAACATGTACAAGAACTTGGGATACATTGTGTATAGGACTGTATTAGAATATTATTCTGGAGACCCAGACGAAGATGCTTATGGTAAGTTGACTGACAAAACTGAAATAAATGTTGCAATTTAAAGTCTGTGCTTATAAATGCTTCTCGTTTGGTTTTCAGACATGAGAAAAGCCTGCTCAAGAGATGTGAATAAAACTTCCGTTATACCATTAGCACATCCTGTTAGGCCTGAGGATGTGGACTGAATACAATGACTGAAATTATTAATAAAATATCTACAACATTGATATCATCAATTTATTTTTAACCTTATAATCATTACTTTGATTGGGCATCATTATCACTACTGGTGCTGCTGTCATCAGAGTCATCATCAACATCTGCGTCTGGTTGATCTGCTTCTTTGTTTTCTTCTTGATCTTTTTCTGATTGCTCCTGAGTGTCAGATACAGTAGTTTCTGCTTCTGGAACTTCCTTTTGTTTGCGCCATTGTTTAGCAGCAGCAAGAAGTTTAAGATTAGGCCTAACCATTTCATCTTCAGGGAATATGTAGTCAAAAACTTCTTCCCATCCCTCTTCAACACCATCATCACTGACAATCTTCTGTCTCTTCTTAACCCTTCTGGGCATTTTGCTCAATACCTTTTCGAGTTTAGTGTCCTCACCAATCTCTGTCTCGAAGTCTTTCCAAGCTTCTAGGAGGAGAACTCTTGCTTCTTTCTCTCCCAAACTTCTTAGGCTGTCATTTGCTCGTTCATATACACGCCTGGCTAATTCTATGTTGATGTTATCAGCATTTTCAGCATTAAGCTCAAACTTGGCATAAGAAAGCCAAACTTTAACATGAACTGTCCTTTCTAATAGTCTCTCATAGAGCTGTCTAGCTCTTTCAGTTTCCCCTTGGGCAACTTCAAAATCTATAAAGCTCTTCCATAACAATTCTGGCATATCCAATCTTTGTTGTCCAACTGCTATTTCATAAATCGCCCTGGCTCTATCTATGTCTCCCAATAGTGTTTCTAATTCTGCAAACTTAATCCAAGTAATACAGTTCTCAGGACCATATTCCAAGAATTTCTGATACAGTATCCTACATCTGTCAAATTCTCTGAGTTGAATCTCTAAGTCAATGTAGCCCCTGTACAATTTATCTCTTGGACACATGCCCAAAGCCATACCTAATGTTTTTCTTGCTTGTTTCAAGTCTTTACATCTCACTTCAAATTGAGCATACATTAGCCAGATTTTGGAGAATGTGAATATTTTATGGGGTATTAGTTCTAAACAAGTTCTGTAGACCTGTCTGGTGCGTTCAAGGTCTTCTGCTTCTAACTCCTCATATAAAGCATAATTGATCCATAGGTAGATATAGCGTCTCCAAAACTGTTTATCTTTTGAAGGAGGCACATTCGCTATCGCTCTTTCATAGGTGTCCCGTATATCATCGACATTTCCTTCATTTTCAACAAGTCTGATATAATCAAACCAAGCATCATAATTAGTCGGATTTTCAATGACCTCTTGTTCATACATGTATTTTCTCTTATTGACAATGACATCTTCAATGCCAGATCTGTCTCCATACTTCTTCTCATGTATAGTGTATGCTTTATACAACTCCTTATTTCTATCTTTTGGAATATGGTCCAGAGCATATTTGTAAATTACTCTTGCTCTATCATGCTCTTTTTGGTTCTCCTCAAACTTTGCAAATGCTATGAACAATCTCTCATCTAAATCTTCATCACCAAAAAATTCAACGGCTCTTTCAAAAACTTTTCTAGAGCCATTGATAAACCCATGGTTTTCTTCAAATTTAGCATATTTTATCCAATTTTTCACATCAGGATGTACCATAACAAATCTTTCATATATTTGTCTGGCTCTTTCAAGTTCTTTATACCTTAATTCAAAGTTGATGTATGTTTGCCATGCTTGTTCATCTGGCTGCCATTCCATCCATCTCTCAAATACCTGGAAAAATAATTTGACACTTAAAATCTATTATATATTAAAAGTGTAGTTTAAATTTTTTAACATGTCTATTTAACACTCAATGACATCCATGGGACCATGGAATCTGTATGGTGCTTGGCAGTAAGTGTAAATACATACCTGACGGGCTCCAGCTACATTTTCCAGCATCTCTTCCATGTAAGTGTACTTGTACCAAAACTGGGAGACTCTGGGGAGTATGGTGACCGCTCTATCCCATAAGTTACGAGCATGGTTGACTTGTCTATTTCTCATTTCCATTTCTGTATACTTCAACCTGAAATGTATTTTAATACTGATAAATTTACGGAGTGGTTGTAGTCTTTGTATCTTTGACGTTTCATTTTTAAATAGTTCTATTTACTTGATATAAACTAGTAAATATACATATGACTTATTAAAATATTTATGATAAGTCGGGATGGATACTACTTATAATAGCCATAGTCAACCTTTACCCTGTATCCTTAAGGCTCCATGCTAATCATTTGTAATACTATAATAGACTGAAGCATAAAAGGGTCACACAGCAATTTTTTTATGGTCGGGCCAAGCTGTCATTAATAACTTTATTTGAATGTCCTTTACAACACTTGAGCCTTAATATAAGTATAAAAGATTATCAATCTGTAAGTATTAAAAGCAACGAAAATAATGGTATTCACCATAAGGTAACATTTCTGTGGTCCACATCCAGCGCCCGCTCGTATATGGAACGGGCTCTTTGCACCTGCTTCTGCGATTCTTCCCATTGGGAATATTTGAGCCAGTTTCCTATAACCTAAACCAAAAACAGTTTACTTTAATAACACTGTTTAAACTTTTTTTATTATTAGGGTGAAATCAAACTTACCATTCTGTTTTTCCTAATGTTATCTTCAAATGCCTTCCTCTTACGATGCTGGTAGTCTCTCAACTCTTCTGGATCAGAGATTTTCTGTTTTGGTGGAGGAGGCAATATTTCCAAATCTCTTTCCTTGGCTTCGCGGAGAAGTTGCTCAGCAGTAATTTGTATCTCTGCTGGAGCTTTGTTCTTGACCTACAAAATATGGAATTCATGAGAAAATGGTAATTAATAATTTTAAGAGGACATCAGAATTTGAAGTTATTACCTTTGCCACTTTGGGCATTTTAGTTGCTTTTCCCTCCATTTTGAGATAGTAATATTCACAAGGTTAGGTCACTATTCAGTCAAATATTCGTTTCGATATGTCAAAGTAATATAAATAAAACTGCAATCCTTATTTCCTCCCGATGCGTCGCGTACGCTGATAACAATAAAATTCATTTACGTATGTGATTCTGCTTTACGACAGCATTGACAGCGAGACTATTAGTGTTGCCAACATCGGATTTCACTGAGCTAAATATGTTGGAAAAATGAAGCCGAATGGGAATGTTCGATAGTTTTTAGTTTAAGTAGTTGGCTTTTAATTTAATATAGTTTCTTTGATATTGAATTACTAATATTTCAAACCACTACGTACAAATTGAATTTTAGTAAAATAAGTTTTTTTTATGTAATTATTTTTGGCAATATAGATATTAGATATATCGCAAATAAATAGTATATATAAATAATGTATAAATAATAATAAATAGTATATTTTATAGTATTTAACGTGAAATTAGATGCAAAGTTATTAAAAATATGCTAAATTTAGCACTAATGATATTAAAGTAGCAACTTTAAGAACCATAGACTTTTTTGTTTAATCAGTTTGTTTTGTCTTTTCTAAGCAAAGAAAATTAAGATCATACAGCTAAAGACTGTAAGCCTTTGCTCTGCTGAATGAATCTTATAACCCCTCCCTAGCTGTACACATCTGTCGAGACTAGGCAGCTCGGCAGACACGCATGCCGATCTTTTGCCAATGTAAAATAACGTGATAATATTTATAAACCTACCATTTTATAGTATTATATAGGTTTTTCCGCACAGCAATATGTATGTATTCATGCCTTTTTCTTTAATTAACAGTACGGCTTAAAGCATCATCCAACAAAAAGATTTCGTTAGCCAACTGCAGCTACCTATTAGAGCGCTTTCACATTGCACGACACGATATCGGGGCAACTGGGGCAAGTAAAATGTATGAAACATTGATACAATACAATGAGAAACCATCAGTAAACTTGGCTTTATTCAGCTAAAAAATATTGCATACTGATAGACATTTCTATAGTAGGATTATAACAAACTACCATGGCAACGAGCCATAGAGATACACCACATTCACCCCTCCTAAAATGTCTGATGGTAGTCCTGCAGGTAGGCCGGCGGACGCCTGGTGCGAGTAGAGCGCCGCACATCGAGTTGAGGACTTATTGGCCTTGGTTCCTCTGCCGCTACCGGCTCGATGTCGTTCCCTGTCACAAACTGTTGTTGGACCACGGCCTCGGGCGCATCATCGTTATCATCAGAGGATATCGAATGATATTCATCGTCAGAGGGGATCGGTGCTAATTGTCGGTTGGATATTGTACCTTCTCTTCCATCAGAGTATCTGACGTGAGAGTAGTTCGGGTTACTCTGTAGGAGATGGCCTTCCTCCACGATCGGGTCAAATTTAGAACGACGCACATTTCGTTTTATTAATATAGGCCCTGGAGTAGTAAGCCAAGCAGGCAGTGATACCCCGTTTGGACTCCTTCGAGGGTGGCTGAACATTCGCTCATGGGGTGTCGTGTTCGTAGCCGTGCACAGCAAGGACCGTATCGAGTGTAAGGCCAGGGATAAAACGTTTTCCCAGTCTGTTACATCTAAACCTTTGGATTTTAGTCTTAGTTGAATCGCTCGCCACAAGGTACCGTTTAGACGTTCGACTTGGCCGTTACCTTGCGGGTTATATGGGGTAGTCCGACTGCAAGCTATCCCAAGAGATACGATATATTGAGTAACTTCTTGTGACATAAATGAGGTTCCTCGGTCCGAATGGATGTACATAGGAGTGCCGAATACATAGAAAATTTTATTTAGACAGTCAATCACGGTGCTTGACGTCATGTCTTTGCAAGGAAAAGCAAAGGGAAAGCGGCTGTACTCGTCAATCACAGTAAGTATATATTTATTTCGAGATTTTGACGGAAGTGGCCCCTTAAAATCGATATTGAGTCGCTCTAAGGGAGCCGTTGCCTTGATCAGTTGCCCGTCTAATTTAGCATATCGGGGTTTGATTTCAGCGCAAACTCGACAGTTGGCCGTCATTTGTCGGATGCCATTAATTGAATAGGGAAGGTTTTTCGATCGTACCCAGTGATTCATGCGGACGATTCCCGGATGACAGAGATTATCGTGTAATGTTTTCAGATTGTCGACGTCCATGTGCGCACATACCCTGGTCAATGCGTCGGCGACTTTGTTTTCCTTGCCCGGGCGATAAATTATGTCGTACTTAAAACAAGACATCTCTAGCCTCCAGCGTTCAATTTTCTCATTCTTAATTTTGCTGGAGTGAATTTGATTAAACATAAATGCAACGGACTGTTGGTCTGTTATTAGCAAGAAATGCCTTCCGATTAAAAAGTGGCGCCACTTGCGTAGTGCTTCAACTATCGCGGCCGCTTCCTTTTCTATCGAAGACTGCCGCCTTTCAGAGTCGGTTAACGATCTCGAGAAGAAAGCTACTGGCTGTCCGTCTTGAGAGAGTGAAGCGGCGAGGGCATTTTCCGAAGCATCGGTTTCTACTGTCAGCATGGCGTTTTCATTGATAGCAGATAAGGAAGCTTTTGCAATATCTGTTTTGATTTCGTTAAACGCAGTGGTTGCATTTTCAGAGAGCGGAAATGTATTTATCGACAGCAGCGGTTTAATTCTTTCAGAAAAGTTTTGTATCCACCTTGAATAATGCGCAAAGAGTCCTAGCGCTCGTTTTAGTGCAGCAGAGTTTTCAGGTGTTGGTAAATCAAGTAGCGGTTTAAGGCGGTTCTCATCTGGTCGAACCGTATTGTTTGTTATTGTATAACCGAGAAGGCTGATTGTTTCTTTATCAAATATGCACTTGTTTTCATTTAGAGTTAGATTGTATTTGGTAGCGGCCTCCTTAAACTTAGATAAATTGATGTCGTGTTCATGTTTCGTTTTTCCACATACGGTGACGTCATCCAGGTAGGCAAATACACCGCTTAAGTTTTCCTTTTCTATGATATAGTTTAAGGTTCGCTGGAACGCCGCTACTCCGTTCGTGACCCCGAACGGAATCCGTGTAAATTGAAATAGCTTCCCATTTGCTTCAAAAGCGGTATAAATGCGCTCCTTCGGAAGAATAGGTACTTGATGGTACGCACTTTTTAAGTCGATTTGACTGAAATGTTTGTATTGGGCCGCTTTTGAAACGATCGTTTCTATCTTCGGTAATGGGTAGGCGTCCAGTTCGGTATATTTGTTAATAGTTTGAGAGTAATCGATTACCATCCTCTTCTTGTGTAGACCTCCACCCGCGATCAGGACTTGTGCGCGCCAGGGTGAGATACTGGGTTCGATGATGCCGTCTTCGAGCAGCTTGGAGACTTCTGTGCTTATAAAACGTTCGTCATCGGCGCTATGTTGTCTTGTCCGGACTGCTATGGGTTTCGTGTGAGGTGATAGATTGGCAAACAGGGACGCTGGCGGAACTGATGCTTCCATGACATTACAGATTCTTAATGGTTGTTGGGAGCCGCCAAACTCGAGTTCCAATGAGGAGTGGTTTTTAAGAATATCGTGGCCGATAATAGCGTCTGCGCAAAGATTGTTGACAATTAGAAGTGGTTGATGTTTGTACTGATGCTTGTTAAGTTGAATATTGACGTAACAGATGCCTTGAACGTAAGAGACGTGGCTGAGAGACGCCAACGTGATAGTTTGACGGCTAGGTTTTATCTTCAATTTTAGTATTTCTGCTAGACTCCTGTCAATAAAGCTTACAGAACTCCCCGTATCTATTAAGCCCTCTGCTTTGAATCCGTTAATTGTTATAGGTGAGGTGGCCTTTTTTAAGCTGCTTGGGGAGGCGGCAGATATCGCAGACAGTTCGCCGTCAGGTTGGGCATCATTATTGGTTATAGCGTTGGCTCTTTGTGGATATTTAGATCTGCATACGTTTGCAAAGTGACCCTTTTTTGAGCAAATCTGACAGTTTTCATTTACTGCAGGGCACTTTATCCGCTGGTGCACATTTCCACCGCAAAAAAAGCAACGTCTCTTCGAATTCGTGTGAAAAGTGGGCGTGGAAGCTGCGACGTTATTCTCAGATTCAGGTACGGAATTGAGGTTGAGCGATGAGCTAGCATTGCTAAATGCGTGCGTATTTGTCTCTGCGTCTTCAAGAGAAATTGCCAGGTTGACGGCTTCGTCTAAGCTCAGATTTAGTTTCTCTAATAGCCTTTCCCTTATCTTCTGTGAGCTGATGCCGGCGATGAACGCTCCACGCATTGATTCGTTTTGGTGCTCTTCCGCAGTAACTTGCGTGAAGTGACATTCGAGGGCAAGAAGTTTCAAGGCTTGAATATACTCCTTCACGGTTTCACCGGTTCTCTGCTTACGTGTGGACATCAAATGTCTAGCGAGTATTTCATTTTTAGGCTTTATATATACCTTTTCCAAGACATTAATAGCATCGACGTATGTTTTGCTAGCTCGTATGTACGAAAATATTGTAGGAGAAAGATGATTTATTAAAAGCTTCAGCTTCATCGAGTCTGTTGTATCCGTGGTGCATTCTTCAGACAAGAAATTTTTAAAGGTAGAATGCCAATGCGCCCACTTCAAGTCAGCGGCAGTGGCGCTGGGTTCTTCATCGAATCGCTCAGGGCGAAGATAGCGTGACATATTTATTACAGAACTCGTACTTGCCTTTTCGGTTATTTTTCCTTCGGACATTTCTTGAATCAACTTTTAGCTGAATAAATTGATACAATACAATGAGAAACCATCAGTAAACTTGGCTTTATTCAGCTAAAAAATATTGCATACTGATAGACATTTCTATAGTAGGATTATAACAAACTACCATGGCAACGAGCCATAGAGATACACCACAAACATGTACCTGCCTTTCACATTGTACGACACGATATCGGATATTGGAGACGACACCGATATGTCGGCGGACGCCCGTGAGCTATCGGACGATTATTTTTGTGTGTGTGCTATATGTGTATCTACTTTGTCTCCGTGAGCGTAAGGACTGGTGTGCCTGAGTATCTAGCTTGCACAATGGGATGTATCCAATATTTTCTGTGAACAGATCTTTTTTGGCGTCTCAAATATAATAGATACACCAAATAAAGTTTTCTGTTATAGGCTGGCATTGTTCGCATAAAGCTGGAAAAATGGCCGATCCGACACGATTTTATTGGAGCTAATGTGAAGACATCACACGATATCGGATATCGTCTGTCGTGTCCGATAACGATATCGTATCGTGCAATGTGAAAACGCTGTTATAAGAGTCGTACAATTTGGATTCCGCTCGCTTAGGCAAGGGAGTGGGCCAGCGATGGCGGTACGCATCTACACGATGTCCCATTCCATAGTGTGGACGTCATAGCTCCTCTACACGATGGGCCATCGCTGGCCCAGTGAGATGACCATGCGATGGTTGATACGCAACTACACGATGGGCCATCGCTGGCCTAGCGAGATGGCCATGCGATATTATCGTCCACACTATGGAATGGGCCATCGTGTAGATGCGTACCGCCATCGCTGGCCCACTCACTTCCTTTGATGTGCGGCCGAAAAACCGACACCGTCGCCATTCCACGGCCATCGCACGCGCCATAAGCCTTCCGTCGCCACTATACCCTCCACACGCTGGCCCATCATAGTGGGCCATCACGATGGGCCATCGTGTAGAGGCACCATCAAATATCGCATAGCCATCTCGCTGGGCCAGCGATGGCCCATCGTGTAGTTGCGTATCAACCATCGCATGGCCATCTCGCTGGGCTAGCGATGGCCCATCGTGTAGAGGAGCTATAAAATTTAAAATGTCAATGATGTGTCAATGTCATAAACATGTGGACTACGCTACCACGACGCTACGTCAATATTGTTTCCGACTTGCAGTTCATCCATTATAAAATAAGAATAACATAAATTAAGTATACAAATTTATATGATTTATGTTCAATAATTTTTTATCAATGCTATATATTTATTCTCATGATAATGTTTACGTTCCTCCGGCGCTCTAATTTATTACACAAGTCATGTAAGTCTGACTACTACTTTTAAAAACTGTAATCTTGGTTGGGAATGTCTTCGTTGAAGTAATTTACGTTACATAGAAGTATTTTTAATTTGGATTGTTACAGATATTCCCTATGGCCGACGATTCGTCAATAAAGCTGGATTTTTACAAGATCAAATTCCAGAATCCGATTATTTTCAAAATTTGAAACAAGCTGTACAGACACACAATCAGAATTGGTCTGAAATAAAGAATACTTTATTGAGCTCACCAGGGAATTTAAATCACAAAAATATAGATGCTATTCTATTGAAATTGATGGTCAACAATAAAGTAATTGATACAGCACTATCATTTGCTAATTATTTACATAGTAATGAGACACTGTCTCTAGGTTCAACTAACGGATTATTAAGTCTTTATTATGAAATTGGGAAAACTAAAAAACTTTCTGAAGATGAGAAGAAATTCATATTGGAAACTTATAAGACACTATACAGCAAATATAAGATATTAGATTATACCACAAGTGAGAAACTTTTGCATGCACTTTGTGTTATTGATGAATCAGAAAAAGCTCTTAGAGTACTGGATGAAGTTCACCACAGTGGGGTCCCTAGTCATTCTGCATACAGCACTCTGATAGCAACACTGTTTAAAAAAAATAAAAAAGCTGAAGCATTGGAACTAATACAGAGGAGTTTGAGTGATAAGAGACCATTATTATATGTTGCATATGAGGCATGGATTAATTACATACTGAGAAAGTATAAGA
Organism: Eudemis profundana; assembly: GCA_947034925.1. NCBI lineage: Eukaryota > Metazoa > Arthropoda > Insecta > Lepidoptera > Tortricidae > Eudemis > Eudemis profundana. Next base: position 15,596,570 of record OX344808.1, on the reverse strand, counting down.
CAAATAAAACTATAGTTAAATATTTGGATGAAATTTGTGTACATGTATCTAGAAACTGTACAACATTAGATGTGGGTACAGCAAAGAAAATAGCAGAAACTTACAGTTCTTTGAGTTGGACTGCCAAGTTTTTAACTATAAATCGACATAGGTAAAAATTACGAATATTTTCTTTCATGTTTCCTATATGCAGTGCCAGATTAAGCCAGTAAAAGCTCCTAGCAGCAGTTGCGGCTTAAGCCAGTCGGGTATTTGGAGCGGTGTGAATAGAAATCTTACTTTATTTTGCTTTGGCTAATTTGTCATGGCCTCTCCTATATGGCTAACTTTGACTACATTGTTTTATTAATTATAAGGTTTTTGTACATCTTAATTTTATCTTTACTTACAGTGGCCTGTGCAATAGTTGTAATGAAACATTACAATGTTTGACACTATCATCAGAAGAATTTCAAGAGCTGCAAAAGAATGTCAAGGAAAAGTTGATAGTTGGATCAGATTTGTTCCTCAAAACATCCCCGGAAGAACTTCAGAGATTTTTAAACTTTGTGGAAAAGACTGCCCCTTATGACATTGTCCTGGATGCCTTAAACATAGCTTTAGCTGTTGGCACGCCAAACAATGTTCAAAGAGTAACATTCTTGAAGGCTGTTGTGGATTATTTTAAAAAAGAAAATAAGAGAATACTATTATTGGGCAGAGAGCACATGCTGAAATGGCCAAGGCAGCCTCTAGAATATTTGAAAAGAAATACTAGTTATTTTTTCACAGATAACTTGTAAGTATTGCTTATTGTCACTTTAAACTTTGATTAAGGAAGCAAATGTCTTAGTAAATGAGATTACTATTATATTAAACTAGCATTTTCCCGTGGCCTCGCCAGCGTTGTTCCCGTTATTGTCCCAAAGGAACTCTTTACCGGGATATAATGTATCCTATGTTTCAATCCAGGACTTGATCTAGTTGCATGCCAAATTTCAGCTTGGTCCATCCAGTTGTTACCCCGTTATAAGGTAACAAACATCCAAACATCTTCACAAACTTTCGCATTTATAATATTAGTGGGATGGCACAGTATTAGCGTAATGCAGTGGTTCCTAACCTTTATTATCATATCACCCACATTCCCATCGAGATTTGTAATATTACCCCTGCAAAAAAATTGGTATTATAAGCTTAAAAGAAACTGTTCAAAGTAAAACGGCTTAACATTCATGCATATTACCCCTGAGAAAACTTCGTTTTACCCCTGGAGGGGTAATTACCCCCAGGTTTGGAACCACTGGCGTAACATATAATATGTAGTTATATTTGTTTTTATTTTTAATGTTCATGGCACAAAAATTTACCTCTGTGTCTGACGAAATTGTATCAAGTCCTGTAACTGTTTACTTTCAAAATATTAAAAATCGGCAAAGTTATAGATCATCAAACTCCTGGAGTGGGGGCTTGTGACGTCACTCCTAGGTGAAAATTGTACCAAGGAGTGACGTCACTCGAAACTTCTAAGCACTCTATCCTCGTAATTTTTTGTTTGTCAAACAAAAGAAAAAATACGTGTACAATATTTTTTAATAATCTAACTGACGGACTAAACAGTTTTTTTATTATTTTGCTACCGTTGCCAGATCTCAAGATGACCCATACTTCATCACAGCAGCGATCCTAAGCGGGGCGCACACCGACATCGTGTCCAAGGACCTGCTCCGCGGCCACAGGTTCAACTTGAAGGACGAGCGCCTGCGGCATTTGTTCCGGAGGTGGCAGTGGCAGCACCAGTGGATGGTGTTTGGTAGTGGAGCGAGACCTCACATTATGGTAAATTTTATTATATTTGTGACATTCTGCGGGTAAAGGTACCTTATGGACGTTGTCGCTTGCGTCCTTCTATCTTGATGTCCACACCTCGGAATTTAGGAGGCAAACGCCAGACAGGTACTAGAGATAGACGATTTTTTTTATCGACATTTTTATGGGTAATTATATTTTTGTTTTCGATTTTACCTATCCAGATGTTCCTTGCGAGACACAGATGATTCCTATAAAAAAAATCTTTTTATTTTTATGGAATACTATATATCTATGTTTTAAAAAAAAGTCCGTGACAAATAACACTAAGGAAATCCTTTAAAACGAAAAGTAGTAGGTAAGTAAAAATATTAATGTCAAAAATATAGATATTCATAAATGTCGATAAAAAAATTCGTCTATCCCTAGTACTTGTCAGGCATTTGCTCCCTAAATTCCGAGGTCTGTTGGTGTCATAGAGTAATGGAGTCGGATACGACGCCTTTATACCTTTACCTGCGGAATGTCACATTTGATCATGATCCGTACTCCATCCGATTATTGGTGAATCATCATCATCAACCTTGAGACTGCTGCTGAACATAGGTCTCCTCCAAACATTTCCACAACAAACGTTTGCACGTTTATTGCATTTCCCTTCCTTCCGAATCCCTGTTAATTATTTCATTATTATATGAACTTTGTTTGAACCTACATTAAAAACGTAAACGTTTTCATTAAATTTGTCGTTTTCAGCGTGTTGCTAACAGGTGGCCGTTACAAGTTTAATTACCGCATTTTAATGTGGCGAGTCTATTACTTTATTGCCCATGCTGCCGTTTTACTAAATGTTTTATTATTTTGTTTCAGACACCGTTGAAATTCACTCCCTTTGCTCAAAGGGCGACTGCTGGGTGGCATTTACCCTACGAGAAAGAAGACCCGAGGAGCATTGGACAACTCAATACTGGATTACCTAACTTAACTAGTTGGCTATGTTTGAAGTCTAATACTGTTACTAAGTAAAATATACAATTCTATACACCTGAATTTTCTGTATTCTTAATTGTTGCTCGCCCTTTACCTCTAAGCCAGGGGTTCCCAATCTTTTTCAGCCCGTGGCGCACTTACAAGTTTAGTACTTCGTCACGGCGTCCTACTCTAGTTCGAACTTGAACTGTTGAACTGATCTATTATATTCAAATAATTGCAGCATTTCTATTATAGGTACTCATACCTAAGTATATATCCGTTATTGCGATAAAGTTCTACCTTAGTTGCCAACTGTATCGTGTAAAGGTCCCTGCCCACTACACCGTATCATACCATGACCGTACTATGAACGTGTAAGGAAAAATAAATATTCTTTGTATTGAAATGTATGAGACTATGCCTACTAGCACGTTCTGTCACCGACCAGCATTTGTCATACCGTGTCTGATACGTTCATAGTATCTACGGTCATGGTATGATACGGTGTAGTGGGCAGATGCCTTAACTCTCATCAAGTCATCTTTCTACTTTATTTCACGCCTTTTTGGTGATTTTGGCCGAAACTGATTAGTTTTGATTTGACGTATTAAATTCCTTGGATTTGACAGTTTTTAGTTGACATGTAAAATCGCAGCCATCAGGAATAACCATGAAAATTTGTCAAAATTTTTGTTTACTTCTTTTTTGTTGTATATAAAGTTAAATTTATAAGTCTTTCAGTTCATTAAACAATTAAAATGTTTTCTAAACACGCGAAGAAATCGAAAAAAGGAGACTCAGTATGCCAGACGTCAAGTTGTGACATGTCCAAAGGTAGGTACAACTATCCTGATGAGGATATTATAAACGGGCATCTTTGTCCTAACATCCTGCAGTCCTGCTTTAGCGCGAAATGCGACTCGGTGAGAGTTTAAGTAGATATTTAATACCTACATTGCGTGTGACGCTAAGATAAATCGCTCTCCGCATCGCCCGCCGTGAAAAGACGTAGCCGGGCCGTTAGATCTTCAGTATCAATGTACCAAAATTCCTAAGTTTCTACAGCTAGTGCCGTACCTAACTATCCTTTCTGCCACACTGGCCAGAAAGCGGCTTTTTCCGTACGCGTAGCAAGCATAACAAGTGTATAGACGTAATAATTATGTACACAACACGGGAGCTAATAAAAAAAGCCCTCGATCGCATATTTACGTCCCTCGCTTGCAGCTCGGGCCGTAAACATCTGCGATCTCGGCCTTTCTTTGTTTTACCACCCTAGTTGTGTAATGTAACTATTACGTAACACCTGCCCATAATGTGGCAATTGCCGCACACAATGGCCTGGGGGAGACGTAAAATTTTGTACTTAGGTACCACGGGGCGGTAATAAAGAAAGCCTCAGATCGCATATTATCGCACTCGCCTTCGGCTCGGGCGTCGAATACCTGCGATCTGAGACATTTTTTGTTTTACCGACCTAGGTAACTAATGTACTATTAATGCGACCGGTGCGAGCTTCTATAACTGCACCTTTGAAATAGGTCTTAGTCTGCTAATTTCTACTCTCTGTGCCTGGGCACCGCTGACTGCCCTACCTACGGCATTGCTAAGCAACCTTTGCGCCCTTTTAAAATCGTAGCTTTTTTTCGACGTAACTCTCACACTCTTTCTCTCCTTTATAGCATTCTTTTCACTCCCGCAACTCCCCGCTATCTTAAAGAGCGCTTCAGTTATCTTTCGTCAGCAAGATCCGCTAAAAACCTTCTCTTAAATGTTCCTTCTTCTCAATCAAAATTCTATTCGAATTCTTTTACATTCCAGGCCGTAAGATTATGGAACTCGTTACCTCTTAAATTAAGATGTGCTGAATCCCTTCCCATTTTTAAAACCAAAATTAAAGAGCATTACCTATCCCTCCCATAATTTAAATTGTGTACTTCTCCAAATTGTTTCTTTAAAATGTCTGCTGTCAGTTTTGCGGTTAATATTACCCTCTATTTATTTATTTGTATTTATGTATGTATATGTAGGTTTATCTATCTATTTATTTATGTATGTTTATGTTTGCCCTCACGGGTATTTACTTTTGATACTAAATTAGCTCTCGCTTCGTTACCCTTCGCACCACCTACTTTCTGGTTTAATTTTGCGTCAATTCCGCCACCCAAAGGTTGTCTGGAAGAGATCGCTTTTTAGCGATAAGACCGCCTGTTGTCTACCTTTAAGTTATGTTAATTATGTAATGTACCCTTATAATATGTTTTTCTGGTGTGCAATAAAGAATATTTGTATTGTATTGTATTGTAGCTCGTATCTATTATTCTACAGAATGCGCAGCCTCTTGCCCTGGCGTCGGTAAAGGTGCCGGTACAAGGGACTCGTCGAACCGCGTCCAGGTTAAGATGTCGGAGCGGCAACGACGCAACATGGAGCGAGTGGAGATGCTCGCGCGGCCGACCACGCGCCGCCTGCGCAGCCTGTGGGACGAGAAATGCGCGTATTTGCCAACGTCGCGGCGCGACAAGATCAAGAGCGCGTTGGAGGAGGATTACTTCCTTAGCCCAGAGTGAGTTAGCCACTCACTAATAATAAAATTAAGATAATTTCCTGTGACCCGAGAGTTCATGAACCTTCCTCACTGTCAAGGCCGTTTATAACCTAAGTAATGGGAATCTTGAGCACTTTAGGATCTTGGGGCTCCTATGTATCATAATGATATGACAGAAGATTATTTTATTTACGTCACACCTGGTCATAAAGTGGCAGTTACCGCACGCTACGCGTGCGGAAAATTCCAATTTCTGGCCTGGGGAGACGTAAAATTTTGTACTTACCATAGGAGGTAATAAAGAAAGCCTCATATCGCATATTTATCGCCCTTGCCTTCGGCTCGGGCGTGAACTACCTGTGATCTGAGACATTCTTTGTTTTGCCTCCTTAGGTAAGTAATGTACCTGCTATAATGAAATTCAAAAGGAATTCGAATTAGGGAGCTCTATGGAGGGCGGGCACTTGCATAGAGGGTCTACTGCAGAGGTTCTTAAACTTTTTGTGGTCACGGACCCCCTACATTATTTCGAAAACCTTACGGACCCTTTCCGAATACAATCAGAGAAAAAGAAGATCAAGGGCACATGAAACTTTGTGTTGTATGCATAATCAATCACGCACCCCCGGCTCTCGTATCACGGACCCCTAAGGGGTCCATGGACCACAGTTTAAGAAACCCTGGTCTACTGGGAAAGTGTGCTGCCTTTGTATACCGAAGTTTCCTCTTGTCGACAGGCAAACGGAGCAATACTTCCAGGCTCTGAACGCACATTCGCATTCGGGAAAGTTCCATATTCCGGGTGCCGACGGACTCAGCCGCCGCGAGCAGGCGGACAGGTCCCGCGAGCTTCGGCAGCGGCAGAGGTGGCTCGTCAACTTCAGTGCTCAGGTAATATTTATACTTCCTAACGAATGGACACTTTGGCAACTTCTATTTTCCGGGCACTAAGTGCCATGTGGTAAGAGCGGCTGCACATTGGGCCAATAGGCCACAAGTAGCGAGCGCGCGCCACTCCCGCAGCTTGTGCGCCGGTGTGCGCCGGTGTGCCCCGGTGCTATACAAAATGTATGAAAAACTTCGCCCACAGCTAATGGCGGCCACCAGTGGACGGGCTGTGGCCGCCATTAGTGTGCGGAGGCTCTAATCTAAGGCTTAGCCGTCGTGAGCAGGAGGTCAGATCGTGCGAGCGACGACAGGGATAGAGCTGGCCCGTCAAAGCGATATTTACTCTTCTTCTGGAAGTCTGTTCTTGTGAAGAAGGATTGTAACGATGTTGGATCTTTGTCCGAATTTTGCAGGTAGCGTATCGCCTCTGCGACTACATCGCGAAAGGGCAGAAAGAAATGCTCGTGTCTAATAGGCTGCGCAGCATCGCCGATGTGGTCTTGGAGCGAGTGGCGGAGATACTGGGTCAGTTGCGACTGTTGCGAGTCTATGTGCATTAAAAACCTGAGAAAAAAGTTTATCTTCTAGATACAAAGACACACATCAAACCGGACCCCACCTGGTCCGATTTTTGCAACAGTCAGTAAGACGTGCAAGTTTGTCAGGCTTAAAAAAAAGAGTAGCTGGAGGCCTCCCGGGCTCCTACCTAGCTAATGCCACTCGGGCTGTTCAGGCCTATACAAACCATGCATAATTGCCGGAACGGAATTTGTCGAAAGATCAACGATGCGCTAAATAAAATACGACGTAATTTACCCTATGCATGTTATGCGATAAAGAAAGCATAAGAGGCGTATTCACACTCTCAGCTTCGTAATATTTGGATCTGTCATCACATATCTACTTAAGCCACATATTGCGTAGTAAGTAATATAATTATTAACAATTTATATGGGTTTTGTGATAATCTTAAACAAAGAGTTTTCTATTCTATTCTATATATCCAGGTCTCACTCTCTTATAGTGTTCCCAAGAGCGACTAAGAAATGATGCGGCGTAAATCGGGTTACACCCCATTGCGTAGGTACCTAAGCTAACACTGTAGTCGGCGTGCGACAGAGTCACTTATCACTACGACGCCAATAAATGATTTTGTTATAGGTGAGCCCAAACCCACCCGGACGCACCCGGGCCGCCTGGCCCGCTTCATGGTGGCGATATCCGACCGCATCGCCGTGTGGATAGCGGACGCCGTGTACCGCGCCGACGCCATCGAACCGGCGGAGACCCACTCCGAGCATGAGCACATGCGGCTTGATCAGGAGCGCCCGCTCATATGCTGACCTGGCCATTGAGCTCATATTTATTACAGTAAGTAAACATTTAGGCTAAAGCTATACTAGGTGTAGTAATAGTGGTGATATCCGACCGCATCGCCGTCTGGATAGCAGACGCCGTGTACCGCGCAGACGCCATCGAACCGGCGGAGAGCCACCCCGAGCATGAGCACATGCAGCTCGATCAGGAGCGCCCGCTCATATGCTGACCTAGCCATCGAGCTCATATTTATCATAGTAAGTAAACATTTAAGCTAAAGATATACTAGTTGTAGCAACGGTGGTGATATGCGACCGCATCGCCTTGTGGGTAGCAGACGCCGTGTACCGCGCCGACGCCATCGAACCGGCGGAGAGCCACTCCGAGCATGAGCACATGCAGCTCGATCAGGAGCGCCCGCTCATATGCTGACTTGGCCATTGAGCTCATATTTTTTACAGTTAGTAAACATTTAGGCTAAAGCTATACTAGGTGTCGAACTATATACCACACGTTGATATTTGCTGATTTTTTTTTATCTTCTGTTACATGTATGGAGTGTCCCCTCTAAAAATATTTATTTTAGTTGTGCTACCAAACTAAGTAGCGGCTCATACAAGACACCTATTGTTGTAGGTAGAATATGTTTGTATGGATGTACCTACATTTGTGTTAATAAATCAGTTGTTGTTTCCTACTCGCGTAGTTTCATTACATGGTGGCAGCGGTGCTTTGTTTTGTGCGTTTTAATCGGATTGAAGGCATAAAAGTGTTGCTTCGATGTACTAAATATCTAACTAGTACTGTGAAAAAACGAAAAATCACATTAGCCGTCAAGGAACGTGAAGATTGTTTAATTATGGAACACGCGCGACCACCGCCCGAATTGAACATGGAGGGCGGTCCCGTTACTCGTGCTGATGCGTGGAAACGGTGGAAGCAGCAATTCCAACTATTTTTGAAGGCGTCCGGCGTGAGTGGTGAGGCCGCCGGGGTACAAGCCAGTTTGCTCGTCAACCTAATCGGGCCAGAGGGATTCGACGTTTACCAAACCTTTTCATTCGAAACGGAACAAGAAAAAGACGACGTAAACGTCATAATAAAAAAGTTCGACATCTACTTTGGTGCAAAAGTGAATATAACGTTGTTAAGATATAAATTCTTTACGCGAAACCAAGAAGAGGGCGAGTCTATTCAGGCTTATGTAACAGCGCTGAGGCTGTTGAGTAATAGTTGTAAATTTGGTTCCTTGCAAGATGAATTGCTTAAGGATCGCATCGTATGTGGGGTTCGGAACACCACGGTGAGGGACAGGTTATTGAGATGCGACGATCTCGACCTGGACAAGGCGATTAAGATCTGTCAAGCCGAGGAGGTGTCAAAAGAAAGTGGTAAACAATTAGGATTCGCGAGTGAGTGTTCGAGTGGTGTTCAAGTGCATGCAGTAGAGCGGCGCGCCCGAGGCGGTGCACGGGCCGGTCGCCGCGGCGGGCGCGGTGGCGGCGGCGGCGGCGGCGCGGGCGGCCGCGCGGCGCCCCGTGAGTGCGCCGGCTGCGGCGGGGCCGCTGCGCGCTGTGCGGCGCGCGAATGTCCGGCGCAGTACGTTACGTGCTTCACTTGCGGTAATAAAGGACATTTTGCCAGAATGTGTAAGTCGCGCTTTGTTAATAGTAGCCATGGGGTAAAAAAGGTATATGAAATAGAGAAGCACAGTTCGTGTAATAGTGATTCCGATGAAATTGAACCATTTTATATGGATATGGTTTCGTGTTCTAGCGGCAAAAATCAATGGTCGGAGACCTTATTTTGTGAGAATGGAGCAGAACAATTTAAACTTGACACGGGGGCCGACATAAACGTCATATCTTTTGAAAGATTTGTGTTATTAGGGTTCGATACAAACATATTACAAATTGCAAAAATAAAATTGGAATCATACACGGGCGATATAATTCCAATAAAAGGCGTTTGTAATTTAGTATGGTGGTACAAAAATAAACCTTATAACTTATATTTTGCAGTGGCCAATATAAAATGTCAAAGCGTGTTAGGACGACAGTCATGTGAGGATATAGGGTTGATCTCTCGTGTTAATATTATAAAATTAGACAATTTTGCAGAGCTGTTCAAGGGCTTAGGATGTCTTCCGGGTAAGTACCACATCGTGGTGGATAAGTCGGTTCCGCCAGTCATCAGCGCTACTAGGAAAATTCCATTGGGTTTGAGGGATCGGTTGTCAGATGAACTTAAAAAGATGGAGCAACTTGGGGTTATAAGAAAGGTGACGCATCCTACCCAATGGGTTCACCCACTAGTGTTAGTCGCTAAAAAGAACGGGGGCATTCGCATCTGTTTAGACCCGCGCTCGCTGAACGTGGCGGTGCGGCGCGCGCACTACCAGCTGCCTTCGTTAACAGAGCTAGCCACTCGTCTGCGCGGTGCCACCTGCTTTTCAGTGCTCGATGCCAACTCGGGTTTCTGGGTGGTGCAACTCGACGACGAGAGCGCTGACTTATGTACATTTGCCACGCCATTCGGAAGGTATCAGTTTTTGCGCTTACCTTTTGGAATTAACTGCGCTTCAGAGGTGTTCCATGGTAAAATGCGACAGTTCTTAGAAGATCTGGAGGGAGTAGACAATTTTATTGACGACATAATCGTATGGGGAAAGACTAGGCGCGAACATGACGAGAGACTAGCTGCGCTTTTAAACAGAGCTAAAGAAATTAATCTCAAGTTCAATAAGGAGAAGTGCAAAATAGGAGTACAGGAGGTAACATATCTGGGGCATATATTCGACGAGAACGGCATGAGACCCGACGACAACAAAGTTAGGGCAATAAAAGAAATGGCACCGCCGCAGGATAGGAAAAGTTTAGAAAGGTTTTTAGGGGCCGTCAATTACTTATCCAAATTCATACCGAACTATTCACAACGCGCGACACCCTTAACCAATCTATTGAAAAAAGACAATGATTGGCGGTGGGACCAGAGCGAACAAAAGGCTTTCGACGAGCTAAAAGATGTCGTGTGCGGTGCGGGCGTGCTTGCGCTGTACGATGTGGAGGCTCCGGCGTTGCTGTCTGTGGATGCGTCACGCGACGCATTGGGCGCGGTGCTCATGCAGGGCGGCCGCCCTGTGGAGTTTGCCTCACGCACGCTCACCGACGCGCAGCGCCGGTACGCACAGGTTGAAAAAGAGCTCTTAGCCATTGTATTCGCGTGTGAGCGATTCCACCAGTATATTTTCGGTAAAGAAAAAGTGGTTGTCGAAAGTGATCATAAGCCCTTGGAGAGTATTTTTAAAAAGCCCTTAATGTCCGTCCCAGCACGCTTACAGCGTATGATGCTGCGTTTACAAAACTATGATTTGCAAGTTACCTATAAGCCTGGAAAATACATGTACATACCGGACACATTGTCTCGCGCGTCACTGCCCGACCTTTATAGTGAAGAGGTACATAAAAACAATTTATATCAGGTCCAATTAGTCGTGAGTAATTTACCTATGTCGAATGACAAACTGTCGTTCATCAAAAAGGAGACAAGACGTGACCCTGAGTGTATAAAACTGAGCGAATATATAAATTTGGGTTGGCCAGAACACAAATTTGATGTGGTCAGTGAACTACGATTGTATTGGTCGTTTAGAGAGGACCTTTTTATAGTCGATGAGGTAATATTTAAAAACAATTTAGTTTTAGTTCCGCGAACTTTACGAGAGGAGATGCTCAGTATTATACACGAGGGCCACATGGGCATAGACCGGTGCAAGAGGCGCGCGAGACAAGCAGTGTTTTGGCCCGGTATCACGCAGGATATCGAGATGTTCGTTAGGCGCTGCCGCACCTGTCAGGAGAGTTCAAACACCCCCGCCAGAGAACCATTGATACCGATTGAGATCCCTAAGCTGCCGTGGCATAAAGTTGGTTCCGACATATTTGAGGTTAAAAGGAAATATTTTTTAATAATTGTAGACTACTACTCCAACTATGTCGAAGTGTGCGGTTTACCTAACATTACATCAAACTCGGTAATATTAAATATGAAAGAAGTTTTTTCACGCCATGGAATTCCCAAGCTACTGATCAGTGATAACGGGACTCAGTACAGTAGTCGGGAGTTTAAACATTTTTCGAGAGAATGGGGATTCGATCACGTGACGTCATCGCCAAACTATCCTCAAGCAAACGGGAAAAGCGAACGGGCGGTGCAGACAGTGAAGTCACTTCTCAAAAAAGCAGTAAGCAGTAACGGGGATTTCTATTTAGCTTTACTAAACTATCGAAATACTCCAAGGGACGGTTTGAGCTCTCCAGCGCAGCTACTGATGGGTCGACAGCTCAGATGTAAACTACCAGTACATCCCGAGTTACTGACCCCGCGAGCCGTCGATCCATCCGAGCACACGACCATGTTGCGTAATCAGATTAAAGCGAAACAGCTGTACGATAAGCATAGTAAGACATTACCAACTCTCAGCGCGGGCGATGAAGTTGTATGTGTTGATGGAAAAGCGAGGACTCGCGCCACTGTTGTGGGCAAGGCCGCGACTCCTCGCTCGTTCATAATAGAAAACAAGTTAGGTGGTAGACTTAGGCGTAATCGCCGCCATTTAATCAAGTGCGAAATCAACCCCGTCGCATCGTCCTCGGACTTGCGCGATATTGCAGAAAATGATACCGCTGACGAGTTTAGGGACGCATGCGACGAGGTAAATCACACCGACCAATGTCAATCTGAACCTACCGCTGTAGATAATAAGATTGAAAGTGGTAATGAGGCTACTTTTCCAATAACACGTAGCCGAGCTAAAAATATGTTAAATCAAAATACGAAAAATGAACAAAACGAATAAAAATAAATAATTGACAAGTCATCATTATTCATATTTACTTGGTTTGTTTGAATTCCAAAACTCAGGTTCATTTATTCTTGTATACTAAATTCGATTAATCATTGTTGTAAACCTACATACTCGACGTTTAAAAACGTTGTGCACTTGAAAGTGTTAACAATTTAGTATAAGTACTTTCGTAAAGTATATTTAATCTAACTTTTTCTTTTCTCCTAAAAGTTCAATAAGATATTGGCTGTTATAATTCGAAACTATTAAATAATTAACTGATATGTGATAACAAAACACACTAATTATCCGTGTAACAATGAAACATAAACAACATCGGATGTCGCCTAAGAAGATGTATGTCACATACGAGTATACTCGTACCTACTTATACTGCACATAATTATTAAGACAGAACATTAGTTTATTAGTCACAGTTTTTTTTAGATGGGGGATAGGGTTATTATAATAAGGTGTTAATTATATTAAGGCTTCGTAAATCAATTATAATTTTGTATAATGGTGATGGGTTTAGGTGTTATTGTTACATGTTTCATGTTTATCACATGAAACTCCTTTTGGGGGAGATGTTGTAGGTAGAATATGTTTGTATGGATGTACCTACATTTGTGTTAATAAATCAGTTGTTGTTTCCTACTCGCGTAGTTTCATTACACCTATATTCCAAATTTCATTAATATCCATCATGTAGTTTTTGAGTAAAATGCTTGTGACAGACGGACAGACGGACGGACGGACATGACGAAACTCTAAGGGTTCCGATTTTGCCATTTTGGCTACGGAACCCTAAAAACACTACCTAAGGTGTTGGTGGGTTGAAGAAGTTAGGCTAAAGCTATACTAGGCTAGGTGTAGCAATGCTGGCGATATCCGACCGCATTGCTGCCGTGTGGATAGTCCGCTCATATGCTATCTAGCCATTAAGGTTATAGATAGCTATTATTGTAAGTAAATATTTAGGCTAAAGCTACACCGAGCGTAGCGATGATGGCGATATTTGCATCGCATCTTTCGATTGAGGCATCGAAGCAGTGTCTTTTTTGATAAACGCTGTAATGAGAGACCACAGTTCTGCCCCTATATCATGAGTCATAATCATAACTGACAACACACAAATATCTATGTAATAAAACAGACCTTTTACCGTATGATCACGTAGGTACTTCGATTGAAAAGGAAACAAATTTTCAACCTACATTTGAAAGCATGCATTTTGTAAGATGTATTGTTTATGTCTTAAGTTAAGAATACATGGCACTTACTGTATACATGAATTTGGTATGTACATCGTGTTATAACTCTCGCTCTATTATGAAGAAAGTAATAAAATTGTAAATAAGTCGGAGTGATGCAATATTTACGTCGTCATTACGCGTAACTGTACCACGTTACATTGCTAGACGTCTTCATACTTTTCTAATCTCTCGAGCGTGCATAGCTTTATTTTTTTGATATCGTAACGTAAAGTATGGATTACACGAGTTTCTTTACTCGTCCAAATTAGCGTGGAGAAATGCACAAATAATGGATTCTCTGAAAGTATTTTTCTGAAGCCCCACTGGGGGGCCTGAACAAGAAAGGAGATTGCCGACTTTTGGTACCAATATCGTCATTAAATTGTGTCACAACCAAAACGATACCAAAAACTTAGTTTTATTTTTTTAACTAGAGGGATTTTTTTATTACTGAATTTAAAATGAGAATCTGAGATCAATTAAAAAAAAATGTCTTGTACGATTTCCGCCGCCACCATGAAAAATGTATGATTTCCTTAAAACTGTATTTGACAGACAAAATCGGTCAAAATCTAAAAGGCCTATGACAGTGGCACCACCGTCTACACAAATGTATACAAAAATTTTAATTCCATAAAACTCCGCGGTTCTTTCTTATACGAACTGCATCCAGCTGTCCTATACCCAGGAAAGTAACATGTTTGTCTCGTTCTTTCTTAAGACTACTTCTCACATGAGTGTAAAAGACAAAGCTAACGTCATAGATACGTCTTAATACAATTAATTATGTATGTAGTTTTCTTGATTTTAGCACGAAAATTGACAGCTTGACATTCTGTCTTATTCTAAGTTTAAATATTAGGTACTTTATAAGACACGTCTTTTCAGTTTTGTGTCGAAGGTCGTAAATCATTTTAAATTCTTTATTTGGTACAAATAACTAGTGATATTTCGCTGATACTTCACTATACGAGACATTGAGCGTAAATGTAATGTTACAATATTTTTTATCTCACGATGTATCAAAATAGTTTCAAATAATTTTTTTTATAATAATATTTTAACAATCTGAATAGGCACAATAAAAAACCTAAAACAGGTATCCGGACTAAGTGAAGTCTCGTCAACGTCAGGAATTAAAGGTATTAGGTGATTTTGTATTTGGCCGGTTGACAAATACCAAAGAGTAAAGTAATATATAGGGTAAAGAGAGCCATCTTGCGGGAATGACTGGTACCAAGGCGACACAAGTGCTCCCAGTGGTTTTAGTTAGTAAACATTTCGCCGCCACCCCCCCGCCCCCCCACACGCCACATACGTATCCATTCTTTGAGATTTTCTTCAGTCAATGCTAGGGAATGCAATGTAACCGAAATCAAAATTATTTGGTATGGAATTTCCAACACAAAATTTCATTTCGGTTAAGTGGCATTCCCAAGCATTGACTGAACAAAATCTGCCCAGGGTAAAAACATAAGAGGAGGAATAAAATCAAGTTTTCTCTGACGTTATCATGATTTATTTATGTCTGGGTACGTGCTTATTTCGAAGTTGGGAATAAGTGCTGTCTTCAATTCACTGAACACGTCAGGCGTAATGTTGTTAAACAGAAGATCTTTCTTCATATCGTCAGCTTCCTCCACGCCGACGATTGTGCACTTCGCTTCGAAGAGGTCTATGTAGTCGCTCATTCGAAAATGGTTAGGATTGTACTTATCCATGTTGAAGGCTTTGTGTAGCTGTTCTATCACGAGATCATTCCTGTGATGTGGTGGCGCTCGTCACGTTGCCGTCCGTTATTGTGTAATGTAGCTCACTGCCGCTGGTGTCGCGGTGTGCGCGCGTGCTACCCTGAGAAGTTTTTATATTTGTTCTTGTTGCGTTTTTTGAACACTGAGGAATTGTGCAAATGGTACGGCATGCATTTCATCGCCAATTAAATAAAGTCACTTAATACCGTAAATTTTCATTTTATTTTGACACAAGCAAAATATTGACAGTAAAATTGAAAAAAACAAAATTACTCAGTAACCATAGAGTTCACTAAGAAGTTTCGTTTATAACAGCTGGAACGTTTCATTCCACGTACATATCACATTTGTAGTAATGTATAATTAATAAATCTGTTGTTCATTTTAACTAATTATAATTATAATAGATATTTATTAATGAAACTATTAAAACATGTCATCAGTGTCAAAGAAAACATAATGTAAAACGTGCTCTGCTTATAACGGAAAAAACACAAAAGTAGGTTCCAACGCCATCTAGGGTACTTAGTCAGTCAACGTTTGACGCAACAAAAACCGAGTTGTTCTAAGTTTCATAGCCCTGACAAATACTTTGACGATTTGCTACGCAAAAACTCACTTCGAAATCTGGAAATCAATCTCAATTTCCTATGGATCCCCGAATACGATTTTAATGGGATTTAGTGATTAGGAAAGGCAGTTTCTTGTTCTTTAAGATACAGTCGGTTTCGTGTTGACACAATGACTTTTGATTTGGTACGAGGCCCCATAGACGCGTCGGCAATCTCCTTTAATTTGCTATGAAAAATTTATAAAATCTACGTGGATAAAGTCGAGGCGCGAAATTTAGTGATATCTAGAGACCGGATTTGAAGAAGCGATCTCAATGTTAATATGGATATGATTGGTATAATTTATTATTTTTTCTACACACATAAATAATGTAGCTTATCGGAACAAAAAAATAAAAAGCTTTTGTAAATATTTTGCAAAAATTATGGTAATAATAAATAAAAACATCGTTTGTTATTTTTTGAAATAGTTTATTTTTTTAAGTTCTTCTAATTTAATATTTCTTCTGCACAATGCACAGTAAAAATTAAGATCTTATATAACCAACATGACACGTATTTAACAAATTGCACTAGTCATATCCATATTAATATTCAGATTGCTACTTCAAATCCAGTCTCTAGGATATCAGTAAATTGTTTGTTGTTTTTCTTTATTGTCAAGATAGGGATTTAGTTGCGCTTTATTATGGTTAACTACCTCATAGAAAAAAGTACATTACACAACTAGAGTGGTAAAATAAAAAAAGGCCGAGATCGCAGATGTTTGCGGCCCGAGCTGCAAGCGAGGGACGTAAATATGTGATCGAGGGCTTTTTTTTATTACCTCCCGTGTTGTGTACATTATTTTATAAATAAATAAAATAAAAATCGTTGATTTCAGACTACAGTCCATAGTTGTTAGAAACATTTACCCTTGCCCTAGTGTTAGATACATTATTTCTACACTTTCTTCCTTTCTTGATTCAGCCGGCCAGAAAGCGGCTTTTTCCGTAATAGTACAATTATTAGTTTAATATATATATATTTGCCAAATAATAAGTTAGGTAATACAAGTAGAAAAACACTCAGATATTGTTTATATTTCTGTGGTTTAATCTGCTCTGATATATTGGCTACCAAGACGTCTTAAGGCCATCCTGTTGCCATAACTTTATACAACAAAGAAAACATTACCAGCACGAGTACATACCTACCGATCGTAATGTCATAATGTGCACTGTATTGAATATTAAAAATAGTCAGCCAACCGATCATAAACGGCTCTGCGTGAGTCGCGCTTCTTTATTCAGGGTTCCGTTACGGAAGCTAAAGTTACGATACCTACTCCCAACCTTCTTATCGACAATGTTTGTTAAACACTTTGTATAACTATCTCGTCTACGTAGATCTGGGATTGTAACGGACACGAGTAAAAGTATGAAAACTACAAAACCTACATTCGGTGGGGTCAAGCCTTTCCCCTTTGTCAAATCTTGAATGTCTAATTGTCTACCACTCCAACCAAAATCTTGAATCTGATACTTATTAAGCACCAACGCCTTAAAAACATTAAATAAATAAATAATAAATAAATAAATTATTATGTCTAAGATGATTTCAATCTTTCAAGAACGCAACTAGCACAATTGATTCCGTAGGTACCTAAATATTTCGAACTTGCATTTTCAAACCGGCCAAAAATATATCACCTTCACGTTTTTAACGTAAAACTTTTTTTATACTCCATAAAACATTTGCACATTCCTGCATCAGGTAGTAGGTAGTATGTAGAGTCCTTCGACGACCGAGGAGAAAACCTGGCCACAAATAGTGATTGTTTCTCAATCTTTTGAGAAAAATTACATGGCAGTATTTTTTTACTCGCAACACAAAGGTGATAGGTATATTTTTGGCCGGTAGGTACTGTAATAATAATTAAATGTGACGTTAATTATTCGTGATATTCACACGTATGTCTCCTCTTCATCTTAGATACTATTTACTGTTGTAAGAGATCCCTGAAAACATGATCCAATTGAAATAACTCTAATAAAGTATAGTGTTGAATGACTAAATAATGAACAACGCCCACATTATATCCAGTTATGCTAGAATCTAGATTTACATTGCCCTGTGATTATACTGAGACCTATCTGTGTCAGTCGATATCTTCATAAAATGAATAAAATTATGGTGCTTAATTAAATGTTTAATAAAATTTCAATATTCTACAATAACATGCAATGCACATAAATATCTGATAAACAAATCAATAGAATGCGTAAGATATTTCTAGTGACCTTGATAGGCCTAGTTGTGTAATGTACTAATGTGACTAATCTGATGATTAGTCACATTAGTACATTACACAACTAGGGTGGTAATACAAAGAAAGGCCGAGATCGCAGATGTTTGCGGCCCGAGATGTAAGCGAGGGACGTAAGTATGCGATCGAGGGCTTTCTTTATTACCTCCAGTGTTGTGTACATAATTTCATGTCTACACTTGGCCAGAAAGCGGCTTTTTCCGTACGCGCAGCGTGCGGAAAAAGTCACTTTATGGCCAGGTGTGGCATAAAATATTTTACAGTCGGCTTCAGAGATAAGTATGCCATATTGCCATACCTAATGAACTAGGTACACCATGCAGGGGGCTTACTTGTCTCTGTAGCTGACTGTACAATATTATCTGACTAAAAATAAACTAAATAAACTACACACACCGTGTTAATAACACAATCCACAATCGAACTTTTTATCAGGGATACAAGCGTAGAAACTACGTTCTCCTCATGTAAGGTTTCATATATTGCCAGTGGCTACAACTTTTATTCATACGTTGTGCTGGTTTTTAAAAAGATTTCCTGAGATTTTCCTTGAGAAATTCACGGAATATATTGTTGTTTATATAACTCGGAAAAACAGAGACGTAAATTTTTTGACTTTCATGAAAAAATCGCAACGTTTATTTATTACTTTTGGATAATTGTCTAAAACCATTGTTTCAGATTTCGGTACACTGCACGTTACACTACACCCTCTATTGCATAATCTCAATCGTAATTGAAATACGCGCGAAGAAAATGCATTGAGCGTTAAATAAGAATGTTGCAAGAGTAAGACGCATCGAAATAACAAAAAGAAAAAGACTTCGACATTTTCGTCGAATAAATTAAGTACTTTATAGTGCATATAACGGCCAAATTCCAATTTAATATACAATTGAACGGTGGGCGTTAACAACAGAAATGTTATAAGAGCTGTATAAAATGCGTTGCATTTCGGTCGTCCGATTCACCAGTCGTAGTCGTAACATCAATTTTGTTAAAAATTGATTTCAAGATTGCAACTTACGTAAACTTGATGTGGGTCAAATTAGGTCTGCACTGGTATTATCTTAATTGGTCTCATTGACTATTAGTCTTAATTTAGAGTTTACTTTTTGGAGCTAATTATACACTTAACGATTGGGAGATAACTACGTTTTATTGGTTTATTTATTACTATTTTATAGCAGGCTAGGTAACGGTGTAAATGCGTTCATTAGTGTCGAATTCTGCAATAATTATTGCGAGGCTTCATACTTGACCGCCACCAAGATTGGTGACGGCTTAAAGTGAAAAATCGTGACCAACAAGTCAAGTGAGCCGACCAAGCCAAAGTATAACATGTCCTAGGCGTATGATGCTACGTTTTGTCACGTGATAAATAAATGATAAAGCATCCGTCACGTTCTAACAAATAGTGTGTGAGAGTGACGGATGCTTTATCACTTATTTATCGCGTGACATAACGTAGCATCATAAGCTTGGAACAGTAGTCTTGTCATGACGTTGCCGGGCGATTCTCCGAGCGTTTTGACCGCGCGGTTTGATAATCATTATTGTCCGACGATTATTTACTATAACGAAAGGACAAATCGTGACAATTTTGATAAAACAAGACTTAACCTCGGGACTGTTTTTCGGTTTCATAAAAAGTTAACTCTAGGCATGCATCGTTTTTTTGAACAATATTTACTGAGACAATAATGACGAAAATGAAACGCCGTAAAAACGCTGAATATTGGCCCTGCCCTTGTCGGGTTCCACTGGAAGACCAGCGCTGACTCCAAGGTCGGCATTTTGCTGACCGGTTTGTGGCAGCGGACTCTGTTCTTCTTCTACTTTTTAATGTTTTTTTCGTTTTGTGCTGTCACGAATAAAAGTATTTTCTTTCTTACTTCTTTCAACAATGTAACGCTAGCGGGCTTATAGTTTGGTTCATTTCGCGATCAATAAACAACAAAGCTTTCGTCACTTTCGTTCTTAGGCCCTTATCACACTTGGAACTGAGGGAGAGTTTCCGTCAGCTCGCTCGCAAATCGCAAGTGTGATAAGGCTCTTATAGGTAATTTCACGAGAGTTGAGGTGAATGATTACACACACAGCTACATAAAGTACTCATTGCAAAAAAAGTGAACGAATGAAATGAATGAGTAATAAATACAAGGCTATAGTTTAACAAACTTTTTGGTCTATCTTGCAATTCACTGTTGAACCTGCTATCGGTACGAAAAAAGAATAGTAATTTCAAAATCCCGCTGTCATTACATGACAGTGTTATTGTGTGCGTGGCCTCAACTTTCGTGAAATTACCTATACGCACGGGTAAATCTTAGCCTGCGAACGCGTACATGTTTATTGACTAAAGAGCCAATATTCAGCGTTTTTACGGCGTTTTATTTTCGTCATTCTTGTCTCAGTAAATATTGTTCAAATAAACGATGCCTAGAGTTAACTTTTATGAAACCGAAAAACAATCCCGAGTTCAAGTCTAGTTTTATCAAAATTGTCACGATTTCTCCTTTAGTTATAGTAAATAATCGTCGGACAATAATGATTGTCAAACCGCGCGGTCAAAACGCTCGGAGAATCGCCCTAAAGCACCTGTAAGTACGTAAGTACCATATATTTCTTCTCGCACTTTCAATTCAGCAACAATCACTCGTTTAAGCATAAGCAAGGGCTTATATCTTACATTAACCCCTTATCTATCTTCTTCTATATATATAAAAGAAGATGTCCTGACTGACTGACTGACTGACTGACTGACTGATTGACTGACTCACTGGCTCATCAACGCACAGCCGAAACTACTGAAGCTAGGAACTTGAAATTTTCACAGTAGGGTGGATTTATAACGTAAGTAAGGGATAAGAAGGGATTTTTCGAAATTCATCCCCAAAGGGGGTTAAATGGGGGTTGAAAGTTTATATGGGGACCACACGATTTTTAAAGTTGGAGATCTGAGACTTCGAACATACATTCTTGAATATAAGTTGAAAAAAGTAATTTCACCGTTTTTCGAAATTCATCCCCAAAAGGGGTTAAACGGGGGTTGAAACTTTGTATAGGCACCAAACGATTTTTAAAGTTGGAGATCTGAGATTTCGGACATAGACCCTTCAATATGAGTAGAGAAAATAAGTTTTATTGTTTTTTGAAAATCATCCCCAAAAGGGGTTAAATGGGGGTTGAAACTTTGTACAGGAAACAACGATTTTCGAAGTTGGAGATCTGAGACTTTGTAAATAGACCCTTCAATATGAGTAGAGAAAAGTGGTTTAACCGTTTTTCGAAAATCATCCCCAAAAGGTGTTAAATGGGGGTTGAAACTTTGTATAGTGACCAAATGATTTTTGAAGTTGAAGATCTGAGACTTCGTACATAGATCCTTCAATAAGTGTACAGAAAAAAAGATAAACCATTTCTTGAAATTCATCTCCAAAAGGGGTTAAATGGGGGTTAAAACTTTATAAAGGGACCAAATGATTTTTAAAGTGGGGTCTAAAACTGATTAAACTGAATAGAACTCAAGTGATTTCATCGTTCATTAAAATTTAAAGTTTGTTTAGGGACCGTACAATTTTTAAAGTAAAAGGTTTCTAACTCCATGCATAGCATATAGCAATTAGTAGATTGTTTTTTTGTGTAAGTAACAGGTGCATTTAATTTTTTGGAAATAATCCTTAAATGGACTAAAGAATTGATTTTCGCGGTAAATGGGCATTGTGCAGTTTTGGGCCCAGTATTTGAGGGTTTTGTTTAATTACAACCAAGTTTATGAACAAATATCAGAAACTATTTATAAAGATTAATTGCCTAATTATAATTTACACTGCTGACGAAGTCGCGGGCATAAGCTAGTAGTTAGTATAAATGGTAATACCGGGAACATAATATGATAAATTCGGATTGTATTTTTAACCGACTTCCAAAAGAAGGACGGTTCTCAATTCGTCTGTATGTTTTTTTTTGTTTTTTTTTTTGTGTGTTTGTTCTCAAATCGAGTGCTACGCGTAAGTGCTTTTACTAGGTAGCTACTTAGCAAGTTAACATTGCATTGTCTCTAATTAAATGCAGCTGTGCAAGCTGACATGTATTCAATTCAAATTGATAATTGCGATTAGTTGGTGACATTCCTGACTACTATTATGAACATTATGAGGCAATACGGATTTAACGATCAGCTACCATATGCTATCTACAGATCTAGATGTTAAAAGGCAGATAGAATTCTTAAGAACGTCTAAGTCACTCGCCAATCTTTTTACATTTTACGTTGGTATGATAAAAACAAACGATTATAAATAATCGTTTATTGCGCTATGGATGGGCACCTACGACCATAGTGCTGGCCACTGTAGGTGGTTCTTGTAATCACCATCTTGGTGGTACGAAGAACCTAGACATAATTCTGCTCATGTTCAAATTTAAAAAAAATCTGCTGATTTCATATCGGGTGAAAACTGTAATTCCCCACATATGTGTGCACAGGGGAATGGCAAATATTCAGAAGATCCCGCCTCTTTAGAATAAAATTTTTGCTTATTAGTTATGTAGTTTCAGTCAATACAAATTAACCAAAAATTACATATTAATCAGGTTCAGATTCTTCTGAATATTTGTGGCCAGGGAAATGATGTACCTACTTCAAGAATCACCCTCTATGCTCCAACTAAATTTCGAAAGGAGCAAAAACGATACTTATCGGAATTGCCAGGTCACTGTTCCCTGCAAACTACAATAGTACATTACACAACTAGGGTGGTAATACAAAGAAAGGCCGAGATCGCAGAAGTTTGCGGCCCGAGCTGCAAGCGAAGGACGTAAATATGCGATCGAGGGCTTTCTTTATTACCTCCCGTGTTGTGTACATCATTTTATGTCTACACTTGGCCAGAAAGCGGCTTTTTCCGTAAGCGCAGCGTGCGGAAAAAAGCCACTTTATGGCCAGGTGTGGCATAAATTATATTAAAGTAAACATTAAAAAAATCATCAGCACAACAGAGGCGCACTTCCGAGTTTCCGATAGAGCCGATGCGCTGCTGAGTTCTGAGGAGTCAACCAATTTTGTCAAAAAAAAAGTATCTTCACCATTCAAGACTGGAATTTCCGTGCATTGCAGTTTCGTTTACATTACATTAGCAGACAGCAGACCTTACTGGAAACTTAATACTTTTTGCTTTCCAACTGTAGGTATCAATAATTTACAGCACCACCAATCTCCATAACAAGCAGGTGTTAGTTTTTATCTCAGGTATTTCTATTAGGTATTCATGCAAGTCTGACCTTTGGAGGTTCTACCTAGTTCTAAGCCTTGTTAAGTTCTACGCCAGGACTCGGTGACCTTCTGAGGGCCCTATATATGCGGCTGTCTTCTGTACCTCAATGTAGTTTGCACTCAGAAGGCTTCGCAAGCAGTTCTAGTGAGATCTATTTCATCGTCAAAATGAAATTCGCCGTAAGTTATTGATTTATTAATTGTTTTTAATCAATATCCCTTACAAAGATTTTTAAATAGTGAGTTTTCCGTCGCATCTACCAATTTTTGATTGGAAGGTAACAACAAAAAACTCTTTTGTGACTAGTTAATATACCCTTTAATCATTAGCTAATTCAGGCTATAGAAGTCTCAATCTAGTACCTAGGTCTTAAAGTGCAAAAAACGAAGCAACTTAACCTTATATACAGCTCAAGGACGATATTGCATGTAAAAATTGATTAAATTGATTCTGATTACAAATCACATAAAATTTATCAAATTTAAAAAATTAAGTGTGACAATAGTACACAACTAGGGTGGTAAAAGAAAGAAAGGCCGAGATCGCAGCTCGGGCCGTAAATATGCGATCGAGGGCTTTCTTTGTTACCTCCCGTGTTGTGTACATCATTTTAAAAAATACTTCGAGACGTAGCCAGAACATCTGCAGTGACCAATTAACAGTAGGTAGTGGTAACAGTAGTAGGGAGTCCGTTTCTACTCAGGGAGGTAGTCGATCAGGGTACAACTACGCTAAATCTATCCGTTCGGGGTCTCAATGCAGCAGATAATGGTTAAGCTCATTGATGACATATGGCACCGCTAATGCGGTTTTGGGCATAGGTAGCCCACGGTGACGCCCGCTAGAGCGATTAATGAAAGGCTGAAATGACGCCTGAATAGGGATGATGACTGGGTTAAAAATATGTAATTCTATTTAGTCCGTCAGTTAGATTATGGAAAAATATGGGACACGTATTTTTTGGTTTATCAAAATATTAAAAATCGACAAAGTTATAGATCATCAAACTTCTGGAGTGGGGCTTGTGACGTCACTCTTGAGTAGAATTTGTACTCAAGAGTGACGTCACTCGAAACTTCTAAGCACTCTATCCTCGTCAGTTTTTGTTTGTCAAACAAAACAAAAAATACGTGTACAATATTTTTTCATAATGTAACAGACGGACTAAACAGTTTTTTTTAGTCATCTAGCCTATTGTGTGTAAGTAGTAGGTAGTTTTTAACTCCATTGGTGGGATGTTGCAGGTGTTCTTCCTCCTGTGCTTCGTGGCGCTGGCGGCCGCAGCCCCCCAGTTCATCACGTACCCCGGATACTTCGGTGCCGGCCTTGCCCCGTGGACCGGTAGGGTAAGTATCTATGTCGCCGCTAACTGGTTTAGTTAGCCATTTGGTTAGCTGCCGAGCCTTTTCATTAAACGCACTCCTTATTTTAGGTTAGGTTTGTTAGTCAGCTTCCCGTCTGTCCCTCAGAGCAGAAATAGAAGTCCCGCGCAGCGGGGCTTCGTCTACCTGCTGGCGGGTCATAGTTTAGTGAAAATGCCAGGCAGTTAACCAAATGGCTAACTTAAGCAGTTGGCTGCGACATCTACATCACGCTACTTATATCAACCCTCCTATGGGTTTACCCTTGAATCACCGACAGACGTTTCACCGAATGTTTCATTTCTTCGGAAGTATTTTGCGCAACAGTTGTTTTTTGCATGGCAATCGCTGTTTGATCCATTCGGGTATCATAGCCCCTAATTATTGTAATTACTGATGTGCCGATGAAATGTTTCAATATACCTAATTACTAAGCTTTCTACTTGGAAAAATCTCGGTAATAACTTAAAATTTCCTATAGGCACATGTTTAGTAAGTATACCTATATAGGGTCCCGTGCCCATCCCATCCCCGTATGGTCCCCACACTAGGATCTTGGGTTACCGCATCGAAATTCTAGGATAGACACCTAAATAATGGCATCTCAGCAGCCAGGCTTCCCAGAAAAATAAGATTCCCCTTCATTTTGGCATAATTTTACTGTCCGAATACTATTTACGCATAATTGTTAATTTACAGATATTGTTTATTGACTTTTCAGAATAATTATAAAACCAAATGTAACCTAACGTATTCTAAGCATATTCTAAGTGACTTACGTAAAAGATTTTCCGTTAAAGTTAAAGAAAATTATGCGAAATAAAATTCGGACTAACAATACTTTCGGACAAATAAAACATATTCCAAATAGAGGGAACCCGAAAATTAATCCTACTAGCAGACACGCCAATGAATGTAATACTGAATTTGACGTTATTTTCAGACCCTTGTGACCGGACCTACGGTGGTGAACGGTCTCGGCGCCCGCTACGTCGCTCCGGGCTACGTCGGCCCCGCCTTCTTCTAAACATCAGGATCTACACGTCATGCCCATTGGTTACCCTGTCCTTTGTAAATATTCGCTTATTATCGTCAATTAAAGTGCTTCCCGTCTATATACTGGTTTTTCATCAATAATAAACCTTTGCTTCGTCCGCCGTAAGTGACCTTTTTCTCCGCGCTACGGTGACGTATAATCATGTTCACGTCACGGGCGGGTAATGAAACTAATGAAGAAAGTCCTAGAGTGTAATATACTGTTTGTCGGTTTATCACACAAAAATAGGGTATTTGACAACAATCAAAATAAATTCATTAACTCTAACCAGCAAATTAGGCTTCCAAAACAGCCCGGATAAAATCATTCAAACTTATTTTCGTGCCATCAACGATTTTACAATGACGAAAACTAAAAATATGGCACCATGTTGAGCATGACGTCACAAGCACGTCACAAGATAGTATTTCATACTAAACTGCATACTTTCGGAGCGTTTTGACACTTCATAAAAAGAAGCTGATTTGAACTGTCATCAAGTAGCCTATTACAGACTTCAACGTTATAAGTAAATGTACGAGTTACTATAGAAAATACTCAATAAATATTAGAAGCCTACAGCCCACGGGCAAGCCGAAGCTAAACACAAACTAACAAACTTTTACAGCGGTAGAATAAAGCACAAAAATAAGTCGAGCCAGTGGGTATCGGGTTCTATGGACGTCACGCTACTGTAATTGCCTATACTTAAAAGCAAAATAATTAGGCAGAGTCCTTAACTTTAGGAATAGGAAAGACATGTTCTGTTTGTGAAACCAGTACCTATGCCCCATATAGAAACCCAAAGATACCACTAATAGAAATGACGACTTGGTTAAAAATATATCATTCTATTTAGTCCGTTAGTTAGATTATGGAAAAATATGGAACACGTTTTTTGGTTTATCAATCAATATTAAATTGTACCAAATAGTGACGTCACTCGAAACTTCTAAGCACTGTGTTTTCGTCATTTTTTGTTTGTTAATAAAAGAAAAAATACGTATACTTACCTACAATATTTTTTAATAATCTAACTGACGGATTAAACAGTTTTTTTTATTCGTCTAGCCTATTTCACTCGTCTCCTTCCTTATGCACTCTTCCAGCGTATCGACATACGCAATGTATTGAGCAACTGGGTGGGAATCGGTCAGGAAGTCATAAAAATGCATCATTAGAGTGACAATAAATTATAAAGAAAACGTGAGAAAGTTTTACGCTATACTTAGTATAAAATGTCACGAGAGATGTGATATCATGGATGTAGGTAGGCCAAACATAACATAACATTTGCATAATTTTAATGTGCTGTTATGTAAAAAACTTGATTGTGCGTATATTATACCTATAATAAAAATCATGAATTCATTCATGTGATGTGGGCATTCTACGAATATTGATAATAATTTTCCTTGGTGTTATGAATTTTATTGGGTACCTATCAGTGGCGTGGCGTAAAAGATATTCTAGGACAAGCCGGTGCAGATTTGGCGTACATTTTCCTTAAGAGCTCTAGAATAAGGTGGTCAAAAGCCTGATATTAGGCAAGCCGGTAGGAATCGAGTTGTTTGGACGCCACGCCACTGGTAACTAGTAAGTTAAAAGTTATTTTATGTTACAGTGTTTGGGTTGCAAATTCAGTGATCCGTTCGATTCGGTGAGATGACTTTCAGGAAAATGCTATTTTGTACAGTGGTATAGCATAGTGATGCTATTAGCTATTCGTATACCTACACACTTAGGCCATAGTATAATAGCAGTAATTTTTCTTCTGATAAAAGGTACATCGCGCCGGCTGTATGTGTGTGCGCCGTGTATAAAAAAGGTCGATTCATAAGAGCTGCTGCGGATTTTGTATGCAACGAGAGCTTATTTAATACTAAATTCTACACGGACGCACTACAAGCAAACTTTTAGGAATGCGTAGCAATGCACCCGTCGAGGTCGGACCGTCGCTGCGTTAGCTCGCTCCCGTGAAATGTATGAAATGTATCGTAATAAACTGAAGTGTTTTTAGATGCGAAAAAACCGATAGGCGGCAGTTCTGCGCCCCTTGAATAGGTATCGCGCGCTCTTAAAGGGCCGGAGTGTGACTACTTTTTAACCGGCTGTCTAAAGAAGGACGGTTCTCTAAATTCGTCTGTATGTTTTTTTCAGTGTTGGTTCATTTTTCCTTATACTTTACTTAGGCGTACAACTTTATTGAGACCCCGGGTAGCATACCAACAGAAAGAAGGAAGAAGAGAAAGTGAAGAGGTCTTTACCCAGCTAGTGGGTGCATGATGATGACGATGATGATATAATGATGGCACCGACCCTCCTGTCATGAAAAATCACATCATGACGTGAATGGATATTTTGCACTAATTAGGAGATCGTTGTAGTCTTCAATTATTTTGCTCCATTTATTGACTGTCGTTTTCATTCGTTTACCCTACTTTTAGTAGACAGTCTGCTTAAAGAGCGTAACTTCTAGATCCAAATTAAACCTAATTCGGTAAAACAATAAAATAAAAGTAACGTAGCGTGAAAATTGTTCAAACGGTTTAACCGTTAATAAAAACGCCTATCAAAAAGTGTCAGATGGCCTAGTTTGTCTATTTGTATTATTTATACCTCGATTACATCGGTAAATTTCAACTCCTGCTGCTAGTGGGTAGATATTTATTGGCTAACATCTAAAATAAATAAATTGCTGCTGATTACTTTTGTTTAGCTTTTATTATAACTACCTATAAACATCGATCGATCGATTATATTTTCGAGTACATTTTGTGATTTATGACTAGTGCAATTTGTTAAATACATGTCATGTTGGTCTTCATTTTTACTGTGCATTGTGCAAAAGAAATATTAAAGAAGAAGAACTTAAAAAAATAAACTATTTCAAAAATTAACAAACAATGTTTTTATTTATTATCATCACCATATATTTTGGCCAATATTTACAAAAGCGTCCTAAAAGGTTTTTACTTTTTTGTTCCGATAAGTTACATTATTTCTGTGCATATAATAGTATTTTATGCAACAGTTGTATAAGAAGGTTCAAAAAATGCGAATTGCGTGAGTTGCGATACGAGCCGCGAATGCGGCGAGTATCGCAAATAGAGACGCAATGAGCGTTTTTTGACTTAATTATACAACGTTGCATACAATACTTTTTCTACGACTAGGTTAAAATATAAAATACATGGACGTCACGCGTGTCTCGTCCGGTCTCTCCGAGTGTGTACAGCCGGCATGACAGTTGTGTCTATGGTAAACTTTTTTTTGATATGGCTGGTGACACGATGTGACGATAATTAAAATACTTTTTTTTATGTTGGCATCAATTAATTTAATTCGGAAAGTTTTGTTTTTCTTATGAATCGTAGGAATTTAATTGTTTGTTAAGTTGGTAGTTGTGAATTTTATCGTGAAGTTAGAATTGAGCGCTTAATCCTTGACCTAAGTTTAACCTAGATTTAGAAGTCTGTGGATGCTAGCAATAACGTAAAGTGACTATAACGACACTAGTGCTGTTATGGGGAATAGAGTATAGACTTCTCTGAACTCAAATTATGTATGTTCTTATATTAGTGTTCGTGACCAAGTAAAAGACAGATAACAGTACAGGAGTAGAAAAAAACATATTTTGGGCGTAGGTACCTACTAATAATGAGTTAGCCAATAAATATAAGCCGAGCTTGCTGTGATACATTTCCATGGTAAAAAGTAACGGTTAAGGCCAAAAAAAAATTCAATAAGTGTTCTAATAATTTAATGTTTTATAATTTTTTTCCTCGTAAGTGTGGTGAAAAACGTCGTATGATCTCGTGAGCATTGGTCATTACAGTCTTGGCTATTACAGCCCTCTCCTGACGGCTCGGGCTGTGCAACACAGCCTCGACTGTAATTACCAACATAGCCCACTCGTATCATAATGTACCTACATATCCTAAAAATGCATTGTTAGTGAGCAAAACTACCATTTCGTCATAAATGACGAAAACAACCATCACTTCAGTTCAGACAAAGTTGCCAGTTATTTGTCCGGATTTACTTAATTTACGATAAGTTGCCAGTTTTATAGCCTCTTCTTTTAGGTATTTAAAAAAAGGTAAATAAAAAACTGACCGATCAGCCAGTGGTATTGCACCATAGATACAAAAAATTACTTTGATTGGTTAAAAGATCCAAGTCACGTGGTTTTTTGTTTATCTTTTTTTAAATACTTAAAATAACAGACTTATAGATAAAGAGAGTGCATGTTCAAGATAAAAATGTGTCTTACCTAGTTCAGTTTAGTCTGACTGTACTCTATCTTACAGTTAATTTACTTTCTATACCTTTCCTGTACACAAGAACGACTATACTGCAAATAAAACTATGATTAAAATTACATAATGTCTTTTTGTACCGTACGATATGGAGCAAGCACTTCCGCGCCGTGTATCTTTTCTCTATTTATGTCATAACGCGCTCTGCTCTTTATTTTGTCTTATTTTCCTTACTTTCAAATAAATACCGGCAGTGGAATTGAACCTAGTACTGCTTTATCTCCCATCAGTGATGTTATTTGATCAGATTAGATAAGAATCAGTTATATCATCATTGATCAACTACATACTACATCTACTAACATGGAACTTGTTTGATTAATATGATTCGAGTCGTTCGCTACTTCATACAAAATAAATAAAAGGTACTATAGCTTGGCAACTTCGTTGGTGCCACTCACATGTGTGCTTTTTGTTATTCAAATTCATTTATTTATCTCAGAATATGTCCATAGTGTTAGATACAAACGCTTATAATCTATGTTAGTAACAAATAAGTTAAAATAATATCAGTACAATTGAAAACTACAACATTATTAAAATACGTTGTACACGCAGCCTCTCGAGCCCATGTATACAGCATCCCAATGCTTCCACAGTGCGCAGGCAGGGCACTCCGTCAATAGGTGCACGAGACTGTTGGATTGGAACTGCCACGCACGCGCCTGCACGGCACGGCTGCCTGCGGAGGCTGCCTCCGTCGGTCGCCGTTCGTGTTGGCGGTAGCTTGTGTAAGTAGTTACGGCTGCACATAACAAAAAGCACACATGTGAGTGTCACCAACGAAGTTGCCAAGCTATAGTTACTACTAGCTACTTACAACTTTTTACATTGCCTAAAGTCAAGAAGGGAGAAGAATTGATAAATCACCCTAAAATAGGGTTTCAGCACACATTCAGGTCTTTCTTTAGTCGTTATTTTACAAACTGTAATATGTGTTTGCTAAAATCCGCGGTACCTACTCCAAAAATGGGGTTAAATTAACCCCATTTTCAGTTATAGGGGACAAAAATAAGCTAGTGTAAGTTTTAAACGATCCTGAAGAATAAATGCAATAAATAGTTTTTAGTAGGTAACACTTTCTAATTAAAAAATGACCTTGACTGTTCACCTAAATCCAAAGCTCTGACGAGGATATTTTACCATGACACTTTACGCAATACATCGACTGGGTCATTAACTCATTAAGACATTACGAGCTGTCTTCGTTTCAGAACCAAACTGTTAATTGAGGCCGCATGTTACGTTGCCTGCAATCCTTTGCGACAGATAAGTAATTGTCGTCTTTCAAGACCTCAAGAACCCCAAACGGGTTTACATCGCTTGAGATAATAACAGTACTCGCTTCCTTTAATCGACAATTAGCAAACTTAAGAACGTAACCGGCTCCTGTAAACGACATGTATTCAAACCTTATTACCAGGCAATTAAGTAAGAAGTTCTGTGATTCGGTGAAAACGGTTCTGCTTAATAAAGTGATGATTACTTGAGCGTCCAGTTGCATAATGAAGGAACTGGGTGAATCGGAAGAGAGAATTTCAAAAACAAGAAGTTGTAAGATACTCGTTTCGTACGTAGGTAATCAAAAATCACTAGGTAATCAATATCAAATCATACGTAGGTAAGTAAAATAATGACCCATCATTATTTGAGCGTTTCACACATCATGGATACATTTTTCTCGAAGTTCCTGCAGATTTTATACCAAATAGTTCGACTAAAATTTTAGGGAACTTTGAAAAAACGTGTCCACGAAAGTGACGCGGGCCAAATGCTCGAATAATGACCCGTATATGATATGCAGGAAAAGTTAGAATATAAATGCAGATAAGCAACTACATTTAGGTACACGCAGATACCTAAGACAAAAAAATGTTTAAAGACCTCTAGCCTCTAGCTAACTGTGATGCGACAAATATTGCTAATATCTTTCCATTCAATTTATTGCGAAAGTTAACTTAAGCGAAATTATTGTGCAGTTTTGGTCATAATCGCGGCCAGTTGTGCTAGCCCGGCTGTTGCTACATGAATATTACTTCCTAAATACAAGTCAAAGAGGCTAAAGGCAGAAAAACGCATGTATTTCTATGGAAATATTCTGTAGGTACGGACATAATGTTACTTATAGATAGACTGTCGAGCAAGTGAATTGAATTGTGCGTGTAGTAGAAAGGGTCTTATCAGTTCGGCCCTTCTCATGAAGTATGACTGCGTCTAATTACCGCGTCTCCATAAATTTAGTATGAAAACAGCGTCGCGGTAATTAGGTGACCGCAGACATACTTCGTGAGAATGGCCGAGTTACGCTCGTAACGCTTAATCAAATAAACAAACTTTCAATGTGTATCTCTTAGTCTATTGATATAAATAAATGATATAATGGATCACGGTTCCAATGACCTAACCCTGCTCGCGCTCGTCGGAAACCGGATTCCGATCTGCATTTGTGTCACTTAGTAGTACTTTCGTAACTAGTAGTTACGCTTTTTCTCGTGAATCATATTTGCGAAACACAAAGATGACTCTGCACTTAGCACGTGATAGTGCAAACCAATTGAAGGATAGCTTTGTGTGTGGGTGCACTTTAATAGCAGACCAACATTTGCTTAGGTCAGGACTGACTCACTCCGCGATTCCGTTGTGCGGCTATTATTATTAAATTTCGCCACCCATGGGTAGTAATAGTAATAGCCAGCGACCAGAAAAAGCACGCGTTAGTACGCGTAATGCGATAGAGAGAGACGATCGGATGCGGGTGAGCTCCATCCGGTCGTCGGACCCGAACCACAGTCTTGTTAGAGAGAGAAGCTTCTAATACTAATTCTGTGCTTAGATGCACATACAGACGTTTGGAAATTAACGTAAAATGTAGATAACAGTGCAGTAAAAAACTTCCTTTGGTACCGTTTGGTAACTAAAAGTTCGTAACCAGCTTCGGAACGGGAAAAAAATTCTTTCGGTAACTGGCTTCAAAATGGGACTTTTCCATTACCGATTCGTAACCGCGGTTGGTAACCAGCTTCGGAACGGGAAAAAAATCCATTCGGTAACTGGCTTCAAAATGGGACTTTTCCATTACCGATTCGTAACCGCGGTTGGTAACCAGCTTCGGAACGGGAAAAAAAATCCATTCGGTACTGGCTTCAAAATGGGACTTTTCCATTACCGATTCGTAACCTCGGTTGGTAATCAGCTTCGAAACGGGAGAAAAATCCCTTGCTGTAACTGGTTACAAAACGTTACAATTGCAGAAAAAGATATTGTCCTATGATGATCCCGATTATCCAAAATTCACTTCTTGTATCTTTAAAATAAGGATGGCGAAGATAAGGATAATGGAATGTAGAATTTATATAAACTAGAGAATTAAATTACCATTACAATAAGTAAACAAACTTTGCCAATCAAACCTGAATCAATAAAAATTAAGTTTCTATGAAAAATATTGTTTTTTTTTTTACAAAAACAACATAAGTAAAATTTTTTTTACAAAAACGGCATAAGTGACAAAGCTATTTCAATAATTAAAAAAAAATAAGATTGCTAAAATAATTAATGATGTAGTCCTTAACTTGTGGCCATTTTTCTACATTATCTATATAATGTGAAGTTCTAATAAGTAATACTTCAAGAGTCATTTAGTTTTATTGATCTCCTGTAAAATCACACCCCATGCAATTATGTTGCTTTTGTAAACATGCCTTCAAATGCATCAAAATCTATCATGTTTTACTCTTACTCAGGATACGTTTAGCGACTTTTATTATAATTATGTTCGTATAGATAGATAAATGCCAATTGGCCATGAGACAGGCTATGCTCTAGTTCAGTGTTTTTCAAACTATTTCATGGCACGACCCCCTTTGTATGTGAAAATATTTGGTGACCCCCTATCCTCTACGATTTCTAACCTGCATTTCATTCCGTTACACTTCTGAGCTTTTATCTTTTTTTTTCTTTTTTGCCTGAGGTTTCTCGACCGTCGCGACCCCCTTCTAGAGGCTCTGCGACCCCTCAGTGGGTCGCGACCCACATTTTGAAAAACACTGCTCTAGTTTGATCAAGCCGTTTTATGTAACGAGCCGTACCATCCACTTATAAACGATAGAGTTCCGACATAAATTAACATATCAATGCGACTTGATTGAACAACAATCACATCTCCATGTAAATGTGCATAATAACATACATGCCTGAGTATAATAACATAATGACTGTTGATTGTTACGGCTGGAGCTGTCAAGTTACGCATACATTACAAACAGCGGAACTATCTAGCATGAGAGCAGTCAAATATTTCGACTTTTTCGGTTGTGTCGCGGTGTTTCGTAGCTGCGGGAAAGTATAAAGACGATCAAGTAGTCCAACTTCGACCGTTTATAAGCGCGTGACACGTATTTACACAGACGCGCGATAGCACGTCTGTGTGAGTGCGATCCATACTGGAGCATTCTTACATTAAAACTTTGCTTGGAGTGCGTTCGTACACGGCGCACACACATTCAAGCCCGCGATGTACCTTTTATAGGAAGAAAAATTACTGCTATTATTATAGTGTGTCATTTTGTCACCCTCGCACTTACATTTATTGGAAGGTAACGAGTGTAATCTTTATCGTTTATTAGCCATATAATTTGGATGGTAGGTACAGTCGCCATCAGATACATCTATACACTTCAAGGTGCTCAAAAATATCTGAACACGCACTCTAATTTGCTTAGATATATCTGATGGCGACTGTAGGTACAGATAAACAGGATTCACGTAAAACAATTGACTATCGTAACATCTACGCTGTATTAATTTGGTTGCATTAAATGATTAGGTATGATATAAATTAGTTGCTTTTAATTTTTTAACTTTTTTTAGTTTTATCACGTTCCCGATGCTTATTTTATATCACTCGAGCTTCGCTTCACTAACTGCAAGAATGTAACAAAATTGTGACTGTGCCGTAGTGTCAATACTTGGCCAATTTCTCTTAAATAACAGTAGAAATAGCACAGATTATTCTATTAGGGGGATTACATGAAGGCCGTGTCTCTATCTATTACCTACTTAATAAAACATAACAAAAAAAGGTTAACTGGAAGAGATCCCTCAAAGGGATAAGTTCGCCATTGTACATATACCTTAATTTTGTAACCCTGTAACAGCCCTGTAATTTGTCTTATTTTGTGCAATAAAGTGTTTACATACATACATACATACATAAGAATATTAAAATTTGACTACTTAACCTGTCTTCTAAAGTTACCAGTGGCGTGGCGTAAAAGATATCCTTGGGCAAGCCGGTGCAGATTTGGCGTACATCTGCCTTAAGAGCTGTAGAATTTGGTGCTTAATTGCCTGATATTAGGCAAGCCGGTAGGAATCGAGTTCTTTGGACGCCGTGCTACTGAAAGTTACAAAGAACCGAATTTACTATGTTTTTAACTCGCGTTCACGACAATCGCAGCATGCTAGCAAATTCGTATAAAATATCATCACATTATCTTCTCAAAGTCATAGAAAGTTCGTTATAGCGGTCTGGTTGAATTATGCAGTTAATTTATTACTCACAACTGCTAGCTAAGCAGTTATCTAATGTGCGAACATTTCGTAAATATGTTGCAATACTTAGATTATTAAAGAATCAAACAATGAATCTAGCTTTCCTATTTAAATTACCATTTCATCGAGTGTTTATTTATATATGATGCAAGTTCAAGTATTAATTTCACCCTAGATAAGTATTACATTAATCCCTAGTCACTTAAGTTACTATATTGACACTTAAATTTACCCCAACAAAAATAAAACACGCGAAGAATTGCTAATTGACGTTACTGTCTGGATGGAATTACCCAGATGTCAATAGTAAATTGAAGAGTTTGGCATTGGATCGGAGAGAGAACGGGCAGAATGGAATTCTGATATGATGTGCCAAAAGAAAGTATCATGAGGCAGGGTTGTATGTGACAAGTAAATATTCAACACACTCTGTGACAATGTAGGTACTACAGTTCTAGGTAATAGTTCTGATTATCCTACAGTGTAGGATAATCAGAACGAGACCCGTGTATAGTAATAACAGTTCATAACCGGAGGTCATCATATTTATTTATTTCTATTTCTGTATGTTTATGCTTGCGTAATTAGCTTTCGCTTTTGTTACTCTTCGCACCACGTTACTTTTCTGGTTTATTTTTGTGTCAGTTCAGCTACACAAAGGTTGTCTGGAAGAGATCGCTTTTTAGCGATAAGACCGCCTGATGTCTACCTTTTTAAACTGTTTTAATTATGTAATGTACCTCATGTAATGCGTTTTTTGATGTGCAATAATAGTACATTACCTACTGCAAAGGCCGGGAAGTAAGGGGTTGCCTGCCGAGTTTATATAGACGACCGAGCGTAGTAAGGCCGAATAGTTAGGCTGGTATCCCTTTTTCACGCCGAGGTATGTGTAGCGCTTTTATTATGCATGTAAATTTTAAAAAACTTTAAGAAATCAAACTTTATTTTCTAGAGAAACTAAAAGTAAAACTAAACGAAAAAATAGAGTTACAGAATGAAAATTTTTCAATTTTCTCTCCAAGACTGTTTGAGTAGGAACACATTTTTACCGCTAATATTTTAGATGATAATTTTTGTTCGACTAAGCCGTTGCAATAAGAGATATTTACTTAACTCTTTTCACCTCCGCGAACGGCCGGGTCCGCTAATATTTCATAAAATTACGGGTGTCTAAGTCAATACTGAATACGTACACGGCGGCTAGATGTGTTTGGTTATTATGAAACTTGGTCCTATTCTGTACTTTAATGTATTCACTATTCACATTATGATTCTCAAAATGAATATTAGGTAATATCTACGGTGTTGAGTCAGCAATGCTGGAATGGGATTTCTCTGCAAAAATGCGGAATGACTCTTACGTTTAAAGATTGCCATACACCAGATAATATACCTAATAAATATATAGATATGTTTTATTTGTGACATGTTAGAACTTAGTGTGGTCACTGTACGTCACGATTAAACTGATCTATTTTATTTAGTTAGCACATTTCTACTCACAATAGGCACTGCTTAAAATTACGAACTGTAAAGAAAGCTGAGACATTTTTGAGATGTATCTTAAGAAATTTTATTTAGGCACTAAAGTGCATAATGACATGTGAAATAAATGAAACGGTTCCGTTTGACTGTACGTACACATTTGTTTATTTTCATAAAAACAATATCAAATTTTGAAATATTTTTTGCGATAGAGATATAAACTTACACTAAGACTCCCTACAAAGTATAGTAACATACATATGTTTCCGATTGAATAGACAAGAGCAACTTTCCTAAATACACAATGTACCAGACGGACAAGTTTCGGGAAAGTGGGTCGCTCCTTCAAGACCTTCTGTATCAAGAGCTAAGGTAGTAACTATGTATTAAGACTTTAGAAAGATAGTGCGTTTTTATTTTGAGTTGCAGCCTTTTCTCCAATCAATGCAAAACGCGCGTATACTCGTATATCGATTGTGATAACATCCAATGCAACGATTAATCGGCTGATTTAATTTCTAGTCGTTGCGTCGGTCGGTGGAGTGTAATAATATGAATTAACATGCCGGAGAACGGTGAATACGGTGATTGATGTTTTACATTTGTTTTGTGTAGCATGATTTAATTAGATTAATCATTGCTTGAATATATTTTGTAATGAAGACATCAGTTTTTAGTTATACACAGCTATTGTTCAAAAATGATATACTTAACAAATGTTCACAACAAAATGAATCATTTTTCAGTTCTAAATTAATAGTAAGTACTATTAATTTAGCATTTGCATCCATTTGCATGTGCATTTGCTTCCTTCGCTATATCAATAATCACTTGCCCAGTACTCGCTACAACACTGTCACTCATTTTTGGGTCCCATACCCTAAGGGTATCAACGGATCCCTATTAGGTACTAAGCCTCCACTCTCTCTCTGTCCGTGTGACATTATTTTTTTCGAAATCAGAGCATCTAATTTCGAAATTATTATATTTCTCTCGAAGTGTTATATAACGAATATTATAGTCCAGTTGGAAGTGTCATAGAGTATCCGATATTGAAATGAAATGAAATGAAATAATTTATTTCTGCAAGTAGGCCTCAAGGGCTCTTTCACATGTCTGATTCTTTTGGCGCTTCGGCAGATGACATTCTGGTGAGAAGAAGCGCCGGAAGAAACTCACCAGTTTCTCTTTTAAACACATTACAATAATTGTGACAATATTACATTGCATATCACAAACAACTACTTAACTAAATACATTTCAATAAACATAAAACTACAATTTAAGAGATGTAAAGGGTCTCTAGGCGTCAAAACAAGATAAATTACTAAGAAAAATAGAAAATAAAAAGGCATATACTAAAATTAATGGAGATGTAAGGGGCCTCCGTTGTCAAAACATGTTTTGGAGGTGTAAAGGATCTCCAAACGTCAAAATACAAAATGGGAAAATGAGAAATAGACTATAGAACTATCATTAAATTTACATGGTTTACACGAAACGAAAAAAAAAAAATCTGTGACTCACAAAACTTAAAAACTAAAATTAAAACAATTTTTCTTAGAGATGTATGTCGTCTCTAAGCGTCAAGACATTTGCAAGTACAAAACAGATTTTTTTAATATAATATAATCTACATTCCTCAGAGATGTATATGGTCTCTAAGGTTTAATGTGAATTATTTACAAAAACGGACTCTATGCGTTCAAGCTATAAGATAAAACGTTAAGTTCAATTGAGAACAAGATGTAGTCTCTCACGTCAGTTTTATTAAACACTAGTATATAATTATTTAACACATTCAACATAGCCCATGCAAGCGTGAACAGACCGGACCCCACAAACGGCACCCGTTCACGAGCATGACGCGTATCTCAGCCATCGCCTCCCTCAACCATATTTTAGGGAAGGTTGCGACCCGATCAACGACGCCGCCGTAAGCAAAGCCCCTTAAGCGAGCATGACATGCTCAAGCTGCCGGACATTGAAACTAAAATAATTTGTCCGGTGAGAAACGACAAAATGTGCTCTCATGTTACATGGAGGATGGGGCTATTAAGATTTAGCAGTGTGAAAATGAATATATGCTACAAAATTTAACTACCTACTCACTTAAAGGCGTTCTTGTCATCTAGAAAGTCACTGACGGTGTAATACGCCTTGCTCAGCAAGTGCCGCTTAACATGCGATTTAAATTTGCTGGGCGGTAAATCCACTACACCGGAGGGTATTTTATTATAAAAGCGTATACAGTTCCCCACGAACGACGTACTAACTTTACGGAGACGATGGGCTTGCACAACCAGTTTATTTTTACTTCTTGTGTTGAAGTTGTGAACGTCACTATTGAGCTTGAATTCATGGAGATTTTTTCTTACATACATAATGTTCTCGAGGATGTATTGAGATGCTACGGTAAGAATATTTATCTCCTTGAATTTTTCTCTCAGTGACACACGAGCTCCTATTTCATAAATAGATCGTACGGCTCTTTTTTGCAACACAAAGATGGTTTGTATGTCTGCCGCTCTTCCCCACAATAGAATACCATAGGACATAACACTATGGAAATAGCTGTAGTACACAAGCCTGGCCGTCTCGACGTTGGTTAACTGTCTTATTCGCCTTACTGCATAGGCAGCGGAGCTAAGTTTACCCGCAAGAGTGCTTATATGAGCGTTCCATTGCAGTTTTGAGTCTAAAGTGACACCTAGAAATACTGTTCTGTCTTCAAATTCTAGTTCCTCGCCCTTTAGTTTTACTTTAGCACTGTTGTTCTGTTTCACGTTGGGTAATGTGAATCTGATACACTTGGTTTTCTTGGCATTGAGGAGCAGGTTATTTGCAGTAAACCAATCCACAATAGTGGACAGAGCATCGCTAATGACATCGTAGTTATCCTGTTTTCTGTCCACCTTGAAGAGAAGAGAAGTATCGTCTGCAAATAACACTATATCATGTTGACCTTGCACAAGATTAGGTAAATCATTAATGTATACCAGAAACAGGAATGGGCCCAGAATTGAACCTTGAGGTACTCCAACAGAAACTGTTGAGCCGGCCGATTCAGTCCCGTTAATGACGACTCGCTGCGTTCTGCCCGAAAGATAAGATGAGACAAGGCTAAGGGCTCCGTTCTTTATTCCATAGTGACTAAGCTTTCTTCTTAAATTCTCATGACTAACGCAATCAAATGCCTTCGATAGGTCGCAAAAAACTCCAATAACATCTTGAGTCTTTTCCCAAGCATCATAAATATGTTTAATTAGTACCGCACCGGCATCCGTAGTGGAGCGACCTTTGGTGAAACCAAATTGATTGCTGTGAAGTAGCTTGTTCCGATTGAAATGGGACATAAGCTGATTGAGAATAAGTTTTTCAAACACTTTGCTTAATGCTGGTAGTATTGAAATCGGTCTGAAATTTGTGGGGTCTGATTTCGTTCCTGATTTAAACAAGGGAATGACTTTGCTATGCTTCATCAAATCAGGAAATACTCCAGCATCAACACATTTGTTAAAAATATCAGCTAAATACGGTGCCACGGGCTCTATAATTGAATGCAACACTTTGACAGAAAGGCCCCAAAGATCTTCAGTCTTTTTCATATTCAGAGATTTGAATGCTTTCATTATCCTATTAGGAGTAGCGTGAGTAAATTCGAAGCCTTCCTTGCATTCTGCTACGTTCATTTTTAATAATGCCACAGCGACATCTGGTGACGAATTTAGAGACTTGGTTATCTCTAGAGGAATGTTGGAGAAAAATCGCACAAAATGATCCGCCACTTCGACATCTGAATTCACCAAAGCATCATTAATTCGTAGACTGTATTGATGATCTTTGACCCGGGTTTTCCCAGTTTCATCGCTGATTATCTTCCACACAGTTTTAATCTTATCATTAGAATTCTTGATCTTTTTCGACAAGTAATCAGCTTTAGCGCTGGCACACATTTGCTTAAAAGACTTGGAAAAATTCTTTACATACTCAAGAAATTCCGGTCTTTTATCAACTGTCCTCAAATCATAAAGGTCGTAGAGCTGACGTCTCTTCTCGTGAATATCTGGTGTAGCCCAGTCACTGAATTTAGGTTTAACCTTGCCTTGAATTTTCTTCATACTGAAACAGGCGTCGAATTCTTTCTTTATGCAGTTAAACAGCGCGGAACACATACAGTCAGCATCATCGTGAGTAAATGAAAGATAACATAGTTGTTTCCATATATTTTGATTAAATAAATCTAAGCGTTTTTCCGATATAGGTCTGCACAGAGCGTCTTGTGGAGTCGCAACCGTTTTCCCACTGAAGGAGGCTTGTTGTCCACAGTGATCAGAGCTCAAGTTGTTAATAATAGATTTCTTAATCGCATCCATGTTACTAAATATGTTATC
Source organism: Eudemis profundana (assembly GCA_947034925.1). Taxonomy (NCBI): domain Eukaryota; kingdom Metazoa; phylum Arthropoda; class Insecta; order Lepidoptera; family Tortricidae; genus Eudemis; species Eudemis profundana. The sequence goes on along the minus strand of OX344808.1, from coordinate 15,554,891 downwards.
TATACACGTGGCGCTGGTAGCTGTAATTCGAGTTGGCTCACAAAACAGGTTCACCAGGTTAAAAGATTTAAAAGTGTTCAGTAAACTCACAGTCATTGAGGAATTTTCAAGCAAATTGACATTAAAGTCACCACACACAATGACACACTTTTTACTTCTAAAAATGTTACTGAGCACTTCATCCATAACTGACTCGAATAAACTATACTCCGCCGATGGGGGTCTGTACACACATATGATTATAAATTGGTCCAATTCAATACAAGAAAGTTCTATTTGGCGCTCAATGGACATGTTGACGATATCCTTGCGTTCTTTACATTTCAAGTTACTCCTCACCATAATTAAAGAACCACCGCGAATATATGACTTTCTAGAGAAAGAACTCGCTATAGTATGATTGTTAAAATTAAACATAAATTCGTGACCTTTAAGCCAGTGTTCAGTTATACACAGGATATGTATATCTTTACAGTCTACAAACAGACTGATTTCAAGTTCCTTACTTGTGAAACCCTGTATATTTTGGTGAACTACATTTATCGTATCATTATAACTTATACTAGTGTTACAGTCGTCGATGGACTCGGAGCCGGTGGGTGCACGCGTTGTCGAAGAGGTTAGTTTAAATCACCCGCCGGCTCTGGCACAGAACTCGCGCCGCTTAACGCAGAATCCTCCTTATCACTATCACACGCCATGTTAGTCATGACGGGGTCTACAATATTATATGCTAATAGTTTAGCACAGTCGCGTAAGTACCTACCCGGGAGGTGGGTACGTCTGCGGGTCAGGACGAAGCGCTTAATAAATATATTGAAAAGTATGTTATTAAAGTTTAATATTTTTGTCTTTTTAATTTCCTGAAAAACATATCTGTGGTATCTTCAAGACAAGTGTGAATATGCTGTTGCTGAGTCAGCAAGCTTCATCAAAGGACCACTAATCACTTACCTACCACGAGGCATTTCTGGAGTTAATTTCTGGACAATTATCTTATAAAAATTCATAACATAAATATTATGCCAATGATGTACTTGTATACATATTGTAAAATATATAACCAAAGCTTGATGTTGCCTTCCCTAACATATAAAGCTAAGCTCTTTGTTTTAAACAACATTACAAAATTATATCTACTCGTATATTTTTCACATTCTGCCTCTACCGGTTTGCCACACCCTTACTAATCACATTTTAATCTATGCCCTCATACAGAGTTACATATTTCCTTGATCTCATTAATCCAAACAAAAATGGCTAAAGAAATCGCTCGATCCCTATGCACATAGGCTTTTTAGTCTTTAAGATGTAGAATAAATATGTAACGAGTTATATAAGTTTGTCACTCGCGGGTAATGAAGAGGCGTCCGCGTATGTAGGCGGTTGCATAAAGGTGGTCACAATGTGACAGTTTTTATGGAAATTAAATATTTGACCACACGTGTCATCTAACGTGGTTAAATTATGTGTATTTTACTTAATGAAATTTAACCGGAACTACTCATTTCGTTAAACTAGCCTCAGACTGGTCTCACTCAACGATCCGGTAAAAGGATACGACAATGGAGTCAGGAGGTGGCCAATGGAACAGCTTTTATGAAAATTGCACACTTGTTTCTGATCACTATGGCAGAGCATTCACTTAATACCTATGTAAAAGTTTCTAATAAATCTATATACATAAAACAAAGTCGTGTTAGTTACACGATTATTGGGTTGGCCTGTGCCCCGAATAACTGAATAACTATTTAAAAAAAACCGGTCAAGTGCGAGTCGGACTCGCGCACCAAGGGTTCCGTACAAACAAACTCATAAGTAGATACGCGGATAGTTCAAGAAAAACTGTATGTCGATTAGTTTAGTAGGAGCCAATAAGTATAGGTATGTTGTGATTTTTGCAAATTTCTAAAAACAGTGCAAGTTAGGAAAACAGTTATATTTTTCCTGTAATATTTAGAACCTGACGAGTAATGATTCTATTTAATAGCAAGGACCATTAAATTAAGAGGACTGTCATTCTCCATACAAAAAGCTGTTCCCCTAATTTACAACATCATCTATGTTTAAGCTTGGTAAAAGAATTATAATAGTTATTTACAATTATTCAACTTTGCAAACGTGAGACAGTATTTAAATGTTAGAATTTATTTATTATTAGCTGTTTACTAACTAATTGTTACTATACTATGTTTCTTTGTTCAATTATAACATCATTAAATCGTGTTTTAGCGCCATCTAGTTTTTTCCCGGAAATCCCCTAGCGTGAAACAGGCCATCGCTTAGTTTTGCTACTCTCCGCTAGGATTTGAAACTTTTGTAAATTTCTAAAAAAATACTAAAGTTAGGAAGACCGTTCTATTTTTCCTGTAATATTCAGGTTGATATTGATAATTAGTAATTAAGACACATTTTTCTGATCAGTAACTTCGGAGATAATAGGGGGGAATGGTACGTTTGCACTTATAAATCAAAAACTACCTATTTAAGAAAAAAAATAAAAATAGTGTTTTAATGTACAAGTTAAGCCCTTTCATTTGATACCCCACTCAATATAATAGCCCTACTTTCAATTTTCAAAGTTCCATTACGGAGCTTTTTAAAAAAAAAGTAAAAAAGGTACAAGATATTTTTTATGTCCAATAAGCTCGAGTTAGTTACTTTTAACACTATTTCAAATTGATAGCAGCAGTAGTTCCTGAGATATCTGGCTGTGACAGACGGACAGACAGACAGAGTCGCACCATAAGGGTTCCTTTTTTACCATTTTGGTACGGAACCCTAATTAAAATTCTGAGGCGGAACGAAGTTTGCCGGGACGGCTAGTAATTAAATAAAAAAATCTTAATCAAGTTATCATTTTATTTGTTACATACAATATAACCTAAAAATTACATTACTTAAATAATTACAAAAAAAAAAACAAATAATAATACCTAAGTGTAAAAATTATGCCCTCGCGGCATGGTTCTGATGATTCTGGCAGCGTTTCCTTGCCGAATTGTAATGCTGATGCATTGTGCGGGGAAACTGCCAGCTCTTCGGTCAACAGTCTGAGACCCGACGGACCTGGGTCATACACGTTCAGGAAAACGGGCGTCTTTTCTGTGGACAATACAAAAGTTATAATAATGTCCACCACCTAACGTCTCGACCCCGAACGGACCGAAATTATATTCGGGGCCGAGATCCCTATATTTGTTTGTCTTTTTATCTTCCGGCTGCCTATGCCCCCGCTCTCTCGGATGTTCCGCAGAGGTGAGACGGGGCCAGAGTGTCTACGCAGGTGGCGTCCCACACTATACTCTGTACTTTTAGGAACTTAAAAAAAGGTAAACAAAACACGACTCGGGTCGTTCAGCCAATCAAAGTAATGTTTTGTATCTGTGGCACAATACCGTTGGCTGAACGACCCCAGTCACGTGGTTTTTTGTTTACCTTTTTTTAAATACCTAAAAGAACAGAGTATAGCACTCGTCCCAACATCCACGGAATTAGCGACATTCCGTCTGGGTTTATTTAATCGTACTACTCGTACTGGTACTCATGGTGAAAAGTGAAATTAAAGTTCGGTATAATATCTGGCTCATAAACTGGCATCATCACCAAACCGAAGTAAAACGAATTATGTAATATAGACATCATTTAATTTTGTTACATCTCTTCTTGATAATCCTATCGCTCCACTTTTCTAATACCATTTACTTAATTTATTGAATAGCCATGTTAGGTTACGATGTTACAAACCACCGTTCGACAGCTGTTTGCTATCCAAACTCATCAAGCGCGAATTCTCGTGATATCCCCTACAGTCATGATATTTATTTAGGTTGGAAACAATGGGTAATTTTCAGAGCGTTTCGACTGCGGCGATTTTTCATTCGTGTTCCAGCAAATATAGCAGCAAGCGGTGGGGATCACAGATCACAATTAACTTTTATTATAAACGATAGACGGTATCGAGGCTACACTTTAATCAAAAGTTATCGGCACTCGATAGTCCTACGTGGTGGAAAACGCCTGAAATCGACCCATAATAAATAATGCTGCTTGTACCTACTTCATTGAGATGGGTTTGCACCCAATGTTCATGGCGTTGCAATCGTCGCATACTCACATTGCTTCTGGTGCTCGTTTAACTTTGGTTGAATATAGTGTGAATGTGGAGGCTCCTTACATATTTTAAGTGATGCAATTGATCCACTGTTCTGGATCATGGTGCGTGATTCATGGTCCTTATGAAATATTATAGCGCAAAAATCAGCCAAGTGAGAATCGAACTCGCACACGAAGGGTTCCGTACCACCATTGAGCAAAAAACACGTTTCTTGTATGGGGGCCCTTTTAATTTTAATTTGGTTTATTATTTGTTGTTAATGTTGTTATAGCGGCAATAGAAATACGTACACATTCTGTAAAAATTTCAAGACTTCCTATTACGATTCAAAATGTACAAACCTGTGACAGACGGACTGCGGAGTCTTGGTAATAGGATTCCGTTGGCACCCTTTGGGTACGGAACCCTAAAAAGTAGGAATTAAAGTTACTACGAAGAAAAGACTTCAACGCGCCACTTTCAATTTTGGAGCAATAGCAGATTTCTTATGTATGAAATGAAGTAAATTAAGGATAAAGAAAGCCATTGTTTAGGTTAGGTTAGTATAATAACTCCCCCCGAAGGGTACCCGCCTTGTCGTGGTGGGGGGATTAGTAACCGTGACTTGCTCCCAGTCACGGTGAAGCTAAAGGGTCAGCTGGTGGTTTCGTACCCCCTTTTTTTTATAAACTGACAAACTCGCAACCCTTATGGGCATAGTGATTGTTGGACCGGGTGGTCGGCCGTGGCGTTATCTGGGGTCGAACCAGGTCGGTAGCCGGACCACCCCGAGGGGTCGGACTCGGTGGGTGCCGGGGGCGCCTGGGGTCGAGCCAAGTCACCTTGTCCCGGTCCACCTCGATAGGGTCGGACTAGGTGGGCGCCTGAGCGCCTGGAGTCGAACCAGGTCGTTTGGGCAGGGCCACCTTGACTTTTCGGGCGATGAGGCGAAAGCCCGTGGGGTTTTAGTCGTTGCAAGCCCGACATAAACCCCCCCCGAGAGAATGGGTATGCGTTAGGCATTTCTCCATGTAAAAAAAAAAGGTTAGTATAATAAACGAAATTATACAATTTAATTCTATCTTAAATACTTTTTCCAACAGTAAATTGATTACGTAAATCGAATATATCCCTTTTGACGAATCGCTATGAGAGTTCGTTAACCTTCTAGAGACCAGAGCCAGCCTGCAGTGACCTTCACTAGGTCATCCGTCCGGCGGCCAACGCAGCGACTTTCGTTTTTAGGCCGATTTATCGGACTAATCCGCATCACAATTACTATATGTACGGTGTTCCAAACAATCTAACTGTAAATGTCCATCATCGTCACTCTAGCGCAGGGGTTCCCGAAGTGTGCGCCGCGGCGCCATGGTGCTATCATTATCTAAAACCACAAATATACGCGGGTACTTATAAAGCAACAATACTTATTTTGAGCGAACTAGGGTAGGGCGCCGTGACGTAGTACTAAACTTGTAAGTGCGCCACGGGCTGAAAAAGATTGGGAACCCTTGCTCTAGTGTGTTTTTCAGAGTATTTATTTGTTATTTAACACGTTCCCTGTCCCGGTGCCCCCAATGTGGAGTCCTGAAGTTTTTTTTTTCAGGAGTCCATGTTTCCAATATGTGGTCACTTCCCCATACTGATTGCACCGTTGGGACTTTTGACATTGTCCGATAGTTTTGTATGAGGACAGTGAACGTGTTAAAGTAATGCTCAGTACATGAAAGTACGAACAGTGAACTTATCGTGATTCGAGCCGGTCGTTTTTCCATACAGACTAAAAGAGGGTCATCGTATGCTTCGGTGACATCAATTATATTAGAAATATGTTTTAAGTATTTTGTACCTTGATACATTTTGTTTGCGCGAAAGGCCATGAACTTTCAAAAAGCCAAAAAAAATATTTTTTCAGCAAAAACGTTTGGTTCCAAATGATATCAATAGATAGCGCTGACCTTAAATGTCACATTGCACGTTAATTATGGTTATTTGACGACCGGTTTAGCTTAGTTGGTAGTGACCCTGCCTGCGAAGCAGGAGGTCCTGGTTTCGAATCCCGGTAAGGGCATTTATTTGTGTGATTAGCACGAATATTTGTTCCTGAGTCATGGATGTTTTCTATGTATTTATAGTAGATTGTGTCACAAGGGAGCAAAATGATATATTTACGGCGAGGGCGTACATTGAATCCTGAACGAAGCGACCGAGCGTAGCGAGGGATTCTAAAGTAGAATCCGGAGCGTAGTGAGGGATTCAAGTGTTAACGCCCGTGGTGAAAATAATTTTGCTACCTTGTGACACATACTGCTTTTCACACCGACTATGAGGAAAATTTAAATACAAACGCTACCTACCAAAATAACGAAAACGAAATATATAGTTAGTCAAAGAGCATCACACATTTTTAATAAAATGAAATGTGAAATTGTTAAATTTACAGTTCCTTATTATTTTATAAAACGTTTATTACTTTTTACGGACGGGACGAATTTACCACTTCCATATTATATTTATGACCCCAAACACCTGTGGTCTGGGCCATTCCTTATTATCGACTTTATGTAGAGTCGATATGTAGAGTCAATGTAGAGTCGATATGGAGAGTCGATAAGTAGAGTCGATATGTAGAGTTGATATGTAGAGTCGATATGTAGAGCAATAATGTAGAGTCGATAATGTAGAGTCGATATGGAGAGTCGATATGTAGAGTCGATATGTAGAGTCGATATGTAGAGTCAATAATGTAGAGTCGATAATGTAGAGTCGATATGGAGAGTCGATATGTAGAGTCGATATGTAGAGTCGATATGTAGAGTTGATATGTAGAGTCGATATGTAGAATCGATATGTAGAGTCAATAATGTAGAGTCGATATGTAGAGTTGATATGTAGAGTCAATATGTAGAGTCTATAATGTATGGTATGGCAATGGCATATTCTAAGCAGGTTCAATCAAACTAAAAATACCCTGTAGGTAGTCCTTGAACAGAAAAGTATCACTTTGATCCCTCTTATGAGGGATCAAAATACTTTTTTCTGAATAGGAGGTGTGAAAAGTATTTGTATCTATTAAGTTTATCGTCGTCTAGTAGCCTTATTGAGCTTACTATGGGGCTAGTTCGATTTGTGTAAGATTGTCCCCTAATATTTATTTATTTCACGCAGAAAAATATCGTTGAACGGGATTATCGTTGATGATGATGATGATGCGGCCCGGCCCGGCCGGAGACAGGCTGTTACGAAATCATTCAGCCCAGGAACTCATGCCGGCTCTCTCGTTCTTTCCTTATATAACATTTGAGTGAGCGACACCGCAGGATACGAACTTCGAACAAAACGTTTCAGAGTATACCTAGTCCAGTACCCGCTTAAGTTTCGCCTAACCGTACATTTTATAATAAAATTGCCCTTATAGCTAATAGCTAAAATAATCAATATTTTATCTGTGCGAAATGACATGAAAAAAATACATTTCTAGATTTCTAGCAACAATACGTTTGGTTTCAAATGATAATAATAGATGGCACTGACATCAAACGGCAGATTGCACGTTAATTCTAGTTTATTGGGACGTTTTGGGTCTATTCGCACAGACAAAATGTATCAAGCTATAATGTATAAAATCATATACATTTCCACTACGATTGATGTCGTGGAAGCATATGATGACCCTCTTTATGTTTGTATAGAGAACCGATCGACTCGAATCATCTTAAGGCCAGGCTCTCCGATTTAGAGCTCCATCTCACTGACAGGTTCCAACTAGGTATGTAACGATACCGACACCGATACCGATATATCGGCCGATTATATACAACCGATATTTGAAGAGCACGAAAAGAATAGGCTACTTGACAGGTTTCTGAAAAGTCAATCCGAGTGTTTAATGATGTCTATTGAGCACTCAGAAAGTGGTAATTTTTAATTCTTTTGTGTATTTTTTCCGCAAAAAGCAAATAAAAATGCACTTTTAAAATTAGGCGCCAAAACGGTTTCTCGGACAATATGGCGTCTATGACGACACATGATAGTAAACCGACAAATGTCAACGAGGATCGCATAACGTTCTACCTTTAAAAATAGGATTGACAGAGATGCTGTCTATGCTGTTTACTATGGTGTGACGTAATCGGCCAATCCAAACCGTTTTCGATAAAATGGCGACAGATAAAAAATAATCAATTTTCATCCGAGTTTTATAAATAAATTATCCATTTATTTTTAGTAATATTGACGTAAATTGGTTTTAATACTTATAATTAATACATATATCCATAATTCTTCCATTATTTTTCACACTGTCAAGTAGCCTATTTGCTGTATGAAATAAATCTGCCAAAAGTAGATTCAATTACTGACTTATTTTATATATTGGTCTATTACCTTGTGCAATAATAATTACTATGTTAATTATATATTTGGTTCATAATAAAAAATAATAATTTTGTGTTGACAATTTATTAATTTTTACTTTACACCTTCAAGGTTGACTCTCTGTTAAATATAGCCAAGTTTTAGGTATAATAAGGTCATACAAATAATAAATCTGAAGTTCATACTTCATTAGTTAGCTAAGATATCGGCATAGGTATCGGTATCGCCGATAATTTACTACAAATATCGGTATCGGTATCTTATCGGCAGAATTATGTATCGTTACATCCCTAGTTCCAACGTTCCAAGTCACGCGCACGTGCAGAAATATTAACTCTTAAGTTAAATATCTCAATGTGCAAGTCCATCAAAGAAATTCGTGTTTGTTCCACGTATCATTGGTAAACGGGATCATTTCGATTTCTGTGGATTTTGACACGTGCTGTCAAAGACCTCTTGCCAATGTGGTTCCACTTGATGATATAACAATTTATAAAAACCCTCATTGGGCCTCTCGAGTGTATCGACTCGCCTTAAGAGGCCTTCGACAGTACGAAATCCAGATTATGACTCGAGTAGGTATTAATAATTTCAGGCAACTGATTAGGTAAAGTAAACGTCCGAGTGCTTGACACTGTCGCATTGGTTGCCATCTTGAATGTTAATTTATTTATTAGCAATAGAGGTTAGCAGGATGTCAACTATTGGGAATTAGCGTCTAAAGCAGAAGGACTGTTACCTTATATTATATTTTTTTACCTTATAATTATGATTTTAATTCATGTGGAATATTATTGGACAAAATGCGATTTCGCTTGAATTTTGTCAATTTCGATTTTCAATTTTCACACAAAATTTCTATATTTAAAATTATTATATATTTAGACTTCACGCTATGAGACTCGTTGTTCTGAGAATTAACAATGAAAAAAAAATCAACAGTTGCTCGTCCTAAATCATGTCGCAGTTTCATTCTGCAAATCAGATATTTTGTCATCTGTGGGCATTTTGATGAGTAATTCGCCAATAGGTTCCCCAAGATGACAAAAACAGTTAATTCGAGTCCATTACACTATTTAATAAAGTTACCTACATATAGGTAATATTACAAGTCTACTGTCATTGATAAATCTCTAACATCAGGTAATTAGGCCAATTATCTATTCGATCAATTTGTCAACATGCACGTGCGTTCGCGCTGCGGGTTTCCTCCCGATTAGCGTGGCCAGGCGTCCGGATAAAGGCGGACATAGTTAGGCTTTTTGGCTTTTTGATTGCGTGTCCGGCCAAAATAATCGGTGTCCGGCCAATACTGAGACACAAAATCCTCTATTGAGGATGTAGGGTGTCCGGCCTTTTTACCCAAATGTCTGGCCATACTGGCTGGTTTGTCCGGCTATTAGGCTTGGCGACCTGGCAACCCTACTCCCGATACCTGCCGCCTCAAAGCACTTGAGAGCGGTCTACGAATTACCGATATAAAAATCGATGAGTACTGTACATATCTATGGCCTCTTAAATTGATACCCCAGTTCCTCTGCAACGATTCAAAGTTACATAACAATCAGAATGCAAGCGGTACTTTAATAAGGGTATTTTACACGAGGAATTCAGAGCACGCGATCAATGTCACAAGACAATAGCACTTGTGTAACTGAAGTGTCTGATCGTAGGAACAATGCCGGAATTAGCGTATTGTCAAAACAGATCAAACTTTCATGTCGGTTTGGTAACGGTTTGATTGGTGATTGTTCTTTGTCTAGTGCTGCTAAAATACCTAGATGGTAATTGAATATAGTTCGTTGCAAAAATGTGCTCTTAAAGAGGCAAAAGAAAGGGTATGTCTTTCAATCTCCACGGAGTGGAGATTTCGAGCACTGTGATTTGTCAACTCACGATCTGCTTCGCCCCTCCGCTCCGCTCCACTCCGCGTAAACGGAAACGCACTTTTAAGTTCGAGGTTAGTCTCAAGCTTAACATCAGAATAGTAGTTTATGCAATTGATACATAAGTGTCTTAAAGCTTAATTACTTATGTACAGTTGTATACATTACTTTATGTACACACATATTATAAATCCTCAATTATGTGTTCGGGAACAATAATAACATGACCGCCATTGCAGGGCCATGGCCGACTAGATTTCAAATAATGACTAACAAGATTTTCATAATAGTATCGATTTCAATGTTATCGTGATTTTTCATACATAATAACACTGGCACAGATAACACACTGATGTTACATTACTGGTTGCAATAATGGTGGTCATTGTCATTGTATAAGTACAGCTTTCGAATGCATAATAGAGCATTTATGATATGGGGAGACAAAGCTCTACATACTTTATATCATACACAAAACTTCGATTTAAAGTATCTAGAGTATATGTATTTAGATTCATCATAGATCTTGTCTCCACTTTCCAGCAGGTGAGACCAAAGACAAACGCAAACCCATTAATCATAAAAAAGTACGAGAACACGATTAAGCTTGACACGTCAAGTTTATCGCAAAAGCTAATCGCGCATGATACGAGTAAGCTTATCGTGCACGTTAACAGGTAAATACATAATATTGATCGTAATGTGTGGACGACAAATGACGACAGACGATAGATATGTGCGCAAATTATATTACTTATTGCGCATTTTGTAATCAGCTCTTGATTTTAGGGTTGTTAATAATCAGACATAGAAGTTTTGGTGGCAAAAACGTCAATTAACTAGGGACTTCCTTCCGATATTAAATTTATCGATAATTGTTTCAATTACTTATTTCGAAGTGACATTTCATAGTTGATATTAAGTTCACCGGATAAAATATAAATTACCTAACTAAAATGCTAGTCTGGTGACTAGCATTTTAGTTAGGTATGATCCAGGTATGACCCATCAATGTTATATAATGATTATATATTATATACCTAATTTAAGTAATTCATACGCATACTTTTTAGGGATTTTAAAATTCAGATAAACATGAATTTTAACAAATAAAACGGACTTTATACTGTATATAGGTATGCGAGTTGCATATTCATATTATACGTTATCTCAGTCATAACTGTCATAAGAAAGTAGAACATGTGTCGATATATTAATATCGTTGGGAAGTCCCTATGACAATTTTATTCGTGCCACAAAAACTTCTATGTCTGTTAATAATTTAACAAAAAATGATAATTTTGTTCGTTTCTGTAATGAAAATTACCATACGATTTATAAGGATTAGTTTAATTACACACATGAACTACATTATAATTCCGTTCAATTAACCCTTAACTACGGATATCTTTTTTGAAAATGACCTATCTGCGTAAATTACATTATAGTGTATTATACAATCATCTCTTGATTTTAACGTTTACTAGGATTTGCCTATCACTCAAGAGAGTAAAGAAATACAACTCTCATCTTGAATTTCATCAAAACGTAGCAGCGTTAAGCATGCTGATTGTTGGGGGCATAATTGGTAGTGCGCCTGTGTTGGCCCGGAGAGCCATTGGAGACGCAGGTTCGAATCCTGCCCAAAGTATACACATTTTCTCTTCTAATAAAATATTTAGACTGATTCTTCCTATTTTGCATTATATGCTAACAACCTTTTGTGCAGATATGTTTGAAACTAGGGATGTAACGATACCGATATATCGGTATCGCCGATTATAGATATAACCGATATTTGAAGAGCGCGAAAAAAATTTGTTGCATGAAAAAAATCTGCATATAGTAATTTTAATTACTGACTTATTTATGTATTGGTCTATTACCTTGTGCAATTTATTTATTAAAAAATAAATAAATACCTTGTGCAATGATAATTACTATGTTAATTATATCTTTGGTTCATAATATATATTTTTTTAATTTTGAGTTGACAATTTATTTATTTTTACTTTACACTTTCAAGGTTGACTCTCTGTTAAATATAGCCAAGTTTTAGGTAGGTATAATAAGGACATACAAATATCTGAAGTTCATACTTCATTCTTTAGCTAAGATACCGGTATCGGTATCGCCGATTATTTACTACAATATATGTATCGTATCGGCAAAACTATGTAACGATACAGCCCCAATTGAAACAGACTATAAATCAGACTAAATATGAAATATGTCTAGTTTATCACAATACAAAGAGTGGTCATTAAGACCCACTTCCCGACTCAGTCGTGCTTGTTAGAATACGACTAATGGGCAAAAAAGAAGAGCATCTTCATAGTTCCTTAGTCATCCTCGAATACAAAAGGGCGTAATGAGTATAAATTCTTCACCTCAGTACGCCTTTGTAAATATGGATGCCAATTTTTGATCACCTATAGTCTAGACGGAGTCGTGATATTCTGAAGCGTGACTAATGTCCAGTAGCACCAATGTTCATTAATTTTAATGTTGGAAGGTGTCAAGTTACGTGTAATCGGTGTGAGATTTGCATAGGTAAGTCTATATTTTATTTACCATTACCTTTTATTGGAAATGAGTTATTGAATCATTTATTTTGTGCCCTTATAAGCTTGAAGCCATGTTATTGCTCTACTTCTCTATTATAAATAGATTTGTAAATGTAGATAGTTATATGTGAAAGAAACATCACCTCGAAGAGGAATGAAACCGCTCGTTCTTTATCTTGACTTTGTATTTCTCATTGTTATGGAATTATGGAATTATGGATCATATGTAACAAACAAATCAATCATTAGTACATATCAAAACAAACTATCACAAAACATCTTACGTCGTACAGATTTACCTTTAGTAACCAAAAACACTCTAGACCATTTTCAAGCTCGACATATGTCATGTACTTTATATTTCTTTAAACAGTAACTAGGCATTAAGTATTTAGAGGATTCTATACAATGAAAATCTGCATTTTAAAACAAATGCCTCTTCGCTTAACGCGCTATATTTTATTATTCCAAAATTGAAGCTGTCAGTGTCAAACCATTCTTTTTTAATTTTTGTCTTCACAGCAGAGACCAAAGTAATATCTTGAGTGACTTACAATAGCAATATTACCCTAAAATTTTATCATTTTCGACAAGTAATCTTACAGTTCGTCCATCCTGATAAAAGATCACGTCCTCGTGATTTAATTATTTTGAATCATCTTTCCTAATTTAACTAACACAATGACAAAAAAAACTATACAATAAAAAGTATCGCATTATTTAGAGCAAAGAATAACCTTCACATAAGTACATTAAAATTAAGTTCATATACAATTTACAGTTACCAATTTTTACAGTTATTGATAATGTTTCAAAAATACATAGTTTAACCGAAAGTCAAAGAAAACAGCACAATAATGAGTATCGAATTATATAGTTATTAGAGCAAATAGTAGGTTTTACATGGATACATTCAACGTAAGTAAATAATACTTATACACAATTTCATCTGAAGTAATGAAACTAGTAAAACCTTATCGATCATCATTATTATTAGGTAGTACCAGTCTCGATAACAACCTACAAACTGTGTACAATTATTTTTAACATTTATTTTCGAAACTTGTTGAGCATATATTTCCTTAGAATGGTTTATCTAATTCGCGCACTCGCGCTTTTATATGACCATAGGTTTGTAGAAACAGATCAAAGGCAAAATTCGTATACTTGGATTATATACTTTACTCAGTTAGGCAGAAATATTTAATTTTATGCCTACAGTTTTTCTGCATTAGTCAGCTTCTGCATATCTACGATCATTCGTGCGCCCGCACGTAGTAGTGGCACTCCCGCGCCTTTATTTGTGCGCCCGCACATATTAGTGGCACACCCGCGCCTTTTATTTGTGCGCCCGCACATATAAGTGGCACTCCCGCGCCTTTTATTTGTGCGCCCGCACGTATTAGTGGCACACCCGCGCCTTTTATTTGTGCGCCCGCACATATTAGTGGCACTCCCGCGCCTTTTATTTGTGCGCCCGCACATATTAGTGGCACTCCCGCGCCTTTATTTGTGCGCCCGCACATATTAGTGGCACTCCCGCGCCTTTATTATTTGTGCGCCCGCACATATTAGTGTCGCTCCCGCGTCTTCATTTGTGCGCCCGCACATTTTAGTGTCGCTCCCGCGTCTTCATTTGTGCGCCCGCACGCTGCCTCGCTCTCGCCGTGCAGCACCTCCGCGCACCATCAGCAGTCGCTCGTCGTGTGCACACCCGGTGCACGCCGCGCGCTGCCTCGCCCTCGCTGTGCAGCATCTCCGTGCACCATCCATGGGCGCCCCTCGCGTGCACAGCCGGTGCACGCTCACACGCCGCCCCGCTGCCGCCGGGCAGCATCTCCGCGCACCATCCATGGCCGCTCACCGCATGCACCCCTGACGCACGCCACTCAGTTTCCAATGTGCATTGAAACATACAAAAAAATATATATTAATAACAATCAACGAGATATCTTTTTCTCTCCTGAGTCATTTTTTTTATTTTTAATCTGTGTTTGAAGAAAGTGAACCCTCACTTTTTATTAAACTTACACATACGCCTACACCCAAACATTATATCAGTCATTTATTTTTATAGGCATGAAATTCATAACTCTTCACTAACCAACCATTTAGTTAAATAGTTTTTGTACGCAAAATGCCATTTTGAATTTTAACTAAGTATAGATACTATCTCAACCCAGACGGGTCTATCAAGCTGGTCAATGATATACATGTTTTGGTGCTTCATGGACGGAACCTTGTGCTCAAGCATTAGTTACGCCATCGAATCGACGCTTCCAAGGGTTTAGAGATCATAAATAAACATACCCATATGGGTATGAATCATAAACGATTGTCAATGATATAAATTCAAAAACGGCAATAATAACGGGCTATCAATAATAATTAGCATGAGTACACATTTTGACATTCGGTCAATAATAACGAACTATACTCTTAATACTAGTTCCCATTTGGTGAATAAAGCAATCACTAGTCATTACAGTATTTTCAATAGGTAGAACATTTATATTTTTAGAACTCTGTTATATTAGCGCTAGCTAGTATCTAAGTCTGCCTATAACTTTCGCAATATCGGACCTTTGTCGCCTGGCATCAGGATAAATGTCTATTCACCTTTTTTTTTATAGTCTTTGGTCAATTTTGAAACCAGGTCGAGTCCGGTAAGACTACTAACATTTATTAACCGGACAATGACATGGAACGTTAAATACCTATTTAGACATTGCATAATTAATCGGCGGTAAGGTAAGAAACGACATGCTACACTTTGTTTATTGCTTAGATCAATGGGATCGCCTGATTAAATGTTTTTACAGCGATAGTCCTTGAATTAACTGACAGACTTGAATTGTTGGTGGTTCTCAAATAGTACCTACCGAACAACGAGTCATAACGCATGATGTAGGTACATAATTCATGAAGGCACGTAAACAGTCCATAATGCACCAATTATAGAATACATTGACATAGAGGAAACACGTACTTATACCTGTGAACTCAATACTATAAAAAGATTAGCTACAGTAAAGTTACGAAAATTAACACCTAGTAAAACTAAAACAATCAATGACCATACCAAAATAACCACTGTCCAACGTCTAGCTTTTTATTAAAGTCTATATTTATTGAAACCTAGTATTTATGATATTAACCTTTAAGTTATTTGCGTCTTTACTCTTATATTCATCCTTAAGTCTGACCAGATGATTGTCCTATGATTACCAAAGATTGACCAACAATTCACCCCTAAGCCACTCAACAGCATTCAGCCATTTGAGTGTAAATGACCACAAGGGCAACATACAGCTCATCGGTTACTAGAGTTCGCAATTATCAAGATGATTATCCTTCTGGATCCTGCTGGTTACTCTACACTACAGCTCATCGTCCCTAACTTCAATCAGTGTGTAGCTAAATGAAATAGTTAAAACAGTCCGATACTTCATGCACAAGTAGTCGTGATGAGACTCATATCCTCTTTTACCTTAACTATAGCATGTACCTAGGTACTCTTAAAATCAAAGCTCATCAGTCATGGTATAGTACCTACCCCTATGAACACCAGTAATTTACATTATTTATGGCCCGGGCTACTATGACCTAGACTACATAGTGGCTAGTATCATTGTAATACTCAAGTTCTAGTCTTAATTATCAACATCCGTTATTCAAATTCCGCGACCCCGGGGGCGTAACTTTAATTAACTATCCTTTGTCTTATTTCAGGTTTAGGTCCATCTACCAAGTTTCATCCAAACCTGTTCAACCGCTCACGTGTAATTCAATGACAAACATTCAGACATAATTACAAACATTTAAAAATGTAATATATCAATTGACTTATTTTGGGCACCCGCCACATTTTTTTTTTATTCTGGTAACCCTCTTTCAATAATCACAGCCTGTTCAAGTGTACTTTCGCGCCGGCGCCGACAACGCGCTTGCTAAACCAACAGATGCACATGTTGCATGGATATCGATGATCGCACCTAGCGACAGATAATAAACCTTAACAACATTATTAACATTTCGCTCTACCGCTATTAGGCGTCAGTGACTGACCCGCAAATGCACCCTACACGCGCCTTGATGATTGAAGGCTGCAGGTACTTCGCAAATGTAGACCCCAAACCGAACCAAAACACTTGATCCAAATGCATATCCGTTAGTTAATTGCACGAACAAGAAAATATCAATATCCGCACAAATAACCATTTCCTCCAATTCAACTCATAGGGCATAAACAGTTTCCTCAGTTTTGTCGTATTGAAATATTACAGACTGAACAGACCCACACCACACCATTATATAAGCCATCTGTTTTACCCTAAAAACAGTTTCAAATGTTCTCTTTAAAAAAAAACTACAGTGGAGTATTCACTTTACTTTCACAATAGTGTAAACATGGTAGCCAAACACCACTGATCTCGTAATTGTTTACGTCTTAAAATCTGTCAAGCCGACATACCACAGCCCCATATATTGGCTCAAAATCACATCTTCAACCAAGCATCATCCAATTAGTCACAGCAACATTCATAGAACCAGGATCGCTAATTCAGTCGCCCAGAGTGGCTATCAAGATATATTCCACTAATATTATAAATGCGAAAGTTTGTGAGGATGTTTGTTACCTAATAAGGGGATAACAACTGGATGGATCAAGCTGAAATTTGGCATGTAAGTAGTCCAAGTCCTGGACTGAATCATAGGATACTTTATATCCCGGTAAAGAGTTCCTTTGGGACAATAACGGGAACAACGCGGGCGAAGCCGCGGGAAAATGCTAGTCCACAATAATAATGTCTTCCTGTGATCAGTTCAGTCCTGTACGACCGAGTATCATCACCTATACCTATACATTTCCTTTTACCATTATTAGCGCATATTTTTGTTGAATAATCATTTTCTTCTACTTATCCTGAATTAATCATTTGAAAACCCAGTATCTCATGAGTAGCTGTTTTCCGCTTTAAAATATAATTAACTAAAATTGTTACAGTACCTTGACCGTCCCATGTGAATACACCATTTTGTAGATCTGTTAGTTACCAGTCAACGCCTGGCCCATAATTTGTGTCATCCTGTCCTGCCCCAGCACACACATGTAGTCTTTGGTGATGGTCAACTTTTTGACCTTGGACATCTCCTTACAGCAAAACTCTGTAAGAAACATTCACACAACACGTAGACGCCTTTAAAATAAACCCTTGATACATCACATAATAAATGTTAGTATTATTTGTAGGAAACACTTGTCAACAGATAAAACTGTAAATAACCTAATTATATAATTTCACTAACTGCATGTCTCAGAGTAAAACATATAATAACCTGCATTTAATATTTATCTTTTCTAGTTGACTGGTACCGAATTTCTTAAGGCATTAAGTTGGCCATATGCATTAAAATGGTAATAATAATAAAACAATGACAGCTGAAATTCAACAATCTATGCCCTTCTATCTCTAGCCGGGTTTGAGATTTCAATTCAAAACCAGTTAGGTTGTCCTGTCTCTTTTTGTTTTTGTCTGTCTGTTCCAATGCTCATGATATTATATGGTCTTAATTCAAATGAGTATCTGACATTTTTACTAGACTCAACCATCATGTATTTTAGTAATCTGATACATATAAATCATATAATAATAAAATCATTTGTTCATCAACAAGTTAAAATTTTGAGTGGCCTCATAACCTACTTTTAATTATTTCAAAATCTAGATCAAATTGAAGCAATTATATACTTAATAACTTAATTTTATTTTAGTGGGACAACTTTCATAATCACTGTTACTAACCAGTACACAAATAATTGTTTCAGTTTAAATCTATTTCATGAGGACTCTCAGGGGAATCCAAAACATTGCAAATTATAATGTGCCATTATGGTATCAGCTTGAAAGTATTATGTGATTTCAACAACTTCCAATTGAATAATATGTAAACTTTCTCTAAGGGTAGCGCTTTCCTTGGATGTAGCAATGTCATTACTTAAGTTATGTTACTTAAGTTATGTTTTGATGAATCATTCTTGATATCATTTTTACTAGTCTTTGTAATGCCACCTGCCATACACCTTAATTAATCTTTTCTGTATCATAAATATTTGCAAATTTTCATTATAGGTCATGAGCAACCTATCAACAAAATATAAGTGGTGTGATGAAATTGAATCTAACTGTAACTTCAGTGAACATGTTTTCTTATTGTAGTAGCCTTACATATTTGCAGTTATATACCAAAATGAATCATATATGTGTTAAAACCAGCCATGGTACCTATATCTTACCATTATTTAAATGAAATTAAATCTTTGAAACATAATACCGGCAATAGCAAAGAAAAATGTTCAGATATGATAATTTAAATTGCACCTGAAACTATAATGGATATCATCTTCATCCAAGAGTTATTTTCGTTTGTTTTAACTATTTGACCTTTGACCATGGACCCAGAGTCAACAGGTGAGGTTACCTTAAATAACTGTCATCTGACCCGCGTGACCTTGTATCACGGGACCCAGATCAACGTGAACATGGTTTAAATATAGCAAAAATCAAATAATTCGCCAACAGTAACTCACCTCATTTTCTTTATACTTATCTAGAATGGCTTAAAGCGATCACAACGGCACGTAGTGATACCTCTTCTGAATTTGAAAGAAACATCACCTCGAAGAGGAATGAAACCGCTCGTTCTTTATCTTGACTTTGTATTTCTCATTGTTATGGAATTATGGAATTATGGATCATATGTAACAAACAAATCAATCATTAGTACATATCAAAACAAACTATCACAAAACATCTTACGTCGTACAGATTTACCTTTAGTAACCAAAAACACTCTAGACCATTTTCAAGCTCGACATATGTCATGTACTTTATATTTCTTTAAACAGTAACTAGGCATTAAGTATTTAGAGGATTCTATACAATGAAAATCTGCATTTTAAAACAAATGCCTCTTCGCTTAACGCGCTATATTTTATTATTCCAAAATTGAAGCTGTCAGTGTCAAACCATTCTTTTTTAATTTTTGTCTTCACAGCAGAGACCAAAGTAATATCTTGAGTGACTTACAATAGCAATATTACCCTAAAATTTTATCATTTTCGACAAGTAATCTTACATATGTAACAGTGGTTTATGATAACCATCGTTAAAAAGCTTCATTCAATAAATTAATAGCCATTTTATCACCACAGCAAAGAGAACAAAACCTATGTGTTACCTAATTCACTTACCTACTTTTATTGTATTTATTTTATGTGGGATCATAACGGAGGCTTTCACCAGGAAGGGAGCGTATTGGATGTAACAACAAGCAATTTGTATCTTAAACAATTGAACTTGATACCTATTGAAAGTGAAGGTGTGGCTGCAGCTGAGCCTCGGGGTAAACGCGTCAATGTGTCATGAATCGAGAAGGGGTCAATATCGGCACGTATCATAAATAAAGTGTTGTTAGGGTTCCGTAGCCAAAATGGCAAAAACGGAACCCTTACAGTTTCGTCATGTCCGTCCGTCTGTCTGTCTGTCCGTATGTCACAGGCATTTTACTCAAAAACTACATGATGGATATTGATGAAATTTGGAATATAGGTGTCTTTTATGAGCCGCTACTTAGTTTGGTATATAAATAATTAAAATAAATATTTTCAGGGGGGGGCACTCCATACATGTTAAAGACAGTAAAAAATGTTTTTTTCAGCAAATATCAACGTGTGGTACATAGTTCGACAGCTCTTTAAAAACACTATAAGGTTCCTAAGTAATGTTTTTGATTAAGTGAATGTATTTGAAAATAATCGCTCCGAAATTTGTGTAAATTGTGTCCCCCCCCCCCTCTATTTTCTAAACCGTGCGTCCGAAAAATATGAAAAAAATCACGAAGGTCACGCTTAATTAATACTTTCTTCGAAAATTATTTTCAACAAGATCGAATGTACCGTTTTTGAGTTATTGCCGATAAACTGCACGTCTCAACAAAAGGACGTAATTGCTATGAAGATACGCTCTTTTGTTGTTGTACTTTTTTTACATCGTATTTTTTACCTTATAGTTACGGCTATGGAACCTTACACTGAGCATGGTCCGACATGCTCTTGGCCAGTTTTTTTTTCATATTGGTTTGTTGGGCGTAATAGCACAGTATAATAGCAGTAATTTTTCTTCCTACAAAAGGTACACCGCGCGCTTGAATGTGTGCGCGCCGCGTACGACCGCACTACAAGCAAAGATTTAAGAATGCGTAAGAAAGCTCCAGTATAGACCACACTCACACAAACGCGCGTTCGTGCGTCTGTGTGAATACGTGTCGCTTGCTCCTAAACAGCCGAAGTTGGATTATTTGTTGGTCTTTATACTTTGGTAGGCTACTTGATGACAGATGAAATCAGCTTCTTTTTATGAAGTACCATAACTCTCAGATAGTATGCAGTTTCCAAGAAACACAGATTTGTGAGTGATCTGTTCTCTTCTTCTTAATCGTATCCATCATGACTGATGATCGTGGTAGGTGGTCATCGTTCTGGCACGAATACATTCCCGCCATCGACTCCGGTCCATCGCATTCCTCACTATATCGCAGGATTTTTGAGATGGTTCCTCGCATATAAGCTAGTCGGTCCATCGTGCTGGCGATCGGCCACATGATCTTATTGCCTTCCGTATTTCCAACAACGATAAACTTTTCCAAACTTATGTCTCCCCTTCTCAACATGGTTAAATTAAGTACTTTGTTATTTGTAGTTTTTGTCATTTTAATTAAAATCGTTGGCACGAAAATGACTTCAGATGGATTTTCCGAGCTGTTCTGAAAAAACAATTTGACGATTAGCGTTAATTTGTTTATGTTAGTTTTTGGAAACAGCCTTTTATTTATAATTATAAGCTTTTATTTATTTTAAAATATTCGTTTTGAACCGTTTGCTGCTGTCCGGTTTAACTGAACTGAAATTTAACACACTTATGCAAATTTGTATGGCAATGCAATATTATGGCATAATCGAGTTGATCTGATCATTATGAGCAAGGATGCAGGGACTGAAACTCCCTAATGGTAAATACTAACCTATAGGTGAATTTCGGCAGGTATTGTTATCATGAGTACTTTCCATTAAAAGCCTGTTGTATATATTTTTTATGAATGTTAGGTATTATATTTCGTTGTTAGAACTTATAAGATAAGTCCAACTAAACCTAGTGGGTTCTGCAGGATGACTAACCATCGGCGGATAGATAATCTTAGGTAACGAAATAAACGTAAACAAAAAGTTTAGGTAGTAGAGTGCTCGTATTATGTAGGTGCAATGGTAAAGTATAACCTTGTCGACAATTCTTGAAGCCTCGTTTTGTTTTTCTGCCAATTATCGCGAACACCCACGATATTTTGCCATCCTGTAAGGTAATTCTTAACTTCGCTATTTCGACTCGTGAATTATTAATAACAGTTCGTAATAGAGGGTCAAAATATGTCGGTCCGCTCGTCGCTTAGACTTTGCCAGACTACATCAGCGTGACCCCAGATTATGAACTGTTATTACTGGTTCAGGGGTCAAATTATATTAGGCACGAAATTGACAGCGAATTATGAATTAGCTTCCAGGAATATGTCACATTTAGCCGCCATTTATTAATTTTTGCATAGGGTCACATTTCTTAATTCAAGGACTACCACAAAAATGTCTACAACACAATCGGTAGGTATCTGCGATTCCCTGACCAGATCAATATATTATAGGCAACATAATTATGAATATTGACGGGCATTGGGCGTAGGTGGGGTTACTAGATACAAATTTTGATATATCTGACCAAATACCTGTATTATTAATTATGAATTATTACCTGATTTCCGAATAAAATTCCTGCTGCTGCAAAAAGTGTAAATTATTTATTTACTACAAGGATACTTCTGTTAAGTTACAAGTGTTAATAATTATCGCTTTACAGATAAATAAACATAGCTTATAATTTACAATAGTATTTTATGCAACAGTTGTATAAGTGGGTTCAAAAAATGCGAATTGCGTGAGTTGCGATACGAGCCGCGAATGCGGCGAGTATCGCAAATAGAGACGCAATGAGCGTTTTTTGACTTAATTATACAACGTTGCATACAATACTTTTTCTACGACGAGGTTTTAAATTATAAAATACAAAATTAATCATAACCTGGAAACAACGCAAATATGACGTTTGACTGCCAGTATGTGTCTATGGTAAACTTTTTTTTTTTATTTAAAATATACTTAAATAAAAAATACTTTTTTTATGTTGGCATTAATGAATTTAGTTCGGAAAGTTTGGTTTTTCTTAAAAACCGTAGGAATTTAATTGTTTGTTAAGTTGGTAGTTGTGCATTTTTACCGTAAAGTTAAAATTGAGCGCTTAATCCTTGACCTAAGTTCAACCTAGATTTAGAAGTCTGTGGCAGCTAGCACTAACGTAAAGTGACTATAACGACACTAGTGCTGTTATGGGGAATAGAGTATAGACTTCTCTGAACTCATATTATGTATGTTCTTATATTAGTGTTCGTGACCAAGTAAAAGACAGATAACAGTACAGGAGTAGAAAAAAGTTTGTAAATGTTAAAAAGAAATACAGAACAGTGGTTTCGACTGGTTTTGTATTAATCTAAATTCTAAATAATAAAAATACATTAAAAATCCTGACATTTTCGTATTACTCGTACATTGACAAAGAGCCAAAATTCCTGCCATGCCAGGAAAATTCTTTATGTCTCGTAATAGGCCTCTTGATTTCCTATCGTCCCGGTTTCGTAAAATTTTTACTTATAGATACATTTTAAATTTCTTCAACGTCTGTATGTTGAAGAGATTTTTACAACATTTTTACAACCGTGTAATAGTAAAGTTTACGTCACCACGATCGCAATGCGTACAAATGACGTCGAAAGTGCATCGGGCACGTGCTGCAGATGGCGACCCGGCGAGATTAATGGCTGCCACTTTCCATGCCGGTGCTTTGTTGCATACGGTAAGAACGCTTGCATACCGCATCCGACCCATCCGACATCCGACTAATCCAGCGAGCCATGGAAAGTTTCTAGAAATAGTGGAACCAGCTGGCAGCAAAGTGGCAAAGGATCTATTTGATAATAGATGTCAAATGCTTTAGATCTGATTCGTAGATTTTTAACCGACTTCCGAACGAAGAACGGTTCTCAATTCGTCTCTATGTTTGTTGGCTCATTCTCATTTAGATTTGGGACTCGTCACAACCATGTGCAGAAAGTTACCGTTGCTAATACTTAATGTTTCCTTTTTTTTTGTATATTTACCAACTGAAAGCTTGATAACGGGGCTAATTTAAGCATAAGTATATTTAACTTCCTGGAAATCCTTAACTTTTGCACATTATGGTTGTGACAAATTATACTGGTAGGTAGTTTTCGATAAACTGTACATATTAAATGGGGTAAAATTTCAACCAATTTTATCGGTAACATTGATTTTAATTTTTGTTTGTGGCCATTCGTTCTTTTTACAGATTTTTAAACTTTGCAGTGAAATTATGGGCAGTACATCTGTTTGACGCGGTATAACTTTTGATCTAATTGTTTAAAATTGTTACCCCAAAATTTCACCGAAAACTTTAAAAAACTGTAAAAAGGAAAGAATGGCCAGAAAAAAAAACAATATCAGTTTTACCGATAAAATTGACTGAAATTGTACCCATTTTAATATGTAGAGTTTATCGAAAACCACCCTGTATGAAGGTGACCCTGCTGCGCCAGGAAAATTCATTTTTTTTAATTGTATAAACCTCCAAGTTAGTCCCATTGCATCATGCAGGATCTGATGATGGGATCTTGGAGACATCGAGATAACTCTTCAAATATTTCAGGCACACTTATAGCGATTTGGGTATTTGTTACATTTGTTATCGAATAGGTTGGTTTATAGCCGGTTATTAAAATTGTTATAATCCTTTGAAACTGAAGCTAATATAGACGAGACCCGATAGGGTGGATAATGTTATCATTATGACCTACTTTTTTATAAAGTTGGTAGTTACGACTCACTTAAACGGGATCTCACGAAGGCAGTAATAGGACAAGTTTGCTTACATTTATGGGTCTAGAACACTTAAAAATGTGTTAATTAGCCCTTTTATTACCAGCCATATTTTCCGATAATGCTTAATGTATCAAGAACTACGGATCAAAATATTCGACTAAAATATCAGTCCATATAACTATTAACTTAATCTAGAACTAGCCTAGAACAATGAAGCATAGACAAGGTGGCTAAAGTAATGCACCGCAAGATTTTCTGCAAAAATAACCAACCGAAGCAGTTAAAATACATCCACAGTAGATATAGAGGTAAAGTCGATCACCGTACGACACCTGTTCCATTAAGTGCACCAAAAATTCGATTAGTACATGTGACGTAACTTCCGGCCGGCTTACCTCATTGCTGGGCTCGGAAGCTCACTCGCTCCCATTCTTTCAGCCCGCAGTGAAAGGGTCGTCGTTACTTTTACCCTCGTCCGCGCAGGCGCCGACCGCCGCGCGCGCCGGGTGCACCACTAGCTCTCTTATAAATTCGGTGAAGACACGACGCTTTGACATTACGAATTCGGCGGTTGTCCCATCCGGCCGTCCAACACCGCGTCCTAGTGTTGTGCCCGAGTGATTTAGTTTCCAACACGCAGCGAGCATAATAAACAAACCGAAATGAAATTCACGGTGAGTGTGTGATCAGTGACAAGCGAAATTTAAAGTGTTTCTGGAGATGAAATTGGCTCTGGAGTTTCTAAATGTAGTGTGTAAAAATGGTATAACACCTAGGACTATTGCGGTTATAATTATAGTAATTAACTCTACGAAAGTTACATATCAAGATGTGCATTGTATTAGTTTTAATTAGTTATTTAAACGACTTTCATGTGTGAGTGTGCGCGTAAATCTAGCTTAGAAAGAGATTATAACAATAAAAACACGTGATTCTTGAACCTGAAGTAAAAGCGGTAAAAGTGAAATTAAATTTATGGCTATAGAAGTTTTAATCTCTTGGAAGTGTCATGCGGGCCGCGCCGGCGCGGGCGCTACCGTCGCGGTTTCGTTTTTTTCTAAAACCCGTTTCGGGTTTCCCTAGTTTGCATTAACGAAAGTGAAAATTAGATTAATATTAATTATATAAGTCGGATGAGCGTGCGCACAAATGCCGTCATGCGTTAATAACCTCTGGCGGAAATATTTTTTACGTCTGTAACAAAGAATAATGATGTGATGCATTAAGTATGCTAATGACAGTTTTTGCTATATTTCCAGATTGTATTCATCGCTCTGCTGAGTATTGCGACGTCCTGGGCTGGGAAAGAAAAGAAAGCAGATGATGCTAAAGACAAGAGAGAAGCGGCGGTCGGGTACCCTGCAGCATCACATAGCTTCCAAGCTCCGTCGCTAGGCAACGAGGGTGCCAGCGCCATTAGCATTGGGGCAGGCTACAGCGTCGGTGGAGCCAAGCCCAGCTACTCCAGCTATGAAGGACAAGGATTTACTGGATCACACTCACCTTCATCAGAGAGCCTGCCATCCAGTGGCCACGCGACCATTCAGCTCGCCCCGATCACACTGCAGCCCAGCCACGGCAATCTAGTAGGAAGCGACCTGTCTCAGCTGATGAGTCAGCTTCAGCAGCAGCTCAACTCGGGGGCTCTGACCCTGCAAGCGCCGGCAGGCTATGAAGGATCGTATCAATCGGCGGGGCACAGCGGTTTCAGCGGACAGGAGCAATCTATCCCGCAGTACTCCTTCTCAGGGCCTAAACAACAATACAGTATAGTAGAACAGCCCCAAGCCAGCGTTCCATCGTACGCCGCCGGCACGAAAGGCCTCGGCTCCTACAGTTCCACTGGCCCTGTCTTGTTCAATCCTGCTGATGCTCAGAGGAATGCCCCTACCTTCAACTACGCCGCCCCTAGTACTGGTCACTCCTTCGATTCAAACGGCATCACTTTAGGTAGCGGAGGACATTCTTTCGCTGGTCTCTCTGGCTCTATCGGTGGTGGTGGTGGACACAGTGCTCCTTACAAATCTTTCGGGAATAGTTACGCTAGCTCTGGTAAAAACACTTTCAAACCTTCCGCGTATATAGGATCATCTGCACAAACTGACCCAAGTCACGGAATATCTGCTTTATCTACATCCTATGGTGCTCCTTCCTTCAGCGGTGCTTCTTCTTCGTCTGGAAATCACGGTGCTCTTTCTCTTGGATCCGGTAGTCAAGGCATTAGCTTAGGCTCTGGCCATGGAGGTCACTCATTGGCTTCCAGTAGTCTGGGTGGACACTCGTTAGGATCTGGTAGCTTAGGCGGTCATTCATTAGGTGCCAGTAGCCTCGGAGGTCACTCACTCGGATCTGGTAGCTTCGGTGGCCACTCTTTGAGCTCCGGAAGCCTCGATGCTCATGCTCTTAGTTCTGGAAGTCACGGTATCTCCCTGGGTTCTGATCTAAGCGGTCTTTCTCTATCTTCTGGGGGTCATGGTAGCCCCGGTGCTTTCTCTTTGGGCTCTGGCGGTTATGGCGCCAGTTTTGGAGGGTCCCATGGCGGTTTCGGTAGCGGTTCATCAAAATATATTTCTAATGCTTACCTCCCAGCTAAAGAAGGATTTGGATCTCTTGCCTCCTACTCTTCCGGTCTATCTGGTCCACCCGCTACTACCTACGGTATTCCTTCCTCAAAGTACAGTTTAGCCACCGCCGCCCACGCCGCGTCTTCTCACAGCCCTCAATACTACAAGTCGCAGCCATCGTACAGCAGCTTCGGAGCCGGTAGTTCGTCATACAGGGCCCCCGCGAGCGGCCTAAGCTCTTTGAAATCTTACCCTAAATATAGCTCTGGTGGATACAGCAGTCACAGTTCACTTTACGGATCCGCTAAGGATCCCCTTCAAGGTGCTTATAGCGAGAACTCCTACAACACGATCAAATATAGCGAGGAACTCAAAGCCAGTCCTCAATAAATGACAATGTCGCTTAGGATGGAATTTCCGTGTAAATAGTGTTTGTGAATGTGTGAGTGTAAGTGTTCTGTCTGTGGATGTTGTATGTGGTGCAGGGCGGAGAGTTTTGCCTCAGCGAAAGTGTTTCCATTGGTATGATTTATTTGCGTATGTTCCGCTAATTACCGGCGCCGGCGACTAACTCGCTGACGCTTGACGTGTTTTGGATACGTGCTTTCTTTTTAACAGCAAGTACATAATTATGTTACTCGTTACCTATAATATAAGATCACCGCTTCGAAACTAGTTGTGTCAGCTTGACCCAAACATCCGCGACTTTGTTTTCGAACGATCAGCACAGAAATGTAAATATTGTTATAAGTTACTATAGCATAGCTTATTTATTAAAGATAGCTCGTAAACCGTTATTGTTTTTAATAAATTTGTTGTACAAAGTGTCGTTTTGTTTTAATTATCTAAATATAGATTTAGGACTATCAAACCATCAGTGAAGAGTAAAAGACATAGAAGTAAAAATAATTAATTTGTCAAATGCGTGAGAAGAGTCGGATTACCCCAACGACGATCATTTCACTCTTCAATTTGGATGAACACCTTCTCAGCCTTGCTGCAGTCATGTTGCTATCATATCAAGACAAAATGCTGTAATTCGATATGAATGAAATCCATACACCGATAGAGCATTTTATCATGACGCATGACACGGTAGCACGGACACAGAACGAAACATGTATGAGATATGTAGTGTGACGTGAAAACATGATATTCCGGCTTCGATAATCGCCCCTAACAATTTCACTCTTAGGAAAGTGAAGAATATTATAAATAGATAGGTGGGTAACGTCAGTTTCTATGTTACCTTACTTGGAATGCAATGAGGTCTCTATTTTGCTCGTATAAGATCTGAAGATAGCTGTGAAAACAGGACTTTGCATAGCATTAATTAAATACTATGCATAGTGTTACACTTTTATTCTTACCGACGTCATCCAAGTAAATAATTAATATTTAAATATAAAGTAAGATCATAAGATGATAAGTATCTCAATTAATTTGCAAGTTTAGTTGAGCCAAATTTAGTTTAATTACCTACTCGCACCAAACGCAAAAGTATCCAATTAATAATATCAAGTGTTGCATATTTATTACGTAAGCTATAAAAAAATTATATAAGCGTCAATTGATAAGAATAGTCAAAGGTATACCGGAACTAAAAAAAATATAAATAATATTAACTCTTAGGCTCTTCATTATAATTGGCAACCTCATTGTCTATATTTTATCGTTAGTCACACGAAACTCGTAAAAGCCAAGTTTCCAGTTAGACAAGTAAAATATATGTAAACGTCTCCATATCCGGTGAAAGAATATGCCTAGTAGTAAGGCACTCAGCCAACTAGCCAGATAGACATTTCATTTCAAGCCATGAATATTTAAATATTTGTAAATTTAAATTGATAAAGAAGTCTCATCTAAGCGTTTCAGCATCTGTGGACGATATTCAAGTAGCGAGTAAGGAAATAAAATCTAGAAAGGGCTGGCTCAATTTTGCTTTTTGATCTACATATAAACTAATAGTTAGACGCTCATCCCTCGAAGTACTTGATGAAAATTACGAATTACCTTGGATGCCCTAGATTATATATTGTATTTCTTTGGTTTTGACATTTTTTTATAATTTTCTTTATTCTGTTGACGACCTTTTTGTGAATTTATTTGAATTTTAAACTCTTAAAATCAAAGTAATTTTCATTAAAAAATAAAGAAATCTAATCGAATCAAGATGTTGAAACTATCGTATTTCCTAAAAAAGCAAGAGTGTTTAAACAAACAAGGCAGCTTTCTGGAACGGCGGCCACTATAAAAAAAACGGGTGCCCGGATCTTACAATGAGAAGCAGCTAAATAGTTGCGCATTAGCTAACAGCTGACCACCGTCCCAAAAGGAAAAGGCATTAAAGACCAATTAGTTCCTCAGACGGTTACAGCTTTTGTCATTGTTGGTAGTGTTATCCAACGACACGGTTGGGGGAGCATGTAGACAGCGCTCACTTCCGAATTTTCTTATTATCTTATTATGCGTCTGGTCACGATCTGTTGCAATGCATTAGGGCTGGGAAGTGGCACAAATTGTGTCAAGATTTAATGTCAAGTTTTTGTAGTTGCGATATGGATTGTGACGCTCTGTGTCTTGGTTTATACGTTGCAGTCTATATTTCTTTTCAGATTGTTAAAAATTGCTAAGAAATGACATTCATAACATAAGTCGCTTTTTATGGTTCTATACAGGGTGGAAAAAATCTATGGGCCCTGGAGGGGAACTACCTTAAATCCTTTAGTTAGCTCATTTTACTGAAAGGAACAACCTTTATTTTTAAAAAGAAACAAAACTGCATTAAAAGATTTTCTAAAATTCGCTTGTCTCACCTGGGAATCGAACCTGCTAAAAATTAAAAAATAAGCACTCAGTTTTTTATTCTACTAATTGATAGGACTTTGGTCAGGATAAAATCTCTCTAATACACAGTCGGTATTACAAGTAAAAAAGATCGTGAAATTTATCATTAATTTTATTTTACCATCAATTCCAATACAAATGCCAAGCAAATTAAAAAAATCTATGAATGCAGTTTTGTTTCTTTTTAAAAATAAAGGAATGTTTCCTTTCAGTAAAATGAGCTAACTAAAGGATTTAAGGTAGTTCCCCTCTAGAGCCCATAGATTTTTTCTTCCTTGTATATGGAGGGTAGAGGTAAGGAGAACCGTCGCTGTGTATCGAAAAGTGTCCGTCGAAATGTGCTAAATACAGGTGGCGCTACTATTGCAGATGGGGAAACTTTGGTATACTGCCGCTTTATTAAATGTCGACTTCAGTCACAAAAAATATTAAATATTTCAACTCAACGCATCATTTCACTCTGTCTACAATTGCTAAATTAATTTCATACTCTCCTGCAACGCTATTGTGGGAAATTTTTGGACTATTATTTATTGCTTTTAACTGAACACTTTTTCAACTGATCCCTCATATAAGATAGTTCCCCTTACCTCTTCACTCCATAGTTCTATAGTTACTGGATTGCCATAGCCAATGTACAATGTTTCAAGCACAGGTTCAGGATAATGGGACTTCTATAGTATAGTGGGATATAAATCTAAAATCGAATACTGGAGTAAAACGGAGCCTGTTGCCGCTTGAATATTTCAGTATAGGTTATCACCGAGTATACTATGCACTTAAATAAACTAATAGATGAGCAATTAATTGGAATGAATCGTTTTTTTTACAATATACTAGTAGTCTCTTAAATCGCTTCTATGTGTAAGATAAAAAAAAGGATTTTATGAATACGACGGTGTATGTTATGCCGAATGCTCCCAAGAAAAGACGTTAACGAGATGCAGAAACTTCAAAATTTGTTTCTTGATAGATCAGTTGAAGCGACTGTAGAAATGTCCGAACGCCATATATCGATTGCAATATCTCGACACCTACTCATGTAACATGATACTTTATGGCCGATATAAATGTTTGTCCCTCTCAGACTTGCATTTGGGTGAATCAACTTTTCTTTGTCAACAAAATTTCACCTTCTCCGACTAAAATTGAAAGGAAATCTTTATTCGGAAATTTTTTGAATAAAATGTATGCTCATTTAAAAGACAGATAATAAAACTACGTAATGCAAATATTTTTTATCGCCAAATGGCGGTCTAGCCAAATGTGACAGCCTATATTAAAAATATGAAAAAGAGACAATTTAATCATAAGAACCAGTAACGTCATTTGTTTGTATTATTTATGATGGTGCATACTTACTATCTGAGCATTTTGACAATTCATAAGATGAAGCTGATTTGATCTGCTAGGAATCTAGCCTATTATGAAATATGCAATTCTGCATAAACCGATTTTAGTTCAGTTCATTTAATTTGCTAGAAAGACAATGCTTTACACCGGCTATAGACGATATCATTCTAACACGCCTGCTATAACATTTGTTCCCACCTAAGTACTTAATTTTTAGGGTTCCGTAGCCAAAATGGCAAAAACGGAACCCTTATAGTTTCGTCATGTCCGTCCGTCTGTCTGTCTGATGTCTGTCCGTATGTCACAGGCATTTTACTCAAAAACTACATGATGGATATTGATGAAATTTGGAATATAGGTGTCTTTTATGAGCCGCTACTTAGTTTGGTATGTAAATAATTAAAATAAATCTTTTTAGGGGGGCACTCCATACATGTTAAAGACAGTAAATTTTTTTTTTCAGCAAATATCAACGTATGGTGCATAGTTCGACAGCTCTTTAAAAAACACTATAAGGTTCCTAAGTAATGTTTTTGATTAAGTGAATGTATTTGAAAATAATCGCTCCGAAAGTTGTGTAAATTGTGTCCCCCCCCTCTATTTTCTAAACCATGCGTCCGAAAAATATGAAAAAAATCACGAAGGTAACGCTTAATTAATACTTTCAAAAAAATTATTTTCAATAAGATCGAATGTACCGTTTTTGAGTTATTGCCGATAAATTTCGCTTCTCAACAAAAGGACGTAATTGCTATGAAGATACGCTCTTTTGTTGTTGTACTTTTTTACATCGTATTTTTTACCTTATAGTTACTGCTATAGAACCCTACACTGAGCATGGTCCGACATGCTCTTGGCCAGTTATTTAATCGTTAAATCAGTACGGATCAGTTCCCTTTCCTGGTTACATCTATCCGTATTATGTATACCATGATTATGATTACGGCGAAAAGTAGGTTATGCAAAATATTATCGTAATTGCTACTTATAGGCAAGGTGCATTGGGGTGAATTCGAACATCGGGTAATTATTCACGTAATATTATATATTTACTGTAACATTCTAACACTATACTAGACCCGCCAATTGAGCTTCAACTAATTGCTCACCTTAAAATTTTTGCATAGTTTAGTAGAAATCTCCAATTTCTAAAATTAGGTACCTCATGTAATTGTGACTAGATTCAAGAGCGAAATATAGCGAATAGATACAGTTGGCCAGACCCAGACCACAGTTTAAGGACTAACAGTTGTCCAACGCTCATACATTTAACAGACACAGCCGCCAATGACAGGAACTGCGCTGTCAAGCCAGGGTTGTCGCAACATCAAAAACGAAGTAGGTTAAATATGTACAAGTATATTGTTTTCGTATATCTTTATTTGCTTAATTGCAAGTATATTTATTATTATTATTACTCTAAACACATAATTTACTGATAAATATGAAAACGGAATTATGGAATGAAAATAACGACTGTGAAAGGAATTATAATCACATGACAGCTCGACGAAATAAATTTCTGTCACTATCAATTATTCTCTGTGAAATAAATTAAGCTTTTACATGAAAAGATTAACCCTACTCATCCAAATAAATAAGACACACTGACAGAGATTAGTGACATATTATATCCATAGACAATGCGAATGTCAAGTCACGTTCGGAAACCATAGCGGTAAAGACCTAAGACGGTTGATTTTATATTTACAAAATACTGAAATATACTATTTAAACATTACTAATTAATGTTACTAATAATTTATAAATTGTTAATTAATTGTTGTTATGTTGTATGTGTTTCTGTTGTGTGTACTGGTAGAGAATGCCTTATGGGATTAAGTTCGCCTTTTGTACGATAAGTTTTCTTTTGTGCAATAAAGTTTAAATAAATAAATAAATAATGTTACAGACAGAAATATGTGTTTACATGTATTTGCAATAACAGTTCTATTTAAATAAATATTTCAGTGAAACAAGTTAAAAAAGTAAGTTTTCGTTTCCTTTGAAGATGACAAATGAGAGTAAAACAGAACCACCGTTTCAGATTTAAAAAGAAAACCATTACGCCCTAGGGCGTAATAGGTCATTTACGGCCCGCAGAACCTACGTGTAATGACACCATTTTCGAGCAAGTGTGATGAAAACATTTTAAAATATGTCAAGGTACTTTTAATTTTCATAACCCTGCGCTATTTTTCAAATCACGCCATCTATGCTCAGTGCTACGAACTCAAGTTTAAAATAGTTATAGTGGTATATCTAGGCAATGGCAGCATTCACTTTCGCTTCGACGAGACGCTCATCAACTTCGGATGTAAAAACTAGATGGCGCGCTAAACAACTTACTAGAAAATTATTTCTCATTAAAATATTTCTCTGAAGTTTTATGTTTACCACGCCACGTGTATACTTGCAGTATAATGTCTATTTTAAAGCTTAGACACTGGGTATAACCTGTAAATTCGTTAGCATGTTGAAAAACGAGACTTTCTGATGGAGCGTTCTTCGTGTATAATTAGCGAGAAGTTAATGATTTTCCAAATTAGCATTTGCAAAGGCTACGGACAAAACACGGGTCGAACTGTTATTTGACCCTGCATGAAGTAGTTGATGATGCGTTTACACTATTATTTTTGCAGTTCGAAATTTTGCCTAAAATGATGGATAAAAGAACGCGAATGCTGGTAAAACCCTAAATACCATATCTTTTTAGGGTTCCGTACCTCCTAAGGAAAAAACGGAACCCGTATTGGATCGCTTTGTTGTCCGTCTGTCCGTTCGTCTGTCTGTCAACACCCTTTATGTTGGAAACGCGTGGAGGTATCAAGTCGAAAATAATAGTACATTACTGCAGAGGCCGGGAAATAAGGGGTTGCCGGCCGAGTACATATAGCTGGCCGAGCGAAGCGAGGCCAGATAGTTACGAGGCCGGCAACCCCATTTCCCGCCGAGGTATGTATAGTGCTTTTCTCAAATATGCAATGAAATAAATAAACTTACTAATATCCTTACTTACCCTAAATATTATTTTAATTAGAAACTTTCTATCAGAAAGTTACGTTAGTGACACTGACATATTATATTCATAGACAATGCAAATGTCACGTTCGGAAACCAAAAGCTGTTTCAGTTTACATTTTTACCGCGAATATTTAGATGAAATATTTTGAATGTGTATTCTTGTGGTTTAGTTTGTAATGTATAATAATTGGAAATTGTTTATAATGTGTTATTTGTTATGTTCATGTCAATTTTAAATAAATAAACTGCAAAATATAGCAAAAATCGTTTTTTGTTTTTTTAATGGCTGAATGCCGTGATGCTGTGGCCCATATAAATGTGGAATGGAAATTAAAAAATAATACATTGCCGGCCTAGGACGACAAACATGTGATCTGAGACATTTCTTACTTTACTGGTCTCGGTAGGTATGTACTACCTATTTTGAAGACGCATGGAACGGGGAATAAAAGTTTGCATGACAAGTTGACAACATCGGAAATTCGCACGGAAGAAGTCGTGGAACGGTATTAAGTCTCTACTTAAACGCAAAATTCGAGTTCTTATGGCCGATTTATTTCAAATCGAGAATCCTTCAGAACGCGAAATTATAATTTAAGCTTTAAATACACTACTAAATGTCTGTACCTTACCTACAATGTACTTGCGCAATTTGAATAAAAATAAAATAATAAGGTTGCTGGCTCTTTATTTCCCGCTCTCAAGATGATAAATTAGCAGAACTGTGTATGACTAAGCACACTTATACTGAGTTTAGAGCACACACAATAAAGTGAAAAAAGTAACGATACAGCTTAATGTGAAAATAATAAGGTTTCTGATCAAAATCAGATGATGACTGGTTAGCATCAACGAACGCGGAAGTTATGACACGGATAGGTACTTTTGTTTTGAACCTCGTAACAATCTAAGCAATTAAGCATCAATCAACAAGAATGGTGAAAACAATCAAAAAAGTGTTCGATTTGTATCCGTCAGGTGACCCGAGAGTGAGGGCTTCTGTGAGCATTTTACAGTTTTCCTCTATGATCCGTAGAGATAACACTGTTGCTGATTGACTGCAGGAAGTGCAGGACCACCTGAGCCTGTACTAGGAATGTCTTTTATCGTAGCAGTGTCGAGACTCCCCGGTCCCTCCCAATGCTTTCTTTGGCTTTTAGGGTTCCGTACCAAAATGGTAAAAAAGGAACCCTTATGGTGCGACTCTGTCTGTCTGTCTGTCCGTCTGTCACAGCAAGATATCTCAGGATCTACTGATGCTATCGACTTGAAATTTGAAATAGTGTTCAAAATCGCTAACTCGAGCCTATTGGACAGAAAAAAATCTTATACCTTTTTTACTTTTTATTTAAAGGGGTCCGAAATGGGATGTCGAAAAACAAATGTAGAGCTCCCTCCTTGCCCGTGGTCCACCTAATCTGTTCACCTGGGTGGACCACGGGAAGTTTTTTCTACCCGTGGTCCAACTAGAAGGACTAAGGTAAAAACTTATTGGTGGTGGTTCACCTCGATAAACTTTTCCAGTAAATTAGTATGTAGTATACAGTAGTACTTTTTGCTTTAAATAAGTACCTGGCCAGATGTATTTATATCATTACTTAAATTCAATGGCGTTGGTTGTCAATTAGTGTGACAGCCGTCAAGACGATCATAATTTTATCATAATATCGTATTGCTCATATAAATACCTGGTGAACTTACCATAATAATTATGTTTCCGCTACATTTGTTCTTTTTATACAATGCACACCTCCACATGATTGCACCATTTTTAAAAGATTTCACGTTATAGTACTGATACTCTTCATTTAACAGCACCGTTTGACTTCATTTAACTGCACCTTTGTTTTTAATATAACTTAATTCATGCGACACGTTTGTTGAAAACGCATACTTATCATCTATTTCTAATAGGTATTTCAAGAATTGATTGAAGTCGTTGTCAGTGTCAATTAGATGATTTTAAGATAACGCAAGTGAAGTGCTAATACATGAAAGAAGGTCTTTTAGCAAAGTTTACATAGGTGTACCACGGGTAAAAAAAAATGCCCGTGATTCACCTTAATCCACCTAGGTGGACCACGGGTAGAAAAAACTTCCCGTGGTCCACCCAGGTGAACAGATTAGGTGGACCACGGGCAAGGAGGGGTAGAGCTATTATATCGAGTGGGATATCAAATGAAAGGGCTTAATGAGAAGATTCCAAAAAACGTTTTATTTTTTTCTTAGACATGGAGTTTCTGAATTATGACAAAAAACGTTAAAAAAAATACCATTCCACCCTTATAATCTCCGAAGTTACTGAACAGAAAAATCTGAAATAATTACCGATTATTAATACCATCCTAAATATTACAGGAGAAATAAAACGGTTTTCCTAACTTTTGTTTTTTCTACTGACGAGTTTGTACGGAACCCTCGGTGCGCGAGTCCGACTCGCACTTGACCGGTTTTTTGTTATAGGTAGAATATTTTGAGTGGGATGGCAGGATACGTAGACTGGTTTCAGGGTTACATATTTACAACAACCAAATGTATACAAATTGACTAAAAGGGTTTGGTAAAGCTGATTGTGGGTGGCCGCCTGGAAGGAAAAAAGGGAATGGAAGATTAGTCCATTCGACGGCACAATGCCGCGAAGGAAGCCTGTCAGGATTCTCTACAACAGTGGTTCAGAACCTGGGGGTAATTACCCCTTTAGGGGTAAAATTAAGTTTTCTTAGGGGTAATACTCATATCAAGTCGTCTTTCTTTGAGTACTTTCATATACTTGTCTGTATTACCTATTTTTTGAGGGGCAACGATAATAGAGAGGGCCTGTGGGTGATGTGCTAATAAAGGTTAGGAACCACTGCTCTACAAGGTAGGTGCCAATGCTGACGGTGTAAAACAGTGTGGAGTGGATAGTTTTGGTGAATAAATAAACGGTTTCATCTGGTCACGATCCTCAGTCATGCGGAAACAAGGAAAGAAGATAAGAGCTTTTAAACTATTCTTGTCCATCTGAAAGTACTTCATTGAATCACAAAGGCAATTCAATAGCCCGTTATATAACAAGTACTACAAAAGAGTAAGTAGATTGCCTGCGGTTCTGAGGCAAGTTCATTAGCAAACCTTTATCGGATGCCCGCATCTTTACATTTCTATTAACGGTATGTTACCAGACTGGTTGTTTACAAGAATGCGAGTACTTTTCCTTTGCTTTCGTGTTATTTATCTGATTAGGAGTTAATATTAATTGAACTGAGAAGTAGTAGAAAAAATTGAGTGAAGATTACGGGATCTGATCATTTGACTATGGGAATATAGGGAAAGATATTACTACTTCTAGGATAAATATAAGAATCTCATCCAAAACATTACATGTAAAAAGATGCAAGTCTCGCAACGCAGTTCTTCTACAACAAAGAAGTTTTGAGATGTAATGTTACCAAGCCGGGTATTTTAGCAGTACCGGGGTGTTCCACCGACTTGTCTATTATTTAACCATGGAGGATTCTTTATTTGAGAACTATAAAATGTGACTGAAATTGCAATATTTTTAAGTTTTGTATGATTTAATAGGCTAAAAACTAATTATGTTTAAAATTTGGAGCTTGTGGGTCTGCTAGAAGTACCTTAGAATTATGATGATCAGTGAATGAGTGAGTGAGTGACAAAACTAAGGAACTTTGACGTGCAATAGTTCTGAAACTACAAGTTCAAATTTCATGTTATTGAGAATATATCTATGTCATATTATGCCAATTCAGAATATATGACATAGATATATTGAGAATACATTTATGTCATATATATAAAATTCAGGGTCCTAGCTTTTGCCAGCACAAAATTACAGGAGGTTGAAAATGGCCTGAATGGCTTCGAGAAAAGGATGGTACGGCCGTGCCTTTGTTTTGCTCGACTTGGCGGGGGCACTGCTGTGTTCCCAGATTCTGAGTTTGAAACGTTATTGCTATTTAGTACTTTTATCTTCATCTACTGTTCTACTTATTGAACTTAGCTGTATTTAAAAACTTCCAGATCTAATCGATCATGCATACATAGGTACATCTTATTATGGCAAACTTAGAGTAGCAACTGAACGCGCCCATTACCGAATAATTCACTCAAACTCACGCGCGGATGACTAAAGTAGTCAATTTACTGTCTATTTGATAATAAATTGTAGGCATTCGGTACTATCATTTGGAGCACGTATTGACGTACTAGACTATAAATATCGTATATACCTTCGAGTTCCACTGCCTTTAAGTCCTTTTATTGTAAAGAGCCAATGTGATCGTGCGTTGGTCGTGGCAGCTCGCCGGTAGTTAGCTGGCCCCTACAATTAGGTAGGGTCCATTCTCGCTTAGTAAACTTCGTAGAAAGCTCTCGAGATATTCTATAGATTATCCAAATTGCCACGTGCAGGTGCATTACTTTCCTAGGTAGACAGCCGTTTATTACTCACTTAATATTCGTAGATACTTTAAAATGATATGTTGAAAAATCCATCTAGGAGGAGTTGCAAAATTCGGTACTTTCCTGACATTCAGTTACTTTATTTAGTTCCACAACACAACGTTCAGCTTATATCAAGTTTCTATGAGAATAGTATTACGACGTCGTTGTTCGCAGTGGTCAAATCGTCTCCTTATTATATTTTCGGTCATTAAAAATTTAAAACGTAGAATGCGGTAAATAAGTTAAGTTCAATAAAGGTTTGTACATTTTTGAAAACATTATTTAAAGTTAGCCTGAAATAGTGTTGACGACAGGCAAGTGCCATATTAATGTGCTTGGCGTATTTGACGAGATGATGAGAGTGAAAATGTTTTCTGTTACTATTTGTCTATGGGATATCCGATACTTTTCTAATATATAAATTAACTAATAAATTCCTTAATTTTGCACCAATATCGTTATGATTTTCTTGTATATTTCGAATCCTTCGGATTTTCATTTGTCCTAAACATACATTCATATCATTGATTTATTATTGAGCTATCCAACCTTGAGGTACAGGGCTCGTACTGACCCAATAACAGAAATTATTTTACAACTCGTCACAACCTTGAGGAATGCTGAATGATTGAGAAACATCGTGCCTTCTCCACGTGACTCATGCTTTTTTATTACATTTCAATACCTTCACTGTAGTCATTTGCTATACAATTTATATTGCGATCGACATCCTTGAGGCAATTATGTTAAAAACCTGTTACCAAAGTTTAACGTATATCTCGTGTCTTCTTATTCGATAGAAATCTATGACTTATTTCATGATCTGGACATTTTCAGGATCGATTTAAAAAAAGATCTTTCCATGAAAAGGCAAGTAGCAATACAAAATCAAACAGGAGCAGTAAGAACCAGTAAATTGAAAGTAACTAAGCTAAGCCTAAAATGTATATTGGGAGTTTCTACGGGTAATAAGTTGTTTTGTTAATTCGTCAAAATTTTGAATTTATTACAGTACTACAGTACTACTAGTATTGCAGTACTAATTACGAGAGCAGGTGTCGGATGGAAGAAACCGGCGCGCATGTTAAACGCCGACGCACCTCCGCCTCGTTTCCGCGGCACCAGGAAACTATCTCGCAAACTGGATATGTACCGATCGGACAAAGACCCAGCGGTCACTTCCCTCGATCTGGAGCTAGGAAAGTTGTCCACGAACGCTTATATAAATGCCTGAACTTGATACAGTAGTGCACTTTTCCATGCGACGGTGACCAGAGCGCTTTTCCTTTCGCAACACTCATTAGAAAAAAAAATAAAAAAAAACATACAAACGAATAGCGAACCGTCTTTTGGAAGTCGGTTAAAAATAATGTAATTGTATAATTTGCTAAGCTACAACGTCCATCATGTCGAAGAGGATTTTAGTAAGTTTTAATGCCATTCCGTCTTTAAATGTAAATCAACAGGCGATTTGTATTAACGAGCGTTTGTTACGCAAAGCAAATATGCTATTAACGAGGCTGATTGATGGGGTTCCACGCCTTTCTTGATTTGACGATGATGGCTCATTAAACTGATTGGTGTTTTCAGATGTTTGTGGCTTTCGCGGCGCTGGTGTGTGCGAATGAAGTCGAGGACTCTGAGCAGAAGAAACGCGGAGCCGGGAAAGGGACCAGCCTGAACTCCATCCCTACTGGAGCTCAAAAGCCGGATTACACGTACCAAGTATATTCCCAAAACCCAAGCTCTCAAGGCAGTTCTTATCAAAGCCAAGTGCCGAATTCTTTTTACCCCAGTCAAGCATCTAGCCAATATTATACAGTTCCAAATCAACAAGAAGTATCCTCCGGGTATACGCCTCAGCCGCAAATAAACCTTATCCCTCCACCGAATCCTTCGCAGTTTCTTCCCATAAACTTTGTTCCTAATCCTGGGTATCAATCTAAATATCACATAATTCCTTCTAAAACAGCGAACGGGAATATACAGTTGCTCATTCAACCGCCTTCTAATTACCAATCGAGTCCGTTTTTGCAGTATCCTCAATCACTGTTCTCGCCTAACCTTGGAAGTCAGATCAGCCAACACGGGCAGCTGCAGCTGCCTTCACAACAACAGTTCAATGTGGCCCCTCAGTATCAGCCTTACTTAGGCTCAGGTCAGTCTTACTTAGGCCACCCGTCTACAATGTATCTTCTAGCGCAGCCAAATCCTTACAATAATCTTCTATACCCTGGTCCGAATCCTTCTCAAAGTTTTTATAATTATTACCCGTCGAATGCCCAGCAAAAGTACAATCTGTCTTATGGATCGTCGTCGCAGCCGTCGGTCGAGTATGAGAAAGTGCAGGGTCCTGTATCACAGAGCCTACCAAAGGAAGACAACGACATTGGATCGCATGGGAGCGACTTCGTCCCCTCTGACTCTAGTACCAGTTATAAAACAGCGTACGCGACCAGCCATAGTGGCACGTATTCTAAACTAAAATGACTGGGTAGATATAAGTATGTAATTAATGTAAACGAGTTACCGCTTCTTGTGGTTTTAATTTAGTTATATTACAGGTGTTCAGTTGCCATTTATTATATGTTATGCAGTGTTATTTATTAATATATGGCAGTTGTTGGTAATATTATTCAATATACAAAATAAAAAATGCCTATGTGTTAAACATGCGTTTTAATTTTCATATAAAACTCCTTGGTTTTCGAGATAGTTATGCCTTGAAATGTAAAAAAAATGGGAAAAAAATCTGGAATTTCTGACTTTGAATGCTTTTATTTGTCAATTGTTGTAATGTTTTGGCACTTTTTACTATTGTAATGTAATCAGTAGTTTATTAGCTATTCAAAACATTCTTTTTTAATTTCAAAATTGCGTAGTTTCTACACAATCACCAGTTTTATGTCAAGAGGCGGGTATTTAAAAAGAAAACCAAAAAACTTGAATATCTCGAAAACCAAGGAGCTTTGACCCCTAGTTGACTGGGCCTAAATCATTGCAAATGAGCTGTAGAAAAACCCTTATCAAGGAATACGGCGAATTTCCAGTCACCCTGTATTGAATTACTTATAAATTTACAATGCACCTAACTATTCCCAAGATACAGCGACGAACTGAAAACAAATGCATCTGTCTAGAAATTTATTTGCAGCCTTAAACCAAAACATAAAATATAATAATCGGTAAATCGGGGCACAGTGGCAGCATTCCAATTATTGAGTCTCTATCGATTAGAATGAAAATTTACTCAATCAAAACGAAGAAGAGTTAAGGGAAGACTTTGATGTAGGTGAACATAGCTCAGGTGAAGGAATAATCTGATGTTGTATCTTATCAAAAAATAAAAGAGCTTTTCCCAGCTTGGCCTTAAATAACTTTGTTTGAGCTACGTGCCACAACTCATCCCGTCCTAGCGCATATCGAATAATCATCCTGTCTAATTACAAAATCGCAATTTGTTATATAATATAATTAAAGCACATTGTTTCCAATACGGATACTTAATAGAAACATGTTCGAAAGCTTAGTTTACGTTATGTAAATTCACTTACGACTGCGACACAGATCGCGGACGCACGTAGTGCCCTCTGACGGGATACGTAGTTATCTAAGTTTAGGTTTAGTGCAAGTAATCTAAGTTTCCCTTCTACGCCCTGCGTACGCGGTGCTGTTCACTATCCATCGTAAATCCAACTTTCACTTATACTTAAGCCTCAATAAGTTAAACGTTCAATAGTAGCTCTATTACAAAGCTGCGTCGTAAACCCCATTTGAAAAGGCGTGGTCCCCTTTATTCGATTCGACTTTAAATGTCCCTCTGCCTAATTTGAGCAAAATTGAACAATATTTAGAGGTCGCTTGAGCGACCCCTAAA
This sequence comes from Eudemis profundana, assembly GCA_947034925.1. NCBI lineage: Eukaryota > Metazoa > Arthropoda > Insecta > Lepidoptera > Tortricidae > Eudemis > Eudemis profundana. Next base: position 15,511,796 of record OX344808.1, on the reverse strand, counting down.
TATTGTGAGATTTTGTTAAAATTTTACAGAAGGCAGTTTTAAGTCTTATCAAATGTGGAGAATGAATTTATTTTTTTGGACCACCCTAAGGCGTAAGTATTAGTTTGTACGCATGATTACAATAAAATCCATCCAAAGTTTTTATGACTGCCTTAATGCAAAGCAAAAGATATTAATATTCTTAGGTAGGTATTTAAACAAATGAGGTGATAAACATAACTAAAGCAAGTGTATTGAGAACCTTCTCTTTTGTAAACTGTAAAAAATAGACTTCTGTGTCGCCTAGAACGGTAAGCTATAAGAAGAAGCGTTTGGATGTCAGTCAATACCGCAATATATATTTTTTTTCTTACTGATTGATCCGCAAAAATGTACGAATAGGGTAAACCACCCAATTACTGGCACTTTAAGAGGTCAGTCTGAAATTAAATTACCATAAAATTTCATTTACAAGAGCTAGTAGACCAAATGTGGTTGTCCATCAGAAAAGGGTCCTTACGTCAACGCCATAAGGACCCTTTTCTGATGGAATGCCACAAATATGTAACAGTATCAAAGAAAATACTTTAACCTTTAATTGTATAACCGTTTTTATGTGATTAGTTAGTATTTAATAAGCGTTTTTTATTTAAAACCAAAATACTACCTATATCAAAATCCAATTATTGGCATAGAGATTCTAAATATTGGCATCTACTCGTATAATTATTGGCATGTACTAGAAGTAGCAAATAACGTACCTATCATTGAAATTTACATAAACATATTCAAAGAATCAAGTTTGACATAATCATCGATCAACATCTTCTCAACTTAATTTATACTAAGCTTTTTGTTACCTCTAATATGACCATCATCATCAAATTTGTCGTTTTCGAGAATGCATAATACTTCTTCAGAATACAAAATATTTTTCAAAATTCGGTTGTTATCCTCTTTTTTTACTTGGTTTAGCAGTTTCTCAAACACAAGTTGAACTATTCCGCCTTGATTTTTTTTATATTATTCTTAGTATCACGTCTTTTTATTTTATTTGTTTGAAAATACTACTCTAATTTAATAAAAAACCTATTATTAGCACACAATATTCTATTATCGGCACTAATAATTCATTTTTGCTATTGGCACTAATGCCAATAAAGGCATTTTGATGAAATTATTGTTTCATATATTGGCACTGAGATATTCAAAATATAATCTTAGAATCTATTGCCTAGAGATGTAATTAAGTAAATCTATTTAGTTCCAAAGTATAAATTAGCCGAATAGCTGCGATATGCGATGGTTAATAAAGCGCTTACCTTAGGAATAAAACAAAATTACTGCACCAAATCACGAGCACAAAATTTAAACTGATGTTTTTTATAATGTTGCCGATTTTCAACAGAAAAATAATGCCATTTTACTTTTTACGCAAACCAAACTTGAATAATCCATGGTTTCCTTATATTTTCAAATTAAACTCTAAAGTGCCAATAATTGGAAGAGTGCCAACAATTGGGTGGTTTACCCTACAAGTAACGTAATAGCAAAACATAATAAAAATATTTTTACTAAAAAACCCCGACCGCGGTGCACTTTAAAAGTGCATAAAATCCGCTATTTTGTTTATTTTAACGAACTTCATACCCAGTGAAGTGACACTCGCGCCATCAAGACGAATCCAATAATGTATCATTTATCAAAATCGGTTGTGCCGTTGAGTAGTTACGAGCGGACACAGGAACGGACATACATACATACATACAGGTCAAACACATTACCCTCCTTTGGGCTTCGCCGCAGTCGGGTAAAAATCAATCATATTAAAAACCAATCAACGCAAATTAACTGTGATCATCAAACTTAAATACAAACATGACATAACAAGTAGGCCCATTTATTCTCGTTTCGCTCATTTTCGAGCTAAGTAGCACGCCTATACGTCCTACATAAATGAAAGGGCATGTTTCGGTATTAAACTCGTATCGGTTAAGCCCTTTCGTGGATGGAGGACAGAATACCACACATCACGTCAAATAGACGTGAGAATGAAAAGCTATGTTAGTGACGCAACCCTTATCACTATCTGTCGTGGGTGCTATCAACACAGTATACAGATTAGCCAACAGAAAGAAACAATGTTTTGACTTTAACACTTTCCGTGCCAAGCTCCCAAGTTTCCATACAAAATAAACACGTCAGGCGTGTTCTTCACACTGAATGTGTTAATTACTAGTTTCAGCCTTATTGAATATTGAATATAAAATCAATTTGCTATAACTACCTAAATATTAATGTCACGTCGCGCAAAAAGGTAGAGAAAGATTGCTGGAATCATTTGAAAGTGGATGACATGACAACTTCTTTAAAATAATTCTGAAAGTAGAGGTCGGGGAAGACTTAGATGCAGCTCTCTATATAGATCAAGTGAAGGAAAAGGCTGGTGTCCTGTATTATAAAAACGACAAGAAGCATACATTAATAATATCAATATTAGTAAATGTGCTGATCAGGTTATTGAATAAATAAAGTCATACCTAACTCTTGCTTTATTGCTTCCCTGTAGCTGGGTAGAGCGGTATCCGCTGCCGCCGTGGCACAGTATGTATAATAGCAGTATTTTTTCTTCCTACAAAAAGTTACATCGTGCGCTTGAATGTGTGCGGGCCGTGTACGAACGCACTTTAAGCAAAGATTTAAGAATGCGTAAGAATGCCCCAGTATGGATCGCTCTCAGACAGATGCGTGATCGTGCGTCTGTGTGAATAAACGGCCGAAGTTGAACTACTTGTCTTTATACTTTGGCCGTGGGTAGCGGTAATAAGCGCCCCTACCCTACTAATTCCTTCGCTTAGGTGTTACCGCTACCAAAGTATAAAGACAGAAAAGTAGGTAGCCATACTTCGGCCATTTAGGAGCGTGATACCTATTCAAAGTCGAGGCGCAGACGGTACGATCCGTAATGGAGCATTCTTACGCATTCGTAAAACTTTGCTTGTAGTGCGTTCGTTCACGGCGCGCATACATACAAGCCGCGCTACTTAGGGCGGTAGTGGATACCGCTTAGGTTTGAATGGGCTTTTACTTACTGCTTAATATCTGTGCAGCATACCACAGTGAAAGGAGATTGGCCAGCTAATTGCTCCGCGTTATTTGTATCATTCCGATTGCAGTGGGATGAGCAATGGAACGCACCTGCTAACTATAGGATGCTCCTCATTTCAAATTAGCCATGGTGTAGTTATCGTCGTCGTGCGCACGTTGTGAGATATGGCATTGGCTATGATAATAAGTTTGGAGAGAAAGGTTTTTAGTAGAGATGGCCCGGATTTTGCCAACTAGCTAGTCGGCCGACTAATCGGTTCTCAATTTGCCGATTAATCGGCCGACTAGTCGGCATTGCCGATCATAGTTATTAGCTATGTACGGGTACAATCGGAAACTGTAACTCTATTTACCAAGTGTGATGTGCCACAAAAGTTTAAATATTAAAATTAAAATATTACATTTTACTTAATTGTTGTACCTTTAAAAAACTTAGTTAAGTTGATTATTTTTTTTTGTATTTGAGTAAAGTACGTAAAAATATAGAATATGTAATCAAGAAAAATATTGTTTAATTTCTTCTGTCTCCTATATTCTCCGCTGGGCAATAGTGCCGAATATTCGGCATTTTTTTGCCGACTAGTCGCCGACTAATCGGCCGACTACAAATGATGCCGAATAGTCGGCGTTCCCGACTAGTCGGCCCATATCTAGTTTTTAGTACTTGAAAACTGGTATAAAACCTTGAATGTTTCTAAGCTTTTTGGAGGTTACTACAAACTGTATGATAAATTGGTTTGTACTGCTGTAATTTGAATTTCACAATTCACCATAGTTATGAAGATAGAGATCAGGGGCAAGCTTCGTATACCTACTTGGATTATTATACTTTTCATCACACTTGCTCGAAAATGGTGTCATTACACGTAGGTTTTGCGGGCCGTAAATGACCTATTACGCCCTAGGGCGTAATGGTTTTCTTTTTAAATTTGAAACGCTGGTTCTGTTTTACTCTTATTTGTCATGTTCAAAGAAAACGCCAACTTACTTTTTTAACTTTTATTACTGAAATATTTATTTAAAGAGAACTGTTATTGCAAATACATGTAAACACATATTTCTGTAACATTAATTAAATGTTTAAATAGTGTATTTCAGTATTTTGCAAATATAAAATCAACAATTTTAAGTCTTTACCGCTATGGTTTCCGAACGTGACTTGTCGTCTCGATATATGTCACTAATGTCACTGTCAGTTTTACAATTTTATTTAGGTTAAGTAAGGTTATTTTAATCAGATTTCCTCACAAGTGCGATGAAAAACATTGTGTGTGCCACGGGCGGTAAGGGAATTACAAACTCGTGTTATTAAAGCCCTCGGCTTCGCCTCGGCCTTGTAACAAACACTCGTTTGTAATTCCTTACTTACCGCCCTTGATACACAATGTACTATTACGCACTCAAGCAGAAAGTTTAGTTTTTCAGCATTAGTCGCTTTATGCATAATTATGGTCAATTTGTCTCTGCTATAAAAGTGTAATAAAATACATTTTCCGAAATTGTACTCTAGGCGTATTTAAATGTGTAACGTTGGAAAATATATATTATACTCGTATGTATACCCACATGACCTAGTGCTCATTTTGAGATTTGGTGCTATATACACAGTAAAATGTTAAGACCTTGAATGTTATTTAAAATGACCAATATCATAGTTTAATATGTACTTATTTCCAACAACAGTATTTAGCGGTAAGTAGCACAAGTTACTTATATTCTAAGACCAATGTTTTTACCGTTTTATAGCAGCCTGTAGATGTCCGCAAAATAAATACCAAAACTTGTTCGATGTACTACAAGTTTCCATGGACCGGTCTGTTCATCTACTTTTTGTGATCCCAAATTCCAATTAATGTGACTCTTACGGCGTGAAAATAAAGCTTAAAATTACGTAATGGTTTTCGAGTCGTAACATGTAATAGTAAAGGCTATTAATTGTAAAATATTACTTAATAAGAGTCCTACATTTGACGTGCTGGATATTCTGTAACACTTACGTTGGGCCTTCCTTTCCCTCGCAATCCTTGAGTCTTGCGGAATTTTATAATCTGCACGTAAAAAAAATCATAACAGGATTAAAGATATCCAATTAACGATAACGAATGTAATTCGAATAAACCAGGCGAGCAAATTATATGCGAAAAACTAAAGTGCAGATTAAATGTATAAACAAGATCATTAATATGGACTTAACATGCCAGAAAGATACAAAAATATGAACCTACATTGCAGCAATAAAGTCATCGTGACCTTAATTATTAATAACCTCGGTCGTTCCTGATGCAAAGGTTATCTATTGCGATTCAACTCAACGTGGCAACGCGTTATGGGCACCTTTGCGTCGGGAAGGGCGGGGGTGTGAGGTTTCCGGTTTAGTGTAGTTTAGTTTAGGAATTTTATTAAATTGTGACTGTTTTTTTTTTCTTTGCTTTGGTGTGTACCTGGTTTAATGTAATAGGTTTTAATTTTATTTGAGATTGTATGTGTTTTAATTTAATATTGTATTATTATTATTTAATGAATTGTAATTTTTGAAATGTATTAATGATTAATTATGTATTTTATGTGTTTTCAGAAAAGGAATAATATGCAATTTGATTGTAAATTTGTAGGATCAAATACTAGATTTGATATGTTAGTGCTAATCAATGTATAATTGTATAATAATAAAAATCATAACAGAAGATTGTCTTTCAGTTATACGTAACGTTACCTACTATATAAGTACTTTCGAGCAATGCTATTTGACCATTGACCATGGCACAATAGACTACATTAATTCCTTTTACGCGCCAAGAAAACTACAAAAGAAAACTTAATTAAAGTAGCTAAAGATAAAAAGCTGTATCTACAATTAAGTTTAAAGCTTTACGCGGTTGTTTTCCGCAACTCGACGTTTGATAATGCGCCTATTTAGCGTAAAGATTTAAGTTGTAAAAATATTTAAAATAAGGTATCGTAGGTTGTGTTAATTCGTCGGTACCCATTAAACATGTAATGCTGTGATGTTAAATAACTGTCATTTCCTTTTGTTTCGCGATTAAACCCAAAAACTTAAGGATCGGAAGCTAAACGTGTCCTAAAATGAGGTTGCAATGAGGTTAAAAACGCAAAGCCGATTGCAATAATAAAATATAAATGCTATTCAAAGTTTTATTTATTAAAAAGAAATTAAAAATAGTTAATTTCGATATTATTTTCGATGGCAATAATTACACAAATTGAGTTGCGTTTATTTATACAAATGCCGACAATGAACAACGAACCGTGGCGATATATGAAGTGAGCAATTAGTAGTTTTAACATAATTATTGGAAAGAGTTTCTAGTTGTATCCATAATTGATTAACCTCTCAAGACACTCCCGATTTTCCCCAGAAAACGTGAATTGGCAGTGAATTTTCCCATGCTCTTATTTTCACTTGACAGTGGTTTCATGCTTTATACAGCAATGCAGTCACGCGTGATATGGGCTAGTCAAGTGGCAACTTGCTTCCAGTCTTACCTGTACTGGCAGATCAAGTACAGTCAACAGCAAAAGTTAACGAGACAAGCATGTATTGTTGACGTTATGCTGTTGACGTTTTCAACGTCAGGCAGTTACCAGATATAATGACATGGTTTGGTTGGTTGGCACTACTGGTGACGCTGTCTGTCCCTAATGGACGCGTTCACTTTAAGCGGGGCGAACCGATTGAACCAGACATGTAATTAAATATAAATATCTCACACTCTGGAACGGTCGAATCGCCCCTGTCTGGTTCCACCGGAAGACCAACGCCAGCTCTGGAGTTGGTATTATGCTGAGGTGGGACCTTTTTGTGGCAGCGAGTTTTTTTTTGTGTTTTCTTGTTTATTTTTTCTATTTTTTGTAACTTTTTGCTGTCATAAATAAATATATTATCTTTCTTTCTTTCTTTCTTTCTTTCAAAAGTTAAGCAAACGATACAACATTAAGATCAGTGGTTCCCACCCTTTTTCCAGCCACAGTCTTGGTCTCTGTTCTTGTTATTAGGGACCACAACGGCAACGTCCCAGGTATTCTAAAAGCAACTTTAAATGACAACTTTAAACATTTGTTTTTGTTTACCAGCAAATGTTTTATGGGCTGCAAGAGCCTCTAGTGAACCACTTCTGGCACCCTCACGGACCACAAGTGTTACGCTGCGGCTCCATTGATGCGGAGACGAGCGGAGCGGAGAGGAGACGTGTAGGATCGACCAATCATATTAGTTGAAATCCACATCTCGTCAATCTCAATGTCAATGGAAACAGCGAACACTAATGTAATGCTTGGTCGATCCCTACACATCTCCTCTCCGCTCCGCTCGTCTCCGCCTCAGTGGAGCCGCAGCCTTACGCGGAAATCAGGTCGTCTATTACAATAGAGTAGTGCTTATGATCAACATTTCGCTTGATTTGCTAACTGTATATTATTCTGGATACCGACATTTAAGAGCAAAAGGGAAGTTATCTTATTTCCCAGTACGTAAGTTATACAAGCGTTGAAGTATTAGTATCGGAAGTAGGGTCTGGAATTCCGTGGAAAGTTACGTTGGCAGCCAGTGGCAGACGATTAGTCGTCTTCTAACACGTCTTTCGTGTAATAACTCCTTGTACATCTAATGTAATGCAACTGATTATCCCTTTAAAGGTCTGCTATTTCTGTGAAATTGTTTACCTAATTTTAAGTGGAGCTATAGTAATATTCATAATATAAAAGTGTCGATCCAACAATTTACCCAACTTACCTATACTCTGTTCTTTTAGGTATTTAATTACTAAAAAAACCCCGACCGCGGTGCACTTTGAAACTGCATAAAATCCGCCATTTTGTTTATTTTGACGACCGCTTTAGCTTAGTTGGTAGTGACCCTGCCTACGAAGCAGGAGGTCCTGGGTTCAAATCCCGGAAAGGGCATTTATTTGTGTGATGAGCACGAATATTTGTTCCTGAGTCATGGATGTTTTCTATGTATTTAAGTATTTGTATCTATTAAATATATCGTCGTCTAGTATCCATAACACAAGCCTTATTGAGCTTACTATGGGACTAGTTCGATTTGTGTAAGATTGTCCCTTAATATTTATTTATTTATTTATTTATTTATTTTAACGAACTTCATACCCAGGGACACTCGCACCATCAAGACGAATCTAATGATGTATCATTTATCGGAAATCGGATGTGCCGTTGAGTAGTTACGAGCGGACACAGGAACGGACATACATACATACAGGTCAAACACATAACCCTCCTTTGGGCTTCGCTGCAGTCGGGTAAAAAAGGTAAAGATAAAAACCACGTGACTCGGGTCGGTGAGGAGGGATTTTGTGTTTATCGTTAAAGTTATGAAATGGAACTACCCAAAATCATAAAAAAAACTAAAATACAAACGACCGGAACATTTACTATACCTATATAGTGAGTCAATTTGCATGTGTAAAAATAAAATGTTATCGAGGTTTGAATGTCAATTTTGTGTCTACTCACCCCGTTTTACGGTGTAGAGGGATTGTTTACAAATGAACAATTATGTAAGTAAATGTAATTGGAATGATCAATTCAAATACATTTGTAATCAAATACACTAATTGGGATTAACGAGGTAATTATAAACGACACCATCTTCAAAGGTCAAATTGGCTCCCTTTGGGCATTGGCCAGTTGTGGATTTGTAGTCTTGGCTGTCCTAGGCCCCAGGTCATGTAGTACCTATGTACCAGCCGCCCCTTTCTCAGAATCCATCATGAGCCCCTAATTTAATCGGGCCGCTTTAGGCCCGGGCCTACTAGGCCTTAGGGCAACTCCGCACCTGCCATTGGCACTTTAAAAATTGTCAGAGGCATGAAAATGAGAGCTTAATTTTTACAAGCTTTTATTTAACTTATAACGTTCGTATGTAAGTACCTAGCAGTGGCGTGGCGTCCAAAGAACTCGATTCCTACCGGCTTGCTTAATATCAGGCATTTGACCACCTTATTCTACAGCTCTTAAGGAAAATGTACGCCAAATCTGCACCGGCTTGCCCAAGGATGCCGGCTTACGCCATGCCACAGGTACCTAGTACATGTAAGTACCTCACTATAAGTTTCAAAATTTACAAACCTTTTCCACCTTCTGGTATCCGATTGAGCTGAAATTTGGCTGTACATAGGTTTAGTGACAATGCAAGGTTATAATATAATATATGAAGGTCGGAAGGTGGCCATAGGATCATCTAAATTACATAAATGCCGTCCTTTGGCTCATTTGATTAATCTTGAGCCAGCAATAAAAGCTTGCCTCAAAAATATTTTTTTATGATTTTCAGGCATGTGAAATTTCTCATTGAAAAACCTTATCGTTTAGTTATTTATGTTTGTGTGATGAATTATTTTTACTTGCTATTTTATCCGTTCCAAAACTGGCGTGTTAATGGTTGGATACATCCCGATTTCCGAATGCGCCATGTAAGTGTAACACACCGACGTATACGCAGTTCCGAAAGACGGGCACTGACCGGAACCGTTGAATAAGTGTTTTATTATGTAACGCGGGCGAAGTGGGCCGCCGTCGACACTGATCTATATTGTTTTGTTGTGTTTTTTACGAGTGAAATGGCAGAGCGGTATGTCAATCTTACGGTTAGAAGACTGAGGCTGATGGACAATGTAATCCTAAAAACAATAAGATTAAAAAAGGCGTTATCATCCGTAACCTGAAACTATTTGCTTATATTCTAAGTAACGGGTTAGTTACCTCCTATTAGTTTACTGACCGCAGTTTTGGTTTACTAGTATACACAAAAACACTTGAAAAACACTTTTACTGTATATTCAGAACAATATTGTCCTTTGTAAGTGGTACATCAGATAGCAAAGAAAGTCAAATAAAATAAGAGAACTTTGCTCTTAATCTATCTAGCTTTAAATAAGAAAATAAGGGCTGATTTTGGTAGTTCTCTTAAGGAAATTCGAAGAAAATGTTTATATAATAATAAATAAAAAAATATCCTACTATGATTGATTTGAAGAACCTTGATTATAAGTAGCATATGTAGTTTACAACATTTTGAATGATGATTGATAGAAAGAGATCATACAATGATTGCGCTTTGGTTCGTTATATACTTGAGTACCATAACATTTATTGTGTATACAGTATATACATCCATGTCTTTGGTCATGTTTTCTTAACGATGGTTGCTTAGGAAAATTACCGTTACATGTAACAAAACGTGCTCCGGGTTACGGACTTATGGTGTTACAAATATTAAAGATGTACTGTTACCGACCGACAGATGGATCCATTTGGTTGGCAAAGTTGAAAGACGAATTTAACTAGACAGATATGTGATTACCAGCAATCAAGCACATATTCCAAAGTAATTCTAGCAACCGCTTGTGTGTTAACTACATAGTGTGACTACTGATATTATGTTACAAAGAAGAAATAAATCCGTGGCCACACTGTTTGGTGGTCATGGTGATGAGATTTCAAGAGACCAATTCTCAGGTCAGTCGAGATACACCTCTATAGTGAAACTAGTAGTCGCATAGTGCGTTGTATAAAATGACAAAATAATGTCTAACAGAGATGCATTTCGATCCGTCAAGAATTGTCTTCTAGATCAGTAGCCTGTTGGTTGAGGCTCTCGACAAGTAATTTAGATCGATGATCGGGTACTGCCCTGCCCATTTATTGGTATATTCTAACACTCAGTGGTCTCTGTGCAAGTAAACACACACTTGACCCCACCGGGCCCTGTCACCACTTGTATCAAACTCTCGAGAATCTAGCGGCTACCTTCATGCCACAATCAGAGTTACGGGTAACATGCCAAATGGTTCAGATGGGGCACCGTGTATATATATACTTATCGGTATATTTTAACACACACTTGACCCCATGGAGCCATGTCAGTACTTGTGTCAGTCTCGAGGATCGGGTTACCAGGTTGCACAACGAGGGCTGACCCCCGTTTGAAGAGTGGTAATCTTTCACGCCCCCGCCGACACCGCGGATAACAATCTCAAACGAGTACGTGTCAGTGTTTATTTGCTTTTAATTCGTGGGGTTAAGCAATGCTTAAATTGGCCCGTTTATGCACTTCTATATGATTTAAATCATGGAATCGTGAGTGATTGATCTTGAATAAACTTCAATTTCACAGGATGACTACATATGTTTCAGTAAAAAAATAAAGAAAATCCTATCCGTCAATCACCACGATTTATGCAGGAAAAGACAGTTACGTGAAAACCCGTAAAACATTATACCTAAAGCACGCTTTATCTCCTAAGAGAGATATTTCATTTATGATATAATATTAGATACATTTTACTTTCTTTATAGAGTCAAAGTGTTTAAACGTTTGCTCTTCACGTCAAAGCAATAATGTGACCTCTCACGCTAATTTCGGCCGAATTATTAATTCCTGACAATTCAATTAAGATTTCATAACTGCCGAACTGTTAAAAACTTTAATTGAAGCTTCCAAAACTTCTCAAAAAGGAACTCTATCTGTACGATATGGGGTCGTATTTCAATTGACAAAAGTTAGTAAGTTCCGAGTATTTGAAAGTAATCTTTCAGTATGCCCCGTAATCATTTGCTGTTAGTAGTTTGTTTTGGCTGCTTCTAAAACGATTACCGCTACTGCGTGATTACTTAATTACGCGTCTTTTTTCTCATGATGTTTATTCATGAGTTTGTTAACGTTTAACGCTTTGAATATACGAATGGATCTAGATTTGGCTTGAGCAAGTCTGATGAGGCGTTGCAAATACAATTAGCGTAAATTAATCGATAGATGTGAATTGATTTTGATTTAGTAATTTTTTTAACCGACTTCACAAAAAAGAGGAGGTTCTTTAGTCCGTTGTACTTTTTAAGGTTCCGTACCTCAAAAGGAAAAAACGGAACGCTTATAAGATCACTTTGTTGTCCGTCTGTCAACAAGACCCTTTATTACGGGCCCGTACGCGTGGAGGTATGGAGTTGAAATTAAAACCATATACTCCTTAGTTCCTATGCTGACCACCGTTTCAATATTCGCCCGTATTAGATTTAAAGGCTGTATATTTATCTTTAATGCATGTTTTATTTGCTATACTATGATGTTACCGCATATTTTTCTAGCTCTTTTTACCGTGTTCCATATACATGGGATCCGGACTGATGAAACTAGTTTTTCGTGATCCATATTGGGCCAATAAACATCTATAGCTTGGCAACTGGAGGACCTCCGGAGGCAGCCTCCGTCGGTCGCCGTTCGTGTTGGCGGTAACTTATGTAAGTAGTTACGGCTGCACAGAACAAAAAGCACATAGGTGAGTGTCACCAACGAAGTTGCCAAGCTATAGTGACTGTTTCTCATCATGAGACCTGGTTGTTTGTTTATACAAAAAAGCGAAGCAAGTAAGTTTTTGTTTGTTTACAAAGTTCCCTAACATAAAGTTCTTCGCTCCTCGTTTCTAAATTTAGCTCATTCATTATGACGGAGCTCATAAACACAACAACTTTGCTAAACGGTTCCCAGTGATGGGAACCAGCCTCAAAACCAACCTCATCGTAATTGCATGTTGAAAATTAATTGGCGGCTAAATTATAACCAAATATTACACGTGCCTTTATCAAGATTCAACATTGCGACCTAATTTGCTAATCCACAGAAGGGTAATTTACAAAATTAGTGACAACCTCGTTCTTAATATAATTTAAGCCATGAGCTAGTGATACCAGTTCGTAATCGACAATAATCTTGACCCCATCGCCGCTTTGACTTTGTCGCACAACAGTCGCAATCGCGTATTGTTTCTTGAGGCAATAAATGCTTTTTATTTATTTAAAAAAATATTAAAGGTCGAGGCGCAGGGCTGTCGTCCGTCGTTTTTTTTTCGCATCCGAACACACTGTTTATGATACATTGTGCGGGAGCGAGCGAACGCGACGACGGCGCGATCCCGACTGGAGCATTGCTACGCCTTCTTATAAGTTTGCTTGCAGTGCGTTAGTACACGGTGCAATGCAAGCGGCGCGATGTAGGTGCCTTCTGTTGGCAGAAATGTTACTGTGCCCATACACCGCACTGGGGGCATTTTGCGGGTACCTCAGATGGTAAGGTTGACAAACAAATCAATCGATTACTAAGGTGCTCGGAGTTTCATAGTACATATACCAGGTTACGAACACTATGTGTAAATGTAAATACTTAGCACAAACACCTTATACAGACAAATCGAAAATTGATTGATTTATTTCTAAACCTGGTGTGCGGTGTATAACTGTGACAATAGCGTACTTAAGATTACGAACTGTTGTTACTAGTTTACGGGTTATATTAGGCACGAAATTGACGGCGCAGTTGTGAATTAGCCTACTGGTAACTACCTCCGAGCCTCTCACAAAGCCCAAGCTTTGGCGTAAATTAGAGATTACGAAAACTGCAATAACCATGATTAATTTCAGTGTAAACTTTCTATTTTAGACTATTAAATCATCAAAGTAACGTACTGTCAGGCTCGTTACATAAAATTATAAAGTGCCTACGTTAACATTTGAGCTAGGATTGAATTAGTAATACAGACAGATGGTATAGTATACATAAGATGCGACACAGTAGTTTGACTTTGTTTTCTTATAAACTTGTGGCGTACCATGTAAGAGCACAGTTTTTACATATTTAATGCTAGCAGGTGAGCGCGCAATTAAAAATAATTATGGGAAGAAACTCTGAAAGTGCGAGGCAATTTGAGTCTCCAAATTTTTTTATTCTGTACCTACTAAGCTGTAAATGTAGTCTAAGTATAGAGCCAGTGATGCTAGCTGATCAGACACGAGATTTGTATTAGAAAGATAAGGAATTACTTGTCAATTGTGACATAAATTATGTTCAATTCTTATTATTTAGTACCATTTCTCACTTAAGCGTTTCTAAATGAGTTTATTTCTCACGTAATAGTACATTACATAACTAGGGTGGTGTTACAAAGAAAGGCCGAGATCGCAGAAGTTTGCGGCCCGAGCTGCAAGCGAAGGACGTAAATATGCGATCGAGGGCTTCCTTTATTACCTCCCCGTGTTGTGTACATCATTTTATGTCTGCACTTGGCCAGAAAGCGGCTTTTTCCGTACGCGCAGCGTGTGGAAAAAGTCACTTTATGGCCAGGTGTGGCATAAAATCTAGTAACTTTCAAATACAGATACTTTTTAAAGTAATTTGCCATATTTGATGAAAACCTCAGCGTTCTGTACAAATTATAACCACTCGTACCTAGTTAACAAGTTAATGTACTGATTATGGCGTCTACTGTGTAGATAACTTTAACCACATACTGTCACAGTTATCGAGACAGGACTGGCAAGACTAGAATGACTATCATTGTGCCTTCACGGCGTGTCCAGCCAGCCGTTACGATCTGACCACTTCATCAAATCAAGTCCTGTTGACGTGTTCCGCCCAACAACCCCGTGATTAATGGTTAATCATTTGGCATATTAATTCTTGATTATTAGTTTGCAACGTCCTTAGCAATTAATTTTCATGAAGGTTATCAATACCATGCCATACAAAATCCGATCAAATACAACTTGTAAAAAAATGCAAGTCTCCCAACCCAATCTTCAAACCGCAAAAAGTTGTGAGATAATTATAATATAAAGCTGAGTCGGTTAATTTATTATTGTATCAATATTACATGTTTATGAGTTTTGAATGAATACGTTGAACGACTTGGGCATCATATTTAAATTGAGAGTATTTTGTATAATCCTCCTCCTTGCGTTGTGTATACGATACCTCCGTACTATTATGCCCCCTTGGTTACTAGATATTGAAACTACTAGCTTTATCAGCAACGAAATTACGGAGGGTCAAAAATGTTTATGAATATCGAGAAAAGATGGTACGGCGTGCCTTTGCTCGACTTGGCGGGGGCACGCCCAGATATCAAGGAATGTTATAGTAATAAGATAATAACTGGCCAAGAGCATGTCGGACCATGCTCAGTGTAGGGTTCCATAGCCGTAACTATAAGGTAAAAAATACGATGTAAAAAAATTACAACAACAAAAGAGCGTATCTTCATAGCAATTACGTCCTTTTGTTGAGAAGCGCAGTTTATCGGCAATAACTCAAAAACGGTTAATCCGATCTTGTTGAAAATAATTTTCGTTGAAAGTATTAATTGAGCGTTATCTTTGTAATTTTTTTTATATTTTTCGGACACACGGTTTAGAAGATAGAGGGGGGGGGACACAATTTTCACAACTTTCGGAGCGATTATTTCCAAAGATATTCACTTAATCACAAACATTACTTAAGAACCTTAAAATGTTTTCAAAAGAGCTGTCGAACTATGTACCACACGTTGACATTTAGTGAAAAAAAATTTTTTTAGCTTCTGTTACATGTATGGAGTGCCCCCCCTAGATTTTTTTATTTTTAATATTTAACTACCAAACTTAGTTGCGGCATCTACAAGACATCTATATTCCAAATTTCATCAGTATAGGTCTTGTAGTTTTTGAGTAAAATGCCTGTGACATACGGACGGACGGACGGACGGACGGACGGACGGACGGACGGACATGACGAAACTATAAGGGTTCCTTTTTAGCCATTTTGGCTACGGAACCCTAAAAACCGGCAAGCGGGAGTCGACCTCACACACGAAGGGTTCCGTGACTTCCGTGTCACTACACCGGTATAAAAACCACAACCCTGTGACTGATGGAAGGACGGACAAACAGACAAATGGACAACAGACCCTTTAATGGGATTTCGTTGGTACCATTTTCGTAGAATCCTTAAAAATCCTCCAAGGGGACATGTTTTCTGGAAAATCATAATTTAAATCTACACTTACCTACAGCCTAAACCACAACAGATAATGAATGTGAAGTTTGAAAGAAACTTTGTAGGAGAACGTAGATCTGCACTCAGAAAGGTTCAAGATTCAGCCTCTAAAGTGTTGGGACAGGGAATGAAAATTTGTACTAAAAAGTCTGAAATTAACGCAGACGAAGTCACGGGCGGCATATAGTCTGTTATAAAACCTTTTTTACTTCAAAGTATTAATTACAAAGAATGTCATCGGCCGATAGGGTATCGTCCCTGCTCCACTTGCTTAGAAAGCCCCGCAGTGAAACCAATGGCCGGGGAAAAGTGACAATGACGGTAATACGCAGTTTGCGTCACGTATTAATGACACGGTCAGGTAAATTGAGAATTGAGAAACGAGCGGGGAAAGGATGCGTGCAATGCAATCGCTGCATCACCGGGCGGGTCGGTTTTCAGTTCGGTTTCTTGTTGGTTAAAAAAATAACTGACCAAGAGCATGTCGGACCATGCTCAGTGTAGGGTTCCATAGCCGTAACTATAAGGTAAAAATACGATGTAAAAAAAGTACAACTACAAAAGAGCGTATCTTCATAGCAATTACGTCCTTTTGTTGAGAAGCGCAGTTTATCGGCAATAACTCATAAACGGTTAATCCGATCTTGCTGAAAATAATTTTCGTTGAAATTATTAATTAAGCGTTATCTTAGTAATTTTTTTATATTTTTTGGACGTACGGTTGAGAAGATAGAGGGGGGAGGGGACAAAATTTTCACATCTTTCGGAGCGATTATTTCCAAAGGTATTCACTTAATTAAAAACATTACTTAAGAACCTTACAATGTTTTTGAAAGAGGACTGTAAAATGTGTTCCTCCGCGGTTAAATAATAGGCAAGTCGGTGGAAATCGAGTTCTGTTGACACCGGGCCCCAGTAGGTACTGACTTGGTTTAACATTACATCTTAAAACTTTTTTGTTGTAGCAGAACTATGTTGCGAGACTTGCATCTTTTTACATGTAATGTTTTTGATGGGATCAATATGAAGTACTTCAAACGTTTCTTTGATCACATTTAACTTGGTAACGGTACCCAAACTAATAATGTAGCTAGTTACATCTTGAGGTTTGCTTTAGGTACTTAATGTATTGTTAAACAAATACAGCCGACGTTCGTTCATTCTACATATTCTTCGATAAGTAAGAAGGTATTAGGTATTTGTTGTAGAATTAAAATCGTGTATAGTAAAAATGTGTTCTATATAAATACCATATGTTAAGTTCATTGTTATTGGTATTTAGTCCTTAGGAAAAAGCTTACGCACACACGCGATAAATCAACGGTTTAATCTTTAAACTCATAAATTGATTTCATTTAGGGGTAGCTTTCGTTTTGCAGCATCTAAATGCTGGAATGATTTGCCTCCCCCTGTAAAGAAAACGAAAACGCTACACGCCTTTAAGGAGAAATGCAAAAACTGGCTTCGGTCTCAGCAAAAAGAGTCATGCGTCTGGCCGCAAGTAAAAATATCAAAGAGCTAGACAGTTGTTAGTAGTTTTCCATTTAACATTTTATTTTTCTTGTAGATATAATATGGAACATATGTTGCCTTATTTTTCAACCAATTTAATAATAGCCTATACCTTTTATATTAATATTGGGACCCTATTTAAGATACCTCTCAAAGTCAATATGCCTTGTTTTAATAACTGTCGTGTTGGCAGCGAGCCTACCCCCTAACTCACTTAGTTAAGTTTAGTATTAGGTACTTAGATATTAAGTTATGGTTGGAGACTGAAAACCAGCGACTCCGCTGAGTCTCAATCCATTTTACCACACTATTGTTTAAGTTTTCTTTTTTGTTATGTACATTTTAAGTGTGCTGGTAAATAAATTTTCTTTTATTTTTATTTATTATTTATAAACCATAAATTTAATTAGATCAGCGGTCCCTCCAAAAAATAGATAATACAGACAAGTATATGAAAGTACTCAAAGCAAACGACTTAATGTGAGTATTACCCATGAGAAAACTTAATTTTACCCCTAAATGGGTAATTAGCCCCAGGTTCGGAACCACTGAATTAGATGGTAAGTCTGATTAGATATTAAAGATGTAGTTTTTGTTCGTAGCACATGTTTAAGTTTCGTTGAAATTCCGCATAATAATTAAGAAATAACTGGTCAAGAGCATGTCGGACCATGCTCAGTATAGGGTTCCATAGCCGTATCTATAAGGAAATGCTACAGATAGAAATAAAACTAAAAATAAACAACTGGCAAAAAGTCTTAAATGCCGTGTAAATTAATGGCACTTAAAACGTTTTGGTTGAGAAGTTTTTTGGCAATAACTTTAAAACGGTTTATTCTTTACTATTCAAAATAATTTTCGTTGAATGTATTTATTAAGCGTTACCTTCATGATCTTTTCATATTTTTTTGGTTTACGGTTTAAAAGTTAAAGGGGGGGGGGGGGGGGGCACAATTTATGCAACTTTCGGAGCGATTATTTCCGAAAGTATTCACTTAATCAAAAAAAAGTACATAAAAGCCTTATAGTGTTTTTAAAAGAACTATCGAATTATGTACCTCACGTTTCACGTTGATGTTTGCTGAAAAAAAAAAATTTTTAGCTTCTGTTACTGTATGGAGTGCCCCCCTAGATTTTTTTATTTTTATTATTTAACTACCAAACTTAGTAGCGGCATCTACAAGACATCTATATTCCAAATTTCATCAGTATACGTCTTATAGTTTTTGAGTAAAATGCCTGTGACATACGGATGGACATGACGAAACTATAAGGGTTCCTTTTTAGCCATTTTGGCTACGGAACCCTAAAAATGCGATTTGGCCCAATCTCTTGGAAAAAACTTCACAAAACATCCTGTTACTAATTGCAAGCAAAGATTTAGTTAATGTCTGTTTTTTTGGTCAATATGGTCTAATTGCCGACACTCTCCATGGCTATGAGTTACTTAACTTACAGGTAGTACTTACATAGCGAGTTCCACGAATCAAACGATATGGTGAGGCTTCGGTATCGTTGAGCAGGCAAAAACAACCATAATTTCCTTAATTATGACTACTGCTTAGCGCGATAAAAAAGGGGCATCGTACTAGGTATCTAAATTAAAGAAATACATATACTTAAAATATAAAGATGATTTCTTGAAAATTCTAACGATCTTATGAAATTTTGTTTAATTTACTGTTTAGATAAGTTTTCCGATCTCGATTGCCGAAAAAACAAAACTCTCAGAACCATCGAGTCACCTAGGGACCAATATTTTTATTCGGATTCGGTACCTTGTATATAACAACGAGTCCTTGAATGGAGACCCAGAGCGGACAGTAGAGAGACATTCAATGACACGGGGGACGGGACTGGATGAATCGGGTGCAAGATTGCCTGGAATGGAAGGAGAGAGAAGAAGCCTACATCCAAGAGTAGATCACCAAAAGGCTACCATGATGATGATGATGTACATACAATATACGTTTAGCAACGTGAATCTTTTTGCACAATCCGAGACGTTCCGCCGTTCCCTCTAACAGAAACCGCTATTAACACATGCTTCATAGCTTTTGTTAAAATGCAATTTTATACGTACCGTGAAGCACTTGACGCAATCGACCATACATATAGTTTTCAACGTTTTCTATGGACACAAGTTGGAAGTGATTATGATTATTTAAATCAATTATTTAATTGCGATCGTAAGTGACTCCGGGGTATTTTCCTCTATTTCCATTTACAAGCGTCGTGAATCCGAATAACTTTGGAGTAGTCGGTGAGAAACAAGTGGTTATCTCTAAGTACACTCACGGAAAATTCGGGTTATTTTCTATGAATATAGACAATGACCAGAATTCATTGTCCGTGAGTGTATTTGGCATAACTTTATTTGTCGGAATTTTTATTTCGCATAATTTTCTTCTAGCTTTAACGAAAACATTTCAAGTTCAACAAATATTTCACATAAGTCACTAGAATAGGTTAGGTTTCTTTTATAGGGTAAAATAACCAAAAGATGAACGATTAAGCGACTAAACCCAGTTTAAGATTTTTTTCGGAAGGTTGTTTTACAAATTTGTATTTTTTTCCACGATTCAGTATATCTTCTGTATTGGATTTGAATATTTCAATCCCTTTTATTATAATAAATATTATCGTCAAAATGCGAGTAGGCGAATTTTACCAGAAGATGAACGATGTGTCCAACATCTGAACGATTCGACCCCTATAGTGGAACCAATAAATACATACAGTACAACCGTCTTATTATACTCAAAATTCTAACTATTTTTTTTATCTCGTGGGCTAAAATTATTCGTTTCACGGTATTTAACTTTGTCCGCTATGGCACTTTGCTCAGAGGTAATATACATACAAATGCAAAGTAAAATTGGATGATATTACAACACCCCTGACGATCCCCCAAAATTTGTGGGATTAGTAAATCGATAGAAGGAAACCACTTTCATAATTTTAAAGAATTTATTTAAATAAAAAACCAAAAAGCATCTATCGCACGTCGTTCACCCGTTACACCGATCTTAAGTCTCCAATCAGAGATCGCCACCACGTCTTACAACTAAAAAAACTTAAGTCATTCATACTATCTCCTTTGCACCGGTTCAGGGCGCACCATGCTATCTCTTTTCACCTTTCATTCGTCATTCTTACGTTCCTTTTAACTCAGTCCTACATTTGTGTAACGTAATATAATGTTTTTTTAAATAAACCAATCAATTAAAACGGCATTAATGAGGCAATAAATTAATAATATAAAAACAAAAACGTTCATTTTACAAACCAATACCTACAACTTGAACGAATCAAATCAGTTAGTTCAAGTTTTGAACACGATATGTATGAAATGAACGAACAAAATCAACGGAGAATTCATTTACCGGAATCGTATCCATAAGTTGAATTAGTAAATTTAATCGGTTCAAGTTCTGCGTATGAATTCATTGTTGAACAAAGTTGCTTTTCGTAGTAAAGAAAACCATAATTTAACCGTGTGAAGCCACAAAGTCACGTTCATTTAAGACATAAACATTTTGTTTATCTTTTCGATTAGAATTTATTTGCATTGAAAAAACTGCACCTTTCCCGAAAGTTGAACGATGTTCAAGGTATTGACTCGGGTGAACGTTATTAAAACCATAAGTTAGAGTAAAAGCCACGTTAATTAATAAAAAAAACCCCCCACTTATGCATCTGCGGTACTATGGTGGAGAGGGATGGTCATCATGCGTTGAGTTGTTGTCGTTGTGCAGGGAGGTTCCCCCGTCACCACGCCCTGAATGACATCATCAGGAGGGCTCTTGTCTCGGCTAATGTACCGTGTGTTCTGGAGCCTCCAGGTCTCAGCCGCTCGGACGGGAAGAGGCCTGATGGCCTAACTTTAGTACCCTGGCAGAGGGGTAGGTGCCTTCTTTGGGACGCCACGTGTGTTAGCACCTTCGCGGCCTCACATATTGGTCGCACTATACGAGTGGCAGGGGCTGCGGCCGAGCTGGCGGCTGTGCGGAAGCGGGAAAAATATTCGGTGCTGAGCGGCTACGTATTTGTTCCTCTCGCTGTGGAGACGTCCGGGTGTTGGTGTTCGGAGGCTAAATCGTTTTTGTCGGAACTTGGGCGGCGTTTACGGGAGGCTGGTCTCGATCCTCGCTCCGGGTCGTTCCTGATGCAAAGGTTGTCCATTGCGGTTCAACGTGGCAACGCGGCGAGCGTTATGGGTACCTTTGCGTCGGGAAGGGCTGGGGACGGGGTTTCTGGTTCGGTGTAGGTTAGTTTAGTTTAAGGTTTTTATTTTAATTGTGATTGTTTTTTTTTTGTATATTGTATGTTTTTATGTTTTGATTGTGTAATGTACCTCTTGTATAAAAAAAATGTATTTCTAAATAAATAAAACATTAAAATGATAAATCAAGAATCTATATCAAGTAAGACCATGTAAATAGACACATGATTCTATTTCATACGTAATTAAAAGCTTAAATTTGGGTGTCCATAGAAACAAAGTTTTTGGCGTGAAGCATCGACGCGGCAACTTCTCACAGCCGCGTACGTGGCGTACTCGTAACAGCTTGGGAGTTTAAATGGCGGCGTGGGTGAAGTGTTGCTGATTTAGGAAAAAAATCCTTCCGTACGTAAAAATTGCCAGGAATTAATTATTTAATTTTTCGGTCAAACGTTCATCTTCAGGGAGTCGTTCATCTTTTGGTGATATTACTGTAATTAAAAGTTAATAGTTTTGAAAAGTAAATTAAGTACTCAGTAGCTGTTAACAAACTATTATGCGGAAAGAGTTTTCGGAGGAGCAATACTTTTGGACAAATAAAAGTATGCCAAAACAAGGCGAACTGACACTCAATGGACTTCAGTGTGGCGTAGTACCTGGAATAAAACCGGTCAAGTGCGAGTCGGACTCGCGCACCCAGGGTTCCGTACAAACTCGTCAGTAGATACGTAAATAATTCAAGAAAAACTGTATGGTGGGACACACTTAACTTTGCTCTTGTAAAACTGTTGTCTCCATACATCGACATATGCCGCGGTTAGTTTAGTAGGAGCAAATAAGGTTGTTTTACGATTTTTGCGAATTTCTAAAAAACGCTGCAAGTTAGGAAAACCAATTTATTTTTCCTGTAATATTTAGGATGATATGAATAATCGGTAATTATTACAGATTTTTCTGTTCAGTAACTTCGGAGATAATAGGGGGAATGGTATTTTTTCAACGTGTTTTGTCTTAAATCAAAAACTACATGTCTAAGAAAAAACTGGCCAAGAGCATAGACCATGCTCAGTGTAGGGTTCCATAGCCGTAACTATAAGGTAAAAAATACGATGTAAAAAAAGTACAACAACAAAAGAGCGTATCTTCATAGCAATTACGTCCTTTTGTTGAGAAGCGCAGTTTATCGGCAATAACTCAAAAACGGTACATTCGATCTTGTTCAAAATAATTTTCGTTGAAAGTATTAATTAAGCGTTACCTTCGTGATTTTTTTTCATATTTTTCGGACGCACGGTTTAGAAAATAGAGGGGGGGGGGACACAATTTACACAACTTTCGGAGCGATTATTTCCAAATACATTCACTTAATCAAAAACATTACTTAGAAACCTTATAGTGTTTTTTATAGAGCTGTCGAACTATGTACCACACGTTGATATTTGCTGAAAAAATTTTTTTTTACTGTCTTTAACATGTATGGAGTGCCCCCCCTAAAAATATTTATTTTAATTATTTATATACCAAACTAAGTAGCGGCTCATAAAAGACACCTATATTCCAAATTTCATCAATATCCTTCATGTAGTTTCTCAGTAAAATGCCTGTGACATACGGACAGACAGACAGACGGACGGACATGACGAAACTATCAGGGTTCCGTTTTTGCCATTTTGGCTACGGAACCCTAAAAAATAAGAACGGTTTTGGAATCTGCATATTAAGCCCTTTCATTTGATATCCCACTCGATATATTAGCTTAACTTTTGATTTTCGACATCCCATTTCGGTCCCTTTTAAAAAAAAAGTGAAAAAGATATAAGATTTTTTTTCTGTGCCATAGGCTCGGATTGGTTTTTTGATTAGGTTTTTAACACTATTCCAAATTTCAAGTTGATAGCATCAGTAGATCCTGAGATATCTTACTGTGACAGACGGACAGACAGACAGAGTCGCACCATAAGGGTTCCTTGTTTACCATTTTGGTACGGAACCCTAAAAAACGAACTTTAATGTTAATTGCTCCCGCTTGAAGAGGCGGGGCAAAACAAGGAAATTAAGATGGCGATGATTTTCCTCGTCGTGGCCAACTTTAACTATTAATTAATAATTATTGCATCATAATCAATTAAAGATCTACGTCGCGTGTCAATAATTCAGTAAGTTGTCATAGCGAGGCCCTTTGAAGTAGTTTTACTATTTCAAGCTTTGACATTGAGAACAATCATCAAGAAACCTCACGGGGGTGGTAGGGGAGAGGTAAGTAGTTCGGTATTGACACATTATTTTTAAGCTATTTTATTCCAAAACTATGCACGCCAGCGAAAATCGCATGTTGCTCAGCTAGTACAACTTTTTAAAACGTGCAAAATCAGATTCACTCTACCCTAACTGATCCAACCAAACTACATACCAAAAAAATCAGAACTACATCATGCTTTCCGGTTTTCGCATTTTAACGCGTCGATTTCCACGGGCCTAATCAAAACCTCGCTTG
Organism: Eudemis profundana; assembly: GCA_947034925.1. Classification (NCBI taxonomy): domain Eukaryota; kingdom Metazoa; phylum Arthropoda; class Insecta; order Lepidoptera; family Tortricidae; genus Eudemis; species Eudemis profundana. The sequence goes on along the minus strand of OX344808.1, from coordinate 15,487,637 downwards.
CAGTAAAATAGTGTTACGATAAAATTAATGTATCAGTACTTTTATCGCAATGTTACTCAATCGATCTATATAAAGAACTTTCTAATAAAAAAGTTGCGAGGTGATTTATAGTTTGTTTACAAAATCAAGATGTTGAAATTGAGAGCACGCTAGCCCTTTCCATAGGGAACGTGCACGAACTATAGGTGCACTTACATCAGCTGCACTGCTCGTAATAAACGAAAAAACCGGTCAAGTGCGAGTCGGACTCGCGCACCGAGGGTTCCGTACAAACTCATAAGATACATGAATAGTTCAAGAAAAACTGTATGGCGATTAGTTTAGTAGGAGCAAATAAGTATGTGTTACGATTTTTGCAAATTTCTCAAAAACGGTGCAAGTTAGGAAACCCTTATATTTTTCCTGTAAGATTTAAGATAACATTAATAATTGGTAATTATTACAGATTTTTCTGTTCAGTAACTTCAAAGATAATGGGGGTGGGGGGGAATGGTATTTTTGTTAACTTTTTTCGTCATAAATCAAAAACTACTTATTTAAGAAAAAAAACAGTGTTTTAATCTACAAATCAAGCCCTTTCATTTGATACTCCACTCGATATAATAGCTCTACTTTCAATTTTCAAAGTCTTATTACGGACCCTTTAAAAAAAAAGTAAAAACGTTACAAGATTTTTTTTAACATCCAATAGGCTCAGGTTAGCTACCTACTTTTAATATTATTCCAAATTTCAAATCGATAGCAGCAGTAGTTTCTGAGATATCTGGCTGTGACAGACGGACAGATAGACAGAGTCGCACCATAAGGGTTCCTTGTTTACCATTTTGGTACGGAACCCTAAAAATGAGAAAATGCATTTTGCTTCAAACTAACTCACACAATAGTACATTGTTTATCAAGGTGGTAAGGAAGGAATTACAAACGTGTGTTTCTTACTAATCCACCCAGTAGGATAAAAAACCCCCAACAGTGACATATACCTATCCATCCATAGATAATGCGAATGTCAAGTCACGTTCGGAGACCATAGCGGTAAAGACCTAAAACGGCCATTTTAGTTGATTTTATATTTGCAATATGCTGAAATACACTATTTAAACATTTAATTAATGTTACCAAAATATGTGTTTACATGTATTTGCAACTGTTCTCTTAAAATAAATATTTCAGTGATAAAAGTTAAAAAAAGTAGGTAAGTTGGCGTTTCCTTTGAACATGACAAAGAAGAGTAAAACAGAACCAGCGTATTCAAATAAAAAAATAATAATTTCCCCCTAGGGCGTAATAGGTAATTTAAGACCCGCAGAACCTACGTGTAACAACACCATTTTCGAGCAAGTGTGATGAAATAGTACACTGTGTATCAAGGGCGGTAAGTAATGTACAAACTCGTTCGTGTGTGTGTGTGTGTGTGTGTTCGTGTGTGTTTGTTAAAGCCCTCGGCTTCGCCTCGGCCTTGTAACAAACACTCGTTTGTAATTCCTTTACCGCCCGTGGCACACACAATGTTTTTCATCACACTTGTGAGGAAATCTGATTAAAATAACCTTACTTAACGTATTGCCATAGTATTATGGTTGAAACATGTTCATGCACTTTTGCAGCCGATCTTAGATTAGATAGATCGTGCTGTACCCATCATGCAATTTCAGGGTCGTTCTTGAAAATTATCAATGCCCTGCGTATTCATATTGGTGAAATTTCAAAAGATCGGGCCTATTTAGAATGCTGTTTTGGTTATTATGTAGATCCGGCCAAGCTCTACAAATTAACCAAAAATGCCATTCTAATGAGGCGGAATCTTCTGAATATTTTTTGGCCAGGGGAATGATATCCTTCAAGAATCACCCTTCAAGGAAAACCATTTTGTCACCGGAAAATATGAAACGTGTTATCTTTACAACGTAATAAATAAGATCTACTATTCTAGAATAGCGGACAAACGTGGGTAAAAATTACATGCAATGCAGTACAATGATGAACGTAGTACATTGTACCTACAAATTTCACGAGTATAATTATCGGTTTGGAAAAATAACCTTGTGCCCAGAAAATAACAGGAGTCATATTGTGTGTCCCTTATTTATTAGGTAATTAATTAATTTATTTGTTTAAGTGCTCATTACAAACTCGATTTTATTAAGACGATATTTTGCATAGATAAGAGATTAGGTTAGGTGCCCATAATTTTAGCCAACAGGAAATTAAAAGCACTAATAAGATAGCCATGGCCAAGAAAGCTTATAATGCCAGAAAACACCTTTTTAGATCCAAAATATCACGGAAGACGAAAAAGCGTTTTATTAAGACATACATCTGGAGCATAGCGTTGTATGGAAGCGAGACGTGGACATTAACCCAAAGAGATAGAGAGAGATTGAATACATTTGAAATGTGGTGCTGGCGAAGGATGGAAGGTATTAGCTGGACGGAAAAGCAAACGAATGATGATGTGCTGCAACTAATAGGCGAAAAGAGAATGTTAATGAAGAATATTGAGAATAGAAGAGGAAATATGTTGGGGCACCTGATACGACACGACAACTATATAAAAACTATAATTGAAGGCAAAATAGAAGGAAAAAGAGGCAGAGGAAGACCGAGGCGTGCGTTTGTGGATCAAGCTAAAGAGAAAATCAATGAGACGTCGTATCAGGAGCTCAAGATGGTAGCAGAAAAAAGAACGGAATGGCGATTACTCCACCGACAAGAGCAAGTCTCTTAAATTTATGATGATGATGAATCAGATAACTGCAGTGGAACGCGCTTATATGATTTCCTGTATAGCGCGCGGTACCTATAACTTACTTACTTAGGTACATAGTTTTCTTTCCTTTCAGATTCGTCTTAAGCGGAGACTTCTGTACTAATTAGTCTAAGTACTATAAATATAGAAACAGGTAGGTATAGTGTCACGGTGTGAATGGGCAATAGGCTATTGCTTAATTTTCTATGGTTTTCATAGAGAAATGAACCCTTTTGAAAATACATTTCTCAATAGGGCAGATATTGATCAGAAAAATATCTAACGGTTAAACGGTTACGGTGGGATGAACCTTCAATAAATGCCACTTCACATCACTTTATAAGTATCACTTACAGCTATTTCGTCGTCTAAAATTTCTTTTGTGACATAACAATGACGTATGGAGACGAGCGATCTGATCGGTCCCTAAAAGTGGTTCATCTTAATAACCCGACCATTAAAATGCAATCGATCTTGCCAATTTCATAATAATAGTTGTAAATATTACGATTTCCTACACTGTAATCGCTTTGCGGTAATAATAACTGCCATCGATCGTAATTATTGGGTTTTTAAGCTATGAGTTGCATTTATTCATATTGGAAGTTCGATGGAACTTTCAAGCTGCCGCAATGCAAATTGCCTATTGTCTTTAATACATGGTTATGGTTACGTCTAAATATACATGTAAAAGAAGCGGAAAGCATACCTTTATATATTTTGACTTTATATAGAAATTAACTTACTGTATTGATTCGTATACAGACAGTGTTGCTCTGCAGACAGTGGATAGAATGTTGAATTTAACTGAATTCGGGGAAAAAAACGAGCTTTAGCTTGTTTGTAGGATAAATACATATATAATTTAGATGTGCTTTGAAATGATATGCTTTATTTAGTAACACATTTCATAGAAGCCTTTTTAGGCTATTTCTTAAACGAATTTTCCAATATGCATTACATTGGTGATCGGTCAAAACTTTTGTAATTTGATACCCCGATTTTATCTAACTAGTAGATATATTACGAGATACAGATAAAAATGAACTAGAGATAAATACTAGGATTAAGTTTTTTGGAGCAAAGCGAATCCATGTAGGATTATCAATACATATCTCATTCTCAACACCGTATCTTCGCTTCGGAGCGGCCGATCGCCTTTCTGTACTTCAATATGTAGAGTAGTGCGGTATTTAACAACACAACGCCGATACTCCGCACCACTTACAAACCGGGCAGCCGGCCGAACGCATTTGCGCGGTACTACAATTTAAAAAAAAAGTTCGTATATCTTTAAAAATATTAGTCGATAAATTACAACACTATACATTTGCATAAAATTAAAAAGTTCAACTGTAATTATTCCCGCGTTTTTTTTTAATGATGCCGACCATAGACAAATGAAACTCGGTGTGATCGGCAATTAACGAGCGTGGTCATTGGAGGAGTCAAACATTTTCTTTTTAACCAATGGCTTTGAAATTATAGGGTTTCCAACGGCTGCGCTTGCATGGACACAGACGGTACGAGGATAATATGCAGTTGACATCGTCATGAGGATTTGATGACTTCGGGACCAGCTGTGTGTTGTTATTGAAGTGCCTTGCCATAGACAATAGTGCTCATGTTGTGATCCTTCGGGAGGTTCTTGGAATTTGTGACTTAACTTCTCTTCTACACACTAATGATGATTCTGAAGCAGGTGAGATTATAATTTTAACATTAAAAACATTATATTCTACTTAAGTATAGACTATTTATCACATAATACATGAAAAAGCTTCCAACGCAAGAAAACATCAATTTATACAATTACTAGCGACCCGCCCCGGCTTCGCACGGTGTTTCTCTATTATATTATGCATATATTATACATGTAAACCTTCCTCTTCAATCACTCTATCTATTAAAAAAACCGCATCAAAATCCGTTGCATAGTTTTAAAGATTTAAGCATACATAGGGACAGAGAAAGCGACTTTGTTTTATACTATGTAGGTAGTGATAGTTCTAATTCATCCGTCAATATCATACGCCTCGATGTTTTCAATTACCGCCGTTATCGAATTAAGCAAGCCTGAAATAGAAATTTGGTAATTACTTCAAAAGTTTTCTTCAGTAATTAACTAACTTTCCGTAGCAGTAAAACTTCTAAACCAAAACTGCGGGGTCTAAATAAAAAAATACTTTATTATTAATTGTAAATTAGGTATTCGTTTCTTATAAAATGTTAAATGGCATCTCATAATATGAAACTAAAGGTACATAGTGCAAACCTATCAGTATGTACCTATTACTTCAATAGGATGTTCTATCGGTAACATTACTACTACTTTAACATTCATCCCCTATTCAACTCTCTTGGGTCGTGAATTCGGTAATCTTTCCCCTGTACATATTATCCCATCCAAAAATTACATGTAAAAAGATGCAAGTCTTGCAACGCAGTTCTTTTACAACAAAAAAGTTTTGAGATGTAATGTTAAACTAAGTCAGTAGCGGGGGCGTGTCTACAGAGCTCGATTCCCACCGACTTGCCTATTGTTTACACGTGGAGGATCCTTTATTTGAGAAGTATTAAATGTTAACCTGTAATGTTTTTGATCGGATCTCATTTCTTTTTGTAAGTGATCTTCCTTTATTTATTACATTTCAATTCATTCTATTTCCAATTTGAGCTACAAAAGTAGCTTTGTAGTCGCATGTATTTGTATAGGATTAGAATTTTTAGGTTTTGCATGACTTGATAGGCTAAAAACTAACTATGTTGAAAATTTGGTGCCTGTGGGTCTGCTAGTAGTTCCTTAGAATTATGATGATCATCAGTCAGTACAAAATTACGGGAGGCTGAAAATGGCACGAATGGCTTCGTGAAAAGGATGTACGGCCTTGCTTTTGTTTTACTCGACTTGGCGAGGGCACTGCCCCTGAGATAGGTACATGATAATAGAATGTGTCAGGACCCCCCCCCCCCCCCCCGGACCCCCTGCCCTCGCAAAAAATGAAAGACTATTTTGTATCGGAAAAATATGCCATGGCGACTCCTTTCCTTGTTGCTCTAACAAAGTCTAAGATGACGACCCACAGGTATAGGCATACTTAACATTAGTATCATGTTTAAGTATGCATAATTTAGGCCATTTTCAACCTCCTGTAATTTGGTGCTGGGAAAAGCTAGAACCCTGCATTTTTAGGGCTATATAGGGCATAATATGACTTAGATATATTTTCAGTAACATTCAATTTAAACTTGTAGTTTATAGTACATTACACAACTAGGGTGGTAATACAAAGAAAGGCCGAGATCGCAGAAGTTTGCGGCCCGAGCTGCAAGTGAGGGACGTAAATATGCGACCGAGGGCTTTCATTATTACCTCCCGTGTTGTGTACATCATTTTATGTCTACACTTGGCCAGAAAGCGGCTTTTTCCGTACGCGCAGCGTGCGGAAAAGTCACTTTATGGCCAGTACCTCTAGCACCACTGTGACACGCGACTCTTTGTCGCGCGACAAATACTACCTATCTCTTTCTACTCAATACAGTGCGACAGTGACAGGTCGTGCTATGTCGCGCAACAAGCGATGTCGCGCCCAGTTATGCTAGAGGTACATACAGGTGTGGCATAAAGAAATATTGCATGTCAAAGTTCCTTAGGTTTCTCACTGACTCACTCACTCACTAACTGATGATCATCATAATGCTAAGGTACTTTAGCAGACCCACAAGCTCCAAATTTTAAACATAATTAGTTTTTAGCCTATCAAGTCATGCAAAACCTAAAATTCTAATCCGATACAAATACATGCGGCTACAAAGTTACTTTTGTTGTTCAAATTGAAAATAGAATGGATTGCAATGTAATAATAATAAATAAAGGAAGATCTATTACAAAAAGAAATGAGATCCCATCAAAAACATTACATGTAAAAAGATGCAAGCCTCGCAACGCAGCTTTTCTACAACAAAAAAGTTTTGAGATGTAATGTTAAACAAAGTCCATACCGGGAGGGTGTCCACAGACCTCGATTCTCACCGACTTGCCTATTATTTAACCGTGGAGGAACATTTAATAGTTCTCAAATAAAGAATCCTCCCTTCATGGCAAAATAATAGGCAAGTCGGTGGGAATCGAGACGGACTTTATTTAACATACAGTATACATGATATAGGTACATCGACCAAACTATAACTATGACGTTTTCAAGCAAAACGTACTACTTTACCGCTCTTAATAAGGGCGATTTTTAATTGCATTCTCATAGTAGTATTGCTAATACCTAATTGACAACTATGTAAGTGGCACATTATGCCTTAGAACGACTCAAGATCCTCAAAACGTTGCTACTTTTCGTAGAATTTCCGAAATATCTCGACAGAAATCGTTTGTGAAAATTACGTCCACTGCGGATTCGTTTCATAGAGAAAAAAGCTGTGCAGGACGTTTCCTTACATAACCGCTATAATCTATTATTGCGTTTATGACTCTAAAATCATAAGTACGACAATAAATGCGTCAGTAGATAGTTTTATGAGGGCATTAAAGATTATCTCAATATAAAAACATAGATGTGTCGTTCATACTCGAAAGAAACACTTAAGTGACTATAAACGGCGAGAACGCTTCAAGTCACATATAAATGTATCATTACAAAAGGTACAAAACGACCTACGAATTTAGTGTAACAGTCGTTGACACAAAAACTTCAAGAAGACCTTTAGTTGCGCAAATTTCTTGTTTTGAAGTAACAAACGGGTTCCTTTACTATCTCACTTATAACTTACGATAATAAAACTGTAGCGTGGGATTGCAGGCCGATTAAAGTATCAAATTTATTTTATTATTTTATGGCGGATAAGTGCCGTGAGTGCGTTTATTGAATTACTTGGCCATTGAGAAAAACAACTCTTAAAAATCTTTTAAACTTACAACACTTTTTATCTTGAATTTCTGATGTTGCGTTTGCGGGATGCGCAATTTTGGACTTACTTTTTGGTTCTTGACTTGAAATTAAAAGTGTTACCTATTACGCAATATTTTACGCGGAGGCGTATATAGTTTGTTTTACAATTCGTTTTATAGGTATAATTCCATTCCACACATGGTAACTAAATACCCATCCCTGTGAACTATAAATAGTCCATATAAAACTCATTTCAAACACAGGTACTTACTTCATCAATTCACCATCATAAGTCTCCACTTTCTATAATGAAACAAATACAAGCATAAAGCATTCACTTACTAATACGTCATTGCGCTTAGCTTTTACTGTCATTCTCTGTAAAATATTATCTAACACTAAGTCGAAAGGGATAGTAAACTTTTTTACTAAGAAGTCGTAATCGTTGAAACATACTCTTTAACAAATCGGGCGGCTGTAAGCGTGCAAATTAGTAATTTCCATGCGCACCAATCAACGTCACTTGCGTACCGACAGTGAGCTAGCTTTAATTGATGTGAGGTTCTACGCGTCAGTAGTACTTCACATTACATTCTGACAACAGACAGACATGATATCGCCATATTTAAATTATTCACCATCATACGCATACGGACGTTGCATGCGATGTGAACCTCAAAAACAAAAGACGATTTCGTTTCACAAGACATGACTTTCAATTAAAATTCAACCGGCGAATTGATAACTCTAGAAATGGAATGCACTTCACACACATCAATCATGCAAAATGCTTTAAATGATATATTTACAATGATAATCAGCAATAAAACCAACAATGCGACTAACCTACGATTAGTTGCGAAACTTATATCATCAACTTATTTAGATAGACGTGTGATTACGTCGTCGCGGCGAAAATGTAACAATAATGACATAGCGGCGAATTATTGTGGCCGCATATAACATAGTATGAAAGTGTTGGCATCTTTTAACCACATAAATTACGAGTAAAAGCTAGCTCCCGTTTCTAAGTACTCCACAAAGCTAACTGGTTTCGTAATAGGCTGCAATCTATTTTTTGCCGTTCACCTGTTGGACTTAAGGCAGCAGGCGCGCGCGGCACGCCTCTTCGGGACATGTTTGGGCATGTGGTGCAACGGCCACGCGCTTCGGACGTCCACCTCACTCACGTCGCACGCTTTTACTTTCAGGTCGCCCTTGTATGTGTCCTGGCCCTCGCCGCGACGGCCGAGAAGAAGATCGAGCTGCAAGACATCGAAGACGACAACTTGAAGAGCGAAAAGGAGCTCGAGCAGAAATCTGAACCTCGGTCACAGACTGTCATTCCAGGCACGGCTCCTGGGTTGCTACCCTTTGAGTTCTTTAAAAATGGCCTTCTAAGATACTTTGAAACCCCAAATCCGGTTTCTCAGCAGCCGAGGTACGTTCAGCAATATGCAGTCACGGAACCGCCAGAGAAACCGCCAACGCAAGTCGCGTCGCCTAAATCACAATACGGAGCTCCTACGGCTCAACAAGCGATGGTCGGTTATTTATCCAATGTCCCTATGCAAATATATCTAGTCCCACAATACTACGAGAATGGAGAACAGGCGGCTAATACTCAGCCGGGAGTTCAGTACGCGGCGCCAGTGGTTAATCGAGTCAACTCCTATCCTAGTGCTCCAGAAGCCATACAGCCGCAACCCAACTTCATAGAGGTCCCAACGTACGTAACACCAGCGGGAAAAACGTACATTCAACAACCAGTTGCTTACGTTAGTTACGCCGCTCCATCCACTGTGGCTCCAGTGCAGGCAACTGTTGCACCAGTGCTGTACCAAATGCCAGTAGTACAATATCCCACGGCGATAGCCGCACCTCCTACTGCGCCTAAAGGATATTATCAGAATCCTCAGTACACCGAGACGAACAATGTTGAGGACCTTCAAGAAAACGAAGTCGAGAATTCAAAAGATTACTCTGGGCAGACAGAACTGCCTTACCCTAAGCCAACTCCTGAATATCCTCGGTATTATTCGTCTCGTGCGCCTGTTCGGGAAGATCCGCGTCACGGTCCCATTCCCGAGCTGCCTCCACCGCATCCTTTGCTCCTGAAGGGTCCTCCGCCGCATCTTTCCCACATTCCTAAAGCACTGCCGATTTTCCGACCTTTATCAAAACCTGTGTACGCTGCTGGTGGAAACTTCATATCTAGCGCATACTCGCCAAAACCGAGTGAAAGTTTTGGTAATCCCTATAAGCGGAGACCTATGTCGCTGCTCGATTCGTATGTACCCTCAGGGGTTCAGTTGGAGTACCTCAAGAGGGGCTACGCCAAGGACCCTCTGGCCGCCTACGAGGCGTTGTCAAGTGGTCGACACTACTCCCACTATCCTGCGCCTAGACATTACGAAAGAGGTTTTCTTCCCAACCAAATGTACCATACTGCGGGCGGGGGCATCACGTACGGCCACTACAAAAGAACACCGAAGATAGATAAATCGTCACAAAATTAACTTTTACTTAGATTAGAAAGGTAGGTACTAATGATAAGATTTTTTTTGTACGTGTTTTACTGACTAGAAGGATGAATTATTATGAGATTTGTGAAAGCACTGAACTGAATACGACTGTAGATATGTACTTAATGCAACTGTAACATAATTAATTTAGATAATATTTAAAATATTCGACTCTTGATTAAGTAAGCTATAAGTTTCAATAGTAGGTATAATTATTAAAGTTCTAATGAGGCTCACACTTTGTAAATTAACGCAATTTGACAGGTCAGTATTTGTGGACGGAAGGTTTGTTTTATTATTTATGAAATAAATGTTTGTTAAAATTGTGGGTCCTTATTGAGATTTTACCCAAAGAAATTTTACTAGCGTAAATTCGAATGTCAGTTTTTGCTCATACCAAATAGTTTTATACAATCTCACAATGGAAAAAGTCTACTTTAGACCCAATGAAAATTACACCACTCTTATTTTCGTGTCTCGTATCGCCCTAAGACGAATAAATATTTAAGTTAAGACGAAGTAACATTAACGAAGAGTAAAATGTGAGATTCTAGGTACCTAACACACTATTAAGAGAATTGAGTTGTCCATCATTAATTTCAATTTCATTCAAACTTAATGTGTAGCTGCTCGTCACGCGTCTGCGGTTTCAAAGGCTATTTCACAGCATAATGGAACTCGGTAAATTTTGCAAGGAAATTAATTCTCAATCCATTAAGACGTTGTCCACAACGGCCACGGTTAGCTGAGAATCTTATAGTTAATCAAAATACCACAGCCTGCTAGAAGATAATTTAGGAGCCGAGTAAGTGATTATTGCTTTCAAACTTTAATCTGGGGGCACGGCAGTGCCCCCGCCAAGTCGAGCAAAACGAAGGCACGGCCGTACCATCCTTTTCTCGAAGCCATTCAGGCCATTTTCAGCCTCCCGTAATTTTGTTCTGGATAAAGCCTTCTGAATTTTCAGGTATATATAGGGCATAATAAGACTTAAATATATTCTCAATAACATTCAATTTGAACGTGTAGTTTAAGAACTATTTACACGTCAAAGTTCCTTAATTTGTCACTGACTGACTCACTGATCATCATAATTCTAAGGTATTTCTAGCAGACCCACGAGCTCCAAATTTTAAACATAATATGCCTATCATATCATGCAAAACGTAAAAATATTTCAATACAAACCGCAGAAGTAAGTTTGTAATCCTATACAAATATATGCGATTACAAAGCTAGTTATGTAGTTCAAATTGGAAATAGAATGGTTTGGAATGTAATAAATAAAGGAAGACCACCTACAAAAAGAAATGATATCCCATCAAAAACATTACATGTAAAAAGATGCAAGTCTCGCAACGCAGTTCTACAACTAAGTTTTGAGATATGTAGGTACCTAATGTTTTAAACCAATTCAGTATCGCCCCGGGGGTGTCAAAAGGACTCGATTTCCACCGACTTGCCTATTATTTAACCGTGGAGGAACACATTTTATAGTTCTCAAATAAATAATCCTCCTCCGGTAAATAATAGGCAAGTCGGTGGAAATCGAGTTCTGTTGACACCCCCCTCCCCCAGTACCTACTGAATTGGTTTCAAACATTACATCTCAAAACTTTTTGTTGTAGGAGAACTGCGTTGCGAGACTTGCATCTTTTTACATGTAATGTTTTTGTAATGTAATTTTTGGGCATGATTCGAAAAACTAAAAGTTAATAAAAGGTCAGACTGGTGGAAGGTAATCTCGATGAAGCGCTCGATCTTAACTGTCCTGTGAAATTTTACACTGCAGTTTTTGAACAATCCTTTTTACAGTTATTGCCAAATGATATACAAGTACATACTTCACGACATAATCACCTACATTATTCCAATTTCTCCTTTTGGTAGTTTGTAGGTACAAACCTAGGTAATAAACGGTTCTATAGACTAATGTAGTACTAAAGGCTGTAAGAGCTGTCCAACAGATGGTAATTGGCTTCCGCCTAGCAGTCACGAGTGGTCAGTTTGATCCAAATTATGTAAAAGGATCACTGATCTCACGCAATCTCCGATTAGCCATACCATGGACCATTTACACGCGTTCATGCAACGCCCATAACACACACATAATATTCTGAGACATTTATTTTTCGGCATAAAGCTTTAGTCTAGAACTATTTTATTGAGGCGGTAAATGCAATGAGGCTGCAATGAGGCCTGGAGTCAGGAAAGATTTAAATGCTCCTGTTTCTTTTCGATAACTGTTAAGTTAACAGTTCTTAACTTCTTAACAGACTATTATTAGTCTAGAGAACTGAACAGTAGAGTTATTGTAGGTTAGTGTAATCACAATAAAAAGGGCTCAATTTTATTATGTAGCAGTATACAGAGTTAAAGTAAGCAGCATTCGTTATAACGAATTTTATAAAGATCAAAGTAAAAAATATTTGAGGTTTGATAATTTTATATAATTATACTTATATACATAATGCCACCGTAACAAGATAGTTAGCTGTACAAGGAGCTGAAATGAACATTGGCACTTGTCAAGATCATAACAAAGATATGGCTGCCAGAACAATCAGGAAAATTATTGCGTGTGCGTTCGTCAACGTAACATTACAGAAGTAAAAGACACAACAAAAGCAATCGAACAAAGTTTCAATGCATTTAAATTATACATCCAACAGATTATTATCTGGTAACGGGCGATAAAAAAATAACTACTTAGCATATTCATACACCCATTCATGTGATGATAAAATCAAATGAGTAAAAATGCAAGTTTTGTGAGTTAAAGTCAGCATCATGTCTGAAAAAAATCGAAAAAATTGGTCTGTTGTGAGTTTAGAATCAAATCATATTACTATTTGGCAACAGTTTGAGATTTCGGGAGAGCTACAGGAATGTTCGGATGTTCGGATTCAATATGGTTCTATTAAGGGAAAATGAGCCGATGTCAAACAATAATACGATTTGCTTCTAAAACGTGGATTTTTAGAAAAAAATCTAGACTACCACTAGTTTAGTGTTGAGGTTGTCGAGTTTGTAACCAGAAAATCAGTAACATATGAAAGCTTAGGTAACGAACTAAATTGGCGATTCTTATCTGCCTCGGCTATAGTGACTCGTACTGTCTTTAGATAGTTAGTTACCGGTAACTAACTATCTAAAGACAGTACGAGCCTTAGAGTTATTTATGGATACTGCAGTGCGTAACTTAGGACAAGGAAAAGGAAAGTATTCTGATGATAAGACTGGTCGTTTTTGCGACCGTTACGTATTTCATGTTTCTTTCTAATGGCTAATCAGCAGCCGGTCTCAAAGGTATGGTTACGGGTACGGTTTAAAAGGTACTTAATTATAAAACGGCAGCGGCTAGATTTTAGAATAGAAACCGGTTTACAAACTCTCCACAAAGCCTTGTAAAATCGCGTTAGTAGGTACTTAGACGTAGTTATGTGGAATTAAATCGCGTGACTAAAAATAAGTCCTTGTGCAAGCAAAGCTTGCTCAATTGGATGGCTTGGGGGATAACATTTCGGTTTTTTCATTCAGGAATATGTACAGTCAAGGGTACCAATATGTTTACACCGCAAAGTTTCAAAAATATGTATACTTACTGGTCTTATTATTAAGTATGGCAGTAAGGTTTATGTATACATATTTTGGAACTTTGTGTGGATATTTATGTTGACCGCACATACTAAATTTTTATCAAAACCGAACCATTTTATGTATTCAAGAGTTACACGTTTTAAGTATTGGGATTGTTGTTCCTATAATTAAGGTAGTGTTTAAAGGAATAAAACCTACTTAACTACTTATTGCCCACTAAAAATACTCATTGCAATCAGTAGTGCAAACCAGTAATGGGTTTTGCATTTAGGTTTTTTGTAAGGCAATTTTGATTTATTATGTACTTACAACCTAAATAATGTTCTGTTGGTCATCAAGTTTTAAGTAGAAACGTTCAAAAAAACTTTGCTAGAATTCTCACGTTAAAGTCATAATTGTATATCTTTTGCAAAGTAATCCCTAGAATATTTTGTCTGTAGATTTGAAACTGTTGCAAATACACCAATATTGGGAAGTAATTTCGCGCAAATTGAATTCGTGCTACAGGTTTGACTTTGCGTAACCTTAGAAGCTTTGAGTTTGGTCTTGTGAATGCTAAATTTGCTATGTTTTTTTGTTTATTTTTATTATTGTGGTTTGAGATGCAATTTACCCTTGACATTCTCTGTTACTATTTGTATCGTCCCCCAGATAAAAATAATAATAGCAAGACTATATTAGAAACTAAGTTAAGGGTAAGGTAAGGTAAGCTAAGGTAATCTGGGGGCACGGGAGTGCCCCCGCCAAGTCGAGCATAACAAAGGCACATCCTTTTCTCGATGCCATTCAGGCCATTTTCAGCCTCCCGTAATTTTGTGCTCGCTAAAGCTATAGCCCTGAATTTTCAGGAATATATAGGGCATAATAAGACTTAAATATATTTTCTATAACATGAAATTTGAACTTGCAGTTTAAGACGTATTGCACGTCAAAGTTCTTTAGTTTTGTCAGTGACTGATGATCATCAAAATTCTAAGGTACTATTAGCAGACCCACAAGCTCCAAATTTTAAACATAATTAGTTTTCAGCCTATCAAGTCACGCAAAACCTAAAAATATGGGAATTTCAATACAAACTGCATAAGTAAGTTTGTAATCCTGTAAAAAAATACAGGCGATGACAAAGTTACCAAATGGGAAATAGAATGGATTGGAATTGTAATAAATAAAGTAAGACCATTCACAATAGCAAATGAGATCCCATCAAAAACATTAGGTACATGTAAAAAGATACAAGTCTCGCAACGCAGTTCTTCTAGGTACAACCAGGGCCGGATTTGGAGGTGTGAAGGTCCTGGGGCAACGAAGGAGCGGCGGCCCCTAACGGACTAGTGGAGGCCCCTACTTATTAGGGAAGTGTTGTGGAGGCCCGGGCAGTAGCCCCGCTTGCCCTCCCCCAAATCCGGCCCTGGGTACAACAAAACAGTTTTGAGATGTAATGTTAAACCAATTTTATAATTCTTAAATAAAGAATCCTCCACAGGGCATTTCTCCAGAAATATGTCTGCGGTCACCTCAATCATCTGGCCCTTTTTCATACTAAATGTATGGAGACAGATGAATGAGTCGCAGACATATTTCTGGAGAAACGCCCCACAGGTTAATAATAGGCAAGTAGGTGGAAATCGCGAGTACTGTGAGCACCCCCCTCCCCCCCGGTATTGACTTGGTTTAACATTTCATCTCAAAACTAATTTGATGTAGAAGAACTGCGTTGCGAGACTTGAATCTTCTTACATGCAATATTTTTGATGGAATATTATTCTACTACAAAGCAATAAGTTAGCTATTATAAAAATATTCATATTGCCGTAGGTGAAACTGTATTATTATAATATTTCTTTTAATATTTCTAATCTAATTTTAGTTCCCTCGATTCATCTAGGATACTATGAGATCACCTAGGAAGTACTTATAATTAGGTATATAAACACTCACCAGAAGGTCACTACCCGAAGCGCCAAAAGAAAGAATAGAATCAGACTTGTAAAAGAGCCCTTGAGGGCCTACTTGCAGAAATAAACTATTTTATTTTATAACAAAACAAAATTCCAAACTAGCGCAGCCGTCTTGGTATAATATGGAAAAAATACAACATACATAAAAAAATCCGACTAACTGAGAGCCTCCTCTTTTTTGAATAAAACAGGTAGGTACCTACTCGTCTAAACTCTGTTAATCCTGCTTACAACTATAGGTATGGCTATGGCAGAGTATATCATTCCTCTAATAGCTGACTGTATGGGGATATCTTGTGATATGATGACAAATCCATCGAAATAAAATAAAAATGCGAATAGTTCAAGAAAAACTGTATGGCGGTTAGCTTAATAGGAGCAAGGACCATTAAAACAAGAGGACTGTCATTCTCCATAAAAAAGCTGTTCCCCGCTATTACAACGCCATCTATGTATAAGCTTGGTATAAGAATTATACTATTTACAATTATTCAACTTTGCAAGCGTGACACAGTATTTAAATGTTAGAATTTATTTATTATTAGCTGTTTACGAACTAATTGTTACTGTACTAAGTATATTTCTTTGTTCAATTATAACATCGTTAAATGTTAAATTTTTTAGCGCCATCTCGTTTTTGCCTGGATATCCCCTTGCGATCGTGGTACAATCCAAAGTATGAAGAATGACATTCCTCTTGTTTTAATTGTCCTTTATAAGACGTAAGTATTGATTTTAATAAGACAGCGTTATGGGGTTAATTTCAACGTCAGTTTTGTTAGACGTTATCGTGCCATATATGGTATTTCGATGGACAAATCATTGAATGTAACACTATTATTGACTAGGATATCAGGCTGTGAGCCATGAAACCACAGAATTTACCGCACCGGGCGCTAACAAACCGACTGACCAATTTATCCACCGCATTATTTGTGACTAAGCGGAAGTAAACAGCCAATTCCAACCTTTTTACGCTTTTTTCTACATTATAGAAGGTGAAAATGGCATCATAAAACGTGATCTGAGAAACTTATTCAAGAATAGAATTCAAGAATAGACGCATTGTATAAGATTGGTTTGATTTTCTCGTGATGTTTATAAGATGCTAGTCCCTCAGCGACCCAGCGGCGTTATCGTTGGGCATCTTGGGGAGACGATTTTTGTACGGGAATGGCATCTATCTGTATAAATCAAGACAGCAATGCTCTATTTTGTAATACCAATCATGAAATCAACTCATTACGTTCTACAGATGAAAAAGGTAAGGAGACAGAGGCGACAAAACACATACGGTATGGATATCATTCGAAATCTACCCACAAGCATTCAGGACTTAAACATTAATGTTCTTAAGCAGGGGTCTCCAAACTACGGCCCGCGGCAAGAAATCGGGAGGGCCTATGATCCGGCCCGCTAGGCATTCTAATCCGGCCCGCGAGGCATTCTAATCCGGCCCGCGGCACAGAAGTATCCTCACAGAAGTCGAACAGTAAAGTACCTACAGATGATGTGAGACACACTTTCGAAAATACCTGCTCAACATCGAGCAATAATGGGCCAAAGAGGCTCAAAGCTAAAGCCCCATTTAGGCGGAACTCGTATGTGAGTTTAATTTCATTGCGGCGTTTGATCGATCGATTGAACTCATCATACCTAAGCTAGCCCGCAATGTATGGGGCCTCATTCCCAAAAAAGTCCCATATTAGCAAAGATACGTAAATACTGAGGACACGTGAGCTCACTATCTTATATATTATGTAAACCAAGGGTCAGACGGCTCTGCGTCAGCGTAGACTGTCTGGCCACGTCCGGCTATGGCAGCTATTTATGGTAAGACATCAGGCGCACTCTATTAATAACTAAGCAAACTACAGCTAGTTTGCTTGCTAACTAGTGGTAGCCAGCAGTATCTTGCTATGGCAAACTTTCACCAGTACTTGGAGTCCCAGAACTGTATCATAGATGGCGTCGGGGACGCGACTTTCACTTTTATGATACTTAAATCGATTAACATTTTGCTCCAGTTGGTTAGAAGCCTGCACAGTAGATGGCGTTGAAACTGCAAATATATTGCACGAGAATTAACATATCCACTCGTATGATGTATGTGGTCAACTGTCATTCGTCACTTCACTCGCCAGTACCTCTAGCACCACTGTGACACGCGACTCTTTGTCACGCGATAAATACTACCTATCTCTTTCTACTCAATATAGTGTGACAGTGACAGGTCGTCCTATGTCGCGCAACAAGCGAAGTCGCGCCCAGTTATGCGGCATTTCTCCAGAAATATGTCTGCGACTCATTCATCTGTCTCCATACATTTAGTATGAAAAAGCGCCAGATGAATGAGGTGATCGCAGACATATTTCTAGAGAAATGCCCGCTAGAGGTACAGATTTGATCTGAAGCTTTGAGGTTACAAGATGGAAAGCTTAAATGCATCAAATGGGACCCTTGCTGTCATGCAAAAAAAACCTGAGGAGGATCTTTCCTAACTTTTTATCTCATTTTAAGTACATATACAGATTAAGGCTTCATTTAGACGGGGCGAGAACTCGTATGCGATATTCATTTCATTGCGGCGATTAACCGATCAACTGTATTCATCGTACCTAGTAGCCCGCAATGTAATCATCGCAGTCGGCGTGCAGTTGTGATGCAGTTCCCATACAAATCGTAGGGGGTTGCAGTCCGTCTGTATCCGCCCTAAATGGGGCCTAAAGATACTACAGTTCCTAAGCGAGATGCTTTTTTATTTAAAGTGCGTTCTTAACTGACAGTTAGCAGTTAGCAGGTCGTCACAGAACTGACGATTAGTGTCAAACTCCATACATTTCGTCATGGACTGACAGGTTAGACGGTATTTGAACATAGCTTTAGTTTCGCCTAACCATAGATTTTAAAATAAAAATGCCCGGTTTAAAGCTCCCTTTTTGATTCTTGGCGACAATGACATCGATTGACATTGTAATAGTACATTGTGTATCAAGGGCGGTAAGTAAGGAATTACAAACGAGTGTTTGTTACAAGACCGAGGCGAAGCCGAGGGCTTTAATAACACGAGTTTGTAATTCCTTTACCGCCCGTGGCACACACAATGTTTTTCATCACACTTGTGAGGAAATCTGATTAAAATAGGAAATCTGATTAAAATAACCTTACTTAACCTAAATAAAATTGTAAAACTGACAGTGACATTAGTGACATATATCAAGACGACAAGTCACGTTCGGAAACCATAGCGGTAAAGACTTAAAATGGTTGATTTTATATTTGCAAAATACTGAAATACACTATATAAACATTTAATTAATGTTACAGATATATGTGTTTACATGTATTTGCAATAACAGTTCTCTTTAAATAAATATTTCAGTAATAAAAGTTAAAAAAGTAAGTTGGCGTGAAAACATTTTTTCATCACACTTGCTCGAAAATTGTGTCATTACACTTAGGTTTTGCGGGCCGTAAATGACCTATTACGCCCGGGCGTAATGGTTTTCTTTTTAAATTTGAAACGCTGGTTCTGTTTCACTCTTATTTGTCATGTTCAAAGAAAACGGCAACTTACTTTTTTAACTTTTATTACTGAAATATTTATTTAAAGAGAACTGTTATTGCAAATACATGTAAACACATATTTCTGTAACATTAATTAAATGTTTAAATAGTGTATTTCAGTATTTTGCAAATATAAAATCAACCATTTTAAGTCTTTACCGCTATGGTTTCCGAACGTGACTTTTCGGCTTGATATATGTCACTAATGTCACTGTCAGTTTTACAATTTTATTTAGGTTAAGTAAGGTTATTTTAAACAGATTTCCTCACAAGTGTGATGAAAAACATTGTGTGTGCCACGGGCGGTAAAGGAATTACAAACTCGTGTTATTAAAGCCCTCGGCTTCGCCTCGGCCTTGTAACAAACACTCGTTTGTAATTCCTTACTTACCGCCCTTGATACACAATGTACTATTATATACCTTGGCTCCGTGATAAAAAAAAAACTACTTAACGGCCAGACTCTATAATTATATTCTGACTCTTCTGAGTCGTTTTATTATACTCACACAGTAGCTAAGGGCTTTAGGCAGGCAAATTAAAATCTTCCATTAGGTAAGTCACTTTCGATGACGGTTGACCCTATTTAAAACTAAATTGAAACTCATGTTCGTTACGTTACTTATCTCAAAAACTATCGGTTCATTAGCTTACATCTTATTAGAGATCAGGTTACATAAGGACGTTGCGGTTTGAGAATTTTGTGAGATCTACAAGACAACATGGACTCATGAATTATTCACGATTCGCGTCATCGGTTATTACACCCGAATGCATGATCAGTGCTGCCAGATACATTTTTTTAAACCTGTACTTTTGGAGCCTAAAATCCGTGGCTCCTAAGATTTTTTAAATTATATTTAAAACGCATTGCTGATCACTATGTTTTGCCATAGGTATGGCGTACAAATATCTATATCCTTAACACTATCATGAAACAATATTTTAATTCTAAGGCCACATATGGCATTATTGATTCATAAAACTAAGCAAAATGAAATGACTTAACATTCAAGATAGCATAAGCATAAGATACTGGGAATTTTAATGAAAATCTAGATTAATCTACAATTCCGCAAATATACCATTGTTTTCCGTAAGCACAAAATTCGTAGGTCTACATACTTTTCGTAGGTCTGGCAACACTGTGCATGATGAATGACAGGCGCGGGCGGGCGCTGAGAAAAGTGAAAATTCGCCAACGATACCGACGACATTTGTCAGTAATTATACTTTACGCTAAGATTAATGTATTAGGTAACAATTAATGGTTGTTTAGGCGGATAATTCTTGTATCAAAGTGTTGTATGTAGGTTTATGTCTTGGTCACGTAGTGAGGTGGGGCTATAATGTGGGGTTTGTGGTACAATACGGTATTCGATTGACAGGTTACATCGATTACGCTTTATCGTGTTTACACGGCGGCTTGTACAGAGTACGTAGTAAATAAACATTGCGACGTCATAACCATAATTTTTGCTTGGAGTCAATTCAAAAATTTTACGAAAATAAGCGCATACTTCAGATCATATAAGCGCATTATATTGTCTATAGACAAATTATTGATATTCCTTCAGTATAACCTAAGTTAAGTTAAAAAAAAAAAAACTGGTCAAGTGCGAGTCGGACTCGCGCACCGAGCGTTCCGTATAAACTAATAAGTAGACCAACTTTACAACTAACACCCTAAACCCGCTTTAGCCCTATTCAACCAAGAAAAATCTTAACAGCGCGATGCAGCGTATGCTACAGCGACATCTATTGATACTAAAAAGCGCGTAAATTTTACTTGTAATTTAAATTTAAACGTTACTTTTCGTTATTGGCTGATTGAAATAATTGTTTGTCAACTAAGTTAGTTCTCATGTATCATTTTTAGCCACAAGCTACCTTATTTTAGATTTGTGTCCCTAGATGGCGCTAGTGGTATTTCATTTTTATGGTATTTACTAGTGTAAAATTTCCTAACATACTCCTATTATAGAGTTTTTAATAATTATTGTTACTTTATGTTTTTTTCCCGATTCCTGATGAGTGATCATTGTATTTAATAGACATTTTTTATATAATCTGAAATAAATCATCGCTTAGTTGTGCTACTCTCCGCTAGATGGCTCTCGTAGGGAGGGTAGAACTAATATGTTAAGTTTTTTGTAAATTTTTAAAAAGTATTCAAGTTAGGAAGAGAAAATATAACGGTCTTCCTAATAATAATCCTAATAAGTAGATCCACGAATAGTTCAAGAAAAACTGTATGGCGATTAGTTTAGTAGGAGCAAATAAGTATGTGTTATGATTTTTGCAAATTTCTCAAAAACGGTGCAAGCGAGGAAAACCGTTATATTTTTCCTGTAATATTTAGGACGACATTAATAATTGGTAATTATGACACATTTTTCTGATCAGTAACTTCGGAGATAATAGGGGGGGGAATGGTATTTTTTTAAACTTTTTTCGCCATAAATCAAAAACTATTTATTTAAGAAAAAAAATAAAAATAGTATTTTAATCTACAAATTAAGTTCTTTCATTTGATACCCCACTCGATATATAAGCTCTACTTTCAATTTTCAAAATCCCATTACGGAGCCCTTTAAAAAAAAAGTAAAAAAGGTACAAGATTTTTTTTATGTCCAATAAGCTCGGGTTAGCTACTTTTAACACTATTCCAAATTTCAAACCGATAGCAGCAGTAGTTCCTGAGATATCTGGCTGTGACAGACGGACAGACAGACAGACAGACAAACAGACAGACAGACAGACAGAGTCGCACCATAAGGGTTCCTTTTTTACCATTTTGGTACGGAACCCTAAAAAGGTTAAGTGTAGGTATGCCAACGTAACACTGTCTACTGACAACGTTCATATTTTGCATGTGTTTATGTGACAGACAACCAAGCAAGTTTCGTCAATCGGTAACCATCCCATTTAAGATTAACCTAATAAATGTTAAGCAAAATTTATATACAAGTGTATATAATCAACCTAATTTTAACGAGTAGTACCAAATGTCAGTGAGATATAAGCCTTTCACTTGGCAGTGACAATGTTTCACAGGCAGAATACCAACTATCAATCTGCATTCACGCAAGCGAATTTCAACCTTATTGTAATGTGTTTAGGGTCTTTGCAAGGTAACGGTCCGGCAGATAGATGCATGCTATGCAGTTTTTGTTGGTCATCGGAGCAACAGCGGTCGTTGTCCTATGTTGACTTGAATTGAAAGTGAACTAGCGTATATTTTTTTAGCGTTTTTTGGTCCCAACGGCACATGTTTTGGTCTTGCTTGATTAGCTACCTAAAGATCGTGAAATATAAAAACAGCGGTCTGGATAGAGCCTGGCGGCATTTCTTAGAGAAGAAAGCGAAATCAAAACTGTGAGATCAAACCACTTTCCTATGATCAGATAAGGCTTGACGTTTATTTTCGAGTGGGTGATATATCAGAGGCTGCGATAACACGAAAATTACATCCGTTCTGATTGGTGGGTAAATTGATATAAAATCGTGTAATTGGAAAATTCGTAAAATATTCATGTAGCATTTTTGCCTGAATAACCGCGGAGCTGATGTTTTTCAATAATCAACAATCTTTTCTTCAAAGTCGTTGCGTCTTTACTTAACACCATTTACAGTCCAGTGCCCATATGTGGGTCACTACGAACTAGCTCCACGCGTCCATGTCCCACATATGGGTCATTAAAAATGTTCAGGTGACGACGAAGACGAAGACGAACCCCCTGTGTATGCATCTATATTAAAATGCTGGACGTACGAGGTTATTCAAATATTTTGTATGGGGACTGTTAACGTGCTAAAATTGTATAAAGCAAGTATACATATATCGTCGATAGGCTGAATTACGGTAAGGGACATTGTTTTGCCTGTCCCTTACCGTAATTCAGCCTACGGTCGACGATATGGAGTAGGTTAAGAATTAAGATTAAAAAGATACATAAACGTAATGCAGATGGTTAGAGTGATATTAGTTCAAGATCAGAAACCCAAATATAGGTGAAAGCGTTTCAGTATTATTATTTTTTCTCTGGTATTAATATGTCAGCTCTATGACATACGCTCACGGACAATGAATCCGGATCAGTAAAATACCGCCATATTTCTTAAAATACTCCAGGGTTGTGAAATTATTGAATACCATTTTGATCTTTAATTAATTTTAGATATTATCTGCAATAACACTGAAAATAATAACAATCTCAGGTTTAGATCGAACTCGTAAAAACCCATGAGAAATAATGACGTTAACGGAGCGAAATATCGCAAAAATCAATATTTTTATGATGGGTTAGCGGATATTGCTAATACAGCCAGGCATTATGAGAAATAGTATATTATGTAAATAAAACAAGTGTCAAATATTGAAAAATACCAATCTATTATTTAAATTACGGTGACCCGAAAATTTTAACCGCGAGTGTAATTTAAGAAAGATACCTACTCGCTAGCGCACTAGCAATTGTAGTACTCCTTATGCATGTTCTCATTACTCCATTACGTCATTTTGCAACAAAATGACACAGCCGCAGAATCTTGCAAAAATAGCAAAAACGACGCCATTGGTCATTAGCCGCAGGTTCCGGCACCGTGTTTACATGTTTTATGATACGGATATATGTTTTATTGAAGCTTCAGTAGTTACATTCGTTCCACATATATTTCAAATGAAATAGTGTTGAAAGAAGCAATGAAAAGCCACTTAGATGCTTCAATAAACTAGAAATCGGTACATAAATATAGATGTAATTTAATTTTATTACGTTATTGTTCATTTCTATGCAATGTTGTAATTAGCAATTGTGTCATGTGAAATGGTGTGAATGGGCTTGTCTAGATTACAAGATACCTAGGCTAGGTGCCGTCATCGCGGGTTAATATGATGACGGAACTACCTTTGGGATAACATTACTGACGAATCAGCATTAAGCCTATAATTTAGACGGGGGCGAGAACTCCTGGAAGTTTGATTACATTGCGGGCTACCTAGATGCGTTGAGTACAGTTGATCGATTAATCGCCGCAATGAAATGAAAACCGCATACGAGTTCTCGCCCCGTCTAAATTGGGCCTTAACTTCACAATAGCTGGCACAGGCCTACTCTCATATCTATCTACTCTCATCTGAGAGTGAATGGATGACGCTAATGAATCTCAAGCTTAATTTATAAACTGTATTCGACGCGTGATTCCTTACTATTGAATAAAAATTCTCGTGTTACGAGACACATTACTCTCTACTTTGTGCGTAAGTTATATTTGTGATTGTGCTAACAGGGCCGCACTAGGGCTAGACTTAAGTCAAATTGTACCTACCTGCATAATATTAATGAAAAAATGAATAAAGAGACAGCCGTACTCTCCACGTTACCTACTGGCCCTGTAAGTGTTGAGGACTTGGCATACACCTTTGCATTTCTTTGTGGATGCATGCGAGTAGGGTTCACGATGTTTTTCCTTCACCGAAAAGTTGATATATACATAGATTCTGAAAAACATATTCGTACGTTGGCCAGGGTTCAAAATTCAAACCCACGACCTTCGCTTGAAAGGCTTATGTCTGAACCACTTGGCTGTCATAGCTTGGCTGGCAGGCGAAGCCTAATAAAATAACCAGACATAGAAGTTTTTGTGGCACGAATAAAATTGTCATAGGGACTTCCCAACGATATTAATTTATCGACAAATATTGTACTTTCTTATGACAGTTATGACTGCGAGAGACCGTATAATATGAATATGCAACTCGCATACCTATATACAGTGTAAAGTCCGTTTTATTTGTTAAAATTGATGTTCATTTGAATTTTAAAATCCCTAAAAATTATGCGCACGAATTACTTAAACTAGGTATATAATATATTATCATTATATAACATGGATGGGTAGTGATTAGCATTTTAGTTACGTAATTTATTTTTTATCCGGTGAACTTAATATCAACTATGAAATGTCACTTCGAAATACGTATTTGAAACGGTTATCGATAAATTTAATATCGGAAGGAAGTCCCTAGTTAATTGACGTTTCTGCCACCAAAACATTTATGTCTGAAAATAACTGTCAAATTTGACTAAGTCTTTTGCGGATAAGATTAGCAGGAATAGAAGAAGTATGTGGGTGATTAAGGTTGCAGTTTATATTTGAACTCCAATGGATGTAAGGTAGGTTAAGAATTTATATTTATGGATTTAATTGATTTTGAATTCTCTGAATGAATTAAATTGATTGTGACTTTAAAATGCGCCTCGCTAGGACACTGTGTCTGTGTCACTGTGTGTGTGGGATATTTATTTAAAATTAATGCCGTCAATACTTTTGCCACAATATGAATTTTACAGCAACGATTATAATTTAAATTTAAGGGTTCCGTATCCAAAGACCCTAGTACTAAGACTCCGCTGTCCGTCTGTCACATGACTGTATCTCTGGAACTTTAATAGATCTCTACCTATAAGGTGAAATCTTTTACGTGATACAAGATAATTAAACCTCAATCTATCCATGATTTTGAACAACTTTTACTATGGGGTCAACTTTGTAAATGCAAAAAAAAAATAACTCTTTCATAGAAAAGGTCATGAATAAGTAGACCAAAATGTATGGGAGTTCTTGGGAGTTCTATTTTTTTTTTGCATTTACAAAGTTGACCCCATAGCAAAAGTTGTTCAAAATCATGGATAGATAGAGGTTTAATTATCTTGTATCACGTAAAAGATTTCACCTTCTATATTGATATATTAGAAATTTTCACATAATATGTATTAGGTACTATTGCCACTATAACAACAATACCTAATAAAAACAAAATAAAATTAGACAATTAAAGGTGTCCCTATACAAGGAAAGTGCATTTCGCGGGCGTAAACGTGATTTTTGCTCGACCGTGGTACGGATTCCTTCATGTGCGAGTACGTTTCGCACTCAGCCGGTTTTTTATTATTTGTAATTCTAAACTGTACTATTACATGGATAAGATTATAATCTACTTAATAACCGACAAAACGCTTTCCTGACGCGACGCCATTACCATTCGCTCCGCATCGCAACTGAATAGTAATTTCAGTCACAATTTTCTCCGACTACTTAGGTACTTACTTATTACTCATTTTGCAAACTGACTTTCCGAAGGTACGTTCACTTATTTTGAAATATTAAGTTGAATAAGTTAGTAGTTATTAGTTTGCTAATACGTGTGATTATGCCCGTTCGAGCAATTAACTGGATGCTGACTGGATGCGGATGGATGATGTATGATACTAGAAGTATACAGAGTAATTATTTAATAGGAATTTAAATGGTCAGTTGCTCTTTATAGAGTATTTATTTAAATGAATTTGCGAATGAGCCAGATTATATGGAAATGCAGGTTAATTTACATCTTATGTTGGTGAAGTGGCAATGCCATTTAACGAAATTAAATAAAAATAAAGTCTCTTAAAAATATGGAAGATAGGTACATAAAAAATCCACATTAACATTCTCATGCAAATAAACCATACGTTAATGATCTTCAGTTACATTTATTTAGTTACTTTTGATGAAGTGATTGAACGTTGTTTTTGCCAGAATGGAGTTTTCTATGAATTGTGATGTAGTTTTTCGCCAAAACATCTGCTTTTAATTGTCGAATTATAATTATAACAAGTATTATTACTTACTTGTTCTATTGGCTATCACGTCGAAATCGTCAAATCGTCATATTGTCTATTGTCACAAACAAATATACGGGTTCAAGCTAAATAATTTGTTTAATTACGAAATTAAGTGAAGATAATATCAATTTATGCGGCGTGCGTTTAATGGTTAGCGTCAAATATTTTTTTCTTCAGCCTAGACGAATATTCGATATTTATAATGTATTTTGGGTACATAGCAGTAGTGTGGCGTCCAAAGAACTCGATTCCTCCCGGCTTGCCTAATATCAGGCATTTGAGCACCTTATTCTACAGCTCTTATGGAAAATGCACGCCAAATTTGCACCGGCTTGCCCAAGGATATCTTTTACGCCACGCCACTGGTACATAGTATCATTGCGTATTGTTTCAAAACATTAATACGATTTAAGTTAGCGGTTACTCCATTGGTCTTCTAAATATTGCATGTTGGTGCCTACTGCGGACCAATTCAGCCTCTTCACCGAGCACTGCGTAATCGGGTCATTCGGTCATGTGCCGAACACAATTTATCCATGCTTACATTACTAATGCGAAAGTCATTTTGTCAGTGTACTCGTATATGGCGCAGCATATATGTACAATGTACGTATATCACTTACGATACAGTCTGTTTTTTGATATGAGCTTTTGCATTTTTTTCCCGAGATGGGAAGGAAGTGGTTCTGGTGATCTTCCTTGGGACCATCAGACGTCTTGCAACTGAAGATAATTATTGATCATGTGTTTTTCATCTGAACCGAAAACGTTTTCCTCGCAAAGGCGAACAAAAGTCCAAATAGGGAGCTATTAATAGGGAGCTATTTTATGACGCTTTTTAAAGCTCGGTTCTTGTCGACTTTCCAGGGTGACTAAGGCCACAATAACATTTCATGGTCGTAGCGATTTGGAGGAAAATTCGCTACTAATTAATTACTACGGTTTAAACTTTAAAGTTGTATACTTTCTCAAACCAAGATATATAATAATATGATTAATGCTAATCATTCCATGAATATAATTTTATTAAACCAAAGTCGTGGTAATAAGTTAGTCGTATGCATATTAGAGTCCTACTAAAACAAGAACTTTTGAGGCCACTTAGCACTACGGCATCATAGATGCTGACTTGCAATGTTATGTTTGATTTTATGCATGGAATAACTTGCTCAGTTTACTACTTGACTTACATACCTCTAGCTTAGTCCATTAAAGTAGCTGAATATAAACATCACGTAATCTACCAGTTTTTTATTAGCAGTTAGGTTAAATGACATTATGTTTATGATACAATAAATACTGTTTTAATTGCTAACAGTTGCAATATTTTGTTATGAAATTTGTTATGTAAAATCATGGAAAACTTGTTGCTTTTAACATTTTAAGTCAACAATAAATGGCCGTGTAATAAATTTCACGAGAATCTAGTATTAAGCAGTTGGTTACATTCGTTAATATGACAGTGATTAATATTTCTTTCGTTTTGCTTTCGCGCCTTAAAGGTGCAATTTATTGTGCTGAAAGTATATCATCATTTGGCAAGGGGAAGATATTACATGAAGTTAGTCAACAAATATTAAATAAAAGCTTACATAATGGTGCTAACAAATTAGTTACCGATATTTTTAGGGCTGATAGTACGCTTTCTAAGTTTATTTATGTATAAAACAATAAACAAATTATGTATGTGAGGTAAACAATAATTAGTGATTAAGACCTCTTTGATTATGTGATGGTTACTAATTTTTCAATATGAATGAATTGGCCACTTAACAGAAAACGACGTCCACTTGACAGAAAGTGTTCTTCTCAGTTAAATTAACAGTATGATTAAGTTTGGGTAGAACTTTAATTTATTTATTTTGTTTGGTAAATGAAAACCAAAAAAAATTATATGAAAAGTTTTATTATAACTTAAAGTATCTTCTCTTAAAATATCGATAGCTAATTTGTAAGCACCTTATATAAAATGAATGAATCAATAAAATATCTTTGGTTTGTTTTTAAACGAAGTTATCGGATGTTATGCCAGAATTCATAGGAATTTATAATAAATGATAATGTAACTTCCTCGATGCGAGTGTCCGGAAAATTATCTCATGAATATGCAAGAAGCTCATCTACTGGTGTGTGTTACATACGAGTAATGTATTCAGATTACATCGTTGAAATATGGCTGTCAATATTTACCTAACCGTTGTTAAGTTGTTGCTAAGAGACTAATTAGTGTAAGTTCTTGTAATACTAACTGCGTGGGGTAAAGTTTACCATAATGTAATGGCATATACCTACCATACCACGCAAGATGGGCGTAGAGTAAAATGTGGAGTTCGGAAAACCAACTTGTGTATACCTATCAATGGCGTGGCGTAAAAGATATCTTTCGGCAAGCCGGTACAGATTTGGCGTACATTTTCCTTAAGAGCTGTAGATTAAGGTGGTCAAATGCCTTATATTAGGCAAGCCGGAAGGAATCGAGTTCTTTGGACGCCACGCAAATGATACTTATTGCCATATTTTATTTAATATTATTATGTTTCAATGAAAAAAATATCAAATTAAACAAATTTTACCTCAAAACTGAAACTTCCAGTTCGAAACTCACCGATAACCCGCTTCTGCCTCAGATGTAACCTCTTTGTGACCATAACTCAGGTCTACTGCTAAATGACAATATCACGAGAGGAGTAATGATGAACACATAGTAAAATGATACACAGATGTGCAATCTGTATCAATGATTGACTAAGAAGATATACGACTTGCTGATTTCAATTTAATTCAGACATGCTCTCGAATCATTTGGAATTGGTATAAGATTTGCAAATATCGCTGAATGATGATCCGCTATGATGTTAGCAACCATGATCCATCAAATTCAACGTAACTTCTGCTTTGTTGTTGTTTTTTTAATAGTGTAATGGCGCCCGTCTGGCACATTAAGAGCATAAATAATTAATACGCATTTCGGCAATTCGTTGATCAACCTTCTTTTCCAACTGGACGCTTTGGCATTTGGCATCATTACGTTCCTAATTATTATTAATGTTACGCAATTTAGAGTAGCTTTTGTGCTCCTAATAACATAGAGTTAGTTAAATGATCGAACTTAATACGCAGGTATTAACCAGTTGCATAAGGAGGAACAAAAGGTTGCATTTTCGGCGTGATAACAATTGAAATTAAGTTGCAATTGTTATTATTTAATTCCTCCGGTTTCCGGTTGGTCACAGACAAATTTTGGTACCCGAAGGTGGCTGCAATGTGAAATGACGAGAGAACTGTTGGTGTGACTGAAAAATTACTGACTTATTAATTTAGATCACATATCATTTTAATAGATAAAACAAGTTAGATTTTAATTATTGCAGCAGTAGGCGAGATTGAATAACAAAATTTGAAGCAACCTAAGCTGTCGCATTTCTATACCTAATAGACAGTCCTCATCACATAATATACATACATACTCGTATGTTAACGCTGCTAATCCTTAGCACTATTCTCTTTTTCGGGCAACGGTTTTACTATGATCCCAAATTTGGCAGGTTGGGTTATTACAAAGGAAACCCTGACCGATGGGATCATGATGGAACCTGATGTTTCCTCACAACGTTTTCTCTCACCGTTAATCTATTGACGTTAATATGCATAAATACATCTTACATCACAAAATGCATCTAAATTAGGTGTTGTTCTGCCATTCAAAGGTGTTATTAGTGTATTCGAGAATGTTTATCTCGGTGCATTTGTTTCATCTAATTAATTTCTAGTGTTTATAGTTGCATAACTTCTTTTGTTGCACGAACGGCAATTTCTCCGCCGACCGGCGCCCGCGCAACGCTATGAGAATTCCCGTCATTGTTTCTGATTTTAGATTAAGCCCGACAAGATGGGTGGGTGCCAGGTAATATTTATTTTAAAATGATAAAGCGGTACACTCAATCTTTACTGGGCGCTAATTACTTTGTGGTTCCGTGGGTGGTAAAATAGAAAAAAAATAGCGATCTTATTCACAGTGTGGAAGCTAGCTTTTTATTGATTCATAGTCATAGATCACTGCGATTACCAAATACATATAATGTATTTTGTAAGCATAATGTAAACTGAAAGAAACATCTTATGCAGATTCTTAGAGATAGTTGACTTAAATTAAAATTCCCTGTTAAGAAGAATATATGAAACAAACAATTTTTTATGAGCGACAGAAGAACGCAGCTCCATTTCTTATTATCTTTCGACGGCTTTTCACTTTTCTCATAGAACTTGAAATTTTGGGACATGTCGCGTTTTTTGTATGAATGTTTTTTTTATGAACGTGATGTACCTACTGGAAATACATATAATATATTTACATACAAAAAATTGACGCGTAATTTTTCGTGTAGATTCGAAACTACAAATGATTCTGAGTAAGGGTCATACTACACGGGCGGTTCTCCCGACACGGGAATCCGCTCGACAAATCTGCCGCAGACCGTCAAACTACACGGGTCGCGGTTTATCGCCGTCTTTTGTTCAGTTTAGTTTACCGTGTAGTTTAAAGCGTCGGTTATCAGCGGCGGTTTGACGCTGCATGCGGCGATCGTATTTCTCCCGCCTGTGAGCCGCGACGGGAAACCGCGCACTGTAGTATGCAGCATACAACTTCATATTAAATTGTGTCCAGTGCGGTTCAGAAGCGGTTTCCCGCGGCGGGAGAACCGCCCGTGTAGTATGAGCCTAAGAAAAACAAAAAAAAATCAATATTGTAAGAAAAATAATCTTGCCACTTTTTTATGGTTTCGTACCCAAACGGTGCCAATGGAACCCTATTACTAAGCCTCCGGTGTCCCTCTGTCCGTCCGTCACAGGGCTCCAGCTTTTGAACCATAATATGTATAAACTTGAAAATTTCACAGAATGTCTATTTCTATTGCCGCTATAACATCAAATAATAAAAACTAAATAAAGTTATAAATAAAACGGGGTCCCTATACAATAAAGGCGTCCTTTTGCTCGACGGTGGTACGGAACTCTTCGTGTGCGAATCCAACTGGCACTTGGCCGATTTATTTGAAAAACGCTCACCTGAAAAAAATGGAAAAGTAAAGGTACGGAACTTTCAAAACCGTACCACACAATGTGCACTTGACCGGTTTAGTTTTTATGTGCAGTCATATTCATGACATGTGAAGACTTATCGTGTATAATATTATGTAATTTAATTGATTGTTAACTATTATACAATGATATTACTGATATCTTAAAAATCCTAGTAACATTGAATAATGAAAATTCTTATTACTTCATAAATAAACTGTCTAGTCTTATTTAATGATTATGACTTTTAATTATAGTTTTGACAACGCATGTAATAATTTTTTTTTCATATATTCAATAGGATTGCTCTTGACTTAATTCTAGTCTGATCTGATTAGCAATCAAAAACTTTTACCGCAACGTTTTTAACTTTTTTTAATTTTTACCGGAGTGGAATAGTACATTACACAACTAGCGAAGGACGTAAATATGCGATCGAGGGCTTTCTTTATTACCTCCCGTGTTGTGTACATAATTTTTCATCACACTTGCTCGAAAATGGTGCATTACACGTAGGTTTTGCGGGCCGTAAATGAGCTATTACGCCCTAGGGCGTAATGGTTTTCTTTTTAAATTTGAAACGCTGGTTCTGTTTTACTCTTATTTGTCATGTTCAAAGTAAACGCCAACGTACTTTTTAAACTTTTATCACTGAAATATTTATTTAAAGAGAACTGGTATTGCAAATACATGTAAACACATATTTCTGTAACATTAATTAAATGTTTCAATAGTGTATTTCAGTATTTTGCTATAATAAAATCAACCGTTTTAGGTCTGTACCGCTATGGTTTCCGAACGTTGCGCATTGTCTATGGATATGTCACTAATGTCACTGTCAGTTTTACAATTTTATTTAGGTTAAGTAAGGTTAATTTTAATTAGATTTCCTCACAAGTGTGATGAAAAACATTGTGTGTGCCCCGGGCGGTAAAGGAATTACAATCTCGTGTTATTAAAGCCCTCGGCTTCGCCTCGGCCTTGTAACAAACACTCGTTTGTAATTCCTTACCTACCGCCCTTGATACACAATGTACTATTATGTCTACACTTGGCGAGAAAGCGGCTTTTTCCGTACGCATAGCGTGCGGAAAAAGCCACTTTATGGCCAGGTGTGACATAAATTAAATTTAATGTTAGCTTCATAATGCTAATTGAAATAGAGAAACTCATCAACGCACAGATAATCAATCCAAGTCAGCAGAAAGGTCAGAGGGCAGTAATTAACACTTTTACCTCAACCACGTTATTAGGAAGGAAAACTTCTTGCTTGCCTGTTAGCGGTTCAGAAATTGGACATGTCGACCTACGACCTGACGTGTGATTGAATTCGGACCGCACATGAGGTTTGTGATGTGATAAACTGACATTAAGTGGTTTGATTCTATAAGTCGGGCCTCTTAGGCCTTAATGTTATTTTCTATTTACTGTTGTGTTCAGGGCTGTCCTGCCTGGAGAAGTCCACAACACAGGAGAACATCCCTCCAAATTGCAAAATTTCAATCTGAAATCGCATTTTTTGCTCTTGTATAACGTAACGTTTATCAATTAAATATTGATCTTCGATCAGTTGACAGTAGTTGTCAATACTTTTGTCAGAGTGTTCACTTGATTTTTCCTAAGGCTTTTTAGGGCCGGTGCCAGCCAAATCGTGCGGACGCGCAGAAAATGAACTCTGCTGGTCCCACAACTTATGCCAAAATAACGCTGTGAAACAGTAAAGGCCGAGCCACACCGGCTGCGTACACGTCTGCGTGCGCGTGGCGTACGCGTTGTACAGTATGAATGTTTTTCAAAATGGCGGCTAGTCACGCTCAAAGTCAAGGGGCTGCAGCGTACAGTGCGTGCACACGCAGCCGGTGTGACTCGGCCTTAAAGGCTACTAAGCACTAAGCTCTATGCTGGCGGGTTTTTGACGCACCGTTTCACTGAAAGTGAAATAGTTTCTCTAAGATCGTCTAAAATAGGTAGGTACTGGTAGTCACCGGCAATAATATATGATGAAACGGGGCATGCAATAATATCTGACACTACTCTATTCATACAGAAATTAACGCGTTTCAATATATTTATTGACTGTACAAGTCGAGAAAATTGTCTAAAGTAAGTACAACTTGGTATGTAGTTTTTGCAAGTTCAAATCCAGTTTTAAATCATTGATTCATTAAATGTGGAATGACAACATTTCGGTAGGGGAAACTTCGCAAGGATAGTTGCATAATCGCCAATTAAAAACCGGCAAAGTGCTCGACAGTACAGGGTTGTGGTCGGTAGGCGCGCCTATAAAATTAATAAAATAATAGTACATTGTGTATCTAGGGCGGTAAGTAAGGAATTACAAACGAGTGTTTGTTATAAGCCCGAGGTGAAACCGAGGGCTTTAATAACACGAGTTTGCAATTCCTTTACCGCCCGTGGCACACACAATGTTTTTCATCACACTTGTGAGGAAATCTTAATAAAATAACCTTACTTTTCGACCCAGTATGACAAGAAAATATTAAAACAGACAGTGACATTTGTCACATATGTCCATAGACAATGCGAGCCTCAAGTCACGTTCGGAAACCATAGCGGTAACGGCCATTTTAGTTGATTTTATATTTGCAAAATAAAGAAATACATTATTTAAACATTTAATTAATGTTACCGAAATATGTGTTTATATGTATTTGCAATTACTGTTATCTTTAAATAAATATTTCAGTGATAAAAGTTAAAAAAGTAACTTGGCGTTTCCTTTGAACATGACAAATAAGAGTAAAACAGAACCAGCGTTTCAAATTTAAAAAGAAAACCATAACGCCCTAGGGCGTAATAGGCCATTTACGGCCCGCAGAACCTACGTGTAATGACACCATTTTCGTGCAAGTGTGATGAAAAATTATATAACAGTAACAAGGAGGTTGTTTATGTGGGGTTTGAGTTCTAATGAGGACGAGGATAAGCTCGGATTCTTTCTGGTATCTTATCTTTAAACAAAAACTGCACAGTTAGCAAAACAGGGCATTTCAATTTTTCCTTGTACCAATTAGGAAATTGTTAGCATGCAGTTACATTGTCTTTTCGGTTACGCACCTTTTCAATGCTTAAAATGAAAAAAAAAAGATATAACAAACAGTATACAAGTCTAATAATATTAACAAAAAGTAAAGCTTTGACCTGTTTGTAACGTTTCTTTTTATTAAAGCGTTGAAAAAGTGCGTAACCAAAAGGATAAAATTTAACTTCACGCTAACAATTTCCTAATTGGGCACAAGGAAAAATAGAAATGCCCAACACAGCTGCAACATATTTCGCGAGACACATACTCGCTGGCGGTGGGGCCAATGGCTTATATGCAGCGCATTGTATTTATGCTAAGGACCTTAAAATAAATAGCCGGACGGAGCCTGAACACAGAGCGGAGTGCTGAAATGTCCAAATTATGACTAATATTTAAATCTGAGAACGGGCAAGTCCATGGCAGAATGTAACGCATGTTACCAATATTTCGCTTGTTTTCTTATTGATCGTGCAAATTTCAGTGTCAATATCTAGGGATCAAAGTAGGTAATACTTAACTACAGCAAAATTAGCGTTACCGTCTGAAGAAAATCCCCAAATTTTACCTTTTTTAAAGTCGGTTAATAAGCGTAAGTGTTGTATGTATTTATACAAATATCCATGCTATCATCCAATCTAAGGCTCCGAAAAATATCCGAAGTTGTAAAAGAGCTTTTCAGCCCTTATATCACTCAAACTGGAGGTATACCTAAGGACTACATTAGGCCCCATTTAGACGGGGCAAGAACTCGTATGCGATTTTCATTTCATTGCGGCGATTAAACGATCAACTGAACTCATCGTATCTAGGTAGCCCGCAATGTAATCAAACTCGCGTACGATTTCTCGCCTCGTCTAAATGGGGCCTTAAGCTCTTATACAGCTTGTATGGTTCTTGTGTATCTTCTTTTAAATACATACACAGTTCATAAATATGGTACGAACTTATTGCCTCTATAGAAGATGTTTTCGGACATATTTTTGGGCATTTATGTGCACCCAGATTTTTAGACTGGACTGTACTACATGGGCAATTGGGCAATGAACTTATGACCTACATAGTATTGTATGCGGTATTGTTACTTCCTCAGCAGCGATAGCTAATTAACAGGCTAGTTACTAAACGACAATAAAACCGTCTGTCGGGTAGTGAGCCGCCTGGCCCAACTTTATGCAAATAATCGAAAGCGCCACAAGCATTGCCGTTCGTTCGACTAAAAACGGTGCGTTGTTTACATACGTTCGTTATTTTGGGTAGGGTACCTATTTGTGGGTAAAGACATGAATTTAGTTTTTACTTTTTCCCAACAAGATATTTTTTTTGTTAAGAAAACTGAGGAGAAGTAAATTCCTTAAGATTTTATAATTTTAATATACAATCTAAAGCTGATAGATGAATGAAATGTGTGATATGCAGATGCCACAAATGTTAAAAAAATACACAAACAAATTAAACCAAGGAACGCAAATAAAAGTACCACTTTCTTACCCTGGTGATACAAATTTTAAAATAAGTTGATTATTGATACTTGCTTAAGTTAAGTACATAATCTAAAAATCTAAACCATTGTTTGCTTCCACGGCATCAATAATATTTAAATTATAGCTTGGCATATTTTATCTGCGCGAAATGACATGAGAAGTCTCAACAAACCAGAATTATCGTGTAATTGGGTCTTTGAGGTTAGCACCATCTATTAGCATAAACTAAACGTTTATTGCTAAAATTATATACATATTTTTTTTGCTTTTCGGGAGATCTCATGTTATTTCGCGTAAATAAAGTGTATTAAGCTATAAAATAAAATATTTCAAACATAACTGATGCCGAGGAAGCAAACAATGACCCTCTTAATGTTTGTATGGAAAAGCGACCGACTCGAATCACCTTAAACCGTTTATGCCACACCTGGCATACTACGTGTACGGAAAAAGCCGCATTTTGGCCAAGTGTCGACATTTAAAATGATGTACACAACACGGGAGGTAGGTAATAAAGAAAGCCCACCTAGTTGTATAATGTACAGTAGAGTTCATCCATCATTATCTGAGCAAAGAACGGATCAAAAATATCTGATCTAGTTCTTATGTTTCTGACAATAGGGTCTTGTTTAGATGTTTTTGGTCCAATCTTTGCTCAGATAATTATAAACTCGACTGTACTATTAATGTCTGCCAGTGAAAGTGTGCACCATCTTCGTCCGCACGACCTCCGCGCCTGCCTGTGTGAGTTTCGGACCAACCATCGGGCGCATCTCGCGAACATTTCCTCCGTATAAAAGAAGCCATCACGGCCGTACGCGGATCCATTGCTCTGCCCACCGGTACCCCGGCCATATACCGACCCCGTACGTGAACGTGACAGTGTTGTGTCGTGTTGTGTTGTGACGGATGACAGACTAAACGGTTTGTTTTCTTTTGACAGAAGGCGAGTGACGTCCAGCCAGGATGCGGTGGTTTATACTGGTAAATACTTTTGTTAATTAAATAATAACTAGGCCTGGTTCCAAGTCGAGGGGGAGGCCTTTGTCCGGACAGTAGTTAGAGACTACTATAGGTTAAAAATTGGAAACAGTCTAAGTTTGTGCAGTGTATGTAGAAAGTATTTTCCACAGACTTGCCAA
The DNA here is from genome assembly GCA_947034925.1 of Eudemis profundana. Taxonomy (NCBI): domain Eukaryota; kingdom Metazoa; phylum Arthropoda; class Insecta; order Lepidoptera; family Tortricidae; genus Eudemis; species Eudemis profundana. The sequence continues at coordinate 15,449,922 of OX344808.1, read as the reverse complement.
TACTTAGAGATAAAGGGCACCAACATATAGCACAGCTAACGGAAGATTAACCTGTTTGCTCCCACTTTACTACGCTATAATATGTGAAGCCTCGACAATAAAGCAGACGGATGTTGATAACATAAAACTAACTCGGTTCGATACCTGGTTATTACATATTTTATATAGGCTTTCGGCTGTATAATAATAAAGCTGCATTTACTTATCCATTTAAATTTTAATTAATTAAGGAAGTACCTAAATACACAAATTAACGAAAAGTAACTTATTTCAAAAGTAAATATTATTATGGTTAATTTCCCATTAATAAGCTTTTGATGTATTTGTAATTTTTAAAACAGTGGTACATACAAAAGTACTTACTTAGTCAAGTTGAAACACTAGTCAGATGTTGATGTGTTGTAGGTATAAAACATCAACATCGTATATTCTTGAAAAGGTACATTTAAAACGGTGAGATATATAGTTACGAGTATATCAGCGCAATAAAGTCCGACTAGGTGTCAAAAGCAGCTTTTTAATACACTTTCTAAATGTACCTAATCTGATCGATTTATCTCCAAAAGCCATTAGCAATAATGTTAATCCGATCAAGCCTACTAAACCGGATGGCATGATTATCATAATTGATACCAATATCACTCCATTTACCGTCTTGTCTAAATTTTATCTTTTCATAAGCGTTGTTATTTTATGCAAATGTTATACAATATTATGTCATTTCATTTGTAATCCATCATCATCATCATTACAAGCCGGAGAAGTGTACTGCTGAATGAAGGTCTCCTCCAAAGGCTTCTACAGCAAAGTGCGAACATTCAGAAGTCGCACACAATTTTCACCGACTTCCGGCGACCTTAAGGTGATTCGATGCGGTCGGTTCTTCATACAAACACAGAGAGGGTCATCATTTGCTTCCAGGACATCAATGGTTGCAATGTATACCATTTTATAGCTTGATACGTTTTGTCTGCGCGAAATGACATGAAAAGTCTCAAAAAACCAGAATTAACGTGGAATCTCCCGTTTAAGGTCAGTGCCAGCTATTATCATTTATCATCAATGAAACAAAACGTTTTTTGCTAAAAAAATTTTTTAACAAACAATAGGCATGTTGACTAATGTTGAATTTTACTACCAAATATAGTTTGAAAACTACCAATTTGTCATAATAAAGGAGAAATAAATATATTTTAAATTAATAAACCTATGAGAACTCGAAGTTTAAAATAAAATGTTATCGTCCAAGAGAAAATCTAAGGTTATTTTAACTGGTTATGATAACTAAGGTTATGCTTGAGTATCAATGAAAAAAAGATTGTATAGAAACTATGTGCTGAAACGCACATTTTCATGCTCAAAATGGCAAAGTACTAATTTTCTCATATAAAATTAGTACAGCGACGGAACGGATGACGTCATAAGTTCCTACCGTTTTGTATAGAGCGTTTTCAATGCTCGGTGCGATCGGCTACTTTTGATTACAATTTGTGGCTGATACTTATACAAATGTATTAGGTGTCATATAGATATTTGTTCCTCACAAATAGTAGAATCGATTAACGACAGAAAAAAAATCGAGTCAACATGCGAATTGATGCCGTGGAAGCATACGATCAACCTTTTTGTATAGAAAACCGACCGAATCGAATTACCTTAAGGTCTCTGCCCGTATCATACCTGACCGTACTATGAACGTTTCAGGCAAAATAAATATTCCTTATGCCACAACTGGACATAAAGTGGCTTTATCCGCATGCTGCGCGTACGGAAAAAGCCGCTTTCTGGCCAAGTGTAGACATAAAATGATGTACACTACGTACACTACACGGGAGGTCATAAAGAAAGCCCTCGATCGCATATTTACGTCCCTCGCTTGCAGCTCGGGCCGCAAACTTCTGCGATCTCGGCCTTTCTTTGTAATACCACCCTAGTTGTGTAATGTACTATTGTATTGAAAACTATGCCCACTAGCAAGTTCTGTCACTGACCGGCATTTGACGTGTCTGATACGTTCATAATACGGTCATGTTATGATACGTTGTCATTTTCAGAATCTACTTAGATTTTGGGCTCCTAGTTTAGGTGGAGCCCTTTAAATCTGCCCAAATTCGCATTACCCATGGGTATAAGAAAAAATATATAATACAAAAAATAAAACTATAACTTATACTAAATGATGGATGATATGAATGAAATGTGCGAATGATGATGATGAATGGAAGGGAAATGAAGGGACCGGGCTATGGAATGGGTGGGGATGGATGATGGATGCATAAAGTGGGCTAACTGTATAACAGTGGCGTGGCGTCGATAGAACCCGATTCCCATCGGCTTGCCTATTTTAAGGTCCTACTACTCGTGTAGAAAAAGTAATCCAAACCTGCTCCGGCTTAACTAAGAATATATTTGACGCCACGCCACTGCTGTATAATACGAAGTAAACAATCCACTCTTCGCTATAATGCTTAAAGGCTGATTTATAATTATGTGCAGGTGATGACAGGTATGATACGTTGTAGTGGGCAGAGATCTTTAACCTGATCATCCATTCCATGCCATGTTGCCCGGTACCCTTTTTTTTTGTTGACCCTGGAGAAATCCGTAACGGATACCACCCAGCTCGGGAGAAGCTGGGAGGGTATGTCCGACTTCCACGGACTAAAACTTCTGGGGTGTTCCGCCACTCGCTGTTGGACGGGGTTCCGGGAACGCTTTCGCTCTCCACCAGTTCCCCGTCAGCGTTGCCCTTTCGGGAACTTAACCAGGGAAAATCTTGCATAAGATTCCACGCCGCCACGGGGAGACGGCGTGGATATGTCGGATTCTTACCGACAAAAAACCTGGGTGTCCTTCACGCTGCAGTGGACGGTGGAGTCCCGGGTACACTTTCGCAATCTACCGCAACTCCGCCAGCAGCTGTCCCTTTACGGACCCATCCCTAGAGGGTTCTGTGTTCCCCCTTCCACCAATTGGGGGCGTGCCCGGACACCCGGCACGCCCTTCATCCCGAGGATCTCCTCCTATGGGTGGCAGCCGTCCCCGTGACCGTCACCCGGATATCCTCTTTACGGGGGCAGGCGGCGATCATGCGCCAGCCGTCTGCGCCCAACGCGCTTGCGGCGCTGTTGGTCGGACGCTTCATCGTCCTCCCTGGCCCGCTCCGATATGTATGACCAGTACCCCTAGCCCAACTGGCGGCGACTCCGCTTTTCGCGCGACAGACAGGACCTGTCACTGTCGGTAACCTATCGCAAACACTAAAAACCAATCACCAAATTTCATTTAGCCAAAAACTATTCGAATTATTATCGTTTGTCCGATGACAGGTTTCGTCAATGATATCAATTTTTCCTGTTTACCATTTCACGTTTAGCAAAAGTACTTTAAATAAAGACAATATTTTTTATGATTTAACTACAGATGTATAGTTTTCAGTTTCTTTCCTATACTTGTAGTATAAGACGGTATTACTTGCCAAATTTCATAGTTCTAGGTCAACGGAAAGTACCCTATAAATTTTCGTTTCCTTGAGAGTGTCGAAATATGCCTTTCTGCCACACCTGGCCATAAAGTGACTTTTTCCGCACGCTGCGCGTACGGGAAAAGCCGCTTTCTGGCCAAATGTAGACATAAAATGATGTACACAACACGGGAGGTAATAAAGAAAGCCCTCGATCGCATATTTACGTCCCTCGCTTTCAGCTCGGGCCGCAAACTTCTACGATCTCGGCCTTTCTTTGTATTACCACCCTAGTTATGTAATGTACTATTTTGCGACATAAACGGCCACATCATTTTTTGACGTTAACTTAGAATGTTGATTTTTCACAGCTTCAAGGGACCGTAGACTTAAGTATAAGAATGGTTTTATTTTCAACTCGATACCTGCACGCGTCCCGATATAAGGGTTCTTGACAGACAGATGGACAACAAAGTGATCCTATAAGGGTTCCGTTTTTCCTTTTGAGGTACGGAGCGCTAAAAATGTCCGTAGTTAAGAGATTAATTTAACAAAATGTTAATCTTGGTCCTTTGTGTCACGAAAGTTACCATAAAATTATAAACTAAATAAAGATCTTTAACACTTAGTTATATTAGGGCATTTTTATTTTAAAATCTACGGTTAGGCGAAACTTAAGCTATGTTCAAATACCGTCTAAACTGTCAGTCCGTGACGAAATGTATGGAGTTTGACACTAATCGTCAGTTCTGTGACGACCTGCTAACTCTCAGTTAAGAACGCACTTTAAATAAAAAAGCCCATTAAACCCTAACTACACAAACACATATCTAGGGCAGTTATTTGTGTGATGAGCACGAATATTTGTTCCTGAGTCATGGATGTTTTCTATGTATTTAAGTATTTGTATCTATTAAATTTATCGTCGTCTAGTTTCCATAACACAAGCCTTATTGAGCTTACTATGGGGCTAGTTCGATTTGTGTAAGATTGTCCCCTAATATTTATTTATTTATTATTTATTTATATCTTTTTTTTGAAAACGACCAGTGAAACAAATTGGTGGAAACCGGGTTTTATTGTCGATTCATTACTTTATTAATACCCACTTAGTTCCTGAGAAAGCGTCTCACATTTCTAAAACTCTATGACTCTGAAATGTTACACTAAGCATTTGTAACCTATATAACAATGTAAACATATTATACGAATCTGTAATATTTAAGTGGCCTAAGTACCTATATTTTGAATTCAGTCGTATTTGGTGCGATAGCCAGGTTGAATCAGCGTAATTATTGGAAGGAACATATTTTACCAAGCTATAAATCTAAAGGCATTTTATTACCACTTAAACGATAACACAAATCAGCCAACTAACCAGTAACCAGTTGCACCACTGTAACATCCAACACAAGTATTACTTCACTGCAAATGCCATGCGAAATTATGTTTAATGAACTATAAGTTCCTCGTTTTGAAACAATCTCACATCAAAGCGCGATTCGTAATGGGTCTTGCATTTATTTTGATTATGGTTTACTATTATGAGTAGCATTCGATAAACATCTTTTATCAGCATTTAACTACAATTTGGCATGACAGTCATCATGATTAGGAGCTATGTATTAAAATGTCACTGTCATTGTTTGGTACGTAGTACGAATAATGCTGTTGATCGATGGTATTGATATGATCGATGATTTTCTCATAAGTAAGTATTTTGAAACGATATTCTGACCTACATCAGTAAAATTTTTATTTATAAAAAAGTTTGCGTTGACTTGGTTTACGTTTCGTTTTTTTTATTTTTTGACTTGCCATTTACCTCTTTATTACTAGGTACATAAAAGGTACAGTGTACAGTTCGGTTAGTTTTAGATAACTCCTAGAGTGACCTTTTCGATATAAGTAGATAAGTATTACTAGCCGGCACACCACCCTAATTAAAATAAAATAAAAACAAAATGCATGTCAAAGGAGGGACAAAGCTTTCTTTATTACATCGAAATCTGTTCTCTATAACGTGACGGTATTATATTTGTTGCACGCATGGACAACTAGTTATTTTTTGATTTCAGTTAATTAACTAACTTATAACAGGGCACTTTAACATTTATTTATAAAATATATATAATAGTGACATCATATTTTTTGCAACTAAAACATGTTTGAGCTAGGAAAGCAAGATGGTCACCATACAAACCAAGCACGCACACAATGTCTCGTTATTTCCAAGAAAACAAAAGAAGAGCCCCACATGTGCGTCTGGCGTTTGCGAATCGTTTCGCAACGCAACTCGAGACCTCATTAATTCGCGTTTAGCGTTTAGGGCTGGGGCGTTATGAACGTCGAGGCAATCCAGCTCCTCGATCACACGGACATCGTGCGACGGCTCAAGAGAACGAAACCTTTTGAGTTAGTGTAAAGTGATAAATAAAAAGTGCTGTGAAAGTATTAACTATAGACACATGAACAAAGTGACTTCCCCTTAAATAGAGACAATAAGAAAAGTGCCGATGGACACAATCTTATATATCATAACTTTATAAAACTAGGTCAAATTTATATTACTCATTAGTCTGTATTTAGGCTAGATTGTAATTGTATACGTATTTAATAAGTTATTATTTTATACGATAAATAAAAAAAAAAAAAAAAAAAAAAAAGGGCTGGGGCTAGGAAGTTTCGAAACCCCGTGGATGCACAGACTTTCTCTAGATTAAAGCTAACCCGTCCGATAGACGCCTAATTTATTGAGGAAGTCGTATCTAGGCATTGTATTACGCCCGAGTTGGCCTTTGTTGGGTAATCCTAGTAGAATACGAGATATCTGATACTTTGAAAATCAGGCGCTTACATACACCTACACTTAAAATATCATGTTCGGAACATTATTAGGAACATGATGTTCCTAATAATAGGAAGCATATCATCAGAATTAGAAACTTCGTATTTAAATTAACGTGATATTGTAATATCAAAGGTGTAAAAGAATAAAAAAATAATGACACTGAACTACCTTGTCGCTTAGTACCTTTTTGCCTTTACGCTGTCAGTATATTAAAAGTAAAATGTAGACTAATCAAGCGCTTAACGCGCTTCTGAACTCCATAAAAAAAGATAACCTCAAAAACACGATTCCATAACTGACGTAATGATGCGGAATATTATTTGCATATCGCTAGAAACCCTAATTATAACCGCAAAATAATTGTGTAACATTTATGTAACACGTATGGCAATGTTTTAGTTGTGAGGTAGTTTATCACGAGAAACTGAGGTCGTGGAAAGCGAGGGTCGCGACTCGCGACTCTTGCGCCGAGAAAATAATCGTTACGTAACCAGCTTGGAGATAAGCGCGGCGCGTAAACATCGATTACGTTGCTTTATGGGCTTTGAAGAGCAGATGTTTTGCGAAAACAATCATTTGTCAGAATGGAAAGAATGTAATTTACAGGCCTCGCAACATAAATTTGCATCACAAGTGGGCCTAAAGCTAACTTCACAGATATGTTCAAACTTACGATAAATATTATTATTAGCAGGCATCGGAAATTCGGATGCTTATATACCTAAATTTTGGCGTCGGCGTGGCGTTGATGTTGAGTTGTATGGAGATGGACTCAATTTAATTTTATTATGAATGTTCCCGAGATTTCTAAATTAACTTATTAGGCTAAAATAAGCTTAAAAATAGCCATAATGTAAACATATTTGCGAGATAGTACATTATCGCGTGACGTTTTGTACAATCTCGGAATCCTGGAACTAACATTATTTTATTAAAATATTTTTTTAAGAAGGCGGTTCCAAATTTATTGATTTTTTCTGGGATTTAGTTGACTTTAGGTATAAAAGTATCCGTATTTCCGATGCCTAGTTAGCAATTATTTCATAGATTATGAATTTCATGTCAAGTTTCATGAATTATGGCATACGATGTATGCCATAAAATTATGAAATAATACAAATAGCACGTTCATATTTGTTATTTCTGGAAAAAACCGGGAGAAGTAACCTCCAGTACTAGCTTTTTCGGATCAGACCTGCCTCAAATTTCTCGGTTTGTCCCAGAAATACAGAACCGAGATTTCCCGGGTGAACATTCTAATCGTCACTATGTTATATTGTTAACGCTACGTTTGGACATTCCGCTTAGAATTGACATTGCAATATGCGAGTAAACTTTGCGTCTTTCTAATGTTTGTATTTGGCCACATATGTAGGTCGAAAATGTCTATTTCTGTGCTAGTGCATAAAACAGATGTTTTGCAATAGTTACTTTTTTACGATTACGAAGAGTATCAAAGATATGTGATTTATATATTTTTTCGATAGTTCTCGACGTAATGAACTAGAAAATACCGCTATTGCTTTTTTATTCACTGTAATTAATAGTATTGTTTGATATAAGTGCGGAAAGTATGTCATTTCTCAGGAGTCCCGAGGTGTATGGGCCCGAGCCGTGAGGCGAGGGACAATACTCGGGACGAGTGTCGGGGGGTGTGTTTAAATGTACATATTTGCAATAACAGAGTTCTCTTTAAATAAATATTTCAGTGATAAATGTTATAATAGTAAGTTGGCGTTTCCTTTGAACATGAAAAATAAGAGTAAAACAGAACCAGTGTATTCAAATAAAAAAAAAAACATTACTCCCTATGGCGTAATGGGTTATTTACGGTCCGCAGAACCTACGTGTAATAACACCATTTTCGAGCAAGTGTAAATAAATATATAAGATACACATCTTTGAAAATCTTGACCTACCCAAATAGATGCTTCGGGGGCCGGTTTTTAGAATAAAATGACCATCGCGGTCCGTTTCTTATTAGTAATAGTAACTTATATTACTGAGTATGTTGTACTCAATAGTACAAGATTACTGTTGACTTAAGGTTCAGACAAAATAGTTTGGATCCGGACCGCCTTTATATACAAAAGTATTGTAAATTTAGGTTACATTTCATATCACTTTCGTATTATCATGTCGTGAGATATTCTATAAGAATTGCAATTAGGTTTTCACAATAACCTGTCGTTTCTTCACTTAGAAAGATTTTAAACTTTATATGTTTGTATTATTTCAGATATTAGTGCTCGCTGCGTTATGCACAGCGAGCCCCGCCCCTGAACCCAAGAAATATAAACCAGAAGTGAAAGAAACAAAAACAAATTCGAGCCTCACAAAACAAGAAAAGCTATTCTTGAGGGAAGTTGAAGCAAAATTCGGAATTAAATCCGATGTGCCTGTAGAAGAAGAGAAGTCTGACAAACAAACAACGAAACTGGTACCAAAAGGCGCCTTACCTAAGCTGCCGTTCCCAGCAGTCATTGCCATAGAAATTGTAAATGACACTGACTCAAAAGGTAAAGGCAAAAGAACTATCGACGCTAACCTAGGATACGGGTACAGAACCAACAATGGATATAGTTACTCGTACTTTGGGAAGCCATCACAAGAAAAAGGTAAATTCATGTTATATCCATATTCTCAAGAAGATATTCCTGCAGGGCCTTCGAATGGACAGAAGCATAGATATACAAAAGGGAGCTATACGACAGCTTCACCAAATGTAGAGATTCAACCATCACAGGCTTATGAGCTCGTTCCTGTAAAAGAAGAACAATCTAACTCTTATGAATACAAGAAACCCGCGACTGAGTTCAAATCTGAATATGAAAATGTAAAGGGATTAGAATCTCCTCCACCTCCTTACACGCCTGCACAGTCTCCGCTTTCTACGTTGTACACCACGTACAATGGTGATAATTTCTCCGGACTGAGTGGTCAATTCCCCATGGTCATGCCTAACTACTTTGTAGATTCATCCCAACTCCTCAAAAACCCTCAGTACCAGAGCGCTGGCTTAACTTCGGATTACATTCGGTCCCACGGTCCTCAACTAGAGCAAAAAGTTGTTCCTGTGTTAGTTTTAAGAATTCCGAGTTCTTATCTTAAGAATCCATCGGCTGAATTGTACGCTAACCTACCTCAAAATTATCCGCTGTCACAGTACTTGAATAATGTGAACTTACAGGAGTTAGTTAATCGATATTTTGCTAAGATTGGATATTCAATGGCGCCACAAATCATGCCTTATAACCATTCGCCTTTATCTGCGTCGGTACCAGCACCAGACACAGCACCTGCCTCGGCTCCAGTTCCGCACTACGAACCTCAACATTACGCAAATCCTTACGTTCGACCATCGTACACAGAAGCAGACTACTCCGGAGTTCAGTATTCTGCTGTCCAGCCAGTTATGGCCAAGTATCCCTCCAGATATCCTTCTTCCCAGTATTACATGGCTCCGGCTCAACCGATTTACCACCAGCAGCCTGTACAGAACCAGCAGTACGAATATCAATATCAATACGTCCCGTCAGCAGAAGCGCACCAACAATATTACGAATATCAGCAGCAAATTTCAAGTCAAGAGTCTCATGACGAACAAGCATCTGTAGACCAAGGACCCAGTGTACATAACGCAGCTGCTGCTCAGTACGAGGAACCCCAAGCGCCTGCTCAACAACAAGCGCATACTACACATGAAATTCCCCAGACTCCTCATCACAGACCTCAACACTTTGAATCACAACAGTATGAAGAGCCCGAATACGCACTTCCTAAAGAGGAATATCCTAAGGACGACAACCCTACAAAAGTTTCTGTAACTTCATACAGTACACCTAAACCTCAGTATACTCCGCCTGAAGAGCAGCAACACCAGCAATATTACGCTCCTAAATCGATACAAAAAGAAACAATTGCTATTTTCCCGTCATCTCCAAAAAGTCAAACAGTACAAAGATACCAATTCGATCCCCAATCTGGACATTCTCAAAGTTACTATTACCAAAAACAAGTGGGCGATGACTCTGCAAGTAAAACTATAGTTATTTCAGAAAATTATCCTAGTCAAGATCACACAATTGCTACAGTTCTACCTTATCATAAAACTACTAGTAAACCAAGCAAACCTATGCAAACAGTGAATTACGTTACACCTGTGCCATACTCTTCGAAATACCAGTCACGGTACAACATTATGGTACCACAGACTGTTCTCGGAGGAGCGACCAATGAGAAAGTCTCCTACGTCAATTCTCATTCGTTACCCGCTCACTACTTACAGAGTGGAGCACAATACAATCCTGAAGAAGAGTACACAACCGGATCGCATTTCGTACCTTCAAGGAGTTCACAGAAAGCTCCTTCTTACCCCAGAAATTATCATAGTCAGCCGAAGAGGATGGTGAAACCAGAAAACAAACCAGACAGCTCGTCATCATCATCGTCAAGGAAGCGAAACGAAAAAAACGAAAAGAAAAAGTCGTCGTAAAATAGTTCAAATGTATATTTAAACATATTGGAAAACCTCTTGTAAATATAGTGATAAGTTAGTGTTAAGGTTTATAAGATTAGGTAAATTTCTAAACTATTAACAACTACCCCTACAACTATAACTATTATTCAAGTATTCAAAAATCGTGATACAGCATTGATATTCATATTTGGACGTACTTATGCAAACGGGAACGAACCCACACAAAAAAGTCATTGAAATTTCAACTTAACGGTTAAAGCTTTAGGGAATTGAATATGTTGTGTGGGTTGGTTCCCGTTTGCATAAGTACGTCCATTAGCATGGGTTAACAGAATGCTAGTATTTGCATGTAAGTAATCTTCATCCGAAAATAACCTCTAAGGAGCTAACGGCACAGCATACGAAAGCATGGTGATTAAAAATTTGATAATAGTTTAGAATTCCATAAACGGTAAATGGCCGAGCAACAATTTACATGTGCAACTGAAGTGAAAGAGAAAATTGCAATACTTTGTGAAAAGGAAGCTGCTATTTATTGTATTACTACCAAGCAACTTTGTTATGGCTGTTTCTGAGTGCAATATGTTGAAATAAGGCTATGAAGTACAATAAAACATTTTAACTAATGAGGTGCTTTATTATCCCTAATAATAAGAGATCGGCGTGATTTAATAGAACCCATCAGTTTTCGTCAGTTGGTTTGTATAATTTGGGTCAAATCTTGGAATATACACGTTTGAAATAGTTTATTTCTGCAAGTACCTAGGCCCTCAAGAGCTCTTTTACAAGTCTGATTCTATTCTTTCTTTATTTTGGCGCTTCGGGTGATGACTTTCTGGTGAGAAGAAGCGCCGCAAGAAACTCACCAATTTCTCTTTTTAAAATGTTTAAATATAACAACAAGTATGACATTATTACATCCGATTTCATTAATACGTTACAATAAACATAAAACTACATTTTTAGAGATGTAAAAGGTCCCTAGGCGTCAAAATTATTTAACTAACTTTCAATCTGGCATCCTTATATCGAATGTAAAACTGTCTTTGTTTTGTTGGTTTTACAAACCTATATTTCAGGAACAGACGACGATATTTTACAATGTATTTTAAAGCGTAGAATTTTTGGGTGGAGTTAGGGCTGCCATCTCCAAAACATGACACTTAGGACAAAAAGCTCAAACCCCGGACACGTCAACAGCAACGCAGTTTTTTTTTCGCCCGGGGGGGGGGGGGGGGGGTGCATTAGTATCAAATCCGGGGAAACCCGAACGGATGGCAGCCCTAATGTAAGTAAACATATCACAAAGAGAGTGAGAAATAAAAGCAAGTACCTACATATCCGACTGAAATAAACAACACGAATATTTTTTAATGAATAAGCAAAAATAAATCACTGCTATTCCCGATTGTTAATAGTGTTAATACATACATACAGTGACGTCAATGCTGTTGGAACACCAGAAACAAGAAAGACAGCTTAAAGTATGCTACCCTTTTATGATGAACTTTGAAATAGGCTCTGATATTAATTAGCGGTAGGGAAAAAGCAATAAACTTCCTAGAATCTGGGGGCACGGCAGTGCCCTGCCAAGTCGAGCAAAACAAAGGCAGGACCGCGGCCGTACTATCCGACCTTGTCTCGAAGCCTTTCAGGCCATTTTCAGCCTCCCGTAATTTGTTGTGGCTAAACCTAGAACCCTGGATTTTCAGGGATATATAGGGCACAATAAGACTATTCTCAATATTATCATTCAATTTGAACGTGTACTTTAAGAACTATTTATTGCACGTCAAAGTTCCTTAGTTTTGTCACTGACTGACTCACTCACTGACTGATGATCATCATAATTCTAAGGCACTTCTAGCAGGCCTACAAGCTCAAAATTTTAACCATAGTTAGTTTTTAGCCTATCTAGTGCAATTTCAGTAACAACTGCACACATGAGTTTGTAATCCTATACAAATATATGCGATTACAAAGTTAGTTTTGTAGTTCAAAAATGGAAATATAATGGATTGGAATGTAATGAATAAAGAAAGACCACTCATAAAAAGAAATGGGATCTCCATTAAAAACACTACAAGTAAAAGATGTCAGTCTCGTAACGCAGTTCTTCTACAACAAGAAAGTACCGGGGGGGTGTCCACAGAACTCGATTCCCACCGACTTGCCTATTATTTAACCGGGGAGGAGCACATTTTATAGCTCCCAAATAAAGAACTCTCCACGGGTAAATAATAGGGAAGTCGGTGGAAATCGAGTTCTGTGGACATCCCCCCGGTACTGACTTGGTTTAACATTACATCTCAACACTTTTTTGTTGTAGAAGAACTGCGTTGCGAGACTTGCATCTTTTACATGTAATGTTTTTGATGGGATCGTTATTTCCTAATAACGTTGGTCTAAAAAGGTGATTTTAACATCGTTGTTGTATCTCGGTGAGGTTCTATAACAGACCACAAAAAAAAATCAAATTCATTAGTAAGTTCTCTGTTTAAATCTAGATGGCGCTATTCACCGTCTGTATGCCTTCGACTTTCAAATTATATGTAACTTGGAAGTTCCTGTCTCATCAAATAGATGGCAGCTTATGCCAACATCTTGCTTTCGTCAGAAACTTAACTATCAAGATATTGGTAGATGATATCAAATCTAACTATTTTTAAATACTTCTCAAATAAAATCCCAAAGTCTTCTTAATTGTTTATAATTCTTTTGAAGATGATCAAAATACAGAGCATAACCTCAATCGCTACGTCTCGATACAATCTGACGTTTTACAGCTGGTGTTGCCACCCATGATAAAACTTGGAGTTTTTAGATACAAAATAAAGAATAATTAACACTATCAAAACTTACGCCATAACTTTTCATCATAAAAACCAGCTACAAAAACATTCATCCAATTAACGTAAATGTTCAAGTGTTCGATTAACATAGCAATTGCAAGATTAAATTAAAGTGGCCAGTAGCGTTAGCATGTCGCTGTCTATTTATCTCAGAAAAGCAGAGTGATTACTTGCACAATTAGTATGAAGGTATGCGTCCATTGTTAATTCATGCATTTTCTTACAAATGGTTGGCAAAAAGTGGTGGCAAAAGTACTATTTCAATAAATTAATACATTGTTCCGTCTGCAAGCATGTAAGATGATGTTCCATGCGAGATGAAATACAAGTTCGTAAGGCTAAAAAATGCAGAGCCTAATAACCACATTTTTACTAAAAAAAACCCGACCGCGGTGCACTTTGAAACTGCATAAAATCCGCCATTTTGTTTATTTTAACGAACTTCATACCCAGTGACACTCGCACCATCAAGACGAATCTAATGATATATCATTTATCAAAATCGGATGTGCCGTTGAGTAGTTACGACCGGACACAGGAACGGACATACATACATACATACAGGTCAAACACATTACCCTCCTTTGGGCTTCGCCGCAGTCGGGTAAAAATGGCGAATAACGAGTTCGTAGCGCCAATAAAATACCTATATAGTATAAAAAGCGCGAAAAAGCGCGTAGTGGAAGCGGGAAAAATATTCGGTGCTGAGCGGCTACGAATTTGTTCCTCTCGCTGTGGAGACGTCCGGGTGTTGGTGTTCGGAGGCTAAATCGTTTTTGTTGGAACTTGGGCGGCGTTTACGGGAGGCTGGTCTCGATCCTCGCTCCGGGTCGTTCCTGATGCAAAGGTTGTCCATTGCGGTTCAACGTGGGAACGCGGCGAGCGTTATGGGTACCTTTGCGTCGGGAAGGGCTGGGGACGGGGTTTCTGGTTCGGTGTAGGTTAGTTTAGTTTAAGGTTTTTATTTTAATTGTGATTGTTTTTTTTTTTGTATTTGTATGTTTTTATGTTTTGATTGTGTAATGTACCTCTTGTAATGATTTTTATGACTAAATAAAGCGATATAGTATAGTATACCTACTGATTTGTTAGTGTCATTTAGTGATCGCATGACGTGTCTAAAGATTACGCACCTAAAAGTTAGGTTACCAATAGGCTACTTGACAGTGTGAAAAATAATGGAAGAATTATGGATATATGTATTAATTATAAGTATTAAAACCAATTTACGTCAATATTACTAAAAATAAATGGATAATTTATTTATAAAACTCGGATGAAAATTGATTATTTTTTATCTGTCGCCATTTTATCGAAAACGGTTTGGATTGGCCGATGACGTCACACCATAGTAAACAGCATCGACAGCATCTGTCAATCCTATTTTTAAAGGTAGAACGTTATGCGATCCTCGTTGACATTTGTCGGTTTACTATCATGTGTCGTCATAGACGCCATATTTGTGATGGATCGTATAAAAGGAAACGTATTTATAAACCACATAAAACAATACTTTTATTCGGAGGGGATAATTTTTGTACGTATATTGACAAGAGTGTTGTCTTTCGCTACTATAGCAACATACGTCACACTCCCGAGCGAGAAAAGCCGGGAGGCAACCCAGTTAATCTAACACATAGTCAAACAGGTGCTGCGGCAACTTCCTGACTCGTTTTGACCGTGCTTCGTTAGCGTCAGTGTGTCCAGTCGTTTCGGTCTCACGTTCCCTAACAGTCGAGTCAAGTATAGGTCCGTCCCGCAGTTCCAGTGGAAAAATACGCTGAACAGGCCTTACCTTTACTCCGGTCGAAGTTCGCAGTCGTACTACCCTGGCGACGTCATCGGCACCCGAGCATACTTCTTCGACAACGGCCAATGGCCACGTCACACGCTTACCTTCAGTTTCTAGCAAAACAATATCTCCAACTCGAAGTGGTGTCTGACTAGACTTGTCGCGTTTCTGTATCAGTGTACTAATATATTCATCTCTAAAACGTTTTCGCAGTTCTTCGCGTAGCTTTTGACAGTAACGATATCTTATATTTATGGCTCTGCTGTCAACCTCATCAAAATCAGCTGGCTGTTGAGGCATCAATGGCTGAATAAACATAGCTGGCGTCAACGGTTGCAGTTCCTTTAGACCGCCTACATAGGTGAGGGGCCTGCTGTTTATAACCGCTTCGCAGTCGCAGAGCACCGTTTGTAGTTCAGTCGTAGAGATACATGCCTTCCCCAGAACTCTGCTCAGGATTTGCTTCAGAAACCCGATCATCCGCTCGTAGAACCCTCCCCACCAAGGAGCTGCCGGAGGCAAAAAGTTCCACTTTATCCTCGTTATTGAAGAAAAACGTTGGATCTCGTCCCAATTTAGGGTGCTGAGCGCGTTGTCCAGGCCCCGAAAGTTGGTGGCATTATCACTAAATAGCTCATCTACTCGGCCTCGCCTTGATACGAACCGTCTCAACGCCATCAGGAACTCTCCTGTTGACAGCGCCTCCACAACTTCTAAATGCACAGCACGGTACGTGGCGCACGTAAATAAGACGATCCAGGCCTTTGTTCCAGAGCGTAATGTTAAAGGTCCGGCTAGATCTACGCCCGAAAATTGAAAGACATTAGCAGCTTCCATACGTTGTTTCGGTAAAACACCCGTGGGTGCTTGACATCGCTTTGCTTTAAACCTTTTGCATTTGATACATCGATGTATAATGTTACGGACTAGTTTTCTGACTCCTATTATCCAAAAGGTCTGGCGTAAGCTGTTTAGCAAAGTCTGCGCTCCAGCGTGTTTAAGCTCGACGTGCCTGCGCTCCACCAGACGCCTAACGATCGTGTCCGCTCCCGGAAGAAGTATCGGATACTTAAAGTTGTAACTTTCACTTCCAAGGGACAACTTTGTGTTAAGGCGTATGATTTCGTTATCGTCGACAAACGTTTGAATATTTTTATTGCTGAGAAAGGAGTCTTTATATTTTTGTTGCATTAACCTTATAAGCGCCTTCTCGGCATACTCAAACTCGTCATAAGTCAGCTCTCTTGATTCTGTCCTTTTCTTGAATCGTAGCATCCAGCATATCATTCTCACGATTTTGGTGTAGCTCGAGAAGTAGGTTAATCTGTCTAAGAAAGATTCTTTCTCAACAAGCATGGCGAGAGTACCAGTATTCTTCCGTTCCTCGTTAACTTCTGAGCTGTTGAATATGAAGTCTGTGACAGGCCAGTTCTCTTCATGTAATCGCAACCACGCTGGACCTTTCCACCATCGACTCTCGAGAAGTCCTTTGGGATCCACACCTCTAGAAGGTAAATCAGCAGGATTTAAGTGACCCGGGACGTGTCTCCAAGCAGAAGGAGGGCTCAAATCTTTTATTTCTTTTACTCGGTTGGAGACAAAAACGGTCCAGGGTCCGTCGCACTTGATCCATGTTAGTACAACGCTAGAATCCGACCAATAATACACAGTGCAATTCGGTATGGACAACGATTCGATAGCTGTAATCGAAAGTCTACTTGCAAGCGTTGCAGCAATGAGCTCTAGTCTCGGAATGGTTATTTTATTTACCGGTGTTACTCTTCATTTAGCCAGGACTAGACTCAGGTCAACCTTGTCGCCATGTTTTGATCGCAAAAATATACAGGCTGAATAAGCGTCTTTACTAGCGTCACAAAAAACATGTAGCGAGGTTTCACATTCTTTTATGGGCATACATGTCAATCGTCTGGGTATAATGCAGTCATTGATGACATGAACATGTTCTAACCATTTTTTAAATTCTTTAGCCAAATCTTTGGGCAGCTCTTCGTCCCAGGTTAATTTTCTACACCATGACCTTTGCAGTATCATCTTTGGGACGATGGTCGTGGGACAGGTTACCCCTATAGGATCGAATACCCTTTGTGCTATAGACAATAATGTTCGTTTCGACATTTTATTATCAATATTATTGAAATTAACGATACAGTGTAGGGTGTCTTCTTTGACATTCCACATGACCCCTAATATCGGAGTACTTTCCACATTTTTATCTACGACAACGGGACTTGTGATCCAGCCTCTGAGGTCAAACATACCGTCAAACATTACCTCTTTTGATTCGCTGATGAACTTCTTTAGATCTTCCTCTGATTCCAGGCTCGTGACGCAGTTGTCCACGTAAAACGATTTCTTCAACTTCATTGCTGTCTTTTTTAGATGTTCGGCACAATTATCCAGGTGGTGATTGATGGTAGCCACGAGATGAAACGGGCTAGACGTCACTCCAAAGACTACTCGTCTGTGACGATAGGTGATCATCGTTCTACCTTCCTCCTCAATCTTGGACCACCACAGGAAACGAAGATAATCTCGATCCTCCGGCGCAAGCGAAATTTGAAGAAATGCCTTCGCTATATCGGCTGTCACTCCGATTTTATTTTTCCTGAAATTGATTAAAAGATTAGGAATTTGTTCTAAAAGGTTCACGCCTTTTTCTAAACACGAATTCAAAGAGATCCCGTCCCTATCCTTAGCCGAGCCGTCAAAAACAGGCCGGATTCTAGTAGTCAAACTCGAATCCTTAATAACGGCATGGTGTGGCATATAATGACCTTGAACGGACTGGTCGGGCGCCTCTTCGATTATGTTTAGTTGTAACCACTCTCGAAAAACATTATCATAGTCATGAAGCTTACCTAGTTGTTTGAGACGGTTCATCGTGCTTTCCATCCTCTTCCTGGCAAGGTCGTAATTTGTTTGTGGCCGCGGAACATCACGCCATGGCAAACTCACCTCATAACGACCTTCTTCATTGATCTTAATGTTTTGTTCAAAGGACCTCAGTATTTCTTGCTCGTGGGCTGCCTTAGTCGCTTGTACCGCGGGATCTTTTATACCTATAGCCTCCAAACTCCACAAATCTGTAAGATCAATTTTTGTTAAACTATGAAGAGTCGTTGTCATCATATTTGTCATGGAACTGTAAACCCTAATAGGACCCTGAATTGTCCACCCCAATTTTGTGTTAATGGCAGTCAAGTTGTTCTCTAGTTGTAAATAATCACCAGTGAAAATCAAACCAGAGAAGTCAGCACCAATCAACAAACTTATTTCGTCGGGCGAGTCAATCGAGTCATTCAATACAATACCTTTTTGACGTAGTTGCTCTAGCATTACAGATGACCTTATCTTAGGTAAAAAACCACAAATATTTGTTTGTTCTACAACCAATAAATTCATACAAAAGTTGTTTTGGATGTTCTTGACGCATATGTCAAAAACTTGACATTCTTCTTTTTTCGTCTCGAACCCGCCGAACAAACAATGAGTCATTACCTCTTTTGACGTAGGTTTCAGGCCAAGTTTCTGTATAAGATCTTTTTTTATGTAAGATCTTTGCGCACCGCTGTCAACCACCGCCCTGATACAGACCTCTTTCTTGTCGTGTACAAGTTTTACCACCAAAGTTTGTAGTAGAGTCGTGGTTGTTGACTTGAGTTGACACGACAAGTTGCTCGATGTCTCCGACTGTTTATGACTGTTTTTCATATCTGCCGCCATATCTGCGCACATCATTGTAAAATGACGTTTTTTGCAGAACAGACATTTGGGAAAACTTTTGCACTTTTTTGCAATATGATTGCTTTTTAAGCAAATTGAACAAGCTTTCTTGCGCTTAATAAATTCTACACGATCTTCAAGTGTCATTTTGGCCGCCTTGTAGCACTCCACGGCTGAATGGTTGTCCTTGTCGCACCACACGCATGATGACCCGCCTTGCTTGCTGAAACCTTCTTTATCGCGATTACGCTTAGTTTCCGTCATAAAACAGGCAGTTGGTGGCTTTGGCTCGACTAGGGTCATCTCATCCAACTCACGCCTAGCTAGCTGAATCCGTTCTTCAGACTCTACTTCTTGCCTTAGAAAATTCATCAACATGGATAGGTCTCTGATTTCGGGTTGGCTGCGATGCCAAGCACGGAGTACGCTCTCAGGTAGCGCCGACTCAATCATGGGGAACAGCATTGAGGCATACTTATCTTTCGTCACGCCGAGTGTTTCTAGTGCTTGCAGGTGTGTCTGAAGATTGTCGTAGAGAATTGGCAAATCTTTTGGCTCTCCTTTGCGTTGCATTAAGGAAAGTAAACCTCTTACATACGTCTCAATGAGAACGTCATCTCTCGCGAATCTTGCCTTTAGTGCTTCAACTGCCTTATGGTAATTTTCGGCACAAGGTGGATAGCTTTCGACTAGTTGTCGCGCGTTGCTATTCGGGGCCATGGACTGAAGGAGATACTGGAATTTGTCGCTGGAGTCCATATCTGCGTCTTCGTGTATTTTCTTAAACTGTCCCCAGAACAACAGCCAAGACTTCACGTTGCCGTCAAATTTCGTCAGCTCTAACTTAGGCAGACTGGGCAGTTGCCGCTTGCCCGTCTTAGGCTTATTGCTCGATTCTGCAGAGTGCAGTGAGGATTCACTGGTGGTGCGCGGAAGTAATTTTGAGAAAATCGATCTGATCATGTGCCAACGTATTTTATATTGCATGGACTTATCTTGATCTGCTTGAAACTCAGCTTCATCGAAGGTCTCGCTTCCACACCATAGGTCTCGTATTGTCGCCTCGGCTTCGAAAAGACTAGAAGCGGCTTCCGATAGAAGATCGAACAGTTGACCGACAGACTCATCTTTTGTTTCGACGGCCTTTTCTGTTCTATCGGCGAGACATGTAAATTCCCTCCTATATTGCGTGCGTTTACGCTTCCAGGATTCCATTGTCACGGTCGCCAGATGTGAAGGATCGTATGAAAGGAAACGTATTTATAAACCACATAAAACAATACTTTTATTCGGAGGGGATAATTGTATGTATGTATGTATGTAAACTCTTTATTGCACAAAATAATACAAGTACAGGGTTACAAAATAAAGGTATATGTACAAAGGCGAACTTATCCCTTTAAGGGATCTCTTCCAGTTAACCTTTGAGCAGTTGAGTGATGAGACAAGAGAGGTGGTAGACAAACAGGATCATGTACAAGAGATTATAGAGGTATTTATGTGTAAATAGATAATATGACTACATATACATTATTAATATATAAATACATACATATATATATATATATATATATATATATATATGATTATAAACATAAATAAATACATAAAAATATACAGAACCTGTAAACAACAACTAAAAACGTGTCAAGTATTCAGTCAGAGGGCAACCACAACTTTTTGAGTTTTCCCTTAAGCGAGGCTACAGACCGACACTGCCTGAAAGACGGTGGCAATTTGTTCCATAATTTCACAGAGTGTACCGTGAAAGATTTGCCGTAAGAGCGATGATTATGAAGAGGTATTGAGAGAGACAGATCAGCACTAGAGCGCAGCCGGTGGCCACTATCATCCGCCATAAATGTAAACCTCTCGGTAAGGTAGAAAGGAGAGGAGGGGACAAGCAAAACATTAAAGAGGAGAGACAAGGTATGTACGTCTCTACGGCGACGGATTGGTAGCCACTTGAGCTGCGTGCGGAAGGAGGACACATGGTCGAATTTGCGGAGGCCGAAAATGTATCGAATGCAGACATTTTGCAAACGCTCAAGCTTGTCAAGCAGTTCCTCCTTTAAATCAAGGAACGCAGTATCCCCGTAATCCAGAAGAGGGAGTAAAAGAGAACGAGCAAGAGTAATCTTTGTTTGAAGCGGGAGGAAATTTTGGAGGCGCCTAAGAGAGTGCAAAGAAGCAAAGACCCTTCTACTGATATCGACCACATGGGCTGACCAGGAAAGAGTCTGGTCCATAGTGATACCCAGATTCTTGACTGTAGAGGAGAAAGGGATATGTGATCCATCAAAGAAAATGTCAGGTATCACTTGGTCAGACAATTTGGAGATGAAATAAGGACTACCAATCAGAATAGCTTGCGACTTCTTCGCGTTTACCTTTAACCCAAAGGATGAGGCCCAATCATTTATTAAACTCAGATCTACATTTATTTGTCCAATCAAAGACCCGAGATTATCAATGCTAGCCGCTGCATAGATCTGCAAATCATCGGCATAAAGGTGATATGAAGAAGAAAGAGATTTGGTGATTCCGTTGATAAAAACGGAGAAAAGGAGAGGAGAAAGCACTCCTCCCTGAGGGACACCAGCGGTCAGGTCACTCCAATTGGACAGTCTGTCTTCGAGCTTGACTCGCTGACGCCGCCCAAAGAGGTAGTCGCGAAACCAGGCTAGAGCTGTAGGGGACAAGTTGAGATTTTGGAGTAATGCTAGGAGAATGTCAAAATCGACGGTGTTAAAAGCACTACTAAAGTCTAGCAAAACCAGGACGGTCAACTTTTTATTTTCAATATTAAGACGAATGTCGTCAGTGACCTTAACCAGAGCAGTAACAGTGCTATGCCCAGGGCGGAAACCGGATTGGAAGGGATTAAAAAGGTTGTGTCTATTGAGGTGAGAGGAAAGTCGGTCATTTACAAAATGCTCAATAATTTTAGATAGGATCGGAAGAATAGATATAGGACGATACTGGGAAAAGGAAGTGGGATTTGATACTTTTGGAAAGGGGATGACGTGTGCATGTTTCCATGCCGAAGGAAAGGAGCCAGAAGATAAGGAACAATTAATAATTTGGGCTAAAGTGGGGGAAATGTACTCCCCCACAAGCATAATCATGTCCAAGCTAAGATTATCTTCACCGACGGCTTTCGTCTTAATAGTTTTGAGAATGGCTAATACTTTTTGTGGCGAAATATTACCAATATCAAACGTAGATGAATCGGGGTGTATAGAATTGGCAAGATGAGATAATGTCCGTTGCTTGACTGTAGGGTCAAGACAAACAGGAGAAGGAGAAACAAATAATTTTTGTACGTATATTGACAAGAGTGTTGTCTTTCGCTACTATAGCAACATACGTCACAATATTATCCGAGAAACCGTTTTGGCGCCTAATTTTAAAAGTGCATTTTTATTTGCTTTTTTCGGAAAAAATACACAAAAGAATTAAAAATTACCACTTTCTGAGTGCTCAATAGACATCATTAAACACTCGGATTGACTTTTCAGAAACCTGTCAAGTAGCCTATTATGCTTCTTTCTTATTGAGTTTTGCTCGTTTTATTAAGTTTTATAAGTAAATCAGATTTTTCAAGTTAGGAAACAATTTCCGGCCTTACAAAACCAACCTTAAAGTTTTTTTAAGTTATACATATAACTATTCTTCTCTCGATAGTCACCTCATGACGCCTAATTCTTACTTTACTATTGGAGAGTGATCTTGTGATACTTAATTCTTCTAGCAAAGTCATAAGTCCTAATAGATGTTTACGGAATCCACGGCAGTCTCATCCATTGCAACGCTCAAAGTAGCAAATTCTGTACCTCTAGCACAACTGTGACATGCGACTCTTTGTCGCGCGATAAATGCTACCTATCTCTTTCCACTCAATATAGTGTGACAGTGACAGGTGATGCTCTGTCGCGCGAGAAACGAAGTCGCGGCCAGTTATGCTAGACGTACTGGTATGTTAATGGATCTAAATATATCAGGCCACAGTGCCAAACAAAGTTGGTAGTGCTGAAATTAAATTAATGTTGATTTTACTTAGGAAAACGTTGCAGATTAGAGCGCCGAAGATCTAAGGGTACTTTTCCAACAGAGATGTGCTATGCAGCTATACTGCAAGGATGTGAAAGCTATCCATTTCCACCAGTACTATGCTATGTAGACCAATGAATATGATTGTTGGATATCGACGCATCCATGGCAACGTAGCATAGCAGATCTCTGGTGGAAAGGCACCTTAATAAATCTGTGCATACACGGCGGCGCGGCGCTTTACTGAGACCTAGCATGCATGGCAGCACTAAACGACAAAAGAGACACGGGCGGACAATAAAGGAAACTATCACCCCAGTTAAATCAAGCTGTCAGTGACAATGACAATATCTAAGTGTCAATGTCAAATATAATAAGTCGTAGCTACACTGACGTTAATCGTCCTTCATCGCGACAAATTGAGGGCGTTTTCGTCAATGTGGCCCCAGCATGAGAGGGTACATGATTTAGATTGTTGGCACCAGTTGGCAGCACTTTCGTCGTGCACGTTCCCTATAGAGCTCTTCAGTTGAGAATGAGATGCAGTGTAGCTAAAACTACTGCTGAGGAGGGCGTAATTTCGTGGCGAATCGTCGTATCAATCCTAAAGATGCTGCCCAGATTTGTGGTAATATGCCAAGATCCCAGAATACTCATACTGGTATCCTGATGTATCCTGATGCTGGTGATCGAGCCAGCTCGACATTAGTACTGGTTGAGCAGTTTCAACCATTCCCCCTGGTCCGTTGCTTTTAGCAATCAACGAAAAGTCACGGTGGTTAAGCTAGCGAACCTGCTTGCAAGTTTGTAAGCCCTCATTTGGTCAGGATTCCTACACAAGAGTCAGTAGGATTCAGGTCAGGTTAAAAAAAAACAGGATACCAAAAATCCGAAGGTCATAAGGGTTTTGCTATTTCTCAGCCGACTATCTACTTCATCATCAGCCATGATGAAAAAAAATTACATAGGAACACGCGAACCGAGGCGGCCCGGCCCTAAATACATGTTGACTTGTTGAGCACGGTTGGCTTATTTCAGGAACACAATTAGCAGCTCTGCCATATCTGTAGGTCCTGCCTGAGCGGTGATTGCGTAATTGACCGAAGCGTGTCACTTCCTGCTGTTTTCCCTTCAAGACTCGTGTACACACGGGTGGTCATAACAACCAGTAGCTGGGTGTCGATTGAATATTATTTCATACCTGCCGTTTCCTTTTTTTTTTCGAAAAGTTAGGTATTGAGTTCCCTTATTGTTGACTAAAGTCGTAATGTACACCAAATTTCAAGGAAATAATAAAAGGTGTTTTTTTTTGCGTGATGCACGAATAGACACATAAGTTCTACGATTTCATATTATATGTAAAAATAAAGATATGCTCTTGCTCTTCTGCTAGGCGTATTTTATAGTACATTACACAACTAGGGTGGTAAAACAAAGAAAGGCCGAGATCGCAGATGTTTGCGGCCCGAGCTGTAAGCGTGGGACGTAAATCTGCCGTCTGATATCTAAAACTAGACTAACCCCTATACAACTCCATAGAGGTTAGTCCAGTTTTAGTCATAGGACGGCAGAAATATGCGATCACGGGCTTTCTTTATTACTTCGTACTCTGTTGTGTACTTCATTTTATGTTTACACTTGGCCAGAAAGCGGCTTTTTTCGTACGCGTAGCGTGCGGTAAAAACCACTTTATGGCCAGGTGTGGTATAAAAGGGTGGATTTTCACCGTACAAATTTGTATGCCATACATTTAGTTTGGCGTACAAATGTCGCGGACGAAAATCCACCCAAAAATACTTACCCCACGGCAACCATGCATTTTCGGGGATTAATGTAGCAACTTAAGTATTAACTACCTATCTTTAATAATCTACCTACCAAAACTGAGAGGAGAGTAAAGGGTGAGGGGAGGCCTTAACAGAATGGGTTTGCCTAGAAATACTAGAAACTAACACAATCTAAATAAATAGGTATGTGTGAAAAGTTTACATAGTAGATATGGCGTCAAACATTATAATTCGGAAAAACCAAGGTGTATGAACATGATTCATGCCCTAAAATGTGTGTTTCTTAAGCTTACAATACAACAGTTATCTTATCTTTGTCATTATCATTGCATTCGCCCGTATGTACTCACTTTATAAGAACTTCCAGTAGACTTCAGACGCGCCTTTTCCTGATTCTTCGCAACCGGTCACTTATACCGGAATACCGGAAAATGAGCTGAGAAATGAGAGTGAAAATGTTGACACTAAGGCCGCCCCTTGGAACCTACCATACTAGCCCTGAACGTGATAAGTATATTGGAAAGCCTAGCGACATAAGACGTATTTAAATTAAAGTAGCAAATCTTGTTGGTCCTACACCATAGGCATTTCTTACGACCTTCCGTCATGGTAATAAGGCATAGAATCGCTTAAGTTTCAAAGCGCAGGTATGTGTTACAACATATGGACAAGTTTTTGCACTATGCCGTCATTATAACTCTGGGCTAGCCTTCCTGTTTAATCCCATCAAGATTTAATGGTAGAATCTAATGAGGTTTCTTAGACAGTATCTATTACTTTTAATTTACAATGATATGATTGCGCCAAGCGTAGGTATCCATTATGTTTATAACTTTCTTGCGTTAAGTCATAGATATTTATATTATAACAGACTGTATTAGACAGGTTAATAGGAACTTTGGAAGGATGTCATTAATTTATTAAGAAGTCATCGGTGAGTTAGAAAATAAAATAGAAAAAAGGATTACAAAGTATCATTTATTTTAAAATAAAAAAAATAAAAATAAAAATCGTTTATTTCGGACAATTAAAAATGCATATTTTGTTAGTAACAAACAACTTAAATGACTGTGTTAGTAGATAAACTTAAATGTAGACCAGTCCAGTGCTTCACCAGCCCACTGTCCCATCTACCAGCCACGACGGCCAGGAGACTAGCGGCGATCGAGCACCCTGCCTGCGGAGCGCCGCGGCGCAGCGCTTATAAAATATATATACACGGCGGATTCTAATCGGTAATCAGGAGTAGACAAATATTAATATCTAGCTAAAATCAAACTTAATAGGCGAGGTCTCACAGAAATACCTCACTGTTTAATTAATTAAAGGTTAAAACATAATTTAAACTAATACCACTGGATACATGGTCACCTACATTAATTATTGAAGTAAAATCACGTGATCTCGATACGTCAAGTGCCATCGCTTTCGCGGAAAATTTGACAGATCTTAAGTAAATAAACTTTTCTATGAGTAGTTAGCGCGTAATAGATAACGAATTAAAATGGATAAAATGGCCGAAAATGAAAAGAATGCAATTCCGACGATTTAAGTAGCCGCCACACGAAGGACTGACTCACATGAAACCTTCTCGCTGCTTGCCTATTGCTCCTACGAGGATCCCGAGCAAAGTATCTTAAAATGCGTCGATCCAGATCGTCAGGACGACGTCGAGGCCGCGGCCGGCACTGTGAATTTTATTGTCCGAAGTCACAGAGGTTTTAGTTCATGCAGTTTATCAAACTGTGCGTGAGAATTGGTACGTTTGGATGAATTTCGTGGAATAATTCTTGAGTTCATCTTCAGCTGTTTGGTTTGTATTGATAAACGTACCTACAATATTGTAACGCTCGATATTTTGAGCACAAATATGGTCGAGGCATGTTTTTTTAATTACTAATTTACTTTTCTCATTCAATGTTTGCGACTTCTATGACTTTGTTTACATACATGACAGTGACAAGTTATTACTCATAAATGATCATTGTCATTAATTTTTTAAAGAGGTTGTAATCTCACAGATACAGATTAGTAGGGTGACAAGGAATTTAGGATAAAACTGATTTCGAAATAAAAATTACCACAGAAAAAAAAATTGTTTAGATGTAACTAATTACGACATCAACGTGACCGCTATCAATTACTGAGTTAGAAAAACTGGTACCTGATTTATTATTAGACGCCATCGTGTATATATATTTTTTTATATAGTTACTCGATAAAATTTAAAAAAAAATTAGAGTGAATAAGATATGCATAGCAAGTTTACAATGGGTAGACTTATGTTCATCAATGAATGTCTCCGGATTGAGATGGTTATGATGATCTAGAGCATTTTAACTAGCTTCTGCCGTCTTTTGAAATCCTACGAGAGTATAACAAAAAAAAAATATCCCAAACCGGGATGAACCTTGATTTCAGCACAGTCTTTGCTATGAACTACTAGAACGAAGTGTTAAATAACTAAATATTTTTACAAAAAAAAAGCCGACCGCGGTGCAGTTTAAAAGTACATAAAATCCGCCATTTTGTTTATTTTAATTAACTTATACCCAGTGACACTCACGCCATCAAGACGAATCCAATGATATATCATTTATCAAAATCGGTTGTGCCGTTGAGTAGTTATGAGCGGACATAGGAACGGACATACATACATACATACAGGTCAAACACATTACCCTCCTTTGGGCTTCGCCGCAGTCGGGTAATAAGGTAAGATAAGACGGCTTGACACTTGGCACGTAATGGAATTTCATACTTACAATGCCGGCATTTTTTTAAAAATTTCCATTCCACATTTATTTTGGGCCACAGCATCACGGCATTCAGCCATTAAAAAAACAAAAAACGATGTTTGCTATATTTTGCAGTTTTATTTATTTCAAATTCACATGAACATAACAAATAACACATTATAAACAATTTTAAATTGCAATTTCAACTACACGAATACACATTTAAAATATTTCATCTAAATATTCGCGGTAAGAATGTGAACTGAAACAGCTTTTGCATTGTCTATGAATATAATATGTCACTTTCTGACAGAAAGTTTGTGTTATAAAATATTAAGTAAGGCTATTATAGTAAGTTTATTTATTTCATTGCATATTTGAGAAAAGCACTATACAACCTCGGCGGGAAATGGGGTTGCCAGCCTCGAATGGTGATAGCCGGGGCCATGTTTTTGTTTCATCGACATTTTTTCGCTAATGTATTAAAAAACGTCGTTTGATACACGGGCGGAAGTGTCATTTCCATTCATCCCGAGTATTTACCCTCGCCTGGCGGATCGGGCCAATACACCTCGGGACTCGTGAAAAATGATATACTTTACGCACTCATATCAAAAAGTACTATTATGCTACACCTGGCCATAAAGTGGCTTTTACCGCACGCTACGCGTACGGAAAAAGCCGCTTTCTGGCCAAGTGTAGACATAAAATGATGTGCACAACACGGGAGGTAATAAAGAAAGCCCTCGATCGCATATTTACGTCCCTCGCTTGCAGCTCGGGCCGCAAACTTCTGCGATCTCGGCCTCTCTTTGTATTACCACCCTAGTTGTGTAATGTACTAATAAAGGACGTTATTCTTATCACAGTGGCAGGGAAAGTAGTTTTCACACCTCCTATTCAGAAAAAAGTATTTTGATCCCTCATAAGAGGGATCAAAGTGATACTTTTCTGTTCAAGGACTACCTACAGGGTATTTTTAGTTTGAACCTGCTTAGAATATGCCATTGCCATACCATACATTATAGACTCTACATATTGACTCTACATATCAACTCTACATATCGACTCTACATTATTGACTCTACATATCGATTCTACATATCGACTCTACATATCAACTCTACATATCGACTCTACATATCGACTCTCCATATCGACTCTACATTATCGACTCTACATTATTGACTCTACATATCGACTCTACATATCGATTCTACATATCGACTCTACATATCCACTCTACATATCGACTCGACATATCGACTCTCCATATCGACTCTACATTATCGACTCTACATTATTGCTCTACATATCGACTCTACATATCAACTCTACATATCGACTCTACATATCGACTCTCCATATCGACTCTACATTGACTCTACATATCGACTCTACATAAAGTCGATAATAAGGAATGGCCCAGACCACAGGTGTTTGGGGTCCGAGCCGCAGGCGAGGGCCATAAATATAATATGGAAGTGGTAAATTCGTCCCGTCCGTAAAAAGTAATAAACGTTTTATAAAATAATAAGGAACTGTAAATTTAACAATTTCACATTTCATTTTATTAAAAATGTGTGATGCTCTTTGACTAACTATATATTTCGTTTTCGTTATTTTGGTAGGTAGCGTTTGTATTTAAATTTTCCTCATAGTCGGTGTGAAAAGCAGTATGTGTCACAAGGTAGCAAAATTATTTTCACCACGGGCGTTAACACTTGAATCCCTCACTACGCTCCGGATTCTACTTTAGAATCCCTCGCTACGCTCGGGATTCAATTGTAGAATCCGTCGCTTCGTTCAGGATTCAATGTACGCCCTCGCCGTAAATATATCATTTTGCTCCCTTGTGACACAATCTACTATTATTTATTAATGCAGAATGCTGATCCCGTTCCAGTGTGCCCGGTTAATGGAAATGCAAATACGAATCAACAATTATCGGTTTGTAGACGATTAGGTAGAAGTTTAATAGCTTTTCAGAGGAAAACGAGAGTGAACCCGCGTTATGTGTGACGAACAATCTGTATTTGGGTAGTTCTCTGCGACTAAACAGTCGCACCAATCGCATCATTACCATCGCCACATTATGGATGAGCTCCCTATACACTATTGAGTCGTTTTCGGCTATCTTGTCGAAGTCGCGTTCTTCTGCTATTTTAAACGGTTTTATTTAGCTTACCGTGTTTGTGTCAAGTTTTTTATCATAATGATCCTGGTTGCTTTTATAAAACGGCCAATAATAGTGGCGATGGTAATGAAGCAAGCAAAACGGTAAAATATCGCAGTGAACTACCCATTTATACCTACTTAGTACCTAGAGGGGCCTGGTAAGGTAATTATAGGCCCACCTGAGGGTAGAAAGGTGGAGCCGTGCCTTTTTTGCAGGTTTTTGGTCCGGCAAAGCCAGGATCGGTTCACAGGCAGTAAGTTTCCGCAAAGGCCATAGGTCAGTGAACATGCCTGTCCCGATCCGGGTTACCTCATAGCATGAGGCCACCTGGAATGTAAATTGTAAGAGGTTGTCCTGCATAGGTAGGGACCAGTGTCTGTTAGGTAGGGAGTAGTATTGTTTAGTTACACGCCCATTCTCTCCCCGGGACGGCGAGATGTGTGAGGTTTGTATCATGATATACAAACCTCACCGTCTTGAGTGACGGACTGGCAGCCTTTGGAACTATCAAGTATTCAAATATAATCGCATTCAGTCTGTCTCGTTCTAGGTAAGAGCGAATGTTCTCAGTCTTGTGGTAGCCATTGAAAAGTACGCTTGAATAAAATCCTAATTTAAAGCCTCAATATCTTTTATCATTGCTATCGACCCTGACAGTACCTATTATAGTACATTGTGTAACTAGGGCGGTAAGAAAGGAATTACACGAGTTTGTAATTCCTTTACCGCCCATGGCACACACAATGTTTTCATCACACTTGTGGGGAAATCTAAATAAAATAACTTTACTAATCTACCCAGTATGACAAGAAAATATTTAAACAGAAAGTGACATATATCCATAGATAATGCGAATGTCAAGTCACGTTCGGAAACCATAGCGGTAAAGACCTAAAACGGCCATTTTAGTTGATTTTATATTTTCAAAATACTTAAATACACTATTTAAACATTTAATTAATGTTACCGAAATATGTGTTTACATGTATTTGCAATAACAGTTCTCTTTAAATAAATATTTCAGTGATAAAATTTAAAAAAGTTAGTTGGCGTTTCCTTTGAACATGACAAATAAGAGTAAAACAGAACCAGAGTTTCAAATGAAAAAAAAAAACCGGTCAAGTGTGAGTCGGACTCGCTCACCGAGGGTTCCGTACAAACTTGTAAGTAGATACGTGAATAGTTCAACAAAAACTGTATGGCCGTTAGCTTAGTAGGAGCAAATAAGTATGTGTACGATTTTTGAAAATTTCTAAAAAACGATGCAATTTAGCAAAACCGTTTTATTTTTCCTATAATATTTAGGATGATATTAATAATTGGTAATTATTACAGATTTTTCTGTTCAGTAACTTCGAAGATAATAGGGGGGGAATGGTATTTTTTTGAACGTTTTTGGTCATAAATCAAAAAGTACAAAATTAAGAAAAAAAAACAAAAATGGTTTTGGAAGCTACAAACTAAGCTCTTTCATTTGATATCCCACTCGATAAAATAGCTCTACTTTTCTTTTTCCACATCCCATTTCGGACCCCTTTAAAAAAAAAGTAAAAAAGGTATAAGATTTTTTTTCTATCCAATAGGCTCGAGTCAGCAACTTTTAACACTATTCCAAGTTTCAAGTCGATAGCATCAGTGGATCCTGAGATATCTTGCTGTGACAGACGGACAGACAGACAGACAGACAGACAGACAGACAGACAGAGTCGCACCATAAGGGTTCCTTTTTTACCATTTTGGTACGGAACCCTAAAAACCATTACGTCCTAGAGCGTAATAGGTCATTTACAGCCCGCAGAACCTACGTGTAATGACACCATTTTCGAGCAAGTGTGATGAAAAATGTATTTAAGCTACCGGTCTTGGAAGCCTTAGTTTGAATGTATTTGGTATGTGTATTGAGTCCTCCACGAGCTGTGTGCCCGATAAGATTTCAATACTAATTTCCGTCCCTTATTCCGATTCAGGGATTTAATAAAATTACTTACTTGCGTTTTATTACTTCAAAAAACGTTTGAAAAAATATTTTATTATATGTAAGTATGTAGAATAGGTAAGAGATATATATCATAGTTCAAATAACACGCTTCTAAATAGGTCAACCGCAATAGACTGTGCGTATCAACTGTACCGATTTTCATTAATATATTTTTTCTACTCCTGTACTGTTATCTGTCTTTTACTTGGTCACGAACACTAATATAAGAACATACATAATATGAGTTCAGAGAAGTCTATACTCTATTCCCCATAACAGCACTAGTGTCGTTATAGTCACTTTACGTTATTGCTAGCAGCCACAGACTTCTAAATCTAGGTTAAACTTAGGTCAAGGATTAAGCGCTCAATTTTAACTTTACGGTAAAAATGCACAACTACCAACTTAACAAACAATTAAATTCCTACGGTTTTTAAGAAAACCAAAACTTTCCGAACTAAATTCATTGATGCCAACATAAAAAAAGTATTTTTAATTTAAGTATATTTTAAATAAAAAAAAAAGTTTACCATAGACACATACTGTCAGTCAAACGTTATATTTGCCTTGATTCCAGGTTATGATTAATTTTGTATTTTATAATTTAAAACATCGTCGTAGAAAAAGTATTGTATGCAACGTTGTATAATTAAGTCAAAAAACGCTCATTGCGTCTCTATTTGCGATACTCGCCGCATTCGCGGCTCGTATCGCAACTCACGCAATTCGCATTTTTTGAACCCACTTATACAACTGTTGCATAAAATACTATTTTCTACTCCTGTACTGTTATCTGTCTTTTACTTGGTCACGAACACTAATATAAGAACATACATAATATGAGTTCAGAGAAGTCTATACTCTATTCCCCATAACAGCACTAGTGTCGTTATAGTCACTTTACGTTATTGCTAGCATCCACAGACTTCTAAATCTAGGTTAAACTTAGGTCAAGGATTAAGCGCTCAATTCTAACTTCACGATAAAAATTCACAGCTACCAACTTAACAAACAATTAAATTCCTACGATTCATAAGAAAAACAAAACTTTCCGAATTAAATTAATTGATGCCAACATAAAAAAAAAGTATTTTAATTATCGTCACATCGTGTCACCAGCCATATCAAAAAAAAGTTTACCATAGACACAACTGTCATGCCGGCTGTACACACACACTCGGAGAGACCGGACGAGACACGCGTGACGTCCATGTATTTTATATTTTAACCTAGTCGTAGAAAAAGTATTGTATGCAACGTTGTATAATTAAGTCAAAAAACGCTCATTGCGTCTCTATTTGCGATACTCGCCGCATTCGCGGCTCGTATCGCAACTCACGCATTTCGCATTTTTTGAACCTTCTTATACAACTGTTGCATAAAATACTAATTTTAGTTACGAAACTTTTATTACATTTACAAAAACAACCTTTTAAAGAATTATGAGCAAATTGAGCAATTAATTCAAGGGCAGTTTAAATTTCAATGATAAATTGTTAGCTATTTTTTAGTGAATGACTATAGGTTATAAAAATACAAAATTAATTATTTAGTTACAATAATTATATTTTCAAAGTACCTATTATTATGTTTACACCTTTTCACAGACATTATTTTTGTGTATCTCTATTTTCTTAGGTTAGGTTAGGTAATATTATAAATGCGAAAGTTTGTGAAGATGTTTGGATGTTTGTTACTTAATAACGGGGTAACGACTGGATGGATTGAGCTGAAATCTGGCATACAAATAGACCAAGTCCTGGATTGAAACATAGGATACCTACTTTTTATCTCGGTAAAGAGTTCCCTTGGGACAGTAGCGGGAACAACGCGGGCGAAGCCGCGGGAAAATGCTAGTTTACAATATATTTATAAAAAGTAGAATACTAGACATTAATTATTATTTTAAAAGTTGTCTGGAAGAGGTCGCTCTTTAGCGATAAGACCGCCTATTGTTGTGTATCACTATCACTGTTCTTACTTCTTATATAAGTTTGCATTGTAATTTTCTTTTGGTGTGCAATAAAGTATGATTGTATTATAATTCCAAATGATATACCTACATATAACGAGATACAGTTAGCTACCTAGATATAGCTGCAAGATCAAGGTAGCAAACGCAAAACAGCTTTCGGTCATTACTCCTAGCCAATTAACAACTCACTAGCCAACCATCAATTATAAAGACAACGGTTATATAACAATAATGCAGAATGCGTCCCATCGCGATGAAGTGCGAATTTCCCTTTAAACTGCCACGCTACGTCCAAAAGGGCTCAACTTGATAATGTTGCAATAAGACTAGCAACATTTTAACTAGCGAGTTTCGACCGTCTGATATGCCAATAGTACTTATAGGGCGAGTATCTGTAGCTGTACTTACTGAAAAGGTGTAAGTTCCGTATAACTTATACAATATCTCTAAAAATATGTATACATATCAGAACTTAAGTCGGAGGAGTAAGGTTTACAATCGTTTACATATTTTTAGACTTGACCGTATCAGACGTACTCCTTTTCGCTAGAGCCACAATTTGTATGCGATCGAACTTTATAGCTGAAGGCATACGGGAAGTACTGTGATAGCTTTGTCTAGTAAACTTTATTGCTCCTTCCTGAGATATAAACATGTCAAAAAAGCTGTAAAATTGTGAAGTCGATGTCGATTGTCGTATATTCAAAGCTGTAGGTTATTGTAGAATGTCTTAACATTGGGTAAGGCTCTATAAACGTTGTTAAAATGATATAGAACAGGTGTCGTGATTAGGGGCCTGATAATTTGTGTCGTTGCCTGGTACAGTCAACGTCGCATGTGGATAGCTAAGGTAAACGTCCCAGTGCTCGACACGCTAATGCCCAATAGTCAACACACTGCTGTCACCCTCTATACTTTCTTAACGTTCACTACCGGGACAATGTCGAGCACTCGTACGTTTGCCTTAGGAAGCTCTAATATATCGCAACGTGATTCTTTATTGTAATGTAACATTAACGACTGCCGAAAAGTTTCGTTGGCGTAGTTGGTAGTGCGCCTGTGTTGGCCCGAATAGCAATAGGAGATGCAGGTTCAAATCCTGCCAGAGACATATGGTAATTTTAAATTTTTTCTCTTCTAATAAAAATATATCGCAACGTGTCTCTATTGCGAAGATAAATGGGCTTTTTATTTTAAAATGTAGGGTTAGGCGAAACTTAAGATGTTCAAATACCGTCTAACCTGGCAGTTGGTGTCGAAATATATGGAGTTTGACACTAATCGTCAGTTTTGTGACGACCTGTTAACTGCTAGAGGACATCTAAATATATAAAAGAAGAAACTGACTGACTGACTGACTGACATATCAACGCACAGCTCAAACCGCTGGTGCTAGGAATTCCAAATTTACCACGTAGGTTTTTTATAAGGTCTAGGGGAGCACTAAGAAAGGATTTTTCAAAATTCACCCCCTAAGGGGTTCAAATAGGAGTTCAAAGTTTGTATGGAGAGTCTGCGATTTTAGAAGTAAGACCTTTGAAACTTCATGTTTAGATTCTTTATTAGATTACAAGAAAAATAATTTCACCGTTTTTCGAAATTCATCCCCTAAAGGGTTTAAATGGGGGTTGAAAGTTTGTTTATCAACGCACAGCCCAAACCGCTGGTCCTAGGAATTCCAAATTCGGCACGTAGGTTCCTTATAAGGTCTAGGGGTGCACTAAGAAAGGATTTTTCAAAATTCATCCCCTAAGAGGTTTAAATGGGGGTTGAAAGTTTGTTTATCAACGCACAGCCCAAACCCCTGGTCCTAGGAATTCCAAATTTAGCATGTAGGTTCCTTATAAGGTCTATAGGTGCACTAAGAAAGGATTTTTCAAAATTCAT
The DNA here is from genome assembly GCA_947034925.1 of Eudemis profundana. NCBI lineage: Eukaryota > Metazoa > Arthropoda > Insecta > Lepidoptera > Tortricidae > Eudemis > Eudemis profundana. The sequence goes on along the minus strand of OX344808.1, from coordinate 15,414,143 downwards.
CCCCTAAAAGGTTCAAATAGGGGTTCAAAGTTTGTATGGAGAGTCTACGATTTTAGAAGTAAGAGGTTTGAAACTTTATGTTTAGACTCTTTATTAGATTACAAGAAAAATAATTTCACCGTTTTTCAAAATTCATCCTCTGAGGGGTTTAAATGGGGGTTGAAAGTTTGTATATCAACGCACCGCCCAAACCGCTGGTCCTAGGAATTCGAAATTTAGCACGTAGGTTCCTTATAAAGTCTATTGGTGTACTAAAAAAGGATTTTTCAAAATTCATCCCCTAAGGGGTTTAAATGGGGGTTGAAAGTTTGTATATCAACGTACCGCCCAAACCGCTGGTCCTAGGAATTTCAAATTTAGCACGTAGGTTCCTTATAAGGTCTAGAGGTACACTAAGAAAGGATTTTTCAAAATTCATCCCCTAAGCGGTTTAAATGGGGGTTGAAAGTTTGTATATCAACGCACAGCCCAAATCGCTGGCCCTAGGAATTCCAAATTTAGCACGTAGGATCCTTATAAGGTCTAAATGTGCACTAAGAAAGGATTTTTCAAAATTCATCCCCTAAGGGGTTCAAAATTTGTATGGAGAGTCTAAGATTTTAGAAGTAAGAAGTTTGAAACGTCATGTTTAGACTTTTTATTAGATTACAAGAAAAGTGATATCACCGTTTTTCGAAATTCATTCTCTAAGGGGTTTAAATAAGGGTTGAAAGTTTATATAGAGAGATCGGAATAGGTAGAGTATATTTACCTAAACTTCGAAGAACAAAGTCGAAAATTGGAGACTCCCTTACAACTAAATTTTTTTTTTATTAGAATCTTACTAAAAAAATATATTATTGGTATTCTTTCGCACATTTCTCGAGCATTCTCAGTATAGCTGTTGTGTCCAGGACCCCTTATGGGCCTTTGAACTACACTTCAGTATATGGCGAAATTTCTCGAAGGAGTGAAAGAGACAGCACTATTAGAAAGAGACAGCTATACTGAGAATGTTCGAGAAATGTGCTAAAGAATACCAATAATATATTTTTTTAGTAAGATTCTAATAAAAAAAAAATTTAGTTGTAAGGGACTTAAGTCCCGGATAAAAATGTTGTTGTAAGGGACTCTCCACTTTTCGACTTTTTTTTTTTTTAAACCTGGCAAACTCACAACCCGGGCAATCGGGCAGGGTAAGTGCCGGGGGGTGCCTGGAGTCGAACCAGGTCACCTGTCCCGGCCTACCACGATAGGACTTTTCGACTATGTTCTTCGAAGTTTAGGTAAATATACTCTACCTATTCCGATCTCTGGTTATATTAAATTGTATACTTATTTAAACTTTTAAAATTCGAAAATCTTAACACTAATATTATACTTAAATGTGAAAGTTTGTGAAGATGTTTGTTACTAAATAACGGGGTAACAACTGGATGGATCAAGCAGAAATTTGGCATGTAAGTAGACCAAGTCCTGGATTGAAACAAAGGATACTTTATATCCAGGTAAAGAGTTTCTTTGGGACAATAACGGGAACAACGCGGGCGAAGCCGCGGGAAATAGCTAGTTTTAAATAAAAAAGCCCAAATATGTTTCTATTTTTACGAGAAATAAATATGTCTAGTGTAGTAACTACATTATATTGTTAAGAGGAATACTTGTTTGACGGTGTTTGTACGTAATGTTGTATAATTAAGAGTTTATATATACATAAAAAACCGATAACTAGCTAATAAACAAGACCTAAATTGATGAGCGCTTCAAACTTCTAAGGCCTTTTAATTTTAAGTACATAATAACTGGCCAAGAGCATGTCGGACCATGCTCAGTGTAGGGTTCCATAGCCGTAACTATAAGGTAAAAAATACGATGTAAAAAAAGTACAACAACAAAAGAGCGTATCTTCATAGCAATTACGTCCTTTTGTTGAGAAGCGCAGTTTATCGGCAATAACTCAAAAACGGTACTTTCGATCTTGTTGAAAATAAATTTCATTGAAAGTATTAATTAAGCGTTACCTTCGTGATTTTTTTCATATTTTTCGGACGCACGGTTTAGAAAATAGAGGGGGGGGGGACACAATTTACACAACTTTCGGAGCGATTATGTCCAAATACATTCACTTAATCAAAAACATTACTTAGGAACCTTATAGTGTTTTTTAAAGAGCTGTCGAACTATGTACCACACGTTGATATTTGCTGAAAAAATTTTTTTTTACTGTCTTTAACATGTATGGAGTGCCCCCCCCCTAAAAATATTTAGTTTAATTATTTCTATACCAAATTAAGTAGCGGCTCATAAAAGTAAAAATAAAATAAGTTTTTGCGTAGAATCTAGAAAATGTTTTTTTAGACAAGCTTTTAATGCTGAATATACTTTTTAGAAAATCGCAAATTGCTCATCAAACAAAACGAATCAAATGAGCCCAAACACGGTGAATTTATCTTGTGTAATTTAGATGATCCTGCAGCAACCGTCCGGTTTCATCATCAGGTCAACCTTTTGTTAGAATAATATTGCATTGTCATCCGATTTACATATCCTTGCAAAACTTTAGCTCAATAGGAAACTGGTTAGTGGATCAAATTTAACTTGCAAGATTTGATTACACGCAGACACACAGACACCGGGACGGGACAGGTGAAACTAAATAAAAGCTTGTAAAAACTGATAAGTGCCTAATAAATAAGACCTAAATCGATGAACGCTTCAAAGGTCTAAGGCCTTTTAATTAAAAGTAGTACAAACTAGTTTATTAAGTACATAATTCGACATACACTGTTAGTCTTGACATTACCCTATACATAAAAAAAATTATAAATAAAACCTAAATCGATGTACGTTTCAATGGTCTAAGTCCTTTTAATTAAAAGTAAAAGCTAATCAATTAACTAAATGATGAGCTATACACTGTTGGTCATGACTTTGCTCTATGCATAAAAAGCCGATAACTACCTAATAAATAACATCTCGGCGTCAGTGTGCGATCTCTGACCCTGCTGTTTCAGAAGCTGCGCGGGCGCTGATTACTCAACAAGGAAGGTAAAAAGGCATTTGAAAGAGATAGTGTACTTGTCAGGGCGCAGCTTGCGCTCGCTCGGGGTAACTCACACCGCCCGCGAGCTGACCGCGGCGCTCAAACTGTGATCAAAATAAAATTAATGATAATCAGCACTCGAACTCGACCGGTTATAAATACAATCAAAATTATTATTTTGTGGGCATTTTTATTTGATAATGTACGACTAGGCGAAACTTAGGCTATGTTCAAATACCGGCTAATCTGTCAGTTGGTGACGAAATATATTGCAGTTTGACACTAATCCTCAGTTTTGTGACGACCTCTTAACTGCTAGTTAACAGGATATTTTAAATGAAAATAGAGGGCTTACGAGAATCTTAATAAATATTGTTTATATATTTTTTTGTGAATTTAGCGTGAACTATGATACTTTTACTCTTAAGGTGATTCGAGTCGGTCAGTTGTCCATACAAACATAAAGAGGGTCATTATTTACTTACATAGCCTCAAATTTGCTCGGAATAAGTTTTATTTCATAGCTTGATACATTTTGTTTGCGTCAAGTCTCGAAAAATCAGAATAAACGTGCAATTTTGCAATAAAGGCCAGCGCCATCTATCAGCATCATTTGGAACTAAAAGTTTTTTGCTAAAATTATATGTATATTTGACTTTTTAAAAGTTGTCTCATCATTTCGCGCAAGTAAAATGTATCAAGCTATAAAATAAAACACATTTCAAACACAATTGATGGCATAGAAACAAACAATGACCATCTTTTGATTTGTATCGAAAAGCAACAGACTCGTTTCGCCTTAAGTAGGTTTTAAAGCTGAACTTAAGAAAATAAATAAGTAGCCGCATGACGATGACGACGATATTAGGTATACGGCCTAGTGTTTGACATGCCAATGCCCGATAGTGGGCATCACAGAAATATATCGAGATAGAAGGAAATAGTTAGTCGATTTGTATGGGAACTAAGCGTGTAACGGTTTTCGCTTGGCGTTTGACGTCAAAAGTGTAATTTAGTGATGAAAAACGTAAATTTTCCATTTCATTTCGTGGTATATGAACAATTAATTATACCATTATTATCAGATTTTCAAATCTGATAATAATATTGACGGAAACTGAAGTTGACGGCGTGCAAAGTATGTCGCCGCCACTTCTTTTTAGCACGCGAGGTACATACACCTTTTCCTTCTACCTCGATATAGGTATTTCTGTGGTTGGCATCCTGCTGCCACCTATATTGCTAATGACACTCAAGATGGCAACTAATCAGACAGTGTCAAGCACTCGGGCGTTGACCTTTCATATGTGTCGATACATATCAAGATCGCCGAAGTGCTAATGGGCTTTGCGATTTTTCAAAATAGGAATAAATTTGAAATTGGCATGCCTGATTTTGAGAACGGTAACATTTTTCGATTTGTCATTTGATGATTGATATTTGATAGATTCTGTGTGAAAAGAGAATAGGATTCAGATTGGGGGGCGCTGTAATGCTTTTCTACCGTATGTGCCGTATTTTCTGTTCTGTGGCCATACTGGTTAGGTTAGTTCCGTTTTTCGCCACGCCTTATTCTCTTTCCGCACAGACTCTACGTAGACGGTCGACCACTCGTCTCGTTTGAGCTCTTATACCACTCAATAAAATCGACGAGTGGTAGATCACTTTCTTAGATTACTGTACCTACGATCAATATAACAAAACACGGCACACTTTGAGCACCATCAGTATCCAGCCAGTGTGCAGCATGCACATGCACCAGCGCACACAGGCGCACGCGCACGCTCCGCTACCCCCGTATATAAGCCTGCTGCACACTAGCCTTGAACTTCATTTCGCCACCGCCGCCACGTCAGCCCTTGTCTAAGTTCTCGTGAAGTGAATATGTGATTGGACTGTTTGGGTGTTGTTTATATGTGAAGATGAAGGCCGTACTGCAAACGGTGAGGATTGTTTGTTTTTTTTAGAACGCACTATGGCTGTTGATGATATGGCCGTCGCCAGTTAAAATCAAATCAGATTATATTGTAATATTAGTAAGTCACTCATTCATAAGTCATACTAGACGACGCCCGCAACTTCGCCCGCGATGGTGGAAAAGTCACAACAATATGTTTTGCTTAAAATAGTAGGTATGTATTCTGTTATTATCCATTTGGGAACGTCTAGGAATGCCTGTACCAAAATGGTTGAAATTCGTCCAGTCGTTTTAACGTGGATACAAACTCACATAGGTATATATATACTTATAGAAACTTAACAATTTAATAATATTATTTATAGTTTTACATAAAAAAATATATTTATACAACGTATACATTACTTATCATAAGTGTGATTTTTTCGCAAAAGTGCGTCATTTCTAAAATTAAGTATAGGTACATGGTTTACTCATCCCACCAAGAAACTTCGTCCACTCTTTTTTGATAAAGTACCTATGTACCTCTAATTACGAAATTTACATGACATGTAAATAAATCATTTAAGTACTCCAATCCTATTTAACTTGGTTATTTATTAAATTATTATCGAACAAAAAAATATCTGTCAAATTACTAACGTCCACGCTGATCTTGTACAACATACATTTTCCTTCTCATTTTACCCCAAACACTAGTATTTCATATGATTCACCTTTATAAATATTAAAAACATAGAAAGTGAAGTCCAAATCGGCGAAAACAATCATAGTTATCATTATAATTACAAACGGTTTAAGGTTTATCTAAACAGAATAACCTGGGTAGCTATGGTTAAGGCCAATTGCCTAATAACATCTAAAATAGGTAAATATGTTCTGTCTCTCGAGTCCTTTCTACCGCATATCAAATATCAAACCGCGATTAGAATACGATTTCGAAATACCGTTAGCACAAAAGTACATAATGAAAAAATATAAAATTATAAGTCAATCTATGATATCTAATCTTCATAGTTTAAGTGCAGACACTTATAGACAATAGATTTACAACGTAAGCTTCATAAAAAATATTCACTACTTATTACAACTCTACCTATTCTTGATAAATGCCGTGTCATTTGTTTTATAAAAAAAAATTAAAGTATTTGACAAAGCTGTAATTATTTTCCCCATAATTGTTAAAATATTTTATTTAAATTGGTAATATAATTTATCTTCTTTTTTTCCAAACTTTAGAACTTTTTCGTACTCAAATAAGTATCTGGGGGCGCGGCAGTGCCCCCGCCAAGTCGAGCAAAACAAAGGCACGGCCGTACCATCCTTTTCTGGAAGCCATTCAGGCCATTTTCAGCCTCATGTAATTTTGTACTGGCTAAAGCTCGAACCCTGAAATTTCAGGGATATATAGGGCACAATAAGACATATATATTCTCAATATCATTCAATTTGAACGTGTAGTTTAAGAACTATTGCACGTCAAAGTTCCTTAGTTTTGTCACTGACTGATTCACTGACTGATGATCATCATAAGATCATTTCTAAGGTACTTCTAGCAGACTCACAGGCTCCAAATTTAAAACGTAGCTAATTTTTTGCCTATCAAGTTCTAAAAAACCTCAAAATATTGCAATTTCAGTCACAACTGCACACATAAGTTTGTAATCCTATACAAATACATGCGATTACAAAGTTAGTTCACATAGGAAAAAGAATGGATTGGAATATAATAAATAAAGGAAGATCACTTACAAAAAGAAATGAGATCCCATCAAAAACATTACATGTAAAAAGATGCAAGTCTCGCAACGCAGTTCTCCTACAACAAAAAAGTTTTGAGATGTAATGTTAAACCAAGTCAGTACCGGGGGGGTGTCCACAGAACTCGATTCCCACCGATTTGCCTATTATTAATTTAACCGTGGAGGAACACATTTTATAGATCTAATAATAATAGGCAAGTCGGCGGAAATCGAGTTCTGTGGACGGACACCCCCCCAGTACTGACTTGGTTTAACGTTACACCTCAAAACTTTTGTGTTGTAAAAAAACTGCGTTGCGAGATTTGCATTTTTTCACATGTAATGTTTTTATGGGATTTTCATTTATCTGCACACTCTACCATTGACAATGTCATTTCATGTATTAATTCAAAAATGACATATGTGCTCAATCGTATTCTAATCGCAGTTTAAAATACCCGTGTTGACTGACATGATGCGACAAATAACCGAAAAATCTAGAAAGACTGCACAAACAGAACTAACACCTCTTTTTGACAACTTTATACCCACATATCGACGACCTAGGTTCAATATAGTATAAGCAAACTGATGTCCCTTACCTCAGTTTTACGGTCGATAAGGAGCAAGGCGGTGGGCAAGGTGGGTTTGTCCTAATGTAATGTTTTTTTTACAATAGGCTCTAAGGCGCTTACTCGTTTGTTTCTGTTACAACATCTGTGGACAAACAATATCTATACCAACCCATAGACCCGGTCGGAGATATATCTTTAAATCTTCTCTGCGAGCAAAATTAATAGCAATACATACATACCGAGGCCAATAAAGTAAGAGATGTCTCAGAACACGTGTAATCTGAGGCTTTCTTATTTACTGGCCAAGGTTTGTTTAATATTTTTCTGCTCAACGGAGCTGGAAAGCAGCATCTTTGTTTAGCTGACGCTTTCCGGCCGCAGGGCAGAAAAGGTTCTTCGTGCCAATCGTGCCAATCTCAATCTAAAGGCACCGTTCGATAGCACGAGTAAGGTATGTTTAGAAAATCTGCAGACAATACATCAAGATAAGATCGTATTTCTATTCTACCGAGTGCAACAGACTCCTAGCCGATTATCTGAAAGATCAACAGCCTTTGACCCTGACTGACTATTGACTATATCAATGACAATACAATTTATATTCTTTTGAAGGGTTAAATAATACAAAGCCAAAATCTAGAAAATATAAGTGTCCAACATATAAAATGAATACAGAACTATCTAACAAACGTATGTTTGAGGAAAAAGTACCTAATTTAGGACTTTTGCATATAAGAAAAATGAACTGAGCGATAATACTAACCTTTATACTTTTTAGCCGAAGTAACGGAATGCTCAAAGGTATTGTTATTGGTTATAAGCACGAAAACCCAGAAAATAGTAAACTCTCTTCCTTATGAGGTACCCGTATACCGTTTCCGCTAAAATTAAAACTTGACAATGACAATACTGTAGGAAGTCAAACAAAGATCAGATATACGAAATTGCTTACATACGGAACTGAAAACTTTAACTATTAATTTAACTGAAGTATAACAATTAGAGAAATTACAGGATGCTTTTATACACTTATAGTAATGAGGGTATTTAGAAATCAGAAATCCACCCGCTGGCAGCAGGGTGGCGAAAGGTCTATTGGGCAGTAGATGTCAAAATCAAGTGGTGTGATTGGTGGATCTTGACGCCTACTGTCAAAAAGACCTTTCGCCACTCTGCTGCCAGCTGGTGGGTTTATGATTTCTAAACACCCTCATTAATATACCGTTATGTCCATAGAAACAAATCCACGGCAATAATGTTTTCTACTTTATTAGACAGAGAATAATACCAAAAAGAACAGATCCCATGAAATATAGATGGATCATTCAATTTAAATATCCCCGTTACTTTTGAATTCTCTGAAGTGATGTCCATCGAACGTAGCAAAGAACCACCATGATACCAACTGTCTGCTAACGAAAGCCGCATTGAAATCAATAAAGCCCGTTTGAGTGGTAAGGCGTCGTAAATAGACACACGTACAGATATACAAATTTGTAACACCTTTATTTTTTGCATCGGGAGTTAAAATAGAAGAAAAGGAGAAATATTTTGCGCATTAAAGAAAAAGGTACAAAATTAATAGTATTTTATGCAACAGTTGTATAAGAAGGTTCAAAAAATGCGAATTGCGTGAGTTGCGATACGAGCCGCGAATGCGGCGAGTATCGCAAATAGAGACGCAATGAGCGTTTTTTGACTTAATTATACAACGTTGCATACAATACTTTTTCTACGACAGGTTTTAAAATACATATAAAATACAAACAAGACATAACCTGCAAAGAAGGAATATGACGTATGACTGTCAGTATGTGTCTATGGTAAACTTTTCATTTTTTAAATTAAGTTGACACGCAGTGAATATATTAAAAATACTTTTGTTTTTATGTTGGCATCAATGAATTTAGTTCAGAAAGTTTCGTTTTTCTTAAAAGCCGTAGGATTTTAATTGTTTGTTAAGTTGGTAGTTGTGCATTTTTACCGTAAAGTTAAAATTGAGCGCTTAATCATTGACCTAAGTTTAACCTAGATTTAGAAGTCTGTGGTTGCTAGCAATAACGTAAATTGGCTATACCGACACTAGTGCTGTTATGGGGAATAGAGTATAGACTTCTCTGAACTCATATTATGTATGTTCTTATATTAGTGTTCGTGACCAAGTAAAAGACAGATAACAGTACAGGAGTAGAAAAAAGAACAAATAGGTATTAAAGAGAATATTACAGGCGCTAAACTTTTTTCAGTAGGATAAAATGCTTTAAATAGGCAAGCCTGTAGGAATCGAGTTGTATGAACATCACGTCACTAAATAGGGTTCTAACTCAGCATGTTTGTTTTCACTCAAAATTATTGTTTCTTAGACCTTTCAAAAGAGAAAATGCCGTTATGCTTCCTACTACACCTTCTCAATAGCATCGTAATACTCGGCAATACTAAATTACCGTCTACGTGTGACAACCGGCTATTAGAACCATTACACTTCAGAGCAATGACCTGGCCAGTAAATTATAGTACAGACATCGAGTCAAACCTCATCGATTAGTAATACACTTGTAACCATCCATCAAGTGTCATTAGCGAGCTTTAATTGAATCGATCGATTGAAAAACACACCAAGTCACTACATAATCAATAATAACTTAGGCTCTCTTTCAATTTACACATTCAGTGGCTGTCAGTGTCGCATATGCGTGCAATTATATACGTGTGATTTGATGATTTCTTATAATTTTATTCTGAAGCATCGCAGGCAATTAAGTTGTATTTAACGCGTTAGTGTTGATGATATCTACGCATGTTACTCCGTAATTATGGTAGCTAAGGCATTTTCTTTTTTTATTAGATTTAGGTACACATATTTCGGTGACTTCAATAATTGTAATATAATCTTAAATCGCAAAAAGGCTAATGTTTTTCATACTTACAAAAAATCATCATGACGTTTGGGGTTTTGAGTTAGTTTTCATTATGTTTCATTGTTCACGTGTTACATATTACAGGATTGTAAATATTAAGTAGTTTAGTAAAGATATTAGAATAGAAGAGAGAAAAATGTTACGATAGCTGGTATATTGCGATAAAATATATACGACTCTTATCATTCCTGGCAATTTTAATAGACCCACTTTTGAAGTATCTTTCCTAGTCTTAGTATTTTTTCACATTTCTTAGAAGTATCTACTATAAATAAAATGGGTTAACGTTTGTTTTTAGGGTTCCGTAGCTAAAATGGCAAAAACGGAACCCTTATAGCTTCGTCATGTCCGTCCGTCTGTCCGTATGTCACAGGCATTTTACTCAAAAAACTTCACGATGGATCTTGATGAAATTTGAAATATACCTTACCTACCTGGTGTCTTGTATAAGCCGCTACTTAGTTTGGTAGTTAAACAACTAAAATAAATATTTTTAGGGGGGACACTCCATACACACAACTCCATACACAAGCTAAAAAAAAATTTTCAGGAAATATCAACGTGTGGTACATAGTTCCACAGCTCTATAAAAAATAAAATAAAATAAAATAAAATAATTTATTTCTGTAAGTAGGCCCTCAAGGGCTCTTTTACATGTCTTACATTCTTTGTCTTCTTTTCTTTTTGTCTTTTTGGCGCTTCGGGTAATGACCTTCTGGTGAGAAGAAGCGCCGGAAGAAACTCACCAGTTTCTCTTTTAATAATTTAATATACATTACATTACCTTAAAAACTACATTTATAGAGATGTAAAGGGTCTCTCTATGCGTCCAAACAATACAAATAAAAAAATAGAAAATAAATTGATACTAGAATTAATGGAGATGTAAAGAGTCTCCGTTGTCAAAATATTATGTTTTGGAGGTGTAAAGGATCTCCAAACGTCAAAATACAAATTGAAAATACTTATTTACTAAATTAAGTCCATTTTTTCTTAGAGATGTAAATGGTCTCTAAGTGTCAAAACAATTGGCAAGTACAAAAACAGAAAAAGACAACTAATCAAACATTGTTTTTAAAATATATCTATTTCCAGTCGCAGTTAATCCCACGGTGTTTCATCATTCATGTAGTCTTGTGTGCTGTAATAAGCCTTAGACATGAGTTTACGCTTTACACAATTCTTAAATTTGTTAATAGATAATTCAGTTATATTCCTTGGCAGCTTATTATAAAACCTTACACAATTACCCATGAATGATGTTTTTATTTTATGGAGCCGAGTGGTGGGCACTACGAGCTTATGTTTATTCCTAGTATTAATATTATGTATGTCACAGTTCTTCTTAAAATTCATGATATTTTTATGTACATACATAATATTCTCATAGATGTATTGACAATGCAATGTCATTACATTAATTTCCTTAAACTTATCTCTAAGTGAGTCTCGATAATTCATCTTATATATCGCTCGAATAGCCCTCTTCTGCAGAACAAATATAGTATTAAGCTCTGAAGCACTAGCACTGCCCCACAGCAGAATACCATACGACATAATACTGTGGAAGTAACTAAAATATACTAATCGAGCTGTTTTTATGTCTGTTAATTGTCGGATCTTGTTGACTGCAAACGCTGCAGAACTTAGTCTATTCGAGAGATTACCAATATGGGGACCCCACTGGAGTTTAGAATCCAATGTTATACCAAGAAAGACTGTACTATCAACTAGTTCCAATTCCTCATCCTTCACAATGACACTTGCTTGCTCGCGATTTACGTTACGCGTGACAAAGTTTATACATTTAGTCTTTCTTTCATTTAACAGTAAATTGTTAACATTGAACCAATTCACTACTTTAGATATAGCATTGTTTACATCATTGTAAGCTTGCTGCTGTCGCTTGACTTTGAAGATAAGTGAGGTGTCGTCTGCAAACAATACTATATCATGGTGGGTCTTAACGAGGTATGGCAAGTCATTTATGTAAATAAGGAACAGAAATGGTCCCAATATTGATCCCTGCGGTACACCCATCGAGACCAATGACCCCGGTGAGTGCTGTCCATTCACGTCAACGCTTTGAATTCTACCTTGTAAGTATGACTTAAATAAATTCAGTGCCGATTCTCTGACTCCATAGTAGTGCAGCTTCCCGATCAATGTTTCATGACATACGCAGTCAAATGCCTTGGATAAATCACAGAAAATACCTAAAGCATCACATGACTCCTCCCAGGCATCGAAAATATGTTTAATTAGCTCGACACCAGCGTCGGTTGTCGAGCGACCCCGAGTAAAACCAAATTGCTTATTATGCATTAAGTTATTTGTATTAAAATTTTTCATTAATTGGGACAAAACTAATTTCTCAAAAATTTTACTAAAAGTTGGTAGCACAGATATTGGTCTAAAGTTAGTGGGGTCAGTAGTGCTACCTGATTTGAATAAAGGTGTTATTTTACGATATTTCATTAGATCAGGAAACTCACCGCAATCAACACAGTTATTAAACACGACTACCAAGTCAGGCGCTATGATTTCTATTAGGGATTTAACAGCATGGACAGAGACTCCCCAAAGGTCACTAGTTTTTTTGACATTAATTGATTTAAACGCCTTTACTACATCTGAAGTACTAACATGTTCAAAATGAAAGTCTTTACTACATTCTGGGGCGTTATCTTTTAACAGTGTAACGGCAGCCGAAGGTGATGAATTTAAATGCTTAGTTGTGGATACTGGTATCTCGGTAAAAAACTTTTCAAATTCTGTTGCTACTTCTAAATTGGAATCTACAATTTTGCCATCAATTTTTAGTTTAAGATCGTTTACTGAGTGCTTCGATCGACCAGTCTCCACATTAATTACTTTCCAGGTTGTTTTAATAATATCAGAACTATTTCTTATTTTCTGGCTTAAGTAATTACGCTTAGCTAAATGACAATCTATCTTAAATTTCTTCGAATATTGTTTCACATGCTCTTTAAATTCATCACTCGTATTGAACCGCCGTTCTTCATACAAGGCATACAATTCCTGTCTACGTTTATGTAAGTCCACAGTAGCCCACTCACTAAAAACTGGTGCACCACTAACCACGACCGATTTAGAAGTAAATATTGCGTTATAATGTTCCATAAAGGTGTGAAAGAATGAATTGTACATGTCGCTAGGAGTCGTGTCGGAAGATAAAAAGGGTAGCGCCTGAACTAGACTATGTTTCATTCGTTCGACACGGTCCGTAGTTACTGGTACAAAAGTAATTTGTTTTCTCAAGACATTATTCCTTAATGACTCAAATACAATTAATTGACCTAAATGATCTGATTCCAAATTGCTGATTATACGTTTGGTATTAGGAAGAATATCAGTGAAAATGTTATCAATACAGGTGGCGCTAGTAGCAGTCACTCTTGTTGGCTCCATAAATATGTGTTTGAGATTACACGATTTGAAAAGATTCAACAGTCTGACACTTAATGTTGAATTTTCCAAAATATTTACATTGAAGTCGCCGCATATAAGTAATTTCTTACTAGAAGTAGCAATTATTTTATGAAGCACAGTTTCCATTACGTTTTCAAAAAGTTCGAAATCACTTAATGGCGGCCTATAGACACAAACAACAATAAATTGATCTAATTCTACGGCACTTAGTTCTATGGTCCGTTCAACAGACAAGGATACAATATCCTTGCGTTCCTTAAATTTTAATTGTCTATTTAATATGATTAATGACCCACCATGTATGGAACTTAGTCTGGTGAACGAACTACCCACCTGGTGAATCTTAAATTGAGGCATTAGTTCATTATTTTCTAACCAATGTTCGGTTATACATAGAATATCTATATTGTAATCGTTCAAAAAAAGTTCAATTTGCAAGTCTTTTCCTCTAATGCACTGAATGTTTTGATGAACCAGGTGGATATGATTTTTATGTTTGCAGCATTTTTCAATAGATTTATTTAGAACTAAATTGCCAGAGACAGAGTCCTCCTTTGTCTTAAGATTTAATTTAAATTGTTGGTTAAAACTGGAACCAACTCCAAGTTCAAACTACTGGACTGCTCAATAGGAGCAGAACCTGCCAAATTCTTGGCAGAAATGTCGAATAAATATGATAGCGACAAAGCTATTTGTCTTTTATAATAATTAGAAAGGTAAAACTTACCTTTAGTCAAAAATACTTTACTAACATATTTGTTTGTGTCTATTATGGTAAACTTACTACTATATGTACAAAAATTATACAAATATGACGAGGAAGGCCTACAACCATACCTTTGGGTTCCGGATCACCTTTGGCCACCCTAGTGGTATGGTCCAATAATCATCCAATAATCCAGTATCCGCACCAGTTTGAGTACTGGTGTATTGCTCTTCATGTCTTTCTTTACACAATCTAAATGTCGCAGTGATAATAAACGAAGTTACACGATAAATTCCCAAAGAGCCACGTAATTCCGTACATTCTCTAAAGATGACTGACAATTCATCCATCAACGTCATATTTCCTCCTTTTAATCTAAACTGCCTGCATTACTCAAAAAGGATCTAATACTAAATGGTCAGTCATAACTAGCGCCCTCTCTGCGACTTTATCCAAGCCAATAATCAGATATTTTTGGCTAATGTAACGTTGTTATTTTATCACGATACGACACGGCCGTCCTGACCAGTCACACGTCCTCGTGTGACAGTGTGACTCTTCTGTAACATGAGACAGCGAAAGGACAGAACCTCTATTCACCGACTCGGCCGTTTCCTGACCACAATTTGTACTTCACTACTTAATTAAACTTAGCAAGAATAACTACTGTCATTATAACAAAAGAAAACGGAATCGGATACGGTTTGGCATGTGTTGTGTCTACTGAGTGTGATATGAACGTCGTCCTCTGGAATAAGCAGAGGGTTATGGCACCGAGGTGCTCCAATTGTCGTCCTCTGAATAGAGGGATATGGCACCGAGGTGCTCCAACCGTCATCCTCCAAAATAGAGGGTTATGGCACCGAGGTGCTCCAACCGTCATCCTCCAAAATAGAGGGTTATGGCACCGAGGTGCTCCAACCGTCATCCTCCGAAATAGAGGGATATGGCACCGAGGTGCTCCAATCGTCGTCCTCTGAAATAGAGGGTTATGGCACCGAGGTGCTCCAACCGTCATCCTCCGAAATAGAGGGATATGGCACCGAGGTGCTCCAACTGTCATCCTCTGAAGAGAGGGATATGGCACCGAAGTGCTCCAACTGTCATCCTCTAAAAGAGAGGGATATGGCACCGTGGTGCTCCACTGTCATCCTCTGAAAGAGAGGGATATGGCACCGAGGTGCTCCAAACGCGTGTCTATGTTCTTTTTGTTATTTAAGTACAAACTGTATACGCTTCCGATACGCAAAGAAACGGACATTGCTCATTGAATTACAACATGACTCCCATAGGTACGTTTACTCTACATTTGCTACGTTGCTGGGTTAGTTTAACATGCTACCCTTGCCTGCGTTCTCCTTGCTCGTAAACTGTGTTCTCCGTGCTCGTAAACTATGACACGTAGTGTCTTTTCCTAGACCGTCGCATTTAAGATTACATGAAAATTATGACATACCAAATCTTCGAATTTATGTGGGGCAAGTAGCTCCGTATCCCACTTCTGATGACGAGGAAGGCCTACAACCATACCTTTGGGTTCCGGATCACCTTTGGCCACCCTAGTGGTATGGTCCAATAATCATCCAATAATCCAGTATCCGCACCAGTTTGAGTACTGGTGTATTGCTCTTCATGTCTTTCTTTACACAATCTAAATGTCGCAGTGATAATAAACGAAGTTACACGATAAATTCCCAAAGAGCCACGTAATTCCGTACATTCTCTAAAGATGACTGACAATTCATCCATCAACGTCATATTTCCTCCTTTTAATCTAAACTGCCTGCATTACTCAAAAAGGATCTAATACTAAATGGTCAGTCATAACTAGCGCCCTCTCTGCGACTTTATCCAAGCCAATAATCAGATATTTTTGGCTAATGTAACGTTGTTATTTTATCACGATACGACAAATATATATTTAAGTTATATCTAGCATCATTTTCTGTTTTTGGCACTTGATTACAATAAGGGAATGTGAACATAATAATTTCTTTCACTGTAAGACTGTTTAACTTTTCTAGGAATTTAATTAAATTATTTTTGTTCGCATTGCCCCGGTTGCTCTTTTTGACTAAGTGAATATTTTTGGAAATAATCGCCCCGAAAGTTGTGAAAATTGTGTCCACCCCCTCTATCTTCTAAACCGTGTGTCCAAAAAATATAAACAAAAAATTACGAAGATAACGCTTAATTAATACTTTCAACGAAAATTATCAACAAGATCGGATTAACCGTTCTTGAGTTATTGAAAAGGACGTAATTGCTATGAAGATGCGCTCTTTTGTTGTTGTACTTTTTTACATCGTATTTTTTACCTTATAGTTACTGCTATGGAACCCTACACTGAGCGTGGTCCGACATGCTCTTGGCCAGTTATTGCTTCTTTATTTTAACGTCTAATATTTGTTTGTTTTAATGTTCATTAAAACATTAAATACTTTATACCACACCTGGCCATAAAGTGGCTTTTTCCGCACGCTGCGCGTACGGAAAAAGCCGCTTTCTGGCCAAGTGTAGACATAAAAAAAATTATGTATACAACACGGGAGTTAATAATAAAGAAAGCCCTCGATCGCATATATACGTCCCTCGCTTGCAGCTCGGGCCGCAAACTTCTGCGATCTCGGCCTTTCTTTGTATTACCACCTAGCTGTGTAATGTACTATAATATCCGCTTAAATAAACGAGCACATAAATTAACCGTATACATGGCCGTCGTCAAAGTACAGGATATTATGCTCTCGCGGTTCCTACCTGCTAATTGCACATGATTTCTTCCTCTTTCCCCTTCGTGGATTACGTACATTACTCACCACACCACATTAAACGTCTAGTGCATAAACATGAACATTAACCATTCGGGCTCACGTCAGTGTCTGACAGTTATTGGTTTAGTAGGATAAAACTATGTATAAAGTTGTATTCATTATAGTTGCCAGTTTGTTTGTTTGTCTTGTCCAGTTTAGTATTGCTGAAAACTTAACCGTTGTAAGCAGAAGTAAGCGATACAAATTACGTCTTTTCTAATAATTATTGACAAATAAGATATGACTATGGTTGAATTTAAATTGACTAACACGATTCATGTCTATGCTTGATTTATAATCTAAAACTGAAGTTGATCATACATGCGTATTATTTTGACGAAACTTATTCAAGTAAATACTTAATTGTCTGATTTATATGCCATTGACGCGACATGTCAATCATAGTGGACGAGAAAATGCTGAATAAAACTATACTTACATATATAGATACAAGAAATCAAAGTACATAGAAAAATTAAACGGCACTCACCTGTGTCCAGACCGGGAATCGAACCCGGTACCTCTGGATCGATTCCCGGTCTGGACACAGGTGAGTGCCATTTAATTTTTTTATGTACTTTGATTTCTTTTATCTATATATGTAACATAAAATGTGGTGTAATATACCCGCATTAAAAACCAATGAAGGGACAAAAAATGTTTCTTTCATGTAAAGTAAAACTATACTAGTTATGTATGTTTTGGTTTCATAAAACTATGCAACCTCATTGTTAATAAGTAGTTATATCGTCATTACTTAAAAAAAACACGTATCTGATACTGACTGCAGGCAAAATCGCAGTAAGTGTATATGACGTTTGTATGTAACTTTTGACGTTTTTCTCTACGACATTTTTAGATACGAGTTTTTTTCGAAGTAGTGACGATATGTATTTTGATCTAGTGATGTTGACCCGCAACTATTGTAGTATACGTAAGATTACGCACAATGAATGTACCCTTACGATCATTAAGCGCGCCCTACGCCTCCATTGACTAGACAGCGTACCGTGATGCGTAACTCGGTACGACGTTGACGATTACCGCATACTCGTAACATTGACTCTTGCATTACCTTACCGTAACACAATACCGTTATTACGTCTGTTACGTAATTTGAGTCACCAGTGACATTTGCTTATCTCTTTAATTTCAGCGCTTTACGGTCAAAATATCAACAAATAAATGTAATGTCTAAAATAAGCCAGAAAGAGATAAATTTAATGCCACAAAGAAAACAATGTATGACGAATTATGCAACTCATTATTGTTTGGAAAGTAACTTTGATGAATTAGCGTATGATAATCCGACAGTTACTTTGTTCTTAATAAACTATTTTATCATTATAATGGTGAGAATTCATGGACCACGGCACAACGCTGAGGTCAGGCATATTTACTGTAAATGTCAACATCTTTCATTTGCCGCTTTTGTATTTTGAAAAAAAAAACATTAACCAACGAAATTATTGAATATGTTTTTATACACTGAAAATTACACATCTTCTGGAGAAAGTGTCTTTAGTGCAAATGAAAAGGAAGGCTATATTTTATCTTTCAAATTATGTCCTCATTTGTCTGCTTGACTACATCAAAACTCAATCAAGATTCAAATGGCAAAAGTTAAATAGGTACATAGCACCTTTGCAATTTTAATAGCAAGCTTCGATCTAATATATAAGTACCTACGGTGTCTTACAAGAAGCAAATGAGCGTTTGGCCCGAAAATTTCGTCACACAGCATCCAACGCATATTCAATCCCAAAATATAATATTACTAGTTAAGAACATAGTTGCGAAAATCTAAACCCGTAAAATCCGCCAACCGGAAACGCAAATGCCACGCTAGGTCATCCGATTACGTAAAACAAAGCATGAAACATATAGTTTTCCCTTTCCTCCGTTCCCACGTTCCGTCAAAGTCAAAGACCTAAGGAAGGTGGCTGAAAGCGACAGCTCGGAAGCTCGGAAGCGACTTTCCCTGCGCGCGCATCGGGAGAAACGTGACCAGTAAAGGGCAGAGAAACATCAGCGCGTCCCTGTCGCGCGACCTCTGACTGGTGAATAATGGATAATGCCTTCCATGAGTTAGCTAACTTGTTGGATGTAATCGCTGCCCCGCCCTTAAGGGAGATTAGCATTGTATTGCTACACTAGCCACTTATTAAATTAGACCGGTAGTGAAAGTTGGTGTTTTAAGTATTGTTCTTTAATGAGTGCATAATCATAATATGGCAAATATTACCCATAATGTATATTGCTAGCAGCTTTTGTTAGTTATTTTAAAAAAGGTCTTAGTGAAGCAAAACTAGCGCTTTCAACTCATTTCGCAAAATAAGCGCAGTGTAAGAGGTAAACTTGCCGAAACACAACCCGCGTATAGTATACCTGTAACTAGCATGGAAACCTATAAAAGATGTTAAGCAAGCATTGCTGTTATACTAGACTACTTTGTAGCCAGTTCACTAGATCGGAAATGATTAACATTTTTAAAACACGAATCATAACAAAAATGACATTGGTTACATCCAATCCGGCTCTAGGCTAGATGTCACAACGAAAACAGGTTGGTCTCGTAGCCTTTCTTCGTCGGTCATTTGTAAATTATGGAGGTAATATGAATTAATCGAATATATACGCGTTTCTATAAGTTACCTAACATATTTTTTCCTTACATATGTACGTTTAAAAAAAACTTAAAAAAACTTAGCTGAACCGGAAGTCGGCACGGGTTTCCATACACAGAATGAGTTAATTTTTGGTTTAGGGGCATTTTAGAACATAACAAACATAATTAGAGGGTATGCGTTACTCAGTTTGGATTTTCGCAAAATCTGGGACACCCTAGTAGGTACCTATTAAAGTTGTGTGCATAATGTGCATAAAGGTACGAAAACTCATCATGTTTTCATTCAGCACGCCGTCATGTCTAAAGCTAAGTTTACACTTTGTTTAGTCGCACGTGCAGGTGCGAAGTGCAGGTGTAAAGTGATTAGTAAAAACAACGTGTAAACGGTCACGCTGTTAAGTGACAAGTACGAATGCGAAGTGCGAGTGCGAAGTAAAGTGTATAGACGCTCGGTCTATTTTGGCTGTCAAGTAGCCACCCCCTCACACCCGCATACTCCCCGCGCGCGCAGTCATGGCGGGTTTAGTGCATAGTATGGACACGAACAGTACAAAAATGAGGTGGACTGAGGAGCAAACGTTGAATTTAATACCTAATTTACGATTTCTGAAGCAATGACCGCGACTATCCTTTTTAAAATATTTCGTAATTTCAAGCGTTGTTCGTCGTCCATTTTGTTGCTTTGCACCTGCGCAATGTACAACTAAACAATGTGTAAACGATTTCTTAACACTTTACACTTAACATCCAAAAAACCTGTTAACTAATCACTTCGCATCTGCACTTGCGACTTAACAAAGTGTAAAGTTAGCTTAATGCCATGCTAAACGTCACTAGAGCTAGGTATGCTTTTACTTCGGACTTTAGCTCAGGTCACGCGCAGTTATTAAAGGTCGTCGAAATTTGCATGCACACTGAACCACATCGAATTAGAAATTGATTAGCATGCATGCAGGATCTTAATGTCACTGTCATAATATTATGTCAGACCCCCAGGTTAGACATAGGCACGGAACTAAATTTGTCGCGTTTTCGATTTTACATCAAGATAATAAGGTGTGGAATCCTTTAAATCGGAGGCGATTGATATATGTAGTTATGGCTTGTGGCTTAGATGTTTCCAGATGTGATGTGATATTAGATCTGATGGATTTAGTTGCATTTTCTACTCTATTTAACAACAATACGATTAGAAATTCTTTGATTTCAAAATATATTTGATATGGTAATATATCATTGTGAAAGAGAGTTAATTGATCACATATAGGTATATGATGATCAGTATATTTGGACTGTTTTCTTTTGGCGGCATAACTCGATTATTAATTAATGTAAATCAGAATTGGTCAACATAATAATGTTGTAACAGTTTAATTTATGTTAGTAGATATTTTTAAGGTTTTGTATAAATTACAAGCTTTTGGTGAGAAGTGCGACATAAATAGGCTATTTTCGCTTGCTGATTCAAATATTGTTAGATAGATAATGCTTACGTTTAATTCGTGTAAAATTAGTAGGTAAACTTTACCAAAAACCATAAAAGGGAAACATAAATTATTACCTATACTTATGCTATATGCTACAAATAATTATTAATGTATAGGATATTTGCAGCGTAAAGTAGGGTCGGTTGTCCAACAGTGAACCATCAAGATACACTGAACCACCGCCATATTGAAGAAACTGCGACGTTGCCAGTTTGACCGATCGTGCTAAAACATGCCGTCTAAGAACCCTTCCCCCCTCCCGTAGTGAGCCAGCGGCAGCGGCTTAGGCCGGACGTGTGATAGCATTTTGTTTAAATTTCGTCGAAAAAAGATACTTTTCACAAGTAAGTGTCTGGATTTTTGTATATTTTGTTATTTAACATATGACCAAACGCTGTATGATGTTAAATTTGATGTAGTCTTAGTCATTTTATGAGCACATTGCGTTGTGACAATTCCGTTTATAACCTATCTTTTTTTCGTATTTTAAGTTGAATGGTGTGGTTGTTGAACAGTGAACCTGGTTCACATAGTACTCACTGAGCCGGCTCACTGTGTACCGCACGATATATAATATATAATAACTTTTAGTTTTTGTAAGAAGAATACGTTTTTTATTTCTTTATATTCATGTATATTAAAAATACAGATGATTACCAAGTATTGTGTTAGTTTTCTTTCATATTTCAGCTTTTTTTTACTGGTAATGGCATTATGGTTCACTGTTGAAATAAGGGTGGTTCAATGTAAACTACCTATAGTATACAGTGAACCAAATATCTTTCCTTTTTTTAAAACTAGAAGAATACGTTTTTATTTCTTTATATTCATGTATATTAAAAATACAGTTGATTACCAAATATTGTGTTAGTTTTCTCTCACATTTCAGCATTTTTTACTGATCATGGCATTATGGTTCACTGTTGAAATAAGGGTGGTTTAATGTAAACTACCCATATTATACAGTGAACCAAATATCATTTTTTTTAAAAACCTACTTAATGGATGTTAGTTAGTCCAAAAAGCATTTTGTAACCTATACATAAGATACCTTATGAAATTACCTAAACAATGACATCAAAATCAAATTTCTAGCTTTATTTTCTAGCAAGTTCTGCGACTTCAAAAAAAAGGTGGTTCACTGTTGGACAACGCACCCTACACGTAGAAATATATTTTTCATCACACTTGTTCGAAAATGGTACCTTTACACGTAGGTTCTGCGGGCCGTAAATGGCCTATTACGCCCTAGGGCGTCATGGTTATCTTTTTAAATTTGAAACGCTGGTTCTGTTTTACTCTTATTTGTCATGTTCAAAGGAAACGCCAACTTACTTTTATAACTTTTATCACTGAAATATTATAACTGTAAGTGCAAATACATATAAACACATATTTCGGTAACATTAATTAAATGTTTAAATAATGTATTTCTTTATTTTGCAAATATAAAATCAACTAAAATGGCCGCTACCGCTATGGTTTCCGAACGTGACTTGACGTTCGCATTGTCTATGGGCATATGTGAGAAATGTCACTGTCTGTTTTAATATTTTCTTGTCATACTGGGTCGAAAAGTAAGGTTATTTTACTAAGATTTCCTCACAAGTGTGATGAAAAACATTGTGTGTGCCACGAGCGGTAAAGGAATTACAAACTCGTGTTATTAAAGCCCTCGGTTTCACCTCGGGCTTATAACAAACACTCGTTTGTAATTCCTTACTTACCGCCCTAGATACACAATGTACTAATCTATCTAGCCATTGCCATTGCATAACCAACGCAAACACTATAATAAGCTGCTATAATGAGACACAACCTGCGCACGCGGCTCGCGAACTTGCCCTTTCATCCTATCCCAGGCATTCATACCATATTCATACAAATGAAGCTACTTGATACTTATTTATATCTGCCACATTTATCCTGTTGTTGCTTATTTACGCGATCATATTAGCTGGATATAATATTTTAATTTTAATTAGGTCGTTATGATAAAATTCCTGAAGTTAGCTAAGTATGACTCAGTACCTATTTGTTTTAGTCCCTTGCTTTGTCACTCCTCCCTTGAGATGACCTTTAATTGTAATCTACTAGTATACGCATTTAATAAAAAAATCGCAGGAAGACTGTGTTTGTTATTTTAACCCCCAACGAAAAAAGAGGGGTGTTTGTTGTAAGTACATTAATGATTTCCCAAAAAAGTAATAGGGGAGTGTCGAAAATAAGTGATAAAACGCAAAGAAACGAGTACCGGCTGGTCCTTTTGTAAAATGTAATTAGAAACACTATGTGCCTTACTTAGTTTAGTTTGACATTTTAAGAAACGATACCATATCTAGTAGATGCACCGATTTACATTGAGCAACGCCTAATAATCAGAGTTTTATCGAACTAAATAAGTATTAAGTATGATTAAATCATCTCAAAATTACAGAACATATTACTACATGTACTTGTTTATAATTAGTATATTATATTGGTAATGTAGCTGAGTTTTAATTAAAGTTAAATGACGTTAGTTGCACCGCACACAAGCTATCTGCTTTGCCCTAAGGTTAACTGGTAGAGAATGTCCTATGGCATTAAGTTCGCCTTTTGTACGATAAGTTTTCTTTTGTGCAATAAAGTTTAAATAAATAAATAAATACTATAGGTACAAAAAGGTAAAATCAACATTACAGTGCTTTCCGACTTCCCACAACGAATCACCATGTTTGTATAAGTACCCACAGTATATATACATCAAACATGTTTAGGATGCAATTAGTTGAGAAAATCAATGTACCGTTGCATAACCGAAACTCCACGATTTCCTATAATGAGTCACAGAATCGCGTAGGCGACAACTTGCTCACCCGCCCTTTCACCTTTCCAACCCGCACGATACACCCTGCACATTAAATTCCACTTTCTACCCATTATGCGAATCCGCACACGACCCATCGCATCGCTTCAATTCTATTATAAACATGGCGTATTTGAAATAATGTGTTCGTGATCTTAGATCTCGATTGAATTTAAAGAGCTGAGATTATCAGACCATCTCAGTTTATGAACTAGCTTTTATCGATATAGCATTAAATGGGTATAAAAACATTGAATAAAATAACATTTACACCTAGAGATTAGGTTTTACATAGTTACATTATATTAGAAACCATTTTTAAAAACGAGGATTTTATGGGCTGGCAATAGTAGATTCTGTCACAAGGGAGCAAAATGATGTATTTGCGGCGACCCGAGCGTAGCGAGGGATTCTAAAGTATAATCCGGAGCGTAGTGAGAGATTCAAGTGTTAACGCCCGTGGTGAAAATAATTTTGCTACCTTGTGACACATACTGCTTTTCACACACCGACTATATTAAAATGAAATGTTAAATTTATAGTGTATTGTTACTTAATAAAACGATTATTATTTTTTACGGACGGGACGAAAATACCACTTCCATTTTATTTTTAGGGCCCTCGCCTGCAGCTCGGACCGTAAACACCTGTTATCTGGGACATTCCTTATTATACCGCCCTCTGTGTGTAATATATACTAGTAATGCAGTCTGTGGTATGGCATATTCTAAGTGGGTTCAAACTAAAAAAAACCCTGAAAAGTACCACTTTGATCCCTCTTAGGAGCAAAATAAGAGGGATCAAAGTGGTACTTTTCTGTTCAAGGACAACAGGGTATTTTTAGTTTGAACCCACTTAGAAGATGCCATATAGGGAATGCAAACCGGGTTTAACCGAAACCGGGTAACCGGTTATAACCGACAATTTTGGCACAGCTAAAAACCCGGTTATTAGATTGAAAACCGGGTTCGGTTCGATTATTTCTTTATACATTTGTGCACAATATTTTAACTTAATTCATTTTCTAAGTCGTTATACTACTTACGATGTTGAATGAGTATATTCACGAGGTATTGGCAATTGTAAGAAGTATCCTAGAAATATTGTGCACAGAAGAAATATTAAAAATCAATCTCCGACACAGATAATTTGAGTTCAAAGTTATTAGAAGCTTTGAAAAGAATAATAGAAGATCGATACAATTGTGTTTCAGGTAGTCCTGAAGTAGTACACTCATCAAACGAATTGTTAGATGAGCAATAGTTGCACCATTGGGTTTAGTTAGTACCCAATGTAGCCATTCTTTCCTTTGCGATAAATAAAAGCCCGCTTCATGAAACTGATAAAGCTACAGACAATTTCATGGCCCATTTGAAAGTTTAAAACATTTAAAGACACACACGCCACATCAAGTTTCGCTGTCGTCCAACAAATGATTTTATCTGAAATGTTTTTACATGAAACCAGCAAATGTGGTCGGCAAAGCCCACCAGCGTCGGGGCTGAACGTGCATTTTCAACCGCGTTATGGGCGGGAGGCTAAGTGATCCCTCATTAGATTAAATCAATCAAAACTACTACAAAGATTTACTCATCTTTTTCGTTTTCTATATTTTTTCACTGTTGATTCTCTTTTTTTTAATCAGTTTTAGAAAAAGGGTTCGAAATATTATCTTAAGTTGATTAAAACACTTTCATACGTTAATAAATGGCTATTAAGCCATAGCCATTTTAAGCCTTTTATTCCCACGATTTCTCAATATTATGGTATAACCGATTTTAACCGGTTGTAACCGGTTATATATTTTATAACCGATCGAATACCCGGTTATGAAAATTGACCGGTTATTGTATTCCCTCATACCATAGATAGCTTTATTAGTATATTACACATAGAGGGCGGTATAATAAGGAATGGCCCAGATCACGGGTGTTTGCGGTCCGAGCCGCAGGCGAGGGCCATAAATATAATATGGAAGTGGTATTTTCGTCCAAAAAATAATAATCGTTTTATAAAATAATAATAGACTATAAATTTAACAATTTAACATTTCATTTGAATAATAATGTCTTTGATTAACTATATATTTCGTTATTTTGGTAGGTAGCGTTTGTATTCGAATTTTCCTCATAGTCGGTGTGAAGCAGTATGTGTCACAAGGAAGCAAAATTATTTTCACCACGGGCGTTAAGACTTGAACCCTCACTATGCTCCAGATTATACCTACTTTAGATCCCTCGCTACGCTCGGGATTCTATTGTGTGTATATTGTCAGAATTGAATGGTTTTTATGTATTTTACTCTAGTCTCGACTGCAAAAAAAGAGTTGGGGTATTTATTTACTTAAGACTTTTTGAAAGATAAAACATTTATTTCTTCCATTTTTGAAGTCGGTTTAATTTTTTTCAATAACTTTTTTTTATTATTGTGTAGGTTTAAATACTTATAAATCAGATTCCCAGCGGTAGGGATCCCGTCAGGCTGGATGCGTCCCCCCCCCCCCTAATTGCTTAGATTTATCTATGTACTAGTACAAATATTCCAGAATCACTAAAAAGTGAAACTTAAAAACGTGATCAACTAGAACTAGACTAATATATAAGTTATTAATAGCGTATAAGTAAGTAGTAGTATGTAATATAGTAGGTATAAGTAGTTAACTTAAAAATCTGAATGGGTGTATTTTCACTTCCGTAATTTCTCTGGCCACCAATATTTAAAAGATTCCCTCTCACTAGACTGGCATTCGTTGGTTACTTGTTAGAACTTGACTGATTCTACATTGTAACCAAAAGTCCAATCCTAATAAGGTAGAATCTTCTCAGTATTCGCCAATATGTCATGACAGCGAAATTACGTTTTTGAAAATACACCAGAATATACTATGTAAGTACACGCTTACTGTCATTTAAAAACATAATTTAAATAATTTTAAAATTACAAGTCTGATACTAAAAATATATTTTACAAATATATTCCATTAATTTTCTCTTATGTCTGCTACATTTGTATATTCGATGTACGCTCATTATATTTTACTCAATATTTTTACCAAGCGCTTACAAACAACCATGCAGGTCACATAATAGCAAGGAGCAACTGTATTACGACCTCTTATAAATATACAAAAAGACGCAGAGGCAATGGAAGTCGCTCTAAAAAATAAAATGTCATACCGTGGCGTTGAAGAAATTCTTGGGCAAGCCGGAGCAGCTTTGGCTTCAATTTTCTATAAGAGCACTAGAATTAAGTGCTGAACTGCCTAATATTAGGCAAGCCGATGGGAATCTAGTTCTATGGACGCCACGCCACTGATACCTACGATTATTTATACAAAGACCATATACATTGAAAAATTAAACGTGACTGTCAGTCAAATCCGGATCCGAATCAACGTCATAGTCTTGCTTGAATAACGTGCTAACCGCTACAACACTCAGTACTTACCAGTCATGTTATATGTACTACCTACTCTACGCCTGCCTGTCGTACCGTTTCAGACTAGGTCGCATAGCATAACATTGAAAGGCATAATTCATCATTTGGCATTAGGGTTGCCAGATTGAAGTACCGTATTATCGGGAGCAGGAAACAATATATCGGGATTTAGAGACCTTGGTTGGGAGATAACCCACGCGCTCGACGCGAGCTTTTTTTTTTAGCCAGAAAGAGCGAAATTTTCGCTGGCCGGACCACCTTGAGTGGATCGGAGTAAGTTTAAAATGAAGTCGTTTGTCGGGAGATTTTCTTCTTTGTCGGGAGTCGGGAGGACATACAAAAAATCGGGAGAATCCAGCCAATTCCCGACCATCTGGCAACCCTATTTGGCATACATAATTCATCATTTGTCATAATGCATTTTTTTCTGAACACGTGAACTTTTCAGGATTATTATAACACGAACCTGACCTAACCTGTTACATAAGCATACGTCGTTATCGCGGGTGCAAAAACGATTTGACAGTACAGAAATATTATGAAAAACAAGCAATAACAGACGCGAAACTCATTTTGAGGAACATTTATGCCTACTCGTACGAGTTTAAAATGTTTTGCGTCTGTTTTTGCATGTTTTTCATAATCTTTCTGTACTGTCAAATCGTTTTTGCACCCGCGATAACGACGTATGTACATAAGGCACTTGAACCCCGGCGACGGCGAATAAGCGAGTAAAATTGAGGAATTGGGTACAGTGGATCGATCGACCTGTCCAGATCCACAATGTAATGCTACTCGCCCGCGCTTTAGCTTTATTTCCCTCGCGATACGTCCACCCACGTCCACCCACCGAGTCACCCCACCAGTGGGTGCACGGGGAATTCCTATTTACCCATGCACCCACTGCATTTTGGCTGGAATCAATTTAAGAAACACATCGATACACTGCATCGATAGTTAAGTACATTTATACATGAAAAATAATTTTTCGTGAATTATCGTATCACGAGAAATTCAGTTAATAATAATAATTTATGATGTAATCTATATGTCACAAAGTAAATGAAACTAAATCCATAATTGTAAGCCAGTTTATGTAAAACACTTGTTACGCGGTGCCACCCGTATGCTAACTACATACCTAAATGTGACGTCCTACGTGAAAAGGTACCTTATGAGGGTTTCTAGTAACGGAGATATGAACGGTTTTGTGAAATCCTTCAAAATCATCATTTTTTTCTTTTATGCAAAATTGTAAAATATAGGAATAGACGTGTATTTGTAGCTTGGTTTCACTGCTGTACGTTATTTTTTTCTATATAAAAATTGGGTTCAAAGTTTAGTAGAAAAGGTACCTTATGGCGGATCACATACAAAAATGATAAAGCTGTTGATAAAATTCATTAATAAAATTTAATAGCAACTTTTGCTTATTTCTTTTTTATAACACAACGGTGGCAAACAAGCATGCGGCCTGCATAGTGGTAAGCAAAAATTTTCGAAATAATCCTAGAAAGCTGAAAATTTGGAAGGAAAGGGCCACTGGGTGCCACAGATTCGGAATTGAAAAAAAAATAAAAATAAATACATTTGTATGTCGTTTTTTTAAATTTTTAATTATTAAACATTTTTTAAAACAGATAAAAAAGTGTTTTAGACGAATCGTATAACTTTTTGACCATTTTTAGAAAGACCTTGTTTTTTTTTTAAAATTGACAAAAATAAAAAAAACTGGCGAATGCCCATCATTTTTGACCATTTTAGAAAAAGTTTTTTAATTTTTTTTTCAAAAAAACCTACAAAAATAGATTTTTTATTGCGGTTTCTATAATTTTTTACCACTTTGTCATGTTTCCCTTTCAATCTTTTTAGAAAAAGTCTTAAAAACATTTTTTTTTAAACATAAAAACGTGTTTTTGGCGAATCGTGAAACTTTTTGACTATTTTAGAAAAACCTTGTTTTTTTCAAAAAAATTACAAAAATAAAAAAACACTGGCGAATGCCTCATTTTGACCATTTTAGAAAAAGGTTTTAATTCATTTTTTCGAAAAAATTACGAAAAAAGACATTTTTAGGCGGTTTCTATCATTTTTGACCACTTAAGAAAAAGAATCTTTTTAATTTAAAACACGCTAAAATCCACGACGAACACTTCTCACAACTATTCGAACGAAAAGGTAAGCAAATACTGCTCATGCCGGCCGGCTGAGACTCCGAGCGGCCAGCAAGACCGAGAGAGAACGATACGTAAAGTGTTGGTGAGAGTAGGACAGATGCGTGGCGGTACTGGCGATGTAGCCAAAATAATACCACGGCACGGCGGTATGAAGGACAAAAACTGAGCAAGTTACGACAAGTTCCTATTTCTAACATTTTTAAATTACACCGCCATAAAGTACCTTTTGTACTAAACTGTAGAAGCATATTATTCAGCCTTTAATTCGCCTATAACAAAAATAAAGATAGGCAAAGACGTGTCGTAACATATAATTTACTAAATGGAAATACATAATAAAAAAACACAATTTTTACACAACATTGAATATCTCCGTAACTAGAAACCCTCATAAGGTACCTTTTCACGTAAGACGTCACATTTGAGAATTACTCTTAATTGGTCAAGATTTGAAGTAAATTTCTAATAACCTTTTTTCTTCAGTTTTCTGTCTTAATACAAGATTTGTCAATAAATAATGTAAATATCGTGCCATACTGTAATTATCAATAATTTTTGCTTATGGCCCGCCATAAGGTACCTTTTCTCAAATGTATGGGAATAATTTGTGATTTTTACGTAACTTCAATCGTTTATAAATAAAAAAATACGACTTGTAGAATAATAATGACACTTTTGAGATACTTGTGTAGACTGATTAAATATAATTTAGAACTCATTATACGAAAATTGTGAATATTATAGGAATGATGAAACATATAATAAAAATGACATTTTAATTAAAATAAAAATATTTCGTTGACAATGTGATTTTATTTCTATCCCAAAATGTGCAGTCTAATATCTCTAACTATATACAATGGTTCAGATTACAATATGTTAAAGAACAGGCCGAATTTTTTTTTTTTTAATTTCGTTCTCATAAGCGACTTGCTCTAATCAAAGGCTGATTTTTCACGACCTGGAAGTCACATGAATAAAACCATTACTGATTTCCAAAGAAAATTGCCTTGAGATACATAATCAATCATCATCTCCATAACTTCCAACGGGAACATACTTAAAATTAGTTTTAAACTTCTTTTGACGATTTCTCAAAAGTGCAATTTTAGCATGTGCAGGTTTGATGTTTTTTAAAAAAAAAAGTATGGGACTTAGGGTCGTGATTCTTTTTGTATTAGATAGCTTATTTAACACAGATTTAGGATCTGTGCTTAACTCAATACCAACCATAAGGTACCTTTTCCCGTGGAACGTCACAAATTTCCCCCTAGTACATAAACTCGACTGTACCATTTTACAGGGTGGAAAGTTTTGATGGGCCCTGGAGGGGAACTGCCTTAAAATTAAACATAAAGGAATGTTTCCTTTCAGTAAAATGAGCTAACTAAAGGATTTAAGGTAGTTCCCCTACAGGGCCCATAAAAACTTTCCACCCTGTATAGTGTATACAATACAATTTTTCACACCTCCTATTCAGAAAAGAGTATTTTGCTCCCTCATAAGAGGGATCAAAGTGGTACTTTTCTGTTCAAGGACAACAGGGTATTTTTAGTTTGGACCCACTTAGAATATGCCATACCATAGACAGCTTTATTAGTATATTACACACAGAGGCGGTATAATGAGTGAGATCACAAGTGTTTACGGTTCGAGCCGCAGGCGAGGGCCATAAATATAGGTAACATGGAAGTGGTATTTTCGTCCCGTCTGTAAAAAATAATAATCTTTTTATAAAATAATAATGGACAATAAATTTAACAATTTTTAACATTTCATTTTAATAATAATGTGTAATTCTCTTTGATTAACTATATATTTCGTTATTTTGGTAGGTAGCGTTTGTATTTGAATTTTCCTCATAGTCGGTGTGAAAAGCAGTATGTGTCACAAGGTAGCAAAATTATTTTCACCTCGTTAACACTTGAATCCCTCACTACGCTCCGGATTGTACTTTTATTGTACAATCCTTCGCTTCGTTCAGGATTCAATATACGCCCTCGCCGTAAATACATCATTTTGCTCCCTTGTGACACAATCTACTATTTCCGGGCTTATTTCAAGTAAGTAAGTAATCCCGTTTGCAACACTTGTACTTATTGTATACAAGGTACTAGGGGAAAAAAATCCTTAGTGCATACCATTTATGGTACTAATTAAAAATTCATGTGCCTAACTATCGACGCAGTGTATCGATATGTTTCTTAATTTTAATTCCAGCCAAAATGCAGTGGGTGCGTGGGTAAATAGGAATTCCCCGTGCACCCACTGGTGGGTTGACCCGGTGGGTGGACGGGTTACGAGGGCTTTATTTTACGTCACATCTGGCCATAAAGTGGCAATAACCGCCCGCAACTCGTGTGGAAAATCCCACTTCATGGCCTTGGGGGAGACGTAAAATTGTGTACTCACCACGGGCAGTAATAAAAAAAGTCTCAGATCGCATATTTATTGCCTTTGTCTCCGGCTCCGAACCGCCCTAGATAAGTAATGTACTATTACACGCTTACTGGCTACCGGCCAGTGGCCGGCGGTGAAACAAGTGCCTATAAAATGGGATAGAAACAGCATTTTTGAAATTGGGCCCAATTTTTACCCGACTGCAGCGAAGCCCAAAGGAGGGTTATGAGTTTGACCTTTATGTATGTATGTATGTCCGTTCCTATGTCCGCTCGTAACTACTCAACGGCACCACCGATTTTGATAAATGATACATCATTAGATTCGTCTTGATGGCGCGAGTGTCACTGGGTAAGAAGTTCGTTAAAAGAAAATGGCGGATTTTATGCACTTTTAAAGTGCACCGCGGTCGGGTTTTTTTTAGTAAAAATATTTAGTTATTCTTATCTAAAGTTACCCCTGGTATCCTAATGCATATCATTCGCTTGCCCTTATCCCATTCATTTGGGGTCGGCGCAGCATGTCCTCTTCTTCCATACATCTCTACCTATCACCCGTCATTTCAGCGTTTACATCCTTCCTAGCCATATCATCTCTCACACAATCCATCCACCTCTTTCTTGGTTTACCTCTTCTTCCAGAACCTTCGACATTCATACCTAACACTCGTCTTGTCACATGACTTTCATCTCTCCGCATCACATGCCCATACCACGCTAGGCGTATCCTAATGCATTTGACGGTAAATAATCGCAAAATTTAATTAACGTCAAAATATCATCAGCTACCTACGCGAAGAAACCGGTGTTAAACGAAATTACAGTGTTGTCATAAATCACTATGAGATCACTGGAGTCACGGCTCAGGTGCCACGCTTGTCACTATCGTGCCACAATGCCAGTTGCACATTCCGGGGCGCCAGACACCGTGGTGGATACATTTTCCTCTTTTTATCTCCTGTCTTGTATCCGGTGGGAGGTACTTTTTGACAGTAAGAAATCTTTTCTATGACGGCACATCAATTTGCGAACAGATCGTTTAATTGACATCTAAAAAAAGATAGTGCTCCACGGTTAATATTGTGAGGAAAATTGGTAGGATATTTTAATATAATCGATTGGGATTTATTTTTATAAGAAAGTTACTCTGATAATAATTCCTGGCAACAGTATTTTACTTACATATGAAGAAACCGCTCTGAAATGGATCTGTTTAATCTGACTAACGTTGTCAATCAACTATTTATTGTAGCATATAATTTACTATAAAACTAAACGTCTAAGGGCCGATACAGATGGACTGCAACCCAACTGCAACTCCCTACGATTTGTATGGGAACTGCATCACTACTGCACGCCGACTGCGCAGTTGTGATGCAGTTCTCATACAAATCGTAGGGAGTGGCAGGTGGGTTGCAGTCCATCTGTATCGGCCCTAAAAGTGGCTATTAATATTTACATTGTAATATTTATCACGTAGTAAAATTATAACCTTTTGCATAAAAGTAAATTTCCCTATCGAAATATTCATGAAAGTAAATAAATTAATCATCTAACCGATTTAACACACTCGTCAGCCAGGAACGTATAAATACAAGGAGCGAAAGTGTATAACTAGTTCCTAATTGCTATCGTGGTGGGATGCGTAAGACCTTAGCGTAACCTCGGTATGGCAAAACCTGAAAGTGAAACCTACGAGCCCAACCTTGTGAACTGTCTAAAATCCAAGTACTGTCAGCATGTAACTAATTACTCACGGACTGCTATGGGCTGTTCGCCGAGACTTGTCCTGGCAACTTTCCTGTGTCATATTTTATTCATAGCAGTAGAGACTAATTTAAATTGTCTTTTTTCGATCTAAGTGTCCACTTGAAATACTGGTTAGACTTGAATCTGTTAAGTTCACACCGTGGGTTTTATGATCATTACTGTTTTAACAACTTTTAGCGTGATGTGGAAAGTACACTTTCATGGATTATTGAGGTTGTTGATAGCTTTTTAGATTACATTTTACAAGTATTATGTAAATATGTACCTACGTAAACACTTCGGTCTTATCTGATATTATCAAAATCAAATCGTATTATGCCTAAAGACACGACACGTTTAGCCTAGTGGGAGTGGCACCGTCTACGAAGCTAGAGGTCCCAGGTTCAAATCCTGGTAAATGCAAATGTTTGTGTGATGAGCACGAGTATTTGTTCCTGAGTCTTGGATGTTTTCTATCTATTTAAGTAGGTATATATTTATCTATACATATATGTATATCGTCGTGTAGTACCCATAATACAAGCATTATGTACTTAGTTTGCGACTATGTCGATTTGTTTAGTGTAAAATTGTCCCCACAGTATTTATTTATTTATAGGTAAACTTAAACTCTTTAAGGGATCTCTTCTCAACCTTAGAGTAATTGGATAATTAAAGAGATACATTACATTACAAAACGTTTTCTTCGTTTCAGATACGGATACTAGTCGTAACCAGTTTAATCATCGAAAACGTGCGCTGTCAGGATGGGTTCAGCGATCAGGACCTGCTTCGTCTTCAGCAACTGGCATCTAACGATGGCCAGATCGAGACGATCACCAGCTACAGCACCAACATCATACAGAGGGACCCGAGCAGCCAGTCCGTGAGCTCAGTGAACGTACAGTACCATCTGACGGATGACGCGCAGAAAAACGAAGACTACAACAGAGTGGACCGCGGGAGATCCAGAAAAGTGTATCGCATCAAAAACCCATTTCAACGCCAGTTGGAGCACGACGATGCGCCGAAGAACGAGGTCCAACAAGACAGCGACGCTGGGGCTAGCAACCAGTATGCGGCTATGCAGTACTCTCTGCCACCTGAAGAGTTCTTACAGCAGATGAGAGCAGAGAATCAATATTTACAACAACAACAGCAACAACAACAGCAGCAGCAGCAACAACAGCAGCAGCAGCAACAACAGCAATATGTATCGACACCAGCTCCCAATTTAAGTTACACTGCAACTCCGCAACCCCAATACCAGTACTCTACTATCATACCTTCTAATTACGAAAACAACCGTCCCAATCAAATACCACAATTAGAACCTAAAATATCTCATCCACAGTCATATCACTCCAATAATAATCCTTACCAATATAACGGACAGAACTCGTTTTCATTTGATGGAGTACAAAGCAACCCTTCACCTCTTCCTCCGTTCCTGTCGACATCTTTACCAAATAATCAATATGTCGGCACACCAGCAAATAGTTATGTTTCTAGCTCGTCACCAATATTTCTTACCAGTCAGCCAAATTTACAACAATATGCCTCATCACCAACAGCAGTTCAATCCAGTTCGCTAGATTACAACAATAATAGACCCACGTCTACAATTGGCAATCCATTTAGTTACGAAAACAACGAATTAAACAAAAAAATGCAAATAGATCATTATGATAACTCAGCCAACGGAGTAAGGTACCCAAATCCACAACAGTATCAAAATGAGTATCAAACCCCAACACCATTGACGTCTTCATCCCCATATCCGGATTCAGTACGTGATAACTGGCAAAATAACGTAAACGCCGGTGTTAATTCTTTATCAAAATCTTTACAAGAAGTTTCTTTATCACAGTATTCAAATTCACAATACAGTAACCAACAAGACGGTCTGTCTGATGTCATCGATAATTCGAATAGTGACACCCACCGTATTGGAAATTTAGCATCAGCCAATAATGTTTATATGAATTTCGTGCAACCTGATTATCAGTCATTAAGTAATATACGTAGTCGTACCAGAGACTTAGAACAAGAAACTGCTCAGCCAGGCTATTATTCTCACGGCGATTACGGATGGAAAATGGGGGACAAAAGACAACTGCCATCTCAGGACAATTATCCGTCTGGAAACTTTCCAAGGCAACAGGTTGTGGGATTACAACCTGAGAGTGGAGCGGTCAGCCAAATGACCTTTCATATGGACACCGGCAAACCGTACAATTATGACCAAATATCTAAATCAGCCCCAGATAACTATGAAGCTCAAGAGTTTGCAAAAGCCGCTGCTAAAGCTCACGAACAATTGAAACAACAGCAGATGTACGGACTTTATCAATCAGCGTATAATAATAACAATCAAGGGAATTCATATTATAATAATAATGATAAGAAATCTTCACAGCCAAATCCATACGGCAATGGGCAACAAGATTTAATTACAGCGTCACCGTTTTACTACCAAAATGGAAGAGAAAATATAGAGTCTAAAGCAAAACAACCCTTCGACCACGCAAAAGCATTAAAAAATATAGTGCCAATTGATGTATCGAATGTTGTTCCAAATTCGGATAACATTAAAACGCCACAAAACTTAGACAGTAATAACAGATACCCTGTTCAAAATTATAACAAAGATATAAATGAGCACAATTTGAAACAATATTACAAGCAAATAACTGATGCATACTACAAAGACAAAAATACGGGCTACGGATATAACATCAAGAGCAAACCCGACGATGTCACAGATGAATATAAACAACTGGATCAAAATATACCGTATTACGGAAAACAACAAACACAAATTCCATCTTACAATCATGATACCAAACGTTACGTTGATGGATCTTCAACAGCCGTCAATTACGTATCTCAAGCGTCAAATACCTATCAGGACAATCTACAGTCATCGGCCAATACTCCCAACGTACAACGTCCTCAATCCCAAGTACCCAATGACATAGCCAGTATATTAAAGTTGAACGATATTCCATACAGATTGACTCATGGACTCACTTCCGATGCTCTCCGACTTCATAACAATAATTTTGACCAAGCAAGTCTACCAACACCTTTGCCAGGAAGACTTAATCAAAATGTTGGCAGTCACCAAATCGACGTGGGGAGCGAAATTCTCAGTAAATTAATTGCCAAACAGTCAGGGTATAATCAAAACAGACCCGATATCGACGCTCAAACAGGCGGGTTATTATCTACAATCAATGGCTTCAGAGTAGCAAATCCATTTAACGTTGATCTTAAATTAGTTGCCGAAATGTTGAAGGGGAAAACACCTGGTGATGACACGCATCTATTGGGATTACGAGATCAGTTTGCGAAACCCGCGCCTATCAAACTCGATATTGCGCAATTACAGCAGCTCCTATTAAAAAATGATAATTATGGTGGCCTATCAGCAGTAAGTGATAGTCTTAACGCTTACAGTAGCCCTTACTTCGATTTTTACAATGGTGGCCGATTTCCTTATCAAGGTGTGAAATACTCGAGAAGCCAAGAGGAGGAAGAGAGTATAATACCTATCGCAGATGCTTCTAACACCCATCCTATAGGTGCAGTTATAGAACAAGATGATACTGTAAATGGGCGCGAAGTTATTTCTGATGTTGACTTAACAGCGCAGGGCGACGACGTAATGAACAGTTTTACAGAAGAAAGACCAAAACGTCCCTATACTATCAATCACAGGGCCAAAGGAGATAGACAAAGGCATCCGAATTCGATTCTACCTGGTCGTCATCCGCCTAGAAAATATCCAGATGATGTCGATGAGCCCTATCCACTTCTAAAGCCCCCTCCTCCGTCATCTTCAAAAAGTAGAGGTAGCCGCGGCAAGTATAATCGCAGACGACGGTTAAACAAACCTAAAATTTCTCGAATATTGAGAACAGAACCTTTGTTTGAAGCTGAAACCACAAATGAGGAAGGGGCGACGGTAATGACGACGTTATTGAGACCACCAGCTCCGGTAATTGAAGCTAAATCTGATGATTTTAATGACGAGAAGGAAAGTTCGTAGGGAGTATTTTTAATTAGTTGGTGCTGTAGTTTTAAAAGACTGTTTAACTCTATAGTATTTGGGTGAATCAACTTTTAGACCCACACTTTTGACGTCTCTGGCGTTACCGAAAATGTCTCTAGAGTTACCAAGAAATCGAACTTCTAATAGGATATTTTTCTATTTATTAGGTTTATGAGATGGTGCATTCAACTTTCTAACATACATCATAAATTTAAACATAGACAAATCATTATTTAAAGGCTGTATTTTACAACGAAAATTAAAAGTTGCGGACAGCCTCGTGTGGGTAACAAAGTTGATTGACCCATTTTTCACTTATTCGTATTTGTAGTATGTTATTTTATGTGAATAAGTAAAAGTTATGTACTTTTGTTGTGTTCAGATAATTTTGCATTGTTGTTAAGAGATATTATTTTTGATTCGGCATTTATTTACTGTAAGGTAAAATGATTGTGTATAACTTAGATGCTTAAATTAAGACTGAAATCATCGTATTGTAAATATTTCTTCTGTTTGTTTTGCAAATCGACTTTTATATTATTATAAAGAATTATTTTACAAAATAAAGAAGTAAGTTGTAAATATTTTATTCACTAAATTTTAATGAATATTTTTTTTATTGTGATAGGTCGTTGTTATGAGTATTTTATATTTAGATCACATAAGTTTTGTACCTTGATTTTGAAGTTTTACGTTGTTGTTGAATAAATTATTTGTTAATATTATTTCAAGTTTCAATTACACACAATAAAATTTAATTAATTTTAAATAACCATTCCATGGTTATCACGATCGTTGAAGGTGGTTCAGTGTAGATTTTAAACTACTTAAATTGTAACTGGAGTTCCATAGAAAACTGACAGAAGACTGTAGTTTGGACCTAAATTTAATCACATTTAGAGATTGTGTTACCTCTCATTCCATTTTACATAAATCAAACCGTGCGTGAAAATGGGACAACACGGCACACGTTGCGTGCGAGACCGCTAAAAAGTCAGTTAATTAGATTCATATGCTTAAATAGTGAAATGAGATGACATCATATCACGTTAAGATTCCACAAGGCTGTGAAATTTTCCTCTGATTTCACTTAAGTAACGTTAATGATCGATTACAAAGATGAATGTCCTCGGGGTTACGCAATCGATGAATAGATCGTAGACCTGAACCACCACGCATCGGATAGGTTTCGCTTAAGAATAATGTAAGTAAATAAATTATAATAACTAAAGTGGCTACGTATCAATTTTGACATTGAACATCGCTGCTGATGTTGGCTTATTAACTAGATAGTCCTGACCGAAAATGCGTTAAGTATGTGCTGTCAGTGCAAAAGTAGCTGATTATTTTAATACTCTGTCACTGTGATTGCACTGATACATCTACATTGATGTAGAATGGTTAGGTTACTGCGACAAAGAACTAAAATGCCCAGTTAGTTATACGAAGTCCATACATATAGTTACGTTTTTACTTATGACGGCACCGTGAGTCTCAGTGCGTTTGCGCCTTGCGTGCGTCTCGCTTTCTGCTCGCGCAGTCCCATACTTTTGTTACCAATCGTCTAATAAAGATTTTACGATCAAATCAAATTATGAAACGCATAGGCTTTTTTTCTTAATGAGGATTTCG
This sequence comes from Eudemis profundana, assembly GCA_947034925.1. Lineage (NCBI taxonomy): Eukaryota > Metazoa > Arthropoda > Insecta > Lepidoptera > Tortricidae > Eudemis > Eudemis profundana. Next base: position 15,374,583 of record OX344808.1, on the reverse strand, counting down.
AATATCTGTCGCTTAGTTTATTGCGTGTGATGCAAATGTGGAATGGCATTGGCTTGCAAGCTAGAATGAGAGGAGAGTGAAGATAAGTGAAGTAATTTATATAATGAATACTTTTATTACGGTATTAATGTGAAAACTGGTATTTTATTAGCTTCATACACGATAAAGTAAAACAAAACCGGTCAAGTACGAGTCGGACTCGCGCACCGAGGGTTCAATACAAACTCAGAAGTAGATACATGAATAGTTCAAGAAAAACTATATGGCGATTAGTTTAGTAGGAGCAAATAAGTATATGTTACGATTTTTGCAAATTTCTCAAAAACGGTGCAAGTTAAGAAAACCGTTATATTTGTCCTGTAATATTTAGGATGACATTAATGGGTTTTTTTATTTAAAGTGCGTTCTTAACTGACAGTTAACAGGTCGTCACAGAACTGACGATTAGTGTCAAACTCCATACATTTCGCCACGGACTGACAGGTTAGACGGTATTTGAACATAGCTTAAGTTTCGCCTAACCGTAGATTTCAAAATAAAAACCGGTCAAGTGCGAGTCGGACTCGCGCACCGAGGGTTCCGTATAAACTAATAAGTAGACCAACCTTACGACTAACAGCAACCCTGCCTTAAACCCGCTTTAGCTCTATTCAACCTGGAAAAATCTTAACAGCGCGATGCAGCGTATGCTACAGCGACATCTATTGATACTAAATAGCGCGTAAATTTTACTTGTAATTTAAATTTAAGGGTGGATTTCACAGCGTTTCAAATGCCGTCATCACCAATCCCGAAATTTCGACGATTCACTTTAAGAATGTATCCCATTCTTTTGATAAAATCAGAAAATAGTACCTACTATTTTCACGTTTTGATCAAAAATTATGTAATTTTTAAAAAGATGTCATCATAATATCGGGATTGGTGATGACGGCGGTTGAAACGCTCTGAAATCCACCCTTAAACGTTACTTTTTGTTATTGGCTGATTGAAATAATTGTTTGTCAACTAAGTTAGTTCTCATGTATCATTTTTAGCCACAAGCTACCTTATTTTAGATTTGTGTCCCTAGATGGCGCTAGTGGTATTTCATTTTTTTACTCCTATTATAGAGTTTTTAATAATTATTGTTACTTTATGTTTTTTTCCCGATGCCTGATGAGTGATCATTGTATTTAATAGACATTTTTTATATAATCTGAAATAAATCATCGCTTAGTTTTGCTACTCTCCGCTAGATGGCTCTCGTAGGGAGGGTAGAACTAATATGTTAAGATTTTTGTAAATTTTTAAAAAGTATTCAAGTTAGGAAGAGAAAATATAACGGTCTTCCTAATAATAATAATAATCCTAATAAGTAGATACATGAATAGTTCAAGAAAAACTGTATGGCGATTAGTTTAGTAGGAGCAAATAAGTATGTGTTATGATTTTTGCAAATTTCTCAAAAACGGTGCAAGTGAGGAAAACCGTTATATTTTTCCTGTAATATTTAGGACGACATTAATAATTGGTAATTATGACACATTTTTCTGATCAGTAACTTCGGAGATAATAGGGGGGGAATGGTATTTTCTTAAACTTTTTTCGCCATAAATCAAAAACTATTTATTTAAAAAAAAAAAAAAAATGGCATTTTAATCTACAAATTAAGCTCTTTCATTTGATCCCCACTCGATATATAAGCCCTACTTTCAATTTTGAAAATCCCATTACGGAGCCCTTTAAAAAAAAAAAGTGAAAAAGGTACAAGATTTTTTTTATGTCCAATAAGCTCGGGTTAGCTACTTTTAACACTATTCCAAATTTCAAACCGATAGCAGCAGTAGTTCCTGAGATATCTGGCTGTGACAGACGGACAGACAGACAGACAGACAGACAGACAGACAGACAGACAGACAGACAGAGTCGCACCATAAGGGTTCCTTTTTTACCATTTTGGTACGGAACCCTAAAAAAGTGAAAAAGGTACAAGATTTTTTTTATGTCCAATAAGCTCGGGTTAGCTACTTTTAACACTATTCCAAATTTCAAACCGATAGCAGCAGTAGTTCCTGAGATATCTGGCTGTGACAGACGGACAGACAGACAGACAGACAGACAGACAGACAGACAGACAGACAGAGTCGCACCATAAGGGTTCCTTTTTTACCATTTTGGTACGGAACCCTAAAAATGCCCTAATAAATGGTAATTATTACAGATTTTTCTGTTCAGTAACTTCGAAGATAATAGGGGGAATGGTATTTTTTTTAACAATTTTCGCCATAAATCTAAAATATTTAAGAACAAAAACGGTGTTTTAATCTACAAATCAAGCCCTTTCATTTGATACCCCGCTCGATATAATAGCCCTACTTTCAAAGTCCTTTAAAAAAATGTTACAAGATTTTTTTTACATCCAATAGGCTCGGGTTAGCTACTTTTAATACTATTCCAAATTTCAAATCGATAGTGGTAGTAGTTTCTGAGATATCTGACTGTGACAGACGGACAGACAGACAGATAGAGTCGCACCATAGGGGTTTCTTGTTTACCATTTTGGTACTGAACCCTAAAAAGGATTTAGTGAAATATATAATAACGGTAGGACCTAGAGTCGTTTCTTAATGATTGGCCCAAGATAAAAATGTACGTAGTTAAGAGAAAAGTATCCAACCCACACGAACCTATCTTAAAATTTAAGTCCTTAAACAAAAGGTTGACATTTCACTAATGACTATTTGTGGGTTGGATCCTTTTTCATAAACCGTCAGTTTATATAGGAATTTATAGTAGGTTTCTATTTTATATAGAAATGGATTAGACTTAAATGGAAATTGAAATACAGATTGGTGGAAATGGGATGTAATTTTTGATTTGTACCGTATTTAGGGTTCCGCACCCAAAGGGTGCCAACGGGGTCCTATTACTAGACTTCGTTGAATACAATAGAATAGAATAATTTATTCATTAATTCATACTACATAATTATTATTACAAAAAAATAAGCTGCAACAGAATGACATGTCAAGTATATACATATATAATAATTTATAAATTTTAGTTGTCTGTCCGTTCATGCGTCCGTGTGTCACAGATATTTATCTTTTGAACCTTCACATAATTATGTAGTACTATATAACCGCTATAACAACAAATAAAAATTAAAGTTTACAAATCTACTTTTAAAATAATTATGTAGTGTTATTGATGTCCTTTTTAGGGTTCCGTAGCCAAAATGGCTAAAAAGGAACCCTTATAGTTTCGTCATGTCCGTCCGTCCGTCCGTCCGTCCGTATGTCACAGGCATTTTACTCAAAAACTACAAGACCTATACTGATGAAATTTGGAATATAGATGTCTTGTAGATGCCGCAACTAAGTTTGGTAGTTAAATAATAAAAATAAAAAAATCTAGGGGGGGCACTCCATACATGTAACAGAAGCTAAAAAAAATTTTTTTCACAAAATGTCAACGTGTGGTACATAGTTCGACAGCTCTTTTGAAAACATTTTAAGGTTCTTAAGTAATGTTTTTGATTAAGTGAATACCTTTGGAAATAATCGCACCGAAAGTTGTGAAAATTGTGTCCCCCCCCCTCTATCTTCTAAACCGTGTGTCCGAAAAATATAAAAAAAATTACAAAAATAACGCTCAATTAATACTTTCAACGAAAATTATTTTCAACAAGATCGGATTAACCGTTTTTGAGTTATTGCCGATAAACTGCGCTTCTCAACAAAAGGACGTAATTGCTATGAAGATACGCTCTTTTGTTGTTGTACTTTTTTTACATCGTATATTTTACCTTATAGTTACGGCTATGGAACCCTAAACTGAGCATGGTCCGACATGCTCTTGGCCAGTTATTTGTATATAGCTTAATTCGTTTTTAGGTATATTCAGGTTTTACTTTATAGTGTAATTCTTTACTTTTGTTTGTTTTATTTCCATTATTAATACGTTAAAAATGTATATTAAATAAACATACATGCTTTAAAAAATGAATACCAATAAATAGCGTGTTATTGATCAAGTGAGTAAAGCGAACGAAATGTCTCCATTTCAGCTTAGAGCTTAGGCAAAAAACTTTCGTATGTCCGGCAGATGTGTGTCTGTTCTCACCTTCAAATTACTTGACCGATTCTTCTAAAGTTTTGTGAGCAAAGTTTTGGATTTTTTACCCGACTGCGGCGAAGCCCAAAGGAGGGTAATGTGTTTGACCTGTATGTATGTATGTCCGTTCCTGTGTCCGCTCGTAACTACTCAACGGCACAACCGATTTTGATAAATGATACATCATTGGATTCGTCTTGATGGCGCGAGTGTCACTGGGTATGAATTTCGTTAAAATAAACAAAATGGCGGATTTTATGCACTTTTAAAATGCACCGCGGTCGGGTTTTTTTAGTAAAAATATTTAGTTATTTCAAAATGGCAAAGCCGGTTGGCAGACTCGCGAGTTCTACAGCTCACAGAGCCATAGTAATATTATACGGTTGTATGGACCCTTTCATGTGCGAGACCGGTTCGCGCTTTGCCAGTTTTTTCATTTGTACCGGTTTAGATGAATATATGAAAAGATAAAGTCGTTGATATTTTTTAAGCTTCCAATTTTTACCCATCAATAATTACTTGTCAATATTATTAAAATTGATAGTACTTAACTCATACGTTGTTATGGTTCAGTTATAATTTAGAAATTTAGTTATAATATTTAGTTTTACTCAATCAGTTTTCAGTAATTTTTAAACTCGTAAGTTTAAAAATTACTGAAAACTGATTGAGTAAAACACTATACAATTATTTAAGCCTATCACCTAATCTTAGTTTAATTTTTACTTAATTTTAGTTTAGTGAGTAGTTACATCTGGGGGCACGGCAGTGCCCCCGCCAAGTCGAGCAAAACAAAGGCACGGCATACTTTTCTCGAAGCCATTCAGGCCATTTTCAACCTTCTGTAATTTTGTGCTGGCTAAAGCTAGAACTCTGAATTTTCAGGGATATATAGGGCATAATAAGACTTAGATATATTCTCAATACCATTAATTTGAACTTGTAGTTTAAGAACTATTGCACGTCAAAGTTCCTTAGGTTTGTCACTGACTGACTGAGTGATGATCATCATAATTCTAAGGTACTTCTAGCAGACCCACAAGCTCCAAATGCTAAACATAATTAGCTGTTAGCCTATCATGTCACGCAAAAGCTAAAAATAATGCAATTTCAATACAAACTGCATAAGTAACTTTGTAATCGTATACAAATACATGCGATTACAAAGTTAGCTTTGTAGTTCAAAATATAATGGATTGGAATGTAATAAATAAAGGAAGACCACTTACAAAATGAAGTGAGATCCCATCAAAAATATTACATTTAAAAAGATGCAAGTCTCGCAACACAGTTCTCCTACAACAAAAAAGTTTTGAGATGTAATGGTAAACCAAGTCAGTACCGGGGCCCGGTGTCACCAGAACTCGATTTCTACCGACTTGCCTATTATTTACCCGTGGAGGATTCTTTATTTGAGAACTATAAAATGTGTTCCTTCACGGTTAAATAATAGGCACGTCGGTGGAAATCGAGTTCTGTTGACATCGGGCCCCGGTACTGACTTGGTTTAATATTATATCTCAAAACTTTTTTGTTGTAGGAGAACTGCGTTGCGAAACTTGCATCTTTTTACATGTAATGTTTTTGATGGGATTTTATTTACGTTAAGTTATTTAAAGCCCCTAAATGCTCATACCTACTTTTACGAGTAGGTAGATAGGTACGCTTTGCGTGAGGTGAAGTGATCACGACTGCCAGTAGATAAACTGCTACATTATTGATGCACCCATATTCCACAACTGTTAAGTCACAAGCCATAGAATTAATTTAAACGCATAATGATTATATCCGACAGTAGAGAGATGATCAAAACCAGTTTGCGCTCTCGATCTGCGTATCGGACCGGCCCGCGCCCAATCGCGACATTTATATAAATATGATGAAAAATTCCAAAACCGCACACACAAGCCCGGCTTGTTGTAGAAGACACAACATTCTAGGTGGCCAGCGATTAGCTAATCGACATGGCTACTCTTGTAAGTATAAAATGAAAATTAATACCTTCAATAATACACTATACTTTAAACTCCGACACACCGTTGAATAGGCAGTCCTGATTTTTATCATACTACATAGAAACTCAGCCTTTAAAAAATATTAACTGTATCCAAATCCGTCCACGTATTTGAGAGTGTCGACACATACAGATCCTTAGACATACAGTCAGACGAGCTACAGATGCATAACACCCTTTTATGTATCGGGGGTTAAAGCAGATGACAAACGCATGTTTTACAATCAGATTATTTTGTTTTCAGAAGAAATTGGCTATGTTAGCCATCCTAGTGAGCAGCAGCCATGGAGGGCACCTACATGGGAACAGCCATCATAGCTCCGATTTAGGGTACCACTACCCGTCTACAGGCTCATCCATCGGTGGACTCTCGGGCCCTGGTTCATCAAGCTTCTCGCCGAGCAGCTTCCCGGCTGGATCTCTGCCCTCAGCTACGTATTCCGGCTCGAGCATTAGCCACAGCCTGGGACATACCAGCATTGGATCAAGCAACCTTGGAACTCTCGGTGGCTCAAGCCTAGGAGGCCTAGGAGGATCCTCCTACACCGGTAACCTTGGGTCTCTCGGAGGGAGCACTTTAGGTAGCTCCGTCGGATCTTTAGTAGGAGGCAACTTTGGTGGCTCTCTAACTGCACCAAGTTTAGATTCTGGAATTGGAAGTTCGATCCTCAATTCCCCACCCTTGCCAGCACCTTCCCTGCCATTACCAGCACCTGCCCTGCCATTACCAGCACCTGGGTTGGCAGCTGCAGCTGGCGACCCTCCCCCACCTGGTCCTAAGGCCCCTGTCATCACGACTATTCACGGACTGGCCAACAATAATGGTGCTCCGACTCAATACCGTGTTCGAGAGGAACCTTACCAAGTCTTCCGTGAGCAAATCCACAGAGTACCAGAGCCGGTACCCGTGCCCGTTCCGCAAACCGTACAAGTTCCAGTGCCACAGCCCTACCCTGTCCAAGTGCCGGTATACAAGGACGTGCCCGTTCCCGTCGTAAAGATCCAGCAGGTTAAGGTTGATAAGCCTGTGCCTTACCCAGTCGAGAAGATCGTTAGAGTACCCGTAGAAAGGGTAGTAGAGGTTCCCGTCGAGCGCCGCGTTCCCATTGAGAAAATCGTGAAAGTGCCGGTTGTTAAACTGATCAAGGTACCTTACCATGTGGTCAAGAAGTACCCGGTGCCTGTGTTCAAGACCGTGCACCACAAAGCGGTCCAGACGCACGGCTGGAGCGCACCCCATGGACACGGATGGAATGCACCCCATCATCACGACCATCATCACGATCACGACCATCTTGATATTCACGACTATCACGATGTCCATGACCATCACGATCTCCACGACCATCACGACCATCATGACCTGCACGACCATCATGACTTACACGACCACGGCAGTCTCGGCTACGACCAAGGCATCGACCACGGACATTCGCACGGCTGGAACTAATTTAATATAAAATTGATTCTCATATTTTTGTAGAGGTCTTTAAATTGCATGAAGCCTGAAGTATAAAGAACCTCATTATTTTGTTAAACATGTTTTGTAAATAGTCATCTCATAGCAACATTGGCTCATCGGGAGGCTGCACTCTAGGGTGATAACTAAGTCATTAATTAGGATAAATGTTTATTTTTATTTTGTAAATAAATAAGTAATATAAGAGATATTACTGTAATACAACAATTTATCCAAAGAAACTCCATTTATTTATTTCTTTACCCTTCAATACTTCACACCATACTTATCTCTGAAAAAGGAGGGTCGGTATCGGAAGTCACAATTATTTAAGAAAAATATATACTTAATTGAAATACTTAAATCGTTTCATAAATATAGTACAAAGTTCTTATTGCTGTTAATTGCAGAAGGTGTATCTGGACATATTTATGAGCATATGTATGCACCCATATTTTAACACTTGACTTTAGTTTTCTCAAACATTAAAAATAACCTTTTAAGATGAGAACTACAAACAAAGCCAGTTAAAAAAACAAACTTGTGAAATCAGGCAGTTACATTACAGTCATTTTTAGACAAAAGGTAGCACTTCAGTATTTGTTAAAACCGCACATTTACCGCTGAGAAGCAATTCGTAACATTTCAAAGTAAAAATGTCAAAAGAATGTGGAATTCAGGCTATATCGCCTATCACCCTAACTAGCTATGCTATAGTCAATGCTAAAGGGAGTATGAAATAAGTATCCAATTAATCCTTGTTTTGCTGGAAGGTGGTAAAAATACAAGTTGACGATATTTACTCGTACGTACAGGCGCCATCAGATATATCTGAGCTGTCAGTGTACTCATAAATATCTGAACACGGCTCTAATGCTATGAAAATAGAGCCGTGTTCAGATATTTATGAGTACACTGACAGCTCAGATATATCTGATGGCGACTGTACACTCAACTTTGGATGTTTAGCAAGTTAACATAATTCTGAAATTGGTCGTGTTGCTATATTCCGATGCGCCGCGACTGATGATGAACCACGAACGAACTAATACGGACAATTTTAAACGACGATTAAATGGACAGATATTATTTATTAGAAACAAAAGCCAAAAAAAAACATTAAAATAGAAACAACATGGTTAAAATTAAATATACTAAAACTAAACTACTACGAGTATATAAGCTAAAACTAAAATAGATCTAAAAATGTGCCGAAGATGCTGGATGCGTGCTGACGATTAATAGTAATTTATGCAACAGTTGTCTAAGTAGGCTCAAAAAATACGAATGGCGCGAGTTGCGATACGAGCCGCCGTGGCGGCGAGTATCGCAAATAGAGACGCCATGAATGTTTTTGACTTAATTATACAACGTTGCATACAATACTTTTTCTACGACTAGATTTCAAAATATAAAATATATAATTAAACATAGCTCGCAAACAAGGCAAATATGACTGACAGTATGTGTCTATGATAAACTTTTTTTAATTTGAAGTATACTCGCTAGTGACACGCCGTGACGATATTAAAAATACTTTTATTATGTTGGCATCAATTAATTTAGTTCGGAAAGTTTTGTTTTTCTTAAAAACCGTAGGAATTTAATTGTTTGTTAAGTTGGTAGTTGTGCATTTTTATCGTAAAGTTAGAATTGAGCGCTTAATCCTTGACCTAAGTTTAACCTAGATTTAGAAGTCTGTGGCTGCTAGCAGTATCGTAATGTGACTATAACGACACTAGTGCTGTTATGGGGAATAGAGTATAGACTTCTCTGATATCAGTTCATATTATGTATGTTCTTATATTAGTGTTCGTGACCAAGTAAAAGACAGATAAAAGTACAGGAGTAGAAAAATTGATAAACCTAATTGACCTGTGTTTTCCCACTTGGGCTTTAGAAAATGCCTTTTCACTGCTAGTCAATCCAGTTTATGACCCGTCGTTTCTTCAGACGACGAAGGGGCGACGTGACATGCAAAGTGCAATAAACTGTTGCAAACATCGATTGTTGAATTTATGTTGCCGTAGAACCTGCTTTATAGTCCGAGGCATACAACTGTGATCCAGATCATTATGCACTATTTGCTTAGGTACCGTGAAGATTCAAAATATGTATCTATACAATTTTAAATCTCATTCCACAGACATCAATTCCAATATGTAGGTATACATATTTTTAAACGTGTCTATTTTAATATCAGTGAATAACCAAATTTGTATGAAAGAGTGACCCCTCGCAGTACAAACTATGTCGTTGGGGAGTTATCCTCCTCTACAACTGTTTGAACTCAAGTACCTATAGAGGTATACTGCTATTTGTGCGCCAAGAACAAGAACGATTTTACGGTAAGTACCTATGTACATGCGCCTAAACGAACGATTGGCCTGTATTAAATAATCATAACGTCTACGACAAATAACGAAATACCATTAATTCATAAATTTCAGAAATATGCCTAGTCTACTTAGCATTTACAACATATTGGCATAGCCATTTCTTGACGTGGGCTTACATATTAAAGCACACATACGATTTATTTAAATGTACACCAATTTAGAGGCGAGTACCGCGAACTTAGCTGGACGCTCGCCACTCAGGCTTAACACTTACAGGTTCCTCGTGAAACTTTAGCAATTCTATAAAAAAAGAATAACTTTAATAGGTCTAATAAACCTATACTTATATGTACATATTTATAATTATGGTGTAATTTACCCCCATTAAAAACCAATGAAGAAACAACATGTTTCTTTCATATAATTTGGCTCATTTATAAAAATACTGGACAAGTGCTCACCCCCCGAGGGCTCCGTACAAATACTATAAAGACTATATTTTTATTATTTAATTACAAATGTATAGTTTTCAGATGTTTCCCTATACATTGTAGTATAGTTGCCAAATTTAATAGTTCTAGGTCAACGAAAAGAGTCAACTTAGAAGTTTGATTTTTTCACAGTTTCAAGGGACTGTAGACCTGAGTATATGATTTTATTTTGAACTCGATACCTCTACGTGTTCCTTCCCGATATAAAGGGTCTTGACGGACAGACGGACAACAAAGTGATCTTATAAGGGTTCAGTTTTTTTTTCCTTTTGAGGTACAGAACCCTAAAAATGATCTTTACTGATAATACTGATCAATTTAATTTTACGATGTAGTGAAGAACGCAAATGACTAGAATCGATGGGGTGCAAAAACCATATCCGCTTCAGAAATATGTCTGCGGTCACCTCATTCATCTGGCCCTTTTTCATAGTAATGTATGGAGACAGATGAATGAGTCGCAAACATATTTCTGAAGAATAGCCCATCCATCAACCACGAGCATCAGTCATAAGGGACACAATACAACTAAGAAAGATCAAGTTATAGCCCGACGACTAGGTACGCCCTTATTTTATTTCATAGCTTTATTCAACAGTTATAGGAATCCAATTTTTGCCTAAGGTTAGTCACGAATCAAATCGCCATCGTCCATGACAAGATGAAATATGATAAGGATAAATAGAGGCATAAGATTTTATGGCTACAACCGTTGGCAGGTTCACAAGTGATAATCGTAGGTTCATAGATTGGGTACTGTAGGTTTTTGCCGACCAATTTGTTTAATATCTTCAATGTACAGATTTTTCAGCGTCTACATGTTTAGATAACTATACATAGATTTATAACTTTCATAAATATATGAACTTTAAAAAAAAAGCTATTTAATGAAGGTATTCCTGTCTCTACATGCCGGCTACTTTATAGGAATTTTTGTTATTATTTATAAAACTATATTAACAGTTTGACCGCAGGACCTTTCTCTATATTTGGATATACAATATGTATATATCTAGACTACGAGAAGTCTATCTTGTATTATTCTGTCTGTATTATCAGCTTGATTATGCTATAATATTACATTGTTATGAACTTACATAAACCAAACGTACAACCAACATTAAAGATTCAAGTAGATGGCCAACAAGCGAATCTGTAAAACTTCTCGAAGAAAGGAAAAAAGTTATTGGTATGAAAAATATAGAAAATTGAAGGAAACAGTTGTCAGAACTTAGGAAAAAAAACATAAGAAAGGACAGAAAACAGAACAGAATGGACATAATAGAAAAATAAATAAATAAAACGGGAGGCGGAAAAATGCGAATGAAAAATGGAACCAAAAAAAGACAAGACATACTACTGGTCGGCTGCTCACTTTGAGCAATCAGCGAAAAGTCAAGGTGGCCCTGGCCAAACGTCCTGGTTCGACCCCAGGGGTTCAGGCTCCCACCTAGTCTGACCAAATCGAGGTGGACCGGGACAAGCGACTGGTTCTACCCCAGGCACCCCCGGCCCGCACCCAGCCCGATTCACTCAGGGTGGGCCGGCTAGGGGTGCTAGAAACTTTGGAAACCTCCCAGAGTGTCTGGATTCTTCTCATTCCTCTTGATCCGGTTGATCCGCAGGAAAGGGAACAGTTAGGTACTGTAATATAAACTTATTCAGTTTTTCTTATGATTCTTATCATAATACGATCCACGACGCAAGTGCACTTTTGACGAGATAATAGGGACAACTCTTACATCCCAAACAAAACCAGATTGGAACGAGGTCGACGAAGAGGCAATAAAGTAAGCTAAGGCCGGAAAACAACAAAATAACCCATTTTCGTAATAGTTACGAAATAAACGAAAACGGAAGAAATTCTGATCCACCAAAGTCGGTCACATGGCGTTTTATGACACACCCATCGGCGTATAAATTCCTAATGCCGGTGAAATTAATTGGAAAAGCAAGAATCAAGATTAAATTATGATAATAAAGTGGTCCTATAAATAATAGGCACAGTGACAATCATTGCGTAATATATCTCCAAATCTGAGGGCCGTTATGTGATGCAATGACTTCTCAGTTTTCTCACGCTATGTATCAAAAGTGTATTAGTTGACATAGGTCAAATGGAAATTTTATTGTATATTGCTGAAACAACTTACACAAATGATTATGGTTCATTTATATGGGCTGTATACATATAAGGTGCTAACAAATTAGCTACCGATATTTTTAGGGCTGGTAGTACTAAGTTTTCTGAGTTTATTTATGTATAAAGCAATAAACAAACATGTATGTCTTTTGGAGAAAATTATAGATTTAAGTTTGCTACGTAAAACACCCTGTCAATGAGGTAAACAATAATCAGTGATTAAGACCTCTTTAATTATCTTATGGTCACTAATTTTTCAATATGAATGAACTGGCCACTTAACAGAAAACGACGTCCACTTGACAGAAAATGTTCTTGTCAGTTAAATTAACTGTATGATTAAGTTTGGGTAGAATTTTAATTTATTTATTTTGTTCGGTAAATGAAAAACAAAAAAATATATGAAAGGTTTTCTTAATTTCTAGTTAATGTTAATTATTATAACGTAAAGCATCTTCTTTTAAAATCTCGGTAGCTAATTTGTTAGCACCTTATATAGTGTGCTTATGATAGTATTAACGACGAAAACTGATATTGCTTTTCTACTGGGTGTAAAGGTCTTATTAATGTTAAGTTAACACAGCGAATATTTTATCAGCTTTGAAATGTACTTTCTTCTTATTCAATTTCGCGAGTCGTTAAGTATCATCTTTTAGTCTCATTTCAGGCAAAATGTACAACTTTACCTACTACAGTTTTCGAAAATACAATTAATAAAAACGGTCAAGTGCGAGTCGGACTCGCGCACCGAGGGTTCCGTACAAACTCATAAGTAGATACGCGAATAGTACAAGAAAAACTGTAAGTCGATTAGTTTAGTAGGAGCAAATAAGTATATGTTATGATTTTTGCAAATTTGTAAAAAACAGTACAAGTTAGGAAAACAATTATATTTTTCCTGTAATGCTTAGAACCTGACGAGTAATAATTCTATTTAATAGCAAGGACCATTAAATCAAGAGGACTGTCATTCTTCATACAAAAAGCTGTTCCCGAATTTACAACGCCATCTATGTATAAGCTTGGTAAAAGAATTATAATATTATTTACAATTATTCAACTTTGCAAACGTGACACAGTATTTAAATGTTACAATTTATTTATTACTAGCATTTTCCCGCGGCTTCGCCCGCGTTGTTCCCGTTATTGTCCCAAAGGAACTCTTCACCGGGATATAATGTATCCTATGTTTCAATCCAGGACTTGGTCTACTTGCATGCCAAATTTCAGCTTGATCCATCCAGTTGTTACCCCGTTATAAGGTAACATTTATAATATTAGTGGGATTAGCTGTTTACGAACTAATTGTTACTATACTATGTTTCTTTGTTCAATTAAAACATCGTTAAATGTTTAGTGTTTTAGAGCCATCTAGTTTTTGCCCGGAAATCCCCTAGCGTGAAACAAGGCATCGCTTAGTTTTGCTACTCGCCGCTAGGGATTTTAAATTTTTGTAAATTTCTAAAAAAATATTAAAGTTACCAAGACCGTTCTGTTTTTCCTGTAAGAAAAAAATAAAAATGGTGTTTTAATCTACAAATAAAGCCCTTTCATTTGATACCCCACTCAATACAATATAATAGCCCTACTTTCAATTTTCAAAGTCCCATTACGGAGCCTTTTAAAAAAAAGTAAAAAAAGGTACAAGATATTTTTTATGTCCAATAATCTCGGGTTAGCTACTTCTAACACTATTCCAAATTTCAAATCGATAGCAGCAGTAGTTCCTGAGATATCTGGCTGTGACAGACGGACAGACAGACAGAGTCGCACCATAAGGGTTCCTTTTTACCATTTTGGTACGGAACCATAAAAATGGTCTTTATTCACAAGCGGCAAACTTGTACCTTTTGGCTGAAAATATCACATTTACTCAAGACGTAATAAAATACTGTAAGTACATAATATTTGGTCCCATTATAATGAGAATATGGGCGGGCCACATTGCTCGCAGAACTGATGGCCGTTGGGGCGTTAAAGTTCTGGAGTGGCGACCACGTACTGGACTGGAAGGCGAAGCTTTGGCGGGCCCCCCGCAGGGTGGACCGACAATCTGGTGAAATTCGCGGGAAACCGATGGATGCGAGCAGCACAATGCCGACAGTATTGGAGATCCTTGGGGAAGGCCTATGTCCAGCAGTGGACGTCTTTCGGCTGATATGATGATATTGCCAACTAGAAAATTCGTTAAAAAAAGAATAAAAAATTATACTATAACTATTATCATAAAAAAATATTTCATTTACACCATAACCCCACAACAACAAAATTATAATATAGACAATGTACAATAGAGGATGTTATGGTAGGTAGTAGATATATAAGTACATAATATACACATAGAAAGTATCAATGTTATATACGTAACATTATTTAGGTTTAGATGAAATACATGAAAAAAATATGTAAATACCCGCTTATGGTTCTCCGTGACATTTACAATTATTACAAAATATCATACTTAATACTAATTTAAAGCAAATTGAATATTTCAAAAACTTCCACTCCCTAAAAAGTAAATGACATCGTTAACCGACCTGCAGTCTGCGACATATTTAAATCAAGCCACTTGCATAATCTTAGGAAACACTGACCCTATTGAGAATAGATTTACATGCCAACACAGTTTGTGTGCCCCCAGATGTGACGTATCGGACGTAACGATATCCGCCAAATTAATTTATTCATGGGTGTCGCATCACCGCTGAGAATTTCAACTTGTATAAATATGAGGACTGTCGCGTTATCACATCACAAACTACCGAAACGTAGAAGAGACAACAACTTAACTTTGGGCTGGCTTTTACAGCGATTAGCTAAAAGCCATGGCGTTTGTTGTAAGTTGATGACATGATACTTTGAAAACGTATCCCTTTAACTATCCTTCACGGTTCATTCACGAAATGATACCATAAGATCTTAACTACATAAAATAAATATTTACCCTTAAAAAGCCCAAACTGATCGTGAATTATTCTATTTCAGGTTAGGATTTTCTTCTTCACTGCGTTAGTTTATGGATGTAGAGGCGGAGTCTACGGGCCACCACCGACGTCATACGGTACCCCAATTTCCTCTGGCAGTCTGAATTTGGCACAGAACCTGCCACCACCTCCACCGCCCGTTTACGGTCCGCCATCCAACGGTTACAACGAAGGCAGCCTTATCCTGGATGAGACTCGTCCTCCAACCGCACCCGCACCTCCAGTGTCGACTGGTTCCCTCAATCTGGGCCAACCTCGCGTCATCGGCACTACGGTCCAAGTGGGCAGGCCAATAGACTCAGCAACAAGGTACGAGCTGCAATCCGTCGTACAGAACGTCATCCGTCGCGTCCCTGTAGAAGTCGTGCGCCACGTCCAAGTTGCAGTCCCGCAACCCTACCCAGTGCCCGTCCGTCAGGAGGTTAATGTGCCAGTGCCCCAGCCCTACCCAGTACAGGTCGAGGTTCCCAGACAAGTGCCGTACACCGTGTACCAAACGCAGAACGTCGAGGTAGAAAGGAGAGTGCCTTATGAGGTTGTGAGGCAAGTGCCAGTCGAGGTTATCAGGAAAGTGCCAGTACCGGTCGATAGGCCGTACGAAGTGATCAGAAAGATCCACGTACCGATAGAGAAGCATGTCCACGTTCCAGTAGACATCTGGAAGCCATACCCGATTCACATCATCAAACACGTCACCCACTACAAGAAGAAGAAATGTTGCGGCTGGTAAAAACTTCAACCATAGGATGGAATAGTTGTGATCATACCAAATAGTCAATAGTTCGTACCCTTGGTCAAATAACAACGTATCTGCACAATGGCAACTTTTCAGGATCTGTGTGGATCATGTAGTTCGTATGATTTGTATGACTTTTGAGCAATAAAAAAACTTATGACGTAAAGTCACATACGTCATTATTTGACCAAGGGTAAGAGTCCTGTAAATATTTAGTTTTAAGATGTACATATACAAATTAAAAGATATTGTTTATAATTTGTATTATTGTTTCAATTTCAATAGTTTCAATTCAACAAAAACAAGATTAAATATTACATTGTGGTGAAAACTGAGCCATAAAAACAAATTCGTTTTCTTATCAATTATCATACTCGTAGATGCCTGAACAAAATACCAAATTCATTAATACCTATTCAGTAATATCGAACGTTTAAATTGGTTGCAGTAAACTGATGATGATTAACAGGCATTATAGAATTATAGTTACAGAAGTAGCGTTCATCAATGAAAGTAATCCTAATACATCACTAGGTGCTAGGTGTTCTTTAATGTAAGTATACTTATACGCAAACGATTTAATAGTCAATAGATTTTAATAGCGACTGCAAACTCATAATTTTTATAGTCGCTAAAGCTTTATCAGTCAAGAAACAAACAAGGAAGCAGCCCACCTGATAGAAAGCGGCCATATATGCCGAGTATGCCACCTACATGAGATTATTTTGTAAATTATCGAGGCTCTATCCCGTCTCTCCCATTTCACAAATATTTGCTAAAGGTTGCATAATCAGTCGATTGTGGTCGACTTGTTGCCTTTAGTCGGCCTTTCCTTCCAGCGAGTGGTTCCCTACACTATACCGACATACTTTAGCCATGAATTCCCGGTGGTGTGACGAGTAAATAATGTTATATCAACATGGGTCGAATATTGACATTTTACATTAATAGTCTTATGGAACAAAATAAATCATTAAATTCAGCCCCTCGTTATGAACATGTCCTTACCGGAGGAAAAGTTATCAAAAAGAAAAAAAGCTAAAATGGAAACGAAAGGTCAATTTTTTGGCCTCGTAGTCGCTTACCATCAAATACTGCGAAGATTAATTGCTGTTTTTAGTAAAACCTTCTTATTCACATTTATTAGAGCATGTTACACACTTGGGAGTTTTCATTTAAAAAATAATGTATATCTCTGAAAGTAAGCATTTTTCGACTATATATCACGTAACTTTTTTTACTCCTAATAGGTAGTTGTTAGAACCTATAGTTAAAGTTTGTCGGTATAGTCCCTCCGACCCTGTATATCTGTACCCCCAGGTGTATCCGGCTGGTCCGGGTCAGGCAACGTCCTGGCTGGGTGTGGTACCTATGTTCATGTTCAGGTAATAGAAAAAGGTTTATTTTTCAGACAAGCTTATTATTGCCCACGGTACCTTTTGTTGTAATCGCAAACTGCATAATTATCAAGTCAAAACCAATTAATATTCATCTTATGTAATTTGGATGATCCTATACCCACATTCCATCTTCCTTGCCAGATCAGGTCTATGGTAGCTACCATGATATTACAGTGTCATCCAAACTAAACGTGTATGTAAAGATTAGCTCAGATAATAAAATGCTTGTAAAATACAAATTATCACCTATCACCCGAACCGAAGTTCTTAGCACCCAAAGAGTATTTTATTAATCATCCGATAAGTATGGTAAGTATGCACATGCAAAAACTATACAGAACTTTCTTGGACGTATTTTATTTTTATGCCACACCTGGCCATAAAGTGACTTTTTCCGCACGCAAATTATGTATACAACACGGGAGTTAATAATAAAGAAAGCCCTCGATCGCATATATACGTCCCTCGCTTGCAGCTCGGGCCGCAAACTTCTGCGATCTCGGCCTTTCTTTGTATTACCACCCTAGTTGTGTAATGTACTATTTATAACCGGCTTTCAAAAGAAGGACGGTTCTCTATTCGTCTGAATGTTTTTTTGTGTGTTTGTTCACCGATTATTCGAAGACGGCTGAACCGATTTTGAAAATTCTTTTTTTGTTTGAAAGGATATATTTCAGAGGTGGTCCCATTGCAACCAAATCAGGATCTGATGATGAGATCTTGGAGAAATCGAGGAAACTCTTCAAATAAGCGATTTTGGTATTTCTCATAGTTTCTCGTGCATTTCTTATTAGAAATGAGTTTTTAGTGTTAACCGACTTCAAAACAAAGAGAAAATTGTATGTAGGTTTGTTCCCAGATTACTTGAAGACGGCTAGACCGATTTGAAATAATTACGCCACGCCACTGATAGGCACACATATGGTGATTTGGTTATTTTTACCCGACTGCGGCGAAGCCCAAAGGAGAGTTATGTGTTTGACCTGTATGTAAGTATGTATGTATGTATGTCCGTTCCTGTGTCCGCTCGTAACTACTCAACGGCACATCCGATTTTGATAAATGATACATCATTAGATTAATCTTGATGGTGCGAGTGTCACTGGGTATGAAGTTCGTTAAAATAAACAAAATGGCGGATTTTACGCAGTTTCAAAGTGCACCGCGGTCGGGTTTTTTTAGTAAAAATGTGGTTATTCATAGAGTCTCGGCATTTCTTATCGAAATTAGTTTATTGAAAGCCGGTTGTTTAAAAATTTTTTATGCCACACCTGGCCATAAAGTGGCTTTTTCCGCACGCTGCGCGTACGGAAAAAGCCGCTTTCTATCCAAGTGTAGACATAAAATGATGTACACAACATGGGAGGTAATAAAGAAATGTAATGTACTATAATTTTATGGTTATTCTTCAAATTGTTGCATAACCAGATTAAATTTGTTTTTAATGTACTGTGTTGTAATGTGTTGGACTTTACAAAATAAAATAAGATAAGCCACTCTCACTAAATAATGTATTAACTTGTATGTGAGAAATGAAATTCCCTCAGTTCGGGTATTTTTAGCCCTGACTAGAGCTATGAGCTCTGCTAGCTCTTGTATAGTAGTCCTGTAGTACAACTAACAAAGTGTAAGTAAGGGCTAAAACCCTAAGCACCGTACTACGCACCATCACCATGCCACCCTATTACGTGAGTTGTTACGATGCCCGTCGTTAATTTCCACGACACGGTGTCGCATCGTCAATGACGTCGACGTTGTATGGTGGCAACGAGACAACCTCGTATAGTAATAAATATTATTAAATAAATATTAGGGGACAATCTCACACAAATCGAACTAGCCCCATAGTAAGCTCAATAAGGCTTGTGTTATGGATACTAGACGACGATATATTTAATAGATACAAATACTTAAATACATAGAAAACATCCATGACTCAGGAACAAATATTCGTGCTCATCACACAAATAAATGCCCTTACCGGGATTCGAACCGAGGACCTCCTGCTTCATAGGCAGGGTCACTACCAACTAAGCTAAAGCGGTCGTCAAAGTATAGTGTACAAATACAGTACAATACAATCATACTTTATTGCACACCATTAGTTAAATTACAATACAAACTTATACAAAAACAGTGGTCAACAATAGGCGGTCTTATCGCTAAAGAGCGATCTCTTCCAGACAACCTTTGTGTAGAGGAGTTGATGTGAAATTACGATTGAGTTGAGTGTAATTACGTTGTAGACCTTTAATCCTGCAAGCAGGTTTGCCAGCTGCAGCCACAAGTAACTTTTCGCTGACCGCTCATAGTAAGCCTAGCAATGGCGTGGCGTAAAAGGTATCCTTAGGTAAGCGGGTACAGATTTGGCGTATATTTTCCTTAAGAGCTGTAGAATAAGGTGCTCAAATGCCTGATATTAGGCAAGCCGGTAGGGATCGAGTTCTTTGGACGCCACGCTACTGAAGCCTAGTACTTATTAGTCGAAGAGGTTCAACTTTTCTTTATTGTGTGTGTATGTGATCGAGCTAAAGCGAGTTTTAATAGTCGGTTTGCTAACCCCAGCCCAGCTAAGAAGACTCCGAGAGGATCATTAGCTGCACTCGACTGCAGTCAGAGTGTACTATTACTCCGGTATATTCAGATTCCGAGGTAGATCGTGCAGTTGTGAACACGGAAAATAGTGGGTCAATTTCAATATACCTAACAAATTAATAGAGTGCACATATTATATACACCGTGGGCCCGTATAACCCGACCAACTTTAACCATAGATTCTAACAACTATTAGAAGTAAAAAAAGTTATGTGACGTATACCTAGTCGATTAACGCTTACTTTCCGAGATATTCATAATTTTCAAAATTAAAATTCCCAAGTGTGTAACAAGCCCTAATAAATGTGACTAAGATACTTTTACTGATTTTTTAAAATCCTTTAACTAAACAGCAATTAACCTTCGCAGTATTAGATGGTAAGCGATTACAAAGCCAAAATATTGACCTTTCGTTTTCATTTTAGCTTTTTTTGGTCCTTTTTAATAACTTTTCCTCCAGTAAGGACATGTTTATAACGAGGGACTGAATTTATTGATTTGTTTTGTTCCATAAGACTATTAATGTAATAGTATTTTATGCAACAGTTGTATAAGAAGGTTCAAAAAATGCGAATTGCGTGAGTTGCGATACGAGCCGCGAATGCGGCGAGTATCGCAAATAGAGACGCAATGAGCGTTTTTTGACTTAATTATACAACGTTGCATACAATACTTTTTCTACGACTAGGTTAAAATATAAAATACATGGACGTCACGCGTATCTCGTCCGGTCTCCCCGAGTGTGTACAGCCGGCATGACAGTTGTGTCTATGGTAAACTTTTTTTTGATATGGCTGGTGACACGATGTGACGATAATTAAAATACTTTTTTTTATGTTGGCATCAATTAATTTAATTCGGAAAGTTTTGTTTTTCTTATGAATCGTAGGAATTTAATTGTTTGTTAAGTTGGTAGTTGTGAATTTTTATCGTGAAGTTAGAATTGAGCGCTTAATCCTTGACCTAAGTTTAACCTAGATTTAGAAGTCTGTGGATGCTAGCAATAACGTAAAGTGACTATAACGACACTAGTGCTGTTATGGGGAATAGAGTATAGACTTCTCTGAACTCATAATGTATGTTCTTATATTAGTGTTCGTGACCAAGTAAAAGACAGATAACAGTACAGGAGTAGAAAAAATGACAAAATGCGACCTATGTTAATATAAGTTATAACGTTATTTACTTGTAATACCATCAGGAATACGTGGTTAAAGTTGGTCGGGTTGTACTGGCCCACGGTGTATGCGCTCCATATTATAGGCAATAATGCTTTCTAACAGTTTAGATGTAAGACATTTACTGACAATGACATGTAATCTTATTAATTTGTTAATTTAATGTATAATGTCAATTTAATTTATTTTTCTACTCCTGTACTGTTATCTGTCTTTTACTTGGTCACGAACATAATAATAATAGCATAATAGTATTTTATGCAACAGTTGTATAAGAAGGTTCAAAAAATGCGAATTGCGTGAGTTGCGATACGAGCCGCGAATGCGGCGAGTATCGCAAATAGAGACGCAATGAGCGTTTTTTGACTTAATTATACAACGTTGCATACAATACTTTTTCTACGACAGGTTTTAAAATTATAAAATACAAACAAGGCATAACCTGCAAAGAAGGCAAATATGACGTATGACTGTCAGTATGTGTCTATGGTAAACTTTTTATTTTTTAAATGAAGTTGACACGCAGTGAATATATTAAAAATACTTTTGTTTTTATGTTGGCATCAATGAATTTAGTTCAGAAAGTTTTGTTTTTCTTAAAAGCCGTAGGATTTTAATTGTTTGTTAAGTTGGTAGTTGTGCATTTTTACCGTAAAGTTAAAATTGAGCGCTTAATCCTTGACCTCAGTTTAACCTAGATTTAGAAGTCTGTGGTTGCTAGCAATAACGTAAAGTGGCTATAACGACACTAGTGCTGTTATGGGGAATAGAGTATAGACTTCTCTGAACTCATATTATATATGTTCTTATATTAGTGTTCGTGACCAAGTAAAAGACAGATAACAGTACAGGAGTAGAAAAAATACTATTATTGTAATGTGTAATTTAAATTCAATGTATTTTGTAGTGATATGAAACCATAAGTTTCGAAATAAATTATTAATAAAATATGAAGCGAGATATTGTTGTGCATTTAGTTCATTTCTATGTAATGCCATCAGAACTTTCTTTGAGGGGTGATTTATAGTATATGGTGGAATTTAGACTGCTGCGCCCGCCCTGATTTCCCCGTTCGCTGCTTGTCTCTCTAGATACATACTATATATGCTCACACACCCACACATCGCTCATTTCGTTTTTTTTTGTTTAAACAAAGTTGACTTTTAAATGATAATAAATAAATCGTGCTACGTTTACAATTAAGACATTTTCGAATAGGTTAGTTTCGCCCCATACCCATGATAGTGCAAATTCACAAGTTAAGGGTTTAGTAAGAAACAATTTCGACGAATATTAATTGTAGTAAATTGATATTGATTAGTCCAAGTACCTAGCGCTGTACGATATCTAGATGATGTACATGCAAAGTCTAAAGTGTCGTTTTAAAATAACTTCCAACCTTGCGCTTTTGACGTTTGTGCGCGCAGAGACGAGCATACAAACTCAAAACAAGGGCGATAACGTAGTCTTCGGGAAAATCTTAATATGCAAACATAGATCATCATTATTTGTCTGTTGAATCTCGTCTTCCAATAAATTAAAACCCTATCAATGTTAAGGTGTTCGAAATTAATTTACATAATGAAATCTATTTCTTTGTTTCCGCTGTCAGATTAAATGAAGTATTTTTGCCAGAAATGTATAATAGTCTCAAAATAATTATTTCTACGTACCACCAAATTTTAATATTCTTGCACGAACTATACCTAATTACAACGATAAGTAAGTATAGGATTTAACCATATCAAGATCTAGCAAAGATCAAATTTAAAAAATAAGGTTTTCTGATTAACATATTATTACCCACTTAGTAAATCCCTCTTCAATGATAAAGGCATTTCCAGAATGATGAATATTGCTAGATTTTGATATGGGCAGCAGTAATGAACATAACAGAACCGAGCCGGCATATACATATAGTTTTACAGCATGCATGAAGCATTGTATGAAAATTCATAGTGTAGTGTCTAAATTTCTACGTGTCAACCGGCATAAATTTACTGACCAGCTTAAAACAATGTCATTTTATTTTCGGCTATTATGTAGAGAACACGAACTTTAACTAAATACCTACTAAAAATTTCATTCAAATCTGTCAGGACTAAAAATTTCATTCAAATTTTTCTAAACACAAATATAATTTGAAACAACGTAAGTTTTAGAAAATTCCCTTATTTACAAGACGAGTAGTAATCATCAGGAAAACCTATAAAAATATTAGATTCCCAAGAATTTGATACAATCCTTGTAGCCCAGGCAACGAAAAGATTTTGGAAATTCTAAAGAAAAACATTGCAGGGAGAATTTTATGAAATCGCCATAGGTATCTCCGAAACGGTGGCAGAAAAAGTGGGAGTACTTGACCACATGTCATAGAGGCCACCGAAACAAAAAGATTGGCATTTTAAAAATTCGTTGGCAATAATTAATGCTGTAGATTGGCATATGGCGGCCGGTTTTCAAATGGGTCCTAGGGAGCCCAAATTTGGTATCGGGGGATTTTCGGGGCCCGCAGGCTCGCGTGGTTAGGAGCGGCACTGTGACGCTGCGCACTTTTCAGCGCTACGCGGAAGCTCGGATTTCGGCTGCTTATTTGTATGAACAAAAAAAATATTATTTCAGATTTAGACTCGCAGGTCCCAAAAATCCCCCGATACCAAATTTAGGCTCCCTAGGACCAATAGGCTACTAGACCCATATCAAATTTGATGCAATAAATGATTATTTCCTGTAGTATTTATTTAAGAAATCAATATTTTTCGATTACGGTACATACGTATTAAAAGTGTTTGATGGCTAAATATTTTTAATTGAAAATTTGTCTTATTTTTTTTATGTTGAATTCTGAAAACGGTGTCGGCCATGATGTGACGTCATAGAAGCGTAATCTAACTTCATGTCGAATCTTATACGAGTGAAACTCGCCATGAGTCGCCATGTAGCTTTGGTTTGCTGTGACATTGACATAAGTGACTTGGTGATTTTTTGAGGTTGTGATCGTAATCGTTTCGTTTTGATTGATTGATTACTATTAGCATTCCCCATAAACGCTGGATAAATTTCAAATGTTGGTTTTCGGTTTGAATGACGTCACACCACAGATAATCTAAAGATTAACATAGCTAGCTAGCATCGTTTTCGCCCGGTTACGAAAGTTTAAATTTTAAATTATAATTTTGCGATTTTCTAGGTCGTAGAAAAATAGGGTAATATTTTTTTTCCATTAATCAGATAATAATTAATAATATAAGACAAACTTTAAAAAGGGGTCAAGTAGCCTATTTGAAAATCGGCTACCATTTTGAAGTCGCCATCATAAAAAAAATGCTAATTTGTTTGTTTTGGAGTCCTCTATGACATTTGGTCGAATCCTATCTGCCACCGTTTCTGAGATATGGCGATTAACAAAATTCTCCATAAGTACATTTTTTTTTAATTTCCAATATTTTTTTTTTAAATTAATTTGTATGGACTGATGTGGCTAGGACGCATAGTTTCGGAGATAGAAGCGAAAAACCAAATAATGGGACTTTTTAACCCCGGCTCAAGGGCTACGGGTGAGGACCTTTTATATGTTCACCTCCTAACTAGTCCAAACAAAGGTACAAAGTCAAAAATTGTGTTCCAAACATTTCCCTGTGTACCTTCTATTAAGCATTCGTTGCCTGAACTATTGTGAGAGTAGTTGTATGCTAGGAATATTATGTAAACGTAAAAAAACGTTTACAGAATGATACAAGTGAGAATGAATGTAATAGTAATACGTAGATTTGAAGAAGAAAACGTGGCTAATATAAAATTAAATATCAAAAACAGAATCAACATGTTATTTTGAATAAAGTTCACCACAATATGAAACTTTAGGCACATGATTAAGCTAATATAGCACCTTTAATTATATGCGATAACTTTATTGGTAATACAGATTATCTCAGTTTTAATTTAGTTTGCAATCCTCATCAATATTAATTAATTTTAAGAAATGGGAAATGATGTCAACTAATGAAAATTACGTCATAAATGCATTTATTCGTAGCAATTATGTAAAATCTTTGAATAGTAGTGTTGTCGGAGTGTCGATACTTATCGAAAAAAAATCATCGTGTACCTAGTTGGTCTGCACCCAAAAAATGTATTATAATGTAAAATAGTAGCTTTGTTAGTAGTAAAGGTAAATGTCCCAGTGGACGACACTGACCCAGTGCACCTTTTTGCAGTTTATTTCAAAAAATAAGAAAACGGATATCAATATAGCCCAAAACCGGGTTCAATCGACTATAAGTGTCATTTGTGAATTTAGTTTAGAAGCTTTCTTCGATTCCTTGAATCTTTTGAATTTGAGCGACATTTACATACATAAGAAAAATACAAGAAAAAATGTGGTGTAATTTACCCGCATTAAAAACTAATACAGAAACATCATGTTTCTTTCATAATTATGTTGAGCGACAGTGTTTGCGAACAGGTGCTTCGAGTCGTCCGTGCGTCGTTATACTTAGTAAATCTGTTAAGACTTCATGAAGGTGGAATTTATAAGCAGGATTTTGCGTTTTTTTGGTAAGTGATTACTTATTTAAACTGTAAGATAATTAAACAAACATTGATATCTGTGTTTTTGAATAATTAATTTTGATTATTTTAGTATTTTGGAGGCATGTCAGACATTGGTAAAAAATGTTTGCGTTTAGTAGTGAATGACACCCATGTCATTCACCCGTACGAATGAGGTTTTTTGCAAAACTTAATTTGGAGCTTATGGGAAGGAAGTAGAACATACATTTAAATTATTCTGTAAGTGACAAGTTTCTATTGACGGCTTGAGTAGTGTCTGACATAGGTGTCAGAGACTCCTTTTATTATGGAGGACAAGTAAATGACAGTTGCATATTGATTGATGTCATTCATGTTACAGGGATTTTGATATGTTTATATAACAGTTAATATATATCTGATTTACTTATTTTTTTGTTCTATTTTATGTTTATCACTATTAAGTTATATAAATAATCATGAAAATGTGATGCAACACCATGTCATATACTGGTACAAACACTAATTTTTTTCATAGTCATTCAATGGGACATCCGAGATTTTGTCTGTCATCTACTGGTACAATTTCAGAGGTTACGGAAAACCGGATTAATTCAGTAATGGTACGATTATCGTATATTTTGTTGTTCCTATATCATTAATGACAAACCTGTTAAAATATTTGCATTTGCATCTAGTTAGTATGTTTGATAGTTGAGTAGTTTTTTGGATAAATATGCGAATTTGCTCCTTATAGTGTCATTCACTGGGACATTTACCTTACCTAAATAAAAATAGGTATACCTAGCCTAATGAAAAGGCCAAAATAACAAAAGCGTTATATTTTTCAAACAGATCCCGAAATAGTTTTTTGGTAAAAATAAATACTGAGAGACAGGCTTACACAAACCGACCTTGTAGTGATATAGCCCTTAACTAAATAATGCTTGTATGTACTATAGGTACTGGATGAAAAGCAAACTTGATATAACCTAACACGTCTAAATCGGTTAAGGGGTTTAGAAGTTATTGTGGAATAAAGAAACTCACATACATACATGAATCCTGAAAACATAACACTCCTTTTATTGGGCAGTCGTGTAATAAATAGATGAACTGAACACTCAAAAGTACTTACCAAATCTTTTGTTAGTGGGTTACATTTTTAAGACTCGTCGGTGTAGAAATTCTAAATCCGTAATATCCTTTTATTATGTCAATGTTATGAGCACTCCAATTTCTCCATTAACATCGGATTAACATAAACAAACAATTTAATTTCAACCAGTGAGTTTATCGACAACATCGCGACACTATAACTCAGATGGAGAGCTAGTTACGATTCTCATACGGTTCTCGAATAGACAAGCGGTGTATAAAATTTGTTGTTTTGGCTTACTTCCGACAGAAGCTCAGCCGAGCCCCGACTAGGATGACCGGTAACGCAAACGTGGCCTTCTCCGTGAGTATCCTTGCAAATAAACAAATAAAAATAGTTTTGAGAGATATTAAGACTTACTAATAAATACCTAGCAGCCTGCATTAACCTTCGTAGACCTCGCACTTACACCTTACGTTCAGAAAGTAATAGCGGGACGCGTCTTCCTCAAATGAAATTACAAGCTAATCCATACACTGATTCAACGATCTAAAGTTAAGAAGATTTGAGAGATATTGGCTTTTTTAAATAATAAATTATTACTTAGAGATTAGACGTCGGTGAGATTAGATATGTGTTCCTGGTGTGCTTTATCAAAGCTGTTTTAAAGTTATGTATTGATATATATTTTTGGGTAAAGAGACTAAGAATATCCTAATGATCACAACAAACCGTAACTCTTATGACATAAAGACATTGACCGTCATGTAATTATTACAGATGCGGGTTATCCTGTCTGCATTACTTCTCAGCGCTGTCCAAGCTGGCCTCCAAGACAATGGACCTCAAATGTTCCATCCACCGCAGCTGCAGTATGCCCAGAGATACAAAGAAGTTATTATGTATCTGACTCCAACGCAAATCAGAAATTATGAAGCAGGTCATGGACTTCCCAATTTACAACAGGCTTACGAACAGAGCCCTCCGCAAGCTTACGAAGAAGAAAAAATCCAACAAACGGCCCCTACCTATGCTTATGAACAAGAAAAAACCTCACAGCCTGGTCCCACCTACATTTATGAACAGCGGAAACCTGAACCAGAAATACCTATCAATGAAGAAGAAGGACAAATAATTCAGAGCACTCTTGATATTTTAGAAGCCAATAAAATGCAATTTCAACAAGCGCAACAGAATAATCCCAATATAGAAATCACAAGGGCAGAAGAAGATAAAAATTCTGAGATCCGACCCATCGTAGAGCCAAATAATGAAAGAGAAGAACCAACAAAAAATCAAATTTTACTTGAGCACCAACAGCAACAGCAAGAACAAAATAAATTAATAGAACAAGCCAACAAGGAGCAAGAGGAGGTTGCGAAAAGCTACGCCTATATACACTTCTTTTCTAATCAAAAGCCAGAAAGTCCTCAGAAAATTCAAATCTTTCACCCTGAACCTCATTCCGTAAATCTGAACGATGAGACAAGGCTGCAGAAGGAAAAGAATATTGAAATCCAACGAGATCCATTGCTACGTCAGAAATATAAACTTATTCCATATGAATATATCGCAGAACAAAACATACACCAGAAAGTTAGAGATGACCTAATAAAGCAAGGAGAGAAGCAAGTTCAGCAGCAATTGTTCATCCCTGCGCCAGAACAGCTGCAATCCATCAAAGAAAATCAAAATCAACAGAAAGAATATCAACATCAATATGCTCCACAATTCTCTAGCCCCAATACTAACAATGATCTAGGAAAGATTATTCAGGAAATTCAATTAGAAAGAGAGGCAGCAAAAATTCACGCTGAAAATATTGCCAAATCTCCGCCTATTGTTATTCATAAGGAAATAAGCATTATAAAACGTCGTCCAGTCCACGTGACTAAGCACGTGAATGCTCCCTACCCGGTGCCATTCTTTGTGCCTGTTCCAAAACCCGTGGAAGTCAAGATACCTCAGCCGTATGCAGTGCCGATAGAAATCGTCAGGCATGTCCCAGTGCCAATAGTAAAGACTGAAGCTGTGGTAGTAGAAAAACCTGTGCCATACGAAGTAGAAAGACATGTGCCAGAATACGTAGAGAAAAAGGTCTACGTGCCTGTCGAGAAACCATACACAGTAGAACGTATCGTTCCCGTTGAAGTTAAGAAGGAGATTCCCGTAGAAATCCCTATTCAAAAGCCAGAGAAATTTACAATTATACGGCATATTTGGAAACATTAGGTTTAGATTAGTTAGTACCTAAGTCTATAGACTGTTTGTGGAGAGGCTTATTTAATAAAAGATACTTTTGTAATTACATTTTTGATAATTCGCTTGCATTACCTGGGTTCGTGTTCTTTGAACGCCTGCAAGAAATCCAATCTGTCTCTTCTCAGTTTTACTTTTGCCGCTTCGTTATTGTTGGCACTTTCGATTTCTTACCACTACGTAACGTATACATTGAATGTATTTTTTACTTTGCTATTTATTTACTGTACACACAAAACAAAGCCGACATTTTAAACTCATATCATAACCCATTCATAACCATTCATCGTCATCGTGGCAGCTATCCATCAAATATCATAACCAGCCAGTACGAAACTGCTTTTTCAGCTAAGTAATTCATCCTCTTCCGTTTGATTGAATTGCTAAACGCATTCAACACTTGGTCTATTGTGTAGAAAGTTTGGCTTGCTACTTGAATACGAAATCTACCAGGAAGCCGAGATGTCTCTCAAAATAAACATTTAAGATGTGTATTAGTCGTCCATTGCGCAAATGGACCGCGGCGTTACAAACGACCTAGATTATGGGTGCTATAATTTTCGCTTGCGTAGGATCGTAATTTGTATAGATTTCATAAGTATGATATAATTTCTTTTAATTTGATTACGTTATTTAATCTGATTTCTATGGTTAATTATTAACTTATTTGGTGGGGCCACGTCTGTCTAGACGTATAAAAACGAATTAGAAATTGGCGTTTAAATTGAATTTTGCATTTCTGATTTGACTTTAAAATTATCTGATGATAATCAAATGTACATTAGCAAAACAATTTACATTTTTCAGAGATAAAAAGTAATTTTAGATACTTATCATTAAGGTGTTGAAATGTAAACAATGTGATTTTGCAAATGAGTTCTACAATAATTGCTTGAGCTGAATATGTAGGCCAATTCGTGCACCTATACGAAGTATGATAAGCTTGAAGGCCGAGATGTGCCAACTGCCTATGTTGTGTTCTGACAATATTGCGTCGGGGAGAAGCAGAGCGGGTAACCCACGTTCGATAACGATTTGCTTTGGTTGTTCAAATATGAACCCAGCAGTGGCAAGATATAGCAAGTTTGGCCTACTTTTTGCTTAAATGCAGTAGAACATTATACCCCAAATTCCTAATATCAGGCAAGCTTGTGAGAATTCGGCTCTATGGACGCTAGGCTACTGGTACCTAGATATTTTGATCTTAAAATTGGAAGTAAACTTTGGAGTTGATTGCAATCGATAGTGCTGTAACATAGGTAATCGGTTAAGTACACTACTCGTACAATACGGGTAGTGAGGTGAATGAAGTGGCGAACCCTCACCTCAAGTAATCTCCAAACTGCATTCAACTCGCGTGTCTCCTATGGCGTGCGTGCACGAAACGAATACAGTAAATAAGTAAGGTACAAGTAGGTTAGATGTAGGTTCATCGAATTCTTTTACCTTCTACTGTTTAAGATTTGGACAGAAATACCAAGAGAGAGTTTTTGACCGTTTTAATTTTAGGTAAGGCTTAACTAAGCCGTACCCAAAAATAAAAACGGTCACGTCCGGTTTTAGTGATATCAGTGTGTATACAATTAGCAGTAATAGGGGAACAGGGGGTAATGGGAGCCAGCGGGTAATGGGAGTAGTGCGACTAGAGGCAAAACTATAGCTCGTATTCACTAGGTTGGCACTCACGCGCTTTTATTTATTTATTTATTAAAACCTAGTTTAATATACATTTATGAACAGTGTCCCACAAAACCTTTAATAAAGTTTGTCTGTGGAATCATTTATTGTCACACTGTCACCGTGTTCCCCTGCCGCCCTCGGCTCGCAAGTGCCACGCATTATTGGACCACGGATGTTTGTCAATTTTTGCTCCGCGCTTATAAAAACTATGAAATTTCAACGGCCAGGTAAGTGTAAAGTTATATTATTATGTTTGTTATAATCAAACCTGTTTTATTTTATAGCTAATGATATCAATTCCGAGTATCTGTGCGTATAATCTCATTACAAGCTACATTCAGGATACCATTTTATTCAATTTCAAGATGGACGTATTCAGGTAATCAGAGCTTATTAAGCTCTGTGTGTTTTTTGTTCGGATCTGTAAAGTTAATTATTATACAGTTATACGTTTATATTAATATTTATATCAATAGGTAAGTGAGATTTGGGGCTGACTAAATATTTAAGTAGCTCCCATTATACATATGGGAATTTATAAGCTCTCATTTCCCGCAAAGTCGGGCAATGGGATAATTCTCTTTTTTTGAAAAAAAATTATCTGTGGTCGAATGGCTAATAATGTAACGTTAAGGCGTGACTAAATGATATTCAGATAAGTAAGGATTTAGTTTCTAGTAAAAAGTTCCGAAAGTATCCATAAATTTGCCTTTTATTGAACTTTCTCCTTAGTAGGCTCCAATTTGCTCCCGTTCTCATACATGTAAACATATCGTATTAGAGATCTCTTAATACATTGGAAATGCTATGTAAAAACAAAATGTTAGACCCGGACTTTTGCTACCGGCTAAATTGAGACAGTTTAATAAGCTAATTGAGCAATTTCTTCTCCAACACTTGTCTCATTTCCTTACGTAATCCCATGTTTTATTCTTCGTCAGTTTCGATTGTTAAACGTTTAAGTTTCTTTGTTCTATATTTAAACGTTTTTTATGTAAGCTGGATTAACGCTTATTTTGTTTTTATGTAATATTTTTCTAATGAATTATTGATGTCATGTGCTATCTCGTCAATGTAACTACGAAATGTATTTAAAAGAAATGAAATGTTGTGCTATATAAATATATGTTCTAATCATTTGTTTGTACATAACAAACTGGTAATAGGTATTACATGATTGCTTTCCTAAGCGAGTTATTTATGTTCATAAACAGAGTAACCATCCGTGAACGATCCTCATCAGTAAAATAATGTGCATTGAACGCACCTGCGTTAAAAGTCTAACTTATGTTGGTTTCCTTTTTTTTATTAGGTTAGGTATAGGATGAATTAAGATTTCAAGATTCCTTTGTGTACCGTCGAAAACGCACATTGTAAACATTATTGCAATTAAATTATTAAAAGTAGGTACTTACTTCACTGTGTCTTCCTTTATAGATTTATTTAAGCTAAATTTTATCGTCTTACATCACGGTATTTTGAATTAGGGTGACGGCACCAATCATGGACATGTTAAGCGTTGTAGTACCCAGTAATGGACGGCAAACATTTAATGGCTTATAGACCACTTTTCATGGCCTTTACCAGTTATGAGTATCAGTTATCTGGACATAGTGTTGATAGTTTAAACATTAATTACAGTTAGTAAAAATATGGGTTTTACGGGCCAAAAATGTCCATAATTGGTTCCTGTCCATTACTGGTGCACTCACCTCTCGTATCACAGTTTCCGTAGTTGATTAATTTGTTTATGTATATTCTATTGAAAATAAAAGAGTAGGTAAAAAAACCAACATTTTATTAATATCACAATTTCACTGACTCAAAGGTCGCATTAAGTCATACAATTAAGTACTAATGAGTATTAAGCGCAGAAACAACTACAGTGACACACATCAATCAGTCAACCAAATCTGGGTCCGACGACTTTCTAAGTTAGAATTCTAACGTCTATTGCAGCTTACAGTTTTAATTCAATTTCCGTTACACTTTAAATCAACTAATACCAAATTAATTTTGTAACATTACAAACAACTGGTTACGTTATGTTTATCACATGAGAATTCACGGAACGCTTAATAATTTTACTACTAAATCTACATCAGGTACATTTGTCACTCAGAGTTCGAAGCCGTTAACTATCAAAGCTTAAGCCGAATCGATGCATCTAAATGCTACGATCTTAAATAATATCAACAGGCAAGGTATAGAATTAAATATATCAGTCGGCGGAGGGAGCTCCGCTTTGACATGCCCATAAGTAATCACCTATTGTTAAGAATTTAATATCCGCCGTAACCGTGGCCGCTGTCTTCAGAAAGGGCGTGTTCGTGCTCAGCGTAGTATCCCTCGTGAGCGGCAGGCTGCTCGGCGTAGGCCTTCAGACCTTCGGAAGCCTCGAAGCCGCCATGGTGCTCAAAACCGCCATGACCTTCTAGGGCGGCGTGGTGCTCGAAACCTCCATGGTGC
The DNA here is from genome assembly GCA_947034925.1 of Eudemis profundana. Lineage (NCBI taxonomy): Eukaryota > Metazoa > Arthropoda > Insecta > Lepidoptera > Tortricidae > Eudemis > Eudemis profundana. Next base: position 15,341,109 of record OX344808.1, on the reverse strand, counting down.
TCTAGACCGCCGTGCTCGAGGGCAGCGGCCAAATGTTCCGTGTCGAACCTGTGGTCTTCGAGCACCAGACCGTGACCGTGGCTGTGCTCAGTCTCAGGGTGGATCTGCTTCAGTTCCGCTTCATGCTTGCCCTTCTCGAGCGGGTGCTTTAGAAGATGGCTGTGTTCTTTCTTTACGTACACGGGAACGGGGTGGAAATGCTCGAACTTGATCGACTGATGTGACTTGGCGTGCTCATGTTGCACGTGATGGTGATGCTCTGACTCGCCAATGAGCGCGTGGTGGTCGAACTTCTCCTCGATCTGAGGCGCTTCCTCGTGAATCACACCAGGGTAAGCGGCCACTACGGCCAAGAATCCCAGGAAAAACTGTAAAAGAAATTATACCGTCGTTAAAACATATCTCTCAATCTATAATTCCAGGAAGTCTATCTGCCAATTGATGCATTGAATCAAACTGTTAGAGCGCGGCTAACGAAACCAGTTTTGCACTAGTGAGAAGTGCAAGGAACCCCGAGCGTTACATAACGTGAAAGGAAAGGCTTCCTATAAACCGAATGTGTGCCGATCAGGAAGATCGTATTATAACCACTTCATTGAATTCATACATAAATGAATTTCGATAACTAAGTCACTGATTCTGATGGTAATTTATGTTATGATATGGATTTAGGCTCGAGATGTGAATTTTCCGTCAGTTTCACAACACAATTGAACCGATTTAGATTACGCACGACCGTCACTGGCACTAAAATTAATACACTGTGTTACGCACGTGGTACTGCATGCTGGCTGGAGGACCTTACTGTTCGAGAGGGTGGTGGGTAATGCTGGCACTTGTAATTTGCATCGCTTATATACCTCGTTTCTCTCCGGCCGTGTGTGAGTGCTCGTTACGTGTGCTCGAATTGTCAGGCGGTGAAACAATAGATAAGTAGAAATTGTTGGGAGATCTATGGAAAAACTGGTCGATTGACGACATTAGAGGATTTTGCTTCCATTATCATGTAACGTCTCACTTGGTTAGCATACGTAATGGTGATTATTCAAATTTAATTACTTACAAGTTTTAATCGCTCGTCTTTGTTGTGTTGTCTTCAAGTTTTTTAGTTCGGTATGTAAACACAGTTTACGGTGTGATTACGCTGGAACCTTAGAAACTGGGAAAAATAAGAAAACTGGAGTACATCTCATTTCTTCAATAAATATCATTTTGTTACCTTTGGCATTGGGATTTAATTTTAGAGACTCCTTATGCACATTCAAAATAGAATATGCTAAATATATTAAAATAAAATATATGCGGATTGCCTGTATAAAATAAACGGGGCATCATTTAATTATATGGCGATTTCTAATAAGGACTATTTAAAACGTCCATAGAAATATGCATCACAAAAATTATGAATGTATAATTCCAGATCGCAGGAGCATTTGAAGCAGTTTGTAGAACCGTAAGGGTCATAATAAATAATTTTACATCTTCCACTGGCCAGCAAATGCAATTTTCTCTCCGTTAACATTTAACATATTTAGCTGTAGCTTCGTTGGTGACACTCACATGTGTGCTTTTTGTTATGTGCAGCCGTAACTACTTACACAAGTTACCGCCAACACGAACGGCGACCGACGGAGGCAGCCCCCGCAGGCAGCCGTTCGTCTCTCGTCTCCTCTAATCCTTATCGTTTTAATATTGTTACACATTTATCACTACGAAATTTTTTTAACGCAATAAGTGTCACTGTAATAATAATGTTCTAAATTCTAGGTACATCTCCAGAAAAGTTATATTTCTGTCATCATCATTTCCTGCACCCGCTACGTTTAGGGTTGCCAGATGGTCGGCTACATTGTTAGTTCGTGTGTAACACGTAAGTAATACAATCGGCGATACTTAACTTAAAATAGTTACCTAGGTACCGTATTTAATTAATTGACCTGAAAGGTGAAACTTAATAGAAGCTTGTAAATATAATACGTATTAATAAACAGATTAGATAATATTCCGCGCGTTTAGAATTATTGTGACGTAATGAAAAATAGTTTATGTCAAAAAAGACCTTGAATGTCGATCTTAAACGTATTCCAAAAACTCATAATTTTCACTTAATTCACTATAATTCTTAGGGTGCGATTTGTTACATTTCGTCTTAGGGTCCTTTCACTTCTTCTCTATATCCTTTTGATACTTGCGACAATCCTCAGAAAGACAAGAAAATCGACCGACGACACGCAATCAAATTTAATTAGTGCACGCGCAGTGATCGGGCGGTATGCATGAGGACTATAACGAGGTACTGTGCATACCTATAACTACTAAATTACATTCTTAATAGACAGACAGACAACGAACAGCTTGGAATTTAGCTACCCAGTAGATGAGCACTAAGATTTTTTTCATCACACTTGCTCGAAAATGGTGTCATTACACGTAGGTTCTGCTGGCCGTAAATGACCTATTACGCTCTAGGGCGTAATGGTTTTCTTTTTAAATTAGAAACGCTATTTCTGTTTTACTCTGATTTGTCACGTTCAAAGGAAACGCCAACTTACTTTTTTAACTTTTATCACCGAAATATTTATTTAAAGAGAACTGTTATTGCAAATACATGTAAACACATATTTCGGTAGCATTAATTAAATGTTTAAATAGTGTATTTCAGTATTTTGCAAATATAAAATCAACTAAAATGGCCGTTTTAGGTCTTTACCGCTATGGTTTCTGAACGTGACTTGACATTCGCATTGTCTATGGACATTTATGTCACTAATGTCACTTTCTGTTTTAATATTTTCTTGTCAAACTGGGTTGATTAGTAAGGTTATTTTATTAAGATTTCCTGACAAGTATGATGAACAACATTGTGTGTGCCATGGGCGGTAAAGGAATTACAAACTCGTGTTATTTTAGTGTCGTGTCAGTTACTTACCGCCCTAGATAGACAATTTACTATGAAAATTCATAGCCTGAGGTCAAACAAGGAAATAAATGTTGTATTGTCCGGCTTACTCCTATAGTAGTCCTAGTCGAGGTATAACGCTATCATCATATGACTATACATAGTTTCATCCTATGACTATACATAGTTTCATCCTATGACTATACATCGTTTCATATTAGTTTAGAATAAGTATACCTGCGTTTTTCGTCATGCAATTTCAAGGAAGACCATCTTGAAACGGGAAAATAGGAATTGTGCTATCTTTAACACTTAATAAAAGTACTGAAATACGTGAACTTAGTATACGAAGAAGCGTGGGCGATAATTAACGTCGGAATTTTAATGTCATATCTGGTAAATATGAAACATTTGCGGCCGATTTTTCAATCCCCAATTTAACGACCAGGTAGGTTTTATTCTATTCATAACGTGATTATTACCCGACTGCGCCGAAGCCCAAAGGAGGGTTATGTGTTTGACCTGTATCTATGTATGTATGTCCGTTCCTATGTCCGCTCTTAACTACTCAACGGCACATCCGATTTTGATAAATGATACATCATTAGATTCGTCTTGATGGTGCGAGTATCACTGGATATGAAGTTCGTTAAAATAAACAAAATGGCGGATTTTATGCAGTTTGCTGGACGGGTTTTTTTATAATTACATGTAATGTTTTTCAACAGTCTGATAGCAGTTGACTGCCGAATAAAACTTCTAACGGAGGAATAAAGTTGTCTGTCTGTTTTAGAGCCAGTTAGGGCCTTATCCCTCTGTTAAGTGCGACGTTTCCAGGTTATGTTGCTACCTTCAACTGGTGATGGATGTTTTTGAAGTTGTGTTTTAAAATAAATATGTAACTGGAGTAAGCTATATACTTGGTCTGGTTTTATTAATAGATGTAACATTAAAAAATATTAATATTTTGAAAATAAATAAAAGTCAGAGATAGTAGAGTGATATTCGTCACAGGACGGCGAAATAAAGAAGGGTAAACGTACCTTTATGAAGGAAACAATAAGATAACTTTATCGAATGACAGTGTTGACATGATTTCCCAAACTTAGCCAAGGTAAAAAATAGATGTCCGAGTTCTGGACTCTGTTTCAGAAATTGCCACAAATAAAGCCATATACGTGGTTCTATTGCTAGTGTGTGATAGTAATTACCTGATACGATTTAGACCGCCTCGACCAGTCTCTCTGAAGACCATTGCGTAACTGCACCGGCTTAGGAAAAAGGCAACAATGTAGAGCGTATACGCACAATGCCCCATCCTAACCTGAAAATTAACTTTTTTTTTTTTTTTTGTTCTAATCGAAATCTTGCAATCAGCCCTGTTGGCTATAAGCAGATGTGATGGAGGTGGTGGTCGAGTCAGGTGCTACCCCCAGCGGGGTACAGCCCCTTTATTTGTGTAGTCAGTCTGTGTGCTGACTATCCTGGTCAAAGATGTCTCGTCTCTTTTTAAGCCGACGAATAATTTCTGGCATTGTTAATTGCCCCGCAAGTTGGTTTGGGTGATTTTGTAGTCTTGCTTTGTATTTGTCAAAATTAACTACCTACCGAAACATTTCTACTGGCTCTACTTCTAACTACGCCTCGGATCGTAAACTAATCAACAAACAACTGTCAAATATTACCATATTTTTTCTTTAGGTACAGCAACTTGGTCCTGATTTCGAACTTGATTGTCAACCTGCAGCAGTGCTGCTGAGCACGATCCTCAGCCACTTTCTTCCAGCTGCCGTCATTCACCCTGCGAATATCATCGTCTTCCTCATTGGCGTATCTATTCAGGGGGGACCTGGCTCCTGAGATGCCATTATTTAAGTGTCCATCGTGGAATTCCGAATCGGTAACCCTACATCCTGGGGTGGGCACTAGACCATACTGGGATGGGCACGGCCCACCAGCCCCCCCAATATACGCCTATGGTCCTCCTTGGAACTTCTACGCTTCATTTGCCGAGACGCGGTGTGCACTCAAGAGCACTATCCCAATCGTTGTCTGTTCTTTGGAAAATATGGTAGGACGAACCCACTGCCATTTCAGTTTGATAATTCTTTGAGGTTTACTTATCACTTTGGTTTTCTGACAGATCTTGATGATGAGATTTGGATTTCTGATTTCGACCTTGTCTCTCGGTAAACTATGATGAAGCTTACACTGGAATGAGTGCACTCGTTTGAGGGTAAGCTTCATCATAGTCAGACGTTGCATCTACAATTATTATTAACTACCGGTTAGCGGTGGTGACAAAACTGACAGTTAATGTCAACAGCAAAGGTTACAAAATGGTAAGTTTATGTGGCATTTAAACATAAATATAACCTAACGGACTTCTTCTCGGAAAAATGCGTCTAAAGTAAGTCGTCATAAGATACGTCTGTAGACTCAAACTTGTAAATTGGGTTACTTATAGAATATAGGTAGTTACTTTTCTGCCCTCCGGCCGGAAAGAGTCACCTTGCCGACCGCTGCGCTAAACAAAGATACCACTTTCCGGCTCCGTCGGACAGAAAAATAGTATACAAACCTTGGCCAGTTAATAATAAAGCCTCAGATCACACGTAAGGAGGAGGAGTGCGACAAACATGTGATCTGAGGTGAAAGCTTAGAACAAAAGTAGTAGGTATACAACTTGGCCAGTAAATAAGAAATTATTTACTGGCCAAGGTTTGTAATGTACTATTTAATCCTTTTGGTACTTTTATGTGACAAAGTACATTGGAAAGGAAATAAGTAAGTGTAGCTGCGTGTTACATGAAAAAATTACATCCATTTATAAAAAAAAATACAATTACGATCCTGTTTTCTCCGGTCCATATAAAGTGGTGTGTAAAATGCATTTAACCTCGTCCGTTTTTATTACTTACTTTGTTCTTTTATGAGGTAACTGTGTACTAAGACCAAGAGTATCGAAACTAAATCTTTGATAACGATCCGTATGTGCAATTCTTTTGTTTGCCGAAAACGTTGCACTATTAAAAGATACCTACTATTAAGATTGTTTCAATGTTCAACTTTTTATATTCATAGAGTTTAGTAGTTAAGTTAAATGTTGCGTTGCGTGATGTATATGTCGCAGCCAACTGGTTTAATTAGCCATTTGGTTAACTGCCTAGCTTTTTCACTAAACGGCGCCATGTAGTTAACTGCCTGGGTGGAATTTAGCCAATGCGTCAATGTGTCAATTAACGATATGGCTGGCCAATGCCAGCCATATCGTTAATTAGGCCGTTCGTTTAGTAGGGCGACTATGAAGTTAATGAAATGGCTGACCAATGCTTCTAAACAATTATGACCCGCCACCAGGTCGACGAAGTCCCACTGCACGGGGCTTCTATTACTGCTCTGAGGGACACACGCTGACTAACAAATCTAACCTAAAAGAAAGGGTTTGTTTTGTTCACTTTTTCTATGCCACACGAGATGACGATAGACGAGGATAGATAAACCACTAAATAAATATGTACAAAACAGAAATTCTAAATGATAAGTATTATTTTTTATTCGCAAGTGTGTTGAAAAACGTATAGTATGACACTCGTGGGCATTGGTCATTACAGTCTCGGCTATACAGCCCTCGCCTACAAACTCGTAAGCAATATCATCCAACTGAAAACGTGCGGTAATATCAATTAAGACAAAGATAAATCATCACTGATCTCGCGTCTAGATGTAGATAGTTATTTGGCAACACATTCAGAATATCTATTGCACTTATTCCGATCGGTAACAGATACTGGCTCAAATTACAACGTGTCAGTATTGTTTTTGCATAATAATTACAGACTGTGCAGCCTGTCGTAAGCGTGTCGTTATGTTACAGATGATAGGCCGAACACGGAACTTCAACAAAGCTTATGACAAACTTCAGACAAACTCACTCAAGACAAAAACGGAATAAAATGATAGTTTAGAAGTTTTCGAAGAACTGTCAGATGCTAATCATACGCTGAAAATTTAAAAAGACGGAGTGAAACTATCCAGTACCGATAAACATATATGTGATCGAAAGGCAAGTATGCAATGTGACGCACATGGGGGCGTTATTTACTGTGCAGTTAGTTTCCAGTCGCCCAGAAATGCTAAGATACGGCCAAAAACTTTGCGTAAAATAAACCAAAAGTATGTAACATTGTTATGGCCATCACACCTCGGAAGTGATGTACAATAAAATTGTGATAAAAAAAATCTTTTAAGTTGTATGAATATATCGAAGTAAATTTTTGAAATGTTTATTATAAACTTAGTGTCAGGTTTATTTTTAACACCATTTAAAAGAAATACGGTCAACTACCGCGTACTTACCCTATGCTCAATTTTTTTCTTTTCTTTGTGATGTTTATTCTTCTATCCTTGAGAAAGTGGAGATGGAAGCCTTAAACCCACAATGATAATCAAAACAATGGCGGGGGCGTGAAAAAGTCCTTAACTTTCAGGCACAGAAGAGAAAAATTGTTTTCGAGTGACTGTGTGACCCAGATACGATGCCAACAGCCAAACTATACTTCATCAAAGGTAATCAACAGCTAAAATTGGTACTTTTTCTTTCACTTCATGGTCAATAAGTGCACGCATAGCACGAACATATGCAAATAATCGATTATTAGAATCTTTCATCGCCTTATGTGTTATATCAATGCAAATGTTAACTAGCTTAATTACCACACGTTCCAGCTTACTATTCAACCATAGCGTACATACCGTGCACATGTATTTATCTGTGTTCTTATAGCAACGTTTATTTTTATTCAATAACTGATCTGCGGTAGATGTCAGTAGGGCCTGATGCCGAGATTCCGAATAGGGCTCGCAAATTCAGTACGCTTGGAGTGAATTCCATTCCTTGGTGGTACGCATCTAAGATGATGAAGCAAATCACTACGGATAAATGAAATATCAATAATGAGAGAAACTGGCATGTAACATACGGCACTACTTATAGATTTTTTCTTCATGTAAGCCACTAATTGAGCCACTTATAATTAATTAAAATGTAAATTGTTGTAAAATATTAAAAATATTATTTGGGGGAACTGGAAGATCATTGCCACCTACTTTGAGTTTAATAGAAGCCCGACTGACTACTGCAACTCTTCCTCACTATTGTCATAACAATAACTAGGACTTAAACTTAGTGAGTCAAATCAAAGTAAGCGTTGAAATTAAGTAATTTAGCTGAGTCACCGTCCAAATCAATCATACAATACACGTTCTCTGACTTTTTTTGAACTTGTCCGTTAAATTTGGAACACTTTCGACAGCATTTGTTTCGAAACTTATGGCGGTCCCACAAAGTCGTGTGAGTTACGAGGTGTAAACGATTTTAGGGTTCCGTGTCGAAAGGGTAGCACTGTCACGAGAGAATCATCATTCTGGGTCAAGTTGAAGGCTGACGCACCAAAGGACATATCCCGACATGGTGGTGTACCACCTAGAAGAATACTTGCGGGATGTGGGATCATGCAGAGGGCAGCCCATGGGTCTCATGACCGCGTTATCTGAAGGTATACTCGTATTAAACAGTTGGTAGCGATCCTTAGAAGTGAGGAAACGACGGAGATGAACATCTAAAGGGTGCCAGTAGGAACGTTGCTAAGCGCAAGCTGTTCATCCGCCCCTCTCTCATAGTGTCACCGGATCTCTGTACCTCTAGCACAACTGTGACACGCGACTCTGTCGCGCGATAAATACTACCTATCTCTTTCCACTCAATATCCTGTGACAGTGACAGGTGATGGTCTGTCGCGCGAGAAACGAAGTCGCGGCCAGTTATGCTAGACGTACAGAATATTTCCTGACATTTCAGGATTTTTCGGCTCATGACAAAATTGCAATGTTTCAAAACCTCAGGATTGTCGATGTTTCAGAACAAGACTCCTCGGTCGGGTCTCTGCCTGCCTTCTTCCATTTAAAACGTCTGTGAAAATAAATACATACCGTGAGTCGTGTCAAAATCTCGGGATGTTTTTATGAAATTCGAAGTATTTCGCCGGAGTTTTCAATTTTAAATCAAGTAACCCTTGTCTCAGGGCTTTGTATTTTGAACCGTAATAAGTAGACACTAAAGTGGTCAGTCTATTTTTAACATTGTGTTCTTCGAGAGCAAGTCCGGCCACGTGCGATTCTCATCTGTCCAGATTCTGCCTCCTGTGGAAGGATATTTAACTTGGAAAGAAATTCTACGGACGTTTGCTATACTTTAGTGCATTTAATGCTATATCACTACATTAGCTTCTAGAAACAAGATTTCACAAGCTGTCATTGTGTTTTTAAACTTACTCCCAAATTTGTTTGAGCTCTGATGCTAACACACGTGAACAATGTGACTTTACTAACGCAAACTACAATCTTTGTACAGTTTTACAGAATTAATCTTGTACCTAATTAACTATTTATTGAAAAAAAAAACGGAAAATAAAAGCATTATAAAATCGCAAAGTCAAGCCACCTCAAACTTCTACATAGGTAGGGGAGACCGGGTATGGTTGTCTCGCGGGTTTGTTGTCACAGCGGCCATAAAATAATACTAAACAAAGGAATAAGTGCATCGATTGGTGAAGTACGGAAGGATGCACAGCTCTTGCGATCTTTTAGCACCGATTGATGTACTTAATGTTTCGTTTAGTATTATTTTATTTTATGGCCGCTGTGACAACCAACCCGCGAGACAACCATACCCGGTCTCCCCTACTTACTATAATTGTTCATCAATCAATCAATGAGAATAAAACATAACGATACACAACAGTTACAAACTGCAACACTTATGCAACCTACATCATAATACATAATGTACGGTCAACCGCAGTCAGCTATAGAACCTTATCGAAATCAATAACCGATGAAAGCCGGAATAAATGGCTTGTCCAATCCTTTACCTCACTGTGACATAGTTCCATAACGGTCAACGAGTGTGAGAAACACGCATGATTAATGGATGGGTGATCTTGAATTGGAACTGGTTGCAATGGACCTTGGGTTGTATACATTAGCAACAATTTTTGTTGGTTTTATGCATTATATCAGCGAATTAGTCTTGTGTTGGTGCATTTGATGTATTTTGTAATTTGTGGAAATTAAGCTAGATTCGGGTGCTATTAATATGATTATTGCAATAATTTTCTCTTAAATACACTGCTTTAAAATACTAAAATAAGAATCACACTTCACATGTAAGTATAAATATGTATGAGTGTAACAGAAAAAGGGAAAATAACTCTATTAGCGCTTTGGAAAAATGGCTTCTCACGAAAAATAACTGCCATGCGAAAAGAAGTAAATTAACAGATTGGGTTTTTAAAACCCAATGTGAAAAATAACTTGCTGATAATTTGAATGACTCAGTAGATACAGTCAGCCACATAAGTAGCTGGAGCATTTTGTACCAGGCAGTAGTAATAAAGGCATCGGTCACTACTTTTGGCGTTCACAATAATATACGAATTTCGCCCACTACCTACTTAATATCTAAGAACACAGAATATAAGGATATGGTAGTATCACAGTCTAAGTGGTAGTATGGCCCGGCTTATATCACTCGATATACGCAGCTATCATAGGCTCGCACTAATCAGCCATATTGCACTCATATCAGGCGAAGTGTCTCGTTGCCACCTTTCTCCGACTGTCTGCGAGTTGAATGATTAACCAATCTGGTTCATTTTACTCACGATAAGCCGATGACATAACGCCGTCCGATTTATAACGCCTATAAAACGTGTAGATGCGACACTGGTTTCATATTGCTCTACATTTTGTAACCTAATAAAAAGGATGCAACGTTTTTGGCGGCTTTGAACATAGGTACAATATATTCAATTATAGGTATTACCGCCTGAGACTTCGTCCGTGTGATTTTCAGACTTTTTCATACAATCGTCAGTATCCCATTTCAACCCTTGGGGATCTGCAGTGATTTATACTGTATACGTACCTACGTTGCTTGTCAACTGACAAGTCTTAATCACAAAACTGTTCATGATTATACTTATTACTGTATTTTAATCGCCGAATTCATCGTATATCGCATCGTGCCATTAAAATAATCGAGCGCAAATTAAGTGGTAATAGAAAAATGGCGACACCGAATTAGGTACCTGATCGCATTATTTTTATTTTTCTACCAGGGTTGTGTCGCGTCTATCAGCGCCCAATTCACGGCGTTTATTCATAGCTGTGTTGATGCATTCAAGTCGACAGAAAGATTGACTTGAATTCGCCTGTTGACTCGATTTTTTTTCTGTCGTAAATCGATTCTACTATTTGTGAGGAACAAATATCTATATGACACCTAATACATTTGTATAAGTATAACAGCCACAAATTGTAATCAAAAGTAGCAGATCGCACTGAGCATTGAAAACGCTCTATACAAAACGGTAGGAACTTATGACGTCATCCGTTCCGTCGCTGTACTAAGTCTGTATGAAAAAAATAGCATTTTGCCATTTTGAGCACGAAAAAGTGCATTTAAGCACATAGTTGTCATACATTTATTTTTTCAGTGTTATTTAAGCATTCCGAAATTGACATAAATTTTTCTTTAAGACGATAAAAAATATCGGTTTTTTTTAACTTTGTGGTCTCATATACTATATATTTTTTATACATTTTTGCTTATTTCTTTTGTGTTATGACAATTTAGTATTTTCCAATCCATGTGACTATATTATGTTGTAAAATTCAACATTAGTCAACATCCCTATTGTGTGAAAACATACAAATAAACCAAACACTAAACTACGCTTCTCCCCCGCTTTTCTTTGACCTAATCACAGTCCTCAATAATCAGATTAAAGCGTAATCCGTTACGTGAGTCCCTCGATTGTTGGACATACTAATAAGTTCAGGTTCTGGTTAGACTGCGAGGAATGTTACTATGTTACGTTTTGAATACTGCTGTCCTCAAAACGACCAATATATTTTAAATTCCACGAACACTTACGTCTTTTAACGGGTAAGATGGAATACTGGTCTGTGCGGTTGGGTGACGCTCATGTAATTATGTTATCCACGGTCACACTCACATGCCAGTTATTAGTGATTAATGAAGTATTTGGTGCGTGAGTAACGCGATTGAGCAAGTAACTTTGGGAGCTTATGATGGTCGCCTTTGTAGCGCCGGAATTAACACGTTCACTGTCCCCATACAAAACTATCGGACAATGTTACAAGTTCCAACTGTGCAATCAGTATGGGGAAGTGACCGGTATCAGCGTTATTCGTCCCATTAGCTTTTCGTTCAATTCGTATTTCGTCTCATTCTATATTCGTCACACATTCTTTATTCGTCTTGTTCGCTATATGTCTCTATCTTCCTAAGTCTAATTCTGAAACTTGTCTTATTCTTAATAAGTCTTAATCGTATTTCGTCACGGTCTTCCTACGACTATGTCTTTGTTTGTCTCTCTCGTTTTTAGTATCATTCGCACTTTATCTTTAGTCACATTCGTTATTGGTCTCTCTCTTTTTTTGTCGTTATTAGCAACTCGTCTCGTTCTTTTTTGGGAACGTTCTCTACTCGTCCCGTACGACTTACGTCTTAGCCGCTATATTCATATCTTTTTGGCCGGATCGTGTATTCATAGTTTAATAAACAAATTAAAATTTAGTAATTTACGGCTTTTGACCGCTATTTTTAGAACTCTTATGCTAAAAAATGAGTTAATAATAATAATTTAAGATTGACGGGAAAAGATAGTTACAAATAGCGACCAAGACGCAAAACGAATGAAACGAACTTAGAATTGGACTGAAAACGAATGAGACTAATTACGAATGTGACCAACATGGAACGTATGCAAAAAATTTAGGCGAATAATTGAATGAGACCAAAATCGAAAAGGAATAGGTAATGAAGAATGAGCCCTAGGAAGACCGTGACGAAATACGATTAAGACTTATTAAGAATAAGACAAGTTACAGAATTAGACTTAGGAAGATAGAGACATATAGCGAACAAGACGAATAAAGAATGTGTGACGAATATAGAATGAGACGAAATACGAATTGAACGAAAAGCTAATGGGCCGAATAACGCTGATACCAAGTGACCCTATGTGGATTTATGGACTCCTGAAAAAAACCTTCATGACCCCACATTGGGGGCACCGGGACAGCGAACGAGTTAAACGAGTAAAGCGGGTAAGGCACCCATTACCATCACATTCTGAGAGTTCCATCAGCTAACGCGCCCGCCACATTCAGAGAGTTCCGTCAAGTGTAAGAGTGACGGATATTTTATTATTTATTTATCGCACGACACAGCATACCGTTATCAAATATATCTGTAATACACCATAATAAAAGGTGAAATTTTAGTGGTTGTTTTCCGTTTAAGGGCATGTTCAGTATCGTGTTCTGATTAGGAAAAAGTGGAAGAATTTTTTTTTTAACGCGAAAAAAATATATATTTTCTATGGAGCAGGTCGTTCAAATTAGCCGACCCTCCATACAAAAGCCATTTTTTTTGTCAGAATTTTTTTATCTTCTTTTTCCTAATCAGAACACGATACTGAACATGCCCTTAAACGGAAAACAACCACTAAAATTTCACCTTGTATACCGTCACGCATCTTTGTGATTATACCTACCTATGTGGCGCTTTGGATGTTATTGACCATTTGATGCCAACTGTAAAGCATTGCGTCACTTTCGAACCCAAATAAAGGAATTGCACCTCTTTCCTTTAACGTATCGTCGACCGCGGTTTTAATTAAGAAAGAAAAGACGCCACCAACTAAATTAAGCTATCTTTATGTATCTCGATTCCTTTAAGTTAGCAATCCGCTGCACCTAGTACAGTCATCGGTAATAATAAATGATGAAACGAGAAACATACCTACATATACCTTACACTTCCGAATACGAGAAGAGTCGAGTCTGATCAGATATTTTTACAACCAAATAACTGACAAAAGGGCAGTCTATGAAAACATCTACTTTTTGTCGCTTACGTAACGCTATGGTAGCTAGCCTAATAAAACTTATTAGTTGCTAAGAAACACTACACTTTATTTTGCGCTATCAACTATTTTCAAATAACAGGAACTAAAAATAAAAGAAAGAGGAACACGATTTTAACCAAGTTGAGCAGTGACGCGTTTTTCTTGCTAACTGCTTAAGTACAGTGCCTTTTGACACTTCATAAAAAGAAGCAGTTAAATAATTTGCCAGAAAAAATAGCCTATTGCTATACAGGTAGAGCGAGATATTTCTTTGGTTGTCTGATATTGCTGGTGACTGTATTCTCGGCTAATAATGAAAGTAGGTATTCAAGTGGAGCGAAATGGCCTGCATCTCATTGCAACATGCGCGGCTTTCGCGAAGCAACGGCGAAATGCTAAACGTCCAACTCGTGACGACTTGCTTAGATAATGACGAGATTAGGTTTGAATACGAAAAAAGTTTGCAGTTATACAAATAAGACATCATTACGAGCGTGACGTCCACTGCCTCCCCAAAGAACATGTTTAACGTAAATCCTCGCTTAGCAGGTGGGTTGGCGATCGCATTTAGAGGGCGTAGATGGATTTATAACCTTCATAAGTTAAACTACTGGTACTCAAAACTACTGTTTACTGCAAATAAAGAATTTTATTCTAATTCCAACCCCACCAAATATTTATTATTAGATTAAACGATTACCTAAAGGTCTGAAGTGCCCAGCTATGACAACATCCCTGATAAAAAAAAAAAAAAACAAAAATACATATCAACTGCATGTTATTAAGCCACAACAGTCTCGATCTGTACGGTAACGTCAAAAAAACATGTAATAATAATTATCGTCTTAAATCATACAGAATATCTATCTATCTAACACGTTCAAACGAGCAATATAAGTATTGTATATTTATTTATTTATTTCGAGGATTTCGGAAACGATTTGGAGGGCTAGTAATCTATCTAGCTTGTTTGTTATGTTTGAAAAAATGCGTGTTTTCGAGATTTAAGCTCGCTAAAAGAGTAAAGCTCAGTCGCTCAGGTACAGTCCGCGTCAAATAGTCTGTAGCAACCAAAGCGCCATATATATCGTAACACGTTGTTGTGCCCATAATAATAAAGACGTATTACGGTATATATGGTTCTTTGGATGCTACAGACTACTTGACGCTGACTGTACGAGTAGGTACAATATCCTAAATCAACAAGCGTTTCATACATCTAAGGCCTCCTAAAAAAAAATCATAATAGTTAAACGCCTTTCCTCTTACAAAACGCAGTGTAAGCGGATACTTAAAGATGTCATCAGCAGTGGAAGCGAATGTTTGCAATTTCCATCTCCTAAGGAAGCTCGGTTAATTGCTGTCACGCGTTTGTGTAACATCCTTTAGTGCTAACGGACAATTAAGATACTGCTGTTATAGGCGAAGATTTGAAGAATAAATAAACAAAACAGAATTAGAAGTGGAAAAATTTAATACGTTGTATGTAAGTACAGTACCTAGATCAAGAGAGCGGTCTACCACTTTTGAACTCTAATACTAAATCTATAAACTGGAAAGTGACATTGGAATATTCATGTAGGTAGCTATCAATGCAACGATAGACGTAACTATCGTACCTACATAGGTACAAGAAAATCAGGTATGTTCTTCCCGAGACAATTGATAAACGACCGACTTTGGACAATATTACGTCCCACACAATCTTGATATGTTGCCATTTCGTGCAAATAAAATATCGGACAAAATGAGTTCTTCCAATTATTAGCTTCAAAGAAAAGCAATGTTGGGCTAGTAACATTAGACAGTTTTGTTTTCAGACAAATAAACAAAGAGCACGTAAAAACGAAGAATAACTGTTAGACAGTAATTATTTCGTAAATCATTAGGCCCAATGTAGACGAGGCGATAACTCGTATGCGAATTTCATTTCATTACGGCGATTTAATCCATCAACTGTACTCGTCGTATCTAGGTAGCGCGCAATGTAATCAATCTCGCGCACAAGTTCCCTCCCCGTCTAAATGGAGCCTTATGGATAATACAGTTTCTTGAATTTCGAAGTTCAACAATAGTTCAGATCAATAGCAACGTTATCGTGACATAACGTTGTTTTATCTTGGGAAGAATATAACAGATTGTATTACCGCCACCACGGACATTGAAAAGGATTACGAATTACGATACGTCAGGATGTAAAAATAAATGAATATACGTGATTTAATCCGTTTAAGCTGTTTTACTAGAATGAGTGATAATCGCGGAAACCGAAGGCAATACCTATTAAGAATGTGCCTGGTTTTCTTGTACCAACGTAACAAATCCGATAGGTTATCATCCAGTCCGTTTAACAGCCTGTCATACAACCTGTCGTCCAGTTTATCATCAAGTCTGTTACCTAACACCGATATCAACCAATAACTAAGTATTAGATAACAGACCAGTAAGTCAGCCAATTTTTCATCTACTGTATCAGACATCAGTCAGTCTCTCGTCAGTCTGTCAAACAGTACCTACGACAGCCAGTGGACCAGTCATATTCGGTTCAAAATCGCTGACGGCGCTGCCACAGAGCTTGATACCATGCTGTCACCTCTATTGCTAATAAACACTCATTCCCAAAATACCGCATTCCTAAAATACCATTTCAGTTTCTCCGTATAGCAGATTCCCAAAATAATACATCCAACAAAATCATTTAGATCCTTGAGTATACCTTACCCAGTTTGAAGTGAGTTCATCCACTTACCTGTACTTACAATAGCATTGTATCTATACAAAGGTATTATCTACTTTTGTCCTCTAACCGCCAACCAAATACTTACAAAAAAAAGGTTAGAAGTACTCTGTATGTATATCGAATTTTCAACCTTATTTCTTGTCGAGTAGGTTTGAAAATAAATAACTTAGGTAAAATTTTATAATCAAGTCCCTAGTGTAAAGGTCTAAATCCACTTTTCCGGGAACGTGGTAAGACAGGAATCTGATAAATGGAGAATCATCTGGTATTTTGAAAAATATATTTTGTTGTGTGACCGTCAAGATGGCGTACACCGTGCACCGTAAAGATACTATCCAGAATCTGATGCTGCCAATAAATAGTACTCAAATACTTAGGACAATTATGGAAAAGGTGATGTTAACACTAGAACCGCCGAAAGTTAAGACCCCCCTAGAACCGCCGCCGTGACACAATTGTCCCATTGTAACTTATTGCAACTTTCATAAGTACCTATAAGGCATGAAAGTTATGATTAAAACACTTGTAAATATACTTGAACATATTTATTATTTTCAAATCCTTATTTTTTAAAAGTTTCGCCATATTGTAGGTAATCTTCTACCGGTCGGTGACCGGCCGCGACTGCTTCGAATACCTCGAGCTCGTCGTCGTCTTTGTCCTCGCCCCCGATCTTGTACCTGAGTTATGATGGTCATCAAATGAGTTGCTTCTGAAATAAATAAAATTAGAATAATTATTGAGATAAATGCAAAAATACAAAATAAATAGCCCATTTCAGACATAGAATAATATAGTTACCTACCTTGTGGTAATTCCATGTGATCATTTTCTTCCTGTTTGTTAAAAGAAGAGCTAGAACTGTTTTCTAGTACGTAATCATCGTCAGAAAAAAATCTAAGGGTTCGCCATCGGATTCGTCCTCCAAGATTTCGTTCAAATGAGACAAAATTTCTTTTGGGTTCATTATTTTACGACGTTGCCAAGACATATCTACAGTGCGTTACCAGCAAGCAGGCTTTTTTTAAAGTAGGGTAAAGTATAGAAATTATCCGTTCAAGAGAGCTAATGCTGTTAAAGTATACAATGTCATTGAGCGAACAATGCCATTGAGGTAATACAATACCACAAAAAAAAAATAACAATGCGTAACACGAGTAAACCCGGGCGGTCTACCTGGCTCCCCGTTGAATCTGTAAAAGCAAAACGCATTATTATTTTTTTGTTTGAAAGCATTTGCCGCCTTATCATTACGGTCATAGAACCGATAATCCGTTGAAAGCTCATAGTATCTCTAAGTCTTTTCTCTACGGAATACGCACTTGCAGACCGTCGGGCGAATGTGAAATGCAAAACAAATTAAGATCGCAGTTATCTATAACTGCATTTACACTTTACTGTCTAGTAAATAGAATCTATAATGTAATGATCTTTCAAGGCAGTTATACTTTATTGACACTATATTCTTGTTATCCTAATTTGTGTTTTACCTCTCAATAGTATTGTATTCTTTAACAGCATTAGCTCTGTTGAACGGATAACTACTATAACGTTGTTTCTTAACCTAACCATGACCTTCATTTAATTCATCGACTAAAATTCTGATTTCATAAATTTTCTAACAAAATTTTAATTGCAAGCAATGTACAGCAAAGTACTAAATTGACAATTAGATGTAAATGCCAGCCCTTCATTCTATGTTTATAACGAAGACATCAAGATAAATGCCTGCATCTACCTATTTCAACAATTAGAGATACCAGGATTGCTACACTTAAGAAAACTACGGAAAAAAAACACTAATAAAATAAAACTTAAAAAGCAATACGAGTACTAGACATTTGGACCTGTTTGAGATCGAGAATCCTTTCTTCAAGTTGTACGTGCACAATTCCGTTTATAGGCCTTTCAGACTAACCAGATAGGACCATGCATTCTCTGGACCTCGCTGGACAGCCATTGTTATCAAACGAAGATTATGTGGATGCCGCTGATTTCGAAACCACTCTCAATAAAGTCTCAAGGCTTGAGGAACATTTCCACGTGTCGCACAAATCATGTCAGATAATTCACATGTGTCTTTAGCCATTTTTACGCAAAAAAATATCAGTTTTGCAAATAAATGTTTGTTTTGTAATTTGACAAGCCAATGTCAATACTTTTGTAATTGTCATGTCAAATTTTAGAAAAAACTCTTTAAGCTGTGTAAAAAACTCCATACATAAACGTAATGATAAGGACGGCATTAATTGTGGGATTGTTTTTCTCAACTTTTCACCTCCGTACCACGACATGCCTTGTACCAAGTGCATCAGCGATATGAATAACGATAATTACGTAGTACACCTACTACATTTAAAGTGCGGATTTAGGAAATTGAATTGTGCAGTTAATTCGCATAATTAGGATTTGCTAATACTTGCAAACGATTGCTAATGAAGCATATTATTATCAGTTTTAATAAAAGCCCGCATACCGGTAACACACTGTATAACACTTGTCATGTTCCTTTAGGATAACAATAACGTACGCTTTTTACGTACAAAAAAAGAGCAACTGACTGCTAGAACCCATGCTCTATTGTTTATTTACTTTCACTTCACCCTTCCTTCCTCGGGATTCCCCGCAGTGACCGGACATTCCATTATTCTTAGAATAATGACAGGGCGGGACAAATTGACCCAGCGGCAGTTCTAGGTAAATCCTTTTTTGTTTCATTAACTATTATTTTTATCGACTTGAAAACATTTTGAATTTTAAAATTACAATAAATTATTAAAAGTCAAAAAGTTTCATGGACCTAAATAAAAAAATAAAAAAGTTAGAGACGATCAAAATTGCGGATGGGACAAAAATGGCACGGCGGCGGTTCTAGTGTTAATCAATATTATTACTATACAAGTTTTCACCATTATTTTGCTTTAAGTTGAATAGGTACTCCTACAAGTTCCAAGTGGTTATACCTTTCTTTGTAACATTTATTGCTCGTCACAAAAATATGGCGCTTTTTTCAGTGTAATCAAATAATGAATTAAAAATACCTTTATTCGTTTAGAATACTGTGATCTACTATAAATTATATCTGACTGATATGTAACATTATCCTTAAAGATAAAGAAGATAAAGACTTAGAAGTTTTCTACGACAAGTTTTTAAACTCAACAGCAGCACCCGTGGAGGGAGGATTCTTTATTTGAGAAGTATTAAATGTTCCCCCAGGGTCAATAATAGGCAAGTCGGTGGGGAATAGAGTTTTGTGGGAACCCCCCCCCCCCCCCCGGTACTAACTTGGTTTAACATTACATTTCAAAACTTTGTTGTTGTAAAAGAACTGCGTTGCGAGACTTGCATCTTTTTACATGTAGGTAATGTTTTTTGATGGGATCTCATTTATTTTTTTAAGTGATCTTCCTTTATTTATTACATTACAATCCATTATTTTTCCAATTTGAACTGCAAAACTAATCTAATGCAAAATTTGTAATCGCATGTATTTGTATAGGATTACAAACTTATGTGCAGTTGTGACTGAAATTGCAATATTTGTTGCAATGTTTTTTAGGACTTGATAGGCTAAAAACTAACTACCTATGTTCAAAATTTCGAGCTTGTGGGTCTGCTAGAAGTACCTTAAAATTATGATGATGAGTCAGTCAGTCAGTCAATTGGTCAGTCAGGGACAAAACTAAGGAACTTTGACGTACAATAGTTCTTAAACTACACGTTCAAATTGAATGTTATTGAATTGAGAATATACTTAAGTCTTGTTGAGCCCTAAATATCCCTGAAAATTCAGAGTTCTAGCTTTAGCTGGCCTGAATGGCTTCAAGAAAAGGATGTTACGGCCGTGCCTTTGTTTTGCACGACTTGGCGGGGGCACTGCCTTGCCCCCAGATTATATTTACAAGATGACAGAAAAATGTATACAGGGTGTCCCATAATCGACACGTCACTGACACTGGAGGTAGACCAGACCAGGTCAAGAGGTACCAAACCAATTTAACATGACCCGCCGACCGTAATTTTTTTTTCATCACACTTGCTCGAAAATGGTGTCATTACACGTAGGTTTTGCGGGCCGTAAATGACCTATTACGCCCTAGGGCGTAATGGTTTTCTTTTTAAATTTGAAACGCTGGTTCTGTTTTACTCTTATTTGTCATGATCAAAGGAAACGCCAACTTACTTTTTTAACTTTTATTACTGAAATATTTATTTAAAGAGAACTGTTATTGCAAATACATGTAAACACATATTTCTGTAACATTAATTAAATGTTTAAATAGTGTATTTCAGTATTTTGCAAATATAAAATCAACCATTTTAAGTCTTTACCGCTATGGTTTCCGAACGTGACTTGTCGTCTTGATATATGTCACTAATGTCACTGTCAGTTTTACAATTTTATTTAGGTTAAGTAAGGTTATTTTAATCAGATTTCCTCACAAGTGTGATGAAAAACATTGTGTGTGCCACGGGCGGTAAAGGAATTAAAAACTTGTGTTGTTAAAGCCCTCGGCTTCGCCTCGGCCTTGTAACAAACACTCGTTTGTAATTCCTTACTTACCGCCCTTGATACACAATGTACTATTTCACTACTGGTGGTTAAAGTCGAAATTAATGTTTCGCTGTGAATTAATTCAAGATCAAACTAGTATTTTTTTTAATTTTACTTAGTTTTTGGATTAAATACCATTTCTGTAACCTTAATTAACAATTCATGTTACCGTACGCATACGCATAAAAAAAACTAACCTTGACACCTTTCCGAGAGCACACTGGCACTAAAAACGGTCAAAATTCATGAAAAACTTTAATTCGACAATAACTCAAAAACCGTGCCACTTTTACTGGGGTCATGTTAAGTTTGTTTGGTACCTCTTTATTTGACATCCTGTAGAAACAAAGACAGGACAGAACATCAAATTTTGGTCTAAATCCACCTTTATACAAAAACTAGCTGAAAACCCGGCTTCGCCCGGGTAAAATGTAAAAAATTACAAACCCCATTTAACCCTTTCACCTCCTTAGAAATAGCATTACCAAGAATCTTTTCAATTAGGTACATTTTGTTATTTATCTTTCGAAGCCTTTTATTTTTAACCGACATCTAAGAAAGTGGGTTCTCTATGTAGTTATGTTTTGTTGAAATTGAGGGAACATCACGAATATTTAATGTATTAGGTATGTAATTTATATACCAAGTTTTACTTTCAAATATCTGAAATAACAGATTCCTATTCATAATTTTACCCCTTCTAGAGCCAAATCGTATTTTTTAAGTCTAATTATTAATGTCCCACTGAAGCTGAAGGGCAAATCTATCCCGCTTGCAATGGTTCTGGTCCAAAGGACCACCCTGACCAGCCGTTAAAAATACGTCTAGGTTGTCCTGCTATTTTCACCGTGGCATGCTACGTCCTCGCCACCCAGCCTGTACCTCAGGCTCACCCCACCCCAACATGGTCTAAATATTTAATTTAAGCCCTCGTCCAAAATATGACAGTGAATTACAAAATATGACAGCCGTCCCGGTCCCGAGCTAACTTTGGACAGCCGTTAAGAAATACATTCAGGTCGTCCCACTATCTTCGCCGCGGCCTGTTCTAGCGTCGTCGGACTGGCCATATAGTTAAGGTGGTGTTTTCCAGTTTTCCTAGCCGCCGCGGGGCCCGCACGGGCCGGGCCCGCGGCTTGTGGTTGTTGTTATTGGGCCCCGGACTCGTGGGGAGTCGGAGCCCAGTCCGGTCCTGTCCATTCAACATGTCACACCCAGTTCGAAGCCAGTTTAGCCCGCCTATGTGGATACTTACCACAGACGTGGCCGGCGTAGTCTTACTTCAACCTAAGGGGTAAGCATTCACATCAGGGGTTTCCAAACTTTTTTCCCAGAGGGCCGTACAGCACCTTTGAAAATGTCGCGCGGGCTACATGACATGGTCGACTTGAAGTTACGTATAATCTTTTTCGTCCTGGGGGTGCTGTGTGTCTCACATCTGTAGGTACTTTACTGTGCAGGCAGGGGAGGCTTCTATACGCGGGCCGGATTAGAATGCCTCGTGTGCCGGATTATATAGGCCCTCCCGCTCTGTCAGTTTTTTACGCTTACTACGTTCCTGATTGGGTTTGATTGCTGCGTGCGTGATTTGACAAACCTTAAATTTTGTCTTATTAATTTAACCATGTTCTTCAAAAACTACGGAATCATCTTATCCTCCTGACACCGAGCATTTAACTGAAATTCCTTGCCACTATAGCCGAATGTACTTTACAAAGCATTAAACTGTTTCTGTTGCAAAGTCCGAGACCTTCGCTGTTGAAAAAAACGTAAACTAAGGTGTTTCTCAAGTTTTCACTAAAACAAATGTTTTTTAATATTGTTTGATAAAGACATTGAACATATTTCTGTTTAGGTATTTTTTGTCTTTTATAAAGGACTTTAGGTCATTCAAGCATAGTAGGTTACGTGAATAAATTAAACAAATTATTTAATATTTTAATGAAATTTAATGTAATGTTACACATTAAGTACTAAACATAATCATATTTTTAATATAATCATAAAAAGTAAAAAAATACGCAATCAACACTTAGTTTTATAATATTATTCATGAAAAAAACGCATACACTACGAACGACAGGTCTTTGTATAGGTTTAATATTTTTACGACGGTTTATTTACTTTACTGTACTTCATATCTACACAAAAGTATGTGATTTTGAAAGAATGTTTACTAATTTGCAATTCTATAAAAACCTACGTTGAAACGAGCGAATTTAACAAAAAAAATATAAGTTTTACTTACTGCGTCGACCACGTGCCGCCATAGCTGTATACTCCTGAGCACGGGTCGCAAGAATGGCGGCCACTAGGTAGGATATCTCTATCAAACTTCGAGGACAAACTATCACCATTACTTAAATTTCATTGGCTGTGAGCAATCACGTGTCCAATATCTTTTTAGCGGGAAAAAACAAACACTCGGGAATTGAGGCTACATGTAGGTCATCGTCCATTATCGACATACGGAGTTAAAAAATATTCGGACTTTAGAGTACAGTTTATTTAGCACTTTGTAAAGGACGCCAGGTGTCAGGAGGATATGGAGGTAAAATTAACCGGCATTGTTGCTCCCCGTAGGTAGAAAATAAATTTTTGAAATCATATTTGAACGTTCTTATTCCTACCTCAAACATGAAAAACTCGTAAATAGATGCGTGAATATTTTAAGAAAAACTGTATGGCGCTTAGTTTAGTAGGAGCAAATAAGTAAGTGTTACGATTTTTCCAAATTTCTAAAAAACTGTGTAAGTTAGGAAAACCGTTATTTTTTTAAATAATATTTAGGTTGATATTAATTATTGACAATTATTACAGATTCTTCTGTTCAGTAACTTCGCCATTCCCCTCCTTCCATTATTAATACATATCTGTATTAATAATGGAAGGAGGGGAATGGTATTTTTTTGAACTTTTTTCGTCCTAAATCTAACAGTAGATGCTTAAGAAAAAAACTTAAAATGGTATTGGAATCTACAAATAAACCCCATCCTTTTGATACCCCACTTAAAACAATAGCACAACTTGAAATTTTCGACCTCCCATTTCGGCCCCCTAAAAAAAGTAAAAAAAGGTATAATAGATTTTTTTTATGTCCAGTAGGTAGCTCAGGTTAGCGACTTTTAAAACTATTCCAAATTTCAAATCGATCGCAGCAATCGTTTGAGATATCTGACTGACCTATGAGAGACGGACAGACAAACAGAGTCACACCATAACGGTTCCTTTTTTACAATTTTGATACGGAACCGTAAAAACATTCAGACCTGCATTATCTTTATTATGGTCGAATATTTCAAACGCCTGGTAATTTTCTTGTTTTCACCTAAATGATAAACATTGATTTTCAAATTTCTATCTTTGTACCAAAAACGGGTATAATTTAATTTGTTTTTGATGTCAGAATAAATTTAAGAAAACTTAAAAAGCCCCTACAGAGTTTCGCCCTAACTTACCACTTCACCATCAGAGGGATTAAAAACAAATGTGCCTATCTATGGGCTATTTCAGAAAAAAATATTTGAGCCAAATATCGCTGTCCCATGACTTTAGAGTATTTTTTTTCTATTAAATATTGTTCTAAAGTATAATGTTTGTTTGTAAAAATGGTAAAGTAACTCATTTACTGTATAATTATGATGAATAATCCCTTTAAAACCTACTAAAAGTATTTTATTTGTCAGAAAAACCGAAGAAAAGGTGCCGATTTTTGGGTGTCCCACGTACACTTTGGTAACTTTGAGGCCAATTTTACGTATATCTGACTCCTTCTAGGCCTGAACATGGTTATTGTGCGAATCGATCATATTATCGTTTACCAATTTTGAAGCACATTTATTAACAGCTAGAGTAAAAAAATCATAAAATCACAATTTGTTTGCTGTCCTCCAAAACCAACGTGGTGGACATGTCCACTAACGAACGGCGTTTTTACCAAATAGACTACAAAAAATTACCAAAACAGTTGTGTTTCTATATAACTGGTGACCTTTTGAGCCTAATATAACCGTTACTTAGGTGTAAAATGTAAGTTTCGCTTCAAAAATGTGATGAGTTGGACGTGCGTTACGGTGTGCCAAAAATTTCTGTCCACTACGAACGGGATATACTGAAGGTAAGAAGCCACTTTGAGATTAACCGTTTATTAATTTAGACATATTCATAAGTCCGGTAACATGTAAAGAAGTTAGAAGTAGTAAATTGCAAGTAATCAAAGCACTATTTCAATGTATTTAACTACCGGCATACTTACGTCACGTCCACTACGCTACGTAATGTACTAGTGGAACAAAAAACGTGCCGTATGGACAGAAAAGTCATGGTTTACATGCCGCTGATTTTAAATTCATAGATTGCCGTCAAGGACCTAAAAATAAATAGCCGGACGGAGTCTCGCCAAAAGAGAACTGAAGCCATTTTTAATAAGCCGGCTGCTTTTACATACGAGCCGCACGCACACATCAACTAGTTTTTTTCCTATTGCGAGCAGTATGCACACATTGGTAACCAGCTTATTAGACATGCTTCAAGTTCTTTGCTAGCGAGACTCCGTCCGGCTATTTATTTTAAGGTCCTTGATTGCCGTTAAAAACGTATAATTTGAATTAGTCGGGCTAAAAATATAGTAAGTGTAGGTAGTAAAAATGAACGAAGGTATTTTAAAAAAAGACTTACACGGGTAGTTCTCTGATTTCGTTCAAATTGTTGATATTCTCTCGAGTTTTCTTATTTCCTTGAATTGGATCTAATAAAGGGTTTTTTTATGGTTTAGCGCTCGTTTATGGATATGTTATTGAGAAAGGCACCTTTCATAGTTTATTACTTTTCAAGATATAAGCCTGAAGGTAATGACATACGCGCTGGTAATGAAATTCGCCAAGATGGTAATGACTTACTAACGGAAGGAAATGAAATCAGTTTTGACTCTGTTAATTAACTGTCTGATCTAATTTAAACTAAAGTATCTATCATCTGAACAAGCTAAGGAACATAAATCAGTCTATATAGTTTCCATATCACATAATTTTAAGAGGGTTTAGCAATTTAGTATACTATAGTTGTGACATATTTTGTCACCACTATAATATGAAAAAAACGTGAAAACTAGTAAAGGGATAAATAGTTCAGTCATTATAGATTTTGACCCGTGAATAATCAGTTATTAGCTCTTTTCCAAAAAAACGGTTTTTCTTGAATAACTCGGCCATTTTTGATTTTACAGTAAAACCGTTAGGACAAAAATTGTAGTAAATTTAATTCTCTACAAGTTTGGTCCTCACAATTTTTCTTCTAGGATCGATATATTGGAAATTAAATTTGAAAAAGCGACAAATTCAAAATATTTTCATCATCTCGTTTATTTTCAACTTTACGGCATAAATGAAGAGGACTAAAGTTGTAGAGAGTCAAATTTTGAATAATTTTGGTTCCTACCTTTTTTCCCCCGAAATCGATATTTTGGAAATAAAAACCTGATTCAAAATATTTTCATCATCTCGTTTATTTTCAACTTTACGACATAAATGAAGAGGACTAAACTTGTAGAGAATCAAATTCTGAACAATTTTGGTTCTCACATTTTTTCCCCCAAAATCGATATTTTGGAAATTAAACCTGAAAAACGCGACAAATTCAAAATATTATCATTATCTCCTATGTTCCACGTTTTACGGCATGAATGAAGAGAACCAAAATTGTAGAGAATCAAATTCTGAACAATTTTGGTTCCCACCTTTTTCCCCCCAAAATCGATATTTTGGAAATTAAACCTGAAACTATTAAATAAACATCAAATCAAATTATATACTCGTATCTCCCAATAAGGATCGTCATCATCATAACATTACATAAAAACAAAAAGGGAAAAGCAAATAATAGGAGAAAAACACAAAAAAACGATTTCACAATGTCACTACTGTTAGTAGTGCATGTAGTTAAGCTTGCTAGAAATAGATTTATATAAATTTTCTATTGAAATCTAGTATAGGGTTTTGAGCTATTTCCGACGCATGTAAACCTTTCATGTGGTTCCATTACGTGACGAATGGTTCCATTACGGCACGGTGTCCTACTGTGGCTGAGATTGATTTTTAAGAATTTATATGAATTATTAAGTATTATTGATACTATTTGGATCTCATTTGATAGAATAATATGTGCCAATTGTGATAAATATAACTTTTGATAGTTTTTTCAGTATGTCTTAAGTTAAGATGATTGTTAAGCTATGATGAGAACCAAAACGTAACGTAATGGACATATTTTATTAAATAACTTTATTGTGACGCTTAGTGCAGCAAATGTTATTCATTTATAGAAAAGTATTATTGTGTTAAAATTCATTTAATAAAGACTGATTTGCAAACAACACTCTGAACTTTACTTAAAACAAACCTAAAGTTCGTCGCGTAATGGAACGTCAAAGCGGTAGTACTTAGGTTCAAAGTATGATATTTACCATATTAAGCAATTTATATTGAAACCAGTATGATTTTCAAAGAATGTAGAAGAAGGAGAATTTATTAAAAGCATTTCTAAGGAATATATTTTTTTTTTTACGGGGTGGAAGTCCACTACGGCACGGACAAAAAATATGAAAAGGCCCTTATATTGAAACCAGTATGATTTTCAAAGAATGTAGAAGAAGGAGAATTTATTAAAAGCATTTCTAAGGAATATATTTTTTTTTTTACGGGGTGGAAGTCCACTACGGCACGGACAAAAAATATGAAAAGGCCCCTATTCCTTTTTTTTCGTTTAGAAATTTATCTGACACCTTTGCCAACGTTTGTTACTTTTTATGGGTTATGTGTCAATAATATTGTACAATATTATTATATTATTTTTCAGTTATGTCAGTAACTTATTAATATTTTCCAGTTTAAAGATTGTTTTCTTTGAAATAAAATTATGGAAACGTATGATTATTCTAATTAAAATAAAAAACGGGTTTCTTACCCATGCCAAGTATGTACAGCCGCGCCCGCAGTTATATTACCTATAGTCGCATGCTACGTACCCCTCCACTAAACTGTGACAATTTCCGAACGAACTCGAATTGACGCAAGCAAACATGGCCGACTGTTTTTGGTATTATTCGCATTATTTTACATCTTTATACGCTTATTTCTGCGTTATACGAATTTTGCGAATATAAGTTGTCGATTCGAAAGTGTTATTTTTTTACGTTTTAATTTTTGAGACGCTTTTCGTTCAGGTCTACCGTAGGGCCCGGCTAAATTATTAATATAGATTTGCTGACTGATTTATGGACTGTAAAATTGCTCCTTGTACAGGCAACACCTGATATAGTCCAAACACATGACATGAATAAAGGGTAAAACTTTATTCATTATAAACTTTAAGCAATGTGAGTCAAGCAATGTAATCAATGATTACATATTTGATTAGCAGCCGCATACATTGCGCAATACAAGATAATGCACAACTATATTGTAAGTAAATGGGCTGCCTAAGATATGCGGATTGTCCTTGTCTATGGTTATAACGCGTTTCCGAACGAAGTACATTTTTTTCGACCAATCACAGCGGCGATCGAGCGGTTTCACTTTTTAACGTTTGTATTTCAAATAACCATAATCAACGTTCGTCTTTCGGGCTTTGAGAAATCAGTGTTTCAACAATTTGTGTGTTTTCTGTAAATTTTAATAAACCAATAATTGTAGTAAAGTAAAAATATATACGTGTTGTAATCTTTATAATTTATGTGTAGTGGTGTTTGTGACAGCGAATGTTAGTTTATTATTTATAGAACTTCACGATGCTAGCATTAACAGACGACGTATACAAATTATTGTAAGTATTTCTATTTTAAACGACACAAATGTACTTTAAAAATACCACTCTTCAATAGAAAATACCGACAAATTGATAAAATTTGTTATAATGCCCTTATAATTACTTAAACTACTTGCTATTGTGCTACTTTCGAGTTAAATAAAAAGCTTTCCCCGACACTAAAATTGATCTTATTTTAATTAAATTCGTCAGTTAAAGCCGACATATCATATCAATACCGTTTCTTTACTCAAAGACGCCTTAAATTCTTTGATGACAAATATCCCACCCCCAATTTTAGCGATGGCGTCACAGAGGAAGTGTCCCGGAACGTTCGTCACTTAATGCAGCAGCTATGGCTGAACTGGTCCCACGTCGGTGTAGAGTACGATGTAAAGGTGAACAACATTTACAAGTTGGTTCAGATAGAGAAGGACCTCCACAACGATGTGTTGGATGAGACAAAGCAGAAATTGAAGACTATGCAGCAGCAAGTTGATGGTAAATAGAACTTGCTTAATGTATTTCCTTAAAATTCTTCATACAACTTGTCAATGTTTCCAGTAACTCTAGTTTGAACACTCTTTGATAAGTTTCTATGATTAAACGAGCTTTTGTCCACAAATTTGTCTTGAATAGAGTTTAATATACCTTACTTGAGAAATTATTGATTCTTCATACAAACTTCCACCCCACTTTTCTCCTTTAGGGATGTTTCCGAGGATAAAAGCTATCCTATTTGCTTTCAACGGTCTCAAATTATCTGCATTAGAAATGTCATCTAAATTGGTTCAGCAATTTAATGTAAAAAGGCAACCAACTGACAAACAGTTTTTTTCACATTCATAGTGTGATAAGTCTATGTATGTCATGAGCATTATCCTCTATTACAATCTGTGAATCCAGCGTAAGGATAAACTACA
This sequence comes from Eudemis profundana, assembly GCA_947034925.1. Taxonomy (NCBI): domain Eukaryota; kingdom Metazoa; phylum Arthropoda; class Insecta; order Lepidoptera; family Tortricidae; genus Eudemis; species Eudemis profundana. Next base: position 15,311,189 of record OX344808.1, on the reverse strand, counting down.
AGTCTATCTAAATCACACAATTAGTCCTTCCCTGAGATAGGTAACTTTTTAAAAATCTGCATTTTCCACCTTTTTTTTACGAATTTTATAGTAGAATACATCCTGAATAAATGTCTTGTCCAACAACAATAAGCAGAGCACATTTTATATCTATTATTTTTACTTTCAGAATTAAAAGAAGAAACTAAAAAACTTAGCCAGTACTTGTCTGTGGACATCAGTATTCTAGAATACAAGGATGACATGATGCTTTTTGAGTATAAGAAGGAGCTAGAAGATCAGATTATGGGGTAAGTAGTTTAATTAATTCTTATGTTTTTTAAGGTTTCAAACAGTTAAGCAGAAAAAAGTCTAGAGAAAAATGAATTCAGCCTCGTTGAAAATGAGAGACACTCTCATTTTCGACTATTTGTTTTGATCACTTGCTTGTTTATAATCCATACAAAAAATTACCGAATTATTCAAGAAAGCTGACTGGTCAAATCAACTTTCGTTTTTATTATACTTCATTCCATTAGCTCAGAAACTTGCTAGAAAGCCCTTATCCCAAAATATAAATGTAGATCTGGGTTTCTTCAAGTTGACATTGAATAAACACTATCTATATAGACAAAAATGCTTTATCTTACACTTTACACTCATTGTCACGCAACATCAAGTTGGTTTGAGGTCAAATGTTCCTCTATATGCCTAAATAACCGACTTTTGACGACCTCTTTATCTTAGTTGGTAGTGACCCTGCCTACGAAGCAGGAGGTCCTGGGTTCGAATCCCGGTAAGGGCATTTATTTGTGTGATGAGCACGAATATTTGTTCCTGAGTCATGGATGTTTTCTATGTATTTAAGTATTTGTATCTATTAAATATATCGTCGTCTAGTATCCATAACACAAGCCTTATTGAGCTTACTATGAGCGATTTGTGTAAGATTATCCCCTAATATTTATTTATTTATTTATTATTTATAAATAAAAAGAAAATGCTTAACCAAACATTCTCATAAATAATTTCTATTACAGATACAGGGAACAGATGGAGCAACGGCGCACAGAAATCAACCGTCTACTGGAATGGCAGCATGATCTCACCGAGAAACTTGGTGTCACCTTCCACGAGCTGCAGGACATCCCGCTCCCGCCCCAGGACGAGTTGAACAAGCTGAGGAACCACCTTGAAGTGTTGCAGTCAGAGAGGGACAAACGAGCTGAGATATTCCTGCACACGCAGATTGAGATCAAGGATATCATGGGTATGCAATATGCATTTGTGTATTCTTCATATTTTAATTATGGGGTATGGTAGTGGCCCCACTAAGTTGACCCAATGTAAAGAACTTACCTATTCTTGAAGCGATTTTGTCGTGTTTTTCAATCCTCATTGTTATGGCTAAATATAGTGAGTGTTCTGGGACTTCGGCGATATATAAGAAAACCTTTGTAAATAGTTAGTGTGATTACACAAACACTATTTATATAATAGGGTATTTGACAACAATCAAAATAAATTAATTAACTTGAACCATTAAATTAGGTCTCCAAAACAGCGGGAATAAAACCAATTACACTCATTTGCGTGTCACCGACGATTTTATTATGACTAAAACTAAAAGTAAGGCAGAATGTTGATCATGACGTCAAAAGTCAGTATTTCATACTAAACTGCACACTTTCTGAGCGTTTTGACACTTGATAAAAAGAATCTGATTTGAACTGTCATCAAGTAGCCTATTATATAATGCTCTTAAACCATATTTTGCTGACTCGACTATTATGATGTTCATATTTTGCATAGCAGATACAGAAACCTATTCTTGTCATGGCTATTCTAGTTAAGAGTTGTGACTCCAGCCGAAGTCTTGCACATGCACAATTGCATAATTTATTTTTGTCTGTCCTATAGATAAACTTCAAATCAGACCACAGAGCAAGTTCGAGCATGTGGTGGTCAGCTCTCTGTCTGTAGACTTCAAGGTGACTGATCTGAACATGGACCGCCTGGCCAAGCTGCGACAGGACCTGCAGGAGAAATATGAACAAACCAACAACCGGGTTAGTGTTACATGATTGCAATACGTTCAAGACATATTTGGCAATTTTCAAGAATGTGATTAATTCCATTCTTAATCAAAGAAATGCAATAATCAGACTTGTAAATTTGACTATCTAGCATTTTTAAACCAACTTCAAAAACAGAGAAGGTTCTCAGTTCATTGGAATCTGTGGTAGAGCTGAAGTAATGTATACTTACTTTTTCTACAAGGATAATAGAATAAATAAGGAGCTTAAATCCCTTAAAATAGGCCAGCCGATGGGAATAGGTTGCTATGGACGCCACGCCACTTGTCATGGCTTCCTTACAGTTACCTCATCACAATCATCACATAACCTTTTTTAAATATTGCTTTAATGATTTCTTGAAGTTATTATATTAAGCATCAGGGATCATTCAGTTTATTTACTTAGATTAATGTCACTTTACTCAGGTATTAGAGCTACGTGAACGTCTGTCGAGACTATGGGAGTGCCTTGATGAAGACCAGATATACAGAGACAACTTCCTCCAAGCTCACCCTGGATGCCATCCGGCCACCGAGAATGCCATCAAAGAGGAGATCAAGAGGTGCGAGCAAATCAAGCGCCAGAAGATACAGGTAATCTATCTATTTATCAGCCATAGACGTCCACTGCTGGACGTAAAAAAAAAACATTTATTTCGGACAAAATTAATCCATATGTTGTTAGGCCTCCTCCATAGATCGTCACAGAGTGCGGTCCTGTGCAGATTTCAATCACAGATTCCCCGCTGCTCTCACGACGTCATCTGTCTACAGAGGGGCAATACTACGCACAGAAATATATCGACATAGAAGAAAGTGTATGTACTTCGCGTGCTAAAAAGAAGTGTCGGCGACCGTTGCACGCAACTTGAGTATCATTCAATTCATTTCAATATCATTATCAGATTTGAAAATCTGATAATAATGGTATAATTAATTGTTCGAATACTACCAAATGAAATGAAAAATTTATGATATCCATAATTAAATTACACATATGGCATCAAACGCCAAGCGAACAACGTTACACGCTTGGTTCCCATACAAATCGACGAACTATTTCCTTCTACTTACGCTACACTTACATATACAGGTAATAAAGGTTTTTCATACAAAGTTACGCAAAAGGCGCATTGATAGACGTCAAATTGCGGAAGACTAGCCGGCGTTAATCTATAAACCTACATAATCATAACCTACCTAATAACTAATAAGGCATGAGTGGATATGATAATTGAGGGCCTATTCAGTTTTTATATATTATTGCCTAAACACTATAGTACATTACATAACTAGGGTGGTAATACAAAGAAAGGCCGAGATCGCAGAAGTTTGCGGCCCGAGCAGCAAACGAGGCGTAAATATACGATCGAGGACTTTCCTTATTACCTCCCGTGTTGTGTACATAATTTTATGTCTACACTTGGCCAGAAAGCGCAGCGTGCGGAAAAAGCCACTTTATGGCCAGGTGTGGCATAAAAAATATAACATCACAGTAATAGGCTACTTGACAGGTTTCTGAAAAGTCAATCCGATTGTTTAATGATGTCTATTGGGCACTCAGAAAGTGGTAATTTTTAATTCTTTTGTGTATTTTTTCCGAAAAAAGCAAATAAAAATGCACTTTTAAAATTAGCCGCCAAAACGGTTTCTCGGACAATACGGCGTCTATGACGACACTTAATAGTAAACCGACAAATGTCAAAGAGGATCGCATAACGTTCTACCTTTAAAAATAGGATTGATAGGATGCTGTCGATGCTGTTTACTATGGTGTGACGTCATCGGCCAATCCAAACCGTTTTCGATAAAATGGCGACAGATAAAAAATAATCAATTTTCATCCGAGTTTTATAAATAAATTATCCATTTATTTTTAGTAATATTGACGTAAATTGGTTTTATTACTTATAATTAATACATATATCCATAATTCTTCCATTATTTTTCACACTGTCAAGTAGCCTATTTCAATTACTGACTTAATTTATGTATCGGTTTAATATGGTACAATGATAATTATTTTGTTAATTATCTCTTTGTTTCATATTAAATATTTTTAGGGATGTAACGATACCGATACCGATACCGATATATCGGCCGATATATCGGTATAGCCGATATATCGGTATCGCCGATAATATACAACCGATATTTGAAGAACGCGGAAAGAATTTGCTGTATGAAAAAAAAACTGCAAAAAGTAATTTTAATTACTGACTTACTTTATGTATTGGTCTTTTACCTTGTGCAATGACAATTACTATGTTAATTAAATCTTTGGTTCTTTTCAAAAAATAAATTTGAATTTTGAGTTGACAATCTATATTTTTCTAATATTTTTACTTTAAACTTTCAAGGTTGACTCTGTGTTAAATATAGACAAGTTTTAGGTATAATAAGGACATACAAATATCTGAAGTTCATACTTCATTATTTAGCTAAGATATCGGTATCGGTATCGGTATCGCCGATATTTACTAAAATATATCGGTATCGGTATCGTATCGGCAAAACTATGTATCGTTACATCCCTAAATATTTTCTTTGAATTTTGAGTTGACAATTTATTTATTTTTAATTTACACTTTCAAGGTTAAATATCTGTTAAATGTAGCCATGTTTTAGGTATAATAAGGACATACACATGTCTGAGGTGCATACTTCAATATTTAGCTACGCCGATTATTTACTACAATAATTGGTATCGGTATCTTATCGGCAAAATTATAAATAAATAATAACCACATTTTTACTAAAAAAAACCCGACCGCGGTGCACTTTGAAACTGCATAAAATCCGCCATTTTGTTTATTTTAACGAATTTCATACCCAGTGACACTCGCACCATCAAGACGAATCTAATGATGTATCATTTATCAAAATCGGATGTGCCGTTGAGTAGTTACGAGCGGACACAGGAACGGACATACATACATACATACAGGTCAAACACATAACCCTCCTTTGGGCTTCGCCGCAGTCGGGTAAAAATAAAATAAATAAATATCGGGGGACAATCTTACACAAATCGAGGTAGTCCCAAATTAAGCAATGCTTGTATTATGGGTACGATATACATACTTATATAGATAAATACATACTTAAATAGATAATATCAATTTGTTGTTGTAGTTTTTTTATTGTTACCCGACTGCGGCGAAGCCCAAAGGAGGGTTATGTGTTTGACCTGTATGTATGTCCGTTCTTATGACCGCACGTAAACTCAACGGCACAGCCGATTTTCATAAATGATACACCATTAGATTCGTCTTGATGGAGCGAGTGTCACTGGGTATGAAGTTCGTTAAAATAAACAAGATTTTATCAACTTTTAAAGTGCACCGCGGTCGGGTTTTTTTAGTAAAAATATTTTTAATTATGTATCGTTACATCCCTAATTATTACTTATTTTGTGGTTTTACGTAGGTGTTCGTAGCCAACATGCGCACAAAGATCAAGCTAATGTGGGACAACATAATGTACTCGAGCCGCCAGCGGGAGGAGTTCGTACACTACTACCAGGACATCTTCACGGAGGACACCCTCACGCTCCACGAAATGTACCTGGATAAGATTACCAAGTACTACAATGAGCACAAGTAAGTGTTTTGGTAATATTTCCTCAGTCGTTTATATTGAAAAAAACCTAGAATAATCAATCCGTGAATGACTATGAGACAGACATTTATCGGCGATATACCATCTAGGCATCTACCGTCATGTGTATAGACTCTGGTAATTCTATACAAAGTAGTACAAAATGTCTATTTTTGCTACTAGGGCGCCACTTGTACTGAGATTGTCGTTAGATACTTTTAAAAATATACACTAAAAAGTAATTTTGCATGGAAAATTTAGATAAATAGTAAAAAAAAATTCTTTAAGACGATAATTTTTTTTTTTTTTTTTTTAAATTTGTGGTCTCATAACTTTATATTTTTTTGTTGATTTCTTCTATTTTCCAATCCATGTGACTATATTATGTTGTAAAATTCAACATTAATTAACATCGCCATTGTATTGTATCAATAGGCACATCTTCGAGCTGATAGTGACTCGCAAGAACCTATGGCTGAAACAGGCGGAGATGGACGCGCGCGCCTCCGATCCCGGTCGCTACCACAACCGCCGTGGGAACCTGCTACAAGAGGAAAGGGAGAGAAAAGCTATCGAGTCCAATGTGAGTACTACATATCTTTGATGGCTCCTTTTTTTTTGTTTTTTTGAAGCCTGACAAACTTGCAAGTCTTACTGACTCTTGCAAAAATCGGATTCCCTGGGGTCGAACCAGGTCGCTGGCCGGACCACCTTGAGTGGGTCGGACTATACTCTGTACTTTTAAATACTTAAAAAAAGGTAAACAAAAAAACCACGTGACTCGGGTCGTTTTTTTTAAGTACCTAAAAGTACAGAGTATAGGTGGGGGCCGAAGCGCCTGGGGTCGAACCAGGACGCTAGGCCAGGGCCACCTTGAAGTTACGCTAATTGCTCAAGTGAGCAGTGGACCAGCGGGAAGGTTGAAGCGGATCAACCTGTCCTGATGGCTCCTACGCTACGCCAACGACCATACCGCCAACAAGCCCGGCGGCATACTCAGCGGGTATTATCAAACCGCGATTAGAATACGATTGAGCACATATATTGTTTTTGAATGTATACAGGAAATGACATTGTAAATGGTAGAGTGTGCAGATCAATGAAAATACTTATTTCAGTACGAAAAAGTTCTAAAGCTGGGAAAAAACATAAATTGTAATACCTACTTAAATAAAATAGGAATAATGTAATAATGATGTGGAAAATAACCACATTTTTACTAAAAAAAACCCGACCGCGGTGCACTTTGAAACTGCATAAAATCCGCCATTTTGTTTATTTTAACGAACTTCATACCCAGTGACACTCGCACCATCAAGACGAATCTAATGATGTATCATTTATCAAAATCGGATGTGCCGTTGAGTAGTTACGAGCGGACACAGGAACGGACATACATACATACAGGTCAAACACATAACCCTCCTTTGGGCTTCGCCGCAGTCGGGTAATAATGACAAACTTGTCAAACACTGTCGACTTTAATATTTTTTTATAAAGCAAATGACACAGCATTTACCAAGAATAGGTAGAGTTGTAATATGTAGTGAAAAATTATGATGAAGCATACGTTTTAAATCTATTATCTATAAGTGTCTGCACTTTTACTATGAAGATGTCATTGATGGACTTATAAATATTTATTAATTGTATGTACTTTTGTACTAACGGTACTTCGTATTCTAGTCGCTGTTTGATAATATTTGTGGTGCTAGGCTTGCCGCGTATACGAGTCGCCAGCACGCCACTAGTATGGATTCTGATCTTATAATACCGGCGAAATACTCGCACCGCCAAAACCCGCCTGCCAGGCCGCTGGCATAGTGTGTAGGAGCCTTCAGCAGGTAATGACTCGTAAATACCTGTGGCTATCAGTCCTAGCTAAAGGCAACAACCTGCGTTATTATCGACTGAAACACAAAAATGTTTCGTTTAAAATCTATACCCTTTAGTAAAATAACGCAGCATCTGTATTGAAAGTCCTACGCGTTTGCTGCGTTGTTTTCCATATCGTCAGGCGAAAGGCTATTTGTATTAAAAACCTATGAAACCCGTTGATATCATAACATTAATTTACTGTTCCGTACTTTTAGCTTCCGAAAATCGAGGCACAACTCCGCGACGTAGTCGCTGAGTACGAGGCGAAAACAGGACACACCTTCACTGTCGACGGAATTCCGCTGCTGCAGGTCATAGAAGAAGAAAAGGAATCGAGAAAAGCTGTAAGCGATTAATAAACTTTTGACGACCGCTTTAGCTTAGTTGGTAGTGACCCTCCCTACGAAGCAGGAGGTCCTGGGTTCAAATCCCGGTAAGGGCATTTATTTGTGTGATGAGCACGAATATTTGTTCCTGAGTCATGGATGTTTTCTATGTATTTAAGTATTTGTATCTTTTAAATATATCGTCGTCTAGTATCCATAACACAAGCCTTATTGAGCTTACTATGGGGCTAGTTCGATTTGTGTAAGATTGTCCCCTAATATATATTTATTTATTTATTTAATAAACTATTAGCTATGGAAATCCTAAGGATATAATTCGATATTACATAATACACATGCAAGCTCTAGCTTAGCCATTTTATTGGTGCCAATTCGTGGCCTATGGGCTATTTGATGACAGATCAAAACTGCCCCTTTTATGAAGTTTCAAAACGCTTAGCAAGTATGTAGATTAGTATGAATACTGGCTTGTGATGTCATGCCCAACATGATGGATTGTAGGGAATGCAATACCCGGTCAAATGTGAAACCCGGGTATTACCCGACTCTGAATAAAGTCACTTACCTGGGGTTTTGGGTATCCGGGTTGCATTACCTACAATTAACTTATAAGCAAGCATGTGATGTTTTTTCGCGTTTGCTTTAAGCCGGCCAGCGTTATATTTTATTTATTATCTTTAAAATAAAACGATACATGCGTAATTTTCATTAATTACTAGGTTTCTTTTAACCTGGGTTCTGAGTCAAAATACCCGGGTTTAACCTGACTCTCAATAAAGTCGGGTACCCGGGTTGCATTTAGGGAATGCAATACTCGGTCAAATATGAACCCCGGATATTACTCGACTCTAAATAAAGTCAATTACCCGGGTTTTCGGGTTTCGGGTACCCGGGTTGCATTACCTACAATGAACTTGCCGGTATTGCCGGCCGTGTTAAATAAGATAAACCAGCATGTGGTGTTTTTTCGCGTTTGCTTTAAGGCGGCCGACGTTAGATTTTATTTATTACCTTTAAAACAAAACGATACATGCATATTTTTTATTAATTACAATGTTTTTTTTAACCCGGGTTCTGAGTCAAAATGCATTCCCTAGTGCATTGGTGAAAATCGCCGGAATAGGGATGATGACTGGGTTAAAAATATGTAATTCTATTTAGTCCGTCAGTTAGATTATGGAAAAATATGGGACACGTATTTTTTGGTTTATCAAAATATTAAAAATCGACAAAGTTATAGATCATCAAACTTCTGGAGTGGGGGCTTGTGACGTCACTCTTGAGTACAATTTGTACTCAAGAGTGACGTCACTCGAAACTTCTAAGCACTCTATCCTCGTCAGTTTTTGTTTGTCAAACAAAACAAAAAATACGTGTACAATATTTTTTCATAATGTAACAGACGGACTAAACAGTTTTTTTTAGTCATCTAGCCTATTCGCCAGATGCAACGCAGGGCGGTCATGGGGCATCCTTTGAAGGAAAGGAGACTTATGTGGAGCAGTAGACCTCCTTCGGCTTATGACGACCATATAGATAGTTAAGACACGTATTTTACCTGGTCATATTTTCGTCTTAACTTTTCCCCAATATTGAGTATATTTTGTTTTTTTCAGATTAGAAAAATCGTGCGTTATCCGTGTTGCGATTACAAGGAAAACAATCTTAAAACGGGAAAATATGCGTCGTGCTATCTTAAAAACGTAATTAGTTACTGAAACTGATTAAATTAGTACAATAATACCCTGATATCCTAGGAAAACCAAGAAACTTGGGTGGAAATGACCGTTAAAATTCTAATCTAAAAAACCGAACCGGATTCGCACACGAATTGGTTCCATACCGAGCAAAAAACGCCAAAAAAATACGTTTCTTGTGTAGGGACCCCATTCTTATTTTTAGGGTTCCGTAGCCAAAATGGCAAAAACGGAACCCTTATAGTTTCGTCATGTCCGTCCGTCCGTCTGTCCGTCTGTCCGTATGTCACAGGCATTTTACTCAGAAACTACATGATGGATATTGATGAAATTTGGAATATAGGTGTCTTGTATGGGCCGCTACTTAGTTTGGTAGTTAAAGAACTAAAAAAAATATTTTTAGGGGGGGCACTCCATACATGTTAAAGAAGCTAAGAAAAAAAATTTTCAGCAAATATCAACGTGTGGTACATAGTTCGACAGCTCTTTAAAAACCACTATAAGGTTTCAAAATAATGTTTTTGATTAGGTGAATATATTTGGAAATAATCGCTCCGAAAGTTGTGTAAATTGTGTCCCCCCCCCCCCTCTATCTTCTAAACCGTGTGTCCAAAAAATATGAAAAAAATCACGAAGGTAACGCTTAATTAATACTTCCAACGAAAATTATTTTCAACAAGATCGGATTAACCGTTTTTGAGTTATTGCCGGTAAACTGCGCTTCTCAACAAAAGGACGTAATTGCTATGAAGATACGCTCTTTTGTTGTTGTACTTTTTTTACTTATAGTTACGGCTATGGAACCCTACACTGAGCATGGTCCGACATGCTCTTGGCCAGTTATTATTAAATGTTGTTATACGAGTAGCTGCAATACACGCATTCTGTGAAAGGCGTCTCCACCCCTTAGAGTAGACCACATACGTGTTTTATGCAATAACTAATGTATTTCCGTTACTGTTCCAAGGGAACTCTTTACCGGAATATAAAGTATCCTATGTTTCAATCCAGGACTTGGTCTACTTTCATGCTACATTTTAGCTCAATCCATTCAGTTGCTACCCTGTTATTTAGTAACAAACATCCAAACCTCCAAACATCTTCACAAAATCACATTTATAATATTAGTGTGATTGATGCCTCAGGAGCGGCACAACAAGCTGTCGGCGCGCAAGCAGGCGCTGACGCCGACTAACCCGCTGTTCCGGTCGCTCGCCACCTCCCCGCTCAACAAGCGCAACCGCACCGCGGCGCAGCTCACCGCCGAGAGGAACAGGTCAGTCCACTGGAGCTTGTCACCAGGGCCTATGATGGTATGTCGTCTATTTATTGCGTGGCACAGACTATAGATAAATTACCGAGAGCACGGAATTGCATATGCGGTATTATGTGTTTACACACCTTCTATATTTGAATTTTCTATTTTTAGAGGAACACATTTTATAGTTTTCAAATAAAGAATCCTCCATGGGTAAATAATGGACAAGTCGATGGAAGTCCAGTCCTGTGGACACCTCCCCGGTACTGACATGGTTTAACATTACATTTCAAAACTTTTTTGTTGTAGAAGAACTGCATTGCAAGACTTGCATCTTTTTACATGTAATGTTTTTGATGGGATTCTCCTTTTCATGCCACCGGTACAACCACTACAAATGCAACAAGCTCTCGATAATTCATCTATCTATACTATCATAGGCACCCTGATGTGAAAAATAATTACTACCTGTTTAACCTGGGAATGTGATATCGTCGGCCGTAGGCTGAATTAAGGTAAGGGACAAAATACGATTTTTCAGGAGAGGCCGACAAAGTTTTTTTTCGGACTAAATCGTACATAACTTTTATTGTAATTAACCTTTTTTGGGTTTGATTTCACACGTAATCTTATATTTAAGTGTTCTATCTCCCTGTGCAGTGTTTATTTAAATAATTTAGTTATTATAGAAAATAGACGTCCCTTACACTAACGTATTTCGTTCGTAATGTCCTTTACATACCAAGATTACCAAGTATTTTGTAGTCTCGTCTCTTACCGTAAATTGGCCTATAGGTTGTGTCCAATATATTGATAAAAAATAGCGTAAGGAATTCGTTGAAATAATGTATGGAAGAAAAAATAGAGTAAAGGGATCGTTGAAAAATAATTAAGTACAACTTTTGACGTAAGACGTATTTTTAGATTGGAAATAGTTATAAACATTCATGTAACAGCTATGAAAATGTATTGAACTGTGTGTCTATTTTTTGTGTGTCCCTTACATGGAATATTTGTACACTGTAAAAGTAGATTTCAACTAGACGTGTGCGCCGCGCCGCCGCCGCATTTTTAGCCACGCCGCCGCCGCAGGTCATCCGATCGGCGTAAAGTCGGCTTGAATAAGATTTTATTGTTGAAGCTCATTTTCGTATTAATAAACAAATCTAACACTATTTAACGCTTTGTTCTGTCAGTTTATAGAAAAATATTTGGTCAAAATGACGTTTTATCTTATTTATTTTTGGGATAATGTTTTCTTGTGATCCTCGTGCAAGATTTTAGAAGTACAAAACATGAGAAAGGCTAATTGAGTAACATATACGGAGACATTCATTAATTCGTATAGGTCTACCATCAAAAATTCTGCAACGAACAGTCTCGTGCTTTAGGTACCTGTTATAGATTTTCTGGTATGGGGGCAGACCCACGCTACGTCTGCAGGTTCATGATCTCCATTTGAGAACTTTTCCATCTCATCGGCCATCATTTCTTTGAGCTATTTGCCACCTCATCTTATTTACTCTGAAAGCCATGGGCCACTGGCTTCTTCTATAGGTTTTCTAATTTCTGATTTGATCACGTAAAAACATTCTGAGCATTGCTTTCTCTGTAGGACGTTGCTACTTTGACCCTACCAGTGAAATCCGTGCTTTACTCTGGAGACGCTGCGGGATTTCGACGGCGATGGCAAGTTGACTGCTTCGAATAAACTCTTTTTCGAAGTTAAATCTAAAGAAACTGGAAAGAACGATCCCAGTCTAAACGCTTGGTGAATTCCTCCGACACTACGGTAAATAGTTTCAGGGAAATGACGTCTTCTTACACCTTTCTGAAGGTGAATTGGAATTGGACATGTACTTTTGATCGAGCTTTTTCTCGGTATTTGGATATTAATTTAAATTAACTGAGCTCCTGAGCACTTTAGTCCAGAGATACTGCCACAGGTCTGAGTACTCTACGGTACCTTGACGTTGGTCACTAACTCTAGAACGATAAACCTTCAGTAAGTGCAAAAAGAAGCTTATTTTTTAGTACCTAATATCCAACCTTAGGTTAATCGCAAAATCTAACTGTTTGGATATCGTCTGGAGAATTTAAGTTAATCTTAGCAATTCTCTAAATACCGCAACAAGGTCTTTGGCAGTGATGACGTACAAAATAGAATCGTGACGTGACCTCTCACTAAAGGCTAAACCTCCTCCTCTTCAGAAATTAGGAAATACTTAGAAGACATCGAATTTTTTATCAAAGCATTTTTCTGGCTTTTTGGTTTTCGAGCTATACACCCAAAACTCATTGCCACTTCAACCGATGGCCGATGGGGTATAAAGGTTTATGAATGGAGACCACAAACTGGAAGACGCGGTGTGGGTCTGACGGGCCAGAAAGATGGTCTGATGGCCTGATCGCCGGGAGTCGATAGGGACAAAAGCCTATGACTATTTGTTGTAAAAGTCTTTAGGGGAGACCCCTGTTTAGCTGTAGATGTCTACGAGTTGAAATGATGATGAGATGGCTTTTGAATCGTGACACATGATCCACTTTGCTCATTTTCACTTTTTTATTCAGAATTCCGTGTGTAAATATATATTTTTCGCGTTAAATAATAAGTTTAAGTTAGTATTGTTACATTTTAAATAACGCTGGATTCGAAATTACAGTTACAAATCTTTTTTTAGTATGTTATTTACTAAGTGTAGTAATTGCTGTCTGCGTCGGAGCAGCCCGTTTAAATTTTTTTGTTTGTCCATATTTATCACTTAGGGAATAATTGTCAAAATCACGAACAAAATCCCAACCAAACGACAGATTTTTTTTAGATGCCCGCACGCAACTGTAGCGTCCTCTCTTTCGCACACAGAGCGACAATGTAGGATAAAAAGGGATGGCAAATGTGCACGGAACCTAAATATAAATCGAATCAAATTAGTGTAAGGGACACACTGTTCAAAATATAATAATGTAAAATGGGGTAAGGATTATTTATTTCAAAACTCGTGCACACATTTTAAGGTATGGGTATTATTGACTTATGAGACGAAAAAGCCATTAGGGTAAAGCTAGTGTCATAAAGTTTTCTTCAAAAATATACCATGTAAAGGTAATTCCTTGATTGCGAAGACCTTTACTTTATTCAAAGTGGGTTGGTGGCAGCAATTACACCATTTTAGGTTACTATATTATAATTTTTTTCAGATACATTGTTTTTGTGGGACAGATTCGATTTTGGAACCAAGAAAATCAGTAGTGTAAGGGTCATTTTTTTCAAGCTAGAATTTTTTCATAAATATCATTCGAAAGAGCGTAAAATTCTGAACAAAACTGTATATTCAACTCATTTTGTGCGTTTTGTCCCTTACCTTAATTCAGCCTACGGCCGACGATATGTAATTAAGTAGGTACATCTTTATATCGATGGCAAAAAGCGGAAATGTAGTAACCGCTAAAGGAAACCCTTGGCGGTTACTACATTTCCGCTTTTTACCATCGATATTATTATTCCGCGTTATTAGATGCCTATTGGTGTACGGCGGCGTAGTGTAGGCCGCCCTCCAGCTAGGTGAAGCGTTGACATACGTAAAGTGACTGGCAGCGTTTGGAAACAAAAAACTCAAGACCAAGATCAGTGCCATGGGAGAGGCCAGATGTCCTGTAATGGACGAATGTAGACTGATGATGAACCGGCCCTTCGCCGGGATTGGGTTTTTCCTGTTCGTACCTACGCCGGCATCGCTGTGCTTCTATTAGTTTTTCCATAGAAGGGAGAACTTGAAGATGTACCAACCCTCAGTATTCCGCCACTAACACGATGCCTCCTCCCGGAAAAAACTACGCACCCCGGCGGAGAATTCAAATTTGCCAACATTTATTAAAATAGGATAGATCATCTGAATATAAATAGCTCTCTCACCCCGTAGGCCGCCGTCGAAGCGCCAGCTGATCACGGGCAGCGCGACTAAAGCCGTCTCGGCACTTACCCACAACCTGTCTGCCCTGAAGAGATCCGCCATATCTACTGTTAAGAGGTAACGTACTTTTATATTACAATCGAACACACTGTTAATTGTACATTTGTAATGAAAACTTTATTGCTACGAATTAAAGTTTGTGAAGTTTGTGGGTGGTCAGTTAACAGTGGCTTGGTTTGTACAAGTTATTGATTAACTAGGTTAAAAACTAGATGGCGCCACCATTTAATGTTCCTTTTTAGTTTTACATAGGCAAACTTATAGTTTTTATATACAGCTATGACCTGCTGAGGTAGCACAACAAACCTCCATTTCGCTTGTCGCGCGACAGAGCTTGACTTCGCATTGCATTGAATGACAAGAGATAAGTACCTAGTATTTGTCGTGAGGCAAAGGGTCGCGTGTCATACTTTTACTAGAATACAGGTACTGAACATTCGTCCGTTCGATGATTTTAAATTGAACATGTCTGGTTATAGTTTCGCTTATACATATATAGGGACAAGTATAAGAGAAGAACCGTCATAAAGTATAAATAGTGGTCAAGGCACATTGGCCATATATTATTTAGTGAAGTAGTAACTTCTTGAACACCCACTCATCGTTGAGATCATAGTATTTAAAAGGCATTGTAAATATCGGTCTGATTTTTTTTTTGTATTGTTTTTCTACAGTATTTCTCATTCCTTGTTGGCAATTTCAGTTCGCTATCGGCCAATAACTGCGTCCATAACACCGAGACGCGAGGCAAGTTTTACACGGAATTTATGATTTGCCAGTAGCTAGATAGTAGAAGGAATGAGTAATCCTGTTAGATTATTAGTGCTAATACGTACAATGTAGAATAGATAATTAATAACACATTAGAAAGCGTTTGATATATAAGTAGTAATCAGTTCATTTGAGCCAAGTAGTTCAGGCAGCAGTTACTTAGATGTCTACAAAAATGAAATGAAAAATATCAACACGTACTCTTTCCTCTTGACGGTAATCATGTGTTTCTTATAGGTCTATAGACTGCATCAAAACCACATCATGTATGGTGAATGATTTTAAAATAGATTTTCGTATAATCAGAAGAGAGGGACAGAGGACAGAGAATTTCCCAATACATTCACTGTATCTGATCATCAACAGTTTCATAACATATTATGCGATATTGATCCTTATTTCTATACATCATAAGATCAATTTTACATTACAGGCGAGTTAGCGGACGGTTAGCCACGAAAGCCATAGTGGCGAAAGCTGAGAACCATGGCGCCACCGTTAAGAGGAAGCTGGATTATGGAAACGACATTGCGAAAACGCCGAAAGCGAACGGCAGCATCTTGAAACACAAACGTTCGGTATGTCTAATTATAATAACGTTGCATTTATTTAATGCTTTACGATTTTTTGTGAACTTGTCTGTATTTCGCTCAGGCGACAGCAGTGACACATGACGTAACTAATAAGCGGCACATATTTATCAATCATTTATATTTAGCAATTTATTCGCCAATCACAGTCAAAGCGTATCACGAAAAGAAACGAGAAAAGGCGCTAGGGTCAGTTTTTGCAGCTTTCATGTCACGTGTCCCGGAGTGTAGAGAAACAACTGACATTATTAAATTTAAACCAAATAAAAGAAAATCTTGGTTTTTGAGTTCCTTCAGTGTGCCATTTGTTTTATTGCCGGTTATTTTATTGTGTTGGTTTAGTGGTTTTGATGGTTTGATATTGTTATTTTGGTCCTCTATAGTACTCGATTCAAATGCTAACCAGTTACTATTACTAGAATGAACTATTTCCTGCCTGCAAAATGTGTGCTTTAGTTTTAATTCGCGCATGTATTAACAACACGTATTTTAACCAATATTTTATTTGTTTTCGGCTAATTAATACGACTAAATAATTTATAAAATAATAGCATTGTTTCTCGGCTGCTGTGTCGTGCCGAAATGCTGTATGTAAGGAATTGCCAAGAGATACGGTATTTCGGCATGGCACAGCAGCGGTGTGTTGGTGAGTTCTTTGGCATGTTACATATTTATTAACCACTGTTTGACTGTTTTTGGATTTGTGGTGGTGGCTTATTGTGATAGTGGTGACGGGTGACGTTACAGTGGTACCCACCCACTCGATACTGAAAGGTGTAGTGACTGGCATCTTTACTATTTTTTTCATCACACTTGCTCGAAAATGGTGTCATTACACGTAGGTTCTGCGGGCCGTAAATGGCCTATTACGCCCTAGGGCGTAATGGTTTTCTTTTTAAATTTGAAACGCTGGTTCTCTTTCACTCTTATTTGTCATGTTCAAAGGAAACGCCAACTTACTTTTTTAACTTTTATCACTGAAATATTTATTTAAAGATAACTGTTATTGCAAATACATGTAAACACATATTTCGGTAACATTAATTAAATGTTTAAATAATGTATTTCTTTATTTTGCAAATATAAAATGCCGCTTACCGCTATGGTTTCCGAACGTGACTTGACTTCGCATTGTCTATGGACTTAAATGTCACTAATGTCACTGTCTGTTTTAATATTTTCTTGTCATACTGGGGCGATTAGTAAGGTTATATTATTAAGATTTCCTCACAAGTGTGATGAAAAACATTGTGTGTGCCACGGGCGGTAAAGGAATTACAAACTCGTGTTATTAAAGCCCTCGGTTTCACCTCGGGCTTATAACAAACACTCGTTTGCAATTCCTTACTTACCGCCCTAGATACACAATGTACTATTGTATGAATCTGCACAGCTAAAACACTTCGCTTTAGTAATGGTACTAGCAATTTAGTTTTTTTTTACACCCTGACATCTTATATGAGATTTGCGTTCCATCGACTCTAACAGTGACTAAAATCTGCAGGGTCCCATTTTTAAGAGTGAGGTTAAACATCTATTGAAAATTATCAAAATGGTTATTTTTTGTTATTTGAATCCAAGTAGCTGCAAGTTGCCTCTATAAAAGCAACTTCTGAATTCCCTGTGAGTCTACTGTGCCTCGGAGAGAGGGGCACAACTTTCGATTGCCCCAAGTGGCCAATTTTTGACCAAACGGGACACAGACAGATTAAAAAAAAACCTGCGAGTCTATCGAAATTCCGAAACATTGTTAGTCAGCTGTTTCTAAATTAATATTTTTGCAAGTTAGGTAAGACTTTCTTCTGAAACCGGGAACTTGACCTTAAACATGATTGTTTAAAATACCACTTGCACCTTAGATTATGCTTTAATAATCCTTAACAGCTGGTACCCGGTTTCGGTAAATTAAGCTTTTCTAATTTGCCAAAATCTGCATTTTGAAACACGAGGGAAAAATACGGGATTTACATAGGCTACTCCTTTCAACATTTCGGTTGGCGGGTTGTTGTGAAGTGTATTCTAACTCAATTTGCTTCACAACAGTCTGTCGGCAAGCGACGCAGCGGCGGGCGTCGCTCCACCGGCCGCACCACCGTTTCTTCCGAGAACGCCAAAAAGAACCCCCTCATGGAAACAACACAGCTCACATCATACACTGACTTCGAGGTAATAACGGCTAAACGAAAACATTTAAAATATTCTTTAGGATTTAAATTGACAGTCGAAATTTACGTTAAAATTTATTATCTTAAATAATGGTCACTTCGCGTGTAATTTGTACCCAAACAACTCAAATTTTGCGGGCAGGTTATTTGAGATTTATGTTATCTAAATACAAGATTTAGATCGAAACTTATGTTTTTTCAGGAGGGGATTATTGAAAACCAAATAAGCCGAAGCTCTATGGTACCGAAGCCACCGGGACTGTCTATACCCATGGTCGTATGTGACGATATCGATTCGCCAAAGCCCCTAAAAAAAAACCCGATGAAAGCGGCCATGACACCGAAAACAGGAAAAGAAAATAGACAGCAAGTCTTACCGTCAACACCGAAAACCAACCTTATGTATACTCCTACAAGACTTACTAGATCTGCTTTGAAATTGAACAATGATGGCTTCGCTACACCTCGGGCGCCCCTTAGTGCGGCCAAATCCAACATGCAGAAAACAAACTCTACTAACAACTTGGGATACAAAAATACACCGAGCAATATGATTAGATCCAACACACAGACCAATATAGCGCGAACACAGACCAAAATAGAATTTGTTTAAAAATGTCTACGTTATTCACCTAGAATATAGTCACGTTAAGTTTGGAGAGGTTGAAAAAAGGTTTTATTAAAAATATATATATATGGCAACATGCAGAAACTACAGAAAAAGGATTATTTAATCTTGTTCCTTGGCAGTAATTTTTCCTTTATTACAAAATGTGTCATACCTACTGAAATAAATATTTGCGTCAATTTTGCACACATCGATCTAGTTTCTACCAAAGGGTCTTGGATAATTTCTATGTATTAAAATATGTACATGTATACAAGCATTGCGTAGTTTGGTTGGAACTAGATCAATTTATGCAAGACTACCCTGAATAGTTATAAGTAGGTATGTAGATACATTATATACTTATTAAACGGAAATATATTTGCCAAGTATCAAGACTAATTAATCCTATTTGTTGTAATGTTGCCAGATGTAATTTTTTTAAATAAAACCTCTGCAAACTTAGCGTAGTCGCACTCTAAAGCACTGTATGTGAGACATAGATAGGGTAAACAATCCCATTGTCAGTAACCCTCCAATTGGTACATTCAATCTTATTTCAATACAATAGGGCAAAGCAATTCTGCATAAACTATGTGCCAATATTTGGTGATCTGGGTTTCAATGAGCAGGTATTGGCTTAGAATGAGCAATGTCTATACATTCCAATATATTATACTGAGTGTAATTATGGAGAATATCTGCTACGTCATATATTGCAATAGGTAAACAGTGCGTTTTATATGTAAACTCGTGATATTTTGTACTTTTATACTTTCTGACTTGTGCACTTGATGTAAATAATTGAATCTCTTTAATTTTACAATGACATAATTTAATTAATATAATTTTGTGCGTTTATTATGAGAAGTTTAATTTGTTTATGAGTTTAATTAATTTAGTTATAATGTTTGATTTCGTGTAGGTTTACTTTGGACTTTGATTATTTGTATTTTTAATTAGAGATTATGTTTGATGGAGGAATGTCATGTTCAATTATGTCAATGTTTATTACATGATCAATTGCGATCAACTGGAATTGATCTGCTATTTGAACTCTCGTTTTATTAAGAGCAGCTTTTAATTAAGTAATAGGGTACTTTCCTGACAGATCAAATCAGTTACTTTTTATGAATTGTCAAAACGCTCGGATAGTATGAAGTTTCTATGAGAAAAAGCATAATGACGTCATTGTGCTCAAACATCAAATAATCTCCTCATTTATAGCTTTTGGTCTTTTAAAAATCGTTTAAAACGTTAAATAGGTGAATTTTAGTTGATTTTTGCAAATTTTCGAAAGCAGATTTCAAGGCTAGCGTGAAGTAATTTATATTGACTACAGGCAAGTACCCTATTGCTCCTTCATAATGTGGTTGTAGCGTACTTAATATTATTCAGTATTCGATGTGTAATGTTTTAAAGGTTGCTGTTAAGGCCAACGCAATATCTGCCAAAAGCATATTAGGTGTATTATGAAAAAATTGGGCAGAATTTCCAGAGCCTTAAATAGTTTTAAATTTGTAATATATCATCATAGCTTAAACCAGAAAGTGTTTTATTTGATTATCCATAGCCTACCAGTTTATAATTGACGTTTGTATTGTAGTAAGCGATGTCGATTTTCTTTGATTTCCACGTAGGACCGCGTGGCAGAAAATTGAGAAGGGCTATAAACTTAGATAGATGTGAGGTCGAATTATTCATGGATAAACAACATACCCAAGCCATATTCGGGGATGTGGATATTGGCGCACTCATGTGAGTAACACTTATCAGTGAACCTACTCATTGGCTATATTGGTTACTCATACATACATCTACTTTTCATTAGTTTCGCGGTAGTAGGTTAAAATTTATACAGATGCCAAGTAGCACTAATGGCGAGATAATATCCCCCTTAAATGGTATCAAATGTTGCTTTTACGGTTGTCAGAGTGACAACCGTAAAATCGACATTTGATACATCATACAACAAGCAACGTTAGAATTGACAAATGGATAACTAAGTAGAAATCGTGACGAGATTGTTGTATTTGGGTGTAGCACATGTTACTGTCGATATTTCGATGCAACTTTCATTTTATTTGTGCTTAATCAACTGCTAGCTCTGAGAGCTGTCATAACTATCGAACTTCCTGGCGGTAGGTAAGCCTCAGCAAAACCTCAGCACCTCTGCAACTTGCATGAAGGGCCCTATAAAAAGTTACCTGTCTAAAGGTAGATGGCGCTAGAAGTCTCCCAGAGGAGTATAAAAAGATAGAACGACAGATTGGATGTCTCAAGCGTGGCTTCGGCTAAACTGAAAAGCTTCCCGAGTTGGTGTTCAGGGTCAACACAAGAAGCCATGGGGATAGGGGTCCGAATCCCGCCAGAGGCTTAATTTTCTTTATAATATTTTTTTTTAGATCGTGTATTTAGAAGTTTATTTAGTTTAATTTAGAACAGCTCCATGACGTCACAAGTCAAGTTGAGAGCCAAACTTCTAAGACCATGGCGAAAAAATCATATGGCCCTAGGATACTAAATACGTCTGAGCAAACTTGAAGACAAACTACTAGGTTATACTGTCTTGGCTTGATGCTTGTAAGGTATGTTTCAGCGAGTTGTCTACCCTCGCGATATGCTTGATTAACGAAGAGAAGAAAGTATTGGGGTTCATGGCATTGCACGACCACCCCAACGTGCCGAGCGTGCCCGCTTCTGACTGGGAGAGCTGGCTGAGGAACATGTTTCGGTGAGTTCTATTCTAAACATATTTTTTAAGGTGTTATACCTCCGATTAACAAAACATCCGGCATTTACATGTTACATGATTTTCAGATTTCTAGGCTCTCCTCCCCCTACGTCACGATTTTCCTTACTTTTTCCATCTTAAAATAAGCTGTCACGTTTGATGAGTGTCAAAAATTTGAATGTTTTTTTTTTGGCTAGCGAAAGTTCTGTTCTTTTGCAGCATTATTAACCAACTTCAAAAAGGTTCTCAGTTCGTCGATTTTTTTTAAATGTATGAACATGGTGACAATTCTAGTGACGAAGTTTATGGAGACGCCTGTTTACTGCTACATATGTGAAACTAGTTTTTGCCCACGACTTCGTCTGCGTGGAATTAGAGTTTTATATTGTAACTTCAAACTTCCACTCTACCTTTCACCCCCTTAAGCGATGATTTCTAAGATAAAAGCTATCATAATGTTCTTCCCAGGGTCTTAAACGATCTTCATTAAAAAATTCAACTAAGTCGATTCAGCGGTTTAACGTGGATCCGCGTACGAGGAAACTATTAGCAAAAAATATACGCGGCATACTAGAAGTTAAGCGTGAGAGGGTAACAGACAGAGTTACTTTCGGATTTACAATATTAGGTATGTTGTGTATTGACATAGCTTTCATTTTCCCACAGCTGTAACTTCCTGCCCCACAACACGCTGTTCATACACATGATGTGTTGCGCGGAGGCCGTGAACGAGTTCTTCCTACATGAAGCCATCACATCGGTGTTCAACAACGACGAGTATCTATTACATATCGTTCTTGTCGCACCGCCAACTTGCACGCACGGTACAATAAATCTGGTTTTTATTAAATTTTATTCGAATAAGCTTGATCAGCGAAAGAACCAAAGTAACCTATATATCGAAGAATTGGAAAACGTAAGTGGCAATGCAAACGCTGGGGCCGACGAGTTCTGTAGTGGCGAGTCTCACAAGGTGGGCTGATCCGGTGAAGATTACTGGAGCCCGATTAATGCAGCTGGCACAGGTTCGGTCATGGTGGCGTGCTTTGGGGGAGGCCTATGTCCAACAGTGGACGTCTTTCTTTGACCAGCATATTATCTATTATCAAGGACCATTAAAACAAGAGGACTGTCATTCTCCATACAAAAAGCTGTTCCCCGAATTTACAACGCCATCTATGTATAAGCTAGCTAAAAGCATTATATTATTTACAATTATTGAACTTTGCAAACGTGACACAGTATTTAAATGTTAGAATTTATTTATTATTAGCTGTTTACGAACTAACTGTTACTATACTATGTTTCTTTGTTCAATTATAACATCGTTAAATGTTTAGTTTTATAACGTCATCTAGTTTTTGCCCGGAAATCCCCTAGCGGTCGGGTTACAATCCAAATTATGGAGAATTACACTCCTCTTGTTTTAATGTCCTTGCTATTACACTAGTTAATATAGGCAACGTGCAATATCTATAGGTGGCATCACTAAATCGATAAGAGGCACTATGCGGGCAGTAAAGGCGTCTCCCGTTAATTTGGCCCCAGCATGATGTACAAGACGCGGATTAGCGGCACCAGTTGGCAACACCTTCGTTATGCAGCGAAATTATACTAGAAAATCTACTTGCATGCACTTTGTAATTGTTTGCCTCCTTATAAAACTATGCAAATTTTCAGACGATCTCTTGAGATATAAGCCGTTCCGGAAGCATATTATAAAGAAGATAGCATCGAGAAAAGCTGGCGAAAATGGAGCCGGACACCATATTTACGTGGCATATCGGGAGGACTTCTACTCGAGGCTCACTGTCCGTGCAGCTGTGTGAGTTATAACAATTTACTAATTACTTATTTTTATAACAGAATGAGACTTGAAACAAAATGACGTAAAACTCGCGCGGCTAGAAGGTCATGACACGTTGAACGTTATTTTTTTATTGTATATTCTTATCACCCCTCAATCAACGTATAATTTAAACCTAAATCTGTAAAACATGCTCTACCATTAAGTCTCAACAAAACAAAAACATATATTTTGAGTAATTACACTTTAGTTTCGAACGATGCTAGTAGATGGCGTTGACTTCTCACGTTGTTTCAGGAGATCAAATGTTAGGCTATAAAACTAAACACATTGCAACCAAAATATCGTTTGAAGGGACCCTTAACCACAGAATAAGAAATAGTACTACATACAGAAGTTTCTCTTTCTTACAAAACTGACGTTCGGGTCCGATCACCGGACGGAACGCACCGGATCCGACTGTCTCTATCGCATAACGCGTGCTCTTTATGGTCGTTGGCCTCCAGAGGGGCATTTGGTACTAGTAGCTAGTAGCCGCGAAATGAAATCGTCGAGTGATCCACTCCTGCCGAAATAGTTCACAGTCCCTATTTAACCCTTAAATGCATGGTGTACGTACGATGCAGCGTACATAAACAAAAAATAATTAATTTGTGAAAATTAGAAATATTTCTTTTGTTCTTAAGATTAAGTTTGCATGGAAAATTAACGTATTTTCATATTTATGACTCATTTTTGGCAAAATTGTGTTTAAAAAAAAGTTATTAGAGTTTTTGAGCAAAATGGCGGCAATTTTGAAAAAGTTATATTATATTTAAGGTTTTCGTTGAGTGCGGTTTCGGTTGTCGTCGGTTTTTAACAAAATAAGTCATTATTTTTTAGTATAATGTTGTAGCACATATCATAGCGATTAAAAGTTTACTAAATTTAATAAAGTTCTCAGTCTATAAGTAAACAATATTTGATCATGTAGGATCTAGCCTACATTTGAATATTAGTGCAAAAATAACCCAAAAAATTGCGATAGACTTTTTTAAATATTTTTCTAGTGTTTATTACGCCATTAGGTATCCACATATTTTTTTTAGTAACAATAAAAAAAATCATGCATTTAAGGGTTAAATTGTAAACTTCACGGCTTTGTAATAAGGCTTGCTGTGACCTATATGTGGGGTCACGGAACAGGGAACGTTTTATTCGTCTTTATATTTGTATGGAAAACAGAGTAACTTGAATCACTTCAGTATGATATTCAACAGCGAAGAAGACAACGATGACGTGGTTGAAATCCTGGATAAGCTGCATCCTAGCCTGAAGACATTGTACGGCGATTACTATCTCAGTGAGATCATCGGTCGCCACCCGGAGTGCCAGAGGAAAGTGGTCGTGGCCCAGGTTATTAGCTTTTCGAAAACTTTGTGTATATTAACTTAAGGTCCAATTTAGAAGTTCGACTGCGAATCAATACACTATCGACGAAAACCGTCGTTGCTCAGGTTTGACTTTTTTCTAAACTGTACCTTGTGTGTATGAACTTACGATCCAATAGGCTATTTGATGACAATTCAAATCGGCGTCAATGTCAAAACGCTCAGAATGTATGCAGTTTAGTATGAAATACTGATTTCTGATGTCATGCTCAACACGGTGCCTTAATTTTTAGATTAATTGATTTAATCCGGGCAGTTTTGGAAACGTAATTTGATGGTTAGAGTCAGTGAACGGAGATAAGACATAGAAGCAGCTTGCGAGAACATTACCTTTCAAATTATCGGGACAATTTGCTGACAGACACAAATACGCACACATTTAAATTAGACGTTAAGTATACAGAGCTTTTATTCGAAAATAGTAAACGAAATAATAGTCATCTCTTTCACACTGTTCTAAATAATAAGGTGTAAGAGAAACGCATATTTAGGCAATATCTACGAATCACTAAGTTCACTAACATTTTGGCCAATAAAATGTTGGACTGCAGCAGAGATATTAGCCAATCTTAGTTGATCAGGGATCCTATTTTAAACCTCTTCGTTCATTCATTCGTCTATTTTTCTCTACTGTTCTTATATGCAAGAGCGATAGAGACAAACGAACGAACAAGGTGATTAACAATAGCCCCTCAGATGACATGGATAGGTTTATGCAATATATTAAAGTGACAGTCATAGTATTTTATGCAACAGTTTTATTAATATAAAATAGTGCCCTCCCCAGACTGATTTCACTTCTTCTAGACCGCGAACTTTCTTTATTATTATTTTGCTATAAAATTACACTGAAGTGAGCAGTATAACGGGTATTTCTGTTTTTTTTAAAAGTACATGGAGTAACCTGCGTCCTCATTTTTCATGTTAGCAACACGACACGGCGGTCGGAGTGATGTGTCTCAACGCAAAGATCGACTACTCACGTCTTTTGAAGACGTATGAACTCGCTCCTCACTTCGGACTGAAGAAAGTTACGGGTCCAGAGAAGGAAAAACTCAGGAGGACAAGGTCTTCAGTCGTGGAATTTAGGTCAGAAGCGTTTTCAGTTCTAATAAACAGGTTTCTGTATCAGTACATACAGTGAGCCACGTTCGCAAGTGCCGTACGTCTACTATAAACGCTATTTGACTTGAATCATCTTTTATAATTGTACTAGCGACCCGCCCTGGCTTCGCACGGGCAGTGGCGGCGTAAGCCAGTCGGGTACCCGGGGCGGAAAGGTCTACTTTTTGATTTTTCGGCCCGGGTATGCACCCCCCGCATTCGGCACGGCACCCCCGCGTCACGCCCCAGTGCGGACCGCCCCTGCTGCCCCCCCCCCCCCCTTACGCCACCACTGCGCACTGGTGCAATGCTGATATTAAATGCATGTATTATACATATAAACCTTCGTCTTGAATTACTATCTATTTAAAAAAACGCATCAAAATCCGTTGCGTAGTTTTAAAGATTTAAGCATACATAGGGCCAGACAGCGGGAAGCGACTTTGTTTTATACTATGTAGTGATATAAGAAGCCAATGTTACCGATGATGAATCAGGTTCTACTTGGGTATTCAGAGATTGGCAACGCTTAAATAGACGGCTCAACTTTTTAAATAGAGACAGCACTTCGAAACGCACGTCGACGGCGCGATTAATAAACACCGTGTACATAGCTCTAAGACTAAGACCTTTTAACGAGAACTCGTATGCGAGTTCCAATTCACTGCGGCGTTTAATGATCGGTTGAACTCATCGTACCTAGGTAGCCCGCGATATAATGAAACTCCCATACGATTTTTCGCCCGGTCTAAATAAAGATTAATTTTTGCGGCAATGCTACTAGCGACATCTAGCGTGTAGTAGTAGGACTCCATTCAACATTCTCCTTCTCACCTACGCCAGCCCTGTTTTCGCCCACGTGGGCGTAAACAAACTCCATCCTTTACAGGTGATTCAGAATCGCTTTCTCAGGCGGGCACTGGATGCTCCCTGGTATGAGACTAATCTCCTATTACATCACGACGCCAATGTACCTACCATCCACGCATATGTGAAGAATCTTTCAGAGAGATTCTTCACACATGCGGATTCCCATCCTAATCCTCTCTTACGGGAAGCTGTGAACTACGTTCCAGCCCCCGTACCTCAGCCACAAGACTTCCAAATCCCCGCCCCGATACCCAACCCTCATCCCGATAACGATCCTCTCCCCGACAGGGTGAATGACTTGTACGACATGACCCAGACTATTACTGACAACGCCGCACTACGTACTGCCCTGCGCAGACTAGTGAGGCGACCTCGCCACATCCTGACTGACCCTGACGACGTCATCACGGCCACCATCAACAGATGGTACCCCGATGACGTCGTCAGCGAAAACGACACTGACACTGAAGTAGTACATGACGCCGACTACTACTTAAACAGACAACAAGACGACAACCCGAACGGCGCCGGGTCCACTCCACGTGCACGCCGTCGTCTCCGCCGGCGGGGACGGCCGCCGCGGTAGTCCCACACTAAATCCTCTCGACATCACATAAAAACTTACCTTAGAACCACTACCTACAAGACGAACTACTGTATCACATGTTCGCTAGGTACACTCCCCACTTCGGTTCGAGTGTCCTTGCACGCCGATGAATAACTCCCGTGGTGCCGAGGTTTTGCCGAGGCATGCCTACCGCCACGAAGACCGATAGTTGCAACAGCTCAAAGAGCTAGCATTTGTTCAAGCACAAAAAAAAAAAAAAAAAAAAAAAAAAATTCATTGTACAGTAGATGGCTCAACTTTTGCAAGGACTATTTGACTTTTTCTTACCAGTAATGTCTAAAAGAGATGAGTGTCGGGATGACCTGATCCTGGGTTTTTGGAGAAATCGAGGAAACTCTTCTAATATTATAGGCACACCTATAGCGATTTGGTTATTTTTTATAGTGATTCGTGCATTTTGAATTGCACCAATTCCTTGGAAGTCGGACATAAAAAAAAATTGTATCTAGTTATTTATGATACATAGAACCCATGATCTATGAGGTGTAAAGGTTCTCGAAAGGAGACCACATACCAGAAGACGTGGGTCGTTAAGTTCGCCGGAAGTCGGTGGGAAAAACATGCAACCGTTAGTCGTAGAAGTCTGCGGGAAACCTATGTTCAGCAATGGACGTCTATAAGTTAAAATTATGATTCATGAATATATATATATTTACAGAGAAGCGTCGTTACACAGAAAACGAAGTTATATCGGCAGTTCTCGTGACTTATCTCGACTACTATTACACGAGGTAAATGTAATTCTACTTCCACATACTAGTTAATTTACTACGCAAGTAAAGTCGCCGTCAATAGAATTTGCTAACGATGTAAACAAAAGGCGTAACTTTGTTTTGTCACTGTTTCTCCTTGAATTTTCACACCACCTCATCAAACACCACTGAAACCATACACTATTTAAACGGTCGTTGCCGTAAAATACAAAACCATACAATAAATAATTGAATATTGGATATTTCATTAACAGTTTAAAATTTAATTATACATAGGTTATTATGACATAATGGAATGACGTTTTTGTTTTTTTTAAATTCTACAATTGTCTATGATGATTGTGACTAAAGTTGGTGATATTGTAAAGCTGCTACATACTACCTAACTTACGCTCTGTACCTAAGAAAATAACATGAAATATTTAGACGGCATCATCGATAGAGCTACGGATGAAATAACGGCACCTTTTGTGATAAATACTGGTGGATACATAATCTTCAAGTAACGATTCGTCTTCTGATTAAGCAAATTAAAAATACCTGTTTCTTGCGTTCGATACTTTAATAGTCCATATGTTTTGACATTAAAAGAGTCAAGTAAGAGTCTTGCCCATCACTAGTAAATTCATCATTCAGAGACAATTTCAATATGGCGGTTTATTTACAAAGTTAGCAAATTCTTTTGACGGCGACTTTATCTTTAGCACTATCAACATACTCATTACAGGTATTTTCTGACTATCAGGCCACCGTTCTAGAGTTCTGTAGTCAACTGGGAACCCATATAGTTTCACCATGTCCATCTGTCGGTCTGAATAAAGACTTAATAAAAACTATTTTCAACAAAATCGGATATACCGTTTTTGTGTTATTGCCGAAAAACTGCGCTTGTCAACCAGAGGTCGTAAGTGCTATGAATATATGTACTAGAGATGCAACAAATATTCGGCCACTATTCGGTATTCGGCCTATCCGGCCACATTTTGACTATTCGGCCGAAGCCGAATAATGGCATAGTATTCGGCCGAATACCGAATAGTAAATTAACACAAAGTAAGAAAGAAAAGTAGGATGAATAAATATTTTAATAACAAATTATAAACAGTAATCTATATTAAATATTAGGTTAATCATCTTTCACATTAATTACAAACATTTTTCATTGGTGCATTTTTTTATCATAGGCTGCCTACGACGAGTAACATGTTGCAACCTGTAATGTCCTGTACAGAGATTCACGGCGCCGCTCACTCGGGCGTTCGAATTTACTTCATTTTAGGTAAAACCGTTGGCCGAATATTCGGCCGCCGAATATTCGGCTATTCGGCCAAATCACTATTCGCTGCATCTCTAAATGTACTCTCTTCTTTCTTTCTGAATCTTTTCGTGGTGCATTTATGCATTCTTTTGTAGTAACGGCTACAGAACTCTACACTGAGCATGGTCCGACACGCTCTTGACCGGTTTTAAAAATGCGTCGGTCCGTGGACCACTAACTTCTAAGTGATTCACTGCCGCAATAATGCCCCTTTGAGCCATGCAGACTAATACTACTAGGAAAATAATAGCCAAAGTTAGAACTAAAGGGGACCGAAATGGGATGTCGAAAATCAAAAGTTGAGCTAATATATCGAGTGAGATATCAAATGAAAGGGCTTAATATGAAGATTTCAAAACCGTTTTTTTTTTCTTAGACGTGTAGTTTTTGGTTTAAGACCAAAAACGTTTAAAAAATACCATTCCCCCCCTATTATCTCCGAAGTTTCTGAACAGAAAAATCTGTAATAATTACCGATTATTAATATTATCCTAAATATTACAGGAAAAATAAAACGGTTTTCCTAACTTGCAGCGTTTTTTAGAAATTCGCAAAAATCGTAAAACAACCTTATTTGCTCCTACTAAACTAACCGCGTCATATGTCGATGTATGGGGACAACAGTTTTACAAGAGCAAAGTTAAGTTTGTCCCACCATACAATTTTTCTTGAACTATTCACGTATCTACTGACGATTTTGTACGGAACCCTCGGTGCGCGAGTCCGAGTCGCACTTGACCGGTTTTTTTCTTATTGTGTACAAACGTACACATCTCACTTCTACCAACACTGATAAACCATGCATTTATCTTCTTTTTGTGACGTTCTCAAAATGTATTATTTATAAAATCTTTCTCTTTCTAGAGTCCTCTAAATAAAACGAAAATGAGATCACGGAAAGCTTCAAGCCACGTCATCTTCAAGAAAAACTCGGCTATGCGACGCAGCTTCGATCAGTTCTTTAACAAACATTCAGATGATTACAGCGATAAGGTACTAAACAAAGTAACTAAGGTCCTATGTAAACGGCGTTGTATGTGAGTTTCAATTCACTGCGGCGTTTAATGATCGATTGAACTCATCGTACCTTGGTAGCCCGCAATATACGAGTGAAACTCCCATACGGTTTTTCGCCCGGTCTGAATAAGGATTAATTCTTGCGGTAATGCTACAACTAGGTCGCGTGGCCGGACCACCTTGAGAGGGTCGGTGGGGCCGGGGGCGCCTAGGATCGAACCAGATCGCTAGTCCCGGACCACCCCGCTACCTTCACGAGGTCTGTCCACCGAGTCTGCGATTCACCTTAACTCAGTGTATTCTGTGACCAGATATACATGGGTTCACGAACTCCATCGCTGGTCACAGAGGTCTCTCCTCGCGCTAGCCTTCTTCTGGACGAGGAGCCATTCGACTATGAGATTGTCAACATTGACTCAAACTTGCTGACCGTGCCAGAAGTGCCGCCCTCTCTGGAGAAGTACTCGTCTTCGCTGTGGCTGGATGAGTGCGTACCAATAATACACACACGCATAATCTTTACATATAGCAAAATCGTAGAAAGACTGTGCTTGTATGTACCAGGGCTCGGAAACCGGTGTTTGCTCCATACAAAAATACCGGTATTCTTTCCGTTCTTATCGTTCTTTGGTTTATTATTTCGTTTTTTAACCAGACAATCTAATAATACGAAATCATGACTTAAATACGTTACTGAGCTCTACGTAAAAAGCATAAAATCCCACTAATATTATAAATGCGAAAGTTTGTGAAGATGTTTGGATATTTGGATGTTTGTTACCTTATAACGGGGTAACAACTGGATAGATCAAGCTGAAATTTGGCATGCAAGTAGACCAAGTCCTGGATTGAAACATAGGATGTATATCCCGGTAAAGAGTTCCTTTGGGACAATAACGGGAACAACGCGGGCGAAGCCGCGGGAAAATGCTAGTAATTCAATATATTGGAATATTTCGGGGTTTTTGCAAAATACCGGTTCCGAGCCCCCTGGTATGTACATTAAAGATTTTTCCAAATAAATAGCTGGGGAGTGTACAATGAATCGTTTTAGTTAGTTTTTTTAAACTTAATAAATAGTTTTTACGTCACACTAGGCCGTAAGCGGCATGTTCTAGTCGCTGCGCGGGAAGCGAATACCACTTCCAGGCCAAGGAAAGACGTAAAATTGTGGACAAACCACGGGTATTAGTAAAGCCTCAGATTGCATAATTATGGTCAAACACCTACGATCTGCTGGTGGTATAATAAGGAATGCTGCCAATCCTTATTATACCACCCTAGCTGTGTAACATACTATTGGATTTTATGTCTGTTCGCGCATCACTCAAAAACTACCAAGCCGATTTCCATGAAATGTATTACTTTGTTCATGAGTTTCATGACAATAGGCCAGATGCCTTTATTCATGACATTAGGCAAAAAAGTTGACGACAGAATAGTATATTACACAACTAGGGTGGTAATACAAAGAAAGGCCGAGATCGCCGATTTTTGCGACCCGAGCTGCAACAGAGGGACGTAAATATGCGATCGAGGGCTTTCTTTATTGCCTCCCGTGTTGTGTACATAATTTTATGTCTACACTTTACCATAAAGCGGCTCTTTCCGAACGCGTAGCGTGCGGTAAAAGCCACTTTATGGCCAGGTGTGGCATAAACTTGTTTACATCTCATGACAGCTAAAAATAATTAGACTGTACCAACAAACAATTATTTTGATGTGTACTTTGTTTTCAGACCTGAACCTACTATGAAATACAAACCAAAAAAAAGATCGACAGAGTTCAAGAGGTCGAAAAGTTAGTACCAACCTACGAATGCGCCCGCTACGCCCATCTTACAGAAACCAAAAAGGTTTCATAGATAGAACACATCTTTCCGATTACTTTTCTCTCTTCTGTTTTAGGAGAGACGTTTAGTATTCTTTTAATAGCCGCTGTGACGACCAACCTCTGGACACCCATACCCGGTCTCCCCCTACGTCCATTGAACAGAACCGTAAACTTCTATACTCTACGGCAGCGGTCGGCAACCGCTTAGCAGCCTAGGGCCATATAGTAGCTAAGGAATTGCCGCGGGCCGCATTTTGTTAATAATTTGTGATTTTATACTATTCGGAATAAAGCGACGGCAATACAGACCGGAATATACGGCCACAAGTGAGCAATTCAAGGGCCGAATGCGGCCCGCGGGCCGCAGGTTGCCGACCGCTGCTCTATGGGAAAACATCAATCTTATAAGGGTTTATAAATATGGACTGCAACCTAGCTGCAACTTGTATAGAAACTGTGCAGCCAGAATACAGTTCCCATACAAACATATCGGTCCTTACAGACACATACCCGAGCAGTTGTACTAACTACGTAAAATTAGACATCAATCAACGCGGAACGTCACTATTTATCCAAGTCAATATTAATTATCAATGTTATGAAAAAACATATGTTCATAATAGTTTATTTATCTACTTATTGAAGGATCGACGTAGGACGGGATGCATCGCCGTAAAAATCTAAAAATGTACACTTTGTACATCATTTTCACTCTTCAGTCGCCATAAAGTTTTGTAGTGTGTGTACGTCTTAATGGGTGGATTTTCGCCATACTAATTTGTATGCCATACATTTAGTTTGGCATACAAATGTCGCGGACGAAAATCCAACAGTGACGTCATTAAGACAGCGGCGCTTTTGGCGCAATATTTGATTTGTCATCTTTTGACTTGCGATGCATTAATTATTTGTGCACATTTTAAGTTATTTTTTGTATCATTATGTAAGTCTTCTTAACGATCCACTAAAGAAATAACTTAGCAAGTTCTCCATTATATGTTTATGATGTTGATCTACAGAAAGGGCCAAATTACTAGCACAGGTTGAAGAGCCAGAGAAAGAATACCGTGGAGAGCCTAATGCTTTCAGTATTGAGATATATGCGCTGCGTGATGATATCGATGAAAGGTATGTATGACTATTTGACCGCGCGAGCGAAGCGTCTCTGTTTCAGCTTGGGTGAAAATGCTTTCGTATGTCTAGGTCTGTCCGACTGTTCGGCTGGGTTCCTCTACAAGTCGCTTTTCTCAACCGATTCTCGTAAAATTTAGTAAACAGCTTCAATAATTATAGATTTTTTTGTCGATCTAGTTTTTGGATTATTTCAAAATGGCGGTGCCTTGGGGGTTGACAGATTCACGAGGTCTACAACTCACAGAGACATTGGGACATATTATTAGTACATATCAAGGACCATTAAAACAAGAGGACTGTCATTCTCCATACTTTGGATTGTAACCCGACCGCTAGGGGATTTCCGGGCAAAAACTAGATGGCACTAAAAAACTAAATATTTAACGATGTTATAATTGAACGAAGAAACATAGTATAGTAACAATTAGTTCGTAAACAGCTAATAATAAATCAATTCTAACATTTAAATACTGTGTCACGTTTGCAAAGTTGAATAATTGTAAATAATAATAATTCTTTTACCATGCTTATACATAGATGGCGTTGTAAATTCGGGGAACAGCTTTTTGTATGGAGAATGACAGTCCTCTTGTTTTAATGGTCCTTGGTACATATTTTTGTTAATAAACATTGTAAATTTCAGAAAAGGATACGATATGCTGGTAGCAGCGTTCGAAATAATGAAACATTACGACTACTGCTTACTACGGATGCCTTGTGACAGCTCGCCTATGTATTTGCTACGACATTTTTGTGTAAGACCAATTCAACGGATTTATACAGGGTGACATTTTGAATCGAATTATGAATAGATAAATACATGATTTCATTTTTCTCTAGATGTGTGATTGGAATCTAAAATTAACTTGATATTAAAGCAGTAATCTATTGGTTTTTCAGTTTATTCCCTGTAAGAATAAAGTTTGCAGTGAATATGCGCTATATATCGCTCATAGAAGCTCTGTTCTGGGGTTTGTACATCTATTATATATAAATTATGAATTTATTCGCTTACACCACATGCCAAGCGTATTTGCTTATTATTCTGTCATTTCGTTTATAATCTATTTATGTAATAAGACACATCACATAACGAGCCGTCCATGGGCAAACATAAAATTACACAGTTGCACTTATAAAATCAGTATGTAGGCATGTTACAATAACACACTAGGGTCTGTGCGGAAAGACAATAGGATTTAGATTTGGGGGCGCTGTAATGCTTTTCTACCGTGTTTGCAAAAAAAAATGCCATACTGGTTAGGTTAGTTCCGTATTTCGCCACGCCTTTTCTCTTTCCGCACAGACTCTACTCGACTAGTTGCATTAATCAGCTGAAGGAAAAAAACTAAGCAGTTTATTGTTGTGACAATGGCTACTAACGAAGCAAAATGAAGTGAAGACGTTCTTTAAAAAAATAAGAGATGATAATAATCGGGATTTTGAGTCATAAGGCACAGAAAATAAGAGAAATGTAAAAAATACATTTTTGCAGTAAAATGACTGTCCGAAAGGCAGAAATAGTTGATGTACCACAAATATCCAAGTTCGTGCAAAACTTGGACAGCAAGAAGACGAAGTGGATAGTGAAGAACAGCATCTTAGGCAAGAATCAGCACGAGGCTTATGTCTTCGTTTGCGGAATGGACATTGTGGGTTTCGGAATACTGGAGTGAGTAGTATTTTAGCTCCTTCAGTTTAGGGTTTCTTGGTTCAGGTTGTCCAAATTAAAATAAACATACTGTATAAAAAGTTGAATTTCTCTGAAAATGAATGCTATGTCTCTTCTTTTAAATTAATGACGCAGTAAAGCAAATTTTCCTACACCTTATAGTAAAATCTTATATCTTTTATATATTCATATACATATATTCTATACCTTTTTGGGGACATTGAGCTTCTTAGCCTGCCCCATCACCCATTAAAATAATATTTTGGGTTATTTGCAGACCACCAGAACAACTCGACTTCTTACAAGCCAAGTTCAACATGGATTCCTTCCGCATCCAGAAGTACCACCACTCAGGGCACGGGATTAATACTGGGTTCTCCTACATAAAAACCGCGCTGGTATACCCGGTGTTCGAAGCCCATTTTCGGTTCTTCCTTAGAGAAACAATGAGATTGTCTGGAGTTGATACCTTGATTTGGCTTACCGGGTATAGGAACAAATGGGTATGATTTTGACACTGATATTCAGAGTATTAGCTGTACAGTAAGCAAAGAAACTGGTCTACCACTTTTCGATTTTATTACCTGGTACTTCAAATGTGGTAGACCACTTTCTTGGCCGACTGTACCACAAAATGAGAATTACTACCTAATTGGCCTATTAAAATGTTGTGCACTACCTTTGGTGTTTTGTCAGGACAAGTTATTTCGAAATAAGAAGGTCAGTGATATATTATATAGTAGAAGGATTAAAGTATGCTCAATTTCAAGAAAAGAGCGTACTCCCACCTGAAAGGCCGGCAACGCACCTGTGACTCTTTTGGTGTTGCAGGCGACGGTGATTGCTTACCATCAGGCGACCCGTCTGCTCGTTTGCCCCCTATTTCATAAAAAAAAAAAAAAAATTCAAAAACTTCACTGGCCGTCCGTAGCGACTATAAGGGGTTTACAAATTAGGTACCATTTCGAGATGTTAAATTACATCAAAACTGTTACCCTTAAATGTCTTTTCTCTTACATTTTTAGGTAACCCACAAAGCTAACAGTATGGCAGTCGCCATGATACCGCTTATGCCGAGAAAGTCGGAGCCTATCTGTGGTTTGATTCCGGGGTTGAAGAAAATAGGAAATTTGTCCAAGAACATGTTAGTAGACATGTATACGTATCTTATCGATGGCAGACTGCTAAGCCGCATGTGCAGCCGCACATTGGGTCACTAAACGCGGCCACAGCTTGTGACCCGAACGCCTGGTGTGCGCCGGTACCATAAATTTTATGAAAAACCTCGCCCGCAGCGTGTGGTGGCCACCAGTGGCCGGCCTGTGGCCGCTACTAGTGGCCAAACGTGCGGAGTAGGGTTGCCAGATGGTCGGGAATTGGCGGGATTCTCCCGATTTTTTCTATGTCCTCCCGACTCCCGACAAAGAAGAAAATCTCCCGACAAACGACTTCATTTTAAAAGTTGGTCCGATCCACTGAAGGTCAGCGAACATTTGTGCTGTTTCAGGCTAAAAAAAAAGCTCGCGCGGGCCATCTCCCGACCAAAGTCTCAAAATCCCGACATATTGTTTCCTGCTCCCGATAACACGGTAATTCCATCCGGCAACCCTTTTGCGGAGGCATTAAGTGGACGCATAAACACAGTCAAATATATCGAGGGTTTCAAGCCAAAGGGGCGTACACGCAAAGCAAAACGCTTGCTTATACGCCCCTTTAGCATGAAGCCCTCGATATGAGAATCGAGTGTGTCAGTTTCTGAGTACCGGTTGTGACGTATATTGTAATCGTGTAGTGCAGGGGTTCCCAAACTGTGCGCCGCGGCGCCCTGGGGCGCCGCGGAAAGTGTAGAGGGGCGCCGCGAGTCGATCCTTATATCTATTCCATTATATCTATTTCAAATAGCTAACTAGGGTAGGGCGCCGTGACGAAGTACGAACCTTGTAAGGGCGCCGCGGGCTGAAAAAGATTGGGAACCCCTGGTGTAGTGTGTTTCGAAACAAACAGTATTTCCAAAGCTAAGTTAGGTACTAAATAACACGATAAGAATTGAATGAATTGAGATGAAATTTGTCATACCAGTGTAGACCAAGTCCTGGATTGAAACATAGAATACTTTTTATCTCGGTAAGGAGTTAGTTCCTTTGGAATGACGAATGATGGGAATAGCGCAGGCGAAGCCGCGAGTAAATGCTATATTTCAAAATGTCATACTTATCTCTAAAGATCCTATCTTTGCCACTCAGCATGGCGTTTAGCTCTTGGCTGATCACAACGAAGTTGACGAGTATTACCCGACTGAATATCGATACGAGGATAGTGGTCGTCGGCGCGTCGAGAACTGCTATGGGATTTTTAAACAATCTGCTGTTTAGGTACGCACATTTATGCATACTTCATTATTATAACAAAACGGGACTTAATCGCCTAAAACACGATGTATTTACCTCGACGTTTCGGATGTGTCATAACGTCTATGGTCGCATAAGTACCATGGAAGACGGAAGGCAGAGGGATCTATTTCTTCAATGTCTTCACGAAAAAAACACGCCCTATACTTATCACTTACACTTGCAACAGGGGCGAAAAAGACATTGCGCGGCTCGGTGCGCGCAGCCGATCGGTGCCGATGGTGACAACGGTTTTTTTCGCTCTTATTGCGTGGACATAAAGCATTTTCTAACCGGCTTAAGCCGATTCCGTGTCGATAAGTGGGGAGACCCTAACGCTCCGTGGGTCAACATTTCGAAACATCATTATTAGTAGGTACATTACTTACCTACCTAGGGCGGTAAAACAAAGAATGTTTCAGATCGCAGGTATTTGACGCCAGCCGAAAGCAAGGGCGATAAATATGCGATCTGAGGCCAGGAAGTGGGATTTTTCGCACGCGTAGCGGTCGGTAATTGCCACTTTATGGTCAGGTGTTACGTAAAACTTACTTAACTTTCCAGTGACGCCTCGTCTTACCTGACGTTCACGAGTGTGACACTAATCTCTCCCTGCGGCCTGCCCTACATACGCCACCACGAGCAAGCCGCGGAGATGATGTTCCCTCGCTATTCCACCGCAACGGACAACTTCCTCAAAAGCACGCCCTATACTTACTACTTGCATGTGGAACAGGGGACTGTTGTGGAGATTAATAAGTAAGTAAACTTGACGACTGAAACTAGAGTTGCCAGAAGGTCGGGAATTGGAGGGATTCTCCCGATTTTTTGTATGTCCTCCCGACTCCCGACAGAAGAAAATCTCCCGGCAAACGACTTCATTTTAAAACTTAGTCCGATCCACTCATGGTGGTCCTGCCAGCGAAAATTTGTTCTATTTCAGGCTAAAAAAAAAGCTCGCGCGTAGAGCGCGCGGGGCATTTCCCGACCAAAGTCTCAAAATCCCGACATTGTTTCCTGCTCCCGATAATAGGGTAATTCAATCTGGCAACCCTAACTGAAACTTATGTATGAGAGTACCCAAGTAGCACACAAGCTGTATAAAAGCTTATACAGCTTTTAATCCCCCCAGTTTGGGCGCTATAATAGCTGTATAAGCTTTTATACAGCTTGTGTGCTACTTGGGTAGGCCTGTGCCCAGCAGTGGAACGTGTATGATGATGATGAGGATGACACTTGACGGTCTTTCTAGAACCAGATTATTCTAGGTTAAGTTGAATCATGTCGTTCGATTCTCATGAAGACATAAACAGGGTTACGAATCCATGTTAACGTCATGAATTTTGGTTGAAATATGTTTGTTAGGAATGTTGTGTTATTTTATAGTTTGTGATACACCTTGTCTGACCGAAATGACATGCGAAACCTGAAAAAGCCCACTAAAATTTAGTAATTAAAGCTTCAGTCTCAATTCAATGGATGGCACTGACCATAAACGGCCGATTGTATGTTTTTTCTGACTTTTTGAGACTTTATTATGATTATCTATTCTTACATATTTCTTTTTGATATCGTACAGGCAATATAAATACATAACAACATCAAATGGGCTACGATACTATTACGACAAATTGTTCCTGTTGATTGGCAAGCAGTATCAACACCCCGACTACTTGAAAGCAGTTCTAGAGAGGGAGCGGAATATCAAGTGAGTTTGACATATTTTAATAGTCTAAATACACGTATAAGGCGATAATAGTTGATTAAATAAAGATGTAGTCACCGTAGGTGAGCAATAATTCAATCAAAAATATCTGAAAACGCTTCTATACCGTTAATAATAGAGTCGTGTTCACATATTTTTGATCAAATTTTTGGCCAGAGGTATATATGATTCGACTGTACATAATTTTACGACTTTCAAAGGACCATGGGCAACTTTGTATTGGAAGTGGACCCAAACCCAAAACCAACAGAGCTGACAGTTATGTCTTTAAAAGGTCTTTACATGTACTTCATTTCATTCTATGGGCACCAAGTTCAATTCCATTGCAAAACTGAGATATTCCTATTTTAGTTCCTATGAGAAACGCCTACGCCAGTACGCCTACGCTAGCTGACGCGGGTGCAAGGAGCGGGCGCACGCGGCGGGCGGGCAAAAATATGGCACTCGCGCCCGCTTCACTTAGCGCTGCTCATAATATTTTGAATTTGAATATCTCAGTTTTGCAATGGCATTGAAC
This sequence comes from Eudemis profundana, assembly GCA_947034925.1. NCBI lineage: Eukaryota > Metazoa > Arthropoda > Insecta > Lepidoptera > Tortricidae > Eudemis > Eudemis profundana. The sequence continues at coordinate 15,271,358 of OX344808.1, read as the reverse complement.
TTGGTGCCCATATAATGAAATGAAGTACATGTAAAGACCTATTTAATGACACAACTCTCAGCTCTGTTGGTTTTGGGTCCATTTTGACGCATGGTCCTTTCCATATAATTTTTTTTTGCTGTCCCTTTCGTATCAAATCGCATATCCGATTAAGCTAATTTCCCGATTAAATAAATAAGGACAGACACGTCCTAAACAAAAAAAACAATCCATAGTGATACAATTAACTTACGATCCCGGTAGTTCACGGTCACGATGGATCAACCTAAAACTTAGACTGAATCATGTTGTATGTAGCTTGACGTCAGTGCCGGCTTTAGGGTAGGGCGGCCTGGGCGCCTAAGCTTAGCAGTCGCCAACGTAGTATTTAAGTCAAATAAAAATACTAGAATGGTACCTATAGGGCGCGTGTTCCTACCTGGCCGGACCACCAAGCCGAACGAGGTTGTTGTTATTGTGAAAAAAATGTACTCTTTATGTACTATTATGTACCACATTAGAAATTAATTGTACCTCTACAGTTTTTAAATTATAGGTCAACAAAAGTGCCCGGCTGTAGAGTATACTTTCCAGCCGACCACTCGTAGATCTACTAATATATGCAATTTTGAGCTGTAATTAGAATTGCAAATAAATGTACCTATTATGTACCCATGAAAAAAACCAAATTCTTTTAAAAAAAAAGCTCCTATGAATGATTTTTACATATACCGAACATTCTGAGTTGTAGCGCCTGTGAAAAAGAAATAGCAACGTTTTACATTGTGACTGGGCAAGCTCACCGCGCGACAAAGCCAAAACACAGCTGATTGTGCTAAACCATTAGGTGTTAGTAACGAAAGATTTGTTTTTCTCCTTAGGCGTAAGACCCATTTATTATTATTATTTAGCATTTGACCCATATATTTATTCAATTCCATATTACTCTTTAACCGCGGTTCATTTTGCCGCGTTAAGTTACTTTTTTTTAAATCTCCCGCAGTCACAGACAATCAGTTTTTTAAATAATCCGTAATAGACATGCACGCCGACCGAAAAAAAATCGGCGGCGGCGCGCTGCGAAAAAATCCACGGCGGCGGCGTGAGATTTTTCAACTTTGTAAATAGGTATCGCTTTCAATATTAAGGGCTTTATCACACTTGCAGGCGAGCTGCGGGCGAGTTAGAAGCGAAGTTCCATACAAATGTCGCTCGCGGCGAACTGCCCCTTGCCACACGCTTAAACAATTTTTTATAGGCCAATCGTGTCTTGTTAGATTACACCTGAAGTGAATACGCAAGGAATTATTCTTTGGTGATACATTCCTGAGGAATGTTCCCTCACTCTTACATTACGGCAACTTAAACGTTGACTGCGAACGGGATCCCGTAACCTTACTCATCGTTTCAGTTCATCCTAGAGGTGCTCTATGGGGTTCAAGACTGGATTTCTTGCTGGCCAATGCATAAGAGGAATCCTGAACTCCTCCAGTAAGTCGCAGACAATTAATAAAACCAAGCGCTGCGCGTACGGAAAAAGCCGCTTTCTGGCCAAGTGTAGACATAAAATGATGTATACAACATGGGAGGTAATAAATAAAGCCCTCGATCGCATATTTAGGTCCCTCGTTTGCAGCTCGGGCTGCGATCTCGGCCTTTCTTTGTTTTACCACCCTAGTTGTGTAATGTACTATAGGATTTGACCCATATATTTATTCAATTCCATATTACTCTTTAATCGCTCTCTGAATTTGATTGTGTTTCATACATGTGGAAGCACATTTCGAGTACTTACCTTAGGCACTTACTTTCACCTTTGAGTGACAGCCATTTAGCTATAACTGGAAATGCCCCCGCCAACCTGACGTCAGAATGGCGGGCACCATTTATTTCTTAAATATCTCTGGAGTTTAAAGAGCACATTGCTCCAATTTTGGCGCACATTTGGCACATTGCTAGCACTAACTCCTGAGGTATACCACAACTCCATAATGTTGATGTACACCCGCCATCCTGACACTCACTATCTCCTGATGCGCTTGACTATCCGCTAATGATAGAACAGTTACAACTATTACAAGTTTAAACTAGCAACATTGGCCAAATCAACCAATGGTGTTGCTGTATTTGACCTATGTTGCTAGTGTAGACTTGTAAAATTGTAACTTGTAGCTTCGTGAACCGAAGCCCTGTTATAATATGTATAACTATTTACGATCGAAGTTGCTATTTTATACTAAATCAATAGCAACTGTTATTAAAATTTTAGAGACTTGAAACAAAATAGATACTTACCAGTTTTCACAGGCGCTGCAACTCAAAATGTTTAATGTATATAAAACTCAATTATAGGAGCTAAGCGGAGTCCTTCTCTTCCCTTGGACAGGAAATGGTGCTGGAAAAACTGCTAAACCATAATACCATAATAACAAAACAAAAAATAGTTGCAAAAGCGATTACTCAAAATTATTTAAAATCTGTAAAATACTCCCGGTTAGTTTAAAACATAAATACCTTTTAGTAGTTAACAACCATGGCAATCAAGAGCATAACCCAATAACAATAGAACATAAGTACGGAACAAGGTCGGCGTCCGCGGGCAAATTTGAAGTACCAAGAGTATACAACTACTTTGGTGATAGAACACTACATAAAAGACTCCCATACCTACTAAACAGTTTGCCCGAGAACATCCGATATGAAGGTAACAAAAACAAATTTAAAAAGTTGTTAAAAAAACATTTATTGGAGACAGTGATGTTAATTAAGGAATTAAGAATAAATATGTAGTTAATAAATAAATAATAATAACAACCTGGTTTAGCACAATCAGCTGTATTTTGGCTATGTCGCGCGGTGAGCTTGCCCAGTCGCAATGTAAAACGTTGCTATTTTTTTTTCACAGGCGCTACAACTCAGAATGTTCGGTATATGTAAAAATCATTCATAGGAGCTTTTTTTTTAAAAGAATTTGGTTTTTTTCATGGGTACATAATAGGTACATTTATTTGCAATTCGAATTACAGCTCAAAATTGCATATATTAGTAGATCTACGAGTGGTCGGCTGGAAAGTATACTCTACAGCCGGGCACTTTTGTTGACCTATAATTTAAAAACTGTAGAGGTACAATTAATTTCTAATGTGGTACATAATAGTACATAAAGAGTACATTTTTTTCACAATAACAACAACCTCGTTCGGCTTGGTGGTCCGGCCAGGTAGGAACACGCCTATAGGGCGCCAAATGAATTACTATTAGGGTAGGTTCTTTTGTGTAACGAAACTTTATTATTATATTATATGGTAAATTTCGTTACACAAAAGAACAAGATGAAGAGGTTGTTTTATAAAGCTCTAACTACGGACATCATTTTTTAGGGTTCCGTACCAAAATGGTAAAAAAGGAACCCTTATGGTGCGACTCTGTCTGTCTGTCTGTCTGTCTGTCTGTCTGTCTGTCTGTCTGTCTGTCCGTCTGTCACAGCAAGATATCTCAGGATCTACTGATGCTATCAACTTGAAATTTGGAATAGTGTTAAAAACCGCTAATCCGAGCCTATGGGACAGAAAAAGAATCTTATACCTTTTTTACTTTTTTTTTAAAGGGGACCCAAATGGAATGTCATAAATCGAAAGTTGAGCTAATATATCGAATGGGATATCAAATGAAAGGGCTTAATATGTAGATTCCAAAACAGTTTTTATTTTTTTTCTTAGACATGTAGTTTTTGATTGAAGACAAAAACCGTTAAAAAAAATACCGTTCCCCCCCTATTATCTCCGAAGATACTGAACAGAAAAATCTGCAATAATTACCGATTATTAATTTTATCCTAAATATTACACGAAAAATAAAATGGTTTTCCTAACTTGCAGCGTTTTTTAGAAATTCGCAAAAATCGTAAGACAACCTTATTTGCTCCTACTAAACTAACCGCGGCATATGTCGATGTATGGGCACAACAGTTTCACAAGAGCAAAGTTAAGTTTGTCCCACCATACAGTTTTTCTTGAATTATTCACGTATCTACTGACGGGTTTGTACGGAACCCTCGGTGCGCGAGTCCGACTCGCACTTGACCGGTTTTATTGAGAATGACCCTTACACGTCCGGGGTGCCTGAACCAAAGGCCGGCCCTGCTTGACGTCATTTGTCTATAATCGACAACAATTTCGCCTGAACATGTCTATACTCTGTACTTTTAGGTACTTAAAAAAAGGTAAACAAAAAAACCACGTGACGTCGTTCAGCCAGTGGTATTGTGCCACAGATACAAAACATTACTTTGATTGGCTGAACGACCCGAGTCACGTAGTTTTATTATTTACCTTTTTTTAAGTACCTAAAAGTACAGAGTATAATGTAGACACGGCATCACACCATCCTACACCCGATTGGACGACCCGTCGCTCCGGGAGCCAAAAATCGTCACGAGCTACGACACGCCTCGTAATGTGTTCATCGTGAACACTGTCGCCGATGCGCATAGGGCGCTGCGGCATGTCAAGAATATCATGCTGAAAAATAACGAAGGTAACACGATAATTGACCAGTTTTGAAAAAAGAGACCAGAGACAAATTTCGTATACTTGGATTATACCGGGTGGCCCGTTTAGAGCGGTCAGTATGGGAAAGTCTGAAACTATAAGACACACGAAGATCTGTTCTTAGGAACCATGTCATCGATTTTAGGTACATAGAAAAACTGCATACATAGATTTGAAAAATAAAACTTACATATTTCTATTTGGATATCGATTGTGTAGGTCATACATAAGCAGTAAATGTTACTAGGAAACACGATATCTAAAACGAATAAAATCCATTGTATTTAATATTTTCCAAAACGATCTGGTTCGATTCCCGGTTAAAGTACAAGTTTTTTTTTTTCAAATCTATGTATGCAGTTTTTCTTGTCCCTAAAATCGATGACATGGTTCCTAATAACAGATCTTCGTATGTCTTATAGTTTCAGACTTTCCCATACTGACCGATCTAAATGGGTCACCTTGTATACTTCACGCAGTTAACCGACCGGTTTAGCCTAGTGGTTAGTGACTCTGCCTACGAAGCGCGGTCCTGGGTTCGAATCCCGGTCAGAGCAAATATTATTAGTGTGATAATATTTATTTCTGAGTCTTGGGTTTTCTGTGTATTTAAGTATTTGTATCTATTAAATATATCGTCGTCTAGTATCCATAACACAAGCCTTATTGAGGTTAACGTATGCGGAATGAAATTTGGACAAAGTTTGTAACACTTTTAAAGAAAAGTTTGTGGTATACACAATAAATTTATATATTTATTTAAACAATTAACTATTAAAATTTAATGTAGAAAGAAATTTGGACCCATGCGAGCTGCTTTGCGACAGTTGGCTGGTACTTTATCCATGGCTGCGGTGTAAGTCGATGTTGGCATTTTCTTCAACTCTAATTTTATTTTTCGAGTTAATGCTTGTATAGTTTTGGGCCGGAAATTATTTGCATATACTCGCCTCTTTAGATTGGCCCAGAAATCTTCGATCGGGCGAAGTTGTGGTACATTAGGTGGATTTGAATCCTTCGGTACATATGGGATTCCTAACTCCTCCATTTTGGCCAACGTTTTTTTCGAGTAATGGCTGGATGCTAAATCTGGCCAAAATACAACATTCTGTCCTCTATGATGTGTTCTCATAAAATCACGCACAACTGGCAAACAACCATCCATATATCGGTCAGCATTGACTGCTAAACCTGACTCAAAAAATACCGGCTTCGACATACAACGAGGGCTAATTGCAAGCCATAGTAAAACTTTTTTTGGGAATTTTGTGTGCTCCACATATTTAACTGATTCTTCAGTTTGAATATTGGCGTTTTCAAAATAAAAGTTACCCTGCCACTCATTACCGTCTAGGGTGAAATATGATTCATCATCCATAATACACTCTACTTCGTTTTTTGCGTAGAAAATGCTTTTTACCAAAGTTGCAAGTCTCTTCTTCTGGGTAAGTTTTTGGTTTTCGGACACGGTGGGTTTAACTTTTCTTGTTCGTTTCGTAATCCCCATGCCTTGAAGATGCTTTTTTACCGTTTTGCCGTCACATTTGAATATTTTTCCGAGTTGCCTGTACGATTTAGCTACACGACCCGCCGTAATTTTCTTTAATTGGCTTTTCTTCGATGATTGACTTAAAGTACTTACTTTGCCGGAACCGAGTTTTCTAGTAGTACTATTTCGTAAGGAATAGGACGACAAAATATTATAAATAGTACTCCGGCTCTCCCCCATGTGAGTGAAATGCTTCACGATACTTGACTTCGTCCAGTCCGGGTGAGAGTCCCGAAAAATACACACGCTTTCTCGACGCCTCTCTTCGCTATTTGCCATAATAATTATTACACAAAAGCTAGTATCCCGAAATTTGTGCAATATTTTGACAGATAACAGAGCAAACAATTCATATTTTTAAATTTCAAATTTCGAATGCTTTACTTTTAAAACACCGAATGCAAACTTTGTCCAAATTTCATTCCGCATACGTTACTATGGGACTAGTTCGATTTGTGTAAGATTGTCTCCTAATATTTATTTATTTATTTAAGCAGAAAGTTTTGTTTTATGCCTACAGTTTTTCAAATTTCAGATCAAATTTACTTAATCTGGTGTCTTATGAGCTGGTCTATCAGCACTTTTCGTATGTACGTTAGTTTTAGGGACAACCTGTATATTATGATGCTGACAGTAGGGACTACATTCTTAGGTACTTACCTATCCGAAACTTTTCTAAGTAGTAAAAAACTGCTGTAAGCAGTAAATTTTCTTGAAAGCGGCTATCCATCCATAAATAAAGGCATTTTTAACCGTTTCAAAAAATAATGATGTTCTCTGTAGTTCGTCAGTTTTTTTTGTTTAATTTAAATTCCCCTATTATTTATCCGGCTTTTTCAGTTCAATGGTAATTTTTGGCAATATGAAACGGTTGACGCCAAGAATGAGAGTCATTATCAATCACGCCTTCTAAACATATTGAAATTTACGTAATATGTTTATAGACAAAATAATAGTGTACGGTTTATCACTGGAAGTGTACTGCTGCATCGCTGCATTGTTAAGAATGGATTTTCCGGCCAGGAAAATCACGTTCGTGGAACCCTTCCCATCCGAGAACCCGCGGAAGACCAGGGTTCCCGTTTTCAATAACACTTATGTAAGTTACTTTATATGAAAGAAACATTTTTGTCTCTACATTGGTTTTTTAATGCGGGTAAATTTTATGTTAAGCATATAGAAAAATTAAATGGCACTCACCTGTGTACAGACCAGGAATCGAACCCGGTACCTCTGGATTTCCGGCCCAGCGACTCAACCACTCGTCCACCGTAGCACCCAGTAAGCGCCCTCAATTTTGCCATCTACTTTGACTTCCGTATCATTCTGTTTTAATAGGATAGGGGTTCGATTCCCGGTCTGTAAACAGGTGAGTGCCATTTAATTTTTCTATGTACTATGATTTCTTGTATCTATATATGTAACTTATGTAAGTTGTCTTATTACTCAAATTAAACTTCTTTCGCTCTGCCCGAATGACTATTTCAACATTTTATTCTATTATTTATTACAGTCTGTTTCGTAGGCTGAGTAGGATTGTAGCACTAGTTCAGGGAAGGCAGCAGCAGTGAAAAAACCGGGTTTCATAGGAATTCGTGTATTTGCGACCGAGGTTAGGACAAGAAGAGAGTTTACACTTTAGCATAGACAAGAAATGCCATAGATATAAATAGAAAGTAGAAAATGACACTTAACTCTAATCATAATGCCAACATTAGAAAACTAAATTATTACTAATATGATGTTTCTTTATTAGTTTTGAATGCGGGTAAATTACACCACATTTCTTCCTTGTATCTATATATGTGACTAAATTATTGTTGGACTTGCCAACACAGTCAGTTTTTTTTTTTTTTTTGAAACTGACAAACTCGCAGCCCCTCCTGGGCGTAGCGATTGTCGGACCGGGTGGTTGGCCGTGGCGTTCCCTGGGGTCGAACCAGGTCGCTAGCCAGACCACCCTGAGTACACAGTCAGTTTCGCCAAAGCTGTCCCATGTATGTAGTGAACAAGTTTCTAACTAAATAGGTACACCTTTTGTGTGGAAAACTAGAGATTTCTCGTGAACCCTAAATCAAAAATGGTAAAGTAGTGTTCAACTGTTTGTCTTGGGTTGCTTTATTTACGAGAAACAGACTAAGTCTACTAGACTTTCATTAAATGGGGCCAACGTCTGGTTAGAAACCTGTTAATTACAGGACAGCTCAGCTGATGTCGTGTAGTACCTAAAGCTTCAACCAACGTTAAATTAAAAACAGGCGCGGTTAAATTCAAATTTCAATATTTAGATTAACGATTTGTAGGTTGACCAGACGATGACGGAAGTGTTCGACGAACTCGGGATAACTGTGCTTCGCTCGTACTACTTCCAGTCCTGGCAAACTGACATATACGACGAGGTCACCCACGTCAGCTTCCTATCCCACTTCCAAATGACGGAAGTGAAATGTGCAGCCTTATTTTATTATGGAACTCGAGATATAGATGCTGATATCTTTCAAGGTGAGTTTAATGTTTGTAAATGCTAGTTATTATAGTGTGCAGTCGCTGAGATGACTACGTTTTACTTACCGGTTTTATCTATCAAGAAATCGGAAATAGTTTTGGAAAGGAAAAGCCGAAAAGCTTTTCCTCCAAAATGAGTAGGTACTATTCCAATCTTTCAGTGGGAGACCATGTTTACAATATACATAGGATTAGGAAACGAAAAGACGGTAAAACGAAAACTGTCTCAGATCGCACGTATTTGCCGCCCGAGCCGAAGGCAAGGGCAATAAATATGCGATCTGAGGTTTTATTTACTACCGCCCGTGGTAAGTACAAAACTTTACGTCTCCTCCAGGCCGGGACGTGGGATTTTACGCACGCGTAGCGGGCGGTTAATGCCACTTTATGGCCAGGTGTGACGTAATAGTACTTATATGTTATAAGAGAGAGAAAGAAAGAACTAGTGACTAGAAAAATCGAAACCAAATGTGCCATCCCTCCAGTTACGATAACGCGGAATTCTCATTAAGAACTATTTATGACTAAATTCTCTTTTGTAGAATGTAATGTGTTGTTGTGTTTTGTGTAATGTAAGCAATAGCTTTTAATTACAGATGCCGTGTCTATTCTTCTTGTAGGTCATAAATTAATAACCTCTATTTTAATAATCGACAAACGTTTTAATGAAGTTCCTCCTTTATCAATCAGCTATCCACAAGAGCGGTCTAGTGTACGACCAGGGTATTCTAATAGACCACGAATGTCGAACCAAGGACAGTTCGATCTATGCCGCTGGTCCGGCCACGCGCTACTGCGCTCGCTACTTCGCAGAAACGAGAGCACATCATTATTATGATTCTTACGAAGTTGGTGAGAAGGTAAAATCTAGTGCAGGGTTTCCCAACCTTTATTTCACCGAGCCTCCCCGAACCAAAAATAATATTTCCATACCTTAACTTTCAAAAAAATAAGAAACACCATTTTTTTATAGCAACAGCGATTGAATGGCAATTCGGAACAGTTAACGCGTTAAATAGATTTTTTTCGGAAATGTAAACGTACTTATTACCCCCCCCCCCCCCCCCCCCCCCCTTGTAGACTAAGAAGAAGGCCTTGTAGACTACAGTGTTTCTACATCATTTCTGTTAGCCGTAAAACAAAGTTAATAAAGTTCATTATTTCATTTAGTTGTCGTAGCGGAAATGATCGGGTCTTGCAACCCTGGTCCATTTTTACCGACTTAAGATTTGCACGCTTTCTTTTTATGGACAGTGTATGTACAAAATTACAACTTCCGACCAACTCTCATTGGACTTCGGTCCCCAGGCACAACACCCTCCTGGAGAGAGATCTCTCTATTGTCCTCTCTTCCCACAGTCACTAGATTTCGTTTAAAAACTAATAGGGTACAATTCGGACATTCTGACAGACTACAAAACCTTACGACATAGCTTATGAGCTATGCCCAGTTTTTACAGAGCGTTAAACATTCGCTTCCGAAGAGAAAAAAAAACGCATATTTATTCCCTTTGCTAGTGAGTTAATAAAGCTTGTTTGCTTTAGCTGGGAACCCGGATAAGAAACCAGCTGGACCCATTGTTCTCGGAAAAGAGCGCGGACTGTAGAACCTCGATGAAAAGTGTTAGCTTTGACTCCACAATCGGGAGTATAGGCCGACCGTCCTTCGATAACGCTCCGTTCTGCGGTTACAAATCGTTAGTAGATAATGTTATTTTTTAGATGACTAGAAATAAATACTAAAAGGGAAGTTGTACATTATACGTTCTAATATGTCACACCTGGCCATAAAGTGGCTTTTTCCGCACGCTGCGCGTACGGAAAACGCCGCTTTCTGGCCAAGTGTAAACATAAAATAAGGTTCACAACACGGGAGGTAATAAAGAAAGCCCTCGATCGCATATTTACGTCCCTCGCTTGCAGCTCGGGCCGCAAACTTCTGCGATCTCGGCCTTTCTTTGTATTACCACCCTAGTTGTGTAATGTACTATTATTCGCAAGTGTAGGCATTAGTCATTCATTATAGTCTCGATCGTTACAGCCCTCGCCGAACGGCTCGGGTTGTGCAATATCATAATATATTACAACAGTTCTGGCTCCTCCGTCATTTGGCCTTAGTTACTTTGCAGTAAAATTTTAGGTTTTTACAAGGACTCTCAAAATAAATTGCCGGACGTAGCCTCGCTAACAGATAACTGAAGCACCTCTAGTGAGCCAAATGTGACTGGCTATATTAAAAAGATAAAATATGTTAGGAAAAAGTGTGACATGGGGGTGGGGGGGGGGGGGGTCTAAAAGTCTGAAAAATCGTGTCACTTTGTGGATGACCCCTTAGGGAGGCTACGTCCGGCTATTTATTTTAAGGTCCTCTGGTTTTTATGATGGTTTGCATTTGCCTTATCTTCTAGGCCAGACTCGAAACTCCAACCGAACAACGATTTTGAAAACTTGCCAGTGTTTGTGAAGCCCATTGTGAAGCACTGCGTGATGCCCGGAGGCTTGCAGTACTTGGAGGTGCGGTCTCCGGGCATGAAGATACCGCATCCTTACGTGCAATCTTTGAATTTTACTGTACGTATAATATACAGATCTAGTGAATGTTTTGCCATCGGGGAAACTCGGGATACGAATGGGGCCTAAGGGTCAATCAATTGCGGTAATAAATGATTGATATGTATAGATAAACACCCATATCATAAACCCTCTATTATGAATTCGGAAACCCTATATAATGACCACCATTATTGCAGTAACGTAACATCAGTGTGTTATCTGTGACAGTGCTATTAAAATGTATGAAAAATCATAACATCGAAATCGATACTATTATGAAAATCTGTAGGTAGTCCGTCATGATTTGAAATCTAGTCTGCCATGGCGGTCATTCTTAGCGGACACATGATTGAGATTAATAACGTGTGTGTAGATAAAATAACGTACTGTACATAATTAGGCCTTAAAACACTCGTGTGATCTTATAAAAACCACACTCGTGTTTAATGCCCACATTATGTATCGGTTGCATAAACTACATATAAAAGATGACATTTTTTTTAGTTGTGAACATAGCTTTCGTTTTTATACAGCAGTGCTTCTCAGCCTGCGTCCGTGGGCAAAATTAAATTAAAGCATATTATATCGTGAGCAGTGAGTGGGTCAACGAATCACGCCAAAGTGGCACTAAGGGATCCGTGCTTTAAGATTGGGAACGGCTTTTGTACAGTACTTAAAGCGAGATAAAAATGAATTATATTTCAGGGTTTCGTGATGGAGACGTTCAAGTCAGGGTATTTCAAGTTGCACCTGACAAAAGACTTCGTTGTGGACGGCATCACCTGCCTGAGCCCCGTCAAATACTCCTTAGCGCACTTCAAGGCGCTGTACGGAAAATCCGCGGTATTACTGAACAATATCCACATAAGATACACAGTGAGTCATTTTTTTACTGTTGTTATTGACTGCTTACTCAAAAAATAAACTATGGTTTAATTTTTCGTTACATCGTCACTTACACCCTATTTACGCCTCACTGCTATGTGCGGGCTTAATCTCATAGATGAGAGCAGATAAGCTGTAATGCTGGTCCAGTGTGGATTGAGAAAGTTACCTACCACTTCAATTCAATGTACCTATATCAATGTGTACAAAATGTGTTAATTTTTTTTAATAAAATAAAAGAAAAAAACAAAACAATTGCCTATTTATTTTGTTATTGCAGGCTAAGAAAGTGGACGATTTCTACGAGTTCTTCATTTCTCCAGGGATCATATTTTTGTACCACGAACACATACATGAGCTGTTCTCGTTGGTAAAGGAACTCTTGCCTTTGGTAAATATTAAACTGGACTCGTATTTTTTAGATACAGAATTCTTACAGCGTTATGAAAATGGTAAATAAATATTTCGTTATTTAGACATTAACTTGCTTAAAAGCATTGATGAGAATATGAGAATCATTGAAATTAAGATAAAGTTTGAAATATGTTTCATTGTATTTTTTTAATAATTTTCTAAGATACATATTTATGGCCTTCTCCTACTGTTCGGCCACAGGCCAGGCGCCGCGGACCGCGGTCTACTTATGTCATTTATTATTTTACCATCGATGTGAAGTGTACTATTTCGTACCTATTCTAGATGCCTAAGCCTCCTCGCGACAACAGCACACAAGGGCCGCGTCACGACTTGCCCCAGGATCCGAATATCCTGGATTAACTTCACTCCGACCTTGCTCGGGCTTAGCTAACAAGGAAAGGTACCCAACTGTCCGGCTCCGATTTGATTTATTTTGATATATGTTAGAGAGTAGTCAAAAATAACAGACGTATTTTTTTTAGCTGCCCAATCTCAACCTATTGGGACAAACTGACCTCCAAAGTACTGAAAAGTAACTAAACCCTCCAACTTCTACAACATAATAATAATATCAAACCAGTAATTAAATAACAACTTGCTTAAAACAAAATTCTGTAGAAGTTGGAGAGTTTAGTCACTTTTCAGTACTTTGGGGGTCAGTTTGTCCCAATGGGTTGACATTGGGCAGCTAAGAAAAAATACGTCACTGTTATTTTAGACTACCTACTCTCAAACATATATCAAAATAAATCTAATCGGAGCCGTACAGTTGGGTACCTTTCCTTGTAAGTTTCTTGCCGGAGTCTTCTTAGCTGAACTAGGTTAAGCGAACCGGCAACTAAAACTCCCATTAGTTTGATATACACACTCTAGGGCTCTTTTACATGTCTCATCTCTAATTATTTTCTTTTGGCGCTTCGGGTAATTGACCTTCTGGTGAGAAGAAGCGCCGGAAGAAACTCACCAGTTTCTGTTTTCGACCAACGAGTATTACAATCAAAGTAATAGGTACAATACAATCATACTTTATTGCACACCAAAAGATGAATTACAATGTAACGTATACAAAAAAAAAACAGTGGTAAACAATAGGTGGTCTTATCGCTAAAGAACGATCTCTTCCAGACAACCTCACTCACCTTGCTCACTTTGAGCAATCAGCGAAACTTCATGGTGGTCCGGGCCAAGCGAGCTGGTTCGATCCCAGGGAACACCACGGCCCCCACCAATTCCGATTTTTAACAATAGCCAGTAAGGCTTGTATGTTAAAGTAAAAAAAATAGATGCCCAAGTAGTTACCAATAATAACATACGATGAAGGGGGGCATACAAAAATATCTGACACCACTCTGCCACTCTATTACTATAGCAAGTTTCATTATATATTATAGGTAAAAACTTAACTAAAGCTCACCCTTGTACATAACCATTGATTTCTGTGTTGCTTTTGTATAATTTTGTGTGCAATAAAGTGTTTACATACATACATACATAAAGCCTTTGTTGCATGGTCTATGTAGTGTATGAAATTTATATGGAACTTATGACCTTTTGCCAAAATGGAACGTCAAACTGTCCATACGGACAGGTTACTACTACACACAAGAAGGGCATAACTTAAGGTTTTTACCCATATTGCCGGTGATTGTACTTATAAATCTCAAAGTAGGCCTCACTGTCAAGTTGAGTTGGTGAGTTGATCCTTTCCACCGTCATATCGAATGATTAAATGTATTCCCATGATCATGTTTCAGGGTAAACCCGATGGCGAAACCCTAAGCGAAGCATTGACAGCGGCCACCGAAAAGAGTAAGAAACTAGTAAGTGTCGACAAAATTATAAATGTAGCAATCCTCTGACTTAGCCCTTTCCGGATGGGGTTTGTTGTATGAAAACTTCCGATTGTTGTGACAGCTCATAGTATCCGTTCAGGCGCAAAAAAAAAAACCTTTAACTATTCAAGCGCGGCGCTACTGTCTGCACGATAGATCGATATCGTCCCGATTACGAAAAAGGACTTGCGCGTACACAGATTGTTCCAAAGTAAATTGCACGACTCTAAAGGAACCGTCCGGAAAGGGTACTGCCGTCCTCAGACTAAAAGGCCGCTAATTTGTATGAACTTCCATACTAATAGCGGCCTTTTAGTTTGAGGCCGGCAGGGTAGACCACTGTACGGTCATTCTCACGAAAGGTGTCTCAGCGTTCTCCGTCTTGATTTTTTCTCATACTTATTGCTGTAATTATAGTAAAATGGGGAAAACAATACCTTCAGAAACATTTCAGTACTTTTAACCTCAATATAATATTTTTTTCGTTAATTACCAGTAATTTGTCATGGAATCAAATTAGGTACCCCTCCGTGTTTCAGCTCATTTCATTGGTTTTGACACTTTTTACAGGTTACGATTAGGTACATTTATTTTTTTATAGAAACCTGCTTTATTGTGTCGTTATTAGGTCCTATTTTACTGTAATTTAAACAAATACTTATCCTCCACAGTCAACCATTCGCTCCAAATTCGAAAAGTCTCCCCACGTCGAGGCCATCACGGCTTACGTACTAGAGTGGGTGTCCCAAAACGAGTTACTGCTTCCCATGTACCTTCAACCTTGGCAGAGACCATACTACAGCCACGATCTCGAGCGTCACCCCGCCTTCGACCCTGCCCTGAAGGTGCCTCGAACCAAGCCTGGGCCCAAAATGGGACCCAAGGGCCATCATGGCTTAAACGGCTCCCCACCAGTTTGGCAGAAGGAAAGATCGCATATGTTCTATAGGATAGGCAGGGCTGAACACAGTACCGACTATAATCGATACCAGTTCGAATTTGATGCAGTATAATGAGGGCATTTCGTTCACGGTTCATCAAATCCGCTTTAAGGTGCGATCAAACCGCTGCTCAAAAGACATTGGTGTACCGTAAACGCAGTGACGTGACACATAGCGTACGTTTATGATGCGTGCCTTCAAACCCGGTGCTCTTAATACGAATGAATAGTACATGAGCACTACGTGTTTTAAGCACCATGAGTCACGGCACTGCGTTTGCGGTTCATCAACGTGTTTTGAGCAGCGGTTTGGTCGCAGCTTTAGTTATTGGGGCGGGATATCTGTCTTGTCTGTGGAATAAACGTTGCAAAATCTGTCTGGCGGCTTATCTACCTGTACGTCTAGCATAACTGGCCGCGACTTTGTATCTCGAGCGACAGAGCATCACCTGTCACTCTCACACGATATTGAGTGGAAAGAAATAGGTAGTATTTGTCGCGCGACAAAGAGTCGCGTGTCACAGTTGTGCTAGAGGTACTGCAATAGTAATGAGCAATATCGTCTACTCATCACAATAGCTATGGCCTTCACGAAGCTTCAAATTAAAATTTTACAAGTCTAAATTAGCAACATTGGTCAAATACAACAACACTGACAACACCATTGGTTGATTCCAATGCTGCTAGTTTAAACTTGTAAAATTGTAACTTTGAGTCAGTATCGAAAAAAGGGTCTGGCTGAGCTCTAGTAGCGCCGCCCTGGCGGTAAAAAGTATGTATTTGTTCTAATTGCTTTGAAAGAATTAAATAAATGTCGGAAATATCTTGTTTTATTGTCACCTATACAATTGCAATATCACCGCGACATACAGTGTGCTCTCGTTGTAATCTGTCCAGCACCAATAATATTGTTGTTGGTGTCAAAGTACAAAGATGAATACGTAGTCCAACTTCGGCCGTTTAGGAGCGCGCGGCACGTATTCACACAGATGCGCGATAGCACGTCTGTGTGAGTGCGATTCATACTGGAGCATTATTACGCATTCTTATTTATTTGCGTGTAGTGCGTTCGTACACGGCGCGCACACATACAAGCGCGCGATGTACCTTTTGTAGGAAGAAAAATTACTGCTATTATACTGTGGTCGAGTGATTATATTGTTAGCTTGTCCACTGTCCAAGAAAATAAAAGGGCAATAGTACATTACACAACTAGGGTGGTAAAACAGAAAGGCCGAGATCGCAGATGTTAGCGACCCGAGCCGCAGGCGAGGGACGTAAATATGCGATCGAGGGCTTTCCTTATTACCTCCCGTATTGTGTACATCACTTTGTCTACACTTGGCCAGATAGCGGCTTTTTCCGTACGCGCAGCGTGCGGAAAAAGCCACTTTATGGCCAGGTGTGTCATAAACGTTTTTTTTGGCGTTGTTTGCTCGATGGTGGTACAGAACCAAGCCTGCCTCTACATGGCGCAATATTATTGAGAGCACAGATTATAGACTTGTGAAAACAATATATGAAATATGGTTAAAAAAATTCTGCGGTTATTTTCACTCAGGAAATAAAAACAACAGTTAAACAGAAGATTAATTACATATTCACTAAAAAATATTGCGCGGTTGTACAATCAAATTTAAACGAAATCCATCACTGGTTGCGCAATCGTCAATATTAGCTATCTATACGCGCAATATACGTTATTGCGCAATTCTGTTGTCGGTATGTGGTCGACGAATAGCTACGTCTCCATTGGCTGAAACATTCCGACAGATTGAGAATCTCAATTTGAGATCGACATTGTATTTTTTTATTGTGCGTCCTAGATGAAATGACAGTTTTGCCAATTTGTAGCAACACCGATTTTATAAATGTCAACACTAGCTAGGGTTACTATATCAGAATATTTGGTGCTAATTTTAGCATAACTTTCCAACTAATATTTTCAGTTGTTAGCATCCAAGATATTTCTTAGCAACTATTGGATTTTAAAGTTGTTTGATTGTTAAGTAGTTAATTTAAAATCGTTTTCTTTGAGACGTTGATGAGGCTAACAAATTGAGTCAGAATTTTTATTTTGCTTTTAGGTTACAATTACTTATGTTATATAATAGTAGTGGAAAAGTCACATTTTTTATTAAATAGTTTACCATTTAGTTGTATGTTCGTATCCTGCTGTCAAGAGATAACATAGCGTATTCACCTCTTAAGTTACTGACACATTTGCTTAAAAATTAGCATAATTTAAACATGTTTAAAAATAAGCATGCTTTTAAGCATGCTTATTTTTTTCCGCCAATATGGACTGGTTTTCTGTTGTATTACAGCACCAGTTCTATACGAATATAACTCAAAAACATAATCAAATACCCACTTTATATAACCATCATGAAATTTAAACTATTTAGATAAAATTCAAAATTCTTCGCCCTTTCATTTAAAATTGCCGCCAAAGAATCAAAGACACTAGCATGCTAATAAGCAAGCCTGTTCAGACGAGCTTGAAGCATGCCCCCATCCTCCCGCGCCTCAGGTAGACTGCTTGTGGTGCCTCTACACGATGGCCCATCGTGATGGCCCACTATGATGGGCCAGCGTATGGAGGGCATAGTGGTGAAGGATGGCTTATGGCGCGTGCGATGGTCGTGGGATGGCGACGGTGTCGGTTTTTCGGCCGCACATCAAAGGGAGTGGGCCAGCGATGGCCCATCGTGTAGAGCAGCTATTACAAATCAAACAGCGGTTGATTTTTAAGCATGCTTATTAGTGGTAATGACTAGACACACATGCCACTGATGAGCACGTGCTCATTAGTGGCATGCTTTCGTGCTACTAATAAGCAAATGTGTCAAAACCTTTTTAAAAAAAAAAAAAAAAAAAAAAAATTATTTATTTCTGTAAGTAGGCCCTCAAGGGCTCTTTTACATGTCTTACATTCTTTGTCTTCTTTTCTTTTTTTTGGCGCTTCGGGTAATGACCTTCTGGTGAGAAGAAGCGCCGGAAGAAACTCACCAGTTTCTCTTTTAATAATTTAATATACATTACATTACCTTAAAAACTACATTTATAGAGATGTAAAGGGTCTCTCTATGCGTCCAAACAATACAAATAAAAAAATAGAAAATAAATTGATACTAGAATTAATGGAGATGTAAAGAGTCTCCGTTGTCAAAATATTATGTTTTGGAGGTGTAAAGGATCTCCAAACGTCAAAATACAAATTGAAAATACTTATTTACTAAATTAAGTCCATTTTTTCTTAGAGATGTAAATGGTCTCTAAGTGTCAAAACAATTGGCAAGTACAAAAACAGAAAAAGACAACTAATCAAACATTGTTTTTAAAATATATCTATTTCCAGTCGCAGTTAATCCCACGGTGTTTCATCATTCATGTAGTCTTGTGTGCTGTAATAAGCCTTAGACATGAGTTTACGCTTTACACAATTCTTAAATTTGTTAATAGATAATTCAGTTATATTCCTTGGCAGCTTATTATAAAACCTTACACAATTACCCATGAATGATGTTTTTATTTTATGGAGCCGAGTGGTGGGCACTGCGAGCTTATGTTTATTCCTAGTATTAATATTATGTATGTCACAGTTCTTCTTAAAATTCATGATATTTTTATGTACATACATAATATTCTCATAGATGTATTGACAATGCAATGTCATTACATTAATTTCCTTAAACTTATCTCTAAGTGAGTCTCGATAATTCATCTTATATATCGCTCGAATAGCCCTCTTCTGCAGAACAAATATAGTATTAAGCTCTGAAGCACTAGCACTGCCCCACAGCAGAATACCATACGACATAATACTGTGGAAGTAACTAAAATATACTAATCGAGCTGTTTTTATGTCTGTTAATTGTCGGATCTTGTTGACTGCAAACGCTGCAGAACTTAGTCTATTCGAGAGATTACCAATATGGGGACCCCACTGGAGTTTAGAATCCAATGTTATACCAAGAAAGACTGTACTATCAACTAGTTCCAATTCCTCATCCTTCACAATGACACTTGCTTGCTCGCGATTTACGTTACGCGTGACAAAGTTTATACATTTAGTCTTTCTTTCATTTAACAGTAAATTGTTAACATTGAACCAATTCACTACTTTAGATATAGCATTGTTTACATCATTGTAAGCTTGCTGCTGTCGCTTGACTTTGAAGATAAGTGAGGTGTCGTCTGCAAACAATACTATATCATGGTGGGTCTTAACGAGGTATGGCAAGTCATTTATGTAAATAAGGAACAGGAATGGTCCCAATATTGATCCCTGCGGTACACCCATCGAGACCAATGACCCCGGTGAGTGCTGTCCATTCACGTCAACCCTTTGAATTCTACCTTGTAAGTATGACTTAAATAAATTCAGTGCCGATTCTCTGACTCCATAGTAGTGCAGCTTCCCGATCAATGTTTCATGACATACGCAGTCAAATGCCTTGGATAAATCACAGAAAATACCTAAAGCATCACATGACTCCTCCCAGGCATCGAAAATATGTTTAATTAGCTCGACACCAGCGTCGGTTGTCGAGCGACCCCGAGTAAAACCAAATTGCTTATTATGCATTAAGTTATTTGTATTAAAATGTTTCATTAATTGGGACAAAACTAATTTCTCAAAAATTTTACTAAAAGTTGGTAGCACAGATATTGGTCTAAAGTTAGTGGGGTCAGTAGTGCTACCTGATTTGAATAAAGGTGTTATTTTACTACATTTCATTAGATCAGGAAACTCACCGCAATCAACACAGTTATTAAACACGACTACCAAGTCAGGCGCTATGATTTCTATTAGGGATTTAACAGCATGGACAGAGACTCCCCAAAGGTCACTAGTTTTTTTGACATTAATTGATTTAAACGCCTTTACTACATCTGAAGTACTAACATGTTCAAAATGAAAGTCTTTACTACATTCTGGGGCGTTATCTTTTAACAGTGTAACGGCAGCCGAAGGTGATGAATTTAAATGCTTAGTTGTGGATACTGGTATCTCGGTAAAAAACTTTTCAAATTCTGTTGCTACTTCTAAATTGGAATCTACAATTTTGCCATCAATTTTTAGTTTAAGATCGTTTACTGAGTGCTTCGATCGACCAGTCTCCACATTAATTACTTTCCAGGTTGTTTTAATAATATCAGAACTATTTCTTATTTTCTGGCTTAAGTAATTACGCTTAGCTAAATGACAATCTATCTTAAATTTCTTCGAATATTGTTTCACATGCTCTTTAAATTCATCACTCGTATTGAACCGCCGTTCTTCATACAAGGCATACAATTCCTGTCTACGTTTATGTAAGTCCACAGTAGCCCACTCACTAAAAACTGGTGCACCACTAACCACGACCGATTTAGAAGTAAATATTGCGTTATAATGTTCCATAAAGGTGTGAAAGAATGAATTGTACATGTCGCTAGGAGTCGTGTCGGAAGATAAAAAGGGTAGCGCCTGAACTAGACTATGTTTCATTCGTTCGACACGGTCCGTAGTTACTGGTACAAAAGTAATTTGTTTTCTCAAGATATTATTCCTTAATGACTCAAATACAATTAATTGACCTAAATGATCTGATTCCAAATTGCTGATTATACGTTTGGTATTAGGAAGAATATCAGTGAAAATGTTATCAATACAGGTGGCGCTAGTAGCAGTCACTCTTGTTGGCTCCATAAATATGTGTTTGAGATTACACGATTTGAAAAGATTCAACAGTCTGACACTTAATGTTGAATTTTCCAAAATATTTACATTGAAGTCGCCGCATATAAGTAATTTCTTACTAGAAGTAGCAATTATTTTATGAAGCACAGATTCCATTACGTTTTCAAAAAGTTCGAAATCACTTAATGGCGGCCTATAGACACAAACAACAATAAATTGATCTAATTCTACGGCACTTAGTTCTATGGTCCGTTCAACAGACAAGGATACAATATCCTTGCGTTCCTTAAATTTTAATTGTCTATTTAATATGATTAATGACCCACCATGTATGGAACTTAGTCTGGTGAACGAACTACCCACCTGGTGAATCTTAAATTGAGGCATTAGTTCATTATTTTCTAACCAATGTTCGGTTATACATAGAATATCTATATTGTAATCGTTCAAAAAAAGTTCAATTTGCAAGTCTTTTCCTCTAATGCACTGAATGTTTTGATGAACCAGGTGGATATGATTTTTATGTTTGCAGCATTTTTCAATAGATTTATTTAGAACTAAATTGCCAGAGACAGAGTCCTCCTTTGTCTTAAGATTTAATTTAAATTGTTGGTTAAAACTGGAACCAACTCCAAGTTCAAACTACTGGACTGCTCAATAGGAGCAGAACCTGCCAAATTCTTGGCAGAAATGTCGAATAAATATGATAGCGACAAAGCTATTTGTCTTTTATAATAATTAGAAAGGTAAAACTTACCTTTAGTCAAAAATACTTTACTAACATATTTGTTTGTGTCTATTATGGTAAACTTACTACTATATGTACAAAAATTATACAAATATATATTTAAGTTATATCTAGCATCATTTTCTGTTTTTGGCACTTGATTACAATAAGGGAATGTGAACATAATAATTTCTTTCACTGTAAGACTGTTTAACTTTTCTAGGAATTTAATTAAATTATTTTTGTTCGCATTGCCCCGGTTGCCTATAAGAATAAGCAGTGTTGTCTTAGAATGAATATTATTATCATTCAAAATTTGTTTAGAGAAATTATCAAGGCTACTATAAGGCAGACAATTGCTGATTGCGCTAAGTCCCTTTAAATAGAAGTTCAAGTAATTGCCCATATTACTTCCAATCTCATCACAGTACATAATAACATTAGGTTTAGGTGTGCTTATTTGTGTAGAGAGGACGGAGCAATTATTTATTTGTTGTTGAGGAGGTAAACTGCCACACAGGTCCGGGCTAGGTACACCAGCAGACAAACGACCACTCACTTGTTGACATACACATGACTGGCCATTTGTCAGTGACTCAAACCGCTCTGAATTATGTTTAATTTGTGATATCAAATCATCCATGGCTAATGAATATTCAGTAATAATGTTTTTTGAACTCTCATTCATTTCATGTAATGATTTTATTGAATCCTCCAAACTCTGAATTTTTAATTGTAAAACCTGTGTGTCAGTTTCATATTTTGACTGACTATGTTGTAACTGAGCAGAACACAGTTCCAATTCATCTACCATATTTACATTAATTTTACTAAATCTCAATTTCCTAAAAAACAATTTATTATGTTTTGATAACTTTTGCGTTTTTTTAATGATTCTGTTCAGTTTAACATATTTCTTTAGTTTTTTACCGCTGCACTTTATTAATGTGGTAGATTCATTAGTTAAGTCTATAGTAACTACAGGGTTTTTAATTGCAGCGGTAACCAACTTGGGGTCGGGCCCGACTAGTTCCTCGAATAAGCTCTGAGTGTGCACCGCTGTAGCGTTGTCCTGGGCCTCCTGTAGCTCGTAGATTTGCTCATGAGCATCATGCAGTGCTCTCTCCAGTGAGTCGATATCCTTCAGGGCCTGCTCATACGCTGCAGCACACTCAGTAAACCTGTCCACCGTCTCCTGTAGCCGGGCCCGCTCAGAATTTACAACATTATAATCACTTTCTAAAGAACATAATTCCTTTTTTAACTTATCATTGCTAACAAGTACTTCTAGAAGCTCCTTCTCACTGTCCTCTCTCTCACCAAGCAACTGTGCACACAACTCCTTGGATGTTTTTAACTCAAGTAGGGTAAGTTTTAGCTTATCAACCTCTTGCTGGCGAGCTGCAGCGGCTGCTCTGCGAGTAAGCATTATTAATGTTATGATTCTTTAATAAGTACAAACAAGGAATTGCTCACTAAAGCTTGGCGATGTTTAGTACTTACTTACATGAAATCTTGACGTTTCACTGTGCCTATACTGTGTTCTAAATTTTTACAACGATTTACTCTTTATTACAACACAATTGGTATTGACTAGTAAGTAAAAACCAGCAGATAAGATCGTAAGATGAACACAGATTTCGAATTGATAACCTATAACGGTTACAAATTCGAGATATTACAAGGCACTTGTAAACATCACTAAATCACTTCACTTATTATGTATATGTAAACAATTAAAATAAATTACTTATTTCACACCTAATGGGCTTAATATTACACGAAAAATTATTAAATTTGTAATAAATACGAGGGACAAAACGGAATCAGCTGCTTATTCGTTGACAGCTAGTGTTGCCATTTATAGCTAGTTTGGACCTAGTAATAAGTTCTAAGCGAGCCAATTTTAATTTCTTTATTCTATTGTTAGGAGACATGGCTGTTAAAAAGGAAAAAATGCTACCTACCGTATTTTGATAAATAACAGCATCTTTATGACTTTTTATCGGTTTATGCCAATCCGACAAGATTGGCTTCCTTATGAAATCCAAAGTTGGCAATACTAACCTAATATTGTCAACCCCGACATTGTTTGTCAACACTATCCGATAATATTTTCAAAAACTTTAAGAAGAGATGGAGAACAACAACAAACGCCCTAGCTGCGAAGACATCCCTGGGCCAAACACGAAGAAAACTCGAGATTTGATGGCCGAGCCTTCCACGCTGGTGTTTACTGACTTTTCTTCAAACAATCCTAATTTGCCTAGAATCGAGATGAATTCAGTGAAAAGGCCTAATCAACCTATTCTTATTGATCTGTGCAACGATATGAGTCACCCAATGCATGTTTACTATAATCAAGTTCAGCCAAGTACATCGAAAAGTCATAAATACTGTGAAGAAATATACCATAAACTTCGCGGCATGTTCCCAGACATCGACGGAGAATATATTAAGACCTTCTGTCCGGCGGACTGGACTCCTGGATTGAGACATGATGTCGAGTTGAGCAGCATTGTTGAGATAATTTTCCAGAACGAGGCCTCTTGGGTGATCAATCTAGATCAAAATAATTCCTTGGTTCGGGGTGCGGGAGAGGCTCGGGAGCTGAAGCCGAACATCGATGACACCTACGAGCATTTAATAGGAATATTTCCAAATGCAGATCCACATTACCTCAGAAGCGCTGCAGAGAATTTTAAGAATGAGGATGACCTAAATGCTTTTGTCATTGATAAGCTGCAGAGTAACAATTACCCGACACGTGAGCAGTATCTAGCGAAAATTAAGATTACCGAGGAACAAGAGCGTTACACTAAGAGTTTCAACATTGAGCAGTTCCTTACCATATTTCCAGATCCATTTAAGCACTTTGAAGATGTTACAAGGAAATGTGTATATAACTTGACTATTCTTGAGTTCTTGAAAAATATGTTCAATAAGGTGAGGGTGAATACTATTCACAAGATGTACAGAATGTCCAACTTTAATATGAGTATCACTGTGAAGCTCCTGAGACACACAAATGACCTCATCATGACTCCGCGTCGCCCCCGAGAGGTCCCCACAGAAAACATTCCCCTGCTGCAGGAAATGGCTTTTGTGCGTCACCAGGATAAGATTCAGCAGCATATGGAAATTTTAAAACGGAGAGAAGAAGAAGAGTTTAATTTGCTAAAAGCGGCGGGAGGCCTGTGGATGTGCCAGTGCTGCTATGATGAGGAGTGCATGCCGGCCAAGTGTTCGATGTGTGATGCTGGTCACATATTCTGCAACTCTTGCATTAGAAATGGAACAGATTCCAAACTGGGAGATGGCGAGACTCACATACTGTGCTTCCTAAACTGTGGAAGTGAATTTAGTATTGCGACATTACAGAAAGTTCTTCCGCCAACAAAGTTCTGCATCTTGTTGAAGAAGCGGCAAGCTGATGAGGTAATGGCTGCAGGGCTGGAGGGGCTTGTGTCCTGTCCGTTTTGTGACTTTGCATCAATTCCACCAGAGGGAGACAAGGTGTTCAAATGTTTCAACCCTGAATGCATGAAAGAGTCTTGTATTCAATGTAAGGAACCGAACCATGTGCCATGGAAGTGCGGGGAGCAAACAAAGACAAATAAGGCGCGTATATACATTGAGGAGAAGATGACTCAAGCACTGACACGTATTTGCTATAAGTGCAAAAAGACTTTCTTCAAGGAGGAAGGTTGCAATAAGATGGTCTGTACATGTGGAGCTATGATGTGTTACATCTGCAGTCAGCCTGTCAAGGATTATAAACATTTCCGAGGGCAAGGCTCCGATGAGGTTCAAAAATGTCCACTGTGGAGTGATACCCAGCGACTTAATGCTGAGACTGTGAGGAAAGTAGAAGAAGAAGCGAGAAAGGAAATCCTGAGACAGGACCCGACTATCAACATTGACACAACTAAGTTGGCACCTGTCCTGCCCCAATCAAGACCTGAATCTGATTCTAAATTAGCAGAGACCATTAACATTGCTGATATATTAGCGGCTCGTGTGGTGAACAATAATCCTTTCGAGTTTCCAGGCCCTGTAAATCGTAATCAACTACAATGATCTTTGTACTTATTTTTAAATGTCTACAGAACCAAAATCCATGTCTGTGAGTTACCATGTAAAAGGTTCCATATGTTCTAACAGTTTTATACTGATGTTCGCTATGTTTATTTTTGATTTGTGTACGGATTCGATTTCTATTGTTTGATTAATATAATTAGTTACCATTCTAGTTGGCTACAGTAAGCCAAATAGGTGGTATACCATTTTTTTACTTTATCATGTGGTATTAAATTTTCTAAGTGGTAGACCACTTTCTCGTCTGCCTTCTGCTTAGAAAGCAAAAAATATTTGAGAAAAAAAGTCACACCACATAATGGGCCTTAGAAGGAGTAGTAAGGAGTAATAAAAATAATCAGTTTTTCTTAATAATGTTTAACAAATATTTCTTACTTTGTCTTTGAGCGTTTTCCAAAAAAAATACCGGGGTAGCTACTTTCTCAGAATATGGACTTGTGAGGTTGTTTTGGCTCAGAATCGTTAGTACTGTCGAACCTTATACGTAAAAAAAAGTGTCCCAATTTTTTTTTTCCATTACGTCACCATTTTGCATAGTGTTTGTATGAACGTGACGTAGTGGAAAGACAAAAATCCCATACAAATTTTAGGACATTTTTTTTACGTATAAGGTTCGAATGTACTAACGATTCTGAGCCAGAAAAACCTCAAAAGTCCATATTTTGAGAAAGTAGCTACCCCGGTATTTTTTTTGCAAAACGCTCCTTTACAAAGTTAAGAGGAAGTTAACTTTATGTTTAGAAATATGGGGTGATTTCATTTACATGTACAAAACAATAAAGTTAAAATTAGTAATTTAATGTTTTTAATGTATGTTTTATCTTTTTTCTTGTTCGAGCTTTGATTTGTATGTTCGTTACTGAATCAACAAACTTCGTATCACATATTTTGCGACCCAGTTAACGCATCATCGTATCGGTCAATAATGAAATCGGATGCATTGTTTTTGTACCATGTTTTAAAAACCACCCTGTATTTAACTTTTAAAAGACTGAACCTAATTTAGTCCGGTACCTAATGTAAAAGTTCATTGGATAATTACTTCCTAGGATAAATTTTTGTGATACTCGTAGTCATAGTGTGTACAGTCAGCAACAAAAATATCGATACATACTATATTTTTTCTCCATCCGTTGCAATAATGCAAAAAATTATAGATACATTTGTTGCTGACTCTTCGGGGCGTTTATTTCTGTCGAGCTGGCAACGGTTTTATTACATTGCTTTATTATTTGGCGAAATTAAAATGAGACTAAGAAGAGAGAAAAAGGTGTGCAATTATAATTATAATTTTCTTTATTTTCTTAAAAAACATCTTATTACTACATGACATATAATACTGAATTTCATTACAATCAAAGCAGTACAATCTACCATTTAATTTTGAGCCATACAAAAACTGTATGGCTTTACTGAGAAGAAAAATAACTATGCTGTTGCCAGCTTGGCATATAAACATTCCTGATACCCAAGATAAATATGAAGTGCTATCATATTGATACCCTTGGACTTAAAAGGTGCATAAACGCTTTTGACAGTGCTGTCGTTTACGTCCTTTGAGCCTAAAGGTATCGATATCGCTATAACGTGTGCCATTATTGTTACAGTTTTATCTTTTAAGGTAGGTTTTATTTTTTGATTAGTGATAATGATTCATCAGACCCGATTATTACAAGGAAGTCTTTTATTTTGCTATATTTTGTTTATTCCTACCAATAGGGAATATGCATGATTTTTTTTTGTGTACTTTAAAAAAAGCTCATTCATATAAGAAAAAGTAAGAAAAAATATTTTGCGAAGAACATAAAAACTATCCGAGATATTATAATCCATCAAATGTTTATCTCTATCTGTTCTGTATATGGCGTGGCGGTCGTGTGCTTTGACGTCACAGTCCACGGACCTATTCAAATCAAATCTAACTTATTTTTGACCCCCCCCCCCCCCCCCCCCTTGGTGATATTTGGTGATTGTAACTATAACGCTATCCGTGATGTCTTCTCGGACCCACGGACTTCTCGGATTACAATCAGAGAGGGGTCCCCCATTGTGATCATTCGTGATATTTTTCTACCCCCCCATATACGATCACATGATTTCTGGACGACCCCAATAGCTCTCTAAATAATAGTTTAAAATGCTTGCCTTCCGTATTTCTCGGCCGATATTAATTTTATTTTCATTTTAAGTTAACTTTTTTACGGTTTTTCATATTTTGTTAAAAAAATTAGATTAAAAAAATTATACATGTTCCCTTTTGAAGGGCACTTTACCTTTCACTTTTTCTGAAATGTTTAAATACATATATACATAAATATAAAGGCTGGTATATTTTATATCATAGTAGTAATCAAGGACCTTAAAATAAATAACCGGACGGGACCTCGCCAACAGAGAACGAAGCAGTTCTAGTCCGCCGGTCCGGCTATTTATTTTAGGGTCCTTGGTAATAATGATCAAAATTACTACAAATTATATCTTACGGTGAATCACGGTTGTTATAGGTAGTTTCACGAGAGTTGAGGTGAATGATTACACACAGCTACATGAAGTACTCATTGCAAAAAAAGTGAATGAATGAATGAGTAAATAAACACAAGGCTATAGTTTAAACAAACTTTTTGGTCTATCTTGCAATTCACTGCTGAACCTGCTATCGGTACGAAAAAAGAATACCTATAATTTCAAAATCCCGTTGTCATTACATGACAGTGTTGTTGTGTGCGTGGCCTCAACTCTCGTGAAACTACCTAGTATGTATAATATTCATGTTGATTATCTCTGTGAGTAAAAGTGTCTTCAAAGATTAAAAAAAAAGTTAAAATACCTTTTTTGTTTTATTTCGGTGTTAGTACCGTAGCGACTCGTAACTTCATTTGCGGGTACAGTCAAGTGCAAAAACATGTATCGAACAAATCGTTTCATAAAATACGAAATTCTTATTGACACTGCAGAAGGTATACCTACAGACATATTTTTGAGTAGGTATTTGTATGCACCCATATCTTAACACCTGACTGTACCTATCCTCGCCTAGTTCGTAACAGACAACATGCCGTAAAATTTAAGACCCGCGAGGCGATATTTGGAAAAATAACTTAAACCAATAAAACCTTTAGTAGGTAATATAATAGACAACTTCACATTAGACTTAGGATCTAAATATATTTATGGAGTCAACGTTAATATTTTTTGTGCCAAATAGCCTCGCGGATCTAAATTATCCATCTCACGTCAAACACACATAACCTCCAGCCCCTAACCCTAATGCATGTAGAAGTTCTGCGTCGAACGCGAAAGAACCTCGAACTTAGCCGGACTGTCAAACAAAGAAAGGTCGCCTACCTCGGACATGTACTACGGCATGATCGATATTCCCTTCTGCAGACCATCATGATAGGAAATGTACCCGGGAAACGTAAAGCGGGTAGACGCAAGATGTCTTAATTGGCTCCGTAACATCAGGGAGTGGACAGGGATTAAAACCGTTGAGCAACTGTTCAGATTGGCGCTGGACAAGGACAAATTTAAGAAGCTGACTGCCAACCTTCAGTCATGGAGAGGCACTTAAAGAAGAAGATGTAGATATCGCAGCCAACTGGTTTCATTAGCCATTTGGTTTACTGCCTAGCATTTTCACTAAACTATGACCCGCCAGCAGGTCGACGAAGCCTCGCTGCGCGGGACTTCTATTTCTGCTCTGAGGGACACAAGCTGACTAACAAACCTAACCTAAAATAGGGAGTGTGCTTAAGAGGCTGACAAGACCTACTTTTGTTGAAATTGATGTTATTTAAGCAGTTTTTTAAGAAAAACTATTTGTTCTAGCACATCAAAAAAAATATATGTTAATATTCATCATATTTCGAAGACTGTGGACGGACTCGATACATAATTTCACGAAATCGGCTCGATAGAAAAAAATTGCTAGGCAGATAACCAAATAGCTAATTAAGCTACATAGTTGGCGGCGACATATACATCGCCTCGGGTCTGTTCTGTCGGTCGTGGTTAAAAATTAACCAGAGTATGATTACTATTGCAGAAGTTTAAAAAAGGTTTTATTTAAAAAAAATGCATATTGCAACGTCACAAGCAAGAGGATTAATTAGTCTTGATACTTGGTAAATATCTTTCCGTTTAATAAGTGTCTCTACACTACATGCCTACTGAAATAAATATTCAGGACAGTCTTGCACAAATCGATCTAGTCACAACCAAACTAAGCAATGCTTGTATAGATGTACGTACATATTTAAATAATAACACTTAAATACATAGAAATTATCCAAGACCCTGGAACAAATCACTTAGTTTGGTTTTTATATTTACGGCCGTCGCCCATATACAAACACCTAGGGTAAGTGCTCCAGTGAATGAACAATTAAGGAAATCTTCAACTTTAAAAAAATATTTTTGGCAGATAGCAGTAATTAAATTCAAATATTACTGTTCCTACAGAGTAAACAACTATTCTAGTTTTCTAAAATCTATTTTATTTTGTAGTAGTGGTGCACAGTTTTAAATTATAGCAAGCTGTAGAGGATAAAATGGAAAACCACCAGTGAATGAACACAAAATGCTAGTAAATGAACAAATGAAACCAATGAATGAGGCTGGCGATTTTAAGGTATTAAAAATAATGCTTTACTTTGGTATAAGGGCTTTTAGGGCTTTGTCGAGAGATTCTTGGTCATATTGGAATCTTTTGTATGATTGTTTGAAGTTTCCATGTTTAAAACAAGAAAAATACAATAAATGTTGTAGTTCATTCACTAGTTTTTGGAAACTGATTAATTAACTATCTGTCACTGCGGTAGTTCATTCACTGGAAAACTCAGACCAGTGAATCAACTGTTAAAAAGTTAATAAACTGTTAAAAATTTAATATTGAAAGTTTTGTCCGAACACTGGCCTTTTGACAGACTGCACATTTTTATCAAAGTCATAGAAAACCAAATCTTATAACTACTACTGAAACGTCAGATATTGAACAAACAATAAATCACGCGATTCCAGTGAATGAACCCCCCTGTTCGTTCATTGGATTTAAGCCATTTTGATTTCTAATTATAGAACACTAGATTAAAAGCCACTATTTGAAAATAAATCACATTAAACTATACATTAATAGAACAAAAATGACCTTATGGCTTAAAAAAACACGCACTGTACAACACAACGTAGCTTACCTTAACCCTTATTACACCTCCATATAAAAAACGAAGAGCAACCGCATGCCCACTTTATATCGCCGCCATTTTTTACACTGGTGCGTATGAGTTGAAATAAGTGCTACCAGAACTTGTCAAATAATGTTGCTAACCGAAAAAAAAATATCACGCGTGGTAAAAAGGTACTGAAATCTTATTTTACGACAAAAACATGCATTTTGTTCGTTCACTGGATTTGTTCATTCACTGGAGCACTTACCCTACGATCTGAATGTTTGTTGGCAAGTCTACCTAGTTAGTTGTGTAATTTTTGTAAACTTCAATTCCATTGTACAACCTTTTGACAAAATGTAAAAACCCTGTGATACTAACCCTATAACGCTGACATTAGCGTATGTCAATCAATACCAAATGATATCGGACTTGTAGATTGTTTACATTTTTTTTAAATATCTTTAGCCATGGCTGGAGAATCTGCAGGGTGCGCTACTAAGCCCTTAGTATTAGATGACTTGTTAATAAAAAATGTGAATACATGGGGTAATGTGCAGTACAACATACCGCTAAGGTTGTCCAATACTGAGACCAGGTCTTCGACAGGCATTGGCCATCGGCACATTCCTGATGTGCCGTATAGCTTCGACTGCGTAAGTTTTGATTGTGATGTTTTTAGACAAAAGGTATTTTGCTGCTCGTCAATAAGGACGATAATTATCGATACAGAGAGCAAGCACATTGAAAAATCGAATGCGACTAGGGCGTGCAGTACCGGGATATTTTAGTAGGCGAGCACCGGGAATTCCCGGTACTGCCATACTAATATTTCGCGGTACTGCACGCCCTAAATGCGATCCACTACTAGTAACTATTATAGGTGTATGATAATTTGATACCTAATCCTGCTGTTCCAGTAAATCAGACGTTGATTCGAATTCAGCTTCATCTGCAGTGGGTCGCATTAGATTTTTTTTAATGAGCTTGTTCTTTTCTCTGTAATCTTTGTATACGTATATGATTATAATAAAATCGTGTCTCAACATTAAGCTATTATTAAATAATTACAATTATTTGAACACATTCAGATGATTTTAATTCCTTCTTCATGACTGTAGATAACATAGGTACAGTCGCCATCAGATATATCTGAGCTGTCAGTGTACTCATAAATATCTGAACCCGGCTCTAATGCTATGAAAATAGAGCCGGGGGTATTTATGAGTACACTGACAGCTCAGATATATCTGATGGCGACTGTACTCGTGCCCCAGGTTGCCACCAGGGTGACAATACAATTTTATACGAGGATCATTTTGTACCTATCCTCTTTTACATCGGAGTAGATTTTATTCCACTACTAGATGAGGTAGTTTACCGAAGAGATTATCATCAAAGATGAGAGTGAATGAGCTGCAGTCTCCACGTTGGCCCAATATATTTAGTCTTAGTAAAAATTGCAGAAGATCAAGGACCCGCTGCCAAAGCGCCTATGTGGCCGAGACATGGTGGTGGGGAAGGAGACGTACAGGACCACGACAGGTGAATACTGCGTGAAACCGAACCCTAACAAGGCCATGGAGCGAGCCGACTGCTCTATAAATTGCCGCAGAGTGATTTTCATGACTGGAGTTGATAAAAAGGTGACTTCATCTCATCTATGTATCTTCTAGATACAATGTTATTTAAATGTACATACTAATGCAATGTTCTTGTTCTTAAAAAAATATGTTTAGGTAATAGTTTCTTAGGCTAAACCTGGCTGTCTAGCATAACTGGTCGCGACTTCCCATCTCACGCGACAAAGCATCACCTGTCACTGTCACACTATATTAAGTCGAAAGAGATGGATAGCATTTGTCGAGCGACAAAGAGTCGCGTGTCACAGTTGTGCTAGAGGTACTGGAGGTATGGTGGGTATATAAATTTTTATACAGCTTGTGGGCTACTTTGCTCTATACTCTTAGTGGTCGCGGCTAGTGAATGTGCTTACAGGTTTGTAAGCCCTCGCTTGGTTAGGATTTCTATCCAAGAGCCAGTAGGGCTCATAGCTCAAGTCAGGTTCTGAAAAAAACTTTAAGTCATAAAATCGTTGCGCTTTCTCCTACAAGGTATATTCTCGTTTCTTATACAGTGATGACTTATATAAGGCAACATTATCAAGTCTGTGACCGTCTAGTACAGTGGTTGGCAAACTTTTTTCATGGGAAGCAAGAAAATTTTAAGAAATTTTAGCAAATAGAATTATAGCAAAAATTAGGCTTGTTTAGCCCTCAAAATATATTTGGCCATATACTACTTATTCCGAAGGACCGTCGGCGGGCCGAATTTCACACGTTCCCCGTCCCGGTACCCTGCGTCATGAACGTTTTCTCAGGAGTCCGTGCGGCCACTATGGCTTCACTTCCCCGTACTGATTGCATAGTTGGGACTTGTGACAGTGAACGTGTTAACCCTCCCGCTGGCCGTACTTTGCCCATCTCTAGCAATCACAATGTATCTACGGTACGTAGTTTTATAGACATATTGATTGTTGCAGCTACAAGGAAAGACAATAAGCAAGCCAGCGAGCTTGTCGGAAATGAAAGACAAGTTCCGAGGAGTCCCTAGATCGCCCTTGGCACCACCAGACGTCATCGTGAGACCGCCTGACCCAGAGTATATTTTTGATGTTAGTACCTATTTATTGGATGTTTAGGGGTTTGGAGTTTTGGATATTTGTTTATACATAAACTGGTAACAATTTAATGGATTGAGATGAAATTTGGCATACAAGTAGATCAAAACCTAGTTTGAAGATAAAATATATTAGTTTGAACACAAATTAATTACAACCCGGGAAGGAGATCCCTTGGGATAACAAATTGAATACCGCGGGCGTAGTCGCCGGTATAGTTATGCTAGTTTAAAATAAATCAATTTAACTTACTGATGGTGATGACTCTGAGCTGTAGACCTCGCGAGTCTGTCAACCCTCATTAGCTCCGCCATTTTTAAACAATCCAAAAACTGAATCGATATTTTTTTTTAAATAATCATCGACGTTGCTTTGAAAATTTCGCGTGAATGGGTTAAGAAATGCAATCTGTAGAGCAGAACAGCTGCACAAACACACACATACCGACAAATATACGAAAGCATTTCAGCCCAAGCTGAAATGGAGAACCTTTCGCTCTGTCAAGATTTTTTTTCACTTGTTTGATATTATAATTTGTATGATAGGTAGTAGCATGTGGTAGGAGCGAGCAGACGCCTATACTCGACTCGGCCTCCGGGTATCGCAGACTGCTAGACCCTTACGTGTCCACGTATCGGCACTACCATAAGCCCTTCACCACGGAGGACCAGCACGGGATCGGCGCTAAGGACCATATTACTTTCTTTACGGAATCCAATATTCCGAAGGTAAGAACTTCGGTGTTTATAGCGTGTGAGTTCAGAAAACGTATTGTCTCATTCCAGATTCTTTCTCTAGAAGTATCGTGACTGGCTTTTTGAACTCACTGTGCCCAATTTGCCGTGGAATTGAAAAAAATCGTGATGTAATAGTAGATGAAGTGATGGAGAGGATCAAGTGATGTGACTTAGGTACATATCCAATGAGCACCACCGTTTGTCGTCAGGTCTTTTCTTTAAAAACCCTCAGGTACTACGGCTGATATTTTGACTTGGGTGGGGCGTAGGTAATTGGAATTGAAATGCATTTTGATGCCATCGAAACAGAGCTCTCGTGCGTGTGTTTGATATTGATAAAAGTCATCCATACCTATTATACTTCCAAGTGAAGTTCAGTAGTTATTGATATAACGCCAAACGAGTTCTTAAATCGTTATAAAGGTTAAACCAATTAAAAAGCTCCTTCGTATTCCTATGCTTACTTCTGTCTATTAGTCAAAAGGATTCGGTCCACGGCACAAGGAGATCTGGATGCCCCTCACGGCCAAAGTACACCGAGGGGTGTACGACCGGATCCACGTAAAGAAAGAGTACCACGAGGTAGCTGCGTGCCGCAATCCCGTCAACAATATAAAGGGGTAAGCATACATGGTACACTTTATATCTTCGGATTATATGTGGTAAAGATACGGCATCTGTTTGAAATAGATAAGTCCAAATCGCACTTTGCGCCGGCACTGCCACTGTTTTTGTTCATAAACGAAACACTAACAACAAAAAAAGCACACATTCACGACGTCTTTTTATAATAATAACACTGTGCGTAAATACTTAACACCTTTCACCCTACAACCACAATATCTACTAAAGTCAAAACAAAACAAACTTATCGCTGCTTGTTGCTGTTTGTCATAGGTTTAAGCGCTCGATCGACGAATCCCAAAAACCTATCGAGACTCCAATTGAGTAATGGCAAAAATACCTAGCCCGTGCGCCGCCGCTTAGTCGTTCCTGTACAGACTTGTTCAACATCCGTATCCGCATCAGCTCCGCATCGATTTTTGCGGATGCGGATTTTGAAAATGATGCGGATGCGGATGCGGATATTCGCAACATCCCTGATTCATACGACAATTTAATCTTCAGGATTTTCCAATCGGAAACCAAGAAGAAGTTCCAGATCCCCTTCGCGGCCTCCGAACTCGCGTCCTGGAGCCACGGCGAAAAGTTCGACCTGCCGCCTTTCCCCCCCAACCCCTACCAGACAAACCTCGCCCCCTTCATGTACTGCAGCGACTACTGCCACATAGCTCAGGGCATGCCCACGCGCAGTGTTATCGATCAGGTCAACTATGTCAAGCCACACAAGCCGTGCAAGGAAAGATTCGTCGTGTCCAGGGATTTTGTACCATAGTTTATTTTGAAATTGTGAGTGATTAAACGTCTTATTTTGGAGTCCTGGTTTTCTTGAGTTATCGTGGGATCCGGCATAGTAGGGTAGTTGTTTTCTAGTTATCTGTGAAGAAAAGAAAGTTAACTATAATTTTTTTATTATCATTATGGTATAATTTCATCTGATTCATTTTCTCGGCCTATTCCACTTTCATTCACATAGGTAAACGACAATGTAATATGGGTCATAATTAGGGATGTAACGATACATAGTTTTGCCGATACGATACCGATACCGATATATTGTAGTAAATATCGGCGATACCGATACCGATACCGATATCTTAGCTAAGTAATGAAGTATGATTTGTATGTCCTTAGTATACCTAAAACTTGGCTAGGTATATTTAACAGAGAGTCAACCTTGAAAGTGTAAAGTAAAAATATTAGAAAAATATAGATTGTCAACTCAAAATTCAAATTTATTTTTTAAAAAGAACCAAAGATTGAATTAACATAGTAATTGTCATTTGCACAAGGTAATAGACCAAATACATAAAATAAGTCAGTAATTGAAATTACTTTCTGCAAATTTTTTTTTCATACAGAAAATTCTTTTCGCGTTCTTCAAATATCGGTTGTATATTATAGGCGATACCGATATATCGGCGATACCGATATATCGGTATCGGTATCGGTATCGTTACATCCCTAGTCATAATCTTAACATAATCGAACCATCAATAGGCTATTTTACTGTACCCGAGATTTGTTAAAATTATACAAGATCCTGTTAAGATAAGCAAAATAAGGAAATATATTGAAGTTTTGAGTCCGATACCTAAAGTGTAACTATTATTATGAGCCTTCAAAGTTGGGTGGGAAAGTCCATTTTAAAAGTATGAAAATCCTTAAAACTCTTCCTACCATTGAATAGCCCATAAAGTTTATGGTAACTTTCTTATGAAATCGTTAGGATAAACGCAAGTTTTAACATAGCTGCACGACAAATGTTTGATTTCTTTAGTATGAGACGTTTTTAAGAAAGTCAATGTGATTTTAACATTATTGTATCTCGGCGAGTTTTTATGATATTGAAGTAGTTTTTTCATTAATATTTCTATTATTGAGAGGTCCTGGTCTTTCTATATAACATACCACAGAAAAAAGCTGTAAAGTAGCCTGTTGGCAGCCTAAGGTCATATCCGCTAGACTACCAGCATTCTGTCTCTTAGTTATTTAGGATAGATAGAGGCAAAAGTAAACAGTCCTTTAAACAGCCGAATAACTCAAAGCCTGCTAGAATGCTGATGCTAGAAACGTAACGGTGCACCTTAAGTCTTAATAAACCTTTATGGTATTTTTTCGATAGACAATAATTTTTTG
The DNA here is from genome assembly GCA_947034925.1 of Eudemis profundana. Taxonomy (NCBI): domain Eukaryota; kingdom Metazoa; phylum Arthropoda; class Insecta; order Lepidoptera; family Tortricidae; genus Eudemis; species Eudemis profundana. The sequence goes on along the minus strand of OX344808.1, from coordinate 15,234,292 downwards.
ACTTACTTTTCGGACCCTACTTTTTACTTGCGTATTTTTCAGTCAACGCCTTTTTCAATGCTTCATTGTTGCGCTGAAATAAAACCAAAACATGAACACTTTCGGCATTGACGTACCTAGACACATATGTTTATACATGGGGTACGATTCAACAGGTGCAACTGACGGTACCAGTGCGCTGGCCCAAAAAAAAAAGTATTGTGATTTGTTTTCTTATATTTCTTGAGACACTGAATAGGGATGACGACTGGGTTAAAACTATATAATTCAATTTAGTCCGTCAGTTAGATTATGGAAAAATATGGCACACGTATTTTTTGGTTTATTAAAATATTAAAAATCGACAAAGTTATAGGTCATCAAACTTCTGGAGTGGGGGCTTGTGACGTCACTCCTAGGTGAAAATTGTACCTAGGAGTGACGTCACTCGAAAGTTCTAAGCACTCCATCCTCGTCATTTTTTGTTTGCCAAACAAAAGAAAAAATACGTGTAACTGACGGACTAAACAGTTCTTTTTAGTCGTCTAGCCCATTATAACAAAACATAGTCTTACCCCTATACAGGAGTAGTTTTCACACTTTGCAGGGCTCTTCTCAGTTCCTGTGCACGGCTGACCCTGAGGCAAAATAATCATAATTGTCATTATTGATAAAAAAAAAACATACAGACGAATTGAGAACCGTCCTTCTTTTGGAAGTTTGGTTAAAAAGTCGTCATCTACACATTATACTCATAGGGATCCACATTATGCTCATAGGGTGTATTATCCTGTACAAAGAATAACAGTCTCGTAGGAATAGACAGACACAATCTATCCTATCTATTACGCAGGGGCGTAGCGACGTAAAACGGTGCGGCGACTCCAAACTGCGCCGCTTTCTTAGTGACGCCCGGGGCATTCAAGATTTTTTTTTTTTTTCGCCATGTTTGCGAATTTAGATTGATGGTATTTTTCTGTATAGGCAACTAGTTCATCAATTTCGTTATTGCGCCCCCCCCCCTCCTTGTTGGCGCTCAGGGCACGTGCCCTGCCTGCACCACCCTCGCTACGCCCCTGCTATTACGGTTCAAAAGATAGCCCTGTGGCAGACGGACGGACGGATAGACCGACGGAGAGCGGAGGTTTAATAATAGGGACACATTGGGCATATGCAGGTAGACCCTAGAACACCATGAAACACTCACAACAGGGCACAGTTCCTCCGGCGCGATTTGGCTTCTTGGCGACCGTCCCTTCGGGCAAGGCGGGTTGTGGAAGCAGCGGGAGGGCTCGCTGCAGGGCGCCGCAGCGCGCGCCGGCCAGAAGCACGGCATCAGGAAGGGGAAGCAGGAGGAGGGGGGCAGGCAGCGGGGGACATGGTGGCACGAGCGCGCCGCAAACGGCTACGGAAACGAGATTCAAATCGAAATCAAGATTATTTTCATCACACTTGCTAAAAGGGTGTTGTTACACGTAGGTTTTGCGGGCTATAAATGACCTATTACGCCCTAGGGCGTAATGGTTTTCTTTTTAAATTTGAAACGCTGGTTCTGTTTTACTCTTACTGTCATGTTCAAAGGAAACGCCAACTTACTTTTTTAACTTTTATTAAAGAGAACTGTTATTGCAAATACATGTAAACATATATTTCTGTAACATTAATTAAATGTTTAAATAGTGCATTTCAGTATTTTGCAAATATAAAATCAACCATTTTAAGTCTTTACCGCTATGGTTTCCGAACGTGACTTGACATTCGCATTGTCTATGGATATATGTCACTAATGTCACTGTCGGTTTTACAATTTTATTTAGGTTAAGTAAGGTTATTTTAATCAGATGTCCTCACAAGTGTGATGAAAAACATTGTGTGTGCCACGGGTGGTAAAGGAATTAGAAACTCGTGTTATTAAAGCCCTCGGCTTCGCCTCGGCATTGTAACAAACACTCGTTTGTAATTCCCTTACTTACCGCCCTTGATACACAATGTACTATTCCGAAACGGTATATAGCACCCTAATTAAATTAATAGTATTTAGAAGATTATACTGAAGAGTGGCAGTTTTTTTTAATGCTTTGAAACATACGTCAATGCTTTGAAACAGGACGACAAAATTTTGTGGGAAGCCGAGCGTGCACCGAAGCAAGTCATTAGGTTAGGAGGGACATGGTAAAGGATTCTGGAGTATTGTAAATTGTTACATACACTCGTGTATGGTAGGTAGGTATGTAAATGTTACAATACAGGGTGATTGGAAATTCGACCTATCCCTTGAAAAGGGTTATTCTAGAGCTTATTTGCAATGATTTAAGTCCAATCAACCGGGGGTCAAAACTCAATGGTTATCAAGTTATTTGACTTTTAACTTATTTAAAAAAAAAAAAAAACCTTTCGATCTAAAACTGCTAATTGTGAAAAAACTACTTAAATTAGGAACAAAAAAGAGCCATCATCTAATAGCCAATAAATGGTTGATTACGAAAAATCCAAAAAACATGCCAGAAGTCAAAAGTTTTTGGATTTTGTTCAAAATTTTGTAATTCTTTGAGGCATTACTTAAAAAAAAATTACGACACTTCGCGTAAAAATTACTAAAATTAGTTTCTCAGTTCATAAGCTTTCTAAAAAGGTAGAATTGTTGACATTTTTTGCATAACTTTTTAAAATAACATTAATAATAAGAGAGGTGGTAGAGAATTTCGCCTAGCGTACCGGACCCTTAATCAGTTTGTTTGTGTCACTTTAGTTTCTCCGCGGGCTCTGTTTGTCTTCGGTTTCTTATTTTATCTCATCTTCTTAGGTTAGAAGTCACTAAAAGTAACCTTCCGTGATATTTCGGTTAGTCATTTATCTGTAAGTTCCCGGTTGCCTTAAGTTTGCACCTGGTTTCCTTGGTGTAACTTACAAATTAGGTGCAAACTTAACGCAACCGGGAACTGATTGATAAATTACTTATTGAAATATCACCGAAGGCAACTTTTAGTGATTCCAATCCTAAGAAGATGAAATAAAATAAAAAACCGAAGACAAACAAAACCCACGGATAAACTAAAGTGACACAAACAAACTAATTAAGGGTCCGGTACGCTAGGTGATATTCCCTACCCCCTCTCTTATTATTAATGTTATTTTAAAAAGCTATGCAAAAAATGTCAACAATTCTACCTTTTTAGAAAGCTTATGAACTGAGGAACTAATTTTAGTAATTTTTACGCGAAGTGTCGTAATTTTTTTTAAAGTAATGCCTCAAAGAATTACAAAATTTTGAACAAAATCCAAAAACTTTTGACTTCAAATTCTTTTATTGGTAACATTTTCAAAGGTTTTGGCATGTTTTTTGGATTTTTCGTAATCAACCATTTATTGGCTATTAGATGATGGCTCTTTTTTGTTCCTAATTTAAGTAGTTTTTTCACAATTAGCAGTTTTAGATCGAAAGGCGGGTTTTAAAAAAATAAGTTAAAAGTCAAATAACTTGATAACCATTGAGTTTTGACCCCCGGTTGATTGGCCTTTAATCATTGCAAATAAGCTCTAGAATAACCCCTTTCAAGGAATAGGTCGAATTTCCAATCACCCTGTATTCAATGTTGATACGGTGGTTCCCTCTATTTGACAAAATTTCGTTAGTCCGAAAGTATGGTTTGTCCGTATTTCAAATTCTTATAATTTTACTTTAGCTTAAACGAGAAACGTTTTAGAAAGTTGTGTATCTCCTAACCTATGCAGCACATTCAGAATGGAATTTACGAATGTGGACGAATTATCTGCGGAACGGTTTTTCCATGCGGAATTTCGAATCGGAAAAAATGTGTATCTCCTTGATTTTAAATGTATTTCCTAATAGACTGTTAACTGAGTGTGTGTTACATGTCACTTACTTTATTAAGAATGCAGCTGGATTTAGGCTCCAATTCCGTCTGCAAAAAGAATACCGCACCTATAATGTCTCTGTTGACCCTGATGGTTGACTGGTAGAGAATGCCTCACGGCATTAAGTCCACCATCTTTACTTTCTTGTATTATACAATAAAGTTTAATTAATAAAAAAAACCGGACAAGTGCGAGTTAGACTTGCGTGGAGAGGGTTCCGTACGTTCAAAACAATACTACACAGTATACTATTGCATGTAAAGCTCCCAAGTGACTTCGAAATTTCCATAATTATTTACCAAAAAGTGGTTAATCTAAAGTTTAACAGTTTCTAAGTGATGGAAAGTCTTACTTAAGTATAGATATTACTTACATACGTAGGGGCATATTTAGGCTTTCTGATCACCGTCATCTGAAATATGTTAATTTCTTATCATCTCATGCATCATAAAAATCTAGAAGACTGGCAGTCAAACAAGAAGAGAGTTATACACATCTTCATACAAATATGAATGGCAGGGCACCTCTTTCATTCTTCAACTGTACATTCTTATATTATTTTTTCATTTGTTTTCTCGATAGTTTCCAAGTCTCGCCTTGGTTGCTAACGCTCTTTGGGTGATGATTTGTTTTTACTGGGATAGATAAACATGTAATTGTAGGCCAAAACAAATACATAAGTACAAAATGGCAACAAATAACATAAAAGTAGAAATAGCAGATCGAAAAAAAAACATCGACAATGATACTTCTAAGGTACTTTATTTACTTAGTTAGAAACCACCAAATATTCGTAAATAGTTATAAGATAACCTGTAGTCCTACCTAACCTAAACTACCTACCAAACCTAGACTTCCAACGAAAATGACTAAATGAATGAATGGGCGACGAAAACAGACGTGAGATGAGTTAAGAACTTGACAAAAAACGAATGAGACGACTCAAGATGATACCTGTAGTCCAAATCGTGTGCAGTCCGCTTCGCAGGCAGACGGGTTGCATCCAAGTAGTGGCTGAAAAATGCAGATTTTAATCCAAACCCCCATCCATCTCCAGTCCAGTGGCGTGAGGTTAAACCTCTTTGGGCCGGCAGGATATGCTTAATTTTTTGGCAAATTTTTAGGGTTCCGTGTCAAAATGGCAAAAAAGGAACCCTTATGGTGTTTTAAGGTGAATCGACTCGAATCACTCGGTTCTCGATACAGAAGAGGATTAATAGCTTAGGTTCAACCTTAACGACACCTAAATTTGGCCGATTCAAAAGATACACATCACCCATCTCAATCAGTTAGGCATTTAATGTTTATGGTGGATTGACGTAACTCACAAACCTACATACCTCTTATTTTACAAACATGGACCCTGAAAACATTACACCCTTTTTTGGGCAGTCGTGTTAATACACCTTTTCTTTGGGTAATGAAAAAATGGAGGGAGGTTTCGTTCGTTCGTTATTATATTATGGAACTTATACTCACGCAGGGTGGACATGGCTTCAGGAGACGGGGTCGCTTCTGCGATAAAAATAAATTATCCATTTTAATTTAATAACAGTGGATATAGTACCTAAGAGAATATAGAAAATAACATGTAACAATTTCATGGCCCGAGGCACTAAATTTCAAAATGCCCTGATCAACCAATAGATAGGGACGCTTGTTAGAAAGAGAGAGAACGCGCTATCTCTTTTTGACGAATAGCCACGTCCCTCTTCATTAGCAGACAACTTCGTTTAAACGTACCGGTTACCTATGGTTAATCAACTTTTCTTTGTCAACAAAATTTTACCTTCTCCGACTAAAATTAAAAGGATATCTTTATTCGGATATTTTTGAATAAAGTGTATGCTCATTTAAAAGACACATAATAAAGCTACGTAATGCAAATATTTTTTATTATAATTTGTTTGAATTGTGTATGAAAATAAGGGTTCGTCCGCTGGGTCACCCTATTTATATATTAAAAAAAAAAGTTTTATTTTTACCTTAATCTATCTCTAGATGTAAGATCTTGTTCCATTTAAATCATGTTAAAACATGCAAAAGGTGAACAAATAAGGAACAAGAGCAATCTTTGCATAAAGCAAAGAAAAGTTGATTCACCCCTATGATTTTTTTTTCATATTTTTGGCAAACATTTTTATTCATTAAACTGGTTCGCCTAATTCTGGTGTTCGCTTTAGTTGACATGGTCAATTTCTTACTTTGGTAGGGCAGGGCCGAGCGCAGGGGGTGCCACAGGGGGTAGCACAGGGGGTGGAACAGGGGGTGGAGCAAGGGGTGCCACAAGGCGTCCCACAAGATGAACAGTTAGTCGCAGAGCAAGATCCACAACGAGCGCAAGAACACTTCGATTTGCAACCTCCACACTGAAAGAAATTAAGTCTTTTCAGATCTAAAATCCCTCATAAAGCCCCGACAAGTCAATTGGGCCCGACAATAACACAGTTCTAACCTCAGAATGCACTCTTTGTATTTAAAACTGCCATTTTCTCATGAATAAAGCAACCTGAAATCACATTTACGATATAGCTTTGCCAATTGTTTGTCTAGGATCATTTAAATAGACACATAGCTACGAGTATACGGGTATTTTTCAATAAAAGCGTATGTTTATCATTATTTTTGAACAGATTCGTGTAAATTATTTCGAAATTCTCTATTTTATATTAATTTTGTTATGCTGTACGACTGGGAGAGAGTGAAGTGTGTGAAAATTGTGAATAAAATAAATAGTTTACCTTTAACGACGCCGGTAAATCTGATTTACTCTGCAACAAAGAGAAATAGCTGTACTTAAACTAGGTACGCATACATAAAAACTTCAGTGATAACTTAACACGAGGTTACATCAACATCATCGCTGGAGAAACTTATTGATAATGTTGCAATCTACTCAATATCGGGCAACTAATCTTAATTTTTATTTGAAATATAGTGTTTCTAAATAGGTGTGGATTTATTACAGCTAATATGGTTGATGTTAGCTTTAATTAACCATTTTTATTGTAATTTTTCACTCCTATGGCACTCTATCATGATGCCTGTACTGGAAATGCTACCAAATCAACGATGTCTGCACATAACGTAACCTAGCTGGTCTCAAAAGGCTGGGTAGGTAGTGAACTACTGAGTTCGCAGGATCTCTCCAGGAAAATAAGGGTTAGATTAGTTTAGTAAATAAATCAATTACCCTTCGCCTACAGCATCGCCTCTGGCAAACTTGAACGATAGAATCGTGACGGAAGATTGCTTTACTTTCACTCTGCTTGTGCATCTTCTTCCATTCCTGTGGTCCTACAATCTTCATATGCGACAGTCCAAATAAGTTGTGTTCTTTGTCCAAAGCCAGCACAGTGGAGAGAACTCTCTCCGCAGTATTATGCGCCTCTAAATCTTCAGAGATGGAGCTGTCTGACGTCGAAGGTGTCAACAATGCTTCTCTAAAAATTAACAAAGCTGTGTATTATAATTTATCAATACATTTTTAACTATACTTATCACTGTTTTCCAAAAAGTTTACAGTAATTTCTTTAAAATACAGAAGTTCCCTGAAATAAGTATTTGATGAAACAATAAAAAAAAAAAACTGGCTTTAACTTGCACCCACACGAATCAGCTTTATTTTAGTTTTGGCATTAAAAAAAACTCCAAATGTCTGAGTTCACTGGGCCCAGCGTTGGCGTTCAATGTTTGTATGTTTGTACACTGATAAATCGAGTAGTTAGGTACTGTTTATTAGATCTTCCCGTAATTTGGTAGGAGGTTCAGGGGTTATTTCGCTAGCCCTGGCCCGATTCACCCCATCTTAAAATTTTTATTTCCAAATTTCGGAAGGTGGAAAGGCAAGTTAGTTATGGGAGTCGCGAGTTCACTGTGCATTGTGCAAACTACTAGTATATGTCTACAATTTATCAATGAAAATGTTACCTTCAAAAAATTCCTCCTCGTTATGTTTTAGGCGTCTTACCTTGGCACCAGTTAGAGCATTTACATTGCTGGAAGATTACCAGGTCTGAATATTTACTCTCATAAATGGGTCATACACAGTTTTTAGTATGAGTTAGTGTTCTAGATATTTCCCTTGGACATCACCAATATAAAAATCAATTTTTCTTGTAATCATGTAGACCTTTAAGATAAAATTGTAATGCTGTACAGAATGACTCGAGAGACGTGAGCAAGGCTAATCCTACGGCTTCAGTAAATGTTAATGGATGGTTCAACATCGTTTTAAGTGAAACACCCATAACATCTTCCTTTCTTTTTACTTTTTTTTAATTCAATACTTAATATTTTACAATCATGGTCAGATTGACTTCAACTAATAAAGATAAAACCTCTTTAACTATCATAACAGCACTTTGATTACCGTAAGGTCGGGGTACTTTCGCCCTGGGGGGTAACTTTGGCCATAGGGATTAATTGGGTCCAGGTTTGATTATTGCATTTAAATTACGGCACTTTGCCATGTGGTTGGTTTTAGCTGGCCATTCCTGTTTATTATCAGAACCTATAGATTCGAGATATGTGATTTACAAGGAGGGCAAAGTTACCCTACATTTGGCCAAAGTACCCCGACCTTACGGTACGAAGAAATCATTTAAATTTTTTATGTGTTCAACACAAAAGAATGTTGATCTCACTAATAATGGTAGGAAACGTAGGTAGTTTAATTAATTTACTGAATCCGTCCTACTCACGTCTCCCGAATCATCCTGTATACCCGCGCCGTTAACTATTGTATTGTCCACAGGAAAGACGCTCATATTCTGAAACGTGTGTGACCCAAATAGGTCTCATACTTAAGCATTTTCATGGCAGTTGTTACCTTAAGCTGTTAGACGGCGAGTTCTTTGTGTAATTTAGCAACATCGACTCACCGGGCGTCGGGCGATCCGTCTCTGCTCTCACTTAGCCATTTTGTTTTGGTTAAATTCAGAATTTTCGGGTTTTCATATTTATTACTATCATCTTCACTGTCGTCTGTGTGTGGCTAATGAAATTGATATAAGTAATAATAATTAAAGACATCTCCAAAATGTTAAGAGATACGACTGGTGACCGAAGAGCTGGCAATTTCCTTGCACAACGCATCAGCATTGCAATTCAGCGAGGAAACGATGCCAGTATCTTCGGGACCATGCCGCGGGTAATAATGATTAAATATGTAGGTAGAGTAAGACCAATCTTGAATTGAACGCCCCTTCAACGTATTTACACCTAAAGCATAGCTAAAGTAAGTGTACAGACACACTACAAACAAACTGACTTTTGCCATGCAAATACACACGTAAAGTGTTGTAATAAATATCTGGGGGCACGGTAGTGCCCCCGCCAAGACGAGCAAAACAAAGGCACGGCCGTACTATCCTGTTTTCGAAGCCATTCAGGTCATTTTCAGCCTCCCGTAATTTTGTACTGGGTAAAGCTAGAACCCTGAAATTTCAGGGATATATAGGGCTCAATAAGACTTATATGTATTCTCAATATCATTCAATTTGAACGTGTAGTTTAAGAACTATTGCATGTCAAAGTTCCTTAGTTTTGTCACTGACTGACTGACTGATTCACTGACTGATGATCATCATAATTCTAAGGTACCTAGTTCTAGCAGACTCACAGGCTCCTAATTTTAAACATAGTTAGTTTTTAGCCTATCAAGTCCTAAAAAACCTCAAACCTCAAATATTGCAATTTCAGTCAAAAAGTTCAAATTGGAAAAAGAATGGATTGGAATGTAATGAATAAAAGAAGATCACTTACAAAAAGAAATGAGATACCATCAAAACCATTACCTGTAAAAAGATGCAAGTCTCGCAACGCAGTTCTTTTACAACAAACACATTATAGATCTAATAATAGGCAAGTCGTTGGGAATCGAGTTCTGTGGACACCCCCCTGGTACTGACTTGGTTTAACATTACATCTCAAAACTATTTTGTTGTAAAAGAACTGCGTTGCGAGACTTGCATCTTTTTACATGTAATGATTTTGATGGGATATTTTTTTCATCAATTGAAATATCACTATTAGGTTACTCAGTTTAATATTGGTTTTACTCTGCATACTAAACCTAGGTACTTAAAACAGAGTCGAACAAAAGAAAGAGGTAGGTTCCTACATATTATGTACCTACACCTTTAACAATTTCATAGAGCTTCAGTTTTTTTGCCGGTAACCGTAACCATAACTATACATTAACTTTTTCGACGCTTTCCTTAAACATAAAAATTGCAAATCAGACGCCGTGTCAAAACCGAAATTGAACTTTATGCTCATTTTTGAAATCATTGTTTATGCTGGTACATTTTATATCGCTACTCACTCTCTGGCACATTTAGGTGTTGACGTGATAAGCACGAAGTACACCACACCTTTAAGTAGGTAGTTGTTCTTTGCGTCCAAAGGGTTAAGCATGCCAAAAGTGTAGTCTTAACTTAAAAAGCCTTCAGACATTAAAAGATCAAGCACAATGACTAATTATTAACTGCAGTAAGCTTATGATCTACGTTTTGTCACGCGATAAATAAGTGATAAAGCATCCGTCACTCTCGCACACTATTAGTTAGAACGTGACGGATGGTTTATCATTTATTTATCACGTGACAAAACGTAGCATCATAAGTTTACTGCAGTCAAGACCGGAATCGAAACATAGTCTATTTGTCTTTGCAAGTCAGAGCAAATTTTACTATTGTCACTGAGATTTACCGAAAGTATCGTCTTCGAGGCTACTTCCTTGATCGGATCCTCCAAATTTTCTAATCTTTCGGCTTTCCTGTTACTCTCTATAAGCTCGTGGAACGCTACGGATCTTTGTACCTCTATCGTCGTTTCATCATCTTTGCTCGTGCCAACCTGCAATCATAGTCTTTCTGTGAACAAGAACTTTTCTAGAAATGTTGTAAAATGTAATAACCACGTCATGACTCAGCAAACGCAAAAATGAAAATATTATCCGGAGATGTCCATTGCTAAACATAGGTCTACCCCAAAGACTTCCGTAACGTAACGAATGATCGCACGCTTTTTGCCAATTAGAATATTACAGTACTTTTAACACGTTCAATGTCCGCATGCAAAACTATCGGAGAATGTCACAACTCTCAACAGTGCAATCAGTATGGGAAAGTGACCCCAAAGTGGAAGCACGGAATCCTGAAGAAACCGTCATGACCCCACATTGAGGGCACCGGGACAGGGACAGAGCGTCATTTTCCGAAAGGTTGGTAGAACCAGATCAGACCTGACCTGACCTGAAAGAGCCCTTGACGCCTACTTGCAAAAATAAATTATTTGATTTGATACCTCATTGTCCATATTGTCGACAACGTGATATGACGGTCTGCTGCGGCTCGACTCGCAGTCGGCAGCCGACATGTTTGCCGGAGTCATGTTGCCTATGAGACAGACGTAGGTAACGTTTACGTTGGGCTCTGAAAAACTTCCTAGCTTGAAGGACGACATCGTTGTTAGGTATTGTTGTAGATGTGACTGTGATAATTAGATCATCTAAAACAAATAATACATTTGCATCTTAAGTCAGAGCCGGTGACACAGGAGAGTGATAAACATGAGCAAGGGTAAGAATGGCTCACTACGCGATCTCGCCGCGGGGGCCTCAGCCAGCGTTCAGAAAGAACACGCGTTAGCATGCGTTATGCGGTAGAGAGAAAGGGTCGGATCCGGTGCGTTCCGTTAGATGGTCGGATCCGAATAACAGCTTTGTTAGAGAGAGAAAGACTTCTGTACCTATTACTATTTCTTATTTTGTCAATATAATCAAACTCGCATACGACTTCTAGCCCCGTTTAAAAGGGGCCTTAGGGTTTGCGCTACCCCTATCAATACAAAATTATAGGTACTTATGTTCCTTTCTCTAGGACTATACAGTGCTTCTGCTTTATCACCACAGCTGAGAGCACTAGAGGAGACTGGTCATAATATTTATATCAGAATATGTGTAATCTGTTACACGGCGAATAAAAAAAGCAATGAATGTCATTAATAGAACATCAGTGGACTAGTGGAACAGCACCAATGGATTTAAACCAATTATCAGTCTGACCTTAGATTTTGACATGTTGTTGTATTTTTGATTTGTAGGTAGATAGCTCTTATATTATTTGATCTGGTCGCAAGGCATCTTGCGACCTCGGTTTGAACAGTTTGCTTAAAATATTAGGCAATGAAAATTAAAACATAATTACGAATGTACACAGGACGGCGAGTATTCTAAAAACTGACAATGTTTTCTATTCTTAATAGGTCCATGACAGGAGTTTCTTCTATAAACATGTGGTGGTTTTTCTTTTATCAGCCAGTCACAAAATGTTTAAGAAGTTTGAGTGATAAAAATAGTGCCTATATGCAGGGACCAAGTTACCTGAATACAGGTTGCTATCAAAGTGTTGTGTTGCCAAATGGCAAAATACTTAAGTATGTGTGTTTAGGTGCTAAAAAGATGTAATGATTTTGCATTGATTTTCATAATCTTAAATCTTATTACTATAAGGTGTGCATATTATCTCCGGTTGTTCCCATCTGGCTAACGGCGAGTACTTGCACAGACATAATCAAGTAGCCAGGATCATTCACCAGCAACTTGCTGTTCGATATGGTCTTGTGGGGTCTACGGTGCCGTACTATAAGTACGCACCAATGCCGGTTCTCGAAAATGGTCGTGCCACGCACTATTGGGATCGATCTATCATCACGGACAGGAACTATTGTAGCCAATAAGCCTGATATCGTGCTGATAGACCGATCCAAGCGCCGTGCAGTGCTCGTCGACATTACCATCCCCCATGACGAGAACCTCGTGAAGGCCGAGAAGGACAAGCTCAGCAAGTACCTTGACTTGGCTCACGAGGTTACCGCCATGTGGGATGTTGATTCGACGATCATTGTTCCGATAGTCGTTTCGGCCAACGGACTTATAGCGAAGAGTCTCGATCACCATCTCAAGAGACTCTCGCTAGATGGCTGGATCAAGGGTCAGATACAGAAAGCGGTTCTTCTGGACACGGCGCGCATCGTCAGGAGGTTCCTCTCTCTGCAGCCCTAACCACCGGTAGCCTGGGCCCCGCCCCGCTGCCGGCGGCACCCTAGGTTAGGTTTTTTATAATGTGTTTATATTTTGTAATTTCATTTTGTATTTTACCTTTTATATATATATTGTAAAAAGCCTAATCTAAGAAAATAAAGATATACCGAAGTTTAATGAATGTAGGTATATTGTACTGACGGACATATGTGTATCTAAGTATACCTACTTACATGTGAACAAATGAATTGAATTTAACTGAATAATTAATGTAATCTCTATATGTATCTTCAACGTGACACTATAGCCATTGTTGTCGTAGCCGAGATATTATATCCATGGGCGTATTTTTCAAAATTTGGCGCCTGGTACAAAAAAGTTTTCCGCTAAGAATAAGGTGCTAGAAATTCATAAACAGGCAGGCCGAATCGGGTTCTATGGACATTACACCAGTAGTTATAATCTTATTGCTTTGATTGTCTCCGTTTCAGCTAGGGCAAAAATGCTTTCGAAATGTATGTCTGTTTGTTCTCATTATATACCTAGATTTATTAGTCGATTCAGTTTTTAGAACATTTACAAAAAAAGCTCGCTAGGTTACAGCACCCAGAGCCACTGGTAATAATAATTAGGACCGGATTTGAAGTAGCGATCTCAATATTAATATGGATATGACTAGTGCAATTTTATTAAATACATGTCATGTTGGTTATATAAGGTCTTAATTTTTACTGTGCATTGTGCAGACATATTAAAGAAGAAGAACTTAAAAAAATAAACCATTTCATAAATTAACAAATGATGTTTTTATTTATTATCACCATAATTTTTGCCCAATATTTACAAAAGCTTCAAAAAGGCTTTTACTTTTTTGTTCCGATAAGTTACATTATTTTTGTGTGTAAGAAAAAATAATAAATTATACTTACCAGTCATATCCATATTAATATTGAGATCGCTACTTCAAATCCGGTCTCTATAATGTCATCTGTTTGACATTTAAAATACAAGGTTTTGACGAAAATTCTTGAAAAATAGGCTAATTATCACAGTAGATTTATCTGCGCCATCCACACGGCTAATAAACTAGAACTAGAAAAGGTCACCCAGCCACGCTTTTAAAACGCCAAAACGTGTAGGTAATTGTATGAAATTAGCCTATTATCTGATTAGGAAGTAATTTTTCACGTAGACAATGCCGTGGCATGGTGTGACGGCTTATGACCCCGTATATACCCCTCTCAAAAGAATAATGTAGTAACTCCTAACGAGATTCCTAGGTTTTTAGTACCATCCTCTTATGAAGGCAGCATGGGCCAAACAAAGTTGTCGGGGATGAGGTACAAACAATATTAAACCTTCAGTGCAGAGGGGATAAGAGCTTTGGTTTATCACGAATAAGTTTGTCGGGCTGCACGGATGTGGATGTCTGTATTGAGTGACAAATTAAAACGAAAATTATGCCTATTGAATAGGTATTTGGATACATTTAGCTGTTGGTACCGGAAGCGCCTGCTTAGTGCCTTGGCTTGGTACCTAAGTACCTACTCTAGAAGACTTCCGTGGTTCGATTTTCAGCTAAATCAAACACACTCAACGATGACGACTACATACCTCTTTTGATTTAACGCATCCTTAATACTTTATGATATGACCCAAGCACATGCCAAGTCGTGCCTGTATAAGTTATCGTCATCAGACATCATTTCAATCCGCGTCCATTGCTTACCACAGGTCTTCTTAAAAGACTCTTATGTGGGCATTACCGGGTCGTCAGTCCGTCCGTCTGAAGTTTACACTTGACACGTAGGTATTAGAAATATTAGAATTCAATTATTCTCAAAGACTGCTGCACCATAAACCATAACAGGTACGTATTTCGAAACGAGAGGCAGGCGGGTGCTTTTGGGTGAGCGCCAGTTTCAAGTTCTGCCTCTGTTGTGTTTTAGGGCTGCGTATGATCATTTTAAAGGCTATGCCTTCACATTGTACGCTCTATAGACCACCACTTTCTCGAACTATCTATGTGTGCTGCTGATACGTTGTGTACGTGTTGAGTAAAGTAATTAAATAAAGCAGTCGCCTAATATAGGGTCATTAGGGTTTAGTGGCCCGAGCCTGCAGCGAGGTGCGAACGACTCCATGACATCACACCCGCAAAAACTACAATAAAGGAGTAAAAAACAGATCGCGCGCGGAGATTAGGTGACCACGGTCCGCGGGGCTCGTACCGAGAATCCCACAATCGCAGAGTTAGAAAAAATATTCAAACGCCAGTTTTATTCGTGCACTAACGGTTCCGTCTCAGTTTTTTTAAATAAGTTTTCCCTTGGCTAAAAACGCGTCTAGTAATATCCAAAATTGCCATATCCACACCACGAAACTTATAGCCAGGGGAATACATTTTCATAAATCAGAGATTATATATATGTCGGATATTCTCGTGAGACTGACTGTCAGGTCAGGATGGGTTAGCTGCAGAATCCTGGCCGTTGAGGTATGTTGGTTAAAGAAGTGGATTCATGTCAGATCAAATCATTTATTCGTCTGATTCTTTTGGCCGCTTCGATAAATGACATTCTGGTGAGAAGAAGGGCCGAAGAAACTCACCAGGTTCTCTTTTCAATCATCAGGCATTACAATATTATGGCGTAGATACTCAAGAGAGCAAATAGACAATTACGTTACACAATATGATTCTTTTCACTATTAATCGACAGAATTACAATTATCAAGTAGCAACTTTAACTACTGGCAGACGAACTGACAGAATCGTAAGACAAGTGTTGTCGCCACGACAGTCAGAAAGAGAATCGACACTCTTGTCCAACGAGCCCGCCCACGTGCAACGCAACCGGTCGTTACGTCACACGGCGTTCGCGCCATTTTAAATCTACTTAGTACTACAGTAGTCAATTGAGGATCTTAGATTTCTTGAATTATCGCTGCTGTCCCCGACACGGCCATCCTGCATAGCACACGTCCTCGTGTGTCTATCCTGAAACAAGCAAAAAAAAAACAACACAGTACGCCATTCGGTCATTCCTGACAATAATCACCAGAGTGACAAAAAAAAATAAAAACCGACAAAATAATTTTATTTTCATTTCTCCGTAATAGTTCTTTACGCTACAACTAAACACATAGCAAAGGTGACTATGAAAATAAAGTGGAATTTGTGGTTTATTATTTCTCAATATTTACAGTGGTACCAATCAACTTTCAACCAATTACCAATTGAATCATTACTTGGATATTTATGTGCTCACATATAGTCTAAGATTTATGTACCAACAGCAATGATTAGCTAAGCAAGAGACTGGCAACTTGTTCGTGGCCTATGGCAATTAAGCCCACACAGCAAGTCACATGCTTGCTTACGCGCATCCACCAAATGGATCGCCGTGCATCCCCCTGGACTACACTACGGTCTGCAGTAGACCCGACCTCCACTAGGGCTAGCCGCGCACCGCGCATCCACGGACTACTCAGAGCAGATACCGACTTCTAACGGACTACGGCTACGATCTAACCTCTAGTATAGTCGACCAACCGAACCAAGAACCATCCCTCACTAAGCAACTAATAAAAAATCATAAAGCAATATTATCGTTTCAATTATCATCCCGATTTTCCTTTTCTACAGTAATGTCAATAGGTATTTGGCTTTCAGGCATTTTTCGCCGCCTATCGTATGCGTACTTATAGGAGTATCTAGAGATTAGTACTTTCAAAACAAAACACTAATTTGTGACATCAAATGGACCTTTGAATTTGGGGCGAACTTTATCTAGTTCCTTTCTTGTTTACTAAATCAAAATAAAATTTAAAGTTAGAGTTCAAGTACCCATTACGAATTATAACCAAACATTTTTTCAAAAACTAAAATATCAAGGTAAGTACCGCTTTTGTCCGGCAATTTCTGTAGTGTTACAACCATCCTTGTGGTTACTCGACATAAAACCAACTCCGTAGTCCTATGCGATACATCCGATCACCACTGAGATCATTATGACTCCATAGGACAATATCTTGATTACCAAATTTAAAAATCAAGTAAACTGTACTATACGGGAACTTACGAGTTACTAAAATTAACGGGTATTTGCCTCAAGACAATTTTTAGCACATCGCAATATTTTCAATCACTAAAATCCATAGAACCGCGCTTTTTCTCACATTAGTAAACTTTACATTACTTCCAAACATGAACGCGTAACTAGGAATTTGTAAAAACATTAAATTTAAAGGTAGTTGAAAACAACGGTTGACAACATTTATTTTCCTTTCGATAAACGTAGTAGTATTGATTCGATTTTATAACGGAGAAAACTATAGCTCGAACGATTACAATATCGTAATTCGAACAATTGTCGGGTAGAACGTAAAAATAAGCGTCTGTCATAAATAGCTACTTCGTAAACTTGTTTGGTACTGCTAAATTTTAATTCTTATTCTCAAACGGTAAACTGTAAAGTTTTTCTGTCAATTTAAAAGTAAAGTTTCGCTTTGTGAGAAAATACTCGGGTCAAGAATCGTTATAAAATGGGTACGACTCACCAGATCGTATTGGATTTCCACAAACTCGCGAATCTTGCAGGTGTTGGTGCATGTTGTTGACTAACGCGCCTGAAGCGCCGTTGCCGCCCATGTCACCTTGTAGTGGCTCATTCGTAGTGTGCCGTGATGTAGTCCAAAACGACGAATCTTCTTTTGCTCGTGGCAGCAGATCAAATGATGATATTTGTTGTGGCTTCAAACCGTACTTCTTGAAGGTTTCTTCATTGTTTGTGACTATATTTCACGGTGTTGACTGTTGTGCAGTGCAAGTGCCTCTTTATTTTCGTAGATCACAATTAATAGTGCTGCGGTCAAATTTTCTTCAGAAACTGCATTTAAACAAAACCGGCAGTGTTGGATATTCTGAATACATTAACGTAGGCTGTGTTGCAGTTTGTGTGCTTGCTTTGAAGGTAAGAAATTTTCTTCTTTTCTAGTAAAACCATTTTTGTTTTGTGACAATGATTCTTCACGCAGTAAATGCATCCGTTCGGTTAATTATCATTGACTCACATGTCTACTGTTGAGATCTAAGCATTTGCAAAGCATGTCTAATTCGCTAGACACAAAGTCTCATAATTGCCTTTCACTGGATATTGACGAAGATGTGGAATGCCTCAAACACTGGAAAGCGTTCACATCCTGTGGGCGCTGATTACATCCCACTTCTGATGTCGGATATTCTCGTGAGACTGACTGTCAGGTCAGGATGGGTTAGCTGCAGAATCCTGGCCGTTGAGGTATGTTGGTTAAAGAAGTGGATTCATGTCAGATCAAATCATTTATTCGTCTGATTCTTTTGGCCGCTTCGATAAATGACATTCTGGTGAGAAGAAGGGCCGAAGAAACTCACCAGGTTCTCTTTTCAATCATCAGGCATTACAATATTATGGCGTAGATACTCAAGAGAGCAAATAGACAATTACGTTACACAATATGATTCTTTTCACTATTAATCGACAGAATTACAATTATCAAGTAGCAACTTTAACTACTGGCAGACGAACTGACAGAATCGTAAGACAAGTGTTGTCGCCACGACAGTCAGAAAGAGAATCGACACTCTTGTCCAACGAGCCCGCCCACGTGCAACGCAACCGGTCGTTACGTCACACGGCGTTCGCGCCATTTTAAATCTACTTAGTACTACAGTAGTCAATTGAGGATCTTAGATTTCTTGAATTATCGCTGCTGTCCCCGACATATATTTTTTTTTACAGGCCACACCCGGTATAGTTCGATGGTCTAGTTCACAATCGTATTAATTACGAGAAAAAAAGGTTCGTAATTGGCATGTTAGTAGGTACACAAACAAATCTTAAAGTTCCAATTTCATTGGCAAAAAAATGTCATTAGTGCGACTGTGAACTAGACCAATTATATTAACGTCCGTCGTCTTAAACACTTTTTTTTTAATTTTCCTGGTGAAAAAGGACAGTACCTATACATATATACCTGGATATAGAATTAAAATTAAAGGGACATACAGGGTGAAACAAACGGTGTTATATGACAAATTAAGTATTATAAAAATAAAAACCAACGTTTGCCAAGTTGGATATTTCTCGCGACCACGAAATTTTCGAAAATCTATCCGTATGAGATGGAATTGACCCCTAATAAAAAGGAAAACAAGAGTTAAATAAGAGTCTCAAGTATCTATAATTAGTATTTTTAGGGATTTCGAGTTCAGGAGAGTGAAGGATTCACCAAATTTAGAATGGTAGGAATTATTCTGAAATGCACGCACATATTTTATAGATGTATATTAAAACGCAGGGAATAAGTAGAAAGCCTGGAGGTAAAATTATAACCCTCTCAAAGGGCTAAAGATAGTGAGGTGCTCAGTTACCGTATTTAATTACTGGCTATGAAGCTCGTGCCAATCTGGAGTTAACAATTTGTAGCGGTGAATCACATTGCGCAGGGGTCCGCAACCATTTGTATCGTGTAATCAGTATAATAACACATCAATCAGCTTTTAGTCCTCTTTATCCATTGTAAATAATGCCCACAAAGACTAAAAATTATTTCCGTATACACAGTTACGCAGCAAGACATTATTTTTCATATTTATTTGCGAAATCTTAGAATAAATTTGATATTCATATAATTAGGTATAAATTTTTACTGACAGATTATTTTCGTTTAAAATTGGACAGCCTGTGTATTTCATTAGATAAATAATCTCTATCTTTGGGATTGAAACTTTTTCCTAATTCCTCTTTAGATTGCCGAACAAAATATTTGTCTGATGATTGTCATGTCCGCCGTATTTGTCACAACAGCACTATTTTTTGAAATTTT
The DNA here is from genome assembly GCA_947034925.1 of Eudemis profundana. Classification (NCBI taxonomy): domain Eukaryota; kingdom Metazoa; phylum Arthropoda; class Insecta; order Lepidoptera; family Tortricidae; genus Eudemis; species Eudemis profundana. Next base: position 15,214,521 of record OX344808.1, on the reverse strand, counting down.
AAATATTACTTAAAATAGTAGGCACACAAAATAGACATGAACTATCAAAAACGGTCGGGATTTCCAGTCCTAACTCATGATTACATTAACAATGGTAAATCTAAATTCGGTCTTTGTTGTTGCAACGATCGGTACATGATACCGACCAAAGGAAAAAATATTTTTGCTTAGGTTTTCCTCAACTCATTAAAATAATAAACCTGCCATCAAACAGTTACCGACTCCTGCAGCAAGCCTGACGGATCAAAGCTTTGTGTACCGTATCATTTTTGTTGTGGTCCTGTCAGGCATCGCACACTCTCGGCTAATTATAGAGTCGCTTAGTTAGACTAAAGTTGTAGACGAAATAACAAATGTACGTGTGTGTTAGATAATGCAGTATGATCGCGGAAGTGTTTCTCTTGTTCAGCGGATTTGTTCTGAAATGGACTGTACACGCTCAGTTTGGAAGTAAGTGATTGATTTTGACATTATGCCTAATATCACTTAAAAGTGAAATAAATTGAACATAAATTAATCTTCACAATTATACGGTGTCATATACAAACGAAGCCACTATTAACTGATCATTTATAGACTTTAACACGTTGCAATAAAGTTGACATTCGCTTACAAATGTACAGTTAACAGTGTGTTCGATTGTACAATTTAATCTGAAACTAAAGGGAGTATTAAAACAACGTATATAAATTTTCGAATATTGGTTTTCGAATTTAATTTTCTTATTTGGACATATTAGCTAAGGAGAAAGAAAGGATTCAACCTACAACAAAGTTTTCTACGAAATTCCTTTTAGATTGAAAGCTGAAATTTCGTTAAAGACATTGTTGTGACTCTTATTATTTCTGCCGCAAAGCACCGATGCATTGCATTGCTCTGTTGTGGTTTATACTGGAAGAAAGCCAGAGTAATTATCACATGAGGCATTACGCCTTGGTTCTAAAGATGAAAATCCATCTGCAACACTTTTGTATAAGTTTCTAGTGTTACCTTTATAGCTTTAGTTTCTGCTTTTCATTAGTTTAGCTACCTACAAGCTAGTTTGTCGCTTGTTGTTATTAAAAAAAGGGGATGGGCTGGGCTGCATTATTTTATAATTTTAAAATAAGTGGTTGTTGGTTGTTGTTTATCGTGGAGTAAAAGTGCTGCGCGTTCAGGTACACAGCCGGTGACAGCTGGGTTATGTGGTGTTTCTAGTTGTGTTGTGGTGTATAAAAACTGCCATGTGCCACTACTTTATGCAGAAGACTCCAGTAGGCGTATGATACTACGCTTTGTCGCGCGATAAATAAATAATAAAGCATCCGTCACGCACACACTATATTGGTCAGAACGTAGCATCATAAGCCTACCTACAGGAACCAGGAAGAATGGACGCTCTCACAGAAATTTCTATGAACGCACTAGAGTCCCCCTCAAGCCATGCTAGCAACTTATCCTGGGTCCTGTTTAATTTTGGGTTTAGCAACCACGATAACCCTTTTAGTCGCCTTTTACGACAAGCAAGGGAGACCGTAAGCATACCATGAGACACCAGAAACCTGCTGGCTTCTCAAATATACGTCGGTTTTGCGCTGACATAGTTGTTGAGATGGCTTTATCATTTATTTACTACTCGATACAGCGTACTCTGTCAAAGGCCTGAAGGTATAAAATGTGCATTCAAAAAACGCTTAATGGCAGATTGAGGCAGATGGCGGCGTTGATGGCAGATCAGGCATGCGCCGGCGACCAATAATTTGCAGCACAATACGCAGCCTCGATTAGTCGGTGTATGATGTAGAACATGATGATAATAATCAGAGGCAAGGTCGTAATATACAGCGTGCTTTACACGGCACAAATATCAAAATCAGTGCTTTGATTTACCTTATTCAGACGAGAAAGGCGATCAATAAATGTTGACTTATATTTTGATATTTCAGTCCTACCCTAAGTAGAACATAGTTTTCCCTCTAGCACAGCTTCAGTAGTTGTCAAAAAAATAAGTTAATTTTGGTATTATTATCTAGTCGACCTTTGTGTGTTATTCCTAATTTCCTATTGGATATCTAAAATATTTCAATGTCATGTAGCTAGTTTAAATCACGAGCTAAGTGCAAGCAGTGGTTCAAAAGCCAAGCGCAAGCTTCAGGGACCGCCGAAATTGATAGTTCCTTGACTATTCTTAGACAAAATTCGTGGAACCAAAGTTCGAGATCCCAGTAGGCGTATGATGTTATGCTTTGTCACGCGATAAATAAATGATAAGCGTCCGTCACGTTCTGACTGTGTGAGAGTGACGGATGCTTTATCATTTATTTATCGCGCGACAAAGCGTAGCATCATAAGCCGACAGATCTCATAAAGTAAAAGTCGGATCTCAGATCCGACTTTAATGTAACATTCTATTCAGTCTTAAAATTGAAGTTTTCTCGAAGCGCAGCGAAAATGGTATCATCCTACTTATTTGAAGCTTGCATCTGATACTGGTAAATGTGTGAAACCCTCTTTTGAATTAAATAGGTATACGGATTTGAGATGTAAGTAGTCAATATACTGATTTTGTTCTTTGACTGCAATATAGACTGCCCATCAACATCATGTCATCAAAGGACACCATTGTCAGTTCCATGCAATTGGCAAACATTTACCATCGTCTCGCGTGCTCGCAGAATGTGGTTCTGTTATTATCTATTTGGTATACAAAAATGTAGGTACGACTTTTTACATTAATAAAAAGTATATCTCATTAGGGTATACATACACTTGCTTGCCAGAATTTCATTTGCCATAATTTCATCTGCCATAACGTTGTTTCCCATAATTTCATATGTCATACTTATTGTTTACCATATTAATTATATGCCAGAATCTTTGTTTCCCATAAAAACATTTTCAATAATATTATATGCCAGAATCTTTGTTTCCCATAAAATCATTTTCAATAATATCATTTGTCATCATCATCGTAATCCATAATAATCACATGCTATAGCATAGTTTGCCATCCATGTAAATGGCGATTACTAACACAATATACGATAAAGGTAATACATTACACCAAACAAGCAAGACTTTAGAGCAGAACCGACTTGGATGGCGGATAGGTTAGAAGAGACAAGTCTTCGAGGTTATTTTTTTTATATGAGAGCGGAAAATCTTGCTTGCTTGCATGTTTGCCGCTTATTCTTATTCTAGAACTGCGACCCCTTAGCCAGGATAGAGTCGAAAATACCTTTTAGTATGGATTTTAATTATTCTATTAAATAATATTATTACACTTAATAATATGGATAACATTACGTATGGCATTCGTATCATTATGGCGTTTAATATTCGGGTAAACAAGAGTATGCCAAATAATTTTTATGGTAAACGAAACATTCGAGCAAATGAAATTCGGGCAAGTGAAATTCGGGCAAATGAAATGTATAGCATATGTACTTCGGGTTCGGGCAAACATTAGACAACCGTTTTGGCTTGAAGAACGCGCGTTCTATGTCTTGATGCGTGAAAACTGCTCTAAGCTTCTATCCTAATACCAATACCTAGTACCTGAAGAGGGTATTCCTATGCGTGTTCTGTTAATTTCCAAACTAATACTTTTTTTTTTCAGGTATAGGCATAGGTGTGGGGTTGGGAGATGAACGAACTGATGGCAATTTAGATATTATGGTAAATATTTTATCATATCTTTCTAGTGATAGGTGTTTAATAGTAATATGCACTTTGCACAATGAAGCGTTACTACAACGTACAGGTCATTATGACTGTTCTGTGCTGCGTGTGTTCATTGGTCTTTTTAGGGTTCCGTACCAAAATAGTAAAAAAGGAACCCTTATGGTGCGACTCTGTCTGTCTGTCTGTCCGTCTGTCACGGCCAAATATCTCTATCTACTGCTGCTATCGATTTGGAATAGTGATAAAAATCACTCACCCGAGCTTGTTCGACGTAAAAAATGGTTGTACCTTTTTACTTTTTTTATAAAGGGGACCGATATGGGATGTCGAAAATTAAACGTAAGAGCTATTATATCAAGTGAGGTATCAAATGAAAGGGCTTAATTTTTAAATTCAAAAATTGTTTTTTTCTTAAAGATATGGTTTTTGATTTAAGACGAAAACGTTCAAAAAATACCATTATAAATATCCGAACTTACTGAACAGAAAAATGTGAAATATTTACCGATTATTAATGTCATCCTGAATATTACAGGAAAAATATAATAAACGGTTTTCCTAACTTGCATCGCTTTTTAGAAATTAACAAAAATCGCAATACAAACTTATTTTGTCAGTTACTATACTAACCGCGACCTATGTCAATGTATGAGGGTAAGAGTTTTTTCAACAGTAAAGTTAAATTTGTCTCTCAATGCAATTTCTCTAAAACTAATTACTTTTTAGATATTTTTTATTTTTCAGGCTTATGATGCTACGCTTTGTCACGCGATAAATAAGTGATAAAGCATCCGTCACTCTCACACACTATTTGTCAGAACGTGACGGATGCTTTATCATTTATTTATCGCGCGACAAAGAGTAGCATCATACGCCTACAGGTAGCAAAGTGTATGTAAGTAAACTAATAATTACAGGGATTTGAAATGTGTTCTAAGCACGTACTACAAATTTGTACGGAACCCTCGGTGGGCAAATCTGACTCGCACTTGACCGGCTTTTCTTCTTTCTTATTAAGTAATTGAATAAGTGTATTACGCTTCTTTTTACAATGCGAATTGCTAAACTTACAGGGGCCGTGTCCACCAAATACAACTTGCATGCCTATCAGTATGTGCCCACTGCTGGGAGATTTGATGGACTTCTCCTGTTTTTCGTCAGACAAGTGAGTATTAATCCTTCAAATATTGATACTCAAAAATGCTACTTCTACTTTGACACTCGGGTCCTCTCGGTTTTAATCGTAAAAGTTCGTGTTTTCACATAGAGTCAGTAGAGACTGTACTGTAGTGACGACTCCTTAAAATTTCCAAGGCCTATCGACGTGCCTAGGTGAAGTAATAAAATGTGTCATGATTTTTTTTACCTGCATTTTGCAAAGTCTTTTCCACCTCCAGACTTCCGTGCACCAAAAATGCCTCTATTGATGTCCTGATCCAATTCTTTCTTACCGCGTATCACTGCGAGACCGTGTATGGGTCAATTGCAGAAAAAATGTACCTTTTACTTTTTTGTCTGATCATGGTGTGTCTTATACCATTTCACTCAGAATCACGAGCACTTTTCATTTATTAAATAAAGAAGTGGTCCAAAATGTCCCAACTTTTCCATACAAATTTTGATTCTCAGTTTCGTTACGCCCATACTAAAATATAGGGGAAAATCGTAACGAAACTGAGACTCAGTTTCATTACGTCGTAGTTTTGTCGTAGGATCAAAATTTGTATGGAAAAGTTGGGACATTTTGGACCACTTTTTTTATTTGATAAATGAAAAGTGGGGGGCCGTCTGGTTGCATAACAACTATTGTCATATTATTAATTGTCATTGTCATAACAGTTTTTAAGCATAAAGTTGATGCTCATATATTTTTTTTGGCATAAATTGTTCTATGGCATAATTGTTCCGTGTCATAATTATACGGAGTCATAGTTGGTTTAACCATAATGTAAATTGTCATACATTTATTTAGTCATAATATTGATGATTATAAGTCGTTTTTGTAATAATTGTAAATTTCATACATTTATTAAGCCATAACATTGATGATTATAAGTGGTTTTAGTAATAATTGTAAATTTCATACATTTATCAAGCCATAATATTGATGATTATAACAATCGTATTGCATAAATTTTGATAATGGACTTGCGATGGTTCTTCAAAAAAGAAACGATTTATATTATTGAAGTATTTTTAATTTCTACTCATTACACAATATTAGTGACCTCACACAGAACCAAATCGCTGCCAGAAAAGTAGGTTAGGTTAGGTTAGAACTGTTATCTCACACATAACCGAATCGCTGCCAGAAAAGTAGGTTAGGTTAGAACTGTTATCTCACACATAACCGAATCCCTACCAGTAAAGTAGGTTAGGTTTGAACTGTTATCTCACACATAACCGAATCGCTGCCAGAAAAGTAGAATAGGTTAGGTTAGAACTGTGACCTCACACAAAACCAAATCGCTGCCAGAAAAGTAGGTTAGGTTAGGTTCGAACTGTGACCTCACACAGAACCAAATCGCTGCCAGAAAAGTAGGTTAGGTTAGGTTAGGTTAGAACTGTGACCTCACACAGAACCAAATCGCTGCCAGAAAAGTAGGTTAGGTTAGGTTAGAACTGTTATCTCACACATAACCGCATCGCTGCCAGAAAAGTATATTAGGTTAGAACTGTGACGCAACATAAAAGAGAACTTTTAAAAAAACTTTTAAAATTAGACTTATGCGTTTAGCAATTTATGCATTTACTCGTACTTAGTATGGTTAAAGTGTTGTATGAGCAATCCATATCTGCCCATTATAAAGTATGCTTGAATAAATGTATGCATATCAACTATATGCCCATTACACAGTATGTCCATAAACATTATGATTAAAATCGTTATGCGCATAAATGTATGACTATTTACAGTTATGCGTAATGATGAGTATGACGAATCCTCGTATGCGTATCAAAAATATGACCTTAAACTTTATGCAACCCGACCCCTACCCATGAAAAGTGCTCGTGATTCTGAGTAAAATGGTATAAGACACACCACGATCAGACAAAAAAAGTAAAAGGTAATTTTTTTCTCCAATTGACCCTTATAATGTACAGTCACCACACGGGAATGTCGTGTACCCGAAGTACGCTCGATTTGTATTACACAGCTAAATTAAGAACAGTGGCAAATGGCGTAACATTCCCGTGTGGTGACTGTGCCTTCAGACCGTGCGTTTGAAATCTATCAGAACTCGTACCCAACCTTATCTTCATTACGTTTAAGTGCTTATAAATCTCGCAAAAATCTGAAAAAAAATCCGCACCCAGGGCCACATGATAATGAGTGTCGCACTGAACGAAAGATCCGCACGAGTTACTTAACTACTATCTCTGTCCGTTAGATATGATCATATCACGCGACGTGATGTGGTGGTCTCGTACATTTATTGAATTTGGAACTGTTTTCCAGATACTTCCACCGTCTGAACGAGCTGACGTGCGGCCAACAGAACGGCGAGGACTACGTGTGCTGCCCGTCTTGTGACTGCGGGAAGGTGTACCAGGATGGCACCGAGAAGTGCGGCCGCAGCATGGTGCAGGGCGTCGGGTATAAAGGGCTGGGGGCGCACCCGTGGGTAGCAAGGATCGGGTTTACACGTAAGTACATACATATAATAATTTCTTCGCAGAATTTAATGCGTACGTTTGTTTTTGTTATATGTTATTTGTATGTAGTACAGTCGAGTTCATCATTATCTGAGCAAAAAACGGATCAAAAATATCTGATCTAATTCTTATGCTTCTGACAATAAGGTCCTGTTCAGATATTTTTGGTCCAATCTTTGCTCAGATAATAATGAACTCGACTGTACATAGGGCGTGCAGTACCGGGAAATTTTAGTATGGCAGTACCGGGAATTCCCGGTGCTGCCATAGAAAAATTTCCCGGTACTGCACGCCCTAACTGTACAGTAGAAATAGTAGAATCCGAATTGAAACAAACGACCGTCTAGGGACCAAAGGTATTTGGTCCTACTAACCGGACGTCGGCGTTGTACTTTACGGATATGCTTTCATAGAACGAACGTCTATCAGAAACCAAACATAAGTTTGCATCCGTCGTTATTAATGAATTCTATATTTGTATACTAAATAAACATTAGTTTATAATATTGTAGCTTTGTTGTGTCTGCGTTTCGCGATGTCCCACCTCCATGAAGCCGTAGAGGGCAAAGTGGCAACCACGAGAATTGTGATGACAACCGATTGCCTTTTTGTCGGTTTTCCGGGCGCACATTAAAGGATAGCGGCGCCTAGAATCACCGCGCCTCTTCATCATTAATTTTAATTGCCATAATGATGAACCATCTTGTAGGGATGCAGAACATATTTTTTGTATTATGAAATGTTTAGGGCACTAGGGTGATACGGTCACGTAATATCAAGAGCACAATGGGCTGAAGTAGCGAATCTTTTTGCGACTTTGCCGTATAAATTTAATTGGATATGCATGAGATGCGGAAGTTAGGTACAACAAAGCTCATTTTGTCATCCTTGCCTCTCCTCGTACCCTCATACCCGGCCTTCAATTAAGTTTCACGCCTTAAGGTTAAAATTTACAGTAAGCCAAAGAAGTATTACTTCCAGTGCGGATTGCCCCCATCAATGTTGCCGTTTGTTTTCAGAGAAGGAGAGTGGTATCGTGAGGTTTGCCTGTAGTGGATCCATCATATCGAAGCGTGTGGTGCTTACAGCGGCGCATTGCGCTTTAGCCAAGCCTGAAGGGTACACGCTGTGAGTATAGCCTATTTACGCAGCTAGCTGATAAAGTTATTAAGTAAGACCACATTAGGAAACTATAAACTTGGATGTGTATATTTGACACCAAATCTACTTAGCAGGTCATTTTTATTTTGCTTGGTGGGTATGCAGCGAAGAGCGAGCATACAGGCGCTCCTTGCTCCACGATCCGCCAAAGCTCGAATTTGGACTGTTCATTAAGTAAAGACACGACTTGCAGTCTCTTAGGTACCTAATGCCACGTAGGTAATTTTACTGTCTTGCCTACGGACTGTCCTTTGTTTAGAATAGAATAGAAAAGTATTCGGGTATCACATCATTACAGTTACATATGAAGCAATAGGTACATAAAAAAAAGAAACACGAAGACAGAAGTGCAACCGAAATGGTCTCCGCTCAGCAATACAGTTGCACTAAGTAGAGCTCTGCCAACGGCGCTGGTTTTCTATGGAGCCAGAGCAGAGCGCCTTTTCGCTTAGCATCGGTGGCCAGTTTTGACTCTTGAACAGACACGCTCGAACCAAAATGTGAACTTAACTCCCTGATAGCAAATGCTTGTATAATTTAATTTGAGCCAGTATGATTTGTTATTACGATTTATTTTAATTGTAAAGTTACTAGCATTTACCCGCGGCAACACCCGCGTTGTTCCCGTTACTATCCCAAAAAAACTCTTTATTGGGATATAAAGTCTTATGTTTCAATCCAGGACTTGATCTACTTGCAGGCAAAATTTCAGCGCAATCCATTCAATTGTTACCGCATTATTTAGTAACAAACATCCAAATCTCCAAACATCTAAACATCCAAACGTCTTTACAAACATCCACATTTATAATATTATAGTGTGATGTGATGTGATTCATAGGTCCACCGTGGTGGTGGGGGAGTGGGACACCGCACGGAGCCCTGACTGCAATGAGCTATTCTGCGCACCGCCCGCGCAAGCGATCAAGGTGGAGAACGTGATCGTGCACGTCGGGTACGAGAAGAAGATCTTCCGGCACGACATCGCGCTCATCGTGCTTAAAGAAGATATCAAGTATTCTGGTAAGCTGGTGACAATCCTTATTCATAGGTTTACGGTAGTGGTGAGAGATGGGCAGTGCAGTCCTCATTGCTGTAAGCTGTACTGCGTGTCGCCCGCGCATGTGGTTAAAGTGGATAAAGTGATCAACTGATCAAGACATCAAATATTCTGATAAGCTGATGACAAATGTAAATTAAGCATAATACGCCTGTGTGTGCATGGTAGTGCGCACGTATTCGCAAAATGATGCCATGCAACACAATGAGAGGCCGCTTATCTGCTACGCTTGCTTCCAGCTAATCGACGAAAAAATATCATAGTATCATAGGCCTCAGTGGCGGATTAAGCCGGCGCGGGGCCTGTAGCATTTCTTCAAATAGGTGCTTAATACCGACTGACCGGTAATTTTATAGGTACTTGACGAAATTATATAAAGAGGGGGGGGGGGTCCCTTTTTGCGAGTGACCCCCCAATGCGCCGGGCCCGTAGCGTTTGCTACTCTTGATACGTGGCTAATCCGGCACTGATAGGCCTACTATTTATTTAGGGCCCATGCACACGGTGGCTTAAACGCGCCATCGACGCGTTTCGTAGCGCTGTCGCTTTTACACCCTAAAAATAAATAGAGACAGCGCGTTCCAAAACCAAGTCATAGGATGTCACTGTTTCCAAGTAAATTTTAAAATCCAGTATGCTCAATGTCAATTTTAATTACTATTCTATTATTTCAGTATCAGTGGCGCCGATCTGCTTGAACGACAAGCCGGAAATCGTAATAAATGAGCGCGCTTTGCTCGTCGGATGGGGCAAATTGTCCGGACAAAACAATCTGGTGAGCGATTCTGAACCTTATTGTATAGTCCATAGAGTTGAATACATGAAATATGCAGGTGGTAAGCGATTATCTGTATGATGGACATTGATTTAAATTCAACGACCTTACCTGTCGGTTTCGGTGTCGACGCGCAAATGTAGCGACATGTATAGGTATTGTGTACTGATGAATTTGATAAAAAATACCACAACAAATAACCCCACACATTTAACTTTACTTTTACTTAAGTACCACACAACATTGCCAAACAGTCTAAATTAGAATACTGCATTAAATAGTAGCAGCAGCAGTAGGCCTACTGCTTAGTTGTCAAATAAAAAAGTATTTTCTCCGGACTTTTCCTTCAATACAACAAAACGATTCTGAGTGATAGTGACTCAATCGAGTGAACAAGTACCTAAGCAACTCGCATTTGACTAAAATGTTTCGTATGGCAAAATGCTTCTCGTAAAAAATACCTAAAGCTGTCTCAGGCCGATTCCCTGTAGCTTTGATGATTTAGGATTTTCCTGAGCCATCAAAGTTAAAATAAACACATTTTATATTTTTGTCCAGGTAAGCCGGCAACAGCAACTAGAAGTCCCCCTGGTCCCTCTAGAGACGTGCGAGCGCATCTTCGGGGACTCGGTCCCCGTGCACGAGGGGCAGCTGTGCGCCGGCGGGGAGGAGGGCAGGGACGCCTGCTCCGGGTTCGGGGGGGCACCGCTCTTGCTCAGTCGAGATGGCCAGTATTACCAGGTAAAACACTGTTAAACAGCAACTAGAAGTCCCCCTGGTACCTCTAGCGACGTGCGAACGCATCTTCGGGGACTCGGTCCCCGTGCACGAGGGGCAGCTCAGCTGTGCGCCGGCGGGGAGGAGGACAGGGACGCCTGCTCCGGGTTCGGGCGGGCACCGCTCTTGCTTGACTGAGCCCATGTGATGGCCAGTTTTACCAGGGAAAACACTGTTGAACAGCAACTGGAAGTCCCCCTCGTCTCTGTCGCTAGAGGAACTAGGGGGGACTTCTTTGTAGAAAACATGTTTCTCCTGAGGAGCTGGTCCAACTGACCCACCAACCAACTGGACCAAGTCCAACTGACTGTCTGCCCGTACATATGAGGGCCGCGCGCAAAATTTTGTAGTTGGCTACTTACAGCAAGCAATCCTACGTCGGCGCCCCACTTGCTTAACGATTCAATGGGGATAAAACTGTCCAAATTCCTAAATCCACTACTACTGTTTAAGAATTGTTTTTATACAAAATCTATTCATTTTCAGATCGGCATCGTGTCGTTCGGGTCAGAGAACTGCGGCAGCGAGGGCATTCCGAGCGTATACACCAACATCGCGCACTACTACAAGTGGATTGTCGACAATACACCCTCGTAATTTCACTGACCTATTCACAATCTTAAGTACTTAGTAGCTAATAAAAATAATGATAGTACAAAGATTGTTTCTCGTCCCCAGCGCTACTAATTGGAGTTCCCTTTCAGCGTCTATAGTATAGATAGACTATACTAACTTACGTTACGACCTGGGGCCCGTTTCATGAAGATACAAGTTACAAATTACAAGCGGAAGTCTCTTTTCAATACCTTTTGATAGAAAGAGACTTCCGCTTGTAATTTGTAACTTGTAGCTTCGTGAAACGGGCCCCTGGCGGTTTTTAAGATAAGAGTGAATCGGCAAAATCTATAGTACGTTTGGCTTGGTTTAATGTTTCGAGGTTTTCAATTCAATCTTAAGTACGACACGGCAAGGATGGCTCTCTTAGACCAAGCAAATTACCTTAACCTGGACATAATTCGATAACTGTAATTTTCTTTTTGTGTGGTATAAAGTATTGTTAGTAATAGTTAAAATAAATAGAATTAAACATTTTAAGGTTCCGCGTCAGTGTAAAATAACCAAAAAACTAAATTTTCATCATATTATGATTTTATGAGTACAGCGTAATACATAACTTTTTAAAAGTACCTCTATTACGATATGACGCTTGCATCCCAGTTAAAGTAATCAAAATTAGACTAATTAACCGATCGCGACTGTCATTAATAAAGAAGGTTCAGTAAGTTTCACGTTTTCTGGCTTATCTTATCAGAAATTATAGATAACTGTAATTCGCCAATTTATTTTAAATACTATATTATGTGAGTTGATAAATTATTAAAACTTATACAAATTCTCTTAAGGGATATGTAAAGTCTCAAATATTGGTAATTTTTGGATAGCCCTAATACATAACTACTTCAAAAGTGTTTACTTTTTGCCGTCAAAATATTATTAGTACAATAAAAAATAAATTACACAGAAAGTGTCCACGTTTATTCATTAATTGATTTTTTTTCTTAGTTACGTTTCAATATGGACGTTATTTCTGGCGCTCTAAGGTCGTCATTTCATCGTGACTTGCGAGTCGCGGGCGATTCTCGTGTAGGTAGGTATAATAAGTCGTCACATTCATTCTTTTATAGTCAACGATCGTCAAAGGCCGTAGCAGGATAAGGGAAGAAAAAATGCCCTTGAATGATTAAGAGCTGTTTATTTTTTCTATAGTTGCTTTCATTTAGTTGTATAATTGTGCAAAGTTTGGTTAAAAAATTCCCAGTGGTTCAGCCGGGAAAAAATAAAAACAAAATTTATAAAATTTGACGTATCTCTAAAACTATAACTTTTTATCATAATATCTTTAATTCATTTTGGTTAATTAAATAGTACGTATGCCTTAAAAGAAAATTGAGTCTCTATCTTTACAATTTCTGTAAAAAACACGTAAGTCAAAATTTCAAAAAAAAGTTTTTTTGATTCCTGAAGGAGTGACCACTCTAAGTGACATTTCTAAAAAAGCCTTATTTAACGATCTGTCAGTCATATAAGTTTGACGGTTAAAATCGAAAAGCAACAGTGTCAAAATTAAAAAACTATGTTGGTCGGATTCTGTTACATTTTATTCTTATACAATTCTAATACAGCCAAAGAACTTAAACATAAATATTCTGTGTAAAGAACTAAAAATAAAATAAATTTATGGCATTTACTCGAATATGTATCAACTTAAAAATGTCTTTTACTTCTTATTTGAATCACTATCGCTATCTTCATTAACGGTAACACTAAGTAATACCGTTTCTCAAAAAATCTCCACTAAGAATTTCGGCAGGCTGCATGATTTTTGATAAATATCTTGCGTGCGATAGGTAGTACACAATAGGGATGATGACTGGGTTAAAAATATGTAATTCTATTTAGTCCGTCAGTTAGATTATGGATAAATATGGGACACGTATTTTTTGGTTTATCAAAATATTAAAAATCGACAAAGTTATAGATCTTCAAACTTCTGGAGTGGGGGCTTGTGACGTCACTTCTGAGTGAAAATTGTACTCAAGAGTGACGTCACTCGAAACTTCTAAGCACTTTATCCTCGTCAGTTTTTGTTTGTCAAACAAAACAAAAAATACGTGTACAATATTTTTTAATAATGTAACAGACGGACTAAACAGTTTTTTTTAGTCATCTAGCCTATTGCGGCAATGTGTGATCAACACCCTACCTACGAATGAATATATCTGGTGAAACGATAAGTAAGGCTTAATTACAAATAATGATGATTACCTATTTGAAAAAAAAGGTTTTATAAGTTAAAAGGCGACAATTAATACAAATACAGGGTGGTTTTCGATAATTTGTACATATTAAAAGGGGTGAAATTCCAACTGATTTTATCGGTACAAATGACTTTAATTTTTGTTTCTGGGCAAAAAAATTTTTTTACAGATTTTTACAGTTTTCTATGAAATTTTGGGCAGTACATCTGTTTGACGCAGTATAACTTTTGATCTTATTGTTCAAAGCTGTAAGAAAAAATGTTTTTAAGATCACAATTAAGTGCTAAACGAAAATAAGCATGAAAAAATGGTCACAATATTCGCAAACTTTCGAGAAAAACGGTGTTTTCCGTGAAAAAAAAACAGCCGTTTTTCACAATTATATTTTTTTTTGACGATTTTTTCTTCAAGTCGGTGGTTTATTGTTATTGCTACTAAATAACGTGTCTATTGCCATGACCCTGCAATTTTTTCTTACAATTTTAAGCAATTAGATCAAAAGTTATATCGTGGCAAATAGATGTAGGTACTGCCGAAAATTTCACTGAAAGTTTAAAAATCTGTAAAAAAAAAACGAATGACCACAAACAAAAATTAAAATCAGTTTTACCGATAAAATTGGCTGAAATTTCACCCCTTTTCATATGTACAGATTATCGAAAACCACCCTGTATATTTTCAAGCCAATATTTATGGGAATGTCAAAAATTGATTTATTTTTAATTCTTTACAAAGAAGATTTATTTTTAAGTTCTTTGGCTGTATTAGATTAGATTAGTATAAGAATAAAATGTAACAGAATCCGACCAACATAGTTTTTTAATTTTGACACTGTTGCTTTTCGATTTTAACCGTCAAACTTATATGACTGACAGATCGTTAAATAAGGCTTTTTTAGAAATATTACTTAGAGTGGTCACTCTTTCAGGAATCAAAAAAACTTTTTTTTGAAATTTTGACTTACGTGTTTTTTACAGAAATTGTAAAGATAGAGACTCAATTTTCTTTTAAGGCATACATACTATTTAATTAACCAAAATGAATTAAAGATATAATGACAAAGAGTTATAGTTTTAGAGATACGTCAAATTTCATAAATTTTGTTTTTATTTTTTCCCGGCTGAACCACTGGGAATTTTTCAACCAAATTTTGCAAAATTATACAACTAAATGAAAGCAACTATAGAAAAAATAAACAGCTCTTAATCATTCAAGGGCATTTTTTCTTCCCTTATCCTGCTACGGCCTTTTTATAACCACATGCATCACGGTTCAACTAGGGCGGAGGCAGAGATTATTTGAAATATTGTCTTCTTTTGATCGATAATAAAGATAAAGAAACTGTTTATAATGAGATATAATTATGAATGTCGTGGAATCACATTTACCTATTTGTAAGCTCTCAGTTTTCTGTACAGAATTATTTAAATAATAATGACAGCGCACAGCTTGAACCGCTGAAGTTATAAGTCTGAAAATTGGAACATTATATTCTACAAAGTACGTAAACATGTGCTTAGGAAGGCTTTTTCGAAATTTAACCCTTAAGGGGGTGATATAGGGGTTGAACGGTTGTATGAAACTCGTTCATTTGGAGATTTGAAAGTTTGTATATAGATTACTAGCATTTTCCCGCGGCTTCGCCCGCGTTGTTCCCGTTATTGTCCCAAAGGAACTCTTTACCAGGATATAATGTACCTATCCTATGTTTCAATCCAGGACTTGGTCTACTTGCATGCCAAATTTCAGCTTGATCCATCCAGTTGTTACCCCGTTATAAGGTAACAAACATCCAAACATCTTCACAAACTTTCGCATTTATAATACTAGCATTTTCCCGCGGCTTCGCCCGCGTTGTTCCCGTTATTGTCCCAAAGGAACTCTTTACCGGGATATAATGTATCCTATGTTTCAATCCAGGACTTGGTCTACATGCATGCCAAATTTCAGCTTGATCCATCCAGTTGTTACCCCGTTATAAGGTAACAAACATCCAAACATCCAAACATCCAAACATCTTCACAAACTTTCGCATTTATAATATTAGTGGGAAGTGGGATTTTTTAACACACAAGATGTTTAATATAAGATTGTTACTGAACGTCACCCCTTAAGGGGGTTAAAAATGGGTCGAATATTCGTTTTTTTTATACTTTATAAGCTGGCAAACAAGCATGTGGGTCACCTGATGGTAAGTGATCACCACTGCCTATATACACCCGCATTACCAAGGCAACTGCAGATGCGTTGCCAGCCCAGAGGACTGCGATGAAATGCCTCTTGTGCCAGTAATTGCACCGGCTGTCTTGCCCTCAGCGCAAGCGGGCGGTTCTCCTCAAAACATTATTCTTGACCAAAAAAATGTCTATTTTACAAACCCCGCGACAGAGCATTTTTATTAATATAATATATCAAACGTTATGTCAGTCGTCATCTGCCGATACAAAAAACTATGGCAGCGTGAAAAAAAAGCAGAGACACTCTTTACTACCGGTATTTCCAACGACGCCCTCTTCACCAACCAGTGTTATAGATGCAGAAGAGTCAGAGAAATACAAAAACGTATTAAACCTACAGTTAAAAGTTGTAGACTTAGAAAAACTGCTTAAAAACATAGAAAACGAAATTATATGCCTTGCAAAACAAATAGAAAGTTTAGCGGAAAGACTCTATACCTCGGATACAAAATTGACTACTTTGCCTACAGTACCGAAGGAAAATACCTTAACGCTGGAAAAAAATAAAAATAATCAAAAACGTGAATATAAATCCATAAAAAGAAGTAGGAAGGATGACGCTGGACCAAAAATAGTAATGTACGGGACCCAGCAAATTGTCGGACTCGCCTCAGCTTTAACACGCTCCAGAGAGACAAATAACTACGTAGAGTATCATACAACTGCTACAACAATACCTTATGCACCTAGCGCCGAGTTAAGTAAGAACTGCCTGACTGTGAAGCTAAAATCCCAGGACAAATTGGTGATATGTACCGGTGAAAATGACGACAATATCTCATTAACATTGTCACATTTGCAAATATTAGCCGATAAATTTACAGACAATACTATTTTAATATTACGTGTTAGAGAAAATCGTAACATTGGCACATATAAGTTAAACACCCAAATTAAAGAATTTTGTATAAACTCTAAAAATTGCCACTTTGTTGATTGCACTCGAAATACATTATTTCACATGTGTAAAGCGATTAATTATGTCATAGATTGTATAGATTATGATAATAAATATTTAAATTTTACCGAAATGAAGAAACTGCTCGTGACAAGTAAAATAAGTCCCACTATCCAAAAGAAAGGTACTATTCCGTATTATTTCGCTCGCACTAGGTCTGAGAAACAAATCTCTGATAAAACGAAGGAGCAAAAAAAAGGTACTATACCGTATTATTTCTCCATCATGAAGAAAACACGTACAACCGAGGCAAGTACGTTTTTTCGTGGCAAAAAATAGTTTAATACAAAACAACATTTCTGTCTGTGATGTTTCACATATTAAAAATAATTCGACAAATTATATAGGGATCTTACATCAAAATATATCAGGCGCATTAAATAAACAGGAATTCTTAGAATACGCCATTTCGAATCTTGGCAGAGATGGAGTACATATAGATATAGTTTGTTTAAGTGAGACCAACATGATGCGTGGAACGGAGGTAAATTTGAAATTAGAAAACTTCAAATTAGCGACTTCTTTTTCCAGAAATAAATCAAAAAGAGGTGGTGTATCGATTTTAATTCGAAATGACTTAGAATGCACAATAATAAACGAGATCAATACCTTATCTGAACAACTTGTTTTTGAGTGCTGCGGAATTGTCATAAAAAATTATAATCTAATAATAGTTTGTTTATACACAAATAAATGCCCAACGTCTCCATCCGCAATATTTTTTAAAAAATTCAATGATTTGTTAAACTTAATATGTCAGTACAAAAGAAAAAAAATTGTGTTATGTGGTGATCTCAATATAAATACCTTAACAAAAACCAAGGTATCGTCTGCGCTTGCTCAAATTTTGGAAATATACGGATTAAGATCAGTCATACAAGGTCCTACGAGAGTGACGGAGACAACGAAAACGTGTATAGACCATATATCTACTAATGTGGTAGGAGGCGAAGCAAAAATTCATGATCTCGGTTTATCAGACCATACAGCCCAGTCCTATCTCGTCCCCATACAAAAACGTTTTCCACCGCCTATTAAACGGTGGTGTGAGTTAAAACGAGACTATAGTCAAGAGAACCAAGACAAGTTTAAAAGTTGTCTGTCTTCTACGAACTTTACAGAACTTTTAAACGAAAGTGATGCGTCAGTGGCTTTCAACACTTTTTACGATCTTTTTGTTCTTTTTTATGATCTATGTTTTCCCGTTGTTAGAGTTCAAATGACAAATAAACAGAAAAGGTTGAACGGGATAACAAGTGGTATACAAAAGTGTTGCAAGAAAAAACGCCAATTGTACTTTATAAGCAGGCGGGTCAAAGGCTATAAATCAGTATATAAAAAATACTCAAAATTGCTAAAAAAATGTATTATTTCTCAGAAGAAAAATGAAAACTTGAAATATATTGACAAGCAAAAAAATAAGTGTAAAGCCGTTTGGAATGTAATTAAGAACCATACTACCTCAGCTGATTGTCAAACAAGATACATACGCAATTTAAAAATTAATGACATTGATATTGAGGACCCTCAAGTGATTGCAGAAGAATTCAATGCCTTCTTTGTAAATAATGTAAGCGAAAACTGTACAGTTTTTGCAGGCAAAACAGATGACATAAAGCTAGAAAACAGAGAGGCCAGCATGTTTCTTAACCCGTTAACTTTATTCGAACTCAAAAAAATTGTATGCTCACTAAGAAACACAAAAGCTGTTGGACATGATAATCTGCGTACTGATATAATTAAAAATTGTTTTGAATTTATTGCGGATCCTCTGTTGCATATAATTAACTTATCATTTTTGCATGGGATCTTTCCTGATATTCTAAAGAAATCTGTGGTTAAGCCATTATTCAAAAAGGGTGATAAATGTGACATAAAAAATTACAGACCAATCACCCTTATACCTATCTTTTCGAAAATCTTTGAAAAGGCAATGTATAACAGACTCTTGAAGTTTTTAGAAGCTGGCAATATAATTAAGGAAGAGCAAAATGGTTTTCGAAAGGATAGGAATACTTCTCTTGCAATGTTTAAGTTGGTAAAACATGTAATGGATTGTGTCGACAAAAATGTGCCAGTTACAGCATTGTTCATGGACATGAGCAAAGCGTTTGACTTTGTGTGTCATAAAAGACTACTGGTCAAGTTGTATAGATATGGCATCAGAGGCCCAGTGCTTAACTGGATACGATCATACTTAAGAGGTAGAACGCAATGTGTAGAAACACAAGGTTTTTCTAGAGATTCTAAAATTTTACAAAAGTACCAGTCAGAATATGCCGAAAACAACTATGGTGTGCCCCAAGGTAGCATTTTGGGGCCTTTGTTGTTCTTGGCGTATATTAATGATTTCCCGGATATTATGAAGCATGAATGTGTTCTTTTTGCCGATGATATTACAATAATAATAGACGGTAAAGACCTAGGAACTTATAATGAGGAAATAAATAAAACGTTAGATTTAACAGTGGACTGGCTCACCAAGAATAATTTAAAGGTTAATTTAGGAAAAACTAAATATATGCAATTTCGAACACTTCGCGGTCGTCCACAACAGTTAAGTGTTAGTGTGGATAAAGAGCCAATTGAAGAAGTTGACGAAATACAGTTTTTAGGTATAAATATTGATTGCCATTGCAGATGGAAGGCACATGTAAATAGTTTATGCTCAAAAATAAATAGATTTGTGTTTGCTTTGAGAAAAATACGTCAAACAGTGACTCTACAAGCAGCTCTGATGGCATATGATGGGTATGTTAAATCCGCATTGCAATATGGTATAGTTATCTGGGGATATTCTACTATAAACGATAGTGTATTTCTGATCCAAAAGCGTTGCATTAGGGCTATTTTTGGACTTAAACAATCCGATTCCTGTCGTCCATTTTTCAGAAAATATAATATTTTGACAGTGCCAAGTCTGTACATCCTAGAGGTATGTTTATTTGTGTTTAAATACAGAAATATGTTTTTCCAACATACACAGGAACTTTCGTCTAGGAAAGTCAGATGTCAATATTTACACAAATTATATAAACCTCCAGTGAAATTAGCAGTATCGAATAAAAATTCATTTATGATGTGCCTAAAAATCTATAATAAATTACCTGACAATTTCAAAGCAAATAATAATATTAAGGATTTCAAAAATTTGACCAAGAAGTGGCTAATTGAAAAGGGGTTTTATAGTATTAAGGAGTTTTTAGAATAATGTGAATGTGTTATTTATGACTATTGTTTGTTTTTTATTTTTTCCGTTTTACTGTAGCAATTTTGACAACTACTTAATTTTGATTTATGATATTGTAAAAATGTTAATTATTGTGTTTCGTTTATTAAAATTTTTATGTCGCATTTTAATACCGAGGTACAGCTATTTTGGTCGCCGAAATAGATTTTAGTATAATATAATAAATGTAATAATTATTTTGGTTATTCTAATATTATGACAAATGCGTGTACGCCTGCAAAGGTAGATGTTGGTGAAACTAAGTTGTTATTTATCCATCTGTAATGTAACCCAATTATCAATACGCAATAAATTCATTCATTCATTCATTCATTAAGCCAGATGTATACGTACATGAAAAACATAACGTTTTATCTTAAAGGCACGGAACAAAACCCATTAATTTTACATTATAATATTTACTTTTTTGTTTAAAATGGTGTTGCTGATAATGACTCCTTATGATAATAATGACGTTTTTGTAGAAAATAATGACAGCTCGTTGCCAACAATGATTTTCACCTGAGAATCAGGTCTGATGTATACAGTGTGACTGGTAATTCGACCTATTCCTTGAAAGGGATTATTCAAGAGTTTATTTGCAATGATTTAAGTCCAATCAACCGGGGGTCAAGACTCAATGGTTATCAAGTTATTTGAGTTTTAACTTATTTTTTTTAAAACCCACCTTTCGATCTAAAACTGCTAATTTTGAAGAAACTACTTAAATTAGGAATTTAAAAAAGCCATCATCTAATAGCCAATAAGCGGTTAAATAAGAAAAATTCAAAAAACATGCCAAAACCTTTCAAAATATTAGCAATAAAAGAATTTGAACTCAAAAGTTTTTGGATTTTGATCAAAATTTTGTAATTCTTGGAGGCATTACTTAAAAAAAAGTTACGACACTGCGTAAAAGTTACAGAAATTAGTTCCTCAGTTCATAAGCTTTCTAAAAAGGTACAATAAAATACATTATTTGCATAACCGAGCAAGTAGGAGATTTGACCTAGCGTACCTGACCCTTAATCAGTTTGTGTAACTTTAGTTTCTCCGTGAGTTTTGTTTGTCTTCGGTTTCTTATTTTATGTCATCTTCTTAGGATTGGCATCACTAAAAGTTGCCTTCGGTGATATTTATATAAGTAATTTATCAATCAGTTCCCGATTGCGTTAAGTTGGCACCTAATTTGTAAGTAACACCAAGGAAACCAGGTACTTAAACAGTTACGACAATACTGATTATCTCGTAGGGTTATTTGGAACTCTAAGAATTATAATTTTTATGTGCAAGTAGCCGAGTTTTGAATATATTACACCACAACCAGGCTTCGGTATTCCAAATAGCCCCAGGAAACATTACTTACCTGTTTCAGTCAGAAAATAAAAGGCATATCTAATTGTTTACTATTATTAAACCACGCTTATAATACGATTGAGCACATATGTCATTTTTGAATTCCAAAAAGTTCATTTTATAGTAGTTATATTTCGTACCGGATAACAATAATTAATATCATTTAATCAACACATAATAAATTGAAAAAATAAAAGATCACCACACAAGATTAAATCCGCAACGCAGGCTTCGTCAGGTGGGTACAAATTCAAATCGGCAACAGGCTTCGTCACACTTACCACCAACAAAAGTAATCCGCAACAGGCTTCGTCACTTTAGCTTACGTTAAAAAGGATCGCCCCGAATCGTAGCTGGCTCAAAAGTGCCCATGACGCTGGCGGCGTTGCCACGCTGTATCGCCAACGAAATTTGCTGCACCAGATACGATCCAGAGCGTGGATCACCACCTCTATCCCTCAGACGGCGACCCACTTCCCTAATAAACGCCTTGGCCTCCGCACCCCAAGGTCCTGCTGTCTCCACCGCAACTGGCACGAAATCGTACATTGGTTCCAAGGCATTGTACTTAGTGTGTTTCAACCTGGCCGCGTACTCTACAGCCGACCCAGCAGACCTAATTGTGATATCAAGATGGGACGGTGCAAACGTACTGACGCACGTAGCGTCCCACAAGAGACTTTTGAGCAAGTTTTTGAATTAATACTTGAAATGGCATTGTCAATGGTTGTGTGCATATAAATGAAAATACTTATTTCAGTACAAAAAAGTTCTAAAACTTGGGGAAAATCCATTAATTAGATCACCTACTTAAATAAAATAGAAATCATGTAATAATTCAACATCAAAAATTATTCTCTCATAACACTATCGTCTTTAGTGTTATCTGTATCATCACCTGGCACAAAGAAAATAAAATAGATAATTAGTGTACTAAATTATTTACGTTGTAAATATAGCTTGGCAACTTCGTTGGTGACACTCCCATGGTCCGCGCGGGGGGCGGGGAACGCAAAGACTACAACATTATACTAGGTTATAGAGAGGCAACTAGGCCAAATTTCTAATCATCGTACTTGTGCTGCCATCTATCCCTCATTACAGGTCAACAAATATACATATATAAATCGATGGCAAAAAGGGGGTTTCTACGTTTCCGCTTTATATGTCGCAGGGAAATGGCCAAAACCGAGTCTTTGAATTTGATCAAATCTCTAAGGGATATGGACCTCATCACGCAGGATGTTAAAATGGCGAATCCATTTTAACATTTGCCTAGAAAAAATCAGTAATTTGATCAAATCCCTGAGTCTGTTTAGTGAAATGACGAAATCGGACAAAA
Organism: Eudemis profundana; assembly: GCA_947034925.1. Taxonomy (NCBI): domain Eukaryota; kingdom Metazoa; phylum Arthropoda; class Insecta; order Lepidoptera; family Tortricidae; genus Eudemis; species Eudemis profundana. The sequence goes on along the minus strand of OX344808.1, from coordinate 15,191,487 downwards.
AAGGCAACTCGTTTTTTTTCATTTCACTAGATTTGTTTAGCGATTTGATAAAATCCCTGACACGTCAGTGAGTTGACGAAACAAACTCGCAAAGTAAACTCATTTTAACATTTCACTAGACACGTTATGTGTATTAGATGGTCAAATTTCTGATCTCGTTCAGTGAAATGACGTAAACATGACAGCTCGACGAAAGAAATTTCTCTGACACAAGCGTTTTTTCCGTATGTAATAAATGAATTGTTTAGAACATACAACGGAGGAATTAATGCTCAACTTGACGTTGCATAATGGAAAATACTACAATCGAATTATGTCCAGGTCAAGCTACTTTTATGCGCCTATCTTGCTTGTAAGGTTACTCACTCCTACTATGCTGTTAGTGTAACTGGTCAAGAGTCTGATACGCTAAGTCTGTTTCTGTATGCAAGCGCATTCTCAATACAAATGCTGAGAATGCAGCATCACATCATGCACAGAAAGTAGGTAAAGCGATAGAAAAAACCTTGTGTTTTAAAATATACGTATATTAGTCGATATAAAAGTAGGTCTGATACTTGTAGAGCGGTATTTGGTCTGGTTCCTCGTCCAGCGGGTAGGAGTGGAGATGGCGCATGGCGAGTCCGTTGTAGTACTGCGCGCACGCTGCGGTCTTCTCCAGCGCCGGTTCTGCGCAGAGCGTGTCCGTCAGGTCGACCAACGCGTTGTCTTGTACGTGCTGGTCGAATAACTGGAATAAAACATCAATATTTGTGATTAATTAGATGCAAAAAAAAAATTGGCCTTTCCAACCACTGACAATAGCACCGCACCGGCCCTATTCTCGAGTAATGAGATTCATCTCTATACAGAGAATATCGAACGGACATCATATATACTGAGCTCGAGTGAAATCTTTAATCCTCTAAAAGACATAAACAACTGATGCTGAACAGAATGCGGGGCTGTTGAATTCAGTAATCTAAGTGTACGGCCTGAGTGGCGAGCGTCGAGCGTCGCGTCCGGCGTGGCGGGCAGCGTGTATGGGTTTTGTGCAGCGTGCACGCAGGACGATCACATACATTTGTTTATGTTTAACATGAACGCCCCGCTGCAGGCCCCGCTCGAGAGCGTCCACTCAGTTCGTACACTAACGGAGACAAAACATCTTGCCGTTTTCGAAATTCAATAGGCCCACAGCGCTTTTGTTAAAATCTGCTATCGGAAAATGCAATAAGTACTAATCTTTGAAGAGTAAAATAGATATACAGTAGATATATCTCTCTATATCTATTTTACTTTTAAATTCTTATATTCATATATCTTACCGCATCTATAGCGATGGTGGGTATGAACTTGGGTTTCATGAGCAACGTCAAGTATTCGGAATCCAGCTGCAACTCCGTCCCCTGTCTGGTCCTTAAGCACTTCTCCACCTGCTCCGTTCGCAGCCCAGCTCTTTGTACACACTAGAATGAGAAGCAAATTACATTTAATTCAGCTTTTTTTACACTAAATGGATTTCCTCCTGACACCCATCATGCCTGTCTATGAGCACTAATGGAGCCTACGATGGAGTAAGCGCTCTATTGTAGATTTTAAATGCCTATACACTCAGGTCCTAGAAGTAACCAACTAATCATTGATCAGTGCCGACGCCCATTATTCAGGTATATCATAGTTTTGTGGTAGTTAACGATGCAGTTTCTTTCACATTCACGTACTTGCCAGGAAGAAATGGGTATCCTCTTTAAGGTAATTGCGTGGGGGTCAACAGAACAGTCTCCCACATTAACGTAGAAAAAGATGGACAGCCCTTCGAAATCGACAGTCCGACCCTTTTTAGTAGTTTCTACCGTCAAGTCAAAATGAACCTTCTTGCCGAAAACGGCTATCTCCTTACAAATTAAGTCACTCAGGACAACATTTTGAATATCACTACTGAATAGTGCTAAGGAGACCCCGCCTGAGTCTGTACCCCGCCCATTTCCACATAGCTACATCGAAGATGGCGAGTCCAATCAATTATAAAGAGAACTAATGTATACCTCTAAACTGCCGCTGGAGCCGGCGTCAGTCTCCATCTCGCAGGCGACGTACGCGAGCTGTTCCAAGCTGGGCTGGTGCCGCATCTGGTACAACGCGCAGTCCTGCACCATGTTGCCCAAGCACTCGGCTGGTCCGTGCTGGCATTCGAAACCATCGTCCCCGTAGTTTATACTCTGGAAGTTAATGTACGTTATTATTAAATTGTGTCTTTATCTATACCTAAGTCCAGAAAACCAAACGTAAAGGAAATCGCTCGTTAAGGCGAGGTGAGACCAGAATCGGGCACGGAAGCCTAGTTTCCAAATCATTTTTAGAGCACTTATTTGACTCTTAGGTCACTGTAAAACATATATAATAATATTCAGAACTGTATCTAGGGCTTCCTCTCACTTAGAACACGATAGCGAACACTTCGCTCGATAGAAAATTAGCGCGAAAACACTATAAAATAAAGTATTTTTTTCATTTTTTTTCTTTTTTTTCATCACCAGTTAGATTTTCTGACAAAATTAATACCTGACAATCATGATTTCACAGTCATGCAGGGCATCCTCTCATGTTTGGGTTGATAACGTATACTTTTATGTTAGAAATCGAAGATAATCTGCAATAATCTGCATTCCGCCCGACCCTAGTTTGTATGTGAAATGCGAGCCAGGTCCTACCGCGCCTTAAACAAAATTTTCATAAGTAGTCGAAATTGAACATTGTTTTATTTTCATGATAGGAATATCCAGAATTGTATAGTAAAATAACATTTAAATCAGGTTAAATATTATATAAAAAGGACTCTGAAAGCTGCAGACGCAAGCTCTTATGATAAAAACAGCAAATCCATCCGAAACATCTGGAGAAATACTCAACCATTATTTTGCGACTCGATAATACCCACCGACGTGGTGTAAAAGTGATCTTGAAGCATTTAAAAAAATTGGACTGATTAAATTTATTCTACTATGTTTTAAATTTATTTACTTGTTGTATATGTTTTTATTGAAGCGTTATTTTAAAAATTACATAGTTTTGGCGGGGCTCGAACACGCATTTCGACAGCTCTCCAGGCTAACAAGCGCGGCCTAATTGATATTAGGGCCACCGAGAGCGCCCGGCTCAAGTCACCGAATCTTTCATTCTGTTGCTCCTTCTTTTGACTTTACCCTGGACTTCCCAAAAGGCACGAGTTGCAGCATGACGTATTCGTGCAACAGTTGCAGCGCGGGTTGTAGCTGCTGCAGCACGAACGCCTTGCTGTCGGGGCACCGGCTTTCATAGTACACCGACAACAGTACCTGCACACAAAGAACATCGATATTTCATATCGACTTGTTGTTTACCTCCATTGTTATTGTTACTTTGATCTGTGTTTTTGATTTGTGTTCTGAAGGGTCAGCCCTTAAGGGGCGTATCAAAAATCGGAAAATGACGAGGTCATGGGGTCGTATCTAGTTATTCTCATCAAGAAAATGCGTAAAATTGGCATGCATGCCGGTGATGGCTACGTTTTGTTTCATAAATGGAAATACTGAAGTAAGACGAGCACTAGACCTACATGTCATGTGCGATGAATTAGAACGCACAATCATTCATACATTATTTAGCAGTAAATTATAAGTATCATACCCGTAAATATGTACTTAGCTTTAATCCATGTACTTTAAGTCTACAAGTCACGAAGGCATGATTCCACTCGTTCCACATGCACCATAGATAAGTCAGGTTTACTTTCGCTGCTCCACATACTGAAGGTCCTCCACACCGGTTTCAGAACACATAGATTACGTATATGGAGCTATGCGGCTATGCATGTAGAAGCACAGTTTTAAGAGGAAACAGTAAGGCCGAGAGAATTGAAAATTAGGTATTTGTAAAATGTGTCGCTGTCCCGCACTGCCCGCCTCTCCCCCGCAGAGCGCGATAGAGACAACTGCAGCTTGGACCGAAAATACCTTTTAAAATTTCATAAAAACAACGTTTCGTAGTCCCCTGATTTCTTCCCCAAAACTTAACCTATTTAACTAATTTTTTCATTAAACATTAAAGAAAGGCTTTGGCTGTGTTCCTACGTTTTCCTTTTTTTTAATAATCTAGTCAAATTTGTTTTCTGGATGTGTGAACGCAGCGGAAAATCTGGCATGTTTTTTAGGTTTTTGAAGGTTAATATCTCTTTTGAGAATCAATTTATCGTAAAAAGGAAAACATAGGAACATATCAATAGTAGCCATAGATTTTTGGACAAAAAATTATTGCTCTACTGGCATTATCCAGGGAGGAAACAGGGGACTACGTTTGTATGGAAAAACTGCCCTCCTGTTTCCTCTTAAGGAACCTACAGTCGGTCAACGGAGACGTTTAGGTGGAGCAATCGGGAGAGGACCACGGGGTCGAGTGATTCGCTCATTCTCAAACTACCGCATTCCCACAATACCAGATGTATCAGATTCTCCGTACACCAGATTCATAAAAAAATTATTTAGGACAAAAAACGTTCAACAACCTACGGTTCAATTTAGCGTAAGGGCACAAGGGCACAAGGGCGATGTACCTTTTGTAGGAAGAAAAAACCGGTCAAGTGCGAGTCGGACTCGCGCACCGAGGGTTCCGTACAAATTCGTAGGTAAATACGTGAATAGTTCAAGAAAAACTGTATAGCGGTTAGCTTAGTAGGGGCAAGGACCATTAAAACATGAGGACTGTCATTCTCCATACAAAAAGCTGTTCCCGATATTTACAACGCCATCTATGTATAAGCTTGGTAGGTATAAGAATTATATTATTTACAATTATTCAACTTTGCAAGCATGACACAGTATTTAAATGTTAGAATTTATTTATTATTAGCTGTTTACGAACTAATTGTTATTGCACTAGGTTTCTTTGTTCAAATATAACATCGTTAAATGTTTCGTTTTTTAGCGCCATCTAGTTTTTGCCTGGATATCTCCTTGCGGTCGGGGCACGATCCAAAGTATTGAGAGTGACAGTCCTCTTGTTTCAATGGTCCTTGGCAGGAGCAAATAAGTATGTGTACGATTTTTGAAAATTTCTAACAAACGATGCAATTTAGGAAAACCGTTTTTGTTTTTCCTGTAATATTTAGGATGATATTAATATAATAATTGGTAATTATTACAGATTTTTCTGTTCAGTAACTTCGAAGATAATAGGGGGGAATGGTATTTTTTTGAACGTTTTTGGTCTTAAATCGAAAAGTACAAAATTAAGAAAAATATAAAAATGGCTTTGGAATCTACAAATTAAGCACTTTCATTTGATATCCCACTCGATATAATAGCTCTACTTTTGTTTTTCCACATCCCATTTCGGACCCCTTTAAAAAAAACTAAAAATTGTATAAGATTTTTTTTATCCAATAGGCTCGAGTGAGCGATTTTTAACACTATTCCAAATTTCAAGTCGATAGCATTAGTCAGCCTGAGATATCTTGCTGTGACAGACGGACAGACAGACAGACAGAGTCGCACCATAAGGGTTCCTTTTTTACCATTTTGGTACGGAACCCTAAAAATTGCTGTTATTATACTGCAACTGTATATGCCCTAGTATTGGAGTGGCACTTGGTTTACATTGTCAAATAACTAAAGTGACACCTAGCTGTGTCTAATCTTCTTTCAGTACTTATGGCACGTTTAAGCCATAACAGCAGAATCACAAATGTACGAGAACATAAAGAGCGATTCATATAGGTAAAGTCATGAATTGTTATCCAATCTTAAACTTGAGATTTATTGTCACATCACTACGTATGGTGGTACCTACTTACATCATTAGAAAATAGTTCGCTCTACACAACACTCTTTCTCGAAAATTAAATGAATAAATAAGTTTTCTCGCTGAATTCAAGTTTAATTTCTTAGCAGACTTCCTGTTTAGCTTCAGAATCTTAATCCAAAGTAATATTATAAATTTAATGCGAAAGTAACTCTGTCTAAACTCTAAATTTAATAGTAATAAAACAACTTAAAGGAATTAAATCGCGTATATTACTACATTTTAAGTCCCGACGTCTAAATTTATTGTGAATGTAACCGCTGAACCTATTTAGATGAAGTTTCGATGGAGATGGAGCAGTGGCGGATTTACAGATTTGCCGCCAGAAGGCTATTCAAATATTGCCGCCCCTACCGACTGACCAATCATGAAGTTATCGTCCTAATTGTGGTGGTGTCACCAATATAAAAAAAATCCATGCGGCAAAATACTTGTTATACTCGTAGTACATTTTATGATACGAGTGAGCTACTTATTGGTTATTTCAGTCGAGGCTGTATTGCCCAGCCCGAGCCGGCAGGCGAGGACTGTACCTAATGGCCGAGCCAAGACTATAACGACCAGTAACGTGGCGTTAATAAATGATATTTGGGTAAACACGCTTAGAAAATATTGTTGAGTAATTTCTTCTTTTTTTGCTTTCCCGTTGTGTAAAAAAAAATACATGTGATGTCTTCTCGATTAACCTTATAATTCAGAACTTCTGTTTTTGTTCGTATCTTGTGGGTTATTTTACAACACGTGGTATAGTGCGGGGCGCGCGCCGATGTACGCGATCAAGGCGCTGCCAGCACGGGCCAGCCGAGCCCCACGGCGTGCTCTCATTGGTTAATTTGCAGTATCGAAATGTAATAAGTATGGAAGCGTAACTGAAGCTCAAAATCGGCCCCACGGAATAAGTACTAACGGGGCGAAGCTATAGCTTGGCAACTTCGTTGGTGACACTCACATTTGTGCTTTTTGTTAACAAACAGCACACTTGCGAGTGTCACCAACGAAGTTCCCAAGCTATAGTACTTTGTACTGAAGAAAAAACTGTAGCGGCAAATGAATTTCTCACATCAGTAGCTTTGTAATCAATCCAAAATGAAGACTTCTCCATCTTAATACTATGATTTTATGCCACACCTGGCCATAAAGTAGTAGTTGTAGTAGTTGAAAAATTGTTTATGCGGACTTATTAGTGACGTACTTATAAGAGCACACCTTAGACAACTTGAAATGTTTTCTATGAAGACTTCGCCAAAAGTTGATGCCTAGTATTTGGATTAGTTGTGTATAGTGGAATACAAGAATCCATATTTGCGACTTCGAAAAACTTATGCTCGCTGCGCGCCTCGCGGAAAAATGCGAAATTTTGTGACATTTTTCACTTTTTGCATAAAAAGCTATTAATAGTAAAAGTTAATATCTATTTCTTCTTCATGGGCTCCTCGGATGTCGGCGACCACCGTCCGGAACTTTTCTCTATTCCCCAGCGGGGCAGAAAGACTGCAAATAGAGAAAAGTTCCAAATTTTTCCCGAATATTGACAAATTTAAGTTTTGCTTCCTCTACCTGAGCCCTTTTCTGGCAGAGTAAAAGGAAATTCTGAACCTGGCGGCCATCTCTCTACTTAAAGATGAAACTCATTGGTAGCTCTTCACGGTGGTGATCCAGCTACACGGAGACTGCAAGACTAAAGGTTCTACCTGTTTGTGAAGACAGCGGCAAACGTAAAGGTTATTTTGACACGTTTGCCCTTAACCTCTGAGGCTTCCTCTTTCCATGCGTTCCGCATCTACCACCAAGTGCAAAAGTGATTGGGATGGGAGTAGAGAAAGACCACATCGAATGGTGTTGGGAAATGAGTTCCTGTCGCCTCATCCCACTAGCAAATTAACAAAGAGCCCACGACAGCTTCTCAAAATCTTAGCCTGTAAATGTAAGAAAGGGAGCGTGTGCTTGCTTAAGAGCTGGATTCAAATGCTCGGTTCTATGTGAACTAGGGACTCACGGAAATGACGCAAAAACTTAAAATTGTAAATTTTCGATGGGCCATAGTTTAGTCCGTGGCGTATAGTTTATAAAGCAGCGGTTGGACTTAATTTAATTTAATTTACTATAGAAAACGACTGAATTTTATTGTAAAAAAACGCTTAGTCCATGGGCTTAGAGTAAAAAGTATCAAAATTTCGAAGTTTTTCGCGTGGTGTACAATGAACACAAGTTTTTCGAAGTTACAAATTTGAATTCACACTACGCTAACTGGTCTATACAACATACCAATAAATCAGAACTATATCATGCTTTGCGTTTGCATTTTAGCATTTTTAGTGTCGATTTCTACTACTAACTACTACTAGGCTAGTACTAGACTAGCCTAGTAGGTATATTTGTATAAATCTATTTCATTTTCATAAGAAAATAAATAATATTGGCCCCAAATTTGCCGCCCCTAAAAATCTGCCGCCCTAGGCTCCAGCCTACTCAGCCTGCTGGTAAATCCGCCACTGAGATGGAGGATGGAGAGGTTGAGATCCACGGAAGGACATAGGCTGATCATAGGCAAGACATAGGCATTCTTGATTGCATCAAGGTCGCAGGAGTCCATTGGACATCGGCGGCGCAGTAGCTACCGGTTAAAATGGCGTTCTTTGGGTAAGCCTACGTCTTGCATTGAACTTCATCCGGCTAATGATGATGAATTATTATTATTTTTATTTTAAGCATTTAGCCGTTCCTTTGCCTCTGTTATTATCTGTAAACGCGTTCGTCACCTCGTAAATTTTCGGTTGTTTGCCACGGTTGTTACATTTCAATAGGCGTTACACAAATATACACAATAGTTACGTTGCCACACCATGTTTAGAAGATTTTAAAGGTCAGAGAAGCGAAAATATCACTCATAATTTTTAGTATTTGCCGCCTAAAATTCACAATATCTATGTTCCAACGGATTTTAAGTTGTATTCCCATTTGAGCAGTTTTATACCTACCGACACCGAAACCAATATGTCGTCGCCGACACTCCCTGTCCCTTTCACTCTACAGCAATGGACAGAAAGGAGCAGGGGTTCAAAATATACAGAAAAAATCGCATTGTCAATCGAGTCTCATTCACAGTGAGACCTGAAAGATAAGATATTTGTCGGAATTTCTGTATTACGTTTGAAGTCATTAAACCCCAAATGGCACACCCTGATCCGATCACTGATTATCATCATATACCTATGACCTTTAGGATACTTTCCTATATTTTGTAAAGGATGTAAAGTTAATTACAGAACAATTTTAAGCTACAATAGTACATTACACAACTAGGGTGGTAATACAAAGAAAGGCCGAGATCGCAGAAGTTTGCGGCCCGAGCAGCAAGCGAGGGACATAAATATGCGATCGAGGGCTTTCTTTATTACCTCCCGTATTGTGTACATAATTTTATGTCTACACTTGGCCAGAAAGCGGCTTTTCCGTATGCGCAGCGTGCGGAAAAAGCTACTTATGGCCAGGTGTGGCATAAAATATAATTATATTTATGTATTAACATTTGGTATACTAAAACACTGATCAATGCATACCATTAAGTCTAAAATATGAAATTTATTATAAGTCTTTTACACTGATCAGTGCCTTCGCTCACCAAATTGTAGTTTTTGTATATATTTGTAAAATGAAACGCAATTTATTAAATAATAACATTTATTCCACCTTATACACAAATTTGATTGCATTAATTAATTCCTCATATGCGTGTAAGTGATGCACCATTATCCTCCTCCGCCAAGAATATTCGCAAAGCCAGTCAACGAAATTCAGCTTGCGCTGGCTTTGCCTAAATTGCTTCTTCAATCCTCGCCATTGGCTCTCAATCCTCTGCATGTGTGTCCCATCAGGTGCCACAAATTTATTTGTCGGGTCACTGTGATTGACCCTTTTATGGATATAACCATGCTCGGGAAGGCTCAGATATGCTTTCCAGTAATCTGTATGAGTAATGGAGCCTTCCTCGACATGTTTTTTTATGAGTGGCACCAATATGTCTGCAGACCTTTCATTGTCGGGACACACCTCCAGCCGCAGGTCATCGTTTCCGTCTTCTATCATTCCAATCACCCAGTGTCCATCGATATGTCTTCCTCTATTATACTTTCTTTTTCCAAATTTTGATTTGTCTATCTGCACCACTTTATTACGGCCCCCTATCTTCCCTTGGTCCCTTTGTTGCTCCAATTCATATAATGCGATGGTTTCCCGGCAATAACTAAACCAATCGGCTACAGTTCTTATAGAATATTAAAGTGATCGGCAACCGCGCGTTCTCGAACCATGTCCCAATAGCACGGGACACTGGCTTAGTCCGGCAGTTACTCTTCCGGCATCTAAATTTGCCAACTTGGCCAGATTCCTCCGTCAATGTCATCGGCTTCCGATGATAACTGCAGATTTTCTGCCTAGCTATGAGCCCTCTCTCTGCCGCAAACTCAACGGACTGGGCAGGAGTCCCCAGCCTCGAGAAGATTCTTGTCCAATTCCACATAGAACTAAAAAAAATAGAAATGCGATTAAAATATGTGTTTTCTGCCTTATAGCGAGGCGGAAAAGAGGGGTTTTTGATTTCTATTACATAGATAATGTAACATCAAAATATGTGTTTTCTGCCTTATAGCGAGGCGGAAAAGAGGGGTTTTTGATTTCTATTACATAGATAAAGTAACATTGAAGTAATAGAGTTATTATTTAATAATATTTGTGTTTGACTCAAAATATTTAAAATATTTGTGGTAATAGTTGTGTTTCTCTTTTCGACCAACAAGTATTACAACAATATGGCGTTAATATAAGATTTCATTAAAACATTACATTAAACTTAAAACTACATTTATAGAGATGTAAAGGGTCTCTCTATGCGTCCAAACAAGACAAATATACAAAATAAATATGTAGAGTCTCCGTTGTCCTACTTCGTGTTAGGGCAAATCCGCCACTGATAATAATAATAAAAATATCCCTACTTCAAGAGAAACACATATTTTTTAATTATTCTATACGTAATTATGTGTATACTTACATTGAAATGATCTTCACAAAAGTACATCATTGTTGTTTGTTGTTTTAGGTCTAACCATTGTTGTCGTATTTCTGGTTTATGTGGCACAGGAATAAATAATTTCGTTCTTTTCCTGTTATTGTAACAAAATGGCACTACACAATACTGGTAAAATAACTTTAAACTCATTTTAAAATAACAAGAGATGACAGAAGTTATAACCTCAAAATTACGTTTTGTTCGGTTTGAGTAGAATGACGTCTTACAGACCACGTGACGACGTATGGTGTTTCTGCGACCAAATTTAAACGTAAATACTTTTTTTGTGTTTTATCATTATAATTCGGTTATTATTATTGCAAAAAATATTTTTGAAGCTTAAAATTGTTCTGTAATTAACTTTACAAAAAATAGGAAAGTACCATATTACTGGGAAAAAGCGACATCTACTACACTTCAATCAATTAAGATGTCTATTCTTAGGCATAGATGGCGCTACAACTCAGCGCCATCTAGGTCTAAGCATAGACAATACTGTCGCCACACTGCCGCCATCTAGATCTAAGCTAAATTCAGTTGGTTGTATTTTAATGTATGGAGCTGATATATCTTCTTATATTTAATTTATGGTGAGACAAAAGATAATACCTACCTACACATATTTTTCTTTCATGATAATTGTTTAAACCGTAATTCTTTTCAAATTCAAGTTTATTGCCTGGCTCATCCACTCGGCTTTTACTCGATGTAACCAATAGCTTACGCGGAACCCGAACTGAAGTTTTACGATTTTCTCCGTTTCGCCGTCCGAAATTTTGTTCAAAAATAGTCTTCTTAAGGTGGATTTAGACCAAACGAATTCTAACACATTCTAACCCCACTCTACCAAATTCAAATTAAATTTGAATTCAATTTTTTTTTTGATTCAATTTTAATTTATTAAATTAAAGAATTTGGTAGAGTGGGGTTAGAATGTGTTAGAATTCGTTTGGTCTAAATCCACCTTTAGTTGTGTTGATGATTGATGATCGTGGTTGCCGGTTATCGTAAAAATTAAACTTTTATAATCTAAATAAAGATTTTTTGATTTGTACCTAAGTAAAGACTTCCTCTTAATTGCACCTATGTATTTTTTCCAAAGTTATAGTTACTAGGTACTTAGTTACAATTACCTTGTGTGGTCCTTTAACTCCACCAGCCAAATTCCAGAAAACAAAAACAAATGCGAAACACCAATCAACTCTCATTTTCACCAACAATGCGTACACATCACCATTCGACTAGTCACTGTACGTCAATTTTTTTGTAATTTTCAGTCCTTCAAACTCACAGCACTAAGTTCACTCCATTTGTGTAAATACACGTGTGAATAGTACAATTACTGCTGCTGATATGTTGTTTCAACGTCGCCAATCTGGTTTTATAGATTTTGAATAAGCGCCACAGAAACATTTTCACCTTTATTTATATAAAAGTAAGGGCTATTTTGCGGATGGTTAAGCGTGTAAGAGACTTGCGTGTTTCGCTGGTTGTAGATAAAAGTTGTTGTAACTATTAGTAAAGTACTGGACTGTACTAGTTTAGGCACTGGATTTAACGAGGGACAACTCTCACTTGTAATTTTTTATTTGCTACTTTATTAATATTACCTACATCCCAATTTATCTATATCGATACGCAAAATCAATATGGGCCAGTTTTGTGGGAGATGTAAGGAATGAAAATGAATGAAATCTACGTTCTATTTCTTCAAATTGAACCCGAAAAATGAAAACTTCGCGTATTGTTCGGTTGATCTACAGGGTGTCCCATAACTGACACGTCACAGTGACACTGGAGGTAGACCAGGTCAAGAGGTACCAAACCAACTTAACATGACCCCAGTAAAAGTGGCACGGTTTTTGAGTTATTGTCGAATTAAAGTTTTTCATGAATTTTGACCGTTTTTAACATTATTAGTGCCAGTGTGCACTCGGCAAGGTTAGTTTTTTTTATGTGTACGGTAACATGAATTGTTAATTAAGGTTACAGAAATGGTATTTTATCCAAAAACTAAATAAAATTGAAAAAAATACTAGTTTGATCTTGACAGCGAAACACTAATTTCGCCTTTAAACACCAGTAGTGAAAAAAAAGTTACGGTCGGCGGGTCATGTTAAGTTGGTTTGGTACCTCTTGACCTGGTCTACCTCCAGTGTCACTGTGATGTGTCAGTTATGGGACACCCTGTATAAGCTCTCCCTTAACGACTACGTGTACTACAGAAAATGAAACTCACCACGATATAGGTAAAAATTCTTATATTATCATTGTCACATATGAATACACCGTATATATTATGGCAATAGTCAGAATGATAATCCAGTAAGGTTGCAGCAGGTAGATACCATACGAGAGTATCATAAAAATGATCAGAAAGTATACAATCTCCATTTGTTTTTATCATCCATGATGTTTTTTCTCTCATGAACGACATATACTTTAAAGTATTTTGCAGTACAGTTTAAATTAAATTCTTAGATACTATTTGTTATTATGGTTTGGCATATTGTTGACATGCTTGCTTTACTGTCTGACGTATCAGTTATTGTTTTAAAATCGAGTCCGCTGCGGATGCAAATACAATTAAAAACATCCTATCTATATCATGGAGGTTCTTACATTGAAGACCACTGCGTATGTGAACACGTTATAAGGAGGACCGACTACTTACGTTACGCTATGCTGCGTCTATTCTATGCCGCTTGAACTTACAGCGTATTTTGTAAAACGCAGCAAAGTTAACCTTGAAGACTATATACTTACCTAATAGATAAATAGAAAATCATTATTTCAGGCATTTCAAACCCATAATTGTATTGTTTAAAGATGTCCTTACAAACTTTCATTGTTAATAACCTATCCTAGTAAAATGGTTTATGCCATACCTGGCCATAAAGTGGCTTTTACCGCACGCAACGTGTACAGAAAAAGCCGCTTTCTAGCCTAATGTAGACATAAAAGGATGTACATACACAACACAGGAGGTAATTAATAAAGCCCTCGATCGCATATTTACGTCCCTCGCTTGCAGTTCGGGCCGCAAACATCTGCGATCTCGGCCTTTCTTTGTTTTACCACCCTAGTTGTGGAATGTACTATTACTCGTATAGGATTGGCTAGATATGGGACTTGCTGTATAATATCCTATTCGCCTCAGCCTCGCCTTACAAGCTTGGCGTGGAAAATGCTCGAGAGATGGCAGCACATTGACGAAGATAAAGGTGCGGGACTCAAATTCAACAAATCCTCATATTCTTTAGTTGAAGCCTTTTATTCTTTTCCCTAAACTGATCCAGCACAGAGCAAACAGGTCTTCTGCTTCCAATCTGTGACGTCTCCGTAGCAAACTTCGCTTTCACAGTCGAGTGTTCATAATGTTCGTTTGTCTGCAAACTGGCGATATTTGTCTGGTAATAGGATTGTACCAGAGTATCGAAATCGCGTATGTTGGCGCCGGCCTGAGATGGTGGCGATACGTAGTTATCTCGCACATCTGTACGAAACGATCTGAAAGTAGAATAGGAACCTAGTAAGTTCATTTCTACTGAAAAGGTTTCTCTGGCGGTCTTTTTCTTACTTATTACGAAAAGGTAATTTAGATGTTTATTTTATACAATACAGAAATAAGAAAGTGAACTCAATTCGACCACTGACAGTGTTGGAAAAACTACTGTTTACAGGTTTTTTACTTTTGCAAAAAGTACAGCAAAACCTGTGTGCGTTTTTGCAAAAGTAATCTATCAGGCGTTTACTATATTTTGGAGTTCGAATTCATATATTCGATGACTTATTATATTTATTAAATAAGATAAAAGAAATATTACCCTGGCACCCATTTCGGTTTATTGTGAGTAATAATTTCCCGGAACACGTTCTCTTTAGGAAGAGAAAATGTAGAGTCCTTTTTGATCCGTTCTCTGTCATACTTAATTTTACAAACTTCTGAAGGTAAACACATATCTAGTGTTGGTTTCCGAGTTCTCACCTGTATGAACAATATTGCAAGTCATTATACTTTATTTCAGATTTTTAAACTTCATTCCAGGAAAACGTCTATGGCTATGGCAGCTACCTTAAAGACAAATAAAAAGGCCTAAATGATATTATCAATTCAGAAACCAAGTTATAAAATACTGACATACCAAAACTCTACTTCCTCACTTAGTTAGAAGTATGAAAAAAATGGCGTAACGTGCCCGACATTCTGGTGGAATGCCCAAGGTTTATTTACACAATGGATTTTTTTTTATAGAAATGTTAATGTTAAAATGATACTTCACACATTGGTGCAAGTGAAAGCTGCATAGCAATACTAACTTACTTATACAGAGTTAACTTTTATTAATTTAATTTATTCATTAATTCTTGTGCATTCAATTGTCCACAGGTTAATGGCATCCACATTAAAACATGATTAATCAATTGTTAACTCATACATTATTAACATTCTAGTTTCAATTGATTACTCCTAGCAACATTAATAAAAAAACTCCATCTGAAAAACAGATGTAATCAAATCTTATAAGGGAAAGGCTTAATAAATAACAGAAAGTCTTTCAGAACTTAAATGTTTACTCAACAATAATCATTAATTTTATCATAATCATATCAAGAATCTCAAATCAAACTAGACACAAATAATGGTCACATAATCAATATAGGTATTAAAAAAAATTATATAGTCTTAAAGACTAATCTTCATAACTTCTAGTTAGCGATGCCGTCTCTTCCTCTTCTGACCGCGAGAATCATCTTCAGAATTCTGTGTATCTGAAGAGTCCTTCCTCCTATGTTGCTTTTGACGCCTCTTTCTTTTGGGAGGCTCAGAATCATTTTCAGAATTCTGAGTATCTGACGAGTCCCTCCTCTTACGCTGCCTGTGGTGCTTCTTACTTTTCGTAGACCGAGAATCATCTTCTGAATTCTGTTCATCTGTTGACTGCCTTCTCCTACGTTGCTTTTGGAATTGGCAGCATTTGCATTTATCTGTATTAGGCACAAAGTGATCTAGTTTGTTGGGCATGGCCTCTACAAGTTGTGAAAGTCTCTGACGTTCAAACAAGAGCTCATCTGTTGGTGGTATTGCATGTAGAGCATCTCGAACACCCAAGTTTCGTGGCAAAAACATTTCCCTTCTATGCTGAATAACTTGTGATCGTCTTCCACACACATATTGCAGTAAATTATCTGATATCTTCTTATACTGTGAATCAGCAGACAGGAAAGAGTTACGAACAGCTTCTTGCATTTCTGCCGGCAAGTTATCCACAGTGTCTTGCAATATTTTGTTCTGTTTCAACAGCCCATGTGTTATGGCAGCCAGAGTTTGGTCAAATCTTTCTAGCATGTCAAATGCCTTGCATTTAGGGGTTAGGCTTTCAAGCTCATAGTTAACTTGCAGAGCACAGAATGGGGCTGTAGTTTCAAATTGTCTCTTTGTCTCTGCATACCTGACAGTTTTCCATTGCGGACCCAACTTCTGGAAATCTTTGCCTTGTTGAGCTATATCAGGATCTGGACTGAGGATTTTTGGTTCCGATACAACTACATTTATAGGCCAGTCAAGAAAGAAATCCCTAATTTGGTTTGCTCGTTCCTCTGGAGGGTTTTCCTGATTATTTGGAGCCTCATCAACAATGTCAACAACATGACCTGTTGTTGAATCTGCCATGATCTGAAAATAATTAAATTATGATTAACCATTAATAACACAGACAGAAAAGGGAATTTTTTCTCTCTATTTTGTATATGCCTGCTGCCTATATTATATATTGATAATCCGTTTAGTGTAAAATACACAGTAAGTCACAGAAACAAAAGGTTTAGGAAAGATGCTAGAAACTGGTTGCACTGTAAAGTACAACCAAGAGTGCAACATAATATTATTAAACTGCAAGTAAAACATACATTAGGTACTGTAAGCGAATATTCGGGAACAATAAAGTTTAAACTTGGTTTCTGCCATTTTCTTACCAGTTTAACAAACCGCGTAGAGCAACAACTTTGTCCTTCAAATGATTGATCTAAAGCGGAGGAGTACTATAACTATATTTAAACTAAACTCTTTAATGGTGTAGTTACCGAAATCGTAAATAAATCCTAAAATAATGCATTTACTTACCAGTATTTTATAATCTCATGAAAATCACAATAACTCAACTATCGCATCGCAATCGCAATGCAATGAATGAACGAACGAAACGAATGCATGGTATGAATGAAATGAAATAATACACCTGTCAGTCAGTGTCAAAATCGAATGACCAATAAAACGAATGACACACGAATGACATAACGATGCCACAGCTAATACACCGATGTTTAGCAATGCTGCCAATTTAACGATATTAAAAAAATAACAGTTCCTTTTTTACCATTTTAGTACGGAACCCTAAAGAATCGAACGAGCTGAAGGCACTGTCTCACTGCCGGCGAGTAAGTGAGTAAAATTAGGCGAGTAACACTTCATTGCAGGTACAAAAAACTCACCCAAGGCTCCTTAGATAAAGTATAGTAAGTCACAATATCTTTTGTCACTGATCTTCTACTCAACTGTTCTGCAGTATACGGCCTATGATGCAAGCGGCTTGTTGTTAAATAAGGATCTAGATATTTTTCGTATCCTTCGTAGGTTGTATCCAAAGGTTCTAGGTTCTTGTGCCAACTTGGCTCTATTATTGGCTGGAAAACATAGTAGGTAAGCAGTATTTTAGATTAGTGAGGTACCGCATGTACTCACGAGGCGATTTCGTGTGTCTACCTAGGTACTTAGTGTTATGGTGCCATTCAGTGCCAGAGATAGGTACTTATCGTCACATATCTTTGTGTCTATAGTAATAAAGACGTGTTGCCATATATATGACGCTTTGTATGTTACTGACTATTTAATGCTGAAGATTAAAAGAAATGCAATTAAAGTTTAGGCCCTAGTAAAACTAGTAGGTATAGTGACAGATTTTTTCCTAGGTTAGCAGGGAATTTGCGGGCTATAGCGCTCAGAGATTACAAAGTTTAGCCTACAGCCAGTTTAACACAACAGCTACGCGCTACGCCATATGCTTATTTATACCACCGTGATACCACCGTATACTTAGCGTACTTTACGTCGGCATTGCTAAATGAAAATATGACAGGTTACTTTTTCCCTATACATATACGAGTATGTATTGCATACACTACTCAGTTACTCAGTATACCTACTCAGTCCTTAAAAGAGAACATGACCGGTTACCATTTCAATAGAACCCGAAATGCGCCTTTTAAACTACTACATGCGGGTAGGGTAGAAGTAGTTTAAAGAGTTCGGATTTAATGGAATACTTAAAATACGCATTTGCCCCCAAAGACGCAATTACCTCAGTTGACTTAATCATAACAATCAAAATAATTTAAAACGGTTGAAGTGATTTGTTCCTGACTCGTCATATTCCTAATTGGTCATATTCCTTATTCGACACTTTCCTAACTGGTCATATTCCTGATTTGACATATTCCTAATTGGTCATATTCCTTATTCGACACTTTCCTAACTGGTCATATTCCTGACTCGTCATATTCCTACTTATTCCTATGACAAGTCAGGAACAAATCGTTAAAGTAATGTAAATTTTTAGGTGTTTAGTTACCGGGTCAGGCAGGCAGGCGGGATGTTTGTGCTGGTTCTTATCTGTGATCAGGGTCGGCGGGAGCTTTGATATTTTGTATGCATGTCGCATTTCCGTCGTGCCGTGTGCATTGCACATCGGGGGCTGGTCTGTAAGCTTATAAATAAGTACAGAGGTAAGTAGGTTTAGTTTAATGTTTCAGATCAGATTCTAGATTCGTAACAATGCATTGGAAGACGCAGTGTGCGTTCACATAAGGTGGGCTGATGATTTGAATGCTGGTGGTGCAGGAGTTGTCATCATAGCTTTCTATTGTAGCGTGTCGCTTGCTCCATCATAGACTGCCTTAATGCTAACCAATGGACTGGAGTTGATTAATGGAACGATGAATAATACATCAATTCTAGCGTAATAAATATGGACCGACGATTCTGCCGCTATAACGCAAAAGGGCACAACTAACATTTTTTTTCGACATCGAGTTGTATACATATTCGGAATCAGTGAAATTTACTGATTCTGAACTCAGTGTCGAAAAAAAATGTTAATTGTGCCCTTTTGCGTTATGGCCACAGGATTCTAGTCAAATAGCGTTATTTTATTAGCCAGCGTTCTCATACTTACCCTGCGGCTAGTTGGATAAATATACTCATTTTCTGCCCAAGCAGTATGTTTGTTAAACCTATTAGTTTCTGGAGCCTTGTGTCCAAAGTCTTCGCAAGTCTGCGACCGAGTTAGACGGTTAGTCACAGTGTAGTCTCGATCGTAGTTTGTTATTTGGGGAACTGGCAGTTTCTGTTAAATCATAGCGAAAGATTTTTTTTAAATATCGTCAGATGACAACCGAAACTCACTAAATGTAAGAAGCAAATCACATACATAGTCAAGCTTATTAGGCACGGTTCTAGAAAGTCTGATGCTTGGGTGTCTACGGTTATTGTTCTAGATGAGTAAAACACGTCCTTTCAGTACTGCCTTTCAGTCTTCCAACACGGTTAATTTTCGTTGGAGTTTTTTTTTGTTATTAATGAGTTTTAGTTGTCACCCGACGATATATGTTATCTTGGGATATTGGGATGAGGTGAACATTATGAAAAAGTTTAAAATTTACCATAAACTTGTCCTAGCTGGTTCGATTTAGTAGCGAGATGCCTACTATCGCACTTCGTCTATCTTATATTTTTTACTTGCAGTATATAGCATAATGACAATATTTTGAAAAGTCCATACATATCATCGCATTATGCCGAAAATCGCGATCTGTCGAACATTATTCTAAATAGACCAAAGAGTCGCATAATGACGACTTTCGTTCTCACCAATGTTTTTGTTATTTGTTTTGCCTACAAAATGTACAGTCAAAAACAAAACACGAATTGTATGAACATAATAACGGTTTTATTTAATGAATTCTAATAGTAAATAATTAAATAAATATCATATTTTTAAGGCTAACCAGTAACCAAACACTCCTTTCCAATTAACACAAAATTATACTTCATACCAACAAAGTCAACGTTTCATTCCTTAACCGTGGTACCATCAGATTGTACCATCAATGGTACTATGGCAAAAAATGTTTGCCGTGGTTCCATTATGTCAATGGCACTACGGCTAATATTATTTTTTATTAGCCGTGGTACTGAAAAATGGAGAATTTGGTATTTACCTAACAGTCATGAGGGTAATGGTTAATTTAAGACCATTTATAACAGCAAGTAAAACAATGCAACTCCACAATCATCATCATCATCATCAGCCTGCGGCAGTCCACTGCTGGACGTAGGCCTCTCCCAAGACGCGCCACTTTGCTCGATCATCAGCTACACTCATCCAGTTGCTGCCAGCCGCCCTGCGCAGATCGTCACTCCATCTAGCCGGGGGGCGTCCCACATTGCGTTTACCTGTTCGCGGTCTCCACTGCAGTACTCTCTTGCTCCAGCGATTGTCAGTTCTGCGGCAGATGTGGCCAGCCCACTGCCACTTCAGCTTGCTTGCTCGAGTAACTATGTCGGTAACTTTGGTTCTCTGACGGATTACCTCGTTACGGATTATATCCCTCAGAGAGACCCCACAATACATTTTTTTAATTATTTACGCCTAGTATGGATGACACTGTTGTGTGTATTAAAAGAATTGCACTCCGCATAACTCTGACAATGTCCTCCGTATGAGCTAGACTAAAGTGCTCGCAGACATTTGGTGACTCCGTCAGTTCTTCCCACGTGCCAGCTTCTAAATGTTCGCCGCACACACGGGTATTTTGTGGGATGTAAAAGTTCATGTCACATAGCATTTTTACCCTTACCATGTCGGGTATGCACAACAATGGTGTGTTTGAACATCCATTAAATATACATCGAACTGTATCTTCGTAGGCTCGAATAAGACTCATGTTTATATCCGACTGAGCCTCTGTTCATATAACGGAAACAACCTGAATGAAGAACTTTAGCTAATACTAGCTATTACTGACAGATATAAACTTTTTCGATATTACTGACAGTCAAAAACTGGCATTCGCCAGTGATTTTAAATCAACAAAAAGGTCCATTCGTATTGCATTCATAAAGTATTTAACCGCTTACCGCATGAATTATTAAACGTCATGCTCCCCAGCAGGACCACCTTGGCTTTGATGAATTTAAACATATAGGAAAAATTCTATATAAAATCTATATAATTCTACTACCAATAAAAAAAATTCTATGTGAATAGTTTCGCCGTAAATTTGATTGCAAGGTGGTCCTGCTGGGGACCATACTCCCCAGCAGGACCACCATTATATCTCTTTTGCTGCTTATGATACAGGCACGTAAATGACATCAAATAATTCTATAACAATTCTATACTGACCTAGCTTACGACATTCTTCAATTTATTTTGGATATACGAACTTACGATGCCACAAACTTTTATGTAAGTAATTATCGCTGCGCCTGAATTTAATATCTTAGCAAACACACAAATGTGTGGAATGAATTACTTTCAGGCGTTTGTTCACATATGCGCAGTCGCCAATGCCATTATAATATCGAACCGAATAAGGTGCTCATAAATATTTTAACGTGACTCTATGGTCAAAGCGTTAGAGTGCATGTTCAGATATAAGCCCCCTGAACAATTATATTTGATGGTCACTGTGCAACACATATATGAACGACTTTTTAGCTTTAGGTTTAAAATGTATCATTTCTATCATTTTTCCTTATTTTTTCTTATTCTAAAGAGATACGACGACTTACAGCCTCCAAGAACTTCGGCGTCGTAAGAGATAAAACTGCTTGAGATTCATTATTTGCACGAATAAAACACAACTAGGGTGGTAAAACAAAGAAAGGCCGAGATCGCAGAGCTTTGCGGCCCGAGCTGCAGGCGAGGGACGCAAATACGCGATCGAGGGCTTTCTTTATTAGGTACCTACCTCCCGTGTTGTGTACATTATTTTATGTCTACACTTGGCCAGAAAGCGGCTTTTTCCGTACGCGTAGCGTAGCAACACGGGAGGTACAGTCAAGGAATTTAATTTCCTACCCGTTTCATTGAAATGTTGTTAAGCATTCACAATGCTGCCGTCCTAGTCTAAAAGGCGACTTTTTGCTATAGAAGTTCATAGTAAAAAGTCGCCTTTTAGACTAGGACGGCAGAATGCATTAAGGTCCAAAGGAGGATGGTCAAATTGGCCTATTGACCAATAAGGACAAGCGATATGTCACTGGATAGCTTATTCAACGTCCTAAAACTTTTACTATGGCAAGTAATCCCAAATCTTTGTGTGAAAAAAGTTATTGCTGCATAAAAAGTTTAATGACTTGAAACTTTACTGCGTACCTTTTTTGATACTAAGTTCCTATATCGCTTTAGACTATAAAGGTTTTCTTACTGTAGATGATTTTGTGTCATGTTTTGGGTGCCATGGGTTCATCATTCTACCACGGATACATTTTCGGAGTTCCAATAATCGAATTTGCAATTTTATATGAACTTTGGCGCACCCAATTGTTCAGGGGGCTTATATCTGAACATGCACTCTAACGCTTTGACCATAGAGTCACGTTAAAATATTTATGAGCACCTTATTCGGTTCGATATTATAATGGCATTGGCGACTGCGCATATGTGAACAAACGCCTGAAAGTAATTCATTCCACACATTTGTGTGTTTGCTAAGATATTGAATTCAGGCGCAGCGATAATTACTTACATAAAAGTTTGTGGCATCGTAAGTTCGTATATTCAAAATAAATTGAAGAATGTCGTAAGCTAGGTCAGTATAGAATTGTTATAGAATTATTTGATGTCATTTACGTGCCTGTATCATAAGCAGCAAAAGAGATATAATGGTGGTCCTGCTGGGGAGTATGCTCCCCAGCAGGACCACCTTGCAATCAAATTTACGGCGAAACTATTGACATAGAATTTTTTTTATTGGTAGTAGAATTATATAGATTTTATATAGAATTTTTCCTATATGTTTAAATTCATCAAAGCCAAGGTGGTCCTGCTGGGGAGCATGACGTATTATTAAACCAAATATGATCGACCCTGATTTCACTCCAATGCATATGAAGCCTAATATGGCACTTTCAAAAACTAGATGAAATGCAGCCTTCAGGCAACCTAATATTTATAAAAAATCGTGATTAAATGGCATTTTTTGCCATAGTACCATTGATGGTACAATCTGATGGTACCACGGGTAAGGAACGCAACGTTTTAATTCATTATTAACCTTGAGAATGATTAAAAAACAAGTGGTTTACTTATCCTCATTAAAAAAACCGAACTTTGCTTAGTCTACGTAAACAAACTCCCATTTCAAGATGTTGATCAAGAAAATCCTGAACAATTTTTTTTATGCGATCATTTGTTATTTTTTCTTTTTTAATTTGTTTTTTAGTTTTCGGGAAATGGATCTGGCTCTTTCGTATATCGTGATCGTATTTTATGCTTTCATTTTTTATACTTTTAATGAATGGGAATAGGTTTGGCTTTTTCCGTTTAATTATTTTATTTAAGCGTGAATGCCAGCCCTCCACTGCATTTATAGTACGGTGAGGATTATCAAAGCAGCTTACAGCATGAATTAATTTCGGATCCATCCACTGTTTTATAAAGTAGTTTACGAAGTCGTTCCAGCCCTCTACATTAGACAGAACCTCAAACTGTATACTGAGGAAACCCTCAGGCATCAAAGTTGCTGGTAAATGTGCCAGTGCTACAAAAAGAGCAATTGTTTTATTATTAAACAAATGCAATTGCTTAGCCTTTTTGTGAAGAGCTTGGGCATAATGAAAAAAACATCCTTTTATGTTTGCGGTAGGGAATGTGATTTGAAGTGCATTCATCGCCGCCATTTCATAATCTGTTTGAATTATTTCTGGATTCATATCCGGAATGCATGCCTTTATCATTCCAAACAGCCTTTCATATGTATATTGCTCCTTATTAGGTAATAGACAATATATTAATGGAGTAATGTGAGCCGTAGTTAGCCCGTGAACGGTGTACAGCTGTTTGAAAGGTGGCGGTACACTCTTAAATGTCCCATCCGCAAAGAAATGTCTTACATTTTTTATTGTTTCTCGAGCCTCTGTACTACAGAATATTAAAATTTTATCTGCGTTGCCATCGTCACAGAGCAAGAAGTCTTTATTTAAGCTTTCACTTAAGACGACATCTTCCAATTTTTTGAAAACTGTCGCGTGTACATCAAGATGCGACTTTCTGGCTCTGTAAAGTGCATCTTTTACCGATTCATAATTTGGCAATATATCATCGTATTCAGGATCGGATTTGTATGGTAACATCACGCGTTCATATATTTGGGGTATGGGACCCAAGTCATCGCAAACGGCTTGTTTTAAATTCGCCTTAATCACCACCACTTTGTAGGCATACAAATCGGATTGGCATGTATGGTCACTTATTCTTGTAATAGTTTCGTCATCTTCCATCCAAGTGACGGATCCTGAGCATCGTCTATTAGTGCATCGCCAAATACTAGAGCCATTTTTATTTGATTTTTGGCGTGTGTGACTATGTCCGTTTCTCCACAATGACCAGGAACCCTGTTACAAACATATATGTATGCTTATAACGGTTGGCATTTTATCGATCGTCTATAGGAGTGGTAGATGACAATATCCCTCGATAAAATGCAACCACAATAAGCCGGATTGATTTGATAATAATTTTAATCAAAAAATTTAACCAGATACTATTGTAATCAAGTTAAACGCCGAAAAGAATAGCTACATAATATACGTACCTTGGTATTTTTTATTAACACGATGTCACTGTTAGTGATGTATTTTATATAGTTATTATTCATTTTTTTCGGTAGGTAAATAATAACTGTAATCTTAAAAAGATACTGTAATTAAACGACATAAGTCATCGTACCATACATGACGTTCTTATTTTATTTTATGTAATATGATTAACCTTCTTGCACTTACCAAGGAGATAAGCAATGATTTTAAATAAAGACATATGTAATGTATACTTAACTTATATCACGACATTATTAAGTAGGTACTTACTTTAAAAATAGTCCAATTTTAAGACCTTTTTAACACGACTGTACTAAAAGTAGCATCATGATATTCCTGAAACGATTTTTCATAAAAAATGGCAAGCTGCGATATATCAGTCACAAAAATAAAAAAGTAGGCATAGTGCGATAACGTGCTTAGAGGTTTTATAAAATGGGCGGTATGCTACCAATTGTATGAAAAGGTAAAAAAGTCAACTAAGTGCGATAGTAGGCATCTCGCTACTAAATCGCTGGTTCAATATGATATACGAGGGTTTTCCAAAAAAAATACCGAGGTAGCTACTTTCTCAAAATATGGACTTTTGAGGTTTTTCTGGCTCAGAATCGTTAGTACATTCGAACCTTATACGTAAAAAAAAAATTGGGACACTTTTTTTAGGAAAACGCTCATACCTACTCCGGGTTACTTATTTATTCAGAAAAAATAAACTTCTGACAACTAACTCTAATACGGATAAGGGTCAAAAACAGGTGAATAAAATAAGATCTTTTCTTTTTTTATAACTGTCAGCATGCAGTCTTACCGCGAACGTCAAGAAAGTTTTGTGCTCTCCACCCGTCTATCTGCTACCGATTGTATGGTCAGCTGCAGAAAAGGGTGGATTCCCTAACTACCATGTTACCGCAGAGCGGCGCTCACTCTTATCTGCAGCCGACTGTACATTGCGAAAGAAGAAAACATAGGGAAAGTAATAAGTAGTATAATAGTCAAATGTGTCTCACCAATTCCTGTACTACTTCAGGCGGTGGTCGCCATGTACGACCAATGGTCTCGCTAGAAACCCCCGTATCAGGGAATTTTCTCACACGAGGCTGGATATGAACTCTATCCCAATAAGTAGGGTTTGTTTTCCTTGGATATTCGGCTTGCATTGTTATTTTTTAAATCAACTTAAATGCTTTGGTTATTTGGTCGTCTTATTCATTTAGCGGTAGCTTAGCATTCGTTTGTTTTGTCGGTATCTACTTTATTTACGAAGGTTATTGTTTGGTTGCTATAGAAACAAACTTAACTTCACCTGACACAAGTTTTGTGAGGTACATTACATATCGTATACTACTAAAAACTCGTATCTGATACTGACGATGAATCTGTCACCGCTGGGAAGCATACTTTCTGGCGGGCGCTATCTATTTCACTATGTTGCCGTCGAGTTTTCGACTTTCTTATGAATCAGTAAATATGTACGAGAAATGTACGAAATTGTACGCTATTTTAAAAAATCCGTACGTGAATTTATTGCAATGTGGAGGTACTCGCACCGGGACGGCGGGTGTATGCCAATTTACCATGAACAAATGAACATATTGATAAATGTCTAAAAAAATGTATTAAATTTGTAGTTTACAGTTTTTCGAAACTCATATCCTAAAGGGGTTAAAATAGGGATGGGGGGGGGGGAATGCTTCCTAGCGGTAACAGATTGATCGTTGTTTTCTCCTAAGTGCGTGTAGTAGTTTTCTTTAATTAGCGTACAATTTAGTAAATTTTTTGATGCTATTTTGAATTCGGTACGATACCATGTCACCGCCAAAAAGTATGACACAAAAACGCAGTAAGGGTATATGAAGTTTGTATGTAACTTTGACGTTTTTGTCTACGACATTTTTAGATACGAGTATTTTTCAAAGTAGTGACGATATCATTCTTGTCCGTGGTAATGCACGGATTGATCCTGTGCCTCTCGCGACTCTTGGTCACGCGTCAAATACTACCTATCCCTTTCCATTCAATACAGGGTGACAGTGACAGGTCATGCTCTCTCGCGTGATAAACGAAGTCGCGGCTAGTTGTGCTCGCTCGGCTGTTACGAAAAAAAAACGAATGAATATGTTTGGTAAAAATTCGTTTATTCTCCACAAGTGACTGAAATTGTTATCAAAACACAATTATACGTGTTATTATGACTAACGTTAAAATACAAGACTGCAATAAATACAAAATATTGGTGTGTACACCATCACATATCCAGAATCGCTGCCTACCACAGATAATCAAACGATGGTCTCTACTGGGCTTCAAAAACTATAAAAATATTGTCTGCGGTGTTAAGGCAAAGTTAGCTCATCTGAATACGCATATTAAGAGTAAATAACAGCGATTTGTTGTTTTTTCGCTTTATTTATGCCACAGATTTGCAACACTGCGTTAAACACATTTCCTTAAGATTAAGTATAAATAAATTATATTAAGAAACGCCTCTACGAATATACAAAATCAATACAAATCCTTACGTTACTAATACGAATTACATCACAGTTCATAAACAAGTTAGTATTAAAGAGTTAAATATACTTCAAAAGTAAAATTTGTAACTAGAAATTTTAGTGAAATAAATTTTTGAACTCAATTAACAATTTGGTAAGAAAGTTAGCGTACCCACGTTAACATAAAATTTAGGAACAAATACCTATAACTTTAAATAAAAGAAAAGTTGATTTTTATAAAGTAGAAGAAAAAGTAAAGTAAAAAGTCCTAAGTGAACGACTATCCTCGGATTATACATACATTATGCCAAAATTTAATTAAACCACACATACAAATTTACAAAATTTGTATTCTCAAGAAAACTCGAATTTTGATCAGTCGTTTTATATTATGTATAAAACATCACTTACATAATACGATTGGGTAAAAAAGCTACATTATTAAAAAGACATTAGTACACCTATGGTTGAGTAGCATTTAAAAAATACTGTAAAGAAATTTATGTACTTATCCATAAGGTAAGCTTTAATGTTCGTTCAAGCCAGCTGGGTAATATCGTTAGAAAATATCACTTTATCGTTAAGATGTTTATAAATATAGATTATTTGTTATTAATGAGTATCCTGTAAATATGACATACTTATTGGTACTGAGCGTTAACTTCGGGGTACTATTTCACTTATCTATTGCACAATTAGTCCTCAAGATCCTTTTCCTTGATTAAGAGATTATTTTGTCTTTTCCCTTAGAGAAAGTGTTAGGTCTTTAATCCAGAGTACTTGGAAATTTTAGGAACTCTGAAATAAAATCACTAACCGCCACTGCCGTAAGCGGAGCTTTTGGTCAAACTCATATCCCTATCCTTGTCATAATGACTAGACAAGAGGGAGAGGTTAATGGGTTTGACCAGCTCTTAAGGGTAGGAGAGCAGTGCCTGCTGTGGCCATGCAATCTTGGCATCTATCCTCTTGTACGCCAGGATGAAGTTCTGTCCGTTTTTCTCTGCCATGACTTCTTGGGGGCAGTCATTCTCGTTAAGCATTGTTTCTGTAAACAAAACCATTCGTATAATTTCTAAGAACAAATATTAGCTGATAAGGATTGAGGTACACAAGCGAGACCCTAATTATATTTTCGTGGCGCAATAGTGACTTAGTTAAATAGATTTACATCACGTTGCAATAGCATCCCATTTTTGAAATTCACGTGGATTGCGACCTCTGAATCCATGGTTCTTTAACTCATACACACTTTTTTCAACAAAAAAATAAGAATATCCTAGCAATCTATGAACGTCTGGTACTTTTCAATGCATAAATGTTTACCAATTTTACCCTGTTCGTCGAGGACCGCGTTGTTAGGGCCGACGCTAGCTGACGCGGATGCACGCGACGGGCGAACAAAACTATGGCACTTCGCATAATACTTTTTATGCCACACCTGGCCATAAAGTGACTTTTTCCGCACGCTGCGCGTACGGAAAAAGCCGCTTTCTGGCCAAGAGTAGACATATAATGTAGGTACACAACACGGGAGGTAATAAAGAAAGCCCTCGATCGCATATTTACGTCCCTCGCTTTCAGCTCGGGCCGCAAACTTCTGCGATCTCGGCCTTTCTTTGTATTACCACCCTAGTTATGTAATGTACTATTAATATTGACACGCAGGCGTGCACCCGCTCCGTGCATCCGCGTCAGCAAGCATCGGCCCTTAGGGCTGGTGCTGGTAGCGACGAAGCGCTAGACGCGACAGGCATGACTCTTAGACTTATGGACGCCTGGTACTTCAGAAAGCTATCTCACCTTGTTCGTCGTGTAGCGCGAAGAGCGCGTAGTCCTGCGGGTTGGTGATGGCCGCGGCGTGCGCGAGCGCGCGGCACAGGTCGCGGGCGCGCGCGCCGGGCCGGCACGGGAGCGCCACGCGCCGGATGGAGCCGCGGCACTCGTCGGGCAGCGCCACGCGCACCACGCAGCAGCCGCCGTTGTTGCTCTCCATAGACCCGCGCCGCCACTGGAAACAATACTCAGGTTAGTGATAAAGAAAGAATCATTATCATCAGCCAAAAACATCGACTGGTGATAGCCCAAATACGTCTTCCCCAAAAAACACAAAAAATGGCGATATGACGTAATATCAATACGCTGTAATATTGAGAATAGTGACGTCATTACATTTTTCTTCTCTTAACTACACTGGTCAACAGTAATTTTGCAACCCATGGTATAGGTCAACTTTTAAAATAATGTTGGAACTCAAAACATTTTTTCAAATATGGCCGCTCAGTTTTAAAATAATCGCAAATTTCCTATTAAATCTTAATAAAAGTTTAGCGTTCATTGCCTACAAAAAAAAGAGCCAATGTAGGTAATAAGCCCGTGATTGAATTTTGTAATTGTGTATTCGCAAGAACATAAAAATGTAAAGAGGCCGTACGGAAAGACGGAAACGGAAAGACTACTTTTTGACTATTCATAATCATAACTTACCGGAGTAGTGCTGTCCGGGCCAGGCTCGGGCGCCAGTCTCTTCAGCACCGCCACAGCGGAGAACAGCGCAGTGAGGTAGTATCCCCCCTCTCCGGCCAGCAGTGCAGCGGGCAGCAGGCCGGCCATCAGCTCCGCTTCCAACTCCGCGCACACCAGACGACACCGTGCCACCGTCCACGCCAGCACTGGGAGCAGATCGTCCGCGCCTAGCGCACGTTCCCCCCGAATCTGAAGAATCGAACACGTTTTACTATCCGTTCTCGTAATCTCTAGATAACTAAAGTTGTATCCCATTCATCAAATTCCTTGCTCCAATAATTCACTGAATTAGCAACCCGTGTTCATTCTTTAGTTGGACTTCTTAGATAGAATCGACTTTGAATGAAATTTGATGACTGGCATACCATTATCTGTCAGCGGTAGCAAAGTCATGATACGGCCTTTTCAAATCGTGTTTTGAAAGCTTGGGTACAGATTAGTTAAACTGGAGCAAGTATGGTTAATGTTGAATCTAGGCTTTAGTTTGTGCTTCAGAATCCACTAATGCACTAAAACAGTTTGATAAGCTGCAGAGGATTTTGGTCATGCATATGCCATAGTCACCTAAAAGTTATGTTACTTTAGCATTGCATGGTTAAAGTTCGCCATCCAAAGTTCGAAGATTGAAATCATGAGGGGCATAGATTTGAATGCGTTATGACTAAGGTATGACTATGTGATTTTTAAAGCAATTTACAGGTAGTTAGCCCTAACTCACCCGTATCCCATAGGGGTGTAAGAGAGCCTTTGCGCCGGTCAGTCGCCCGGGCGCGGTGGCCGACCAAGGTTGACTTTTCAGCTAGTTAAATATACCACAAGTTAATCACGGAACAAACGCCTTATAAGACATCAGTTTCGCTATAACTTGCTAACTCCTCAACTTTATTTCACAAATGATCATGCTCTATGACAAGGCAAGAGGAATCCTGTTACCTTCAGTTAAAGTAAAGAAGAGACAGGATTATTAACTTAAGATTTGTGGGGAAAATATACAGGATAGTTCTACTTAAGATTGATGCTTACCGCATTAAACATGACAGATATGGCAGCGAGGAGATTTTCGAGTTTGTCTAACGGAGAGTCGGCCTCTTGCATCTTGAGGAAGTGCTTCGATATCACTGCCAAGACTGCTGAAGATGGGACTTTCGTAGATTCCTGGAATTAAAAATAATTTCTTGTTGACTGTTAAGCATTTAGAGCGACTTTTTTTTCCAAAGAGATTTTGCCTAACTTAATTTTTTTACTGAAGGAGGTGAGGAAAATAAAGCTTCGTCGTACCTATAAGTGATAATAATGCTTGTCAGCGAAAGTGCGACTGGTGTTTTGGTGGGAAGTTCAAAGTTGTGATGGCGTAAAGCGTGATTTTGAAAATGGTCCGCGCGGCTTGCCGTCTAATTATCACTAGTGTTGAACACACCATAACTCCAAAATACAGCGGTATGTTATGGCATTTATTGTCCACCGACGTCGCCAGCTAGCGTTACAATACAATCATACTTTATTGCACAGCAAAAGTAAATTACAATGCAAACTTATACAAAAATAGTGGTAAACAATAGGCGGTCTTATCGCTAAAGAGCGATCTCTTCTGGACAACCTTCGGGTAGCGGAGTTGATGTGCGTTACTTTACTGTACCAATAGAGTTACTATCGTACAATCGAAGACACTGCTAACTGACCACTTGTCACCCTTATAACAATGTATTAAGGTCTACTGATGGTCACTTAACTGTGTCTTCGTTTGTACCTTGACGCCCAGCTACAGTGGCGTGGTACGCCATCTATTGTCCACCAAAGTAACCATTTAGCGTTACTGTACTGGCAGTAGATGTCACTAGCGTAGGTACTCGTACCTTGACTCCGAGCTGCAGCGGCGTGGCGTGGTGCGCGCGCTCGATGGCGGCGTGCAGGCGGCGCACGTCGGGCGCGTGCCAGGCCGCTAGCAGCGTGTAGAGGCGCGCGCGCAGCGGCCGCACCACCAGCCGGTGCATCACGCCCTCCAGGATCGCGTCCAGGTTCAGGAACTCTGTCGATTTTAACTGGAAAACGAAAGCCGTTGGTTAAGTTTAGGTCGGGAAAATTTATTCAAAGACTAAACGCGTGGTGTGAGATTCCGGATTGGTTGTGACTTCAGTGTTTATTTCTTGTCGACCGCTATTGTAAGAAATTTTACCTTTAGCTAACGCTACAAAAATATCAACAATCGCACCAATATTCACCATTCGGGTCGTTTAAAAAAAATGTCAGTGGGAGTTAATTAGGTAAGCAAATGTTAATCTTGTCCCTTTGAATAAAATGAACATTTAATGAAGACCTTAATTACGGACATGTTTTGTTGAAAACGACCCATTCATCACACGTTTGTCTGAGCCTTTTAATCACCGATTAGTTTCTGTTTGCTAAATGATTTAATTTTACCTTGAGCCTCTCTTTTTCGACTTCTTTCTCAAACTCCCGTTCGCCGTGCTTTACGAGGTAGTTCTTCATGCCTGACATGAACTGCCTCATGTTACGCATCATCACCTGAAAAGTAAATGGAGAAAAATAAGTTTTGGAAGTCTGAAAAAGTTCCACTACGTGAGCGCGTGGTAGGTAATAACTGTAGGTAGACGCCGTTGTTAATGTACGTATGGAAAAACGATACCAAATAAAAAAAGCAATCGACAGCCTCCATGGAGTGGATCACCAATCATAGATTAAAATATGTGTGAGGCGATTTCAAAAACTCTGACCAAGTATAGCCCGTAACCCCGCACCCTTTTTTGTGTATATCTGGGGGAACAGTCTGTGATCCGCAGTGGCATGGTGTTAAATTTATGCTTGGGTAAGCCGGACTCGAGTCGGATTTACGGTTTCTTTAAGAAAATATGTATGATATTATAGCCCTACAAATGCCTTAAAAATAGGCAACGACAGATGCCCCACCACTGTTTCCCTTTTTGAGTAACAAGCTATTCAATCTTAGACTGCTTACCCTACTGTGATATAATCGTACCTGCGGGCATGTCTCCTTAGAGTCGAGCGTGCAGGCGATGAAGTTGTCGACGTTCTGCGCGAAAGTGGTGCTCTTGTCCTGAGCGAGATGCAACGCGTACGCCCGCAGCGCAGCGCCCGCGCCGCGCGTCGAGCGCCCGCCCCGCAACGCGCGCACGCGACCCGCAGCTGGAAAAGAAGATCATTGATATTCAGTGTTTTTCAACCTTATTCATGGCACGACCCCCTTTGGATGTCAAATTATTTCGCGACCCCCTACTTTCTGACATGAACTGTATTAGGTACGTTACGTTTTAGAGCTTTTTTTTCTTTTGCTTGAAGCTTCGCGGCCCTCGTGCCCCCTTCTAGAGGCTCTAAAGGGGGACTTCAATAAGTTCATTGCTCAACTACTCACATCTCAAGTAACTATGTATTTCATCAAATGTTGAGGTTGTTAGACTACGGACGATAAAAAGCCTGTACTTAAGTACCTACATGAGACTTCCGCGCGTGTTCCTACCTATATCAAAGGATTTTTGAATCGCTTAGCAACGTTCCTGATAGTGTGATAAGATAAAACACACAACGTATGACAATAACGTTTACACTCCTACAAACAACACGTGGACGATTTAATCTTAAGTTATCACTAAAGCTTAATATATGTATACAGAGTGGCCCATTTCGATCGGTCAGCATGGGAAAGTCTGAAACTATAAGACATAGGTACGAAGATCTGTTCTTAGGAACCATATCATCGATTTCAGGAACAAGGAAAACTGCACACATAGATTTGTTAAAATAATATATGTAGTTATCTTTCTGGGTCCCCAGCAGTCTCGCAATTTCCTTGACTTTAATGCGTCTATTTTCTATTTGTGCCATCTGTTTGAAATGTGGAGCGGAGTGACTAATGTCCTGTCCAGTGACATGAATGCAATAATGGTCTAATTATACCTAATTACTTGACGCAATAGAATTTATGAAATAATTTATTGGATAGTGCTCCAAGGACTATCTTTGTTTACAGCGAAATATGAGACAGTAAGTATTCATTAGTTTATCTTAACA
This sequence comes from Eudemis profundana, assembly GCA_947034925.1. NCBI lineage: Eukaryota > Metazoa > Arthropoda > Insecta > Lepidoptera > Tortricidae > Eudemis > Eudemis profundana. Next base: position 15,157,658 of record OX344808.1, on the reverse strand, counting down.
AGTGTCAAGTTATATTAGATTGCGCCTAACCAGAACCCAACATGTACGTAATTAAATTAATTAGGTAATCGCATGGTAATCGAGTAAAATTATACGTATATTGTATAGGTACCATAATAATAATTAAAAGACACATATATTCATTTTTATAGTAATTAAATAGTAATTAAAAGACACATAGTTCAGGCACGTTTTATGCTTCGTATTTTTGTGTATTATAGTCTATAAGTCATATTTTGTAATTATTCGTGAATAAATTATTATTATTATTATGTCTGTCCCGTACACGAGACAATAGTGTCCCGGCCCTTTGGGAGGCGTGCGCGGAGCCGAAGCCAACGCGTAGAGGCCCTTTCGACAATTTAATGACAGGCAACGTGTACACCCAGCGGGTGCTGTCCCTGCCCGTGTCACGGGACGCACGCAGAGACAGCCCCCGCCAGATGCAAGGACTATTGTTGATTGATGGAATCTAACTTTACTGGGTTATGGTGGTGGAAATATGGACTAGATACTGAACTATGGATTGAGACATGACGGCGCCTGTCAGGAAAAGTGTCTCATGGCTTTCGCGGCACTGACAGACCGTGATTTGCCCTCCGCTGATGGGCCCCTGTTAAATAAATAGCGACATTATGAGCAATGGCCCAGCTAGGGGCAACACCAGTGCCGAGGGCTGCAGGGTGTCGAGAGGTGTGCTGCCCTTTCTCCGAAGGTACTCGCGGCGTTATGCCCTTTAACACTTCCACGCCTGGAGCATATAGCTCTCGTGACTCCACTCTGGACGGCCGGTTAAGGCAAGCCAGAGGCGGAGGTCCTTACACGCTTACCCATGAACCCTCCCTAAGGACCCCCCGGAGCACTCGGGTACGTGGGGTCGCTACTCCCCAACAGCTCGCCACAAGCTGCCCTGCGTTATTATTATTATTAAAGGTTTTACTATTATTATTATTTATAATTTTTGCTTTAGTTAGGTACCTAATGTCATTCGACATTTCAAAGAGGTAAAACAGTTGTAGACATTCGATAGTTGGTAAAATTAACCAACTAATGTCGCAATGCAGTGTAACTAGTGCGCTACTACATGTCTACTAGAATCGGACTACGCTAAGTCTGCAGAGGTCGAAAAAAGGTTTTATTTCAAGAAAAAGACATGGCAACATCATAAGCAAGATGATTAATTAGTCTTGATACTTGGCAAATATCTTTCCGTTTAATAAGTCGTACCCTTGGTAAAATAAAGCCGTATGTGACTTTACGTCCAAAGTGCTTTTATTACGCGAATGTTACACAAATGCTGTAAACTTTTTTTTTTTTTTTTTTACAAATACAAATATTTTTTACAAAAACTATACGAAACAAACAGATTTTTTTTTCTATCTTCATTAGTTACTTAAATAAACAAAGCGAAAACAGACGTATGTGATTAAGCGAACATAAAACAAAGCCGTATCTACACATGCGTCGTTGTTTTCCGACGTTACTGGAGCGCACATGCAGTGTGAAGTTAGTTGCGTTACCGGCTGGAGAGCATGTGTCGCGCTCGCACGTTGCACCAAAATTGAAAAAAATGGATACAGGGTGCAATAAGGACGCATGTGTACATACGTTTGCTATAGCTTGGTGCAATATAGCCGTAAGTACACATGCTGCCCACTATTTCCGAAAATAATTGAATAATTAAAATGAACTACTGCTTATTAAATAGAGTACGTTTTTGTAAGAACACTGGTAAAATTTTATAAACCTAACATGAAGCATATCAAAGTTATCCAGAAATATTCATTGACAGAATCTTTAAACGCTTCCCCTGAAAAGTCGTCATTTTGCAGATACGGCTTTATTTTACCAAGGGTACGCAGTATATAATGTGTCTGTCTACCAATCTACGGAAATAAATATTCAGGGCAGTCTTACACGATCGATCTAATTCGAACCAAACTAAGCAATGCTTGTATACCTACATGTAAATATATAAATATAATACTGAAATACATAGAAATTATCCAAGACCCTGGAACAAATCGCTTATTTTGGTTTGCAAGTTGATCGATTTGTGCAAGATTGACCGGTATATTCATTTCAGTGGGTATCTAGACATGTGGGAATATAAATATGGCAACATGGGGAAACCACGGCAAGAGGATTAGTTCATCTTGATACTTGGCAATCATTTTTCCGGTTATTATAAATGTATAATAACCGCTGCGCCTTTCTGGCCAAGTGTAGACATAAAATGATGTATACAACACGGGAGGTAATAAAGAAAGCTTTGTATTACCACCCTAGTTGTGTAATGTACTTTTTCATCACACTTGCTCGAAAATGGTGTCATTACACGTAGGTTCTGCGGGCCGTAAATGACCTATTACGCCCTAGGGCGTAATGGTTTTCTTTCTAAATTTGAAACGATGGTTTTGTTTTACTCTTATTTGTCGTGTTCAAAGGAAATGCCAATTTACTTTTTTAACTTTTATCACTGAAATATTTATTTAAAGAGAACTGTTATTGCAAATACATATAAACACATATTTCTGTTACATTAATTTAATGTTTGAATAGTGTATTTCAGTATTTTGCAAATATAAAACCAACCGTTTTAGGTCTTTACCGTTATGGTTTCCGAACGTGACTTGATAAGTATTCGCATTGTCTATGGATGTCACTAATGTCACTGTCAGTTTTACAATTTTATTTAGGTTAAGTAAGGTTATTTTAATTAGATTTCCTCACAAGTGTGATGAAAAACATTGTGTGTGCCACGGGCGGTAAAGGAATTACAAACTCGTGTTATTAAAGCCCTCGGCTTCGCCTCGGCCTTGTAACAAACACTCGTTTGTAATTCCTTACTTACCGCCCTTGATACACAATGTACTATTATTGTCTATGTCCTGTTTGGTTAGTGACATGATCATTTCGAGGGATCGAAGCTCTGTTGCTGATGTTCCTTCGGCTCAAGGCATAGGGTTACAACAAGACAAATTGTTGTTTATTAAAGTAGGTAATATTTGAACAGAAATAGTGACAGTTTAATTACGTTTACATTAGATAATTATTTCGCGCCAAGTACGTTAACCTTTACAGAAACGTGTAAGAATGTTAAATATTTATATAGGTACGGACAAGTAGGTATTCTATTACCTGTAGTTTTATATTATTATATAAATTATATTTAGATAGTCACTGACACTTGTAAAAAGGTATAAAAGTTAATATATAAAATATATATATTTTGGAATTACAGAAAAACAAACCGAAATTATAGTTACCTACACAAATATGCTTTAGTGCAGTGTGAAGTCATCAGCTCTTCATGTTCAGTTACATTATTTTTAGACTTTTTAGCACAAAACTTGCATTTAAACCGTCTACATACACCACACAAAAATCGCATGACAGCTCTAAGGAAACGACGGAACGGATTCACTTGTTTCATTTTTGCCTTTTGTTCCAGCGCACTCAGATCCTTACAATGACACTTCGGGGGTGCAACTACAACAACAGCTTTTCTCTTATTGACATTTCTTTCAGCTGAGGATTTACAGAGCTGCGTTAGAGCACTTGACTTGGCTAAACGTTGCTGGAATTTCGGCTCGTGTAATTCCTCCTGTGTTGCGAAGACCCAATCACTCTCCATTGCGAAGTCATCCCACACGTCAATCCGAAAGTTTCTGATAGTTGTCAACGCGACTATTCCCTCATTGACCGGCACAGAAGCATCAAGCTGTTCAGATGCTACTGAAGAGCCTGAACTCTCACTTCGGACGAAATGACTTAAGGAGTCTAGCTTCTGCTTGTTCGCACTTGTTTTGTCTAATGATTTAGCGGATTTGCCGCGGAACATTTTTTTAAACCACTTCATTACGATCGCGAATTTCCGCACTAATAAATGTTTACGATAAACGCGCTTATACGAGCGTCGTGTCGTTACATGAGAACACAACTGAACGTATCTGGTATAGTGAGTAACCCACGGCACGCGTAGACCTTTACCCGTAATTAATATATTTACACAATCAATGTGTAAGTTGTTAAGCTTCCGCGGCGTACATTGTCTTATCTAATGACAGCTGTTGTACCATTGTTGTAATTGATTTTAATTTATTTATCGTTCAAAGTTTATCGGTGAAGTCACACTCGTAGTAAGTGGCATGTGTACGTCGTAGCGTACCTAATAATGGAATTACATCGATTTAAGAGGGTTTCCGATGGGATTTTAAAGGGTTTGCAATAAGGAAAGAGCATTAAAATTGCTATAAGTAGGTATATTCCACCTATGCTGGCCGAGAAAGCCAAATTTATAAAATGGTGTTGTTTGGTACCGTGACTAATAAAATTTAAAATGAATCATCACCTATGGATTTAATTTATTTAGGTATGCCATTTGAAGTCAGCATTAACATTCGACATTGATTGATATTAGTTCCGTGATTAAGTACGAGTACTTATGTTAAGTATACCTACATTTTTGGCTATTTACAAAGCGAGTGATCCTTTTTTAATTCAATACAGTCGAGTCTCACTGTACTTTTCTAAATAAAATATATTAAATACAGGCACTTCGCGCGGAGGGATATCCAATATGAGATTTTGTTTGAAGTTGGTGGATGCAACCAGATACTGGCACATCCCTTATCTGATGAAGCTAAATGTTTGTATAAACTCGTAGCGATAGGATTAAGTAGAAGATAAGTACGTCAATAGTATACTCACAGAGTAACATAGTCACCAAAGTGACTAAGCTCTTTAAATAAAGAAAAAAAAAAAAAAAAACTACAGGCACTTTCGATTTCTCGCATTTTTTTGGAAAGGTTCAAAATAAAGTTTGAAAATAGTCAGTCACTCTTAAGGCACAAGTAAGACTCCCAAAGTTATAAAGAAAGCGTTTCAAAAGTACAAAATTTACCGCACAGTGAACCTACAATTATTTGCTTTTTACACGAGAAAGACCTAGTTTCCTTGGCTTATTTATAATGACAGTAATAGAGTTGTTGCTAATCACTGTTTATTGTTTAATTTTATTATCTTTGTAATAGTTTGCATGTCTGAAGGTAACTGGAGCAAGTTTGCTTTAAAATGAGTGCCGAACTAATGAAGGATATTAATAAATATGGTATAATTAACTGCACGTGTAGTACTTCGGAATGCTGAGCCTTTTCTTTTGTTGTGCAAATAAAAATATTATTCTAATGGTACTATCATAACCATTAGGTGTTAGTGTTAATTAATAATAATCAGTTACTGGTAATGTTGAGAAATTCATAAACAAAAAAAATCCTATATTATGCCTCTAAATGCAATCATATGACTGTATAGTGACAAAATTTACTTTCAAAGAACTGAAAAATAGAAATAAGAGGGCAACCAGGCTTTTCTTGTCACCAGGGTGGCACTATTGTAACTCGAGGTTAAGTTTATATCGATACTAGGTAGTTTAGAAATAAAACCGGTCAAGTGCGAGTCGGACTCGCGCACCGAGGGTTCCGTACAAACTCATAAGTAGATACGCAAATAGTTCAAGAAAAACTGTATGTCGATTTTTTTAGTAGGAGCAAATAAGTATATGTTATGATTTTTGCAAATTTCTAAAAAAATTGTGCAAGTTAGGAAAACCGTTATATTTTTCCTGTAATATTTAGAACCTGATGAGTAATACAAATATCTATTAAATATAAAAGATATTTTTTCTGTAATCTGAAACAGGCCATCGCTTAGTTTTGCTACTCTCCGCTAGATGGATTTTGAGTTTTTGTAAATTTCTAAAAAAATATTAAAGTTAGGAAGATCGTTATATTTTTCCTGTAATATTCAGGTTGATATTAATAATTGGTAATTATTACAGATTTTTCTGTTCAGTAACTTCGAAGATAATAGGGGGGGGGGGGGATGGTATTTTTTTTTTAACGATATTGGTCATAATTCAAAAAGTACATGATTAACAAAAAAAATAAAAATGGCTTTGGAATCTACAAATCAAGCCCTTTCATTTGATACCCCATTTACACAACATTAAATTTTCAAACTTCCCTTACGGCCCTCTTTAAAAAAAAAGTAAAAGAGTTACAAGATTTTTTTTATGTCAAATAGGGTCGGGTTAGCGACTTTTAAAACTATTCCAAATTTCATATCGATAGCAGCAGTAGTTCGTGAGATATCTGGCTGTGACAGACGGACAGACAGACAGAGTCCCACCATAAGGGTTCCTTTTTTACCATTTTGGTACGGAACCCTAAAAAGATACACGGACGGTACTGAAGGATCATTTCTTATAGGGTGACATTAAATGTTTGCTTGAATTCTCATTGGCTTACCTAATAAGGGATCGAGTCGATCCCTAAAGCTCTTGGCCCGCGTCGCTTCTAATGGCGCTCGTCTTGGAATTGGAGACTCCCATTCGCAAGGCTCGTCCTGTAAAAAAATATTTCAGTATCAGAGCCGGATCTTTTAATTTGTGTCTCCCTCCCTGAGTGGAACCCGTCCAACTCGAGGCGACGACGTGGCCGACCGGCCACGGAAAAGATGGCGATGGCGGGATGAGTTGGATGTCTTCATTAAGGCCGGGACTCTAGGCTAATTATAATATAGGTAATTCTCATATTGACACATCTGTGTCACAACCATGTGCAAAAATTAAGCGTTTCCAGGAAGTTAAATATTCTAATACTTATACTTAATAAGCCAAATTGGCAAGCTGTCGGTTTTGTTTCTTTTTAAAAATAAAATAGTGTTTCCTTTAAGTAAAATTAGCTATAACTAAAGGATTTCCCTCCAGGGCCCATATTTTTTCCACCCTGTATAAAAAAATAACTGGCCAAGAGCATGTGGGACCATGCTCAGTGTAGGGTTCCATAGCCGTAACTATAAGGTAAAAAATACGATGTAAAAAAGTACAATAACAAAAAAGCGTATCTTCATAGCAATTAAGTCCTTTTGTTGAGAAGCACAGTTTATCGGCAATAACTCAAAAACGGATAATCCGATCTTGTTGAAAATAATTTTCGTTGAAAGTGTTATCTTTGTAATTTTTTTAATATTTTTCATACACACGGTTTAGAAGATAGAGGGGGAGGGGACACAATTTTCACAACTTTCGGAGCGATTATTTCCAAAGGTATTCACTTAATCAAAAACATTACTTAAAATGTTTTTGAAAGAGCTGTCAAACTATGTACCACACGTTGACATTTTCTGAAAAAAAAAAATTTTAGCTTCTGTAACATGTATGGAGTGCCACCCCTAAAAATATTTATTTTAATTATTTAACTACCAAACTAAGTAGCGGCTTATACAAGACACCTATATTCCAAATTTCATCAATATCCATCGTGCACTTTTTGAGTAAAATGCCTGTGACATACGGACAGACGGACGGACGGACATGACGAAACTATAAGGGTTCCGTTTTTGCCATTTTGGCTACGGAACCCTAAAAAGGAAAGTTAAATATTAGCAACGTTAACTTTAAGCACATGGCTGTGACAAGTCACAAATCTAAATGAGAATGACCCAATATAGTAGGCCCTCTTAATGTTTTACAGCCGTAACGGTCCTAATGGTCTCATGAACTTCTCCCTCGTTTTCTTATTATTGAGGATCGGGACTACATCAGCAACGGCTGCGCTATGCACCAAAGCTCCCCATTCCACACGGTTTTCCGTCTTCCGATTCTAAGCAGCTCATGAATAAAGGCATGAAATTGTACGTGCTTTTTAGTGACCAGACACCCCTAAAACAAAATTTCGGAATCCCCTACTGTTTTACTGTACGGAAGTACTACGAAACTTACTATCTCAAGTGATTGTGGTCCGTTACTCGGCAGTAGACCGTCCCATTGAGTGCTGTCCCATGGTTCTGAGAAAACTGTGCCATCGTCGCTCGCCTGGAATATCAAGTTTAAATTAATGATTTTAAATATCAGAAGTGAAAAATAAATTCTTAAGTATACTGATAGTAATTGATATAAGCCCGAATTATGAAGCTTATTTATCATCAACATTGGTTTAGCTCGCTCATTTCCAAAATACCGCATTCCTAAAATACCAAATTGTCGATATATCAGTTTCTCCTTAAACCATATTCCCACAATAATATATCAAACAAAATCATGTAGATCCTTGAGTAACTTACGATTTTATAAACTAGTGTAACGGGAATGTGGTAAGACGGGAATCTGATAAATCGAGAATCATATTTAGGACATGAGCGGTTAAGATTTAGGATGCCTAACTCGCAGTTGAGCTGGGTATTAAAAAAAGTATTATTCTGGTAGTGATTTGGCCCAATATATTCTTTTGTTTTTAATATGCCTGAATTAGCACATTCTTACTACGCTACCTGTTCGGATAATGGTCTGAGATCATGTACATTGTCATAGCAAGAGGCACGCGGCGGGGAACGCTCCTCGGGCAGGGCTACTGGCTCCGAGTTGAGATGCAGATCAGGAAACCTGGAAAAAATGCAGTATTGAAGTACGTAATAGTAAACAGATGCGTCCTATAACATAAAAATAAAACTAAAGTCGCCTTGGGGCGCTTTTCGCATAATAACGCCACAATGAACAGCTTAGATTATGTCACAACTCGTGTAGGTACCTTTGAGCAACGACTTGATGGACTGTCAAATGCTGCGCTCCGTCATCCACTCCGCTCAGTCTCGTCTCTTGCTCAGCCAGCGACGGGAACGTCCCACTTTCGCTATTGGAGCCTTCGTCGTTTTTATCTGCGAAAGAAAAAAATCGGTAACTGAAAATTGAGAAGCCCCAAGCATTCTTCAGACACATGTAAGTAGATCGATTAATTAGAGATCTAAAGTGCCTCTTGGAAGAATTAGCGACAGGCGCTAGCTGACTTTTCCAGCTTGTAGAATTCGTAAAAGTAATTTGCCAATTTACAAATTTGACCTAAATGGATCGTATTCTAAAAAACATGCTCTAAAGTAGAGTAGGATTAGATCAATCGGGCCTTGGTATGAAGTGAAGAATACGGAATACCAGAACTTACTAATGAACTCCCAGCTAGCGTCAACAGTCCATGTATCAGTTTTGCCCGAGGGCGGCTTGTTGGCGACGCGCGGCGGTTGCACTGGTTTCATCTTCGGCTTGCTTCTGAGAGATACCAGATTGTCCACTGATGTTGATGTGTTAGGAGATGAGGCTGCAAATCAGAAATGATTTAAAGCTAAGTAAAGATCATTTTGGACGAGTACATAAAGTATAAATAAGAAGCACTAGATCAAACTGACATACAGATACAGGTTTACAGGAGTGAATGATGAAATAGTATCAGTAACTTACGTGATAACTCTTCTATGCTGTGCATATCGCGGAGCGGATAGTAAGGATGGTTGTGAGGCGGTTCCGAATATCTCTGCGATAAACTCACTCCAACTCGTAGGAGTTTACGACGCTGTACTTGTGGTAACGCTGCCTGAAAGACCAATGTTGATTAGTTACATTTCACTTTAGAAATGCGTATTTGACAGATGTATGTTGCGATTAACTTACTTCTTTAAGAGTGTCCACAGGGTCTGCATAGAAGGGACTCCCAGCGTTGTCTTTATCAGAGTCATTACCATTCATATGCTTGACACAATCATCTTCTAATTTCACTGTTTCCATGCTTTCAGAATTATGGTTTTCCGAATTCTTGAATGTGGCCTCGATTTCTTCAGTCAATTTCTTATTCATGTTCATAGAAATGCTAAGTTTATCTGGCCTCTTTGGTATTAAGTCTCCTTTACTGTTAGTTGTAGCAATGAGTTCGTTGGAACCATTGAAACTGTTTTTTAGTGAAGTTTCGGACAGTTTTCGTTTTTCACTTAAGTTTTCAGTTGAATTGAGTATGTGGATGTTCTCTTTTTCTAAAATAGATTGCGTACTTTTTGCTGCATTCAGTTTGGCTGAAATTAAAAAAGTTTTTCATTGAAAACAGCGCTTTGTAAATAGGAAAGTAGTCATAACAATTTTTATAATTATTATTATATTTAAACACTTACGCAGTGTATCCGGCAACAGATCTGGTCTTTTGCTTTTCATAAGCCCGTTGTGTACGTTATTGTCACTTTCCGATTTCAAAGGTTTGAAAGAGGAGCAATTATTACTTTCCGGTCCCCAAATATCTTCATAATCAGATACTTTATCCATCAACGAACTTCGATAATACACGCCTGGCGACTCCAAGATATCTGATTCCTACAAAAATATGAAATGTTAGGTTAGTACTTTTACAACTAAATATTTATGCTCAAGAATATAAATAGTCAAAATTAAGGTAACAATCAGGCTTCGTTTTAAATGGAGACATGCGGTTAGTTATGACTGTTCAAAAATAATTGATATCCCATACAAACATTTAAATACATATCGGTCTGCCCTCCTACCTGATAATGTCTGGACTCCTTTCGCAGGGAGTGTTTACTCCTCCTGGATCTACCAGACGGTGTAGTCGACGTAGTATTAGAGTTAGGGGACAACACTTTATCTCTCTCTTTCCCATTCATTGGTGATACCATGGATTGACTTGAAGTCGGGGAAAACACATGCTTATTCGTTATAGGAGAACTTCTCGACACAGGTGAAAACATCTCACTTTTATTCGTTTGACTTAAAGGAGAAAACACACCACTTTTGGATGAAATCGTGTCGTTAGACACAGGAGAATTTATTTGACTTGTCGGAGAGAATATGCCACTAGTAATTGAATTCGTACCATTAGGTGAAACTAGTTGATTAGGTGTAAAACTGTTTGATTTGGACAAACTGTTGGCGAGTGGGTCAGCGGAATCGGAGATATTTGTTTGAGATTGCAGGTCTAATGGCGATCCTGGTTCAGTGTTCTGCTCAATCATTTGCCGTTTTAAACTGCCGTGCAAATTAGCTGCCATCGTACTGATGCACTCTCCCTCTGGTGACATGCGGTGCATCATGTTCTATACGGGAAAAATAGACGATTCCTTTTAGTAACTAGATTTTTATAACACAATAAATACTTGTACAATAATAGAGATGAGGTTAGAAACGTTTGTTATTTTCAAGCAGGGCAACATGAAAACATGCTTTTGAAACGTACACACAATAATCACGCCGTGATTTATAAGTCTCACCTGTGATTCGTTACATTCGTCATAGGCTTTCGCATCGTCCATGATGGTGAACACAGAGTCCGCTGTACTGTTATTGTTGATAGCGTTAGACGCAAGCGTTAGTTGTAGCCGGTCACTCTGAATGCTTTCGTTTATTTGGTGATTGTGAATTTGAGTGTTATTGACACTGAACGTGACTGTCGTCGTGACTGTTATGTTTCCGTTTGTTGCTTTGTTAATAGGGTTGAAAGCTGAAACTTCGTTCTTAGGTGATAAGGATGTCTTTGGGAATGGTGGTTTAGCCCACCGAGGAGGGGGTGGCGGAGGAGTTGTTTTAGCGCTGCCTAATTGGGTGGGAGAATGTTGTGTGTTGGTGGTAGGAAACGTATGAGGTTGTGTTATATGAGCCTGAAAAACAGGTAACGCATTAATAATGTAATCACGCGGAAATAAAAAGCTGCTGTTAATTCTAGTCAAAACAATACTTACGGTACTAGACATAAGGCTTAAAGTATTTGGTGGGGTTGGTCTGGGGGCGCGTATGAACGCTCCGTTGGGTTTCGCTGGCGGTGAGGGGGCTTGCCTGCCCTTAAAAGTGCTGAGGTTCTGGTTTTGATTCGGCGGGGAACCTGACGCATCTATGGATGTCATCTTAAGCACAACATTTTGGTCTTTCTCTGGGCTGAGTATCTGTTCTCTTGAGTTTGTTCCTATACCTAGAAAATTGTTAGGGCTTTGTAAATTACAGTTATGGCTCGATTATTTTCTAATCTGACTCAATAAAATATTATTTTTATGTTGAAGTTAGGATCATTTACAGGCCTCCGATACTTACTTGCATTAAAACTGCTTAGACTAGATCCCGTGTCAGATGGCGTGACTGCCATGGGCACGACGCCATTAGCGATCTGACCGGGAGAGAGCAGATTTTGCGGGTTGTTCTTCGGGTTAGCCATGGGATAGCCCCAGAACTCCTGGCCGAGCAGAGCTAGGGAGCTTAGTTGGTGTCGACTCTTTGCTTCGCGTAGGGGACGTGGTAACTGCAGCTGGACTGGTAATTCGTCACTGGAATTAAAAATATGTTTTTTAATATAGGCTTTACTTTGCTACTCTAAACATTAAGTACCGACAAAGTGAGGTAGGATACCGTCATAGTCTAAAATGGCGACTTTTTATTATTAGTTTCTCTTAAGTAAAACGTCGCCTTTTAGACTATGACGGCAGAAAGGTAAGGCTATCATCCATATAAGACTTTACATTACAATTTAGTATTCCTTTCCTAGATTAGGACTTTCCTTTTTCTAAGGACTATGACAGGTTGTCTTGCACATCCACCCATCACCTCGAGTTTGCGTAACATATCGCAAAGTTAGGTAAAATAAATGTGATATGGTTTTGTGTTATATTTAATATATATGTTAGTTTGTAAGGTACATAACTATGGCCCTAAAAATAATAAATAAATGTATTTGAATTTTAATTCATTAAGCTGGTGATCAGTCTATGAGTCTTACCTTACAAGTTTAGATTACCTTTGGTACGCATGGTACTTTTTATTTATATAGAAAAATAACCGTAGGTATCTATCCCTCTATTTCAATGTCCTAAAACATGTGCTGCATAGTGAAGATCTCACAAAACTTACCAGCACTGTGAATAATGTGCAATCAGCTCAGGTATATTGTCAAAGCGGTTGTGCGAAGTCTCGAGGCCTATGCGGCCCCCAGAGGCCTGTATCAGGTAGTGCTCGATATACGGCCCCTTGTCTGCCGGCAATCGGACGCTGATCGCCATCGTATCTGGCTGGCTCGACTGCCGAACCACGAAGTTCTGGAAAGTTGCAAATAAATCCTTTAATGTCGAATATAGGTACGAGTAGAAACTCATCTCCATTGGGTTGCTTCATGCATACCTACTACACCGAGTCCAGTAACTTTAAGGAACAGTAAGTTATAATGCGCAAATAACTAGCTTCAGTACGCGGCACTTTCTGCCTATTACACTTATACTCATTAGCAGCTGCGATATGGAATTATACTATGGGGTAAGGTCCGATCTAACTACATAAACGTTTGCCGTTTCAGAACAACATTCTGAATAGATCCATAAGTAGGTCTTTAGGGAATAAAAGGGACTCCGAAGCAATTTGTTTTTTCTTCGAGAAAGCATCGTGAGACTTTTAGCACGTGTTCAGAATGCATTAAAGTTAAAAGGCGCATTTATATTTTTATATATTTCGATTTATGGGGATTTAAACTTTGCAGTGCTTTGAAGAATATTTATTGTTCTTAATATATCCCTAACTTTACAACAGGCATTAGAAGATATTCCATAGCTTATCGTAAAATTAAGCACTTAATAAAATAAATCTATAAATCAATATTTAGGTGGTCCATATTATAGATCCTTTTAAACCCTCTATGTTCCTTTGAGATCCCCAATGAACATTAAAATAAATGTATGCTTAAACATAACATAGCGCCGGGTGAGAATACGTTTGTGCCTTATCCAGTCCATTTGTATGGAAATGGCTGGATATGGCACAAACGTATACTCACCCGGCGATAGTGTAACTAATATAATGTATAGCTAGAAGATGTGGATGTACCTAAATAAATAAACAAATTAATGAACATACCCCTTCCTCTTTCCCCTGTAAAAGATGAAACGCTCCAGCCCTCTGAATGCCAGGCAGGAACCATACAGGGTGAGTTCGGATGAGGCGCTCCAGAAGGCCAATGTCGCATGGAGGCTGTTCCTCTGAGCCCGAGGACGAACCCACGGACGAACAGTCTCCGCGAACTCCTTCGCCGTCTGACGAGAGGCTTTCTCGACTCTGTAACGTGATTACAAATTGAAGTTAAGGTTGGCTCGAAAGGGGTCGCTATACCTATAATGAATTAATAGTAGATTGTGTCACAAGGGAGCAAAATGATATATTTACGGCGAGGGCGTACATTGAATCCTGAACGAAGCGAAGGATTCTACAATTGAATCCCGAGCGTAGCGAGGGATTCTAAAGTAGAATCCGGAGCGTAGTGAGGGATTCAAGTGTTAACGCCCGTGGTGAAAATAATTTTGCTACCTTGTGACACATACTGCTTTTCACACCGACTATGAAAAAAATTCAAATACAAACGCTACCTACCAAAATAACGAAATATATAGTTAATCAAAGAGCATCACACATTTTGAATAAAATGAAATGTTAAATTTATAGTCTCTTATTATTTTATAAAACGTTTCTTATTTTTTACGGACGGGACGAATTTACCACTTCCATATATTTATGGCCCTCGCCTGCGGCTCGGACCGCAAACACCTGTGATCTGGGCCATTCCTTATTATACCGCTCTCTGTGTGTAATATACTAATAAAGATGTCTATGGTATGACATATTCTAAATAGGTTCAAACTAAAAATACCCTGTTGTCCTTGAACAGAAAAGTACCACTTTGATCCCTCTTATGAGGGAGCAAAATATTTTTTTCTGAATAGGAGGTGTGAAAATATTTTTAATCATCTCCGTAAGGCTGACATAACAGATTTTGGTAATAAAATATTTGCTTTTACTATCTAAAGTAGTAGAGACTATCTTACTACGACTCAAAGCTTAGGGACATGTATGTTTGGACAAATTTTTATTAATTTAAATAACCTCGACGGCAAGTGCCTATCTTTTATGTCTACACTTTTTGTTACATCCCTTACTTAATTTAAAGGTATTACAAGCGCCTTTATAATTTAATAAAAACGTTTTATACGGCAAAAGAATAATAACGTAATATTCTTTAAGCTTTAAACAGCCTCCTAATTAGGACGTCCCCTTGTTTTGCTTGCGAAATATCATACAAATAGTCCCTCTGTAATCATTGTACGAGAGCAATGGCTTAGTAATAAAATGACGTAAGTGCCATTGAAACTCCCAGAGGTTACTATATTTTAGCCTTGTATTGCTGAATAAGCCCGATAAACCCGGGGATCAACTCTCATTGAGGGAGTCGTGTGTGTACAGCTTAAAATAAAGTGAATTTTATGAGGACCTATTGCGGTAAGTAAATTATATTGCCAGTTGTTTGTCTTGTTCGCGTAAACGGACGCGCTATTAAAATAATGTGATGCAGAATTATGCTACTGTAATTTTATATGTACGGTATATTTACGTTGGGCCTTAATACATATCCGTACCTGAATACGTCTCACTACTGAATAAATCGACTATATTTGTCTATGTCCCCAAAAAAGTACTTGATGCTTTTCAGCAATGGCCCCGTCGCCCCGCCATCTTTTTGAACCTCTGCTTCACTGAACATGTTTTTGTTAAACAAATAGACGAATAAAACGGGTAGGTGTACCTTTGAATACTTAGACAATTTCCCAAACGCCCCTTTTCAAACAGAAATAAGGCTGTTCACGGACTTGGAAATATTATTACCCGATTTCCGCAAAAGGTTCGCGGTACAAAGGCAGAAGGCAACCAATTTCATATGTGTCCCGCACATATATTCTCTATTTTAGGTGCATATTTTGCGTTAAAGTCGCCTACCCTTTTCCAACGGTCATTGCCCCTAGATAAGCCCGTATTATAACGAGAAATCATGATAGCAGTCCGAGATAAAATGTAAAAATATTCTCAGTAGCTGACCTCAATTTTCCGCTGATGTTTTTATGAATTTGAAGTAGCTTCTGGCCAATACCAATTCTTTTTCGCGAGAAATTGTTTGGGATAATAGGTATGTACTTTTTACCCGACTGCGGCGAAGCCCAAAGTAGGGTTATGTGGCTGACCTGTACCTATGTATGTATGTAATTATGTATGTATGTCCGTTCCTATGTCCGCTCGTAACTATACTCAACGGCACATCCGATTTTGATAAATATTCGTCTTGATGGTGCGAGTGTCACTGGGTATGAAGTTCGTTAAAATAAACAAAATGGCGGATTTTATGCAGTTACAAACCGCGGTCGGGTTTTTTTTATAATTAACTTTTATGATTTGCTATGTATGGTCGGCAACGCGCACGTAATGCCCCTGGTGTTGCAAGCGTCCATAGGCTGCGGTGACTGCTTACCATCAGGCAGGCCGTACGCTTGTTTGCCACCCTAGTTGTATAAAAAAAAAAAAAAAAAGTATTGTTATATTATTTGTTCAAAACTTTGGGTCTTTAAATAGAAAGAAAAACTTATGACCTACGAGTATACAGCAGTTCGATTCGTGTCAGTAACAACTCCATAAATAAAAGCCTAAATGGTGAACGTTTTTCGTTCGTTACTAGGTAGGTACTAATTCAAGTTGATTATTAAAACTGCCGATGCCGTAATTTCGAAGCATTTAGTACTATTAGTATAAGCGCGACAACGAAAACAAATGGAATAATAACTAAAGATACATCAAATCCTAAAATTAACGAGAACAGCTTAAATTTGGGAGCCTATTACTAAAAAAATTGTATAGCGAGTCTGCGAATTAATTTGTACGATGTAGGCAAATTCAATTGAAAACTGGAACATTTATTAGTATTACGGTACCAGTACCGTAATACTAATAAATGTTCCAGTTTTCAATTGGATTTGAAATCTGGATAGCCGTAGTTTCGGTTTGTAATAATTTAAATACGTTGAGTGTTTGCAATATAAAATTACTAGCACGGAATTACAATATTTACAAAAAACGAAGTGATTGACAGTTCGTTCACAAAATAGATTTACGGCATCTATCTAGTCTCTTCAAAACGAAAAAGGATCATGAACCCACGAATTTGATTGGTCCACTCCTCATTAATCATTCGCCCTCCGACTCATTTATTACCAACTCAAGGTATACACGGGCTACGTTTAAAGGCAAGATATCTGCAACCAGCCTCAAAGGCGACCCACAGCACACCGCAACACAACATCAAACATCAAAACTAGTCAAAGCCGCAGCTTCATTTTCCCCTGGCTTTAAGTCAGAGTTGCTTTGAAAGAGAAAATCTTAGCAAGCGCAAATTAGCAACTAGTGTGCATTTCAAGCAATGTAATTTGTAGGGAAAAACTTCTTGCTGCTGGTATAATTACTAGAAAGTTGTCTTGTTGTTACATGTCTGTAATTCGTAGATTGGATTTCTCAAGTCACTGTGTAATCAGAGGGAGTCAGTGGCGCGGACGTTTTGAGGTAACTGGTGGAAAATTAGTTTATATAGGCGCTGTTTGTTAGGATAGAAGGATCGACATGAGTTCATATATTAGTGTAAATATTGAAGTTTAACGGGATACGACTTCACTGGATTGGAACTGTTACAAATTAATTTTGGGAGCAGTTATTCATTTGAGGTATATGAAAATCCATAAGCGTTCGCGTTCGATAACATAGGTAATTATGTCATGCATGCATGTGTGTTAACCATAACAACTTAAAAAAGGTGACAATCGATAAAAGTTAGCACAGGTTTAAAAACAAAATAGAAAAATGACCACCTGCAGGTTTTGTTTTTGAGTTTTGTTTAAATAGTCATTAATAGCGATATTAGACTAAGCTTTCTCGCAATATTAGTACATAATTTCCCGGTTTATCAACAGACTTACTAACCAAGCCATAGCTTGAAAAACCATATCTTCTAGCCAATTGTAATAATTAATATCAAACAATCCTGTAATATAAATTAATAATAAAATAGCACCTGGAATAGGATACCCTGGCTTCACCGGTTTATACATTAATTGCTGGCCATGCAGACTGCCGCCGACCGACGCTATTGTGGCAATAATTAATATTTCAAACTGCACTGAATAAACCACTCCCGAGCACATTTCGTAAGCCGATTAAGTCCGAAGTCTGCTTTGGACAAGCCTCTTAGGAACTCCAAATTGGTACATAAATCGTCGGTTATTTCTTTAACGAACTTCTGCGACTTACCTAAATATTAGCGAGTCATTAAATGCTACAGACTTCACGCTTGTTAAATATAATTGGTAAATAACGTAAAAACCTAAAATTGGGATCTTTAAATACTTAATTGCAGATTGCCATTTTCTAACGATCATCATTTCAATTATATAAAACCTGGTTTCAATCAATTATTTTTATGGGCTGCTCCGTTCGCTTTCTATCAAAATATGACAGACAATGCTCCCTTAATTTATTTAACCGCTAATTGCGCTCTGCGTTGAATTGAAACAAATGACAGGACAATAATTAATCCGAAGCAATTTGAGGCTTTTAACACGACAATAATTCTGGGAAAACGGCAATCTACACGGTGAAATTAATTTAACAATCGGTTACAATAACAAACGTGGCGAATGGGCCATGAATCATAGGGCACAAAGGCTCGGGCGGCAGCCAAGGTGTTAAATTTGAGGGCACAATAGTCAGGAATCGCGTCCGGGAGTGTAGCGGCACCTCAAATATGTGCCTCGAGATTTATGTGCCAAGTTAGATTGCAATTAAGTAGTTTTCTTCGGCGAAGGCGGTCGTTAAGGGAATGTACTGACACGTTATACGTTGGATTTACCGTAGTTTGGGAAACCGAAATTGTTATGGAAGTATGTCAAATGTGCGCAGTCTGGTTACGTTAATCGACCTTAGACGACAAACGCGAATCACAGGAAGGAGACAAAATAGTTGAAAAAAAAAACAGAGTTTAAACCTCCAAACTAATTTTTACATGAGACGCGGCCAACTTTTGTTATGATTTTCCGGGATCAAATTCACTCGCAAAATATTCTCACACCAACAAATTTTAATCAACGAGGTGCATATTCTCAAGCCCCCGTTGTAATCTCTTAAGAGGCATCTGGGTCTTGGACGAAACTCATAAAAGTATACAGCAGTTGACGTTTAGTGTCGCCCAGTTTCCCGTTTACGCGAGTTTGCAACTAAGTGCCAAGTAGTCGCACGTGCTCTCAGGTTCGAAATGGGTGAGACGTTTTAGGCGGTGGTTCGGCCACCTGTGCCGCTCTGAGAATAGGGAACTTATTGGGTTATATCGCCGTCGACGATGAGCAAGTATCTTAGGAAATGTGCGGAAGTCCCAAGCGAAGAGACAGGGATTGGATTCAAAGTTGGACATTCCTAGTACGTTTAGATACGATGTGCCGAAAATAGATCCAGTAAGTAAATTTGAAATTTCCAAAACGAAACGCAAACACATTCCCAAACTTCGGAACTGCTCAAAACTGCAAGTTCAAAAACCTTATTCAATATTCCTCGCGAACTTTCCGCAACTTGGAACTTTTAACGAGCGTCCGAGCAACAGTAAAAAAAAACTTAACTCAAAATATACAGCGAGTTGAAACGGGCACCGAATAAAACCGTTATTACTTGGTAAACAAACTTACTCGGCGACCCTTTAGTTTTCTTCAAGTTCAATCAAAGAGAGCAAACAGCGCTTGTGGTCCAGGGATGCGGGGGTGCATGGATGACTCACGCGGGGTTAAAAATCAATAAAAGCCAACCGGCTCGTCCGGGCTACGAATTACCCAATTGACACTTAGTTTTTTAAGCTGAATGAGTTTTCTTAGTACGTACATGGTGTATAGAATTAGAGCACTATCCCACTAATATATATTATCTATTAATGTGAAAAATGTGTGAAGATGTTTGGATGTTCGTTACTAAATAATGCGGTACGGATTGAATGGATTAAGATAAAATTTGGCACAAGTACCTACTAGTGGAGGAAGCCCTGGATTGAAACAAAGAATAGTTTATATCCCGGTGAAGAGTTCCCTTGGGACAATGAAATTATGCAGGCGAAGTTAAAGGTAAATGCTATTGTAACATAGACACATATAGAAATAAATTAGGCTTAGGAACGGTTTTACCACCCGGTAATTAATAGAATAAACAGATGATGTTGAGGCCGTTACCGCTACAACAAACCATTTGATGAAAGTTATTTTAAAGATTGAAAGAGATACGTTCAATGTATCTCATGTAAAGTATATTATTTGCAAGCGCGGTAACTTACACATTATATTACGGACCTGCTAGATATTAATGCCTTTAGATAACATAGAATAACATTATTAGCCTAGTCTATTAAGTGCTGGGAAAAACGACTCTTTCTTATTCGACTCTTTTTTTTTCGCTTCTAGTCACAAAATAATTAGAATAGAATAGAATAGAATAGTCTTTATTTTCGTCATCACAGGTGATAAATAGGTCACAATGATAAAAAAAGCAGCAATTCCATGACGAGCCATTTGGCATACGAAATACAATATAAATTAACTTAAGCTAAAGAAATACAATTATTAATTCATACACAATTATTAATTACATAAATTATTATAAGAGAATGTCGAAGTCAAATCTAAACTGATACAATATAAATTTCTTACAGATTACGCATTACTTTTATTTGGTGATGTCAAGGTCAGGGTCATTAAAATAATCATTAATTGTATAATAACATTTTTCTAAGAGCATTTTTGAGAGAAATAGTTTGAACTTTTTAGCGTCGGTATTCTTTAATGTTGTAGGTAGTTTATTATACAGTCTTGGTGCCATCACGTTAACGTTGTGTCTCATCAATGCGGTATTACATTTTGCTATGTGTACTAACGGTTTCCTGGGTCGCAAGTTATTTCTAGGATTAGTTTCTGCAACTTGGAAAAGAGAGGGATTTGTTTTGACAAAGTTGCAGCATTCATATATGTACAAACAGGGTAATGTTAGCAGCTTGAGAGACTTGAAGTATGGTTTGCAACTTTCCGTAGGTTCAAGCTTGCAGATGGCCCGGATGCAACGCTTCTGGGCTCTAAGTAATCTATCTTTGTAGGAAGAGTTGCCCCAAAATATTATACCAAATCTCAAAATCGAGCATACGAAACCGTGGTAGGCCGCCAATACAGTTTCTTGGGCAGATGTCTTAGCTAATTTGTACAATGCGTATGACAATGTATAAAGTTTTTTACAGACGTGTTCAGAGTGAGACTCCCATTTCAAGTCACTATTTATGTTGATACCAAGAAATTTAGTAACGTGAGTTTTATTTATACTTTGGCCTTTGTATTCAACATCCAATTTCGGTACAGTTTTCTTTTGTGTGAATTGCATAACGCTAGTTTTTTCTAAATTAATTTTCAGGTTATTATGTTCTAACCATTGAATGATTTCCGAAACAGTTGAATTTACGTCACTTTCGTAATCTATATTTGTATTAAGTTCTATGAAAACCGTACAGTCATCTGCGAATAATATCATCGGATGTGGACTGCTCTTTACAATGTCATTGATGTAAATTAGAAATAGCAGCGGTCCCATTACGCTTCCTTGCGGTACTCCGTATTTAACATATTTGCGGTCTGAGATAAACTTTTTTTCTTCTTTTGAAGTGGCACAAATCTGCGTCAGTTCTGTATATTGCTCTCGTTTCTCTAAGTATGATTTTAGCAAGTCATGAGCGTTTCCACGAATACCATAACTATGCATTTTATTTCGATTACAAGATTTCGTGATCTACATGGTCAAACGCCTTGCTCATATCCATGAATATTGCACAGGAGGGTTTTCTTAAGTCGAGATTTGTAATTACTTTTTCTACTAAGTCGTAAATTGCCATGTTAATAGTATTGTTCTTTCGAAACCCTCTCTGCTCCTCTATCAATATGTTATGCTTATCTAAAAAACTATATATTTTGTTATACATTAATTTCTCGAAAACTTTTGTGAATACTGGTAATAGAGTAATGGGTCTGTAATTTTGAATAATATTCTTGTTGCCTTTTTTATACAAGGGTTTAACAATACCTAGTTTAAGATCACTTGGAAATATGCCTGTGGAATAGCTTAAATTGATTATGTGGCTCAATGGCACTGCAATGTACCCGCTGACATGTTTAATTGCTTTGGTGCTTATATCATCAAAACCAACACTCTGCGTATTTTTAAGACTTTGAATTATTTTTTGAACGTCATAAGGTGAGACCGGAGTCAAGTAGATGGTATTAGGATTGGTATTAATTTTAATGTCAGATAATTTTGAATGAGATTTATTGTCTTTTACGTCACCGATAAAGAAATCATTGAATGCCTTTGCAATGTTTGTTGGACCTGTAATATTTGTATTATTTAATATTATATTGTTTATAGGTTCCCTTGGCATGGTATCTTTACATTTATTTATTACCTTCCACATTGCTTTGGACTTATTTTTAGCCATTTTTATATAGTAATCATTCTGGGAACGCTGAGTCAATCTAATGATTTTTTTTAGTCGGTTGCTGTAAGTTTTTAACATATTTTTTGCTTTTTCTTTCATATTTTTATCCTTGTGGGACCTATACATCCACAGCATTTGTCTTTTTTTGCGACAGCATAATTTAATACCTTTTGACATCCATTTTGATTTAACGCTAAGTGTTTTTTTGACTGTCATATATGGAAAACATAGATCATACACCAATTTAAACTTATCCATAAAGGTACTATAGGCAGTGTTTACATCTGTAGAGGTTAATACATCATTAAAAGATATGCTCTTTATATGTTCTTTAAACTTTTCAATGTTTTCCTGACTATAATTACGACGCTTAACTCGCCAAGACTTGACAGAACACGTTCTTTTCACAGGGCATTTTAATATTTGGGCCGCATGATCTGACAAAGCCATCTCTATAACTTCACCTTTGGATCCCTTGATATTATGGGCAAAGTTATCTAGGCAAGTTCCACTGCTGATCCTTGTTGGTTGCTTAATTTCAAGCTTTAAGTTTCTACTTAGTAGATGATGTCGAAAATCCCGACTCATTGGCGTATTTTTTAGAGTGTTTATATTAAAGTCTCCGCAAATAACAATTTTTTTACACATTCAAGAATCTCATGGAACTTACCTATGCTAGAGTTAGGTACTCTATATACACATATAACAATAAGATTTTGTTCGCTTATTTCTATGGCACAGCATTCGATTGCACATTTAACCTGTTAAGTGTTACTGTTAAGTGTTAAATTTAAAATGTTAAGTGATTTTTTATTTCTTTGATCCAATTTCTTTCACATTTTACAGTATCATATTTATCAGACTAGCGACCCGCCCCGGTTTCGCACGGTGTTTTTCTATTATATTATGCATGTATTATACATATAAACCTTCCTCTTCAATCACTCTATCTATTAAAAAAAACCGCATCAAAATCCGTTGCGTAGTTTTAAAGATTTAAGCATACACGGGGACAGAGAAAGCGACTTTGTTTTATACTATGTAGTGATAGTGATACTGTTGGTATTGAAATTGATAAGATCGAAAATGTAAATAGGTTGAGTTGAAAGTTGCTTCATTAAGTACTGAAGTTGTCACTAGCAACGATATCGTTTTACCCCTCGGCAATTGGGAAAAATCTGTATTTCAATATCCAAATATGTCGACTAGGACAGGTTTTAACCTAGTATGACTATTACCAACTTTATTTTGAATTCCACTAGGTGCAATTTAAATTTTTGTGGTTAGTAATATACCAGGTTGAAATCGAAATGTGGACATTTTCCCCCGCATTTTATTCGTTTTGGAATTTGTGTGGCACCCGGTGCATGCTTCGCGGTGCATTATAATAATGAGAGCCGGAAACTGGGCAGGGGTGAGACCGGCTGGTTCCGTAGGGTCCCAAGTTCGGCTTATTCGTTATGACGTCTGCAATGTCGTGTATATACCTACTGTGTATCGGAGTATCGTTTATTTTATTACTAGCTGTCCCGGCGTTCCGCTTCAGTTTTTTTTTTTTGGGTTTTTAATGATTATTTTGTTATTCGGGGCAGAGATAAAATTCAAAAAATCATAGATCTTATAAATCGGTCCTCCCGTTCTCGAGTTATAAATGATGTAAATAACCCGACTTTGTTTTATGTAATAGATTACTGCACTACGCTTGGGATTATGGATGTTACAGTATTGGTAGTGATTTGCTCAGACATGGTGTAACGCAAGGTACCTTAGTCTTAGGGTCCTTAGCCCAATGGAACGGAACAATACTTTCAATTCTATTGATAGTGAGATACATTGTAACTTAATTTATTGTTGTAACGAAGAAATTAATATCTGTGCATGTATTGAAATTTATTACAAAATAATAAAAAATAGGTACAATAGGCAAAGCAGCATTCTCTAACAGTCAACAAAAGCAGAGACTTTAGTTGATGCAGGTTTGTTACTTTGTTATATTGTTGTACTTTTATGTACGGAAAATACGAAAACCCCGATCGAAATGTTGGTTGGCCTAATAAGGCATACTGGCTACTCAAAGAACTTTTACTTCTAAATCCAATAAACGTTAATTTATCGGGCAGTCCCCAGCACTTATCCTCCCTTACACGCCCAACGGGGGACATAATCGCTTCCGATTAAAAAAGGACAGGCTTTGGTTTAATTTGCACCCAACTGTACTGAAAGGCAATCGATTAGGAGACAATAGGTGCATCCAGTCCGCATTCATTTCAAATTTCACGTTTCGAGCAATGAATTGTGCGTCAAATTTATGCGTTCGAAATGTCACCCTTTGTGAGGTTTAATCGGAGCATAAAATGCAGATAGGCAACATGTTACGTATTTACTACGGAAAGAACAATATTTATGCCATACCTGGCCATAAAGTGGCTTTTACCGCACGCCGCGTACGGAAATAGACGCTTTCTGGCCAAGTGTCGACATAAAATGCCCTCGATCGCATATTTACGTCCCTCGCTTGCAGCTCGGGCCGCAAACATCTGCGATCTCGGCCTTCCTTTATTTTACCACTCTAGTTGGTAGGTACTACTGCAAATAAATGAGCTGACATCAATGAGTTGGCTTTTACAGTCAGCATCAAATAAGCAAATGAACCACCAGATATTATATCGCCTCACACGTTTGCCTATAGGTAGTAAAGATGTGTTCCAATATGGATATTACAGACTATTTGATACTGACTGTACAGAAAGCGAAATAAGTCTTTCAGGTAAATAATAAATAGGTACCGTACAGTAGAAGCGAATGTTTATTTCATTTGTATTCTCACGCGAAATGCAGTGTCCGTCAAGATTGCGTACACCGTAAAGATATTCAGAATCTGATTCAGCCAATAAATAGTACCCAAATAATACCGACGAAATACCTAGGTGAAAAAAATAGTACCCTTAAACTTTCTGAAATATAAGGCCTGTTCACGGTGTACGCTACCGGGCGTCAAGCTGGCGTACACCGTTTGTATCTCTGGAACGGCTTTGTTTTTGGAAACGCTTTATAACTCAAAAAATAGTACCCAAATAGTACCCTAGGGCCCTACAATTTAATTTCTCTAGCTATCGTAGAAGCCGAGATATAGTGAGCTCTTTCTATAAGAAATTCCCGGGTACGCCAGCTTGACGGTGTGAAATTTTGTACACCGTTAAGTCATGAAATATCTCGGCTTCTACGATAGCTAGAGAAATGAAATTCTAGGGACCTAGGGTACTATTTGGGTACTATTTTTTGAGATGTAAAGCGTTTCCAAAAACAAAGCCGTTCCAGAGATACAAACGGTGTACGCCAGCTTGATGCCCGGTACGGTAGCGTACACCGTGAACAGGCCTTATATTTCGAAAAGTTTAAGGGTACTATTTTTTTCACCTAGGTATTTCGTCGGTACTATTTGGGTACTATTTATTGGCTGCATCAGATTCTGAATCTCTTTACGGTGTACGCTATCTTGACGGACACGAAATGCATATCAGATGTCGAGTTGCGGAAAACTAGTCCATGTAAACCTATATTCACTTGTATTCATTTTGAATTTGATTAATTCTGCATTAATTACAAATTCATGAACTAGTTCATTGAAATATTCCAAACCTCATTTGTTATAGATTTAAATCGTTAAATTCCACGTTTTGCAGATTAACGAGTAATTGAAAATTAGTTCCGTAAAATGTGAAATGCTTTTCCTGGACACGATTTTAATTATAAGTGAAATCGCCAATTTATGTGTTGAAATATTGAAGAATGACGGTCGCGGAATTTTCATTTCGGTGTTTCATTATGCGGAATGAGCGTTCAGTAATTGAAATATAAAACTTGTTGAAAAGTCGTGAAATACTTGAGGGGTCATTTGCACGGTAGAGGTAGACGTAGAGGCGTGTCACGATTTTATCATAATGCTAATTTAAGTGTAAAATCGCTAAAGATGTTACTTATCATCCCTAGATATATTGTCGCCTAAAATTGTTTCTTTAATGTAAAAAAACACCGAATAAAATCGTGACTCTGTGGAATGACCCCTAGTATGTTTCGTTTCATTGATTTTTATTTTTTTATTAATTCTCGCAAAGGTTTTAACACGACAATATTGCGGCAAGTGATAGGTATACTAGTAAAGGATGAATACGTGTGCTAATCAAAGGAGTTTATTGACTATATAACTTTAATTGGTAACGTTAGTTAGTAATATTGTCAAGTATGAATAAGAATAAAAAGACGCATCAAAGCCAAAACTGGAATGTTAGTTCTGTTTAATTATGCCGCTTGTACGAGTTATAGAGACAGCACAGCTTACTGAAAAATTAAAATTAAAAACTGAATATTCGTTCGTGTCTGCAATATTCAACCAATTTATGCAATTTCTAACTTTGATGCGACCTCAACAGATAAAGTAGTATATCACGCGTTAGTTAGGTACAGCAAAGAAGAAGCAGTTAGATCTTTATGGCAAATGACAAAGGAACTGGCTCGCAGGATAGTTTAAATTTAGAAGAGTTGGTCTGTCATATTGCAAAATGAGAAAATTATTAGAATAATGTCGAATATAAAAACGTAGCTTGAACCGACCTGTTAAGAGAGTTGAAGAACTTTTCTAGTGCTGCTACTCTAAAGCCCTGGTCTTATAACTGTTGATGCATTAACACCTAAGTAGTTAATACAAAAAACGACCAGCAATCCCTTGAAAAGGGCGATTTATGTCTCCATATCCATAAAGAAAAGGAATGCTTGTTTAGCATAAATGATGGTGACTTTTTACTCGGACAACGGTACAACAACCCTATTATTGCCACTAAAGGGTGCCGCTAGAAACGAAGTCGTTCGCACATGTCGTTTACGGTCAGGAGGCAGTTAACTTGGTCCCAAGCCTCCTAATTTGAGGGTTAATTGTCAGTCCCGTGGGCTGCTAAGTGTAGTGTAATGAATATTATGCTTTTAGAACATCCCTTTACTTTTCGGGACCGCAGTGCGGTCGACGGGAAGGCATTTGCAAATTTAATAATCAATAATGTTGAACCAGAACGTACGCGGTTAAATTTAGAGTCAAGTTTTTGTCCTACAAATCTTTGAAGGAATAATTATAGTTAGTTGATAAACCAGCTATAATTTAATTTTATATCTTCTGTATTATTATACCAAGTCTACATCATCCATCTCGCAACCATGCCTCGGAAGATTAAGTATCTTGATCTTTGAATCCATCAAACTAGTTAATAGTGACGCCGGGGCGCCATTTATTATATCAGGTAACTACGCTTAACGATCAATTCGTGAAATTAGATTAGCATCTACAGAGCACCTAACAGAACACGCTAATATTATGCATGTATTTTATTGCCACAGTCACAAACAACACCGTTGTTGACATTGATTATACAACAATTAAATAAATAATAAATCAACTATATAGAGAAAAGTTAAGGTAAAGTCCGAGAGACTCCAGATAGGTTACCACGGTATTTCCGATCGAACTAACGCAGCAACTGAAAACAAACTTCCACCATATCTAAAATACTCAAAGGCTGTATCGCAAACAATTGTCGTCGCACACTCCATTTACCGTCCCCAAGTTTCGCTGGAAAGCGTGAAGAGTTCGGAAGGGTTTCAAGTATGCACAAAGCAACACCCGCAATTGACTGAGAAGTGTTGCGGCTGAAGGATTCTCCTGTCACAGTCTGAACAGAGTGCAGCCCTGTTTTAAGCAAATATTGCTGCAACAATGCAATTTTAAAAGCAAAACACACGTGGCAATGGAAACACTATCTACTTTATGCGACTTTAAAGCATTTCGTTTTTCATTATACTCCTGTTTCAAGTTATGATAGTTAAGTTTTTCCATTTGTCGTCCACGGTTATTTAAAAACTTTTATAGCAGCCAAAAATAAAATATGCACGCCAAGTCTCCATAACACCGATTCAACTTTTTAAATTGCTCCTGGCGTGTTGTTATAGCACATAAATATGAATATAACTTTTGAAAACATTTCAATAATAAAATCTCAGAACGAAGATGACTCGACAAAATAAAAGTGCTTCATGGCTTTCAGCGTGGAAAGCATCTGTTGATTGTACCGCAAATGTGATTTCATGAGACGAATTGGAGGATATAACGCGTACCTATATAACATTACTCCCATCCCATTCAGCTTAATGGAGGCAAAATAGAAGAAGCGCTTCGATCTGACTCGTATTCAAAATACACCCTTTTCAATGCTATACAAATAAACGGCTAAATCTAATTTCATCCCGACACAATATTTTTACTCGTATCCTGTGTTCGGCTTCGGTAATGCAATCCGGCATGCAAATAGCGAAACTGTACAAGGAAAAAGAACTCGAAGAAAAGTTTGCTAAACTAAAAACTGAACAAGAGTGGAGAGCGACGCGGTTCATTAGACTACATCAGAGAATAAAGTTCGGACTTGGAACTTAATTCTCTGATTTCCGACTTTTAAAACTATTAAAAGAAGATCCTACTCCATTAAGTATTCGCTGATAAAAATGCAAAAGAGAAATGAAGTGCCTATGAGTATATAAACTTATCAGCTGATCTTTTGTAGTACTTGTTACGTTTTAAAATACATATGATCCAATTGTTCAATATTCAATACATTCTATAAAGAGTGCTACAGAATTTACATGTTCTTTTGCACATGCACATTTAGTACCGAACGTACTCATGGATGGATTATAATCGTTATGGTTGATAAATTTGATAATGACAACACTCAATGAAAAAAGGGGTTTCTCCAGATTGCACTTATTGATAGATCGACCTGGACGAGCGGCTCTTGCACCGATTTTGAAAATTCTAGGATTATGTTATACAAGAAGTACTAACCTGACTGAGGCTGTCTCCGAGACTGTCGTCAGCGTCGACTGGTCGGAACACCTGGCTATCCTTGAGCGGTAGATCCCTTCTGTGTTTCCGGTCTTGCGCCTCCCTCATCGCTTGGCTTTGGAGTCTTTCGAAGAATTCCCGAGGCTTCAGCGGGGGAGGCTCGTCGTCGGGCGGCGGGGGAGGGGGAGGGGGTAGCCTCGTGCGGGGCGAGCTCCGCAGGAGGGAGCGCTCGTCGTCCTCCGTGGAGCGTTCATCGTGCTCGGAGTCTGAACTCCTGCTGTCGCGCCGCCTCACGCCTTGCAAGTGGGGCTCAAGGAATGTTGCATTTCTGGAACAATTATAAAGACTCTTCAACCCCGTGTTAGAAGACTTAACACAATAAGTAGATGCTTAAGCATAAGAGCCCCGAAGGCCCATTATGACTAAGCTGACGCGTAAAACTGTGGCCTCGTTTTGGAGCCGTGCCAGACAGCATTTTAATTAAACAGCAATCTATGGGAAATATCATTATCTGAGAAACAACGATGTTTGCCTGCCAAAATCGGCGAAATTTGGTTTAATTGAGTATTCTGCTTCATCATACTGCGGCAGCAGACTGAATAAAGCTGCCTATAATAGTGAAGAATTACCTCTAGCAACATTTGTGTTTATGATATAGGAACCTTCTATAATTTAATATAATTTCAAAATTCATTTTGTATTTGTAGTAGGTATGTCAAGCACGTAGGGCCTCACGTTATGAGCCATGGGTAATTTGAAATAAAGAATATTAGACAAACCGATAAAAAATAAATCACCCCACAGTTAGGGAGAAGCTTGGCGTAGGCACATGGGGCACTGACCAGACCAAAGGGACATTAACTAAGATTTATTCCCGGGTCGCAGCCGCCGTCGTATTAATTAAAAACCTCTGCACGGCTGATGGCAACACCGAGTGTGTTTACTGCGTGACAAATCACTTTAGCAATCTCTCATTTCTCACCATTAAAAAAGTGAAAATTTTACCGTGGACCGCGATAATAAAGTTGGAATTCGAACAAACGGTAAATAGTAGTAGGCACCTGCAGGCGGTATGTCTGGGTATGGCGGTAATTTGCGGAATGTTGCCAGTTCACTGCGTTATTTTTTGCAGGTGCTATTCGGCCTATCTATCTGGTACCTTTGTGTTTGAAAATTGAAATGGAAACAGATTTTCCGCAGAAATAAACGTTTCGGTCTCGTCAGTAAATGAAAACTGTAGGTTGTTTGATCGTTCCGTCAGATTTACGGTAGCTTGATGTATTTCGTTTACAAATTCGAGCTCATGTATATTGGCCACAAGCAGCATTGCCTTTAATCGCGGCTGCAGTTGGTTAAAATTTGAATCCTTTCGCGAATAGCACAAAGTTGAAATTTGCAAAGCTGTGATTGACAGAGTTTGACTTTAGATCGTTGCGGGGAGTAACGGTTTCGGATGAAAAATCGCTGTAATAACGTTGTCGCAATGACGCGGAGTTGACACTCAATTTGTCAGCGGCGCGACCGGCGGGCGCTACTGGATAACGACTATCGATATAACAACAATAGATCGGCTTACTGTTAAATAAACGGGTTACTAAAGGCTACCGAATTAACGACCTTATCTAATTTAGGTCTGAGAGCCAATTTTCTTATCACCGGGTGCAGGCGGCGCAGGAACCGTCATGATAGCATTTTTTGAGGGTAGCCCATGTTCAGCAGTGGCCTTTTTGTTATTTTATGTTAGATTCATACCGATTAAAGGTTAAGACAATACTTAGGCACTTTGTTTTTTGCGCGGTATCAAGCACGCATTACAGATAGTGCTAAATCCCGTCTTTGCAAGCGGAAGTCACATGAAAAAGTGCCCAAATCTACTTATAATTTGAAACCTTCATGTGTCCGTCCATAAATCAAACATATCATGTGTCTAAAGCCCTCGACAAATCATCGCGGCACACACGGTCACATGACTCCGCGCCCGCGCGCGGTCATTACCGACGGGACGAGATGGCGGGATGGACGCGATTAATTAAAACATCATATTGCACGCCAACTTCGTAACAGGTGTGGGTTTAATGAATAATTTGGTGTCGGATTGGTTGTTTTTAATATGCATGAGTATCGACTGAACACAAATTGATGAGGAAAATGGAAAATTTTGTTTGAAATATCGTGTAAAAAATATACTTAGAAACAATGATTTCAAAAGTACTTAGAAAGCATTCATATTTATCAGTTTCTGTTAACACATTAAATCTCAGTTGCACAACCGTTAATTAGCGCTAACGTTGTACAGTGAAACTAAAGCTGACCACTTCATATGGCAAGGAATTTGATTTTGGTCAATAGAGTTATGTACGCGTTTGTTGGAATAGAAGTCGCTTATAATGTGAGCTTTTCGCGTGGTCGATAATTTATTTCTTTGAAACCTTAACATTTTTATGATCGTTTAAAAGGTCATCATAATTATTATTATACTTAAATTAAATTTCGTATCCGATAGTATGCAAAACTGAAATCATGACAGGCAAGTTGAAATGACATAACCAAAGATCATATTCATAAATCGAATTCGGAAGTGAAAAGCGCGTTTAACAGTGCCCTGATTAAATTATTATGATAGTACGGGTAAACTGCTTCCCTAACACTATATTTTACGTAACAACGGTACACTGCTGTCATTGTTAATGGCTTCGATGGTTTGTTAGTGTCGGTTCATTGTTAGTTAGTGTCTGTCAGTCTATGAAATACGACTAAAGGCGTATATCAACTTCAACCAGCCACTCAGAAACACGTAATACCTGGTCTACAAAATATGTAGTTCCTGTATAATCGTAATAGACTAGATAGAAAAGGATTACACGGAAAGAAAATCCCATTGCCTGGTCAGATGAATCGGTGAAATTCTGTACATACCACGGGCGGTAATAAAAAAGCCCCAGATCGCATATCGTCGGGGATAGTGCAATACCGCGTAAGTAGCACATGTAGATAAGGTTTCAATTTCTAACAAATTTGCTTGAAAATTAACCTTATCTACATGTGCTACTTACGCGGTATTGCACTATCCCCGACGATATTAATGACCCTCGCCCTCCGGCTCGGTCCCAAAAACCTGCGGCCTGGATCAATCGTCGCGGTAACGTCGAGCAATGTTCCTATTATTTCCAACGTATTGTAATCTACTAAGACAGTGTTACGGTAGATCAGCGTCAGATCTGCTGCCAAGGATGATAGCGTCTAACCGTACAGTCAAATGCAAAAACATGTATCGAATAAATCGTTTCATAAATATGATAGTTACGAAGTTCTTATAGCCATTTGCCACTGCAGAGTGCAGAAGGTGTATTCGCCCACATTTTGTACTAGCATGAACCTGCGGCTTCGCTCGCGTTGTTCCCGTTACTATCTCAAGGGAACTATTTACCGGGATATAAAGTACTAGCGACCCGCCCCGGCTTCGCACGGTGTTTCTCTATTATATTATGCATGTATTATACATATAAACCTTCCTCTTCAATCACTCTATCTATTAAAAAAACCGCATCAAAATCCGTTGCGTAGTTTTAAAGATTTAAGCATACATAGGGAAATAGGGACATAGGGACAGAGAAAGCGACTTTGTTTTATACTATGTAGTGATGATATATGACTTGGTCTACTTGCATGCCTAATTTCAGCTGAATCCATCCAGTTGTTACCCCGTTATTTAGTAATAAACATTCAAACATCCAAATAAACCAACATCTAAACATACAAACATCTTCACAAACTTTCACATTTATAATATTAGTGTGATTGTATTTTTAGAGTCGGCTGTACCAACTAAAACCATGTCAAAGATAATCGCAGCGCTTCTCCACTAGGCTACAACCAAACCCTCTACCACACTACACTAAAGCAACAGATTATTTACACACAAGGCCCGGAATCGGGAGATTAATTGCAAATTCCGTGCCCCGTACAGGAAAAAAGGTATTTCCTTTGCTTCACGCAGGGTTACCATGGTTTAGAAATTACAGGACGGTTTTTTATATCTTTATCTATCTTAAAGACGGAAGACTTATCAGATTTTATTCCGAAGGCACTTAGGCATGTATTATTATGATGTAAATTGACAAATTAATGATTACTCACTGAGATAAGTAATTATATCACCGCACCTCTCTCATAGAGAAAATATATGAATACCAAAACAGCATTTTCTCAGACGTAATTTATCATTATCACGACATCTCTACATCTAATTTATGATCATGATACATTATATTTGTTTAATAAAGCATCGTAACATAAGTAGCTTTCAAAATAAACGTTTCCGTCCGTATTATTTGCTTGTTATTTCTCGAGTCACTTAATTAGGATTACACTTGCGTTGACAACCCTATTCCGCCATGTTTGTGTGGCATTGTTTGTCATAGGCCGGCACCAGCCCTAATGGTCGGCTTTTGTTTTTCTTCATTTAGTCACCGCCCCGAGGGCCGCACTGTTATTTCGCCACACAAAAGAATCCTCGGTACACCATAAAAGGGATTTAGGTTAATTTAATATATTGTGAAAGAAAGATTTTTTCAACAATGACAAACGTTAAGGAAACTCTACTAACACAATGCGTTTTTAAGAAAAAAGAGACAATTTTAGGAATGTTTTAAAATTAGGCAAGTCATACAAATTTCCTTGACATTTATTTTGACTGAAAATTTGTCACGATTTCTGCTAAATTTATACTCAGACAATGCATTCCAAAAGACATTTTATCGATAAGAAACGATAAAAATTCAAACGAATCGCTACAAAAGAGCATATTTCTAGAACGTATCAGCATGAAACGATTCGTATTTTATTCATTTCATCTTTGTAGCGCTCTCGAAGCCTGAATAAAGTTTCGTGTGCCACAGGCGCCATTCAATTCAAAAAGGACAGACATATAGTGGAAATTGTACTATAAATAAGCCCTATTGTAGAGCGGAATGGATGGCAATACATCTGTCAGCGCATCCCGCCAAGTGGCGAATGCAACGGAATAGTGAATGCGAAACCGCACAAGTAACAAGTCTCTTGTTACTCGAATGGGAAATGTCCTCATTTTGTAACAATAGTGTTGTAATGTGTCGCAGTAATTTTAGGAGTAATGACAAAAAAAAATAAGCCAAATAAGCCTTGGAATCAAATAAAATCAAATCATTAATTTTGCACTTAAGTTTCAAGGGTTCTTTTACAGGTTTGATTCTACCAGGGCTTCGGAAATGACCTTCTGGAGAGAAGAAACTGGACAGTTCAGATTTACACAGTAGGCGCATGATACGGTTAGAATGAGTTAGAATATCATTCGAGACAAACTGGTCCGAGGAAATGACTACGACTCTCAATAATGAAGAAACCGATGCAAGGAGGATGAGGACATAAAAACAGGGCCCATGTGAAATAAATATAATAATCACATTAGTCCCCTTCGCCCATCGGCTCGTTCAAACGGTCATTTCACTAAACAATCTTACGCCACTTTATAGCATTATTCCGTCGTGATAAAGACGAGAATGGCTTGACAGAGCTGTCACGTAAAGCTTGACGTTAACGTTACTCTCAAGTACCATTCAACCACTTGTACCATGAACCGATAACGGGCACTCCTGATCACTTTGCACTTGCAGTGGACGACATACAGACCCTGGCATTACATTCTACACGTACAATTAAATTTCTACCTTATTTAAAGATCCATAGAGTTTAATTTCATTGAGAGTTAGAGCCACCTGTTTCCAATAGGGGTGTGCGATTGATAGTTTCTAATCACGATTTCTGTTCGTAGGTTACTGATGTTAATGAAGGGAGAATCTATGTAATTAACGAAGGGTTGAGCAATCTCATCCCCGAAAATCTTCTAATTGTATCTGAAATCGACAATTAGTAAGAATTTCCGTGTCTTTTGTGCATTTACATTGTAGCTTCTCTAGCTATAGTTTAGCAGAATATATTTTTGAGATCTTGGTGATTTTAAGACTAATTTTGATATTTGTCGTCATTAATCCCTAAAACTGACTCCCAACTAATTATTTGTTTTATAATTAGAGACTTAAATACAGTAGTACTTTCTAAATCGTTAAGTAGTCTCTCCGCGTAGACAAGCATCTCAGAAATTATCAAAACGTTGTAAATTATGACGTTAATGTCATAGTACATTAATCACTAATCATATTCCACGGGAAGGTTTACAAACGAGTATTTATAGTGTAGCAAGCGAAGCTTCGCTAAGGCGATTATACTTGAACCTGGCTTTTCAGGCGCGGCAGGCTTTCAGCTTTCCAGTCACTGGTTAACTAGATTTACGTCTTGAAAAGCCTTCAAGTCACATTATACAGTCTACACACTTACATAGAATGCACCTCAACCAATATGATTCCTAATCTACTATAGAAATAGGCCTATTGTCGGTAAAAACATTGATTTAAAAAGTATAGTTAATTTTGACGTATGTGATAAAGTAAAAAAAAGTCTTGCATTTTTTCACAGTAGAAGATAGCTGTTGATTATCTTTTGAGAGAGTTGAACAAGAAATTGTGGGACATGAGCTGAGATTTAAGTAAGTTAAGCGTAAATATTGTTTTAGCGCGAGAAAATCGTTAAAGGTCACATAAAATACCAATTCGATATTGCTAGATATCGTATCGCCCACATCGCGTTACATCCAATTCCCTCAGTTACTTCCCACGACACCCACGGGATTCGGTTATTTGAAAGCTATTAGCGCTTTTTGTTTATTTTAACAACTTATATGATTATTTATTTTCGAAAGAAAAACAACTACGTTCCAGCAGTAGGAACGGTGGAACATGATGACGAATTTCGACATAAGGTTACCCGGAGTAAAAACAACAACAAGGTAATTATTTAAAATTTCTCTCAAAATGTAATGGTTTTTAAACTAAGATTGAGAGACTAACGAAGAAAAACTAACCAACTAACATATAACTTTTGCCTCATAGTTACTTTAGCCCCGGGTGACCTTAACTACTAGCAAGGACCATTAAAACAAGAGGACTGTCTGTATACAAAAAGCTGTTCCCCGATATTTACAACGCCATCTATGTATAAGCTTGGTTTAAGAATTATATTATTTACAATTATTCAACTTTGCAAGCGTGACACAGTATTTAAATGTTACAATTTATTTATTATTAGCCGTTTACGAACTAATTGTTATTGTACTATGTTTCTTTGTTCAATTATAACATCGTTAAATGTTTAGTTTTTTAGCGGCATCTAGTTTTTGCCTGGATATCCCCTTGCGGTCGGGGTGCGATCTAAAGTATGGAGAATGACAGTCCTCTTGTTTTAATGGTCCTTGCTACTAGATAACCAAGTAGCTTAATTGCTTAAGACCGTGCACCCTGGCATATCACAGGAGTCGGCTCTAGTCCGGCCTAGGTCGACATTTTTCACTGGGTTTAATTATGGTATCAATAAATGTATTAATATTTTACGTACATATTTATTAGAACAAGCTTCATTGACCATCATCATTAAAATTACTAGTACTATAGTAATAATAATAAGATTTAGTCCAACTATTTTTATACGAATATCGCGTTTCACTGGGGTAATTAGTTATCTGGTGAAAAGTGTCAACATTGAGAAGAAAGTAATTTATTAACACCTGATGAAAATTCCAATTCGAGGCGGCGCGAACTAAGCTGTTCTCTCAAATCGTAGAGTGCAACATGAGAGAATTCTATGAAGACGGTGAGCCGAAGCACAGAATAATAGCAGTAA
The DNA here is from genome assembly GCA_947034925.1 of Eudemis profundana. Lineage (NCBI taxonomy): Eukaryota > Metazoa > Arthropoda > Insecta > Lepidoptera > Tortricidae > Eudemis > Eudemis profundana. The sequence goes on along the minus strand of OX344808.1, from coordinate 15,120,779 downwards.
TTAATCTTCCTACAAAAGGTTACAGTACATCGCGCGCTTGAATGTGTAAGCGCCGTGTACAAATGCACCACAAGCAAAGTTTCAAGAATGCGTAAGAATGCTCCAGTATGGATCGCACTCACACAAACGTGCTCTCGCGTGTCTGTGTGAATACGTGTCTCGCGCTTCTAAACGGCTGAAGTTGTACTACTTGATCGTCTTTATACTTTGGCCCAAGTCAAGAAGCTCCTTAGTGCTCCTTCCAGTCCTTCCTAAGGAATGGTATCGTGGGTGTAAGAAACTTCAACTCTGCATAGTAATTTGAATAAGTCTTCACTTTCTAGCCAAGTGCAATAACAATAATCGAAACCCTCAACGCGCTCGTGGGTAGTCGGTAGGCGAGTTTCCGTCGCTAATGCATACTTTCTACGGGAAGTGCGGGTTATGATATCGGTGCTTATTACATGATTAATATTCCAGGGAGCGAAAGTTGACTTTTATTGCACAGATATCACTTACTTTGCAAGTAAGATATGTCTATATCTTATACCCAGGTACTTTAAAAGTCCTTAGTCGTTTGAATTAAAACGCTCATCGATTTTGGCTTCTTTATGGTTTAAGTATTGATGTTTTTTCGACGTTATCGTAGAGATCAGTCTTTTCTGCCCTTTTAAGGCAAATGGCGGCATCTCTACATATGAGTTACCGCCTTTGGATTTCGAGGGCAATATTGTGATTTAACATTGTGTATTTTATTTATTACTAGCATTTTCCCGCGGCTTCGCCCGCGTTGTTCCCGTTATTGTCCCAAAGGAACTCTTTAACGGGATATAATGTATCCTGTTTCAATCCAGGACTTGGTCTACTTGCATGCCAAATTTCAGCTTAATCCATCCCGTTGTTACCCCGTTATTTAGTTACTTAACATTCAAACATCCAAATATCCAAACATCTTCACAAACTTTCGCAGTTATAATATTAGTGGGATATGGGATAGTGGGACTAGTGGACCAGCTTGCGACTTCGTTCGCGGAGGTGAAATAAGTTAAATGTCCTTTTTTGCTTTGAAAAAATTCAATGGGACAAATACTTAGGTAACACAGAAAATGTAGAAGTTTTCTTTTACATTAAGGTTACGAATAACATTTAACTTTGTTCTTTTCATTCTTCCCTTTGAATTTGAAAGTAAAGAATAATTTGCTTGCCCATTATGCGGCATTAACATTACAAAGAGGCCACAGAGGCTTCAGGTCTGCGAAATTGTGAAGACCTCAGTCCAAGGAAGACGACCATTAACTAAAGTAATTTTGTTATTTATTCAAATGTTAAATACTTGAGATAGTAGAGCACGTTAAGTAAATTTTTTGATGATGATTAGTGTTAGTTACGATTATAACACATTTTTAGTGTTTTTTTTTGCTTATCATCACACATAATGGAATAGTCACACAGTAATATATGCTACCGCTTCTATATCAGGCATTGTGCTAATACCATGAATGTTATTGCTACTCTAAAGCATGCTCGCAACTTTGTTCGCGGAGGTTTACGATTATTGCCATCGACAGGTTTCTTTCTATTATTAGGGTTCCGTAGCCAAAATGGCAAAAACGGAACCCTTATAGTTTCGTCATGTCCGTCCGTCCGTCTGTCCGTCTGTCCGTATGTCACAGGCATTTTATTAAGTAATAAGTGCAACTTCCCACCCTCTCGTAAATAGTAATCAAGAAAACACTGTGGGAGAAACTCACACACAAATTGATTTTTTCCTCATCTGATAAAGCGAATAATTATGCAAAAGTGAGACGTCAACAGATAGTCTTAATCCTGTGGATTAGGAGGGGCGATCAAAGGGACGCAAACAGGAACATCCCTTCCTTGGTTAATATATAATGAGAGCTCCTTTTAAACCTCGTGTTTACATTAATTTACTGAATATAAATGTTTCTTGGAGTCTCGTTTCATTTATTTCTGAAGGCGAAATTCCCGTTTTCTTATTTGTTTAAATTAGACGAGTCTTACTCGAAATACTTCACTGGAATAAAATAGTTCTTTGAAGTTTATTTTAGGGGTAGATTTTCCTGATTTAATTACCGTAAGATCGAGGTACTTGGCCCTGGGGGTAACTTTGGCCCTAGGGATTAAATTAACTCGATTTAGGTTTTACCGTTGCATTAAAGTTATGGCATATTGCCAATTTGCCATGTGGTTGATTATAGATAGACCGTTCATGTTTTTATCTTCGGTATCAGACCTCGAGATATGTGATTTTTATGTGGGCCTTCATTTGGTCAAAGTACCCCGACCCTACGGTAATAATATGATATTGATGATAGATAGGTAGATGATAGATAGGTAGATGAATTGTTAAAGTTGCAAAAGACTACTTGAGAACTAGAAATACATACATGAGACTAATTCAAAACTTCCTCGTCAATGAACTAGTTATAACAGCTCGCAATCGGATGTCACGCTGCTGTGGTCCATCAAAGTTGAAGTGACGAGCGGACATATTTTGACCAGGACGAACTGCGAGCTGCTATTACAAGTCCACGGGTCAAATGAATTAGGGACGACGGGACAGTGAAGTTGTGAATAGCTTTCAGGAATGTGCAGGTAAAAAACTTAAGTAATGACCCATAAATAAGTAGAAAACCCCTGGTGGTTTCCCTGTCCCATTCCCACATGTATGTAGTAGTAACCTGTCCAGTGTCTGTATTGACAGTTTGATGTTCCATTAGAAAAGGACATAAGTTCCATATAAATTCTGTACGTATGCCAGAAGGGCTTTAGTTAAGTTTTTCATAATAACTAGTGATGCCTAAACAAAATAACTAACAAAATAATTTAATGTAACAAAGAGGAAAAACGGGAAGTGAAAGTGTTTTACGAATTCAAAATTTAACCGAATATTTACATATTGAACAGCACTCTTTTCGATACATAAACATCGCTTATCTGGATTGGCCGGCTGGCTCAGTTTGGCAGCCGCCGACTGCATCGCTAGCCAAGAGTCATGGATACAGTTTGGCTAGCTCAGTTACGCACTAGTCGCATGAAACTAATCCAGTTACTACAAGGCTATTTACGAGTTACGTAAAATGTACACCGCGTTGTAACAAGTGTTCAATAAAATGTTAGGGACTTTGTTTATGGTGTAAATTTATTTTGTAATTGGTGTAGCTAAATGACGGGTACCCTAAGAACCGTGGCAGGAAAACAGTGTGATACCTACTAGAGATTTTATAAAAAAAAATAGCAAAATTAAGTCAAAATAATCCCATGAACAGACTTCAATTTTACGCTGCATCAAAATACCTTGTAGATTCAATATTTCCTTTCTTACGGTGGTAATTTGTGGATATACGAGACTGCTATCAGTCAGGTCTACCTGAAATGACCCCCGTTTCAATCACTCCTGTCAACCGTTAATAGCTCGTTGCAACCGCTAAGCCATCTTTTGTTTGTCCCCGCTATATAGTAGAATATGTAGGTACAGTGAGCGACAAAGATTGAGCGGTGGACGAAGACGCAAATGTCGTGTAAATTGCTTTTCTATTCATTTGTTTACATGTACATAAAAAGATCATTTGAGCTTTTTGCTACTCCTTTGGGGTCCACTTTTAACCATGATCCTTGATTTAAAAGATCGGATTGCGATTGCCATCTCACCTCAGAAACCTCATCAGACGTGACCATGACTACATATTCAACTACGAGTACTTCAGGGTGCTTATTTTCCCATTTTTTGCCCTCACTAAGTTCGTCGACGTCCGAGTGCTGGACGTGCTCCCAGTCGTTACCGTCTTTAATATTAAGTCATTAGCAATAGAGTTTAAATAACGATTTTTTGTAGCTTTTTTTCATGGTATAAATTAAATTTGTATTTTACAGGTTTGAATTTAAGGCGCGGTAGGACCTGGCTCGCATTTCACATACAAACTAGGGTCGGGCGGAATGCAGATTATCTTCGATTTCTAACATAAAAGTATACGTTATCAACCCAAACATGAGAGGATGCCCTGCATGACTGTGAAATCATGATTGTCAGGTATTAATTTTGTCAGAAAAGGTAACTGGTGATGAACAAAATGAAAAAAAATGAAAAAAATACTTTATTTTATAGTGTTTTCGCGCTACTTTTCTATCGAGCGAAGTGTTCGCTATCGTGTTCTAAGTGAGAGGAAGCCCTAGATACAGTTCTGAATATTATTATATATGTTTTACAGTGACCTAAGAGTCAAATAAGTGCTCTAAAAATGATTTGGAAACTAGGCTTCCGTGCCCGATTCTGGTCTCACCTCGCCTTAACGGCATTGGTCAAACCAACCAATAGTATTGTTGTATTTGACCATATAAAATTGTAACTTGTAGTTTCGTGAAACGGTATGGACCGTTTCACGAAACTACAAGTTACAATTACAAGCATAGCAATAGAGGACCATTGTTGCTGTAGATTTGTACAAAAGTTACATAGAAAAACCCACTGGTATCAGGACTGTGGTTTGAATTCAGCACTATGTTATCTCGACTCCACCCCCTCTAGCTTCCCCGGCGATGTGTCGCCGAGTGTACGGCTGGGCCTGATTGCAGTAATTTGTCTGCAGGCCGCGAGGCTAAGCTCCAGAAGCCGTGGTTTACTGTTGGGAATCATTTACGAACGCTAACCATGTTTATCCTCCACTCGAAATTGCTACTTTATAGAAAGCAGTTGGTTTAAGCGAATTTTGTTCTAACGACATTGGTATTAGAGATGTTTATGAATTAGTTTGATATGGAGGAGTATCATACGCGCGGGACACTCGACTGCTAAATGTAACGTGAAATTACTGATAAGATTTTTTTATAATATCATACTGTTATAGGTATGTATGTAGGTATACAACAAATCAATACTATACTTACTCCATATGTCGGTTGTTGAAGTGTTTCTAAGTTCATTTTGAATTATTGAAATACATATTTCAAAAGACGTTAAAAAACCGTCTGGAGATAAGTTAAGAGGAAATTTTGGTTTTGAACTGGTCCTAAATCTAACTTGTCTACGATAGTAATATAAAAGAAATTACGAACACTAATCGTGTGATTCGTGAAATGAACTTGTGCCAGTTACGCAGTAAGTAATCTTCATCCCACTGTCTATTACCTAAACCACGAGATACCAAACTCAATTACATCTCGCCATCATGCAATTGAAAATTAGTATTACAACACTTAATTAGACCGTCCAACATAATATGCTTCCCAAAAACCGAGCGCGAAAATGTTTATGAAAGCACAATACAAAGAACAGTTATTATACGAGTAAATTGAAGTGTACGAGACATAATGAGGATAATTGGGTACGCCGGTATATCTCTAATGGCCACGTTGGCTCCATCGTATTTACCTTGGCAACGGATGATATATCAGATGAGAACCGTCTCCAAACTGGAGAACCCGTTTGGAGACGGTTCAGGATGGAAATCATTTTAATTGAAGGGTTTCTTCCGTGGCGTTTGAGTTTGCGTCTACAGTAAGAACATAACATTTAGTTAACAAGAGCTCGTATAATAAGCCTCTATTTTATAGTGCCTTGTTAAATTTCAGTTTAAAGGAGCACTACAGACGACATTTGCATTATAGATGAATTATCGAGAGCTTGGAATTGCATTTGTAGAGGTTGTACCGTTTGCATGAAAAGGAGAATAATTTAAGTATTTCTCTTAATTGTTTACTTCTTCAATATGTAACAAACCTCTTTTTATGCTGATAGTACGGAAAAATTGAAAAATCAAATATAGAATGCCTATAAACACACAATACCACTACATATGCAATTCCATGCTCTTAGTAATTTATCTTATACACGGTTTTAAATTTAGGCTACAGGGTTAAGATTACGACGTAAGGCGGATCTCACACTGCAGCCCGAATCGCGGCGACACGCGACTCAGCGATTTTCAACTTTGTATGTAGAATCATCGATTTGTATAGAAAAATCGCGAGGTGGCGCACACTGGCGCGTAAATCGCGGCGACTCCCAACTACTATGCGCAGCTACACGGAAAAAATCGCGGCGACGGGCGATTTCAGTGTGTTCTTCGCCTAAGTATTTATGATTATTTTGCTTTTGTGACACATTTTCTTGCAGATAATTGATATTATATTTACGACGTTTTAATTTCACAACATAACGGGAAGAATATTCAAATCTTCACACAATCTTCCACGTTGCCTAACTTCTCTCCTGTGGACAATTCAAATGATAGTTAAGAGGTCGAGTACTTACATATCATATGATATTATTTGCGTATAAGCGCAAAAAATTAGGCTTTAAAGTCCTTAAACTTTGCGATGTTACGTTGTGTGAAAGATGCGAACACACAGAACGTATGACCGGGCTATAGTTCACAAAAGTCTAAGTGACGTCTCGTCTTTAGACTATTTGAAATAATAGCGATCGAAATGCGGGCCCCGCCGAAGCGAGCACTCAAAGAGGCTCTGCGATGCATTAGGCGCTCCGAGACTTCGGGATTGAATGGTTCACACTCCGTTGCTTCTTAAATGGGAAATGCAGACGTTAAGGGTTAAAACTTTAGTTATATCGATGTACCATGTTAGACCGCGTTTTTTGCTATTATCTAAAAATTATGTCAAGATTGCGTAAGATAGATCTACTTCAATAATTTGCGATGTACCAAACGTTGTCACGTACATACATAGTCGTCAATAAGGTGATAATTATAGGTGACGAGGCAATAGGATTATAGACGCAATTAAAAATCGCCCATATTGAAAACTGGCAAAGTTGTACTTTTTGTGTGAAAAGGTCACATTTAGTCTTAAAATTGATCTGTATAAAGCCTTCCACAAGACCGCTAAAACGTAAGTAAATATTTTCTTTGAAACAATATATGAAATTAAGCTACAGAAATGTTCCACAAATCATATTCAAATTATGTACAAACCAATACAAAAATGTAAATATGTTGAAAGTATTAAAATACGAATGCAAAATCTTGAAGCACTCCACTCGCGGAGCGGGCATATTAAAATCTTCGTCTAAAACCCAGGAGCACTCACTGCGCTCCAAACGGTGCATCCATTTTGCATCTCACAATATGGCGCTTCCTCCATTATCCTTTATTAAAACTGGCAAGCTGATTTTTATTCTAAACCTTAATAATCTACAAACTCATTAGAATTTGCGCCGCATGCTGTGTTTTATCGTTTTACACGATTAGGTTTTTATAAACGGCCAGTCCGTGATGTAATTTGCAATATTTTCAACTGGAGAATAGTCCTTGCAAATTGTTTAACCGAATTCAACGGACAATTTAGTCTAAATTTGGCATTTGAATGTATGTCACACCCAGCGCGGCTAAAATTAAATTCCAAACTCCATTTGCGCGACATGTGGTAATACGGTTGCAACTATTTCCCGTTTGATCGCAGTTCTATGTTATGACAGCATGTCAGTCTGTACATCGCTTGGCTTAAAACAGATTTAAGTTGACTTCCGTTAACGAAGTTTTAGTTGCGCATTTGTTTCAATTAAAATAATCGGTTACTATGAGTGTGGAAATTGAAAATCCTTTTAGTGCTAGTTTATTATAAAGTACAGTTTATCGTTGGCATAAATTATGTCTAAAGGTCTCTGCCTACTACCACCGTATCATACCATGAACGTACTATGAACGTACTCGGCACAGTATGACAAATGCTGGTCGGTGACGGAACGTGCTAGCGGGCACAGTGTCATACTTTTTTAATCCAAAGAATATTTATTTTGCCTGACTCATTCATAGCACGGTCATGGTATGATACGGTGTAGTGGTCAGAGAACTTTAGACTCAAGGAAGTATGCAAGCAGTTGGTTGATTATAGACAGGATATTGACAAACAAATAAAGGAAGAGCACTATCTAGGATTGCATAACGCACCATAGAAACAGACGCCGGTCTGGCAACCATGATTGGGAACTCACATGCAATCAAAGGCCCATTTGAGACATTTCACTATCAAGATTGTTAGGGAATCGATGTCAGCTCAGTTTACAATTCAGAGATCAAAGTTGTGCTTCCTGGCTTGTAAATCATCGTCTTAATTGCTGGCATCAGAAGAGCAGTAAAATGCTTTCATAAATCAAGAATATGCTAGCACTTAAACATATTATATGATTTATAGTCTAATTATCAAGGTTGGGGTCGGTGAACTCCGTAGTAAATAGTGTAGTTTTGTAAGTAGCATGATTATAGCAATTATATTAATTATACAACAATGGCATTGATATAATACGGCTCGGAATGCTCGGCGAGCGCTCGAGGGCATTCCTTTGTAGCGCTCATAGTGACTTGTTTCGAGTTTCTTTGAGGTTTTCTACCATTGCGGATATTAAATCCTTTGTATCCGTAGCATAATGAAAAAATGCTGCACTTTTCTTCAAAGGACAATAGTTTATTGAAACGAAAACAATACAAGCAAGACTTGTCGGTTGATGGATTCATTTCGCAGCGTAGGTAAATGTAAACGACTATTGTACTTTATCCACAGAATAATAATAGTACTACGTACAGAAGTTTCTCTTTCTAACAAAACTGATGTTCAGGTCCGACCACCGGACGGAACGCACCGCACCCGATCGTCTCTCTCTATCGCATAACGTGTGCTCTTTCTGGTCGCTGGCTAAGCCCCTCTGGAGGAGCAAATTTTGGTACTAGTACTACGGAGTGAGCCATTCCTGCTTTATCTTAAATTTTACCTTTATTTATATATTAAACAAAATTAAACGCTTAAATCTTGAACCTCTAAACATACCAGTCGCGAGATCACCTCTCACTTTTTAGATTATAGTCTTACCCATATCATTATAGTATCAAGTTGTCAACAGAATAGAAAGTGAAACCAAATCTTCTCGGCTTCGACTTCTAACTTATTATTATTATCTATATCCATTACGTATCTAAACAATATTGATCAGTAGCAAATTTTGCTGCAAAATAATCACTCGACAACTAGGTTCGATTTTAATTCACGAGTTCAGTAAACCGATTGTGTAACATAATATTTACAAAACCGAAACAGCCTCGGCCGAATACTATCTTGAGCGAATTGATTCGTCAAACAAACGTCCGTTGTCATAACTGGGTCAGCGATAACACGGATTAGTCCATTGATTAACGTCTTGCGTCACAATGTCTTGTGTGTGTCATGTTGGTTTACCGAATTGAATGCTGCGACATTGTTCAGGCTTCGCAAACAATAGCGTAGCGACTATAGCGAGTCTTTAAAGCAAACTCGGCTTGTTACCCGACTACGGCGAAGCCCAAAAGGAGGGATATGTGTTTGACATGTATGTAAGTAAGTATGTATGTATGTCCGTTACTATGTCAGCTCGTAACTTACTCAACGACATTGATAAATGATACATCATTAGATTCGTCTTGATAGCGCGAGTGTCACTGAGTATGTATAATTGCGCGGTATGTTTTGCTACCACAATTGATTAGTCAGCTGAGAATTAAGATTAACGAAAGATTAGTTAAATACTTAAAGACTTATAAATATCAAGGAACGGAAAATACTGCTTGTAAACATTTCTACCGGGTGGAATGAAGCGAGGGACTTTCCTGAAAATCAAGTGTCATATATTTGATGTAGAATCGACCTGCAATAGTTAAATGCTAAATATTTTTTAACATTTGTTTGCATCGCTTCTACCTTATTGTTTACATTTATCATGTTTGATTTGTTAGTTGGAACCTAAACATAGAGGTTCCAACTAGCAAATAACGATAATCTCCGTGGTTGACAATGTGTCATATTAATTTACCAATAACACTTGTGAAAAGTTCGCTCGTACAAAAAAGGTATTAAACTGTTTCTTGTTGTCTCTAAATAGGGTTGAAACACGTGGTTTTTGCATGCAAGTTTAATAAGCTATAACTTGAAAACGGTAACAAATATTAACCTAGTTTATTTGGAAAAAATAATGTACCAAGGTTTAACAATGCCACATTTGCAGGAAAGTCCCTCGTTCCGTTCCACCTGTATATACTCGTACATACATAATATGTGTAATAGATATTATCTAATTGGCCGAATAGTTAAAAAACCTTCAGAGAGGCCTTTGCAGAAGAGGACTACCGTTTCTGCAACAAAACCAATGCAATAAAACCAATGCAATAACTCAATTTATAATTGCTATAACTCTTATACACCTCACATCCTCCAAGCATTTTCCTCAAATAATAACATCCAGATGTCCCGAGTCAAAGATTTGCCAGCCCCATTGTTACCAAACGCGCCTTCACAGATCATAAACCGCTCTGCGCCATTGCTCACCCGAAATGTCTCCGAAGGAATGCTCTCTTCACTGGATACAACAGATTTTAATAGTTATGGTTATCGTCTTTCGTTTGTGTGTTATTATGCAGGTGTACTGAAATATATATTGAAATATTTTGGTCGAAATATGGAGATTAAAAAATCATGTTCTTTTTCAGATTTTCTTTTCTTAATGTTTGTGTGGCAGACTGAAGAACAGACTGAGTATTTATAGGTTGCTAGGATTTTCCATAAGTACAGCATTGTTCAGTTGAAGGCCGACGTGCCAGACGACGAATCCAAGAAAGAAAAGTCCAGAAAAACAAGGTTGTCTGACACCATAAGAAATGCTTGTGCTAATATGGTTCTTGAGCGCGTTATGTGGGGGAGAGACATCACAGTTGATCACGATCCTCAGTAATGAGGGAAGGCCAGAAAAGAAGAAGGGTTTTATAATTTGGCTCTTATATGAAAGTTACGTCACTATTCGTCAAATAAACTTAACACTACTTGACCCATTAGTTCCTGTCTTTGCCTATTCAATTACTTGAGATCCACAGGTGTTATTTTAAATCCTAAACCAACCAAAACATAGCGAACCTTTACAAATAAGCCCCTTTTACCTAAGAACTACACATAATGGCGTTTCACACAATGTTTTGGCCTCAACCCCTGTTCGGCGGGAAAATAGAAAAACACTTTGCAGTCATTTCCTATAGAGGATGTACTGTGAGGGATTCATTATCAACCCTCCAAAAGCCGGCGTCTTGGGGGTTGGTCGCATGTGCCACACAGACTTAACCACTGCGAAATTGTGTGCAAATCGCATTGATGTGTATGCGTTACGTCTTAGTCATATGGAGCGATTGTAGGGATAACTATTCAGTAATTGGCGCTCTAGGGACCAATATTGGCAGCCAATGTCTGACGGACATATTCGCCGTTGCAACATTTTTCTTTTTATTTAATAGTGACTGCTGAATAGCTAAGACAAGTCGACTTAGTCGCAAGCTAAGCTCTACGAGCCCCGATGCAAAAGATCTCGTCTAGTAAGAGCATTTTGTTAACCTCTACAATATTTTAGAAAAAAAATTTGACATAAAAAGTGTAAGTATACTGTTTAATACAGGTGCTCTAATATTTTTACTTAAAATATATATATTTACCCCAAAAAATTTTGAAATACAGGAAATACCAATTATATTATGAGTAAATATTTTTTCATTTTTTAATTCAAATTATTTTTGTCACGAGCTCGAAAGGTGTAAGAAGGGCCATTACTAAGGAACACAACACGGCACAGCAATATACCGACAATGTTGCTTTGAGCCCAAGTGTGCAGAAGTGCTGTAGGAGAGCACAATATGATTTGGACAATAATTTTGAAAGAAAAATTAATGGGCTGAAGTGTGTGTGTGGTCAACAATATACATAAATACTTGCATAGGTAAAAAACTTACAAAGTAACAAATGCATAAGAAACAATCAAACCTCAGGAACAAAATTTTATGCAAACCACACAAGCAATTTTATTCAATTACTTGATAATATTTTCATTCATCTTCATAATTCGTCGCTAGCAACTACTATATAGGTTTGTGAAAAGGCGTTTTATACCCTATTTTATCGTATCACACCTTTACTGTACCTCCACTGCCATAATTCACGAGCACCGATGTATGCAATCGCGTTAAAGGTAGACCCGGAGGCTTTGCTCTTCAAAGCCGGTCCGGGTCAGTTGACTTAATGAAATGATTCTGTTTCGTGTCGGGTGGCAAAGATTTAAGGGGTGCCACCCAACACCTCAAAGTAATGTTTTGTATCTGTGGCACAATGCCATTGGCTAAACGACACGAGTCATGTGGGTTTTTCTGTTTATCTTTTTTTTTAATACCAAAAAGAACAGACTATAATCATCAATATTCCTCACCTTTAACCCATGGCAGGATATGGGGCAGCATTCCTAGTGCGTTGTGGTTATTTGTACCTAATACTAAATTCAAAATGTGTTTGATTTCGAATAAGAATGAGGAAAGGTCGTCGTTAGACGGTAAATACCTATTTACTACATATAGCGATAGAAGCGATGTTTGCTTTAATTATTAATTTTGAGGCGGTCCTACGATTATAGGATAGATTACGGTTTAACCTGACGGAATTACTAACCGTGATAGCGATGAGGATTCCAATATATATTCCTGTAGGTTTAAAGGAATTCATTTTCAAAGAATCGTTCCTCAATGCTCACTCACGTTATTTAATACTCATAGAAACTCCTGTGTAAATAGGAATCATTCAGTTTTAAGCTATGCATTGTCTGCCTATCAGACAGCCGTCATGGATTTGCCTAGTTAGTAATGTGGTTGATCGTGTCGAAAACTATTTTTTTGCTAAAATTATTGTACTTATATGAAAACACAAGCACAATTTTAACCGGATGTGCGTTAAGTATAAAATTAACTACATCGTATGTTAGTCATGTCTTTTAGAAATAAACGGTACTCTAATTTTTTGGCACGCAAATCACTGGTTTTATGATGCCATAAACCATATTACGGAGTTCAATGCATCTGTAAAGTCGGCCGGTCACCGCTCTACCTAGCTCCATATAGTGAATTGATTTTATATGAAGAAGATATTTTGTTAAAACATAACGTTTCAATAATAATGTTATTCTGATATATTTGCAGATAGGGTGTTAGTTACAGGACACGTCCTAGATAAAAACTACCTCTTTCAGTTGTTTTAAGACAGCACACAAATATGTTAAGATGAAGGTCTGCTCTACTTGTTCTGCATACGTACTTAATTCTACATATTGTATCCACAGTCAGATGCGCTTTCATAGATTGTGCTATTTATAACCTACTTCAAGATATATTTAAGCTTTTTTCCTAACACATTCTAAGTACTTTTCGAAGCGGCCATTAACGGCTGATAAAAGCTCACCCTGAAGCTTTTAACAATCTTGAAGCTTTAAGCTCATTATGTGGAATATCTTGTAATGAGTTATTTTATCTTACGTCCGTGCACTTACCTACTTGTAATAAGGGTTTATTTAAAAATAACGAGAGTAGGTTTGCTGAGAAGCTTGAACAGTAATGATATATAAGAGAAGATACGAAGTACATACATAGTACATTATTTTTTGTACACATTCTGTCGTATTAACGTAACAACATTAAGGTAACAGAATGTGTCACATTACTGATGCAATGAGGTTACTTAAATGTTGGTGTCATTTCGGCAGACAGATTTTACGTACTATAACTACCATTCAGCAATTATTTCACTCATAGCACAGACTAAACAAATAGTACTACGTACCAGTAGCGTGGCGTCCACAGAACTCGAATCCTACCGGCTTGCCTAATATCGGGCATTTGAGCACCTTATTCTACAGCTCTTAAGGAAAATGTACGCCAAATCTGCACCGGCTTGCCCAAGGATATATTTTACGCCACGCCACTGCTACGTACAGAAGTTTCTCGTTCTAGCCAAACTAACGTTCGGATCCGACCACCGGACGGAACGCACCGCATCCGACCGTCTCTCCCTAACGCGTGTTCTTTCTGGTCGCCGGCTAAGGCCCTCCGGAGGGACAAAATTTGGTACTAGTAGCCAAGCGGCGAAATCGCGGAGTGAGCCACTCCTGCGCACAGTTCTGTTTTATTATGCTTATCATCAATACTGGGTGCATTGTATTCCAATATGCTGTTCCAGAGAGTAACTCCGACTCGCTCCTCCAATCTCACAAATTCATAATATTTATAAAGCATGAATCAGGGGTAGAATACCTCCTATTCTCCATACAAAAATACCGGTATTTTCCCGTTCTTTGGTTTATTACTTCATTTTTTTATCGGACAATCTAATAATACAAAGTAATTACTGATATATAGTATATTACACAACGAAAAGTGGTGGTAAAACAAAGAAAGGCCGAGATCGCAGACATTTGCGGCCCGAGCGAGGGACGTAAATATGCGATCGAGGGCTTTCTTTATTACCTCCCGTGTTGTGTACACCATTTTATGTCTACACTTGGCCAGAAAGCGGTATTTACCGTACGCGTAGCGTGCGGAAAAAGCCGCTTTATGGCCAGGTGTGGCATAATAGTATTTTATGCAACAGTTGTATAAGTGGGTTCAAAAAATGCGAATTGCGTGAGTTGCGATACGAGCCGCGAATGCGAGAAATAGAGACGCAATGAGCGTTTTTTGACTTAATTATAAAACGTTGCATACAATACTTTTTCTACGACTAGGTTTAAAATTATAAAATACAAAATTAATCATGACCTGGAAACAAGGCAAATATGACGTTTGACGGACAGTATGTGTCTATGGTAAACTTTTTTTTTTATTTAAAATATACTTAAATTAAAAATACTTTTTTTATGTTGGCATCAATGAATTTACCTAGTTCGGAAAGTTTTGTTTTTTTTAAAAACCGTAGAAATTTAATTGATTGTTAAGTTGGTAGTTGTGCATTTTTACCGTAAAGATAAAATTGAGCGCTTAGTCCTTGACCTAAGTTTAACCTAGATTTAGAAGTCTGTGGCTGCTAGCAATAACGTAAAGTGACTATAACGACACTAGTGCTGTTATGGGGAATAGAGTATAGACTTCTCTGAACTCATATTATGTATGTTCTTATATTAGTGTTCGTGACCAAGTAAAAGACAGATAACAGTACAGGAGTAGAAAAAATACATTATTGAGCCCTACATAAAAAGATAAAATAATTCAAAATATTGGGCTATTTCGGGGTTATTACAAAATACCGGCTCCGAGCCCTGGCATGCATAGAATGTAGCATTGCTTTAGGTACATTTGATAAATTAAAGCGGTTATTTATTAAAGGAATTAGAGTGTTGTTTTAAAAGTGAAAACAAATGGAATTCACAGGTGATTCGTTTAAAGTTCAATGACCCGTTCATTGTCAAATTGTAATAATGCATATTAGACTCCGACTAGCTAATTAGTGATAGTTAAGTTCTAAATTAATATGACACTATTAGAGAAACGCGATATTGCCGTCCGTACTTTCGTGAATACTTGGATATAAATAATATATAATTCCTACAAGCATTTCAGGTGCCGTCAGAACCACGGTCGCATTATTAACGGCTTCCCTGTTTATTCAAATGTAATTTGCGGCTATTCCGTAAAACTCAGAGCTGGTTACAATTAATTAAAACAAAAATATTGCTTTGCATATCGCGGATTAGCAAAGCAATATTTTTGTTTTAATTAACATGGATTTCCGCAAAGTAACGCCTGATTCAATCAACTGGTTACAATTCATAATAATAGCCCATTGGTTGACTGGTAGAGAATGCCTTAAGGCATTAAGTCCTACGAATTGTACTATTTGTATTGTGCAATAAAGATTAAATAAATATCGAATTTGTATAGTTTGCCTTAGAAAATCGTAAATAACTTAGCCACGAATGTGATGGGCGAATAAAACGATACGAGAATTGTTATTTTGAGTCGTCTAACGCCTGCATGCCTTTTTAAACTGGAGAAGTGCAATATAAAGCTACAAACTCATTTATTGCAGTACTCAAAACTGTTAACATCGCTAACCGCGTACTAACTTCGTTATAGTTGTGCATGTGCAGTGCTGCCTCTTCCGCTGGCAACGATAAATTGGTGGCTCTATATAAACATCAAGAGCCACTGTTGCAAAACTCCTTATTTAAAATTTGGTAGTCCTTTGAATATGAGCAATGTTGATCAAGATTTAAGGTCGATTTTAGAACTAACGTTGTGGAACGAATGTGTCCTTAAAGAAGGACTTAAACTCTGAAATGGCACGGAAGCCTTCCTTTTCTCACTACTGACACAAACATTTTGAGACGCGCTTAAATTAGGAAAAAACTTTTATTTACAAATTATATGACGTAAACTAAAAACGCCACCATTTAATAAGGTCATTATAAAAAACATGGAATAAGGGTACCTTACCTACTTATTTTTATCGGGTCAACGGCAACGTTTGCTTTAGTCATACATGACATACATAGATAGATGACCTTTTCAGGAAACAACTGAATATTTATAATGTATTATTTGTACCTACATATTTCAATTTCAACACACCGAAATTCTGAAGTATCTTAGAATTTCCAATGACTAGATCACGTCGATATTTTACTTTTCTTACACGTCATTTTACACTTCACACACTGCGACTAAAAATCAAAGGAAAAAATGTGTTTGTGCAACGTGTGTCGACACTCATAAAAGTTGTTCATATCTGCCGGGTGCTGTGAATAATGTAGCGCCGACAGCGCTCCTCTTTGCGTGATGACACTTGCGCTGCAACATGCACGATCCGTATTTACTAAAGGCTGTGTGTATTTTTGCTTCGGATTAATGATTTGAACTAAAGAAATGGCTTAAGAACGCAGCTGTGGAAAAAATGGTGCGTGCGTCTAGATTAGGATAGAATAGACTTGGATTAAAACAAATAAAACTATTAAAGACAATAACATTCAGATACACTGAGAAAATAAAAATGTTTCTAGCTGAAAGTCTTCAGATCATAATATCATGCGAGTTGTTTAGAGATCTCAACGATTTGACATTGAAACTACTGATGTAAGGTCTGTTTTGATCTCGTGTAAACGAAAAATATGTCAGAATAACCGCAAAACTCGTGCCAACTGCTTCAGAAGAACCACTCAGTCTCGTGACATTCCATAATGCGATTTCGTAAGATTTCATTCGAATCGTGTGTAAATCGTGTCGTTCATAAATAAAACAGGGCGGCTTTCAAAACTTTCCTTATAACACAACTGACATCTGACCTGAATACAATGCGGATAAAATGTACGGAACCATATCTTATTTTCCCATAAACCGGTAAAAATCACGTATAAACTGGTTACGATTATCGTAAAAAGTCCGGGAGGTCGCGATGTCCAAATTGTCCACTTCCGCGGCATTATTATCCATACGCGCACAATTTGGTAGGGCTATAAAGTCAAATGTTTATATTTAGCTTTGTATAAATAGTGGTGGAATTTATGAACGCTCGCGGGCGCAGCGAACTGGGCCCGAATGTATTGCCCCCGGAATATTTGTCTGTCGTGGTCCTGGCCGCTCGCCAGTGGGATCACTTTCGCCAAACTAGATAAAGATAAAATATAATGGCGTCTACATTGGAAAGGTATGTTCTGACTCACCCGTCGGGTTCATTTGGACGCAATAAATTGTTGGCCGGTCGTAATTTAGACAGATTATGCAATGTTTGTCTTGGCAGAGACAGTGCGTTCTCTGACGACTTCCTTGTAATAATCTAAACTTCTTCATAAGTAGACCAGATCAGTCATTGAATTTTTATTGCTTCATTCAAAGGCAAAAACTAAGGCGCCGTATAAATGCTTTAAATTCTTTGCAAGTGAGAGATAAACCACTAAACAAGATACTGTCTGGCGGCTTACAAAACAGTCTTTATCAGCTGTCTTCAGGCGGTAAGCAGAGCGTACTTACAGCTATATTTTCTAAAACTATTTGCAGTAATTCAGGGCAAACGCGTGCTGTATACACTAGGCCACACATCGTAGACTTTAGTGCACGTTATTCTGAAGTAATAAGAGCTGTTGTTGAAAGGTAAGAAGCTGTGTTGTTAGTTGCGCTAACTCTTTAGATCCAGGGATTACGGCGTGAAACAGTGCTCCCGAGTGAATAAACTCGTAAATAACCTACTAGGCATTATCTTTCTACCCAACAACAAATCGGTTAAAGTAGGTATTTCTAGATTATGTATTTTATTTATTTAATTCTTGTTGCGTTTAATGTTGTTTTTCATTCAGGTAAAGAGGGGACTTAGCGATGAAATAATTATCAAAGCATTCTAAATGCGTCGCGTTAATACTTATGACAAGTTGTAAATGTCTGTTTTGTCTGTTAAAAAAAGTTTGACAAGGTTTTTTTTTTCATATTACACTTCAGCAAACTTTTCTATGGCAACATGCAAAATAAATTCAATATTCCACTATGAACTTATCTACATTATTGACTTTCCTATCTTTTAGCTTTATTTTATGACTGGCGCTAAGTTGATTTGTCAATGTACGATTTTGTACAAGAAATTTTGGATAAACTATAACACAAACCACTAAACCTATTAGTGGTCTGTGAATTATAAACACAACATCTGACAGCACGATTGTTTTACACGAGTAGGAAACATAATACATATGTATAATTATCCTTCTGACCGCAAGATCGGGTCTCAAACAAACCGCACCGGCCTTGTGATTGTGACACATATTCAGCATATGGCTGCTGTCAGTAGTGTAAATAAATACTCGAACCTTCGAAGTTTCTCAGCTCATTAACTGGTTTAAATTTGTTCGCAGATTGCAAGTCTGGCATAGCTAGTGGTGGAAGAGTTATAGCTTCAAATTATGCTTATAACGAAGTCAAGTTCACACGACGTCATCAGCTTGCAAGGGAAGATCATACCCGGATTTATTTTACCATGTTTTTTATTCCTGACCTTACTCGCAATAGGTACTGTATTTCCTTGAATCCAATCGTTTTATTTTTTTGGACCACAAATAAACGTAAACGTAGTTCATAAACGAATGTCTTAAGGGATTTTATATGTTTGTCGTATCGTGATAAAATAATAACGTTACATTAGCCAAAACTATCTGATTATTGGCTTGGATAAGGTCGCAGAGAGGGCGCTAGTTATTACTTACCCTAACCCTTTTTGAGGTTGGTTATGAAAAGCAGGCAGTTGTAGATTAAAAAAAGAGGAAACATTTCATTGGAAAATGTAAGGAATTAGGCTACTCTCTGCCTCATATCTTATCCTAATGGTGCAGTTGGGTCGCTAGTTATTGCAACTGATATTGCTTACGTTGAACTGGAACCGGAACAGCATTATTACCTGCAATAAAAATAATAAACATGTTAGCTTTCTGTCTTTAAAACAAAATCTATAAACATAGTTGATGAAAAAGTTTACAAGCAGTTTGACAATCCATATAAGATTTCATATCGATGTCATCAAAAATATCGAGTTATGATTATGAAGTTATTATTTTTCATTAAAAAAAGTAATGATTACGTTTATGGGCCTAGATGATAATTAGGAGACAAATTTTCCGTAGGTTTATATTTCTGTAGGAATTGTTAAAGCTTTTACACGAAAGCAAACTGGGGTGTAATCAAGTTACTTTTCATTCGCTATCTATGATTTATTTTCTATTCTAACGAATGACACTAGTCTCTACAGCCCACAACAAAACACTTTTTTCCCTTAGTACTTAAGTCTTTCCTTAGCACTGGTTAGTATTCTTTGCAAGCACTGACATAAACTCTTCCACTTTAAAGCCTTTACCGGCGATCTTTCTTAGAATTATGTATGTATGAAACTTCCCAGACGTGGGGACCTTAAAATACGCGTTTTATCTGCCCTAGCCCCAGGCGAGGCGATGACAAAGAAGGGCTACAAGGTATAATGCCGCCGTCCGTATTCTGATGTGCTTGCAATATGGTCTTGTTTTCTCAGGGTCTAACCACGCTTACCCAACGATGTTTTTTTCTCTTGACATGATGCGTTTTTTGACCAGCTTTAGCCGATTCCAAGTCGGTAGACGTGGTTGTGGTTAGACCCTTAAAGGCCATCTGTTCTACCGCACTGCGCGCAACGGGTAATCTCTATTTCCCATCCATTCCAGAGGTTTTATCAGATCTACAAGGAGCTCGAGAAAAAATATGTAATTCAAATGGAAATACTTTATTGCTTCTATTATATCTATAAGATTTTGAATTAATATTTGGTACGACATAGTAAGAAATGATGTGTAGGTAATTTGACAAACGTCATCAGGTCGATGAACCATCGGCATTGTTCATTCTTTAATTTAAATAGATAGGTTAAACATAAAATGGAATACACTATACACACATGAGAATTATATCGAAATGAGGTCGCAAATAAAATTACTAGGTACGAAAAATAAATAAAAAAACACCTGTTAACAAAATAATATGTTTTCTTGCCTGCTCATTTTTTAATATTTTGCATCAATGAGTTAAGGTATTGTTTACCTATTCTGTGGGCCTAGTGAAAAGGGGGACAAGTCAAATTTATACCAGGACCAAAAGGTCACAACTCTATAGTATGACTCTTGCTCCTAGATTAATTGTGACTTGTGCCCGGGTTTCACTAGACTAGACCCACAGAATTATTTTATATTTAATCACATACCTACTTTTCAAAACACAGCACACATTAAAATTGACATAAAGAAAATACATTACATGAATGACACTAACCGAGCATTTCGCCTTTAGATGTATCAATCACCAGTCTGAGAAGTACCTACTACAGAGGAATTAAACACGACGATAAAAGCAAAACGACTGACGTTTACCCATAAATAATTTACCTACATTCGTCTCGCTACTGGTACCCAATATAAGCCAGCTGTAAAAATATAGAAGTTATCAACTATGTTCTGTCATATTTATTACAAGTTTTTATTCGCAACGTTCCCGTGTAATATGTACTTTATTTAACATCGAAACTCCCAGAACTGTTTTAGCATAAAAAGCGTATATTAACATCACATTTTTTGGTCTCTGAATTCTCTCTACATAGAAAATATGTCGTTTGTTTTTCTTTATATCTTTACTGTATTAAACTACAACTGTTCAAACACACTTTCATATTAATTTTGTTAGTACGGATACTAACTCATAACGGACGGACGGTACGGATACTAATCATTTACCTTAGTATCAATCCATGTAGTTTCATGTGAGGCTTATCGAGTGGCGAACGTAGGTCGACACGACTTGTAACTGTAATGGCGAATCCTCTATTAGATAAGTTAGATTTGGATGATATTTTGTCCAAATTCAAATTATACGACCGTTATCATGTAGTGGCATGTGTGTTAATACATCTGGGAATGATCTACGAATTTTGCTGTTTTTTTAACTATGTTTTCGTAACTGAACAAGTGAGTTACAGGTAAGTTATTTCATCGTATAGTGGAAGAAGAAGTCAAATGGAAATGTAGTACCTTAACATTTGCATTGGACTGTTAGTGGCGCCTAGGGCATGCAATACCGATACCGATATGGAGATTCGGTGTTAAATAATAATTTTCATCACACTTGCTCGAAAATGGTGTCATTACACGTAGGTTTTGCGGGCCGTAAATGACCTATTACGCCCTAGGGCGTAATGGTTTTCTTTTTAAATTTGAAACGCTGGTTCTGTTTTACTCTTATTTGTCATGAGCAAAGGAAACGCCAACTTACTTTTTTAACTTTTATTACTGAAATATTTATTTAAAGAGAACTGTTATTGCAAATACATGTAAACACATATTTCTATAACATTAATTAAATGTTTAAATAGTGTATTTCAGTATTTTGCAAATATAAAATCAACCATTTTAAGTCTTTACCGCTACGGTTTCCGAACGTGACTTGTCGTCTTGATATATGTCACTAATGTCACTGTCAGTTTTACAATTTTATTTAGGTTAAGTAAGGTTATTTTAATCAGATTTCCTCACAAGTATGATGAAAAACATTGTGTGTGCCACGGGCGGTAAAGGAATTACAAACTCGTGTTGTTAAAGCCCTCGGCTTCGCCTCGGCCTTGTAACGAACACTCGTTTGTAATTCCTTACTTACCGCCCTTGATACACAATGTACTATTTCATCACACTTGCTCGAAAATGGTGTCATTACAAGTAGGTTTTGCGGGCCGTAAATGACCTATTACGCCCTAGGGCGTAATGGTTTTCTTTTTAAATTTGAAACGCTGGTTCTGTTTTACTCTTATTTGTCATGTTCAAAGAACACGCCAACTTACTTTTTTAACTTTTATTACTGAAATATTTATTTAAAGGTAACTGTTATTGCAAATACATGCAAACACATATTTCTGTAACATTAATTAAATGTTTAAATAGTGTATTTCAGTATTTTGCAAATATAAAATCAACCATTTTAAGTCTTTACCGCTATGGTTTCCGAACGTGACTTGTCGTCTTGATATATGTCACTAATGTCACTGTCAGTTTTACAATTTTATTTAGGTTAAGTAAGGTTATTTTAATCAGATTTCCTCATAAGTGTGATGAAAAACATTGTGTGTGTCACGGGCGGTAAAGGAATTACAAACTCGTGTTATTAAAGCCCTCGGCTTCGCCTCGGCCTTGTATTAAACACTCGTTTGTAATTCCTTACTTACCGCCCTTGATACACAATGTACTATTTTAACCCGGACACTTTTAGGACCAGAATGCCTGCAATCAGTGCTAGCCGATCGCCAATTCCGATAGCCCGACCTTATGTCATATAATATACGAGTATAACATGCTTCAAGATGATTACTTATTATGAGGAAAACAAAACTCCGATATTTCGGTATTGGTCCTTCGTAATAGGTACCGGTATTGCAATACCGTAAAAACAATGTGGATTTCGGTATTTTGAGATTCCGGAGTTCCGGTATTGTATGCCCTAGTGGCGCCCAGTTAGCCAGTTTTTGTGAAATTTCCTTTCGATTAAAAACATATTTGTTGTCATACGCAGATGTGTCGAATTTAATTTGGAGCCAAAAGGCATTAATGGCAACGGTGACATTAGTAATACAGAGAACGCGACAGGAAATTGGTGCAGAAATCCTTCCTCATGCTCCAAGTGGGTGTATGATAATCCTGACAGTTTTGCAGCTGAGGTAACACACGATATGAATAAATTTACTATACGTTACATTGATTTAATATTAAATCAATGATGAGTCCTTTTCGAAAAAAGATGTCCGTGGTTAGGGCTTTATTAAACCAAGTGTTAACTATTTCCTTTGTGTAACGAAAGTTAACTATATAAATTGTATGGTAACTTTCGTTACACAAAGGATTAACTTTTTTTTCGGACATCTTTTTTTTGAAAACGACTGTTACGTTATCACAGAAAAAGTAATAGTTCGACGTACAGAAGTCTCTTTCTGTAACAGAACTGTCGTTGGGTGCCGTCTGGCCATCGAACGGAACGCACCGCATCCGACCGTCTCTCATATAACGCGTGCTCTTTCCGGTCACTGTCTAATGCCCCCTACATGGGGCTTCAAGGCCACGCGGCGAAATCGCGGAGTGAGGCACTCCTGACGTTATTTACACTGGATTGAAATCACTACATGTTTGATAGCATATAAGTAGTTTTGTAATTTTTATAGTTTCAACTCGCATGTCAAGATTGGAAAAGAACTACAGTGGGCAGCATGCACAATTTTGGATATATGGTGGGGCTACCCATCATTGGACTGTTATCTGACAGGTATCTAGAACCTCTTTAGCCTAGAAAAAAGTAGTTTGGAAATGTATTGATCACAGAGGAGTTTTTTTTTTCAAAATATACTGTAAAAACGTAAATAAGTACTACTATTGCAAAGGTACACTTAAATTTCGCTTATACTAGTAGAAATAAAGGTGAATATAGAAATAATGTAAAGTTATTTGTAATTCTCAGGTAGAAGGACCACTTACCAGGCTGACCAATTAGGCTCCATCTTCGTCGTCCATCGTCCTTACCAAAGAGTGGCAAAGTGGTTTCTCTTGCTTGAAAACGTCACATAAACGTGATAAATTTATTTAACGTGATATACTATAATATTAAATCATTAAAAGTCACTTTATTTTCCAGGTTCGGTAGGAAAAATATAGCAATTATGACAGGACTAGCAGCCGGTGTGCTGGGGTCCGTGAAGAGTTTTGTCACCTCGTACTGGCTTTACGTATCACTAGAGTTCTTAGAAGCGGCTATAGGCGATGTATTCTCACCACTTTTCATGCTAGGTACGAAATTGTTCCTGCTATAGTTGAGATAAACAAGTACAAGTTAGAGCATCTGACCAGCATTGACACTTATATGACACTCGTATGATGGTGCTCTGTCTAACAATAATCGGTTTGTTACAGCAATAGAAATGGTGGCAACAGAGTCACGGGTCACATATACTGCGTTAAGTAAAGCTGGCCTCGGAGTAGGGGGCATTGTTCTCTCACTGGTGTCCTGGCTCATCCCCTACTGGCGAAACGTGCTAAGGGTGGTGTATGCGCCCGGACTATTTTCTATAGTATTCATTTATTGGCTAGACGAGAGCCCCAGGTGGCTACTGGCTAAAGGGAAGAAATCAGCAGCAGTGGAGATAATACAGAAAGCAGCTATGCTAAACAAATTTGAAATAGAAGAAAACCTTAACAAAATATCATATGAAAAGGACGAAGGATCGGGCTTCGTTACAGTAATAAGAGGCACTTTTAGATCTAGGTGTCTATTGAAACGATTTTTTGTGTGTTTCGTCTGGTGGTCTGCATGCACGTTTGTGAATAATGGTTTTCTCTTAAATTCAACGTCACTGAATGGAAATAAATTTGTGAATTTTGGACTATTGGCAGCCATGAAGGGTCTGAGCATATTGATCGCTGCGTACATTATAAATAAGTTTAATAGGAGAGACCCATTAATATTCAGTTTTTTGGCCTGCGCTGCTCTTTGTATTGGACAACCATTCATACCGAAAAGTAAGTTATATTTAAATACCCTATTTGTTCTAATATTACTTTCAATCATGTTGGAATATTCCAAACCAAGCCACACTCACAAAGTAAGCTGTTAAACATGTTGGTAATATTTTAACATGTTTATAAGTGGCGTGGCGTAATAGATATCCATTGGGTAAGCCGGTGCAGATTTGGTGTACATTTTCCTTAAGAGCTGTAGAATATGGTGCTCAAATGCCTGATATTAAGCAAGCCGGCTGGAATCGAGTTCCTAGGGCGCCACGCTACTGATAGCGTTAAGGTTACCTACTTATGTCCAAAATGTAAACGACAAAGCCTAGCTTGAATGATTTACTATCTTTTTCAGACCTGCATTGGCTCCAGGTTACAAACTATATGATGGGCATGCTGATGTCGTCCATGTGTTTCAACATAATCATCGTTTACACTTCGGAACTATTTCCTACACAGTCAAGAAACTCCATGCATGCTTTGAGCTCATCTTCTGGCAGGCTAGGTTCTATGTTATCTCCGCAAGCACCTTTGTTGGTAAGTATACTATACTACTTTAACGAAATCCTCAAACATGATTAAAGAGCTTCTTCTTCTTCTGCAATTCCACATATACAATAAGAGGCACGGAGATGTCTACACGTAAATTCTATAAAAAAATCAAATTTATTTATTGCACCAAGCAACTGTTTATCCGTTATAACATTATGATGTTCATTGCAGTGAATTGATTTTTAATCCACTTTGTAGGAGATGTACTGGTCCGGTCTGCCAACAATGCTATTCGGTGCAGTGTCTCTGATCGGGGGTCTCGTGACGTTGCTCGTGCCAGACACAGCAGACCAAAACCTGCCAGACACGGTATGCCAGGCCGAGAAAATGGAGACTAAATAGTATACAAATTTATTGTATATGTTAACGATAAATGTTTAGATCCATTAAATCGAAAGGTTATTAGTGTGTTGTTATTAGTGTTAAGCACTTATAAATTAATACTTGCTTTCCAATAACATGTCGCGAGGTAATTTGATTGGTTACAATTGTGAGTTACGGGTAGGTACAATTACTAAAATTATTGAAAAGCGGAAATGTGATTGGAATAAAAAAGCATGACGTTATCGGAGCAATGTAAAGCGGCAACGAAGTAAAGGAAATACAAAAAAAATGTAGGGACCAGTTAAATAAGGGCATACGGGACGGGAAGGAATAATATGGTCTTAGATTGACCCGGACTGTTCGTATTAGGGTGTGCTGAACCGGGAAATTTTAGTATGGCAGTCCCAGGAATTCCCGGCTCTCTCGATAGGAAAGGAAGGATAGGAAGTAGTTCCTATCTAGTGAAAGTATAATTGGGAGTATCGGCATCCTGACATAAGGAACTAAGACATGGTTCACATGGTTCATAAAGGGACTAATAACGCAGCTCAATGTCGCGAAAGGTGCAATGGAAATGCTCCAAGTTTCTGTGCGCGATAGAATCACAAATAAAGATATCAGCACAAGAATCAGTGTGTCAGTTGACATAGTTCGCAGGATTGCATGGTTGAAGTAGCAGTGGGCAGGCCTTATAGCCCGGAGAACGGATAACCGTTGGGACAGTAAAGTCGTGGAGTGGCGACTATAAAGACATGCGCAAAATGTGTCACTAAAGTGAAGAGTAATATGAATCTTCAGCTCTCAAAGATATGTATTACTTTTTTAGCTCCACGGTGTGTCAACGGCTCACTACCAGTTATTATAGCTCTTTTGAAACACTCACTCGCGTGCTAGCGAGCTACACTACATATGTCTAGCGAGCGACCATGCATAGGTACGCGCAGCGTAGGACGGCCCCAGAGTCGATGGACAGACGACCTCGTGAGGGTAGCAGGTAGCCGGTAGATGCGGTCTGTATATGACCGCACTCTGTAGCCATCTATAGGGTAGGATAGATACTATAGATAGCAGTGGCGTGGCGTAAAAGATATCCCTGGGCAAGCCGGTGCAGATTTTGCGTACATTTTCCTTAAGAGCTGTAGAATAAGGTGCTCAAATGCCTGACATTAGGCAAGCCGGTAGGAATCGAGTTCTTTGGACGCCACGCTACTGATAGATAGACAGTATCAGCACTAAAAATACTCAGACCCAAAACTAATTTCGATGACAATGTGTAAAATAAACTATATAAAATTGCTGCACAGAATATTAATTACCGTATTAAACCTTTTGTCATATTTTTATAGCAATTTTTTATTGCGTTGCGATACTTAACAATTTGTTGCAATTGTAGCCATAGTTTGTCGTGAAGTTGTGAGTGTCGGTTGTAAATAAGAAAAAATAAACAATATTAATAATTTTGCAATGGCAAATCCTCTATTAGATAGGCTAGATTTGGACGACGTTTTAGTTAAGTTTAAAGTCTACGACCGTTATCATGCGGTTACTAGTGTTTTTCTTACTTTGGCGTTAGCGTTAGACTTTATGTGGTATTATAATCACGTTTTCGTAATTGAAAAAGTGGGATACAGGTAAGTTTTATCTTACATTATTGTAGTCAACGCAGGATATAGTTTAAAAAAGGTCCCACCTAGAACTATCAAGGGGATGGCTTTGCGATTGCCGAAGTCTACGCTTTTACCCTTTTTGTTTAAATTAAATCAATGATATTACCGTAAAAAAACGTGTACCTTGCAGATGCCTTGCATTTAATCCGGAAGCGAAAGAAATCAACAGCAGTAATATTAGCAATACACATAACAACGCAATAGCATGGTGCAGAAATCCTGACTCGTGTTCAGAGTGGGTCTACGATAATTCAAACAGTTTTGTGGCTGAGGTAGGTAGACTAAACATAACACGACTTCCCCAGCTAGCAAAATAGTCATATAAGATCGAGCTTATTCAGCTAATAAGTCGTATAAAAGTCGTATAAAGCCAACTTATGCAGCAATTTAGTTACTCAGCATAATAGTCAATTAGTCATATTATGATGCCGAGTACACGTTTATTCGACTTTCTTATATGACTTAAAGAGTCATATAACAAATTGCTGAATAAGACACGTTTATAAAACGCTTATATGACTTTTTAACCGAGTAACAGTAACTTATATGGCTGACTTGTGACATGTCAGGCAGAGTCAAGTAAAAGTAACGTGGTTGCTATTATATGACTATTGTGCATGAAGTCATATAATGGCTAATTATAGATCAAGTTATATAAAAGTATCTTATTCAGCATTTCGGTAAAAAGTCATACTAAGATGCTGAGTAAACGTTTACTCGACGTCTTTTATGACTAAAGAGTCATATAAGATTATGCTGACTAATCTGCGTATTATGAACAGCCAGAAAAAATATGTATTATGTAGACTCTTTATATTTTGGTCCAACACAATAAAATGTATGGGTTTAATTATCAATGGCGACGTTGAGTATGAGCATCAAATACATGCCGTCGTTATCACGAAATGAAACTCCAAGGCCACTGTACAGTAGCATCGCTCCTTAATGGATCTTCTTTATTTAAGAAACAATCCACGCCCGCTACAATGACCATACTTCAGGTTATAACTGTTACTAGAAATAAAATGCAAAATATATGCTGACGTTTTTACATGATGTCTAAGGAACCCTAAAGTATATCTACCTTAGGTGTCATGGCGCTTAAATCGCTAAACTGGGTTCCCTTTATTTAGCATACGTTTTATTTGTCCGACCGAATGTATTGTTAGCCCGAATTTTATTTCGCATAAATTTTCTCTAGCTTTAACGGAAAATGTTTTGCAAAATCTTTTACATCAGCCACTTAGAACATATTAGGTTAGGTTAGGTTTCTTTTATAATTATTCTGAAAAGTCAATATATATTCGTTCGTTCTTTCCTATACAATCGTTTTGTCTTAAGTTAAGTTATGGCACTCAAGGTCATTTAATGTAATAATACTATTATATTGTTTTCACAATGTGACTGTTTGTTGCCTAAATAAATAAAAATAAAATATCTGTAAAATAACAACTATGCGTAAATAGTATTCGGACAAATAGAGCATTCGGACAGATAAAATTATGCCAAAACAAGGCGAACCCGCTAAACTTGCTATATAAGAAGCAGTTATATGACATATTAATGGTATAAAAGTCATATAGCCGCTTCCTTTGCAATGATTTAAAATATTTATTCAAATTACATTGTAATAACTGATAGTTAAAGTGGCGCGTTAAATATTTATAATTAAACATAGTATACTTTATCAGTAAAGTGGTCTTCGCAATAAATTTCCACCATTAGGTCGAATTTAACAGCATTTATAATACCGTTTAACATGGCCATATATTTCTTAGATAAAACTGTCAAAATTATACTCGACGACATTAAGCTGCTCATTGCTGTAGCACGAGCAATGTCAATCCGTCTTCTGTTTAGTCTCCCTGGACGCTTTTATTCCACAAATTTGTCATAAAAGTAGCAATTATACATATCGTCGTTGGAAAGCAATAATGCTGTAACCCGCACCACTATCGAAAATGCTTTTTTTGCATATTCTTATTTAGTTTTTTTTTCTGCATCGACTAGTATAGTTTTTATTGTTCTGTAATGATAAATAAAATCTATACTGCATATTTTTATAGTCATTATTTAGAAATCATGGAACGTAAAAACGTAGTAAACTACATCAAAAACCGTTATTTTAAGTGAATCTCAGTTTACAGCAAAAGCGGATCGGCTATTTTTTCTCAGCCGCCGTGTACAGCATTATTGCTTTCCGTAAATTTCAAGTTCTGTCTTGTACAGCATTTTAAAGGTGTCATCAATTAATACTTACGACGGTAACGTCGTTTTAAACAGGTGTGTAGATTTACAATGTCGGGTAGTTATAACATTCTATATTGTCCGTCATTTAGTATTTCGCGCATCTTACCGCAATTCATATTGACTGTGAACGTGGTGATGAGAGTATTTCTCCTTGTGGTTCATAGTTTTGAAGATCGGAAACGTAAGTATCTAAGTGTTTTACATTGAATATACGTATTGTTTACAATTATTTTGTACCAAAAAACTAATCTGAATGAACTTAAATATTTTAATAATCAAAGGAGGACCGGCAAAAATGTATGGAGGCTGGTCCAAGAACCAATAGTGATGTGACATATATCATTAGAAAGGTGTTTCAATATACTACAATATTTACTATGGGAGCTCATTTCAAATCACTGTGTGAAAAAAGTTATGGCAATTTAAAAAACTTATTTTCATAGACGATTTTAACCAATAAAAATGAATTGTTTCGTATTCCATGACGTTACAGTCCACCTGTCAGGCCTTCCCGGCCCCTCAGGCTCCCCCGGCCACTCCGGCCCCCCAGGCTGCTGCTAGCAGGGCACCGAAGGCACCCCCCGCACCGTTGACGGGACTTGAGCTGGAGGCCACCAAGGCGAAAGCCCGAAAGGCCCGAAGCAAACACGCCACTAAGGCAAGGCATCGGACGCCATGGATACCGATCCATGAATCGTAGTCGGCCCATCTAGGCAAGGGAAGCGTACGCGTTCGATGACGCCTCCTGAAGTCCCGGGGCCATCGGTGCGGGGGGTGCCTTCGGTGCCCTGCTAGCGGCAGCCTGGGGGGCCGGAGGGGCCGGGGGAGCCTGAAAGGCCGGGGAGGCCTTACAGGTGGACTGTAACGTCATGGAATACAAAATAATTCATTTTTATTGCTTAAAATCGTCTATGAAAATAAGTTTTTTTATATTGCCATAACTTTTTTCACACAGTGATTTGAAATAAGCTCCCATAGTAACTATTGTAGTATATTGAAACACCTTTCTAATGATATATGTCACATCGCTATTGGTTCTTGGGACCGTTTTGTCCGGTTCTCCTTTAATGCAAAAAGCTAATATCGTGTAAGACGTTTTTAATCGTTATAAATGATGAAAAACAATACTAGAATGTTTTGGATTATGACGCTTAAAGGTGTAGGTAAACATAATTATTCCTGTGATTGTTTTGGTTATGTATGACGATTCAGATGGAAAATATAGGTATACGTTATTAAAATGTTATTATACGATATTAAATTTAATGTCTTTTATTTTCTGTAAGAATTTAATTAATGTATGATTGCTTAATAACTTGAAAAAAGTTAAAATGCATGTTGTTTATTTATGTACTTCCGTTATTTGTTGGTTGATAATCTGACTTTGTATCGGGTAATTAAACGTCACAGCTACCGAACATAATTTGATCCTTGTACTTAACATAATTTTACCCAGTTTATGGTTTATCAAATGTGTCAATGCAGTTTAATTAGGTATTCGTGAGATGAATACTTTCACTTGTAGCAAAATACTTGATACAAAATTGTAGAAACATAAAAATCTTAATTAAACGTGACATGTTCGATTCAAATTTTTTAACCAACGTCAATACCTTTTGTGTGCAAGAGTTACTTTCGTCAATTTTAACGTTTATTTTTTTAAATCTCGTCATTTGCGGCTGAATTTTGTTATATTACATTTACATGTTTTTTACACGACTGGAGAGTAGTAATACAATTTTACTGAACAGCATCTAAATTTAACAAAATTTAGTAAGTCAATTACTATGTTCACCTCTCACTAATTTGTGAGATTTTGCTAAAAATTCGTGTGTTAGGTAAAATAACGATGCATCTACCATGTGTGCCTTGCATCGCATATTTTTCATTATTTTGCTAAAAGGGTGTGAATTGATATTTTGTAACAAGGTAGGGTAACTGTATTTCATTCATAATATAATTATGTTATGTATGTTTGTATTTCTGATGTCACACAAAAGAAGGAAATGGTTAGATGATTTGAGGCAAAATAATGGGGAAAAAAGTAACAACGAAAATCGTTCGTGTGTACAAAAGAAACCCAAAATCGAAATTTTGAGTGATATATTAATCAAACCATCAAGTAGCTCCATCAATATTCAGTCGAACCAAACTTGTATCAATTATTCACAAGACAAAACAAAACCGCATATAATTGATTTGATGACTTCCTATTGTTAAGTGTTAGGATATAGTACATTACACAACTAGGGTGGTAATACAAAGAAAGCCCGAGATCGCAGGTGTTTGCGGCCCGAGCTGCAAGCGAGGGACGTAAATATTCGATCGAGGGCTTTCTTTTCTACCTCCCGTATTGTGTACATCATTTTATGTCCACACTTGGCCAGTAAGCGGCTTTTTCCGTACGCGCAGCGTGCGGAAAAAGCCACTTTGTGGCCAGGTGTGGCATAAATAAATTATAAAAATAGTCGAAAGAGTAGAAATAATTATCGACATGGCTAAATCTTACTTTTTTTTCGGGAACAAATCATGTTTTCAGACAACAGATGTTTTTATTGGAAATAATAATTATTATATTATGTTTTTGAACCAGTTTAAATAAATGTTGATTATAACAAGTTGGATCATTTTTTTTCTATCATTAACATTTTAAAAGTACTGTACCTAAAATACCATGTACCGTTTACACCATTTCATCAGTACCTGGTTTGCTTTTTATACATTCGATTACAGCTATATTGCAGTGCAAAAATGTCGACAAATTTAGTTTTCTTGAACCAAAAATGTATTATGGACAATTATTTCATTTACAGCATTTTAAAACGTCTGCCTGTTTTGGTAAACGGTAGTGTCGCCATACAAAACTCTCGCGGGTTACAGCGTTATTGCGTACCACGATAAGAAAAATCAAACTGCTGTAAACGACAAAACTCATATTAAAAACAAGTTCAAATCAATTTTACCACCATACTAATAAACTTTGATTTTTTTTTAATGTAAGTATCAAAGGGGGTTAAATAATCTCTTTTAGTTTGGGAGTTATGATTTTTTTTTTAAAAGTGCGGATGTTTTTTGCCTCTAGTGAAAAGTTTACTTTTTGTGGGTTACAGCATTATTGCTTTCCAGCGACGATATATCAAATAGGTCGTAAAGTAGTTTCTTCAATGATAATTATATGACCAATAAGCAACTAACTCAACGTTTATATGGCTCTTATACGATTAAAAGTCGTATAAAAGCTATATAAGTCGCTATTATACAGCTAGATAGCTATAAAGTGGTCACGACGATAATTATTATATGAATAATAAGTGGTGGCGGTTGCAGTTAAATTACTTTTATATGGCTAAAACGCTGAGTAAAATGAGCCCAAATCGCGTTGTATAAACGTAATTATTACGCTTATTTATATGACTAATTTCCGAAGCTAAAAGTCTGAATAAGTTACGTTGCCGCGACGCTTATATGACGAAATTTTGCTAGTTGGGTCATCCGTAAATATAATAGATGTCTCGTTACTTAATAATTTCACAAAATTAAATTTTGGTAATTTTCTAGTTTGGACTGGCATGTCAAGATTGGAAGAGGACTTCGGTAGGAAGCGTTCATATTTTTGGATACATGATGGGCGTTTTCATCGTTGGGTTGTTGTCTGATAGGTATCTATCTCACTTATTAGTTTATTTAGCAATATTAACAAGATTTAGTGGTATCTACCAAGAAGTTTTCCATTACTCTTTCCTAGAAAGAGATTACATGACAATCTCGAAAAGACTGATGTTTAATAGTACATTACACAACTACGGTGGTAATACAAAGAAAGACCGATGTCACAGAAGTTATCGGCCCGAGCTGCAAGCGAGGGACGTAAATATGCGATCGAGGGCTTCGTTGATTACCTCCCGTGTTGTGAATATCATTTTATGTCTTTAGCGTGCGGAAAAAGCCACTTTATGGCCAGGTATGGCATAAAATAGACTAAGTGAAACTGTTGTTTGAATAGATGAATAAACACCATATTTTCCAGGTTCGGAAGGAAAACACTTTTAATAATATTACTAGTATCAGGCGGTCTGTTGGGAGCCTCGAAGAGTTTCGTCACCTCATATTGGCCTTACGTTGCACTAGAGTTTTTGGAAGCGGCAATAGGTGACCCGATGTCGCCAATATTTACGTTAGGTGAGAAATGTTTACTGCTATCATTTGTCTTATAGAGGTATGTAATATGACTAATATGGGTGGTCACTTGACTAAACCTTTACAAAAGTGAAACAGCAAAGTCTTTAAAACTTTTAAATAAAAATTAAGTATAATAGAAACTACCCAACAGGGATCGTTGTGTCAGTTACAATTTGACTCTTATTTTAACGTTAATGGTTCATGCATGCAAAAGAAAATTACAAATTAAATTAAAAACTAAACATTAAACTAAAATATTTACATAATTTTATGGTATACTTTCTTTGATAACGATGATTCTGTTACAGCTATGGAAATGGTGGCAACCAAAACACGTGTCACATATACAACTATATGTAACGCAGGCCTCGGTTTTGGTGGAATACTGTACGCTTTATTGGCTTGGTTAAGCCCTTATTGGCGAACGTTACTAAAAATAACGTACGCACCCGGACTACTCTTCATATTTTTGATTTATTGGCTAGATGAGAGCCCAAGATGGAACTTAGCCAAAGGAAAAAAGTCAGCGGCAGTGAAAACAATTCGGAAATATGCTAAAATTAGTAAAGTAGAATTAGAAGAAGATCTAAATAATATTTCGTATGAAAAAGAAAAGGAATCTGGCTTTCTCACAGTTCTTAGAGACACCTTTAAATCGAGGAAACTATTGAAAAGATTTTTCGTTTGTAGCATATGGTGGATAGTTGCTACTTTCGTGAATTTTGGATTGATTGTTAATTCAACCTTGTTGAAAGGCAATAAGTATATTAATTTTGGACTCTTGGGTGTCATGAAAATTACCGGCATTCTCATTGCAGCCTACATCGTAAATAAATTGAATAGGAGAAGACCCCTGATCTTGTGCTTTGTAGCATGTGCTATCCTTTGTACTGTGCAACCATTCATACCGAAAAGTGAGTTATATGTATTAAATAGGAATTAGTTTTTCATATTACTGCCAATTACTCTTTTCTTGTGTATTTCGAAATAACAAGACCCAGTTATCTTAACAATAGACTCACAACGTGGTTATTTTTTTCAGATCTTGTTTGGCTTCAGGTTATAAACTACATGGCAGGAACGCTACTCTCAAGTATGTGCTTGTACATGATCTACATCTTCACTGCAGAATTGTTTCCTACACAGTCAAGGAACTCCATGCACGCACTTTGCTCGTCCATTGGCAGAACTGGTTCTATAATAGCTCCACATACACCTTTGTTGGTAAATAGTCATAAATTAATGGAGTGGTTCTAATAAATAAACTTAAGACGATATCAAACCATACGATCTATTTGGTGTCAATTCGTCGAAGATCGATTCGTGTGTCAACGCACTTACACTCCTATTAAATATCGATGAACTGTTCAGTTATATTCCTAGGCGATTATTCCTATGAAAAATTAATCCTTTCATTATTATTCTAATGCACGCAAATCTTATCAGGTCAAATTGTATGTTCAATTTTAAATTGAGGACACGTAGTTCGTCAATAATTCTTTGCAT
This sequence comes from Eudemis profundana, assembly GCA_947034925.1. Classification (NCBI taxonomy): domain Eukaryota; kingdom Metazoa; phylum Arthropoda; class Insecta; order Lepidoptera; family Tortricidae; genus Eudemis; species Eudemis profundana. The sequence goes on along the minus strand of OX344808.1, from coordinate 15,085,442 downwards.
ATGTTTTGCACTTCAGTAGAAACTAAATTAATATTTTTCTCTTACCTATATACTTTATAGATGGCGTACTGGTCTGGTCTACCAACAATGGTGTTTGGCAGCGCGTCGCTGACCGCGGGGCTTGTGACTTTGCTCGTGCCGGACACAGCAAATCAAAATTTGCCAGACACAGTGGGCCAGGCCGAGAACATGGAGACTAAATAGTATAAAATATTATTGTATTGTGTATGGATGTTTCGATGCATTCAATCATGAAGTCTATTGGTGTACTTATAGTTGAACATTTATAAATTAACACTTGCTTTCCCATTATATGTCGTGAGGTAAGGTATGAAATATGATTAGTTATATGCAATGTTATTGAGGGGTCATCATTGAACTTGAGAGCTAGGTACGTTCTTGTCAGTGAAGTAATCGCCACTCTACTCTATTCTCCGCCAGTCTTTTGGTCTTTCCCTATACTTGCAGTATAAAACGGTATTAATACTTGCCAAAATTCATAGTTCTATCTAGCTCAATGGAAAGTACCCTTTGAATTTTCGTTTCTCTGGTGTCGAAATTTACGTTTTTTTGCGGCATAAACGTCCGTATATTTATTCCACGTTAACTTAGAAGCTTGATTTTTTCACAGATTTAATTATTTTTAACTCGATACCTCCACGCGCTCCCGAGATAAAGGGTCTTGACAGAGGGATAGACAGAGAGACAGACGGATAACAAAATGATCTTATAAGGGTACCATTTTTTCCTTTTGTTGTTTGGAACCCTAGAAAAAAACAATTGTAGAGACGAGCTAAATAAGGCTCGCTCAAGGGACTGTTCCTATCTCGTGAAAAGTATTTGGGAGCACCGGCACCCAAGAATACTAGACACAAGAATAGTTCTTATGCCACACCTAGCCATAAAGTGGCTTTTTCCGCACGCTGCGAGTACGGAAAAAGCCGCTTTCTGGCTAAGTGCTTTGTGGCATAAAATTATGTACACAACACGGGAGGTAGTAAAGAACGCCCTCGATCGCATACTTACAACCCTCACTTGCAGCTCGTGCCGCAAACATCTGCGATCTCGGCCTTTCTTTGTATTACCACCCTAGTTGTGTAATATACTATAATGACACAATGTCAACACATTAAAATACTTTGTCTTTTGTATAAAATTAATAGTATGTTAACCTTAGGTAAGCCTTAGTTATGTAAAGGACATAAACAATTGTAACATCTTATTTTTAACACCACGGTGCAATAAATAAACGAAATGACAGTAACACATACCAGCTGAAACAATATAATAACCTAACTACCAGTAGTTATTTACTATAAAAATATATCACCAGTGCTATATTTTTATATTATAGTGAATATGTAACGCAACACTAAACCATATCTATAGTTTGTCGTAAGATCGTGAGTGTCGGTCGTGCATTAAAAAATAGTAATATCAGTAACTTTCCGATGGCAAATCTTCTATTAGGAAGGCTAGACTTGGACGACGTCTTGGTTAAGTTTAAAGTATACGACCGGTATCATGCGGTTACCAGTGTCTTACTTGCTTTGGGATTAATGTTCGAATTTATGTGGTATTGTAATCACGTTTTCATAACTGAAAAAGTGAGATACGGGTAAGTATTATCTAACATGATCGAAATTAAAGCAGGATATACCAAAAAAAAAGTTACTAAGTAGGTAGGTAGGCCTAGAACTTTGACGGGAATGGCTTTGCCAGTTTTCGCCTCGTCAGTCTTCTGTATTATTTAGTATCAACAAAGTTCACGCTTGATTTGCAGTCTGTCCCTTTTATAAATCAATGATATAGCCGTATAAAATTATATAATGTTGCTTTAAAATATGTGCAGATGCGTTACATTTAATTTGGAAACAAAAGACATCCACAGCAGTAATATTAGCATTACACAAAACAACGGAATATCATGGTGCAGAAATCCTGCCTCGTGTTCAGAGTGGGTCTATGATAATCCAAACAGTTTTATGGCTGAGGTAGGTGGACTAAGCATTACACAACTTCATTCCTTAAATATAATAGATGTCTCGTTACTTAATAATTTCACAAATTAAATTTTGGTAATTTTCTAGTTTGGACTGGCATGTCAAGATTGGAAGAGGACTTCAGTAAGAAGCTTTCATATGTTTGGATTCATGATGGGCGTTTTCATCGTTGGGTTGTTGTCTGATAGGTACCTATCTCACTTTTAGTTTAGTTAGCAACATTAACAAGATTTGGTGATAATAACTAAGAAAATTCCCATAGAAAGAGATATGTAGCGAAGTGGACGAATTAGGAAGTAGACGCTTTTGGAAATAGACAAATTAGGAAGTGGTCAGAGTCGACCGGAGGGCTCAAATACAGTGTCTGAAAACAGGAGAAGTGAAACTTCTAAGATGAATAAATACCGTATTTTCCAGGTTCGGAAGAAATAAATTGTTAATAATAACACTAGTATTAGGCGGACTGTTGGGATCCTCGAAAAGTTTTGGCACTTCGTATTGGCTTTACGTTATACTGGAGTTTTTGGAAGCGGCGTTCGGTGAAGCGATATCACCACTATTTACGTTAGGTGAGAAATGTTTACTGCTATTTAACGAGATGTGTGAAATAGCGAGATCTTAGAAATATGGAAATAAAACATTACAATAGAAAGTATCCAGTGACCAATTCATACATAATTTGATGACGTTCAACACCATTTTTAACAATGATTATTTCGTTACAGCTATAGAAATGGTAGCAACCAAAACACGTGTTACATATACAACTATATGTAACGCAGGCCTCGGTTTTGGTGGAATACTGTACGCTTTATTGGCTTGGCTAAGCCCTTACTGGCGAACGTTACTGAAAATAACGTACGCACCCGGACTACTCTTCATATTTTTGATTTATTGGCTAGATGAGAGCCCAAGATGGAACTTAGCCAAAGGAAAAAAGTCAGCGGCAGTGAAAACAATTCGGAAATATGCTAAGATTAGTAAAGTAGAATTAGAAGAAGATCTAAATAATATTTCGTATGAAAAAGAAAAGGAATCTGGCTTTCTCACAGTTATAAGAGACACCTTTAAATCGAAGAAACTATTGAAACGATTTTTCGTTTGTAGCGTGTGGTGGATAGTTGTTACTTTTGTGAATTTTGGATTGATTGTTAATTCAACCTTGTTGAAAGGCAATAAGTATATTGATTTAAACTTTCACGATTTTCACTCATTATTATAACAAAACGGGACTTAATCGCGTAAAAACATGATATTACCTCGACGTTTCGGACGTGCCGTGAGGTCCATGGTCGCGAAGGGACCCTTCGCGACCATGTCATTATGTCATTATGTCATGGATTATTATAACAAAACGGGACTTAATCGCGTAAAAACATGATATTACCTCGACGTTTCGGACGTGCCGTGACGTCCATGGTCATCATAATGGGCAATAAGTATATTAATTTTGGACTCACAGGTATCATGAAGACTTCTGGTATTCTCATTGCGGCCTACATCATAAATAAATTTAATAGGACAGTACCACACAGGAGTTTTTCATACTCGTAAATATACTTTCAAAATATACTGTAAAAACATAATAAGTACTACTATTGCAAATGTACACTTAAATTTCGCTTATACTAGTAGAAATAAAGTTGAATATAGAAACAATGTAAAGTTATTTGTAGTTCTCAGGTAGAAGGACCACTTACCAGGCTGACCAATTAGGCTCCATCTTCGTCGTCCATCGTCCTTACCAAAGAGTGGCAAAGTGGTTTATTTTGCTTGAAAACGTCACATAAACGTGATTTTAAATCATTAAAAGTCACTTTATTTTCCAGGTTCGGTAGGAAAAATATAGCAATAATGACAGACAGCAGCCGGTGTGCTGGGGTCCGTGAAGAGTTTTATCACCTCGTACTGGCTTTACATATCACTAGATTTCTTAGAAGCGGCTATAGGCGTTGAAATTGAAATAGAAGAAAACCTTAACAAAATATCATATGAAAAGGACGAAGGATCGGGCTTCGTTACAGTAATAAGAGACACTTTTAGATCTAGGTGTCTATTGAAACGATTTTTTGTGTGTTTTGTCTGGTGGTCTGCATGCACGTTTGTGAATAATGGTTTTCTCGTTAATTCAAAGTCACTGAATGGAAATAAATTTGTGAATTTTGGACTATTGGCAAGTTATGAAGAGTCTGAGCATATTGATCGCTGCGTACATTATAAACAAGTTAAATAGGAGAGATCCATTAATATTCAGTTTTTTGGCCTACGCTGCACTTTGTATTAGACAACCATTCATACCGAAAAGTAAGTTATATTTAAATACTCTATTTGTTCTAATATTAATTTCAATTATGTTGGAATATTCCAAACCAAGCCACACTCACAAAGTAAGCTATTAAACATGATGGTAATATTTACAATATTTTAACATGTTTCTAAGTATATTCTAATATCGTTCAGTGGAGTGGCGTAATAGATATCCATTGGGTAAGCCGGTGCAGATATGGTGTACGTTTTCCTTAAGAGGAAACAGGAGGGCAGTTTTTCCATACAAACGTAGTCCCCTGTTTCCTCCCTGGATAATGCCAGTAGAGCAATAATTTTTTGTCCAAAAATCTATGGCTACTATTGATATGTTCCTATGTTTTCCTTTTTACGATAAATTGATTCTCAAAAGAGATATTAACCTTCAAAAACCTAAAAAAAATGCTAGATTTTCCGCTGTGTTCACACATCCAGAGAACAAATTTGACTAGATTATTAAAAAAAAAGAAAATATAGGAACACGGCCAAAGCCTTTCTTTAATGTTTAATGAAAAAATTAGTTAAATAGGTTAAGTTTTGGGGAAGAAATCAGGGGACTACGAAACGTTGTTTTCATGAAATTTTAAAAGGTATTTTCGGTCCAAGCTGCAGTTGTCTCTATCGCGCTCTGTGCGGGAGAGGCGGGCAGTGCGGGACAGCGACACATTTTACAAATACCTAATTTTCAATTCTCTCCACCTTACTGTTTCCTCTTAAGAGCTGTAGAATATGGTGCTCATATGCCAGATATTAAGCAAGCCGGCTGAAATCGAGTTCCTTGGGCGCCACGCTACTGATAGCGTTAAGGTTACCTACTTATGTCCAAAATGTAAATGACAAAGCCTTGCTTCAATGATTTACTATCTTTTTCAGACCTGCATTGGCTCCAGGTTACGAACTATATGATGGGCATGCTGATGTCGTCCATGTGTTTCAACATAATCATCGTTTACACTTCGGAACTATTTCCTACACAATCAAGAAACTCCATGCATGCTTTGAGCTCGTCTTCTGGCAGGCTAGGTTCTATTTTATCTCCGCAAACACCTTTGTTGGTAAGTATACTATACTACTTTAACAAAATCCTCAAACATGATTAAAGAGCTTCTTCTCCTGCAATTCCACATATACATCAAGAGGCACGGAGATGTCTACTCGTAAATTATAATAAAAAAATCAAATTTGTGTGCAGTAATATTGGAGTTGGTTAAAAAAAATGACCCATAGTTAATTAAATATTTGTAGTGCCACGCATGTTAAGTTAATGCGTTTATAAAAGTTGGGGTAGTCAGAATACATGATATAACTAGTATTTACCCGTTATTGACCCAAGGGACTTCATTACGGGAATATAAAGTATCCTTTGTTTTAATCTAGGTCTTGGTCTACTAGCCTAGCATGTTTCATGATATCATTCAATTCAGTTGTTACCGCTTTATTTATTAACAAACATCCAAACATCTTAATAAACTTTCACATTTATTTTATTAATAGTAACTAAGGAGCGTAGTAGGATATTAGTAGAATAGAGTAGTATAGATTAAGTACAAAGCATCGAATAGATAACCTTTCAGTGGCGTGGCGTCCATAGAACCCGATTCCCACCAGCTTGCCTATTTTAAAGCATATGACCGGAGTATCTACTACTCCTAAAGAAAAAGTAATCCTAATCTGTTCCGGCTTTACTAAGAATATATTTGACACCACGCCACTGTAATCTTTCTCCTTTTTGAAGTTCTTTTGCTCATCAGGTTGTAGAAATGTCGCCTGTCTACTGTACATTCCTCAACAATTTTAAACTATGATTATTGCACCAAGCAACCGTTTATTCGCTATAAGGACATAATAATATGATGTCCATTGCAGTGAATTGATTTTTATCCACGTTTTAGGAGATGTGCTGGTCCGGTCTGCCAACAATGGTATTCGGTGCAATGTCTCTGGTCGGGGGTCTCGTGACGTTGCTCGTGCCAGACACGGCAGACTAAAATCTGCCAGACACGGTATGCCAGGCCGAGAAAATGGAGACAAAATAGTATATGAATTTATTGTATATGTTAACGATAAATGTTTAAATCCATTAAATCAAAAGCTTCTTAGTGTGTTAAAACTGTAAAATAGTCCAGCTGAAACAATATAAAACTGCTGAACAGAATATTAATTACCTTATAAAACCTTTTGTCATATTTTAAAGCAATTTTGTATTGCGATACTTAGCAATTTGTAGCAATTTTGGCCATAGTTTGTCATGAGGTTGTGAGGGTCGTTCGTGAATAAGTATATTGATAATATAAGTATATAAATAAACAATATTAATAATTTTGCAATGGCAAATCCTCTATTAAGTAGACTAGATTTGGACGACGTTTTAGTTAAGTTTAAAGTCTACGACCGTTATCATGCGGTTACTAGTGTTTTTTTTACTTTGGCGTTAACGTTGAATTTATGTGGTATTATAATCACGTTTTCGTAACTGAAAAAGTGGGATACAGGTAAGTTTTATCTAACATTATTGTAGTCAGCGCAGGATATAGCCTTAAAAGGTCCCACCTAGAACTTTCACGGGGATGGCTTTGCGACTGCCGAAGTTTACGCTTTTTCCCTTTTTGTTTAAATTAAATCAATGATATTACCGTAATAAAACGTGTACCTTGCAGATGCCTTGCATTTAATCCGGAAGCGAAAGAAATCAACACCAGTAATATTAGCAATACACATAACAACGCAATAGCATGGTGCAGAAATCCTGCCTCGTGTTCAGAGTGGGTCTACGATAATCCAAACAGTTTTGTGGCTGAGGTAGGTAGACTAAACATTACACGTCTTCATTCCTTAAATATAATAGGTGTCTCGTTACTTAATAATTTCACAAAATTAAATTTTAGTAATTTTCTAGTTTGGACTGGCATGTCAAGATTGGAAGAGGACTTCGGTAGGAAGCGTTCATGTTTTTGGATACATGATGGGCGTTTTCATCGTTGGGTTGTTGTCTGATAGGTAACTATCTCACTTTTAGTTTATTTAGCAATATTAACAAGAGAAGGTAACTACCAAGAAGTTTCCCATTACTCTTTCCTAGAAAGAGATACATAACAATCTTGAAAAGACTGTTGTTTAAAATAGACTAAGTGAAACTGCTGATTGAAAAGATGAATAAACACCATATTTTACAGGTTCGGAAGGAAAACACTTTTAATAATATCACTAGTATCAGGCGGCCTGTTGGGATCCTCGAAGAGTTTTGTCACCTCATATTGGCCTTACGTTGCACTAGAGTTTTTGGAAGCGGCAATAGGTGGCCCGATGTCGTCACTATTTACGTTAGGTGAGAAATGTTTACTGCTATCATTTGTCTTATAGAGGTATGTAATGTAATGTAGGTAGTCACTTGACTAAACCTTTACAAAAGTGAAACTTTTAAATAAAAATTAAGTATAATAGAAAATACCCAACAGGGATCAACCAACAGGGATCGTTGGGTCAGCTACAATTTGACTCTTATTTTAATGTTAATGGTTCATGCACGCAAAAGAAAATTATTAATTAAATTAAAAACTAAACATTAAACTAAAATATTTACATAATTTTATGATGTTCTATACTTTATTAAATAACGATGATTTTGTTACAGCTATGGAAATGGTGGCAACCAAAACACGTGTCACATATACAACTATATGTAACGCAGGCCTCGGTTTTGGTGGAATACTGTACGCTTTATTGGCTTGGTCAAGCCCTTATTGGCGAACGTTACTAAAAATAACGTACGCACCCGGACTACTCTTCATATTTTTGATTTATTGGCTAGATGAGAGCCCAAGATGGAACTTAGCCAAAGGAAAAAAGTCAGCGGCAGTGAAAACAATTCGGAAATATGCTAAAATTAGTAAAGTAGAATTAGAAGAAGATCTAAATAATATTTCGTATGAAAAAAAAAAGGAATCTGGCTTTCTCACAGTTCTTAGAGACACCTTTAAATCGAGGAAACTATTGAAAAGATTTTTCGTTTGTAGCATATGGTGGATAGTTGCTACTTTCGTGAATTTTGGACTGATTGTTAATTCAACCTTGTTGAAAGGCAATAAGTATATTAATTTTGGACTCTTGGGTGTCATGAAAATTTCCGGCATTCTCATTGCAGCCTACATCGTAAATAAATTGAATAGGAGAAAACCCCTGACTTTGTGCTTTGTAGCATGTGCTATCCTTTGTACTGGTCAACCATTCATACCGAAAAGTGAGTTATATGTATTAAATAGGAATAAGTTTTCCATATTACTGCCAATTTCGATTTGTTTGTGTATTTCGATATTACAAGACCCAGTAATCTTACCAATAGACTCACAACGTGTTTATTTTTTTCAGATCTTGTTTGGCTTCAGGCTATAAACTACATGGCAGGAACGCTACTCTCATGTATGTGCTTGTACATGATCTACATCTTCACTGCAGAATTGTTTCCTACACAGTCAAGGAACTCCATGCACGCACTTTGCTCGTCCATTGGCAGAACTGGCTCTATAATAGCTCCACATACACCTTTGCTGGTAAATAGTCATACATTAGTGGAGTTGTGCTAATAAAATAACTTAGGACGTTATCAAACCATTCGATCAATGTGGTGTCAATTCGTCGACGATCGATTGGTGTGTTAACGCACTTACTCTGCTATTTAATATCGATGAATTGTTCAGTTACATTCCTAGGCGAATTATTCCTATGGAAAATTAATACAATACAAGTATACTTTATTGCACACTAGAAAAACACATTACAAGAGGTACTTACATAATTAGAACAATTTAAAAAGGTAGACAACAGGCGGTCTTATCGCTTAAGAGCGATCTCTTCCAGACAACCTTTAGGTAGCGGAATTGACACAAAAATAAACCAAAAAACAGTAAGTGGTGTGAAGGGTAACAAGAGCGAGGGCTAATTTGGTACCAAAAATAAATAACCGCAGGGGCATAAACATACATAAATAAATAGATATATAAACCTACATATACATAAGTACATATATACAAATAAATAAATAGGGGAAAATATTAACCGCAAAACAGTCAGCAGACTAATCCTACACACTATTAAACAGTGAGCTAGAGTAATCCTTTCTTTAATATTCTAATGCACGAAAATCTTATCTGGTCAAATTGTAAGTTCAATTTTAAATTATTATTGATTCAGATAAACACTTAAAGTATGGTTATTTCCACTGAGGACACGTAGTTTGTCAATAATTATTTTCATATGTTTTGCACTTAAGTAAAATAGTACATTACACAACTAGGGTGGTAATATAAAGAAAGGCCGAGATCGCAGAAGTTTGCGGCCCGAGCTGCAAGCGAGGGACGTAAATATGCGATCGAGGGCTTTCTTTATTACCTCCCGTGTTGTGTACATCATTTTATGTCTACACTTGGCCAGAAAGCGGCTTTTTCCGTACGCACAGCGTGTGGAAAAAGCCACTTTATGGCCAGGTGTGGCATAAACTAAATTAATATTTTTCTGTTACCTATATCCTTATAGATGGCGTACTGGTCTGGTCTACCAACAATGGTGTTTGGTGCCGCGTCGCTGACCGCGGGGCTTGTGACTTTGCTCGTGCCGGACACAGCAAATCAAAATTTGCCAGACACAGTGGGCCAGGCCGAGAACATGGAGACTAAATAGTATAAAATATTATTGTATTGTGTATGGATGTTTCGATGCATTCAGTCATGAAGTCTATTGGTGTACTTATAGTTGAACATTTATAAATTAACACTTGCTTTCCCATTATAATATATGTCCTGAGGTAAAGTATGAAATATGATTAGTTATATGCAATGTTATTGAGGGGTCATCATTGAACTTAAGAGCTAGGTACGTTCTTGTCAGTGAAGTAATCGCCACTCTATTCTATTCTCCGCCAGTCTTTTGGTCTTTCCCTATACTTGCAGTATAAAACGGTATTAATACTTGCCAAATTTCATAGTTCTAGGTCAACTGAAAGTACCCTTTGAATTTTGGTTTCTCTGTTGTCGAAATTTACGTTTTTTGCGGCATAAACGGCCGTATGTTTTTTCTACGTTAACTTAGAAGCTTGAGTTTTTCACAGATTCAATTATTTTTAACTGGATACCTACACGCGTTCCCGAGATAAAGGGTCTTGACAGAGGGACAGACAGAGACAGACGGATAACAAAATGATCTTATAAGGGTTGCATTTTTTCCGTTTGAGGTACGGAACCCTAGCAAAACAATTGTAAAATAAAAAATAAAATAAAATAATTTATTTCTGTAAGTAGGCCCTCAAGGGCTCTTTTACATGTCTCATCTCTAATTCTTTTCTTTTGTAGAGACAAGCTAAATAAGGCTCGCTCAAGGGACTGTTCCTATCTTGTGAAAAGTATTTGGGAGCACCGGCAACCAAGAATACTATTAGACACAAGAATAGATTTTATGCCACACCTGGCCAGAAAGCGGCTTTTTCCGTACGCGCAGCGCAGTGAAGACATAAAATGATGTACACAACTCGGGAGGTAATAAAGAAAGCCCTCGATCGCATACTTACAACCCTCGCTTGCAGCTCGGGCCGCAAACATCTGCGATCTCGGCCTTTCTTTATATTACCACCGTAGTTGTGTAATGTACTATAATGGCACAGTGTCAACATATTAAAATACTTTGCCTTTTGTATAAAATTAATAGTATGTTAACCTTAGGTAAGCCTTAGTTATGTAAAGGACATAAACAATTGTAACATCTTATTTTTAACACCACGGTGCAATAAATAAATTAAATGACAGTAACACATACCAGCTGAAACAATATAATAACCTAACTACCAGTGCTATATTTTTATAGTGAATATGTAACGCAACACTAAACCATATCTATAGTTTATCGTGAGATCGGGAGTGTCGGTCGTGCATTAAATAAAACCGGTCGAGTCGGACTCGCGCACCGAGGGTTCCGTACAAACTCGTCAGTAGATAAGTGAATATTTCAAGGAAAACTGTATGGTGGGACAAACTTGACTTTGCTCTTGTAAAACTGTTGTCCCCATACATCGACATATGCCGCGGTTAGTTTAGTAGGAGCAAATAAGGTTGTCTTACGATTTTTGAGAATTTCTAAACAACGCTGCAAGTTAGGAAAACCGTTTTATTTTACCTGTAATATTTAGGATAATATTAATAATCGGTAATTATTACAAATTTTTTTGTTCAGTATTTTCGGAGATAATAGGGGGAATGGTATTTTTTTAACGTTTTTTGTCCTTAATCGAATACTACATGACAAAGAAAAAAAATAAAAATGGTTTTAGAATCTACATATTAAGCCCTTTCATTTGATACCCAACTCGATATATTAGCTCAACTTTAGATTTACGTCATCCCATTTCGGTCCCCTTTAAAAAAAAAGTGAAAAAGGTATAATATTTTTTTGCTATCCCATAGGCTCGGATTAGCGGTTTCTAACACTATTCCAAATTTAAAGTCGATAGCATCAGTAGACCCTGAGATATGCTGTGACAGACTGACAGACAGACAGACAGACAGACAGAGTCACACCATAAGGGTTCCTTTTTTACCATTTTGGTACGGAACCCTAAAAATAATAATATCAATAACTTTCCGATGGCAAATCTTCTATTAGGAAGGCTAGACTTGGACGTCGTTTTGGTTAAGTTTAAAGTATACGACCGGTATAATGCGGTTACTAGTGTCTTACTTGCTTTGGGATTAATGTTCGAATTTATGTGGTATTGTATTTTCAGTATTATTTATTATTAACAAAGTTCACGCTTTATTTACGGTCTGTCCCTTTTATAGGTCAATGATATAGCTGAAAAAAAATGATATAAGTTGCTTTAAAATATGTGCAGATGCGTTACATTTAATTTGGAAACAAAAGACATGAACAGCAGTAATATTAGCATTACACAGAACAACGGAATATCATGGTGCAGAAATCCTGCCTCGTGTTCAGAGTGGGTCTACGATAATCCAAACAGTTTTATGGCTGAGGTAGGTAGACTAAACATTACACGACCTCATTCCTTAAATATAATAGATGTCTCGCTTAATTTTCTAGTTTGGACTGGGGACATTCATTTATTACGTAAGACGATTTTTACCAGTTTTTGACCCCCTCCCCCCTTATGTAAGAAAAAATAAGAATCGGCTGACCCCCTCGCCCCCTATCTAATATTTATTACGTAAGAATCTTAATGAAAAATGATTTTACGTTTGGGCTGTTTTAATGTTTATTTTTCAAAGAATCATTTTTGTCGCAACGTTTTTTTGCAGATACTAATTCTTTAATTTTTTACTCAAATACATATACGCAACCGAGCACGCGCCTACGCTCTCGCGCGGATTATAAACAAGTTTAATAGGAGAGATCCATTAATATTCAGTTTTTTGGCCTGCGCTGCTCTTTGTATTGGACAACCATTCATACCGAAAAGTAAGTAATATTTAAATACTAAATTTGTTCTAATATTACTTTCAATCATGTTGGAATATTCCAAACCAAGCCGCACTCACAAAGTAAGCTATTAAACATGTTGGTAATATTTATAATATTTTAACATGTTTCTAAGTATATTCTAACATCGTTCAGTGGCGTGGCGTAATAGATATCCATTGGGTAAGCCGGTGCAGATTTGGTGTACATTTTCCTTAAGAGCTGTAGAATATGGTGCTCAAATGCCTGATATTAAGCAAGCCGGCTGGAATCGAGTTCCTTGGGCGCCACGCTACTGATAGCGTTAAGGTTACCTACTTATATCCAAAATGTAAATGACAAAGCCTAGCTTCAATGATTTACTATCTTTTTCAGACCTGCATTGGCTCCAGGTTACAAACTATATGATGGGCATGCTGATGTCGTCCATGTGTTTCAACATAATCATCGTTTACACTTCGGAACTATTTCCTACACAATCAAGAAACTCCATGTATGCTTTGAGCTCGTCTTCTGGCAGGCTAGGTTCTATATTATCTCCGCAAGCACCTTTCTTGGTAAGTATACTATACTACTTTAACAAAATCCTCAAACATGATAAAAGAGCTTCTTCTTTTTCTGCAATTCCACATATACAATAAGAGGAACGGAGATGTCTACACGTAAATTGTATAAAAAAATCAGATTTGTGTGCAAAAAAAGATATTGAAGTTGGTTAAAAAAAAATGACCCATAGTTATTTAAATATTTGTAGTGCCAGGCATGTTACGTTAATCCGTTTATAAAAGTTGGGGAAATCAGAATACATGATATAACTAGTATTTAGCCGTTATTGACCCAAGGGACTTCATTACGGAAATATAAAGTATCTTTTGTTTTAATCTAGGTCTTGGTCTACTAGCCTAGCATGTTTCATGATATCATTCAATTCAGTTGTTACCGCTTTATTTATTAACAAACATCCAAACATTTATTTTATTAATAGTAACTAAGGAGCGTAGTAGGTTATTAGTAGAATAAAGTAGTATAGATTAAGTACAAAGCATCAAATTGATAACCTTTCTCCTTTTTGAAGTTCTTTTGGTCGATGGATATGTGACATCCAGGTTGTAGCAGTGTCACCTGTCTACTGTACATTCTTCAACAATTTTAAACTATGATTATTGCACCAAGCAACCGTTTATTCGTTATAAGGACATATGACGTCCATTGCAGTGAATTGATTTTTTTATCCACTTTTTAGGAGATGTACTGGTCCGGTCTGCCAACAATGGTATTCGGTGCAGTGTCTCTGGTCGGGGGTCTCGTGATGTTGCTCGTGCCAGACACGGCAGACCAAAATCTGCCAGACACGGTATGCCAGGCCGAGAAAATGGACGACTAAATAGTATATGAATTTATTGTATATGTTAACGATAAACGTTTAGATCCATTAAATAGAAAGGTTATTAGTGTGTTACAATGTGTAAAATTGTCCAGCTGAAACAATATAAAACTACTGTACAGAATATTAATTACCTTATTAACCCTTTTTCATATTTTTATAATGATTTTGTATTGCGATACTTAGTAATTTGTTGCAATTGTAGCCATAGTTTGTCGTGAGGTTGTGAGTGTCGGTCGTGAATAAGAATTAATTTTGCAATGGCAAATCCTCTATTAGGTAGGCTAGATTTGGACGACGTTTTAGTTAAGTTTAAAGTCTACGACCGTTATCATGCGGTTACTAGTGTTTTTCTTACTTTGGCGTTAACGTTAGAATTTATGTGGTATTATAATCACGTTTTCGTAACTGAAAAAGTGGGATACAGGTAAGTTTTATCTAACATTATTGTAGTCAACGCAGGATATAGATTAAAAAGGATCCCACCTAGAACTTTCACGGGGATGGCTTTGCGATTGCCGAAGTTTACGCTTTTTCCCTTTTTAGGGTTCCGTAGCCAAAATGGCATAAACGGAACCCTTATAGTTTCGTCATGTCCGTCCGTCCGTCTGTCCGTCTGTCCGTCTGTCCGTATGTCACAGGCATTTTACTCAGAAACTGCATGATGGATATTGATGAAATTTGGAATATAGGTGTCTTGTATGGGCCGCTATACTTAGTTTGGTAGGTAGTTAAAGAACTAAAAAAATATTTTTAGGGCGGGCACTCCACACATGTTAAAGAAGCTAAAAAAATAATTTTTCAGCAAATATCAACGTGAGGTACATAGTTCGACAGCTCTTTAAAAACCACTATAAGGTTTCAAAATAATGTTTTTGATTAGGTGAATATATTTGGAAATAATCGCTCCGAAAGTTGTGTTAATTGTGCCCCCCCCCCTCTATCTTCTAAACCGTGTGTCCAAAAAATATGAAAAAAATCACGAAAGTAACGCTTAATTAATACTTTCAAAGAAAATTATTTTCAACCGTTCACCGTTTTTGAGTTATTGCCGGTAAACTGCGCTTCTCAACAAAATGACATAAGCCAGCCAGTTATTGTTTAAATTAAATCAATGATATTACCGTAATAAAACGTGTACCTTGCAGATGCCTTGCATTTAATCCGGAAGCGAAAGAAATCAACAGCAGTAATATTAGCAATACACATAACAACACAATAGCAATGTGCAGAAATCCTACCTCGTGTTCAGAGTGGGTCTACGATAATCCAAACAGTTTTGTGGCTGAGGTAGGTAGACTAAACATTACACAACTTCATTCCTTAAATATAATAGATGTCTCGTTACTTAATAATTTCACAAAATTTTATTTTGATAATTTTCTAGTTTGGACTGGCATGTCAAGATTGGAAGAGGACTTCGGTAGGAAGCTTTCATGTTTTTGGATACATGATGGGCGTTTTCATCGTTGGGTTGTTGTCTGATAGGTAACTATCTCACTTTTAGTTTCTTTAGCAATATTAACAAGATTTAGTGGTAACTACCAAGAAGTTTCCCATTACTCTTTCCTAGAAAGAGATACATAACAATCTCGAAAAGATTGTTGTTTAAAATAGACTAAGTGAAACTGCTGTTTGAAAAAATGAATAAACACCATATTTTCCAGGTTCGGAAGGAAAACACTTTTAATAATATCACTAGTATCAGGCGGTCTGTTGGGATCCTCAAAGAGTTTTGTCACCTCATATTGGCCTTACGTTGCACTAGAGTTTTTGCAAGCAGCAATAGGTGCCCCGATGTCGCCACTATTTACGTTAGGTGAGAAACGTTTACTGCTATCATTTGTCTTATAGAGGTATGTAATGTAGGTGGTCTTGACTAAACCTTTACAAAAGTGAAACAGCAAAGTCTTTAAAACTTTTAAATAAAAAAAAAATAAGTATAATAGAAAATACCCAACAGGGATCAACTAACAGGGATCGCTGTGTCAGCTACAATTTGACTCTTATTTTAATGTTAATGGTTCATGCATGTAAAAGAAAATTATTAATTAAATTAAAAACTAAACATTAAAATATTTACCTAATTTTATGATGTTCTATACTTTATTAAATAACGATGATTCTGTTACAGCTATGGAAATGGTGGCAACCAAAACACGTGTCACATATACAACTATATGTAACGCAGGCCTCGGTTTTGGTGGAATACTGTACGCTTTGATGGCCTGGTTAAGCCCTTATTGGAGAACGTTACTGAAACTGACGTACGCACCCGGACTACTCTCCATATTTTTAATCTATTGGCTAGATGAGAGCCCAAGATGGTACTTAGCCAAAGGGAAAAAGTCAGCGGCAGTGAAAATTATCCGGAAATATGCTAAGATTAATAAAGTAGAATTAGAAGAAGATCTAAATATGATTTCGTATGAAAAAGAAAAGGAAGCTGGCTTTCTCACAGTTTTTAGAGACACCTTTAAATCGAGGAAACTATTGAAAAGATTTTTTGTTTGTAGCATATGGGGGTTAGTTGCTACTTTCGTGAATTTTGGATTAATTGTTAATTCAACCTTGTTGAGAGGCAATAAGTATATTAATTTTGGACTGTTGGGTGTCATGAAAACTTCCGGTATTCTCATTGCAGCCTACATCGTAAATAAATTTAATAGGAGAAGACCCATGATCTTATGCTTTGTAGCATGTGCTATCCTTTGTACTGGGCAACCATTCATACCGAAAAGTGAGTTATATGTATTAATAGGAATTCGTTTTTCATATTACTACCAATTACGCTTTTCTTGTGTATTTCGATATTACAAGACCCAGTTATCTTAACAATAGACTCACAACGTGGTTATTTTTTTCAGATCTTGTTTGGCTTCAGATTATAAACTACATGGCTGGAACGCTACTCTCATGTATGTGCTTGTACATGATCTACATCTTCACTGCAGAATTGTTTCCTACACAGTCAAGGAACTCCATGCACGCACTTTGCTCGTCCATTGGCAGAACTGGCTCTATAATAGTTCCACATATACCTTTGTTGGTAAATAGTCATACATTAATGGAGTTGTGCTAATAAAATAATTTAGGACGTTATCAAACCATTCGATCTATTTGGTGTCAATTCGTCGACGATCGATTGCTGTGTTAACGCACTTACTCTCCTATTAAATATCGATGAATTGTTCAGTTATATTACTAGGCGAATTATTGCTATGAAAAATGAATCCTTTCTTTAATATTCTAATGCAAGCAAATCTTATCTGCTCAAATTGCATGTTAAATTTTAAATTATTATTGATTCAGATAAAACTTAAAGTATGGTTGTTTCCACTGAGGACACGTAGTTCGTTAATAATTATTTGCATATGTTTTGCACTTAAGTAGAAACTAAATTAATATTTTTCTCTTACCTATATATATACTTTATAGATGGCGTACTGGTCTGGTCTACCAACAATGGTGTTTGGCGCCGCGTCGCTGACCGCGGGGCTTGTGACTTTGCTCGTGCCGGACACAGCAAATCAAAATTTGCCAGACACAGTGTGCCAGGCCGAGAACATGGAGACTAAATAATATAACATATTATTGTGTATGGATGTTTCGATGCATTCAGTCATGTCATGAAGTCTATTAGTGTACTTATAGTTGAACATTTATAAATTAACACTTGCTTTCCCATTATATGTCGTGAGGTAAAGTATGAAATAAGATTAGTTATATGCAATGTTATTGAGGGGTCATCATTGAACTTAAGAGTTACTAGGTACGTTCTTGTCAGTGAAGTAATCACCACTCTACTCTATTCTCCGCCAGTCTTTTGGTCTTTCCCTATACTTGCAGTATAAAACGGTATTAATACTTGCCAAATTTCATAGTTCTAGGTCAACTGAAAGTACCCTTTGAATTTTGGTTTCTCTGTTGTCGAAATTTACGTTTTTTGCGGCATAAACGGCCGTATCTTTTTTCCACGTTAACTTAGAAGCTTGATTTTTTCACAGACTCAATTAGTTTTAACTCGATACCTCCACGGTAAAGCTAAAGGGTCTTGACAGAGGGACTGACAGAGAGGCAGACGGATAACAAAATGATCTTATAAGGGTTGCATTTTTTTCCTTTTGTGGTACGGAACCCTAGAAAAAACAATTGTAGAGACAAGCTAAATAAGGCTCGCTCAAGGGACTGTTCCTATCTCGTGAAAAGTATTTGGGAGCACAGGCACCCAAGAATACTAGACACAAGAATAGTTTTAATGACACAATGTCAACACATTAAAATACTTTGTCTTTTGTATAAAATTAATAGTATGTTAACCTTAGGTAAGCCTTAGTTATGTAAAGGACATAAACAATTGTAACATCTTATTTTTAACACCTCGGTGCAATAAATAAATGAAATGACAGTAACACATACCAGCTGAAACAATATAATAACCTAACTACCAGTAGTTATTCACTATAAAAAATATAGCACCAGTGCTATATTTTTATAGTGAATATGTAACGCAACACTAAACCATATCTATAGTTTGTCGTGAGATCGTGAGTGTCGGTCGTGCATTAAAAAATAATAATATCAGTAACTTTCCGATGGCAGATCTTCTATTAGGAAGGCTAGACTTGGACGACGTCTTGGTTAAGTTTAAAGTATACGACCGGTATCATGCGGTTACTAGTGTCTTATTTGCTTTGGTATTAATGTTCGAATTTATGTGGTATTGTAATCACGTTTTCATAACTGAAAAAGTGGGATACAGGTAAGTATTATCTAACATGATTGAAATTAAAGCAGGATATACCAAAAAAAAACCGGCCAAGTGCGAGTCGGACTCGCGCACCGAGGGTTCCGTACAAACTCATAAGTAGATACATGAATAGTTCAAGAAAAACTATATGGCGATTAGTTTAGTAGGAGCAAATAAGTATGTGTTAAGATTTTTGAAAATTTCTCAAAAACAGTGCAAGTTAGGAAAACCGTTATATTTTTCCTGTAATATATAGGACTACATTACTAATTGGTAATTATTACAGATTTTTCTGTTTAGTAACTTCGAAGATAATAGGGGGGGAACGGTATTTTTTTTAACGTTTTTCGCCATAAATCAAGAACTACTTATTTAAAAAAAAATACAAAAATACTGTTTTAATCTACAAATTAAGCCCTTTCATTTGATACCTCACTCAATATAATAGCCCTACTTTCAATTTGCAAATTCTCATTACGGACCCCTTTAAAAAAAAAGTAAAAAAGTTACAAGATTTTTTTTACATCCTATAAGCTCGGGTTAGCGGTTCTTAACACTATTCCAAATTTCAAGTCGATAGCATCAGTGGATCCTGTGATATCTTGCTGTGACAGACGGACAGACAGACAGACAGACAGACAGAGTCGCACCATAAGGGTTCCTTTTTTACCATTTTGGTACGGAACCCTAAAAAGGTACTAAGTAGGTAGCTAGACCTAGAACTTTGACGGGGATGGCTTTGCCAGTTTTCGCCTCGTCAGTTTTCAGTATTATTTAGTATTATCAAAGTTCACGCTTGATTTACGGTCTGTCCCTTTTATAAGTCAATGATATAGGCGTATAAAATGATATAATGTTGCTTTAAAATATGTGCAGATGCGTTACATTTAATTTGGAAACAAAAGACATCAACAGCAGTAATATTAGCATTACACAGAACAACGGAATACCATGGTGCAGAAATCCTGCCTCGTGTTCAGAGTGGGTCTATGATAATCCAAACAGTTTTATGGCTGAGGTAGGTGGACTAAGCATTACACGACTTCATTCCTGAAATATAATAGATGTCTCGTTACTTAATAATTTCACAAATTAAATTTTGGTAATTTTCTAGTTTGGACTGGCATGTCAAGATTGGAAGAGGACTTCAGTAGGAAGCTTTCATATGTTTGGATTCATGATGGGCGTTTTCATCGTTGGGTTGTTGTCTGATAGGTACCTATCTCACTTTTAGTTTAGTTAGCAACATTAACAAGATTTGGTGATAATAACTAAGAAAATTCCCATAGAAAGAGATATGTAACGAAGTGGACGAATTAGGAAGTAGACAAATTAGGAAGTGGTCAGAGTCGACCGGAGGGCTCAAAAACAGTGTCTGAAAACAGGAGAAGTGAAACTTCTAAGATGAATAAATACCGTATTTTCCAGGTTCGGAAGAAAGAAATTGTTAATAATAACACTAGTATTAGGCGGACTGTTGGGATCCTCGAAAAGTTTTGTCACTTCGTATTGGCTTTACGTTATACTGGAGTTTTTGGAAGCGGCGTTCGGTGAAACGATATCACCACTATTTACGTTAGGTGAGAAATGTTTACTGCTATTTAACGAGATGTGTGAAATAGCGAGGTCTTAGAAATATGGAAATAAAACATTACAATAGAAAGTATCCAGTGACCAATTCATACATAATTTGATGACGTTCAACACCATTTTTAACAATGATTATTTCGTTACAGCTATAGAAATGGTAGCAACCAAAACACGTGTTACATATACAACTATATGTAACGCAGGCCTCGGTTTTGGTGGAATACTGTACGCTTTATTGGCTTGGTCAAGCCCTTATTGGCGAACGTTACTGAAAATAACGTACGCACCCGGACTACTCTTCATATTTTTGATTTATTGGCTAGATGAGAGCCCAAGATGGAACTTAGCCAAAGGAAAAAAGTCAGCGGCAGTGAAAACAATTCGGAAATATGCTAAGATTAGTAAAGTAGAATTAGAAGAAGATTTAAATAATATTTCGTATGAAAAAGAAAAGGAATCTCGCTTTCTCACAGTTATAAGAGACACCTTTAAATCGAAGAAACTATTGAAACGATTTTTCGTTTGTAGCGTGTGGTGGATAGTTGTTACTTTTGTGAATTTTGGATTGATTGTTAATTCAACCTTGTTGAAAGGCAATAAGTATATTAATTTTGGACTCACAGGTATCATGAAGACTTCTGGTATTCTCATTGCGGCCTACATCATAAATAAATTTAATAGGAGAGTACCCCTGAGCTTGTGCTTTGTGACATGTGCTGTCCTTTGTACTGGATAACCATTCATACCGAAAAGTAAGTTATAATTATGTATTAAATATGAATTTGTAGATAATTATATTGTCAAGCATGATTTTACAATACCCAGTAAACGTATATATGCATTCAGAACGTAGTTTGCTTTTTAGATCTTGTTTGGCTCCAGATTGCAAATTACATGGTAGGCACGCTGCTCTCATGTATGTGCTTGTACATGGTATACATCTTCACTGCAGAACTGTTTCCTACACAGTCCAGAAACTCCATGCACGAACTCTGCTCGTCCATTGGCAGAATTGGTGCTATAATAGCTCCACAGACTACTTTGTTGGTAAATAGAGTCTTAAATTAATGTTCTTGTTAAATTAATTTAGGACGTTATCGTAATTCAATTGATTGGGTCGCACAATTCATCAAAGATCGATTGGTGAACAAACTGCACTCCTTGTTATACCATTAGGTATATATAAATTATTCAGATTCTAAGGTGAATTATTTCTACGAATCCACGCAAATCTTATCCTGACAATACAGTCAATTTTTAAATTGTCATTGATATACGAGCCACATCTAGGACACTAGTGTTTGCTATCTATACATTTATTAAAATCGTAGGTATGGTGTTTGTGGTTATATAGAATTTTTTTTTCAAAAAAGTGTTCAAAATAAGTCATCATCATCAGCCTATATACGTCCCACTGTTGGGTCTACACTTATCGGAGAGTAAAAACAAGTAGGTAATAAAACGTAAATAAATAGTTACTTAGTAGAATATTATGTCTGTTTGGACGCGCGTCACAAAAAAGCCACCTGACCGATTTACATGAAATCTGGTGTACAGGTACATTCTGGCCCTAGGTAAAACAAAAGATACCTTTTATCCGACTACGGCGAAGCAAAAAAGAAACAATATCTCACCTCCGCGAAGGAAGTTGCAGGCGTCCTCTAGACCTCCAAAAAATCTTTGAATAGGGAAATTTTTCAAACTTTTAGACGGGGGGGGGGGGGGCTCTATGTCCCCAAGTCACACGTTTTCTTAACATATTTGACCTTGTTAGTATAGGCTGTCACATTTGGCTAGACACCCCCCTCCCCCCATGGGTGTGACGTACTATACTATATGGGTGACCCCATACCTTTTCTACTTATCTTGATACTACAATTATTTTTCCACCTTATAGGTGGCGTACTGGTCTGGTCTACCAACGGCGGTGTTCGGCGCTGCGTCCCTAACCGCAGGGCTCGTGACGATGCTCGTGCCAGACACGGGAGATCAAAATTTGCCAGACACAGTGTGCCAAGCCGAGCAATTGGAAATAAAAATAATGTCAGAAGGTCGCTCTAGAACGCAACTGCAACTGCCTAATTGATACCAAATATTTAAGTATTGCTTTTTGGATGCGAATGGCAGTGCAACTAAAATAGTGTTTGACTTGTTATAAAACAATGAAACCATGTCAGTCAATAATGTCATTTCTATACTTATATAATAATAATAAAATCGTATTAAGCTACATTCTTAAAGTAATAAAACAACTTAAACGGATTAAATCGCGTATATTACTACATTTTAAGTCCCGACGTTTCGTAACCCTTTTCAGCGTTCGTGGTCGCGGGTAGACTGAGAAAATCATAAATTTCCTCTGTCAAAATTACTGTTGTGCAAACCTACCCACTTTAAAAAATACAAATTCAATATTAGTGTTGCCAGATGGGCCTAATGTGTAAAGATGTTCACACACATGCCAGAAGGGCTTAAAAACCTAACTTTAGAAAAACTAGCGGCGCTTCCAAAAGGCATACTTGATAAGAAAGAAGGCCAAGGAAACTTACCAGCCACGCCTTATGCAAAAAAGAAAATAATTTAAGCAAAAGACTCTAGGTATACGTAAGGAGTGAAATTGAGCGATCAACAGTTCATTACGTGCTGAAGCTGAAGACGTACAGTATGATCGATCAACCTTTTCAGATCCGCAATGTAATGCTACTCACCCAATTTTACTCGCTTACTTGCAGTGCCTTACATTGATAAATTAAATATCTTGAAATATAACTCTTATTTGTAAAGCTTAATTTTACATAAACAGTAAATTATGCTGATTTCGTTCCTCGTGGCAGCTGCTTAGTGAAACGGCATCGGTAGACGGACAGTATTATATTCTGTGTACAGAATACAAGTATCTGCTGAAGTATGCAACCAATAAAACACTTATCAAAACATTACTCCACAGTTTCATGTAAGACCTCGCGTGTAACGGGCGTGTATTGATAATAATTTTAATTGCTTTTGCAATGGTAAAGCCGCTATTAGACAGACTGGACTTGGACGATGTGTTGGTTAATTTCAAAGTGTACGGACGTTATCACGTGGTCGCCGGTTTGATATTGACTTTGGGAATGATGTTCGAATCGGTTTGGTATTGTAATTATGCATTTGTAGCTGAACAAGTGGGATACAGGTGAGTCTACCTACTTCAAAGTATCCTAATGCAGTAGCCGGTCTGGTTGTTGTCAACTTATTTATATTAAAGTGATTGGAATTATTCGTTCCTCCGTACAAATAATAACCACATTTTTACTAAAAAACACCCGACCGCGGTGCACTTTGAAACTGCATAAAATCCGCCATTTTGTTTATTTTAACGAACTTCATATCCAGTGACACTTGCACCATCAGGACGAATCTAATGATGTATTATTTATCAAAATCGGATGTGCCGTTGAGTAGTTACGAGCGGACACAGGAACGGACATACATACATACATACAGGTCAAACACATAACCCTCCTTTGGGCTTCGCCGCAGTCGGGTAAAAAGGAGATTCAAATCCGCTTTAGAGATCATCATGTTTGGTTGAAATCTTTATTTTATGGCAGGTATGTTTAGTCCGCGCAAAACAACACGAGAAGTCTCAAAAAGCCAAAAAATATAATTATTTACTACATTAAAAAAACAGTTTCGAATTATGCTTATAGATGGCGCTGGTGCATCAAAACAAAGGCTGATTGCATGTTTAGGCATTTTTTAGGGTTCCGTACCAAAATGGTAAAAAAGGAACCCTTATGGTGCGACTCTGTCTGTCTGTCTGTGTGTTTGTCTGTCTGTCTGTCTGTCTGTCTGTCTGTCTGTCTGTCTGTCTGTCCGTCTGTCACAGCAAGATATCTCAGGATCTACTGATGCTATCGACTTGAAATTTGGAATAGTGTTAAAAACTGCTAATCCGAGCCTATGGGACAGAAAAAGAATCTTATACCTTTTTTACTTTTTTTTTAAAGGGGACCGAAATGGGATGTCATAAATCGAAAGTTGAGCTAATATATCGAGTGGGATATCAAATGAAAGGGCTTAATGTGTAAATTCCAATACAGTTTTTATTTTTTTTCTTAGACATGTAGTTTTTGATTGAAGACAAAAACCGTTAAAAAAAATACCGTTCCCCCCTATTATCTCCGAAGATACTGAACAGAAAAATCTGGAATAATTACCGATTATTAATATTATCCTAAATATTACAGGAAAAATAAAATGGTTTTGCTAACTTGCAGCGTTTTTTAGAAATTCGCAAAAATCGTAAGACAACCTTATTTGCTCCTACTAAACTAACCGCGGCATATGTCGATGTATGGGCACAACAGTTTCACAAGAGCAAAGTTAAGTTTGTCCCACCATACAGTTTTTCTTGAATTATTCACGTATCTACTGACAAGTTTGTACGGAACCCTCGGTGCGCGAGTCCGACTCGCACTTGACCGGTTTTTTTTTACTTTACATATTGTTTTGCGAAAAAAAATTATAAAGCTATAAAATTAAATACTTTTTAACCAAATTTGACGTCGTTACAGATGAATAACAACCTTCTTATCGTTTATATAGAAAACCGAGTGACTTGAATCACCGTATTTCGTGTCATCTTTCATAACACATTGTCCTCATATTTTAAAAGTAGGTAATGATTGGCGTAAATGAAACATTGACAGAACCCAGATGAACGCATAACTAAACGCATCTCTTGATGCGGTTAACACTTTTAAAAAGCATAATAATTAACTAGCTATTTTATATTTTCATAGATGTGATGACAACAGTGTATCCAAAGATAGCAATAGCTCTAATAATATTAATAATTTAGAGGATGCCACAGTAATGTGGTGCAGAAACCCTGCTTTGTGTGCCAAGTGGGTCTATGATAATCCTGACAGTTTTGTGGCAGAGGTAAGACAAATAGATTTGTAATATGACTTCAAAAAATAACAATCTACGTGTAACATACTTATTAATTTATTACATGAGTACTTGGAGGAGTTCCCCCAATTCAGAAATAAATTTTGATAAAATGGAACCTATTTTGAAGAGAGGGCCTTATAATTATCACAGTAGCGATTTACGAGCGAGTTGCGAGCCTATTTTCATACAGATATCGATCGCGGCGAAGTCACCGCGACAAGTTTTGTATGAAGACACGCTCGCAACTCGCTCGCAAATCGCCTGTGTGATAAAGCCCTTATACTATTTCCATTAAAAAAAAATTTTTTTTCATAATCGGTTTATTAATAACGAAGTTCTGAGGTTAATATACGGTCGGCTGCAAAAGTGCATGGACATGTTTCAACCATAATACTATGGCAATACGTTCGACATCTGTCCATGCACTTTTGCAGCCGACCGTACAACAAGTTTGACAACCTTTTGCGTTTGTGAAGTCTTTTAAGAATACTCAAATACATTTGTTTATTTTGTAGTTCCAATTGGCGTGTCAAGACTGGAAAAGGACTTTGGTTGGAAGCGTGCACAACTTTGGGTGCATGGTGGGTCTTCTTATTGTTGGTCCAATGTCTGACAGGTATCTGGTTTAGATTAATGATAAAAATATCACAAATAGAATTAGTCGTCAGTAGTATCAAGTATTTTACAAGTACAGAATGTAAAAAAAAAATCAAAATCTAACAAGTAAAAACTAAAAAGTTACATTGCGGTAAATGTTGATGAACGATTTTTCCAGATTCGGAAGGAAGGCTTTAGCAGTAATAACAGGAGTAGCAGCCGGAGTGTTAGGACCCACGAAGAGTTTCGTCACGTCGTACTGGTTTTACGTGGCACTTGAGTTCTTGGAGGCGGCCATAGGTGATTTCGGATCACCCTTATACATGTTAGGTGAGAAACACTTTGATATTCCAATTCAATGAGGAAAACTTCAGCCTTCAGAAGATACAGCTGTTTTCAAATAGATAGACGATAAGAAATGATTCTCTTTACGAATTACTTTGTTACAGCAATAGAAATGGTGGCAACCAAATCGCGAGTTACGTACACAACAGTGTGCAACATGGGTTTCGGCGTAGGAGGAATGTTACTGCCTCTGATGGCCTGGCTTATCCCGTACTGGAGGAATTTGCTGAGAGTGTTGTACGCACCCGGACTAGTCTCCATATTCTTCATTTATTTGTTAGACGAAAGCCCAAGATGGCTCCTAGCCAAAGGGAAGAAGGAAGCGGCAGTGGATATAATACAAAAAGCAGCTAAGCTAAATAAAATTCAAATAGATGAAAACCTAAACATGATTTCATGTGAAAATAATAAAAAATCGCGTTTTGTCACGGAAATAGCAGATACATTTAAGTCTAGATCTCTATTGAAACGGTTCTTCATTTGTACTATCTGGTGGATTACATGCACACTAGTGAATTATGGTTTGACTTTAAATTCAGTTATATTGGAAGGAAATAAGTATGTAAACTTTGCTCTCTCATCTGCCATGGACATACCGAGCAATATCTTCGTAGCGTACGTTATTACCAAGTTTAATAGAAGAGGTCCTCTGATAATCTCGTTTTTGGCCTGTGCTGTCCTTTGTACTGGACAACCCTTCATATCTAATAGTAAGTAAAAATAAACACGCAGTAAAATAATCACGCGTGCTATTTATGCTCTAATTTTGATTTCATCACTTATATTATAATTATACTTTTCAGGTCATCTTTGGCTCGTGATTTCAACTTACATGGTGGGAAAGCTGTTGTCATCAATGTTCTTCAACATCACTTATATCTTCACTTCGGAACTATTCCCTACTAACACAAGAAACTCTATGCACGCGCTGTGTTCCTCTATTGGAAGGATTGGCTCTATATTAGCTCCGCAGACACCTTTATTGGTAAATACTTTAACTTTATAGTCTATTTTTTTAATCTATAAAGTACTAGGCTGAATACAACACGCTCATTGGTTCATTCAAATTAAGTACGCTAAGGCCGCTTTCACGGCGTGGAAAATATTACACAAAGAGAATCGCACTAATCCTTATTATGAATATTCTTATGTACAACATAACATAATATAATATTTAATTTTACTGTGAAAAATTACTGATATGTACTTTGGTTATGCAAATAAGTAAAACGTAATAACTTCTTGGGTTTCGTTTCGTGACATGAAGTGTCAATAAAGATTAAATATACTTTGCAAAGACATGAGCTAAGATAAGAATTTTAATTAAGCTTTACTATTTTATTTCTTCGGATGTTAGATATGCACAGACAAGAATGACAAATGTATTCCAACATAAACTTAAATTACTTTAATTACGTTACGTGTTATGTACTCGTAATGTGAAAGCCCGCTTATGACCAATAACAGGGGAAAACGTCATCCCAGTACTTATTAGATAGAAAAATTGACTAAAAATTTAGCAATATTGGTAATGAATACTGATTTACTACTCTTGAAATATGCTTTTCCAAAATAAACCATTTAATGTCATATTTACATTTTGTAACTACATAAATAATTCGAATTATTTACCTGTATTTGCATAAACGTTTGAACAATACATGTTAGCAAGTTGTCATGCCTATATAACGTTCCTTCACTTTTAATTGTATGTCATTTAGAAGGTGAAGTAACTTTTCTCTCAAAATGTAATTCAGTGCTTAACAAAACCATCAGGCGCTTATATAAAACTAATGCTTCTCAATTTCTAGATGGTGTATTGGACTGGTCTCCCAACGGCGATATTCGGGGCCGTATCCCTTATCGCGGGACTCCTAACGTTCTTGGTGCCCGACACAGCAGACCACTGCCTGCCTGATACGGTAGGCCAAGCTGAAGCAATGGAAATGGACACTGATACCAACATCTCAACGTCAGAAACTCGTTCTAGTAGTCACAATAAGACTGATTGTACCAGTTTATAATAAAGTTAATTTATTATTCCGTTTTTTCACATAGACATTTTCGTTCTACTGTATAATCCTTGAACAAACATACATATCTGTTATAGCTGAAGACTACTGATCCGACCTGGTTACTCACACTGTTTAAGAAAATCATCATGCAGGAGATCGGTCTAGTCTCCTGTATTATGATTTTCTTAAACAATTCGTTTATCGCGAAACTTCACCTTTTTGCCCATATTCTCTTCATTACCACAATAAAGATCTTCCAAAGACCAGCTGTTACAACTAACACGTTCATACTCATGTATTGATTGTTTAATTAGTTGCAGCCGATGAAACTCCGAAACAGTTTCAACGACATACAGTCTTGTATGAGATCTTGTGATTAACGAGTGTATTGAAAGATCAATTCAATTTTAGTAATAATGGAGCAGACTCTATTAGACAGGCTGAAATTAGACGATGTTTTGGTTAAATTCAAACTGCACGGTCGTTATCATGTTGTGTCTAGTGTGATTCTGAATATAGGAATGATGTTTAATGCTGTTTGGAGCTTTAATTACGTTTTTGTAACTGAAGACGTGAAATACAGGTGAGAATTTTTAGCGAAAAGGTAATGGAAATACACTTCAGGCTTGGGTCATTCTTCAAAAATTATCATTGCCCTGGACACACATATTGGTGAATATTCAGAAGATCCCGCGTCTTTAAAATGGCATTTTTGGTTATTGTGTAGTTCCAGCCAAGCTCTACAATTTGGCCAAAAATATAATTTTAAAGGCGTGGGATCTTCTGAATATTTACCAATATGTGTGCCCAGGGAATGATATTTTTTGAAGAATGATCCGTTTATGACTTACTCTGGAATTCTACATTGTGTTTTGTAATTTTTACTGTTTTAAAATAAAAATAAGAACAACCCGTACAGTCGCGCCATAATTGCAAAAAAAAATGGTACCTAATAGATTTCTTTAGTAAGATAACAGCGCCACCTCTCTGAATTTACCTATAATATCGCCGAAATAACATTTTCGAATAAACACAAAAAGCGAAAAGTGTACACGGAACCCCATCTATATGTAAATACATTTTTTTATAATGAACCTTTATACTGGTGTTTAGTTGTGCTGACAGTAGGCTGGAATCCAACAAAGAAATAGAGAATCGCACAATGGCATGGTGCAGCAATCCTGCTTTATGTTCCGAGTGGGTCTATGATAAACCAGAGAGTTTTGTGGCAGAGGTAAAAATGTAAATAATTATCTTATTAATTGAATTTAAGTAATCCAATATAATTTTTCAGTTGTTTATTCATAACAGTGAATTGGTATATTTTCTAGTTCCAATTGGCATGTCAAGATTGGAAAAGGACTCTAGTCGGAAGCATGCACATGTTTGGGAACATGGCGGGTGTACTCATCGTTGGAACGTTGTCCGACAGGTATTTATTACTAGAGAGAGAATAACAACGATGCTGAAGGTTAATTAGATGAGTTACAAAAACAGTATAAAATAATTCACTATAGGTGAAGGTTGATTAAGAACCGAGATTTTTTCCTAGATATGGACGGAAGGTTTTGGTAATAATAACAGTCGTAGCTGCCGGGGTGTTAGGGCTCGGGAAGAGTTGCGCCACCTCGTACTGGTTTTACGTAGCACTCGAGTTCATGGAAGGTGCCATAGGGGACTTTCATTCGCCGCTATACTTTTTAGGTGAGAATCCGTAAATTATTTCAACATTTCATCAAAAAGATAACACGAATGGCTACAACTACTCATAGTTCCTATTTATTGAGTTAGCGTTGTTAACTCTGTTTCAGCAATAGAAATGGTGGCTACTAAGTCGCGGGTCACATACGCACTCATATGCAACATAGGATTCGGTCTGGGGGGGATATTGCTGCTTGTCATGGCCTGGCTCATCTCGTACTGGCGGATCTTGCTGAGGGTGATGTATGCGCCCGGACTACTATCTATATTCCTTATTTATTTACTAGACGAGAGCCCAAGATGGCTACTAGCTACAGGAAAGAAAAAAGCGGCGGTGAAGATAATC
This sequence comes from Eudemis profundana, assembly GCA_947034925.1. Classification (NCBI taxonomy): domain Eukaryota; kingdom Metazoa; phylum Arthropoda; class Insecta; order Lepidoptera; family Tortricidae; genus Eudemis; species Eudemis profundana. The sequence continues at coordinate 15,055,009 of OX344808.1, read as the reverse complement.
AGGAACGCTGCTAAATTAAACAAAATAGAAGTACAAGAAAATCTAGACATGATTTCGTACGAAAAAGTAGAACGACCGAATATTAACACAGCAATTGTTGATACGCTTAAATCAAGAACTTTAATGAAACGATTTTTCGTATGTATTATTTGGTGGTCAACATGTAACTTTGTAAACAATGGGTTATTGTTAAACTCAGTGTTATTGGCAGGTAATAAGTATGTTAATTTTGCACTCTCACTCGGCATGAAAATTCCGAGCAATCTTTTGGCAACATACATCATAAACAAGTTTAATAGAAAAGGACCTATGATTTTTTTCTTTATAGCTTGCGGTATACTTTGTACTGGACAACCATTCATACCAAATAGTAAGTAAAAAGTAAACTTTTCCACAACATTAGTTCTATAAAACTAAAATGACACGATATTTTTTTATACCCGATGTTTTTTCAGATTTTCTATGGCTGCTGATTTCGACGTACATGTTATGCAAGTTTACATCATGTATGTGCGTTTGTGTGATGTACATCTTCACTTCAGAATTGTTTCCCACGCAGACGAGAAACTCTATGGCCGCACTGTGCTCGGCTGTTGCCAATATAGGCGGTATGATCGCCCCTCAAACTCCTTTGTTGGTAAATATTGCATGAAAATTAAATAAAAAGGCCTGACATCTTTCAATTCACTGAATTATATTTCATATACATAGCTAAAACCACCCGCAAGAATGAATCGAAAGATAGGTACATAGTCGAATTACAATAAATACGGTAAATAATAGACACTTTTTTTTAGGCGGTGGTTTGGGCCGGTCTGCCAACAGTGGTGTTCGGAGCCGTTTCCCTGATCGCGGGGCTCGTGACGTTGCTCGTGCCAGACACGGCAGACCGAACTCTGCCGGACACAGTGTGTCAGGCCGAAGCCATGGAAAAACTAGCCTTGAAAGAAGGTTGCGCTAATAATGCTGAGTCTAGAAGTGTTTAACCCTCTACTGCATGGTATATGCATAGCAGTCAAGTGGCGTGGCGTAAGCCAATGCAGATTTGGCGTACATTTTCCTTAAGAGCTGTAGAATAAGGTGGTCAACTTAATTATGTTTAAAGCTATTTTATAACATACATTTAACATTCGTTTTTCATCTTTATGAAACTGAATTTACCACTGAAACGAAATTATTTTTATCAATACCTAATTTTATAGTTGGGCATAATCAACTGTGGAAAATGTTGCGAAATGCTCAAAAAAATTAATTTAAAAATATATTCCGTCATATTTCTGCTTTGAACATTGTATTTGGATAGCTTTCCAAATCAATCAAAATATAAATTTTACTTTTAAAAAAACATGAACATTTGACGCTCTTTTTGGCTTCGTATGCGGTAGACAATAGCAAATTTTAGCGGCATGGAAAAGGAACTCACTGTAATTTTGAGTGTGCAATTTTGACAATTGTGACAAGTGATGTTATTGTTTTTTTAATGAGATGGCTTGTTAATCATCGGTGGTTGAAATATTTAGTAATTATTTTACATGTTAATGTACATGTTAATGTTATTTCAGCCAAAAGGCACCTGCTACTGATATAACGCTTTTTATATACCTAAGATGATGTTTGTTGGTCTCAATAATAACAGTGCAGTTAATATGAAGCTTGTAGAAATATAAATTGCAAATAACGTTCAACATAGTGCAACAAACACAAAGAACCTTTCCGCGAGTGATTTGTTACACGTCACCTATTCAGAGTTCAGACATTTTGCACGTGAATTTCAAAAAGATATTCTATTTTTCACGTACCGCTAGGATGCTGTGAAGTTATGATGTGTTGCGGTATTAAATATTCATTTTTAATATTCGAATACAAATGTCATCGTTTGTTGTATGAGTTTCATACATTACGAATATAGCACAATTTGTTTCAATATTAAGATTTCTTTTGATTACAAAATTTCTAAGACCGTAGCTCTTAATGATTCATCATGATTAGACTCTATAGTCAGAGCGGAGAAAAGCGGAACTGGGCCAATATTAACCAATAGTGACTATTGGTTAATTTAATAGTCAATAGAACTGTAATAATCCATGCTCACTGGAGCGAGCCAGAGCTTACATTTTATTTAATATTATCTTCGGTTTCCGCGATTATCACTCATTATAATGAAAAAGTTGTTTCATTAAAATGAGTGATAAATTAATGGATTAAATCGCGTCAGTACATAGATGACTTCATTTTTACCTCATACAATAAACGCTTTTTGGCGTCTTTTTGCTCGACGGTGGTACGGAACCCTTCGTGTGGGAATCCGACTCGCCGGTTTTTATGTCCCAACGTTTCGTTACCCGTTTCAGCGTTCGTGATCGCGGGTAGACTGAGCAAAACCTAATTTTTACTTGTAAAATCCAAATTAAAATAAAGGTGTTGCGTTGCCAGATGGGCCTAATGTCTAAAGACGGTTAGACACATGCTAGAAGAGTATGCACATTGCACATGGCTTACGAAAGATCGAGACGTAAAAATTAAGTAATATACGCGATTTAATCCGTTAATCGGGCACGGAAGCCTAGTTTCCAAATCATTTTTAGAGCACTTATTTGACTCTTAGGTCACTGTAAAACATATATAATAATATTCAGAACTGTATCTAGGGCTTCCTTTCACTTAGAACACGATAGCGAACACTTCGCTCGATAGAAAAGTAGCGCGAAAACACTATAAAATAAAGTTTTTTTTTCATTTTTTTTCATTTTGTTCATCACCAGTTACCTTTTCTGACAAAATTAATACCTGACAATCATGATTTCACAAAAATGCAGGGCATCCTGTCATGTTTGGGTTGATAACGTATACTTTTATGTTAGAAATCGAAGATAATCTGCAATAATCTGCATTCCGCCCGACCCTAGTTTGTATGTGAAATGCGAGCCAGGTCCTACCGCGCCTTAATCTTGGCCCAGCTTCAATCATCTGCTCAGCTTCACTCCAGCAGACGTGCAACATTACTCTCCTATCCGCAATATACGTTTTACAACCGAGAGAAGGACTAACGCGCAATTATACGCATTTAGTAATATTAGGAGAGGGTTCAAACCACGAGGTGACGACAGAGGGCGCATCTAATAGTCCTCAGCACATTAATAAATAAAGATCAAGCTATAGCGGGTCCAACATTATCACAATTATGGTAACCAGTAGTTTGTTCTTATGCAAAATTTATTAGCTAAGATGCTGCATATGATAAATGTACAAGATTAATATTTTGGCGGAGAAATCTTCTCAAACCGCCTAAGTCCAGAAAAGTCGGCATGTCCATTTGAAAATTTTTAATTGAAAAAATAAACGCAAATTCCATAACTAATTCGCTTCGCTTTAGAAGATTTCGATATGTGTTTGAATGAACAGAATTCTTTTTAATAATTTCAATTCAATTGTTTACCTACAACTCGGTAGCTAGTTGCTAAATGTAAAATAATTTTAAAATAGATATGTAATTATGCCTATTTTCGGGGTCAACATAAATGTAACACTTTGAAATTTATTTTTGAAATGAACAAATTGTATATCTACTAAAGCCCTTAGTACCGAGTCAAGGTACTGCATTTACTTTCCTGCGACCAAACTAAGGGGTTACCATTGTGCCTCCTTAACGGCCCGTCTTATGGCCCTCTTAATTAATTTGAAACTTTCTGTGGTCTCCTGTGGCGTCCAATTTGAATAATAGCGAGATAGGGTGTTCCACCTTAATTTTAATTGCAAATATTTATGTTAAACGAGCCTTCGGGCGAATCTTCCAGAATATTACAAACGATGATATATTGGTCGGAAAATTTAACGTTTTTGGAATCTGAGTCTGTGCTTTAAGTAAACAATGGAGATTAAATTTGAATCCAATCTCATTAAATCAAATGATTGGACAATGTTTAAAACGCCGTTTAGGGCTGACGAGGTTTGAGTTTGTAAGACAAATGTATGCGTATCGCAACGCAACTGCTTCACATTAGAGAAGGATTTATATTAATTTAAGTGTGCTAAACGGCTAATTATTTTGCATCTTGTTTTCATGCTATATATAATAAGTAATAGTGTGTGCGAAAAGAGAATAGGTGTGGCGAAAAACGGAACTAACCTAACCAGTATGGCATTTTTTTTTGCAAATACGGTAGAAAAGCATTACAGCGCCCCCAAATCTAAATCCTATTCTCTTTCCGCACAGACTCTAGTACGACGTAGAAGTCTATTAGCCGAACCTGAAGTCTCGAAGAGTGTCCCACAACTTTCTTCTATGGCGCTGTCAAGGTGGCACTTGAGAGTGCTCCCGCGGCGGCCCCCTCAGTTGTCGGCGACATGCGTATGGGACTGCCACAGTCCTTGTAATCGTTGTGTTTTAATTAAAAATTATATACACACATTGTACATTTTATGTTTCCCTTCTGAGCCTAATTATGATCCCGTAAAAGCCTCTCTAAAAAAACTATCATTCGGGTCCGACCAGACGGAACGCATCGCATCCGAGTCCAACCGTCCCCCTCTATCGCATAACGCGTTACTAACGCGTGCTCTTTCTGATCGCTGGCTAGGCCTAGTTTCAGTAGTTCGGTGATTTTAGTCCGGTTCATATAGGTAGGTATATTTGTTTGAATCGGACTAAAATCACCGAAATACTGAAACTAGGCCGCCGCTGGCTAAGGCCCCCTAAAGGCGGCCTCAATACCACGCGACAAAATCGCCGAGTGAGTCATTCCTCCTAACTGTCTAGATTTCGTAATAGTAAAGTACATCAATGCAAAAAAATATAAAAAATGGTTGCGACATTTTTTCCGTGCCAGGTTTTTGCTGGAAATTACAAGATCGGTCTGTTACAACACAGGTTAGAATTTTATAGCAAATTATATGCGTTTAAAAGAGATGCATCAAGAGCGGCACGTCGAGGCAATTTATATAGGACATCACGCAAATCACGCAATGTATTCAAGGAATATATTTAGTTATCTGTATGCTTATTTTATTATATTACTAAATGAATTAGCATATAATAGCACATTAAGAACTACATACTGGGCAATAATAGTATCCATTGTTAACGGTTTAAGCCCTAATAGTACATTACAGAACTAGGGTAGTAAAATAAAGAAAGGCCGAGATCGCAAATCGTTGCCGCCATGGCAGTTTCCAAAGAAAGGATGGAAAAAGAAATAACTGGCCAAGAGCATGTCGGACCATGCTCAGTGTAGGGTTCCATAGCCGTAACTGTAAGGTAAAAAATACGATGTAAAAAAAGTACAACAACAAAAGAGCGTATCTTCATAGCAATTACGTCCTTTTGTTGAGAAGCGCAGTTTATCGGCAATAACTCAAAAACGGTACATTCGATCTTGTTAAAAATATTTTTTTTTGAAAGTATTAATTAAGCGTTACCTTCGTGATTTTTTTCATATTTTTCGGACGCACGGTTTAGAAAATAGAGGGGGGGGGGACACAATTTACACAACTTTCAGAGCGATTATTTCCAAATAAATTCACTTAATCTAAAACATTACTTAGGAACCTTATAGTGTTTTTTAAAGAGCTGTCAAACTATGTACCACACGTTGATATTTGCTGAAAAAATTTTTTTTAACATGTATGGAGTGCCCCCCCCTAAAAATATTTATTTTAATTATTTATATACCAAACTAAGTAGCGGCTCATAAAAGACACCTATATTCCAAATTTCATTAATATCCATCATATAGTTTTTGAGTAAAATGCCTGTGACATACGGACAGACAGACAGACAGACAGACGGACGGACATGACGAAACTATAAGGGTTCCGTTTTTGCCATTTTGGCTACGGAACCCTAAAAAGAGGGAATCAACGTCAATGGGCTTATCTATATTAATAATTTAGCCGGGGCCTACGGTAACCGTGAACGAAAAGCGTCTCAAAAAATAGAGCGTAAAAAAATAACACTTTCGAGTCGACAACTTATATCCGCAAAATTCGTATAATGGAGAAATTAGCGTATAAAGATGTAAAATAATTCGAATAATGCCAAAAACAGTCGGCCATGTTTGTTTGCGTCAATTCGAGTTCGTTCGGAAATTGTCACAGTTTAGTGCAGGAGTCCGTAGCATGCGACTATAACTGCCGGTGCGGCTGTACATACTTGGCATGGGTAAGAAAACCGTTTTTTATTTTAATTAGAAAAATCATACGTTTCCTTAATTTTATTTCAAAGAAAACAATCTTTAAACGGGATAATATTAATAAGTTACTGACATAACTGAAAAATAATATATTAATATTGTACAATATTATTGACACATAACCCAAGAAAAAGTAACAAACGTGGGCGAAGGTATCAAATAAATTTCTAAACGAAAAAAAAGGAATGGGCACATTTGTTTTTAATCCCTCTGAAGGTGAGAGGAAGTGGTAAGTTACGGCGAAACTCTGTAGGTAGCTTTTTAAGTTTTCTTAAATTTATTTGACTAAAAAACAAATTAAATTATACCCGTTTTTGGTACAAAGATAGAAATGTGAAAATAAATGTTTATCATTTAGGTGAAAACAAAAAATTAACCAGGCATTTGAAATATTCGACCATAATAAAGATATCTTCGAAGTTACTGAACAGAAGAATCTGTAATAATTGTCAATATTAATATCATCCTAAATATTATTAAAAAAAACGGTTTTCCTAACTTGCACAGTTTTTTTGATTAAATTTGGAAAAATCGTAACACTTATTTATTTGCTCCTACTAAACTAACCGCCATACAGTTTTTCTTAAACTATTCACGCATCTAGAGTCTATGCGGAAAGAGAATAGGCGTGGCGAAAAATGGAACTAACCTAACCAGTATAGCCACAGAACAGAAAATACGGTAGAAAAGCATTACAGCGCCCCCCAAAATTAATCCTATTCTCTTTCCGCACAGACTCTACTTACGAGTTTTTCATGTTTGAGGTAGGAATAAGAACGTTCAAATATGGTTTACGAAAACTTATTTTCTACCTACGGGGAGCAACAATGCCTGTTAATTTTACCTCCATAAGATGATTCCGTAGGTTTTGAAGAACATGGTAAAATTAATAAGACAAAATTTAAGGTTTGTCAAATCACGCACGCAGCAATCAAATCCAATCAGGAACGTAGTAAGCTGGGAGTGAAAAAAGACTGACAGAGTTCGGAGCGCCACGCTGCGCACCACAATCTGCATTGATGATTTAGATCAGGGGTCGCGTACAGAAGCCTCCTGCCTGCACAGTAAAGTACCTACAGATGTGAGACACAGAGCCCCCCCCCCCCCTCCCCCCAGGATGAAAAAGATTATACTTAACTCCAAGTCGACCATGTAATGTGGCCCGCGCGACATTTTCAAAGGTGCTGTATGCCCTCTGGGAAAAAAGTTTGGAGACCCCTGATGTAGATGCTTACCCCTTAGGTTGAAGTAAGACTAGGCCGGCCACGTCTGTAGTATGTATCCACATAGGGGGGCTAAACTGGCTTCGAAGTGAATGTGACATGTTGAATGGACAGGACCGGACTGGGCTCCCTGACACCCCACGAATCCGGGGCCCAATAACAACAAAGCCGGGGGCCAGGCCCGTGCGGGCCCCGCGGTGGCTAGGAAAACTGGAAACACCACCTTAACTATATGGCCACTCCGACGATGCTAGAACAGGCCGCAGCGAAGATGGTGGGACGACCTGAATGTATTTCTTAACGGCTGTCCAAAGTAAGCTCGGGAGCGGGACGGCTGCCATATTTTGTAATTCAAGGACGAGGGCTTAAATTTAAAAATTAGACCATGTTGGGGTGGGGTGAGACCGAGGTAGGTACAGGCTGGGTGGCGAGGACGTAGCATGCCACGGTGAAAATGGCAGGACAACCTAGACGTATTTTTTAACGGCTGGTCCTTTAGACCAGAACCATTGTAAGCGGGATAGATTTGACCTTCAGTGGACACTAATAATTAGACTTAAAAAATGGGATTTTGCTCCAATAGAGGTTAAATTATGAATAGGAATCTGTTATCTCAGATATTTGAAAGTAAAACTTAGTATGTAAATTACCTACCTAATACATTAAATGTTCGTGCAGTTCCCTTAATTTCAACAAAGCATAACTACATAGAGAACCCACTTTATTTAGATGTCGGTTAAAAATAAAAGGCTTCGAAAGCTAAATATCAAAATGTACCTAATTGAAGAGATTCTTGGTAATGCTATTTCTAAAGAGGTGAAAGGGTTAAATGGGGTTTGTAATTTTTTTACATTTTACCCGGGCGAAGCCGGGTTTTCAGCTAGTTATAACTGTAATAGTACATTGTGTATCAAGGGCGGTAGGTAAGGAATTACAAACGAGTGTTTGTTACAAGGCCGAGGCGAAGCCGAGGGCTTTAATAACACGAGTTTGTAATTCCTTTACCGCCCGTGGCACACACAATGTTTTTCATCACACTTGTGAGGAAATCTAATTAAAATTAACCTTACTTAACCTAAATAAAATTGTAAAACTGACAGTGACATTAGTGACATATCCATAGACAATGCGCAACGTTCGGAAACCATAGCGGTACAGACCTAAAACGGTTGATTTTATAATTGCAAAATACTGAAATACACTATTGAAACATTTAATTAATGTTACAGAAATATGTGTTTACATGTATTTGCAATACCAGTTCTCTTTAAATAAATATTTCAGTGATAAAAGTTAAAAAAGTAAGTTGGCGTTTCCTTTGAACATGACAAATAAGAGTAAAACAGAACCAGCGTTTCAAATTTAAAAAGAAAACCATTACGCCCTAGGGCGTAATAGCTCATTTACGGCCCGCAAAACCTACGTGTAATGCACCATTTTCGAGCAAGTGTGATGAAAAACTATTTTATGCCACACCTGGCTATAAAGTGGCTTTTACCGCACGCTACGCCTACGAAAAAGGCGGTTTTTGCCCATGCGTAGACATAAAATGATGAACACAACACGGGAGGTAATAAAGAAAACCCTCGATCGCATATTTACGTCGCTCGCTTGCAGCTCGTGCCGCAAACATCTGCGATCTCGGCCTTTCTTTGTTTTACCACCGTAGTTGTGTAATGTGCTATTGTACTCTACTCGACTGTATTGATTTCATAAACACTTCAAAGTATTTACTTCACAAAAACATCAACTGCAATGACCCACTTACCACGGTATCAACGAACTCAAACACCAAATTAACGCACACACGTCAAAACCGACACATCATGTAAACATACACTGATTTCCAAGTCAACAGTCTCACAAACTAGATAAAACAAAATTGAAGGACACTAAAACAAAAGCACAAGAGCAGTTAGACACGTTGTTCCGACACGAAAGTGTGACTTGCGACTGAACGCGATTTTAGTTAAAGATTTCAAAGGAATTTCGCACGGCACGCTTCTATCCGTCACTGTCGGGTAATTAAACGCACAGATTAACAAAGTTAAACAAACAATCGAAGAGAACCTTAACGCGTCGAGTTAGAGACTATTTTTAGGTGTATTAATGTTTGTTTAATATTCAATGATCGTAAAGATGAGAGCGTGCGACTCGCGGGAACACACGCAATGTCTAGCGATGTACTGATGCGTTTTAAAATAAACGCGTTGCGTTGCGAATACGACCTCAACGCGGGTGTCGTACGGCGTTTAAGGTCGAATACACACTATAATGAAACAGGTATATAAGATTTATTACACTGACGAGCATTTTCTGTAAACTTGTATAGGATGATAACAAACAACATATCTTGTTTATAGTACCTTGTTAAAATAGAATTTCTTAACTCGAATTCCACCAATTTATAGCATGCCAAGGTATCATCTTAAACAGGGACATGCTTGTAACGAAGTAACCTTAAATATTCGCATTGAATTAATATTGTCATGGTTATTCTTACGTATCTTCTCTTTTGCCAATAGTTAAAATTGTAAGCGCATTAATTACACACGATATTGATACAGGCCAAAATTAATTACACACGATATTGATACAGGCCCAGACAAAAACAAATCAACAACTTCACCATATTCAACTACGAATCACAAGGGTCACGCACCCAGACATTGACAAAGTTCGGCAATAAAACCCACGAAACAACCGATTAATGCATTTTATGGTAATAAAACGGAAATAACTTGACTAGGCGGTATTGATCAGGGTACATGTCACAGTCATGTGCACGGCCGTTGGGGCCAGGTGGCACCCCTGGGTAGCATCCGACCATTACCACGGAACTGTATGGCTTTCGGATATCGTTGTTTCCTTGGTAACATAATGCGGCATGAACCATAGACATTTATACCGTTACGCTCTGGAAGGTCTATTATTACTTAAGAAAATAGGAAGTATTACGGAAAATGCTTCGTAGTTACAATTATGGTTTTGGAAACTTTCCAATATCGCGTAACATTCTTAGTGGTTTCTGAAACATCCTTGAAATTCCCCAAAAAGTTTCGAGTGCTGAGAAGCAGGCATAGGAGAAACATTTCTGAAACTAACGAAAAAATCTTGATCGTTTTGACAATTTGGAAAGGTAACGAAAAGATTCCAGCATTTACGAATTTTTAAAACAATAATACATAGCCGTAGTTACTCTAATGATTATATAACACTAAGGGAGGGAAATAGTCATGAAAACAGAAGAGGCCAAACGAACATATAATTGTGGTAGGTATTATGCCAATAAAAGTGCAAATTGTGTAAGGAAAGTAGGAAATAAAGTTATATGCCGTGATTGCACGTGCCTATCAAATAGTTTTGAAAATTGGCTAGTCCAATTCGACACGGTCTGATGGAAAAGAACAGTATCCAACCATATCTGGTGAAAAGTAGAAAGCTACCTATACTTTTATTTTCTATTAAATCTTTAAATCAAGTGAAATTAAAATTAAAATATCGAGCAATAACTAATAGAATTATAGATTAACCATTGAACTAAATGCAATACTAATACCAATTTACCTACTAAACCTTAAAGGTCTACACGGCAAAGGATTTTACTAAAACAATACGATCATGACAAAGTGGAATGTCAGAAATTTAATAAAAGACGGAAAACTAATATCACGAAATAACAAGAATGCTTTTCTAAATGAAACAAGCACGAGGAGCACGGAAAAACGAAGTTCCTATAGTATATTTTCAAGAAAAATCTTTGCAAATATTCAAACAAAGGCTAGCATGCGTGCTGTGAATAATGATACGAACAATGGATTACAAAATGCAGTCAACGGTCAATGCTCCGAAACACACAATTATAATGTGAACTGTGTTACTTAAATAAAATAATGAAACCTATTATACTACGCCATGGCTTGCTCAAACAACCTTCTGAATATGTATTTGGAATACAATTCAGCAGTGTATTTCCACGAAGCTGGATTAACTAGTCGCACCAATTTGCAATGAGCGACATACTTGGCAATTCGGTAACTAAATATTCTACAGATTGCAAAATATTCATAGTACCTAGATAACAATTTATTTAGTCAGGTCAAATGTTAACACTGCACGCTGACCAAAATTAATTTTTCAAAGCGTCAAATTTTTTTTACACAGATGTTAAGGAGTACGATCCGAACTACTCGTGTAGCTACTAGGGATGCAACGATACCGATACGATAATCGTATATCGGCGATTATCGTAAACCTTTACGATCATTCGTTATCGTAAATATTACGATACGATATTTTTACGATACATTTATTTCAAATTTTTTACTGTTACGGGTGAAACGAAACGCATAACGCGTCAATTTCTGAACGCTTCGCATCCGCACTATTGCCTAGCGGAGAATACACACAAGATACAGAAGAAATTAAACCATCATTTTCAAAATTATTTTATATTTTTACGTACTTTACTCAAACACAAAAACAAAATCAACTTAATTATAAACTGATCAAAACACGAACGCGTGACAACAAATGGCGGGGAGATTAGGCGAACCGAGTATTTCGGATTGCACCTGAACATAGCTAATAACTATGATCGGCAATGCAGACTAGTCGACCGATTAATCGGCAAATTGGGAACCGATTAGTCGGCCGATTAGCTAGTCGGCAAAATCCGTAGTCGGCCCATCTCTATTAAAAATGCATAACTTTTTTTTATACTTTTACTTTACTTAGTCTTAAAATAATAACATACAACAAAGCTTCCAATAAATTCATCAAAATGGTATTAAACAAATATCGTAATGCATTCGTATCGTAATTCGTTATCGTATTTGGCCATTACGATGTATTCGTCATTTGTATTGGTATCGTAATAGCCGTATCGTTGCATCCCTAGTAGCTACCAGTGGTGTGGCGTCTAAAGAACTCGATTCCTACCGGCTTGCCTAATATCAGGCATTTGACCACCTTATTCTATAACTCTTACGGAAAATGTACGCCAAATCTGCACCGGCTTGCCCAAGGATATCTTTTACGCCACGCCACTGGTAACTAGCTACTCAAATCAATTCAACCAAAATAATGAAATGGAATAATGGAATGTTATAATCCTAATACCTATATACATCACTAGCGTAATATATGCTTCTATAAGTAATTGATCCTAAAGCGAACTGCAATAAAGTCAGCATACTCGACAGAGTTATGTTAAGTCATGTATCTATTATAATACTCGTATATCGCCCCGTAGGGACTAGGTGACAGCGTGAAGTCGTGGAAACTGTTTCACGGACAGTTTTATGAACTTCTCAGAAGAATAATCGCTTGTCGACCGGGCTGCTTCTATAAAATTGAATTGCACTCTGATGTATTACATGCTTTCTAACTTACATGCCTGACAATACTGATTCAGGCACAGTATACACAGAAGACCATTCAAAAATAAATACTTACTTGATAATTAAAGCTACCCTTAAAATTGAATGAAGTAGTCAATGATTTGAACCGATCAGTTGACACACCTCTCGAATAGAGAGATGAGATGAATGAGGCTAATTGATATGCTATTCATAAAGTTATTCAAAATAAATATAATTAAGTAAACGATCCTTTTCCCCACATTTTGGAGTTATTCCTAAAATATAGTTAGGTTATGCTATTTAGCTAACTGTTCAACTGATAGTTTCCTATTTAGCGAATCTCAAGCCTGGAAAGTTCTATCCTCCTCGAGGGATTAACTAAATAATACGAACACAAACATCAAAGCTAAGTTACTTACAATAATAACAGTCAATGGAGGTAAAATTTAAGGGAGCAGCTGTAGTGGCATGGAAGTTTTAAGGCGTAAGTAACGGGCCGGGTTTAAACACCGTCTCAGGCACACGTTCGGTCTGTCTGGAGCGCTTGTTGCTGAATATTTTACGACCTGCACCAGATAAGACCAAAATACTGCCGCGGTAAGAAGGAAAGCTGTACGTGTCACGGAAATTCTTATGCAGTTACGCTTTTACAGAAGGTAGGATTAGGGTCGGAGACAAAACACTAGCGTTTTGTTCAATGGAGAAGTATATTCGTCGTGCAATACTGAAGATCAAGTGAGTCACGTGCCGTTTTGTGTATAGTTGAGTTTTAAAAAGACGACCTGGTATTGGTGCAATTTGGGTAAAACTACCAGAAATCGCCCAAAAAATTATAGCACAATTTGGTTATAGCAACAACTGGAAAAGTTGAGCAAAGGGCTCTCCGCCCAGCTCTCCATACAAATAAATATGATTAATCATTCACGTTGAAGTTTTCTTTATTTTTATTATCGTAAGCCACTGATGACAAATTATAAAAAATACTGCAATCGTCGAAAGCGCGCCGTATGCGTATTATGCTTTGACATTCGGAGTGCAAATATTTTACACATTTGTCAAAGTTGTGTGTGGAGACCCTTACGTTTACTATTCTTCTCATTCCTCGTTTATTCGTTTACGAGGATGTTACCTGAGTTAACCTCGATGATTAACTCCACCGCTAATGCCTAGTTCAATGTTAATCACCTTGGGGGTTATTAGAGCGCGTCGACCGCAAACCTGACGTTTGGCAACGATAACCTCGCTGTAGAAATGCAGTTTTTAAATACCATCGAACTGTAATAAGAGGTCATTAGCGTGCCCTAATGCACTTGTCAATTTGGTTTCTTATAAATAAATATAAAAGATAGTAGACTTTAACACTAAGTTAGGTGTGCTAAAACATTAAAGGAAGAAAAGAATTCTTCACGAGTTAATTCTCATTTAACTCGAAAATAATTCTTCCAAAACGGTATGAAGCAAATTTTCAGCAATTATTGGAGCAGATTAGGATCTTAACTCAAGAACGCTTGATATTCGATTAACGGTTGTGTCAATAGGAGAAATTGTAATAAAAATTACAATTTGGGACTTTTTAAAAAGGGTGTCATCAAATTTCTTCGAATCCTGCAAGGTACCTAATGCATTTAATCTAGTGTTGCGAAGTTACAACAGGGTTCAAATCCGGGTAAGGGTAAATATTTGTGTGATGAGCACGAGTATTTGTTCCTGAGTCATAAATATCGTCGTCTAGTACCCATAGTACAAGCATTGCTTAGTTTGAGACTAGCTCGATTTGTGTAAGATTGTCCCCCGATATTTATTTATTTTTCTCAAACATGGCATGAAATGTTGACATTACGTGCCTAAAACTAGGCCGCAAAGTACCTCGTTTCCGGTGCGGCTTGACACTTGGCACGTAATGGAATTTCATACTTACATTGCCGGCCTTTAATTTCCATTCCACATTTATTTGGGCCACAGCATCACGGCATTCAGCCATTAAAAAAAAACAAAAAACGATGTTTGCTATATTTTGCAGTTTTATTTATTTCATCTGAATATTCGCGGTGAAAATGTGAACTGAATCAGCTTTTGCATTGTCTATGGATGGATATATGTCACTTTCTGACAGAAAGTTTGTGTGGTTTGTGTTTTGGGTTTGTGTTATAAAATATTAAGTAAGGTTATTATAGTAAGTTTATTTATTTCATTGCATATTTGAGAAAGGCACTATACATACCTCGGCGGGAAATGGGGTTGCCAGCCTCGTAACTATCTGGCCTCGCTTCGCTCGGCCAGCTATAATATGTACTCGGCCGGCAACCCCTCACTTCCCGGCCTCTGCAGTAATTTAATATAAATTTCTATAGGCGGCGGTGACCACTTTCCATCAGGTAGGCCATCCGCCTGTTTGCCAGGCAATACAAATTAATAATAACAATATTCTAATCTAAATATAAATAGCACACATAGGGCTAAAAATAAGGTATTCATCGTAAAACTAAAACTTATAATTTATTGGCTGTATCGTATTATACTGTAGATATCTGTCTGAGAGCCATAATTAAGCAACAAATGTATAGGTTTAAGTGAACGTGGTATCGGACTAAACACTTTCTGCATCGTAAACTTCGACAGACGTATCGACGGACACTATCTAGATTCTATCTTAGAGCTTTTGCATGGAACAGACACGTTTTCAAATCGAACTACAATTATTTATAGGTACACAACATTCCAAACTGAAAAAGGAATTCTTTAGCCCACTTAATTTATTACCGTAATCATTGAAGCATTAAAGTGGATATAAAAATACTTGTTATGGTGAATTATTTCTCCCGGAAATTCGTAAAGGAGATATAGAAATAAATCAGTTCGAAAGGTTTATTTTGTTTAGACGTTGCTTCACGTTGTTTATTGTGTTTTCATCGAAGATCGCCGTTCCATTAAGAACTATCAACGGCCGCTACTGGAGAATGTAAACTGTTGAATACCATATTTGGGTCACTATGATGTGTTGGGAGATCAATAAAGAAATATAGCCCAAGTAAACACTTACTTTATATATTAAAAATGTGTATTATAATAAGTAACAAACCAACCACTTTTATTAACCGCTTTAGAAGACGAATTTACAAGCTATTTTTAGTGCTCATACGCGTCTCAAAATCCTCTCCTACTAATCAGCAGGGTAATTCAGAGCTTTACCCGTAAACAAGTAATAACAATTCGTGCCGAAGTATGTTGGTGCGCCCGTCACTTCGACTGACGGATCACAGCAGCATGACCTCCGGTTACGAACTGTTATTATTACTAGTTCACGTGTCAATTTATATTAGAGATGAGATTGACGCCAAAGTTCTGAATTACCGTACGGGATAAAATAATAATGAAGGATTACATATATCGTGTAATCTTATGTCTACGGCAATTCTTAGAAGCTGCTGTTAATTTTCTGCAGAAGTGGTCCTGTTATAATTTGCAATATTATAATCATGAAAATAGGTAGAATTGCTGGAACTATTACTTGATGCCTAAAGCAATAACAGGATAAAAATAACTGTATAATACGCATATAACTGCATAATTGTCGATCAAGGCGTGGTGAATGACCGAGTGCTTGTAAACAGTGTAATGATTTAAATCACACACGTCTCGACTCGTCTGTCGTCGATAACATGTATGAATAAAAAAATACTTTTCGTGGAACAACCCGCATATAAATATTATGTATTGTATTTACTACTAAGGGTATCATATCAAGTTCCGCTTAAAAAATCTACTTACAAAACATTTTAATTGAGAAATAGTAAGTTAGGTACCTATAAAAATTAAAGATGAATATGGAAATTGTGATATTACTAAAGCACACTGGGTTTGTTGATAGATATTAAAGCCTAGAAACGTAGGCTTACAAAGTCATGGAAGCCCCACATTAGAGCAAATACAGTGCAATGAATGGAAATCCTGCTGGGGTAGCAATGCCTGCAGGGAATGAAAAATGCCGCCTCGGTCCTTGTTGGGGGAAAATTATATACTCATCTTCTTACAAATAGATTGTAAAAGGGTATGGGGAGTGCGAGGACGCTCGTCAAACTAATACGCCACTCCTCGGGCTATGGGAGGGTTCTATGACGGCATGCCACTGGATCTCTTACTAAATAAAATTTAAAAGACGTTATTCAATAATAGTTTCCCAAAAAGAAAATATATTTTATCGCGCAAACATTGAACGAAAAACTGAAATACAACAACGAGACGGTTTTCAGTGCCGAGCTGTAAGTGATTCAGACGCAGATGCAATCTCAACAAAAACTTATGCTCGACGATGTTAAATCAGAAATTAAAATTAAATTTGCAAGTCAATTTAATGTAGAGAGAGAAAAAAAGGAAAACAAAGTGAACTAGCTCTCGTAGACGGGAACAAAAAGCTGAATAAGAATTAGAGAAGTTGTCGGCCGAGGTTCCAGACGCCTTGTTTTTGCTCTATCAATTGGATTGAGCGCAGTAATTTCTGTAAGTTATAAAGTCGTAGACAAGTGCGACAATTTATCGCGATCGATTTCGTATGAAAATTCCGAGATAGTGTTTATTTTATCATTGGTTCTAGTTTGTCGTCTAACTCTACTAACAGTAATCGTTAAAGAGATACCGCACATTCCGTGATCAGCTTTTAATAACAATTCATGATGGCGATTCAATAAACGTGAGTCGAGAATCTAATCTAAACGACGGCGATGTAAAATAAATGCATTTCCTACATGGCCCTGCGACATCAGAAGACTTATTTTAGCCACTTTATGTGAATAGGGCATGTCTGTGACATTCGATAGGGCTAGTTGCGACACTTCTGATGCAGTCATCGTTATGTCATTCAATTTTCAACCTTATTTTCTTTCGATCAAGATTGTTACACCATTGATGGAATAAACCGATAGTGGTGTTAATTAAATCTCAGCTCTTTCTGTTCATCTTTAAGGTATAATTTCCTACAAAAACGAAGATGCATTCTTGAACGAGGCGCTAGTGAAAATACCGGCGCTGCCTTTGCCAACATGGCTGGAGTTGATAACTTTATAGTTATCACTTTCAACTACGGTGCGACTTCGGTTTAATATGCAACTCTGAATTGTCAGATTGTCACTTCGTAAACTGCGGTTGTACTCACGAACACCTACGACGTGCTGGAATGTCGGTAGTTACCTGTGAAAAAACAAAATGTATGTCAGTAAACTTTACAAAGTCGTTTGTGTATTATTAATAACATCTAGTGCCTTTATTTCGCTTAAGACAATTAGGTTATAGGTTAACGCGGGCTTATTTTCCGCAACTCAACGACAAACATGCGCCTATTTTGCGTTACGAAAATTGTTGCGGTTTACTTCAGAAAATAGTAAAATTTGTCTATAATTTATAACTAAACTAGCGACCCGCCCCGGCTTCGCACGGTGTTTCTCTATTATATTATGTATGTATTATACATATAAACCTTCCTCTTCAATCACTCTATCTATTAAAAAAAACGCATCAAAATCCGTTGCGTAGTTTTAAAGATTTAAGCATACATAGGGACATAGGGACAGAGAAAGCGACTTTGTTTTATACTATGTAGTGAAGGTCTTCTACACAATATGATAATACAATAGATTAGATTGTTTATTTCTCAATAAAATTAGAATATAAGTTGCGTTACATTAAATAAAGTTGATTTTGAAATCGGACTGATGGTGTGTCTTGTGTTGGCACTCTTTATATTTATATATATAAGATTAGTGCAATGGTTCCAGGTTAGCTAATAAAAAGTGGGTGTGTTTGAAACTAGTAGTGTAGTGTGTAAAACTAATGAAATTTCATATCTTCTCACACCGCACTCTACAATACAGCAGAGTTAATTTCCAGGATGATTCCGCTGCGTAAACAGTTTCGCAGTTTCAAACATCTTTGATGTAGCTACTTTGCGCTACTTAAGTAAGACAATTTAGCTTCGCACAGAATCCCTTTGAGGGGTCCCTAGAGACTTTTCAACAGGTAACTTTATAGCCCATGAGTAAATGCGGTCAAAGCAATTTCGTGAACTCTGCCTATGAAATGTTTCGTCTTGTTTCACTAATATCTTGTCCGCGAAGGAATCAGTATTCAATTCAGGGCTTTTCGTCTGGAATCTTAAAACTTCTTTAACCGTTAAAAGGACTGTCTTGTAAATTATACAAAGCAATAAAAAAGATCAAAGCTCGACATTTTTATTAGGAGTTGTTTCACTTGTCTGTGTAACGTAAAAATATATTTTGATAAAATTTTACGATGTAATTTTGATCTTTGCACAGTTGGAGCTAATAAATTAGAAGCATAACTAATTGAATGGTATGGTGAATCGATCCAGTCACGATTGTAATAGTTAATTTGATTCATTAACGATGCAGTCATTAATTGTGAATGGGTGTTAAAGCCTGGAACGCGACGGTAGGGAATGGAGATCGTATGTCATCAGGTTGTGTTTACGGCCAGAATTATGCGTTTATATTTTAAAATGGCCATTTTACTGCCTCGTCGTAAACAGAATGTGACATTTATTGTTTCTATACATGTACATTTCTTGTGGCTAGCGGAAGAAAAATGCTGAGCGTTACAAACCTTTCAACTCTCCGACTCTTCATTGTATTGCTTTTTAGGGTTCCGTACCAAAATGGTAAAAAAGGAACCCTTATGGTGCGACTCTGTCTGCCTGTCTGTCTGTCCGCCTGTCACAGCAAGATATCTCAGGATCTACTGATGCTATCGACTTGAAATTTGGCATAGTGTTAAAAACCGCTAATTCGAGCCTATGGAACGGAAAAAAAATCCCATACCTTTTTTACTTTTTGTTTAAAGGGGACCGAAATAGGATGTCGCAAATCAAAAGTTGAGCTAATATATCGAGTGGGATATCAAATGAAAGAACTTAATACGAAGATTTCAAAACCGTTTTTATTTTTTTTATTAGACGTTTTTGATTTAAGACCGAAAACGTTTAAAAAAATACCATTCCCCCCTATTATCTCCGAAGTTACTGAACAGAAAAATCTGTAATAATTACCGATTATTAATATTATTCTAAATATTACAGGAAAAATAAAACGGTTTTCCTAACTTGCAGCGTTTTTTAGAAATTCGCAAAAATCGTAAGACAACCTTATTTACTCCTACTAAACTAACGACGGCATATGTCGATGTATGGGGACAACAATTTTACAAGAGCAAAGTTAAGTTTGTCCCACCATACAATTTTTCTTGAATTATTCGTATCTACTGACGATTTTGTACGGAACCCTCGGTGCGCGAGTCCGACTCGCGCTTGACCGGTTTTTTTTCTATCCCATGAACTCCAGATTCACATTAAGCTTCACAAATATCATTTTTAAAATAGACAGAGAAGAATCTAAGCAATTTCTAATCTCGGTCATTCGCAACGCTTAAAGTGTAAGGAAGTATTTTTAGCCGGTCTGCCCTTTCCAAGGACCACGTTTCTTCGCGTAGGGCCAGAGGTGCAGTCGGATTAATGTCCCCGACGAGATTCGGTGCCCGCATCGGGGTCACTGACCCCGCACCGTGTGCACGATCTTCGATATTTGTGTCGATTCGATACGCACCGATGGTTATCACATGGGTACAGCACTATCAGGAGCACATGAGTAAGCGACAAAAATTAATTCTCAGTAATAGTTCATTATTTTTGCACTTTTTTCAGATCACATATTCGTTTCGCCATAGTGTATATCCGATAAACATACAGCCTAATTATCTACATTTTATAAGTGACGTTACAGAAAACAAATGTTTGAAAGATTGCAATAAGTACCTCTATGCAGCGATGCCAATAGGCATCATCTTGATTACTAAAAACAACTTACAACGTACAAATATATACAATAATTTAGACTGAATTAGGAGATCTTAAACACCAGTAGCTATAATTACCTATATGTAGTATCTATATCGGTATAGCTAACCTCTAACCTATCGGTATAAATATCCGTACGTACGGTACCATAGGTATATCGAATCGAACCACGAATATCGCTGGTCTCTAACTCTCTTATGTTTATTGTTATGATATACGCTATTCTGTGAACGTGACAATATCGGGAAATGTCGATGCATTTTCCGTGGTCATTTTAGACTGGAAATTGACTAGTTATTCCAAAACGTCCTACAAATGTTCATACTCCAAAGGCACATACGGCTTTATAAAATCAGGTCCTTAGAAAATCAGAGCTAAATTAGTTAGCGTGGACGGTAATTAGCGAGGAAATTGGCGTTTTCATTACGTGCGATAAACATGTTCTTGTTCATTACACCTACAATTTATATATGTTCATTCGACCGAAGAGTATGTCGAAGCGACATTGTCGACTCATAATTCATAAAAAAATTATACAAAGTCAGTATACGTAGGTACCTACATTTAAGTTTTACATCGCAATTTTTCGCAATCGGACATTTCTTGACGTCGATTCAGCAGTTTTCTATTGTAACTATGAAATTATTAGGGATAAAAATTAAACTTTCTTACTATGCGAAAAACTGACTGCCCATGAATATGGGCAGTTTCACCCAACCATTATTCATCCATCATCACAAACATCATCAAACTAACACTGCTGAATAGCAATGTTAGTCTCAAGGTTGGAATGATCAGGATTATGCGACTATCCATTACTTCGAACTATTAACAAGTACTACCTACAATGGTATGACGAAACTGTTTACCAATCGATGGAAATCTGCCCTAATTCGACAGCGGCCGTACGGCCCATACCATACTGCATTGTTTATGTAATATCGAAGAGCACTTAGGCGATCGCCGCCATAATAACGACCACGCAAAGAGGACACGAATCAAGCAACAATAGGTTTTCTATCAAGGCAATAAGGACTTTGATTTAGGCCTAATATTGTTGTTCCATGCCGGGATTCGATCGCGCTTATTTCAACCAGCTGTAGCCAAAATGAAAGATTATACACGATTTAAGATTCAAGCGATGCATACTTAAACAGTTTGTAAAGCCATTTGGGGCTTTAATTCATGAATAATATGGACCGATATTTCTAAATTTCGATATGTTTACTTCATATGTAAGTTAATTCGGTTCAAAGGATTTAGTTTCATCAAATCAAAGCATCCGCATACAGTTCAACATGTAACTTTGTGAGTATTTAATTAACTTTTGCTGCAAAATATTTACCGAGCAAAAAATATAAGGGCCGAGCAAAAACGCTAAGCGTGAATTGAAATTCCCGAAACGTTTTGCGAGATTGAAGAGGCTTTTATGGAAATGGACCGAGCGTGCATCAGACGATAGTAGGCACCCCTAGCACCCTGCGTCAGTAAAAAGCGAAAGGCGACAACCCTAATGGACATAAACTTTGTTCTATTGGTGGTGCATTCGTCAGGCCAAATGGCATGACCAAAAACTCGTAAAAAACAGGCAGTTTTTTGATTTGGATAAACTAATATTTAAGATTTAAATACGTAATCGTGTTTTCACTGATATTTACATATATTACCGTAACTCACAAGGGTAAGACGATGCTTTATGTCTTCTTCTACTGAAATTACTCGTATATCGACATAATATATTCTGACTTCATTTCTCGCTGCCTCCTGTGCCTTACCCTGTCTGATTTAAATATTTACATGGTTTCTGCAATTTAGATACACCTGATGTTCAATGTGCTCCAGTTGCATTAAAATTTAGATCTCGGTTGGAACTTTACCGTTGATTAATAAAGAATTGAACTCCATTACATAGTATACATTTAATTGATCAACCTGTGGTATAACACCTGTATAGCCCAAAAAAACTATAATTTATTAATATTAGAATAGTTTAGAGTCACATTACTATCGGAGAACCAACATTTTGGAAGAATTTGGACTAGATTTTCAAGCTTGGATAAAAAAAAAGGAATATTTCATAGTAACCATAACCTTTCCTCTAGAAAAACTTGTAAACCTGACTTAAACTCCCAAATAGCGTGCTTAAGGCGGTGTATTTACGCTAACAAGGTTTATAGGTACGGCCGTTCGTAGCACCGTACATGTGAGGTAAAACGGTACAACAAATGCGCAACACACATAATATAATTAAGTTTACAGTTAGTTTATCACAACTGCGTATCACCGGTCGTTAAGTCAGTACTGGAGCGTCGTTCCGAAATACATTATTGCTGTATTAATGGAAATGAAGTAAGAATCGTCATTAAGGTAGATTATTTATATTATTTTTATCACCATACAATTCTTTCTATACACAATTCAAACGATGCGATAAGTTACTAAAAAATAGAAACCGTTTGGGGTTCAGCTCAACAACGTTTAGATAAAGTATAACTTATATTGCTAAATCGCATGTCATTATACATCTATTATATATTAACTTGGTATGTTCCATTCGTCAATATTAAAAATCATAAACAATTTTCTCGAAAAACAGCGATTCACACATGAAATATCGAGTGACGAACCAGGCAAACAACAGAAGATAAATCATTTTGTTTTCCCCGCACCATCGGTCAAGCTAAATTGAATCTACTCGTATCTGAAAGTGGAAATTTATCGGAACATAATATTCAATGTATTCATCAACCGTTCATGATTTATTCATTTGAATTAGGGCAAGTTTACACTTTTAAAAGCGCTGGAAACCGTCTTCGTACTTCCGCTTAACTTAAATTGCTTTAAAGAAGATTTTATGCCGGTTTCAAGTAGAATACCTAAGTAACGAGCTTTGAGTTGTTCTAGCTCTATTTGTTAAAATCATATTGTAATTGAAGTACGGTTTAATTGTGTTATCAATGTTATCGTATATTCTAAGATAGGTAGGATACATTTTATTTTTATTTATGATAGATGTGATGACTGTAAATTATGTCAGCGTATTTATTAGTTAAAAAAGTAAAAATTCATTCAATTTTATCGCAACATTCACTGGCATAAAGAACTACACCTTTCAGTGCCCGTAAGGTATTCACTTAATTGAATTCATACCTAAATATAATTATCGATATTTAAATATCTGTCCCCCTTTCACAGATCATCTGTATATTTGATTTAGCTTTGACTTCCCCGGATTGCTGAGAACTCTCATCGTCATTGAACTTCCTATTCTATGCACTTAACATAAGGTTAGAAATCATTTGAGCAAAGTTTGGAAACGTTAAGATAACCTTTATTACGGAAGGTATCCAATACGATCCAGAGGAATAATATAACGATAAATTTTGGCATTATTACCCTTTAGATCTTCCGTTGGCGCCTGATGTATGGAGATATCGATGAACGTGCCTAATTCTATCTACGCCTATTACATTTGCTTGATTAAATCGTTATTGATAATGAAATAAAGCACTGAAAGGAAATATCATTATAACCATTTTTACCATATGACATTATGTTAAAATAAACCTCAAATTAAAATTGTGTTGTTATTATTAGCAACCAATGTTAGCAACTTACTCGAATCGATCTGATTGCATACAGATTACGTGAGCAAAATTTTGTTTTAGAAACACGCATGGTAGTTCCTGAAGACGGAAACAATTAATTTTCCTTGTATATAGGTACATAATATTATTTTGTGTCATATTGATTAAAATCTTTATGGCACAAAATAAAATTATAAGTATTGTACCAGTTAACCATTGATATGTAATTGTTTCTAATGTCAAGAGTCATAAAAAAACATGTCATAACAGCCAATTATACACATACATAGTTAATTCATTAGCAGAGACAAGTACTCGTACTACCACGTTTCATTGGTGCAAGGTGCAAACCTATCTCAAACGGGTTGTATTATTATATAAATACGGAACCTGATACAATCCACTTAAGTAATAACTATCCTCTGCTATTTTATCAATAAAATGACCTATGTGTCTTATAAAGTTAGAGGACTTACTACCATGCGCAATGCAATAGTTGAGAGGCAGAATAAAAACAACTACCTATGTGTCTTGAAATGTAAGTCCGGTTACTAAACTGACTAAACTCCGAATTCTAATTCAAGACCAATGTGGGTTGCCACTACAAAAACATAATTTTTCAATGGTATTTATCTAATTATGAAAAATATACACTGATATAATTAATTTATCAGTAGTTTTAAACATACGATTTAAGTAAACAAGTCTCTGTTACCTATTTAGTAATTTTTAATATTTTAGATAGAAATATATGATGCTCGAATTAATATACTTAGGTAAACAGGTGATTTTTGGTAGAAAAACTGATAACTTGTAACACTTCAGATGTTAGTAACATTTGGTACGGTTTATTAAAATAAAAAGGCATGAGTTTCATATGCATTTAGAGAAATTTTAACCCTTCCTATCCATTCTTTTGTCGATTTATAAATTTAAAAGATTAATTTGACAAGTACCTAGCTGACTTAAGAATAAAATTTGTGTAATAAAGTAAATTATTATTGCATAATCTCGTAATGTTTTGAATGAAAAAAAAACTGACTATATTTGAATTTGCCAACCTGAACGCTATAAATGATTTTTAATTTTTTTTAATTAAACTTTGTGTCATTGTTCCTTAAAATTATATACTTTTTTTTATTAAAAATGTTAGTCACAATATATTAATAATAATCTAATTATTGATATACAATGGTTGGGTACATCTGAAATGTTCATTTGACAATGAGCAATGACATAAGTAACTTTGACACATTTGACAGTGACAGATGTGTCGTAGTTTTTTTGGTCTTGAATTAGAATTCGTAGTATAGAATATAAAATGCAGTACCTAAAGGTAGAGTTGATACTCGTATGAATACGAGTACCTACCTAGTTGTGCCGAACTAAATGCGGAGACAGTGAGGTATGATAGTAATTCGGTGCGTGTCTCATCTCAGATGACTGTATGTTAATTTCATACGCGATAGCGGCCCTTTCGAGTGAATGGCCAAGCCGACATCCATATTAGTAAATATTATGTATATTTTAAATGGAGTTAAGAAAACATCCGGCTGTACTGTACTACTATACGTGCGAGTGACCCAATCCTATCAGCTTATTAGTTAGTAATAATACCCCCTATTTACTTACAGTTTACTGTTGTCTATACTTGTAGCTATCTGATATAATTGATAAAGCGAACACGTACGACGATGATGTTTATTAAAACAACTGAATAACTTTATCTAGATAATGCCAAAAGAGGAAGCTATCATATCATAATCGGTGATGAATGATGATTGGTATTCTACTAACAAACAACGGACACCAATAATGATTAAATAACAGTTGTTTTAAATACAGTGATCTTACAATTGTGCATGCAATTAGGTATACATATGTGTACTAAAACATGAGCAGATTTTTAGTTTTGAGAACAAAAAGCGCCTGTTAATGTACTCGGGAATCTGAATATAAAATAAAAAGAAAGTGATTTTCGTCGTATAAGCATAATCTAAAACTAGGTACCTACTTTACTTAGGTATCTTGTCTCATTAACACATTAATGAGCCTGAACAGGATGCGAAATTATGAATGAACTAAAGTGTGTAGATATCAGTGGCGTGGCGTCCAAAGAACTCGATTCCTACCGGCTTGCCCAATATCAGGAATTTGACCACCTTATTCTACAGGTCTTAAGGAAAATATAATGCAAAATCTGCACCGGCTTGCCCAAGGATATCTTTGACGCCACGCCACTGGTAGATATACTAAAGTTATTATTATTCCCCTCCCCCCCTACCCCCCTATTCCACTGACTATCCTTACTATGTTTTGGCACAGACGGGAAAGTATCGCGTAAAGAATGGCCTCGCTGGTGCTCAATGAAATCTAATTAAGGTTCCGTAGGCGTAACGTGTTCGCAACGGCTCCCGCCCACGAGGTTCCGGGTTCGATCCTTGATGTCTGACCCCAATGTGGCGAGAGTACCTACGTGACTAATACTAGGTAACTTAAACCAATTTGACTGGAGATACTGGTACGAATTTGTGGTTACTAACAATCCCTACAATATAGACGTGTTTGGTTCTTCTATAAGTCAATAACGGTAATGTGTATTTTATATTACCGTTATTACACTATAGAAAAGGTATCAAAAAGAATTGAGAAGTGTCTTTTCAAAATGACTTATTTTTGTATGGTTTTCATAGAGAAATAAGCCTTTTTGAAAAGACACTCCTCAATTGTAACATCTTATCTATGTCACCTATAGTCTAACAATAGTGACCATTCATTATGTCGTCCATTCATTCGTTCATTTATTCATTCATCCATTCATTAATTAAGTCATCCATTCCTTCAAAGCACGTGGCGTCGTATGATCTGAATCACAAAATCCTAAACACGCGACCTCGAGTTTATGATTAACCGAATGTGATAAACTCAGACACGAAGTAGCAATACTATTAATTGCTATTATTGCTTAGGCTTGATTAAATGCACCCTATGGCTGCATGGCGTCTTCTAGAATCTTATACGTAAATAGGTACCTAAAGTTATTCACCGTGCGAGTATGAAAAATACCTATTTGTTAAAATGGTATGACATAGCCCGCACAAAAGTTTAAATCATTCTTTATTATATCAAGATTTCATATTAAATGTCAGAAAAACAATCCACAAAGACAAAGTAAAAGTTAACAGGGAGAAAGGACTGCAAACCCGATTCTTATGTAACATCAGACAAATTTAAAAATCGATGATCATCCTCATAATCCTCTTTCCATTTGCGGCAACGGTAAAATAAACAGAATCACCACATCGAAGAGAAAACCGGCAATATCAATTTGCAAAATATGAACCGTGATTCAATAATCAAAATCACGGCGGCATTCATACTGCAATTTCATTATTGTGAACAGATATTGGATTCCTCTGCGGAACGTATTCGGTAATGCTCGGGGGACAGGGTAGGCGCGAGTTGGTTTCCACTGGCATCCGACATACGCTTGGATACTACACACGGCACGCACAACAAATCACAAGGAGCGGTGAGCTCAGATGAAGGAACTAATCTACATTGTAACATCGGAGTCGAAGATTGAACGTATTGTATATTGTTCTGAGTTTTAACCGATGAAAATGTGGAGTAAATAGGATATTTTGATCAGGCTGCTACCGAGCAAAGTGTTTTATTTAATCAATAGATCTGACAGAGCCGCACTTTTCTATACCTCGACACAGATTATAAATTGCCACTATAATAATGAAGTTCTTATTTAAATTACCTACTATTAGGATGACCTCGGAATGCCTTGACGTATCAAATCAATTTGGTCAACTAACATTCGGGCACTGAAATTACATAGACGTAGTAAGTTGAGTTCATTACTTATATAAACCATTCAAATCATCCATGATTCAAATCCTATAAATCAACGCAATATAAAGAAGGTACAGGAATTAACCGATCAGTGTTACGATAAATTCATGTTTACTGTGCTAAATCATCACAAAGTCGAAGCGAAATTGTTAACCTCTATTTTCTCACACAGTCAGCAACATCCGATACAAACGCCGTCCCGCCAGGAACAATGGAAACATGCGACAATACATAATACGGCAAACCGAATCAACTTTCCACTCCATTCTGAGTCGGTGTAGGCTTTATCAATAAAAGGTTTTAACCCAACAGACACGGCGCTTGCTCAAAGTGACCTAGCGGGTCCTTCTTTTGACTGTTTTGTCTATGGATTTTCAATCACTATTGAAGTGCTGTGGATGTATTTTAACCCATTCATTGCCGTTAACTCTGTTAGATAATTACAGGGATCTGATCCTTTTGAAGCAATTCTTAGGATTATATGTACTTAAATGATTTATAAGGACATATTTCTGAATTCAGTAGAACATACAAAAATACTTAGTCATAAACAAAGTACCTGTACACCATTTTTTTCCTCATCTCTACTCATTTATACATATATAATATAATTGTTAATTTTGTATAGACTCCGCTATTCAGAGGACGGCTGGAAGACTCTTTGGCGACAATACAGCCTAATGTCTACCATTATTTTTAAATAAGGTTTCAATGTATTTTTTCTCTTTTGTGTGCAATGAAGTATTATTGGGTTATTATATTAGAATAAAAACAAAGGACTTATAAATTACATAAACATTATCTATATGGGACTTTGAAATTTGTTAAAATAATAATGAAACAAGTTACTCATATTGTTTAATAAAATATACTATAAAACTAATTCCTCATAGCGCTTCGATATTAAATTTGACTCGAACACATTGCGAAGTTTTGACGAAAATAATTATGATGACGGTGCCATTCCTTAAAATTCAAATAACATCCTGTATACACGCCGAATTTCAGCGGCACTGTGTAGTATATAGTTACAGATAACCCATTAGGAATTTCAATCAAAGCCTGCTCGACGCAACGCAAACAATTTAGTAACACTGCATGCACTGGCGAGATGGCACAGCATATATCAGCGGCAGTACCGTGACTTTACAAAAACGCCCACAATGAAGAAACAGCGTTGACACAAAAAAAACAAAACTCTAAAACTACGTATCAGATCTAGCAACACGATATCAAATCGTTTAAAAATTCAGGTATAGTTTTTATACGTGATAATGATGTATGTC
Organism: Eudemis profundana; assembly: GCA_947034925.1. Lineage (NCBI taxonomy): Eukaryota > Metazoa > Arthropoda > Insecta > Lepidoptera > Tortricidae > Eudemis > Eudemis profundana. Next base: position 15,025,640 of record OX344808.1, on the reverse strand, counting down.
AGACAACGTACGAGACACATGCCCCTCTGAATATAAGAGGGCGTGCTACACCTAGCCATGCAACAAAAGTTTGAAATCATTTTCTACTAAGTACAACAAAGAACGGATGACCAAGTCACAGCACTCTTTAGGCGGCAAATCTCCGTTTCAACTTGGGCAAAAATGCTTTTGTATTTCTGACCGGTTGTCCGGCGTCTGTCCGGCAGTTCTCTACAGGTTACATTTGTTAAATTTTGTGCACAAGTTCGATAATTATGTAGATTTTTTTACGATTCAATTTTAGGAATTTTCTCAACATGGCGGAGCCATGGGGGTAGGGTAGACTCGCGAGGTTTACAATTCACAGAGCCACTACGGGGCGACTTCAACTAGTCAAGGTACTGAGCTTCTCACTCCTGTGTCTACTGTGTCGGCGGGCTATGTTTATTAAATTCCACGTAATAAGAGGGCGGACTATTAGGGTTGTCCAGGGAATATAGCTGTCACTCAGTGGCGCTGGAGTGCGGTCATACGAGCCGGACGCGCGAGGCAACCCTATACGCGAGGATAATCGAGTAACGGTAACATTACACCATTTGCGATGACTACGTCTAATTTACATTAACTATAGGAAGACTACATACAGAATAGTTTAGTTTTTTAAACTAACATTTTACTTTTAAACCAGAAGGAACAATTTACTGAGTGACCATCTAGGAAATTAGTAACTGAGCGTTTTAAAAAAAAGGTGTTAGTTTTTTAGTAAGAATATAGACTTTTTGGGTTTTTCTTACTCAGAATTGTTTGTACTTTCAAACCTAATACACGAAAATTTTGTCCTAAATTTTTGTATGGGGAAATAGGTTTCCATTGCGCCACATGGAAATTTTGAGAAACAATTTTTCTTGTATAAGGTTTTTTTTATAAAACTGACCTGCGATTGACCTCAGTAGCGCCGATCGTAAGCGACTACGAGGCCTAAGATGTAGCTCGCCGGTTCAATAGATGCCTATTTACTCGTGTCTTGAAGAGTCCTAAATTGTATTTGTAAATTCGAAAGTAGAAAGGATTCTGAGTAAGAAAGGCCCAAAAAGTCTATATATTTTTAAAAACGCCCAACTAACGAATCCAAGGCCGGCGGCCACACCTATTAAAAGATAACAACCGTGGCAAATAAGAAAAGAAACCTTTGTCGTTTAAACATCTACAAAAAAGGGATGAAACTCAAGCAACAGTATCAGATCAGTATGTCCTCAATTAAATAGCAAACGACCAAAAACAAAATAAAAATCAACCGGTTACTTTCTAAACCTCCTATTTGATATGATTTTAAGAATATAAAAACAACCTTAATACATTTAGCATTAAATTTAGTTTCCAATACAAAGACAGACGAAGATACCAGTTTAAAAGTAATCTGGAAGCGCTACGGTAGCTGGCCGCGGGCGTTCGGTAACCTAATACTGACTGAACCTTAGCAAACTTGTCGTAAAATAGACTTAAAGTTGTGCGCACTTAGGTTCAATTGATAATAACAACGCTGTGAAGAGTTTGACTGGTTTCAGATCCGAGAGACGTTCGTTTTATTGGATCGCCAATATTCCGTAATGCGTACTTATATTGCTTTTACTCTCGCAATACCGACGAGTGAAGCGTCAAAAACTAGTCGGGTTTTAGTATTTTCTTGGGTATTTCCAGCTATTGACGGTCGAATAAAACTATTACGTTTATTAATTCCTGAAACGCGAAATGATTGTACAATAACTATGTGTCTTTATCAAACATGAAATATATTTAAGTTCATTATACATACAATTATGTCACTTCTTCTTCACATAAGAACTTATGATCAACGTTAGTGTTGTTAACACGAAGTTAAAAATAGTAATATTAAAGTTAAATTTCTTTCCGTTATTTAGATTTAATTCAGTTTTGACTTTTTAAAGTCTGCAGTTTGCACAAAGCGAAGTGCCTCAAAGTCAGTCTACAAAGCGTGACCACAAGTGCCGTAGGTACCCAAAATGTTCACACGTTAAGTTTTAACTAAATTATGTACGCGATATATTCGCTTAAACATCATCTGAAGCAGAGATGGGCATTAATCGATTAATTTTTTAGTTAACTAATCAATCGATTGAAAATATCAATCGTCATCTTTTAGTCGCGACTAATTTAGTTGCGATTGAATTAGTTGTGAGAATGTGCAACTAACAATTAAATTAGTTGTAGTTTCAATCGACTACATTTCACGATTAAATCTATATTAAAACTACGTAGTCGCTCGTTTTTGCATTTTTTATTTAACTTGTAATATAGATAATTTGCAATACGTAACTACGAGTAGGTATGTACATTGTAGGTACTCTTCTGTTGTAACTATGTTGGTTTGGGTGGAATCTTGCAACTAATTTTGAAGCAGATATCTTCAACCGATTGAGCTAAAATTATGTATACACGTTTAATTTGAAACGCTTGAATGACAATGCAATATTATGGGTATGGCCCGTAATGATAAATAACGAGAAACTGCAATGTTTACAAGTCGCAAACAATATAGTAGGTAGGTTGGTGCTCTATTAATATTTTGATACTTTAATACTAGTTAGACTACATAGATAGTTTACATAGATATTATCAATATTTTGCTGTCGGTCATTAGTGAAACTCTTTTTAGTGTCACGCGGCGACAAAACAATGGGATAGTCCTACTTAGGTACCTGGAAGTTGTTTGTTGCATTTGGTGCAGGTGCCGACGAATCTTCCAAAAATAACACGTTCTATTATTGAATGAAACATCTGCATGTTGTTTATTATCTATACGGTCTATTTTGTTTTCAACGTGTCATTTAAAATATTTATGCCACACCTGGCCATAAAATGATACGGTCTATTTTGTTTTCAACGTGTCATTTAAAATATTTATGCCACACCTGGCCATAAAATGGCTTTTTCCGCACGCTGCGCGTATGGAAAAAGCCGCTTTCTGGCCAAGTGTAGACATAAAATGATGAACACAACACGGGAGGTAATGAAGAAAGCCCTCGATCGCATATTTACGGCCCTCGCTTGTAGCCTGCAAGCGGAAAAAGCCATGATGTTAAGCCAAGTTATGATGTATATACATACATGTTTCTGTATAAACAACGTTGATTTTTTTGATACTTTTTGCTTTAAATTATTATTGTTGTTTGAATGTTTCATATACAAAGTTTGATTTATCATAACTGTGTTTTTCTCATGTTCTATTCTTCGACCATTATATTATTATTGCCATCCAAACTAAACGTGTAATATACACAATTTAAGATCATTCGGTTGGTATTATTAAAGAGAATAATAGTTAGCACAGAGATCTCACTCCATATAAATGGTCAAAATATCGTAAGTAATACAAGAATATTTTATTTTTATACATCCGTTAAGATGTCCTATTCAGTCTGTCAACATAGCCATACCGAGGTTTTCAGTTCAATTTGCTTCTAACATTAGTTGCGGAAAATTAGTCTAACTAATTAGTCGATTAAAAATTTTAGTTGTCCAAAATCAATCGGCAACTAATTTAGTTGCAACTAAATTAGTTGCACTCTACGCAACTAAGATTGATTAGTCGTCGTTTTCAATCGTCCGTCGCAACTAATTCTGTTAGTTTCAATCGTTAATCGTTAGTCGATTACATTTTGCCCATCTCTGATCTGAAGCTACCGTTGGGTGTAGGTACATTTTATCTCATTTGGAAACAAAAAACAAATTTCCTGTTACATTGCCGTCAGTTGTTTTTCTTTTAACAAATTGCCTACCCCAAAAAACGAGGATTATTTTTCTTTCTCCTCTCTATTACGTTATTTTAATAATGTAGATTAAGGAGAGTACAATACTTATATATAGCTTGGATTATTACAAATATCCAAAATACTATTACAAGATTCCTTGTCCTTGCCTTTTCCTCCAGCATCTTGTATACTCAATTTATTTACTCTCGATCAATTTGAGGTTTTCGACTTGTTATCAAAATCATTATCATTGTCTTTGTATGCATTCCTCCGTCCAGCATTGGGTGTCATGCGACCATTAATGTTTAAGAATTATTTGGTTGGGGTCAATTCCTTTTTGATTGGTCTATTAGGGTAATTTGATCGGCTCTCAAAATTAGCCCCGCAGGCGACAGAGCACAAACAAGGGATCCAATAAAAGCGGAAGCCCGTTCCAGTGGCAAAACAAAAACATTTCCAATTTAGCGGATTTAACGACAGTGAATTAATTGTTTCAAACGGCCATTCTCACGAAGTATGACTGCGTCTAATTACCGCGTCTCCATACATTTAGTATGAAAACAGCATCGCGGTAATTAGGTGACCGCAGACATACTTCGTGAAAATGGCCGCAAAATTATTTTTCATCACACTTGCTCGAAAATGGTGCATTACACGTAGGTTCTGCGGGCCGTAAATGACCTATTACGCCCTAGGGCGTAATGGTTTTCTTTTTAAATTTGAAACGCTGGTTCTATTTTACTCTTATTTGTCATGGCCAAAGGAAACGCCAACTTATTTTTTTAACTTTTATCACTGAAATATTTATTTAAAGATAACTGTTATTGCAAATACATGTAAACACATATGTCGGTAGCATTAATTAAATGTTTAAATAGTGTATTTCAGTATTTTGCAAATATAAAATCAATCATTTTAGGTCTTTACCGCTATGGTTTCCGAACGTGACTTGACTTTCGCATTGTCTATGACATATGTCACTAATGTCACTTTGATGTTTTAATATTTTCTTGTCATACTGGGACGATTAGTAAGGTTATATTATTAAGATTTCCTCACAAGTGTGATGAAAAACATTGTGTGTGCCACGGGCGGTAAAGGAATTACAAACTCGTGTTATTAAAGCCCTCGGTTTCACCTCGGGCTTATAACAAACACTCGTTTGTAATTCCTTACTTACCGCCCTAGATACACAATGTACTATTATATCAAGCTCCAATAGGATCATCCAGTTTACTTTACGGATATAAAATCAGAGATCGGTCTCATTGATTTTGAGATGTGTATTAACAATATTAATATTAAGATTGCTTAGTACTATTTTATGATAGAGATGAATTTCGATGGTGTCAAGTTCATAAAAGGCAAACTAATTTTATCCTTTCTATCACATAATGTCCATCTCCTAAATTAATACTTTAATGATCGTATTGACCCCGCCAAGAAAATCCTAAGGCTGAATAGAACATAAATACCTACTGGATAGCAGGTAGGTAGGTAGGTACTTATGTGAATTTTGTTTAGAGAATCTCTCAACTACGAGTAAAATTACGAGTATTACGACAACGTTTACCCTGCCAAAAGATAAAAAGATAGTTATTATACTATAAATTTATTCCAGACTTCTTATCTATACTCTTCCTACCCAAAAGGGCCTAAGTCGCTAAAGAAGCGGCTGTTAGTTAAGTCGTTATATCTAAGGAGGCTGATGTAGACTGGTTCTTATCTGTGGTTTAGGATGGAATCGTTTTCTCGCTGGCGAAGCGCCAAAAACACATCAATACTTATTAAGCTTCCTTTCCAACCAATTTGCCTCGAGAGTTCTCACAGTGAATATATTCCACTGATTACGCATTCCAATTTGCCTAATTCTACCCTAATCTTCATTAAGAGATAACCGGTTTGGTTGTTTTTCTCGTACCTTACTCAAAGGTTGGGAGTTCATAAATAAATATTATTCGAATATGTAATATCAGATATGGATAATGCTGACATGGGAGCCAAATAGCGTTGTCGAAAGTTCTCACCATTCTAGAATATAAGCTTCTAGAAATTAAGAGTATAATTGTGTGTCAAACCAAATGAGATGAACTTGGCTGATTTTGGCCTTTGCTTAGATAATTAAGTTCGGTAATGGACTAAATAGCTAGCAGCCTTCTGAGTAACGATTTTGGTATCAAAATTGGTTTACAGAATTCATTTAACTCTGCTAGGAATCAAAGCCGTCGGAATGTCTAAGTGGTTAGATCATTAGCCTTTATAAGGCTAAATGTATATCTAAGAAGTCCATTCGATACTTCGTAGATCGACCCGATAAACCCGATAGATAACCGAACCACACACTTATTTTAAACGCAGTCACCAAAAAGTTAAGCAATTTGCAATCCGATTTTTAGCAAGTAAACTTAACTTTTAAGTTCATAATAAAACATGCTAACTTTACTGCAGATTCTGTCGAAAATTCCTCAACTATTTTAATTAACACCGTTGATTGAACTTTCGTTGTTCGTTGTTCCGGCACTCCACACCCCTGAGCTATGTAGACTAACCAGCAGACTGGAAAGCGGAGATAATTGTCATAAATATTGCCAGGTTTGACGGCCCGCTAATATTCGGACGGGAAATGTTGCCTTGACGACTCCCTCACATAGTCTTATCGAAGGGGTTACTTTTGTGTCTACTGCTTTTACATTACACATAACATTTTAATTAATATGTTTTTCTTGTGTGGCTAACTTTGCACTTAAACATGAAATTATTTTCAAGCAACTTTGCCTCAAATTGGGTATTTGACAACAATCAAAATAAATTCATTAACTCTAACCAGCAAATTACGCTCCCAAAACAGCCCGGATAAAATCATTCAAACTTATTTACGTGCCACCCGTCGATTTTACAATGACGGAAACTAAAAATAAGGCATGGTGCCTTTTTGAGCATGACGTCACAAGTTCGTATTTCATACTAAACTGCATACTTTCGGAGCGTTTTGACACTTCATAAAAAGAAGCTGATTTGAACTGTTATCAAGTAGCCTATTAAGATTATGACTTATAAGGTTATCTCAGCGGCTTAACTGGGAAAGCGTTAGTATTTGACTGAAAAACAGTAGGAAACTGTGAAGGAGTACATTTAGGGTTCGATAAATTTAATTTTGCATGTCTATGTCGTTATTAGGCAAAAAGTTCCACTTAAGCAGTTAAACCTTTCGTCGGAATACTTCTCATATGCGAATACAAAACAGTTCCAATGTTAGTCTTTGTAAGCATTCAAATTAATGACACGAAATCCGTCTGAGATACCGACCACAAAACTATGTCTTCTACATACTTCGAAGCTGACGCATCATGGTTACCCATTACAGTCTATTGATACAGAATTACCGACGTTGTCCGCAGTATTAATCGGGCAGTGTCAATCCGCTTAAATCGGCTCTTAATTAAGGCCCGAGGCCTAAAGCCTTTATCTTTTGATTGACCTGCCAGACACGGCGCGCGTTGTATTGTTTAAGTGTTCGATGTCCGGATTCGGATCGGTTTTTGTTTCAACCTGTTTCAACCTTCGGGATTATTTACGGACATCGTTTTGAATACATTTAGAATGTGCAAATATCAAATATAGTGGAACGGTTAGGAGAATTAGGAACAAGGTTTTGAAATATTTATTTTGCATATGTATGCAAGGTAATTTTGGGATTTAAAGTATTAAGAAACGCACTGAAAGAATTTAAACGCAGATTTGCTTAAATCCACGCAGAACAGAAATAGAATTTTGGGCAATTCAAAAAGACGTAAAGCTCGAGCGATTCGTTCGAGCTTAGGCTGTTTTGATACGCAGGTGTAAATATCGGACACAAATGCAGGGATCGGAAACCGTTCCGAGTAGAATACCGGTTTTGTTCATTGACACGAGAACGGAAAGGTTCTGGTTTTTGTTTGTGATCACCGGTTAAAGAACCGTTCTTTTGCGATACCGTTTTTTACTAAGTTCCGTTTCTGTGGAACGAAATTAAACGTTTTTCTCGTTGCGTAACAAGATAGAACGAGTTGCTATTTCTAATTTAACCTTGAGTTTGCCTGCGGGATATTTTGTTTTTCGGTATGCTGCGCACAATGATTTTGTATTTTTTGCTTTTGTGCGTTGCTTAGGTTGTTGTGTTGTTTTGTTACGGATTCATTCGGATTATAAAAGTAGTTTCGGACAATTAACCATTTTTCGTAGATAATTTAGTTAGCAAGTGTCTAGCGCGATGTATTTGGTATATGGTATACATATAACGAGATTAATTACACTCACGGTCAATTAATTCGGGTCATTTTCTAAGGACAATTATAATAGGAAATGACCAGAATTCATTGTTCGTGAGTGTATTTAATTATTTGTAGGTATAATTTTAATTTATATTACCGAGTGAAAAACAAGCATTCTGTCGACCTGATAGAACAAATTAACGTTCAAACTGTTCAAAGCAAAAGATTACACATGGGTGGTCAGTCTGGGGACTAAGATGTAGTGTCTGATGCACTGTTATACCTAATACATACTTATATTTAATTTGGATAAATTTAATGATTAGAGGCAGGTACATTTGTTTCGTCTTGCCGAGTACTCTGTACCGAAATAATATCCAGGGTCTGATGATGGAGCCGGAAGGTCGGCATGGGAATTCCGTAATAAAACGTCGCAACCCCATCGTGTCTGGGCTCATTTGTTTTGTCTTGACGAGTACTCTAAACCGAAATGATATCCAGGGTCTGATGATGGAGCCGGAAGGTGGGCATGGGAACTCCGTAATAAAACGTCAGAACCCCATCGTGTTTGGGCTCATTTGTTTTGTCTTGACGAGTACTCTAAACCGAAATGATATCCAGGGTCTGATGATGGAGCCGGAAGGTGGGCATGGGAACTCCGTAATAAAACGTCAGAACCCCATCGTGTTTGGGCTCATTTGTTTTGTCTTGACGAGTACTCTGAACCGAAATGATATCCAGGGTCTGATGACGGAGCCGGAAGGTGGGCAAGGGAACTCCGTAATAAAACGTCAGAACCCCGTCGTGTTTGGGCTCATTTGTTTTGTCTTGACGAGTACTCTGAACCGAAATGATATCCAGGGTCTGATGATGGAGCCGGAAGGTGGGCATGGGAACTCCGTAATAAAACGTCAGAACCCCATCGTGTTTGGGCTCATTTGTTTTGTCTTGACGAGTACTCTAAACCGAAATGATATCCAGGGTCTGATGATGGAGCCGGAAGGTGGGCATGGGAACTCCGTAATAAAACGTCAGAACCCCATCGTTTTTGGGCTCATTTGTTTTGTCTTGACGAGTACTCTGAACCGAAATGATATCCAGGGTCTGATGATGGAGCCGGAAGGTGGGCATGGGAACTCCGTAATAAAACGTCGGAATCCCATCGTGTTTGGGCTCATTTGTTTTGTCTTGACGAATACTCTGAACCGAAATGATATCCAGGGTCTGATGATGGAGCCGGAAGGTGGGCATGGGAACTCCGTAATAAAACGTCAGAACCCCATCGTGTTTGGGCTCATTTGTTTTGTCTTGACGAGTACTCTGAACCGAAATGATATCCAGGGTCTGATGATGGAGCCGGAAGGTGGGCAAGGGAACTCCGTAATAAAACGTCGGAACCCCATCGTGTTTGGGCTCATTTGTTTTGTCTTGACGAATACTCTGAACCGAAATGATATCCAGGGTCTGATGATGGAGCCGGAAGGTGGCCATGGGAACTCCGTAATAAAATGTCGGAACCCCATCGTGTTTGGGCTCCATCATCAGACCCTGGATATCATCTCACTTTAGAGTACTCGTCAAGACAAAACAAATGAGCCCAAACACGAAGGGGTTCCGACATTTTATTACGGAGTTCCCATGCCCACCTTCCGGCTCCATCATCAGACCCTGGATATCATTTCGGTTCAAAGTATTCGTCAAGACAAAACAAATGAGCCCAAACACGAAGGGGTTCCGACATTTTATTACGGAGTTCCCATGGCCACCTTCCGGCTCCATCATCAGACCCTGGATATCATTTCACTTTAGAGTACTCGTCAAGACAAAACAAATGAGCCCAAACACGATGGGGTTCCGACGTTTAATTACGGAGTTCCCATGCCCACCTTCCGGCTCCATCATCAGACCCTCGATATCATTTCGGTTCAAAGTATTCGTCAAGACAAAACAAATGAGCCCAAACACGATGGGGTTCCGACGCTTTATTACGGAGTTCCCATGCCCACCTTCCGGCTCCATCATCAGACCCTGGATATCATTTCGGTTCAGAGTACTCGTCAAGACAAAACAAATGAGCCCAAACACGATGGGGTTCCGACCTTTTATTACGGAGTTCCCATGCCCACCTTCCGGCTCCATCATCAGACCCTGGATATCATTCTGGTTCCGAGTACTCGTCAAGACAAAATAAATGAGCTCAAACACGATGGGGTTCCGTCGTTTTATTACGGAGTTCCCATGGCCACATTCCGGCTCCATCATCAGACCCTAGATATCATTTCGATTCAGAGTACTCGTCAAGACAAAACAAATGAGCCCAAACACGATGGGGTTCCGACGTTTTATTACGGAGTTCCCATGCCCACCTTCCGGCTCCATCATCAGACCCTGGATATCATTCTGGTTCAGAGTACTTGTCAAGACAAAATAAATGAGCTCAAACACGATGGGGTTCCAACGTTTTATTACGGAGTTCCCATGGCCACATTCCGGCTCCATCATCAGACCCTAGATATCATTTCGATTCAGAGTACTCGTCAAGACAAAACAAATGAGCCCAAACACGATGGGGTTCCGACGTTTTATTACGGAGTTCCCATGCCCACCTTCCGGCTCCATCATCAGACCCTGGATATCATTCTGGTTCAGAGTACTTGTCAAGACAAAATAAATGAGCTCAAACACGATGGGGTTCCGACGTTTTATTACGGAGTTCCCATGGCCACATTCCGGCTCCATCATCAGACCCTAGATATCATTTCGATTCAGAGTACTCGTCAAGACAAAACAAATGAGCCCAAACACGATGGGGTTCCGACGTTTTATTACGGAGTTCCCATGCCCACCTTCCGGCTCCATCATCAGACCCTGGATATCATTCTGGTTCAGAGTACTTGTCAAGACAAAATAAATGAGCTCAAACACGATGGGGTTCCGACGTTTTATTACGGAGTTCCCATGGCCACATTCCGGCTCCATCATCAGACCCTAGATATCATTTCGATTCAGAGTACTCGTCAAGACAAAACAAATGAGCCCAAACACGATGGGGTTCCGACGTTTTATTACGGAGTTCCCATGCCCACCTTCCGGCTCCATCATCAGACCCTGGATATCATTCTGGTTCAGAGTACTTGTCAAGACAAAATAAATGAGCTCAAACACGATGGGGTTCCGACGTTTTATTACGGAGTTCCCATGGCCACATTCCGGCTCCATCATCAGAACCTGGATATTATTTCGGTTCAGAGTACTCGTCAAGACGAAATAAATGTACTTGCCTCTAATCATTAAATTTATCCAAATTAAATATAAGTATGTATTAGGTAGGTATACCAGTGCATCAGACACTACATCTTTGTCCCTAGACTGACTTTTGCTTTGAAGAGTTTGAACGTTAATTAAACAAAAATATCAATAACGCGGTAATAATATAAGTAACGCCTGACTCAATCAATCAGTTTGATTGAACGTTTTTTTTTTTTGACAGTGACTTCTTTATTGAAAGAAAGTACAGTAAACTAACAAATACATAGAAGATAAAATTTAAATTTCCTAAAACTAAATAAACCTAAAAACTAAATTAAACTACCTAAATTAAAATACCTAAAATACAATAAAAATATTGCAAAAAGAAGAACGTTATTTGTATTATTTAATTTTGCATTCAGTTTGTTCTGTCAGGTAGACAGAATGCTTGTTTGTCACTCGGTAGTATAGAAATACCTGCAAATAATTAATCTAGTTAAAAAATTACTATGTATCATCTTTAAAAACTTAATATCACAAAACAAACAATATTATAATAAAGAGCGTGCGCGCTTCAACACTCAGAATTTAAACTTTCCCGACAAAAATTGAAAATAAATACATCGCGCTATGCGACGCGCTACAAAACACGGAATTTGACCTTGTAAATGCCGGCGCACATCGTCACCACCCCTGCGAGCCCCTCGGCGAGCTCGGCTCGTCGAGAATACCGGTTTTTATTCTCATCAGGAACGTTATCATTTCGTTCTTCATCACTTAGCGATCACCGAAATATTCCGTTCCGTTCCATCAAAATACCGGTTGTAGCACGAACGGAGTAAAATAACGGTATTTCAACGAAATAAAACGGTAATTCGATACCGGTTCCGATCCCTGCACAAATGTATGGTCTGAAATAAGGACTTTAAATTTCCTAGACATATCAGATATCGTATGCACAATCCACACATATGTATAAACCTCACGCAAAGAAAATGATGAGTCACCCCACAAATCAGACGCCAGACGGAATCCCTATCAGTGCGTAAGACGGCACCCACCGCGTCTGAGTCAGACTTAACTGGAAATTCCACGCTTTTCACCACTAATGTTATTATTTGCGAATATCTTCAATCAAACGTGCTCCCGAACTTCGTTCGAACAACTTAATTACACAACGTTATTAAGAAACTCGGGGTTTACGAGAAAATGCTCTAAGAATGTTTACTTGATCAAAGTACTTACATAAAGTGGTTTAGTACGCAGTAAAGTGGATTGCTGTAAAATAAGTAGTACGAATAACGTAAAAGACAAAATCGTAAAGGAAACTAAACTAGCTAAGATACATTATGTAATAAAAAACCAAACAATAGAGCGATAGAAGTAGGTATTGGTATGACACAATACAATGCTGGTCAATTGGTAGTAATCTGTCGCGTTTACGTGAAACTTTTCGCTTTTCATAAACCGTTTGACAAAATGCTATCATTATAAGCTGGTATTGAACATGTACTGTACTTTAAGTGGGACATTCATCGAGTCCATTTAAAGGAACAGTTTGTTACAATTAGCGGCGCCAATGTAGACAATCAATGGACGCCACAGTTAACGGACAGCGAGCTCGGAGCGGCATTCAATTCAATCATCAACGTTAATTCTCCAGTTCATCAATGGAATGGAGAAAAAGGAGGATGTAAAATTTCACAAACAAAGCATAGTCGATTGACATTCATTACACAGAAAACATTGTGACTATTAACATAGTTTGTAACGTGTCACAAGTATGGTCAGCAGTGTGGTGTAACTGTGAATGCAATGTCAACATAGATGAACATTGTTGCATTGACAAAATAGTTACATTCATCTACATATTGCATCAAGTATGTACGCTACTTATCAAATTGCTGTTCCAACATTAAACAATTTTGACACGGATAGTTTGTGTATGTATACGATCGAACGAAAGTAAAATAATAATTTTCATGGATACAGAAGTCTATAACCTATAACACGTTTAAGACACGCAAGCACAATTTACCATCGTTAGCGATGAACAATTACAGCGAATTATCACGACGCATCGGTACTTTATGCTTGTTAGGACGTTTTGGCGCTCGCAAGTTGTTTTATTGTGCAAATCAGGACAATTAGCATAACAAACAAGTGCAGTGCACAAGCTCTGTTAGTAGTTGCTTGGTATCGGCCACACGTCCATGGACGGCGTGCTCGCTAGACCGTGGTGGACTTCCAGCTGCATAGATATCGACTTTTCGATGCGGCCGAATTTGGAGATGCTCTTTATTTACTGTAGCCGCTCTTAGCACTGTAGTACCAGCAGCGTCAAGGTTTAAAAGCTAGTTCCTGCAGCTAAAAGCGGCTATAAAAGCATTATATAAGTTTGATACCTATCTCTGTTTTTGCCTATATGACCTCTGTTTTTGCTGCCTCTACAGACAGACAGGGCCCAGGTAAACTAATTTGAAGATAATCAGCAACTTTCCTAAAGTAGTAAAGTAGTTTCAGCAGTCAAATGCGAAATTGTTAATGTGTCGCTGGATTCTACATTTGTAATTGTAATTAGCTTTTAGTTAGTAAGAGAATAATATCGAACGTCAACAAGACTTCATTATAGATTGCCAACTGACAAAGTTTAGAAGACAGTTCAAAAGGTAATTCTTTAAAGTAAATTAATGATACCATGGTTTTGTTATCATTTCATTTCCTTTTGTAAACGACTGTCAAACTTTCACAAAGTTCGTTAACTCAGTCGCTGAAATTCTGCAAAAGTTACAACAAGACGAGTTATGAATGAGAATCAGGTCCGCACCTATAAATAATTAACATTAGGATCGTTCTAGAATTCCATTATCTAAGTGATTGACATCCCACGGGATCAGGCATCCACTGCAGCCTCCGGGGACGTCCATAACAGGCCCGAGTTATTGTAATGAGGAGGACAGGGATATTTATGCCGCCATGCGTCCCGAATAAGCAATGAGTCCGCGACAACCTCCCGGATATTCAATATAAAAGCTACCGAATATCGTTATTTGCAACGTTATTTACTTGGCAAACATTGCCGTCAGGTGACGATGCTTTTGTATCGGGTCTACATATACGCAAATTGATAAAAATGCGAGTGGTTACTTTGAAACGGTATCGTGTTACGGTTATCCTCCATTATCCATTTTGCTTTTTGTTGTTTGAATGTAAATGTGTGTCTGTATCTGCGTATTTGTGTTGGGTGAGAACGCAATTCCGTAATAGTAACCATAATTGACACCATTTAACACGTACGTGGTACGCCCACGTACGTGTTAAATGGTGTCAATTATGTTTATTTCTATCGACTTACTGTAAAAAGTATTTAAAACGTTGAACTAACCAATACGATACTGATGAACCTATAACGATTTAATTGTATCGTCATATCGCCTTATTTGTAATATTTAATAGCACCCCAAGAAGGTTAAAAAGAATTTTAAATACTCATATTATATTCAATAAAAGATTCCAATAGAAGACACACAATTTTGTAGAGAGTAAGAAAAAATATATATTTAGTTGTAAATACACTTGTATCTATGGTGCATGAAGTATTTAATAGTGTGCAAAGCCGAGAAAAGGGTCTTTCAAATCCTTTAACAATAGTAAGATGTCCTGTCTCTGCGGAGGAAAATTATTTCCCCGCAACCTTTTGTCGAAGCTTCCGTTTAAATATGGCGGACGGAAAATATTACCGCGCCATTGTTGTGTTCTGGACGTTAACCTCTTCAAACTTATCAAAATGTTGGAACGCGCCAGGGCGACATAAATAAATAAATATTGTGGGATAATCTTGCACAAGATGACCTACTCCCAATCCAAGCAATACTTGTACTATGGTTAGGTACTAGACAACGATATACATACTAATATAGATAAATAAAATCTTAAATTAATAAAAAAACATTAATGGCTCACGAACACATACTCATCCGGTTAACTAAGAAATAATGATAGCCTTTCCGCTTTACTTTCATTACAAAATGAATCCATCTCCTTATTCCATTGCGTGCTTGAAGGTAAGCAATATACATTACAAATATTACTGAGCATTACCGTATCATTTTACATAATGCCGGCAACGTAACCCATATTTTATGGAATCAATAAACCGAGTAAATCCTCAAAGCAATTCCTGGCGAGCACTTTCTCTGGTATGATTGAGTGCTCAATCATTCTGCTTCGGTTTCGCATGCAGATCTTTATTGGGCTTGACCATCAGTCATGAACTCATGACTCATTCGGTTGTGAAATGCGGTTGCTTATGACTTGTTGGTAGGCAATTGGTGCCAGTATTATTAAACACAATTGCGGTTTCTGCCTATGATGGTCATCAAAAAGTAAACAATGAAATCACATCAGTTTTAAAACGTAATTTGAACAACACCGGATCTAAGTGACGTGTACGTACAGTTGACGTCAGAAATATGTTTACACTTTTTGACCTTATTTCCTTGGAATAAGGTCGAAAAGTGTAAACATATTACTGAAGTCGACGTACATAGTGATGGGTCGCTACCGGTAACTTACTAAAGGCGGGAATATTCCCAGTAACATTACCAGTAACATTACCCACGATCGGTAAGATTGGGTAATATTGAAAAAAATGTTAGAAAGTAGATGTTTTATTCGTGTTAAGTACTAACAGAGTTTACATTGCACCAATTTTTAATGATAAAAGTTACGAATCTTTTTTAAGTTAGTAAATTACCAATCTTACCAGTAACATTCTCAATGTTACTGGGTATTTTCCCAATGCTACCGGTAATATTACCAGGTAAGATACGAAACTACAGTTTTACTTGAGATTTATTGATCAATTACTTAGTTCAAGGAGCAATATATGAATATCTGGAGGCACGGTAGTGCCCCGCCAAGTCGAGCATAACAAAGGCACGGCCGTACCATCTTTTTTTCAAAGCCATTCAAGCCATTTTCAGCCTCCTGTAGTTTTGTGCTGGCTAAAGCTAG
Organism: Eudemis profundana; assembly: GCA_947034925.1. Taxonomy (NCBI): domain Eukaryota; kingdom Metazoa; phylum Arthropoda; class Insecta; order Lepidoptera; family Tortricidae; genus Eudemis; species Eudemis profundana. The sequence goes on along the minus strand of OX344808.1, from coordinate 15,009,376 downwards.
AAACCTTGAATTTACAGGGATATATAGGGCATAATAAGACTTAAATATATTTTCAATAACATTTAATTTCGACGTGCAGTTTAAGAACTATTGCACGTCAAAGTTCCTTAGTTTTGTCACAGACTGACTGACTGATGATCATCATAATTCTAAGGTACTTCTAGCAGACACACAAGCTCCAAATTTTTAGCTGTAAGGCTATCATGTCATGCAAAACTTAAAAATATTGCAATTTCATAATCATCAATATAAACTGCATATAAATACAGGCGATCACAAAGTTACTTTTGTAGTTCAAATAGGAAATAGAATGGATAGATTGCATTGCAAAACTTACACCTTTTTACATGTAATGTTTTTGATGGGATTTCATTTCTTTTTGTAAGTGGTCTTCCTTTATTATTACATTCCAATCCATTCTATTCCCATATTTGAACTACAAAAGTAACTTTGTAATCGCATGTATTTGTATAGGATTACAAACTTACTTATGCAGTTTATATTGATAATTATGAAATTGAAATATTTTTAGGTCTTGCTTGACATGATAGCCTAACAGCTAAAAAAAATGGAGCTTGTGTGTCTGCTAGAAGTACCTTAGAATTATGGTGATCATCGGTCAGTCAGTCAGTCAGGGACAAAACTAAAGAACTTTGACGTGCAATAGTTGTTAAACTACACGTTCAAATTAAATGTTATTGAAAATATATTTAAGTCTTATTATGCCCTATATATCCCTGTAAATTCAAGGTTTCTAGCTTTAGCCAGCACAAAACTACAGGAGGCTGAAAATGGCTTGAATGGCTTTGAAAAAAAGATGGTACGGCCGTGCCTTTGTTTTGCTCGACTTGGCGGAGCACTACCGTGCCTCCAGATATTCATATGTTGCTCCTTGAACTAAGTAATTGATCAATAAATCTCAAGTAAAACTGTAGTTTCGTATCCAACCTGGTAATATTACCGGTAGCATTGGGAAAATACCCAGTAACATTGAGAATGTTACTGGTAAGATTGGTAATTTACTAACTTAAAAAAGATTCGTAATTTTTATGATTAAAAATCGGTGCAATGTAAACTCTGTTAGTACTTAACACGAATAAAACATCTACTTTCTAACGTTTTTTTTCAATATTACCCAATCTTACCGATCGTGGGTAACTTACCGGTAAGTTACTAGTAATATTCCAGTTGGAAACTTACTGGTAACGGGATTGTTACCGCCGACCCATCACTAGACGTACATAGGTACATTATTAAGTATTTATTTAAAAGTCACTTTAAAAGACGCTATAAATAAAAACGGAAAAACATGCACAGATATAAATTTTTACCATCATAATGTAGTCACTGAGCTTGTGATAAAAAAGTTGATTTCCCTTTTATGCAAAGCGTTGCCAAATTATCTTCAACACGAGACAATGGGTGAGAAACAACCTTGAGTGGCCGGATTATGCGTGAGCCGCGATGAATTTCAATTTAAAGAGCTTGAGTAATTCAAAATATGTTCAAATATAATTGTTGTTTGTGATATTAATTTCATTAGAAATAATACAATATTCGCAAAAGGAAACGAGATTAACGAACAACCGAACTGTTTACAGATAAAGGATGAAGCGAACGAAGTCGACAAAGTAAACGGACGCTAAAAGGATACTGCTAAATAGGAGAGCGATAATATCACAGCTAGTGACGAGGCATCATGTCGCGATAAACTGCGTCCCTAATAAAACGGCCAGGAATTACCACAGTAGAATTCAAGTAAACAGTATCTTTATTTCAGAGGAGTTCACAAGGGTAACTGCTATAAACACAAAATAGTCCTGATAATTTCTCCTACGATAGACGATTTTGGAGAGTTAAGGTGATGAGATGAACGCGCATATCTAAACGTAAATTGACATGAGTCAAATCTTAAAGTTAACATGCTGAGGCAACAAACAATACAAATTCTTTGGAAATATATTGCCACGGAAACGACATTCGAAAAGAGGAGCTGTTGAATTTGAAGGACGGTGACCTACTGATCATTAATGTTCTACTGTGATAAAACGGCCTAGCACTACGGACAGATTATGGGACGCCGTCTTATCGAGTGGCTTAGTGTGCCCCAAATTGAGTGAGCAAGAATTATGGAAAAACTTTCTACACGCCGCGAATTAAAGATAATGAAGATTACGATTAGATAAAAACTTGCGGTAAACATCCTAATAAGTCTTCCGCTTTCATCGATTGCATCGACTTGCGCCAATTGAGGCAGGTGGAATGGAACGTAATGGATTCAATCAGAGTTTTCTCTTTCAAATGAAATCAGAAGGTAGTGGACCTCAGAGCATAGAATACTTATATTCTCACATCTGTGTAGTGGACCAAACCATGGAGCTATTTGCTCGAAGTCTAAGAGTGTCCAACTAACAGTTGATTATTAAACGTAGGAAAACTATTGGATTTCATTTTCGCATATGATACATAATATTTGAAACATAGTCACATTTCTAATATTTGCTCTCTCCACAAGGGGAGTTATCTTCCAATTGAAAAATAATCCAAACCTTTATTGAAATAAAATTCAATCCTTATTAGATTCCAATACCAATGTTTGTTAAGGGTCTCTGCCGTTTCGCCAAAATATTTTTGGTCAAATGTTTCATTTGCCAAATTTTTCGTTTCCCAAATAATAATTTTCTCCGAAACCATATTTTTTTCAGAATTTTCATAAAACAAACCTAACCTAACCTACTGTATTCTATAAAACCATAACAAAATACACTGAGATTTTTTTTTGGTTTCGGAGGTTTGGGAAATGAAACATTTGGAAAATGAAACATTTGACCAAAAATATTTTGGCGAAACGGCAGGATCCCGTTTGTTAAACGTTTTCAGCTAATAAAAGTAATATTAAGGAGCCGAGACACGCCAAAAGGGAGGAAATGAAAGGGACGAGAGTGAAATTGGAAAAACTTGTTACAGAATTACTCGAGATGAAAAAAGGAGAAAATAAATAGGCGCTAGTAAAAGTTGGCGAAACAAGCTACGCTTAGCTACTTTATTTACCTGGGGGACGTTATTTGTTTTAATGTAATAAGGCGCTTTTCAGCGGGTAGTTGTAACGGATAGGTTTTATTACTTTCGGCATCGAATTTTCTTGTGTATTTAAGTGGCCATTGGCGTTGTGCTACTCTTATAGTTTTTTTTATTTGTAATGCCATAAAAATTATCATTTTTGTATTGCAATATCTTTTAGCTATCATCTCGGACGAGATGATGAATGATTGATTTTGAGGTGGATTTTGATGATACAGTAATGTTATTTAATTCAATACCTATGGAAGTTTCTTTTGTGTTAGTAATATTTATAGGTTACCTTTAGATACATCAAATTTCGTTTGGGTATCTGCAGTCTTGAGTTTTTATTCACTCATCACAGTCAATCACACAAAATAAATACCTTTACCCGAACCAAGGGTAAATTAACCATTGGCAGGACAATATTTCCGCACTAACCTTTTACTCCAGTTTCCGATCTCCGCGTAACGCCGGCCGTTAGAACATCCGCTCCTCCGCACTTCATTTCCTCTAAACGTCTGCACAGAGTTCCCGTTAGGTGTTAATATTCCGTTCGAGGAGCCGTTGTTGTTCCGCTCCCTGTTTCTGGGAAACGTCCCGGTTCCCGAACGGAAGGTCCCGAGTTGGGGAGTTGGGGGGTCCGGGCTGAACTGCTGGAGCGGAAGAGTCACGTTGCCGCTCCAACTCTTGCGATTGACGGCGAAAGTTTTGAACGTCCCATTGCCGTTCGTAGGTGACGGGATCGCTCCGCAGAAGCTACTCCGGTTATGGCTGTTCTTAATTAGCGCACTGTTCTGCAGAGACACTTGCGGCTTGATAGGCACCAAGGGGGATGCCTGGTCAATGGACATCGTCCCTTAACAACTGTAGGTCGAGCCTACCTTTGTCACATCTACATTTTTGTCTGCAAAGGAAAGAAACAACAATGTTAGCGAACCTATTATTTCTGATCCTTGAAGCTATTTTCAGAGTTGTTTTATCTTGACTAATGAAGATGGCCTAGTTAAGGACAGATTAATATTAAGACTGATTGAGAGTCCCTGACATGTCAATAAACGTTATGATTATGAATACGTCTGTCAACTACAGTTGCTAAGTATCAATTCGAGAATAATGAAGAACCAATCGTACAATAGGGTTCAATTTAGGTTAATAGATATTCGTGTTCCGCAATATCAGATATAACAACGGAGTAAACAGTTTAATACCGTACTGCTAAATCATTGTGGTAATTTGGTATGAATCAGAAATGTTCACGAAGAGCAAAGGTTGAATAACGGATTTGGGTACAGTAGTGCTAAGACCCAAGATAGCCTTACACATAATAGTGCTGCCAGTCACACTATACGGCGTCCTGTATTACCCATTGTTGCCAATTGCATTTAGATTTAACTGGAAACTCCATTAGTTTCCTCGCCTTGACCCGCTTTTATCCGAATAAACATCAATTTTCTAGAATTTAAATGGCTTTGAAAAGATTCACTGACATAAATTACACCAGTAATGGATTAAATTAAAACCGAATTCGGATACGTACACAGCAATTCTAAACGTGTGACTGCCACAACCATTTTTGACCTGAATCTGTTTTTTTGTAGTTACCTCATGCCTAATGATGACAATTGTGGCTTTAACCTTCGGATGATTTACACTTCGAGTGAATTATTTCTCTCCACCGGTTTCAGTAGGTACATATTTTCCATTGTGTTGAAGTGTACCTTAGACTGCAAGAAAGATTCGATACCTTTAGACTCAAAGGGCGTAAACGCCGCAGGTTCTAATGGCGTTTACGCCCTTTGAGTCTAAAGGTATCCAAACCGGACTTCCTATGACCTTTAAATTTGAACTAAGGTAAATATCCTAGCGTATGACAGGCTAATGCCCAATACTTAACGCCCTGCTGTTTCCTCTGTTGTTTGACTTATCATTTAAGATAGCAACTACTGGGATAGTGTCAGCACTGGGATGTGTACCTTATTTTATTATTGTTTTGATAGATCGTCTAAGGTGCCGCGACGAAATCTCACTGACCCGGCCGTCCGCCGGACGCGGACAATTCTGCATGCTCGGGCCACTCATGCGCATCGGACGCGTTACGCAACTCTTACACAACTATCGTTAGGCTACTTACATAATTGCCAAATTCAATAGAAATCCGTTCCGTTACAGTGTAAATTTGTTCGAATGATGAATGTGAATACCAATGATATTTCTTCTTCAATGGGAACTTAGCACCATTGTCTCAATGAACCGTTGATTTCTATAAAAAGTAGGTGAGACTTAGATGTCTAATGTAAACATTAACGCTATCTGTTTCACGTAATCATTATGCTATTGTTATACTTCTCTGACTGAAACGATAGAATCTTTAGTTTTTATATTGGGTTGTTAAGTCTACTTACTGTAAGACTCAAAGAGAAGTATTTCGGAAAATGATTTTTTACTGGGATATAGAAAACCGAATTGTGGAAACGAATCGTTATCCAACAACTTATCTATGTAATCGAGCAGTGTCCGTTCTCTTTGAAAATCCATAATGGATAATTGCGTTGATGTGTATGATTCGGTCAGCAATTTTTGTATAAGTAGTCGCATTATATTGAATCGACTTCTGTTGTCTACTTACATCAAACCTTAATTGGACTAGAAGCTTTTCATTTCTGTCTCTTATTGGTTACCTTTTCTTTTTTGTGCGTATGTGTACTGCTTTAGGGTCTATATTATCTCTCATACTTTTTAAAATTCATACTGTATTCTTTCAATAATTATGACTAACAATACAGTATGACTCATAACTTTATGGATAACAAGGTGATCCTAAAGTTTTTACTTCAAGAATTATATAAGTCCCGCTAGCAAAATTGAGACTAACACGACAGCAATGTAACAGATATTTTTTTCTGGAAAAGTGTTACAAACATAATAAAAGTACAATCTTTTTTACATCAAAACTGTAATAAATGCTGTCAGTGTAGCGTTAGAGCGGCGTAAGAGCGTGTCCAAAGTATCGGATTATCCAACATCGATTAGGGACGCGCTATTCTATGTGTTAGTCACAGACGGTTTTGCTTGGTTATGGCTGCTCCTATTTGCTTTTTATCAGTTTAGGTATTATCCGTTCTTCATACAAACTTTCCTCGCCGATATAGCCCCCTACTATTTTAATTCATGACATGACGTAAGTACTGTAATGATAATGAATGACAGCGAAGTCAGACATATAGGTACAGTGACAGTGAAGTGTAATGATAATGCAGATGAATTTCATCTGCATTTTGCTTTTACAGAATTTGCTTTTTGCTTAAATTTTTATACGTACCTACATCATACTTTTCCCTCAAACATTACGAATTTCGACACGACCGAAACTTTTACCATAAGATTAAATTTTTGGCGAGACAAAAATCTTTACACGAAAGATTAAACAAATAAGCAAGTTAGCTATCGTAATGTACCTATGCTACATTAAGAGTAAAAAACATATTTATCGTCAGTATGTATCAGACAACAATGTCAAACCGTGAATCTATTCGAACACAATTACAATGAGACGTGACTGGTTTTGGCAATAAATTTACAAGTACACAGACCTTGACTTGTATTGGCATCGACTAGCAAGTGCTTAATGCATGAAAATAAGCGACACGTTTTGCTATAAATAACAAATTAATACTGAGTAAGTTTAATTTAACATTCTGAGGCCCAACTTTTCAAAAACATTGTAGGGCTTGAAATCCACGAAGCTTTTAAAAAATTGAGTCTCAGGAGTCTCAGGAGGTTAAAGCAAACATATTCGCTAAATAACATATTCAAAAATATTTACGGAACAATACTTTCAAGTTTATTTTAAAGTGGACTGGTGACCTGGTGGAGATTTTACCGAAACCCGCTGGATGGGAAGTCGCAATACCAGTCATAGTTTCGTTCGTTTATGGAGAAATATGACGATGTTGACGGTTTATTTTATACATGTGATAAATTAATCGTTTTAGAAACCGTTAGCGCAATAGAACGAAATTGAATTGATATTCAATTTCGTTCTATTTCGGACACTGCGCCCATAATGTGTTAGTAACAATTATCTTAAATTCTAATGTAACAATGTGTAATGTGTAATGGGTTAGTAAACAATACATATTTTTTAATACAGACCACATTGACATTCCATTGTCCATTGTCGCATTATAGGGCAATCCACCCGTTCAGCTAGTGAGCTCAGGATACTGTTGGTGATCTTTAATTAAACCCAAAATATTATATTTATTATTTTAACAGGATTTTTAAACCTTGGCGCAACGCATGGGCGTTATTTAGTTAGATGAACGTCATTTCGTATTTATTATAATAAGTAAACAAACAAAAGAGTATGCACCTAGTTTTATCTTGTCTACTTACCTACATTAGTCAACGTAAATGTTACTTAACATAACCTAACTCAACCCCATTGTTTCGTTCACTATTTTATAATGGCTTTTAAACTTAACCAACTGATTAAGTAACGTCTGTTTGAACAACACATGTTACTAAACGAAACCAAAATTTAAATTACAAGGTGTTCCACTATCAAAATCGAAACTGAGGAAGTTATGCCATCTCTTTTGCTCAGTTGTAATATTTGAACATGGAAGAGTACGAAAGTTTGAAATTCGAACTGCATCGCGACCTGTGTCGATCATCTGTCTGGAAGGTGCGTTCACGCAGGTGTGTGGTTCAATTTAATTGGACTTTTACCTGCAATTGGCATTATTAAGGCAATTAACAAGATGGTCGTAATTAGACACGTGTCCGTTGGCGTTGAACTGCATTATGGAAAAGTGGGATAACAGCATTAGTTTTTACTGTGAAAGTCTAAGATTAGTTGGAATAGGTACGTTAGAATTTGTATTTTATTAGAAAGAATGTAAAATGGATCATGGCGTAGTATGCAATACAATAATGAATTAGGTTATTGTTATAAGTTCGAATCCGTTTACAATACCTAATAATGTGAACTATTTTGCAACAGCCAAAACAGCTCTTTTTAGAAGAAAGTACCAAAATAAGAGAACTAATTTTAGTAAAAATTATCCTATATGAGTTCCTTTTTAGGGTTCCGTAGCCAAAATGGCAAAAACGGAACCCTTATAGTTTCGTCATGTCCGTCCGTCTGTCTGTCTGTCTGTCTGTCCGTAAGTCACAGGCATTTTACTCAAAAACTACATGATGGATATTGATGAAATTTGGAATATAAGTGTCTTTTATGAGCCGCTACTTAGTTTGGTATATAAATAATTAAAATAAATATTTTTAGGGGGGGCACTCCATACATAGTTCGACAGCTCTTTAAAAAACACTATAAGGTTCCTAAGTAATGTTTTTGATTAAGTGAATGTATTTGTAAATAATCGCTCCGGAAGTTGTGTAAATTGTGTCCCCCCCCCCCCCCCCTCTATTTTCTAAACCGTGCGTCAGAAAAATATGAAAAAAATCACGAAGGTAACGCTTAATTTATACTTTCAACGAAAATTATTTTCAACAAGATCGAATGTACCGTTTTTGAGTTATTGCCGATAAACTGCGCTTCTCAACAAAAGGACGTAATTGCTATGAAGATACGCTCTTTTGTTGTTGTACTTTTTTTACATCGTATTTTTTACCTTATAGTTACGGCTATGGAACCCTACACTGAGCATGGTCCGACATGCTCTTGGCCAGTTATTTCTTTTGAAGTACTATAGACTCAAAAAACTACCGAGGTACTCCAAAGGCCACTCATCGATAGGAAAATATTATTCACAAATTAATTCATAGGAACATTTATATGAACCCAACCGAGTCATATAATAATAATCGAACTTCGCATGTGAACCTCATTTGATCATTGTAGTTTCTTGCCAAATGTTAGACTTGAAATTGTAACTAGTTCTGTTATTTAATTATAACTGGTTCCCCGCGATACAGGCGTAGCCTAGTGCGGAGACCCCTGGTATGTTCTGTTACTTAATTCTGAAATAAATGTTCTTTATTTTTATTCTTATTCTCTTCTTATATTATAGGTAGGTTCTCAACACAATAAGACGACATCAATAAAAGGTCCACAGCCGTTTCTCAGGTAGGAATGCTAGCAATGTCAACATTTAAGTGAATCAGTTGCGAAAGCCTGCGAGCTAGCAAAGGAAACAATCGCACGTGCGCTGCGACCGGTCGCATTAAGGCATATCTCACACTGCAGCTAAAATCGCGGCGACACGCGACTCAGCGATTTTCAACTTTGTATGTAGAATCATCGATTTGTATAGAAAAATCGCGGGGTGGGGCACACTGGCGCGTAAATCGCGGCGATTTTTTCCGTGTAGCTGCGCATAGTACGAAAAAATCGCGGCGACGGGCGATTTCAGTGTGTTCTTCGCCTAACAGTGTGCCTACCATGAGTTGACTTTTCGATCGGCGCTAGCGAGTATCGAGCACTCGATGACAGTCTATCTCTTTCGTACTATTGGCGCGTGCGAGAGAGGTGCACTGACTCTCGATACGAGAAACTCGCTAGCGCCGATCGTACACTCAACTCATGGTAGGCACACCAGTCCTGCTTAAAGTAAAATATCCACCGGCGGTGTAAACGGTAGCTGAGCGGTGTGCGGGGAAAATGCATCAATCGAGACTAGTCTATGGTAGTCGGTCTTTCGTGATTTTTTTAGCTTCCTTACTGACCGATCCGCTACCTCACACACCACACAGCTCTGGTCTAGCCTGCTTTAGTGAATATCCTGGTAAAGAACTATGAATGCAAAAGACGAGTCTTCTTTTTTATGGGATGATTTTACAAATGTTTGTCGAGCGTACTTTTATTACTTTTGTTGTTTGTACGGTACTTTTGTCACAGTTTTTATGCAGTCAGCCCTGTGCATAGGCGAAAGTCCTTTTGATCTCCTTCCTTTGACGCTTCCCCGGACTACAAGTTTTTCTTTAGCACTGAAAATCATATTCTTCTAAGCCCTATTTTTTTGAAGCGTGTATTGTTCAGTTGTATCCACCTACAGGTTATCTAGTAAACATCTAATATTAACTGCAATAAAGGTAGTTATCAAGTTATCATAATACAATACGACAAGCTCCTTAAAACAGGACGCAGAATGTAAAATTGTGCACAAAATGCTCCTCGTATTTCAAATTCTTTTCACCTCGCTTCCTCTTCGGGCCTTTGAACAAACGGTTTTATTGATGTTCCATAGACAATAAACACAGTTCCGAAACCGGAAGCAACTACCCGTAATGGATTATTAATACGTGCCTGACTCGACCACAAACCTTTTTCGTTATTATTGTTTTTTTCTAACGGAACACCTGTGTCATTGAATAAGGGTATGGAAGGTAACTTAGATTTACTTCCGTTAATGTTACAAGGAGAGCCACCAAGGACATCATTATATCTTTTTGAAGGAGGTGTCAGTTCTATTTAGGTTTACTCCGACCTAAGTAGCTCAGTCTATGTATATACATATCTTCTATCTTGGAAGTGTTTCTTTATCAGTTGCACCTTGCTTTTATTTATTTCTGCAGGTTGATAATATAGGTAATTAAATTTACGCATCTTAAAATATCTATTCCGAAGACGTCAAATATCAACGTAACGATTTAAGCTTTTGCACTAGTGGTTCCTACTTTTTGAAATGGGTTGACAGGCACGTAAATATAGTGGTTTGCTGTTTACCCAAATTTGACCAATAACGTAACTGTTTATTTTTTATTTTAAATCCCAGATTGGGAACGTGTGATAACACAAACTCGGAGGGTGTCTATTGTATAAAGTTGTACAATAGATCTTGTAAACACAAAAAACTGCATTTACATGATAAAAGAATTACGAATTGCATTTTATGCGATGTATTGTAGAGTTCCTTTTTTATATAAATTATTAATCATTCTACAGTAGTCAATATCAAATAGACATTTTGAGTAATAAAGATACATACACATGTATTATTCAAACTTGAATTGATAATTATACATTTTCTAGGACGAAGATAATTTATGGTGAGGAAAATAGTAATAAAAAACAAGTATTCATTTACTGACCACAACACAAGCATGTTTACTCATTCAGATGTTAATTGAAATAAACGTACTACTTACTATACGTGCCTGACAATATTTGTAATAATAATTAATAACGTGAGGTGATTGATACAGTTAAAAAAAAAGCAAATAAGAAAATTACGAACTTACAATCTACACAGTTGTAATCTACATTTACAAAGAAGATCCTGTGCAATTTTATTACAGTAGTACGTAAAGAAAATTATCTTTATATTCCAGTAAACAACATTCAATGAATCTAAAGGTCAAGTATATGTAATACACAAGTCTGAGAGAGTACTTCAAACAAACGGTATCATAAACTTAAGAGTACTTCACGCATACCAACCTTATAATAAGCTTAGGAGCTAATAAAAAAACTTTTCGCACAAAAACACGAGCAAGGCCACGAACGCCATAGCAAAAAACTAACCAACACTGCCGGTTCATACTTTTTTGTTACTTTGAAACTTGAGCTTAAGTATCTAACCTTATAAAGCAACCAATATAAGAACGGTTTATCAGTTTTATCACGTTCCAATCTTGAGTTTTAGATTTGTCTGACTTCTGAGTTACACATTTAAAAGTAGATCGAACTGGGTTATCGTAACATTATGTACCTATCGACAAATCTGATTAAGGATATTAACAACATTCATGATTACATGTACAGTTGAAAGAGATGTCATTATTATGATAATCATTATCTTTAAAGTCAGTGGCGGTACTGCCATATAAGCCCAAAAGCCGGGCTTGCGTAACTAAAATAATAATTGATAAAGATTTCTTTCTATCAAAGTTATTCGAAATTTCGCGCTTTCTTTACTTTTCGAACTACGTGAAGCCGTCCATAGCGTGGTACAAAATTCGCTGCAGCTGGTGGCGCCAGCGCTGCGCCAAAAGAACTTTACGACCGAGTTGAGTCGTCTCGTTCGCACGCGCGGGCTTGCAATCGGGCTTTCATGCCGGACGGCATGTCTCTTTCTAACTTATGCAAACACTTCATAATGAGTCATGACCATTAGTAAGCTCCTATTGAAAATTGTATGCAATCGTAAGCCTGGATTGCGTGTGAAGTCATAAGCGTGTTGACGGTTGCGTTGCGACTTAAAGCCAACTTCACAGTTTACTTACTTACAATTATTACTTCAAATTGTTTTAGAGTGTTTGAGCGAATGCGTGTTTTGATTGTTGTGTTACTTGTGTTTTCATTTTAAAAGAACAAAAGTAATTTAGTTGGATTCAGAATGCAGGAAGTAGTTCTTTGTGATGATTTAAAGTGTGCACAAGTTTTAATTGGAGAAGAAAAGGTAAAAGAACGTGCTTTTTCGTCTCTTAAACGTATCCATACATATTTGAGAAATACACAAGGTCAAGAACGTCTTTCCGATTTATCAATGATCGCTATCGAAAAACAGTTGTTGGTAGAATTAAAACGTTCACCAACATTTTACTCAGATTTAACTCATTCCTTAAGAAAGATAGACGATTTGAATTGGCATATAAATAAAATTGTATAGAGTGAGATAGTTAACTGGCCATTCGTAATTAAACTTTGTTGTGACGAGATAAGGTCTACAGCCGTGTAGCCAGTTAAATGTTTTTGATTTGAATTTACTTGTTATATTGTAAAATAGGTGTGTTCGCTCAAACAAACGGCTTTTTTCAAAGCCACCGAAGGTATGCAATTGCTGATATGTCTGTACAATCCCATCTAGTAGTAGCATGTCTTCAGTGTGCTTTGCTGAGCTCGTCCACGCCGCGCTAGCTAGTGCAAATGAAACTGAAGAGTGAAAACAAGATCAGGAAGATATGAGTTATGAGTGCTTTTTGAGTAAAAGTTTTTTTTTTGTAAAAAAATGCAAATCGTATCCCTTGGCTTGCCCTGTGCTGCAACCCTAGGCACGCCACTGTTTAAAGTATAGTATATCAAAACTAGATATAGACGTATTTTATTTTCAAGAAGATAGGACATTTTCCAATACGTATGTAACACAATTGCATCATACTTGTACATAAATATTGCAGCAGTTTTAGATACTGGAGTAGGGAACAGAATTACAAAATTTGTTTTAATAAACCAATCCATTAAAATTCAAACCAATTGGGACATGTTCCGATACAAAATAATACGTGCTGCCAGAGCCAGACAGATATTACCGGCTCACAAGGCTAAGAGCAATCGTATCGTTAACATTGACTCGATAACATGTATCAATACTATTGTTGGTTATCACAAGTTTCTGGGAAGCGATGTAACCGCCGAAGGATATTGCGATGCACCTCAGGTTGGGCAAACAAACACGCCGAGTTGACTTAGGCAAACGATGCGGGTCGTGTCAGCAATCGAGAATACTAATGTACGGGCAAATCTAGTTACATGTGGGCTGTTGGAATTTACGCAAATGAGCACCTGCCGATAGTTGTATTTGTATATAAGGTCAACCGGGGTAATTGCGTCTATGGGGGCAAATGCGTCTTTTAAAGATTCCATTAAATCAGAACTCTTTAAAACTACCCCTACCTCAGACAGGTAGGGTACTTGCCTGTAAAGTACAGCGTATACAATACAAACAGGGAGGTAGGGTAGGCGTAGTTTTAAAGAGTTCGAATTAGAATCTTTAAAAGACGTATTTGCCCCCATAGACGTAAATACCCCGATTGACCTTAGTGCGGATTTCAAATGAGCCGTTGGGCTCATTTGAAATTAGAATGAAGAAATAAGCAAGATGGAAAACTATCAAGACATTATATACAGTCGAAGGAATTAAGCAACTTTTGTAGGTACTTAATGTAGTAATTGTCCAGACTCATAGTTATAAAGGCAAAGCTTATCTCAAATATTGCTAAAATAAATTAGAAGTATGAATAGATGCGGGTGCTTAGATTTATCTGTAAGATTAATGAAGTCCCCATTGTAATTTAAAAAGGAAATAGTTCATTAAATGAATGACTTGAAGGTCACAACCTTGACAATAAAACCCACTGTAAATGCTCATCAAGACAAACATTAAAATGATATTATATCTTTATCTCAATAGTTTATAATAGACAGAAATTACAAACAGTGAAAATATTTATTTAGGTTCTGAATTAAGAGTAGTAACCACAATATATAAGGTCCTAATTTATTAATTGCAGATATTTTTACAGCTGATAGTACTCGGTCTCTGGAGTATATTAAAGCATGAAACATTATAGCTTTTACGATGTTTTTTTGGAGAAAAAGGAAAAACAAATTTGCTACGTAATAACACCCTGTTAATCTGATTACTAAATGAAAACTCATTGAACAGATTCTAGTAGCTGTAACTGGCCACTTCACGTCGATAAATCCCATCCTAATGACATTTGCAGTTTTCCCGCCGAACCGTTACGACATTTGCGACAAGCAATTGTTGACATGACAGATAGTGTTATTGTGACATGTGATAATGCACATGGTGATTTTATTTAGACGAAATTATAATTAATTTTTTTGTTAGGTATAAATGAAATCAAAAAAGTAATATGAAAAGATTTCTTAATTTCTATTTAAAGTTAATTATTTTAATGTAAAGTATAATGTGTTAAAATATCTGCAACTAATAAATTAGGACCTTATATTGTGAATTTATGACGCAAGGAATGCTTTATCAAAAATGACTAATATGGTAATATCTATCACGTACTCGTGAGTAATGAGTGTTTGTGCTACAAAGCGAAATCATTATCGTTACTGTTAACTCCGTTACAACTTTCTTATTATCACATTCTACGAATCTAATTAGAGGTTGCGTGCAATTTTACAACAAGTCACTAATAACGCAATACTGACTAACAGAGATGAAAGCTGTTACACTCCATTTTCAACAACTTTCAATATTAACGTTTCCATGATTAATAGGTTTCCAAACAAGATTGCTAAAATAAAGACGTGACGGTAATTTAATAAGAATTTAATCATCAAGTGCAAAGCTTTTACGTTTAGGAACGATCGGAGCTCATCCTTAATGGAACAGTCATTAATCAACGTGAAAAAAGCTTGACGCGAAAAGAGTTTATAGAAGATGGCGCAAAAAATGTTTCATTATGCGCCCGAGCACGCGCTATCAATATTCATTGTTAGACTTTATTTTGTTAAGATCGTTATTATGATAAAGGAGTGTTGTGTGCTTGGAATCGTAATAATGTAAACAACGACGATGCAAAAAGTGATCATTTAAGATGAGAAGTAGTTAAATGACACGAATGCAACGAAATTGAAGTTGAAAAAGAAGAGATTTAAGCGAAGTCATTTGCACTGTAATCACGGCATTACTTTTCACATCTACATTATTTCGTGTTATCATCTCTCCAATTTGAATTATCATTATTATACATTTATTAAGAAATAATGAGAAAGAAATACATCCGAAATGCATACCTATTCCTGCGTGGTTTGTTGTACTTACTGATATTCTACTAAAACGAATCGAACTGTAACTTCACTCCCCTCGCATGTCAACTTAGAAGAGGATGAAACAATAAAACTGGCACCGATTGATTTCTTTATAGGGGTCACATGCTGAGCCACTAATGGCAGTTTGTGAAAGACTAACAAAAAATCTTGCAAGGGATTGAAGCCAGGACCCTCCACATGTAGGTCAGCGTGAGAGGTGCATGACGAATCGCTCTCATCACTCTTTAACGTTATAAGTGGGAGCCCGGCAGATAAGATTTAGACTAAGCCGCCTTTGAGGTCGCCTGTGATTAATGAATTCTTAGACGCTGAAACGGGGGGATAACATGAGAAATTTATAAGTCGTTAAGCTTACCGTACAAAAACAGAGTAAACAAGTGCACGAATTTTGCAAATCTTGCATTATCATTGAAAATACACGTTTATCACGGCCCTTGCGTAATTTAGAACCGATCGAATGGTAAAAGAATTGGAAAATCGTTGGAAAAGTTAAGGCAGTTAAATAAGAGCTTGAATCACAGACGGTAACTACGTGAGTACGTGAGGTGGTTAAACTAAAGGCGCCACCAAGCGAGCTAATTAACATCGAAAGCACCATAGATGGCTAATTGTATTCACCAGACATTCTAAGAATTTAGGCACTAAGCTCGGCAATGGCTATGAAGTCGGGCCGCTACCCGCAATATAAGGAGCACAAAACAATGGGGTCCGTTGTGTTCCGAAGCGTCCTCCGCCAAACCAACTGTAACATACTCAACCTCTTATCTCACACAATCTATCATGATGAATTGCAGCCTTACATATTGAGGCATAAAGTTCACATTGCAAAATAGCGCATGACAGATATGCGTTAGAAAGGGTAAACAAACAAATGCATTAGCAAATGTTCCGCTACACTCAAGGGTAATTAAAAAGCCATGAGGCTAAGACGGCGTACTTACGGATGGTAATTAGGAATGTAAGTGAATAAAACGCTAACTGTGGGTTTAGTATATTATGAGACAGTTGCAGATGGTGTGAACGGAGTAGTTAATACAGTAGACAATTGTGTTGCGTATTAGAGAGGTCCGATTCGGAGTGGTTTCGTAAGCTCGATCGGGCGCATTCCACGGCGCAGTGCAACGCCCCTTGAGGATAGCCCTGCGCTATAGAATACTAACTATTACTATGAAGAGGCAAGGCTCGTCGATACCTACCTGTACTTAACTTGGTGGTAAACAGATCGGTTATTTTTTTATGTAATACTTAAGTGGCATATAAGCATACAAATCACCTGAATATAGCAACGCACCAGATAAATTAGTACATACGTGGTCAACTTTGGGTACAATGGCTTGTTGACGTCTTATGTCTGATATCTGCACAGTCAAATCACATGACGAAGGAGCTCATTCTACATATTGCATGAAAAGAACATGGATAAGGCTTAACATAGACACCGTTTACTCGCACATATCTAATCCAAACTTAGGTACATTTCGCAAAATCAACATTTCGCAAGATTGAGTACCACATTAGATTCAAATAAAAACCAGTGCCAATAATGAGCGAATTGCGTGCAGAGAAATATTTCAAAGTCAATGGAACATTATCTGAAGATCAGCTAAATGCAAACATTTGTTGTAGCTGTTTCAACAAGACGTTAATCTTTTTAGTTGCAGTTATTTGCGCGGATAATCTCACGATAACTTCGACAACGCTTCTTATGTCTCTTTGAACGGCTCTAGATAGTAATGTTTAAAGATGAGTGAGCTGACCGCTTCTGTCAGTAAATAATGAAGTTTTTAAAACTTTTACTTAGAAAAATCTATTAGTACTAATCAACAATACGGTTCCCTTATTTAAATTTCAAGTATCTACATTAAAATTGATCAGATCAGATAATCGATTAAATAGGTACTTTGATTTTATGTGATTCTCTACAATTTTTTTGTAACTTTATCTCTATTATAACAAAAATTAGTTAAACCAAACTAATTTTTGTTATAATAGAGATCCTTATATCAGCATCTAGAAAATCTAGAACATAAAAAGATGTATAGCCTAAAGAAAATAGAAATCCACTTATAACCATGGTATTATTTCTTTATTTTACCACCCTAGTTGTGTAATGTACTTATGCATAAAAGCATTTGACTTCGGTCTCACATATTAAGGGACAATAAAATCGATTTTTTAATTCTTAAACACTGTTAGCCTTTAAGGCTGTAGGTAACAATAGTCGGACTGCACGGAGATGGAGCATGGTAGGTATCTATCAAGTCTGCCAATTATGCAATGAGAAAATAATTTCAATTCAAAGCGACAAAAAACCCGAATAACCCGATACACTTCCCAAATAGTAGGTAATGAAATCGGATCTAATTGTAAAAATCTGTCAATAACTAGTAGACCGATTGCCACATATTCATTGATCAAACAAACACGTGCGAAAACGGGGCCGCTTGCGCAACGTCGAGTTATCAAAGATTGTTGCCCCGCTACTAACGGGACCGGCAGGTATGCGCTCGCATTGTTTTGGTCAATCTACGTCCTAGTGCACAGTATAATAGCAGTAATTTTTCTTCCTACAAGAAGTACATCGCGCGCTAGAATGTGTGCGCGCCGTGTACGGACGCAATACAAGCAATGAAATAAGAATGCGTAAGAATGCTCCAGTATGGATCGCACTTGCACAGACGTGTTATCGCGCGTCTGTGTGAATACGCGCCGTGATCGCCTAAATGGCCGAAGTTGTACGAAAAATCAATATCCTATACAAGCCGGAGTAGTTTTGATCACGCTTAAATTTGCTTACAATTTAAGTAGGTACAGTCAAGGGCAAATATAAATATCCACACGAAGTTGCAAAATATGTATACATAAACCTTACTGCCATAATAATAAGACCTGTATACATATTTTTGAAACTTTGTGGTGTATACATATTGGTGCCCTTGACTGTACCTACCCGATTCCGCCAAAGCGTCGGAAACATTTTAACGCTAACCGTAATCGATAATCGGTTGTTTCCTTCACCTTCATCTCATAATTGGTAGAAAACACTAAATTTGCATAATTATGCTTGTTTCGGAACGAATTTGTTTATGCCAGATAAATATTAAACGAACTTTAAAGTACTTAAAAATAGCAACAGATGATGTGGAATGACCTAAACTAAACTGGCCAAGAACGAAGAAAGCAACGGAACTTGATTCGAACCCGAACGTCAAGCGAACGAAAAGAACGAACCTGACATCTAAAATCATGCAAGAAGGAATAAGACATGAGGAAATAACAAGAATAAGAATATTTCATAAATAAAATGAAGGCGCTTAAGGCAACACTTTATAATTTTTTTGATCAGGCATTACTGTAATTCACAAGACATCGTAATTCGAGAAAATTCGGGACTGAAAGCACAGAATAAGTATTGTACTGAACTGAAAGTTCAAATAAAGGTTCGGACACCGGCGTGCATCATGGGCTTAAAGAAATTCACTTTCAGTTCAGGGAATTAATTGTTGCTTCATCTTAAGGTGGGTTTAAACCAAACGAATTCTAACACATTGTAACCCCACTCTACCAAATTCTTTGTGTGTACACAAAAAGGGTTTAATTAGGTAATGACGAAAAGGAAAATGCAATGCAAACGCCGTGTTAATCGAACGTGTCGGAAAAATTACGAGAGTCGAACGATTTGTAACACAAAAATTCTTATATTTTCCGATAGTAGATGAAAATTAATTAAGCGGTAGCGTAATGCCATACTTCTCAGGAGTAGGTTACAGCCCGCCATACCGAGGAAAGAACGTTAATGAAAAAAAAATCAACCATTTGTATCTTGTACCAGGCTAATTTTTACACAGCTCATCATCGTCGAGTATTCACGAAAATAACCATGTCATACTTTTCTGACGGTTCCAAATGGCCGCCAAAGGAGGAAGGAAAGGAGGTAATTATTATTTTTTTGCTACCAGTAGGCATTTAGATTTTTGGAAAGTATATGATACAATGTCACTGTTATTAGATTTGCATCATAAAATCTTCCGTGTTGCTCTTAGCATTTGTATGACCAGTTCTGATCATTTTCTCGAGTCAGCGGCTGTAAGTAAGCGCACAAAGACATACGCTTACTTGTCAAGTAGAGGCCACAACTCACAAGTTAACGTCTGATTTATGGCCTCTGGCTGCGCAGGAGCACTAGGGCGCGACAAACGCATTCGAAACGGTCCGACACACTCTGTCGTCATTACCGTCACAGCCAATGTAGAAACGGGCGCATTTTACAAGGAAATTCTGGTTACTTATATCCTTTTTGAATCGTTGATGGAGAGAAACATTAGAATATAGACATTAAATTTGAATAGAATAACTTTTGCTCCGCAAAAGGACAATGCTCTTTAAATTTTTTAGCACCACCCGCAGATTAGCATGATGTTTTTGTCTACCGCGTGAAGTTTTTAACTCAAACTAAGAATCCTAGGTATTATTGTATCCATACTAACTGTAGGTAGGTATGTAGGTTTTGCTTTATCCTATATAAAACCTTTGTCAGATACATATTACCTACCTAGGAAGCCACAGCACTCACTAGTGAAATCCCAGTGTCACTACCGTCACTATAAAGAATTAAGTTCTTCTTATTCAAATTAGAATCTGCTTTTGTCTAAAATGGCCATAATGGCGATACTTCTGATATTGCAAACATCCGAAACTTACGGTAAATCCACAAAATTGGACAGAGTATTGTTTCACGGACTAATGATAAGTGGGGACTAGTTTAATTTTTTTAAGCAGACGTCGAATATTTTAGACACGTTCAAATGTTCGTGTCCAGAGGATTACGGACGCTATTCTATCCAATGGAAGTAATAATCGAAAATGCGATTAGAAATGATATATTGTTAATCCGACATGCGATGAAAAATATCGGTGCAAATCCAAATGACAAAAGGGGCCAATGTCAACGACCCTCGCACCCTATGAGCAACAATGAGATCGGGGATAAAAAAGGGGTCTTGCACCATTATGGGGCCAAATTACCGCTTGAATGGTCAAATGAGTTGCTGATAAGTATTTTTTGGTGCACAACTGGCACGCGCGCTTGTAACGGGACTAGGAGCAAGGACTTGTAATTATTACGTAAAGAATCGCAAAGAAAGTCTTCACCCCGCAAAGGTAGGTACATTATCGTCACTCGTGGTTTAAGGTTTGATCACAAGCGCATATAAAAGTTACGACCAGGAACCGGCGTGGCTAGCTAGCTTCCCTATAATATTGTATTTTAAAGTAGGTAACACCATGAACTGAGACATGAGCTTTGCTTTTTAAGGCGTTTTGTGCTGTAAATGTGTAAATAACCGATACCTAAGCCCTATATAATTATTTTTTACTAATCACATTTAGCAAAAAAATACATCAGGTATGATATCATCACTTTCGACACCCACGACCAAGTCGGTAATTGCCAACTGAAACTTTTTTAACCTCAGCGGGCACGCGCTATAATAACGATACCAGAAGTAGGTATCATACCAGAACCAGTTCGTCTCGGAAACGATGAGATTCAACGGTTAGATAATGATTGTATAAACACCGTACCCACTTTCTTCCCAATAGTACGGTATTGAGAATGAATAGCATCCATATTTTAAACGGGGTAGAATCGTCACAGGAGATTGATTGACTTGAAAACGTCAAGGGTTCAATAATGATTGAATAGTCGCCATAGGTACTTTCCACCCAAGACCAATGTAATGAGAGCCAATGTCATTCACAGCACAGGTCACAAATTTCTAAAATAATAAATATAAAAGAAGAACCAGTTGTAAAAACAAAGAGGATATCAATCCCACATCATTCATCCATTGTACCCACATTTCTCCCCAGGGCATGTCGAAACTTCACATCCTTTCTGTATCAAATATTTCCGAAGGAATAGATATTATAAATGTAGCACATTGTTTCAGAAAAGATGAGGATTAACGGTTAAATAATCACAGTACCCACTTTCCTCCCAAGACGTTATTGAGACTTAATATCATTCACGTATCGAAGAGTCCCAGAGTAAATCAAATTTGTATCGCGTAGACGCCGGGGCACGGTTAACCAGAGGCTGGGGACTAGGCGATCAATTTCAAGGGCCCCCTTATTCAAATCCCTTTTGTCTTGTTTCATACAGTCGGTGAACAACAATGCTCTCAAACGCCGGTCTTACGATCAATGACTTGCGTAGTTGTCAGTTGTAAAGGAAAACATTGCACAAAAAAAAAACAGAAATTGTCTTTGGCTCGTGCGTTCAGTTCGGTTACATTCAAACTTCATGATTGACATTTGTAAGTAGGTAGGTATGATGATATTGTGGGAAATGTCTTAATGGAAATAATGAGGTCATTGAACTATGCCGTTCTAGGCCATCTTCAAATATGCAATTATCGGTAGGTAAGTAATGCACTACTTAACGCGATAACCTTATCTACATTGATAAAACAACTCTGATGATATAGGTACAGAAACATGTTATTAAAAATACTGCATTTGTTATATCGAACTACATTAAACTTAAAGTAAATAAAAGCAACTAAATATGAGAAAAAAATACCTACGTTCTACCAAAACATAACGTCGAAACTAAAAACACTCGGCAAAACAAAAACACAACAGCGAAAAAAATATTTCAAAGCACAGAAGTAAAGCGAGCTTTACCGTGAACACACGAACTTTTCAAACACTTCGGGCACAAGATAGACGACGATATCAAATTTTCACGTGAAATTTAATATGTGTACTATGTTTCGAACGAACTGGCGGCAACGCGCGCGGCGACCGGGCACCGACTGACGACGTCGAGCCAACGGCCGCCTATCTCCGTCCTGCTCCAATACGCATGCCCGGAACTATTTTCCTTCACATTTTCCACATTCACGGCAATATCTCACTCCCATACACCAATTTCCCGACAGCATCATCAAATGGACCAACATTTGATATTTCAAATTAGAAGAATCTGTGGTTTCAGAAACAGTGTTGTCAGGTTGAAAAGAGACGGCGTCCATACAAGGTCGATCGTGATTGTGTATTGCAACATCGCCCTTAGCAAAAGGCGGCATTCAGGTTTTACACCTGGTTTTAGAGATAAGGTAAAACGTCGAGACTTGAAGATGTACAATTATGTAAAACCAATTCGATTAATTAAGAACGTGAAACTTTCTACATTCAAATCGTGAAGAACATTACGATAAAATGCATGGATACATAAATCAGACACTTGACGTAACTTATTTAACTTCATAGGCAACGATATCTCTCTCTTTATTTTTTTGTTGTAGGCTTGGCGTATTTTCATTAAGATTACATCTGTTGGTGGGCAACACTTATTGTTCAAAAGTTTTCATTAATTTTCAATAAATTATGAATTATGAGATGGAATTATTATCTAGCATACAGCTACTAGCATCACAGTGTAGAGGATTTTTGCAGAGGAGATGTCAAAATCCATAGAGAACCGTAAAACGGTCCTACTTTGCACCAAAATTTGCTCCAAAATTAGAAAATTCGAAATATAATTGTCAATTTTAAATTTTCAGACATACTGTTTCTATATATAACAAGAAGAATGTATTTCCTAACGCGTTACAAGTAAAAAAATACGCCACTATCTATTTCGTCAAATATATAGAAACAATAAATTCCGAGCAAAGTTACCCATAGACGCGGCAATACTTTGCTCCTAAATAAGGTACCTAGGCCAAATTTGCTCATAAAATGGAAACCGTAATAAAACAAATAACAGAGATAGAAAAAGTGGTGTGATCGTCTGTCGTTGTTTTCGTATCGGATGCAATATTAATTTTATACGTACCAACATTCATAGATATCAAGAAACAACCCGTTAAATATGTTTTCCGGGTTGGAGCATAGTTATCCCTGTAGGAGCAAAGTAGGACCGTTTTACGGAACGCAATATTTGTCACTGTAAAGGCAAGTGAAAAACTTTTTGTTATCTATGAATTCTTAAGAAAACCAGTCAGAGTACCTTATGGGCCAGCTGGTGATAATTATAATAATTTATATCGGATTCGGGCCGCTGACCTATATTGTGCGGACCTTAAGTAGGTAGGTACTACTACTTTACTAAGAGACCGGACTCCTGAAGATACTAGTTGGTGACCCCTGCCATAAGGCATCCTCTACCAACTAACCCAAGAGCGAAGCAGATAAGTTATGTTATGTGTCTTTTAAAGGCTTCAATCCTTTTACAGTAGCGTTCTGTCCATCCATTTAAATATGGGCGAGTACAATAACAAGAAGTAAACACGCATGTCCTGTCCTGTTTCATAACCGAGGTCTATTCGTATGCAGAAAGTATTTTCTATTCGGTAGTAACATCCGGACTATTTTAGAATGAACACGGTTGCACTTTCACTATTGTGACGCATATGGGACGATGAAAGTGACACGGAGACATTGCTAATAACAAAGCACAATGGGGATTATAGCTCTGAGAACAACATTTGAGGCACTTTCGTTTATCAAATTATAGAGACGTTCGATGATTCTCATTCTGATCCATTGAATTAAACAAGTTAATAAACCTAGAAACTAAAATACCACGGATTGCTTCGCTCACTCTTAAGATTCCACGTAACTTTCTTAGGATGTCGGGCGGGAACTTAACACCTACTGAACATTTCAGAAGGCACTAGCTGCTACTGAAACATAGCAAATGCAGTAAATTATAAGTCATATACTTAAACCAACTTAAACGCATATTATGTCGTCGAGTTACGGAAAATTAGCCCGCGTTAACCTATAACCTAAGTAATATATCAAGAATATGTTAAAATAGTAATACAACCTGAAGTTATGAATTACGATTTACTTACGCAAACAAACCATAAGTTTGACAATGGCTAGATCATAACACTGACGAGCATTGTTAAACCATATTACCAGTACCCGCTATATTATTGTTCCAACAATATGGACGTTTAGAACGAGACGCTTTCTTGAGCAGGTGGTTTCACAAACAATATTAGAAATGGTGTAGTATTAGTGTTATTATCGGTCTTTGTTTGACTCTTGAAAAGGCTCGTAAAGCTACAACAACAGCGAATCGAATAATTTGCAAATTGCATCACAGTTAATAAAGTGGTACGTTATAAATTATGAGCAATATTTCAAGCAATAACATTAGGGCCATTAGTATCAGTTACTCCCTTAAGAGCTTTAAAGTAAATGGTTTCATGGTTAACCCTTTCAGTAATCACATCCATATATTACGTTAATGTTTTCTTTATGTTCTTGTTATAATAGCAAACTGTAACAATTAGACCGTTGTTATTTGAATGTACAATTAATGTTACTTGCTAACTCCGTCGGATTAGCTACCCAAAATGAGTCTTGGCCTCCAAAACGAACGCACGTCATTCTTCTCGGTTCTGCCACAGTAGGTATTATAGCAGTAATTTTTTTCCGACAAAAGGTACCTACCTACATCGGGCGCGTGCCGTGTACGGACGCACCACAAGCAAACATTTACCAATGCATTGGTGACCTCTATGTGAGTGCACTCCACACCGGAGCATTGTGATGCTCCAGAATGGAGTCATTCACATAGACGCGCGATCGTGCGTCTGTACTGTACGTGTCGCGCGCTCCTAAACGGCCGAAGTCGGACTACTTGCGTCTTTATACCAACTTTGGTTCTGCGTTTAAATTGACAATATTTCAAATTTTCTACTCCTTCATTTTATGAGCTGGATAGAAAATAGGTGGAATTTTAAGCTACCCATATTTTTTCTTTTTCGTTTTAACTCAATTTTTCAACTAAAAATAGCAGTTTGAAAAGTAGCTCATTCTAAAAGGGCGTATGTAGAAAATGACGTCACTTTCCCAACTAGAATCCAGAGCGACAATTACGATTTAAAAAAACTAGAATACAGAGCGACAATTACGATTAAAAAATAACTGTCAGGCGTTACAGCGTTGTCAACATAGGAAGTTCGGGAAGACAACGATGCTTTTGCTCCTCTTATTTGGGCTGGATTATATTTATCACTTGCCGATGTGTACTCCATCATCATAATTTCAACACGCGGCAGATTCGTGCTATCAGCCTGAGAAAAACCTTCTGATGTCTTCATTATATGAAAAAAAATCGGTGTCCGGTAAAAGAATGCCAAGTTAATAATGTTTGAATGCGTTATCGGAGTCCAGTGGGAAAGTGCCAAGTCTTTTAAGGTCTTCGAAAACGTGCAAATGAACCAACGGTAAGAAAATTAAACTTCTAAAGCCGCTAAGCAGTTGTAACAATTTTCAAAACAAATAAACGTCAGACGGCAAGTATGTCAGAAAATGACAACCGGATACCATACACTTTTTAATCGTTTCAGCACTAAGGTCTCTCTCGATAATGCAGGGAAAATGACGTCACACTTCCGGTTCACACTAATTGACGATTTTTTCCAAAATGAATGGGAAAAAAAATCCAAAAATATTTTTTTTGAGCATAAAATACAGTTTTACCCAAATGGTTTTCGAATTAAGATCTTTTGAAAATATGAAATGTTGTCAATTGTTGCTGCGTACCTAACACATGTTCTGCGTACGTAATTTCATTATTAACACTTTCGCCGACAGTACTGTCAATTAAGTGGTTATTTAGATTTGTGACTTGTGACAGCCACAGCCATGTGCAAAAAGTTAACGTTGCTAATATTTAATTTTTCCTTTTTTTATATATGAACCGAAATCTTTATGACGGGGCTAATTTAAGTATAAGTAACAATTAGAATATTTCACTTTCTTAACTTTTGCACACGATTGTGATACATCTCTCAACCCTTTAGCGATGTTAAGCCTCCATATTGCCACGGCGGTGAACGTACTGTCCCCAAACAAATTAATCACTAAATATTTTATCAACCACTTTTCTTTCGTTGCATTGTGAATATTTTTAACCTTTTACTTAATTTGGACATCGTAGCAAAAATTCTACAATAAAAATAAAAATTCTAAAAGCCACTTTCCGAGACGAAGCTACAACATTGTCAGAAAAACGGTTCACTAATGTTTGACCAAAAAATCATTGACAAATGGTCATTTGACAAACAACGTTTCACCAAATAATCATTTGGCAAACGAGACATTTGACAAAAGTATCATCTCACAAAAACTCACTTAGCAAATGATTAATTAGCAAACACTACGCTTGGCGAATATGTTAAACAATAAAATGTCAATTGACCTTTTTTCATTTCACCAAATAATATATGTTTCGCAAATTAAGCATTTGTCCAAATGTCATTTAACAAAATGTTATTTCATAAAAAGTACTTCTTTTTTCAAACATTATGATTTAGTCTGTTGGGTAATTTATTCTGCTACCCTCTTATCGCCATAAGTTACAAGATTATATAGAAGGCAAGCAATCATGCATTATAGCTATTGATGGTCATAATACAAACCTAACCTAACCGACAACCTAGGTTTTTTTCCATGATTAGTCTAAATGCATCAGTTCGTTTTTGTTGGGGGACGCAGTTTAAACCCTAACCTAACCTAACTACCAAATTTTTCTGTCAGTAGTTCGTTTTTGTTGGGGGACGCAGTTCAAACCCTAACCTAACCTAACAACCTACTCTTTTTCCAAATACTGTGTATTAATTTGACCCATACCATATCTATTATTAGATTTATTAATAAACGAAACACTTGTCAAATAATACATTGTACCAAACGTTTTTAGACCAAGAGTAATTTTGTCTGATAACTCAGTTGCTAAATGTTCATTTTGTCAAATGATTATTTATAAAATGTAAATTTAACTGTTGATCATTTGGAAAAGTGAGTCATTTGTAAAATGACTAGTAGTAAAATGATCAATTGGCGAAACATTTTTTTGCAAAACGTTGTTTGTCAAGTGTAATTTTGCCAAATGACTTTTGGTCAAACGGCAGGACACCCAGAAAAACGTTAAAGTTCGTTTAACGGCCATCATTCTTCAGAGTAAGAAACTCGACAATTACCTCCCTGACATAAAGGTCATTACTACCCCTACCTCATTATAGGAGTAATAACGTCTAGTCTAGACATTGGCCGCCGAAGGCCGATCAAACAGTTCATAATCGAGCTCCATTTCGCAGCTTGGCTCGTGAACTTATTTATTTCTTAGTACCTACGTAATTGAATGAAGGAAACGTATTCAACATAGGAAAAAGATATTTGAAACTAATTGCAAATAAACAGCCACATGACTCAACATAGCAACAACCCTTCATCGTGCCGATGATATCCGGTACAATAGTACATAATTGAATACAATACAAATATTTTTTTAAATGTTGAGACTCCTCGATCTAACCCTATATATCTTTCTAATGAATAATAACAATATCGAAACAAGATGCGATACATTCACAGTATTGATAAGCATTTCAGTCATAATTATTGGTCTATTTGTAACGTTTTAGAAAACAACATAGGCAATTCCTCTGATATCGCATAATTTCACCATGGGTGACAATTACCACTGTATTCCCTCTTCAGGTGCTCCCTCTCGTCTGCTCGCATGCAACTTAAAAAAAAAAAAACATTCAAAAAAATCAACCATGAGTTGTCTTATCCATTAAGATGGTTAAGAAAGACATGGAGTTTGTATATACACCTATTCGGGCTCGGTTTGTCTATAACTGCTTACTTAATATATCATTTTATTTCCAGTCACCATGGTCCATTGCATTAAAAAGAACAAGGCACGTAAAGAAAGATATTTTAATCTAATCGAGTTAAAATTGCTTATCAATCTACGTGTCTAGTAGCTAAGGCTATTTCAATCCACAAGCACTGGTTGCAACCGAACCTGTTTTGGAATATCTCCCTAAGGGCCTGTTCACACTAGCGATTCTTTTCGGCGATTTGCCAGCGATTTCTATACAAAACTCGAACGCGGCGATCTCGCGGCGTGATTGTCGCGATCGAGATTTGTATAGAAATCGCTGGCAAATCGCCGAAAAGAATCGCTAGTGTGAACAGGCCCTAAGAGTAGGTACGCGCAGACAGTGCGCGGTCTGGCGTTCCGAGTTCTGCGGCCCGAGTTCTGCGTTTTGGCCGCTCGAGAGTTCCAACGCACACACGAGGCGTTCTAATTATTGCGTTCTATTTTATCCATGTCTTTGTATTCGTACGTGCAATATGTCGCTAGAAAGTTCATCTTTCGAAGAAAAAGAATTGCTTTTGTAGAGCCTAGAAACTGCTAAAAAAAGAAGAAAATATTTGGTGCACCCAATAAGACCAGCGACAAGTGACACGCGACTAATTCAAAATATTTTCTTCATCTCGTTTATTTTCAACTTTACGGCTTAAATGAAGAGGATTAAACTTGTAGAGAATCAAATTCTGAATAATTTTGATTCCCACCTTTTTTCAAATTTAATTTCCAAAATATCGATTCTAGAAGAAAAATTGTGAGGATCAAACTTGTAGAGAATCAAATTTCCTAATTTTTTTGTCCTCACGGTTTTACTGTAAAATCAAAAATGCCCGAGTTATTCAAGAAAAACCGTTTTTGGAATATTTGCAGGAGCCTGATTCAGTCTTCTTTTTGAATTTACACTCCCAGTGAGAGACCCCCCCGAGGGACCTACGAAAAAAAATCCAAAAACTGATTATTCACGGGTCAAAATCTATGATGACTGAACTATTTATAATGGAAGGACATGCTGTTCAGTTGTGTGTGGTCCGTCACAGATAAAAGCGACTAGCGGGCTGACATACTATGTTGTTGTATTGTTATAATTATGTAATGTACTTTTGTAATGTGTTTTCTGGTGTGCAATAAAGAATATGTATTTGTACAAATATTCATTTACAAATATTCTTTACCCCCATTACGAGCTCTTAAATACTAGCTGACGGGTAGTCACGGCCGTCACGGGTTACATTAGAGTCGAGATTGAGGGCAAAGTCTGAATTACCCAACTATTATAAATGGACAATTGGACATACCTTCTAGAGAGTGGCCTCATAGCTGGATCCTCTGGGAGCGGGCACTGTCGTCATTTTATTGCGAAACCGGCCTTCGAGCCTCGGAGTTACCTAGACCGCTCCAATTAAATGGCCGGTTATAACATCGTTGGATATTTTAATAACCTACTCCATTAGTATTTTGGCGGGTGGCGGTTATTAAGAATGACGTAATATTGCAAACATATGTGGAAGGTATACTTCTACATTATACTTGGCTTCGTCCGAAGAGGCTTTTTATATATGTACTTGTAGTAGTAACGCATAGCGAACACCATTCTCGCACTGATTTGAGTTTTTTTTTTTTTTTTTTTTTTTATGCGGGTACATCCATTACTCCGCGCTCTTGCAGTCGGCTGACGCCATGTTCATTCGCGTTTTAGTGCTTCGCCATTCCGCACGTATACTTAATCCTGCTTTATAGGAGTCATCGTTCTAGTTTTTGTCGTTTATACATTGTAAAAATGCCTAAAAGAAAATCCAACGAAGACGCATTTGAATATTTAAAAACAAAAATTAAAAAGTTGGAACGCAAAATACTTCGCGGCAAACGAAGAACTAGTGAAACAAGCAAGTCGTCGGATGTATCGCCGACGCTTCAACCAGATTCAAGACGTGGTAAAAGAAGAATAGTTGTCTCGAGTTCGTCAGATTCTTCTCCAGTACGCCGGTCAGAACAAAGAGGTTAGTAATTAACACGCTTGACCTACTTTTCCATTTAACAAACAATCACGTTTGTAGTTTTTTACAAAACATTAAGTCGGTTATGCGGGCAGTTCGAGGGGCTGTTTCTTACCGATGTTATGTTACTTAGGGGCTATCCCAACTGTACCTAATCTATCGTGTTAGGTAATTAAGTACATAAGTAGGTCATGAACTCACGATAATTACTGCATTGTACCTACCTGGGTTTGCGTGCTTCTCTTTGGAGTTGTCACTACCCGCAATCTAAGTTTACGAACAGTATGCAGGACTGTTTTTTACTTAGCTATGGTACCTACATATTACACTTATGTTCATATAAAAAGTGTTTCATACCGGGGTTTGCGTGCTTCTCTGTGGAGTTGACACTACCCACTCAGTAGTTTTGCGAACAGTATGTAGGACTGTTTCTTAACTATTTTACGGTAAATACGATACGAGACATCTGATAAAATCGTTTTATCGATTTCAGACCGCCATAAATCGGACAAAGACGTGTCGTTAAATCGCCGTCGCCGAATTTTGGACGTAATGACGTCATCAGATGATAACGAACCAGAGGATCAAGACGAGTCACCTCCTTCACTGCCCCTGCGCCAGGAGACTGCTGTTGTGCCCGAATCGGGTGCCGCAACACAACGTGACGCACCGCCGGAAGCCGCCGCCGCCGCCGCCGCCGCCGCCGCCGCCGCCGCCGCCGCCGCCACGGCGCATGTCGCTTCAGCTGACAACCCAACATTGAGTATTTCCACTGATTCACCGCCGGAACAAGTATTGGATGCTGAATTCTTAGAAATATTAGGAATCGATCCTACGAAAACTACCATTTTCGGAAAGGATATTCAAAAAGATCTGTCAGTTCGGTTTGAATATTATGCAACTTCAGGACTAACTAAAGAAAGTCGCAAGGAGTTGACTGATAAATACCTTATTCCGGCTAACTGCAAAGGAGTTGACGCACCTTTGTTAAATTTAGAAATAAAGGCAGCTCTCTCGGAATTAGTTCTCAAGAGAGATAAAGCGATCGAATCCAGGCAAAAATTGTTAGCTACAACGATCGCATCACTAGGAGAAGCTATTACTTTGTTGCTGTCATCCAAAGAAAAGAATACTACATTGATGCAGATTTTGATGGACGCTAGTCGTCTACTCTGTGATAGTCAACATAACGATTCGCTTATGAGACGAAACTTTATACTTTCTTCCTTGAAGAAAGATATGAAAGAACAGTTACAAAATACAAAAATAGATAGCTTCTTATTCGGCCAAAATTTTTCGGAGACACTAAAAACCGCGCGAGCAATAAATAAATCTGGAGCAGATCTAAAGGCCACCGCGCTTCCTAAAACTGCAGCACCCAGCACATCAAAAAATTGGAAAAATGCACCCAGCACATCAAAAAACTGGAAGAATTCGAATCTAGCTCGCAAGCAGACAGCGCCGAAGCAGAGAGAGAAGACATCTGCGCCGATGAAGACGACGCGCTCCAGCTCATCCAAGAAGTCGCAGAGTCGTCGGAACGAGTTCAGCCGTCGCTAGATTCGGTAAAATATGCTGGCAGATTGTCATTTTTTTTCGACCAATGGTCTCTTATTACGAGTGACCCTGTCATTCTGTCTTATATTAATGGGTATAAAATTCCCTTTTCACGACCAGTTAATCAGGTTAATCTACCGCCAAAGCGTGAATATTCTGATACTGACAAGGCTCATTTTCATGAAGCTATTGCTAATTTGCTATCGATAGGTGCAATCTCTAAGTGTGAACCCTGTAAAGAACAGTTCATCTCTAGTATATTTTTAGTTCCCAAGCCAAATGGAAAAATGCGGTTTATATTAAATCTAAAAAACTTGAATAAATTTATTGATGCGCAACATTTCAAAATAGAAGATTTACGAACAGCTTTAAAGTTAGTTACTGAGAACTGTTTTATGGCAAAATTGGATTTAAAAGATGCATATTTTTTGATTAAAATGCATAAAGATTATAAGAAATACTTACGTTTCCAATGGGATTCGCAATTATACGAGTTTAATGTTTTACCATTTGGCCTCAGTACATCACCGTATGTCTTCACTAAGGTGATGAAGCCAGTCGCACGACTTTTGCGATCTGCGGGACATTTATCCACAGTTTACCTCGATGACTGGTTACTTTTAGCACAGTCTAAACAAACGTGCTTGGACAATGTTCTACATACAAACACTTTACTGACGTCTCTCGGCTTCATCATCAATGAAGAAAAGAGTTCATTAAAGCCTGACAATACTTGCCTCTTTCTGGGATATTTAATCGATTCAAGAAATTTCCAAGTCAGTTTACCTTTAGAAAAACGCAACCGTATTAAAAAGGAAATAGAAAAAATATTTACAATCAACCGTTGTACAATCAGAGTCTTCGCCCGTTTTGTAGGACTCCTAATCTCGGCTTGTCCAGCAATAGAATACGGTTGGTTATATACAAAATTGTTTGAACGCATAAAATACTTAAATTTAAAAGATCATGAAAATTATGACCGTTATATGTCTATACCTGATACAATCATCCCAGACTTAACCTGGTGGCATAAGTCAATTGAAATTGAAACATCCGTTAATGATATTAAAAGAGATATCTATGACTTGGAAATCTTCTCGGATGCCTCAAATTCGGGATGGGGTATTGCCTGCGGTGATTCTAGGGCTAGCGGATTATGGACTGAGACTGAACGTCTTAAGCACATAAATTATTTAGAGTTGCTAGCAGCTTTTTTCGGATTGAAAATCTTTGCAAAAAACCATTCCCATTGTCAGATACTTTTACGAGTAGATAACACTACTGCTATCTCTTATATTAATCGGATGGGAGGTATACAATACCCCCATCTTACCGAAGTAACAAGGCAGTTATGGCAATGGTGTGAACTGCGTCATATATTCGTGTATGCATCATACATACAGTCAGTCGAAAATGTAGAAGCTGACGCAGAGTCTCGACGTATCCACCCAGATATCGAATGGGAACTGTCAAATGAGGCTTTTCAGCGCATTACAAACCAGTTCGGTTGCCCAAAAATTGACCTTTTCGCGAGTAGAGTTAATAGAAAGTGCCAAAAATATATTTCATGGCACCGTGACCCGGAAGCCTACGCCATTAATGCCTTTACAGTAAAATGGAATGATATCTTCTTTTATGCTTTCCCACCTTTTTCGGTGATTCTCAAGACTTTGAGGAAGATTGTTACTGACAAAGCCCAGGGTATACTAGTGGTACCCCACTGGCCAACCCAACCTTGGTACCCACTTTTTAAAAGTCTTGTTAGATCTAAAATTTTATTGCTTAAACCAAATGAAAATACCATTATTTCTCATTATTCCAGCACACGCAACATCCACGACAAACTTACCCTGGAGGTCGCAGTTTTGTCCGGTCAGCCTTTTTAAAAAGAAATGTTCCAGCATCGGCAGTGGATGTTATGCTGGCTTCTTTGTCACCTAATTCATTTAAACAGTATGATGTGTATCTAAAACGTTGGCATTGTCACTGTTTAAAAAATGACGTAGATTTGTATGGAGCTTCGATATACGAAGTTATTAACTTTTTAGCCATATACCATCGAGAAGGTGCTAAATACAATACCTTAAATGCTTGTCGTTCAGCATTAGCTTTAGTTTTAAGTGAAAAAATCGGACAAGACGAAAGAATTAAGAGATTCTTTAAGGGTATTTTTCGAATCCATCCTCCTTTGCCCAGATATGATTCGACTTGGGATCCTGGAGTTGCTTTAGAATACTTGGAAAAATTGTATCCAAATGATGATTTATCTTTAGAAAATATTACTAAGAAATTGATTACCTTAACTGCTTTAGTAACTGCACATAGGATGCAGACATTTACAAAAATCAAAATAGATAATATCACAGTGTCTGATTCACAAATTGCAATAAAAATACCTGACCTTGTAAAATCATCACGTATAGGATGTTCACAGCCATTACTGATTCTACCGTTTTTTAACGAAAAACCTGAGATCTGCCCAGCAAAAACGTTGATTGCATACCTTAATAAAACATCACAATTGCGTGGTGGTACTAAAGAATTATTTTTAAGTTTTCGTAAACCATACGGAGCTGCCTCCACCCAGACGCTTAGTCGATGGGTACGTAGTACTTTAAAAAGTAGTGGGATTGATGTAGAAATCTTTAAATCACACAGCACGCGACATGCATCGACCTCAGCTGCGATGAGACTGGGAGTCAGTCTCGATGTTATAAAGAGAACAGCTGGGTGGAGCGGCAGCTCTAATACATTTTATAAGTTCTATAACAGAAATGTAAATGTAATTACCAATGAAAGACCTAATTCTTTTGCTGAAGCTATAATTGGCTGCTCTTCCAAAACATAATTATATGGAGTATTATATTTGATTTCTCAAACACCTGTTTTTTTATTGCTATAAATTGACTTTGTCAATTTGTACCTTCACGCCCCCTATATACTTAAAGGCTCTAAAGGTCTACAAGTACATATATAAAAAGCCTCTTCGGACGAAGCCAAGTATAATTGATGATTAAACGAACTTACCTGTACGTGAAGTTCAATCAAAATTATACGAAGGCTTCGTCCGAAGAGGCTAGTAACCCTCCCTCCCTTACATAAGTCTACATATATGTAAAACCCTAGGGCGTGGAAGGGAGCTCTGAACTAAATGAACATGGCGTCAGCCGACTGCAAGAGCGCGGAGTAATGGATGTACCCGCATAAAAAAAAAAAAAAAAAAAAATCTCAAATCAGTGCGAGAATGGTGTTCGCTATGCGTTACTACTACAAGTACATATATAAAAAGCCTCTTCGGACGAAGCCTTCGTATAATTTTGATTGAACTTCACGTACAGGTAAGTTCGTTTAATCATCAATTAATTGAGCTAATTCCCTGTTCATTGTTTCCATTATTAAAAAAATTATGAAGTTGTTTATTGTGAACGTTAACTATCTAAAAATCAGTACGTGTGAACAATTTTATTCCGATCTTTTTTACAGAGTGAAACTTTATTGACCGTTCAAATTTTTCCTAGGCATTAGGTATCAATAAAAGATGCCATTTCTGAAGAAAAAATGTAGGTAAAGTTTTCACCATGAAATGTACTGTCCGAAAAAATAATTAGTAACGTGAAAAAAAACTCCCTACTCAACACTTCTATCAAGTTCATATTGTTAATCTAGTTTTAGTTTTTAGTATATTTTTAGTTTTAATTTAGGTTTATTTTCTTAGGTTTACTGCAATACGATTGTTATAATTATCAATATTATGGCTTAATAAACACTCCGCAGTTCTACATATATGCTAAAATACTTTAATGATTTGAGAATAATGAAAAATTTTCCCAAGCTTAAGCGCGTGTGAGTTAGTTTCCAGTGTTGGAAATTTCAGTTATTTCCGAAACAACTACGGCAGAACACTAAATAACGTGACGCAGCAGCAACAGCACCAAATTATACTCGTTTTATTTGTTTCAAAAGTAAATTACTCGTACATTTTAAAACTGCACCGCCTATACTATCTTTTTCATAAAAAAGTTAATGGTGACTAGCAGGCAAGCATGACCATTTTCATTAATAAGTTTGTTTTTTCATGGAGAGTGTTCCTTAAACAAAAAAACTTAACACAAATGTATCCGCATGCACCAAATTAAGGTAAAGAATAAGAGAGTATTATTAAAAAAATCATCGCTGAAATTGAATTAATACGGCATCGAATCTAGTGCAGATAGAAAAACTGAAGTTTTGTATGTACATACGAGAAACAATGTTACATACATCGCCAGTTTTTAAAACTCCTTAAAACTCTTTGAAACTGAGCCGTAAATACTATGTACGTATAACGGCTCAATAACATACTCCTAATAATAATTAATCATATGCTCGTATCATTATACGACGCCGTTGATATCGATGTGATCGAAAGCCCCCTTATCAGCAAGTCAAATCAGCTTATCTCATGTTACAAGGTAAGCCTTATAAGGTACCAGGAAGCGGTGTAGCTTTCAACTTTGAATTTAATGGAGGCAAGGTAGGTATAGGTAGTGTATAATAATACCGATTATTAAATTAATATATGCATTAAGTCCTCCATTAGATTTTTTAAATTGTGCGATATAATTTGAATGGAGCAATTACTAAAGGAAATAATATTTGCTAATTTAATCAGTAGCTATATAAAAATCTCATAATACATAAATGAATCAGTTCTTCTTATTTGGAAAACAATACAATTTAAACCGTAAGGTTGGGGTACTTTGGCCAAATGTAGGGTAACTTTGCCCACCTTGTAAATCACATATCTCAAATCTAACGTCTGATAATAAACATAAAATTGTGAATTATGAACGGTCAGTTAAATCCAACCACATGGCAATGTGCCGTTATTTAAATGCAATAATAATACCTCAATCGAGTTAATCCCTATGGCCAAAGTTACCCCCAGGGTGAAAGTAGATCCTAAAAAAAACATTAAATTAATTCAACAATATTTGAAAAGTGAGCATATTTTTTTATATAAATTGCAATCGTTATTTTTTAAATACGAGGTCCAAGGATTTTCAACAGGCGCTGGTGAGTCAGGCAGCCAGTGAGTCAGCAGTTTGTATTGATTTTGGTAGGACCTACCTGCCCTACATATTTCGTTATTTCAGTATAAACCTCATTATTAATTGTGTCACAATGAAAGATAGCGTTTCGAGTTATAGCTTATTATGATTTTCAAATAAAACGACGATGAGAACACCGTAATTATATGCATAGCACAGTCCATGAAATCCAACCTTGATCCTGCCAGTGTTACATTACTGAAATGACCCACGGTGAAATTCAGTATAATTTCCCCGTCAACTATCAAAAATGTATATGATTATATCGCAGCAAATAAACATTAAGGTCTCTGTACACAGAACAAGCTCTCATGTTTGCATTGGCTCGGCAAACAGCGGGTAAAGAGCGGAAGCGTTATTACAGCTCAGCACCTCCACCACGAGACGATACAACATCATTAAATACATGTAACGTTACCTTTATAACCCATCCACTACGAGCTATCTTCCCCAATATCCCTAGCCTAACTTACTCAAGCCGCAATGGATGTTTTGTAAGGCGGCGTGTCACGAAATGTAATAAATTCAGATACCTCATTGAGGTTTATGAATACACACTTGGAGCGTAAACTGAACTTTTAGCAGAGCTTTAACAATTCCGATGGGAAGTTAGGCGAACCGGAAATAAAGTTTATGCTGAAATCAATAAAATTTACAAATAGTTGTTAGAAAAGTTTCGCAATTTAAAATTTGAATGTATGTAATGTATCCAGGTATTGGCGGGTTTTATACCAAATGGTAACATCCATTTAAAAAAATCGCACTGTTTAATTTAATTACTAACTAATTCGACTGCCTGCAAATTATTATCAAATGTAATTTCAGAAAAACGTGTATTGTAAATTTTTAAGAACTTTACAGTAAATGACAGGCTGATTCGCCTGCAATACGGGTTAAATTTAGAATAGTTGCCGTCTCTGTCATACTTATACTGAAAGATCGGAGGTTAGAAGAATGACAATTGTAAAAATCATAACATAAACTACACGATATTAAACCTGTATTTCACAAATAAAAGCGTCTTAATATAAAGAATAATCAATATACACTATACAATATAAGTACATACATATATCATATATACTTAATAAGGTACAATCTTAGAATTGGAACTAACTTTTTTTCGCTAACTTCGACTTTTACGACGTAGTTATAAAGCAGGCATTTTTCTCGTCGGCAATCCAAAAAAACTAAGCGACTTTAGTAGAACTTTTCATGTAACCCCTAAGTTATAAAACGATAAATACGTTATAAAACCATAACTGAGGCACTGAGCCGTCCATAAATTAGGGCTGCCCGACTTCGCAACTATTCGTGCTAGTGATGGCACCGAATCTTGCGGAGTCTAGATCTTTTTTTAGCTTGGAT
The DNA here is from genome assembly GCA_947034925.1 of Eudemis profundana. NCBI lineage: Eukaryota > Metazoa > Arthropoda > Insecta > Lepidoptera > Tortricidae > Eudemis > Eudemis profundana. The sequence continues at coordinate 14,971,114 of OX344808.1, read as the reverse complement.
TTAGGCATTCCAATTTTCCACGATTTTTGTATGAGCTATATCGAGATAACGGTATTATCCATATCCAAATACCGGTTTTAGAAGCCTAAGGATGTACAACATGTTGGGGAGAAATAGTGAAGAACTAGAGTAAAAGTAATTACAAAAAGAGAACATTACTGGTCTTAAACAAAAAAAAAACCTTCACGGCAATCCTATTGAGCATACGCTACGTGTGTGCTTTTCTCCATGCTCAATAGGATTGCCGTGAAGGTTTTGATTGAAGTTGATTGAAATTATGTCGATTTTATTCTACCTATGCGTTGCCTGTACCTACTTAAGTTTGTAAGAATGGGATTCAATAGTAAATGCATTTTATTGTGTAAAGAAAAATTGGATACCAATCGTATTAATAAAAAAAATACATAGGCTGAACAATTGTCCCATCACTAATCGTTACTAGGTCGCCGACCTCTGTTTGAAGAAAATGATCTACTTGTCTACATAACCGAATAACATAGCGGAAAATTGGTACACATACACGCACAAGACAACTACAATGATGCTGTGTGTATGTATTTAGATGCGTACAAATTGGCACACACATACGAGTTAGAACTAAGATACGCATGTGTTTAAATTATAAGTACATATTAGAACTCGCACGCCGTGACGCATTATTTGCCGTACCCAGTTTAATTGTGTTCCAGATCTTAAGAAAATATGTAATGCAGTATCCAATCCATACAAAGACGGTTACATATTTGAGCCTACATTTAAACATATAATAACCAGGGCTCGGAACCGGTATTTTGCAAAAACCCCGAAATAGCCCAATATTTTCAATTATTTTATGATTTTTATGTAGAGCTCAGTAATGTATTTAAGTCATGATTTCGTATTATTAGATTGTCTGGTTAAAAAACGAAATAATAAACCAAAGAACGATAAGAACGGATAGAATACCGGTATTTTTGTATGGAGCAAATACCGGTTTCTGAGCCCTGATAATAACTATAATGGCATGTACGTAAATATCATGTATTCATATTTAAGATCCTGTAACCACAGACCGTCACTTCTTCACTTACCAACAGGTGAGATCAAAGTCAAATGCTTACCTATCGTCAACAAAAAAAAAAAAAATCGTCAGTTAGTCACAAGACGGATCTTTTAAATCGTAATTGGTCGTAATGGCCGCTATAACAACAAACGCCTCATACAAATTTACTCTAGGTACCATTCTTTTTAAATTGACCGTGTTTAAATATTTTTAATTTTACGATGGTACGAAACGAAACCATTCATATAAGAATTCGACTAGCACTTGGCCAGTTTCTTTTCATTGAGGATCCCAAAAGCACATTTAAAAAATGTATCATAATTGGTACACGCAATGTAGGTACATTTGCATAATCCATAAAATGGCTGTCTTTCAGGAAAGTAAAAAGATCTGACAAGATTTTTCAAACATCTTTACAGGTTAAAATAAATAAATAAACGCTTAGTAGTACAAAAATCATTGAGAATTATTCAAGCCCACTTAAATGCACTTCATACAATTGAATCAAAGAAACATCTTAAAGGTAATCTCGAATATAATCACAATAAAGATGCTGAAGCTGTCCAAACAAAGCAACGTCCCACTTTCCCCTTTCATATCGCTTATTTTTGTTTTGCCCAAAATACACAAGCGATGATAAATTCTACCCAAGGCTTTATAAAAATTTCACCCCAATCTCCCCTTTAGTATTCATATTTTATGTTAGTAGTGGTGTGTTTGTCACATGGCGTATTACGAGTATGTCTATTTTATTCGCACTAGGGGCCGCGTTTTGGAGTTTACGTGATGTTGCATATAAGTATAATGAGTACTGCTCAGTAGCGTGGCGTCCAAAGAACTCGATTCCTACCGGGTTGCCTAATGTCAGGCATTTCAGTAACTTATTCTACAGCTCTTAAAGAAAATGTACGCCAAATCTGCACCGGCTTGCCCAAGGATATCTCGCCACTGGTACTGTTAGTCAAAGGGAAGCAAATGATTGTACGGACTGGACACTATTTAGATACCGTATACGGGGTTAATTAAGACCCACGAGGCTAATTGTCAATAAGAAAATATAAGTTAAAAGTCCATTTATTTTTTTCCACGGCAGTGGTAGAAACATAGATCTTCGTCTATCAGAGCCTAGGTCTTATGTGAAGTTGTGGTCTATTAATAAGGTTTTTATTAGTTTACGTCATTTTTCCAAATAGCCTCGTGGGTCTTACTTAAATAGCCCTATTTTACGTTATATTGCCAATTTTCCTTGACTCTTTTTATCAAAAGCGGGTTTTGATTGAGAATTTACGGGCATTTGCAACTTTGCATTCAACTCATCTGTTGGAAACCGTGCGTGCGTTTCACTCAGACACTCATAACTTATTTCTAAACCAACATTTTACTTATAATGCTCTTTTCTCCGTAAAGCACAAAGTAATAACGCTTTCACATATTATTTCATAGCCCAATATAGATTTTATTGAAATAAGAAGAAAAATAATAGTATCCCTACCTTATACATTAAACGTAGTGATGACTTACGAACTGTATGTGTTACCGTAAAATTGCGAACATCGTCAGATTATAAACTGTCGAAAAAATGTAAACTAACACATTAATTTCAGTAGTTTACAATAAATTCATCGTAAACCGTTTCACGATAACATATAATTTACATATTACCTTAATTTGTGAGTAACGACTGACGACTAAATTTACAAACAAGACAATCGCCTGACCTTAGTGTTATGCGATGTACCAATACCCTGTACCACAATATTAAATACTGCTAATCGCAAAGTAAACAATATGCTTAGTGCTTACGTTAGCGAATTACGTGTATGTACGTAATTGAAAGCTAGTTAATCCGTAACATTATCCCACAATGCATAATTAATATAAATTCGTACGCCAAACACATCTCCGTGGGTGATAAATTCAAACCTAACTACTCAAGTATGCAGAACGCCTTCCATATCTCAAACTAGACTAATTAATAGTGAAATAATGGCCCTTAGTACTTACGCATAAGGCACAAAACGTATCCCTAACCACTAACTATGAATAAATAAAAAAAAAAAAATAAAATAGTTTATTTTTGCAAGTAGGCCCTCAAGGGCTCTTTTACAAGTCTGAGTCTAAATATGTATGTATTATTTCATTTCTTTTCTTTTGGCGCTTCGGGTAGTGACCTTCTGGTGAGAAGAAGCGCCGGAAGAAACTCACCAGTTTCTCTTTTTTAAAAACAGGTATGACATTATTACATTCTATTTCATTAATACGTTATAATAAACTTATAACTACATTTTCAGAGATGTAAAAGGTCTCTAGGCGTCAAAACAAGACAATTAAAATAATAGAAATAAATTGATAATAAAAATTCATGGAGATGTAAAGAGTCTCCGTTGTCAAAATATTAAGTTTTGGAGGTGTAAAGGACCTCCAAACGTCAAAATATAAAATAGGAATGTTTATACTAAATATATTACAGAAATGAAAATATTCTGCAACTCACACGATATAACTTAAAAACTAAATTAAAATAAAATGAATACAGTTTTTTCTTAGAGATGTATATGGTCTCTAAGTGTCAAAACAGTTAACAAGTTCAAAAACAGAAAAAAAATCAACAAAAGAGACATTATATTAAAATGTAGTTATTTCCAGTTGCAGTTAATCCCAAGGTGCTTCATCATTCATGTAGTCTTGTGTGCTGTAATAAGCTTTGGACATGAGTTTACGCTTTACACAATTCTTGAATTTGCTAACAGATAATTCAGTTATGTTTCTTGGCAGTTTATTATAAAACCTTACACAATTACCCATGAATGATGTTTTTATTTTATGGAGCCGAGTGGTGGGCACTGCGAGCTTAAGTTTATTTCTAGTATTAATATTATGTATGTCACAATTCTTCTTATGATAATAACGTAAGTAGGTACTTGATTCAGCGCAATAGTTATGCCGTTATTGTTCTAAGCTTAGGTAATTTATGCCGCTATATGGATAATCTGCCGCGTCTCAATTCATTAATATCAGCTCCGTAATTAATTATCAGTTGCGCGAATATTAATTAATGGGAACATTGCGTGTCATATTTATGTTGGTACATGTACCAACTTGCATATAGGTACTTAAGTAAAGTAACGTAGAACATATTATAAAAATAATATATTATAAATAATGTATTAATATGGAGTACATTTTGGAGATTTTATCTGTGAAACATCTTTCAAAATCGTACATATTTTTAGATTTAATTATATCAATTTGGCATCTTGTTACATTTTCCACATAATATGTGTAAAAAACATGTACCAATTTTCTTAAGATATAGTTAATGAAAAAGATTTTTTCAGGAAACTAATGTTTAACCGTTCAGAAACCTCAATTTTGAAATGTTTATTGCAACCGTAAATTTAATACCTAACCAGACTGTAACGTATCATCATATCTGCCTCGAGCGTAAATTTCTCCATTCTTTTCATCTCCGTTTGATTTATGTAGCAATAGGAAAGTGCTCACAATATTTTCACAAGAGCTATCATAGTCAGAACCGAAAAGATATATGTACTTATAATTGTCGTGACTCGTACAACTTTTTGTGTAAACAGTATTATTTCCCTGCTCAATAGAATTCCAAAGGAAATCTGTTAAAATTAAATAATGTCGAAACAATCGACAAAGAATTTCCTATAAATTTTATCGACTAATGAAGGGAGAGCGGGCATTAAATTATTTTTAAGTAGCGGGCCCGCCTTTGCGTTGGCTGCAGGCACTTCATTGATTTTAAACGCTGCCTACGGGATAGAGGGCGGGAAACACGTTTATATTAACTGAGTTGTCGCTTGCGGATCAGTTAATCATTTTTATTGTAGTGGAACGACCACGTAACGAACAACGTGGCCTGGTAACCTGGAGAAGGAAGGATGCAGGAGTCTGCTGGATGAGGGCGGTACAAGACCAGTCGACGTATTTTGGCCGAGTTAAAAGAACGGAATTGTATTTAGGTACACTGCTTTAATAGAATACACTTAAAATAAGTTATAAATGTTATAATCTTGGTAAAATACTGGTGTTTCTTACAAAAATTGCTTTTCTAACTAAATATAAATGCAAAAATATTTCTGAATCATCTAAAAACTCTAAATAAAAATAAAATATACAAAATACAAATCCGCTTATCATCAGGCTTGATTGAAGTTAAAAACAATCCAATACAATATTGAAAAAATATCTTTTATGCCACATTTGGCCATAATGTGCCTTTTTCTGCACGCGCGTGCGGAAAAAGCCGCTTTCTAGCCAAATGTAGACATAAAATGCTGTACACAACACGGGAGGTAATAAAGAAAGCCCTCGATCGCATATTTACGTCCCTCGCCTGCAGCTCGGGCCGCAAACATCTGCGATCTCGACCTTTCTTTGTATTACCACCCTAGTTGTGTAATATAATACTATTTCATTTATAGAGATGAAGACAGATGGATGACATTGTTAGACGCACTGTATAGTTATGCTTCGGCACTAAGTTTAACAAATTTTCCTTTTAACAAGTCCGAGTGTCCCGAAGAAAGCGGCAATTAGCAATGCGAAGCCTGATTGTGCCAACTAGCAGCTGTGTAAATTATATTAACAGCCCAACAATGAGGAGAAACACAATTAGGCATGCGACGGCTACGACGGGAAATTGGATAAGAAAAGTACGACCAGACCTGAGTGTTAGTCGTATAGTAGTGCTAGTAGCATTTGGATAGGTAATATATAAAGTACCTGGTAAGAATGTGCTTACACACTATAATAAATAGTGAAAAGCCCTTTATTTCTAGCATTCTAAAGTAATGACAATTTCACGTTTTCAAACCTTACACACCATACCTGATCTGAATCCGAGAAAAAAGTTAACACGATCACAGTCCCAATTTAAATTGTAAACTTTACCGCTTTGTAATAAGGCTTATCGTGACTCATATGTGAGGCCACGGGACAGGGCACGTGTTAAACGGACAAGGTAACAAATATGAAAAATACAATCATAGAGAACCTCCTCTTTTGGGAAGTCGCTTAAAACAATAAAATGTAAATTGATAGTAAATTTTCCAATGATTTGGCCGAGTGGAACAATTTTACAACTGAACAATGCCAAAACCCCTTTACAGTTCCATGATTGGCGATTTTTCAAAAAAGCAGTAGTTATGTAATTTAGGGCCTGAGTCTATACGACAAGTTAGCTTTAAATACATTTATGCCACACCTAGCCATAAAGTGGCTTTTTCCGCGCGCTGCGCGTACGGTTAAAGCAAGTGTAGACATAAAATAATGTTCACAACACGGGAGGTAATAAAGAAAGCCCCCGATCGCATATTTACGTCCCTCGCTTGCAGCTCGGGCCGCAAACATCTGCGATCTCGGACTTTCTTTGTATTACCACCCTAGTTGTGTAATGTACTATTATATAGCGAGTCATCATTTCAAACGAGCTACACCATAAGTAAAAGCTGATTAAAACAGACTTCAGTAGTAAGAAGGCTCCTTAATTACGCTTTGTTCTTGTCACCTTCACACAAATACCATCCTATAATGATTTTCCTGTACATTTTCCACACAAAGCAATGAATACAATTTCATTTGGGCATATTGGTGATTAGTCCCATTAGCGCGTGGTTGGATCCTCATTAAAATTAACATCGCGTTCCGCACTTACCCAGGTATCCCGGTATCCCTTTGAACAACTGCAAATTTACCTGGAACGAAATTAATACACAATTAGCAAGTTTGAAAATAGATATTTTATGCAGCATTCTAATTACACTAACACACAGAAAATAGATTAAAATGTGGCACAAATGTTTACAAACTAATAATGTCTGGGCCATCCGTTATTAAAATGACGAAAGATGATTGTATCGTTTTTGAAAAGTAGACGACTTCAATAAAAAAAAAATTGTTTGAAATTGTTTATCATAAAAGTATTATTTGGCCGAATTATCGAAACTGAATAACTTTCAGGTATTTTTACAATGGCTGCTTAGTGCTTAGAATAGGTTGAGTAAGGTTTGCGTTAGGTTTCTGAAAAGTCTATGCGGTTTTAGTGTGAGAAATTATCGACCAAACGATAAAGATGACCAAATATTACATGTTGAAAACAATAATTATGTATACCAACTGATATAGACTCCCTTGTCATATAATGGTTAGCAAAACATTTATTAGCCTAGGTAAATTAAGCGCCTACAGTTTCTGTCATAGCAAGCGGATACATTGTTGCAATAGTGCTCGCTCGGTGAATGCGGGGCGCCGGCGCTGTGCCGCGCGCATATCTTTCCTTCACAAATGCCAAGTAGACCCGCAGAGTGATCCAGAAGTTCGCCGTCAATATCGTGCCTAATATAATTTGAGCCGTGAACTAATAATAATATTTCCTAATCGGGAATCAAACTATGTCGTTAAATTCGTCGCTTCGCCTTTGACAGACCACGGCAGTCTAACCTATACGATTACGATTATAAGACTGTTATTATTAGTTCACAGGTCAAATTACATTACGCACGAGAGTAACGGCGAAGTTTTGAATTACTCTGCTGTATTTAGTGCCTGGCCTGATAGTCATTGTCAGTTCAAAAAACAAAAGTCGTCCCTCCGGTGGTCAAAAGTTAAGAGCTTGTATAGTCGGACTAGCTTAAGTTTGCAGAGGTCGAAAAAAGGTTTTATTAAAAAATATATATATGGCAACATGCGGAAACTACAGCAAAGGGATTAATTTATCTTGATCCTTGGCAATAATTATTCCCTTTATTACAAAATTTGTCTACATACTTACTGAAATAAATATCAGGGTCAATCTTGCAAAAATCGATCTAGTTTCAATCAAACTAAGTGATTTGTTGCAGGGTCTTGGATAATTTCTATGTATTTAAATATGTACATGTATACAAGCATTGCTTAGTTTGGTTGGAATTAGATCAATTTGTGCAAGACTATCCTGAATATATCAATATTCAGTAGGTATGTAGACACATTATATACTTATTTAACGGAAATATATTTGCCAAGTATCAAGACTAAATTAATCCTGTTTCTTGTGATGTTGCCATACGCATTTTTTAAATTAAATCTTTTTTTGTCCTCTGCTAACTTAGCGTAGTCGCACTCTATCTAGGTTATGTTGCTATTACATCCGATTATAGAAAAGGGAACATACGAGTTTTATCAGAAAATTAGGCCCTGGAATCCTTAATTTCGCATATGTCCATCGGAAATACACAAACCTAAATCTGACAATGACCCAGTTATATTTAGCTTTTGGATTGAAATGGTCAAAACAAGTGATACTTGTAGAGACCATAAATAGTTCTCAGTTGCATAATTCGTTATGGTACTGCGATAAGTATATTGGCGAGGATTAATCAATATTAATAAGTTTCACTTTCAAATACCTGCACATAAATGCGATTGCCGCCGCAAACACTAAACTATTTATTCAGAACATGAAACGGCCTCATATCTTGAAACTTTCCAGACAAATGCCTAATCGAGTTAGTCGGTTAAAAATGTAGGCGTCGGGTAAAAAAAATGTCTCGAAACTCATTAAAGTCTTAAGTCCGTTTAATTAAAGCTGTCGCAGGCCGGTCACGGCGGGGAGCGAAATAATAATAATGACCGAAGTGAGAAAGTCAGACGAAAGATTTTGCTTCCTGACATTTTTTACGTTTTGAGCTCCTTCCGCGCTTCGTTCCGGCATTGTCCTACGTTCGATGTGACATTATTATGGAACTTTAGAATCGTGTCGGTAAATATTATTTCAAGAAAACGGTGCGGAATAAAAGAAGAATGGAATACCTACTATACCTAGGTATTTTACAAGAAATCAAATAATTTGTAAAAAGCATCGGGGTAAATCCGAATGTGAAGTAATTCCGAAAATGACAAATTACTGCTAATCCACGCCACATTACCTACATATAATATTTACTGTAACACGTCAATGAACTCAGCAGTGGCTTGGTGCCCATACCACCAGATCAGCTAAGCTTGCTTATGTGAGGAGGCATTTGAGTGTACGAAGACTATTGGTCGCGCATACGTCATGATTGATTAAGTGCCGGATTCATTCGAAATATGTCCAGAAATTTTGGCAATTTACAACGTGAGTCCGTTTATTCTAGTATGTGGGTTTAGTTAGCTAACGTTCAATAGCATTTAAGTAGGCACCTTTATCTTCTGCTATTTAAGAAAAAGTAAGAAAAATCTGGCCCAGGAATATGTATGCCGCCACGCCACTGAAACCCAGTATCATCTGATGGTAAAGTATCTAACAATAGTCTAGTCTTATAAAGTTACTACCTACCCTACAATATTGCTGCATGAAAATGAAATTCATTGATTTTTATTTTAAAACTAAACGCGATTCACATATTTTGTTCGAGTACCGCCGATTGTCGCGAGTGCAACTGCAGACTGCAAATAAACCTAGAACTCAAAATAATGATTTTGCAGGTCACCGTTTGTTTGCTTGTATTTACAGGTGAACAAAACGAGTTCATTGCTCCACATATCAACCAGAATAGAATATGTACGCTACCTACATGAAGAAACAAGGGTGCAAATACTGATATTAAAATATTGAAATTAGCTACCCTGCCTGAGGTTGTCTGGAAAGATTGCTGCGATAAGCTCACCTTTTGCTGTTTTAATATAATCATATTAACAGGTATGACACTCAGGTAACAAAATACAAACTATATGTGCGGTCAGATACAGCGATTTTTGAGCCACTTTTCATTGTTCGTAATTTAGTCGTGTATTATCTTGTGTTAGCGTTTAGCGTTACTATGGTTACGTATAAACTTCAGTCACTTTGTGATTATACGGCTAAATTAACAACATTGGCAAGTGGCCTTTCAATTGTTGCACGCCACTGTAGTCTATTACCTTACGCGGACGCCCATATAAAGGCTTATAAATACTTATAACATTATAACAAAGCGTAAACTCGACAAAGTTAGTGACTACGAGGAAATGTCATTCCCTTTTCAGCAATCATCATTATTTTGACGCGGGGAAGCCGGGGAAAGCCGGCATCTTCGAGACGCCTAATTGAAACAAATATTTGCGAGGAACGTCGGCCAACGTGAAACACTCGGCGATATCAAAACAAACTTTGTTATTTGTGATAATTAAACATTGTTGGTAATTACATTATGCTAAGGTTGACTATTAAATTTAGCTTTTTAGCAATAGATAACATCGACTATTTGTCCTCTATATAAGGTGTTTTCAAATGAGATGCCAATACTTTTAGAACTGATAGCACTCGTCCTTAGAAGTATTAAGCATAAAACTAATTCAAAGTTTGTTATTTTTGGAGAAAATTAGGACAGCAACTGTGCTATGTTATAACATCCTGATAATGAGATAAACAGAATTCAGCTACTTCTTTGATTATCGTTTGAAACCTATAAATACACGCTCACTTGACAGTAAGTGATAACCACCTAGTGAGTTAAATGCACAGGATGTTTGGGCAGAATTTTAATTCAATTATTTTGTTCGAAACATGAAAACAAAAATTTCATATAAATGTTTTCTTAATTTTTATTTAGACTTAATTGTTTTTATGTAAGTTAACGTATCTTAAAGTATTGGCATCTAATTTGGAAACATCTTATATAAATCTTTATTTACGAACGTCTGTTCAGTTATTTATTTTGTATTCATCATGAAAACATATGACATGTTTATGTCTATCTATCTATCAGCCTCGGACATCCACCGCTGGACATAGACCTGCCCCTTAGATCGCCACAGAGTACAGTTTGCATTGCACATGTGAAGACCGTATTCGTCGACTCCTCGCTACTCTCTCCAGGTTATCGGGAACTTTATGCAGGGCACCCTTGCTCTAAGAGTGCACCTTTAATCCATCATTAAACAACAACAACCACATTAGCCGTATACCCGTAATACTAAAACAAAAATACATAGTCCACAATGAATTTCGGATCAAAACCAAATGTTTTTATAGAAGTACCTAGGAGATTTAGATTCACGTCGGTCTTTCATATACACGAAACATTGCCCGGAGAGCGACTTAGCCTACATTTTCTGTCATATTGCATAGCATAATATCTTTGGTAAGCAGGCAAAACCGCAGGATGAAATAATTCAAAATAAACAAGAAGAGAAGACCCTCGTTTCAATCTTCAAAATTCTGTCACATCCAACTTGTCATCAGGAAGGACTGATGAAAAGCCATTATCCAATCACTTTCAATTTTCTATCAAATCTCGACTCCTTGCGATTTTCGGGAACTAATTGTCCGAGATCAGAACTCAATCATTATTAAAATAGAGTGCATAGCGTCTAATTGAGTTAATCATGGGTTGATAGCCTGTAATGATTGCGGAGCTGAGATTAATTGCTCTGAAGGGTGTAGTGTAGAGGCTAAGACACTTCGTCTAGGGTTTAAAGGGTTAGCTTTTATGTATCTCATGAAATTTGTCAGAAAGTTAGATATATTATTATTCGTTATTCTGTTTTGTGGAATATGGAGACGACTTCTTCTCCTACGTAGATTAGGTAACTAATTTAAATCGTGGAATTGGCCTTAAAATAAAAAAAAACAAAAACAAAAATTCTTTCTCAATTTTCCCTTATTGTGAGTATTAAAGGACAAAATTTACCACAGTTAAAAATATTGGTTTTTTTCACAGGTTCTTTACAATTAAACTTGCTACCGTTCGTCTGTCGCTCAATCAGTCATTAACATTGCAAGATAAAAAGCAAACACAGTCTGAAACTGAGTTAGTCACATAATATACTTGTTCTGCTAGTCAATAAAACCAAATAAAATTGCCCATTTCAACCAAAATTTGATTAAAATTAACTCTGACCCATCACCGTTCTCCTTAAACTATGACATCATGCCATATCCTGAGAAACCTTTATGTGCGTTATTTATCTGCAGGCACAATAAACAGATATAACAGTTTAATATTTGCCTGCCACAATCGCCCACACGGCGGCCGTGACAAAACTGTTGTCATCAATTCCAGTTGTATAACCGCTACACAGTTTTAGTTTTGTTTGGTAGAATGGTATCTGATATAAACCATTGTCCCCGTGAATTTGCGAACGTTGATATATTTTGATCAACTACGGAAAATTTCGTATTCGTATTAATCCATACGAAAAAGTGTGACTCCCTCAAACTACGCACTTACGAACGCTTGATCAGTACGAACCCTTGACACTGTCCCAGTAGTGACTATAGGGAACGTGCACGACGAAGGTGCTGCCAACTGATACCGCTAACCTAGATCATGTACCTACTGTACCCTCTCATGCTGGGGCACATAGACGAAAACGCCGTTAATTTATCGCGATGAAGGACGTTTAACGTCAGTGTAGCTACGATTTACTATATTTGACATTGACACTTAGATATTGTCATTAACATTGACAGCTTGATTTGACAGGGGTGATATTTTCCTTTACTGTACGCCCGTGTCTCTTTTGTCGCTTAGTGCTGCCACCTATAGTTCGTGCACGTTCCCTATTGGTTAAATAAAAGGAAATAACTAGTGGAGGAGAAGTCGTTATGTAGTGTAGGTACAAGTAGTTACTTACAGGCTCGTTATGTATGAATCCTACACCGGAGACGACGATGCAACGGGGCCACGCCGTTTCGTCGCCTAAATAGATCATTTATTTCTACGTTTCATGACGCATTGGTTTTTTTACTGTAATGTCATGTTAACATGTATTAATAAATAAATGTTTTTACAGTGCTAACAATTTACTTGTTAGGCTATTATTGTTCTTACTGCTCATATGCTTATGATTTATATCTAACGACACGGCATACGTTTTGAAAGTCATACGTTTCTTTCTCCGAATACCTTCAGAGCGGATGTCTCGCAAGAAAACTGTTACTGTTAAGGATCATTTTATAGGAATTCGTAAGGAGAGAACATTTGATTTGAACCTCTCAAAGAAACTATAGGAGCACTTTAACTCTCTTCAAAATGACTCACAATGGACCAATTACTTAGACAATTAAGCGAACTAGCTCCAGACAGGTGCTACTCGAGAGTCCTAAACTGTCATCTGTATATAAAAGGATGTAATAACCAAGAATCTCTTAAACCGGTATCATAAATATGTAAGCGATTGAGTACCTTATTCCATTGAAATAAGCGAAAACGTGTATACATATTTATGATATAGACTGGTGGGAGACGTCGTTTTGTGCCGGTTGGCCGTAAACATGTCCCCTCACGTTCTGAGGAAGGCTCTCCATTAAACTATTTTACCTTGAGGACCTTCCTATATAGTACCTAACATCACAAGTTTGGTTAAAGTCCCACAAATATACCTAGTCCCTTCTAGAACTAGTATTTTGCTTCTAGGTCACATTTCGGGAAACCTATTTTATGTGTGGACTTAATTTAATGCCTTTGGAGGCTATACCTATTTACATACCTAAACGTTATTCATAGTTAAGTTTCGACATTACTGCTTAATTAATTTACAACGTTGAAGCAACGCATTTTGTACGAATACAGTATCGTTGTATTGAATTGTGTTGCATTAAATACAACGACCTAGGTAGGTAGTTGTATTTAATGCAAAATAGAATTACAAATATTGCACAATGTCTATTGGAACGATTGATGAAGTAGATTGAAAACAGGAAAAGAGAAGTGTTAAGACATCTCCTACGCCACGTCAACTCAATTAAACAAATTGCGTACCAATCAATATATGTAAGGTCAATCAAAATTCAATTTCATTCATCAAAATGTTGAAGGGAAAAACAAAAGGGGAAGACCTCAAAGAACATATACCTGGAGCAAATCAAGAAAAAAAAGGAAAATTAAATCTTCGTCGTGAAGGTAAGAGCAGAATGTAAATTAAGCTGGAAATAACTCCACGGACAGGAGCCCTTAAATATATGATGATTATACCTATTAAAACTCAATACCTATTACAAGCATACCGCATGAAGTCTCTGGCATCAACTTGATTGAGTCTGAATCAGTCGTCTGTCCTATTAACATTACATCTACATAATTACGGCGCCGCGCAATTGCAATCGTGATGCAACGACTACTAGGAATTATAAATAAGCAATCGAGTTACATTAAATACATTGCTTTCACAGAAAGTTTTGCCGATAGCGAGGTATTGACGATGAAATGTCAAAGTATTCCAATGTTGACCTGAATGTTTTTACTGTATTTCTTTTTGCACTCGCGGAGGAATAAGTAATTGAATGTTCTTAATTACTATTGTAAACAATTATTTTTATTTGTTACTGGATTATTGCATCTGTTTTATAAGCGTTTGATGAATGTCTATTGATACAAGTAACAATAGCAACGTAATTATAACTAACCCCTACAACAAAAAGTGAGGTAGTCCAGTTTGAGGCTTCATCTATTTGTAACATCGTAGTTCTAAAACGGATGTTATTTGATAAGTTAATTTAGGTACGATTGTAGTTTGATGGAAATAAATCAACTCTGCAGTTTTGGAAATCATGGTTTTCGTAATTAGAGAAAGGATTTTAGCTGTGAGATTGATACGTGTTGATGTGACGGCGGTTTTGAAATTTGCACCATCAACGTGCATTAAATTCAATAGAAATCATATATTCTGTTCCACAATGGAACTAACGAGGTTATGACATTTTACTGTCCGTTAAACACTTAACCTCTATCAAAATTTACGAGGCACATTTACCAGCTGTTTCTGCAAATTAACATCTGGTATTATAAATCAAAATTTCATAACTTCAATAGAACCGACTTACAATAGTTAACGTTTCAGAGTAATAACAATTTGACTGCAGTTGCATGGCGGGCATTTTACCAGACGCCGTTATTGTTTGTTACTGATTTACTTAGATAAGAAAACTGACCAGAATGGGTGCAGGTGTTTAAGAATGTTGGAAACCACGCCTGGCCGCACCAACCAATCATATTTCACTTTTAATTCGATCGGATGGCATTGCAACATTGCTAGTTTTTAGATAAAGTATTGTACGAGAGGATCTCAATATCTGTGATAAACGGTAAGATACTAGCTCTGCTTTTGGTTGTAGTGCAGCTTATTTTGAAGTGTATGTTATTAAATTTAAAATAAAGAGACAAGACAATCGAAATGATACAGATGTAACTAAGCAATTTAATACATATCGTGATAGTAATTGCATAATGCATCCAACCCCACGTGCATTCCCGTTGTTCAATATAAATTCCTGGTCCGCTGCATGCCACAAGACGCATGTAACGACGATCATAGTTCGTCGTCGGCCCTCTGAAATATGCAGTGCATAGTTGTTCTTGCAGTTTAAATCAATAAGTTAATTTTTAAAATGTGTAAGTTGGACTACAGAAATTCAAGACCAGTGATTACGTTTGTATAAACGCTTATTAAAACGTTTTGTGGACTGAGTTCAGTCGAACTCAGTCTGGTGCAATTGTCCAACTGACTGAGTTCGGTCGAGTCGATAAGACAATTGAAGCGATATGTTTACAAAAACAACATAACTGATTAGACTGGTTGATACTTGTAGAGAAACATTTTTAATGACAGGAAGTGTCAAACAGCTTAGATAAAACAACATTTTTGTAAATCCCTTCAATTACACCACTTACTATTTACATTTACTTAATTACACACTTACAATTGGTTCCGTTCTGACTTGGCAAAATATAGCAATTTTTTAAAGCATATACAATTTGAAGGTCGCATTGAATTGAATCGATGATTAAATCGTCGTTCATCGGGAGCTCTATTTGTGGAGTTAACGTACTTCGAAAAAACTTCGAAAGCACTTTGCGTTGCGACTCAAACAAGAATAACGTTGACGAACAATAGCTATGTACCTACTTGGAGAGTACCTTATCAATAGCACGTAGCAGATCACCAAAAAGCCACCAGTTTTTGGTACAGATACCAGAATGAAAAAAGCTGTTAAATGAAATTAGTAGTCTAACTTCCTTTACTAACGAGGACCTTTACGACTCAAGAGTAACGGTGTAGGACGAAGGAGCTGCGTGGACAGTATATTATCATTAGTACGTAACCGACTAACAGGTCACCAGAATGGCGCAAGTTTATTGCGGCGCACTCCATTAAAACTTTCCCGATCCGGTCGCAGCCGGAACTGTTTTAGGGTTAGGTGCGGAAAAACGCGGGGTTTTTTTTTTAATATTATTATTTTTTCATACCAATCATGCCTGTTGATGAACATTGATAAAGTCATCGAAAGAGCATTGTTCGTTTACACTGCGGAGAAATTTTCTGAATAGGCTACTTGATGACAGTTCAAATCAGCTTCTTTTTATGAAGTGTCAAAACGCTCCGAAAGTATGCAGTTTAGTATGAAATACTATCTTGTGACGTGCTTGTGACGTCATGCTCAACATGGTGCCTTATTTTTAGTTTTCGTCATTGTAAAATCGTTGATGGCACGAAAATAAGTTTGAATGATTTTATCCGGGCTGTTTTGGAAGCGTAATTTGCTGGTTAGAGTTAATGAATTTATTTTGATTGTTGTCAAATACCCTATTGTGGCTGCGCTAAAAGTTGGGTTAAACCTAACCTAACTTTTAGCGCTACAAACCTACCGTAACCAGGTTAGCTATATAAGTGAGCAATCGAAATAAATACATACCTAAGCATTTAGTCTTATATCCCAATGAATTAAGATGTGCTTATATGAAAAATTGCTTCTTCACCTAGCCTTTACAAAATCTATAATTAAGGAAGTGTTATTAAGTAGCCACGGTTTTTGATTATTTTATTTTAATTCTTAGTTGAATATTATTGTATGAGTTTCTTGTAAATTGAAATAGAAATCTATTATTATTATAGTGACTGGTGACGCCTCACCCTTGCCTCTCCTTCACCTAGGATCAGTTAGTTCATAGTGCATCCTGTGTTACATAAATGCTTATGCCTATAAACAGCGGGTCGACTCCGACGTTCGAAGTTCTAGATTCGAATTTACCATCCCGCTCGCTCAAACATTATTTTGTAAGAGTGAGGTACACGACGATGCATATTCCGCTCATGCCCGAAATACCGAATTCCAATAACAGATTCTTCAAAATAGGTACCAGATTCTCGAATTATCAGATTCCTGCCTTACCCATTCCCGAACACTAGATTATAAAATCGTAGGCTACTCAAGGATCTAAATGATTTTGTTGGATGTATTATTTTGAAAATCTAATATACGGAGAATGTGATATATCGAGTAGATGTATTTTAGGAATGCGCTATTTTGGGGATGAGCGCAATATTCCATTATTTAACTTCAGAGTAACCCCGCTGCACTAGAATCGTTTATCCCCGACCGACGTCTGGAGTGCTTGATTTGCTAGTGAACTTTTAAACTTGTACTACGAAGTCTAAGGAACTCCCGCAATCTTTTAAAATGTTTTCCGAGCTGTGATTCTTTGGATGATCAGATACTTGACAAAATAATATATACCTACCTAGGGACCTGTAAAGCATAGTACACCGACGCGACAGGTGAGAGATTTAAATGTATCTATAGTAAGCCTTTTAAACAATCTGTTTTAGAAATAACAGTGCTTAATAAATAAAAAATAAATAATAACAACAAAATTAAAAATTTTAAAACAACCGGCTTTCAATAAACTAATTTCGATAATAAATGCCGAGACTCTATGTAAAGTAACCAAATCGCCGTGTGTGTGCCTATAATATTTGAAAAGTTCCCTCAATAACTGTAAGATCCCATTATCATATCGTGATTTGGTTGCAATGGGACAACCTCAGAGGTGTACCCTTCCAAAAAAATAATAATTTATAGCCATCTTCGAGTAATCACGTAACAAACGTATGAATTGAATACCTTTTTTAGGGTTCCGTAGCCAAAATGGCAAAAACGGAACCCTTATAGTTTCGTCATGTCCGTCCGCCCGTCCGTCCGTCCTTCCGTATGTCACAGGCATTTTACTTAAAAACTACATAACGTATATTGATGAATTTGGAATGTAGGTGTGTTGTATAAGCCGCTACTTAGTTTTGAAGTTAAATATCAAAAATAAATATTTATATATTACTCCATACATATAACAGAACACGAATTGTTTTTTCCATCAAACATCAACATGTGGTACAGGGTTCGACAGTTCTTTTAAAATCACTTTAAGGTTCTTATGTAATATTTTTGATTATGTGAATACTTTCGGAAATAATCGCTCCGAAAGTTGCAAAAATTGTGCCCCCCCCCCCTCTATCTTTTAACACGTATGTCCAAAAAATATGAAAAAAATCAGGAAGGTACAGTTCAATTATTACTTTCAACGAAAATTATTTTCAATAAGATCGGATTAACCGTTTTTGAGTTATTGCTGATAAACTGCGCTTCTCAACAATAGGACGTAATTGCTATGAAGATACGCTCTTTTGTTGTTGTACTTTTTTTACATTGTATTTTTTATTTACCTTATAGTTACGGCTATGGAACCCTACACTGAGCATGGTCCGACATGCTCTTGGCCAGTTATTTCTTTGCGGAAGTCGGTTAACACGTCGGTCACGTCAAATGAAGCTATTCGATAAGTAATGCATGAGACCCTATAAAAAATACCCAAATAGTGAATGTGTGCCTATAATATTAGAAGAGTTCCCTCGATTTCTCCAATTCCATCATCAGATCCTGATTTGATTGCAAAAGGACTACCTTGGAGGTATACCCTTTCAAATAAAAAAATAATTTTCCAAATCGGTCTGGCCGTCTTCAAATAATCGGGAAACAAACCTACATGAATACCAATAAATAAAAAAAATAAATAAAATGTTCTCTTTGTTTTGAAGTCGGTTACACTAGAAACTCATTTCTAATAAGAAATGCTCGAGAAACTATGAAAAATACCAAAAACGCTATATGTGTGGCTATAATATTTGAAGAGTTCCCTTGATTTCTCCAAGATCCCATAATCAGATCCTGATTTTGGTTGCAATGAAATATACCCTTTTAAACAAGAAAAGAATTTTAGCCAAATCGGTTCAGCCCTGATAAAAAAAAACCCATACAGACGAATAGAGAACCGTCCTTCTTTTGAAAGCCGGTTAAAAACACTTTCTATGTAAAAGACAATCCAAAAGTAAAGCTAAGAGAAACAATAACAGCTACATCGTTAAAATATTTACACAAGACAGCTTTCAGTTTTCAACAGATTATCCGGTTTCAGTCCGCTGTAACAAGTTGAGCAAACCGGTTTGAGCCAGTTTCCCATCTCAGCTTTCCTCGTTATCTTTTCTTGCTAATTGGCAACATTTTAGGCCAGCTACGCGCTTTCCACGAGACATAGACGTCTGGAAATTTGTCATTATATAACGCTTTCAGAACATTGCTTGCGGTATTTATTCATTCTGTGTTATTTATGTCCTAATGCTACTGAAACCTGCCAAAATGGTAAAAAAGGAACTCTTAAACCTTTTTTTAGGACATCCACTCTCCCCCGAAAAAAAAGAGGACACTAGTCCTCTTTTTTTTTTAGGACAAAGAAAGGAGAAGGAATCAACTATGATTCCTTCTCCTTTCTTTCTCTACTTCCTTCAAAAGGAAAAAACGGAACCCTTTTTTCCCAGAAAAATATGACTTGGATCTCTTCAAGTTGAGAGTGAATAGGCATCTTCTAGACAAGCATGCTACTGATGCTACATCTTAGGCTTCATCGTCACTTAACATCAGGTGCGATCGAGGTCAAATGCTTATCTATCACACATAAAAAAAATGAAAAGAACTAGAACTGAATGTAATGAAGATACGAAGGCAAGTGGTACCTTTAAAATATGAAGCGCAAACTTCTGATTGAAAATAGATATGCATATTTTCAAATTAATTATAAACTTTATGCAAAAAAGATAATTTTGTATGGCATGTTGACACGCAGAGAAAAATGCTCAATTTGTTCGCAAACATATTATTTTTAATTCGACGATGTGATAATTTCATTACCGAAACATCTTTGGCAACGATAAATCACTGAAGCGGAATTACACAGCAGATTTATGAGAGAGCAGCTTCACAGCATTGATAAACAAAATGGCCGATAAATAACTGTCGGCATGATATACAATATTGATATCGGACAGCTGGTCCGCGAAGAGTAATGTGCTGTAAAGGAAGAAAAGAAAATCAGTCGGGTATTTTGTTAAGTCAATAAGAATGTTGATATATTAAGCCTGCATCGAATTTGCATAGGAATGGGCTATAGCTTGCAGTAAATATTTGTTGGCATTGGCACCAATCTCAAATATCAGCATTTACAGACTAAATGCAACGACGCAAATGTTTATCATAGTTACGAGTAAGTCAATGTCCTATTAGGAAATTTCTTATCACTTTCTTACTTTCTGAGGAAAAATGAGACAGCGCATGGCATATGGTGATATTAAATGTAATGTAAGTTGTGCAACTGTGTGATTTTAAGCGGACATAGCCGACAACCGAGACAGTGTTTCTTTAATATCAAGAACATTCCTGGAAACATCAAAATTTGCATAAGTTAGGGAATAAATAGGTATAACGCTGATTTTACTACACTGCTACTCGAGTACCCAACAGGGTACGTTTTAATTACGTTACTCGTATGTTATGTTTCCCGGTACAATCCTAATTCAGAAAATTGTTTTTTTTTTAACTACATTTCCAAGATGTCTTGATTTTTGACGTACACATGAATAGGAGATTATACAATCGCCTCAATTTAAGTGACCTTTTTGATTTATACGGCAGATATTGTAAAATTTTGAAATCATAGGTTTGCTATTGCACGGATATCATCCTCAGTCGCATGAAGCATAAAGTGAAACCGCGCAAAGGTTGGTTGCCTCACGCAGTTTATTAACCTGGCGTGTAAGGTCCTTCGGATTAACGACGCGTCGGCTAAACAGCTACATTGTGGATACCACTTTATGTATGTACGGGTATAAAGAGTGGTTCCGTCGAGTAGGATGCTATTCACAATGGTCTTTCCGGGATGTCCGAGCGCTGCAAGCTCGTAAGCCGTGACGATGTCACAAGACAGCGTAGATTACAAAGAGATTTTGAATCGTTTGAGGTGAGGTTTGTATGTACAGTGGGCATCAAATAGGCGGTAACATCCAAAGCGCTATATAAATCGCAACACATCTTTATTACTATAGCCACAAAGACGTGTGACGATACATATGGCGTTTTGGATGTTACGGACTATTTCACGCTGACAGACTACTAAAGTTATGGGATATGTTGTCTGCTGAAACATACCGATATCAAATGTAGGTATATTGAGACAATATAAAATTCATAGCATATAGTAACTGCTTCAAATCAAATTTTAAAAAGGGTGTAAAAACATAAACATAAAAGCTTTTTTTAGGGATCCTGCCGTTTCGTCAAAATATTTTTGGTCAAATGTTTCATTTGCCAAATGTTTCATTTCCCAAACTTCCGAAACCAAAAAAAAATCTCAGTGTATTTTGTTATGGTTTTATAGAATACAGTAGGTTAGGTTTGTTTTATGAAAGTTCTGAAAAAAATATGGTTTCGGAGAAAATTATTATTTGGGAAACGAAAAATTTGGCAAATGAAACATTTGACCAAAAATATTTTGGCGAAACGGCAGAGACCCTTTTTTTTAATTTGTCTGAAGCACTTACTAGGTTTTGATATGAGGCAGCCGAGATGATCTAATGTTATCACAAGATAAGACTCGCCTTGGCTGGCATACAAAATCTTATCAGGTGAGTGACCGTCTGAGGCATATCATCAAATGAAAGGTGATTATTATGACTGCAAAGGTTTTTTAATGTTCAACACTTTCAACAGATATCACTAAAATATACACTGGAACGTTTCAAACTGGAAATCATCATCATGTTAGTTCGCTGAAGGTATTCGTTGACAAGTGTGACAAAACCTGCGCAGTGAGGAGATAACCGCGGCCGGAGTAAATTAAGCTTACTTTCTTCTACAACGGATATAGGTAATAACTTACCTCACAATCTGTATCTTAATATTTCTTGATAGTATAAAGTTACTAATACTAATTTCCAAATCGTAATTTCTTTTTTAGCATTGTAGAACGATTTCTACCCAACTCAGCGATGGTATCGTTCCCCATTCTTCATTTCGCAATAATCGCAATATCCACTTTAAGCGAAGCAGTGGGCAGGACCACAATTCGACACGGTACCCTAAAAAGCCAATACAATATCCTCGATCCGTGGCACAAGCCCAGGGCATTATGCAACAAAGTGCATTGTCCGGTACATTATCTTGCGGATTTATCTTCGGCGAGTGCCTCGAGATCGCAGATAAGATCTTACGAAACGAAACGAGCAATCCTTTAAAGCACGTGTATAGACACGGAATAACTTTGACAAACTACTATCACCTTCTATCCTATTGCACAAAACCCAACCTTAAATTCAAATAAGTATGGTTCAATTTATATGAAAGTTAGAATCGTTATAAGAGCTCGTGAGGACTATGGCACATCCAACCAATGTGGTCAAGTGCAGACGCCGGAGCTTTGTTTATTGCTATCTAGAGGCTGACAGATTAGTTTCTCGGCAAACTTGGCGTACATATCCTAAAATGTGGCGAACCATAAGACAGCATAGGGTACGATACTCACTATGGAACTGTACACTAACAGTATCGGAATAGTTTACTATGGATTGAACAAAACAACAGACGGTGAATCGATTTTGATACTTACTTAGGTTCCAATTGAAGATTACAACCAACGAATATATTTTCTTCTCTTTCTTTTAAAAATTTAACCATGCCGTAAGTTCCTAATATGTATTGTACGTTACATTATGTATTTGACGTTTGGAATACGTGGGTTAAACCATGAATGCGACGAGCACGATGGTACCTAACTTCCGAGCCTGCAGTGCTTGTAGTGTAAGGGAACTAAGGAAAGTACAGTACAGTGTGTAGAGGATCTGTATCGAGATATAATACAACGGTTAACATCTGCGCTTGACAGCTCTCGCAGTTGATCACGACCGCTCTTCGAAGAAGTCAACTAAAAGAAGAAAAGATCTAATTCAGTAATCTCAGTTACCGTTCTATTTTACAGTATTAGTCTGACCGCCGACTTAAGAGTAAGGAGTCATAAAAATGAGCTAATTGGTTATCTATATATATAAAAGAAGATGTCCTGACTGACTGACTGACTGACTGACTGACTTACTGGCTCATCAACGCACAGCCGAAACTACTGAAGCTAGGAACTTGAAATTTTCACAGTAGGGTGGTTGTATAACGTAAGTAAGGGATAAGAAGGGATTTTTCGAAATTCATCCCCAAAGGGGGTTAAATGGGGGTTGAAAGTTTATATGGGGACCACACGATTTTTAAAGTTGGAGATCTGAGACTTCGAACATAGACTCTTCAATATAAGTTAAAAAAAGTAATTTCACCGTTTTTCGAAATTCATCCCTAAAAGGGGTTAAACGGGGGTTGAAACTTTGTATAGGGACCAATCGATTTTTAAAGTTGGAGATCTGAGACTTCGGACATAGACCCTTCAATATGAGTACAAGAAAGTAATTTCACCGTTTTTCGAAATTCATCCCTAAAAGGGGTTAAACGGGGGTTGAAACTTTGTATAGGGACCAATCGATTTTTAAAGTTGGAGATCTGAGACTTCGGACATAGACCCTTCAATATGAGTACAGGAAAGTAATTTCACAGTTTTTCGAAATTAATCCCCGAAAGGGGTTAAATGGGGGTTGAAAGTTTAAATTGAGACCACACGATTTTTAAAGTAGGAGATCTAAGACTTCGAACATAGACTCTTCAATATAAGTTGAAAAAAGTAATTTCACCGTTTTTTGAAATTCATCCTTAAAAGGGGTTAAACGGGGGTTGAAACTTTGTATAGGTACCTAATGATTTTTGAAGTTGGGGATCTGAGAGTTCGTACATAGATCCTTCAATATGAGTGAAGAAAAGTAATTTCACCCTTTTTCGAAATTCATGCCTAAAAGGGGTAAAACGGGGGTTGAAAGTTTAAATTGAGACCACACGATTTTTAAAGTAGGAGATCTGAAACTTCGAACATAGACTCTTCAATATAAGTTGAAAAAAGTAATTTCACCGTTTTTTGAAATTCATCCCTAAAAGGGGTTAAACGGGGGTTGAAACTTTGTATGGTGACCAAACGGTATTTGTAGTAGATCTTAAACTTCTTACATAGACTCATCCATAAGAGTAAAGAAAAGTGATTGCTGTTTTTTGAAATTCATCCCCAAAGGGGTTTAAATAGGGGTTGAAACTTTGTATACGGACCAAAAGATATTTGAAGTTTGCGATCTGAGACACCGTACATAGACTCCCTAATAAGAACTAAGAAATGTGGTTTTACAGTTTTTTCATGCCTAAAAAGGGATCAAACAGGGGTTGAAACTTTGTAAAAGGACTAAACGATTTTTGTAGTAGATCTTGAACTCATCCAAAAGAGAAAAGAAAAGTGAATGCAGTTTTTTGAAATTTATCCCCAAAGGGGTTTAAATGGGGGTTCAAAACTCTGTATAGGGTCCAAAGGATTTTTGAAGTAGGAAATCTGATACTTAGTGTGGCGTCCACATAATATGTGTATTTGCAGATTGATAATATATACGAGTATAAATAAATGTATACGGGTGGTTGGTGCATGAGCGACCGAGAGTTACTGTAAATCTACCCGCCACGCGGGACAGTCGTTATTACGTCAACCGCTCCGTGTAGTCGGATACAAAGTGTATTTTATTTATTTCCAAAATCCCCAGTGCTGAACACAACATTGGCGACGAGGATAAAGAACGTGAGTGTTTTACGACGACCATGGTCAATAACCGATGTGAGGTTCTCAGTTTTTTTTGTTTCCATTAAAATGAGAGGAATGGAGATACAGTTAGTTTAATACTTAATTGAACTCAAATGAGTCTTATTTCATCAAATTAGCAGATTATCTGTATATCATATCGAAATAATCTCATGACTTGCCTTTATTAGATAAAATTTGAGTAATATAAAAACTGATAACTGTCGGTAGAACCAGTCGTAACGTAAACAAATGTGCCAGCTAATATTTACGAGATGCGTTAGTTGTTGTTGTGTAGATGGTGTTTAGGTACTTAATTTAATTCTTCTTAAGTACCGAATGGGAAATAGTAAACATTAACAATGTTAGTTTCAATAATGATTATAGAACGTAACTATTACTTACATAAGTATGTTGTTTTCCAAGTGAAATCGGACATGAAACTATGTACTGTTTTTACACCCACCAAACATTTTTAGATTTTATTGTCTCTAAATAAATGATTTTTAATAACAACAATAACCTACATACTTTTCTGTTTGGTTCCTATTAGTTCGTTTCGTTTATTTCATTTATTCAATCGTCTAATCTCTTCTTCCAATTCGGCTGTAGATATTTGCATAGTTTCAAATATTTACATATTTAGACGGATTTTCCTACATAATCTTTAAAAAAGAAAATACATATTGTTTTTGATTATTTGTTCATTCAACTACCACAACATCAACTAACATCAACTAACAGTGTTTGTGAATATTAGTCAATTAAAATCACAAAATGAAGGAGTGAAAATTCCTTGTGTGCCTCATAAACATATCAGTTTATGCAAGTGATAAAAAAATTAAGGAGTGTAAATTCCTTGAGTTCCTCATATACCAATAATAAATAGTGATGTAACGAATATTCGTATTCGCATTCGTGAATATCAACGCTGATTATTCGCATTCGCATTCGTGAATGGTCAAAACGCGATATTCGTTAAATCCCTAATAATAAAAATATCAGTTTATGCAAATGAAAAAAAAGGAGTGAAAATTCCTCGAGTTCCTCATAAACCGATATTAAAAGTGTATATGCAAATAATAATTACAAAAAAACGAAGGAGTGAAAATTCCTTGAGTTCCTCATATACCGATAATACAATAATAATATCAGTTTATGCAAATGAAAAAAAAGGAGTGAAATTTCCTTGAGTTCCTCATAAACCGATATTAAAAGTGTATATGCAAATAATAATTTCAAAAAACGAAGGAGTGAAAATTCCTTGAGTTCCTCATATACCGATAATAAAATAATAATATCAGTTTATGCAAATGAAAAAAAAAGAAGGAGTGAAATTTACTTGAGTTCCTCATAAACCGATATTAAAAGTGTATATGCAAATAATAATTTCAAAAAACGAAGGAGTGAAAATTCCTTGAGTTCCTCATATACCGATAATAAAATAATAATATCAGTTTATGCAAATGAAAAAAAAAGAAGGAGTGAAATTTCCTTGAGTTCCTCATAAACCGATATTAAAAGTTTATATGCAAATAATAATTTCAAAAAACGAAGGAGTGAAAATTCCTTGAGTTCCTCATATACCGATAATAAAATAATAATATCAGTTTATGCAAATGAAAAAAAAAGAAGGAGTGAATTTCCTTGAGTTCCTCATAAACCGATATTAAAAGTGTATATGCAAATAATAATTTCAAAAAACGAAGGAGTGAAAATTCCTTGAGTTCCTCATATACCGATAATAAAATAATAATATCAGTTTATGCAAATGAAAAAAAAAGAAGGAGTGAAATTTCCTTGAGTTCCTCATAAACCGATATTAAAAGTGTATATGCAAATAATAATTAAAAAAAAAACGAAGGAGTGAAAATTCCTTGTGTTCCTCATATACCGATAATAAAATAAAAATATCAGTTTAAGCAAATGATAACAAAAAAAGAAGGAGTGAAAATTCCTTGAGTTTCTCATAAACCGATATTAAAGTGTATATGCAAATAATAATTAAATACAAAAAAACGAAGGAGAGAAAATTCCCTGAGTTCCTCATAAATCGATATTAAAAATATCAGTATACGCAAATAGTAATAAAAAAAAAAAAAATAATAATAATACCTGGCTGTATTAGCAATATGCGCTAACCCATCATAAAATATTATTATCCTAAAATGGTGATTTTTGCGATATTTCTCTCCGTTGTCGTAATTATTTTTATGAGTTTCTAACAATTAGATCGAAACCTGAAATTGCTATTAATTTCAATGTTACTTTTGCAGATAATATCTACGATTAACTAAAAATCAAAACGGGTTTCAATAATTTCAGAACCCTGGAGTATTTTAGGAAATGTGGCGGTATTTCACTGACCCGAAATCATCGTCCGTGAGTCAAACTTAAAACTTGGCTTTTCGAGTGGACGTTTTATAGTTGATGAATTTTTAGAATATAAAAGGAATTCATTAAATAAGGCATTATTTAATATGGTAATAATAAATTTAACATTAATGTGGTCAAGTCCTTTATATGTTGTATAATTTTGATAAATATTGTAAATATGCCTATAAAGTTATTATACCCTCGCCTGTAAGCAGGTGATCTGTGATAGTTAACTATTATCAATAAAGGAGTTTGAGTGTGAATGGGACACGTTTCGACTTATGGAACAGGAGCCAGAGAAAAAATTTGGTTGTGTCCCCACAAAGGAGCGTGACTCCACGAAGGGGTTGTGTCCCCACAAAGGAGTGTGACTCCACGAAGGGGTGGTGTCCCCACAAAGGAGCGTGACTCCACGAAGGGGTTGTGTCCCCACAAAGGAGCGTGACTCCACAAAGGGGTTGTGTCCCCACAATGAAGTTCCAAAAGAAAAAAAAATATATACATATATATATATATATATATATATATTATTTAAATAATAATAAAAAAAAATCCAATGCATTTTATGTTGTTTGTGGGACTTAGAGGATAAAATCGTTTTCATTCCATACGGAATAAATAAAACAATGATAGATGTTTATTGTAAGATTTACAAAATCACTGGAATCTAATTAATGGCAGTATGTCAAACATTAACGTAAATGAACCAGAGTTGCCTAAATATTATTCTGTTTTATTCTATTGATTAGTAACTTAGACTAGTGCTAATAACTATACATATTATATACCTACACTGAATAATCGGACGTTTTAAACGATAAAAACTCACAAAGGTGTACAAATGGTACGATTGTGCTTATGTACACACAAAATGCCAAGGGCTATGGAAGAATAACATACACAAAGGTGTAAAATTGCCAAGGTGCATATTAGAAATAAATGTATAATTGCACGAATAATTTGCATTGCGATTTGCCTGAAAAGTGAGTTAAAAAACGACAGATATTACGTTGACGTGTTGTCTACATAGTATTATGACTATTATATTTAGTCAAAGTCTTGCCTAAATCAATTTAAATGTAATAATACTAAATCAGATCTAGAATAAAATTTGAGCGAATGTTACCAATAAAATTGCTATGCCCTGATAGGGTTCATGTTGAACTGTAATAACCTATTTTAAGAGCCTTATACTAACATGATGTGCAATAAAGAAATTTGATTTGATTTGATTTGATCATTATTCAGGCAGGCGGCGCTCATCAGTAAGGCATATAAGTCAATGATATTTTATAAGTAGATAGGTTACAAGCACTCCAAAAGTGAAGCACTGAAACCACGATAATTGTATTGGTGCCCTTTTTGTAGTGGGTAGTCACTCGCGGGTCGGTCAACGAAACGCACGACGATGTCAAGGGTGAATATTTACAAGATTCACAAAAAAAATGCCGTCGTGTGTGATCAGAAAGTGCACCAATCATAGCAAAAAGTGCAACAAAGCGCAAGGGATCACATATCACCTGTAAGTACGCTGAAATAATTTAATTTTATCATTTTTATTATTTTATTTTTCAAATACGACGCCATCTTACTACCATAGAGGTCATTTGAATGAAAGAGACAAACTTACGTCTTTGACAATGAGAGTGACAAGGATCGCCGAGCAGGCTCCGAGTCGATCCGAATCTAGCCGATGGGTTCACTCGGTGACGTTTAAAAATTAATCGCGCAAGTAACAAAAAGCTAGCTGTCTCTTTTTTTTGCATTATTGTAACTATGCCATCTCTTTTATGCAATCTGTTAATATGTGTGAGTATGTACACCGTACAGTGAGGTACCAATGTGTGCTGCTGCTTTCTTGGAAGCATATTTCTCAGCTGGCGAGTATGCGTATAACGTATCTTCTTATAAAATATCATTGATATAAGTCAGTTCTCATAAATATAATAACTTCTAAGAATTGACTGGAAATGTTCAGTAACTTATTGATATAATTATTATTGCTAATATACCAGTCATTACAAGTTTATTAGCCTTCAGTTTAGGATGCATTATTAGTGCAATATACCTACATAAACAACTAGAAAACATATCTGTTTCTGTAACAGCTCGATATCACAGTGAGTGAAAGCGCTAGACGCGACGCGATACAAGTCCGCACTCGTTGTTTCAAGAGTTAAGAGGTTTATAAAAGGCAAGACAAAAAGTCTGATTATTTAAAATAGTTACCGAACACTGATCAAACGATCTCCTACTTGCGACTGTGGACATCCAGATCAGACCGTTGAGCATGTGGTTCTGGAGTACCCCCTTACAAAATACACAAGCCACATAGAAGATCTCATAAATCTTACCGACAATGCAGTGGCGTGCCTGAAACGGGCAACTTTTTAGCTCTTAATACTACTTAATAGTTTTATATTAAATCCAGTGACATTACTATGCCATACGATAAATAAATAAACCAAACGGACTTGGCAATGGAAATGAAATGGTGTGAACAGACGGGCCAGTAGATTGTTATCAACAATCCGGGTAGAAATTAATAATCATAGGATCAAAAGCCCGGAAAGCTGCAATAGTCAAAGTTGACCATATGTAGGTCCTACACCTGGCATGTAAACACATGTATATACATTTTGCTTTTTATTGGGTTAGTCTGATCTGTGGGAAATTCAACTTGCAGTGATGCATTCTAGACAGGGAAAATTAGTCTTCTTAACCTACCTGAAATAACGAGAGCTCAAAGGCAATTTTATGATAAGAAATGACAACCTTAACAGTACACTTGTTACTAATGCTATTCAATATGTAATATTTAAGATAGCATAAATAATCGGTAATCAAAAAATAAATATACTATAAACTAGAACTAGAGTAAATAATTCAATATGAGTTTGTTCAGTTTCAGTTACGATAAATGATAATAGAAAATAATTTTATATACGCTAGGTGACCTTGAATCAAAGTTAGTTCAATAAATGGTCAAAAGTCTCAGACACCTTTAATATCAGAAAACCATGAAAATGTTTTGTTTCATTAAATCTCAGGAAATAAACATTAATGAGTAAATTATATACAAAAAGAGTGTTTTGTGAACGATATTAAAGATGTATATTTGTACCTTGCGATATTATGTAACTTTAATTCAATAACAAAATAAGAATAAATAACAATAACATAACATTTGGCCTAAGCTAAAATATTTGCACTAAATATGAAACTATAAATTAAGCTATATTACTTTTTAGTAATGAATTATTTTGAACAAGCCGTAAATTTAAATGTCGCACTTACAATATCTCTGTTTACCCCGAGGGTTGATTGGGAGAGAATGCCGTACTTACTTGTTTTCGGAAATTAAGTTTAAAGAATAACAATAATAAATTATAATACCTATATTAAATATGGTGCCATAGATGCTGGCAGCATTTTCTTGTCGTAAGGCGATGCTGACACTGTCTGATACCTTGTGAGATAATCTAATGATATCGTTACTACACTATAATGTTTTGGGTCGAAAGATTTTCAATTTTTTTTTGTTGTTATTGTGATTAATTTATCAGGAAACTTTTCCAAAGTGTTAATTAACGGTTCAAAATAGATTGTCCCACCGCGGAAAATTACATGCAAGTAAAATCACCTTAATTAGTGAATATGGACTACATGTTCCAGATGAAGACACACAAATTGGAAAAGTAAAATTGAGGAAAAAGAAGGAAGGAAAGCACGAGAATCATATTGAGAGTAATCAGGAAGAATATTAACATTTCATTAAAACAAATTAATTTCAATAAATACTTTATTCCGTCTGAAATACATGGATATAAATTGGAAAATACATAGTATCAGATGGAACTAAAAGATTAATAAGTGAACATTTACCACATATAAAACTTACAATACGCATGGATCAGAGCCAGATTACAAGGTGACGTAACAACATGCAGTCTACAGGATACAAGACCCCGTCGGCGAGGGCGACCTCCACGCGACACCATCATACAAGGGCGGCGACCCGATTTGCACAGGATCCGAATATTCCGAATTAAATTCACTCCGACCATTGTCGGGCTCAGCTAAGTTTCTTGTCGGAGTCTTCTTAGCTCGGCTTGGGGTAGCGAACTGACAACTAAAACTCCCATTAGCTCGACATAAATTATCTTAGTAAATTAGCTCGATCGGTACCGTATTCATCAATACGTACAGTCAATAACATAATAGAACAAAATATATTAATGTGATAATAAACCTAATTAATAAATACCTGCCTGTAAAATAAACACATGAAAAAAGGGAAGAGATGTGGCGTCCACATAATATGTGTATTTGCAGATTGATAATATATACGAGTATAAATAAATGTATACGGGTGGTTGGTGCATGAGCGACCGAGAGTTACTGTAAATCTACCCGCCACGCGGGACAGTTGTTATTACGTCAACCGCTCCGTGTAGTCGGATACAAAGTGTATTTTATTTATTTCCAAAATCCCCAGTGCTGAACACAACACTTAGTACATAGATCCTTCAATAAGGGCACAGAAAAAAAGTTAAACCGTTTTTTGAATTTCATCTCCAAAAAGGGTCAAATGGGGGCTAAAACTTTATAAAGGGACCAAATGATTTTTAAAGTAGGGTATCTAAAACTGATTAAACTGAATAGAACTCAAATGATTTCATCGTTCATTAAAATTTATCTCGAAAACCGGTTGAATAGGTAGGGGTTGAAAGTTTGTTTAGAGAATGTACAATTTTTAAAGTAAAAGGTTTCTAACTCCATGCGTAACATATAGTAATTAGTAGATTGTTTTTTTTGTGTTAGTAACAAGTGGTTAATTAAGTGCATTTAATTTTTTGGAAATAATCCTTAAATGGACTAAAGAATTAATTTTCGCGGTAAATGTGCACTGTGCAGTTTTTGGCCCAAAATTTATGAACAAATATCAGAAACTATTTATTGCCTATTAAGATTAATTGCCTAATTATAATTTACACCGCAGACGAAGTTGCGGGCATAAGCTAGTCTATTATAGAAAGAGTATAAGTGATTTCTTACGTATACAGAAAGCTAACGTAATAGTTAGTACTAAGTTACAATATCAAATGACAGCGCAAAAATTGCAAATGCAATAAAAAACATTGGAGGGTAGGGTTGCAACAATCGCGAATTTTCAAATATTACCTATTCCGTTGAATCTGGTTTAGTGGTTTATGGTTGTGTTTCAATATTTTACTCACTTATTACAGTTTTGACAACCCTATGCAGGTGTGAGGATACCTTTTGTATTTAAAACATAAAAAGCATTTTGAACTTTAATAGAAAGTGTTCAGGTCGAAATTCACTACTTCGCATTACGACTTGTTACCTTTTGAAGTAATAATGCTATTGTAACAAGTTTTATGGCTTTTTACTCTAACGGCGCCGGATAGACTATACCAGTAACACTTTCACACGGCTCTGAAATATAAAAACATGATAATCAAGTAGATAAAACATGACGTTCACCATGATCTCATCGACAAGGCACGATAACCATCCAATGCTAACTGCCTACGGCTACTGCGAATTGATGCAGTTGAATCGAGCATGAAATTAAAAAACCGTTCACAAATTATCACATGGATGATGAATGTATGAAATGGAATTAGTCTACGTCTCATTCGTTTGATAATCTCATCCATATTGTTTGTAATTAAAGTTGACGGTGAAGCGAATCGGACTTATTAGCTGTAGTTATCCTCGTAGCACCTCGTATACAAAGCAATGATTAAATATATATTCTCTATATCATTATTAATTGGCATAAAGTATAGGAGAACAAAATAAAGGGTATAATCTATAGTCTTGTTCTTACCACTGCCCTTCCTTTTTGGTAATATTTATCTGATAGACAGAGAAAACATATCACAGCGAAAACATGACAAACTTGATTTATCAGATAAATATTAAAAAACGGGACAAGTGCGAGTCGGACTTGCCCACCGAGAGTTCCGTACAAATACTTTAAATAAAGACTAATATTTTTATGATTTAATTACAAATATAGGTATAGTTTTAAATTTTTTAAGTATAAGATAAGACGGTATTACTTGCCAAATTTCATAGTTCTAGGTCAACGGAAAGTACCCTGTACATTTTGGTTTCCTTGAGAGTGTCGAAATATACGTTTTTAGCAGCATTAATGGCGATATATTTTTTCACACCTTCAAGGGGCTGTAGACCTGAGTATATGGTCTTCTATGGTGGTGAATGTATGGTAACTCGATACCTCCACGCGTTCCCGAGATAAAGGGTCTTGACAGACAGACGAACGGACAGACAGTTAGACGGACAACAAAGTGATCTTATAAGGGTTCCGTTTTTCCTTTTTGAGGTACAGAACCCTAAAAACGTACCTACCTACTATTCTTAAATCATAAACCGACATAGAAGTTATTGTGGTACGAATAAAATTGTCATAGGGACTTCCCAACGATATTAATTTATCGACAAATATTGTACTTTCTTACGACAGCTATGATTATGACTACTATGAGATAACGTAAAATATAAATATGCAACTCGCATACCTATAATATGTATAGTAGGTATAAAGTCCGTTTTATTTGTTAAAATTGATGTTTATTTGAATTTTAAAATCTCTAAAAAGTATGCGTATGAATTACTTAAATTAGGTATATAATATATTATCATTATATAACATCGATACGTAGTGATTAGCATTTTAATTAGGTAATTTATTTTTTATCCGGTGAACTTAATATCAACTATGAAATGTCACTACGAAATAAGTATTTGAAACAGTTATCGATAAATTTAATATCGGAAGGAAGTCCCTAGTTAATTGGCGTTTCTGCCTCCAACACTTCTATGTCTGATCATTAGAGACCGGATCTGAAGCAGCGATCTCAAGACTAGTGCAATTTGTTAAATACGTGTCATGTTGGTTATATAAGATCTTAATTTTTACTGTGCATTGTGCACAAGAAATATTAAAGAAGAAGAACTTAAAAAAAGAAATGATTTCACAAATTAAAAAACGATGTTTTTATTTATTATCACCATAATTTTCGCCCAATATTTACAAAAGCTTCCAAAAAGATTTTTACTTTTTTGTTCCGATAAGTTACATTATTTTTGTGTGTAGAAAAAATAATAAATTATACCAGTCATATCCATATTAATATTGAGATCGCTACATCAAATCCGGTCTCTACTGATCATAAAACAATATTCCGTAAAATACATTAAAACCACCACCGATCTTCAGTGTTTTTTAATTTCATTGCAGCCTTTACTAAATTTGGAATTATAATTATATTATGTATTTTTTAATATATTCGAATAATTCCACAGTATTCAGACCAATAAAGTTTACCAATTCACAACCACACCTGACCTTTGTGACAGTAGAGTAAAAACGTTGTTAGTGTAATTGGTGAACAGTCAGCTGCATTGGACCGAATGCGCCAACTAATGGACGAGGAAGTGACCAATTCTGGCTTGTTTCTGACCCGATAAAGAACGAGCAGCATGCTCTGTAAATTTCATTATTGCCTCGCCTCGAGAACGGTTACCTTAACCTATAAGGGGCATTGAGATCTTTATGCCGTTGTGTGTTTTACCAGTTATTTTTATATGTATACACATGGGTAATTTTGTGCTTTTATTTTTTGAACATTAAGATCAGCTCTAGGTACTCTGTATTACAATATTTAGAGCAAGTATTCTCTTTAGTCCCATCCAAATAAAACATGTATAAAGTATAACTTGCGGTAGGTTAATGTTTCTCATAGTGCCGAAGTTGAGATTTCTTCCTCCCCTTCGGTGTTGAACATATTTAGGACTTACATTAAGTTATCTTATACATACATTGAGGTAACGAGCACTTACTACTTTTCATATCGTCGTTGGGTGCCGAAAATGTAAAATATCGATAAAATAATCTAAACTTGAATTTGCATATCGATAAGTGAAGCATAAAAATAGCTCAATCATAGATAACTTATCACTGTATCACTGCAAATGGATAAGCTATCAATTTAATATTCCCCCAACGCCTAGCACTATTTATACGCTCGTAAAGTGCCGGTCTTGTCAATCCACGCGGCACAACGCAATTGAAACTAATAAAAATGCAATTTACGTAATGTGTCTCCACTCTATAACCTATGCTTCGATGCCAAAGGCAGTAAGAATATACAAACTTCATATGCATTTACTGCTTTTTTATTCTGTACCTCAGTACTACCCTTTAGAGCCGAGTCTGATGCATTCGATGAATAATAATATCCTTTGTCGCTGCGAGTTGTTTTGCGCAAATAGTTAAACAAACACAATGTACAATACAGATACAAGCCATGTGTAAGTATTTACCACTGGCGAGGCGTCTCATATCCGCAGGTACGGTGAAAATATGCCTTACTTTTATTTTACAGCTGCACAATTAGCGCTGAAATTTTCTATATTAGTATCACACTCCTGGAACTCTAAGAGAATTTAATGAATGAAATATTTTTTCCCATGATATTGTCTAAATACTAATATAGTAGCGATAATTACGTGTCATCATTTAACAGATTACTCGTAATTTCTAAATACGGACAGTAGGACATGTACAGATTCATCGGAGCTAATCTCTGTTTGTGATGATGATTTCTAAGATGTAGGCCTTAATCTTGTAGCGAGTATGGGGTCGAGTACATTGCCCCGCTTCTTTGGGTCATTATTTGAGCGTTTCACCCGCGTTATTTTCGTAGACACGTTTTTGTCCAAGTCCCTAAGACTTTAGTCTTATATTGAGCTATTTAGTGCATATCCCAGACTCCTAAAAGTACTATGGAATTTCATACAACTCTGCAGGAACTTCGACAAAAATGTGTCCACGAAAATGACGCGTGTGAAACGCTCAAATAATGATCCCTTTATTGGGCATGTCGTGCCTGTGCATAAATATTCAACCTCGCGTCTAACTGAATAATCAATTATACTTATATAATATAGGCAGAAAAACTTGAGATGCAAGTGGGAAACATCCCATAAAACTGATTCGGTCAATTGTGGTGGAAAAAGTATAACGCTGCTTTTTTGGGCAGTCGTGTAAAAAGGACAATAGGTTCAATATTTTTGTTTTATTCGTCTACATCCCGTTTGGTCATCAAATACGACCACTTTGGACAATCGAAGATGGTGCCATATAGGTGAAATGGTCTCGCCCGCCAACTCGATACGTATCAAAACTTAAAGCCAACGCAGATTTGTACCGTGCTTCTATTACGAAGAAGTTAGTCAGCAGTAGTTGATTACCTGTAAACAACATGGCGGCGCCTGACGCGTCGGCTCCTCAATCCGCTGTCTAAGGAAGACCACCCACCGCTGTCAGACGACCGCGCCAGAGCCAAATTCCTGGCCTCCGTCGTCCGCGCACTTTCCAGCAATATCGCCGTGTACTTCGTGATCAACATATTACTGCACAATAGTTTTTCATTCCTTGCACTTTTTATTCACTTTTATTAAACACTTTAATGCATCCGCGATGTTATTTGAAGGAAGTTCCTGCAATTAAACGATTCTCACTCAAAGCGGTCGGAAGTTTTTCAACGAAAAGCAACAAGTAGACTGACGCCGCGCCGGTCCCGTCCGTCCGCCGTCATGCCGCGTTGGTCACCACATCACATATCATGATTATATCCCTCTACAACAACGGGATATTGTGAATTATGTACTCCTACGCTAAGTTCAACCGAGTGTTAAGGCATAATAATGGTCTAAAAAAAGGAAAGGACTCTTCTCTACTCAAGACTATATTCGCGTGAATCAAGAACTAAGACTAATTGACAGACTAAGCAAAATAGATTAACCAGAACCAGACTAACTAATAACTAATAGCGCATTTATAGCAGGAACGCGGAAATTTCCACATGAATATGCATTAAGTTGGATATTTTACGGGCGGCGGATAATTGGGTAAAATGAGGTGTCCATATAGGGAAACCTATTAATCGCTGGGAATAAATTACGGGACAAATTATCCTAGTTACCGTATTGGTTGTAGGTACATTCACAATTTATAAATGATAAAGACATGTATAAAGGAACGTTGGGTTCAAGGTTTCGCTCCATATAAAAATTAGTGCACGTTCACGGGTTAATAGTACCTAGGGTTTTATAAAAAACTAATTTGACGAATATTAATCAGTTGATAATATTTTGTTTGCAGCGAAGTCGTCGAATATACTGTATTTTTGTTATACATAATAAAAAAAGCAAAAGTGTAATTTTTATGTGTATGGCAACTTACACATTAATCAAATGACGATTAGCTATGAATATATACCACATTTTGTACGAAAATGCAACGGAACGCAGAGAAATCGTTTAGGATAATACTAGCTATCAGCTACTGCATTTGTGTAAAGGATACGGCAATTAAAGACGAAACTGCACGGTCGTTGACCAGTGTGCAAAGCAATGCATCCCCGTCGCAAATAAACAATTTGCTATAGAAATAGTCCCTATATCGCTTACTTGGAGTTTCAGGCGAGTATAGGACTAATCATTCTATAAATAACCATAATATAATAAAGTGTGGTCAACCTAATCGATCTACTTACATTAGAAAAATTGCAAATGAATATCTTTAAAAACAGACAACGAATATAAAATATTAGATGGTGGATATTTAGTAAAAATTTTTACTAAAAGTTGAAGTAATTTATAGTTTATGTAATACTACAAATATTGAGATATTTACATTTTTAACTTACTTGTAACGTGTGGACTGAGTGAGCATTAACAAACATTTATTATCCAAAAACCTGCCACGTTAGTGGTTCGTTTTGTATTTTACAAATTCCCAGATTAGTTTTACTAAAATATACACATATATAGCAGTTTAAATCTTCAGC
Organism: Eudemis profundana; assembly: GCA_947034925.1. Lineage (NCBI taxonomy): Eukaryota > Metazoa > Arthropoda > Insecta > Lepidoptera > Tortricidae > Eudemis > Eudemis profundana. Next base: position 14,932,952 of record OX344808.1, on the reverse strand, counting down.
TTTATCATCAGAAATCGGGTTTTCGAAAGTGTGCGGATTGAGTGAGCATAAGAAATTATTTGTAAAATCTTAAATACGTTACTAGGTGATCTACAAATTATAAAGGTAAGTTAGCACAAGTTTTACTAAAAAATCGTATATAAATATTATATGTTAAATGAATACATTCCCTGATTTCGTTGGTAGTTTGTGAGAACTGAGTGAGCACACGTTAAAGGTTATATCTTTTTTCTACTCCTGTACTGTTATCTGTCTTTTACTTGGTCACGAACACTAATATAAGAACATATATAATATGAGTTCAGAGAAGTCTATACTCTATTCCCCATAACAGCACTAGTGTCGTTATAGCCACTTTACGTTATTGCTAGCAACCACAGACTTCTAAATCTAGGTTAAACTGAGGTCAAGGATTAAGCGCTCAATTTTAACTTTACGGTAAAAATGCACAACTACCAACTTAACAAACAATTAAAATCCTACGGCTTTTAAGAAAAACAAAACTTTCTGAACTAAATTCATTGATGCCAACATAAAAACAAAAGTATTTTTAATATATTCACTGCGTGTCATCTTCATTTAAAAAATAAAAAGTTTACCATAGACACATACTGACAGTCATACGTCATATTTGCCTTCTTTGCAGGTTATGCCTTGTTTGTATTTTATAATTTTAAAACCTGTCGTAGAAAAAGTATTGTATGCAACGTTGTATAATTAAGTCAAAAAACGCTCATTGCGTCTCTATTTGCGATACTCGCCGCATTCGCGGCTCGTATCGCAACTCACGCAATTCGCATTTTTTGAACCTTCTTATACAACTGTTGCATAAAATACTATTAATTTATCTTTTTACAAATACAGAGATTTAGTTTTACAATTGTTTTAGAACTTTTACTAAATGAACAGGATGTTTTTTTTTATTTCAGAAGGGTGCTCACTCAATCCACACGCACACGCCCTTCTTGACTATTATTCCTCGACTTACACTCACGGACGATGAATTCGGGTCAGTGAAATACGACCATATTTCCTAAAATATTCCAGGGTTGTGAAATTATCCAATCCCGTTTTGATCTTTAAATAATTTTAGATATTATCTGCAAAAATAACACTCAAATAATAGCGATTTCAGGTTTAGATCGAACTCGTGAACCCATGAAAAATAATGACATTAACGGAGTGAAATATCGCAAAAATCACCATTTTTGGATAATAATAGTTTTATGATGGGTTAGCGAATATGTCTAATACAGCCAGGTATTGAAGAATAGTATATTATGTAAATGAAGCAAGTGTCAAATATTGAAAAACACCTATTTCTATTACATATTTAAATTACGGTGACCCGAATTCTTTGACCGCGAGTGTATGATTCGTTACTAAACAAAAACAATTTACTCACTGATTCGTGAAACATGTACATACTATGTTTCTTAATTATTAATTCGGAAGTCGTTACTATCGTTTAATAGTTAATAAAGTATTGTTTTTGTGCTTTGATGTTCGCATCAATCAATGCAAGAGCGCACGCTAGCTCAGTGCTATTTTGAGAGCTTATTGATCCTAGTAAGGCTTAGGATGATTCATCATCCTTGACTTTGAGATGAAACAGCGTGGAAAGATGAAAGCACCCTGCGCAAACCAACCGTGCCGAAGACACAGCCCGTTTAACAGTAGATGGTTAGACTTTGTCGTGCTATCTCTAATCTAACAACCGCAAGATGATTGCTGAAGTAGTCCAATCAACAAAGGTCGACCTTAATAATTCTTACTCTATGAAATTCGTGTAGGTAGGTAAAAATGTTAATGCGAATTCATTACCAAGTCTCTACTATTATTATACTATGCATGCCTGCATACAAGCTCTACTTACTAGACTAGAGCTTGCCCAATCTGGTCTGGATAACTCGTGTCTACTTATATCGAGGAGTAGTTATAATTACAGTCTTTTTCTCAAACATCGCATGAAATGTTGACATTACGTGCCTAAAAATAGGCCGCAAAGTACCTCGTTTCCGGTGCGGCTTGACACTTGGCACGTAATGGAATTTCATACTTACATTGCCGGCCTTTTTTTTTTAATTTCCATTCCACATTTATTTGGGCCACAGCATCACAGCATTCAGCCATTAAAAAAACAAAAAACGATGTTTGCTATATTTTGCAGTTTTATTTATTTCAAATTGACATGAATATAACAAATAACACATTATAAACAATTTTAAATTGCAATTTTAACTACACGAATACACATTTAAAATATTTCATCTAAATATTCGCGGTAAAAATGTGAACTGAAACAGCTTTTGCATTGTCTATGGATATAATATGTCACTTTCTGACAGAAAGTTTGTGTTATAAAATATTAAGTAAGGTTATTATAGTAAGTTTATTTATTTCATTGCATATTTGAGAAAAGCACTATACATACCTCGGCGGGAAATGGGGTTGCCAGCCTCGTAACTATCTGGCCTCGCTTCGCTCGGCTATGTACTCGGCCGGCAACTCCTTACTTCCCGGCCTCTGCAGTAATGTACTATTACTTAAAATTCGATGGAGACGGTGAGGCACGATAGGTATTGTTGAATAAATAGGGACGCTCCGAAGTGCTTACTATATTTATGTTTTCGCAACAAAATAGTAATATCAGTAGAATATTTAGAAGGGATATTTACCAAAACAACATAACTAACTAAGCTGGTTGAATGACACCTACTGGCATTGAATTGTTTCTCTATAAGCATGGATGTATAAAATAGAAGGATACCGCGCGGTCTAAGACGCGGGTGAAACCAAGCAATGGCCGCCGAAGTGAGCATGTGTGCGTTGACGGCCCAATGGCAGCCGCCCATTATGCTGGTTGATGTGTGCGTGCGTGCCATTGGGCCGTCAACGCACACATGCTCACTTCGGCGGCCATTGCTTGGCTTCACCCGCGTCTTAGACCGCGCGGTATCCTTCTATTTTATACATCCATGTCTATAAGTATCAACGAGTCAGTTATGTTGTTTTTGTAAACATCCCTTCAATTATTCTCGGCATAATTCCATCCTCCAGTCCTTGCCGGTTAGTGTACAAAAGACTATAATATTATATTATGAGTATAATAATAAGCGAGGCTATCATATCTTACATCTGATTGTTCAGTACCGTTCTATGTCTTCTTGGTTGAAATTACGACTCAAGCGACCAGATCAATGACATCAGTCTAGTGTGTAAATAAGTGTTCTCGTATTTGCAATAAGATAGATATTCATTACCATATTTAATTGATCAAGTTAGCGGTTTACATGGAGTGGAGTCCCGTTATTTCTCTAGAATGATAATTGCTAGTGGAATCAAACTTGTCTTTCCGATGACATTGACAATAGAATATTTGTTTGTGGAAAAAAGAATCTATTTATGCATCTTAATTTTTAGGGTTCCGTATCTCAAAAGGAAAAACCGGAACCCTTATAAGATCACTTTGTTGTCCGTCTATCCGTCTGTCTGTCTGTCTGTCCGTCTGTCAAGACTCTCAGGAACGGTCGGAGGTATAAAATGGAAAATAAAACCATATATTCAGGTCTATGGTCCCTTGAAGATGCGAAAACAATCAAGCTTCTAAATTAACAGTTAGTGGAAAAAAGGTACAGCCGTTTATGTCGCAAAGAAACCAAAATTCATAGTCTTACACTACAAGTAGGTATAGGGAAAAGTCTGAAAACGGTACATTTTTAATTAAATCATAAAAAATAGACTTTACTAAGGGAATCCAAATGTATAAGGTACTTTAATATATGTATGTACCAACAAATTTGTACGGAACCCTCGGTGGGCGAGTCCGACTCGCACTTGTCCGGTTTTTATATCAACGTCATTCGAAGATGTGAAAGATAATTCGTAGTATTATATTTTTTCTTTCTCAATTGTGTCTATAATCCTCGTAATATTAAACAAACAAGTACTGAAAGAAGTTATTCTAAGGTTTTGTCGGTTTTTGATCATGACCTGCCTACGTATGTATAAAACAGAACTATGCAGGCAAAGAAAACGAAGGTCGTCGGAAGCCCTTACGAATACAATGACAACATTGTTTAAGAACCACTCGAGTGTGTAATCGGATCAATTTTGATTCGTATTGTTAAGGGTCGAACATTTTGTGCCGTACTTTTCATTTAAAGCGTACATACATACAGACTAAGAAAAATGCTTATACGTAGTCGGGTGAATCAACTTTTAGACCCACACTTTTGACATCTCTGAGGTTACCTACCGAAAATGTCTCTGGAGTATACAGATTTAAGTATTTTTTAAATATCCTAACTAACCAAAAAAAACCTTACAGTATTTATTTAAACACTCTTGTGGATCCTAATCTAGGTACATATATGAATAAAAATCAATTGCCGCATTTATCCATCGTCAATTGAGAACGGCTCTGGCCAATTTATTTTATTGTCTTCAACATTTACGTATACAAGCAAGCTAACCAGTTTACACAATTTCTAACAAACGTAACCGTGAGCAATTTATGCGTCTACGCGTACCAATTTACACGTCTGTATTTAGCAGGGGCAGTAATGCGAATTAATGGCCTAACAGGCCTCAAGTTCGAGGCTAAATTGGACCCAGGAACCGGCCGTTAGCTTGCATGGGCGAGGTTCACCATATACGGGCATCGTCAATTGCTTGGTGACATTTTCTTATTACAGGTCAAGTCTGGTGTATAGACGTTAAGCGTGTTTAATGGACGTGGAAGTCCATTGTTACCAAGAGTTTTCTTAAACAAGTGCGGAAACATTGTTAAGTTGGCATTATTGGAACGCGAAATAGTGCAGTTAATTCAGAACGAAATTAAATAATTGGCTACTAAGAAAATGTAATTTTATAACTAGCTATTTTTTCCATGCTGATTTTGCACTGGAAATTATTTCGTTACGCTCCAAAAGACAGTTTTGGATCTAGAGATTTAGTTTGAAACAATAATCATCATAATTTACTTTAGAGCTACGGCTACGGCTTTACTTACAGATATTACCAGTTACTATAGTTATTGGCGATTTAATATACAGCGTGGAAGTCCAATACGAGCAAATCTTTAAATGGTGGTTAGTACAGGACCCAAGAAGTATATTTAGATAACTTTTATTCAAAAGTACAACGAAAAAATTAGCCATATAAAATAATTCAGCCCGCAGTGTAAAGCAAAATTCAAGTTAAGGCTGGTTGACAGCTACTTGTCAGCTGTTTGTTACTGTGTCACGAGTTAATAAAGCTACCTCGTAGTATCTTCTAATTTTTGCCAATTGCCGAAGATGTTAGAAGATGCTTGTTTTTTCAAAGTACCTAATGGTGTCGATATTAAATACATGAAGTAAAACAAAAAATATGTTACAAGTAAAGATTTATTTACATACCGGTTAAAAACAGTTAAAAGGTTTAATCTCGCCGGTACATCCGCCTCAAATACCCATTTTCAACGTGTCTCCCGTGCAATTGAACGCAAGCTTCACAGCGTCGTTTAATGGACTCCCTTACGTGGTAAAGGTTCGTATTGTCCCTAAGGGTTTGAAAAGCTTCTCTGATCTTGGTCTTAAGTTGTTCCACGGTCGTCCTGGGTTGTGAGTATACCTCGTTTTTTACAGTTCCCCACAGAAAAAAGTCAAGCGGCGTTAAGTCAGGAGAGCGAGCAGGCCAACGACGTGGACCAAATCGCCCGATCCATCTGTTTTCGAACATGTCGGTCAGCGCGTTGCGGACACGAACCGCCGCGTGAGCCGGGGCACCATCTAGCTGCAACCATGTTTCCCGACGATCTTCTTCAGACAGCGTGTTGACATATTCCGCTAATGGCCCATTAATAAGCTGGATGAATTTGTCCGCATTCAGGTTACCGTCGATGAAAATGGGTCCTATGATCCGGTTACCGTGTACTGCGGCCCACACGTTTACGGCCCAACGATACTGGTGTCCGGTTTCTCTCATATGATGGTGATTTACGCGTGACCAGTAGTGGGAATTACGTTGATTCCAAACCCCATTCCTAGTGAATGTGCTTTCGTCAGTCCAGATTATTTTGGATATGAAATCACCGTTTTCTCGATGACGACTGAGTAACCAATCCGAAAACGTTAAACGTGGTGGCAAGTCTCTTGGTAGCAAAGCATGCACCTTTAAAAATTTATACGGATGCTGCCTGTCACGTTTTAGTATCTTGCGTACCATCGTATGACTCACATTGAACCGTCTTCCAGCTATTCTAGTACTGCTTTCTGGGTCAGTTGAAAAATGGCGAAGGATCCGTTCTTCTAATAAAACTGGAGGCTCATAATTAACAGCTGCTCCCTCTACCCTCCCTGTTACGGGCAAACCTTCTCGTGCTCGCTGTAACGCGTTAACTATCACTCGAGCGCTACTTGGCACCCTGCGATTTGGGAATCGCTCTCTGTACACTTCTAATGCTCTTCTGCCATTTTGATGTGCTTCACCATAAATTAAAATCATATCCATCAATTCTGGAGCACTAAAATTGGTTCTACGGGGCATTTTAATTGAATGACTGATTGTGATTTGTGACTGACATTGTCAAAATCGTAGTTGAATTAAAATACGAGTAAATGATATTTTACTAAAAAGTTTGGTACTTAATTATTAAAACTATGAATCTGTATCAAACTTTGTAAGTAATAAATCAAATTTAAATTCAGTTGAAAAATTAAATAACCACGTTGAGAGTAGGTCTTGTTTATAAAGCATTTGTGTTTAATTAAGTGATATGATTTTCGCATATTCAGAAAATCTTAGGAAAAAGGTGTCATTCCACATTAAGGTAACTTTCTCTATGATTTCAATATCAACGCTGTCAACTAATTGTTATCGTGACTGATTAAAATGGCACGAGATAATGTCAATTGCTTGTTGGTAAACAAATACTTATTCAAAACCTAATATTCAAAAGATATCTTGTGCATAGTGGTATAGCCTAAAATAACCACATCACCTATGAACACGTGATTTTTTGTGCAGATAAGTATTCATTTATTTATTTAAGCGTCTTAGAATGTTCCACTGCTAGGCAAAGGCCTCGTCCCTCTTGTGTTTCCATGTATCCGGGTCTTGACCAGTCTTCCACCACCCCAGACTGCTGCTGCATACGTACTTACCAGTTTTATCAACAAAGCAGTTAGGTAACAGTTTGTAAATATTCGTAATTAATATCACCAACCACCAAGCATAACTTTATGACAGTTACGTGGATTACTTGTTTGCGTTACATTGCTGCTTGGTAAATTTTCAAAAATTAATTACAGGCTTTAAATTAAGTATAACTTAAAAAGTCCCGTTAATTAATGATTACGCTACTTAATCCTATGTCTGATTTAATTCTTTGCTCGTATTGGACTTCCACGCTGTATATTCATCTGATTATATTTATTATCTACCTAAACATTCATGTACCAATGTTAAATATGCAGTTTCTAGCTACTTTTCCGTTCAACATAAACTGTTCACGTAACTTACTCAGTTGCTGAGTTTTCACAACTAAGTTATCGGACCACTCTAAAATGGGGTCACACTAAAATATGCTTAGTTTTGCAAATAACGATTCTATTTCCGCAAACAGAACACGTACCGATATGGGGCATGCTCTTGACACAGTTCAAAACGCTACGGGCTGTCTATCTTCGATTAGTCATGTCGTTATTATAGCTTGCTTGAAATAACATGTGTTGGTTCCGTCTTGATTCAAAACATACGTCCTTAATTCACGTTATAAACTATTCACAATGACACTCCCTTCCTGGATGCGTTGCACACGTTGCATTAAGACATCCTTGAATTTGAATCACGCTGCTATCAAATATAAAGATAATAGAGAAGAGGTTTTCCCTGAACTTCGTTGACAAAAAATAACAATGAGTAGGTGTCAATTAGATCATCACGTTTCCTATAAGTCAACAAAAGTTAACGTTTGATTGAATCATACTATGCCTAACGCTATTTACTTAATTTTAATTGTGCAATAAGTCACTGAACTCGGTAACTTTAGTTTAATTAAGCTCGGAGCTAGATTTGCGCAGACCAATTGAGTTTATTAACGATTGACTGCAATAACACTATCACAGTTTCTGTATCCGCACTTAAAAAACTTCACCAATACCAACATGACAAGACTACGCACTTATGTGAAAAAAATCAGGGGCGCGTAAGTGAATATTATTCGCGATAATCGCGCACGCGATCGCGCCGCTATCCAATCGTCCGATCGGAAACATCGACGCCGGCGCACTGGCCGGCGCGCGCGGCTCCTGCGGAACGGTTTAATTTGAACTTGGAATTTAGCCGCAAACGGGATGCGATTTTGGTCGCCTTTTGTGCACAGTTGGTGTCCATTTGGGATACCGCGAGGTGCTTAGCCTTTTAATAAGGATCGGGTATTACACGTTGTCTCTAAAATAAGGGGAATACTTACTCGCGGAATGCGATGCAGCAGGTCTCCTTATCTGCAACTTATACGGCTGACGTGCCAAAGCACTGGTTTTCTGCTAAAGAAATACAAGCCATGACTTTGCCAGCCATAAATAGTATCCTATGATTAAATTCTTTTTTTTTGCATTTAACATAGAACGCGCTCTAGCTACAATCAAAAGAGTACTTTTACAGCGGACAAAAAAAGAAAATAATGCACCCACGTGTTGACGTCGGCGAATCCTTTATTGTAATTCAGACTCGATATCGGACGTCCATTTTCCTGTTCTCAAGTCCAATAAAAAGCACAGAGGCCTTAAAAGGGCGGTGATTTCTAAAAAATGTTATACAACTTTCCTTTTCAAAGGGATGGGACGCATTATGTGGAATAAAGTTATCTGGACATAACCTTTTATGGCTGCAATCGTGGATCGTATTGCAAAAAAGATCAGACGGAATGATGCGGCTATGGCGTAGAATAGTCGCTAACTTACGATGAAAGTAAAATTTATTCATGGACTTCTGTGTTTATAGCATGTTAAAATGCAATAAATCTTTACGCGTCATATTATTTTACACAGATAAGGCATTACTGAAAACTGTTAAACATAAGTTGTTATATAGTTTTCTTTACACATTTTTATTTGGTTTTACAGTTTGTAATGACATTTTTACAAACATTAATATCACTAAAAATAAGCGACTTCCCTATATTGAAAACTCCAGTTAACTTAGAACCGTACCTCTAGCACAACTGTGACACGCGACTCTTTGTCGCGCGACAAATGCTACCTATCTCTTTTCACTCAATAACGTGTGACAGTGGCAGGTGATGCTCTGTCGCGCGAGAAACGAAGTCGCGGCCAGTTATGCTAGACGTACTGACATGTCTATCACAAGAAAAATTTTAAAAATATAATATTCATGACCCTTTCCTTTATAAATATGTCGCTAGTGGCTCTATGAGCTATATGTAGACCTCGCGAGTGAAAAAAGAATTTTTCAATAACTTAATCGAATAAAAAAACGACTTAAATAATTATGGAAACTGCTCACAAAATTTGAAGAGAATCGGTTGAGAATTGCCACCTGTAGAGAAGACCAGATCTGGCCAGACATACACGAAACATACTTACATAAGAAAGCATTTTTGCCTAAGCTGAAGCAGTGAAACTTGGTTCGCTTTGCTCATTCGGTCAACTAAAAGCAAAAATATTTTCTAATTAAATGTATCTTGTCTCTTGAAAACTAATAAAATGAAAGTCACAACAGCTCTCATGGGCACCACTGTCCAAAAAAGTAAATACGTGAATACTCCAGGCAACTAATGAAAATTATATCACTTTTACCAAGAAGGTTACCCCCTTTGGGACGGCCTGCTAATGAACCCTGGACTATGAATACATATTGGCGCATTAGAGCTCCAATGAGGCTGCATAATTAATAACAACTGCTCTTAAGTCTTGCATTGAGACTCGTTTTAACTATGCGCTTAGGAACGTCTAGAAACGAAGGTTTCATATATTCATTAAGTCTTTTCAAGCTCTTTTATCGCACTCGACAAAAAAATGGTTTCTCATTGGTTTTATGGTTGTTTAAAACACGTTAATAATGTATATATTTATATTTCTTTGCTTTATGCCTTATAAAGTTAGATTCGAAAATGTTACATTAATTATGTATCATAATATCTATAGTGTCGGTAAAATATGAGATCATGGTCAAAATCGGACCCCCAAATAATCGGCACAGTACTAGAGTGTCCGGTTATTTTTGAGGCTATTGTACTTTTAATGCACCCATATTCTGTTTGGGAGTGAAACTGTTAGGATCACCCGCGTCACTTTCGTGGACACGTTTTTGTCGAAGTCCCTTAGATTTTAATCTTATATCGAGCTATTCGGTACAGATCCGGGACTTCTAAAAATATATTGGAATTTCATTACAATCTGCAGGAACTTTGACAAAAATATTGTCCACGAAAGTGATGCGTGTGAAACGCTCAAATTATGACCCGAACCTCCGAAGCCAAATGACCCATGCGGGAACCGATTTAACACTTCGCATGTGTGGGAGCTGAAATTAAATTTACAGTAACAATTGGTAGGTCTTATAAGTGTTTGATTGTAATTGTTAACATGACTAGTTTTGATTAATATTTAAAGGCGTTATATTATAAGTAGAAATAAGTACCTGCGGTCAAACTGTCAATTTAGTTTTGCAGGCAACTATTTTTTTGGTTAATAAAAAAAAAAGGGGTACAATATGTTTCGATAGAAATGGAATGCACGAATTTTGTTTTTTATCTTTATTAAACCAATACACCCAAGAAATGTCTTAAAATATTTAACTCTATGACACTCCTTAATTAATTTACCGTCTAGGGAGACTCGAAACGCTAAAACGCTGTAATTGGTGGAGAGGACCGATTTCGCAGCTCTTAGTGTCTCTACCCGGCTTTCATAGCAACTCTACCAGCTTTCTTACCGATACTTCACTCAATTAAACCCATTCCATTTCACCAACTTGAGTACCTCTTGTACAACACAATACTTGTCCGTTATTCCTAACTGAGTTAAGTTTATTAGAGAACATTTTAGTTTATTGGTTTAGTTAATTTTACTGTAGCAATTACGAGTACCGCAATAAACCAGGTAGTTAACAATTAAAGTTTAGTGCAGTTTATATAATTACACAATTTAATATTCAGGCAACTATTCAAATAGTACTCAGAGTTATGAATATTATATTTTACGATAATATTGTTAAACAGTTTTATTTAGCATGACTCTTTACTCTACGTTTGTTTCATATATCTTGCGACAGTTTTTTCCAACTAGGTACTTTTACTAAATCGATACTTATAAAATTCTGCACACCGTGGACATGCAAAATCGTGATAGCATAAACTTCGTAAGAGTCCGACAGAAATTTCGGTTTCGGTGTCGGCCTAGTTTCGGCAAAAACGGGTTTCGGCTTAGTTTCGGTTTCTGCTGCCATCCGGCCGAAACTAAAGCCGAAACTGAAACCGAATTCGAGAAGTTTCGCCCTGCGATCGAACAGTCATAATTTCAAAAAGCACAAATAATTTATTTGAAATTAGAAGTGATAATTATGTTAAGTATATTTTCGTATATCTTTATTTGCTTAAGTTAGGTTTTTTACAATATATATATAAAAAGTAAAATACAAAATGAAATTACAAAACATAAACACATTATAAAAATTATTACCTAAGTATATTAATTATTACCTACTTCAAATATCAGAGACTGAATGATTAAGGCGCGGTAGGACCTGGCTCGCATTTCACATACAAACTAGGGTCGGGCGGAATGCAGATTATCTTCGATTTCTAACATAAAAGTATACGTTATCAACCCAAACATGAGAGGATGCCCTGCATGACTGTGAAATCATGATTGTCAGGTATTAATTTTGTCAGAAAAGGTAACTGATGATGAACAAAATGAAAAAAAATGAAAAAAATACTTTATTTTATAGTGTTTTCGCGCTACTTTTCTATCGAGCGAAGTGTTCGCTATCGTGTTCTAAGTGAGAGGAAGCCCTAGATACAGTTCTGAATATTATTATATATGTTTTACAGTGACCTAAGAGTCAAATAAGTGCTCTAAAAATGATTTGGAAACTAGGCTTCCGTGCCCGATTCTGGTCTCACCTCGCCTTATATAGAATTTTCGGTTTCGGTTTCGGCCGAAACTGAGATCGAAGCCGAAATTCGGTTTCGGTTTCGGGCATAAAAAACTAGTTTCAGTCGGACACTATAAAGTTGTTCGAGGGTTTGACGATGGAGTTAGGCTTTGGCTAACGGAACAGCTAATGATGAAAGGAAAAAATATCTAGGTAATTTATGTTTTTAAAGTTTCCACTCGAATTTTGTGAAAAACTGAGTATGTACCAACATTTTCTAATACGGTTTGGTTTGGACAACACTTCATATTAGTACAGCAAACTAAATTTTGTCAATACAATTTTCCTCACGTTTCCCAATATCTCACTGACAACCCTATTATTACCCAGCGGTCGACATAATTCCGTACCTGATCAGAATCAGGCCTCTGCACGGTTTCAGCGAAACCAAATTATCAATACACATCTCCCTATCCTTAACCCATTGACTTAAAGTATAATATTGCTAGATATAGATTATAAATAAGCTGGTTCGGAGTACAAGGAACTGACATACAACGTGGGCGAAAGGTACCCAGAACTGGTACAATTAAACGCAATATAAATAACATCAGATAAACAACTGCTTAGGTTACAAAGTACAGATAACCACAAAAATTGTCTATCTAACTTAATCCTGCTGTACTAATATGTACTGTAATCCAAGGGATCAAAGTTTAAATTGACGACGACGATGACGACGTTGGATAAGAGTATAATTTGTGCAGTACAGGTACTCTCATTATCAGGTTGTCTAAAGCAAAAGGGCGAGACGCATTACGTAAGTCATGTAATCGTGTTCTATAGATGTCGTATTACTATTATGTACATATGTCAAAACAAAACGTGCATTCATGGTTAAGTGGTAAATACTTCAAAATGAAGACTTTTCATCTCTTATGAAAGTTTCTTATTTTGTTGGATATTTCTCCACTAGGTACTTTTCAATGCAGCAACAGGTAAACGAAGATTCACCTTATAAAATAGCGCAGCGATACACATCACAAAATGTACAAGGAAAAATTAGCAATTCTGTAAAATACCAAAATTTTTCGTCACGACGTTCTACCTATTAGGCCAAAACTGATGTGCTTTGATGTGGTAATATTATTCGCGTCAAGTTTGGTTTTTCTTATACATAGATACATATATGAAGGCACTTTTGGGTTCAAGTTTAAGTTGGGTTATTGCAAATTATTGCTCAATATAATTATTGTCAACCTTCATAAAAACAATACACCCGCATCTGCGATACTAAGCTCTAAAATCACATTATTGCTATTTATTTTTCTTTATTTACGTATAAGTACTACAATATTTTGCTAACATGAACTTCACATATTTTATTTATATGCCAAGACCAAAAACATTAATTAATTTGGGAAATTACGACTCTACACTGAAGCAGATACGATTCTATTTCAATTATCTCATTTACAGCATGTAAGAAAAACTCGTTACTACTTACACAGAGAGAGACTACTCTTGAAATGAAATTAAGAATTTATTGTTTCGAATGCCATAGCAATTCGTTTTTGTAGCGGAATGTGATGAAAGAGTGAAATTGAATGCCAGATCCACATGGCTGATGATCAGAACTCTGAATATGCTGTGCCTATTTACCTAAACTTCGCGGGAGGACGTAACTAAGAGTGATTACAACCACCAAAAATAATTATTTATTTTTATTGAACGCGGGATTTCCCTGGTTTAATTATAATACATTATCCATATAAATTCACGCTCAGGTTTAGATTATTAATGAAATACAAGATATATTGAGAACTCAAAAATCGACTTCATTCAAAATTTCTGCATTAGACAATTGTATTTAATTAACTGAGCGTGAATTTATATGGATAATGTATTATAATTAAACCAGGGAAATCCCGCGTTCAATAAAAATAAATTATTATTTTTGGTGGTTGTAATCAGTCTTAGTTACGTCCTCCCGCGAAGTTTAGGTAAATAGCCACAGCCTATTCCGAGCTCTGCTGATGATTAAAAGGAAACTTACATACATTGTTGCACAGTCGCAGAGGAAATGTATCCATTGAGCTACGATATCAGAAGATCTATAAAAATCTGGGCAAATAATGAGTTGAACTCCGACTAATAATGTAATATGTAGTTTTTCACACGTCATCTTTCCTGATCGTACGAATGTTGGTTATTACAGCAGTACTCAAGGAGGAGTAGGTACCTAACCAGGAAATATTTTTAGAGTGAGTTAGATAAACTCATTGGCAGATAAATGGATCTAGTCTTCACAATCGGTACTTTAATTATCATCTCAAGTCCAGACTCTCATTCAAAGTATAAAAAGCAAAGGCCTACAAAGCTAACCTTGTAGTTTAGTTGGAAGAGTATGGGATGTCACAAAACAAGATTCTAGTCCTGTCAAATTCCTAATTTTTCATTCATACATCAGTAAGAGAATTTACAGTTTTAAATAACTAAAGGTGAAAGAAGCTATTTTTACACTACTTTATCAGTAAATACTTCATAGGCCGTGAAACTGACCGGCGCGGCATCCCAAGGACCCGGAATGCATGACTCAAAGGCCTTACCATAATGCCATTATTTTTTATCACGGACGTATTGACATTAATGCCGTACACCTACATGCTTACATAAGTGGTTAACGTTATTTATTAATAAACATGTTAAAGACATAATTGTGTGCATATAAATTAAACTTTACTTTGTATAATGCTGTCATAAACAGCAATTTCGTTTATTTTGTAAACTTCGTGTTAAGGCATTATTCGGACATTATCGGATGCTAAGGTTTTATTTTAAATTTTATTTGCTGAAATTTTACGTATTAATTTTAGGTATATAGATAACATTGGTGAGTAGGTAAATAAGTTCGCGTCACTGGCCTATGACTGATAGGGTACCCCTATAAATTAGCAAACCATTGGCATAGACGTAAAGAAGTCAATGACGCATCATCAAATTGAGAATTCATCCTTGAATCCTTCCTTCGTTGTCGATATACCAACGACTTGCACAAAGCTCTTTGCCTCTACTTTCCAAATTAGGATGGCTAAAAAATTTAAATCTCTTCCCGCGATCCTTTTCCTGATAAAATATTTTTCTAGATTTCTTCCTGTCGAGAGTACCTATATTACCAATATATCAGTGGCGTGGCGTTCAAAGAACTCGATTCCTATCGGCTTCCCTATCGTCAGCTATTTGCCGACAGTCCTAATTGCACAAACAGAGCTAAGCAAGTGAGCGTGCGTCAATCATCCAGCGAACATCCGTATTGGTCTTGCCAAATGAATAAGCGGAAATCCGTAAACAGATATATTATGCTCCTCTATTATTAGAGTAAGTATAATGACCACGAACGGATATCCGACAGACTGTAGGTAGAGTTGATGAGCATGGTTATGACTTAAAGGTAAGATTTTAGGTAAGAAGTATCACCACACACGTTGGCTATTGCTACTTATTTATTGATCTGAAAAATATCGTCGATTCCGTGAAACTTGTTTTTGATTACTTTCGTCGTTTAGTAATTGATCGAGCGAGCGAAGCGTGTCCGTTTCAGCTTGGGTGAAGTTGCTTTAGTGTGTCTGTCTGTCTAACCGGCGTATATCCGACTGTTCTCCTCCACAGGTCGCCGGTTTTGTAAACAGGTCCGATAATTATATAGAGTTTTCTTTTGTGATTAAGTTTTTGGCAAATTTTCAAAATGGCGGACCCATGGGAGTTAACAGACTCGCGAGGTCAACAGCCCACAGAACCACTTGTATAACTTATATACAATTCATGTGTAGTAATTAAATAAGCTATGCTTAGTTATATCAATACGAGGTTCTACAATACTACAGATGTGAAGACAGGTAACACAGGGACTCAGACTAACATCATTTACGATTCAGATACACATAAATACAGACGCGACTGTTAAATTCCTGAATAAAAACAATTGAAAATTGAGTCACGTTTGCGGCTAGCACGAGCCAAATGGACACAGCAAAAAACTAAAGACGATCTACGAACAATTGAACACTGTTGAACACACTACACGATTTAACGCATGTTTTGATTCCAACACCGGTTTGCAAATCAACAATGACCTTCGTAGGAATGTGGTGATTCATTCGAGATGCCCACACTACAATACAAAAAGATGAATGATGATGTAAGTTCTATTGACACTTACGCCGTTTTTGATTAGAATGCTGAACAAGCGTGGACAATACGGGCACGACTCGAAATAATTTATGGTGCCCGGAATTGATTTCTATACGAGATTGTATTTAAATTGGTAACGTTATGGTTGTAGGTGCGATAATAATTTATTTGTTTACATGGGTAGACATGTTAATATACGAACTAAAGATTATGACTCATTTATTGGATTATCACTGACATTATAAAACTTGTACTTATGTATAAAGAAGTACTTAACTATAGTTGGGTCAGTTGGGTGTGTCCTAATTTTTCTTCGATTTTATAGATTGATATAATGAAGTAAAGCCTGACCATAATATATGAAATTTGCCAAGAGGGCGCACCTCTAGAGATTAATATAAGTATAGCAACATCAAAATTACCAACTCCAAATTAAATTTAGGGCCAAAATTGTGCAAGAAAAAGTTGCGATTAATTAATAGTTGTGAAAATAAATCTAAATTATGTCTATTTACAATGCTATTTACAAATTTTACAATGTCTAAATAGCATTACCGATAAACACTGACGTGACATTGATAGTTATGAAATTGTTGCCTGTGTAAGAAAGTAGACGCAATGAAATTCCACACCTCCTTTGATAAGGTTTACCATGTGAAACTTTGTCTACGTTAAACATAAATACATATTTGATTCGGACGGTAATTACGGAAGTGTGCATGTGCAAGTTCAGCTCTAAACAGCCGCAGTCATAAAACTAAACCACCATCCATCAAAACGCATAAGCTCCTAAATACAGCAGGAATTTGCCTTCAAAGTCCTATGGAAAACGACCAAGCTGGGCGAATCCACCGCCACATAATTTCGCTTATCCCTTTCGTCGGTGCTTCATATAATAATCGTATTATGCACTTCTGTGGGCATTGTTTTGATACGCGCTTACGAGGGGCGAGTCAGTTGATATTCACATCCTAGTTTCAAAATCTCACATCTCATCTTAGTCTATGATTGCATAATGCACTTTATGTTTGTAGGAATAGAACTGAGTTTTCAAAACGATGAAAACGAGATACGTGAGATAGTAGTGTATGTGATTGATATCTGATAAATTATTGTTTTCAGTGCTAATGGACTCGCGTTTAACCCTGTACGCTTTGAGGCGTCTGTTTGTGATTGTACTGTGCTTACAGAAAGATAAACGATTATAAGGACAATATGACTAATCTTGTATTCTATAGGCGATTACAACGACAATGTTGTGATGGAGTGGGTTAGGTCGCCTAGGCAGCCTCTCCATACATATCCCTCAGTCCAGACGGGACTCTCGAGGGTTTCCAGACTAGCTCAGGGATAGGAGGGACTTAACTAAGGAGTAGAATACGAACAACAGATTGACGATATAATTGCGGGTCTTTTACGCCCTTTATTAATAACGAAACCTTATTCTATTGACTCTAGGTGCTCTAACAATTGAGCTGTGCCCTAATTTGTCGGCGGATGTCCTGAGGGGACGGTTATACGGGTTTATTCCCGGCTACTCCTGAGTACTAGGCGTTGGACTCCCGCAAATCGCGAATACGAGCACGCTGCGGTAGTCGTCCCGCCTAGGAGTCAGGTACAGACTCCGGGAGTCTTTAGACGAGTCCCTAAGGAACCAATTCCCTGAAACGTTCGGTCTGGAAGAGCCTCCCGTCTAGGGGTCGGTTGCCCACCGCTGGGATGCAGGTACCCGGCAAGTCGCGAATACGAGCGCGCTGCGGGAAGCCCACTTCCGAGAGGGGGGAAGTTCGGACGGATCCCTCGGGAACCAATGCTCTGAAGCGCTCGGGACCAGTGCGAACGCGAATACGAGCACGCCGCGCCTGGTGCCCTCCCGCCTAGGGATTGGCTGCCCACCGCTGGGATGTAGGTACCCGGCAAGTCGCGAATACGAGCGCGCTGCGGGAAGCCCACTTCCGAGAGGGGGAAGAGGGGGGGAGTCTGGAACCTGCGAATCGCGAATACGAGCACGCCGCGGTAGCCAGAGGAGAACGCTCCCAGTCACCCGTCACCGGAGGCGGCGGAGAACGTTCTGCCCGTTGTATGGCGCGGGGCTTGCTTTTAAGCTCTCGGTTGTAAATGTCGGTAGTGGGGGCTGTCGGCTCGCAGTCGGTGGCCGGCCGCTGCGCGATGCGTCCGCTCTATGCCGGCGCGCCGCGCGGTGCCTCGGTGCGCTTGTGTGCGCCTGCGGTGACGTCATCGCGGCGTCACATGCCCTCCCCGGATCAGGAGATTTTTTCGTGCTGAAAAAATCACCGGTTAAAAATTTACCTCTATATACTGCCTACCTAATAGGGCTTTACATGTTTGTAGACTAACTATATTTTCTCTATCAAGTTAAGTCTAACTTGAACGTCGCTATTATGCGTTATCGTTTTATTTTTAAAATTAACATTACAACGGATACTTTATTTGTATGGCGGAACTGTGCTATTTTGTGCCTTTTTGCGAGTTATACTATATTTATTTATTTTATGGAGTATTTTACGTTTGATCGGGTTTCGTATCACGGATTAATAAAGCAATATTTTAGTTGAACTTATGTTACTATTTATTATTTTACGGTTTATTTATTTATTCATTTTACGGCGGTTTACTCGTCGAGTATCTAGACGGCTCCGTGATGGACGATGCGTATTCGGTCGCGTCCAGACTATGACGATGACGTTCTTTAGCTCTGGCAAATGCGTGTGTAAGGCGTCCATCTCCGTAGGTGTCGGGTATTGTCCTCCGGGTGGCGGTTGGATTTGCGGGTCGTGTGCTCGGGTTGGAGTTAGTGGGTTGTCTCGTATCTCCGGTCTCGGCAATTCGGCGGTCTCCGTGAGTACTGGATGTATAGGTTGCGGTTTCATTGACATCGCAGGTCGTATGCATAAGTCTAACTTTTTTCCGTTTCATCCTTAGCCAGTAGCATTTTCGTGCTATTTCACGGGTTGTTTTTTCGGTACCTAGGTGTCCTGCGCTAGGTGTACTGTAACTTTGCCGGGTTGTTTCTCCCATCGGAATGCGTATCTTCGTATCGGGTGCGGGATCTGCCTGCCCTTTATAATATCTCGGATTAGGTTTAGATTTATAAAGTTTATCTTCTCGGCTTTGTAACGGACATATGGGGTCTATTTGTTCTAATTTCGGTTTTTTCCGGTAATGTGTTTGTTGGACGGGTTCCTTATGCTTTAATTTTATCGTATTTTCTACCCATGAATTTCTCTTTGGGCTCTCTTCGCAGAAACTGAACTCTCCCTGTAATTTTCGTTGCGGTTGCCGCTCTTGTGCGCCGGTTATTCTACTAGGGCTATGAGGGGCGCTCTGCGGCTGCGTACATTTCGTGCCTGCCTCGGCTTTTATTTCGCTCGTACTCTCCGTAGACTCTTGCATCGATGTCGTTTCACCTGCCCAGGTTACACTCATCCCTGCTCTTCTTAGCACGTCCATTCCAATAATTGTGGAGGTAGCTGTCGGCAACACACGTACCCAATGTTTTAATGTAGCTTGTTTTAACTCGATATCCACTAGAACACTTCTATTTATCTGTGTTTTCGTTCCGTCTGCTAGTACGATACTTCTCGGGTTTTCTTTTTCTACGGCCGCTCGGTGAATACAACTCTTATATACTTCCTCGGTTATGTACGTATTGGTTGAGCCTGTATCTATTAAACAGGGGTATTTTATTCCCATAAAGGACACATCCGCGTAGAGACGGTTGTCTTCGCGAAATTGATCCTTTGCGGATCCTACGGGTTCGTATCTCGGGTGTATTATGGTTTCTTTTTTCCCATCAATTCTCACATAACGGTCCTGGTTTCTGGGTATTCTTTCGCTCGGGCCGCCTTTCGTTGTTGCTTGTGGCGCAACTCTCGGTAACGGTGCACTATTGTTTTTATATCCGGGATACGGTAGCGACTCGCGATATCCATACGGTCGGTTTGTATCGTTATCGGGTGATGTCACGATGTTTTCGTATTCGGCGGCAAGCTTGAGTAATCCGGACAGGTTCTTATAATCCTGTTTTTTAATATATAGTTTATAATTTTTCAGCATATTTTCGTGTATACGGTGTAAGCGTTCCGGTTCTGATAACTTCCCATATCGGCGCATTAGCGTCTGCAAGTCTGTTACGTAGTCCGCGAATCTCTCACTGAACTTTTGCTTTCTTGCCGCTATTTTCACAATAAGATCTTCTTCGTAGTTGGCCGGGAAATAATAAAGTTTGAAGAGGTCCACAAACTCGCTCCACGTACTCCAGGACTCGGCGTTATTCCTGTACCAAAGCAATGCTCTACCTTGCAGGATTCTCGGGAGTGCTGGCAGTATGTCCTTTTTGTCGATGTTGCTCGCGTCGATTAACTCTTCCAGTCTTTCCATGAACTCTACCGGGTTGTCATTAGTTCCGAACGCGAGGTTCCATTCTTTTATGAGCCGGGTTATGGTGCTTGCCTTTTTATCTTGTTCGGTTTCTGCCATCGCGCCTGGACGTATTTTTCCCGGTGTCTCGAATTGTTCCTCTTCTTTTAATGCTTCTACCAGGTTCTTTCGAAGTTGCTCGACGGTTAAGCCTTCTGTTGGCAATTCCCGCTGCGTGGCTTCCTCGATCAGTTCCGGCTTCTTTAGCTGGTATATCCAGGTCGTAGGCATAGGTATCGGTGATTTTACGCGGTTTTATATTTTTATAGTTTTAACGGATATTTTTACGGTTTTATTTTATTATAACACACTACGGAAACGCACTTAGAATCGCGTCGCGTCGGGTCCCTATCTTACCTTGTACTCGCAGGCTGTAAGGAATATTTTTATTAGCACATTAAAAATAGCACAGTTTATTTGCCAAGTTTAAAATAAATAAATCGGGCGGGCGGGACGCGGCGCGTCTTAATATGCCGGTATATTTGTTATATGCACAAATTTCTAAGTTCCTTAGTCCCTCCTGAGCTAGAAACCTATTTTAATGGGTTTTTGAGTTGGGCGCCAAATGTGATGGAGTGGGTTAGGTCGCCTAGGCAGCCTCTCCATACATATCCCTCAGTCCAGACGGGACTCTCGAGGGTTTCCAGACTAGCTCAGGGATAGGAGGGACTTAACTAAGGAGTAGAATACGAACAACAGATTGACGATATAATTGCGGGTCTTTTACGCCCTTTATTAATAACGAAACCTTATTCTATTGACTCTAGGTGCTCTAACAATTGAGCTGTGCCCTAATTTGTTGGCGGATGTCCTGAGGGGACGGTTATACGGGTTTATTCCCGGCTACTCCTGAGTACTAGGCGTTGGACTCCCGCAAATCGCGAATACGAGCACGCTGCGGTAGTCGTCCCGCCTAGGAGTCAGGTACAGACTCCGGGAGTCTTTAGACGAGTCCCTAAGGAACCAATTCCCTGAAACGTTCGGTCTGGAAGAGCCTCCCGTCTAGGGGTCGGTTGCCCACCGCTGGGATGCAGGTACCCGGCAAGTCGCGAATACGAGCGCGCTGCGGGAAGCCCACTTCCGAGAGGGGGGAAGTTCGGACGGATCCCTCGGGAACCAATGCTCTGAAGCGCTCGGGACCAGTGCGAACGCGAATACGAGCACGCCGCGCCTGGTGCCCTCCCGCCTAGGGATTGGCTGCCCACCGCTGGGATGTAGGTACCCGGCAAGTCGCGAATACGAGCGCGCTGCGGGAAGCCCACTTCCGAGAGGGGGAAGAGGGGGGGAGTCTGGAACCTGCGAATCGCGAATACGAGCACGCCGCGGTAGCTAGAGGAGAACGCTCCCAGTCACCCGTCACCGGAGGCGGCGGAGAACGTTCTGCCCGTTGTTCGTGGTCGTTCGTGGTCGTCGCACAACCGCCGTCAGGCGGTTGGGGGAGCCGTTCAGGGCGTTGCCCTCCTCGGCGGAAGCTACCGCAGCCCGTAACTACGGGCCGGTGGTTGGGGCGGGCTCCTGGGGGGCCCTGCGGATGCCTCCTCTCTTCTTCTTGCCTCGGCGAAGTCAGCCCTGCCGGGTGAGACCCTTGCGGGAGGCCCAGCGAGCGACACTCAGCCAGAGGCTGGGAGAGAGGGGACTTCGGCTTCCTTGCCGCTGGACACGGTCCTAACTGCTCGACGGGGAGTAGTGGAGGTGTCCAGCCTGCGGTGGTTTTTGCTCTTCTTTTGCGAGAGTCTTCGTTTGCCGGTGGTGGGAGCATCTGTGCAGCCTGGCTGGTCGGGTCGGGTGCTGCCTTCTGCTGCCTCTTGCAGCCTCGAGGGCGCCGTGCTGCCTCCCATGAGCGCTGACCACTTCGCGGGCGCGACGACTCGCGGGCGCGTCACCGCAACGCCGGCGCGTTGGCAGCCTGGCGGGCGGTTCGCAGCCTCGCGGCGCTGCTACGCCGCAGAGCGCCTGCCGCATCACGGGGGCGCCGTCGCCTCTCTGGCGCGGGCGCGGCGCAGCCGACCTCGGTGGGAGCTTCGGGGTTGCTGGATGCTTCGGCGATGAGGTGTAATTGTCATGTCCGGTTTCAGGGGGACAGGAGCCGCGCGCCTTCTGCAGCTACGGCTCCTGTCGCGTTGGTGGTGGTCCAGTTGTTTGCAGCCTCGCGGGCGCTGCTGCACCGCGGAGCGCGTTGGTGCGGCTCAGTGCGCTGCTGCCTCGCGGGCGCGGGGGTCTTTTCCGGTGGTTGCGTCTACTGTTTGTGATTCTGTTCTGTTGTTTGGAGGCGCTGGTGTGTTTGGAGGCGCTGGTGTGTGCGGAGGTGCGCACTGCAGGCGGGAATCCTACGCTCTGCAGTGCGCTTCTAGGGGTCCAGTGCGTCCGTGGGTCTGGGTTGGTGAGAAGAAGAGTCTCCAGGGTTTGCCAAAAAGCGCCCCCTGCCTTGCCCGGGCAGGGCGGGGGCGGCTCCAAGTGGTGTTGGGAGTGAAGCGCAGTCGGTATTACTTGCGCGGCGATCTGAATGTATCGCGAAAACGCGATCGCGCGGCGACCAGCCTTACGGCGGCGCGGAGTCGGTGCGGGGCGATCCGGGCGTTATGATCGCGTAGCCAATCCTCTGCCCGTTGTATGGCGCGGGGCTTGCTTTTAAGCTCTCGGTTGTAAATGTCGGTAGTGGGGGCTGTCGGCTCGCAGTCGGTGGCCGGCCGCTGCGCGATGCGTCCGCTCTATGCCGGCGCGCCGCGCGGTGCCTCGGTGCGCTTGTGTGCGCCTGCGGTGACGTCATCGCGGCGTCACAATGTTAATGTCCTTTCAAGGTAGGTGTCAAGTGGAAATTATGTAATCGTTCATTCACTATTGTTCGTAAAGTCTTATTTTCCTGCTCAAAGCAAATAGATATCAATTTCGTTACCATTTGCTTTTCAACTCTAGACATGCTTCCTCTTCTTTCTCCTAGACCGTTAGTCCCATTTACTTGGAGTCGGCCATCCTCGTCCGCATCCTCAACTGAGCACGGTTTTGTGCGGCGTTATTGTCAATTTGAGCTTCTCTGAGGTCTTTTTCGACCGTCGTCAGCCAAGTGGCGGGTGGTCTTCCACGGGAACGTGGTCGGGTTTCAGGTAGGTTCAAGGCCAGTCGTACTACGTGATCTTCTTCGCGTCTCTGGACGTGACCGTACCATCTAAGGCGTTTTTCTTTGGATTTATCGATTATTGGCGCAACTCCAAAACTTCCCCTGATGTAAGTACTCGTTCCGGATCTTATATAAGAGTGTGACGCCCGCTGACCATCGTAGCATGCGCATTTCGGTAGTGTGTAACTTATTAAGGTGATGTTTGTTTGTTGCCCAGCACTCCGATCCGTATAAGACAGCGGGTCTTATTGCCTAGACATACAATGCAATGAGTATATTTTAAGTTTAGAATTTGCACGTGTCACGTGTTTTTTTATTGTGCACGGGCGTGGCGTAAGGCTCTGGTCCCACCGCCGGCAAGTAAGCGAGTAAAGTTGGGCGAGTAACATAACATTGCGGATCTGGAAAGGTCGGTTGATCACACTATACTTGGTCAGCCCGCAATGAACTGTTACTCGCCCACCTTTACTCGTTTACTCGCCGGCGGTGAGACCAGTGCCTAAGGTGTCAGAGATGTATGAAACGACCGAATAGGATCGAAGAGGAATACTGGCCCTCGTTCGGAAATTTCTAAAATCCTTTTTTTTACACCACAATCGAATACCTCATTTGGAGAGATAATTATATTTTCAGAACGTCATTCATTTATGTCGATCCCAGATAGATATCATTGTAGTTATGGATTTTGCAACGTTTTCAATTGTAGAGTAAAAGTTTTTCAATGACAATACAATCCCTCTTTCACCTCTTCCCCTTTTTCACTGTTACCCCAGAATCGTTCACTTGGACAAGAAACGGAGGTAAAAACCTCAACTATACAACCAAGACAAACAGTTAAACCTATCTAGTAAACAAAGGCTTTATGTTACATTTTAAATACTATGAGTTATGCCCTTTTAGCTAAGTATACAGTGCAAATAGGGCAATTAATTATTAGTTACACGAACTAATATCGCGGTATTATCGTGTACAAAACAAATAAGTTGCTTCGATAAATAACGCTGCTTTATCTTTCGGGAAAGTTTCCGGAAATCGTCGGAGTTGAATAAACATTGCAGAGAAAACATATTGGTTGGATATGTACGTGTTTGATATTTGGGACTAAACAAAAACTATTTAAGTTTATTGTTTACGTGAATAGGAACAGCGGAGAAATCACGTAACATAGGTAGAGTAAAGTATTGGTGTTCATAGGTAGGAACAACCTTTTCTCCTACACTAAAAGATTACCTAGTCCAATTGACAATATTTCAAATTTTCTACTCCTTCATTTTATGAGCTGGATAGAAAATAGGTGGAATTTTAAGCTACCCGTATTTTTTCTTTTTCGTTTTAACTCAATTTTTCAATTAAAAATAGCAGTTTGAAAAGTAGCTCATTCTAAAAGGGCGTATGTAGAAAATGACGTCACTTTCCCAACTAGAATCCAGAGCGACAATTACGATTTAAAAAAACTAGAATCCAGAGCGACAATTACGATTAAAAAAATAACTGTCAGACGTTACAGCGTTGTCAACATAGGAAGTTCGGGAAGACAACGATGCTTTTGCTCCTCTTATTTGGGCTGGATTATATTTATCACTTGCCGATGTGTACTCCATCATCATAATTTCAACACGCGGTAGATTCGTGTTATCAGCCTGAGAAAAACCTTCTGATGTCTTCATTATATGAAAAAAATCGGTGTCCGGTAAAAGAATGCCAAGTTAATAATGTTTGAATGCGTTATCGGAGTCCAGTGGGAAAGTGCCAAGTCTTTTAAGGTCTTCGAAAACGTGCAAATGAACCAACGGTAAGAAAATTAAACTTCTAAAGCCGCTAAGCAGTTGTAACAATTTTCAAAACAAATAAACGTCAGACGGCAAGTATGTCAGAAAATGACAACCGGATACCATACACTTTTTAATCGTTTCAGCACTAAGGTCTCTCTCGATAATGCAGGGAAAATGACGTCACACTTCCGGTTCACACTAATTGACGATTTTTTCCAAAATGAATGGGAAAAAAAATCCAAAAATATTTTTTTTGAGCATAAAATACAGTTTTACCCAAATGGTTTTCGAATTAAGATCTTTTGAAAATATGAAATGTTGTCAATTGAGAGCTACCGTTTTCATGACAAGAGGTAGGATCTTATCATGAAAACGGTTAGTAAATAAACTAGAATTTAAATGTCTTCACAAAATTGACAAACAAGCAAAATAGTCACGAAACGATATAACCACACCCATCCATTAAGAATATTAACAACCTACACTCAAATCATACAAAGTTACACTTGTTCATGATGTCACAATTAATCATACTGACACCGAATAATTTAACTTTTGTTGAGCGCTCAGCCCTGTCCACTACGAGTATACCACAGCACTATGCCATTCAAAAATGGACTTTATTACAATACTACAAGGCTTAAGACAGGGCGCCGTAACTCGTATGTATTATTTGTGCAAGCTGGCGGGACTATAGTTTATTCATTCAGTTAAAGTTGCGAGGGTTGCCATTTGTTTGTTCGCTCAAAAGATTTAGTGTAAGGATAATGTGAAACAAGGCAAACAGCGCTGGGAACACCTGTAGGAATTTAGATATAATTTTACTATTATTTTATTACCACGAAATAAAATGAAATATTTTGTATTTTAAAGGATATGTCATCTTTCATTAAGACGCTAGTATAGGAAAATATACTATTTGTTGTAGGCAATTAAATTGTATAGCTAGCAGTAATAATTATTAAAGACTTAATGTTATTATCGAAAAATCAGATCCAGATTAAGAAAAGGGCCGGATCGTTGTCCGTTCCTTTTTCGTTTCTCACTGTTGCGTTGTTCTGTATTATGTTAATGAATTTACTCCATTTTCTCACTTTCCCTGTGCGACAACCCTAGCATAAACCAAAGCAACGGTCCGTCAAGCGTCCTGGGCAATTGTAGTGGGAATTAATCACCTTAGCAAAGTACCAGGTGGCTAGGGCTGCCTCTTTTCCTTTTTCAGCTTCACTGAGAGTACGGCAGGAAATTCAATAAAAAAGTTACAGTTCAGTGAACTTTGGTAAAGTTTATTGACAACTGTGCGTGACTTGAGTTTTGTTTTGTGACATACACTCCGTGATTTAATAGTTCTAGAACTTTTATTTTTATATCCTCCTGACACCGAGCATTTAACTGAAATTCCTTGCCACTATAGCCGAATGTACTTTACAAAGCATTAAACTGTTTCTGTTGGAAAGTCCGAGACCTTGGCTATTGAAAAAAACGTAAACTAAGGTGTTTCTCAAGTTTTCACTAAAACAATTGTTTTTTAATATTGTTTGGTAAAGACATTGAACATATTTTTGTTTAGGTATTTTTTGTCTTTTATAAAGGACTTTAGGTCATTCAAGCATAGTAGGTTACGTGAATAAATTAAACAAATTATTTAAAATTTTAATGAAATTTAATGTAATGTTACACATTGAGTACTAAACATAATCATATTTTTAATATAATCATAAAAAGTAAAAAATACGCAATCAACACTTGTAACGTTGCACGTACATTTATTACTATTATTATTAAAAAACAATCTACTTATTCTCAAAAAAAAACCTAATTTACATCCTTAATAATAAAACTAATCTAAAAAGAATAAAAATTAAAAACTAGTAAACACTAACTTTAACTAAACACGAATAAAATAGCTATTTCTAATAACAAATAATTATAAATAACAAATATAGTAACATCAGACTGGAAATAAGAAAAAATACACAATACGTTTAACACTTGCGTGCGCGACGATAAACAACTTTAGTTCGAGATAAGCGCATAGCGCGCCGATTGGCCGTCGACTATTCCTTTTGTTCTGCATCGAATGTTCTGGATGACTTGCTAACCGTCATTGCGACTCGTTACTTCCCGCAGTACACCTGTGCCGGTCGTTCACTAGAACTTCATTCTGTGTCCTCGTACGAGCCGGTACAATTCATATTAATTAGTAATTTTCGCATCCTTCCGACATATTCGGATATAGTATTATCAACTAATTAAATTCAGTGTTGTGTCCGCACCCCAATCGGGTAAGTTAAATGTTGAACAAGTATTATTTCTAAGTAGTGCTTAGCCTTAAGTTAGTGTTTGTGTTAAAGCCTAGTGCGCACAGTGTCCTAATACACTATCTTGCCTCGATAGACTTGCACCTTGCGAAAAAGGACGTAACCGCCGTACGTTTCATATGAACTTACGACCTTTTGTACCAATAAGGCGGAATTTCGAAATTACATTTTATATTTGCAAGTATCTTAATACTGTGCTTCATCTGGTCTAAATTATTATTAAAAAAGTAACTTTAAAACCATCTTTGTGACAAAAGTTGACCGTTAAAATATTTATCGGCATACCCTTTTTTTAAAATTATTAAATATTAACCGAATCCTTTGTGCTTCCTTGCTTTATTTTGTGACTCCGTTCTGATAGTGAACACCCACACCAACTGCTTTCGGCTTCTCCATCTTATTAGGCAAATAAAAAGAAAGGGCTTTCACTATCAGAGGAGGAAATCGAGCTGTTTATAACCCGGACGTTTTAATATTCCAGGGTGCGTAGTACCGATTTAAAACCGACCTTACGGCCCAAGGGATAGGGTCGAAGGATTCCGGCAGCGCCTTATTTGCCGCCTTGTCACGTCGCTGCCGCAAAATACACCTCACCAGCTACCTCGGTGCGCCGGTCTACCACCAGCTCCACGACCGGTCAACTCCTCGCAGCCGCCCTTGCTGACTCCGATCGCCTTTTAAGGAGAGTACCGAACTACGGAATAAAACCAGACGGGCTTCACCCACGACCTTTATAGTTTTTAAAATAAATTATTTTTATTGTTGATGACGTTGCTGTTTATTTTATTTTAATTTAAGAACCACATCCTGGAGAACAGAGCGTATCACTGGCGCCCTCTAACGTGGTCAAAGGTCTGGTTTTACACCGTAGTAGTTGTGTGTTGCGTGTTTTTTTTTATTTTTGTGAACGTTTTTTTGTTTTTTCTTTTTGGTTGCCCGTAGCTAGAGTGTATACCCTGTTCATATAATCTTGTTGTGTTTTTTTTTGTGAAGTAGAATATTATATTTTGGTCTATTAATTGTCTTTGCATCTTTGTTCGTTTATTCGGCCGAAGTTATTGCACTTGGACAGTCGAGCACAAAAGTGTTAAGTTTATTAAATAAATTGTATGGGTATATACACTAGTTGCAAATTGTTAATGCTTATTTTTTCTTTTGGTTTTGTGATTGTTTCTTTTGATTTTTTTTTCCCTTGCTTTCATTTTTTCTTTTTGTTGTGTGATTTGTCAACCATAAACGTATTTCTGTAGAATATTTTGTAACAGAACGGAGCTTTATTACAATACTTGTTCAACATCTTTCTTATTGCGGTGTACTTAAGGTTTTTTTTTTGGAAATTATTGATTTCGGATAATTAATTTAATTATGGAATTTCCCGTGAAATTTTTGTCGCTTCAAAAGGCTGAACTGGAGTACGAGGTACACATTAGGGGCACTACACCTGCAGCTACTGTTCAGGATTTGCGGAAGCAAATTGCCAAATTAGGGCCGTTTTTTCCTTCCGAGGATATTTTAGAAAGTCCATTTAAAATAGAGGATGACTTGAATGGAGCCAACGAAGTCCTAGGCAAGATCAAGTCTCTCCTTGATTCTTCATTAGACAGGAATGCCTTGCTGCGAGTGCAGAACTATTTGCACCACCTTTATCACCGACTTAAGCGGATGGGGGTGGATGAAGCATCGCTACAGGCACATGAGGCCTGTGTGGACGAATTTCAAGCTTTGTTTGAGCGGTTCAATTCCGTTAAGGACGATGTTGTGGTGGACAAATTGGTGGCCCCTATTGCTCACAGCAATCCTGAACAGCAGCCAGCTGTGCCTCCTTTAAATATTAATGTGTCATGCGACCGAGGTGTAACTAGTGAACTGCCTAAGATCAAATTTGACGGTAAAACATGCGTCCGAGCATTCATACAGCGCGTTACCGAATTTAGCAAAGCTAGGAACATCTCATCATCCAAACTGCTGTCTTTCGCCACGGAAATATTTACCGGTGACGCATTACACTGGTTTCGCGGTGTTCAGGGGCAGGTTTCTGATTGGAACGAATTAATTGTACTCCTTAAGAGTGATTTCGACCAAGCGGACTTTGAGTATCGGTTGCTCGCGGAAATACGTGCAAGAACTCAAGGGGAGACCGAAAATATAACCATCTATTTGGCTATTATGACGGGACTTTTTGCGCGTCTATCTAAATCTTTGTCAGAAGAGGATAAGCTGGAGATTCTCCTCCACAACATCAGGCCTTGCTACGCGAGCACATTGGCTTCTGCCACCAACATTGCTGATATTGACACTCTTAAATCGCTGTGTCGTAATTATGAAAACATCCAGGCACGTCTTGCTGGTTTTCGTGAACCTCCCAAACAGACATCTGACACTATGGCACCCGAATTTGCATATTGTGGTCATTCATCACATAAAACTAATAATAATAATAACACAAATCACAGTCAACAAAATTATAATCAAAATTCAAATTATAACTACAGTAAAAATAAAAGTTATCCTAATTATAAATCTAATAATAGTAATAAATATGTACATGCGATGCATACTTCAACCCCCAGATCATTGTTTTGCCCAAGGTGTCGTGTTAACACACATAACTTGCGCCAGTGTCAAGCGAATAAGGATAGGATAGTTTGTTTTGTATGTGGGCGAGAAGGTGTTAAAACACCTGAATGTCCAAATTGCAACAAGAATCAGCCAGGATCGTCAAAAAACTAGAGAGCCTGCAGGATTGTGATAAGGCTGTACAAAATAGTCATTTTGATAACGATGATTGGGTTAAATGGTTACAAACAGTAAATTTCTATTTTAATTCGTACAAAATCGACACAATCCTGCAAAATCAACCTGTTAACGACCCTCGGCCTTATGCATCTATACGGATTTACAACTTGACGTTGTTAGGCTTATTAGACTCTGGCTCAGCTGTCACAATAGTTGGTAATAATATTCATCATAGTTTGGAGCACCAGGGTATTCAGCTTCAACAAGGTCCAAATATAACCGTCACCGCTGCTGGAGGTCAATCCATGAAAAGTATAGGTTTCATGCACTTGCCAGTTAATTTTGAAGACACTTTTCATGTTGTCAAGGCTTTTGTTGTGCCAGACATTAACATAGACCTCGTTTTAGGTATTGACTTTTGGCACAAATTTAATATTTTTCCAAAGCATTTAACTAGCATTACTTTTTCTAGTGACTATGTTTCAAATGCTAGCCTTGATGTGGATCGACCTTCCTTTTTACAACCCTACGATCATCTATCTGATACTGAAAGGTCCGTGGCTGACAACATAATTGCTCAGTTTAACGATATCTCTGCCGAATCCAAGGGGTTGGGTGAGACTCGGTTGATAACTCACCGAATTGATACGGGAGATGCGCAGCCTATTCGACAGCGTTACTACAGGATGTCCCCGGAAAAGCAGCGCATCTTAACCGAACAGGTAGACGAAATGTTAGCACTCGACGTAATCGAGAGCTGTGAAAGTGCTTGGTCTTCACCGGTTCTCGTTGTGACCAAAAAGAATGGACAGCCCCGTTTTTGTCTTGATAGCCGGAAATTGAACTCTGTCACGAAACGCGACGCGTACAACTTGCCGTACGTGTCTGAAATCTTGGACAATCTTCGTGACGCTCGCTACCTTACCAGCATAGATTTGTCCAAGGCGTTTTGGCAGATTCCAATTGCACCGGAGGACAGGGACAAGACGGCATTCTACATTCCGGGCCGTGGTTCCCTAAGATTTAAACGAACTGCGTTCGGCTTGACCAATGCACCAGCAACCCAGCAACGTCTGGTTGACCTGCTTTTTAAGGACTTCGAGCTCAAGGTGTTCGCGTACCTCGATGACATCATCATCGTCTCGAGTGATTTTAATTCTCATGTCTCCCTTTTGCTTCGCGTGCTAGAGAAATTAAAGCAGGCCAACCTGACGGTGAACCTCGAAAAGTGCCAGTTCTTTCGAAGTCAACTTAGATACTTGGGCTATGTTGTTGACAGTAGTGGGCTACGTACCGATCCTGAGAAAGTGCAGGCCATCCTCAATTACCCGACACCTACTTGTCGGAAGGACATCAAGCGCTTCCTCGGGACCGCTACATGGTACCGTCGTTTTGTCCCCAACTTCAGCACCATAGCCGGGCCTCTCAATAGGTTGACATCAAGCAAGAAGGGTGGTCAACCGTTCGTCTGGACTCCCGAAGCCGATGCAGCTTTTCAAAAGCTTAAGGAGTGTCTCGTTTCCGCTCCCGTTCTTTCCTGCCCTGCCTACGACAAGCCATTTGAAGTGCACACCGATGCCAGCAACTACGGTGTGGGTGCTATGTTAACCCAGACCGTAGATGGTAAGGAGCACCCTATTGCTTATATGAGCAGGTCGTTGTCAGCAGCAGAAAGAAATTTTAGCATCACAGAGCGCGAGACGCTGGCTGTAGTTGTAGCCTTGGAGCATTGGAGGTGTTATTTAGAGAATGGAAAGCCTTTCACCGTTTATACTGACCATAGTGCTTTAAAGTGGTTCCTTTCTCTAAATAACCCTACCGGTAGGTTGGCTCGCTGGGGCGTCAGGCTGTCCGTTTTTCATTTCGAACTAAAACATCGTCGCGGTGTCGATAACGTTATTCCGGATGCACTTTCAAGAGCAGTTCCAGTTAGCGCGATAAGTACATCAGGATCATTTTCGACGACGACCGACCCGTGGTACAAAAATATATACAACTCGTGCTTAACAAAACCGCAGAATTTCTCAAATTTTTTAATAAAAAATAATACTTTATTCAGACTTTCGAAGAATAAGCACGATTTAACTGACTTAGCCTCGGAGTTTTCTTGGAAGGAGGTCGTTCCGCGCGAGATGCGTGACCAGGTCATCTACGAAAATCACGCAGAGCCCACTGCCGGACATCTAGGCGTTTTTAAAACGTACCGTCGTCTTGCATTGCATTACTTCTGGCCAGGCATGCACCAAGACGTCGTGAAGTTTGTTGGTTCCTGCGCAAAGTGTCTTGCATACAAGGCCCAGAACCATCCGACTTTGGGTGAAATGGGACGCCCTAAAAAATGTAGCCGTCCATTTCAGGTCATATCCATAGATCTGATGGGCCCCCTGCCCGTCACGCGGAAACAAAACAGCTACATATTAGTTGTTACGTGTTGTTTTAGCAAATTCTGCCTCGTAACTTCTTTGCGAGCGGCTACTGCAGTTACGGTATGTAAATTTCTGGAAGACAGCGTTTTTCTCGTGCACGGAGTCCCTCAGACTATTTATTTGGACAATGGGGGTCAATTTATTAGTAAGCTCACGGAATCTCTTTTCAAGCAGTACAAGGTGCCTAACGTAAACTTCACCCCAAAATATAGCCCTCAAATAAATCTTGTTGAAAGGTACAATCGCACAATCATTACGTGCTTATCAACGTATGTAGAGGATGATCATCGTTCGTGGGATATTTTCATTCCGAAGGTGCAGTTCGCAATAAACAATTCGGTGAATGAAGCGACCGGGTTCTCTCCTTCATTCTTGGTATACGGTAGGGAGATCGTTACTTGTGGCTCGCATTATATAGATGATGATCAAGGTGATGAGCTCCTATTCCTTCCACGTGACATATATGCCGAAAATTTAGGTTGCCTTTCCGATATATTCGATAAGGTCCAAAGTAAACTTTGGCAAGCTCATATTAAAAACACGTCTCATTACAATCTGCGTCGCAAACCCATGGAGTTCAAGGTGGGCGACGTCGTAATGAAGCGTGCGTATGTCCTCAGCAACAAAGACAAATTTTTTAGTAAGAAACTGGCACCGAAATTCTTAAAAAGTCGCATTATAGAGAAAAAGTCTCCTTTAGTTTATGTACTCGAAGATATGTCAGGAAAGAATATTGGCACTTGGCATATAAAGGATTTGAAGATGATTGGTTTAAATAAATAATTACATTTAAAATTGGCTAAAATAAATAATTAAGTAATATGGCAAACTTATAGAATTAAAAAAAAAATACAGTCCATGTTATGACTGACGTGCATTACTTACCTCAGTTCATTATATACCTACCACCTAGAATACTTTTAACTCTCGTATGGGTTACCTTTTTTTATGGTAAAATAGTAACCTTCATTAATTGAATGGCTGCATTAGTAACCTTTAATATGGTAACTATAGCTAGTTTGCAAGCGCGATGTATGAAGTTTGAATTTTGTATGAGTAAATACGTTAGTTGACCTTAAAAGTACGGATTTTATTTTTTTTCAATATAATAAAATCCTTGGCTAACACGCGGGGTAATGTAACGTTGCACGTACATTTATTACTATTATTATTAAAAAACAATCTACTTATTCTCAAAAAAAAACCTAATTTACATCCTTAATAATAAAACTAATCTAAAAAGAATAAAAATTAAAAACTAGTAAACACTAACTTTAACTAAACACGAATAAAATAGCTATTTCTAATAACAAATAATTATAAATAACAAATATAGTAACATCAGACTGGAAATAAGAAAAAATACACAATACGTTTAACACTTGCGTGCGCGACGATAAACAACTTTAGTTCGAGATAAGCGCATAGCGCGCCGATTGGCCGTCGACTATTCCTTTTGTTCTGCATCGAATGTTCTGGATGACTTGCTAACCGTCATTGCGACTCGTTACTTCCCGCAGTACACCTGTGCCGGTCGTTCACTAGAACTTCATTCTGTGTCCTCGTACGAGCCGGTACAATTCATATTAATTAGTAATTTTCGCATCCTTCCGACATATTCGGATATAGTATTATCAACTAATTAAATTCAGTGTTGTGTCCGCACCCCAATCGGGTAAGTTAAATGTTGAACAAGTATTATTTCTAAGTAGTGCTTAGCCTTAAGTTAGTGTTTGTGTTAAAGCCTAGTGCGCACAGTGTCCTAATACACTATCTTGCCTCGATAGACTTGCACCTTGCGAAAAAGGACGTAACCGCCGTACGTTTCATATGAACTTACGACCTTTTGTACCAATAAGGCGGAATTTCGAAATTACATTTTATATTTGCAAGTATCTTAATACTGTGCTTCATCTGGTCTAAATTATTATTAAAAAAGTAACTTTAAAACCATCTTTGTGACAAAAGTTGACCGTTAAAATATTTATCGGCATACCCTTTTTTAAAATTATTAAATATTAACCGAATCCTTTGTGCTTCCTTGCTTTATTTTGTGACTCCGTTCTGATAGTGAACACCCACACCAACTGCTTTCGGCTTCTCCATCTTATTAGGCAAATAAAAAGAAAGGGCTTTCACTATCAGAGGAGGAAATCGAGCTGTTTATAACCCGGACGTTTTAATATTCCAGGGTGCGTAGTACCGATTTAAAACCGACCTTACGGCCCAAGGGATAGGGTCGAAGGATTCCGGCAGCGCCTTATTTGCCGCCTTGTCACGTCGCTGCCGCAAAATACACCTCACCAGCTACCTCGGTGCGCCGGTCTACCACCAGCTCCACGACCGGTCAACTCCTCGCAGCCGCCCTTGCTGACTCCGATCGCCTTTTAAGGAGAGTACCGAACTACGGAATAAAACCAGACGGGCTTCACCCACGACCTTTATAGTTTTTAAAATAAATTATTTTTATTGTTGATGACGTTGCTGTTTATTTTATTTTAATTTAAGAACCACATCCTGGAGAACAGAGCGTATCATTTATAAATGTTTTTCATGAAAAAAACACATACACTACGAACGACAGGTCTTTGTATAGGTTTAATATTTTTACGAAGGTTTATTTACTTTACTGTACTTCATTTCTACACAAAAGTATGTGATTTTGAAAGAATGTTTACTAATTTGCAATTCTATAAAAAACCTACGTTAAAACGACCGAATTTAACAAAAAAAATATAAGTTTTATTTACTGCGTCGCCCACGTGCCGCCATAGCTGTAGACTCCTGAGCACGCGTCGCAAGAATGGCGGCCACTAGGTAGGATATCTCTATCGAACTTCAAGAACAAAATATCGCCATTACTTAAATTTCATTGGCTGTGAGCAATCACGTGTCCAATATCTTTTTAGCGGGAAAAAACAAACACTCGGGAATTGAGGCTACCTGTAGGTCGCCGTCCGTTATCGACATAAGGAGTTAAAAAATATTCGGACTTTAGAGTACAGTTTATTTAGCACTTTGTAAAGGACGCCAGGTGTCAGGAGGATATTATGTCATTCATAAGAGTGCGTAATATATTATTAATGATAGTACTTAGTATATGTCAAAGGTGCGTTAAGAATAATGCGTAAATTACATATTAGCTTAAGCAACCAGGTTCTTCTAGAAGCCAATTGTAACCAATATCGTAAAGTTATTATCTCCTATATTATAACTATGTGAACCAGTTATCTAATATTTTGCCCATAACCATGTGAATCGGCAGTCCGTTGCCGTGGGAAACAGCAAATAGCATCGTGACTACGATCGCTGCCCGTGCGGTCACATTATTAGATTATTAGGTACTCATGTGAAGCAAATCATCAAGTTTATTACATACTTCTTTTACATTAACATATAACGAGGCACGTGCGTCAAAGACGTTTGTTAGTAATTTATCTCAAAAGCAAAAATCTTGTAGCGTCACCTTATCGCATTTCACTTCGATCGCATATTTAATTTTCGCGTTGTGTCTCATTTTTTTGACCGCTAATACCTATGTTTAGTCACAACTCGCAATTCACCTCTATCGTGTAAATACATGATCGAGGTGATACGGGTGATACTATCGCCTTTATGTCTCAATCGTACCTATATTTTATTATTAGACAATATATTGGGTCGCTGTGTTCTTTTTAAATTTCGCAATGACAAGAGTATTATTTAATATTATTTTTGTGTCTAATACATAAATTAGACACAAAAATAATATTTTACCGAGTTTGATAGCCCTTAAGGCATGAAACTATAGCTGCATATAACATGTCAAATTAAATAAAGTCCCAAACAAATATCAAATCAAATTGCGGCGAAAGTTCTTCCTTCACCGAAAAGTTAATGAAGCTATTGGGGTGTACGAGGGAGTTTAATATCAGATAAAATCATAACGTTTTCATTTCATCACACTGGCTCGTAAAGGGTATTTACACGCAAGCATAAATGTATAGTGCAGCCCGAGCCAATTTACGTAGGAGTTATAAAATCTATAACTCCCACGGGAGGTAAATTGGTATTAAAATCCATAACTCCCGAGGGAGTATAATAGTCCGCTTTGTATTGACATCCAATGTATGGGGAGGTCGCCAACTGGTATAGGATGGATTCCCTTGGTACAGTTGTATATTGGGTCAATCTGAGCTGATTTAGCCCGGTAGCCATGAACCCCCCCCTGGTGGGTAGGGAGGGGGGGCACCCAAAGTGACGCTTTACCTTGCTTCGGATAAAAAATTCTATTGATTTCAATTTGCCTACCACCTCGTGTTTGGTATCATTTTCGTATAAATCAAGGATCAGGAATTCAATTTCGATATAATTTGTATGAAGTTTCATACAAAAAAACTCAAATTTTGATGAAAATATGAAAATTACACTCCACTTTTTTGAACACAAAGGTGTATATTGAAAAAAATATGAGGGTTCTTGAGTATAAAAAAATACTCTTAGACGGGAAATTTTATCAGCTTTAATATAATATGTATATTATATAACCTTATCATACAACCTCAACCTGGAAAAAAATCAAACGTGCTACGCGATAGTCACGAAGTTATTTTTTCAACCCGTCTCTCTCAAGAAGGTCACATAATATATGTGTAGTACATGCAACATATTTCAGAAAGGCATAAGTGAGCATGAAAAAAGAAAATAAATAAAAAATTACTTATTTTCCGAACTTCCATTATAAGTTGGTTTTTCATACAAAATACATGGAGTACCAACTTAACTTTGCTGGTGTCCTGTTCTTATAGTGTGATAAATCATGAAAATATATTTGCTTTAGATCAAAACTCAAAAATATGTGTAAAAAAACGTGTTTTACACTATATTATCGTATATTATTGAATTATATCATTCTGTGTAATGAAATCAAACCAAATACCTGAAGAAAATCGTAGTTAATTTTTTAATTGATTCACCACTCGAGGTGGCATTTCCCACCACAATGGCACAGTTCAATGCACTTTAAGGATCTTTTTTGACAGTTGCACCAGCCACTGTAACGTGTCTTGCACTTGCACTTAACGAGTTCAGTAGGTAGTCCACTATGGCGTAAAGTTGTTGTAATGGGAATCCATCTCCCAGCCCCAATCTTCCGGACCTGCCAAATTTTGAATGGTCACCACTGTTAGGCCCCATTGGTGTACACCCTGGTAAATGGTGGCCCTTAACAGATGCTGCCGATAACTGGCTTCTATTGGAAAAGTATATTCTAGCTGTAAGTAGATCTTTTATTGAAAAAAGTTCCTTTCGACACTCATTCAACGATGTACACTCACGGACTTTTTGTTTGGCCATTTAGGGTTCAAATTACATTAATCGTGTCATAGATTGTGTATTACATGAGAAAATTATGCTAAACCCTAAATGGCTTAACAACTAAAGTCCGTGAACGTACAATGGTTGAATCTGAAATATTTTTACGTAATTTACGTCTAAATACTCGTACTCGTACGTAGTTGCAATTCAAGCGACGCTGGTTTAGTTTACTACCGACTTATTATACACTAGCATTTACCCGTGGCTTCGCCCGCATTGTTCCCGTTACTGTCCCAAGCGAACCCTTTACCGGGGTAAAAAATTCCAATCTATCAATCCACCCAGTTGTTACCCCGTTATTTAGAAACTAACATCCAAATTTCCAAATATCCACACATCTTCACAAACTTTCAGATGTATAATATAAGTGTCATGTGTTGCCATTGTAATGATATATTTCTGAATCAATAGTTCGGTGTCTTCAGGTTTTCTATTTGCCAGCATGTGGGAACCAGAGGTTACATATGGAAAAGATTCCATGCTTCGAAGGCAGTTATCTTTCTTCTCCCATTGAACTTTGACACAGTGTCGCATCCAGTTAAAGCATGGAATATTGGCAATGCTCTGGCTTTTTCAGGACCTGAAATAATACAAGGTTAAGACGCTGACACGACAAAACACGAAAGCACAAATACTAGAATACCTAAAGAATAGCTCATTCTTGTGTCGGCCCTTTTCGTGGTTGCAAGGGTCGATGTTATGCCGTCCGTGATATTTATTAGCTCTTTTTTTCAGTTGGCACTTTTATAGTACGATAAGCTAAGTGGAACATCCTTATGTTGCACTTAGGAAGAGTTCTTATTGGTTCTCACTATCACGTAAGAAATTGCCTCATCCTTTAGGTATTCTAGTACCTATTTGTGCATACCCGTGTCTTGTCGTGTCAACATCTTAATCTTGTATTATTCCAGGTCCAGAAAAAGCCAGAGCATTGTCAATATTCCATGCTTTAACTGGATGCGACACTGAGCCAGCATTCAACGGGAGAGGAAAAAAAACTGCCTTCGAAACATGGAATCCTTTTCCATCTGTAACTTCTGATTCCCAAACGCTGGCGGATGGAAATATTGAAGACGCCGAACCATTGATTCAGAAATCTATCATTACAATGTACAATAAGTCAATAAACGAAGCCAGCGTCGGTTGAATTGTAACTACGTATTTAGACGTAAATTACGTAAAAAATATTTCGGATTAAGCCATTGTGAGTGTCGAAAGAATTAACTATTTTCAATAAAAGATCGACAGCCAGAATATACTTTTCCAACAGAAGCCAGTTATCGGCAGCATCTGTTAAGGGCCACCATTTACCAGGGTGTACACCAATGGGGCCTAACAGTGGTGACCATTCAAAATTTGGCAGGTCCAGAAGATTGGGGCTGGGAGATGGATTCCCATTACAACAACTTTACGCCATAGTGGACTACCTACCTACTGAACTCGTTAAGTGCAAGTGCAAGACACGTTACAGTGGCAGGTGCAACTGTCAAAAAAGATCCTTAAAGTGCATTGAACTGTGCCATTGCGGTGGGAAATGCCACCTCGAGTGGTGAATCAATTAAAAAGTTAACTACGATTTTCTTCAGGTATTTGGTTTGATTTCATTACACAGAATGATATAATTCAATAATATACGATAATATAGTGTAAAACTCGTTTTTTTACACATATTTTTGAGTTTTGATCTAAAGCAATAGTACATTGTGTATCAAGAGCGGTAAGTAAAGAATTACAAACGAGTGTTTGTTACAAGGCCGAGGCGAAGCCGAGGGCTTTAATAACACGAGTTTGTACTTTACCGCTCGTGGCACACACAATGTTTTTCATCACACTTGTGAGGAAATCTGATTAAAATAACCTTACTTAACCTAAATAAAATTGTAAAACTGACAGTGACATTAGTGACATATTCCATAGACAATGCGAACGTCAAGTCACGTTCGGAAACCATAGCGGTAAAGACTAAAAATGGTTTATTTTATATTTGCAAAATACTGAAATACAATATTTAAACATTTAATGAATGTTACAGAAATATGTTTTTACATGTATTTGCAATAACAGTTCTCTTTAAATAAATATTTCAGTAATAAAAGTTAAAAAAGTAAGTTGGCGTTTCCTTTGAAAATGACAAATAAGAGTAAAACAGAACTAGCGTTTCAAATTTAAAAAGAAAACCATTACGCCCTAGGGCGTAATAGGTCATTTACGGCCCGCAGAACCTACGTGTAATGACACCATTTTCGAGCAAGTGTGATGAAAATATATTTTCATGATTTATCACACTATAAGAACAGGACACCAGCAAAGTTAAGTTGGTACTCCATGTATTTTGTATGAAAAACCAACTTATAATGGAAGTTCGGAAAATAAGTAATTTTTTATTTATTTTCTTTTTTCATGCTCACTTATGCCTTTCTGAAATATGTTGCATGTACTACACATATATTATGTGACCTTCTTGAGAGAGACGGGTTGAAAAAATAACTTCGTGACTATCGCGTAGCACGTTTGATTTTTTTCCAGGTTGAGGTTGTATGATAAGGTTATATAATATACATATTATATTAAAGCTGATAAAATTTCCCGTCTAAGAGTATTTTTTTATACTCAAGAACCCTCATATTTTTTTCAATATACACCTTTATGTTCAAAAAAGTGGAGTGTAATTTTCATATTTTCATCAAAATTTGAGTTTTTTTGTATGAAACTTCGTACAAATTATATCGAAATTGAATTCCTCGTCCTTGATTTATACGAAAATGATACCAAACACGAGGTGGTAGGCAAATTGAAATCAATAGAATTTTTTATCCGAAGCATGGTAAAGCGTCACTTTGGGTGCCCCCCCTCCCTACCCACCAGGGGGGGGTTCACGGCTACCGGGCTAAATCAGCTCAGATTGACCCAATATACAACTGTACCAAGGGAATCCATCCTATACCAGTTGGCGACCTCGAGGTCAATACAAAGCGGACTATAAACAGAAAACAGTACAAGAGATGAAACCACACATTTCTATTTACACAGTAACGTGGTAATATCACAATCAGCGTTTAATCCCAATCCACGTTGCTTGTTCGTTCGTATTCGGTCGAGTCAGATATGTACGACCTGCCGGGGCCCGACACGCCCCTTCGTGGTCTCGGGTCGAGTGTAATCGAGGACCTATTCATTATTCGCCACTGTTACCGGTATGAGTGGATACCTGTGTTCGACGATTACCTCGTTGAGAATGAGTAAGGCGAAGAACACACTGAAATCGCCCGTCGCCGCGATTTTTTCGTACTATGCGCAGCTACACGGAAAAAATCGCCGCGATTTACGCGCCAGTGTGCGCCACCCCGCGATTTTTCTATACAAATCGATGATTCTACATACAAAGTTGAAAATCGCTGAGTCGCGCGTCGCCGCGATTTTCGCTGCAGTGTGTTCTTCGCCTAAAATCGCTACCTGGTCGATGTACAGCCAGCAATGGGGGAAATCTCTGTTTGGAAAACATCTAAGTACTATACGACATTACTTATCCGAAATCTAAGTTTTTTTTTAAAATTCCGTAGCATTCTGGCTTTAGAAGATAAAGGAAAATATTCAATTAAGAATTACTAATTAGAAAAGATAACACTAGTTTTAAATTCACATATACTATAGAATAAAAGAGGATTCATGATGGAAAACCTCATAACAATGTAACACGAAAACTGAATTTTTAGAGGGAAAAATTGAGGAGAGAAAATAGGTAATGCCAAATGGAAACAAATGAAGAAAATTTCAGCAGATACCTAGAGGAGTTCAGGCATCACACCAGAAAGTCAAGAAAATCGCTGGAGACGGCAATGATGCTTCGTCACTGATACGTGATATCCTTTACCTTTCCTATATGTAACTTCTGCATTATGCGGCAACGTTCAGAAGGTACATAATCCACTTGATCCAAAGTTAGAGTTAAAGGTAAAGTTCCACCAAAATTTGAACCCTATCAAGAAGTTACACTGTATCGGGCAGCCAACATTATGTAAATACTCTCTTGTTCGGGGTGTTTCAATTATCACATGCGATACGAACTTGGAACGCGAATGTATAATTCTAGAACCGTCGTTGGAATAATTAGAAGTTTGTACCTCATTAAAATTTAATTACGAAGGTTAATGTTTATAGTTAACTGGAATTACTGTCTAGTTTTCTAACTGAAATGGACGGCTATCGGGAATAATTGTTATTGCGAAGTTAATGCGATACATATATATAAACCTACGTAACAACACCATTTTCGAGCAAGTGTGATGAAATAGTACATTACACAACTAGGGTGGTAATTCAAAAAAAGGCCGAGATCGCAGAAGTTTGCGACCCGAGCTGCAAGCGAGAGACGTGAATATGCGATCGAGGATTTTTTTATTACCTCTCGTGTTGTGTACCTACATCATTTTATGTTTACACTTGGCCAGAAAGCGGCTTTTTCCGTACGGAAAAAGCCACTTTATGACCAGGTGTGGCATAAAGGCTGCTGGCTCACGGTGGATGCAGGTTGCTTCCTATCTATGAGGGCGGCCTATGTCCAGCAGTGGACGTCCTATGGCTGAAATGATGATGATGATGATGTGGCATTAAGTAAATTGCACGATTGTAAAGGGCTAGGGAAAATTTATAAGAAACGGGATTTTTTTCCGTAGACGTGGTCTCATCTAGACATAATATTATAGGCTGGTTTATTTAACTAGTACTAACTCGGCACCCGTATTCAATTCTCAAAGCAAAAAGGAAAGCGAAAATCGAATCAGCATCGCAGATATGGACGCTCTCCCAGTAATTAATTGAGAAAAGCAATCAGACCTCGAACTCGGGTCCTCTTTACTGTTTTGCTTAGAAAATGATGTCTTTCACTATAGTCTGTTTTTTATTTCCGAGGACAAAAATGACATTTCATGTGTTGCCTGTTTTTTACAACTCATAAATAGTGATGTGATACAACCGGTATTTACCGACAAAAATTTAGGTAGGTTCTTATGTTTATTGATATTAAAGTGGCTGTAACACAATGAGTGCATAATCCGCGAAGTTCCAAAACGATACAATACTTTAGGTAAGAATGCCACCCTTTTGGAGATATAGAATATTTGTAAATACACCATATTTCTCATATTTAAAGGTACATTTTATTTGATTCGAAACTCATTACTTATCTTACAAAGCTGAAAATACGTCAAACCCGCTTTATTTCTCTGCATTATCATTTCAAGCAACGGAATCACATACGTAGGCACTATTTATCCAATAGTAGGTTAAAGGTTGAATACAATGTAGTTATTATATTTAATTAATTTTCGATAAGTACCTAAAAATATATGTTTTAACGTAAAAAGTAATTTTTATTATATCGGTTATTAATAATTACACCACGAACCGAAACAAAGGACAGCACTGTTTCTTAAAAGCTGGCCACATTATTTTTACGTTTGACATTTGTAGCTGTCATATTTGTCTTCGGAAATAAAAAACAGACTATAGAACGATGTCGTCAGTTATGCCCTTTTGCTCCTGGTGAGTAAATATTTCTATGTGATGTGTATGGTCTTGTTTGGTAGGTATTTCAAAGAGTTGGGAAGTAATTTGGTTAAGCTTTATATCATACTTGAGTATATGGAGAGTTAACTATATACCTACAACTACTACACTTGGATTACTATAACAGCCACAAATTGTAATCAAAAGTAGCCGACTGCATCGAGCGTTGAAAACGCTCCATACAAAACGGACACACTCTGTGACGTCATCATTAGTGTCCTCAATGTACTAAGACTGTATGGAAAAAATTACAATTTGTCATTTTGAGCAAGGAAAAAAGTGTTTAAGCACGTAGTTACTATACATTTTATTTTTGGAATGTTATTATGTTATTAAAGCATTCCGAAATCAATTTTTATTTTTCTTTAAGACGATAAAAAATATCAACATTTTGTTAATTTTGTGGTCTCATAACTTTATAACTTTTGCATACCTATTTTTTGATTATTAAATTTCTTCTGTGTTATGATAATTTAGTATTTTCCAATCCATATTACCTACTATATGTATTATGTTGTAAAATTCAACATAAGTTCACATCCCTATTGGGCACAGGCCTACTCCCATAGATGAGGAAGCTTAGTAAAGGTAGGTACTTACTGACAGATTTTCTCAAAAATAAGCATGCTCAAAAGCAGCATGCTCTGCAG
The DNA here is from genome assembly GCA_947034925.1 of Eudemis profundana. Lineage (NCBI taxonomy): Eukaryota > Metazoa > Arthropoda > Insecta > Lepidoptera > Tortricidae > Eudemis > Eudemis profundana. The sequence goes on along the minus strand of OX344808.1, from coordinate 14,888,276 downwards.
CTGTTCAGATTTGCCAGTAATAAGCATGCTAATTTTGAGTATAAATAAGCCTGCTCAAAGCAAACGACACACTTGCTAATAAGCACATGCTTCAAAATGGCCGTTTCGCAACATCAAAAAATGAGAACAGTGGTTCTGTACGGTATTACAGTATCAGTCCTATTTGTAAAGAACCCTAAAACATAATCATATACTACTGAAATATAAACATAGACGAAATTGAAAAAGTTTGTTTAATAGGCTAGATGACTAAAAAAAACTGTTTAGTCCGTCTTTTACATTATAAAAAAATATTGTACACGTATTTTTTGTTTTGTTTGACAAACAAAAACTGACGAGGATAGAGTGCTTAGAAGTTTCGAGTGACGTCACTCTTGAGTACAAATTGTACTCAAGAGTGACGTCACAAGCCCCCACTACAGAAGTTTGATGATCTATAACTTTGTCGATTTTTAATATTTTGATAAACCAAAAAATACGTGTCCCATATTTTTCCATAATCTAACTGACGGACTAAATAGAATTACATATTTTTAACCCAGTCATGATCCCTATTCCCGCCAAAGGATCCATGACACTAGTTCAGATCAGACGAGCTTATAGTTCACCCCCTTCCACCCGCAATTCAGGTAGCATCTTACAAATCAAACTGCGGTTGATTTTGGAGCATGCTCGAATTAAGCATGCTCATTAGTAGCAGGGTGGATTTCACAGCGTTTCAAACGCCGTCATCACCAATCCCGAAATTTCGACGATTCACTTTAAGAATGTATCCCATTATTTTGATAAAATCCGAAAATAGTACCTACTATTATCGTGTTTTGATCAAAAATTATGTAATTTTTAAAAAGCTGTCATCATAATATCGGGATTGGTGATGACGGCGGTTGAAACGCTCTGAAATCCACCCAGCAATGACTAGACACACATGCCACTAAGTAGCAAATTGCTCATTAGTGGCATGCTTTCGTGCTACTAATAAGCAAATGTGTCAGTACCTTAATGGTGATGCTATATCATGTCATTGTTAAATATTTTAGATACCAACCTGTTAATTACTATTCATTTGGTTACTACGAGTATAAGTTGGTACCTGGAATAAGTATGGCGGGTGCCGAATAAATGTGAAACATTTGTTTGAATAGTGAGTTGGCACCTCACCTGTACCTCTAGCACAACTATGAAACGTGACTTTTCTCTTTGTCGCGCGACCATTGCTACCTAACTCTTTCCACTCAATAAAGTATGACAGTGACAGATGATGCTCTGTCGCGCGAAAAACGAAAGCTGTTGTCAGTTATGCTGGACCGCCTGGAATAAGTACGGTAGGTATCGAGTAAGTGTCAAGCATTTGTTTGAAGAGTGAGTTGGCACCTGGAATAAGTATGGTGGGTGTCGAGTAAATGTCAAGCATTTGTTTGAATAGTGCGTTGGCAACTTGGCAGCTGGAATGAGTATGATGGGTGTCGAGTAAATGTCAAGCATTTGTTTGAATAGAGAGTCGGCACCTGGAACAAGTATGGTGGATGTCGACTAAATTTCAAAAATGTGTTTGATTAGTGAGTTGGCACCTGGAATAAGTATTGTGGGTATCGAGTAAATAATAAATAAATATTAGGGGACAATCTTACACAAATCGAACTAGCCCCATAGTAAGCTCGATAAGGCTTGTGTTATGGATACTAGACGACGATATATTTAATAGATACAAATACTTAAATACATAGAAAACATCCAAAACTCAGGAACAAATACTCGTGCTCATCACACAAATAAATGCCCTTACCGGGATTCGAACCCAGGACCTCCTGCTTCGTAGGCAGGGTCACTACCAACTAAGCTAAAGCGGTCGTCGAGGTAAAAATCGAGTAACACGTCGAGTAAATTTCAATCAAACATTTGTTTGAATAGTGAAAGGAAGTTAATAGGACTATATATATTTCTAATCTTTGACACTTCTATACTTACATACTTTTACTAAGTATATTAAAATAGATATACAAATTTTGTATTGATTTACAAGATTGATAAATTTCGAATTAAAAATTTACCATCTCGCTAAACCGTGTGAAACAAATCAGTTCCTCATTTCGCTCGCGTGTGCTCTTCTATTAACAATGAATCAATAGAGGTATAGCGGTTAGAAGCGATAAAACCCTGCAGGTGGCAAGGGTCGCGCGATATTGAGACATAACTCAGCCGAGCTGTGTTGGCGGTTATTTTATATTTACGAGATGGCCCTTTAAAGCGATTTGGCACAGGCAACGCTGGTAGGCTGCGCTAGCTGCTGTTATGTCTACCTAACCTAACGTTACAATAGAGTTATCATTGACAGTACAGTCATTTACTATATCATATGAACGGGGCATGGAAAAGTATTTGACAAGGCGCTATTCCTATAGCGCCTTGTCAAATACAGTGTCAGATATATTATATAAATATAGTGTCAGATATTTCAGCGTATCCCATTTTCATATATTATTTTCGGTTACTTTTGAATTGACGAAATTTCAAGTCCAGTACGCGGCGATTAGCAACTTGAGATGTCCAGTAATGGACTGAAATACGCTGATGGGTCTGTTTCAGAGCGTTTGGACCGCGGCGTTTTTTTTTCATTCGTGTTCCAGCAAATATAGGAGCAAGCGATAGTGATCACAGTTAACTTTTATTATAAATGTTAGACGGTAACGCGGCTCTCAATCTTTAATAAAAAAATATCAGCAGTCGATTAATCCTTCGCGGTAAAAATCGAGTAACACTAATGAAATAAAGAAAACGCTGGAAAAACGCCTGAAATCGACCCTGATAAGCGATGAACGCCGAAACGTTACAGTTGAAGACATCAAATGTTCCTAGAAGAGGTGTGACTGGCAACAAACAAAACTGCGTACACGAGAAAACTTTGCAGCAGTCACCAACAGCACCGCTACCTAACGATGGGTGTTTTGGGTCTTTTTGGGATGCTTCTAGAAGTTAATATACTCAAGATAGTTCTGTTGTGCAAGGTCATAACCAATGCCATATGCTGCATGCGTTCATGCAAATTGCAACGATCAGCACATCAAAGCTAGCATTGCGAAGTTTTTAAAAATTATAAGTGCTTACTTTTAATTGATATAAGTACCTAGTAATAGTATTTCTGTCTTTCTGTACGTTGTATAACAATATGTTTTTCCCGTTCACGGGACAATGGTGTCCCGGCCTTTGGGTGGCGTGCGCGGAGCCGAAGCCAACGCGTAGAGGCCCTTTCGACAATCTAATGAAAGGCAAAGTGTACACCCAGCGGATGCTGTCTCTATCCGTGTCACGGGACGCACACAGAGACAGCCCCCGCCAGATGCAAGGGCTATTGTTGATTGATGGAATCTAACTCTACTGGACTACGGCGGTAGAAATATGGACTAAATACTGGGCTATGGGTTGAGACATGACGGCGCCTGTCAGGAAAAGTGTCTCGTGGCTTTCGTGACACTGATAAACCGTGACTTGCCCTCCACTAGATGGAGCCCTGTTAAATAGCGACATTATAAAATGGCCTAGGGGATTGTCCTTGCACCCATATTGATGGGTGCGGAGGGCTGCAGGGTATCGAGAGATGTGCTGCGCTTTCTCCGAGGGTACTTGCGGCGTTATGTCCTTTAACACTTCCACGCCTGCAGCATATAGCTCTCGCGAGTCCACTCTGGACGGCCGGTTAAGGCAAGCCAGAGGCGAAGGTCCTTTCAATCTTCAATGTGTTTTATTATTATTACATACGCAACACTTATATTTATGCACATAGTTTGTTTATTTAACAATCCCAGGGATCAAGTCTCCAAACTAGAAGGCGATACACTCAGCTGCATATTTAGAATATCACTAAGGATTAGCTAACATTCATCATTTTATTAGAGAGTCAAATGCAAGAAAAATCAAATATCAAATGGTTTGCCAGGGCACAATATTTAAGAATCGGTAGATAAAGACCCTATTATGATATGATAGAACCAAGGAACGAGAAGTAAGTTATGAAGGATACCGTCTCAATCCGGTGGCGTGAGATTTATGCACTCAATTATAGAGCCTCCTGCCGTGCCTTCCTGAAGCGAAGACTGGCTAAAAAGGTTCATGGAAAAAATACATGAAAACCCTATTCAAAATTGTCTGGTTAGCCTTAATACATACGTGCCTGGATCTTTATTTAAAGGACAAACTGTGTAATCCGTAATCAGCTACAATCACGTAGTACTGGGGTTGATCCATGGTAAATCCTACTAATATGTGAGAATTGTGAAGATATTTGGACGTATGTCTACTTATAAATAACGCGATCACAATTTAATGGATTGGTTGGAAGTTCCTTGGGATAATAAGGTGATCTATGGATAATAACGAGAATCACGAGAACCACGAATAAATGCTAGTTTTGAAATAAAAAAAAAAAAAACAAAATCCCTCTATCCACAATACAACGGCCACAACTTATCTGACGAGAGTACAACCAAAACCAGCAGCACTTTTGAACCAAGAATTAATCAACCACGACTTAGTCCACTTTCACTCTCGCCACCTCAATTGCTCCAAAGAGACAATATCCGCTATAAATCAGGATACCTCGGTAGGACTCTGACAGGCACGAAATCTATTAAACTTGGGGTGTTTTCTATCGTAACTGTAGTTTACAGCCTCAACTATTTAAGTTATTTAGGGTCGCACTGTAAATCTTAATCGCTGAAAGTTGTCTCGCGGACGGACCGTCCAAAACGGAAAGTGTGTTTTATGGGGACTGGTGAGGCTTAAATTGTTGGTTTGCTTGTGCTATTAATCACAGGGGCTGTGGACGGTGTGGTATCGTTTGGACCGTTTTGTTGGTTTTGAAGGGACGGGTTTAATGGTATTTTGATTTGCATGATAGCCATGTACGTAGTGTGGTCAGATAAAACTTGAATAAATGTGCATGTGCAATCAACCAACAAATTTTTTTGGCAAAAGTGTTTGTTGCTGGGATTGTAACCGTGGTAGTGATTACGCCTATGCGTTGTTTTCAATATGTTTGTGTTAATTTCTTATTTTATACATTATAGTCCATTAATATGAACTACAAAATAATACATTGATTTCTCGAACTTAATTTTATTTTTCTTCTCTATAATAAAATTAACTATCTGATACAATCTCACACAATTTATAGTTTAATTTCTTAAATTTTACCTACAAGTTTGTTATTTTTCTGGTATCAGTATGATATGACACTGTCAAGGCTAGCACTAGAAGAACATAAAGCTGCCAAGGAAAATAAAATGATTAGGTATTTTTCTGGAAAAAGTATTACGGAATTCGGGTCACGGAAGACTTAATAAACCAACAGATGTTGGCTCTCCTCACTTGAGCCGGATAAAACAAATAAAGGTCGTGTGGCCAAGTACGCAAACAGACCTTTTAGTTGAATACAACATTGGATTCCTTCTTATTAAATTGGCTTGCTTTGGCATATATGCAATTCTAATAAAATAACGCTTCGCAAATACTTATGGTTTCCTCTACTGAACATGTCGTCATTAGTACATGTGGTTCCAGATTTTGGAATACGCCTATTCCAAATTCCTCCCCTTCTAGCAGTATTCTTCTCAGCCAATCCCTTCCTTTGAACAGATTGATATTAGGTGAGCCAATGGAAATCGAGCTCTTTTGGAGCCAGTAGTAATTCCTATCGCTTTAGACGTTTCGGAGATTCCCTTTAATATACTGCTTTCAATAACGTATCCCGTTCTTTACTTTTTATATTTTTTTAGATAATATACCGACATTTGTTCGTTACATCCGTGCAATGCTAAACCACAACACAACATTCACAAGCTATGAACAGTGCTAAAAGAGTTCCAAATGTTCCAACCTTGAAGTAAAAATAAAGATTCCAAACTCTTTCGCACTGTTCTCACATTTTAATCCTGAGCTCCAAAAACTATTGCTGATAAAACATCAGATCCTTCGGCACACATTGCCCCGTCCCGTAGGCCTGCACTTCAATAAGCCAGTGCGACGTCAGCTGACCCTCGGACTGTCGCCAGATTTATCGACGCTGCACTGCATGGTAATGGCTGGATTACAACGATTCAGTACCACTATCCGAAAGAAAAAGGCAGTAAGCGTGTATGAAGCCTATGTGTAAACTGACTTTTGGCAGTGTTTACTTTCTGGACAACAATAGTGGCGAATTTGGGAGTTTTGTTTTGTCAGAATGTATGGGCTGTGGAGTGCTTGGTGTTTTAAATGGGTATATTTTCGGAGATTCTAAAAACATCAGAATGTATGGCCCGTCGTAGTAGGCATACTTTCAAAGTTGCGCATTTACTTATTTCGTAACATGATCTTTTTTTGTGTATAAGTAGCTAACGAGCAGACGAGCCACCTGATGCAAAGCAGTATTTGAATATTATTGATGGTTTCACTGCGGTGATTCTTAGCTTAACTACGTATGTGTAATGAAGTTGGTGCCATCGAATTCGGAAATGCTTGGAGTTTTTCAAATAGTATTTTGATTTTTTTAAGTATAGTGGCAGATTCAATTAAGCGAAGTAAGTATGAAATTTGTCTTAGCAACGACGGTAAATAGCTTAATTCAATCCCTTAAACTAGGAGCACGCTCCACATTAAAGTTAAGATTCACCGAGTCTAATAAAACAGCAGGTTCCCAGCTCAAGTACCGTAAATCAGGCCAAAGCCAGCCGAGCTGAGCTTAATATGCGGCAAAGATCCCTTAGATCTTCTCTGAAAACAGTTTCACAATCCTCGAATATGGAATGGGATGCCTTGGAATTCAGTTTAAGGAATAGTTGTACCTATGTGAAATGCTATTGTAAAAGTGATTAATTATGAAATAGTTTTGCGCATTGCAAGAGCTGTGAGCATTTAAAGTGTAATTTATGCTCGTTATTTTTCAAGGGTTAATATGCGCTGGACTTTCCAGGCCATGTAGATAATCTATTGCAAAAAAATAGATCTGCCTAAAATGGACTCTCATTGGATTCAATAACTACGGGTACGATTTTTGTTCGATGTAAGATATAAATCTCAATCACTCTTCTTACTTTCTTTTTACTAATATTATAAATGCTTGTTACTTAATAACGCGTTTGGCCAGAACTTAAATAACCAAGACTAAGTCATGAATTGAAACGTGTCTCAAAGCTAGTTTGGTATGTATTCACCTTATGACGAAACTTCTCATTCTAACATGATAAGAATGAAGAGAGGCCAGATGATTCTGGCTTCGTTCTAGCAATTGAACAAAAAATCAATAACCCCTTAATACTTTTTCCTTTAAAATCACTGCTACTTTATACCAAAGTCACGTGAATTGCGCAAACAATCGTAATGTTCCACAAACAAAAACGACAGAACAACCTTTCTCTACGTAAACTTTGACTGTGGGCCCCCGCGATACTTTTCCTGCTACCCGTGTGATTAATTTCTTGTCAGAATATATCCGAACTGACGTAGACATACGTTGTGTTGCGGCAGGGCTGCCAAGGAATGAAGCTTTAGCTTTATAGGGTCGATTTCAGGCGTTTTTCCAGCGTTTTTTGTAACTTCATTAGTGTCACTGGAGTTTTACCGTGAAGGACCATCGAGTGACGACAACTTTTGATTAAATCATGTGTAGCCTCGATACCGTCTATCGTTTATAGTAAAAGTTAACTGTAATCACCACCGCTTGCTGCTATATTTGCTGGAACACGAATGACAAAAACCGCCGCGGTCGAAACGCTTTGAAATCGAGCCTATATAGGTACTAAGCTCGTGCTCCACTGAAATTTTCTTGTTACGAAACACACGTAATATGGCGCACGGATTAAGCACAAGCAGTAGTAGCTTCTCGGTCAACTACTTTAAGCGCTTTGACGCGATCATACTTAGGTATTAGTATGTTCTCCTGTGCAAACGTTTATGACGGCTATTATCTCTTAGGAAATGCATTTTGAATTTTGAATACTGTCATAATGCTCACCCTTCTCTTCCAAATTTATTTCTACCTATTCTAGTACACTAACAAGTAAAAATATATGTAGATATGAATAGTGTACTGTCAGAAATTTTTACATGTCCCGATTCATCATATGTTATTGCCAGTAACTGTACCACCAATTTATGCAGTACATTCAAGTAAATTTTGTCACTGGCCATAAAAACGCAATGTTATACATATACATTTTATTGCACGTAAAATGAATACAAAACAATAATGGATATATATAACCTGTGAGCATAGATAAATGTAGGACCATTTGGCTGTTATTTGTGGCAGCATAGTACAGTATTTAGCATTCCCTTTACGATTTCTGTGATGATTATACTATTCGATATCTTCGTTCCCTATAGGATTCCTGCACCGTTTTCACCTGTTACTGGTATAAAGGACAAAGGTGCGAACAAATTACGTCTTTGCTGACAAGCGGCAATTGTTAGCGAACGACTCAGATGCTCTGTAGCCTGTCCTTGCAATAACAGGCAACTTAACAGCGATACAACATGCAAGCTACACAATATTTTAGGAAAAAATATGTACACTCAAGTATCAGAAACAGATGAAATCTGTAACACCCACATAGTACAGAGTAAAGAGTAGAATTCACGAAGAGCAAAGCCTTCCCACTCGTTTGTTTGAACAGCCCTAGCGCCCGTAACACGGCTGGTATAAATAATTTATCAGAAGGCACGAAGTCCGCCCCGGGCACTCGGACAAGGTAACACGTGTACTTGCGAGTCACTCAATATTCGCAGGATAAGTAAGCGTGAAATAATCAGCCTTACGTGAGGAAAAAGTTGTGCAAAAATCAAAAAAGAATTAGAAATGAATTAACTTTATATAGTCACTTGAAGAATCTCTGGAAGAATCACTTGATATTAGGGACGTTAGATAACAGTCGCTCCAGGATAATAACCTGATCTACCAAATGTGAGCTAGTGATCTACAACGTCCTCCAAAACAATAAGAAAAACAGTGTGAATTGACTCGCAAGGGGTAAACATCACAGTTTTTATCATGTATGCATTCTGCATTTACATGAAACTGGTGCACACCACTTTACCCAGTCCTATGCTAGTCGTATCCGAAGCTTCACTGCTGATTATTAAATAACATCTACATTTTTGGCTTACCACCACATTACTAGTGTTCACATTAACGAAATTGCAAAGCGCTTGCGAAATTACTTCAAATATTCCACAAAATGTCTTGTTCAATATCTAAGTTCATACCTACCATCCGTCCTATCTATTGTAGGAGAAGTCCCGTCTGGACCTTATTGCGTTGCGCATGCAAACTTAAAAATATGAACGAACGTCGCCTAACAAAATGATAACTTTTTCAATCCCAAGCCGCGTCAAAAGCCGGCTGGGAAGGGCTCAGTTTTTAATCGCCTCCAGTATAAAAGGGCTCCACCGCCAAAAGCGAAAATAACTTTTGCAACAAAACGCAACCATTCATCTCCCGCTATTTCCAGGTGTCAAGGGAGAAAAGTGAAAAGTTTCCATTGTTAACAGTAAAGAGCATTTATTGCCTTCGAGCGTTTTCACACTCGAAAAGAATCCAAAATTTCTGAATGCGATTACAGAACTTCACCCTTTGAGGGATAGGAATTCTATTCGATCGAAATTTAGTCGCAGTAATGAAAAGGTAAAAGACCAATAAGTAGCTCAATCAAATTGCATTATCGCTTTGAGCGACCCTAGTAGGGTAGACGGTAAATTGAATTACGAAGCCCGCAACCTCTGCCCGTCTGTGTAAAAATCGCCTTCCAATTGGCTGGCGGACGTCAGACGCAGAAACTAAGATGTCCAAGCCTGCTAAAAGGTTCCGCGAGGATATGATTAAATTGTATTACTGTTTTTACACCTCTTAGGTACTTTACAATTGCGTTGAAGAATATTAACGCTCAATCTTACTTTGAATGTTTCGGTTTTAAATCAATTTCTTAAAACCCAAAGTAATTGCAATTGTACAGTTACCCGCAATTATATATGATAAATCTCGACATGTATATATATCTGACACAAACACGACCTTATTGGTAAGGTAATAGAGTGGGGTCAGATACGATTGCATGCCCCATTTCATCATATGTTATTGCTGATGACTGCAACCAATGTATGTATCGATTAATTTATTTGTATAGTTTCAAAATACTAATACTCGTAGTTACCTACTAGGTGTTGTACTAAAAAAGCGTAAAGTAAGACGGTGCTTAAACAGTATTTAAGTACCCTCGAAATGCACACTTTTGAAAAACGCACTACTATCAAACGGTCAACTTCAATGTATCAGTCCATAAACATTCAGAGATTTGCATCCTCTTTGCGGCCCACCTACACACCGCATAATAATGACGTCTCTTATTTAACTGCAACTAATGAGACTGATTAATTATAGCATTAAATTAAATATTCCCAAATGGCGTCTGGTGCGGTGAGGGGTTCTAACCGCATGGAACCCGGCGACACGCAATCACGGCCCATTGTTACCTGTGGTACGGAACCCTATTTTAGACGTACATATCACTAGTTCAGAATAAAAAAAGCATTAGGTATAAGCGTGTCCCTTGGAATATAGACTTTATGATAAAAAAGGCACGGTTGATATTACAACGGAATGCGAATTTAACATAGTGTGTTCTGTTTTTAAAAATGCGTATACGTAACTTTATTTTATTCCGGAGGCTTAGTGCGTTGTGATATGGGTCCAATAAGAGTGGATCTAACAAGAAGGTTTTCAATGAAGTGCCCTTCAAAAACTAAAGCCTAATACCTTTTTAGGGTACATTTTGTGCGACCATAATATAATGAAGTGTGGTCAATCTAATCGATCTACTTACATTAGAAAAATTGCAATTGAATATCTTTAAAAACAGACAACGAATATAAAATATTAGATGGTGGATATTTAGTAAAAATTTTTACTAAAAGTTGAAGTAATTTATAGTTTATGTAATACTACAAATATTGAGATATTTACATTTTTAACTTACTTGAAACGTGTGGACTGAGTGAGCATTCACAAACATTTATTATCCAAAAACCTGCCACGTTAGTGGTTCGTTTTGTATTTTACAAATTCCCAGATTAGTTTTACTAAACTATACACATATATAGCAGTTTAAATCTTCAGTTTTTTCATCAGAAATCGGGTTTTCGAAAGTGTGCGGATTGAGTGAGCATAAGAAATTATTTGTAAAATCTTAAATACGTTACGAGGTGATCTACAAATTATAAAGGTAAGTTAGCATAGGTTTTACTAAAGATTCGTATATAAATATTATATGTTAAATGAATACATTCCCTGATTTCGTTGGTAGTTTGTGAGAACTGAGTGAGCACACGTTAAAGGTTATATCTTTTGATTTATCTTTTTACAAATACAGAGATTTAGTTTTACAATTGTTTTAGAACTTTTACTAAATGAACAGGATGTTTTTTTTTATTTCAGAAGGGTGCTCACTCAATCCACACGCACACAAAATAATTCCCAGTCATTTCACAGTGAACAAATCGATGTTTAACAACTGTAACCGTGCCATCCCATTTTCACAATATTTCCCAAACGTTCCCAAAGTGTGAGCAGGGCAGAAAACTGTGAAATTCTCAAGTAAAACCCAGACGCCGATAAAACTGTTTTATCACCTGGATAAGCGGCAATTAAACTTAAAGCCGTAAAACAGTCAATTGGGCAACGATTTTATCGGGTTTTATTGTCATATTTTAACTACCGCCTTTCGAGGACTCTGTAGCGGTTAATCAAGACAAAGGAACTTTTCCAACTTACACAATTCATTAAATGCTGTTAATAATGTCTTTATACCGTACTTTGATTCACAGGGTATCATTAATCATCGGTTTTTAAACTATAAGAAGTTTGTTTCTAAACGTGATTTTAAATAATAAAATCTTATGAAATTAGGTAGGTTTTTTGTATTAAAAGAAATCGGGATTTACCTTATCATTTTATTGTCTAGTACCTACAGTTAATGTAAATCAGAAATACTTATAACTAAAATCACATTAATACAGACCTACTTGCGCGGTTAAGGATATTTACTATAATTAGCAATCAATTTTAATAGAAACATGGGCCTTACAGGTATGATATGTCTTCCCCTCCCTAATCTACTACAGACGAATAAAGATCGCACAAAAAACAAACCTTTTGGTAAAGTTAAATCAATAACCTAAAATGTTTGCGTAAACCGGTTGAATGTAACACCAAGAAAAATATCACCCATTCCGTTAATATAATTCTGTCTGCGACAGACATAAAATGGAAATTACTGGCAATTTGACACACGCTACGTAAACGATTGAGGCAAATGCACCCGAATGACGCATCGCCGCGTCTGTCATGCTCAATTGTTACTACCATGCAACCGCAACTGAGGAATATCTTCTCAAAAGGGCTCATTTTATCATAGTTGTCATACTCGTAGAGTAATAAGCCCTTTTGAAAAGGTACTCCTCAACTGTAGTCCACACCATACCACATACCTAATTAAAATCCGTACAAGTACTTTATTTTTTTAAGGACTATATTTTTTATGATTTCATTACAAATGTACAGTTTTCAATTTTTTTCCTATACTTGTAGTATAAGACGGTATTACTTGCCAAATTTCATAGTTCTAGGTCAACGGAAAATACCCTTTGGCTGTTGGTTTCCCTGAGAGTGTCGAAATTTAGGTTTTGAGCGACATAAACGGCCGTATCTTTTTTTAACGTTAACTTAGAAGTTTGATTTTTTCACAGGTTCAAAGGACTGTAGACTTGAGTATATCATTTTTAATTTCAACTCGATACCACTACGCGTTCCCGAAATAAAGGGTCTTGACAGACGGACAGACAGAGCTCCGGAACCCTAAAATACACACAATTGACTGTGATTTTAACCCTAAATATTATGTCCCGAGTTACTAAGCAATGTAGGCTTTTGTAGTGCTTCTCGGTCTTCAAATCTCTCTTGGTCGCGTTCAGCCTTCTGCTGGGTCTAATGTCTAAAAAACATAAACGTAGAATATACCAAAATTTCCTGTAGTGACTACTAAGTGAGCACAGAGAAATAAAATTGCGGATTGTTTTCGAATCATTACATTTAATTTATTTTATTGATAAAATAACATTACAGTGCAATTAACTGCTGTAATTTTACATCGGGATTTGACTTAAGTTTAGCCAGCAAAACCATCTTTTATTCCAATGTTACTCTTGGTGTCTCAACATTTTTATATGCAAATAAAATAAAACAAGACATATAACTTGCCACAAATGCTGTATTTGAACGAGGACCGCACAGGCAACAATCGTAAATCGTTTTATTAAAAGTGACGGCAACGTTTTTCATATTCGTAGACAAAATCTTTACATGAAACACAGTTTTCTATACACATTCACAAAATGAGAAACCAATTTTGCGATATTGGCTTATTCGTTCAAAACCGCATAATATCATAAGTTTAGAAAAATGTTGACATTATGCTATGTATAATATGTGTAGAAAAAAAAAAGATTTGTGTGTTCTAAAAAAGAGATTGCAGCTGTCCGATTTGAAAATTCTAATAAGAATACGGTAGATATTTATGTCGTGTCTGTGGATATTCACATTCAGTGAATTTAAGGGCCGATACAGATGGACTGCATGCCAGCTGCGATTTGTATGGGAACTGCATCACAACTGCGCAGTCGGCGTGCAGTCGTGATGCAGTTCCCATACAAATCGCAGCTGGCATGCAGTCCGTCTGTATCGGCCCTAACTGAAAAGCGACATTAGCCCGTGCATACAAGCAAAGTATAAAGAAAGACGAACAAATAGTTCAACTTCGGCCGTTTAGGCGAAGAACACACTGAAATCGCCCGTCGCCGCGATTTTTTCCGTGTAGCTGCGCATAGTAGTTGCGAGTCGCCGCGATTTACGCGCCAGTGTGCGCCACCCCGCGATTTTTCTATACAAATCGATGATTCTACATACAAAGTTGAAAATCGCTGAGTCGCGTGTCGCCGCGATTTTCGCTGCAGTGTGAGATCCGCCTTAGGAGCGCGCGACACGTATTCACACAGACGCGCGATAGCACGTCTGTGTGAGTGCGATCCAAACTGGAGCATTCTTACGCATTCTGATTTCTTTGCTTGCAGTGTGTTCGTGCACGGCGCGCACACATTCAAGCGCGGAATGTACCTTTTGTAGGAAGAAAAATTACTGATGTTATAGTGTGATACACGGATGACCGCACTTTTCGTGGCCTTTAACCTTAACTTGACAATGTGCACCACAGTTCACAAACTCTTTGGCCATCTTTTTGTATTTTTTTTTCAAACTCCTATCGCACGTTACTGTCGAATCCCGGCGAGGCTTGAATTGTGGACCTTCTGTATTTTTTGCGAAGTTAAGGGTTAAGGCGAGGTGAGACCAGAATCGGGCACGGAAGCCTAATTTCCAAATCATTTTTAGAGCACTTATTTGACTCTTAGGTCACTGTAAAACATATATAATAATATTCAGAACTGTATCTAGGGCTTCCTCTCACTTAGAACACGATAGCGAACACTTCGCTCGATAGAAAAGTAGCGCGAAAACACTATAAAATAAAGTATTTTTTTCATTTTTTTTCATTTTGTTCATCACCAGTTACCTTTTCTGACAAAATTAATACCTGACAATCATGATTTCACAGTCATGCAGGGCATCCTCTCATGTTTGGGTTGATAACGTATACTTTTATGTTAGAAATCGAAGATAATCTGCAATAATCTGCATTCCGCCCGACCCTAGTTTGTATGTGAAATGCGAGCCAGGTCCTACCGCGCCTTAAACGCACTAGTAGCACAAACAAGCCACCAGCCGCACGCAGCCATCAGTCGGGTTCGTAGACATATTTTATTTCATTTCATATATATTTTCCTTTACAAATTGCATGTCCTATATGGCTACAGTTTGTATTTTCAATTAGGAAGGCTACATTCTTGTTTGTCACGTGGTGGCAAAAAAACAAGCCGAAGGTAAGTATACACGTTTCCTCGTATGTATTTACTTATTTCCATATACATATGTGTTCACATTTCCAACATCACTTAAACAACTAACCAGTCTCAGAGCCTATATTAGATTCCTTGCAAAGTTTCGGCATTAGATTAGTTCCTCGTCCCCCGGGGCTGAGTGCATAGCCTTGTTTGACATGAGACTCCGCAACTTAGGAGTTGCCGTACAATTGTAACTTTCCACTTCTAGGTTAGTTTTAAAGGGGGTGCGTTTGGGAATAGATTGCATACAGCTGTGTAATGCAATATAAAATATTCACAGTTTCAGAATAATCAATCAGTTGATACCTATTTTATAAGCATTATCAGCTTATAATGTATACGTGCCACCATGCCACACGCTAACCCAGTGCAGGTTTTTGAATTTTCCTAACGATGTTTTTCCGTCACCGTAAAGCTAATGGTAAATATCAAATCGTACTTTGTACATAAGTAAGTTCGTAAGTTCCGAAAAACTCATTGGTACCTACGAGAAAGGGCTCGAACATGCGACCTCCGCTTGAAAGGCGCAAGTCCGAACCACTCGACTACCATAGCTTCTATTTTGCGGAAACTCATGACAAGTCACTACACTATAAAAAAACTCCTATTCCGCAACATAATGTTACCTTTCAGCGGGAAAACAAATCATAGTACATTTTATAATAACTTAGATGGATTTAATACAAACTCCTTGCAGCAGTTCAATTTGCATTTCATTAGTGTTTTATGTCTTCATGTCCTAGTGGGAATTTCTGCACAAAACTTAATTATGCATTTAATTCACTTAAGAAATACATTGTTTGCTTAGTGAATAATTTAAGAAACTGAAACAAATTATGCGCAAAGTTACATGCTACTGGACCCACTCATTTAGGCTGTACTTTGGCTGATATTAACTAGTATAAATTCAATTCCAGAAAAAGCTCTTCATTTAGAAAGCAAATGGTGTTTATCACGCCAACAATTTCACAAATACAGTATCAGTCGTATTTTTGCTGTTTTTTCCTTAATGTATTAAAGTGTCAACTGGCATGACGTTTGAGGGCACAACGGAGCAAGAAAAGCACCTTAAGGAGGCTTTTACGCTCGCCTCGCTGAGTCGTGTCACGGCTGAAGCACGAACGTAATTTTAGTAGCACTAGTCAGAAACGGCTTAAGTCTCTTCGTGGTATTACAGGACTTATTCCCTTCTTCATCGGAACTCCATATTTTGCTAAATCCCGTTGATGAAAACACTAGCCTCGTGATCATGACGTCTATTACATTCTTGTGTTACCCGCTTATGTGTGCGTCCAGGTTTAATTGTGTGCTAGCATTTTTCTCATACTCCTAAGACGTACATAAAGCTACAACCGAACTATTTCAAAAGGTACTACAAGATACAATATACAAGCAAAACGGCCGTCTAAGTGAATTTTAATAATACAAAAGGGGTTTAGAATAAACAACGTCGAGATGCCCCCTAATAAACCGAAGTGAGTATCTCTTATGGACACTCTCGAAGTCGAAATAAATTTTCAGTTTCAGACTGAAGCCGTAACGGGGTGGTATTCTGAGCTGCTTACGGGTATTTTTGTTTAAATGGGTACATTTAAGCCAAACTTAAGTCAAGTTTAAACACTGTCTAACTTCTTAACGAAACAGTAGTGCCGTTTGACATTAGTCGTCAGTTTTGTGATTATACTAACTGCTAGTTAATCGTACATTTCTACTTAAAAATGGCCTCAGAAGTAAAATTTGTATTTAGGGGAGACCGGGTATGGTTGTCTCGCGGGTTGGTTGTCACAGCGGCCATAAAATAATACTAAACGAAGGATTAAGTGCATCGATTGGTGAAGTACGGAAGGATGTACAGCTCTTGCGATCTTTTAGCACCGATCGATGTACTTAATGTTTTGTTTAGTATTATTTTATGGCCGCTGTGACAACCAACCCGCGAGACAACCATACCCGGTCTCCCCTATATTATTAATAAATATTATTACAATGACACAAAACTCAAATTATTATATGCGACTAGTGCTAGAGAGGGAGAGGTTCTGTTATACAATTTAGACTGAAGATTCTTTCTCATGAAACGTTACAACAATTATTACTGACCTGCAAGTTGCGGAAACTTTCCAAAAAAATATTTTGTTATAACTTAGCTGGGATAAATGTAGCTTTCGAGCGAATCATCCTGCGCCTTCGGCACGGACGTCAAATACCTAAATAGTCTCAATATTCCTATATTAAAGAAGGTTGATACCTCTGCGAATCCATTATAAATGTAATTTGATTTTATTTTCCCATTATACATTTTTTATATCACTAATTTGAATATAACGGTCATCTCTGTGGGTCCAGCAATACAGCATACCGTCTGTTCCCTTGAAAAAGTTATCTATGGGCTTTTTTATTTAAAATGTCCTCTTAACTAGCAGTTAACAGGTCGTCACAAAACTAACGATTAGCGTCAAACTCCATATATATCGTCACCAACTGACAGATTAGATGTTACTTAAATATTACAGCTTAAATTTCGCCTAGACGTACATTTTAAAATAAAAATGCCCCTAAATTATGTTCTCTCGTGTCCAAAATACCGCATTCCCAAAATACTAGATTTTTCAAACTACCAGATTCTCGATTTATCAGATTCCCCGTATACCAGAATCATTTAGTTTCCTGAGAAATCTACGATTTTATGATCTAGTGTATCGGGAATGTGGTAAGACAGGAATCTGATAAATCAAGAATCTGGCAGTTTAAAAAAATCTGGTATTTTGGGAATGCAGTATTTTGGGCATGAGCAAATATGTTTACAGCACAATATCGCTCGGTTTTACGACACCTTGAAAATATCGCACCAGAATAGGCGAACTTGGGTATTTTATGCTAATGCGGTATCCAGCGCTATGAAATAATAATACCCACTCGGGGAAGTGGCGGATCCTCTTACCTTTACGTTTATCTTGTACGTGTTTTAAATTTAGCCGGGTTGTAAACAGGCCTTAATGGACCCGGTACATTGGAAACTCTTTTCCGCCTCGGAGTGAGAATATTAAAATATTGAGATAAGCAAATGAAATTTTAAGAAATAGGTATTACGCAGGAAAATTAAAGCGTACGTATAGTTAGCCTAAAAATTTGATACCTAGACTACGGTACGCATAAAATTCGGCAATTATCTAATTAAGATGTGAAAACGCTGAGTTATCATTTGTTTACTTATTGCAGAAGGGTTTTAGTTTTGAACCGCACCTACTTCCCAAACTGGTAATTTGGACGTGGAAAACAATAATTTAAAATGTACATTGTCCATCAGTCACTGTAAACATCCATATTAATTAAGTAGATGCCAGTTTACGGAGATTTAATATGCACACACACACACGTACAGAAAAATAATTACTTAAATAAAGCATACCTATAGAAAATACGCGTAGGCATGCCAAAATAACACCATCTAGTCAAATGAATTACACCCACTTTGCTTTTAATCAAATTACGAGGTTCGCGCGTCCAAAACCCTTCAGTAGCCGCGGGCCACACGGTTTTTCCATTAGTACTAGCATTACCAGTATAACCACGCACCCTGACCATCTTACAGGATATTCCCAACAAAAATCCTCAATCGATCTCCAAAAATAGAGCGATTCAGTTCCAGCACCAAATTCATTCGAAACTTGAGAGAAATTGCGATCATCACGCGAAATCCCGGGCAATCGCCTGTGGTTAACACAGTTTTATGGACAATCGTAACGCGTGGGCACCCTGGTCGCGGGTCGTTAATCGTGTTTAGAACGTGATGCGTATACCGTGTCACTGACCTGCCCTGAGGATGTTTTCAGAAAATAGAAATTAATCACGGGCTGATTTAATGGTCAGCGTAGGACTGTTCGGGTTTCAGGGTACATGGAAATAAACCGGGAATATGCTACAAGTCTACAATGACACAAAGTTAATTCTGCTTCCAAAGCATTTCCAGGCATAGGAAAATAGCCTATTATTATTGACATGTATTTAGTTATCAGTCTACTCAATCAAAAGTTTCTTATAGTTACTTTTTTCCGGATTTTTTGAAATTAGTTACAATATTTATGTTAGTATTATATAGAACTTTATTTCAATTTCAAAGGTTTTAAGCTGCATTTTCATCTTTAAACATGGAAAGATAGGTACAGTCTTTGTTCAGTTCCTGTCATAAATTTTGAAGACTCCAAAAATGATGTCCATTAATTTCTGGAAAAAAATCTTTTCCTTATATTTTCCCCGCACGAACCGAGGTATCTAAGAGTAATTATTCAACCACATCTGTTCGTTCGCAATGAAGGGAACGCTTTTTGTCTTAATCCTGTACACTCGCCTTCGAAAAAGTTGCTGCCACTGTTATTTATGCCTGTTTTCCACCTTATAAGGACTTAAAGGTTCAAATTAGGCTTTGTAAAAATTTGAATAATACTGAATTTTTTAATGGAGACACCGACAAATAACCTCCGCTTGTAAAACGAATTCTAAACTCAAGTGATATTTTCCGTTACCATCTCCAGAAGTTTTTTCTTCGATTTTATCCTTTTTGTAAATTAATTAGTTTAAATGTGTTACATTTATTAAATAAAATTTTTCGTGTCCACATCTTCAAGTTCCAGTAGGTAGGTCCCATTGCAAAGAAAACCTGATGATAATATCTCTGTAAAATCGTGAGAACTCTTTAAGTAATGCACATCTATAGCGATTTGGATATTTTTTATAATAACTCGTGCTATTGTTATCCAATAGGTTTATTTCCAGCATGCAGCTGGTTTTAATGAAAACCATGTTGACAGTTTACAGCTCATCCTATTCTCAAATAAAATTAATTCTAAACCAACACAGGGAATTGTAGGAAGAGTTAAATAAAAACACAACTAATCTACCTGAAACGCAATTAAATCCTACCAAGTATAATTACTGAGATCGTATTGTTGTTACAAGTGTACTTACAGCTATACTCCCAAAAGGAGTGAGTTCATATACTCACAAAGGGATGAACACGGGGATTACCTTGGATTTGTACGCATGGAAATACCTTTCTATTTATTCTCCTTCAACTGTTTTCACAAGTTTATGACGGGTGATAAATTAGGGAAAAATGTTTTCTTTAAGAATGGAATTCTTTGCAAAAACAACGGTTTTTGGAGCTCATTATTCAAAGCTGTAAATCCTCTAGTCATTATAATTATTTAGTGACTCAACTCGAATTCACTTCTTTTTTAGGGTTCCGTGCCCAAAGGGTGCTGGCGGAACCCTATTACTAAGCTTCCGCTGTCTGTCCGGCTGTCCGTCTCTCCGTCTGTCACAAGGCTCTACCTTTTGAACCATAATAGATAGACTTGAAATTTTCACAGCATAATATAATAAAAACAAAATAAAATGAAAAAGAAAAGGGGGCCCCGATACAAGAAACGTGTTTGTGTCGGTCTGCGTCTTTTGATTCGATAGATAGGGACCGTAGGGTAAAATATATCCTTGGGCAAGCCGGTGCAGATTTGGCGTACATTTTCTTGTAGATTAAGGTGCTCAAATGCCTGATATTAGGCAAGCCGGTAGGAATCGAGTTCTATGGACGCCACGCTACTGAAAGGGACTTAAAACTTTAATGGAATGCGTACTTTTACTGTCGCTAAAACATCCAATCTTAAAAAGAAATTTAAATTAAGAATGGACGGGGGTCCCCATACGAGAAACGTATTTTATACGGCGTTTTTTGCTGATATATTCAAATAATATGTATTTTTAATAAAAATAAAAAGCGGCCCTCGTAGAATAAACGTGTTTATTGACGTCGTTTTGCTCGACGGTAGTACGGAACCCCTCGTGTGCTAGAATCCTAGGCGCACCGATGTTTTTTTAAATGTTCAGCCAAAGTATCAAAAACACAAGACATACTTACGTGCTTAATGATTAGCAAACTAAATATTTCATTAGAAGAGAAAGCAGATTAGCAGACTGTTAGGGCCGATACAGACGGACTGCAACCCAACTGCAACTCCCTACGATTTGTATGGGAACTGCATCACTACTGCACGCCGACGCGCCGTCAGCGTGCAGTTGTGATGCAGTTCCCATGCAAATCGTAGGGAGTTGCAGTTGGGTTGCAGTCCGTCTGTATCGGCCCTTAAGAATGATGATGATGATGAAATATGAAATGAACTCCCTCCTGAGGTGTACCCGGAGCGCTATGACATGGGGTACTTCGAGAAACGAGTAAACAGAGCTCTCAAAGATAGGCAACGTATAGGTGTTCATCAGGCAGCTGGTGTGCTCGGTTGCTATTTATTACATAAAAAAAGTACATCATAACATTGAGAAAACTCGTTAATTTCCATCGAATTGCTTTCCTGTTATTTTTACTATTGTACTCAACTCAATCCAAGCCGGTATTCGTAATTATGATAACAAAAAATTTGGTGTCACAAGGCATAACCCACTTATCCAAAATTTACTTCTGAAAAGTACCTGCAGAGTAAGTTGAGGATCCATGCCAAAGATCGTTTAGCTATTCGTTGAACAAACAACTCTATTCCCAGCTTTAATTAATTTCAAGGCCCCATTATTATTAAAACAAACGAACATTCGCTTAATTCAGATTTCCGAAATCCTGAGGATCGGATATTTACAAACAGCATTGGCACCCTACATTCATAGACTGTATCTCAATGTAGCGAGGTTGCTTTTCGTCTGATTCATATTGTCAAGGTTTGGTTAGGTTGGTAGTGAAATTGCCTCGATGGCAGTCAACAACGGGAATAGACAAACGTTATGGTTAGTGCTACAGTTATTGGTCGTTGTCTTCGTCGCTTCGCTGTAATGGCTCCCAACACTTGCGGTGCGGCTTATGACCTAATATTTTTATTGGGGGAATGGATGCCCGTTGTGTTTTTGTATTCGAACTGTTAACTCTGGACTGTGAAATGGAATAACTAAAGTTGTGATTGAGGAAGAGGCACTTTAGTTTGATACAACAACCGATAACGCAATTTTTCATCAAGAATTGTAATAAATAAAATTAATTCTTGAATAGGAAGGAAGACTTCATATTTGAAGTACGAAGCAAACTGAAAATACACACTGCAGAAAAATTGTGATGTCAGTGTTTATGCTGATGATCTATCCTGACAGTGATAGCCTACGTATATTCATATATTTATTAATATTAAATTACCTTTTAGCAAATTTTAAGTGTAACCTCAAATCCCATCAAAAACATTACATGTAAATGATGCAAGTCTCGCAACGCAGTTCTCCTACAACAAAAAAGTTTTGAGATGTAAAGTTAAACCAAGTCAGTACCGGGGGGGGGGGGGGGGGGGGGGGTATCAACAGAACTCGATTTCCACCGACTTGCCTATTATTAGATGTATAAAATGTGTTCCTCCACGGTTAAATAATAGGCAAGTCGGTGTGTGGCATTTAATATTTGTAATTCCACTTAGACTAGACAACATAGGTATTCGTACATTTATCAAAACTTTACAGATAATTGAATATTTTTTCTTATATTTAATAACCCAGTCCAGAAATTAGGTAGAGAAGTTTATTTTCCATACCTAAATACAATTCACATATTGCGACGTAAAACTTTGACATTACAAGTGCATATTTAATGACCAATAGATACCTAACGACACGACTTATATCGCTAAAAACCCTACAAAGGCCATTAGTCGCACATTTGCCGCCATAGACTTTGATGGTCCATTACAGGGTAAGCGCGCCGATCGTTGACCACGGGGGCCGTCGTTCGATTTAATTTAGCGCAGCCGTCGACCCGCCGCGGTTAATTTAGAAATAATTACCGCTCCCCTTGATGGGAGAAAGAAATGCGGCTAGGAATGCAACGATACATTAGATACATGTGGCATTCTTATCCGAAATGGAGGGCTGGAGAAAAAGTACATTACCTCATTCATCATTGCGGTGTGTTGTTGTAACTTAATTGCATATGGAATTACCGTACCAATTCCAAGTAGCAATGAGCCATAAACTCCACGTATGATACTCAATTTTAGACTAGTATGAGTGTCATACTGCCCAGCAGAACAACTACAGCTTTTATCGATTAATTTAATAGTACATTACTTACATAGAGCGGTAAAACAAAGAATGACTCATATCGCAGGTATTTGACGCCCGAGCCAAGGGCGATAAATATGCAATCTGAGGCTTTCTTTAGACGCGCGATAGCACGTCTGTGTGAGTGCGATCCATACTGGAGCATTCTTACACATTCTTATTTATTTGCTTGTAGTGCGTTCGTTCAAACACGGTGCGCACACATTCAAGCGCGCAATGTACCTTGTGTAGAAAGAAAAATTACTGTATTATACTTACTGTGCTTTTATATACATGTTACAGATAGCACGACCCATATTTTTTGATTTCAAGATGGTTTTCCTTGATATCGCAAAACGGATAACACGTCATGATTTCTCTAATCTAAAATGAAACATGGTATAGGAAAATAAATAGAATTCATTACGACCTTTTCTTAAATTTAAATACATCAGGTATTTCTGCCGGGGATATGACACCTTATTATATGGAAAAAATCATTAATGATTACATACTTTTAAAAACTCAATGTATGACCGGACCGCAGAACGCATCCAATGTAACAACTCAATGTTTTATATCCAACATAATCCCACCTGAACGCAATAAAGGCAGTATTGATTGTGAAAGCTACGACACTGGGCAAACAGCGAGTCATACAATATTCCGATATAGCGGACTCGTCGGCATTGTTTGCGAGCCTGCAATCACTCAAAACTACACTAGGGATGTGCGTACGGTACACACGCACATAGAACAATTAACTTGACATTTAGGTACTTGACTGTAACCGAAATTTGTTATAATTATATCCTGTTAAAATAAGCAAAATAAGGAAATATGCTGCGCGTACGGAAAAAGCCGCTTTCTGGCCAAGTGTGGACATAAAATGATGTACACAACACGGGCGGTAATAAAGAAATCCCTCGATCGCACATTTAAGTCCCTCGCTTGCAGCTCGGGCCGCAAACATCTGCGATCTCGGCTTTTCTTTGTATTACCACCCTAGTTGTGTAATATACTATTAAAAGCGTGCAAGGTTGGGTGGGAAAGTTCATTTTAAAAGTACCTATGAAAAGATTAAAATGTATTACCATTGAATAAATAATTCTACGCATGCGAAGTCGCGGGCAAACGGTAGTTTTTGTATATAGATGTTTTTACTTTTACTTATTTTCATAAAATGCTAAACCCAACAATAATCTTCGTATAAATTACAAACGTCCATAGAAAGTACGAAAGGATTGGAGGTTTAAGAACCAAAAGCACAGTGAGCAAAGATATTGCTCAGCACCAGCACAAAGGCTCGTCAGAATGTCTGCACACAAAGCCATTGTGGCTACAGACGGTGGATTTGCTTTTAATAAAATATGTTTCACTATCCACTCTCTTAGTAATATTATATATATGAAAGTTTGAGTAGGTACCTAATAGAATTTTACAACTCCCCTAAATATACTAAAATGCAATTACGTTCGTATTAGTTTCCTATTAATAAACAAAAACAAGAAATACCCTTTAATAAAAGTAGATTCAAATATTACACCCGAATTAAAGAAAAAAGAGAACAACCTCCGACTCGCAGACCCCCAAGTGGAGTATAAAAGCTCCAGCAAAATGAAAATGCCTTTAGAACTCCGCCCGGGCACAAGGCAACGCCATAAATTTAATATCAAACAACTCTTTACAATTAGTTGGAGCATTCCTCGGTATGAAGACGTCATAAAACTTTGCTCCTACCCTTAACTTATATATAAATTCCCGTCCAAAGGGCATGACTCATTGGGACTAGCGGGCTGGCCCATTGGCTGGCCCTAATAAATTTACTCCATGTTTCTTAACCTCCATATCGTACATTTTTGCACTAACGAAGCAACTAGACATTTTTATGATAATTAAGACAAAAATATTGCTTTGCTAATCCGCGATATGATAACGTGTTAGACAATTAGTGCACCAAAAATACAAGAAAAAAAAATACAAGGCGAGACACGTGTCGAGTTTTGCGTTTTTGGTGGTGGTTTCTTATATTTATTTGCATAGTTTTTCGTTTTGCATGTAAATGCATCATATCGCGGATTAGCAAAGCAATATGTTTGTGTTAATTAACATGAATTTCCGCAAAGTAACGCCTCATTGAATCAATTATTTTTATGATAATCGGCTGAAAACCGCACGCTATCACATCTCGCTGCCGACTGACTTTGCGTGAGCCTTAAAACTGATTTTTAGGGCCAGCGCGCTGGTATTAATCATCGTGCCCATTGGCCGAGTCCTTATATAAATATACGTAAGTCTATGTCTCTCATCCTAAACTTTAAGCGTCTGTGCGGATGCCACTAGACGAATGTTAAACCACAAGACAGCCTTTTCGGTGAAACTTAGATTCAGTCCGGTTGACTTTCAAGACGTTTTGTCAGTTTGGGGTGCAAAAGTTCGAATTACTTCGTTTTTAAAGCCGAACTTTCATCTTAAAATAAGAAATATTTTATTATTATCAAGTACTTTACACTTGGAATAGGTATCACGTTTTCTGAAGTCGGAAAAACTATCCTATTTAAGTAACTGCAAACATATCTACCTTACCTTACCTTAAAACTAAACATTCCTCACGTTAATAGATCCAAAATTAATTCAAGTGTGAAATGTTTCTGGTCTATTCCCCGTCTCTCCAGTTCATTAAATCACGGCTCTGCAATCTTAGAAAGCTGTCGCCAAAACCAGACGGGTCTGTACCTAATAGTCTATTCAAAGTTCCTAGGCGGTTTCACACCAAAAGACCCTCCCTTGTTTTAGACGATTTGAAAATAACATTAAATCAAGCACAAGAATAGACTAAACTTTTTCAATTATTTCAAGATTTCATCACGCCGTCACTGACGCGACTGCGTCGTTCATACACCTCGTTTTAATTTATCACTCCAGTAAGAGATAGCTGAAAGTTCCATAACCGAGAACCGGGGGACCTTTAGAAACGTCTTCAGGGAAATTCGTGCTAAAGTTCCGCTTTAAATATTTCAATAAACTCGTATTAAAGCCGTAAAAACACTTTGTGTCCCCATTTTTTTCCCTACGACACCCTACCGACGATTTCACCGCAAATTCTCGGAGCTGTAGTTACGTAGTTGTACTTGTAGCTCTAGAGAATGGGTGAGCACAGTCAAGCTTTGTACAGAGGGTGTTTCATTATTCATAATGCTTTGTCCGGAACTTTGGGCCTCTGTTTTGGACACGTGCTGTTGTTTTTGACGGCTCGGTTCATATAATACAGTAGATATGAGTCTATTAAAGTTCGAATGAGTTCTTATTGTGAAGTTCACGTATTGTACGGTCCTAAATAAACGATCCCTAACAAATTGGGGGCATATAGAAAGCGAATTATAATTGCTTTACAGAATAACGTTGTTTTGTTCAATTCTATTAGAATAAGTGTTTTTGTTCGAGTGTGTGAAATGGGAGGAGAGTAAGATTTGGTGTAGCTACCGGGTGATAACATACGGTACGTTTATGATAATGACACACCGGTTGCATAATGCGATGGCGTGTCGGGGTGATATCCGTGGATTTTTATATGCAAAATCTGCGTGGGTGGATTTTATGCGTGCCGAGTGCCGCGCGCCTTTGTACCCGACTGCGGCAAAGCCCAAAAGGAGGGTTATGTATGTATGTATGTCCGTCCGTTCCTATGTCCGCTCGCAA
This sequence comes from Eudemis profundana, assembly GCA_947034925.1. NCBI lineage: Eukaryota > Metazoa > Arthropoda > Insecta > Lepidoptera > Tortricidae > Eudemis > Eudemis profundana. The sequence goes on along the minus strand of OX344808.1, from coordinate 14,861,465 downwards.
TTACTCAACGGCACAACCGATTTCGATAAATGATACGTCATTAGACTCGTCTTGATGGCACGAGTGAAATAAGCGAAATGGAGGGTCTTATGAATTTTTAAAGTGCACCGCGGTTCATTTTTTTTAAGTAATTGCTATACGTGAGTACTTACAGGTGTAATACATACGAATATGTGTAATTCACTATGTACAACGTAATCCATATATCAGTCTCTCTCTTTAAGTCTACAGTAATTTCAATGTAGACGTAATCGAAAATGATTTCCAGACGCGGTTGCATTAAATACATTTATCTAGGGGCACGGCAGTGCCCCCACCAAGTCGATATGATCGAAACCTGGGTTGTACTATATAGTACCATCGAAGACACCGTTAAATGTACATTTGTGAACGGATGTAAACTTTATTGTAACGTGTTAAAGTCTATGGGTGGTCAGTTAACACTTCGTTTGTACTCCAGCGGTGCCACGTCGACTACCAGTATTTCAAAGTGTTGAACCATCTGTACGATAACACCATCATCATGAAATGCAATCATACTTATTAGTCGAGGAGCCAAAATGCAACAACAACGATCCATTGCGGGCGAGACAAACGCATCAAACATGCAGCTGTCGCCACTTTAACTCCGCTTTGAGGCCCACGTGAAAATTGAAAGGATTAATAATCGAATTTTACAGCGGTCTCCCCTTAATCCTCGTCGGCTCTGCACACATTCTTTTGTTGCATGGAACATGTTTTATTGCACTCTGTTTGCACAAAACGCGCGGCTGTGAAAGGAAAATGGTTTCCGAATATACGGCATTGAATGTGAAATAACATCAATGGAGTTTTGGACTATAATCTGCCAAAAACCTACACACCAAGGTGGATAACTTTTCATATGATTAAAAATCATTCTGTTTATATTTCTTCCTAATCATGAGCATTATTATCGTCACATGCCACTAGTGGTACAGTACCACTACACAGGACTTTGTTAACCCTATTGCTAAATGTGTCTGTTTGACCGTCGCTGATTCTATCCGTGCCATCATACTGCCTAAAACGCGACTTTTTGCTTTGGAAACTCATAATAAAACTCGTTTACAATTAGACTCGACGGAAGCATAGCCGTCAAGTCAGTGGATTCAATAATGAGATTTTTCTAATAAATTACTGTTTTTAAAAATGATATTTTAGGATTCAAATTCATTGAAAACTATACTTAGATAAAAATGTTTATGCAAATATTTCAGTTACCTACATAATATAGATAATAATCGCATCGTGAATAAATATTAAATCGTAAAGAGTAATCCACATTTTGCATCACACAAAGTTTTGCAGTATTTTCTAAAAGAAAAGTCGTTAACTAACTACTCTCATCGCTAATCCTATTTAATTATAGGATCTCCCGGAAAGCGGAGTTAAAAAGCCCGCAAATGTTCACTGAATCTCACCCATTCACTCTATCATTCACTCGACGCGCCGGGTTTAATTCACTCACCTGACTAAGTTTTTGTCGTCGCACAGCTCTGTCAGCATTTCCTCCAAATCCGTCGACAGGGTGTTCAGTAACTGTAAAAGAAAAAAAAACGATCCTAATAATGGATACAATAATAGAAAATGAGATAATGAGAAAATGAGATAAAAAACACAACAGCTTCACGAACATTGTTATGTTATGCCATAAAGAATTTATTGATTAAGCAATATAAGGTCATGATTAAATATGATTATGAACAGTGTCAATTTTAGGACTTGACTTTTCTTATCTTCTTATTATAAAATAGATCAAGAATCGAAATTATACGAGTTTTTAAAAAGAAAAATCCCTAGATATCACTTATGATTAATGCATTGTTTTCCAATACGGTAAATCCCCGACAGAGATGATTCACGATTTTCTTACAACAGACGAACTACAGCCGGACAATCTGTAAGAATCCGCCAGTTACTTACACCGTTCAAAGATTCATTCCTTCCAAAGGTAATGTTACATTCAACCTATTTTTTTTACTTTTTAAAGAAATCACCTCAACATGAAAGCCGACGTACAAAAACAAAAATGTTCGATTTCCCCCCTCAGCATTCTCTACAAAATGCCATTGCACTTCAAAATCGGAATCCCGGTAAAGAATGAATGAATGATCGACCCGTTCACCTATTCGCCTGGGACCACATATTGGGACGGTGTCCGGGAAATGAGTTAAACCTTGTTCGCAGCCGACGGTTTAGGTATTTGCTTTGGAAACTTACAGGTGCTACTACTGTCGAACCTAAAACGCATAGTCCGGCCGGCCCTGCACTTAAGTCTAACTTTGTCTAGCTGTATAATGCCTCAAGTTCCGTTTATTTGGCATACCTTATTTGTCAGAATGTAGGTATTGCTCGTCAAAAATTTTAATTCCTATAATTTTCCTATAGCCTAAACTAAAAACATTTCGGAACATCTTTTACGTAAGTTGTATAACTGTTCAATGATTTCTGCAAACTAACTATTACACGGTAGTATTCGGGCAAACAGAATATTAAGACAAATAAAATAATACATGCCAAAATAACATATTCTTTTATGTCTCTTGGCAACATTTGATGAAAATGTAACTATAAATTAATTGCTGTTTGGGGATTTCAAGTTCAGTTCAAAGTTTTCCATAGAACAAGAATACTGATCGTTCACATCAGAAATTATATCTCAAGTAAAATATTGAATGCTGTTTTTGTTGTTCAAGCAATAGTTTTGGTATTCAAGTAATTGTTCTTGAAATTCCGGTCACAGCACTGTTGCAGATGTAGGCTTCGGACTAGGAATTGCAATCGGTTAGTTATACTATGAAAAAATCTCGAGTTTTAACCGAAACCGTGTTTTTTCCATACAAAGAATAACTAAGTTGCGTTCCTTACTTTGGACGCGCCGATGCGATGGAACACCAATAACACCATACCCAGAGTAGTAGTGTTCCGCCTTTTTAGGGTTCCGTACGAAAATGGTATAAAGTAAATTTTTAAAACAAAAAATAAAAACCGACTTCCAAAAACTTAAACTAAAAAGCAGAAAATAATATGTTAATTACCCGAAAGAAATGGATAATCAACGATTCATATATACATATACAGATATTTATAGTTTTTAACCTGTTTTTTTGAAGTCGGTGCCTGCCCCGCAAAGCTGGCTATGCTGAGCTCCTTTTATCCTTAGCTGGCACCGACTTCAAAAAAGCAGGTTAAAAACTATAAATATCTGTATATGTATATATGAATCGTTGATTATCCATTTCTTTCGGGTAATTAACATATTATTTTCTGCTTTTTAGTTTAAGTTTTTGGAAGTCGGTTTTTATTTTTTGTTTTAAAAATTTACTTTATTTTTAAATTTTTAGTGGCGCTGTGAAAATACTATTTTAACCAAATAGACTAAAGTCTATTTAGTTAAAAGAAATTTTTTCCAAATCGGTCTAGCCTCAAGTAATCGGGGAACAAACCTACATAAAAATTAATCTTTGTTTTGAAGTCGGTTAAGACTGGAAACTTATATCTAATAAGAAGTGCACGAGAAACTAAGAAAAATACCAAAATCGCTATATGTGTGCCTCTAATATTTGAAGAGTTCCCTCGATTTCTCCAAGATCCCATCATCAGATCCTGATTTGGTTGCAATGGAATCACCTCGGAAGTATACCCTTTCAAACAAAAAAATAATTTTCCAAATCGGTCCAGCTGTTTTTAAGTAATCGGGGAAGAAACCTACATAAACATTTGTTCCTTTTTTGAAGTCGGTTAACACTAAAAACTTATTGCTAGTAAGAAATGGACAAGAAACTACGAAAAATACCGAAATCGCTATATGTGTGCCTCTAATATTTGAAGAGTTCCCTCGGTTTCTCCAGGATCCCATCATCAGATCCTGATTTGGTTGCAATGGGACCATTTCGGAAGTATACCCTTTCAAACAAAAAAAGAATTTTTCAAATCAGTCCAGCCGTCTTCGAGTAATCGCGTAACAAACATACAAAAAAAAAAAAAAAAACATTCAGACGAATAGAGAACCGGCCTTCTTTTGGAAGTCGGTTAAAAAAGGAACCCTTATTTGACTTAGTTTGACTCGTGAATCTCTCACCAGTGGCTACAAGCAGTTATACTAGTTCTGTAGTCTGCAAAAGTTCGTCAGGTCCACCACCCCTATGTACGAGGTATTTGCCTAGGCCGCAGACGGGGTGGCGAGGTAAAAAGTTGCGCAAATAAAAATCGCTTCGCGGTCGGCGCGTCATGCCCAGTGTTATAACGACTGCCTTATTAGCACCACCTGTATACCAATCAAAAGGAGTTCAGGGACTAGTTTTACACAATTTAATGTGATTTTGCGGGGTTTCAAACTAAGCACAAATAGATATATGAATAATGAATGCTTTTACAACGAGAAAGTTTTCTCTTTTCGGACCTTTAACTACTCGGGTAAGTACTTCGGGTTTGTGCGGGGCCCGTCGAGTTGGCGTGTTGAAAGTGCTGACTCGTATGTAGCACACCGCTACAGACCTTTTAAGTTTTAACCCCTTAAATTGAAATTACAATACTAATCACGTAAAAAGAACGCTGGTGGTGGGGCTGCGCAGTAGGCAATTTATCGGTCTATTTGGTGGTATGAGGTGCGGCGCGGGGAGGGCGGGTGCCGCGCCGCATCATTGCCGGGGCGCTATTGGTTCGTCAGTCGACCTTTGCTTTCCGCACTGTGTTCACGTCACGTTCGTTCTCAAAATACTGTCACGCACAAAAGTGTCTTGTTTATTACAAAATGGTTTTACATAGAAAAATGATTTATGATGTATATTGTTTTTTTTATTCCATTCTACACAGAAACATGTTCTTAATCCCATTTAATAATATATCAACTAATAATACTCAAGGATCCCACAGTCAAACTGTGTAAACAGTTATGGGGGACGATGTTTTACTATTAAGCGTCATACCAAAAAGAAAATTAGGTTCATGAGACGGGGGGACTTTCAACGTTTTAACATACAATATAAATTTAAATATAGACAAACCATTTTTAAGGGCGTTATATTTCAACGAAGATTAGAAGTTGCGGACAGCTTTGTGTGGGTTCAAAAGTTGATTCACCCTATTAATAAATAAATAATGGATAATAATACATATACTTTTTAATCGAACCGCGCCGCGAGCGAAAGGCTACTTTAAAAATAAAACAATAAACATAGTACTTTCGTGCGCGAGTGTACCAATGCGCAAACATACCCCCTCCACTTTCTTCCAGCGTTCTTTTTACGTGACGCGAACTGTACTCGTGGACCGTGCAGAGGTAATTCTGTAAAATTTAATGCATAGATTGTGAAAAAATGTGCTTGCTTCCTATCATGAAAATATATTTTCAAACAGTAGGTAAATAATCAACTAAACAATCAAACGAAGTCGAAACAATAAAACGATTAATCTTTTTTCCACTAAAGAAAATGTCGTCGACGTAGATATCCACCAGTCAAGTTGAAGCTCTCATAATAATATCATTATCTTCATTAGAAAGATATTAAATATTTAGTTACCTTCTATCTCATTAGCAGGCATCGGAAATTCCGATGCTTATATACCTAAACTTTGGCGTGGGTGTCCTTGTTGATTAGTGTGGAGGCGGACTCAATCTAATTATATTATTAAATTTTCCGGAATTTCTAAATTTACTTATTATTATTAAACTGTAATAAACTCATACTAGCTATTTGAGCATTTAAATGAACTACTTATTTGATGTTATTTTCCACGTACTCGTTTTTTGAAGTCGGGTAAATAGCCAAAATCTAAACTTATTTGCGAGGCACTACATTATCGTGACGTTTCGTACAATTGCGAATCCCGGAATCTACATTATTCAAATCAAAATTTTAAGAAGCCGATTCCATATTTGCTTAACTTTTCCGAGATTTTGCCAACTTTAGGTATAAAAACATCGGAATTTCCGATGCCTGCTTATTAGCATACCCTGCTACTTTTACCTTGAAGTTTTTAACTACAGTACCGGACAGGACAAAAATATATCTCCTTCACGTTTTTAAAGCAAAACTTTTACGTTTTTAAAGCAAAATTTTTACGTTTTTAAAGCAAAACTTTTTTTTTAAATATTTCATAACAATTTACACACATTACTGCATAAGATACGAGTAGTAGGTAGTATGTGGATTCCTTCGACGACCGATGAGAAAACCTGGCCACATTTAGCGATTGCTTCTCAGTCTTTTCTTGTTTTAAAAAAAAAGACATTGATGTTCTTTTATTCGTGACACAAAGGTGATGTTTTTGGCCGGTACTTAAGGGAACAAATACAAATCCAAACACAAATTTCGTTTATATGTATCTACTCTACCCTGGTCCCTGCTGTATTTATAGCTACCTACATTCGTATGACATTGGATGGAAAGCAGCAATTTCCGTATGTCACCCCTTTGCTTTTGTTACAGCTATTTGTTTTGAGATTAAGGTTATTTTTGTGAATGCTCTCGATTTTTACATTATAGTATTTTCGACTCGACGCGTGCTTAAGGATTAATGAATTAATGAAATTATTTATTTATTTAAGAATATAAAGATACCTGACTTGAATGCGTAATTGCGTAGGTGTGTTAAATTAAAACGTGGTTAAAACTAAATAAATTAATTAGGTGTGCAAAATTACTAAGTTAATTTTTGATTTTTAGGTGAGATATTGAAAACCCTTCAATATAACTACGAGTACCTAACCCTCAAAGTGATGGTGAAATGTATCAAAGAATTAAAAAAACACTTAGTAAAATTATTAAATTAATTGGTGAAATATAAATCTTCTAGTGAGAGAATAAACAAGAGCAACACAACTAAAACTATGCCTTTATGTTTCTAAATTCTAATAAAATATATAATTTTTACATCAATAATTTTCCTGATAAAATTGTTCCTAAAATAGGCCGTCAGTAAGAATTGAGTAGAAAAAAATAACATTACAGATCGTTATTTAGCATATTATGGACCTAAATTGTCAACAGTAACATTTATTAAGTTAACATTGTGATTACAATTGGCAATTTGACAACTTTTTTCTGTGATATGTTATAGAAACACCTCTCCATAATAGAAATATTAGTAAACAAACCACTTCAATATCATAAAGACTCACCGAGATACTACTATGTTTAAATCACATTTTTAGACTTTCCCAAGTTCGTGCCCAAACGCTTCCTGGGTAGTTCTCTGCGACTAAAAATTCGCACCAATCGCATCATTACCATCGCCACATTATAGATGAGCTCCGTATAAACTATGGAGTCGTTTTTGGTTATCTTGTAGAAGTCGCGTGCCTCTGCTATTTTTATCATAATGATCCTGATTGCTTTTATAAAACCGCCAATAATAGTGGCGATGGTAATGACAAAAAAATCGCGGTATAAAATCGCAGAGAACTACCCTCCTACTGAAGCCCATTATAACGTGACGTCACGAGACATACGTTCTGTGGGGAAATCAAGAACTTATGTTAAGAGGAAACAGGAGGGCAGTTTTTCCATACAAACGTAGTCCCCTGTTTCCTCCCTGGATAATGCCAGTAGAGCAATAATTTTTTGTCCAATAATCTATGGCTACTATTGATATGTTCCTATGTTTTCCTTTTTACGATAAATTGATTCTCAAAAGAGATATTAACCTTCAAAAACCTAAAAAAAAATGCCAGATTTTCCGCTGTGTTCACACGTCCAGAAAACAAATTTGACTAGATTATTAAAAAAAAGAAAAACATAGGAACACGGCCAAAGCCTTTCTTTAATGTTTAATGAAAAAATTAGTTAAATAGGTTAAGTTTTGGGGAAGAAATCAGGGGACTACGAAACGTTATTTCATGAAATTTTAAAAGGTATTTTCGGTCCAAGCTGCAGTTGTCTCTATCGCGCTCTGCGCGGGAGAGGCGGGCAGTGCGGGACAGCGACATATTTTACAAATAGGTACCTAATTTTCAATTCTCTCCACCTTACTGTTTCCTCTTAAAACTTGCGTTTATCGTAACGGTTTTATAACAAAAGTTACCATTGATTTTATGGGTTATTTAATAGTATTAATAATTTTAAAATAGACTTTCCCAGTTTCCCACCCAACTTTGCAGGCTCATAAAAAAAGTTACACTTTAGGTACCTATCAAACTCAAAACTTGAACATATTTCCTTATTTCGCTTATTTTGACAGGATCTAATATAATTTTTAGAAATTTCAGTTACAGTCATGTACCCAATTGCCATTGTTCGAGGAAGTCTTTGACTACGCCTTACAAGAGTTCATCGACCTTTCAGGTGTCCACAAATCGTTGCTATGGTAATGACAGCGAAACACCGGAACCACACGTAGTTTTCTATTTTACTACCAACGCTTTTATTGATTACTTTGATCCATTTTATAAAGTAGGCCAAAAAGTAATTTTGGTTAGTGGTTCAACGTATTCAATAATCAACTAGTTCGAATTGTGATTTGTGTCTGATTTTTTCCACTGTCACAAAATAAATATCAACCCATACAGTATTATCTATTATGTACATCCCGCTTGAATGCAATTTTCAATAGTAGCAATTAGTAACAAAAGGAAAACAACAGACAGTTAAAATAACACTTCTATAGTCGACTCTATTAGTCTAGATTTCTAGAAATTTTAAACTTAGTTGCCTGAGACATAATTACGACAGCGCCAGTAAAAATTAAAACAAATTACGTCCACACAAAACCTTCCCTTCTCTATAAATAGCCAAGTCTCACTTAACTGCGAAATGTACTTTTTATGAACTACTAAATCGCACTGGGTCCGGAAAAAACTGGAAACCGGTGGCACAGTCTAAAGGACATACAGATGGCCGATGGAAATGTTTAAACATTTTTTTCAACCATTTTTAACTAGCGTCTGTCGTTGACCAACGTATTGCGGATGCCCTTAGGGTGCTTTTCCACTAGAGATGTGCTATGCAGATATTCTGTGAGGATGTGAAAGCTACGTTTCCACTAGTGCTATCCACATAGACCAATGAATATGATCGGTGGACATCAAAGCATCCATAGTAACGTAGCATAGCACATTTCTAGTGGAAGGGTGCCCTTAGTCTGCCTATCCTTTTACAATACAATACAATCATACTTTATTGCACCAAAAGATAAATTACAATGTAAACTTGGGCTATTGTTCAGAAATATGTCTGCGGTCACCTCATTCATCTGGCCCTTTTTCATACTAAATGTATGGAGACAGATGAATGTGTCAGCCGGGAGGCAGAAGAAACAGCCCACTTATACAAAAAACAGTGCAGTGCAGTGCAGTGTTTTAGTGGCCTAGCGAACGCGAAGCGCGAGCCAAGCGTTTCAACTTGGGCAAAAATGCTTTCGTGATATTTTTCCAAATAGCGGAGCCATGAGGGTTAACAGACTCGTTTTTACCCGACTGCGGCGAAGCCCAAAGGAGGGTTATGTGTTTGACCTGTATGTATGTATGTCCGTTCCTGTGTTCGCTCGTAACGTAACTACTCAACGGCACATCCGATTTTGATAAATGATACATCATTAGATTCGTCTTGATGGTGCGAGTGTCACAGGGTATCAAGTTCGTTAAAATAAACAAAATGGCGGATTTTATGCAGTTTCAAAGTGCACCGCGGTCGGGTTTTTTTTAGTAAAAATGTGGTTATTAGCCCTTTTTTCGTAACTATACTCTTGTGTGTCATTGCGACCTGCTCAGCTAGCGCAAGATAACCGACCAAATAGGTTTACCTACGGTCTCATTTCGGTCTATTGCTATGTCATAAACGGTTACCCTTTTGTCAAAGTATAAAGACAAATAAGTAGTACGACTTCGGCCGTTTAGGAGCGCGCGACACGTATTTACACAGACGCACAATCGCGCGTCTGTGTGAGTGCACTCCATATTGGAGCAGTGGTGCGCATTGATAAATCTTTGCTTGTAGTGCGTTCGTACACGGCGCGCACACATTCAAGCGCACGATGTACCTTTTGTAGCAAGAAAAATTACTGTACTACACTGTGCTTTTGTCAACTGTAGGTTTTAAACTGTGCCGGTGGAAATCGGCAAAGTTAACGAGCTCCGTCTAATTGTTTGGAAGTGTCGCCGGGGACGGGCGACGCGGGACTTATATTTCTTTTCGCCATTTAATGTTATGAGATGATATTTCATTTTACAGTATGCAGGTAAGTTTGAGATAAATCTTGGAATGCCTGGTGCTTATTTGATAGAAGCAACAGGCCAACGTGATGCTAGTATGAAGCCTGAAAAGTCTTACAGAGTTTTAAAAGAGACTTTTAAGTATTTGAGGTCGCTGGAAATCGAAATGAAGTTTTACGAGCAGTTTGTGCAGTTGCAGTGGACGTTTCCAGGAAGACATGATTATGGATGAAAGAGAGAAAGAGGGTTACAATTTAAAATCAAACGACAATAATCATGTTTGAAGTCTGGAGGCAGAAGCATATTACCCTCGAGCCAGAAAGGCCCCAGAAAAGGCCAGAAAAGGCCCCGTTGGCCGCATTTTGTGATGGGCGGCCGATGCAGACCATAAAGGGCAACACACAAGGCTGTCCTCGCACCCTATACAAAGCGCGAGGCGCCTCACATTGGTCAATGTCGCTAAATTCCAAAATACGCCCTAGACTGTAAATTCAGCGCTAAGTAAGTATATAAAGTGTTCATCTGATCTGAATTCATCTGAATCCCCCACTGCTACTGTAATATGCAAATTTGGACATTAAACTGCGAGTCCCCAGAGCCCAACACCCCTCCTCGGCTTATGAATAATGGGTTTCGTTACTGTAAAGTGTCATTTTCATACCCGAAACAAATAAAACGGTAATCGATCCAAGTTTAAACATTTAAAGATAAAGAGAGGCGAGGTTAGATTATTATCAATCTTCATTCTGCACATATCGCTTAATTAGAAGAACACAAACCGACTTTTAAAAAACCATTTTTTTTTCACAAATCGTTACATTCTGGCCGAAAATATATCGAAAAACCCTCTTCAATAAAGCAGAATCATCGAAATCGAGCCATGTCATAGAGAATCACTTTGAACATACTTAGAATAAAGTAAATTTTTAAAACAAAAAATAAAAACCGACTTCCAAAAACTTAAACTAAAAAGCAGAAAATAATATGTTAATTACCCGAAAGAAATGGATAATCAACGATTCATATATACATATACAGATATTTATAGTTTTTAACCTATTTTTTTGAAGTCGGTGCCTGCCACGCAAAGCTGGCTATGCTGAGCTCCTTTTATCCTTAGCTGGCACCGACTTCAAAAAAGCAGGTTAAAAACTATAAATATCTGTATATGTATATATGAATCGTTGATTATCCATTTCTTTCGGGTAATTAACATATTATTTTCTGCTTTTTAGTTTAAGTTTTTGGAAGTCGGTTTTTATTTTTTGTTTTAAAAATTTACTTTATTTTTAAATTTTTAGTGGCGCTGTAAAAATACTATTTTAACCAAATAGACTAAAGTCTATTTAGTTAAAAGAATTTTTTTCCAAATCGGTCTAGCTAATCGGGGAACAAACCTACATAAAAATTGATCTTTGTTTTGAAGTCGGTTAAGACTGGAAACTTATATCTAATAAGAAGTGCACGAGAAACTAAGAAAAATACCAAAATCGCTATATGTGTGCCTCTAATATTTGAAGAGTTCCCTCGATTTCTCCAAGATCCCATCATCAGATCCTGATTTGGTTGCAATGGAATCACCTCGGAAGTATACCCTTTCAAACAAAAAAATAATTTTCCAAATCGGTCCAGCTGTTTTTAAGTAATCGGGGAAGAAACCTACATAAACATTTGTTCCTTTTTTGAAGTCGGTTAACACTAAAAACTTATTGCTAGTAAGAAATGGACAAGAAACTACGAAAAATACCGAAATCGCTATATGTGTGCCTCTAATATTTGAAGAGTTCCCTCGGTTTCTCCAGGATCCCATCATCAGATCCTGATTTGATTGCAATGGGACCATTTCGGAAGTATACCCTTTCAAACAAAAAAAGAATTTTTCAAATCGGTCCAGCCGTCTTCGAGTAATCGCGTAACAAACATACAAAAAAAAAAAAAAACATTCAGACGAATAGAGAACCGGCCTTCTTTTGGAAGTCGGTTAAAAAGAATACTTTTTGAAGTCGTTTATAATGATAGCACCCGATTTTATGCAATATTGATATACGTTTCAGGCATAAGTCAATAAAACAGTAGACAATAGATACTCGTTATGTAAAACACACTGTCTGGCGATTTTCTGAAATAATTGTTCTTCTTATGTAGTATTTTCGAAAAACTTTTCTGTCACAATTTATTGAAATTTTGGGAGGCAATTTTTTTGGGAAATTCACTATTTAGGAAAGTAGAAGTATTTACCAAAAACCTTAAAGGAAAGTCTTCTTTTTTGAATCGCTAACTAACCTAAACATGCCTGTCCTAAAACTAAATAACATCAGAGTCACGTGTCCCCCATTATTCATAAAAAAGGAAAAATCTATCTCCCTCATATGCTCTAAATGAAAAGAGATGGAGAATGATTGTAGCCTAGCCCGTTGTGTTGTGATGGCATTTCAGGAACTATATAAGTTAGTTATATATCCGTGTCCAATCTTGCGATTTGACAGTTTAATTAAACGATGTTGTCGATTGCAACAATAAAACGACTCGCAGAGGAAAATTAATGGCGTCTACGCTCACAATAAAAGTAAGACTTAAAATTGCAAATAGGAGACAGATAAAAGAGCACTTCGATAAAGGAGACAAACGGGTTTTGTCTCAATCCTTTTGTGATCAAAATTAATTATAAACGACTTATTTGTTTTGGATATATATTTAGAATCGCCTGAATTAGAAAGAGCGGAGCGGTTACGTGAGTTAAATAAGCAGTTGTTCAATCTTGGGATACCTATATTGGTTTTGCTTGCATGTGTGACTATTGTAAGTTGTATTAAAACTTAGGTCTCTGTGTACTGAAATGATCTAGTTTAAGGTATCTTTTCGTGAATCATAGAAAGCGATACGTGTGGTAATTGATTTATTTAAGTACCTATATCATTGTAAAAAAGTCAATTTTCAGAGTTAGGTAAGCTCTTGTATATTAGGTCTATCCGAGTGGGAAGCTTACAAGCCTGCAAGCAGGGTCCCGTTTCACGAAGCTACATGTTACCATTTTACAAGTCTAAACTAGCAACATTGGTCAAATCAACCAATGGCGTTGCTGTATTTGACAAATGTTACTAGTTTAGACTTGTAAAATTGTAACTTGTAGCTTTGTGAAATGGGGCCCAGGTCTCCCAGACGCGGCTACTGGCCATTCAAAGTGAGCGTACCTACGAACCAACTGGACTGATTAAACCGGCCCAACTCTTCCTTGTCTTACGAATAGTGTATCGTGATGAAATAAAAATTGGTAATTACGAAAATTTGAATTTATTGCTCTTCAAAATAACATGTGGTATTAGCCATAAAAAATACAGGTATAGCATGCCCCGTATGTAGTACATGCAGTACATAACACCCGTACGATATAATGAAATGCTAAATCCAAACATCCAATTATAAACAATCCTTTATAAAACAACATTCCAACTCATACGCATGTTTCCCGATAAAAACTGCAGTCGGGCTGGAGCGGTGAAATTGGAAACAACTAATAGGCAACTCCCGGTATTGTTTACAGCGGTGCAAATGAAGAAAGTTCTGCATTGATGCCTGTCGCGGGGGATTTTCCATCCGGGAAAAGGGGACTTGCAGGGTTCCCAGGCCAAAAGAACCCTTTTTACACTTAGGTACCTACCTACTTAATAGTCCTTCTTAGGTACATCATCATTATCTCGACCGAACCCAAAAATAAGGTATTTTCTAGTTCTAACGCTTTTTGTCGTTTCTTTTGTTTCTCCTCCCGAATTTTTAGACAACTGCCGGTATTATTTACAGCGGTTCTAATGCATTAATGCCAATGATTTTCCATTCAGGAAAGGGAACTGCAGGCTTGCCCTGGCCATAAGAATCTTTCCCGTTCTCAGATTATTTTTTAGGCAATTCCTGGTGTTATTTACAGCGGTACAAATCATGAAAATTTTGGATCGATATCTACCGCTGGGGAATTTTAATCCGGGAAACATGGGGACAGGGCCACAGAATAAGAATTAGTACTACATACAGAAGCCTCTCTCTCTAACAAAACTGCCGTTTACGTCGGATGACCGTGGGATGACCAGACGGAGCTGACCCGCATCCGACCCGACCGTCTCTCTCTATCGCATAACGCGTGCTATATTTTCCACTCTAGAGTGGCGACATTTTTAATAATAATTACCGTGAAACGGAATCGCGGAGTGAGTCAGTCCTGACAGGGGTCACTTGGTGGAAAGAACCGTATTTATTCTTATTGATCACCTTACCACTTGTCTTTCTGCACCTGCTTGCACGTCACCTTGGCGCTTTTTCTCGTTTCTAGTTTACTTCAGGGTATATACCCTAAAGTAGGTAAACTGTTTTGAGTGAGGTTCGCATTTTTCAGATCAGGTTGATCTATACCTTAGAGCAGAGGTTCTTAAACTTTTTTGGCCACGGACCCCCTACATAGTTTCGAAAACCTTACGGACCATTTCCGAATACAATCAGAGAAAAATAAAATCAAGGGTAAACTCAAGGGTACATGAAAGTTTGTGTTGCATGCATAGTCACGGACCCCCAGCTCTCGTATCACGGACCCCTAAGGGGTCCATGGACCACAGTTTAAGAAACCCTGCCTTAGAGCAACCATCATCTTACCATTCTAACTTCAGCGACAGGGAGACCACACTGGCGGAATCGTGGTTACATATTAGGCTACCTCAAATATGACACGAGGTTTTCTCCTAGTGATGATTTTTATAGCGATAGTGCTCAAATAATATACGTAGAGAAAGAAAAACTCATCGATACATGGCGACCGCTTGTGATTTTTTGACTCTTTATATATAAGTACAGAGTAGCGTATTTGGTCTGTTAGGAAAGTATAGGTAAGTATCCCATTAATCTCTAGATACTGATTACTGAGCACGGACGGAACCCTAACTTGGCGAGCCAAGCTCGCTTTCCCAACTTTTTCTTCCAGGCAATGTAGCCACGACTGATTTGCTTCGGTATTTGTTATTTTCCCATTGATTCGCCGCCATTGTTTATTCTCTTTATTACGGCAACAATGCAAAGGCAGACGGAATTTTTAATTACGCTCTTACAATGAAAAGCTTAGGCGATTGTTTAGTTTTTTCTAAAAGAATGAAAATTCTTCAGGCTTTCTAAATCTATCAAATGATAGGTTAAGGC
This sequence comes from Eudemis profundana, assembly GCA_947034925.1. Classification (NCBI taxonomy): domain Eukaryota; kingdom Metazoa; phylum Arthropoda; class Insecta; order Lepidoptera; family Tortricidae; genus Eudemis; species Eudemis profundana. The sequence continues at coordinate 14,846,119 of OX344808.1, read as the reverse complement.
TTCATTAGTAACCGTAACCGTCTGGCAAATATCAGATTAGATTACGCATTCAGTCCATCAATAAGTGTTAACCACTTTAGTACTTCGTCATAGTCAGAACTCATCTATATATATAAAAGGCAAAGTCCTGACTGACTCATCAACGCACAGCCGAAACTACTGAAGCGAAGAACTTGAAACTTTTACAGTAGTATGTTCATATGACGTAGGTGAGAGATAAGAACGGATTTTTCGAAATTCATTCCCTAAGGGGTTCAAATAGGGGTTCAAAAGTTGTATGGAGAGACTACGATTTTTTAAGTAAGAGGTTTGAAACTTCGTGCTTAGATTTTTCATTAAAATAAAATAAAAGTAATTTCACCATTTTTTGAAATTCATCCCCTGAGGGGTTAAAATGGGGGTTGAAAGTTTGTATGGAGAGTATGCGATTTTTAAAGTAAGAAGTTGGAAATTTCGTGTTTAGATTCTTCATTAGAATGAAAGAAAAGTAGTTTCACCGTTTTCCGAAATTCATCCCCTGAGGGGTTAAAATGGGGGTTGAAAGTTTGTATCGGGATTCTACGATCTTTTTAAGTAAAAGGTTTGAAACTTCGTGCTTAGATTCTTCATTAGAATGAAAGAAAAGTGGTTTCACCGTTTTTTGAAATTCATGCTCTAAGGGGTTTAAATGGGGGTTGAAAGTTGGTATCGGGACTCTACGATATTTTTAAGTAAGAGATTTGAAACTTCATGTATATATTCTTCATTTAGATCAATGAAAAGTAATTTCACCGTTTTTTGAATTTCATTCTCTAAGGGGTTTAAATAGGGGTTGAAAAATTGTATCGGGACTTTACGATCTTTTTGAGTAAGAGGTATGAAACTTCATGTTTAAATTTTTCATTGTTTTAAAAGAAGAGTGTTTTCACCGTCTTTTGAAATTCATCCCCGAAAAGCTTAAATAGGGTTTGAGAGTTTGTATCGGGAATATAATTATGATTTTTACATTAGGAGATCTAAGACATCATAGATAGACTTTTTATAATAAGCCAAGAAAAGCCATTATTCCCTTTTTCCGAAATTCATCTTATTTAGGAATTAAAATAAATAGAGGTTGAAAGTTTGAAAGACAGAACAAAAACTTATAGATCTAGAAACTTTACATGTGCAGAGGTTCTTATTTCTCTTGAGGGGTTTAAAAGAGTTGTATATTCGCATGGGAAGGTTTGAAACTTTATGTATACACTGGTTTATTAAATGTAAGGAAAAGTGATTCCACAGTTTTTCAAAATTCAGTTCCTAAGGGACTAAAGTTGGAGTTGAAATTTGTATACTTGGGACATGATTTTTAAAGTAGGAGATCTGCGACTTGATATGTAAACCCTTCATTATATGTCAAGAAAATTAACTTTGCCGGTTTTCGAAATTCATACCGAATTAAATAGAGCTAAATGGGGGTGGAAAATTTGAATTTGGACAGAGCCATTAACTAATAAACCTAGAAACTTGAAATATGCGGAGTACATTATTTATATACAACGTAAAAAGAATAAAAAAGTGTTTGGAAATTCATATTTTAAAGGTATTAAAGTTTGTATAGAGAATGGTTCATACAGTTAGAGGTATAATGTTACATTAAAGGCCTATTTACTAAAATCCAAGAAAATATATCCACACATTCTTAAAAAGTCGTTCTCCTGACTTATCACGTTTCTTCAATAAAAGAAACGTGAATTCACCGTTTCGAAACTCATCCCTAGGGGGATAAAAAGGGTTGCTTCTTAGGGGGTAGTTACTGCTTCGGGCCCAGCCAGTTTTACGTGGTTTTGGTATGTAATGTAGAAAGCGGTACTACTATTAGCCTGCGGTAAAATAGGTATGTGCACCTTTAATCACCCACATGGGTATTCGAATTTCACGCGGACGAAGTCGCGGGGAACAGCTAGTAACATAAATAACTTCAAATAAATTATGGAAAAGTTCATTCAAATCAAGAACGTCAACTGTAAAGTGACAAAATTAATTTTCATAATGAAAGTAGGTAAGAATTTTTTTTTTCAGTTTCACAAGTATCTAGTTGTTTAAGCAAACATTTGCGTAATTTTACGGGTGACAAGTCATCACTATTTCAACCTAAAAACGTCCACTGCTGAACATAGGTTTCGCCCAAAGATTTCCACAGCGAACAGAAGGACGCTTTTTGCCTTTTGCCTCCATTGACATCCCGCGACGATGATGATGAAGGGTCGCGTCAGTTTCGCTTAGAAGACCTCCATAATTTATTTGCTACCGTTTGCAGAGATAGTCAGGAGTTGAATCCTCTTTTTCAAAAGGGCATATGCGTACTGATTCCAGTAGGTACTCTTACGCCTTTCGGCATTGAAAGCTTTTGCTACCATTGGACGTGAATAACCAGGAGTTAAACTACTTTGTTAAGAGGGTGTACAATCGAACACACTGTTAACTGTACATTTGTACCTAAACTAATGCCAACTTTATTGCAACGTGTTAAAGTCTATGGGTGGTCAGTTAACGGTGACTTCGTTTGAACTTACATGTACTGAAATTCAATTGCTCTTACACCCTTTTGGAATTGGAAGGTCATGCTCACGTATGTCGGCCGGCACGCGCGGCGCCGCTCGCGGTGGTATCGGAAATTGAACGGCGCCGCAACACTACCGCTCCATCTATCTCCCTTTTGTTTATGTCAGCCTGATATGTTACATGCGGCGTTCAGATTCGCTCCACGTCTTCATTAAAAGGTTTTTAGTAACCTACAAATCTTGCAATGTATGTATGAGGCCGGAAAGTTAATAGGTGGACGAATGAGTTCGAGGGCCGACTCGTAGAGGAGGCCCTCGAAGTATACGAGTCCACCAATTGCACTTTCGGCCGAGAATTAAGATAGTACTTTTCACGCCTACTGCGATGAAATAATAATAGTATCACAAGTACCAACAATATAATAATTCAAATATCAATTTTTCATTTTTCCAAGTCTTACAAATCGACGGCAATATACCGTGGATAATTCTTCAATAGTGAATCGCACACACCTATTTATTATTATTTTATCCATACAATTCTAATAAATTATTTCGCCATTGTCCTAATTATATTTGACATTCAAGAATATTCGAACACAATAATTAAACGCATATACAAACAAAAGTGACACTTGTTTTTTTTGCCCATTACTAGCGTGACAATGACTGTATTGAGTAATGTCGAAGTCCCGTGACGTGCTGCGGTAGCTCGCGATTTGATTGGTGTATTATATTATAATATAATATCACTGAGGTATAACGCGTGCTCTCAATGGTCAAATTGCTGTCGTAAACTGATCAACAATGTTATTTCTGTCGTGTCTGATTACATTGTTGGCTCGTCTCATACGCTGTCCAAGAACTCGCTTTTTTTTTTTTTTAATTAGCGGCCTGGATTCCGACGATATCTATTGCTACAGTCAAGGGCACCAATATGTATAAGTACACCACAAAGTTTAAAAAATATGTATACGGATCTAATCTTATTATTATGACAGTAAGGTTTGTCACTACATAGTATAAAACAAAGTCGGTTTCTCTGTCCCTATGTCCCTATGTATGCTTAAATCTTTAAAACTACGCAACGGATTTTGATGCGGTTTTTTTAATAGATAGAGTGATTGAAGATGAAGGTTTATATGTATAATACCATGCATAATATAATAGAGAAACACCGTGCGAAGCCCCTCGCTAAGTGTATACATATTTTGGAATTTTGTGTGGATATTTATCTTTGCCTTTGACTGCATAAACTAAGGAAGGGCTACAGGCGAACAGAAGCTGTGATTAAACCCTTAGACACCATTTTGTAACTTTAATTAATTTACCAATTGGATATTAAATGACAATAAATTAAATGCGTTAGTAAATGTGCTCTTCAAATGAAACATCTGAAGAGAGTAAAAAGCACCATTATGCTTCTTCAAGAAGTTGCAGAAACAAATCAAATATTTTAATTTAGGACATTAGAATTTCAAAACAAATAAATTTTCTAAAGCACTTCGCTGAACATCCGCTAATTAAGAATCGTTCATTAAATCTCTAATAATCTTAACGAGCTAATGAAATTCTTCTAAAACAAACGCTAATGAAGTGACTTCCAAGCAGCGACCTGAGATCGTCAAACAAGAATAATTAGAGTTTCCGATCCCTGCATTGGTGTTTACTTAGAAAACGTTCACGACAGTTGGCGACCCCTGCTAATGGGCAATTTCCATGATTTCATCGCGAACTTTTAATGATCCTTTTGTTAACTCCTCTGGAGCGCTTCTAGTCTTTAATTTTATTGGAATTATGAGTTTCGACCCCTGAATGTTGACAAACTCTTAAGATTCACTGTTGGATGCTTTGAGTGACTTTTGATGCTTTGAATATCAGGAGTGGCAAACTTTGCATTTATTTTAAAAGGTTTTGATTTGTCGTTTCTTGGTAACATAATTGTTTTTATCAAACCTACTATGTTTAACAAACGTTGAACAAAGTAGGTTGAGCCCAAAATTAGTATTTATAGTTGATATTTTAGCTCATTCCCAAAATACCGCATTACCAGAATACCAGATTTTTAAAATACCAGATTCTCGATATATTAGACCAGATTCCCAAAATAATACATCCAACAAAATCATTTAGATCCGTTAGTGTAATGGGAATGTGGTAAGACAGGAATCTGGTAAATCAAGAATCTGGTATTTTGAAAAATCTGGTATATTGTGTATGCGGTATTTTGGGCATGAACGGATATTTTTGTAGTTGGTTAAAAACTACTAAATCAAAATTGATGGAGTGTACAAACGATACTTAAGTGACCTTACTTAAGTGATTTTAATGAACCTTATTTCAATGGCATAAGTTTGACGAATGGTGAGTTAAGTGTATCTTCGATAGTATGTAGGACCACCTCAAAACTTTTCCCTATATTTATGTAATATGTCTTGTATATTTAGGTTTATGTATTTTAATTTATACACTCAAAAAAAATTGGTTGCTCCTAACAAGATTGTAATAGTTATAATCAAGCATCTTGATTCCATACGAGCCTAACAAGACGTTAGATGCAATGCACCAACTAATATGATATTGATTGTTTATCATAGTTCAATTAATCATGTTCTGATTTGATTCAACTAACATTGATGTATAAGGTAGGTAACTAATTAAATATGATCGAATCATACAAAGAAGAAAATAATGATAGAAACAAGGAATATATTTGTTAAAATTATCAAGATTCTAGATTGTGGTTTTAATCACTAATGAAATTGCTGTTTTAATTAATCAGCTTTCGTTGATACTCGTATGTTTAATATCTTGTTTGTTTTGCCAACAAAGAGAAAATTTCTCTTAGTTGGCTCAGATTTCTCAGAGTGTATATGTATGTGTATCACTGCCTTTATAATTAAATACATTTGTCTTTTGCGTTTAGTTCTCACCATCTACTATTTACTCTTGTTAATGTTGCATCCACTCCTCTACTCAAACGTTATCTGGAAGAGATCGCTCTTTAGCGATAATACCGCCAATTGTTTACCATTTTCTTAATATAAGTTTGAATTGTAATATTCTTTTGGTGTGCGATAAAGTAATTTTGTATTGTAATTATACGTGATACAAAAATAATCGTCTCATTCAATATCGGGGTAATCGCTGTACGAGTAAATGCATGTTTAGTGCGTATTGAATACGGTTAAAATAAACATTATAAGCGCCTATGGTATCAGTTTCGCTATATCATATATCGTATATTTGTTGCTACACGAAATTACACAGGCGCATAATTGTTTGTGCTGAGACAACGTGATAATTATGTGTTCCAAACAATAGTGTAATACACGAGTGCATTCAGCGTGCAAGCGCAGCTGCTCGAGTTTGTGATGATGTCTGTATTATGCCTGGCTGAATCTATTAAGCACATTTAGGCCTATGTAAAATAGCATGCGTTTATGGTGCAATTAATGGTTTTCTATTCGTTCATAACATTTTCAATCATAATATTGCCTAGATACTACTGCCTCCTATTTATTTTAGGCAATGTAGCGGCTATATTTATTAAAACAATCTTGGCTTAAGTAATTCGGCTTCTACGATAGCTAGGGAAATGAAATTTTATGGCCCTAGGGTACTATTTGGGAACTATTTTTTGAGATATAAAGCGTTTCCGAAAACAAAGCCGTTCCAGAGATACAAGCGGTGTACACCAGCTTGACGCCCTGTAGCGTACACCGTGAACAGGCCTTTATTTCGAAAAGTTTAAGGGTAAGTACAATTTTTTTCACCTAAGTACTTTTTCGTCGGTAGTATTTGGGTACTATTTATCGGTAGCATCAGATTCTGGATATCTTTACGGTGTACGCCGTCTTGGTGGATATAATCTAGTTCTATGAAACAAGTAAGACCTTATACTTACTTAACGATCACTGTCTAATTATGAATAGATTGTCAACTCATATTTGCATCTATCTTCAATGCTAAGAGTCTACCTAGATCACAGTTTGAAACCCATGTCATGTAAGTAAGGGCTACGGAAAATGTCTCCTAGCCCAGCCTATAGGATATATGCAGCAGAACGGAACGTTCGAGATACAAATTAAGTGCTGGCATTACATACACGTATGTTGCGCCATGCCTGTCCACAGCCATGTAGGTTTCAATGTAGCGGAGCCGCTTAGAATATATTTGTGACGTTCCCAAGCAAAAGCACTCTGCGACTTTGCACAAAAACACAATAACTGGATACCTACCGAGATGCAAATAAGCTACGTAGTACATTGACAAGCGGCGATTAGTACCTTAGACCTGGGAACGACATATACGCGTGCAAATTTGTTACACTTTCGCGATGCAGTAAAACGCAGCGTCAGTAGGCCTCCCACAAGGTGGATTAATAACCCGGTGAAGACTACTAGAGTTCACAGAATTGGAACAGCGCAGACCCGATCATGGAGGTGTTATTTGAGAGCCTATATCCAAGATTGGCAGTTTTTTGGCCGACGGTGGTTTTGGCAGTAAAATTACTGTAGTTCACCTCCGCTCTAGTCGCAATACGTGCGTAATGGCCACGGTATTATCAGCGCGTGTCTATCGGCCGCTGGACGCAGGAAATGGAAATGTCAAGCACATGCCGCGGCCCATGAGGAACATTACACGCCGATCACAGCTTTGTGCATGTGCAGTGCATTTCAAACATCGTCTAGGTATGATTGTCAGTACCTTAATCTTTACTAGTTTGAGAATGAAATGTCAAAATTAATTGTGTACCTAATTAAGTAATTGTGTAGTAATTAATAATGAATCTAGACTATCTTTTGTAATTCTCTGCGAGGTTTTTTAGCTGAGGTATTTATTATGTAAAAATCAGGCATCGGATATTGCTGCGCCTATTTACCTAAAGTTGGCGAATGCCCGGAAAAATCTAAGCAAGTATGGAGTCGGCTTCTTAAAAATATATTTTTAAATAATATAAGTTCCGGGATTCCGGGATTGCATAAAACGTTACGAGAATGTAATATATCGCAAAAATGTTTAGGTTTTACTTTTTTAGGTTAGTTTTGTAAGCACTCAAGTTGATGGTATGCGCTTGCCACATGAAGTAGCTGTAGCAGTATCAATGAATTCAGTAATTTATTCGGTTTACTAAATACATTTAACTCTAAGGACAAGTTTGAGATATTTGTAAATAATTTCCAAAATCCCGGTAAATTTACTAACAAAAGTAAAAAAATAAATTGAGTAGGTACGCCTCCATACCATTCAAATGCCTACGCTGACGCCGAAGTTTAGGTAAATAGGCGCAGGAATATCCGATGCCTGGTAAAAATGCAACACATACGAAAAACCAATAAACGAACTGAGAAATTATTCTCATTTTCAAGTCGAGACATGGTAAGTCCCCTGGTATGAAACGTTGGAGATTTTGTTAAAAAAAACTATATATCGTATAATTTTAGATAAGAAAATCGTGGATTATCCGTTATGCGATTCAAGGAAAACCATCTTGGAGCCAGAAGATACGAGTCGTAGTATCTTTAAAATGTAATAAAATAAAGTACTGAAATACTTGAAATTAGTACAATGCCATCCTATGATACTGTAAGGAAATAAGAAACGTGGGTAAAACTAATCAATAAATTCTAATGTAAAAGTAAACGAGCTATAGAAGCATCAATTTTTCCATAGGATTTACTCAAAATGAAGATGAGGACTCGAAAAGATTTATTAAAATTCGTCACCTACGCTACGCTAAGAAACTCTATTAGAGAATGAAATACCTATAAGTCCCAACCGGTGCACGACTAGTTAAGAAAAGAACATAAAAATATTAATTACATCTCCAACTAAATGTATAGGTACTTTACTCACATAATCGGGCAAATATAGCGTAAGTAGGTACTATAGTTTGATATTGCGTAAACCTACGATACGCCCTTTGCGATGCTGGCGTAATTCATAACGCGGAAAGTTGCGTCTACTCGTTAAGAACTGGAATCGGCCCCGTTATAGGCTGATATCACGCGACAGTTTTGAATATGGGGAGCAGTAGTGGTTTAATTGCTTACTAGATTCCTGATAATGATTTACTATTTGTTGTATAAGTACCTGAAACTTTATCAGGGTTTTAGTTTTAGACTTGGTGCTGCCTTGAGTGTATGACGAAAATGGTCTATTGTTTCTTTTCAGAGCCTTTCGACCGCGGCGGGTTTTTTCATTGGTGTTCCAGCAATAAATAGCACGCTATAGAGATAACAGTTAATTTTTATAATAAACGATAGACGGTATTGAGGCTACACATGATTTAATCAAAAGTTATTTGATAAATAAACGAGGAACACTGATGAAATAAAAAAACCGGATAAGTGCGAGTCGGACTCGCCCACCGGGGGTTCGTACAAATTTGTAGGTACATTACTCGTTTTTGCGGCATAAACGGCCGTATCTTTTTATCACGTTAACTTAGAAGCTTTGATTTTTTACAGCTTCAAAGGGACCATAAACCGAGTATATGGTTTTAATTCATTTCGATACCTCCACGTAGGTATTCCCGAGATAAAGAGTCTTGACAGACGGACAGACAGACACAACAAAGTGATCTTATAAGGCTGCGTTTCCACCACGGATGTGCGAGGATGCGTGGTGTAGGATAGGATAGTGTTTCTATTGGTTCATGACAAACACATCCCTCGCTACGCATCCTTGCACAATCGCACATGCCTGGTGGTAACGCAGCCTAAGGGTTCGGTTTTTTCCATTTGAGGTACAGAACCCTAAAAACCGCTGGAAAACGCCTGAAATCAACCCTGTACCGTTACGCATTACAAGCGTTAACCCTAGACTTGTAAAACAGTTTTTTTTTTTAATTACTGATGCTGACGGCGTGTTTACGTAACGAAACTGTATATCTGCCTTTATATTACCTTCATGTAGGACCCGCCGTTCCTTTCCTCGCAGTGCCGTCTGATGTACCGTTGGCAAATGTTCGACATCTTTCATTCTGGAAGGAAGAAAGCGTGTGTTAATGGGGTTTTTTACCTCAATTATTATTCCAGTTTAGTGTGACCAAATACGTGCTTGGACATGACCAATCAGAAATAAAACGAAGATATGATCATTATGTGCTTACGGCAGTGTATGATGTTGAAAATCCACTATAAAACTTAGGGAAAGAACACAAATTTGATTGATTCTTACTAAGCGCTCTGCATTTACTTTTTATCAGAACATAAAAAGAGAGGAACGCCATTCTAGTGAATTTTTTTCCGAAAAGTGGAGCCTGGATCAAGCAAAGAATAAATAGTTAGATAAACACTATATGAACTACCTCATGGTCCCTTAAAATCGGGTGATATTGAGGTCAAATGCACGTCTATTACGCATAATTACTTTTATGCCACACCTGGCCATAAAGTGGCTTTTTCCGCACGCTGCGCATACGGAAAAAGCCGCTTTCTGACCAAGTGTAAGTAGTTATCTATTGGGGATTCTGCCCCACTCCACCGCGCTACGGGTCGCTCTGCTCCCCTCCGCGCTCGTGGGTCAGAATCTCCCAATAGATAACCGATCGTCTGACCCAGAAGCAAAATTTTCGTGACGGAACCTAACACGTTCGTAAGTGAAAGACGATGGTTTATACGTTAGCATCCCGTTGCAATCGAAGTCTAGTCAGTCGTTCCCAATAAATTATTCCGATCGTCTGACCCAGAAGCAAAATTTTCGTGACGGAACCTAACACGTTCGTAAGTGAAAGACGATGGTTTATACGTTAGCATCCCGTTGCAATCGAAGTTTAGCCAGTCGTTCCCAATAAATTATTCCGATCATCTGACCCAGAAGCAAAATTTTCGTGACGGAACCTAACACGTTCGTAAGTGAAAGACGATGGTTTATACGTTAGCATCCCGTTGCAATCGAAGTCTAGCCAGTCGTTCCCAATAAATTATTCCGATCGTCTGTAAACCTCTAAATCGCATACATGAAAAATGCCATCGATAAGGTTGATTCTGATGAATTTTATCCTGACAGTCCACTGATCTGACCTTAAAAGTAAAGATCGAATTATTAAATATATACCCTAAAGCTTATAAAATTATATTATTTACTGAAAGCCTTTCAAGTTTGTCGCACGTACCTAGTTGTAGCATGAGGTTTATTAAACAACCTCAGAGATTGCAGTTAGATATAGTTTGCTCTTCACACAATAAACGCTATTTTCGACATGGCTTACTTTTACCTGATACTATTCGCTGTATAATATGTGGACCGTCTAACTGTGGAAAAACGAATTTAATAGTTGGCTTGCTGCTACATGAACAAGGTCTACGCTTTGAAAATGTTTATGTTTACTCTAAAACTTTATTTCAACCTATGTATAAATTTCTAGAACAAGTTTTAAACTTGGTTCCCACAGTTTCATTTCAAAAATATAGTGAAAACGATGAAATATTAAGTCCTCATGCAGCTAACATTAATTCAATCATGATATTTGATGATGTTGCATGTGAAAATCAAAATAATATGCGGGATTACTTTGCAATGGGAAGACATAAAAATATAGATAGCTTTTATCTGAATCAAACATATAGTAAAATACCTAAACAACTAATAAGAGACAATGCCAATTTAATCATTCTTTTTAAACAAGATGATGTTAATTTACGTCATGTTTATGACGAACACGTAGGAAGCGATATGTCGTGGCCTCAGTTTCGTGAAATGTGTGGACAAGTATGGAGCATGCCTTACAATTACTTAGTTATAAATAAAGATTGTAATAGAAATTCTGGATGCTATAGGAAAGGTTTTGATACATTTATTGTGCTAGATTAAATGAATACATAAAGAATAGTATTTGCACATGAAACTTAATACATAAAAAGAAACCGCCTAGATCGGACATGAACCCAAACATGAACGAGGAGAAATTGTTTAAGCAAAAAGTGCTTCGATCTGCAGAAGCCGTAAGAAAAAAAGTTAAGCTCATTCGTGATGTTAAATCTAGCAATAATATGATGTTGGAAACAATGTTAAAACCGATCACAGATCCTCTTAATGAAATGGCGAAACATAATTGTAACAATGTGAATATCAGTGACACAGATTTCGATAACGATGGATTTAAATGGAATAAATCGGTAAAAACATTGAAATATAGTCCTTCTGAAAATGGAAAGAGGGGAAGTTTTATAAATAAAACATTACTGAAAAATTTAAGCTCTGAAAATGAAAATAAAGGAAGTCTAAAGAGAAAGTCGCCGGAACCCGATTTAAGTAACAGTGAAGATGAATTAAATGACAGCAATTCTAGTCGAGATGATGTCTCGTCAGACGAAAGTGTTAACCAAAATGATTCTGATACATCAAATAATGCTTCATTCAAAACGTCAGACTCGTATGCTTCTCCCCGCGATGATCCTGCTTGGCAAAAACAATATTTAAACATGAACATTCCTTTTGGTATTCGAATGGATCGCGGCAAACTAATGCTTGGATCTTATCCTATTTCTGTGAGTAATGGAGAACTCATAATAGGGAGAGGAAAGTATTGTTTAACACCAGGTTTGAACGATTTATTGTTTAAAAAAGTACCTGATTTAGATGTCGTAACTGAAGACGATAAACGATTATATAAAGCCTTATTATTAAAAACGAATGCACATAGACGTGATTTCGATTCCAATAAGCCAATAAAAAGCAATAAGGGCATGAAATATTTATACATCATAAAACCTCTTTTCAAATTATCCAAACAACGCACAGAAAGTGAAGAAATATATGTATCCGGTGATGGTTTGCCATCAATGAAAAAAGTAAAAAGAGACATCTCTTATGTGTATTGGGATGATCCAAACGAATTAGTACAGAGATTAAAATTGCTTATAGCATCACGAGATGCCGGTAACACAGGGTTAGATAACGAAATTATATCTATAATTGAAGAATTACGTGAAGCAGGCTTCATAAATAAATAATATATAAAGGAATACACTTTTTATTTTCTAACAGTTAAGGTTTGACTTCCAAGTACAAATAAAATGAATATAGACAAATTTGGACACCATGTTCATAAACGTTTGAGAGCTACTGATATGTCTGAATTCAAGTACAAAGCCTTGTTTCGTACAGAAGCAGGTCACTTTGATTTACAATCTTCACAATTAAAAGGAGTCGCGAAGCCTTTATCACCTGACGATGCAGTAAATAAACAGTACGTTGACAATTATATTAAGAACATGTACGAGAAGAAGTATTTGGACTCTTTGTTTAAAACTATAAATGATCAGATTGAACAAATAGTATTTCAGTTACATCTAAACTTTTATACAAAGAAGGAGATAGATCAGATTTTGAAAAAAATTAAGCATGACGAAACAACAAGTAGTAAACGAGATCCATCGATCAGCGCGAAGGAATTTTAAACGACGATCTGTTGTACTAAAAGGAATCGATGATTTATGGCAAGCTGATTTGATCGATTTACAGAAATTACACACTATTAACAAAGGATATAAATATGTATTAACGGTAATTGATACCTTTTCAAAGTATGCTTGGTGTACACCTATAAAATCTAAAACTAAAAAAGACGTAAAAAATTCATTTAGCTTCATTATAAAATCAACTATTCGAAGACCTAGAAACTTACAAACAGACCTTGGGAAAGAATTCTACAATAATGAATTCGATGGTTATTTAAAATTATTGAAGATAAATCATTACTCAACGTATTCAATTAAGAAGGCTTCTATTGTTGAAAGGTTGATAAAGACGCTTAAGCTCAAACTCTACAAATACTTTAGTTTCGTTGGCAACTATAAATGGCTTGGTAAACCCTTAGATGACATAGTCAGATCTTATAACCAAACTATACATCGCACAACAAAATTTAAACCTATTGATGTAACTTTCGCAAATGAAATCGAAGTAAAAAATAACATCGATAAATCGCAATCTAATATAAATTATAAATTAAATAAATTTAATATTGGAGATTGTGTACGTATAAGCAAGTATAAAAGTGTATTTTCTAAGGGTTATACACCTAATTGGTCTACAGAACTTTTTACAATCAAACGTGTGAATAATACTAGACCTGTAACGTATCACATTGAAGATCAACGGAATAACATTATACTTGGTACATTTTACGAAGAAGAACTTCAAAAAACGAAGTACCCACATGTCTATCTTATAGAGAAAATAATTAAAAAAAGGGGTAGAAAGCTGTATGTTAAGTGGTTAGGGCTAAATGATAGCGAAAACTGTTGGATTGATAGAAACGCTATTGTATAACTATATTAATATTTCTCTGGATAAAATTTCTCATTATCTTAAGGGATATGAAAGGGAGAGGACTTTTAAATAGTGCTATTAATAATTTACCATTTGAATTACATTTACCTGGCTATAACTATTGCGGGCCGGGTACGAAATTGCGCAAAAGGTTGCAAAGAGGTGATAAAGGAATTAATGCGTTAGATAATGCATGTATGAAACACGACATAGCTTATGATAAATATCCTAATTTAGCTGATAGACACCGTGCTGATTTAGAACTTTATAAAATGGCTAAGCAAAGAACAAAGTCAAAAGATGTAGGAAGAGGAGAAAAAATAGCTTCATGGTTGGTTAGTAAAGTAATGAAATCAAAAATGAAAAGCGGTGCAGGAATAAAACCATTTAAACGGTTTGTGTCTAAAATACGCAGTGAAATAAAAAAGAAACCTAAGGCAAAAGGTTCAATAGTTGACCGAGCACTTACAGCGGCAAAAAAAATTTTTGCTAATAACAATAAGGTACAGATACCGCGCTTAATACCGATTCCGAAAACTGGGGGTTTATTACCGCTAATACCTATCTTTGCCGGTCTTTCCGCGTTAGGATCGTTAGCTGGAGGAGCTGCTGGGATCGCTAAAGCTGTAGGTGATTACAAAGCCGCTCAAAAAAATTTGGCTGAATCGGAACGCCATAACAAGATGATGGAATCTATTGCTTTAGGGAAAGGTTTACATATTAAACCATATAAAAATGGTAAAGGTTTATGTATAAAAACTTCAAAAAACTAAATGAGAGGTTACCCAGACGCGCTCTTTCAAATATTGACATTTTAAAACACTCATCAGATATTCCCCATTTTCGCGGAGTTTATATGAGAGACAGTTTACCAAAGCGTCCTAAAAAAGTAGAATGTGGAATTGTTAACTTGGACAGTTCTATAAACAATGGAACTCACTGGGTAGCCTATGTCAAAGATAACAGTTACTGTGAATATTTTAATAGTTATGGTGACCTTCAGCCTCCGTTAGAATTAAAGAAGTATTTAAATGGTTATGATATTTACTATAACTATAACACGTATCAAAAGTTTAATACCGTAAATTGTGGTCATTTATGTCTAAAATACTTAAAAAAATATTGGTGTAATCGTTAAATACCTTTGTACAATAAACATCTTATCATTCACACGATGTCTTTCACTTTGTCTATAACTGGAACATCATCAACACTGATAGCAAACCATTCACCAGCTCTCCAACTGGATGGTGAATATGAGTGTGGACTGTTGTATATATCGACTTTTAATTCAATACCCAATATAGACTACAGAAATAATAAATTCTACTATGGTGAAAACAAAGTAATTGTAATTCCTGAAGGTTCATATGAACTTCAAGATATCGAAGATTACCTTAAAGAACATCTTCAAAATTGTACACTTTCATTAACGTGCAATAATAATACCTTAAAAACATCAATTCAGTGCACTAAAAACATTTATTTTAATAAAGAAAATTCTATCGGCAGTTTACTTGGTTTCGGAACAGAATCTATTCAAGCAAATATATTAACAGAGTCCCCTTATCCTGTCTCCATTTTGTCTACAACTATAGTCCGCATTGAATGTGACATAGTGAGCGGATCATTTGTTAACGGAAAACCTAGCCATATTATTCACGAATTTGTGCCTAATGTGCCACCTGGTTATCGGATTATAGAAACACCAAAAAACGTAATTTATTTTCCTGTTACTCAAAATAGTTTAAATTCAATTACGATAAGAATTTTAGACGTTAACAATAATTTAGTAAATTTACGGGGTGAAGAGATACAGATATATTTGCACCTTAGGAAAAAATGATAGACTTTAATAAAACTTCACCCACACTTAAAATAAACACTAGTAGTCATCAAGCAATCAAGAAAAGAAGACCTAAAGTACGTCTTACAAAACAAAATAAACAATTTCTGCAAAGCTTAGGTCTATTAAAATGAGTATATTGAACTTAACTGAACCTTTTACCTTTGACAACTCGATCGAGAGCTTTGAATACCATTCGTATAAGCCGTACGTAACAAGTTTTAATTTCAACGATGAAATACGTATACCTATTAACCAGCAAGATCTTTACGTGCTACCATCAGCAAGCACTTTATACATAGAAGGTACTATAACCGCATTTAATAGAGAAACGAAAGCAAAGGTTAATAGTGTTCTTTTTACAAATAACCCCATACTTCATCTATTTCAAGATATTCGTTACGAACTCAATGGAATCGAAATAGATAAAATTAAAAATGCAGGGGTTACAACAACTATGAAATCTCTTGTATCTATGAATGAATTTGAGGCTTCGATGTCTAAATTATGGGGATGGGATGTTAATGGTACAAAAAATACACATGGAACCTTTTCTGTGTCTGTGCCTTTAAACAAAATTCTCGGGTTTGCTGAGGATTACACAAAAATTATCATTAATTGCAAACATGAACTTGTTCTTTTAAGATCAAATACAAATTTAAATAGCGTTAAACTAAATGCAAATGAATACATAGACAATATCACGATATCTAAAATAGTATGGCGTATGCCTCATATTAAAGTATCTGATCGAGAAAGATTAAGCTTACTTAAATACTTGGAAAAAGATCGTGCTATTCAGATAGCGTTTAGGAACTGGGATCTGTATGAATATCCGCTCTTGCCCGAAACATCAAAACATTCGTGGGCTATTAAAACCTCATCTCAAATTGAAAAGCCACGTTACATTATAATTGGATTGAAAACAGAGCGAAAAAATGTAGCTAATAAAGACATAACATGTTTTGATCACTGTAATTTGCGAGACGTTAAAGTTTTTTTAAATTCAAGTTACTTTCCGTATGAGAGTTTTGATGTTAGTTTTTCATCTGAGAGGTATGCTATATTATACGAACAGTATGCAAAATTTCAACAGTCTTATTATAACCGTGTTCAAGCACCCTTGCTTGGCCCGTTAGATTTTAAAAATATAGCTCCTCTATTTGTTATTGACTGTTCTCGTCAAAACGAAACCTTAAAAACCGGTTCAGTGGATGTGCGAGTTGAATTAGAGTGTGAAGCGGATATACCAAAGCAAACCTCCGCTTATTGTTTGATTTTAAATGATAGTATTGTGGAATATAAACCTTTAAGTAATATTACAAAAAAAAATTCATAATGCAGAATTATGTATTCGTAGATCTTCAAGGGTTTAAATCAAACAAAAATAAATTTATAGTTAAAGAATTTGCATACTGTACGCCAGAGTACACACAAGTTTTTTTAATAAAACCACCATTTTCGTTTTCTAAATTAGAGGAAAATGAAAAGAGACAGACACGATGGATAGAAAATAATTTTGGTATTATGTGGCATGAGGGTTATGTCGATTACAGAGAATTTAAAAGACTTATTGTCAACCACATAAAAGATAAGACTGTCTTTGTAAAGGGTATGGAAAAGATTGAATGGGTTAAAAATTTGTGTTTAGACTGTAATATTATAGATTTGGGTGAGAAAGGTGCACCAAATTTAAAAGAGCTGTTTAAAAAATATTGTCTTCCCGAGTGTATTTATAATTGTGTTTATCATAAGAAAAATTGTGCATTAAAAAATGTTTTATGCATCAAAAAATGGTACTTAGACAATAATTTACGATTTTAATCTCAAAATTGTATTAAAATGTGTTTGGTAAAATAAATGTTTTTATAATTTTAATTGATTTTTCTTTTATTACCTTCTATATAAATAGGATTAAGTAATCAGTAACTATAAATTTTAGGAAATTAATGAAACACAAAAGTACTTAAATAAAGTTTATTAGATCGATATAAATACAAAAATAAGTAAAAATATAAAACTATTAGCTCATGCTGTACCCACACAGTTTCTTCGAAATTTTATTTATTACACCTTCAGTGCAGTCAACGATCTCATCGTAGCCATCATTGGCCACGTACTGCGCGCTCAGAAGCACCTTCTCATCTTGGTCGTTTGTATCCGGAACGCCATCTTGGATATCTATAATTTGGATCCTTACAAGCTTGTTGCCTTTTCCTGCTTCGTTCTTTATCACAAAACATGGTGGATGTCCAATGGTTCGTTTAATGATTTTGTTATTGACTTTGGTTGTCCGTTTCTTAACTTTTGGATTCTGAATAGAATTTTTAATTTTTTTATATAAATCACTGTCATCGATTTCTTGTGGAAGTGGAAACTCAAACTCTTGTGCGTATTGTGAAAAAGGGATGTGGATGTCTTCGGTATCTCCCATTTCTTGAAAATCTATAACAAAACGGAGATTTCTTTTTGTTTATACATTTATTTGTAAGTTTAGGTTAAATTACTAGTTTCTAATTTTTAGGTAGTTTTATTTAAAAATTGTATTATTAGTATATTCTTGAATAAATTAATCCATATACTTACATCAATCATTATAATATATAACTTAAAACATATAAACTAACTTTATAAACTTTGCAATAAAAAGGACAAAAATTGATATGATAAATATAGTTTAAAATTATATGAATATTCATAAAATACGTCATAAATAATAAATCTTGACGTTTATTTATTTCATTTAAAAAAAAAAGTATATTTTTATTCTTGCTTAGGTTACTAGTAAAACTTAAACAACTTACCAGGTCAGCTCACGAAAAGAGGTGTGAGGTGTAAACGTTGCTATGCGCTTATAAAGGTTAGGTACTGTTTGTTCAGCAAAACTTAAATGCGCAATAGTATTATATGATACCCTAAGCTGTACACGTGGATACTCGTTTGCCTAAAACAAGTCACAACTTGTTTCTGTTTCATCACATCACGTGGTGTCATACGGAAACGTTTATAACTAAACTTTTTATAAAAAGGGTTTAGGTGAAATGTAAGTAAAACAACAAAATAATAAGATAAAACATTTATTAATAATAAGACATCATATTAGTAAATTACACATAATAACCTCGTAATGGTTGATACTTGTTTATATTAATCTCTAAATGTGAGTTACTAACAAAAGCCCAGCCACTATCACGGTCTTGAAACTCCTCAAATTTTTTCTTTAGACAGTTAACTATCTCGCAAAATAATGCTTCAAAATCATAACTTAGGTATAATATTTTATTTTTAGTACCAAATGATTTCATTGCCTGACTATTATTTTTAAACATTAGGAACATTCCAAAGAGTTCAAAATTTACTTTTACGCACGTATGTTTCGTAAGAGAATCATCTAAAAGTCGTTTTATTTTGTTTCGGATAGAGTTCATAAATGCATCGATAGATCCCAGACTTTGATCGGTGCTTGCTGATATACGATAAGTGGCAATGCGCATCCGAAATGCCGACTCAACTATTTCAACGCCATCATTGAGTATATTGTTTGAATTCACAATTGTTTTATGCGCAGTGCTTCGAAGATGTCCTATCCATTTATTTTTATCTACAGTTGTACTACACGGAACACAAAAAGGCATTGTGAATAATCAATGTTGATATGATAAGTACTAAACGTATGTCGTAATTAAGCTAGAACTACTAATTCTTATCTAGAACTTTCAATACATACCTACTAATTAGTAGTTCCAATACTATACTACTAAGTATCATATTACATCAGAGACATGTTTATTAATAACCTACGGTGTATTAATCAAAACGGCTAACTCGGCTGACTCCACATAAAAATACAGTTGATTGTGAACACTATGCAAAGTATGGATACGTCTATAAATGTATATCAAGAGAGATTTATTAATAAGCGTATCCACCCTATTCTGACACAACTTGATTTAATAAACAACGTACATTATGCAAATGTATTGATATAATGAAACTAATAACTTTTCAATAAAAAAATTTAGTAAAATAATTCTGTTATTATAAAAAATTTAAACATTTTGAACTAATTTTTTTTATAATTATTAAAGTAAACAGGGTCACAATCTCTGAAAATATTAAAGGCTTCACCTAAAAACTTTTGCATCTGGTCCCACTCAGTGGAATCTTCCTTGCACTGCAATTTTACTGACGCTAGCGCTTTTTTATAACGCTCTTCAGGCTGAGTCTTTTGGAAATCGTCAATGTTATACACTTTTAAATCAATTAAAAAATTACCGTCCGTAATTGTAGTACGCCGAGTAAAACCCGTTGCTACGCGACTGGTGAACGATGAAGTTGTCTTGACGGCTTTCAGATTTTGGTCTTCGGTGATCTTCTCTTCGTCTCTTATAATTTTGAAGATGTCGGCTTCAGGTGCTTTTTTGGAAGAACTAGAAAAAAGAAAAACTTTTTAAAACATCTACAAAATTTTATGATATATCTAGTTGCATAAAGATTTAAACTAATATCGGTTTAAAAACAACAAGTAAAATAAGTACCTAGAGCCCGGATTCTTGTTTTTACTGGTTGATGCACGAACTTTGCTGGTTGCTTTTTTCTTTTGCGCTGGTGGTGATGGCGTGCGTGGTCGCTGATTTGCTGTTTCAAATTCAGATCTATAAAAAAATAAGAAAACATTAATAAGTAAAAAATCAAATTATACGGCACACAAATATATGCCAATCTCGGTAAAATTTCCGGTACCTCTAGCTTAGTACCTAGGCAGCGTCAATACGTGTTATGAAATTTATAAAGATTATTTTGTTTTAATTTAAAATAAATGAAATACCTTGATACTGAGGACGATTTTCTTTTCTTGATATCCTTTGTAGATTTCTTCGGCTCAGGTGAGGGCGTGCGCTCGTAAGTTGAATATTCGGAGTCAGACCTTCAAAAATGACAACAAAAGTAAGGTCAATATTACTTTTAACACGTTTAAATAAAATAAACAATAATTAGATCACTTACTGACATTTTGAATGAAGGTCTCGGCGGTTTTACTTAGCAAACAAAGAACAGCTTCAAGGCACTAAGTACAAGATTAGTATAGAAATAAAATGCAAAGGAACGTCGGGTTTTATAATAAAATATTTGATGAGTTGGTATTTAACCGAAATAAAAATATATGGCTAAAGGACCAAACTCGAACATTTAACTTTAGACCTTAATGTCAGCATTGTAGAAAAAATATCTATCGCTTTTATAACTGTATTTAAAACATGTTTATTCCTGTTAAACACAAAGTGCCGCCAAGTAAAGGATCGAATTATCAAATAAAACCCGCGAATGCAAACCTTGGAACACGTGTAAATATGACTATAGCCTAGTATGGGAAAAAAAAAATATATAATTCACAAGTCCTATTTTATTTTGTCATCTTTTAGTTTTTATATGCTTTAAGTTAAAAATATTTCTAACAATTTTTGACGTTGCCCTTGGTGCTATTTAAATATTTGTATCGAATTATCAAATGAAACCGCTTATTACAAATATTGCAAGTTGTAACAAGTTACATACGCATACCTATTTATTTAGTACAAAGAACATGCGAATAATCATCATCATAACCTGTCCCATAAATTCTTCTTATGTCTGTTGTCTACTTTTGTTAATGAAAATAATTAAATTTTCTCACAAAACAAATAAACATTGTTTTCTTACACCCTGATCTAGTTGTAACTTACCTTCCATCTTTATATATACATTTATTTATTCAAACTTTATATGGGATTGAAATAATGTAAGGAAAATGTCTAGATTTATTAAACAATAAAACAGCTGTGTAATTAATGTAGTATCGCTTTGTACAGTTAAGTACATGTAAGTAGAAACAGACTAATTAGAATCGTTATATTTACAAATATTTTTAACTCAATAGTTAAAATCTCAAAACATAACCCTCCTTTGAGATAGTCGGGTAATTATCGTTTAGTATCTTGGTAAGGGTCGAAAACAACGTGCGTTAGCATAATCGCTAGCTCGCGTCGCAACGATAAGTTAATTCTGCATTTGTTCAATTACATGTAATGTAATCCGACCTGAGATACTTTGTACAGACTGAGATAGTCGGGTAATTATCGTTTAGTATCTTGGTAAGGGTCGAAAACAACGTGCGTTAGCATAATCGCTAGCTCGCGTCGCAACGATAAGTTAATTCTGCATTTGTTCAATTACATGTAATGTAATCCGACCTGAGATACTTTGTACAGACTAACACAGAAACAGATGCATCTCAAAAAATATTTATACTCCAATATTAGTGTATTTTTTTTTTTTTAATTAGAGCTATTGTCTATCAGTCGCGTAGCGTTCATATAACCCGATCCCCACCGGCTTGCCCAGTTCTGTACGGCTGGGTACCATTTTGTATTACTACTATAGAAAAAAGTGTGTTAAAAAGTACCCTAAAATATGCTCCGAGTTGTCTAGAGATTTTTTTTTTATGCCACGCTACTGTTGTCTATTGAGATAATTATCAAATATATTAGTGAAGCTTTTGATAAAAATTCTAACGCTTATCTAATATATGAATACATACTTGTTTTATGATATTAATACACCATATCTGAGATTGTATTAAACAAGAAAACATATTTAAAATTATAAAAATATCTCGGAGGTTACTCCAATATAATGTCTCTGTTTTACTTGTACTCTGTGTTGTACCATCATGTGAATTCTTTATCGACGAAGCATTGCATTGTAAGTCGTTCCATATCTGAGAAACAAAATGTTGGAAGTGCTATGTTAAGTACATACACTTACAGCGTTGTATGTTTCAGTCACGAAAGTATTGTGGATATGTTCAACTATGCATTTTCTGTTACTTTTTGATTCGTATTATGTTCCTGAAGTGAGAAGAGGATAAGGCGTATTCAATTGTTTACGTTTCGCTTATGTTGAGTATGTTATTTATTTACGAACCCATTTAGTACTTTGTCATAGTGACAATCAATATGACGTAGGTATGAATCTCAAATGAATGTTACTGCGACACAGTTCGAAATTGGTAGGGAATTAAATTCCTCGACTGTACGATGTTTTAACTTGCATACCAATGAAACTTAAGACTAAAAGTAATCTTTATTTCATAATCAGCAAGACTGGTTTTGCAACCGTCTAACATAAACAAAATACAATGCATAATTAATCCTTTACTTTAGTACGTCAGTCATACGTCATATGAATTAGCCAATCAAATTGCTAGGCCTGCATCGCGCTATCAAAGTTTTTATGTTCGCTTCATATAAATACATTTTATTGTGATATAGTTGTCGGAGAAGTTGTGGCTATAACAACCAGTAGATCACAACGACTCTTACCACTTCATTATCAAAGAGCTTGGGCCCAGCTCTGCGATGGTGACTTTGGTAACGCGGTAGCGTGTACTGGTGCAGAGTAGCCTATATTGCGAACACCAGTATGATACACAAATCACGTGGCGACGTATTACCGGTTGTAGAGTAGCCTATATTGCGAACTCCGGTATGACGCACACTACAATGGTTGGTAGTAACATGAAATACCGAATTTGAAAATCAAAAACTGAAAATCAAAAACTGAATATGAACACTGAATATGAAATTAAATATGAACAACAGACCTTTAGTCTAGTCAAACCGACTATCTAGTACAGAACTGGCCATTCTGGAAAAATAGTTGGAATGATGGGACATTGGTCTACAAGTTGATTACGGGTCTGGCCAGCCCGGAACATCTTGTTTGCTACTTTAGACGCACACGGGTGCCAGGATGTGGAAAAATTATTAGAATTAAAACCTGGCACCCGTGGGCCTTTTGCTGTTTTTATCATCGTGTCAGTTCGACTGCAAATCAAGTTAGTATTTATCTTAGATAGCAGACTTCGATTGCAACGGGATGCTAACGTATAAACCATCGTCTTTCACTTACGAACGTGTTAGGTTCCGTCACGAAAATTTTGCTTCTGGGTCAGACGATCGGTTATTTATTGGGAGATTCTGACCCATGAGCGCGGAGGGGAGCAGAGCGACCCGTAGCGCGGTGGAATGGGGCAGAATCCCCAATAAATAACTACTAGTGTAGACATAAAATGATGTACACAACACGGGAGGTTATAAAGAAAACCCTCGATCGCATATTTACGTCCCCCGCTTGCAGCTCGGGCCGCAAACATCTGCGATCTCGGGCTTTTTTTGTATTACCACTCTAGTTGTGTAATGTATTATCAAACCGCGTTTAGAAAGGGATTGAGCTCATATGTCATTTTTGAACTAATGCATGATATGACATTGTCAGTGGTAGAGTTTGCAGATAAATTAAATTGTTATTTTGGTACAATGAAGTTCTAAAGCATGGAAAAAATATCAAATTATACAGCGTGTTTTTATTGATTTCCGATAGCATTAAGAGATAGTTCTTCAGATCAAATAGAGTTACTTTCTTAAACACCGTTTTTAAAGTATTTTAAGACAATTTCTCGGCATCGACCGTTTAATACTTTACCGCGATTCATATTGTATACAAACGTATTTTTGAAAAGCTACAGCAATTTGATAAAGCGAAATAATGTGACTGGTGACAGATTTGTCAAATATGACAATATTTACCGAGAATAGAGTTTATATATGCAAATCATATTTAGCTATTAATACTATTATCTATAAGGGTCTGCACTTATGAAGATATCAAAGATTGGTTTATGATTATATTTAATCATTTATTAAGTACACTTGTGCTGACGGTACACTCGAATCCCTTTCTCAACGCGGTTTGATAATACTATTGGTGGTACGGTTTACTCCGATTTACCTGCCTTCTTTCTTCTCCTTTCTCCCTCCCTTCAAAATGAGTATGCCCTCGAAATTTAGTATCGTCTACCTCCAATAGGTATTAAGCTTAAACATCCGGTTTTACTTCTTATGAATATAGGCTACTTTACTGCCTTTTTTTATGCAAATGCTCTGAGCAAAATCCTTTTCCTCCCAAACAATCGCGTCAATTCATTATCAGTTGTATTACTTTCTATAATTTATAATGGTACTTCTCTTATTATATTGACCCAATTTCCGGTAGTTAATATAAAACTGTAGCCTCATTGTATTTTACAGTAAACGGCCATAAAGAATGTACATCGGCAATCATCGCATTTCCGAATACAAACGAATGCTAATTTCCATGTACATCAATTATTAGATTAATCGTTCATCAGAATTTGAATTTAGAACTAAGTACTTTATTGTTGTTTTGTTTTGATTTCACGTGGAATATATAGAGCTGTAAAACACGATGTAATTATATTTAATTATTGCTTGTTGGGGAAAAATAATATACATACATATATATACAGGGTGACTGGAAATTCGCCGTATTCCTTGATAGGGGTTTTTCTACCGCTTATTTGCAATGATTTAGGCCCAGACAACTAGGAGTCAAAACTCTTTGGTTTTCGAGATATTCAAGTTTTTTGGTTTTCTTTTTAAATACCCGCTCTTGACATAAAACTAGTCATTGTGTAGAAACTACGCAATTTTGTACTACTAAATAAATAAAACATGTTTTGAATAGCTAATAAACTACTGATTACATTACAATAGTAAAAAGTGCCAAAACATTACAACAATTGACAAATAAAAGCATTCAAAGTCAGAAATTCCAGATTTTTTTCCCATTTTTTTTTACATTTCAATTTTTTTTTCATCTCGAAAACCAATGAGTTTTGACCCCTAGTTGACTGGGCCTAAATCATTGCAAATGAGCTGTAGAAAAACCCCTATCAAGGAATACGGCGAATTTCCAGTCACCCTGTATATACATATATTCACGCCCATATTCCTAAAAGGGGTTGACTGAACATTAGTAACTGATGTTATACTACTAGCATATTTAAATGTGGGTTTAAAGATCGACCAAAAGTGTAATATTGCGGTGACAAGTTGCTGGTCCATCGCCCACAACACGGTTTGACCCTGTACCCTTAGTCGACTCATGCGACACCCCCGGGAAGAAAAGGTTGGTGTTATTCTAATCCGACACCACACGGGAAAAAAATTGTAGATAATTTCGCGTGACTAGCAAAGTAACGGCTTACCTTTTTTTCCTATAGATGCCATAGTACAAATTAAATTTTGTAAAAGTTTTAGCAACTCTATATATATATTGACTTGGATATGCGACTGCACTCTCTCGCATTTGAACCACGACTGACCAAAGAGTAAAGTAATATATAGGGTAAAGAGAGCCATCTTGCGGGAATGACTGGTACCAAGGCGACACAAGTGCTCCCAGTGGTTTTAGGCAGTAAACATTTCGCCGCCAACCCCCCCCCCCTCCCCCTCCCCCACACGCCCCCACATACGTATCCATTCTTTGAGATTTTCTTCAGTCAATGCTAGGGAATGCAATGTAATGTAACCGAAATCAAAATTATTTGGTATGGAATTTCCAACACCAAATTTAATTTCGGTTAAGTGGCATTCCCAAGCATTGACTGAACAAAATCTGCCCAGGGTAAAAACTAAGAGGAGGAATAAAATCAAGTTTTCTCTGACGTTATCATGATTTATTTATGTCTGGGTACGTGCTTATTTCGAAGTTGGGAATAAGTGCTGTCTTCAATTCACTGAACACGTCAGGCGTAATGTTGTTAAACAGAAGATCTTTCTTCATATCGTCAGCTTCCTCCACGCCGACGATTGCGCACTTCGCTTCGAAGAGGTCTATGTAGTCGCTCATTCGAAAATGGTTAGGATTGTACTTATCCATGTTGAAGGCTTTGTGTAACTGTTCTATCACGAGATCATTCCTGTGATGTGGTGGCGCTCGTCACGTTGCCGTCCGTTATTGTGTAATGTAGCTCACTGCCGCTGGTGTCGCGGTGTGCGCGCGTGCTACCCTGAGAAGTTTTTATATTTGTTCTTGTTGCGTTTTTTGAACACTGAGGAATTGTGCAAATGGTACGGCATGCATTTCGTCGCCAATTAAATAAAGTCACTTAATACCGTAAATTTTCATTTTATTTTGACACAAGCAAAATATTGACAGTAAAATTGAAAAAAACAAAATTACTCAGTAACCATAGAGTTCACTAAGAAGTTTCGTTTATAACAGCTGGAACGTTTCATTCCACGTACATATCACATTTGTAGTAATGTATAATTAATAAATCTGTTGTTAATTTTAACTAATTATAATTATAATAGATATTTATTAATGAAACTATTAAAACATGTCATCAGTGTCAAAGAAAACATAATGTAAAACGTGCTCTGCTTATAACGGAAAAACACAAAAGTAGGTTCCAACGCCATCTAGGGTACTTAGTCAGTCAACGTTTGACGCAACAAAAACCGAGTTGTTCTAAGTTTCATAGCCCTGCGACTGACAAAACAAACATCATGGTGTGTGCGACACAGATATCGCTATACGAAGTCGAAATTAGCCGATTGCCTCTTTCCAAAGATCGATGTGCATTCTTTATGGCCGTTTACTGTACTCACATTACTCACGTATTACTCGCGTATGTATGTCATTTAAATGTCAAATTATAAAACCGCTGATTACGCAAGTAATCAAACCTCTTTACAACAAATGAGATTATATTAAACCTCTGATGTGGGTAACATTTCTTTGATAAGTTTGATAAGAACAGGAATGTTATTTTATTCTGTCAAAATCAGTCAAAATAACTAAATGGGTCACCGAAGATTACAAGTTAGTAAATATCTGAATTTGTGTTAAAAAAACGTTTATTTTTTTCGATAGGTACCCCGTATCAAATACGATTAAAATACCTTCACAAATCTACTTCAGGACATAAAAATAAGTAGCAAGAAACTTTATGTCTTTAACCTTTTATGTAATCCAAGCTTAGCAGTGCCTGATGCACAACATACTTAGTCATAAATTGAGCCGTAACCGATAAATATAAGGTTTGGACAAGATTTCTACCCTATAACACCATGAAAGGATTATTGAAAATCCATCCCTTGACGGCATAAAAAAAACACTGATGCTTTTATAGGAATCTTGCCGTGTACATCATAGAAATAATATATCGAGATGTACACTATTAGTTCCATATATCGTATTTTGGCAATTTGTGACATTGAGATAATTTATTACATAAGACGGTATGTTACAAATTGTACCTATTAATAATAATATAATATGAGTATAAAACTACTTACTAAATATTGTAAAACTATTCGAGAAAATTCAAACTAAAAGT
This sequence comes from Eudemis profundana, assembly GCA_947034925.1. Taxonomy (NCBI): domain Eukaryota; kingdom Metazoa; phylum Arthropoda; class Insecta; order Lepidoptera; family Tortricidae; genus Eudemis; species Eudemis profundana. Next base: position 14,818,221 of record OX344808.1, on the reverse strand, counting down.
TAATTAAATAAAACTATAAAAAGAAAACCCCTTCTAGGAGGTCCGCCTTCGGCATCGACCCCATGACGCTGGCAGCGATTTCCTCGTTGGACCGTAATAGCGATCCGCTGGGACAGGTATTATATTATAATAATTCTCCAATACGAGAAAGAATTCTACAAAGCAATCCAGATTCTGCTTTTGTAATGATATCTTACTAATCCTTCCTACTTGCTACTAATATTATAAATGTGAAAGTTTGTGAAGATGTTTGGATGTTTGTTATTAAATAACACGGCCACATTTGATTGAATAGATTGAGATGAAATTTGACATACAAGTACAAGACATACAATTCACTTTGCGTTTAAGCATGCTAGATAACCATTCAGCTTTTGTAAACATTTCCAGTTCGGACATCAAACAAGATGGAACTCTTCGTATTCCATTTGGCGGCATCTGCATAACATTCGTTGACCGTTTAAACACGGGGGAGGTTCGTTAAATAACTGGAAGGGACAAGGTTCGGTTGCACGTAACGAAGCGATGATAATTGGAATAATGAAGACGAAGAATCCATGTAAGTATGTAGGTAGTCTTAAGGTAAACGTCCTAGTGCTCGACACGACAATGCCCAATACTTGACACAGTATACTGTCACCTCTATTGCTAATGACCAGTGACTGGCACTATCGGTGCAAAACTTTAACAAAACTTGTAAAGCTGATATAAAGGAGAACTTACATCAAAGGAAATAAGAATATTAATGGCAGATCAGTGTTAAATTTAACTTTATATCGAAATCTCCGATTTCCTATACTCGAGTATACTGTAAGCACTCTATTATGTCCGCTAGGCAAGTTTTGTTGAAGTTTTGCACCGATAGTGCCGACCACTGCTAATGACTTAACATTCAATTCAAGGTGGCGACAATGTCGAGCACGCGGACGTTTACGTCATTGTTCTAACAAATTTCTAAGAAATAGTAGAAGTAGGTCGTGAAGTTTACCATCTTTTCAATTATGGAAAAAAATAATAGTGAAGTGAACCATTGACTACAACTCTCTATGTACCTATCTCGCGCTTCAACATCAAACAAAACCATGGAAGATACCTAGGTAGAAACGAAAGGTTATGTAAATTGCAAAGTATCTCGTAACATTGAGTGGCTGGCAGTTTTGGTATAAAGATTAAATAGATATATAGATGTTTTATTTAAGCTTTTATACCAACACCTGTTAGCTTTAGGGCAAAACAAATAATATGTCTATGAGTCGGCTGCAGAGACAAATCGGCGTAAAATATTTATTTCGTAGTTGTAATAGTTCGCTCCAAAAAAAATCGGAGAAGTTATTTGTCGGAGATGAGACAGATAACACATAACACTGCACTGCGCTGTATATCATGAACATGTCTCTTCCCTGGTTTTCGACCCTTTAAAAACTTAGTCACATCCCTTTTGAAGAATTCCATACTGTAGCTTCCTGGGAAAACTGCGGCAGGTCTCATTCCACATTCGGATAGTGCGCGGTAGAAAATGTCTTTGGAACCTAACGGTGCGCAACGATTTCGTCCGAACGTGTGTGAATGAAAACCCTGCTGATGGCAAGCGGTGCGGTGGTAGAAGGTGGCCGTAGGCATCATATTACTCAGAACACAGCACATTATACAAGCGGTAGAAAATACATAAGGAAGCGAGCCCTCCATTAGACTTCTTATACAATCTGCAGTAATGAGGAAAGTGACTCAAGGAGGAGGAGACAGTCCCTTCCAGTAAGTCCTACATCGCGGACAAACAGTTGGGCAGCCGGCATCAACAAATATAAGCAATTCACGCCCCATCCGGATCGTGTAATTCAAGAACATTAGGAAGTATTGAGTTTGTATTCCTTCGCACGCCTTAATAGAATTTAGTTCTATTTTGATTTGTATTTGGCTTCGTTGTTGTTTATATCCTGCATCCTGGTGAAACACAAACCGATAGTCACCTAGGGCATGTCTGTCGTTATGTTTATTGTTGACAGTCTGTTCGATTTAACACTCATCTACAGGGTTAGCACCACAACTTGCTGCAATTTAACTTGTCGCGCGACATGTTATCATCCACCTCTCTCTCTGAGTAGTGAGTGACTGAATTGATAAGGATATCTTTAAGGCAATCTTTGTCGCAATCGTGCTAGACGTATTAGATACATATTATGCTTTGCTAAGTTTAGTTACCCTGTCGGCGCTCTAGCCTCGACTGACCTTACTAGTTTCGAGGCATATGTATTTTTCCTGCTTTTATACGTATAAAAAAGTAAGTACCTATAATGGACTTTATTACAAAATTATGAACAACAAAGTGCATTCAAAAAGTTTAACAAGAAATACCTTGAGGAAACTACGAATAAAAGTTCAAGCTGTTACGGGCTTTTAAGTTCAGCGCTGATAAACTACACAAGTTTGTTTTAAATGTGCTTACTTATGTTAAACGAGTTTTATTTCTGAAAAGGAAAACAAACCAGATTTTTTCTACTGAAAAGTAGGGGAGCCAACGAACAAGAAAACAGTAATCGTAAAATCCTCCTGTATTTAGGTACCTACGTATTGTATTATATCATAGCTATCAGCGCGATCAGAAATATGGGTGGATTATTAAAGAATGTACTTTATACTTTTATCTGTAAAATGTGCGTGTTACTCATTTCAAACGTGAACAATAAGGTCAAAAATTAATGAAATTAAACATGGGTTATGGGCATACAATTTAATCACAATAAACACCCAATCTGCGTGCCGAGACATATAAAGAAGCACTTTATACAAATGAATACTATTGAGAGTCATTTTAGCATATTATCTTCCTATCGTTCTGCGCTGGCCTCAGATTTTAATCAACTAAGACTTCACCCTCTATGATGTAACAATAAATAAATGCAAGTACTATCAATTACACTCCTTACAAAAAGGTCATAAGGACAATCGTAATACAATTATTATATAATAATTGTATACTCTTTTAGTTGTACTGCATAACAGTATGAATTGTACTTCCCGATCAAATTCAGTTTGCACCTCGTTGGTTTGACACGTCATAGACATCAGATGCAAGCTTAGCTCAACCGAGTATGATAGTCATTTATGTGTCTCCACGAGTGGCCATGAGCAATAAATATGGAAATGCCCGCGCGTGAGCTGTCCGCGAGCCTAGAGCTTACGTCTCATTGTCTGGACAAGGGGAGATAAAATGGCGGTTTGTTCGGAAACGGCTAACCTAAAACAAGATGGAACGATTTAGCACTAAGGGATATAATAGCGACAGATATCCAAGAATAGAAGTGGAGAAGAAAAAAATACAGTGACGGATTTGCAGTCTTGGCCGCCCTAGGCCCGAGCCTACTGGGCCTTAGGGCAAATCCGCTCCAAAAAGCATATTACATATTGAGCTTTCGAATGTAGATAGTAGATATAGTATATCCTAACTAGATTATAGAAAGAGTAGTGAGGTGGTTAGCAAAATCCTTTCCTGAAGTAGCACACGGTACTTGAACGGGGTGGGCGGGATATTGCATGTCTGAAACTGACAAGACAACTGTCATATCACGTCACCATACCTCTCCCAGCGCCCTCAGTCGACGGAGCATCTTAGTAATCCATATTAGATGAGGTCAAAAAAGGAATAGTAGATATTCATGTAATTCAGCAACTATAAACCCTTTTTTAAACCCGTGCATAGTCAAGGGCAAAGATAAATATCCACACAAAGTTCCAAAATATGTATACAATACATAAACCTTACGCGGTAATAATGAGACCTGTATACATATTTTTGAAACTTTGTGGTGTATACCTATTGGTGCCCTTGAATCCCTATACTATCTTGGTTCCAGGGGCGTAGCGTGCGTGCTGCGTGCATAGAACTCGATTCCCATCGGTTTTCGTAATTAAAGCATTCAAGCACCTGCCTGAGCTGTTGTTGAAGAGAAAGTGTGCCAAACATACCTACTCCGGTTTGACTTAGGAAATGCTGACTCCACGCCACTACTAATACTTGACTTCAGTCAAAAACGTTTAGCCAAAAACAAGGTACCACGTTCAATGCAAGTTAGAGCCAGATATGGACCGGACAAAATTTAATATTCACAGCTGTATCTCTAAATGATGAATATTGTCCCCGACCGCGGTACCACCCGGATAATCCCCTCCCCGCCACCTATCGCCGTTAACACTCATTCGCAAATTCTCATAGACATAGATATGCCATGCATTTCAAAAAGGGTGTTAAAAATGGCCGCCAATTTTTGAAAGTTTACAATAGTTTTAGATTTTAATTATGCTTTACCGTGCTTGTTGTCCATTAACCAATAACACAATAAGCATTGCAACCTGTATCAATCGGTCAAGAACTTTAAAAGTAAAAATATCAACAGGGTTAGGGTTAAATGGTTGATCGAGCTAAAGGCAAGTACTTATTCGTAAAATTCAATAATTGCGCTCCTGATTTATACTCGATCTTATGCTAAAGGCATCGAAATATAATGTATGGAACGATAAAGCCGAACAAAAATGACGTTGAAATTTGCCCCATAACGCCCACTTTATAAAATCAATACGTCTTATGTATCAGGGGGCTGATAACCAACTTAATCTTTACTATGTTTAAGTTTAAAGTCATGTGTGACAAATATGAATATTAAGTTTGATAAGACGCAATTTCCAAAAAGATTGCATATCGATTAAAGAGAAAAAAATGTGATTGGTTTTACAAACCTACGGACGTGAGAAATTAATTTGATACTATAGTTTTTTCTTCAAGACTTCTAGCTCCGCCCCTTTGGTACGCATTTCGTGGGGCCGATTTTGAGCATCGGTTACGCTTCCATACTTATTATATTTCGATGGCTAAAGGATGGCTGTATCAACGTAGCATCAAAAAGCCTCATTTTGGCAATGCTTAAAGCAATCCTACATAAACACGCGTGTGTGAAGCGTCCCTCTCACGCAAATTGGCGCCGTTTACGGCCACTACATAACTCTCACACGACCGGATACGGGCCCTTTTGCCGACTGACACTTATGTTTGAGTTGCGTTTGCGTAAGGGCTCGGTCCGACTGCCTATTCCTGGAATATATTATTTTGGCATAGAATTAAAGCGGCAGTTCAATATTTGAGTTATGGTAGGTAAAAAAATAAAAAACGCATGTTTGCAAACTAGTTTAGCAGTAAAAACTGAGCAGTAAACTAAATAAAAATGAGTCATAAAATAATTTAAACGGGCAGTTCAATAAATACTGAGCAGTGGAATAGTTGAACTGGGCGGTTAGGCGCCTACAGTTAACAAATCGTAATTGGTTAGTAATAAATTTTATTTTAAGCAGTTCTATAAACGATGAGGCGGTAAAATGTATTCCTTGTGTATTTCAGCATTTAATGCCAAGAAGAGAAAAAATATGAAGCATAACCATATTAACCATGCATCATAATTTTCTTTCCTTCTTCACATTAAATGCTGAACATGAACACATTACCTTATGTTTTACATGGTCGGAGAGTAAAAATAAAGAACATTATGACAATCTGTAAGTATAATTTGGCATTAGGATACATGTTAAAATTAGGATACAAAAACTAAGATACATGTTAATAGTCAATTGAATCAAACACAGTTTTTTATCTTGGACAGTAAGAGGGGTACGTTGTGATCGCAAGATACCTAACACTTCTCGCTTCGCTCGTCGTCGTACCTAACTGTGACTCTGTCAGTTTTTTATCTTGGACAGTAAGTGGGGTACGTTGTGATCGCAAGATACCTAACACTCCTCCTCGCTTCGCTCGTCGTCGTACCTAACTGTGGCTCCGTCAATGATGAAAAATGAATCAGCGACGGAAACTTATTGTATAATAAGAGCAGGTTTGGCTTTTTTTAACGAAAGTTTACCTCTCTTTTCAATCAAAGTGACGTTCGGATGCTACCGCTCACTGTGAATTGGCAAACTTATTTTCGAACTGCCCATTCCAACCGTTTTACTGCTCGTTAATTTATTAAACTACTTGAGTAATTTTCGCACTGACATTGAATGATGAAATAACAGACCAATATTTTTATTACTTACTGCTTATGTTTTACTGACTCACTCACTAATATACTAACCGCCGAAAAATTAAATGACTGCCCATTAAATTTTTCAACTGATCATGATAACTTCTGTATTGTTTAAATAACAGTTGTAAAAAAATATTCCCTATTATTTTTCTCAAACATGGCATGAAATGTTGACATTACGTGCCTAAAAATAGGCCGCAAAGTACCTCGTTTCCGGTGCGGCTTGACACTTGGCACGTAATGGAATTTCATACTTACATTGCCGGCCTAGGCCGGCATTGTATTTTTTTTTTAATTTCCATTCTACATTTATTTGGGCCACAGCATCACGGCATTTAGCCATTAAAAAAAAAACAAAAAACGATGTTTGCTATATTTTGCAGTTTTATTTATTTCAAATTGACATGAACATAACAAATAACACATTATAAACTATTTTAAATTGCAATTTTAACTACACGAATACACATTTAAAATATTTCATCTAAATATTCGCGGTAAAAATGTGAACTGAAACAGCTTTTGCACTGTCTATGGATATAATATGCCACTAATGTCACTGTCTGACAGAAAGTTTGCGTTATAAAATATTAAGTAAGGTTATTATAGTAAGTTTATTTATTTCATTGCATATTTGAGAAAAGCACTATACATACCTCGGCGGGAAATGGGGTTGCCAGCCTCGTAACTATCTGGCCTCGTTTCGCTCGGCCAGCTATATGTACTCGGCCAGCAACCCCTCACTTCCCGGCCTCTGCAGTAATGTAATATTTCTAGAGAAGAAAAACCGCGTGTGTTTTAGTGCCAACTTAAATTCAATTGATTGCAATTAAAAGTAATCACAGATTCACTTAAAGTAGTCATCGTAGCAGCAGGAATTTCAAAGAAAATATTTAAACTTTAAGTTAGCAAAGAAGTTAGCAAACTCTTATAAAACTTTTTTGCCGATGTCCAAACATAGTTGCACATCACACCATCGACAATAGACTCCTTTTATTATTATATTGTGCCATCATTCATTGTCAATTCTTGCGCCATGTGAGTGAGAGGCGTACACAAGTGCATGTTAACTTTGTTAACAATAGTGAGGTGAAAAGCGATATGTTGCTCAAAATCTGGCGGTTCTCGCTAGAAAGTTATAGTAGGTATAGTAAGAATTATATAAGGTGTCCGAATGTTTGTACATTCTCTTCTTTACGATCATTCGTCCACCCTAGATGATTCTTACTCCTTAGTTTTATGCTTAAGTCTACTTCTAAGGACGCGTACTGTCAGCTCTAAAAGTATTGGCATCTAACTTGGAAACGCCTTGTATATAATTTAATTTAATTACTCTTGACATCGTTATATAAATTTTATTATTAATACTGATATAATTATTGACGACCGCTTTAGCTTAGTTGGTTGTGACCCTGCCTACGAAGCAAGAGGTCCTGGGTTCGAATCCCGGCAAGGGCATTTATTTGTGTGATGAACACGAATATTTGTTCCTGAGTCATGGTTGTTTTCTATGTATTTAAGTATTTGTATCTATTAAATATATCGTCGTCTAGTATCCATAACACAAGCCTTATTGAGCTTACTATGGGGCTAGTTCGATTTGTGCAAGATTGTCCCCCTAATATTTATTTATTATTATAATACTGTAATTTAGAATGTTTATCATTAATGCTGTAATGTCCCCACTTCAACCCACCTTATTTAATTTAATTTATTAATGTTAGATGTTGTTATTGTATGAATTTAATTATTATTAGAATAGAATAGAATAGAATAGAATCATTTATTGTCAGAAAGTGAGTAGTTATAAATAGATGTTAACAATAGTATTTTAGTTCGTCACTATCAGCCAGAATATGGCGTACAATATTTCCTATTTTCATTGCATGTCATTGAAGAAAGTATTGTTATATTGGAATTAATTAAAGTAAAATGATAGAAAAATATAATAAGTAATGAAAAAGTCAAAAGTAAATAATTATCAATGTCATGCAGGGAAAATAGTTAGAAGATGTCAATGTACAATATTACAAAATAAAAAAAAAGTAAAAACAGATTAATCAAAAATTAGGCTAAATTATTTATCACAGGTCATTGTTATTCGCGAAATGTTCATTAATATTGTAGTACAATTTATTCAAGCACCAATTGAATAATTTATTTTTAAATTCTGGGAAGTCATTGGTAAATGATTGAAGACTTTAACTGACATGTACAATATACTTTTCTTGAAGTGAGCAGAGGTGTGTATTGACTTTACTGTGTGAATTTATTTATTATATTAATTTATTCTCTTAGGCTAGGTTCAATTTAAATGCAATTGTTGTGTGATTAATGTGATTATGAGTTTTGTTAATTGAAATAAATGAATTTTAATTTTTTTTTAATTTTTTTAATATAAATAAAAACAAAAATATTGCTTTGCTAAACCGCGATATGATAACGTGTTAGATAATTAGTGCTAGCCCGTTATATATACTTGCGTATTGCTTCATGCAAAACCTTACACCTACCTTACCTTGTATATACCCTTTCAAACAATAAGAATTTTCCAACTCGGTCCAGCCATCATCGAATAATCGGGGAATATAGGTTACATAAAAATAAATATTCGGATGAACTGAGAAGCTCCTTTTTTAAAAAGTCGCTTTTATAAAAACATTCCGACGAACTAGCATCTTCTTTTTTGAAGTCCGTTAAAAACTAAAAGCTCCTTTATGCATAGAGCCTTAGTTATCTAAGCAAAGCAACACTCTTTCGCATAACCACGAATTCGGGGCTTACTAGAGCAAGGGTATCCTGGTAATAAACGCTTTAATCTTAGAGGCAATTTGTTAAAGCGCTCGTGGGGGGCCGAGTTATATGAGTTATGTTTTATAATGTGGGCTTTTAGCGAAGGAGTTTTACTTTGGAAAAACGAGGGCGATATATACACGCGTCATATTATGTTATATTCTTAGTTTTACATAAGATAAAAACAAAAATACATTATGTAAATATACAGAAAGGAGGACTCCGAGGGTCAGCTTGCATTTTGGGTCATGATCATCATCATTTCAACCCGGAGACATTCACTGCTGAACAAAGTCTGCCCCAAAGACTTCCACAATTAATGACCGGACAGTAAAATAAGAACCTTTTTAAGAGCCTTATACTAACATGAGTGCAATAAAGAAATTTGATTTGATTTGATTTGAAATTCGATACCGATACCACCGATGTTTTTTTTTATTTGAAAGTAAACATTAGAAGCAAATTAAAAGGTTAAATCGATCACACCATTACAGATTTTCGGCAATAACTCACTGGGAAAAATTGCTCCATCAATTTTTATTTTTTTATATGCCCTAAATCCTGTAAATATATCGCTTTTCACAATTATCTAGGAAATTTTCCTTATCGATCACACCTTTACAAATTCCCTAAAGGTCCTGAAAAGCTTGAAAGTATTTTAAGATAAATTTCCTAGATAATTGTTTAAGGTCTCCATCTAATTTATCTTTAATTCGAAGACCAATTAGGTATGTAGTTTCATAGTTTCACGGCAATAATTTGATGAACCTTAACAGGACTTCATTGACCCTTTTCCTCAGAAATCGATCGCTTTTTTTGCACAACTCGCGCTGTAATACATCGAATATCAGAGGAACCTTTTCCTGTTATTTAATTTCCTAGTACCTACGAACAAATTCAATCACCCAAATTTTTTAACTCATTCTTTATAAATTCTTAACGACTAAAAATGATGATGTGAGGAAATTATACTTCAAATATACCTAGTTCTCGATTAAGCCACTCGCGGCGCCACTCACTATACGCGTTAACTCTATTGTTGCATCGTCACCTTTGTTATTTATTTCGCTGCATTAAAACCGTTTTAACTTTTATATTTGAAGTATAATTTCCTCAGGTTATGGGCCGTCCCATATACTTGAAATACGACTGAAGTTAAATATTTTAGTTGCAGTAAAGTCGTTATAATTAGTAATTCGCGGCAGAACATAGTCCCGACCCGAGAACAATGGCTACGTCTAACCTTCAAATTGAGAAATTAGCCGGCCGGGAGAACTATGCGACGTGGAAATTCGCTGTTAAATCATACTTGGAACATGAAGAACTTTGGGAATGTGTGGATCCAGGAACTACGGTGGATAGTAAGAAAGATATTAAGGCCAAGTCGAAGATCATTTTGTTGGTAGAACCGATAAACTACATACATATCGAAAATGCAAAGTCAGCTAAAGAAGTATGGACAAATCTTCAAAATGCATTCGAGGACTCCGGGCTATCAAGAAAAGTCGGCTTACTAAAGGATTTAATCAACACTTCGCTAGACAACTGTTCCAGTATCGAGGATTATGTGAATAAAATTATGAGTTCTGCATATAAATTACGAAATATCGGCTTCGATGTTGGTGACGAATGGCTGGGAACACTCATGCTGGCGGGTTTACCGGATAATTATAAACCTATGATCATGGGTCTGGAGAGTTCCGGCATAACAATTTCAGCAGATTTTATTAAGACAAAACTTTTACAAGAAGTGAAAGTTTCTGAGTCTTCCGTATTTTTAACCAGGCACAAGAATACCGCAAACCATCATTCTAAGCCAAAAGGAAAAGGCCCACGGTGTTTCAACTGTAATAAATATGGACACTTTAAAAATCAGTGTAACGTGAAATGAAATGAAATGAAATGAAATGAAATGAAATGAAATGAAATGAAATGAAATAATTGAAATGAAATAATTTATTTCTGCAAGTAGGCCTCAAGGGCTCTTTCACATGTCTGATTCTTTTGGCGCTTCGGCAGATGACATTCTGGTGAGAAGAAGCGCCGGAAGAAACTCACCAGTTTCTCTTTTAAACACATTACAATAATTGTGACAATATTACATTGCATATCACAAACAACTACTTAATTAAATACATTTCAATAAACATAAAACTACAATTTAAGAGATGTAAAGGGTCTCTAGGCGTCAAAACAAGATAAATTACTAAGAAAAATAGAAAATAAAAAGGTATATACTAAAATTAATGGAGATGAAACGAAAACTGTGACTCACAAAACCTAAGAAGAAACCTAATCCTAGTGGTTTTTCAGCGGTGTTTTCAGCTTACAGCTCAGTGAATCAGGATTGCTGGTATATTGATTCCGGCGCAACAATGCACATGACAAGATCTTCAGACTGGATGTATGATTTACAACCACCTCCGATCCAAAAGATAATGGTGGCAAACAGTGACTCCGTCTCCGTGCAAAGTATGGGTAAAGTAAACATTCAAACAAGTTTATGTGAAGATAACTGCCCCATCCAGGTGAGAAATGTTTTATTTATTCCTGATCTGAGTGCCAACCTGTTATCGGTCAGTCAATTAACTAAAAATGGCTGTAAGGTGGAATTCACTGATATGGGCTGTAACATATACAACGCCAATAAGTCACTTGTAGCAACCGCAGCACTTACCAATAACATGTATAAACTTAATACAGCTACTGGTAATGCATATGCTGTTTCATCAGATAGTAAAGCAGATATTGTTACATGGCATAAGAGAATGGCACACTTAAATATGGCTGATGTTAAGAGGTTGGAGCAATGTGCAGAGGGTATTACAATAACCAATAAAGAAGTAGTTTCTGTTTGTAAACCCTGTTGTGAAGCAAAGCAAACACGATTACCGTTTCCCATTTCCGGTTCAAGAGCAAACGCATTACTAGAAATAGTCCATAGCGATTTATGTGGTCCGATGGAGGTACCGTCTGCTGGAGGCGCGAAGTACTTCATAACATTCATAGACGATTATTCCCGAAAAGTAAATGTGTATTTCCTAAAGAACAAAATGGATATTAAGTCAGTGTTTGAAAAGTATAAAGAAGAGGTAGAAAATGAATTAGGAGGTAAAATAAAAGTATTCAGAAGCGATAATGGTAAAGAATATTGTAATAAACAATTTTCTGGTTTTCTAGCAGCTTCCGGCATCAAACATCAAACCAGCACTCCGTACACTCCAGAGCAAAATGGATTAGCGGAGAGGATGAACAGGAGTCTGGTTGAGCGTGCAAAATGCATGTTATTTGAAGCAAAACTGAAGAAAACTCTGTGGGCAGAGGCCGTAGCCTCCGCAGCTTATATTATCAACAGATCACCATCACGGGTTCTGGCTGAGGTAACGCCTTACGAAAAATGGACTGGTAAGAAACCAAATATTTCACATTTAAGGATCTTCGGCACCAAGGCCATGGTACACGTTCCTAAGCAGAATCGTTTGAAATGGGATCGTAAATCTCAAGAATTAATTTTTGTTGGTTACTGTGATAACACAAAGGGATATAGATTGATCAATCCAGGTAACGGCAAGGCAGTTGTTAGCAGGGATGTAATATTCATTGAAAATTGTATGAATAATATTGCACAGGAACCTTTGCCAGAGCCACAGCTTGTCACCATCCCTCTTAGCTCGGACTTAGAAAGTCAAGACACAGTAAGGAGGCAAAGTGAAGAGATAATATCTGTTAATAATGACCTTGAGACTCATGATGAAACACTATTACCCTCGAGTTCCGATACATCCTTTGACAGCTGTGTGACAAATACAAATGATGATGAAACATATTATCCTAGCGGAAGTGATAGCAATGACAGCATTGAACGAAATATTACGTTGAGACGTCATCAAAAGCATAGTTCAATAGGTAATAATTTCATGTGTATTCAGATTTCAGATCCACTCACTGTCAAAGAAGCTTTGTCGAGCACTAATGCTGAGCACTGGAAAGAAGCAATGGATGAGGAGTATCGGTCCTTGTTGGAAAACAACACTTGGGAGATTACTACTCTACCGGATAACAAACGTCCAATACCTTGCAAGTGGGTTTTCAAAACCTGGCATCGACTACAAGGAAGTATTTTCACCAGTTGTGAGGTATGCTTCTTTGAGATATTTGTTTGCATTGGCAGCTAAATACAATTTAGACATGTGTCAAATGGACGCTGTTTCTGCATTTCTTCAAGGTGACATTGAAGAAGAGATTTATATGATGCAACCACCTCTGTACAATATTGGTAACACTGATCAAGTATGTAGATTAAAAAAGTCATTGTACGGATTAAAACAGGCTAGCCGGCAATGGAATAAAAAACTTGATTTTACGCTTAAAAATATGGGTCTATTGCAGTCAAAGTTAGATCCCTGCATTTATTATAAAATTGTGGATAAAAGTAACATAGTGCTTCTAGCGGTCTATGTCGATGACTTGATACTTTTCGCAAATAATAATGAATCAAAAAGCTATATTAAGGAGGAGCTACATTATAATTTTAAAATTAAGGATTTAGGAGATGTAAGTTACTGCATTGGAATACATGTGGAGAGAGACAGGACCAACGGCATTGTATATTTGGATCAGAAAAAATATATACTAGAGGTGTTAAATAAATATGGAATGTCTGATTGCAAAACTGTAAAAACTCCAATAGATATGAATAGTAAGGTACAAGGAAGTACAGAGGATACTAAAATCTTACATGATATTCCTTATCAAGAGATTATTGGGTGCTTATTATATGTTTCACAAATTACTAGACCGGATATAAGTTTTGTGATAAATATGTTAAGTAAATATAATACTAAACCAGAAATGCAACACTGGATTGCTCTAAAGCGCGTCATGCGTTATTTGAAAGGCACTCAAGATTATAGACTGAGTTACAAACAGAACCCAGACGAGTCAATGGTTCATGGTTACTGTGACTCAGATTGGGCTAGTGCAGAAGACGACCGGCGTTCCTGTACAGGCTACACATTCTTGTTTCAGGGAGGAACAATTAGCTGGAACTCTAGACGCCAGCCTACCGTCGCACTCTCTACAACGGAGGCGGAGTACATGTCTTTATCATCGTGTGTACAAGAAGCTCTATGGCTTAAACAATTTCAAGAAAGTTTATGGCCAGAACTGAAGAGTGAAGCCTTGGTAATTTATAGCGATAATCAAAGCTCTATAAAACTTTCAGGATCTGATGGATACCATACCCGGACAAAGCATATAGACATCAGGCACCATTTTGTCCGCGATAAGGTACTTGGAGGGATCATTGATGTACGCTACATACAGACGGATGAGATGATTGCAGATGCACTAACCAAGGCAACGTCACACTCAAAACTGTCTTTCTGCTCTACCAAGATGGGATTATGTTTAAGGGAGGATATTGGAAGATTGTAAACATAATTGCATATCATTTCTGAACTGATTCAATATGTCACAACTACCTAGTTCTCGATTAAGCCACTCGCGGCGCCACTCACTATACGCGTTAACTCTATTGTTGCATCGTCACCTTTGTTATTTATTTCGCTGCATTAAAACCGTTTTAACTTTTATATTTGAAGTATAATTTCCTCATGATGCTTCAATCCATAACCTACGAATTTTACTATAGCAACTACATTAAGGAGAACCCACAAACAAAAGTTCAAAGAAGAAAGTGGCGTTAATCGTTAACTAACGTCAAGAATGTTTTTTCCAGACAACTTGAAGATAGCAAACAATAATTAAACATTAAAGTAAACCGGGGTAATTCCATCTATGGGGGAAAATGAGATTTAATTCCAAACTCTTTAAAACTACCCCTACCCTACCTGGATGTAGTATATACGTATATACGCTGTACTTTACAGATTTAACTTAGATTTCTTTTTATTTAAGGTCGCGTCTTTAATTAGATAGGTACCACTACGATATAGCTTTACTTTACATATAGGTACGCGCGTATGTAAAACTAAATTAAACACTTCATGATATAAAAACCCAATCCAATCGACTTACACCTATTACTGTTTTCATTTGCTAATCCCCGTTTCTAGACATGTCAATATCCGGCACCATGGTCACATCATCAGTGCTGTCCAATAATCCTGTACAAATTCGGTCGGAAACCGCGACACGACACCTTTCGGGAGGATTTACCGGCGCGCACGCAAAACGTGTCGTAAGGGATATCGTCGCCATAATATGGGGTGGATTCTGATGCAAATAATAATTTAGTTCATCAAAATCATAATAATGAACGCAAAACGTTTTTCAATATTATATGGGATGGTATTTTTGGATAAATAATGCGACTGTAAGAATTACATTGTTTCCTTTTCAAGATAACAGACGAAATAATTATATCCTGTGGGATTACATTCTGTACAAACGATGTGACCACCTTAAGAATGAACACTTTATACATATATGTATAAATACACGCTGTATATGAAGTATCTACCGCGCATGATAAAGCTACTATAAACCATGACACATATTTTCATATCCCGGGAGATAATGGCACAAGGATAACAAACGGTTGTTATTGTTAATGAAATTAAAACACGCGCCTTGTTCAGAATAGATATTCTGAGATCCCAACAACAGTTCGCGAACACTACTCTTATATAAACTGCATCCAATCTACTAAGAGTAGGAGACCCCTATATATTACAGGTAATAAACATAAATAAGGCCCAACAGACAACACCGAAGTCTAAATTTGAATCCGGGTCTGTACGAATTCCGGATTACCGGATTGTTCGGGTGTCATTTTGGTTTAGCGATTTATTTGCTCTCACGTGTCGGTACAAGTTTATTGTATGCGACAGATCCACTGTAACCCTGTCGATTGAAAACACGCCTTTAAAGTATAGTAATAAAGTCTATGAAGAGTGTGTATCGGATAACCCGATTGGTGACGCTAAGCGGTGAATAACAAAACACGACGCAGCGAGCAGTGAACAAATTGGTAATTAATTAGATGACTACCGGATAATCGGATATTGGATCATAAGCTTGTAATTTGAACATCATCATACCTATTCGTGTCGTAACATGACTACATTTGCTTCTGGTTCTAACGAGGATTATCTAACAAATGACAATGCATAACGCGAAGGCCTGTTTGAAATTTACAAATTACCTCCTCGTTGGTAAATGAGCAACACGCAAAAAAATTCATTTCCCCCCAAAAACAAGACCGCCTGTACTGAAGAATCAGATAGGCATTTTATTCCATTTTATTCGCCATCAGGTGATACAGGGTGCGTCTCATTAGAGCCCTAGGCTGATCATTTGTCAACGCCCTCACTTCCGAATTACAGGGAGTTTTTTATTAACGCCAATTCCTCTGGTCTTAACGAGTGTAATTTTTCCTGGAATTTCCGGGAATTTTTCTTTTCGATTGTGCAAAGGTAAAGTGTTTTTACGGGCCGCTTTGGGCAGTGACCTTTGTTTAAGTTAATGGCACGTCGGCTTGAGTAACTACGGTCGGGGAAACGATGACGTCGACATATCAAACTTCGACACATGTTGCGAAAACATTTTTTTTTCATAGTAATAAAACAAGTTAAACGGATAAAATCGCGTATATTACTAGGTACATTTTAAGTCTTAAAATTGGTCTTAAACTTGGGGACTTAAAATGTAGTAATATAGGTACGCGATTTAATCCGTTTAAGTTGTTTTATTACTATGAGTGATAATCGCGGAAACCGAAGACAATAATTATTTTTTTGTTGTTTATTCTGTGTCAGTTTTTAGGGTTCCGTACCAAAATGGTAAAAAAGGAACCCTCATGGTGCGACTCTGTCTGTCTGTCCGTCTGTCACAGCAAGATATCTCAGGATCTACTGATGCTATCGACTTGAAATTTGGAATAGTGTTAAAAGTAGCTAACCCGAGCTTATGGGATGTAAAAAAAATCTTGTAACTTTTTTAATTTTTTTTTAAGGGGGTCCGTAATGAGACTTTTAAAATTGAAATTAGGGCTATTATATCGAGTGGGGTATCAAATGAAAGGGCTTGATTTGTAGATTAAAACACTATTTTTGTATTTTTTTTTTAAATAAGTAGTGTTTGATTTATGGCGAAATACGTTAAAAAAAATACCATTCCCCCCCTATTATCTTCGAAGTTACTGAACAGAAAAATCTGTTTTAATTACCAACTATTAATGTCGTCCTATACATACTGTCCCAAAACTCAACGATAAGCCGGCACCAGAGGATGGAGCTACTTATGATTAGTCGAGAAAAAATAAGGAAAAAAATATATATCTCAATTATTTTTTCTCGACTAATCATAAGTAGCTCCATCCTCTGGTGCCGGCTTATCGTTGAGTTTTGGGACACGTTGTATATTACAGGAAAAATAAAACGGTTTTCTTAACTTGCACCGTTTTTGAGAAATTTGCAAAAATCTTATCACATACTTATTTGCTCCTACTAAACTAATCGCCATATAGTTTTTCTTGAATTATTCATGTATCTACTTATGAGTTTGTACGGAACCCTCGGTGCGCGAGTCCGACTCGCACTTGGCCGGTTTTTTTTTTCAGTCTTTCTTTGTCCTATTTTGTACATTAGTTATTCTATAACTAGAGCCACTTTCACAGCATACCCGTGGTGGTGCCAGAGTTTCTGTCAATCAAAGCACATTAAACAAAGTGTCTACATCTATTGTTTAATTTGGAGTAAGACAATGAAATAGAACTACTTAAAGCTCTATTACCTACAATATTATTATATTTTCGCAGGTATCGTCACCCGGTCATGCAGCTTTTGGACACCTACGCAAACTTTGAAAATCTCAACTCAAGCTACCTTCAAGAAAAAGTGAGTCTTTTTTTTCTTGATAAAAGTCAACACCCATTTTTTCAAAATGGCTTCCATTAAACTACATGCCTACCCTTTCACCGCAAGAATGGCTGCGTATGAGACATCTCAAAGTCACCCCTTTTCTATTTTAAGCCCGGCACATTTGCACCCTCGCATATTCAGATGCGTTAATGCTAGCACTCGGTATTACGGCATTTTTCAGCCCACATTACTCATATTGCTGGGGAGTCATCGGCAAATGCATCCGACATGTAGATATGTATATCAGGATATTGGTCTGGCTTGTAAATTTTTCCGGGTGTCGAAATCACGGCATTACATCGAAATATTTAAAATGGGGAAACAGTATTTTTTATAGGCAGAAAGTATTATGGCCAGTTCACATTATTCCAGTCCAGTGATACAGCGGGCTAATCCAGTCCAGTTGTGGACTGGAGCATATCGTTTACATTATTCCAGTCTTTTAAGAGTTCTCAAAGACTGTTACCAAAAACAACCACGGGTGTTCACTATATCACGTTCAATCCAGCACTGGATTGACGGTTTACACTATTCCAGTGGCGCTGGATTGGGTGAGCTGGAATGAAAAGTTGACGGTCACTCCAGTCACTGGACTGGAATGCTCACTGGAATGGGTACATTCCAGTGTCGGTTCACATTATTCCAGTAGCATTCCAGCACTGGATTGGATTGCTGGACTGGAATGCTACTGGAATAATGTGAACTGGCCATTAAACTATTTGAGAGAGTAATCCTGATACCTTTAAATACGTAACGTTTTTCTATGGGCTGACAGCAGTTAGTGTACTTAGTGTTAATTTTAAGGTTAATCAGTGTGAAAACTCTATATATTTAAGCAACGTAATCAAATCTTGGGAATATTGTTAAACACGAGTAGATACTTAAATGAGCTGAAAACAAGTCCAAACTGTCCAAATGATGAGATGCACTTCGCTAACAGATAACTGAAGCACTTCTAGTGGGCCGACCGCTTTGTACTTACGAGCCGCACGCACACATCAACAAGTTTTTTACTACTACGAGCAGCACGCACGCATTGAACTGACCAACCAACGTTAAAGCAACCGGCTCACTAGAGATGCTTCAGTTATTCGGAAGCTACGTCCGACTATTTATTTTAAGGTCCTTGGGGTTATCTACTCGTCATTAAAAATAATGAGATAAAATATGTACCCAATCCTCAGCGCTAGGAAACCAAACATTTACATTACACCCACTTCCCAAAACAGAAACTTAACCCAATTAACACTAAGACAAGTCTAAACACTCCACATGACTCAAACATAAAAATTTAACATGCTCCTAAACTCCTGTTATTTTAATAGTTCACGAGATTCGAATTCGATTCGATCATTCAAACCAAACGGTTTCTAAACGTTGTGACGTAATCGCTGCGCGTAAATCGTTATTGATACTCGATTTGATGTCGATCAGTCCCTAACACCTGCTTTGGCTCCGGTGTGCTCTTTGATGCCTCGAGACATTGATCGATGTTACGAAGGCTTGGGAATTAGATTTGAGAACACGGTTCTTCGATTTGTTGAGAGTCAACGTACCTATATGAAGTTTGTGAGGCTGTTTGGGTTCAGTATAAAACGTCTACAAACAAGGAGACTACACGTTTGATTTCGAGATGGAAGCGGACATCGAAAATACTTAAGTATCCTGGATTCAACAATTTATTGATTCAAACGTTTCTTTGTGGCTATCCACATTAGTTTACTAGAACATTACATATCCGCATCATTTCGTATTAAAGATACATCTGCAAAATCTAATCCAAGTTCCAATTCAGGATTTTCAATGACATTGCAACTATAAACATTGGACATTGTGATCAGAACCGATAAAATAACTACTTAAGTGCAACAAAAATGTATTTTATGCCACACTTGGCCATAAAGTGCCTTTTTCCGCACGCTACGCGCACGGAAAAAGCCGCTTTCTGGCCAAATGTAGACAAAAAATGCTGTACACAACACGGGAGGTAATAAAGAAAGCCCTCGATCGCATATTTACGTGCCTCGCCTACGGCTCGGGCCGCAAACTTCTGCGATCTCGGCCTTTCTTTGTATTACCACCCTAGTTATGTAATGTACTATTGTTACTTCATAAAATATGAACGTAACGCAGATTACGGCAATGTATGGTAACTTTGTCAGCGCACTCACCAGTTTTACGAAGTTGAAACCAATAAATTAAATAAAAACAATTTAGGAAATAATTTTAAATCGCACGGCACATTAATCCTCCCCTAGGATTTTTTTGTGGGCCATTTACTTGCTACCCTCTTCGCAATTTCTACCTTCCTACACACGAGCCGGTTTTTTCACCTATGGATCTCGTGAAGAATTTAAGATCGTAAAATAAAGGGGGGCTTGAATGCTACCTGCCGGGCGATGCCTAGAAATTGCGAGGGGATACAAATGTATTGAGACACTGGATACGGCACTCTGGAAAAGACAAAGAATTTACCTACAAAAATGTACAATGAGGTGATAAAAAAACTGTAGAGCGCATTGTATGAGGACGTCGTCGACAAGTCACGAAAACTAGCGAAATATGAAATAAATCGACTTCAAACCACAAATATTTTACAAATACATAAATAAGCTAAGTAATTGTCTTATAATAATAATATTCGCCGCCCTATAATTTTACAAATTAAATTTGCATTGATTTTGTTTCTAGAACAAAATTACCGGCAAATATTTATTTTGTATTTACTATTTTTTAGTTGCAATAAAGTGATTGGCTCCTTCTGTTCATAGTGTGCAAAAACCATATGACGTAACGTAACTATATATTGCTATGGATAGCAGGGCTCCCTATCTCTCTCTCTCTCATTTAAAAACTTGTGTAAGAGCAAAATGCAATTACATAGCGTCTGTAGAATAGACATCCTTATCAGTGGCGTGGCGTCCATAGAACTCGATTCCTACCGGCTTGCCTAATATCAGGCATTTGCCCACCTTATTCTACAGCTCTTAAGGAAAATGTACGCCAAATCTGCACCGGCTTGCCCAAGGATATCT
The DNA here is from genome assembly GCA_947034925.1 of Eudemis profundana. Taxonomy (NCBI): domain Eukaryota; kingdom Metazoa; phylum Arthropoda; class Insecta; order Lepidoptera; family Tortricidae; genus Eudemis; species Eudemis profundana. Next base: position 14,797,443 of record OX344808.1, on the reverse strand, counting down.
TTTACGCCACGCCACTGATCCTTATCAAATGAAACTTCTTTGCTAAAGCATGTTTGTTTACATTAACATTTTCAGCATCTCTATCTCCACGTTAAACAGAATTTTATTGGCGGGCTGCTGATATATCGTGGTGCCAATCGTAAATCTGTTGTGGTGAAATAAATAATTTAAAACTAATAAAACCGGCTTCGTTCTCGTAATGTTGAGGCGGGCTATCTAGATTTATTTGGGCCCCCGAACGTGATTTGCCAGAAATTGAGAAAGCTATTGTACCTCAATTTGATGTTATTTATTTTATTCACTCAGGTTTGGACCTGAAAGTAGATTGCTTTTAGAGTCTTGGGAATTGAAAAAGAATTTGTTTACGAATCGAGCATTGAGAACCGGATGACCAAATTGGTAGCAAACTATTTTGATAAGATATTTCTGCCTGATGTTTGCAAGCGTATTTGTAATTGCTTGATAACGCTATTAAAATATCCGGTTCATTTAAAGTCAAACTAAAATTTGATTCTTGTTAGTTTTGCCGAAGGTGACTACACCTTCGGCAAAAAGGCTGAGATAAAATAAAATAAATAAATAAGTATTGTGGGGACAATCTTACACAAATCGACCTAGTCCCAAACTAAGCAATGTTTGTACTATGGGTACTAGACGATGATATATATACTCGTGCTCATCACACAAATATTTAACCTAACCTAACCTAACCTAACCAGGATTTGAACCCGGGACCTCTATCTTCGTAGGCAGTGTCCCTCCCACTAGGCTAAACGTGTCGTCAAGAAGGCTGCAATGTTGACTGACAGAAACTTCGAGACGATGGGAGTTTTTCAAAATCCGTTTAGGCAGATTTTGACCATTATGCTTGGGATTGTACCGATTGTACTGTAGAGACTGATGTCTAGTGCAATAATGCAGAATTGAAGCACCATTCGCCAGTTTCGAACGAAGGCATTGGTGTTGTTACGTTACATCATAATAAACGTCATTATTATTGGCCCAATAGTAATACAAAAGGCGTAATTCTATTGACACTCGAGTCTGATATCGGTCATAATCGTATAAGCGCCGGTATATTGCTCGGAGTCACGAGCGAATTACTTACCCAAGTAAACCAGTTGGTGGTGCCCACGTCTTGCATAAGTAGATTACAATTGTTGCCGTAAGCCGCGACGTAGGTACGCTAACGATGACACAAGTAATTCCTCATTAGCGTTGCATTGCAAGCTATAATGAACCGTAACTCCACTAGCTAAAAAACTTTATCGCTCTAGTGCGCTAATTTCCCATAACGTATGCACTGCACGACTTTCTAAACGGTCGCAATTATTGAGCATTTTTCTTATCCGACGTTATGCATGATTCGCACCGTACTATATAATCATCGGACGGAAATTCCTTGGTCTGCTGCTGGAAAAAACACTACCTCGTGTTTCTATTCGTGGATGCTGCTTAGACTTGCTGTGTATGTGTATTTGACGATAACCCTCAGGGTGTAGAAGCCTCTCTTTGGCTGATAGTACGTAGGCTTGCCAAGATAAGAATGACCCAATAGCAAAATACTTTGACCTCTAAGTAGTTATTGAGCAAACTCCATGGCAAGTTATGAAGGTACCTAGGATCCGGTTTTTCAATTCGAAGTCGAGACTCATCCACCGTGAAACAATTCTCAACAAACATGACCATCATTATAAATTACGAACAAAGCTGGTGAAACGGCTGCGCAAGAGTCAACAGGCTGTAGCGATGGCTTGGACGGCACCATTGTCTAGTCTCCTATCAAATTGTCAACCCCCACTTTCATACTTTTTATAAAGTATAGTATCAAGTGGCAACGCGCTACTGTGTATTGTGATCCGGGGCAATATTTCTTGTACGTTGTCAGTTCTCTGTGAGTTACTGCGTCGGAATTGCTGGACTTTACTATGTGCGGTTTATCAGGGGAATTCCTTTTCAGTATTTTGTTATTGAATGTGGTGTATTTTGAGAACAATTTTGTGATATGTGAGGAACTTACGAATACGGTTTTCAACGCTAACATCAGAGATTATACTGTGAAGGAAGATGATCTTGTGAGTACATTACTTTCCACACCAGAATGGCCCAAAGCCCAAACCGATTCAGTACCGGCACGTAACCAGACATGGACTGCTACACCTAACAGAAAATACATTGCTATCTATTCATGCTCCGGATTATGTGACAAAAGAGGCGTCCATTGAAAACCAAGTATACGTTTTACGCCTCGAGAGGTTGAGATGCTGGCTGGTAGACCAGGGGTACAGGGTTTGAATCCCAGTTTGAGCCATGAGCCATAAGTTTGATTCGTATAAATATCATAAAGTTAACGTTACTCACACAAGTTATTTATTTTAGAATTCAACCAAAGTTAGAACCCTGCAGAAGGAAGACGTAGGCAGATACGCCAGCTTTGCCCCGATCCGCAACCCAATACGCTTCAAGGTAAGATATCTGAATACAGTAACTAGAGTCACCTTTTACTTCGCAGCTCTGATTTCAAATGGTGTCAGTCTGTAGGAAGTTGAACTAATCGTAATAATACAAAATGAACTTAGTACTTATAGTGAAGAATGAAAGCAATTATCTCATAGTTGACGATATTTGAGTTGAGTTTCAAAAGAAAAAGTTAATATGACATCAGCCAGGGCTCTAACTTTTGGTACCGATGACGTCAAGCTACATACAGGTTGATTCAGTGTAGGTTTTACCTTGATTTACCGTTATCGTAAATTACCGGTATTAATTTGGTAAATTAATTTTGTCACTACTTTCATTGGTTGGTGTTAATGGTAGAACACGCATCCTAGAATATTCATAACTTTTACGATACCGGTAAATTCCGGTAAAGATAAATCAATTTAAACCTTGGTGTGAATCATGTATTCATGATGTATGCATCTTGACATCATCGGCACCAAAAGTTCGAGCCCTGGACATCACATCACATAACCCCCCTATAGGATCAAACTGCATCCAGATTTAGAATTGTCAATTTTCATTTTCTTGCCAAGGAAATACGTATCGTCGTAATGATTTGCCACAATGTAATCACTCTCCAGAACTCCGTCCAATTACATTTAATTTAATATCTTGCAGGATGCAATTACACCCAAGTTGTTAACCCTAAGTAAATAGGTGGCTATTAAGTCTAGAATCCCGCGTAGGCTTATAATAGCGGCGTTTTAACCCGCAATTACCGTGACACTTAGCTCAACATTCAACGCATATCAAATGCAGAAACGAGTCTGTGGGAATATCATTCGCCGTCCCACATTCCTGATAACTTGTCAGAACGGAAACATGACTCAACTGTACTCGTACAGTCGAATTTAGTTTTCAGTATAAATCTGTGGGTGAACTGAAAAGTGGTACAAGTCACATTTAACCTAGGAGCAAAAGAGCTTAAGTCATAATATAGAGTTGTGACCTTTTGGTACTGATGTAAATTTGACTTGTATCCCTTTTCACTGGACCCACAGAAATTAGCTCGCATTGTAAGGTAATGTGTAAATTCCCAAAGCAATTTGCCGCCGTAAGTGGGATCACACCACTGCATAGCTGAGAGTTCTTTCCCGTGACGGTCGTGGCCTCGCCAACAGTTAGATATCAGATCGATTCTCAGTATAGATTAACGATGAATCAAGTGCCCGTACTCAAAACGAGATGAAGTCTGGCTGATTCATAAGTTCCTGGTACGGTAACGGGCATTTTGTAAACAAAAAGCTAAACTGTGACGTTCAACATAGTAATATGATGATTTGATGATATATTTAGTTGTTTATTGGGAAGTGTTGATTATTTTGTTTAGTTCCTTTCAAACCTTAGTCACGTCGTCATTCATCAGTGCATGAAGATTTATGAAGTAGATGTAAATAAAAGGGACGTCGAGAGAAGAGACGGTTGTATTTTTTTAAGATTTTTTTTATAATTTCATTGATAATGTGGCCACGAACTAATAAATCAAGAATTAAAACAAGTGACACCGACAGTAATGATCGCCTGTTGTCTACCTTTTAAATTATTTTAATTATGTAATGTACTTACCTTTTGTAATGTGTTTTTCTGATGTGAAATAATAGTACATTACAGGACTAGGGCGGTAAAACAAAGAAAGAGCTGAAAGCGAGGGACGTAAATATGCGATCGAGTGCTTTCTTTATTACCTCCCGTGTTGTGTACATCATTTTATGTGTACACTTGGCCAGAAAAAAAAGTCACTTTATGGCCAGGTGTGGCATAAAAATGTAAGCGAATCTCGTCGTTGTTGACAAGCTGCGATCGATACCTTTTGCATGGGAACGAAACATTTAGGTCAATTATTGTCAAAGGCGTTTACTCGAAGACACCTCGTGGTCCGTCAGTCGGAAAGGCTCGAAGGGCCGAAAGGGGCAGTGCCCACGATCCTATCGAGCCAGCCGACCGTGCACCGACCACAGACCTCTAATTGGATTTAATTATAAAGAAAAAAACTTACATTGTAGGTACTTCAATTTCATTGACTGTTAAAAGAGCGCCTTGTCGAAAAAGTTTCGAAAACTTATTGGATAATTTTTGATAGGAATGGTCTGATAATGACGATTATGCCACGAAAAAAATAACAACCAACTTAATACATAATTAATTAACATAATTAACTAAATAATTGAAATATATTAAAAAGTAGAGTATAATGCCATTTTTGATATTTTCAATATAACTGGTGCAGCCATATTGAACATTTACACATCTGTAAGCGTAAGATACTACGCTTTGTCACGCGATAAATAAATGATAAAGCATCCGTCACTCTCACACACTATTTGTCAGAACGTGACGGATGCTTTATTATTTATTTATCGCGTGACAAAGCGTAGCATCATAAGCCTACTGGTATATCTCCGTTGACCGTTTTGTGCTAAAATACCTAATGCGTTATTCTCTCGTTGCAACTTTACCACCAACATGCTGTAACAATATCAATCGATCGTAAGCCGACTGATTGCAAGCTAGTTGTCTTCCTCCATATCCCACCACGACTGTGACCGACCGCGACCCATCGCAACAATAATAGTACATTACTGCAGAGGCCGGGAAATAAGGGGTTGCCGGCCGAGTACATATAGCTGGCCAAGCGAAGCAAGGCCAGATAGTTACAAGGCCGGCAATCCCATTTCCCGCCGAGGTACCTATGTATAGTGCTTTTCTCAAATATGCAATGAAATAAATAAACTTACTAATATCCTTACTTACCCTAAATATTATTTTAATCAGAAACTTTCTATCAGAAAGTGACGTTAGTGACACTGACATATTATATCCACAGACAATGCAAATATCACGTTCGGAAACCAAAAGCTGTTTCAGTTTACATTTTTACCGCGAATATTTAGATGAAATATTTTAAATGTGTATTCTTGTGGCGTAGTTTGCAATTTATAATAATTGGAAATTGTTTATAATGTATTATTTGTTATGTTCATGTCAATTTTAAATAAATAAAAATATAGCAAAAATCGTTTTTTGTTTTTTTAATTGCTGAATGCCGTGATGCTGTGGCCCAAATAAATGTGGAATGGAAATTAAAAAAAAAAACATTCCGTGCCAAGTGTCAAGCCGCACCGGAAACGAGGTACTTTGCGGCCTATTTTTAGGCACGTAATGTCAACATTTCATGCCATGTTTGAGAAAAGTATAAAGACCACATAAAGACAGAAAAGTAGTTACACTTCGGCTCTTTAGGAGCGCGCAATACCTATTCAAAGTCGAGGCGCATACGGTGCGATCCGGACCGGAGCATTCTTACGCATTCGTAAAACTTTATAAGCACTATAGTGCCGTTCGTACCTACAAAAATTACCGATATTATATCGTAAGAATTATCTATAGTGTCCGAATGTTTTTAAGGAGAATACTATACTGTGGCAATGGCAGCAACAAGTCGGCGGTGATTCGATAAGGCGTTTACGTTCTACATTTCGAATTCCAACCCTTAGAATGCTGTTAGACCTGGGTACAAGTATACGCGTACGGAAAAAGCCGCTTTCTGGCCAAGCGTAGACATAAAATGATGTACATAACACGGGAGGTAATGAAGAAAGCCTTCGATCGCATAGGTACGTCCCTCGCTTGCTTTACCACCCTAGTTGTGTAATGTACTATTAAAGGTATGTTAAGTAGAACGTTTAATTTTTTAGGAAATTCCTGACAATGCGCTCTCCGGGTCCAGTTACAGCCGAGGACTGCTGCACCACGAACATGCAGGCCATGAAGGTTTGCAATATACATATAATATCATCTTTTATCAGCAGACTAGATCAATCGTGTTACACGCCTAATAGTTTGTACAACAACTAGTAACAAACCTGCATCACTGCATACATATGTATCTCTAATGATGGAGAACAAACTGTGGCTGGGGTCGTCCATGAATCGCGTCATGTAATTTTTCAGATTTCTAGACCTCAAAGAATGTTTGTTTCCTCAGAACGCTGTCGTTTATGAACCGATTTGGAAAAATCCTTTTTTAATTGAACGGATATACTTCCACGTTAATAAGAATTTGCTTATGTCGTAGATTCGATATTTAAAGTCTGTTATTTTTTTGTTAGAAACGATTTTTACACAGGCTGTCACGTTTAGCTGACATTTTTATGTGCAATGTCTGATGCGAATGGGTACCCTTTAAAGCACACATCATTCGCACGTCTACATATAGCTAACTTCTGATAGCCAAATGTTCCGACTGTCTTAACGAGTGACCAATACCTATTTCTTTTGGTTCTGATCGTGCCTGCTTTCTATAATTGTCGATCAGACAATGAGTGTTGCTTTTTGCTCAGTGGAGTTGGTATTCTTTGCAAATAAAATTATTGCGATATAGAATCCTTTAGCGACCGGTTCAGTTCAGAAGTTACCCGACAGGAGAAGAACAGGTTCTGAATGAAGCGCGTAAAGAGTGCAAAAGTTCCCTTGAATCCCGAAATAATACACACGATTGCGTGTGAGTACTAAACGACTTGTATTTTACCTCTTTATTGCGTATAATATATCAGAGACCTGTCACTAAGCAACGATGGGTGTTTGATATGTAGGCGGCAGCGGGTGAAAAATCTAGCATGAATTATGTTCTATCTTAGTATTATCCATAGAAATGTTCTAGGTTATGGAATACACGATGGTTACTACGAAGATGGGTCTCCCTACGGCCACGGGTACGCCTACATCCACGACGATCATCACGACCACCACGGCCATCACGATTACGATCATCACGATGGCCATCATGGGCACGGGCATCATGACGGTCATCATGGCTACGGACACCACTTTGGGCACCATTTGGGGCATGGGCACCATCATAAACACTACGGTCATCATCATGTAAGGGTTTTAATATCGAAGGACACAGCTTCACGCTGGTCACTCTAAAGACTTATACATATGATTACTTTCCTGACAGATCAGATCAGTTACTTTTTATGAAGTGTCAAAATGCTCAAATAGTATACCTATAGGTAAATATGAAATTTCTATAAAAAAATGTAATATGATGTCATTTTCTCTCTCCTTAATTATTGTGAAGTTTCGCAAGCAGATTTAAAGGCTAGCGTTAGCAAATACCCTTTGCCTATAATTACACTACTAATAGCCAATTTTGGATAGGTACGACCGAGACAATACCTGGAAGAAGTAAATGAAACGGAACTAGTCTAATCATCGGTTCACTTTAAGTTAAGCCATTTTGATGTGGTCTAAGTGTCCTAAACTAGGTATAATTTGCTACTGGAAATCGCCCTTATTCATCAAACCGGAACACAACATTGTAATTGTAAAGCATTGCGGTTTTACGGCATAAATAAGTAAAACGGTGGCTCCCACAGGCCACAAACACAACCTTCAACTGAGTTTATTATGAAGAGCTCTTTTGTTTTGTAATCATTATTAGGTATTATGGGATGGATCTGGAGATAGCGTGACGGATCCGCTCTTCATTGCTTGATGAACCACAATGTTATAATGATTTGGTAACAATGCATGCCTGTTCAATATTATTTGGTTTATTTGTCGTTTCTGTACTTAGAGCAACACGGAACGGAGTCGCTTAGCACATTTTTCGGGTACCTAGTACATCCCTGAACGAAATCTTCTTTGCACCTTGACGCTTAGAATAATCCTAATCCTATCCTTATCGAGTAATCTAAATAGTTATTGAGATTAGTTTTTTGTTAAGTAGATATTTGTAGAATATTGACGTGCATATTTACTTACACTCAAAACCAAAATCTCCTTTCTAAATTCAAATCAATGGATAATGCAACCCACTAGTTTCCCGTGCAACGACTTGATCCCACACAATGTCCTGTTTAGGCGTGATTTATGCAACATTTTGAACGCTTATGACGCTATCCCATCGAAAACACCGTTGTGCCCATTTTAGAGACTGCCTTTTCAGGTTGCTATAGGTTTTAAAAATGCTTTTCGTTGTTGGCAACTGGTTTGATATCCTCTTTTTACCACCTGTCTCAGCATGTTCAAGCGACGGTTGATAAAAACTGCTATGTGTTGTTTATACAAAATTTCTGTTATTCAAAACGAGGAAAATTCTAAACGTGTGAGTAAACTCAGGCGACTTTTTATTACTGGACTAAATTGGACAAGACTCAGAATTTATCCAAATGTAAAGGCAACATAGTACCTACCTAGCTAGCAGTGGCGTGGCGTAAAAGATTATCCTCGGTCCCTCCTCGGTTGCATAAAATAAAGGTTTACCTACCAACTGTTGTGATTTTAATAGGGATGCCGTTTGACACATATAGGTAGGATATTACAAAATTCGCTCTGCAAATGTTGACATTCAGTAACTAAACGAAACAAAACAATTTCGCATATTTCGTAAACATAATGTGTACAGTCTATAGCTGAATTCCATACACCTGCCAATTAATTCGTATGTTTTACAGCTGGCCACAAAAGCGTTGCTGTGGCCAATAGCCGGCATCGCCCTGTTAGGAGCCGCAGCTGCCCTGGTCACCAACCCAGTTCTGCTACAACTTGGCGTGGTGTCCGGCCGACGACGAAGACGAGACACTTTGGAAGCATCAGGCGACTCGGGAGATTTGGAATCTGATGAAACCTGGCCTTTAGATCCGTATGCAAGGAGTGGCGAGGACAAAAAAAGGACCAAAGGAGCATCGCTTGAAAAGGTCAAACGGGAAAAGAAAGTGCTCCAATCTGCAGGTTTCGTTTCGAAATCTGAAAAGGTTAATCGATTCGTTCCGATACCACTTAAATTAAATAAAGGGCATTGACGTAGGTTGTATGTTATAATGTGTTTCGCGTTCTTTATGCGTAGTTTTGAATAAATTAATAAGTGTCCATAATTCAATTCGGCCCTTAATTAACCACTGTTGGTTAATTATTAATTACCTGAGGTCATTTACTAGATATTACTTAAGTACATGATTGAGTACTTAACTGTGACTAATTAATACCTACGTGATCTATGGATGATCCCCAACAGTAGATCTTTTTTTAACTAGTAAACAATATCGATAACGAATCTCCAAATAAATTCTTAAAAAATAAACTTGTTTATTACACAATACTTACTGTCAACTTCTTCAGTGACCAAAACACCTTACAAACTAACAAAACACACACTAAACGTAAACCGAATCGTTCACAATTCACACACTAAACACAAATATTTAACTTATACCCATACCGGCTTATCAATGAGCACAAAGAGTAGTAACAATCAACATCACTGGGATTTATCGACAAAACAAACTGTAAACTGTCAATTGTTAGAAACGTCATCCGCGGCGACCGATCATACGGTGTTTAGCTTAGCGAAGCGTGAAGTTTGACTCAAGACAGTTGCATGCTTTGAATGAAGTTGGCCGCTGATTGGTTGCTTGTTTGTGTGCAGCGCTGCGCTCGCGCTGTTTATTGAAAAAACCCGTCCAAGTTCCTATCTGCGTATGTGGGTGTAAGTGTATACGTGTTATTAGTCAGAGGGGAATTCATTTTCGATTCATTTCATCCCCAAATTTGATAGCGTGGTGGGTGTGGGGTTGAGCATATCAACTATAAAAGGAAATGATTGGAACTACAGAACAGAAAAAACAGTTTTTTTTTATTCCGTGATTGGAACAAAAAAAACTGACTAATAATTAGATTCATAGTAGGTATTATTTTTATAACAGAAATAATAATAAAAAGAAAATATCCGTCTTAATTAAAATACATATTACTGGCGTTAGTCCCATTTTTGTCCCAGGGGAACTCTTTACCGAGATGCAGAGTACCTACTACAGTATCCTAAGTTTCAATCCAGAATTTGATCTACTTGCATGACGGATTTCAGCTCAATATATTCAGGTACTTATTAGTGTTACCGCGTTATTTAGTAAGAAATATGTGAACACCTAAAATTAGTAGTATTCTTATATTTTTATTTCAGTACTAATTTTAGGTCCCGCGACCCGATGTCTCGAATTATTTCCGGCAATCGTGGTCGCGGGGTCAATTAGCCATCTTAACGCCATCTATCGTAATATATCCAAACGACATGAAATGCTCACACGGCGTTCACCCTAGCCTTTTCATCCGCCAAGTAGTATGGTTATTGTCACCTAGATGCCACTGTATACAACTGCAATTTTACTGAATATTTTGTAGGGGACTTTGAATAAAATTCAGCCTTCAATCTTACACATTTATTAAATGTATCTTCGATTTCCATGTATTCCATGCACTCTTGAAAAGAACAAGACTGTATAAAATTTGCTGTATCCAGGAATTCACACTTTGAACCCAAGCTGTAAAGAAAAGATAATAATTAGTAAGGAAGGAGCTCCATAACATAAGGGTGCACCCATTAATTACGTGAGTTTTTGTCAGACACTTCATTATCCGCTTTAATTGTTTGACTTACCAAATATCAGAAAGGTCAAAAGACAAGTGTGCATGAAATAGAGTTACCTTAGTAGCTCCCTAATTGTTTTTAGGGTTCCGTACCAAAATGGTAAAAATGGAACGCTTATGGTGTTTTATCTGAATCTACCCCTTACCCCCTTCACGTGATTAATGGACAAACCCTAAGCAGGAAAGTATCGTTAATAAAATCGGGATCACTTTGCGCCATGGTTACACGTCTCTAACAAAAAATTATAAAAAAATAGCTACCCATAATTCATAAAAATAGAGCTAAATAAACGTAACTTTCTTTGACCGATCTTGGCTACAGAAGGTTATAATTGTAATAAATATTGTGGTGTTTTCACATCAGACAAAATAATCTAAAAACATAATGAAAGACTATTTTGATCAATGACATGATAATTTGGTAAATACATAGGTAATTATATTGTTTATGCCACACCTGGCCATAAAGTGACTTTTTCCGCACGCTGCGCGTACGGAAAAAGCCGCTTTCTGGCCAGGTGTAGACATAAAATGATGTACACAACACGGTTGGTAATAAAGAAAGCCCTCGATCGCATATTTACGTCCCTCGCTTGCAGCTCGGGCCACAAACTTCTGCGATCGCGGCCTTTCTTTGTATTACCACCCTAGTTGTGTAATGTACTATTTTATAATTTTGAGTGTGGTGTGAAGTCCAAAGGAGGCATTAGGGAGCGTAGATGGCGTAGAATTTGTAGGAGCCATGCAACCAATCAAAGCTATTTCACCATCAACATTGGTAGAGAACCGGCGAACTAGGAAGGTATTAAAGCATAGGTACCTTAGGGGCGTTTTCAATGGTGCACTTGAAAATGAGAGTAGCTCTTTCGCATCCCTTCTCGCCGTCAGTCACTGCCTCGTCGTTAACTAGAAAACAACATATTAATTTAAGATTAAGTAAAAACACTTGACACATTAATTCACAGGTGCAGATGCCTAAATTGAAGAACTTTGACTTTGGCTTTAAGATCACCGTACGAGTAAGTAGAAAAGCGGGTGGGCTTTTTTATTTAAAATGTCCTCTTAAGTGGCAGTTAACTGGTCGTCACAAAAGTCACAAAACTGATGATTAGTGTCAAACTCCATAATTATATTTCATCACAAACTGACAGGTTAGACGTTATTTAAACATAGCTTAAGTTTTGTCTCATCGTACATTTTAAAATAATAATAGTTAGTAGTAGTTAGTAGTATGTTCTTCCCATTTCCGCACCAGGATTTCCTTCGTTTTTTAGACGACTCTCCAGTATAGGCGCGGCATGAGGGTGGGGCATCGGGTACGGGTATTGTCCCTCCAACGCAACGTCTCTTTTTGGAGGGCACTGCGGAACTGCGGACAGGCGCCAGACGGGTGACCTGTGCCGCTGCGTGGTGGCTTTGGACTAATCATCTGAGTCCCGTAAACTGGGCCTCGATGGCAACGAGAACCACGACGGTTGTCCTCCCGTGGCCGTGAGGGAGGGCCCGGGACACCCGTGTGTTTGGTGCCGGTCCCTGGCTTCCCTGGGGGTGTAGGGGAGCCAGTGAGGGAAGGCACACACAGTTTATGCTACAGTGTGCTTTTTTCGGTGAGGAGGATTTCGGTGGGGGAGCTGCCAGTGGTGTCATGGTAGAAGTGCTCTCACAATCCCGGCAGCGTACCAGAGTTTTAGTGGGTAGACCAATCCCTTCTGGAGATGGACCGGAGAGCCCCACATAACCAATGCGTAATATTTGGCTGTACCCCCGACGGCCTTAGGTTACACGTGGTATGCAATTCCATGCTCTGGGTTAAAAAAAGGTATGTTCTTCCTATGCAAGCTGATGAAAACGTTAAACTTTAAAAGAACTGTTCGTAAGAAAGACATATGTATTGAACGATATGTATTTCTTATTATCATAACATAATTATACGAACAGGTACAATCAACAAAATTTTCTAAAATGACCATTATGTTTGGGGCTTAAGAGTATGCAGATATTTTTGTCGCCTTTGTAACGTATAAAATGACGATCCATTTGTTTTATCACCCTAGTTGTGTACCTAATGTACTATTTATTATGATGTTAATGGTGCTGCCGTGTTAGGCACTTGTCCCACCGCCGCCGAGTAAAATTGTATGAATAGCATTACATTGCGGATCTAGAAAGGTCCGAGTCCGACGATCTGTCACTCGCCCATTTTACTCGCTGGCGGTAGAACACCTTACACTAAAATGCTCACTGTTATATTAGGAGTGTATTTTCAAAGGGGCTTATTTCTATAAGCGAGTCATAGAAAAATAAGCCCTTTTGAAAAGACACTCCTCATATAATGTTTCCATACAACGATACAGCAATTTAGCATATAGGTAAGGAAACATGGTACAGTTAAGGGCACCAATATGTATACACCACAAAGTTTCAAAAATATATACACAGGTCTTATTATTATGGCAGTAACGTTTATGTATACATATTTTGGAACTTTGTGTGGATATTTATCTTTGCCCTTGACTGTACTCGTATGTGTTTTACCCGTCCGTTTACGCGGACCCATTAATCCTCATTGCCGTAAAGCAGCGGTCGGCAACCTTTTAGCAGCCAAGGGCCACATAGTAGCTAACCAAATTGACGCGGCCCGCACTTTGTTAACAATTTGTGATTTTATACAATTCGGAATATAGAGACCTTTATTTACAAAATAGCCAGGGAGGCTCGCGGGCCATAAGTGAGCGGTTCACGGGCCGCATGCGGCCCGCGTGCCGCAGCCCGCAGGTTGCCGACCGCTGCCGTAAAGGAATGTCGTATCAGACTCGAATTGAGTGACTCACCCTTAGAGCATATATCAGCCAATTTTTTCGCATTAGCAAGCCTCTTTTCATCGGTACCCTGGGTCTTTTCTGCTAGTTTGTAGGCGTGTTCTAAATCGTACAACCCTTTAGCATTCATCTGAAAAATTTAACTTAATTTAATATTAGAGACACTGTAATCAAATGTGCGACGCGACGTGACACGATACGACTACTACTTTCCATACTAATATTCTCTAGTCTCGTGTTACGTAGTTGAGCGATTTTCAACAAAAGTCTACAGGTTTTGAGAGCAGTTAAGGTTAAATTACTTAAATTCATCCTTTAAGACAGGGTTTCTTAAACTGTGGTCCATGGACCCCTTAGGGGTCCGTGATACGAGAGCCGGGGGTCCGTGACTACGCATACAACACAAACTTTCATGTACCCTTGATTTTCTTTTTCTCTAATTGTATTTGGAGTCCGTAAGGTTTCCGAAATAATATAGGGGGTCCGTGACCAAACAAAGTTTAAGAACCTCTGCTTTAAGACATGTGAAGAAAGTAATACTTAGTGGACACTTGCGAATTTTTAGATGTGTAAATAGGAGGTTCTGGTTATGAAATTAGAACGAAAGTCTTGTTTGATAACTAGTTATGAAACATGGAAAAAAATCCATATTCATAGCCAGTTATGAAATCTTAGTTATGAACGTGTACGAAGGGAAGTTAGAGTCCAATGAATACATTTTCATGACGTAACGGAAACACTGTATTTAAACAGTATTTAACAACCGTTGAACAAAACACAATATTTTTAAAAATGCTCAGTTCCGCTGCCGTGTAGTGCGTTATACATTAAACCTCATACAAAGATATCGCATGTTCGTTGCACCGCCGAAGCTTGACTCTTTCATAGCGTCAAGGGACCATAGACCTGAGTATATGGTTGTAGTTTCAACTCGATACCTTCACGCGTTCCTGAGATAAAGGGTCTTGAAAGACGGACAGACAGACAGACAGACGGACAACAAAGTGATATTATAAGAGTTCCGTTATTTCCTTTTGAGGTACGGAACCCTAAAATATAAAAATGGTTTTGGAATCTACAAATTAAGCCCTTTCATTTAATACCGCACCTGATACAATAGCACAATTTAAACTGTCCGGCCTCCCATTTCGGCCCCCTTTAAAAAAAAAGTAAAAAAGGTAAGATTTTTTATGGCTGTAGGTTCGGGTTAGTGACTTTTAAAGCTATTCCAAATTTCAAATAGATAGTAGTTCCTGAGATATCTGTCTATGACAGACGGACAGACAGACAGATAGAGTTGCACCATAAGGATTCCTTTTTTACCATTTTGGTACGGAACCCTACAAACAAAGAAAATAGCAGAGAAAGGAACTCACCGAGCCCTCGGCTTTGTAAGCGCAAGCCAGGAGGCACTTGACGTCCTTATTCTTGGGCACCTGCAGGCTCTGCAGCGCCAGCAGTTCGTTCATCTCCACTGGATGATCCTTCTGGCACTTCATCACGATCTTCGTGAACTCTATCTTCACCTCTTCGTCCGTCATTGATGCCTAAATATTTAAGTCGAAATATTCCGAGATTTATTAGCATTGTATTGAAATATATGTAGGTACATTAAAAATAGTGAATCAGGGAACCAACAATATTGTTGTCGTGTTTACAATAGGAATTGACCATGACCAAAGAGAGCACGCCGTCTCCCTCGGTGACAATATCAGCGGCGCGCAGCCGCACCGTGTCGTGTACCTTCACTGCAGGGGCAGTAGGTGTGAAAAGCACTATGTTAAGTCTCAGCCGAAAGTGCAACAGTTGGACTCGTATTCTTGGGCCTTATCTTCAGGAGGGCCCTGGAACTCGCTCGTCCATCTATTGCTTACTTTCCGGCCTGTACAACAAAACAATGTACTAATGTGTACTTACTACATATTGCACCGCTACTTTCAATAATCGAAACCACAATAAATGAACAAAGAAACTTACATAGGCATAGCTGCCACAAACGGCTATCCCGAACATTAAATTCCAAAACATTTTCAATATATTCCGATCACGAACAATAGGAAATGATGGAAAAAATTGATGCTCGGTTTTTATAGTGCCCCGAAATTCGATCTTATCATATTTGTGGTATACATAATCACACTCTATTAGGCACTAATAGCTGTATTATTTTTAATATGACGTGTCATTTCAGATCATGCACAATTCAAATAATTTTCCCATTTTCAATTTGCCTTCCTGTTAGATTTTATATTTTGATATCATACCGTATCAGGATATGAATATAGCGGATACAAATTATTCACTGGTAATTATTGAAAATGCACTTTCATTAAATATCAATGATGCATATTAATGATGCTCTGTATGTATAATAGTAGAAGATGACGTCTAATTATAATACTAGTAACTACAGATCTATAAATACCGAAATAATTAAAGGAGCCGGTGAGGCCTACTTGCAGGAATAAATAATTTGAATTTTAATTTACCAGTCCTTAACAGCTAAAGACTGGTAAATTAAAATTTAACTGTTAGAATTATCTACACTGTAATGTAAGCTATTCCACTGTTTTCGGAGAGAGACACAGACTATTCGGTTGGCGTCGCACTTAAATGTACCCATAGCATAGGTATTGCAAAGACAACCACAACTTGCAAAAGGTGCAGCGCATGACTCTTGCTACAAGCATCACACCAGTATACGTCGTTGACATTCTCTATCCTTTTCTTTCCATCGCTGTAGGGGTAAAGTCAAAGGGACAGAGGGTGTCGCTTTCGGTAGGTGTGAAAACGTTCTAATAAAAAAAATATTCTGACCTTCAGCAGCATTAAATTGTTTGAAAGAAAGAAAGAAAGAAAATACATTTATTCATGACAGCATAAAAACATTATAGAAAAACAATATACATATTTTAAAATAAAGATTGCCAGAAAACGCTGCCACAAATCGGTCCCACCTCAGCATAATGCCGACCTAAAAGACCAGCGCTGGTCTTCCGGTGGAACCAAGCGGGGGCGACGTTACGCCGAGAAAGTCGTATGACCGGTCCAGGACAGACAGACAGAATGATAAATTATGAAATTTATAAATTGCATGTGTATATTGACTTGGTCGGCTAGGTCCACTTATAGTGAACGCGGCCAAAGCGCGCGCCAACCATGTTTCATAATTTCGACGTTGAGGCGTCCACTGCTGAACCGGCCTCCCAAAGACATCCACAACGAACGGCCGCACTCGCACACCTTCTACCTCCATCGACTTCTGACGACCTCAACTAGGTTTCCTAACCATCTTGTGGGGGGTGACCCGACCCATTCTGCGTCTTCCGGTGCGCGGTCTGCATTCGAGTGCACCGGTTCTTCGAGTTATATGCCAAGCCTATTGCCGCTTTAATTTGCTAACTCTGGCTGCTATATCGCTTACTTTAGGGCCTACGCGGTTGCTCGGAGCGGGCGCGGTCAGGCAAAACTATGGCCCCCGCGCCCACTTTTTCACTTAGCGTTGTCCATAATATTTTTCAATATAGACACGCAGATGTGCACCCGCTCCATGCAATTTCTGATTTGAACACGTAAAGATACTCCGAACATAGTTCTCTCCAAATCATGGTGTGCAACTATGAGCTGAGCCGGTTCAGGATGCTTATAGTGAAAGACCAAGTTCTCCGTAGATCATCACTGGCAACATACACTAGTCAAAGAACTGGTCAGAGATCTTGAATATTGTGGAATTTTGGACGACGTGAAGATCATTTG
Organism: Eudemis profundana; assembly: GCA_947034925.1. Lineage (NCBI taxonomy): Eukaryota > Metazoa > Arthropoda > Insecta > Lepidoptera > Tortricidae > Eudemis > Eudemis profundana. The sequence goes on along the minus strand of OX344808.1, from coordinate 14,779,936 downwards.
CAGTTCCCCAACTGCTGCCCACCCAAATCGGATTCGGCGTTTGGCCTCTATCAAACGTTAATTGTTTAAATGAATAAAATACCTTAATTTAAAATCTACAATTTTATTTAACTACTTTCTAAATTACTTTCAGCTTCTGTTTCAGCTGCGTCTTCATACGGGAATACTGAAACAATCATAATCAATCATGTAAACAACTGCTGTGAATGAATGAGGTTACGGTTCGGCCACGACATCGGCGGTGAGCGACAGTGGCAAGCAGTGCCCATAGTGCATATAGGTGGGAGCGGAAGGTCGGAGCGCAGTCTCTCACTCCCACCTACGACCGTCGCGTACCGCTTCCTCTGGCCGCCGATGTCGTGGCCGGATCGTTAACTTATTTTTTGATGATTGCTAATGTAAAGATTTTTTTTCACTTTACAGTACCTATTGCCTTCTCATCACATATATATATGACGTAATGAAAAAAGTACGGTATTTATATCTACAATGTGTTTATTTATACAATTTTGAATCTTATTCGATAGGCTCTGAAAATGTACCAGTAAGCCAAATTTTAACTGAATCTGATCACTGCATTGAAAATAGAATAGCTTCCAGAAATAGTTATTTTTATGTACCTACTCAAACTTTATAAAAGTGACTATTTAAAATTGTATTTTAACAAATTACATCGTAGTTTATTTAATTATTGGCGTAAGAGATGAATTGCTTGTCATAAATATAGCTCAAGAAGCATACAAGCTGTATAAGAGCTTATACAACTAGTAGTACTATTAATTATTCTGTGACGGGTACATTACCCCACCTTACCTACCCTCACTTACCCTGAAGAATGTTCGACACTGCATTTGAAAATCCGCGCGGCTCTCTCGCAGTCTTTATTGTCACCGCTAATTTCTTCGTCATTTACTGCAAAATAATTGTCAATGTCGATTTAATGTACCTACTTAGGCAATTTTTCTGACATATACATTTTCTCATGAATTAGTTAAGTATTCAACCTGATAGAGAATTCTTATAATTTACAATTATTATTTGTAAATTAAGGTATATTTTTAAAAACGAAAAATAAGAACCGACTTCCAAAAACTTTAACTAAAAACCAGAAAATTCAACGATTCATCATCATTCATCAAATATCTGCATATGTATACCTACATATACAGATATTTATAGTTTTTAACCTGTTATTTTTGTTGAAGTTGTTGCCTGCCACGCAAAGCTAGGTGTCCGTCAAGATAGCGTACACCGTAAAGATATTCAGAATCTGATGCAGCCAATAAATAGTACCCAAATAGTACCGACGAAATACCTAGGTGAAAAAAAATAGTACCCTTAAACTTTTCGAAATATAAGGCCTGTTCACGGTGTACCTACGCTACCGGGCGTCAAGCTGGCGTACACCGTTTGTATCTCTGGAACGACCTTGTTTTTGGAAACGCTTTATATCTCGGCTTCTACGATAGCTAGAGAAATGAAATTGTAGGGCCCTAGGGTACTATTTGGGTACTATTTTTTGAGATATAAAGCGTTTCCTAAAACAAAGCCGTTCCAGAGATACAAACGGTGTACGCCAGCTTGACGCCCGGTAGCGTACACCGTGAACATGCCTTTTATTTCAGAAAGTTTAAGGGTACTATTTTTTTCACCTAGGTATTACGTCGGTACTATTTGGGTACTATTTATTGGCTGCATAAGATTCTGAATATCTTTACGGTGTACGCTATCTTGACGGACACAAAGCTAGCTATGTTGCGCTCCTTAGCTGGCAATGGTTGGCTTTTAAATTTTTAGTGGCGCTGGAAAAATATTGTTTTAAGCATTTGGTTAAAACATTTTTTTTTATGCCACACCATAAAGTGGCTTTTTCCGCACGCTACGCGTGCCCGCCCTCGATCGCATATTTACGTCCCTCGCTTGCAGCTCGGGCCGCAAACTTCTGCGATCTCGGCCTTTCTTTGTATTACCAGTTTACCACCCTAGTTGTGTAATGTACTATAAATAAAAATAAATAGTTTACCAGATATGCAAGCGCTAACGAAGTCATCACTCATCTTCAGTAGATTAGGCTTGTCGGCAAACGCTGCTTCTGATATCTTTTTAATTCCTTCGACTGAGAGCTTTCCTTCATTGTCAGTCTGCAAATTAGAATAATATTTTTTCGAAATTGAGCTGTAGTATGAAATCACTCGTGTGCGAGTGTGACTCAGACTTACACTTGCTGGTCGGTTTGTTTAATTTCATAGTATTTAAGTATCAAAATAGTATCAAAACGTGACTTAATCGGGTAAAAATATTCTATATTTACCTCGCCGTTTCAGACGTGCCGTCAATGGAAGTTGATATTTTTACTCGATTAAGTCTCATTTTGTTTTAATAATGATTTTAAAAATCCCCTTTAGTTTTTGCTCCTCGTTGCTTTTTGAGCCAATATGCTTACCGACTACCCTAAAAATCGCTCCCCACCTAGTCCGACCCTCTCAAGGTGGACCGGGACTAGCGACCTGTACCTCTAGGACAACTGTGACACGCGACTCTTTGTCGCGCGACAAATGCTACCGATCTCTTTCCAATCAATATAGTGTGACAGTGACCGGTGATGCTCTATTGCACGAGAAACGAAGTCGCGGCCAATTATGCTAGACGTACTGGTTCGACCTCAGGCGCCCCCGGACCCCACCTCGTCCGATGATCAGACCAGGTCCAGGATGATCGGCCCGATCCACTCAAGGTGGTCCAGCCAGAAACTTGGTTCGACCCCAGGGAACGCCACGGCCCCCACCTGGTCTGATTTTTGCTACATCCAGTAAGAATTGCAAGTTAGTCAGGCTTAAAAAAAACCCTAAAAATCAAATCCTGTAGAAAAGTCTTGATTTCTATTTTCTAACATTGTTTCGTATAGATAGATAGATATTTATACCATCTCGTATTAAAAAAACGCAAAATTAAGCGGATATGGTATTAATCCGCCGCTGGTGGCATTGTCTGATGTTCACCACCGTGTAATTGGCTTGCCACCATTGACCTTGCAAAATAACTTAAATACGGACTTTGTACTTTATTATTACAGCAATAAGAACTATTTAGATTGCTCACCGCGGTCGTGAATGATACCTAATAGCTATTTTCCAGGTTTTGATGCGCGAATAAGATTGTGAAGCGCGTTGTTATTTTTACGACTTGTACCTAACGTCCTGCTTAGGTATCTGTAATACCTAAAAGTGCTTAGCTTAAAAATAGGTGTGTAAATGTAGAAGAGATACCCAAAATATTATTAGGTTGCTTTGTAAACCTACGAGAAATTCACCTGATCCGAGCTCTTCACGTTCTTGGAACGACACGGCCAACACGACAAATATCGCTTTATAAAAAGGAATAAAAATTATAAATTGCAAGCAATTAATATTCATCAATTAACAACGATAATCATAGTGAAGGGAACATATTATAATCTAAATCATACGCTGATATGAATGATTTCAAAGAACATAGCTGGCACCGGATTAGTCCATATAGTAAGAGTAGCAAATGTCACAGACCTCGTTTCATTAAAAGGCCCTGCGCCCACTCGCAATTATCTCATAACTTATAAAATTATCAATCAGTCGGTGTTAGGATGCACCATACGTAGATAACTAAACCATTCCGACACTGATAGCTGGGTAAGATTAAAAACAGAAGTGCTCCTCTTGTCCCGGATAATTCGGAACACTAGAGCCCTTTGTACGGAAATTCTTATTGACTATTGTCTAAACACTTATAGGCACTTATAAGTGTACTTAGTTAGGCCAAAGAAGCAAGAAATTTACCATTTCGGTATTTAATTGCACACCAGTTAAGTAGACGCTTGGCGTTGTCGCTCATCAACGCATGATGCTTGGTCAGCTCCATCGTCTTCCCCGGGATCACGGGGCGCTTATCTGATTCTCAGCGCAGTTCTACCTCGTCACCAACTGAGTTACTGACTGAGTTCTGTAGAGATTTATATATACTAGATAATATTGAATATCAAATTAAACTTACCATCCCGGTCTTTTTGTAAGTGCACGCTAACAAACACTTGACGTTTTCGGTCTTCACCACCTTATTCTTGCTGAGTTCCATAATGTCCGCCGGCGCCACAGGGTGCTTTTCCGCACACTCCAAGATGTATTTCACGAAGTTTAACTTCATATTTTCCTCGCTGTCAGCCTACAATATCATATTCGAATGATTTCAGGAAAAATCTTAGCTACAGCGCAATATACATAGAATTTTATTCTTCTTAAACTATGATGGGTATTGTGAATATGTATATCTCGAAATGTATGTGTCTTCCTCACGTTAAAACTTAAACGTCTTCTCTTTACTTTTCTTATTCGTGCAATAAATTGGAAACACAACAACTGATATTTTCCTTATAAAATTAATACTTATATCCACGTGTGCTATCTTGCAAACTTGTGCAAACAAGATACCTACTTCAGTGGTTTCCCGAAATTTAAATTTCTAAAAGGATTATCTTTAAATATGTGGTGGAAAATGATCTCAGTTTTAATAACCAAGCTTTGTAAAAGAGGCAAGATATGTTTTGTTAATATTTTAGATTCCCGGGGATAATTTCACTACTTTTTAGTTAAAACTAAAAGTCTGAATGAGACTTCAGTCGGTATACTCTGCCTAACATCCTTTTCTTCGACGTCATCATCGTTATATGTCCTAAAATAAGAGATTAATGTAGGTACCTGTGAATAATAGATGCCAACCGCAACAAAGACAAGAAGATTGATTTTGAAACTCATCCTGACTCACTACAATCTCACTCTGTTGAAACTGTCACACTGTAAACTCCAATAGCAAATGTGTGAAGTAATTCAAATAACCCATTTTATACGAAAATGTATAATAACGTTGCTATTGAAAGAGACCCATTTACACCTCGCGTAATTGAGGAGCTATTGCAAAACATGTTTATTATTAAGCCCTGTTTGCGGACAAAATGTCCCTTTGTGGGATTGTTGCATCACAACTAATTACAGTTATAAAGGGATAGAAATCTGTACACAATGAAGGATTCGAAAGCAACCCTGCTATGATGATCAATTAAATGGCATTAATAAATACAAATACTAGTCGATGTACAGAAAAAGCTAGGCATTACGATTGAATTGTACTAATTTACTTGATATCTTTCCGTAATATCTCACAATATAAATATAACTATACTTATTTACCTACTCTAATAGCAGTTTTGGTTCTAAAAAGGTCTAAGTATACATCCGGTTTTACAATCGAAAACGCTACTGGAGTAGGTATTCGATGATAATGACCAATAAGGCGTGCAGTACCGGGAAATTTTAGTATGGCAGCACCGGGAATTCCCACTCCCAACAAAGTTACATCGCGCGGCGCGCCGGTAGTCACCCTCACGCTCTGCCGCCCGCGGACACTCAACATACTTTAGGCGGATTTCACACTGCAGCGAAAATCGCGGCGACACGCGACTCAGCGATTTTCAACTTTGTATGTCATCATCAAAATCATCAATCATCGATTTGTATAGACAAATCGCGGGGTGGCGCACACTGGCGCGTAAATCGCGGCGACTCGCAACTACTATGCGCAGCTACACGGAAAAAATCGCGGCGACGGGCGATTTCAGTGTGTTCTTCGCCTTAGTACATTGTGTATCAAGGGCGGTAAGTAAGGAATTACAAACGAGTGTTTGTTACAAGGCCGAGGCGAAGCTGAGGGCTTTAATAACACGAATTTGTAATTCCTTTACCGCCCGTGGCACACACAATGTTTTTCATCACACTTGTGAGGAAATATTAATTAAAATAACCTTACTTAACCTAAATAAAATTGTAAAACTGACAGTGACATTAGTGACATAATCCATAGACAATGCGAATGTCAAGTCATGTTCGGAAACCATAGCGGCAAAGACTTAAAATGGTTGATTTTATATTTGCATAATACTGAAATACACCATTTGAACATTTAATTAATGTTACAGAAATATGTGTTTACATTTACATGTATTTGCAATAACAAATATCTTTAGTGTCTCAGTGTATCTACTCTGCTGCAGTGGTCCGTCAAAGTCGAAGCTACAAGCGGACCAACATATTTTGATCCTTGATTACAAATTGTTATTACTAATTCAATAGTCAAATTATATTATCAACGAGATACGCGGCGTAGTTGTGAATAAATCTGCAGGAAGAATCACAACCATTATTAAGTCATTTGACCTCCCAAAACGCCGAAAAACTGATAATAGCTACCTACTAGTTCAGTGCCTACCTAATAATTAGATTTTGCTATAAGTATAAAATGATAAACGTTTGCTTATTTTTGGCAATCAGTCCCAGAATCTTCAGTGAACTGCTGTTTGTAAGCAATACTCACGTATTCGACTGAAAATGGCAAATTTATCGGTGTTTGTTTGTTCGTTATACCTTTTGGTGTTGACATCATACTCAATGGTAAGTGTTTTTTCATCAGATTAAATGAAATTTTAATTATATTTGAGTAACTATGGACTAGCACCATCTTCATCATACATTTAAAAGACTTGCTCTTGTCGATGGAAATAATCACACACATCATCAGCGTATATACGTCCCACTGTGGTCCCACTGGTGGGCACAGGCCTACTCTCATAGACGAGAGTGAAGTAATCGCCATTCTATTATTTTTCTGCTTCTACCTTGAGCTCCTGTACCTCTAGCACAACTGTGATACGCGACTCCTTGTCGCGCGACAAATGCTACCTATCTCTTTCCACTCAATATAGTGTGATAGTGACAGGCGATGCTCTGTCGCGTGACGAACGAAGATGCGGTCAGTTGTGCTAGATCAGTAGTTCTTAACCGGTGGTCCGCGGACGACTGGTGGTCTCTCGAAGCACCCGAAGTGGTCCGCGAAGCAATCCGAAAAAAATATTATGTTACCTCTAAACCTATTTACTTTCGATTGCCTCCAAACAGTTGGTGAAGAATATTTTGCAAATGGTCCCTCATCACTAAAAGGTTAAGAACCACTGTGCTAGACAGTACCTCTGTACCTCTAGCACAACTCAACTGTGATACGCGCAAATGCTACGCGCGTATCACAGTTGTGCTAGAGGTACAGGAGCTCAAGTTAGAAGCAGAAAAATAATGGAATGGTGATTACTTCACTCTGATCCGACATTGCATTGACTTTCTTCACATTGACTGCCTAAACTACATATACATATTTATATTCATAATATCATGCAATATTTTATTTTCAGGCTATAACTTTATCTGATGCTCAGAAGGAACAAATCCGTCAACACTTCATGGAAGCTGGCCTGGACTGTATAAAGGATAACCCCATTAGTGCTAATGATATCACCAGTATCAAAAATAAGAAAGTCCCCTCTGGACCTAATGTGCCTTGTTTTTTCGCTTGCGTTTTTAAACACAGCGGTCTCGTGAGTATTTACTTATTTACTTTTCTCTAAATTTTATCCACTCGTGTGAAATGACATACTTTTACTATCAAAAAGTACTATTAGTTGGTACTTATTTACTAGAAACTACAATTAATTTTTACGTCATGTGCCAGGTTGTGTTGATAATTTCTTGTTCAACGAGGGCTCGTTTGAAATCAGAGGTAAAATTTGGCAACCCATAGCAAAACACAGATTTGAAAAATACTTGATATTTTAGTCATGACACTCGAAACACCGAGTCAGGGTATCACTTAGCACAAGTTTTGCAAAAACGACAATATCTCGAAAACGAAGAGATTTGTATTGAGGTCAATTGACATAATCTGGTGTCTTATGAGCTGGTCTATCAGCCCTTTCCGTATGTACGTGTTGGTTTTAGGGACACCCTGTATATTAGTGTTACGTATTTATATCTAACGTTTGTACAGATGGACACCAACGGAATGGTACAAAAGGAGTCAACCTTGGATTTGGCCAAGAAGGTGTTCGATGATGCAGATGAACTGAAGGCCATCGAAGATTACCTACACTCCTGCTCACACGGTGAGTCAAATTTCAACTCACGTCAATAAATAACCATTCAACTTGATTGAAAGTCAGGGTATTATGTGGCGTGGACGTGAGTTACGATAAAACTTAGTCAAAGTGGCCGTCTTACCGCACCTCACGCAAACCGGCCCTAAATCATCCCCAGTAGCACACAAGCTTTATAAAAGCTTATACAGCTGTTATAACGCTAAAACTGGAGTTATAAGTTTTTTTACAGCTTGTATGCTACTTGGAAAGTTGATCATCTTTACCTACACGAGGCATGGCGTTTTAATAGCCTAATTCCCGTCTGTTTGCTTCTTTTTAAGCATTTGAGCACCTGTCAAAGAAAGTTTCAGATTTTCCTTTTATACACATCTGTCACTTTTTGCAGTTTCTGTCTAGGTACACTATTACCCACGAGCCCAATACGTTACATCTCTTTATAAATGTATGTCTGTATATAATTTGCAGTTAACAGCGAGCCAGTGAGCGACGGAGACAAGGGATGTGGCCGCGCCATGCTTTCTTACAAGTGTATGATGGAAAATGCCGCCAAGGTAAATATTTCATCATTAAGACTATATTTATAATGTTTTACATCGTTTAATTCAAAACGTTCATTCTGCAAAGAGGAAACAGGGACACTTTTATATACAAATTTCAATTCAATCCTCGTCTCGTCTCGCCCTGCCGGTGGAAAACACCTTTATATACTGTGTACCGTTTATGAACCTTTCAGTTAGTAATTTTTCTAAAAAAGGAGTAATGTTTCATTAAATTACAGTAACTTGTAGAGATGACTGATGAGAATCGATATTTTGACATCTCTTATCTGAACTGTCGGACTGGCTGGACTTGTAGACATAGCTGAGGTAGCGTTTACCAGCCGAAACCTAGCCTACGAGGCAGGGCCGTCTTTAACCTATTGGAGGCCCTGGGCATATTAGGATAATGGGGCCCCTATGACGTTGTATTTGATCTGAGGGGGGCCCCTATCGATCGCGGGGCCCTGGGCACTTGACTTGCCCAAAGTGCCCACTGGGAAAGAGGGGTCTGCTACGAGGACTCCCAACCTAGCTACGCCGTAGTATCTGATCTACCATTCCCATGCTTGGGGGAGCCCTTAAAATCATAATGGCACTCGATTTCTTCAGACCTAGCAGTGGTGGATCCAGCTCCCAAATGTTACTAATTAAAACTTGCACGATTTTCATTCATTATTATAACTCTTGAGTCCCGTCGCAACTATCGACGTCATGACATGTCCGAAACGTCAATATAGTAGTAGTAGTATAAGTATATCATGTTTCAACATCCTGAATCCGCCATTGCGACCACTGGGTCGACCAGGAATGGCTACCCAATGACTCCAGAAGGGGGTCATTGAGATGACCACGTTAACAACAACAACAAGAGTCTAACGCAAGACAGTTCTTCATGGGGTAGCCATTCCTGAGCGTGGCCCATCTTGGCGGCAGCTGTCTCTGGCCGCTACAGTGGCCAGGTCTATGGGTACCTATTTAGAATAGGTTAGTGGTTTCTTTGCTCTTTGCGAGTTTGCTCTGTGAAACTGCTCATTTTATTGAGGTTGCCCCACCCCACACCACCCACCCACAGACCCAGTATACCGCCTATCATAAAAAAAAACATTAATACAGTCAATAATGCGCATGCATGGCGATATAGTCATTGTACCTCTATATAATCACCGGTAATGATGAACCAGTGTATGCAAAAACATCCGACAATAATACCTAAAGTCAAATCATACAATTTTACGAGCCCAATTTCTTCACACAATATATGTGTGTGAGTATTTAGCGACATTGTAGCAATAAAATTTGCACATTCAACTTGGCCAAATATCTGCCTTATTTCAACAAACATGTTTATTTATTTACAGTTTGGTTTCGACCTCGACGTCTAAATCTGAGAAGAAACAAAAGCGATATCACAGTCTAAGCACATACAGTCGGTCAACGAAGACGAACAGAGTAATCTTGCAAGGCAAGAGGCGAGAAGCGACTGAGGTGGGCCCGAGGTTGCATACATAGCCGTGCTTTAACTTATAGTAACTGGCGGGCCAAACAATTCCACTGGGTCGAAATGTACCCGAAAGGAACCCTACATGGGTGGCGACAGCAGGGTGCAAGGAGGTGAACTTTCAAAAATATTACTCAATAGCATAGTGAGTGATGTGGATGCACCTCCATGAATCATCCAGCCGGCGTTCATGGACCCCTAATACCAAGATTACTTGACTCGACGAAGAGGACTCGACTATCAGGGCTGGAAAGACAGAACTGTCGGTTTTTATACTGTGGCGATACTCTTTAATTTAATCGACCGGAAATGTGTGAAAATGACCACTGATTTATATTATTAAGAAAAGACTATGTAAAATAAATATGTACTGTTCAAATCATGTTAAATATGTGTATTGTTTTAATTTTTTTCTTAGTCTATCATAGTATCCCAATGCTGCTGGACAAAAATTTTGACAAAGATTATATTTTGGAGTCATGTCCACATTTTTTAGGAGCGATGACGCAAATTTGTCCGATCTCTGGTAATAAAGGAAATCGCACTGTAACTCCAGTTCACCCAAATCTCATGTCATAGGAACAGCATAATTATGATCTCGAATGAAGCTCTACAATTACACTTTATATTCAATAATTTTCCAAAAATCACAGTAGGCATAAACATTGTTTGCCTTAACTACTATTAAGTTTGACCTCCCAAATTACTGTATGAAAAAAACTGATCATAGTGCTACCTACCTAATTGACTGCCTACCTAATAATTTGATTATGCTTGTCAACAGTATAAAACTACACAAGTTAGCAGAATTTTGTCAATCAGTAGCTGGATCTTCAGTGATCAACTGTTTGGAAGGAATACTGATTTGATTATAAAATGACGAGGTTATCGGTATTTGTGTGTTCTCTGTATTTTTTGGTATTAACGTCATACTCAATGGTAAGTATTTTTTCATGCGTGTAAATAAATCCTAGAATAAAATTAATAAGTACCGGAACTCTACCTAGTTCTCATGCGCAATAAATTAGTACTAGTAAGAAAGGGAATAAGTCAGATTTAAACGTACAGGTTGTCTACCTGGGCGCAGGTCTCTTTGCAGGACTTACGCTTCTTTACATTGGGCTGACTATATGACTTATTCCATTTCTCACTAGAGGCACTGAAATATTTCGCCGGTTTTTTTTATACAACTGGGGTGGCAAACAAGCATACGGTCCGCCTGATGGTAAGCAGTCACCGCAACCTATGGACGCTTGCAACACTAGGGGCATAACGTGCGTGTTGCCGACCCTTTAATAGTAGGTACATTGTGTATCTAGGGCGGTAACGGACGGTACACAATGTTTTTCATCACATTTGTGAGGAAATTTATAAATAAAATAACCTTACTAATCCACCCAGTATGACAAGAAAAATGCAAGAAAATATTAAAACAGAAAGTGACATTTAGTGACATTTATCCATAGACATGCGAATGTCAAGTCACGTTTGGAAACCATAGCGGTAAAGACCTATATATACGGCCATTTTAGTTGATTTTATATTTGCAAAATACTGAAATACACTATTTAAACATTTAATTCATGTTACCGAAATATATGTTTACATGTATCTGCAATAACAGTTCTCTTTAAATAAATATTTCAGTTACAAAAGTTAAAAATGTAAGTTGGCGTTTCCTTTGAACATGACAAATACGAGTAAAACCTGTGAGTAAAACAGAACTAGCGTTTCAAATAAAATAAAAAATCATTACGCCCTAGGGCGTAATAGGTCATTTACGGCCCGCAGAACCTACGACACCATTTTCCAGCAAGTGTGATGAAAAAACTTATTTATATCTAAAAAAATCGTACGTTTTAAAATAAAAATGCCCAAGTAAGTCCATCAGCTCGGTTCAAATATTGTTTACTAAACAATAATATACTTAAATATAATATTAATTTTCAGGCTATGACTGATGAACAGAAAGCCATGATTCGTGAGCATTTCCATACAATTGGGATGGAGTGTGCCAAGGATCATCATATCAGTGCTGATGATATCACCAACATAAAAGCTAAGAAACCCCCCACAGGACCTGAAGCACCTTGCTTCTTAGCTTGTGTATTTAAAAGCATTGGTACTGTGAGTATTTTTCGGATTAGATTGGTCGATTCAGAAGTGGATAGAAGGTCGCAACTCCCTCCGACCGCGCCTCCGTTAGAGCATGTTACCTTAGACGAGGTAAAAGGCTTAATTAGCAGAAGTAAAAGTAGGAAAGCCCCGGGAGCCGATGGAATTTCCAACCGCATCCTCAAGCTTCTCCTAGAAGCTTTGCTCCTAATTTTAGTTAGCATCTTCAATGCAGCCCTAGCCAACGGCCATTTTCCAGCCGCGTGGAAAAACGCCACAGTTATAGGGATTCCGAAGACGGGCAAACCGCGCACCTCCCCATCCAGTTATAGCCATTTAGACTGGTGTTAAATAGAAATGTAACCATCCTATATCCTGTTACAGATGGACGACAACGGCATGGTGCAAAAGGAGTCAGCTCTGGAACTGGCTAAGAAGGTCTTCAATGATGAAGAGGAACTGAAGGCCATTGAAAATTACCTACACTCCTGCTCACACGGTCAGTACTAAACTATGCTAAGCGACCTACCCGTATAGCATTTTAGATGTACAGTCACCAGCAATAATACCTATATATGATGAATAAATATCTGACACGGCCTTATTACTATAGGAATAGAATGGTGTCAGATATTAGACTTTAGTAAGAGAATCAAAATTTATAGGGTACCTACTTTATTCTATGTACCTACAAAGTACGGAATCCTCGGCGTGCGAGTCCGACTCGCACTTGTCCGATTTTTTTTAATTCAGCGACAAACTAGAGTCGGTCTCGACTATGATATCATTCGATATCAAGTAATGTGCGAGATCTGTCAAAATTGTTTGCAATTGACAGTTCATTTCGACTGATATTAGAATTGAGGTCAAATCGAATTGACAACATTTCATATTTTCAAAAGATCTTAATTCGAAAACCATTTGGGTAAAACTGTATTTTATGCTCAAAAAACATATTTTTGGATTTTTTTCCCCATTCATTTTGGAAAAAATCCTCAATTAGTGTGAACCGGAAGTGTGACGTCATTTTCCCTGCTTTATCGAGAGAGACCTTAGTGCTGAAACGATTAAAAAGTGTATGGTATCCGGTTGTCATTTTCTGACATACTTGCCGTCTGACGTTTATTTGTTTTGAAAATTGTTACAACTGCTTAGCGGCTTTAGAAGTTTAATTTTCTTACCGTTGGTTCATTTGCACGTTTTCGAAGACCTTAAAAGACTTGGCACTTTCCCACTGGACTCCGATAACGCATTCAAACATTATTAACTTGGCATTATTTTACCGGACACCGATTTTTTTCATATAATGAAGGCATCAGAAGGTTTTTCTCAGGCTGATAGCACGAATCTGCCGCGTGTTGAAATTATGATGATGATGGAGTACACATCGGCAAGTGATAAATATAATCCAGCCCAAATAAGAGGAGCAAAAGCATCGTTGTCTTCCCGAACTTCCTATGTTGACAACGCTGTAACGCCTGACAGTTATTTTTTTAATCGTAATTGTCGCTCTGGATTCTAGTTTTTTTAAATCGTAATTGTCGCTCTGGATTCTAGTTGGGAAAGTGACGTCATTTTCTACATACGCCCTTTTAGAATGAGCTACTTTTCAAACTGCTATTTTTAATTGAAAAATTGAGTTAAAACGAAAAAGAAAAAATACGGGTAGCTTAAAATTCCACCTATTTTCTATCCAGCTCATAAAATGAAGGAGTAGAAAAGGAGATTGCCGACTTTTGGTACCAATATCGTCATTAAATTGTGTCACAACCAAAACGATACCAAAAACTTAGTTTTATTTTTTTAACCAGAGGGATTTTTTTATTACTGAATTTAAAATGGGAAATCTGAGATCAATTAAAAAAGAATGTGTTGTACGATTTCCGCCGCCGCCATGAAAAATGTATGATTTCCTTAAAACTGTATTTGACAGACAAAATAGGTCAAAACCTAAAAGGCCTATGACAGTGGCACCACCGTCTACACAAATGTATACAAAAATTTTAATTCCATAAAACTCCGCGGTTCTTTCTTATACGAACTGCATCCAGCTGTCCTATACCCAGGAAAGTAACATGTTTGTCTCGTTCTTTCTTAAGACTACTTCTAACATGAGTGTAAAAGACAAAGCTAACGTCATAGATACGTCTTAATACAATTAATTATGTATGTAGTTTTCTTGATCTTAGCACGAAAATTGACAGCTTGACATTCTGTCTTATTCTAAGTTTAAATATAAGGTACTTTATAAGACACGTCTTTTCACAATTTTGTGTCGAAAGTCGTAAATCATTTTAAATTCTTTATTTGGTACAAATAACTAGTGATATTTCGCTGATACTTCACTATACGAGACATTGAGCGTAAATGTAATGTTACAATATTTTTTATCTCACGATGTATCAAAATAGTTTCAAATAACTTTTTTTATAATATTATTTTAACAATCTGAATAGGCACAATAAAATACCTAAAACAGGTATCCGAAATGGCATGTCATACGACTAAGTTAAGTGAAGTCTCGTCAACGTCAGGAATTAAAGTTATTAGGTGATTTTGTATTTGGCCGGTTGACAAATACTTTGACGATTTGCTACGCAAAAACTCACTTCGAAATCTGGAAATCAATCTCAATTTCCTATGGATCCCCGAATACGATTTTAATGGGATTTAGTGATTAGGAAAGGCAGTTTCTTGTTCTTTAAGATACAGTCGGTTTCGTGTTGACACAATGACTTTTGATTTGGTACGAGGCCCCATAGACGCGTCGGCAATCTCCTTTGAAATATTGTCAATTGGTGTTTCAGAGATGTTCGAAATTTTAATGCCATAAAATAACATCGAATTCAGAGACAAACTAGAGTCGGTCTCAACTAACTATCATATTGTTTGACATCAAGTAACGTGTGAGATTTGCCTTAATTATTGGAAAGTAAATTTTTGGTCAGCCGTTATTAAAATTGATCCGCAAAAAAAAATAAGCAGTTAAATCATTTGGGCAGCATACAAAGATTTGGCTGGCAATAAATAAAATCGGGCGGCAACTCTTGTTCAGTAAACAGTTTAAAAACGGTTAACATTTTAACCAATATTAATCTGCTTTTTTTATCATTTGGCTGCCTAATAAACAGTCGAGCTGCAAAATAATTACTTGGGTAGCAAGATTTTACAATTGGTCAGCAAAGAGTTTAATTGAGATATACAGGGTGTCACTGTGATAGATACAGGATGTCACTGTGATATATACAGGGTGTCACTGTGTTATATACAGGGTGTCACTGTAATGTATACAGGGTGTCACTGTGATAGATACAGGTTGTCACGGTGATATATACAGGGTGTCACTGTGTTATATGTATACAGGGTGTCACTGTAATGTATACAGGATGTTACTGTGATATATACAGAATGTCATTGTGATATATACAGGGTGCCATTGTGTTATATACAGGGAGTCACTGTGATAGATACAGGATGTCACTGTCAGCAGAGAAAACATGTCTGTAAGCAGTTTAATTGAAATATACAGGGTGTCACTGTGATATATACTGGGTGTCACTGTGATATATACAGGGTGTCACTATGTTATTTACAGGGTGTCACTGTGATAGATACAGGATGTCACTGTGATATATACAGGGTGTCACAGTGTTATATACAGGGTGTCACTGTAATGTATACAGGGTGTCACTCTAAAAACGAAACAGCTCCCAAAAATAGGTAGGTTAGGGTTATTTTTTTTTGATGACTCTAAAACGAAACGGCTCCCAAAAATAGGTAGGTTAGGGTTATTTTTTTTGATGACCCTAAAAACGAAACGGCTCTCAAAAATAGGTAGGTTAGGGTTATTTTCTTTTTGATGACCCTAAAAACGAAACGACTCTCAAAAATAGGTAGGTTAGGGTTATTTTTTTTGCTGACCCTAAAAACGAAACGATACGTTGTGAATAAATAATATAACTTCTAAACATTATGAGATGTATAAAAAATCGAAATACCAATTTTATATGAGCCCATCACAGTGACACCCTGTATACATTACAGTGACACCCTGTATATAACACAGTGACACTATGTATATATCACAGTGACACCCTGTATATATCACAGTGACATCCTGTCCTGTATCTATCACAGTGACACCCTGTATATATCACAGTATCACTCTGTATCTATCACAGTAACACCCTGTATATATCACAGTTACATCCTGTATCTATCACAGTTACACCCTGTATATAACACAGTGACACCCTGTATATATCACAGTGACACCCTGTATATATCACAGTGACACCTGCTACTTGACAGCTGACAATTACCGAATGACAAAATGCGCACACGATGGGCGGCAGAATAGTTGCGCCCAGTTAGGTTTTATTGCCCCCTTTTTTTTGATGAACAAAATGAAATATTTTGCTTACTTACTGATTGCTTACCAAAATTTGATTTACCGTAGATCGCTTAATGCAGCTCAAATATTTAATTTGCTGACCAAAATAATTTAGAGCAGATCAGTATATCATTAATTGCAGCCTGATTTATAAATGTTTGCTTACCATAAGTTGCTTACCAACTAGCTATTTTGGCTGACCAAATACATATTTCTGCTGACCAAAATATGAATATTTTGCTGATCGATTAAATGATACCCTTAATTATTTGCAATTGACATTTCATTTCGACTGTTATTTTATTAGATTTGAGGTCAAATCAAATTTGTTTAAAAATGTTTTCGAAATTTGAATGCCATAATAACATCGAACTCGATGTTATGAAATTTTTATGCTGGTTATAATTTGCGAATTTATTACTTACTGTTACTTCATCTTATGTGCCTCTACTCTTACTTAGCTTATCTATACATATAAAATAATTACGTTCTGTAGAGGACGTAGAGTAGAGGTGAACTTAGAAAGGAAACATGGGAAATGGGAATGAAAGTTTTTACTTTAAAGTCCGAAATTTATGCAAACAAATTCGAGATTTTTATATGTACGAAATAAATTGTACACATTTATTTGTTATTGTATTATTTATTTACAGTTAACAATGAATCAGTAAGCGACGGAGACAAAGGATGTGACCGCGCCATGCTCTCATTCAAGTGTATGACGGAAAACGCAGCACAGGTAATATATTACATACTTATTTTTAAGATGGTCACGTTTATCGCGTGATAAATTAAATACACGATAAATCTCCTGCCTCTTTCTAGCACCATCGGCCAGAAAGAGACAAATACCTCTTGTCTTTACCATACGATAAACGTGACCAGTATCTACCTTGTGGAAATCGATCCACAGTGAAAACACAAATACTTCGTAGACTTTAACAGTCGGTTAACCTCTATGGAGTTGTATAGGGAACGTGCACGAACTATAGGTGGCAGCACTAAACGACAAAGAGACACGGGCGGACAATAAAGGAAACTATCATGCCTGTCAAATCAATCTGTTAATTCAAATTATCTCTTCAATTTTCAATGTCAAATATAGTAAGTCGTAGCTACACTGACGAGGGCGTTAATCGTCCTTCATCGCGATAAATTACCGGAGTTTCCGTCAATGTGGCCCCAGCATGAGAGGGCATAAGACTTAGATTGGCGGCACCAGTTGGCAGTACCTTCGTCGTGCACGTTCCCCATAGAGGTTAGCCGGGTTTTAGATATAGGACAGCAGCTTTACCAACAGTATTTTAACGTATATATTTTTTGTTTACAGTTTGGGTTTGACATGTAAATCTTAGAAGCAGAACACCAATATTCACCAATCAGCAACTCTGAAAAGGGCTACCGATCATCACGTTAAAGGATAGAAGAAATAATTAATTAAATATATTCAATAGATACGTTGTTAACGTGGCGTATTATTTTAGCGGCCTACTGTAAAATTAACGGTATAAGCAAGGGAAAACAGCCGTCTCTTTCTAAACAAAGGTTCTCTTCAACCCCCACTTAAAATTATTGTATATCGTCATTACTTAAAAAAAAACACGTATCTGACACTGAGTCCAGGTAAAAACGCAGTATGTTTATATGACGTTCGTATGTAACTTTTGACGTTTTTCTCTACGACGTTTTTAGATACGAGTTTTTTTCAAAGTAGTGACGATATTTGAAAGGGTCCATGTAAAGCTGGTTGATTATAGATGTTTATATATATTATACAGAATAGTAAATTTTATGATTCATATTGCTTTCCCGCCACTGCTCAGAGAGGGAGCAATTGTTGATTGGTATTGGAAGCGCAAAACGACTGAAAAGCATATTAGTATTATAAATATAAATAAAAGTTCAAATTAATAGAAAGGACATGGAACACTTTATTGGGCATTATTTCTACATTTATATCATGATTTGAACTTGGGTAGTAGGTATATCCAGTCTCCAGAATCGCTTAAAACTTGATATCTAAGCCATACTGAAAAAGAAAACAATTTGAGTGAGTCAATACGAATCTTCATTGCCAATTTTCTTTTGCATATTTACTATATGAAAAATGAGCATTAAAATTACGTACCTTAGGTCCATTTTCCGTTAAACAGGTAAATGCCAGAGCAGCCCTATCGCAGCCTTTGTCTCCGTCTTCGACATTTTGGGCATTAACTGTAATAATAACAACGAAATTATATTTTTTTGTATATATTAGCTACCTGACTTCAAATGAACCTATTCCACAAGAAATGCACGAGTCACTATGAAAAATATCCAAATCGCTAGGTATAATGTGATGTTTCCCTCAATTTCTCCACAGAGGTTTTGAAGGTAGGTAGGTATCAATGGCGTAGCGTTGAAGAAATCATTGGGCAAGCCGGAGCAGCTTTGGCTTCAATTTTCTTTAAGAACACTAAAATTAAGTGCTGAACTGCCTAATATTAGGCAAGCCCATGGGAATCGAGTTCTATGGACGCCACGCCACTGGTAGGTATATATACGCTTTCAAACAATTAAGAATTTTCCAAATTGGTCCAGCCGTCCTCGAGTAATCGCGTAACAAACATAAAAATAAAATTAAAAAAAAGTATACAAGAAAATAGGCAATTCATTCGGAAGTTGTGTAAAAATATTGTTTATAGTCGACTATCTATACTATTATACTATGAGTATCTTAGATACAGATTAATTCAGCTTAAGTTGAATTAATCTGTTTCTTCTTTCTTGTCAAGAAAGGGGAAGGTAAGGCAAACAAACCATGATAATTGATAAGGTTTAGTACTATCGATGAGATACCTACCCTTTTCGCATTCCTGAATAAGTCCCTCGACTTTGTTCAAATTTCCCTCATCGTTGGCGAAGACTCGTTTTGCACTCTGCCGGGCGCTCGACGCAGATACTCTTCCCATGTTATCCAACTATTGAAAGAAATAGTAGACGTTATTGAGCTTAGTATTCTACATTAAGATATTTGATTATTATGACTAGTGGACACTAAAGTGCACAGCGGAACTCTTTGATGGTTAAATACATGTATGCCCGTTGCGTCAAAAAATGATTGACTAACATTCGTTATGGAAGGACTTAAATAAGGTGGCCAACCGTCCCGGATTCTGCGGGGCAGTCCAGTTCCAGATTTAGTGTTTCTGACCCGCCATTAATAAGTACGGCAGTACCGGGAATTTCTGTACGGCAGTACGGCAGTACTGGACGCCCTACTCGCAATAGCACCAGCAAAAACCAATGTAGCATGCATGGCCTATTAGGAAAACTTGACCAGGGAACAGAATACATTTCTAAGACATCGAAGTATAACGTGGTTTTTATGCGTTTTCCTGTTTAGATATGTACTTAATAATCAGAGGAAGGGTGTCTTGTACTCACTATGCCAACACTCTTGAAGAGACACGCAGCGAAGCACTTAGCGCTGCCTCCGCTGGGCATCTTCAGCATTTTGAGCGTGTTAATGTCATCCAGCGTTAGCGGGTTGTTCTGTATGCAGGATAGACCTCGCGTCACGAACTGTGCTTGGATTAGCGTCTTTTGGACTCCTGATATCGCCTGAAATGTAAATTTGTGTTGTCAACTGCATCATATCGGGCATTCTCACGAAGTATGTCTGCGGTCACCTAATTACCGCGACGCTGTTTTCATACTAAATGTATGGAGACGCGGTAATTAGACGCAGTCATACTTCGTGAGAATGGCCGACATTAGCTTAGCAATTTATCTATGTACGGCACGGATGGACCCGTTGACGAGAGGATTCCTGTTGTAATTTGACCCCTTAAGAACTCTTCAAACCCAATTGCTAGTCTGATCATACCTTGAAAATTTAACCAAAAACAGTTTTTATCAAATTAAAGGCAACAGCGGCGATCTTATCGATATAATTCTATATTTTGACAAGCTGCTGAATTACCCGTTAGTTTTACAAACTGCGATTTATATTTTTCACTCGATAAACCACCACAGAGCAAATCAAGCATTACCCGTACAGCACGTGTAATAAACGTCATGAGTCAAACATTATTTCCAACTGTTTCTCTAAATCTCAAAGCGCTCTTTAAAACTCACCAATGCATTGTTAGCAACAGCGACAGCAACGAAAACAACAAAAGCTAATCGGCACATCTCACGAACCTTTACAACCACCAAATAGATCTGTATTGATGACATAGTTACGCGTTAAGTGAATATATACCAATAGACAAACCCCGTTTACCTTGCTCGATGAATGGATGACTTTGTACCATGATTTTGGTAATGCGCCAGGAAGTACGCTGTTGTTTGGCAAAACATCCTTACTATTGTAGTAGATCTGATGGAGGAATTGTTGTCTGTTGGCGCTATTTTGATCATGTTTGGTTTTATCCCAAGGGTTTAAAGTAATATGATCCAGTTGGTCTGGTTTCCCTGTCGCAGGGGTAATTGAAGTCCAATGGCAAGCGCTGTAAACCTACTAAGTCAGAGATCGGGGTCATAGATGATCTATTTGAGCCCAATGTACCTTTTTACCATCGATAATGTAATAGCATAGCATAGCAAATATAGTAAAATTCTGAATAAATGTCTATTGGTCTTACGGACCTGAGTAATATGTCATTAAAAAAACAAGTAAAACCGGGTAACAGGAAAACTAGCATTCGGAATAAAATACACAATAGTCACATTTGCTGACTTGTCGATTTGTTTCGGTAGCAGAACGAAAGGCTGAATAATGTGGTAGCGCTAACTTCACACGGTGGGTTCGATGAATACAGAATCCTTGCTACAATTTATCAACATACTGTTGGTACTTAACTCAATTCAGATCATTAATTTTGCAAATAGGCCTCAAGGGCTCTTTAAAGGGCTGATTTTACCGGCGCTTCGGAGAAAGTCCCTGTAGCAGGAGTAGCTCACGCCGCGATGTCGCCGCGCGGCCTTGGCACAGTACTTATACTTACCCTACCCCCCCCCCCTTACCCTTAGGGCGAGGGTGCGCAGTCGGCGTGCAGTTGTGATGCAGTTCCCATACAAATCGTAGGGAGTTGCAGTTGGGTTGCAGTCCGTCTGTATCGGCCCTAACAGGTACAGTAATTTTTGTTCCTACAGAAGGTACATCTCACGCTTGAATATGTGCGCGCTGTGTACGGACACACAAGCAAAGATTTAAGAACGCGTAAGACTGCTCCATGATCACACTCACACAGACGCGAGATCGCGCGTATTCAATACGTAAATACGTGCCGCACACTCCTAAATGGCGGAAGTTCGACTAATTGTTTGTCTTTAAACTGTGACCTTGAGGCCCCCGTGAGGGACCTTAGCCAGCGACCAGAAAGAGCACGCGTTATGCGATCTAGAGACAGACGGTCAGGGGCGTATTTATACCTTAGGGACATCCGGGCCGGCGTAACCGCCCCTGGCCGATTGCATTTTGTTTTGGTTTTGGCGCCATGAAACCAACTTTTACCCGGCCCGGGTCGCCAAATTTCACAATACGCCCCTGCAGACGGTCGGATCCGGTGCTTTCCGTCCAGTGGTTGGACCCGAACGTTAGTTTTGTTAGAGAGAGAAAGACTTCTGTACGTAGTACCACGTAGTACTATTACTTATTCTTGCTTGTGGTGAGAAGAAACGCCGTCAGACACATGTGATACATTGCATACGGTCCATATTTTATTTTTGAAAACCATCTCATAAAATAATACTCAAATTGTACTATTTAGTACCTAGCATAGAATAATTGTATTTATTCGCATTATCCTAATATACGAAGTTCAAACTGATCCAGAACGTACTCGTTCCGTACCGAACAGCAACCAAAAATGCAAATTCAACAGACGTCGATGTAAAAATTGCACTCAAAATGTACCGTCAGGTTTTAATACAACACTTTAAAAAAAAGATCCAGTCGTTGTTGATTTTCATTTCAAGTTGGTCGGTACATACAGAGCGAGTACGTTCCGTGCGGACCATGGAGCTTAAATTTGTATTTTTAAATTATTCTTGGTCAATTAGTGCCGAATTAGTACTAATTTAAAAAATATTCTACCTCTATGGATCGAGCAGTACAGCCGATTGAACGTTAGATTTAATCCAGCTGCCTTAAGCATGTTACGTATGTTTTTAGTGTTTCTTGATAAAACCTAAAATGCTCTACTAATCTCTGTGGTGAGATTGTGTGAACTGTGAGGTCTGTGAGTAACTAACATCATACTTAGTGCAAATGTTGATGAGCAAGCTAAGATTAATCCACCTATACCTTGGCTCAGTAGGTAAATCGTACTTGCGTCGGAAGGCAAAGTCTCAAGAGCCGATGGTATGAAATCAAATGGGACTAGGAATAAAAAACTGCATTTGCAACTAAAATATATTATCACTTTTTACAAAAATACTAAAATATTTCTTAAACATAATAACAGGGAGGTTGTTACTTAGCATTTTGTTCTTCGCGTCTATTCGCCGGGTCGCTGGAGTTGGAACCGCGTTATATATATAACTGAAAAAGAAATACTTTTATTAATGAAGATAAATTATAGTACCTACATTACACAACTAGGGCGGTAAAACAAAGAAAAGCCGAGATCGCAGATGCAGGGCGTTGTGTACATCATTTTATGTCTACACTTGGCCAGAAAGCGTTTTTTTCCGTACGCGTAGCGTGCGGGAAAAGCCACTTTATAGCCTGGTGTGGCATAAAAATTATTGACTATACTGTCGTACTAGTGCATCAGCAGCCACTACCTCTATAGTGGTAGTGGCTGTGTGAGCTACAGACTTCGCGAGTCTGTCAACCTCCATGGCTCCGCCAGTTATTAACACTTCCAAAACAGAATTCTCACAAAATATATAGGTACATATAGAACTATCGAACCAGCGCTCACAAAATTTCACTAGAATCGGTTGAGAAATGCGCCCTGTAGACTACATCTCTCCTGAGCAGAGAGATATCCGCCGGACATACAAGAGTAATTTTCCCAAGCTGAAACAGAGACGCTTCTCTCGGTCAATAAAGTAGATATATCATTATTTTTATTCTAGAAAGCAAGAAATTATCAAGGCTCCATACATTATAATCCTACGGCATCCTTTTGCTCCATCAGGCATGTCAGGAGCAGTTTAGCTTTCGCACATTTTTCCTCAGTGTTATTCTCGTTCACTGAAACAAATCAAAAGATTAAGCAACGGTATTATTGAGCCCCGTTATTACTGGCCACTAGTCTTTTTACCCGACTGCGGCGAAGCCCAAAGGAGGGTTATGTGTTTGACCTGTATGTATGTATGTATGTCCGTTCCTGTGTCCGCTCGTAACTACTCAACGGCACATCCGATTTTGATAAATGATACATCATTAGATTCGTCTTGATGGTGCGAGTGTCACTGGGTATCAAGTTTGTTAAAATAAACAAAATGGCGGATTTTATGCAGTATCAAAGTGCACCGCGGTCGGGTTTTTTTTAGTAAAAATGTGGTTATTATTACTTGTCTATATCTATCTATTTATATATCATTGATAAAATAAAATCGTAGAATTGCTGTTTGTATTACAGATTTTTTCAAAGTAAATGGGGAATGTTAAAAATAAGTAATAAAAAATATATACTTAGTTATGGATTTTATGCCATACCTGGCCCTACAATCACCAAAACAATAGGCAAAATTTGATCACATGATTTCAAGACGAGGTCCCTATAGGCGCCTTAAACCCCTATAGCCGCCTCACTTCTGTGGACGCATTTTTGTCTAGATGCCTGCAAATTTTTGTGGCGTTTTCATCTATTTGGTAGTGATCCCAGACTTCTAAGAAATAGCCTGATATCCCATTAAAATCAGCAAGGATTTTGATAAAAATGTGCCCACAGAAGGCAGACGGTTTAAACGCTCGATTTATGACCAGGCAGGCCAGACAGGACGCATGTATGCCACCACCCACCATGTATTTAGTCTTACGACTACAGGCATTCCACCAGAATGTCGGGCACGTGACGCCATTTTTTTCATATTTCTAACAAAGTTAGGAAGTATATTTTTGGTATGTCAATATTTTATAACTTGGTTTCTGAATTGATAACATCATTTAGGACTTTATATTTGTTTTTAAGGTAGCTGCCATAGCCGTCACGTGCCCGACAAAGTAGACGTTTTCTTGGAATGCCCCCTTAGTACTCGTAGTAGGGTCCCGTTAGCACCCTTTGGGTACGGAACCCTGAAAAAATGAGTGGAGCAAATGTTTTATTAACAACTGACTGACCTGAAGCGCAATTTTTCCCAACTTCCTCAATTTTTTCCGAGTCTCCATCTTTTTTCAGGAACTTCTTTGCGTTTTCTGCAAATTTCTCAACGATAAACGTACCCTCATCGTCTATCTGAAAAATTTAGCCAGTCAATAAGTCAACTAAGTAATTAAGCCAATATTCATGCTACCATCGATCCTTACATAGCTTAGGGGGTGTAAAACTATACAGGGTGAATTTTAAATCGTGAATCCAAACTACGTCGTGATGTGAACATAATTTTACGTCTCTTACGGGAGTGAGAGCCACGTAAAATTACGTGCCCAGAAGCCGGGTTTCTTACAATCATTCATCGTAGTTTGTATCTGCACAAGTTATGTTACCCAGCGTACTCCAAAATTAGCCAAATCTCTTTTCAAATGTGCAATATTTATCACCGGGTACAATCGAATACACTGTTCACTGCACATTTGTAAACGAATGTCAACTTTATTCCAACGTGTTAAAGTCTATGTGTCGTTAGTGAACAGTGGCTTCGTTTGTACTATGCTATGTCCATCTATTCCACCGTCTATGGCAAAATCACCGTTCCGTAGAAAATAGCACGGATTTTTTGACTGTTCCCATAAAAGTGTAATAAAAGTTAGGTTTTCTTTTTAGTTAGATCTACTTTGAACGCAAACAAACGGTTGATCGTTCTTCTACCATGAATTAATTCTGTAAGAAGTGTGGGAGACCGTGGCGTTCTCGCATCGGTCTTTCCGTCATCACTCAAAAGCCAAAAGCAAATGATAACGTCTTTAGAGTAAGCTCCGTGCTCCTTAACACTTTGAGTGCCGCTGACCCGATATCGGGTTCAATCTGCGCTTGTCCCTACTAGCTTGATTGTCACTAGCGTGGCGTCCGAAGAACTCGATTCCTACCGGCTTGCTTAATATCAGGCATTCGAGCACCTTACTCTACAGCTCTTATGAAAAATGTCCGCCAAATCCCGAGGATATCTTTTACGCCACGCCACTGTTAAATATGGTTATTAGCGTGCTACGGACTACGGCGTAGCACACGTAGCGATGCTTGCCACGGCGTGTTCACACTTTGTGAGGAGTGGCTCACTCCTCACAAAGTTTTCGCCGCGCTGCTACTAGCACCTACCAAACATTAACCCCGCGGAGGGGCGTAGTCAACAACCAAAAAGAGCACGCGTTATGCGATAGAGAGACGGCTGGATCCGCTCCGTTCCATCCGGTGGTCGGAGCCGAACGTTTTGTTAGACAGAGAAACTTCTGTACGTAGTACTATTACTTGTTCTGCGATTATTGTCCCTATAAAAAATACTTACAACATCTATCTTCTTAAACACACACTCGATGAGACAGCCGTCGACAGCATCGAAGTCCTTATTCTTCTTGGAAGCCATGACATCGTCAGGGTTGGCTCCATACTCCTTGCTGCACTCTGTGATGATCGGGACCATCGCTTCGTGGATCGCCTTGTCTTCATCTGACTCGGCCTTGGAAATTTAAATAGTTTAGTACATTATGATACGAGTGGGCGAAGTTGGTAGTGTGTTACATAGCCCGAGCCGTCAGGCGAGAACTATGGTAACCATTTCTTTAAAAGTGAAAAAATACATAATATTTTCAGATATCTATACATATTTAATTCAATGGTAAGTTATGGGACTTTGCGAGCTCTACATTTTGAGATTAAAATCTCATTTTCCAAAAAAGGTGACTATTTTCTTTGCCTAAAGGTTCTTGCCATGTACCTTTCATATTATACCGCTTTTCGAAGAACCGTTGGCAGGCCGGATTAATTAAACCCTCCCGCGGGTCGTACCCCCACCTCTGGTTTAACCGATTCACTCTCGACTATTATTAATAGAAGATCTGATTTGAATCACTGAGGAAGAGGTCTCCGCGAGAAAAATCTCTACTGAAGCAAGCACGCGGGTAACTATTTGGGAAAATGTAGCTATCTGTTGCTGACATTGCTAAAGATTGGCAAATAAACTCACGTGAACTTTCTTCAACGCCGCCGCACACACGACCAACAGAATCAGCGACAATCTAGTCATTGTTACAAACCTAGCTGCCTTTACCCTTCCAAGACCGACTCTGCGTTTCATTTGTTCTCACCATATTATATATACTAGGGTTATTATTAAGTCGTCTGTGGCTGAACAATTATTTCACCTTATGGCGCGGAGTATAATGCTCGTGGCGTTATTATGAAGGAGGTAATTTTGATGCTTGTTAGGTTTTTATTCCAGCTTGTTAACGCCGCGTGCATCCTGTCAGCGACTGGTTAGCTACACAAACAAAAGACAGCTTTCGCATTTTTTTTTCAATTTCCGATCATTTAGTTATCTGAGCTTTTGAAAGTTAGATACTAATTGAAGGCAATCGATGGGTTTTTAGACGTCTCCGTAGGCCCGTTTCAATCTCCCACTGGTCTCCCGGCTGGGCGGAAGCATAATACATTTTCCCATCGTTAAAAAATAGCTACCTACTAAAATTAAAATTGTTGGTCAAGCCTCTACGATCTTATTTCAGTTTGTTACTGCGTGCAGAGTACGCTGCATCTTAACTGCAGTAAAGTGCCTTCCACTCCACTATTCATCGAGACTACTTGAGACTTCCAAAGATATTGGCCATCCTGCGTAAAAAATAACAATTCCGTTAGTGGGGCATTCTACGAAAACGTCTACATTGTCGGGTACGTGACGGCTATGGTAGGTATCTCAAAAACAAATAAAAAGTCTGAATGACATTATCAATTCAGAAACCAAGTTACAAAAAAAAACTGACATACCAAAAATGTACTTCCTACCTTTTTTAGAAGTAAGTATGAAAAAAATGGCGTCACGTGACCGACATTCTGCTGGAATGCCCCTAATCGAGTATAATTCACCCCCCCCCCCCTCCTATTCTTAGTGCCTATTACTTGGCATTCTCTTAATTCAGGTGGAGGTATAGGATCATCCGCATTATTACGTCACACGGTAAGGTGGAAAATAGAGGACTACAACGTGTGACACGGTATGATAAGGGGGAGGGGCAGTTAAAGGCTTCGTGACTTCAATCCGACATTATCGGGCTCAGCTAAGTTTCTTGCCGGAGTCTTCTTAGCTGGGCTAGGTTTTAGCGAACCGGCAACTAAAACTCCCATTAGTTCGATATACCTCTACATAAGGACAGGTTGAACCGCTTCAACCTCTCCCGCTGGTCCGTTGCTCACTTAGAGCAATCACACGGAACGCCAAAAGCCCCCCCATGTTCCAAACTTACCCAAGAGTCAATAAGACTATTTTTTTATTTATCGTATGGCATTTCAGTCATATAATGTATATACTACAATAGTTAAATCTAAAGGTTAAAGTTGGCCTTCTTCAAGTAATCTATGGCATTTTCCATGAGGTTTTTGATGTCTTCTATTCCTCCTGTGAGTCCTGTGAATTTAAGACTTGTAAGTTATGTCAGGTTATAAAAAAAGGATACGTGACGTCACATCTAAAACATATCAAGCTACCTTCCCCGCCATTTTAAACCACTGGTAGAGCCAGCTGAGCTGTGGCTTCAGTGTTGTTATTGTATCATATGGGATTATTGTTGCAATACAGGTAGGTAAAGGACGTTGAATTAATTCACCAATTAGAGACAATTTGTTCACAATCCACGAGGTTATTAATGTTTTTATTGTTATTCTTAAGGAAAATGTGCATAGTACCTACTATTATACTAGTAACTTGTGTGGTTTAGTAAGCATTGTAAATACCTATATTGAACACTTGGCCTTTCCGCGATTATAAAAGTACCGTACCAAAGTTACGCGACCCACCCACCTACAATATAATTGCACAATATGATCTATCCATCACACTCTATTGCAAGTTGTTAAAAATGAGGGTTGATAATATTGTAGGTGAGTTGCTTACTTACAGTATATTAATCCTTAACTGTTTTATTTTTTGCTTGATTACTTTGTAACATTCTTTTGGTCTCCATAAAGACCCGAAACCAAAATGGGATGGGATCTATTTCTTTTTGTAAGTGGTCTCCCTTTATTTATTACATTCCAATCCATTCTATTTCTCATTTGAACTACAAAAGTAACTTTGCCTGTATTTGTACACTTTGGATTACAAACTTACTTATGTAGTTTGTATTGAAATGGCTAAAAATGGCCTGAATGGCTTCGAGAAAAGAATGGTGCGGCCGTGCCTTTGTTTTGCTTGACACCTCTCTCTACAATTCGGCGCCCTACCTCTCTTATAAAGGCTTTAGCCTTCGAACCCCAGCACACTGTCGTCTCAAAAACGAGAGGCACAAAATAATATATATTGGCCAGGGCCAAATATTTGTCCCGCTTTCGAGCTGCGGCAAAATAATCATCATAACTTCGAGTGAAGAGTAACTTTACGGGAATTAGTTAAACATGACTGACATGACGGAGGCTCTACCAAGGTCCTAAAAATGGTATCTACTTAACGTCGACAAACCGTAGGTGAATGATACTCGCCTTTTTTTTTAGAAACTGACAAACTCGCAACCCATACACGGGCATAGCGATTGTCGGACCGGGTGGTCGGCCGTGGCGTTCCCTGGGGTCGAACCAGATCGCTAGCCGGACCACCCTGAGGATGATACTCGCCGTTGGTGTTGATGACCAACCCTACCCAGTCAGTAGGTCCCCAATAAGGTCGACTCACAAGATGACCTGGTTAACGTAGTTGAAGTCCGCTGGATGCGGATGGCCGGACCTAGTGCTATAATGACCATAGTGTCGTTTTTCTATGACCAGCAGTATACGGCTTTCGGCTGATGATGATGATGAACATAAGAATATTTTCGAACTGTGCCTGTGCATCAGGTCGTTCCGTAGTTAGTTGGTCGTTCTGTAGTAAGTGACAGATATAAAAAAGTTCCACTGTTCGTTATGGAAACGTTTATGCGAAACCTATGTTTACCAGACAATGTGGGTTTAGGCTAGGTTGTAATGAGTCCATTATGAACATTCTATTCTATAAATGAATAAAGTACAGGAGCCTACCAAAATATTCATAGCAAAAAAACTTGCTTGAAAATACCACTTTTGAATTTGTTATAAATATCGAAAAAACATTTTTTTAAACCTTAATATAATCCTGTTTTTGTATAGTTAGCTAAGTAGGGTACCACCCAATCGTTGGCACTCTTCCAATTGGCACTTTATAGTTTTATTTGAAAATATAAGGAAACCATGGATTATTCAAGTTTAGTCTGCATTAAAAAGTAAAATCATTATTTTTCTGTTGAAAATCAGTTCAAATTTTGTGCTCGTGATTTGGTAGGTAGGTAGGTACAGTAATGTTGTTTTATTCCTAAGGTAAGCGCTTTATTAATCATCGCATATCGCAGCTATTCGGCTAATTTATTACAACTGCCTTAGATTCAAAGATTATATTTTGAATATCTTTATTATATTTTATTTATTCAATGTGCCAATATATGGAACATTAATTTCATCAAAATCCCTTTTTGCCATTAGTGCCAATAGCAAAAGCTAATTATTGACAGAGAATATTGAGTGCTATTAATGGGATTTTTAGTAATTTAGAGTAGTAAATTGTGAACAATGAAGAGTAACCATCTTACGGGCAATATAAGCACATATAACTCGGAAACAATAAAGACTAATCGCTCAATACCTCAAGGAAGCGTTATTGGGTGTATTTTATTTTTAATATACATAAATGACCTGCCTAAAATTGAGGAAAACTTTTGTACACTCTTTGCTGACGACGTATCATTGATTATTCCTTGCCAAAATGATCAGGGCGGTATTCTTTCCCCACTTCTTTTTTCCATATTTATCAACCTTATTACACCTAGTATAAAATGCTCTCATCATCTTTATGCCGACGACTTGCAAATATACGCACAAGTTAAACCCGGTGAGTTAGTTCAAGCTATTGGATTAATCAACAAAGATCTCGACAGTATCGCCGCTTGGTCTCGTAGTTACGGTATAAGTGTCAACCCGTCTAAGTGTCAGGCCATAATTCTTGGAAGCTCACGCCTACTTGCCCTAACTGACTCAGCACGATTGACACCGATATTATTCGAGGACAACGTAGTTCCGTACGCTACCGACGTGAAGAACCTGGGACTGGTGATTGACAGCGGTCTTACCTGGGCCCCTCAGGTGTCTGCCGTTTGTCGCAAAGTAACAAACATTTTAAGAGCGCTCTATAGGTTTAAGCACTTTCTTCCAGTCAGCACAAAGACTCTTCTTGTCCAGGCATTAATATTACCTGTTATTGATTATGGTGACGTGTGTTACTCAAATATCACTCAGGATCTCTTAAGTAAGCTGGACAGACTTCAAAATAATTGTATACGCTTTGTCTTCGGTCTCCGCAAGTACGATCACGTGTCCGCCTTTCGCCGTAAACTCAACTGGTTGCCTATCCGCGAACGCAGGTCACTCAGAATCCTCTGTACCCTTTATACTATACTTTTCGATCGAGCTGCGCCAGAATATCTCAAATCCAAATTTACTTTTCTAACCCCCCGTCCTGGTTGCAAGCTCCGTACATCCCGTAGCCTTAAGCTCGATATTCCTTTGCACCGAACTGGTTTTATGTCCAATTCCTTCGCCCTTCAGGCAATTCGTTTATGGAACGATCTCCCGCTCCCCATCAGACAAGCTCAGAGCAAATATTCCTTCAAGCGCAAGTTGCGCAAGCATTTCTCTGATACAAGTCAAAGTTGATTATTTGTCATGATGTTTTGCATGGGTACTTTTGTTTTATTATATGTATATGTATGTTTATTGTAACAAGTATATGTGTATGTCTATTATTGAAATATATATATTATATACCTACTTACTCTTATGTTGATTTGTGACTCAAATGTCCTTTCGGCTTTAAACAATCCTGCACCAACTAAAGTCTCTGTTTTACCCGATGGTTGACTGGTAGAGAATGCCTTAAGGCATTAAGTCCGCCGATTGTACTTTTTTATTATTGTGCAATAAAGTTTAAATAAATAAAATAAATAAATCTCGAGCTGAAAAATAGCTTAAATTTAACCCTTTCTAATATTGCATCTTGGTTAGATGACCATAATCTAGAACTAAATTTTAATAAGACGAAACTCATGCACTTTAGGCCCTATCAGAAACGTTGTTTAAACATAGATTTTTCATTCAAAAATATTAAATTAGAATGCGTTAAATCTTTTCCACTACCTACTGGGCGTACATATCGATTCCACAATAAACTGGAAAGATCACATACAGGCAATTTCTGTAAAACTTAGTCGGTTCACCTATGCGCTATACGAGCTTAAGAAATGTACCGATGCTAAAACAGCTGGGCATTTCTCCAGAAATATGTCTGCGACTCATTCATCTGTCGCCATACATTTATTATGAAAAAGGGCCAGATGAATGAGGTGACCGCAGACATATTTCTGGAGAAATGCCCAGCTACGTGTGCCTATTATGCATACGCACATGCTTGGCTCCAATACGGCATAGTCCTATGGGGAAATAGTTCAGATGCAATAAAATTATTTAGATTACAAAAACGGTGCCTCAGAATTATTGTTAATGTAAATAATATGACTAGCTGTAAAAACTATTTTATCGAACGCAAAATACTAACTAGCGCCTGCGGGCTACAAATATGATATTGTTTATCGGCCTGGAAAAGAAAACGTCGTCGCTGACACTCTTTCGAGAGTATGTTCCTATCTTAACCACAATAAACTCAAGGAACTACACGAATCTCTTTGTCACCCTGGTATCGTTAGAATGGCACACTGGGTCAGAATGAAGAACTTGCCTTATTCTATCAATGACATAAAGGCAGTGATTGCATCATGTCCAGTTTGTGCGGAGATAAAACCACGTTTCATGAAATCTAGAGGACAATTAATAAAAGCGACTGCACCTCTTGAAAGGTTGAATATCGATTTTAAAGGTCCCCTACCCAGTAGTACAGGTAAAAGGTACATTTTAACAATTATCGACGAGTACAGTCGATTTCCTTTCGCATATGCCTGTAAAGATATGACTTCTTCTACTGTAATCGCTTGTTTGAAGGACTTGTTTTATATGTTTGGCACGCCTCTCTATATACATAGTGACAGAGGAACCTCGTTCATGTCTGAAGAATTGCGCCAATTCCTAGCATCTCTAGGCGTAGCATGTAGCCGTACGACTCCTTATAACCCGCAAGGAAACGGGCAGATTGAACGACTCAACGGCACCTTATGGAAGACTATCCAATTATGCTTACGTTCTAGAGGCCTTCCTACTGAAAATTGGGAGCAAGTGCTTACGGTATCTTTACACGCCATACGATCGCTCCTCTGCACATCGACCAACACTACGCCTCATGAGAGGATGTTCCTGCACCCACGTCGATCTTCAAACGGAGAATCCTTACCGACATGGCTCGTGCCAGGTCCAGTCCTAATGAAGAAAAATGTACGTAATAAAACCGATCCTTATGTTGAGGAAGTGGAACTTCTGCAAAGCAATCCTAATTATTCTTATATTAGAACACAAGAAGGACGAGAAACCACTATCTCAAATAGACAACTTGCACCTCTCCCAGTTCCAGGCCCTGGATTTCCCGGATCGGTTTCCGATGACGATGAGCTAGAGATGCTAGACGCCGAGTCGACGCCATCGATCGGCTCACAGGGACCCCCGGAGGAGCTTCCGGAGGAGCCTGCGGTTGAAATGCCGCGTAGATCCGGACGGGAGCGTCGTCTGCCACAACACCTGCAGGACTACGAACTGTAGTAACTAGAGGGGGGGTGAATGACATGTGCTGTCTTGTCATAGCTGTCTGTTACTATTATATGTATTTTCATATGTATCGTTTTATGCTGATTAAAGCCTTGTTTTCCTAAGGGTTTGGCGTTTCACATGTATCATTTACCATCTATGTACATTTTGGAGACATGCACTTTTGTGAAAAATAATAGATACTTATTCCCACAATACTCCCACTCGTCAAGCCTACGTCCCAGAAATAGACTAGCAATGCCTGACTCGAACATGAAAATGGTCAATTCAGGTCCCTTTGCCATGTCCGTTAAGATATACAATAAGATCCCGAAGTTACTTCAGGAAGAAACTAATATAAATAATTTTAAATTACAATTAAAAAGATACTTAATAGACAAGTCCTACTACTCAATCGAAGAATTCTTAAATGAGAAATAATTTCTATGTCTTGAACTGACTTGGCAAATCTAGTTTTACATTATAATAATTCATAATTTAATAGTTTATTGTTTTAATAGTAATAATAATTTATCGAATGTTCAATTGCTATAATATATGTAATATGAATTATTGAAGCACTCATAATAATTATAAATAAATTAATTAGGTAATCAATGTTGCTGTGCCCTTACAGGGTTCATGTTGAAGCTGTATTAGTATTTAATAACTTTATAACAATATGTAACGCAATAAACTGATTTGTTTTTTTTTGAAGTATTAATGGTAATTTAATTTTAGACTGACCTCTTAAAGTACCCAATTGGGTAGTTTACCCTATAAGCTGTTTTAGATTTAACTTTTATTATTATGTTGATTATATTCGTTATTTATAAATATGGTATGTAAAACATGTAGAAAATATTTTGTAGGTGTCTAAAGGAACAGAAGATTAAATGCAATTTAATTTAGCTATACATACAAATTATTACATTTGGCCAAAGGCCAAAATGACATGGCTGTATGTTTTCCATTTTCCTTGCCATTTAAACGACGAATTAATTAAACCAAACAAAAAATGTCTATGATTTATCTTACAGTGTTACTAGTTTAAAAATATTGAAGTAAATATGGGGTAATTTTTATCGGGAATTTTTAAGTATTATATTGATATGTATTGCTTGGCAACTTGCCATTTAAACGACGAATTAATTAAGCCAAACAAAAAATGTCTATGATTTCTCTTCTAGTGTTACTAGTTTAAAAATATTGAAGTAAATAGTGGGGTAATTTTTATCGGGAATTTTTATTTTAAGTATTATATCGATATGTATTGCCTGGCAACCCATTTCTTTCTTGTCTATGCATATTGCACAATTAATTTGTCTCGTTCTTTAGTACAGGTTATGTTCAATTTTAGATTTTGCTAGAAATTGGTACATAATATATTTTTTGTCAGAATTTAATCATGGCGCAAAGTAAGCTCAACGACATGGCGGGCAAATTCGCTAAAGGCGGACCTCCCGGCCTGGGCATCGGCTTGAAAGTGATGGCTGTCGTCGGTGCGGCGGCCTACGGTGTCACACAGTCGTTGTTTACTGTCGAGGGTGGTCACCGGGCGATCATGTTCAACAGGGTCGGAGGTATTCAGCAGTACGTCCTGAGCGAGGGCCTGCACTTCCGTATCCCATGGTTCCAGTACCCTATCATCTATGACATCAGATCGCGACCCCGCAAGATATCTTCACCCACCGGTTCCAAAGACTTACAAATGGTAAATATTTCCTTGAGAGTACTCTCACGCCCCGACTCGATCAGCCTTCCCACCATGTACAGACAACTGGGAACCGATTATGATGAAAAAGTATTGCCCTCTATTTGCAACGAGGTTCTCAAATCCGTGGTAGCTAAATTCAATGCGTCGCAGCTGATCACGCAACGTCAACAAGTCTCCCTTCTCATCAGACGAGAGCTTGTGGAGCGCGCGTCCGACTTCAACATTATCCTGGATGATGTATCTGTCACAGAACTGAGTTTTGGTAAGGAGTACACTGCTGCCGTTGAAGCCAAACAGGTTGCCCAACAAGAAGCTCAGCGAGCTGCTTTCGTAGTGGAAAGAGCCAAGCAGGAGCGTCAACAAAAGATTGTGCAAGCTGAGGGTGAGGCTGAAGCCGCCGAGATGTTGGGAAAAGCCATGGGCATGAACCCCGGCTACTTGAAGTTGCGTAAAATTCGCGCCGCTCAAAGCATCTCTAGAATGATTGCTCAATCCCAGAACAGAGTCTTCCTTCCTGGCAATAGCTTGATGATTAACCTTCAGGACCCAACCTTTGATGACCTCTCAGAGAAGCTGACTAAGAAGAAGTAACATTCGGTTTCGGTGGAGTGCACTGAAGTTCTGGAGCCAGTGCCAACTCTGACCGATGATGATACTTATGTACTGATCAGTGGCACTGCTTCAGTTGCTATTTAGTGCAATAACTTCCTGTTACAAGCATTTTTAGTCAACAGTTTGCATATGAATGGATTTCAAAAATGTTGCATTTTATGTTAATTAGTTGTAGGTCAATAGTATGTATGGAAATCAAAGATAACAATACATTATCTTACCAATTTATTGCTGTTTAATTTTAGGGCCGATACAGATGGACTGCAACCCAACTGCAACTCCCTACGATTTGTATGGGAACTGCATCATAACTGCACGCCAACTGCGCTGTTGTGATGCAGTTCCCATACAAATCGTAGGGAGTTGCAGTCCGTCTGTATCGGCCCTTATTCTGCACTATCAGTTGACCCTTTTCCAATTTCGCCACATCTTATGAAACAAATTATCATCTAGACTGAATTATAGTTAAAAATAAACCAGATAACTGAGCGTCAGATCCGCACATGAAGAATTCTGTACCACCGTAGAGCACTCTTTTTAGGGTTCCGTACCCGTGCCAGCGGAACCCTATTACTAAACCTCCACTGTCTTGCCCGTGAATCACAGGACTCTAGCTATTGAACTGTAACGTAATAGGTAGAGACTTGAAATTATCACATAATATGTATTTACTATTGCTCTGGAAGCAACAAATCATAAAAAGAAAAGGGGGTCCCGATACAAGAAACGTGTTTGTTTCGATCAGTCACATGACTATCTTTTGAACCGTAATAGATAGAAACTTGAAATTTTCACCACAGTAGAAAATTAAAGGGGATCCCCATACAATTCATGTGTTTTTTTTGGTGTTTCTTGCCAGATTTTGATATTCGTAATAAAAGTAAAGGCTTGATATATTAAATGTATATTTCTATTGCCGCTATAACAACATATAATAAAAACAAAATAAAGTTAAAATTTAATAATAAAAAGGGTTCCCCATACAATAAACGTGTTTTTGGCGTCTTTTTGCTTGGCGATGGTACGGAACCGTTCGTGTGCAAATCCGCCTCGCACTTGGCCAGTTTTTAATTTTATTATTTGTTGTTATATTATATAGCATCAGAGAAATAGAAATACACATTCTGTAAAAATTTCAAGTCTACCTATAATGTTCCAAAAGATACAGTCCTGTGACATACGGACATCAGAGTTTTAGTAATAGGGTCCCATTAGCACCCTTTGGGTATGGACCCCTAAAAGGCACAGAAATATCAGGAAACAGTGAGTGATACAGCCTGGAGAGTTCTGAAAGCTGTACAAGCAAATAAAAAAAAACTCCAAATTATATTGGCCATAGTTTGTTTCATAAAGATACTTTAGTAAGAATCCTTGGACAAATAAATTTAATATGGTGTCTCAATGATATGAGATAATATGAGGTACAGACTGATTGTGAAGAAATAGTAGAAGTGGATCGCGCCAGCAGGGGCCTTTCCAGCTGCGGTAGACGAAACGCACTTCTCTTTTTAATTTTTCTTCAATAGGGGGTGGGGGGTTGCAAAAAATTAAAGCGAGGACTGTGGACCTCCTAAACTACACACCAGCCTATGCCTCAGACTACTACTGACAGTGGCGAACTAAGCCGCAACTGTCAGTAGTGTAGCTGTTTATAGTTGCTAGTTCCAGTACAGATGTAGGTGATGGACGATGGTAGGAGTTGCTTATACCAAACATAGCACACAGACTACCCCG
Source organism: Eudemis profundana (assembly GCA_947034925.1). Taxonomy (NCBI): domain Eukaryota; kingdom Metazoa; phylum Arthropoda; class Insecta; order Lepidoptera; family Tortricidae; genus Eudemis; species Eudemis profundana. The sequence continues at coordinate 14,742,272 of OX344808.1, read as the reverse complement.
ATAGTTTAAACTTGCATACTCACTAAAAAACACAGTTTCTTCATGGTGACAATAAATTTTGAACCTATTACGGTTGATTCCACAAACCAGGTTTTCGGTCACAATTACTATCCTTTTGTGAATCTCATTCAGAATCAGTGCAGTATTGTTGATAAATCACAGGTGGTTGAGCCTCTATCAATTATCAAGAACCTACTGTAGTTTGAATGAAACTATGTCATGCACATATAGCATGGAGCAGTACAGCGGTTCCATCCAATTATAGTTCCAGGTTTTCAAACAAAATCTATCTACAGAATCCTTCTGTATGGCATTTATGTTCTTTTATGAACATTTTGAATAGAGCAGTCCTTTGATAACAGGTCAATATCAGTGTAAATTAAATGAAAGACATTCTTGTATCTACAACAATAATTTATTAATAACAATTGAAGAAACTAGATGATAATAGCTATATATTGGTGTAGCGAGGTTTTATTTCCTTACGGCGGACGGTTGGGGGCAACGGTACTTCGACATCTCAATTTCGGCCTCGAAGTAGGACATGTTGTTGTACAAGTAGTATTCAGGTACTTTGTATGCCCCTGACTTCTTGGGGTCGACACCAGGACCTACGGGCTGTGACGCCGGAGCAATGCAGTTTTGACTCAGGCCTGGGACATTGGCATTCACGCTTCCAGCTGAGCCTCTTGACGACGGTGTCGACGAACCTGAACTAGCTCCCTCACTAAAATATCTAGGAATCACTCTTAGTACATTGCTGCTTCTCACGGTTCTGGCAAACATTTTGAATAGTAACACAATTACGCTAGTTTTTATTATACAATCGAATCGGATTCTGTCAGGAAGAAAAAATAACAGGAATCAAAGACAATTTTTTTGTCACATTGATTTTTATGTACCATTCCGTTCCGTTTTTGTATGATGTCATGAAATGAAAAACAACAGTTTCTATATGGTATACTCAATCTCATATAACTTGTTGTCGATTTCATAGTGACTTCTTATTTTTTGATACTTATCGTATATAATTTTATACAAGAAATGAAATATGTGTGTTATTCAAATATTAATTTCAAGAAAAAAACACGGATCGTTATTACTGATATAGCTAGCTTTACAAATGTTTGCGTCTATACACTGCGTGCGTCTATGGTGCTTTTTCACGACTGTTTTGTAGTTTATCTACCTTTGCTTATTTCGCCGATTATTGAGTCTTTAGAGTGTAATATGTGTATGATTTGAAGCATAATCCGTAACTATTACGTGCAATAATGTGTTGCTATCAAAGTTAAGTCTGTTTTCTAATAAGGAACCCCGTAAAGAGCTAGTTCAGCCATTTACATGAAAGGTGAGTACAAAAACGATACCTTAAGATTTTTTTTAATTTGTAGTGGAGCATAGGTTTCACCGCTATTATCGTGACGAATCATTCAGTAATAACTGTTACAATTTTTATACTTACTCGTTTCTGTTAACAGAATGTAGGAATTTATGCATACATGATCGTTGCTGTATATAATAATCATTTGTATATGTCTATTTGCCGCTATTTTGTATTTATATCTATATATATGATGGTATAATCCTACCAAATTGAGACGGTCGAGCAGCAGGTGGAAAGTGCGTTCCGTTTCAAGTAAACTTACGTAACAGTGAATTTCAGAACGTACTTCTGCAGGCCTATAACACTTAATATTGAATATAGGGTAAAAGATGGCTGCCTTAGCACGCAAAACAATATTGTAAAGTGAAATATTATATTTCTGCCCTGAACTGCTAAATAGTTTCCTTCAAACGCAAGTATTCTTTAGTAAGTTTTCAAAATTGTGTGTCCGAAACAGAATGACTTCGAAAAGATTTTTTACTCTATGGTTTTTTATTTTCTTTCTAATTTAGTAGCATTATAATAATTCTTCTGCGTTGCGTTTTCCTCCGTACATAGGTATATAGTGAATACGGATCGGAATTATTGATGAACTGTCGTATTTATATCAGATACTTACATTACAAGGCTCCATAATTATATTTAGTTCAAAGTGATTCACGTGTGTAACAAAATGGCAGAAGAAGTACCTATCAGCGAAGTCCTTTGTAATGCTATGGAATATTTGTGCAAACTGGGCTCGAATCTACGAACACGTTCTGAGAGCCTAAAGGAAAAGAGAATTAGCAAAGATAAGTTAAGAAATGCTCATGCAGTGCGTAAAGCGGCTTCTAAAGTGTTATTAATTTGCGAGTTATCTCGAAAATCGCTAGAAAATGTTGAAAACGGTGTCAAGAGGGTGTTGACGCTTGTCGACGCTTCTCGGTGTTCGCCGTCAACTCTTGGCGCCAAAAAGAAAACTGTATCTAGGGAAGACTGCTTCTACTTTGAACACGATTCCTGTAGGCTAAGAATATCAGAGAAGATTTTGCTAAAGCATTACACATCCGTTAAAGTTCACGCTAGAAAAATGTCTTTGTCGATGATAGAAAAGTATCCGGTTTATTACAACTGCAGTTTATATCGTAAACGAAAACAAGATATTAAAGATGAACGCCAAAAAGCCAGCCCAAGAAGAGATACATCTTCCAAATCTGATAAACAAGAAAAAAAACGGGATGAACATGAGAAAAAAGAAGATAAAAACACAGCAAATTCAGAAGAAAGTGGTAGTGATTCTAGAGCAATAAGTCCTGAAAGTAAACCCAAAAATAAGACACTACCCTGTCAAAGTAACTCCAAGACAGATGAAAGCGATGATAGCTCCAAGGGTATGAGTAAAACCAAAGTCAAAGTGGAAAAGCGTGAAAGTAAAACTAAAGACAAAAAAAAAGAAAAAGACTTGAAGTCAGATGAGAGTGATGATAACTCTATAGAAACAAAGAAAGACTTAAAAGTGAAGAAAATAAATATTAAAAATAATGAAAGTAACTCTGTTAGTGAGGATGAGGAAGTAGGTAGTAAGTCTGAAACAAACACTAAGAAATCTGAATCTGAAAGTGAACAAGAAGACAGTAAAGATGCGAAAATATCAGCAAAAAAATTGCTTGAAAAGCAAACTAGTGGCAATAAGAGTGATAATAGTGATTCCAAGCCTGATTCACCTATTTCTATAGAGAATGGGGAAAAGCAGAATAAATCCCAAAAGAGTGTTTGTAGTCCAATTTGTGAACAGAATTCTGAATCTGAAAGTACGAAGACCAAAAGTTCACCTAAATCCGCAAAGAGAAGGAGGAGTAGGCTCAGCGAGGAAAGCAAAACAAGTGATATACCCAAAGACACACATATAACAAGCCCAAAATCTAAAAAGTCTAAATCAGTCCGGTTTCTCAACAGTGACTCAGATAGTTCTGAGAAACTTAGTGAGAAAGTAACAGGGAATGAATCGAAAAAAATAAAACTTGACCAGAATGAGAAAGACAAGACTGATGAACCCGAAATAATAGATTTACTTGATGATTCTCCAAGAAAACCGGTGGCTTCAAAAGAAAATAACAAACAAGCTAAAAGTATTGAAGACAGTGATTCTAGCTCTGACAAGAAACCTATGATTAAGTTAGTAAGTCTTAATAAGTTACTCAAGCCTGATGTGCTGAAAAAAGAAATGTGTGAAAGTAAGGAAAGAAAGGCTGGTGAAAAAAATAAAAATACAAAACAGTCTAGTATTAAAACTTATGTGAATCGTAAAGCTCCATGCCATGATTCTTATCAGGAAAAAATGAAAAGGGATGTTCTTGCCTTCATACCTAAAAAGTTTGATGTTGTTATTACTAGGCTGCCTAAATTTTCAGATAGTTTTTTGTGTAAATATGGTTTGAAAATGATAACTCAGAATGGATCTGAGATTTATAATACTATTATGGCAAATGAATTATCAGATGGGAAAAAAGATGAAAAATTAAATACCAGTACTGACCAAAAGATTTCTATCAAATCAAAAAGTGAAGAAAAGAAAGGATGTTTAGATATTGATCTCACTGATGATATTGAAAAGGAAAAATTGGATGAAGGAATTGAAGAAACCAAAAATGCTCTACTTCATTCTGATTCTGATGATGAGGATAGTAACATTAAAATACAACAGAATAATAAAAACTCAAAAAGAGAATCTATGTCAAAAATATCAGAGTCTGAGGAAGCTGCTGCCAACACAGACTCAGGAACTGTTCCTTTGAGTGACAAGAATAGAATTAAGGGACAATCACCCGAGAAACTAGACAAAACTGATGAAGTAAAGAAAGACTCTAATGAAAAAAGTGACTTAGATAACACAGGAGCCTTGGATTCTGTTGAATGTCCTAAAACACCAGAAAGCAAAAAAAAGGAAATTGAAAAAACTACACCACAGACTAGAAAGAAACTGATGAGGGAAACCATGCATGCCAAAAGGATGCTGTTGACTTATTCATCAAGCTCTGATACTGATGATGATAAGTTAAGAAGTGCATTGAAAGATATAAAGAGCTCTCTATTGAAAGGATCAAGTTCAGAAGATGACATTGATGTGAAAAAAATTGTTCAAATGAATCGCAGAAAGCTAGTCACACCCTCTGATTCAGATGATAATTTAAAAATTCCAAAAAAAACAAGAAAAGGGAAAGTCGATTCTTCAGAAGAAAAGGAGCAGGATGATAGCAGCATTAGCCAAATGGACGGAACTCATGATGAGCAGTCCAATTCCGGTGGTAGTCAGGTTAGGTCATAGTTAACTCATTAATTATTTAGATAATTAAGGTTCAATGTAGGTACATACATTCCTGTGTCCAAGTTTTATGCTGTGTATAATAAGTACAATTTTCTATGTACGCATTTAACACACATTTATCTAGTGTAGGATCTTGATTATTGTTTGTACGATTTAGAATTTAAGAATGTTTGTTATGACCTTATGATTCACTATGCCATAAATAAGAATTAAAACCTATTGATGGATAGATGTGTTTTCTTTGAATGAGGCATTACAAATATGGTACATTTAGTTATAATAACTCATGTCACGGATTGCCAATATAAACAGTTATTTTACTAGGTCTGGTTAAAACTAGCATTGCATGAAACACGGTTTGAGCAACAACGGGAGACTTAAAAGAACTAAAATTTCCAGATGGGCCGCTCTAAAACAAAAGTCGCCAGTAGCAGCAACCAAAGCTCTGAAAATGTGGACTCAAATGACTCAGAAATTAATAGGTAAATATTATAAATTAATACAAGAATTGGAAAATATCCCTAGTGTTGCTAATTGACACTGCTGAGGATATAGTAAATATAAATTATTATTTAAATGTGCAATTCATTATTGAATTATCCCATATGTACTTATTAAAAAGAGGTGGCCTTTATTTGTCCTATTTAACTAATTATCCTTAATTATCTATGAAAAAATATAAAAAGTCTTTGTCTGCTGAAGGGATTAATGTATAATAACAAGTAACAATATCTCCGAGAGGTGCAGTTGACATGGGTATGGGTGGGTATTTGCATTATTTGTCTACCTACTTCCTACCGACCTGGATACGTTGCTGTAGGGGTAGAATCGCCATGATGCAATCCAGCCTTCTATAGATGAGGAACCAGAAGACCTACCTACTCAATAAGCACTGAAAGTGTCTTATGTGCTGCATTTTTTTTTTTGACCAGTGTTTTAGGGTCGCGTGCGTCGGGGTACAGGTTGACTCCTTTTATTAAATTTTCCTTTAAAACAGCTCAGATTTCCATGCAGATTGCAGGGATGTTAATCATAGGTACTGTGCAATGTTATTTCTAGGTAGGTACCTATTTTAGGCGCTACATACAAGCCTTTGGGAACTGCTGCAGTAAGTATATTTTCAATAATTAAAATTTAGCTGAAAAAGGGATTCTTACCAATATTTAATTATTAATACATGCTTGTTTTAAAATACTTAAGTATTATGAATTTCTTTCCCTTTCGTATTTTAAAACTTTTCACAATTCCGGTTTTTTTTTTTCTTTCCGGGTTCGGGTTTTTTTTAATAAAATATTTTTACTAAAAAAAACCCGACCGCGGTGAACTTTAAAAGTGCATAAAATCCGCCATTTTGTTTATTTTAACGAACTTCATACCCAGTGACACTCATGACGCATCTAATGCTGTATCATTTATCAAAATCGGTTGTGCCGTTGAGTCTTTACGAGCGGACATAGGAACGAACATACACACATACAGGTTAAACACATCTCCTTTGGGCTTCGCCGCAGTCGGGTAAAAAGTAAGCAAGAGACCGTTCGTGTATTGTTAACAAAATAATTTTTATTCTATCATGGTTTGGAACACTGTCGGTACAGCCTTGTGGCGTTTGTATATGTATCTCTTAATGATGTAAGCGCGAAGCAACCTTGCGCACCGAATTTTCCGTCCTACATCTTTGATGAGTATTATTTGCTAGGATTAAATGTCTGCTCTGGCGGCACCCCGTGGCACTACTATTTTGGCACAACTGGCCTACATATTAGGTAGGTTTAGGTTCGTTAGATAGCTTCAGTTGCCCGAAGGGCAAACAGCCTAGAATTAGTAGGAGTGCCAAAATAGTAGTGCCACGGGGAAGGAACGGTACAGAACAGTAGTACAACTAGCCGCAGCTTCGTTTGTCACGCGAGTTAAATCTTTCGCACTATATTGAATGAAAGGGGATAGGTAATATTTATCACGCTACAAAGTCGCGGATCACAGCTTTGCGAGAGATACAGCGGGACAGCATAACTAAGTCGTTCCGACTTCTCGGATGTGAAATATTACCTATTTCAATTAAATACGAGCAAATAGGGCTCTTAAAGGTCGGCAACATATAGAGCCCCTTTGGTGTTGTACATGTTCATGGACGACCACTTCTCAATAGGTGGCCCGGCTGCTCGTTTGCCATTTATAACATAAATAAAAAAAATACATAGTGTGTCTGCGATAATGTGAGAGACGGATATCGCTGGCCTATAATAGTCTGTTTGGTAGGATTTGTTGCAATCTTGTTATCATTTTAACCCAGTAACGCCCACTGCTGAACATCTCCAAAAACAGTACTACAGCGGCCTAGTTTCAGTAGTTCGGTGATTTTAGTCCGGTTCATATAAATGAATTCGAATTATGTATGAACCGGACTAAAATCACCGAACTACTGAAACTAGACCACTACAGCCGGTCGCACACCGGGTCATCAGTCCATCTCGGAGGGAGCTGTCTCATGCTGCGTTTTCAGGTTTCTTATAGGCGAAGCATATGTAGGAGGCGACCATTCGCAGCGACCAGTGTTGTTGGTTCAAAATTTCGTACGAAATATGCCATGCGTCCCCTTGTCAACGCAATGCATCGGCAGCTCGCTAGGTTTCATCCCTAACCGAAAGGTTTCGTTCCAGATTGGTCAACCTAAAAACGCTAACCACTCGATCTCGGCGGCGGCGCGATTCGGTCTCGGCCGACAGGCAGGCGACGAGGAGCACCCGAAGAATGCCGAAGGCGCCGCCGATAAAGGACGAGACGCTGGAGCTGGCCAGTTCGGGCTCCGCCTCGGAGAGCGATCATGAGGGAGCAGATGTAGAAGGTAATCAACGTCCTAACACTTCTCGCTTCATTCGGGGTACGCTTTGACTATGGTCCCAGATTTGTCGGGTCAGGTAATTACCATGGAGCGACGGTCATCTAGCCACAGGGTAGATGTAGATAGTAAAGGGACACAGATTTCAGCTTATAAGATGACACTATAGTTGATGGGACTGAACATCTCTATTGTCTATGAACCAAAAAACCACTCAAAATTATATGTATAAATTACTTATTTCTTTATTTACTAAAAGTTGCACCGCTCCATAAGCAAATAAAAATCTGGCTGCCCCCATTCTTATCAATTAATTTATGACCATAGAGTCTATGATTGTATCATCAAGTCGTTAAAATCCAAGTTACCAAATTCTCAAAAATACTCGATTCTCAATGTATTGTATCCTGAATATGTACAAAGCTAGCTACCAGCTTTTATTACCGAGTTTCTATGTAAATGACAAAGTGTTTTGTTTGTTAAACAAATGGCTGGCTAATCATGCTATGTATTTCAGGGTAATCATCATATTTACTTCGAGTTTCGAATAAGAAATTTGAACACCGTTTGTATGCGTAAGATTTGTCCTCTAATGTTATCTATTGGAAATTGTTTTCAGAGCTGCCGCCTATACAGCTGCAGGGGTTGAACGGGGACAGCCACATCGCTAAAGAAGACCTCCTTGCTCAGAGCGAGCCTTCCAGCTCGGAAAATGACAAGACCATTGGCTCTGAGGTAATGTCCATAATTATATACTACGTGTTTTACCTGAGACAATTGTCACATTTTTTTTCTATTGGGAATGTTTTTGGCTATCACACTTTTCTAAAACATTTTTTTTGTCCTCACAGGACGACAAAAAAGAAGACGACAGTGATGAGGACACGTAAGTTATTTCACACGAATCAACACGAACAGGTCAAACTCCGAAATAGGGAACGTGCAGGAGCATAGGTGGCAGCACTAAATCAACAAAAGAGACACTATGCGGACAGTAAAGGAAACTTATCAGACCTGAGAAAAAAAACTGGTTAAATTTATAGTAGTAGTGTAGTAGTTAGTTATAAATGTCAATATCAAATATAGTAAGTTGTGACCACACTGCCGTTAACCGTCCAGCATCGCGATATTGAGTAGGGCTTATGCCACCTATTTTCCATTTTACCCTTGTACCAATATACTCCTAGATCCCAAAATAACTTAGTGTCAAAATACCTAAATCACATACTACCTAACTTTTTTTCTCATAACACCATATTCTTAATATGGCTGAATTTTAAAATACCTTAGTTTCATAATGGACAAACTTCAGAACACCATAAATTCAAAACAACCAGGTGCCAGAATACCTAAATTTCAAAAAGGCTAGTTAACCTTCATGTACAAGTATAATATACTTATCTTCTTTAGTGCTGGCCACTTATAATGAAGTGCCAATTTTATAAAGAATATCATATCAATTTATTCATAAATTCATACGTCGTTATCGCGGGTGCAGTTACAAATGAAATAAAGAGCACATATAACAGAATATCTATTTGGTAGAAACGGACATAATCTGCCTACAGCTATAAGCATCTAAGAAGCTCTTTACATGTCGAGAGTTTTCGCTAGCAAAGGTCTATTAAAATTGAAGGCATGTTTACAAAAACAACATAACTAACATTTTCACGCAAAATAGGCGCATGTTTGTCGTCGAGTTGCGGAAAACAAGCCCGCGTAAACCAAATCCGCCAAAAATGTTAGTCATATAACATTTTTGGCGGATTTGAGATAGTGGTCGTCTAAGAAGGAGCTACAAGTAGTCCAAAAATATTGACCAAAAATTACCTCATTTGTTCAAAATCAGTCTTTAAAAATATACCCATTTTACAAATGTAAATAATAAACCGTCCGAACGAAAAACCAAAGGTGCGACTAAAATGAGTAGTCGTACATGTGTACGACTAACAGTGATCGTTATCAACGTGCACTTTTCGTAGCACAGAGTATGGTTGGCAGAAAAAACAAATACATTTGAATATTCACTTTTGTTCTTAAATATAAAATAAATACTTCTACCTCTAGATTTAAAACCTTTTTGCGGTATAAAACCTTTTCCGTCCTAATATATTTTTAAAACAATTTACGTCAAATGACATTAAATGTCACAATAATACAACTATCGTTGAAAATGAAAATTACATCCCACGGGTAAAGAAGTTTATTTTAAACTAAAAAAAATCCTGAAGAAAAACCCCGGTTACAGTACTGTAAATGTCGTGCAACAGCTGATTGAAGGCAAAGAGGTAGATATGCCGGAGGGCATCAATAAAAATTGCGTGCAATATTTTAGAGACTTAAATTACCTTCCTGTGACTTCTGTTAACGTAGAAAGGTCATTTAGCTATTTAAAATGGATTTTTTCCAATCGTCGTGAACGACTGACACCCAACTCTGTTGAACAAATTTTAGTCGTTTATTCAGTATAGTTTTGATAGGTGATTATAAATATGTATATAAATCTCATCACTTGTAAAATATATAATATTTGAAATTCCTACTTGTGTATTTGTTTTTTTGTCAACCATACTTTGCTACCAAAACAGCACGTTGAGTACGATCATTGACGACTAATCACTTTAGTCGCACCTTTGGTACATGGCACAGTCGCAAATTTTACTTTTAGTTCGTTTTTAGTAGGTTAAGTTAGTTTTCTTTCGGGGGTTTTATACCTACCCTTTTACAAGAACTACATATCTACATTATTTTTTACAAAAAGAAATAACTGTATGCGTTCACTTAAAAACTTGATATTAAATATGATACATACACACTCTTTTTAGTAGGTTGTATAACTGGCAATTAAGTGCGCAAATGTAAAAAAAATGGAAATAAAAAAATATAGATTGCACTAAGCATATTAAGTTTGACGTATCCAGAAGTCGTATCATGTGTACGTACATCTTAAAAATGGGTGGAAATCATTCATCTCCAGAATCGTTGAGAAATATTACCCTTAAGCGTATTGCTAACATTTTATTTAGCAATATAGAAATTAATGTTGATAAATTTTAAACTCGTACGTGTAGGCATAAATGTTCCTCAAAATGAGTATCGCGTCTGTTATTGCTTGTTTTTCATAATCTTTCTGTACTGTCAAATCGTTTTTGCACCCGCGATAACGACGTATGATTATATGTCAATATTACATGTAAAAATATTAAATTCATTAAAAATAATAATCATCAACAATCACTTTGATACATATAAAAAGTCACTATTACTATAGAATGTGTGCTCGAGGAGCCAATTTTTCAGTCGGATTTTGAATAATTGTAAAGAGGATGCAGAAGTAATTGTCTCTGGTAGCCTATTGTATACCGCCGGGCCCATCACGTGCGTGACTTTGTCGGACTTTGCGAGTCGACGGTTAACTGGGAGAAGCCTATTTGGGTCTCGTAGCGAGTGCGTTGCAGAGTCTGCGCGCTTTTTATAGTTGACGTGCACACTGCACATATATGGCTACCTGAAATATAACCCTATGATTATGTATAAATTGAAATGAAATTTATGAATAGGGATGATGACTGGGTTAAAAATATGTAATTCTATTTAGTCCGTCAGTTAGAATATGAAAAAATATGGGACACGTATTTTTTGGTTTATCAAAATATTAAAAATCGACAAAATTATAGATCATCAAACTTCTGGAGTGGGGGCTTGTGACGTCACTCTTGAGTACAATTTGTACTCAAGAGTGACGTCACTCGAAACTTCTAAGCACTCTATCCTCGTGAGTTTTTGTTTGTCAAACAAAACAAAAAATACGTGTACAATATTTTTTCATAATGTAACAGACGGACTAAACAGTTTTTTTTAGTCATCTAGCCTATTGCTATTCAAAGCGATATATTCACTTCTTTAATATATGATTATATACACATTAGACAAATAAAATTCAATAAAATATTGCTACATAAAGCTTTATAGATTGCAAAAAACTTTTGGCATTATGAAACTGTGACATTTTGCCGTTCTGGTGTTTTCAGTTTCAGTTATTTTGAAATTTTGTCGCATCTGTGATTTGGTATTTGAACCAAATGTACATTTCAATATTTAAGCATTTTGAACAGGTGACGTTTTAGTTCAAAATCATTATGACATTTGTTCATTTTAGGAATGAGACAATTTCATATTTAGGTATTATGAGCCCATGGTAATTTGAAATGTACTTAGTGAAACTAGTGATTTTGGCATTATGCAAATTAGGTGGAATAAACCCTACTCGCGATATTAACGGCGTTTCCCGTTAATGTGAACGAGAGAACAAGATTCGTATTGGCGGCACCAGTAGGCAGCACCTTCGTTGTGCATATCCCCTATAGAGGAGATTGTTTTGTCATGCCACTATTATCAGTTTTAAATTTTACTAGTTTAATGTACGTATGTATGTATACACTTAATCTATAATAGTATTTGTATCTATTAAATATATCGTCGTCTAGTATCCATAACACAAGCCTTATTGAGCTTACTATGGGGCTAGTTCGATTTGTGTAAGATTGTCCCCTAATATTTATTATTATTATACTGTATATCTTTATTCGCTTAGGTTAGGGTTTTTACAATATATATATATAAAGTAACATACATAAAACAAAGTCGGGTTAGTTAAACCATTTATAACTCGAGAACGGGTGAATCGAGTTTATGATCTTTGTTTTTTTGGGTTTGTCTCCGCCCCAAGTACCAGAATAACTATTAAAACATATTTAAAAAAAAACCGAGGCGGAACGAAGTTCGCCGACACAGCTAGTGGTGCATAAAAACAGATTTCTAATAGGTATAATTAAGACAGATTAAATCATTAATCGTTCTGAAACTTGATAAAAAAGCTAAAAGGTTATCTAGAGCTAGTCTTTTTTTATTGAATACGTGGCAAACGAATATTCGATTTTTTTTAACTTTACAGCGTAAAGTCTACACGACGCAAAGCAAACGCAATAGCGTCGGACTCTGACGGCGAGCCTACGCGACGGAAGGCCAACAAGATCAGTGACTTCGAAGATTCGGAAGATGAAGGCAGTGAGCCAAGAAAGAAAAGCAAACGGAAGAAGGACAGCGATAGCGATGCCTCTCTTTCTTCCACCGACGGAAGGTGAGTCGTACTTTACAACGTAAAGTCTACAAGATAAAAAGCTAAGGCTATTGCGTCGAACTATGAAGGCGAGTCGATGCGACGTGTCAATGAGGATCAGTGATATCGAAGACTCGCAAGAGAAGACACTGTTATTAATACCAATTATATAAAGAAAAATGGCGTTTAATTTTAGTTTCAAAGTTTATTATAATTTGCTTAGACATTCCCTTATGCGTATCATGACCGAACGCAACTGCCCTCCGTACAGTCCGATTCTTCGTCTTTAGTTTAAATACTACATTGATAGGACAAATTTATACAGTACCTGGTGCAAAGGTTGTCTGTTGCCACCCAGCGGGGTAACGCGGCAAGTGTGATGGCACCTTTGCACCGGGTGCAACGCGGGGGACATTTTTAACTAGACTGGAGTCTATATCATGTGTTGTAATATTTATAATCGTGTTTTTATATTTAAATAATCACATTTTTACGTGTCCGTCAAGATAGCGTACACCGTAAAGATATTCAGAATCTGATGCAGCCAATAAATAGTACCCAAATAGTACCGACGAAATACCTAGGTGAAAAAAATAGTACCCTTAAACTTTTCGAAATATAAGGCCTGTTCACGGTGTACGCTACCGGGGCGTCAAGCTGGCGTACACCGCTTGTATCTTTGGAACGGCTTCGTTTTCGGAAACGCTTTATATGTCAAAAAATAGTACCCAAATAGTACCCTAGGGCCCTAAAATTTCATTTCTCTAGCTATCGTAGAAGCCGAGATATTCGATGGCTTTACGGTGTACAAAATTTCGCACCGTCAAGCTGGCGTACCCGGGAATTTTATATAGAAAGACTTCAAATTCGGAAATGAGGTATATACCAATAAATAGTACTACAAATAGTACCCCCTTTTCATTAATAATAATATACAAAAAGTATATAGAGAACTGAAAAAAATCAAGACAAACTTCTACATAGTAAAAGTACAGGCACGCGAAAAAGTCTTTGGTATTTTAATCACTTTATGCTTTTTTGTTCATAAGGGGCGTAAAGTAGAGGTATATATCAAAATGTACATGCTCTATGATTGTAGGTACGTTATATGTGTACGTCGTTTATAAATCCTATAACTTACTAATGATTATCGTTACGAAATACGCACCGTATAGGTGTTTCTCGTACGTAATCAGACTTTGATTTTTATTTATTTCTATACAATAAATTGATGATTTCAAATCAAGGGCGTTATCAATTCCATCCGTAGATGTTTGTAATATTATTTATTATCGAGCGTAAGGACAAAAACAAGTTTGCCGGCCGGCGATGCTGGCCGGTACCTATATAAAAAAAGGTTTCCGGCTGCATAGCCAAACGTTAAGTAAATTTATGCTCACTTCAAACCCGATAAGAACTAGTTTTGCTTAATCTTAACAGAAACGAGTATTCGGTATGAGAAAAGTTAGAGCTCTATCGATGACTGTACTAAGATGCATTTGTATGGAGAAGTTTGCCTTGATTTTTTTCAGTTTTCTATATAGTTTTTGTATATTATTATTAATGAAAAAGGGGTACTATTTATGGTACTATTTATTGGTATATACCTCATTTCGGAATTTGAAGTCTTTCTACGTGAAATTCCCGGGTACGCCAGCTTGACGGTGCGAAATTTTGTACACCGTTAAGTCATGAAATATCTCGGCTTCTACGATAGCTAGAGAAATGAAATTGTAGGGCCCTAGGGTACTATTTGGGTACTATTTTTTGACATATAAAGCGTTTCCGAAAACGAAGCCGTTCCAAAGATACAAGCGGTGTACGCCAGCTTGACGCCCCGGTAGCGTACACCGTGAACAGGCCTTATATTTCGAAAAGTTTAAGGGTACTATTTTTTTCACCTAGGTATTTCGTCGGTACTATTTGGGTACTATTTATTGGCTGCATCAGATTCTGAATATCTTTACGGTGTACGCTATCTTGACGGACACCATTTTTACTTAAAAAAAAACCGGCGTGCAAAAAATACCACGCTATAAAGTGCATAAATCCGCCATTTTGTTTATTTTTCACGAATTTTGCGTACCCAGTGATACTCGCGCCATCAAGAAGAATCTAATGATTTATCATTTATCAAAATCGGGTGTGTCGTTGAGTAGTTACGAGCGGACATAGGAACATACAAGTCAAACACATAATCCTCCTTTTGGGCTTCGCCGCAGTCGGGTAATAAAATAATACTTCGATTTGCAGTAAAAAGAAGCGTCGTCGCATCAAACAGGTGAACGACAGCGACGGGTCTGGCTCTGATACGGAGAATGAAGGCAGGAACAAACATGGAAGAAAGAATATTCGCAAGGTGAGCGTACAATGACGACAACACAGGCTGTTATAACAAGGGCGTGATTCCTTTGGACATATTATATAGTTTACGTCACACCTGGCCATAAAGTGGCAATAACCGCCCGCTACGCGTGCGGAAAATCTCACTTCATGGCCTCGGGGAGACGTAAAATTTTGTACTTACCACGGGCGGTAATAAAGGAAGCCTCAGATCGCATATTTATTGCCCTTGCCTTCTGATCGGGCGTCAAATAGCTGCGATCTGAGACATTATTTGTTTTACCGCCCTACGTAAGTTATGTACTATGCGAGGCATGGATTGACAGATAGGAAGTAAGTCCCTGATTTCATTCTATAGAGACTATAATGCGACCTTTGGGGAGCATGACTGAATAGACGTTAATTTTGCTTTATTAACACTTCCGCAACCAAACATTTCGTAGTGCTGCGCTCGTAGTCGATAACATGACAAAACCCGCACGTAGCTCGTAGCTGCTATGAGCCTAGCCCCCGCGGAGCGGGTTCCCGGTGTAGAAAGTGTTAAAACCAATATAGCTAGTCAAATATAATATTCTGCGAAAAATTACTCAGCGTGATTTTAAGCCACATTGTGGCTATGTTATTTTGCCCTCATTATTTCAGAAACATCCTGATATCGATACCTTTTTAGACTCAAAGGGCGTAAGCGCCATTAGAACCTACGGCGTTTACGTCCTTTGAGTCTAAAAGTATCGATATATACATGTTTACCTGTAATTTGATGTCGAAATGTTCTACTTCGAAACTAAACAATCACAGCCAACTCATTTTAAGAGTAGTCTCGAATCTACGCATGACCATTTTACCAAGCACACGGAGGCAGGTGATCCTAACGCTGTTATCTTAACAGATAAGCTAATACCCGTGTTTGCAAAACAGGTGATGAGCAAGGACCAACTAGAAGAAGCCACCAAGAAAGCAGCTCGGCAAGAGAAGGAGAGGATTGCTCGTATTGCTGAAAGACAGAAAATGGTAAGTGTCATCAGTGTCATCACTTTCATCATAATATGACTAAGTGTGACCTACGGTTTCAGTATTTTATTTTCGATATACCACCGACTTTCGTGGGGCGTTTCGGTCCTGTAAATTCTTTAATTGATCATGATAGTTCACTTTTTGATAAAATCACTTGTGAAGTGAATTTTGATAAGAAAAATAAATGGCCTGTCTCGAGTCTGTTGAGGACAGCAAAAAAGGACCCAATATCCTTTTATAACTTGAATCGTTACAATTCGATAGTGACAATGACTAGGCACATAGCACTATCTAGGCATCAATTCATCATCATTACCAACAGATCACACTCAGAATGATAATTTTTACAATGTAAAAAAGTGAGTTTATAGGTATTAGGTGTAGATTTTAAAAAATTCAATATATGAATTAATTCTATGTCATTTGGCAAAATTGTTTTTATGTATTTTTTTTGTTCCAGTACAACAACCTGGAATTCGACGAATCCGGGAAACCCGACGAGGTGGTGTTAGATAAAGTGGTGTTGGACTTCGACCCTGATACCAAGGAGCCGATTATAGAAGTGGATCGTGGTCTCGTGAAGAAACTCAAGCCACATCAGGTTCGTACATTAGTTATTTTATTTAAGAGTAAGAAACGGTAGCCAAGATGTTCGATGATACGGCTTGTAGGTTCGTGGGAAGACTTCGCGTCTGTTGATTATTGACACTCAGAAAGTTAAACCGAGCAGTCTTTTAGCAGAAGATACAGTGATAAAAGTGTTGAAAAATAGCGTCAGCTCAAATGTGCAGAAACTGATAGCAACGGCCTGTATTTTAGTACAATAAACAATGAATGATTTATTATTTGTATTTCAGGCGAACGGTATAAAGTTCATGTGGAACGCATGCTTCGAGAGCGTGAAACGCATCAAGAAAGACCGCGGATCCGGCTGCATCCTCGCCCACTGCATGGGTCTAGGAAAAACTTTACAGGTCAGTCATAAAAAATGACAATAATTCTAAAAATAAACAAGCAACTTATTTTTTCGCTTCGCCCGCGTTATTCCTGTTAATGTCCCAAGGGAACTCTTTACCGGGATATAAAATATGCGATGGTTCAATCCAGGACTTGGTCTACTTGTATGCCAAGTTTCATCTCTATCGATCCAGCTGTTATCTCGTCCAAACCTCCAAACATATTCACAAACTTTCACATTTATAATATTAGTAGGATTATCAGCTATACAGCTGGAGTTCCGCACTGTTCACCTTCTGGCTCCATTGTCAGACCAAATTGAAGTTATAAAAACGCAGTCGCGAGATTTGGAACAAACAAATATATAGGGTCAAGGTAAATAAAGCTGTTATAAATTGAAGGCATGTTTACAATAACATAACTGCACGGGATGTGATTTTACAGGAGATCAATAAAACTAAATAACTTATAACTTTTGTTGTTACAAAAGAGACACGGGCGTACAATAAAGGAAACTATCACCTCTGTAAAATCAAGCTGTCAATAACAATATCTAAGTGTAGCTACACTGACGTTAATCGTCTTTCATCGCGATAAATTAGCGGCGTTTTCGTCAATGTGGCCCCAGCATGAGAGGGTACATGATTTAGATTGGCGGCACCAGTTAGCAGCACCTTCGCCGTGCACGTTTCCTATTGTAATGCCTCATCTTGTTCCTCAGGTGGTCTCACTGACCCATACACTGCTGACGCACAGCGCATTGACGAATGTGAAGCGAGTGTTGGTGGTGTGTCCGCTGTCAACCGTACTCAACTGGGTCAACGAGTTCACCATGTGGCTCAAGCACGCCGAGACCGACTACGAGGTCGACGTCTTCGAGCTATCCAGGTGATTATAGGGAACTGACACAGTGACACACAACTGACCAACAGGCATTGTATAAAATACAGGATGATTTTTTTTCACTGTCCAAATTTTAACAGTGGATTTTTAGCGAAAAGATAAAATTACGTGTTCTTTCAGGCAGTATCATTCAGTACTAAAATATTGAGAAACAGCAGCTGAAAGATATCCTAAAAAAACATAAGTTTGTGAATCTCAAAGCATCTGTCCCCTCCCCGCGACCCCTACCCCGCTTTCGCGTCGAGTCGCCCAACCAACTTACGCGTCAATACGCGTAATCCTCACGTTACTAATTATTTCTTCGGACAGCACATTTTATGGCGAAAATTTTACCTAAATTTTTTTCTTCAGAAATTACATCTTTTATTGATATAGAATGCCTAGAAAAAATTTGGACGGTAAATAAAATTTCAGCCTGTATAAGTGATTATAGGAAACCGACAGCACACACAACATGAGTAAGAAAATAGATAAACAAACGAAACAGAGTTCTGTGTGTGTGTGTCGTGTCCTCTGGGCGCTCGTCTCATACGCGTCAAAATTTGCTGTCCCCGGCTCACCCGGAGGATTCTTTAAGGGTCTGCGCCATGTTCGTGTGATGCACGTTGCATTGCACACTCTTTAGCAGCTTTCTATCGACCTAATAGGTCTACTTACGTCTATACACAACTGGTTCCCGAGTGATATTTTGATTTGAAGTCAATACTTTATTTACCAATGTTGTAATATTGTTACAGACACAAGCAAAACTCTGAGCGCTCGTGGCAACTACAGCAGTGGGTAGAAAGCGGCGGTGTGTGCGTGCTCGGCTACGAGATGTTCCGGAACCTGTCGGCCGACAACAACAAGAAGTTCAAGAAGAAGATGCTCAAGACGTTTCAGGAAGCACTTGTGGATCCCGGTAAGCACGTAGAAAGTTCTAGACACAATCAGAACGCCTGGACACGAGGAATTCTGCACCATATCGGCTGATAACGACATAAAGTTCAAGAAGAAGATGCTCAAGACGTTTCAGGAAGCACTTGTGGATCCCGGTAAGCACGTAGAAAGTTCTAGACACAATCAGAACGCCTGGACACGAGGAATTCTGCACCATATCGGCTGATAACGACATAAAGTTCAAGAAGAAGATGCTCAAGACGTTTCAGGAAGCACTGGTTGATCCCGGTAAGCATGTAGACAGTTCTAGACACAATCCGGGCGCCTGGACACGAGGTCTTCTGCACCATATCGGCTGACGACGACATAAAGTTCAAGAAGAAGATGGTCAAGACGTTTCAGGAAGCAATTGTTGATCCCGGTAAGCACGTAGACAGTTCTAGACACAATCAGGACACCTGGACTTCTGCACCATATCGATTGATAACGACATAAAGTTTAAGAAGATGCTCAAAACGTTTCAGGAGATCCTCGTGACCTCGATAAGGAATAATATATCATTGACGTGTCGAAGCGGTGGCAGACTTGTGTACCAGTCAGTTAAAATTTCTAATTGCGTCATAGTATTTTTCATAAACAAGTTTGACACTATTATAAAAAAAAAAATATCGGGGGACAATCTTACACAAATCGAGCTAGTCCCAAACTAAGCAATGCTTGTACTATGGGTACTAGACGACGATATACATACTTAAATAGATAGAAAACATCCATGACTCAGGAACAAATACTCGTGCTCATCACGCAAATATTTGCCCTTACCAGGATTTGAACCCGGGACGTCTAGCTTCGCAGCGGGGGCACTCCTACTGAGCTAAACGTGTCGTCATTATTTATTTATTATTATTATTCCATTAGTTGCCCGGTTCGCACGGAAGACTCACAGCATCTTAGTAAATGCCTGAGACCGAGTTTATTATAGCCTATGGTTTAGGCACTAGTCCCACCAGCGGCGACCAACGAGCAGCGAGTAGCGATTGGCGAGATTTTTCTTCGCGGGCGAGTGAATTCTCTTAGAAAATTTACTCGCCGGCAGTGTGAACAGTCAGCGATGAACTATTAATATATGTGTCTCTTTTACTAACACAGGATCCTTATCTTTTGTTCGTTTCTTGGGCGAGAAAATCGCCGATAGCTAATCGCTTTCTCGCTCTTGGTGGGACCAGTGCCTTAGTTTCGCATCTTCAAAACGTATTAGCCTTTAAATGTTTCCGTGTAATACATAGAAATGACTGTAGGTCCGGACCTGGTGGTATGCGACGAGGGTCACCTCCTCAAGAACGAGAAGACGAGCCTGTCGCAGTCAATGAACCGCGTGCGCTCGCTGCGCCGCATAGTTCTCACCGGCACACCCCTACAAAATAACCTCAAAGAGTGTAAGTTTATCTCAATTTTTTACTAAGGATTTTTACAGATACTTTCTTATCTATAACTGAGTTCACGAAGGCGTACCACCGTATTAGTTTGATTGGTTTTTTAATTTTTTTGTGTATGTTGCACGATGTCTTTTTATTTATTTTAACGTATAACCGTTCATTAATGAGGATCTCAAGGATGGTCCCTTTTTTATACCACCCTTAAAGGGGGAAAACAGAGAATTAAAGTACATTTTTATGGTTATATATTTTTGTACAAACAGCAACACAGTTAACTATACACTTCAAAAATGGGAAATACTGCAAGAAAGAGAATCACACTTGAAGGCGTCGTGTTATGCATGTGTGCGTGTGTTCATGAGTATAAATTGGCTATTATTCAAAAGAGTTTTGAAACAATAATTTTTCTTTTATGGCTGATCCAACGTCATTATTGACATTAATGCCATATTATTGAATTCGTGGAAAATAATGAATAAATAATAAAGGAGAACCGGCAAAAATGTATGGAGGCTGGTCCAAGAACCAATAGCGACGTGACATATATCATTAGAAAGGTGTTTCAATATGCTACAATAGTTACTATGGGAGCTCATTTCAAATCACTGTGTGAAAGAAGTTATGGCAATATAAAAAAACTTATTTTTATAGACGATTTTAAGCAATAAAAATGAATTATTTCGTATTCCATGACGTTACAGTCCACCTGTCAGGCCTCCCCGGCCCCTCAGGCTCCTCCAGCCCCTCCGGCCCCCCAGGCTGCCGCTAGCATGACACCGAAGGCACCCCCCGCACCGTTGACGGGACTTGAGCTGTGGAGGCCAGCAAGGCGAAAGCCCTAAAGGCTCGAAGCAAACATGCCACTAAGGCTATAAGCGGAACCAGTTCGACGATGTGAAGTCTCTGCGCCTTATGATCCGGGCAATTCCGAAGGAGTTCGCCGAATCAGAGGTCAAGGAGGACCTGGTTGGTTAGACAGGGGATAGCAGTTCGCGAAGTTCACCGCTGCTATCGCAAAAACGATGGCAAAAAGTTCGATATTGTCCTCGCCAAAATCGACTCGAATCACCCGTCAGCCCACACGATTTGGAAGTTGAAGGAGATCTGCTTGCTGACGGGTTTTCCGGTCGAAAAACCGCGTCGCCTAGAATACACTAGGCAGTGTCACAACTGCCAGTATTACGGTCACAGCCAAACGGGCTGTTTCCTGCGCCCTCGTTGCGTGAAATGCACGGGCGACCACTTGACCCGCGATTGCAAAAAGTCGAAAGATGTGCCGCCATCTTGCGTGGTTTGCGGTCTTACTGGCCACACTGCCAACTGGCAGGGTTGCCTTAAGGCCCCAAAACCAGGGCCGCGCCGCCCCTGTGTGCGAAGTGTGCAGCGCACACAGGCGCCCAGGCAATAGGGGCGCTGAAAGTCGAGACACGACGACAATAAAGAGGTGCTTCATAGGTTTCGCACACAGGCGCTGCCGGGGGTCGGCGCGGCCCTGCCCAAAGCAGATTGCTAAGACTAAGGAGGCACAGCCTGGAGCTCTTGACAACCGCAACAAAGGCCGAGTGGTCCCCGAGCGCAATTCGCGCAACTTTCCGGCAATTGCATCAGCCCCGCAAAAGGGGAAATACCTGCCACCGTCTGCGGCGGGCGCTTCCCCTGCTCCCGTGTCTTCCACGCCCTCCGCGCAATCTGCGCGCCCGGCGTCCTCAACGCCCTCAAGGCAAGTGCGTTCGTATAGTGAACGCCTTGCTGCTCTTAACGGAGCTCTTGCTACCATGCCACGCTCATCATGCGTGAAGTAGGACAGTTAGTCGCTTCTCAGAGCGGTTTGATCTCTAACTAATATACTAGTACTAGTCTCAAGATCAAACCACGCTCGCTTATCTTAGGCTTTTGGAATGACAATGGCCTACGAGGCGAAAAGGAAGAGTTAGTCGAGTTCATTAGGGAACACGCGGTCGATATTCTATTGGTCCAAGAGACCTTTTACAAACCGTTACACAGAATTTTCCGAATCCCGGGCTACGAAATGGTTAGTAACGATAGGGTAGATAGGCCCGCGGAAGGAACTGCGATTTTCTTCCACCGTAGCTTCCACCATGATCGTGTCAGTATATTTGCCCCCAGCTAACACACTCTTACGCAGATGGCTGCAGGAGGCGATCGCAAGGTGGGCACCGGCGTTTTTACCCGTACTGGGGACCGACTCCTTTTCCTGTCCCCGTCAGCGTCGCTGCACGCAGAACGTGGGCGAGACTTACGGGGACCCGAACGGCAGCGAGAGCAGGCCTCAGTAGAGGCCGGGGTGGCTGAGACGGACGCGGCCGCCTTTACGGGGACTGGCGGCTTCTTAAATGAATCCGCGGCCAGAGGGGCGCGGTGGGCGGGGGTTGCCTTAGTGGCGTGTTTGCTTCGGGCCTTTCGGGCTTTCGCCTTGCTGGCCTGCAGCTGAAGTCCCGGCAACGGTGCGGGGGGTGCCTTAAGAGCCTTTGGTGCCCTGCTAGCGGCAGCCTGGGGGCCGGAGGGGCCGGGGGAGCCTGAGCGGCCGGGGAGGCCTGACAGGTGGACTGTAACGTCAAGGAATACGAAATAATTTGCTTTTTATTGCTTAAAATCGTCTATGAAAATAAGTTTTCTATATCGCCATAACTTTTTTCACACAGTGATTTGAAATGAGCTCCCATAGTAACTATTGTAGTATATTGAATCACCTTTCTAATGATATATGTCACGTCGCTATTGGTTCTTAGGACCGTTTTGTCCGGTCCTCCTTTAAATTACATTATATTGGTGCATCATATCAAAAATATGAAGCACCAATAAAAGCATTAGCAATATAATTAGTTTATTTCATCCCAACGTTCGTCTGAAAGCTAAATCATAATTTTGACAAATTCACCTGTCTTGTTGAAATAAAACTTTTATTTACAGTATGGAAAAAAAACTTTGCCCAAACAACTACAGTGACAAAGCTCAAAGGCACATTACACATACGCAAACGTTATTTGATTTGAAGTTGACATAATAGAAATATATATATCTCTTTCAATCGTTATCATTTTCTCTCTGCTCTGTCTTTAATGGGCAGTTAAGTGTGTTGCTGTTTGTACAACTTATTCTGCCACCTCCATGAACCAGATGATAGAACAGTAACAGTTCCTTGTGAATTTTCTAGATAATTTATGAAATAATCGATGACGTGTGACGTTTTTCCGAAGTAAACAGTGATCTCAACAGGCAGAAACGTAATAAGTACCTGCTATGTTCTATATATCCATGCTGCCGTCATAGTCTAAAAGCATAAGGCAGCATCGATAACCACTGTATATTAAGTGGCTGCCCTGTTGGTTTGCCACTCATAACCAGGTATCGGAAATTCAGAGGCTCATATACCTAATCAAATCAAATCAAATAATTTATTGCAGAATAGAAATTCCATAAAATGATTAGTAACAAACATCCTATCCTATGTTAGTATAAAAATGCAATAACTACAACACAAAAACATTCAGTTGGACGCCCTATGCAACCTGTCCCAGTATGACATGCAGGGGCCGTCCAGGCGCGCCGCCACCGTCTGCAGGAGGCTTTTCGGGCTACCGCGCAGGCGCCCCACCAGGGACGCGACGCGTTTGCGCATTATGGCGTAAAAGTCTAAACCTAAACTTTGGCGTGGGTGTTGATTAGTGTGGAGGCGGACTCAATTTAATTTTATTATAAAATTTCCCGAAATTTCTTAATTAACTTATTAATAAACTGCAATAAACGCATACTACCTATTTGAGTATTTAAATAATAGTACATTACATAACTCGGGTGGTAATACAAAGAAAGGCCGAGATCGCAGAAGTTTGCAGCCCGAGCTGCAAGCGAGGGACGTAAATATGCGATCGAGGGCTTTCTTTATTATCTCCCGTGTTGTGTACATCATTTTATGTCTACACTTGGCCAGAAAGCGGCTTTTTCCGTACGCGCAGCGCGCAGCGTGCGGAAAAAGTCACTTTATGGCAAGTACGTCTAGCATAACTGGCCGCGAGTTCGTTTCTCGCGCGACAGAGCATCACCTGTCACTGTCACAAGATATTGAGTGGAAAGATATAGGTAGCATTTGTCGCGCGTCAAAGAGTCGCGTATCACAGTTGTGCTAGAGGTACAGGTGTGGCATAAACTACTTATTTGAAGTTATTTTCCATGTACTCGTTTTTTGAAGTCGGGTTAAAATAGCCAAAACCTAAACATCATTATTTGCGAGGTAGGTACTACATTATCGTGACGTTTTGTACAATCCCGGAATCTATATTATCAAAATCAAAATGTTAACAAGCCGACTCCATATTTGCTTAACTTTTTCCGAGATTTTGCCAAGTTTAGGGGTATAAAAGCATCTGAATTTCCGATGCCTGCTCATAACATTAAAAAAATTGCCACTTGAATAAACTTCATATTCCTACAGATTACTGCATGGTACAATTCGTGAAGCCGAACCTGCTCGGCAAGTACAACGAGTACCTCAACCGTTTCGTGAACCCCATCACCAACGGACAGTACACGGACTCCACGGAGCGAGACATTAGTATTATGAAGCGACGTTCTCATGTACTGCATACTATGTTGGACGGCGCTGTGCAGGTGAGGACAATACCGCAGTATAAGCAGTAGCTTTTTTCCCGACAAAAGGTATTTACATCGGGAGCGCGCATGTGTGCGCGCCGTGTACAGACTCACCACAGACAAGCATTTGCCCATGCGCGCCTATGCCACTATATGGAGTGCACTCACACAGTCGCGCGATCGTGCTTCTGTGTAAATACGTGTCGCGACTGTCGCGCGCTCCTAAACGGCTGAAGTCGTACTACTTGGTTGTCTTTATACTAGGGATGTAACGATACATAATTTGGCCGATACGATACCGATACCGATATTTGTAGTAAATTATCGGCGATACCAATATATTAGGTAACTAATGAAGTATGAACTTCAGATCTATTATTTGTATGTCCTTATTATACCTAAAACTAACAGAGAGTCAACCTTGAAGGTGTAAAGTAAAAATAAATAAATTGTCAACACAATTTTTTTTTATTATGAACCAAATATATAATTAACAGTAATTATTATTGCACAAGGTAATAGATCAATATATAAATTAAGTCAGTAATTGAAATTACTTTTTGCAGATTTATTTTCATACAACAAATTCTTTTCGCGCTCCACAAATATCGGTTGTATATAATCGGCAATACCGATATATCGGTATCGTTACATCCCTACTTTATACTTTGACTATACAGTTCAGTGGCGTGGGGTCCATAGAACTCGATTCCCATCAGCTTGCCTAATATTAGGCAGTACAGCACTTAATTCTAGTGCTCTTAAAGAAAATTGAAGCAAAATCTGCTCCGGCTTGCCCAAGGATTTCTTCAACACCACGCCACTGATATAGTTGCAAGAGATTATTTTTATTTGCGATATTTCGCGGATAAGGCGACTTCGTATTGCAATGGATAGTGGCTTGCGTTGTTTTCGGACCAATACGTATCACCGATCATATATTGCGCACTGTTTCCTACGATAATGTCTTGCTTTTCAGTCTACCAAAGTGGTAATCGAAAAGCCACTTGAAACCAGACATGTTCAGTATTAAGGTTAGGTTTCAGTAGTGGCTAGGCAGACGATAACTTCTAGCCCCCTCTGCTGGAATCGTGACTGCGGAATCAAACCTGGCCTGCAAAAATATCGTCTGACGTTGAATATCGTCTTTAGAGCAATAGTAGATTGCCGTTTGCTTCAAAGATGATTTTGCCCAGTCATACAATCGCATTGGTGAAATTATTGATCTATCAGTCTTCTAATATATTTATAATTTCAGAGGAGAGACTACGGGGTGCTGGCACCCTTCCTGCCTCCTAAGCATGAGTACGTCCTATTCATCACCCTCACGGATATCCAGGTCAAGCTGTACCAGCATTATCTTGACAACTATTCTAGAAGGTAAATGTATAACCATACTGCACCACAAATAATATTATAATTATATGTATATTTTCCCTCGGTAGATGGCTCGACATGTTCGTGTTTTTCGTATTGTTTAGTTTATCCATTGAACAATAGATGTCGTGCCATGTACTGCTTTTGTAAGTGACATTTAATATTGTGACGTGTATAACACACGAATAGTTCTCCTACTTGCCAATAGATTACACCCATCTATAAAACAGTAATGGCTAGATCGCGCGGATGAGATTTTTCCTAATTTCATAAAACCGCCGATTAAGTTTTGTACAGTACCTACCAAATTAGAACCACCGACCTCAATAAACCACTCGGGACGAACAGTTGTTTCATTTGTTCATGGTCCTTCGAGAGCTGGATTTCCAGCAGGTTCAGTAGTGGTGGCTTTTTACGGATCTAAAGGGGAAGCACCCAAAGTCAGTGGGTTGCTGTACGGGGCAAAGCAGCAGGGACGAGCGGATCGTCCTGCAGCCAGGAGCAGCCAGCAGCGGAGGGTGCCCTGGAAGGAGGCCCACGGCAGCAACGAGCCCACCGCCGTGACAGCGGTCACGGAAGGATCACCGGAAACGGTATTAAGTGGTGACAAGTGGAGTGTCAAAATAACCAAAAAACTGTGAGTTACTTTTCATTAAAATATTTAGGCGAATTTGAACCTTATTAACAAAAGTGACGTCAAAAGTGATAGTGCAAATTTGAACCTTCAGTTCATCGAGAAGAAAAAGGGATTAACTTCAAATAAAAAATAATTATTCAAAATTGAACTCTATCTTCAGTTGTAATTTAACTTAGAAAAATTTAGCTTAGTTTAGACTTAGAATTTTAGCCTAAGAAACTTGTATTGACGGGGAATCCATGCCAAAATTTGACTAAGTGTCAAACACTTGTAAAATTTTCAGAAATTCTTCCTATGGACTTGTAAAATTTTCAAAATTTATTCTATACACTTGTAAAATTTTCAAAATTTATTCTATAGACTTGTAATTTTTTCGGATTTTATTATATGGACTTCAAATTTTTTCGGGATTTATCATGTGAACTTTAATTTTTTTTCGGAATTGGTCATTCATATTTAACCTCTTAGTGATTGATACAGATTGTTTGATTAACTTTAACACAAACTTAAATTAACATCAACATCAAAATGGCCGTCCCAATGGAAACATTGCTTGAAATTCAAATTGAAGGGTGTAACCAAATAAACAGTGCCTTCACAAATTACAAGAAGTCTCCAAAGGACCGCATAACGAAACATTATATTGAAGTGCGACTTCAAAGATTAGAGGAAATGTGGCAAAGATTCTCTGCCCGTCACGAACAGCTCTCGGAGCTATACGCCAGCTCAGACGAATACAAGTCAAGCGCTTACGTAAAAAAGAGTGTTCATGACGTGACAGATTCACTTTACCTCGAATATAAGGTTACGTTATTGGCGGCTGCTGAGACATTCATTCCAAATGCATCACCAGAGACACCCCTTACAGTTTCGACCGAAAAGAATTCAAACAAACACATGGCCATTAAATTACCCAAAATTATTATCCCCACCTTTTCCGGCAAATACACCGAATGGGTCACCTTCCGTGATCTTTTCGAGTCGTTAATCCATTACAATGATGCACTCGACAACGTTCAAAAGATGCATTATCTGAAAGGCTACCTAACCGGAGAGGCGGAACAGCTACTCCGCCAAACACCGATTTCAGATGCTAATTACACAATAGCTTGGGGTTTATTAAAAGAAAGATATGACAACAAGAGGTTTATTTGTCAAACTATACTAAAACGCTTCTTGTCACAACGGAACAGCGCCTGTGAGTCAGCAAGTTTCTTAAAGGAACTCGTGGACACCAGTACTGACTGCTTAAATGCTTTAAACAATATCGGTATCGACGTCAGTACCTGGGACGTGATGATTATCCACTTGCTAACTCTCAAGCTAGATCCCGAGACTAGGAAGCAGTGGGAATTGACGGCTTCGGTGGATTTGGGCACAAATGAGCTTCCTACGTTTGCACAATTTAAAACGTTTTGCACAAACCGTTTCAGAGCGTTGGAATTTGTGGAAACAAGGAAACCGGTTAGCAACAACTCGATTCCCAACACTTTGAAACCGCGAGTGTTCCACGTAGCCCAAGGCAGTCAATGCCCACTCTGTTCGGAACCACACAGAATAAACTTTTGCAAACAATTTGCAAGGCTGGATGTTGACGCACGACGTGAGTTTGTCCAAACCAAGGGTTTATGTTTCAATTGTTTAGGCGGATTTCACTCAGCTAAAGTTTGTCAGAACCCCACTCCCTGTCGAGTCTGTAAGCGTCGCCACCATTCGCTGCTTCATCCCAAGGGTGGTTTAGAGACTAGTACTGCTCCAATCAAAGCTGTGCAGGGTACTAGTAATGTCGGTATGGTTGATGAAGATGATGAAACCTCTGCAGACGATTCGCAACCTGCAATCGTCACTTCCTGTTTTTCTTCAGGCAACAACAATCAGGTACTGCTAGCGACTGCGTTAGTTAGTGTCCAGTCGGAAAATAAGGAATATCACATGATTCGAGCACTTCTTGATCAAGGGGCTCAAGCATCCTTCATCAGCGAAGCCACAGCCCAGCACCTCGGTCTGAAAAAGGAGAAAGTTAACGGAAAAATTGCGGGCCTAGGCGGTGAGCATAACATTCAAACCCAATCAATGGTCACCCTGAACCTACGATCATTGATACTCCCGGAAGTAAAACTTTCGGTGAAGGCATTCGTACTGAGTTCTATCACCTCCCTTTTACCTGCTAAGGAGGTAGGTCAATTGAACTCAATAAATCTACAAGGACTACAACTAGCTGATCCGAATTATCACACACCTGACAAAATTGACTTGTTGTTAGGTGCTGAGGTCTATAGTCAGATAATTACGGAGGGCATTAAGAAAAATAAACTAGGAACACTAGTAGCCCAATCTACATCTCTGGGTTGGATAATTTCTGGAGTAACTAATTCAAGTGTCAAAAACTTACCGAAATCAAATGTAGTAGTAATGCACTCTCATAACCATAAGATGAACGCACCTCAGATAAATGTAAATAATTCTTCAAAACAGGAACAATCTGAAACAGAAAACAGTGTAAATGTAAATACTTGTAAAAAATATAATAAAAAGAAAGGGTACATGCGGTCGTGCTATATGAAGAAGAATCCAGAACCAATAAACTTACCTGAAGATGACTCGATGACCCTCTGTGAAACTGTAGGAGTAGGGATCATTAGAGAGACTCAATTAAATTGTACAAAACAAACCCCATTAGATACAATTATTATTCGAAATTCAGTACTGACCCGGAACTGCAGACGCCAAAATGTATATAACGCAATAAATTTTCCACCAGTGAAGAAACCTAAAACAAAAGAAAATATTATGCCTAACGTGTCAAAAATGAAAACAAGAATTAATTCAACATGAGCAATCAAAACGTAGTCTTATTTAAATTGGATTTGAGATTTCCAAACTTCATTAGCTTAGATTAATAAACGTTATTACAAAAATTACGTACTTACCGTATCATTTTGATTAACAAAATGCATACAATAACCTTCTTGAACACTTACGTTTGGACAACATCACTCGTGTGGTAACGCTATGCAACATGGGTTCATTGATGAAACGCCCGGTTTTTTAACTTTGTGTTGCACCAATTAGTAACTAAGTAATTAAATCACTATGTATTTTGTTTAGTATTATGTGTGATTTTCGTTACATTGTTATATTAATAGAAGGATAATGGTTATTTGCCAATAATGTATGTTTGTTGTTTTGATGTGTCGATGTTGAGGAGGACAACCATATTTTTTAAGAAATTGATAAGTTTGTTGTAACCACGATGATCTTAATACGGTGATAGGATTTAAATGTTTTGTTTACGTATTACTCACTGAGGAAGTCTCTTATGTATTTTAATCCTAAACTAAAGGTTTCACGGTGGGCGGTTTGCTTAAGGACGTGAGACGTTCCTTGGTGGGCGGTATGTATAACCATACTGCACCACAAATAATATTATAATTATATGTATATTTTCCCTCGGTAGATGGCTCGACATGTTCGTGTTTTTCGTATTGTTTAGTTTATCCATTGAACAATAGATGTCGTGCCATGTACTGCTTTTGTAAGTGACATTTAATATTGTGACGTGTATAACACACGAATAGTTCTCCTACTTGCCAATAGATTACACCCATCTATAAAACAGTAATGGCTAGATCGCGCGGATGAGATTTTTCCTAATTTCATAAAACCGCCGATTAAGTTTTGTACAGTACCTACCAAATTAGAACCACCGACCTCAATAAACCACTCGGGACGAACAGTTGTTTCATTTGTTCAGTAAACTTATGCTGTACTGACACAATGTAAACATTAAATGTTATCGGTATCAGAATAGGGTGCTCTCCTGACAGATCAAATCAGTAACTTTTTATGAAGTGTCAAAACGCTCTGAGAGTGAAGTGTCTACGGAAAAAAGTAAAATGACGTTATTTTACTCAAACATTAAATCATCTCCTTATAATAAGGTGCTAGCAAATTAGCTATAGTCGGACTACGCTAAGTTTGCAGAGGTCGAAAAAGGTTTTATTAAAAAATATATATATGGCAACATGCGTAAACTACAGCAAGAGGATTATTTAATCTTGGTCCTTGGCAATAATTCTTTCGTTTATTACAAAATGTGTCTACATACCTACTAAAATGAATATCTGGGTAAATCTTGCACACATCGATCTAGTTTCAACCAAACTAAGCGATTTGTTCCAGGGTCTTAGATAATTTCAATGTATTTAAATATGTACATGTATACAAGCATTGCTTAGTTTGGTTGGAACTAGATCAATTTGTGCAAGACTGTCCCGAATATTTATTTCAGTAGGTATGTACACACATTATATACTTATTAAACGGAAATATATTTGCCAAGTATCAAGACTAATTAATCATCTTGCTTGTGATGTTGCCATGAGTGTTTTTTGCAATAAAACCTTTTTTCAACCTCTGCAGACTTAGCGTAGCCTGACTCTACCGATATTTTAAGAGAAGATACTTTACGTTATAATTATTAACAGTAACTAGAAATAAAAAAAAGTCATATAATTTTTTGGTTTTCATTTACCGAACAAAATAAATAAATTAAACTTCTGCCCAATTTTAATCATACTGTTAATTTAATGAAAGGAAGGAAAGTTTCTAAAAGACCGTGACTAATAAGTTAAATGTAACTATGATATGATTTGGGGGGTTTTATGACATGTGTAAAATAATATTAGTAACGTGTATTATATATTACATCATTATAAATCACTTGTTGCAGACCTTTACCAGGAAAGTCATCAGGCTTCCTGTTCCCCGACTTCCAATCCTTGCAAAGGATATGGACACATCCATTGGTTCTCAAGTACAATTCGGAACGATATGAAATCATGCAGCAGAAGAAGGTAGGTTCACGTTACGTGTTGATTAGAAATTTATAAAAATATTTGCGTTTTAAAACACGAATAGCTGACGTGAGAGAAACCGTCAGCCATAAGTGTTTCATACATCATTTATGGATACAATTTTTTTTCGTACGTAGATTGCTGTGCTAGACTAAAATGTTATCCTTTTAACATACTTTATTCATTAATTGAATTTTTATGTGTTTTTTTAGAGAGATAAAGAAGAGGAAGACTCTGAAGGTTCTCTTGCGGACTTTATAGATGATGATTCCACGCCAGACGTGAGTAATTTTATTTCATAAATAAGTTAAGAATTTATTTTCCTCTCTATCCTAATAAATATCATCCTAATACATATCATCCTAATAAAAGGATAAAGGCTAGCGAAACGGAACACAGATTTTATTAAAGACAAATTCTTTACTGTAGTCTACTTCTTAATAGGGATGATGACTGGGTTAAAAATATGTAATTCTATTTAGTCCGTCAGTTAGATTATGGAAAAATATGGGACACGTATTTTTTGGTTTATCAAAATATTAAAAATCGACAAAGTTATAGATCATCAAACTTCTGGAGTGGGGGCTTGTGACGTCACTCTTGAGTACAATTTGTACTCAAGAGTGACGTCACTCGAAACTTCTAAGCACTCTATCCTCGTCAGTTTTTGTTTGTCAAACAAAACAAAAAATACGTGTACAATATTTTTTCATAATGTAACAGACGGACTAAACAGTTTTTTTAGTCACCTATTGTTAGTACTCTTGTTTAGTTAAATCCAAGCTTATGGCAAGACTGCGCAGTTGAATTCTCGTAGCGATCCTGTGTCGCCCCTCTGAAGGCGGAGATTTCAGCAGAGTTGGGTTTTTTATATACTTCCAACAACATCTCCGAAAGTCCTTCATACCTGTCCAAGAACCCCGGCGGGGCGGGATTTATAAATGCATTTTTCCTACGTAAAAGCTTCTTATAGCAAGGTAATAAATAATGTTGTAACCGGTTTAACAGGAATCGTCAACGGAGGAATCATCGGACGACATGTCTGACGTGAGTGACGACAGCCGGAAGAAGAGCAAAAAGAAGGCTAAAGCCAAGAAGGGGAAGGGCAAAGACTCGAAGGCTTCAGCGCGCCGTGGCACCAGGGCTAATCCAGCTAGTATGTATTTGTTTTTACGTCACACCTGGCCATAAAGTAGAAATTACCGCCAAATACCTGCGATCTGAGACATTCTTTGTTTTACCGCCCTAGGTACCTAAGTAATGTACTATTTACTTCTCAGGCTCGGGAAGCGTCCCCAGCATACTACAAAGTACACGATTATATTAGAGACGTTTGGCATTGATAATGTCCTGCATACATCCATCGCTGCAAAAATATTGCTAAATTAAAAATCCACCAATGCTTATGCATAAAAATACTATGTTATTAATCTGTCATTTTGAAAATTGATAATGCATATTGCACATGGACTGGACTGGATTTGAAAAAATGACAGTTCTTCTCAGGGCAGATGTTTATTTTTCCGAACTTTTAGTAGGTTCTAACATTTATAGGTGCATTGTAATATGTCTAAATTGATAATAAAATACACAACTTTACGGAAGGAGAAAGAAGTGTTTCTTATTGCCCCTAAAAAGTAATCCATTATACCTAGACGAGTGGTTATCAGTCTAGATTAGTGGTAGAGATGTCATTGTTGTGTACAGTTGGCCAAACTGAAAAAGTTTCGCAGAATCATATTTGTATGGTAGGATAGCAGCATTTCCTGAGACTGACCATGTAAAGGAAACCCAATTTAAAGCAAAATCCTCTGATATAACCACTATTATTTCCAAATGACTCATGGTCCCGAATGTTTACTTATCAGTATGCCTCTTTTACATAAATTTAAAGATCTATTTTTCTCTTTTAGTGGAACTAGAAGAAGACAAGCCCATTTCGGATATAGAGGAAGTGAAATACGAGAACCCAACTGAATGGTGGATGAAGCTGGTTACGGACGAAGAGTTGGAAGACATCAGACACTCACATAAGCTATTGTTACTTTTTGACATCCTGCGGCAATGTGACACCATCGGAGACAAACTGTGAGTGTACAACTTAGTGATAAGAGCTGAAATCTTTAGCCACTCACTTGCTTCTGATAACGGTGGAGGATCAATCACGTTTTATAGTTCTCATATAAAGAATCCTCCACAATTAATAATAGGCAAGTTGGTGGGACCCCCGATACAGACTAAAATAACCAAATTAGTTAAACATCTCAGAACTTTTTTGGTGTAGAAGAACTGTGTTCCGAGACTTGCATCTATTTACATTATGTTTTTGATGAGATCACTTATTTCTATAGCAATAGAGTTCAACGAAAAATAGCAAGCAATCAGTGGTTACAGAATATATGGGCCAATATTCAGCGTTTTTACGGCGTTTTATTTTCGTCATTATTGTCTCAGTAAATATTAGAGAATATTAGAGTTAACTTTTCATGAAACCGAAAAACAGTCCCGAGGTTAAGTCTAGTTTTATCAAAATTGTCACGATTTGTCCTTTCGTTATAGTAAATAATCGTCGGACAACATTGATTGTCAAACCGCGCGGTCAAAACGCTCGGAGAATCGCCCATATACGAAAACACATCGAAGTGTTTGAGGGGTTGGCCAGGCCAATGGCCCATTTCATGAATCTGCAAGTTACAATTTTATAAGTCTTAACTCGCAATATTGTTCAACAACAACAATATCATTAGTTGGCTTAAGGAATATTGCTAGAGACTTGTAAAATTGTAACTTGTAGCCTTGTAAAACGGGCCAAACAATGAACGAGTACAGGTTGTTAAATACTGTTATTCGAAAATCTATTGCTACAAACAGCAACATAATCAAGCTTCTTTTTTTATTGTTATTAATGCCGTTTTTTTTTTTAATTATTTCAGCCTCGTTTTCTCCCAGTCGCTATACTCCTTGGATCTAATAGAGCACTTCCTGGGTAAAGTAGACGAGGCAACTCAAGAGGGGCGCATAGATGAGAAACTCGCGGGGCACGTTGGTGAGGAATGCTAATAAATTTCAGACTTTCCAGTACATAAGTACTGTACTATACATTGTACACCGAGGGTAGTAAGAAGGGAATTACTAACGCGAGTCGAGGAGCCCGACGCCGTAGGCGGAGGGCTTTTTAATGACTCGAGTTTGTAATTCCTTTACTACCCCTGATACACACAATGTTTTTCATCACATTTGCGAGGAAAAAAAAAATAGACGAAAATCAAATTATTTAGTGTCAACTTCTTCAATATAGTCTTCCACAGATAATGCCAAGAACTGCGTTTAGTTTTCAAACTTGACAGGCAATACCGCCAGATTGTACCGATTTTCATAATAAAATTTTGAACTAAATTTAAATGCAAAAAATACTGAAATAATTGTAGAATATACCATATACATTTTATATACACTAAAATTGGTTTTGTAGCCAAGTTTTGAAGATGTGAAATAAAAAAAGCCTTGGCTGATTTTAAACCTCCTTAGTCTGAAATGACGTACGGGTAGGTTCTTTATTTTATGCCACACCTGGAGAGGTAAATCGGCTCGAGCTGGTCTATAAGCCCGCAAGTTACAACATCCTTTACGAGCAAGTGTGATGAAAAAAACAAAAAAGAGTAAAAGTCACATAACCGGGCTGTGTGGGTGCGTCCTCCGTCCGTTTGTCGCGTCGAAACTAGTTTACGCACAACCGGAAGATAACCTAAGAGTCTGCGAAGCGCACATTGTATTGCACCCCCGTTAGCAACTTAGAACTCTGTTCCGTTTCTATATTAAATGTGCTTTATAATATGTAAGAGCCTCTAAGGTGTATAGTTAATTAAAGCGATTGAAAATTCTGATGACTGGCGTTGTTTTTGAAGAAAGCATGCTTTGGTAGATATTAGAAAATCCCATAAGGGTCATACACATTCAGGAAAACGGGCGTATTTTCTGTGGACAATACAAAAGTTAACGACTTGGGTATATTTTACTTATCCTTTTATCATACAGGTTTTAAGAAAAAGACGGTTTGTGTAAGTCTATGAGGATCCAGTAAGAAAATTAGTCATTAAAGCCTAACAATTTTATAATGTCCACAGGAAAGACGTATAACCTTAACTCATACTAAAAATATTTTTGACCCATAAAGATGTGTCATTAAAATCTTACAAAACAACTTTTGAATGGAAGAAACCTATGTTGATTCGAATTCTTATTACAGGCTCATGGTCGCCCGGCGTGGACTATTTCCGTTTGGACGGGTCTACATCTTGCGAGAACCGGTCCATTTGGTGCAAAAACTTCAACCGGGAGGATAATCCCAGAGCTAGGTAATGCATTACATTCATTCTTATGTAAAGTAGCAATGCCGGATGATACTAGCGCGGGGCCCGTAACTTTCATCAGACCCTCAGATCCATCTAGCACCAACTGACCGATAATTGTATCCGTTACGAAACGAAGGGAGATGCTTTTACAAGTAAGTGCGGAGCCCCTCAATACGCGAAGCTCGAAGCATGTCTTACTCTTGTTAGATGCGTAATCTGGCACTAGAAAGTGGGTATTACTCGCACAATATTTGCTTGAACAGTGCCAGAGGTAAACTTTCCTTATTCAATTTAATCATTTATTGGTAAAATATAAGGTATTTTACATGTCACATAATTCATTAAATAAGATGGTGGTGGTGGTGGATGGTGATGGTGGATGGTGATAGTATGGTGGATGGTGGTGATGGTTAAGGTCGAATAAGCCCAGACCCAGAACGGTGCAATTTTATGGGCCATTGGTGGCTAACAAATGCACTGATAAGAACAAGCTCACGGCAAAAATCGGGTCTCTATCCATGCGCTAGAGATAGAAAAGGACGCTACGCGTACGGAAAAAGCCGCTTTCTAGCCAAGTGTAGACATGAAATGATGTAGGTACACAACGCGGGAGGTAATAAAGAAAGGCCGAGATCGAAGATGTTTGCGGCCCGAGCTGCAAGCGAGTTACGTAAATATGCGATCGAGGGCTTTCTTTGTTTTACCACCCTAGTTGTGTAATGTACTATTATGCCACGCCTGGCCATAAAGTGGCCCGCAAACATCTGCGATCTCGGCTTTCTTTGTTTTACCACCCTAGTTGTGTAATGTACTATTTTCAAATTCAATCTCCTCTCTTTTCCAGACTGTTCCTAATCTCGACCCGCGCCGGCGGCCTGGGTATCAACTTAGTCGCCGCCAACCGCGTCGTGATATTCGACGTTTCCTGGAACCCCTCCCATGACGTGCAGAGCATCTTCAGGGTCTACCGCTTCGGCCAGAAGAAACCTTGCTACATCTACCGGTTCTTGGCTATGGTAAATTCTTATAAGACATCCCTTTTTCCTGCAACGTCGACCTCTAGCACAACTATGACACGCGACTCTTGGTCCGCGATGTCCCGCGATAAATACTACCTATCACTTTCCATTTAATATAGTGTGACCAAGGACCTTAAAATAAATAGCCGGACGGAGCATCGCTAACAAAGAACTGAAGCATGTCTAATCCGCCGGCTACCTATGTGTGCATGCTGCCCACAATAGGAAAAAACTAGTTGATGTGTGCGTGCGGCTCGTAATTACAAGCAGCCGGCGTATTAGAAATGGCTTCAGTTTTCTGATGGCGAGCCTCCGTCCGGCTATTTATTTTAAGGTCCTTGAGTGTGACAGTGACAGTTTACGATCTGTCGCGCAACATACCGAGTAACATTCAGTTGGGCTAGATCAGTTGGTTTTTCAAAATAAATGTCTGCGTAACTGTTGAATTATGGACATTTTTAATTATGAAATGAGACTTTATATAAAACGATTAAATAATACCTTAGAAGATGTCCGCAACTCCGTCACTAAAGATGACAATATCATAATCTACTTTCCGGGTCGGAGTCTGCTAAAAAGCAAGTTATAACTTTACGTGATGTTGCTACAAATATACATACATATTTTATTATGTCATTGTCACCAGATCATTCATACAAAAAAGTACCCTAATTTTTACGATTTTATAATATCAGATTATTAGAGGATATTACAATATAATCCAACTTACAGGGCACGATGGAAGAGAAAATCTACGAGCGGCAAGTGACCAAGCAAGCTATCTCCAAACGAGTCATCGACGAACAACAAATAGACCGGCACTACGCGGCCAATGACCTCGCAGAACTGTACAAGTTCGAACCTGTCCCTGTCGAACCTCGGCCCGTTCCCTCCTTGCCCAAGGACAGGCTCTTCGCAGAGATGCTTAAAGATCACGAGAAACAGGTAACTAGCGATTAATATAACAGCAGACAGGCATTAAGCGGACAAGTAAAGACACGAAACGGAGTTTTAAATCCACTCGACTGCTTCGGTAGGTATACCACAACAAGCGTGCGGTGGCCCCCGGCCACTTACGGATGCGGCTACTGGTTTACGCTCAGCCGGAGGATTCCCTAAAGTAAATGCCATAATTAGGCGAACTAGTTTGACAGATAAAAATGTTGCCTGGTTCTCAGAAAATTAAATAGTCATAGGTAAATATCGATAAAATGTTATCGACAATAGTTTGCACGCATCAGGATAGGTCTAAAAAGACAAAATAAATTCATGAAACGTATAATCCTTAAATCTTTTCAAGAATTTACTGTGCCTCTGCCACCTTACTTTTTTTTATTAGGTTATAAATTAAGCCATGGTCAGTCTTTTTTTATTATATCGACAAAACATCACTGGCCTAACTCTGGCAACATTTGTGCTTGTGGAACTGTCAAACTAGTTTGTCTAATAATGGCGTTTACTTTAAGAGTCGGCGTGAAACGCGTTCCATTCCAAAACTCTGTTCCGTTTTCTACTCATGCAACAAGTTCAATTTCGAACCTGTCCGCATTAAGCCACGCTCGCGCCGTCTGCCCATTGATAGGATGCTCGCCGAGATGCTTAAAGATGACCATGAAACAGATAACTAGCGATCTACAAGCGTCTGTAACTATTTATGACGATAATTTTCCTTGGGATATCAATATTAGTTTGATATATAATTATAATTGAAGATTTTCTCAAAGAATATATATGATGGAATTTTGCGACATTATAGATCGTGCTATAACATAATGTAATGGCTTTAACAGATATTCAGGTTCCACGAGCATGACTCGCTACTCGAGAACAAAGAAGAGGAAACTTTGAGCGAAGAAGAACGCAAGAAGGCCTGGGAAGAGTTCGAGAACGAAAAGAAGGCGCCGCCGCCTTCGCCCTTCCCTAATTCTTGGACCATGCACAATGGAATGGGTACGTTCGTTTTCTATATTTCCCTCTTAGCACAACTCTGCTTCTCATGTACCAAAGCAACAGGCCATAGATTTTTCCCGAGGGGGTTCTAGCGTTTCGAAGTCCAAGAATTAGCTTATACTTTGAAACACAAATCGGATCGGAATCGGCCAGGAAACTGGAAGCAATTGACACGATAGTAGAACTACCCACCCTGTCACTAGTACAAAACTGGCCTTGTTTGGATTCCTCGTCTATTACCAGTCAACATAAACGCGAAGATAAACTTTAGGGTACTTCTAAATATATCCTGTAGAGAATCCAATCCTGTATGATGTATGATGTTCCGCAGATGCGGGATACGCAGGATCTGCGGAACTAAAAAAAAATCCGATTCAGAGGAAATGATTCTTTAAGCACGTAAGATGGTCCCACAAGTATTGATACGATACGGGATTGTATCCCTAGCCCTATCTGCATTTATTCTATAAACCCAATAGGGATGACGACTGGGTTAAAAATACATATATAATTTTATTTAGTCCGTCAGTTATATTATCGAAAAATATGGGACACGTATTTTTTTGGTTTATCAAAATATTAAAAATCGACAAAGTTATAGATCATCAAACTTCTGGAATGGGGGCTTGTGACGTCACTCCTAGGTGAAAATTGTACCAAGGATTGACGTCACTCGAAACTTCTAAGCACTGTATCCTCGTCATTTTTTGTTTGTCAAACAAATAAACATTAATTTGTCAAATAAATAAACACGTGACGTCATCCCAACAGCGAGCCTGCTCCAACAACAACAACAGCAGCTGGCCTACGCCGCACTAGCCGCTATGATCCGCAAGGACATGCCCAACATCAACGACAACCAGATACGCGACATGCTGCCGATCATCTGCAACGCGAACCCTGGGGTGAGCCACACAACACTACACATACGTTCAGCTTACACTGGTCAACACAAATCATGATCATGCCACACGAACATTGATAGCTAAAACTGTTTATCTACATCCATATCATAATTTCCCTACAATATGTGAACATTAAGATGCAACCACAGGTACGAGTTTCTTAACCGTACCTGTGATTGCATCTTAATGTTTACATTCGATACTTTAATTTTCTTGTTGCACCGTACAAAGTGACTTCTTATTATTTGTGTTTTAACCCATTCATTGCCGACGCTTCATATTCCTACTTTGCCCGTAGTGCCGGCGCCTTGCAAGCGACGACGCGAATTCGCGTCCACGTCATACAGATAAAGTTGTTAACGACGCGAATTCGTGTCCGCGGCATTACGATTTACAAATAGAGTGACGCGAATTCGCGTCTTCGGCAATGAATGTGTTAATAGTACTAATTATGATATGCATGTAGATAAAGTTATGTAAGCGACTGTACATAATTAGGCATTATGCACCAGTCACATAAATAGCTATTTCGCCACACCTAAACTCATTAGTAAGAGCGACCGCACATTGGGCCACTAAACGTAAAACCGAACGCGGCCACTCGAACGCCCGGTGTGCGCCGGTGCCATACAAAATGTATGGAAAAACTCGCAGTTTTTTTTGAAGCCTCACTAACTTGCAATCCTTATTAGACGTAGCAAAAATCGAACTAGGTACCCTGGGGTCGAACCAGGTCGCTAGTCCCGGTCGCCCGCAGCCTGTGGCCGCCTCCAGTGGCCCAATGTTGCTCTTAACTGCTGTACAGGTCGCGTCACGTAAAAAGAACGCTGGTGGTGGGGCTGCGCAGTAGGCAATTTATCGGTCTATTTGGTGGTATGAGGTGCGGCGCGGGGAGGGCGGGTGCCGCGCCGCATCATT
The DNA here is from genome assembly GCA_947034925.1 of Eudemis profundana. NCBI lineage: Eukaryota > Metazoa > Arthropoda > Insecta > Lepidoptera > Tortricidae > Eudemis > Eudemis profundana. Next base: position 14,701,466 of record OX344808.1, on the reverse strand, counting down.
GCCGGGGCGCTATTGGTTCGTCAGTCGACCTTTGCTTTCCGCACTGTGTTCACGTCACGTTCGTTCTCAAAATACTGTCGCGCACAAAAGTGTCTTGTTTATTACAAAATGGTTTTACATAGAAAAATGATTTATGATGTATATTGTTTTTTTTATTCCATTCTACACAGAAACATGTTTTTAATTCCATTTAATAATATATCAACTAATAATTGAATTGAAAACATTTATTTCAGGTCCTTTAGACCCATATAAGATTTGGTTAGTTACAATTGTCTTAGTGCTATGTTAGTAACAATATTCCTTATCTCAAAAATCAATAATAATTAAAACACAATAAAGTCATTATAAAACAATGCACATTAAAATTCAAAATAAATTATGTCCTAAATAAATTAATTTATTAAAATTGCTCATTAAAAATCCATAATATAATATAATCACACACAGGCATGCATCCTATTCCATATAGCCATAAAGGGGCAGTCAAACTTGGAGGTGAATACGTTCAGGAGTGTGTTGGCTCCACGTGACACTCTCCGCATCAGAGATGCTGCTCTCTTACGCATAATGGCATGAAAACCATCTGTGTGGGCGTCAGCAAACATCCCTGATGCGCTGCAGTACCGTGACAGCCTCAACATTGTCCTGAACGCATTGTTATACTGTATGCGCAGGGCATTATATGAACGTTGTGTATAGTTAGTCCACAGACTGCAGGTGTAAAATGACTGGCAGTATGCTTTAAATAAGGTTATTTTTACCTCCCTAGAGGATTTCGCAAATCTGCGCGCCAGCATGTTACACCTGACAGCCAATGCCCTGCGCTCCCTCTCCATGTCCGCGTCATCAGCGAGGTTCTCAGTCACCCAGTGTCCAAGATATTTAAAGGACTTCACATGATTCAAGGCAACACCAGAAAGTTGAAACTGCGGGATTGGATACGTTTTATTGCCAGCTTTGAAAAGCACTATTTCACTCTTTCTGGCATTGTATCTCAACCCATGCGATTCTGCGTAGCTTTCACAGATCTGCAAAAGCTTGCGAAGCGCGCTAACTGATGGGCTCAGCAGCACCATGTCGTCCGCGTAACTTATGTTGTTGACACATTTACCATCAACTGAGCACCCGACCATGGAACTGCTGAGCTCAGCAATCAACTTGTTAATATATATATTAAAAAGCCTAGGTGACGAAAGACCCCCCTGTCGAACCCCGCACTGTAACCTGTAGTCTCCCGAGTGAATGCCTGCCCATCGAACTGAGTTAACCTGGTTCGCGTACCAAAACTTAAACAGACTAAGTAGTTCTGGCGGAAGTGTCGTTTCTGTTTCCAGTTTATTCCACAAGATGTCATATGAGACTAAGTCAAACGCACGCGACAAATCTAAGAAACAGGCGTACACAGGGGTTTTCCTAGAGGTATAGTACTTCACTGTACTCTTAAGGCAGAAAATGGCTGACTCAGTGGAAAGCCCCGAACGAAAGCCAAATTGACCTTCATTCAGATCTACATGCTCACTTAGTTGATTATCAAGCAGACTATCAAACACCTTTGATATTACGGTTGCTAGTGAAATCGGCCTGTAGTTGTTAATATCCGACAAGTCTCCAGTTTTGTTTTTTATAATCGGAATAACAATAGTTCGCATAAGATCTGTAGGGAGGTACGAGTGACTAATACACAAATTAAACAGTAGAGCCAGCACCCTAGGAAGATGAGAACCCGCATTCAGCAAGTGCTCAAGTCGTCGTGTCCTGGTGACTTTCCTCGACTCATATTTTTTATACAGCGTTCAACTTGACGAGCGGAAAAACGTATTAAAGGACCCGACGACTGAGCACTGAGCGTCGAGTGACTTTTGCCGAGCGGGGACTGAACCTGAAAATGCTTACAAAACAAGTTCGCAATGTCATCAGGTTTACACTCACCCTGGACGCTAACGGGAACTCCAACTCGCGGATTAATTCTACCAGTATGTTGCCAGAATTTACCAAAGTTCTTCGCTGAATGGTGCTCTGCAATAACATCCATTCTGATTTGTTGTTGATGGTTCTGGCACCATTTAAGTTTAGCCTTGAAAACTCTGCGTGATTCGCACATATTGCTGTAAACAGACCCAGTTTTTGGTTTATTACATAACACCCATTCATTAAAATAAAGTCTCGCTGTCCCGTGAGCGTCCCTCACATGTTTATTCCAACCTGTAACGTACTGCTTGCTCCTTCTCGACCTCCCCTCGTACGTAGACAAAGCTGCCATTCGCAGAACAAAAATAATATCTTTGTACAGGTTATTAATACAATGGTTGTGGTCCACATTATTACATGCCTTGTCCGCACAATCACGCAGCTCGCAGGGAAAATCAATGTTTTTAAGCCTGTTATTACAAATGTCTCTATATTTTTCTACACAAATTGCTTCCCTGTGGCCCCATATTACTTTACTTTTTGTAGACATTTTATTTTCACAATTTACTACTTGCTGTATTAAACCCAAATTACATTTTATCTCTAGAGGTAAATGGTCTGACCAGAATACATTTTGAAGCACTCTAACATCTACTAAACTTTGCCAGGCTGCCTCAGTCACTAGGCAGTGATCTAGCCACCTCCTGCAGTCATTATGCGAATCACTGACAAAAGTATATGTGTCAGAAGTAACACCTAAAAAGTCAAAATCAGCACACCGCCAGCTTTGCTCAGTGCAAAAGTTTAGGAGCTCGTTGCTAAATAGTTCGCCCGGGTGCGCATTAAAATCCCCGAGCATGCTCTGCTAATACTCAAGGATCCCACAGTCAAACTGTGTAAACAGTTATGGGGGACGATGTTTTACTATTAAGCGTCATACCAAAAAGAAAATTAGGTTCATGAGACGGGACTTTCAACGTTTTAACATACAATATAAATTTAAATATAGACAAACCATTTTTTAAGGGCGTTATATTTCAACGAAGATTAAAAGTTGCGGACAGCTTTGTGTGGGTTAAAAAGTTGATTCACCCTATTAATAAATAAATAATAGATAATAATACATATACTTTTAAATCGAACTGCGCCGCGAGCGAAAGGCTAGTTCAAAAATAAAACAATAAACATAATACTTTCGTGCGCGAGTGTACCAATACGCAAACATACCCCCTCCACTTTCTTCCAGCGTTCTTTTTACGTGACGCGACCTGTAGTTTTGTTTCGTTTGGCCTCTGATGTCTTATATCGATACCTTTAGACTCAAAGGACGTAAAGGCCGTAGGTTCTAATGGAGCTTACGCCCTTTGAGTCTAAAGGTATCGATATATGATAAGTACGACGATAAATGCATAATATGCACAATAGACCTTTTTTAATTACTTAATTTTACTAACATTACTCATCAAAATAAAACATAAGTGAAGTCCGAGTGGCATGACAATGTTCGAATTTTGTTGCCCAGTGTTATTAAACTGTCCCACTGTTGGGATGCTAAAGTAGTAAAAAATCTACAAGGGTATAAGATGTTCCAGTGGCGTGGCAGCAAAGTCTTCCGAGGTGAAGCTGAAATAATTGGCTTACTTTTTCTTCAAGAGGAATAAGGATTAGGTACTTAAGTTCCTCAAAAGGGTCATTCCGCGTAAATGTAACGTGAGTCACAATTTCATTGCGTGTTTTTTTTTCATTAAAGGTACAAATTTTAGTGTTAATATATCTAGGGATGATAAGTAACACTTCTTTAGAGATATATTAACACTTTAATTCGCATCATGATGGTTTAAAACCTAATTAACATTGTGACTCACGTTACCTCTTACCGTGGAATGACCCAAAATAGAAATGCCGACGGAAATCGGGCTTTGTATTTCACGCCACTGATATGTCCAACTCATTTGTTTCAAACAAAACATTTATGCCTAAGCAAAATTTCTTTTCATTGCCCCCTACTGGGATAATTTCATCTAGATTTCATAACATTTTCATCTCTAAATTAGTATTATAGTTAGTACATATACTCGTATCAAGAAATAATAATGCAAGCATTTGCTGTTATACAGTCTTTTACAACATTAAAGCCTAAGGCCATTCATGGGTTTTATGAGATGCACTTTTCAAATAGGAGCAATATTTATACAGAAATGTATAACCTTATCTAGTAAATTATATACAACTCTATAGCTATTCGAACAAATCGTGTACAATTTAAACTTAAGGAGTAACAACTTACCCTATACCAAACGATGTAAAACGTTCACACTATACACGGTCTTGCCCTGGCATTGCCTTTAGGGCACTTTGATATGAAAGTATTAATCATATCACATTTATTTGTCCAGATGTTCGGTGGATATGATTATGGCGTAAGTTGGAGTCCTTGTTGTTTTGTTTGTTTTCCGTATAGCCTCGATAGGGATTTTGTTTCAGCATGGCCTTTTCCTATCGCGGTGGCATTGCTACTTATATTGTTGGAATGCCATTGCGACACTATTAAGTATACTATAGTATTATCCGGTCGCGTCGCGACTCATTTGTTACAGATAATGAGGATGAAATTAAATGTATGTAAAGGATAATCAAAATGCAATGCCAAAACCTTATATATGAATGAACGAAAATTATTTTATTGGATTTTGTAAAATAGTCACATATATTTGTTATAAAAAAATCTGCTGTGTTTTTTTAGTTTAGCACATTTTAATATCCTATTATCAAAAATTTCTTTGTTTAATGGTCAAACAAGTCTCTGTCAAACAAAAGAGTCCCGACCGACCGCATGCAACACGACTGTATCCTCACAAGACCATGAAATCTAACGTTCAGTTTTGGAGTAAAAGCTAGGTAAAATATCGTAACGTTACTATACGGAATATTAATATTTAGATTTTGTATCATTCTTCTCAAACACCCGTGAAAATATGTATAGTAATCATGAATCGTGAAGTTTCTTCTGAGCTCCTAGCACAAATTAATGCATCATTTATATTTTTGTAAACCATTTATTACATCAGAGATTAGCTTGGTCAATCTCAAATTGTCTACAACTCAGTGCCGAGCAATGATCACAACAGCTACCGGGCCACTCAGCACTCTCGCACTAAACTGAATAGAATGGAAAAGGTAGTAATAGTACATTACATACCGAGGCCAGTAAAGTAAGAAATGTCTCTGATCACATGTTATTTGAGGTGTGATCTGAGGCTTTCTTATTTACTGGCCAAGGTTTGTATGCTATTTTTCTGTTCGACGGAGCCAGAAAGCGGCATCTTCGTTTAGCGCAGCGGCCGGCAAGGTGACGCTTTCCGGCTGGAGGGTAGAAAATATAGATCATACCAGTTATGTTACGAATATAAAAAACTTCGACTAATCTTTAAAAGAGTAACTGATCGTTAGATTCGTGGTCAACTTCTCACGCACCGCTAGTAGTGAGTGTGTAGGTCGCGCGGTTCCCATGGAAACGTTCTGTTTGTTGCTCAGTTGATGCAGAAGATGAACGAGATCTACAAGTACGCGCAGCCCGGCATGATGAACCCCTCCATGGTGAACCCCGTCATGAATCCTGGTAAGTTACAACTTACTATAAGAATGAAAGAAACATATATGATGTTTCTTTATTAGTTTTTAATGCGGGTAAATTATACCCCATTTTTGTGTTATATATATAGATACAAGAAATCAAAGTACCTACATAGAAAAATTAAATGGCACTCACCTGTGTCCAGACCGAGAATCGAACCGGTACCTCTGGATAGATGGCGTTCAGGTTATAAACCTGTTAACACTCGCAACCGGGCAAATTTTTGAACAATACCCCAGAAACCGACAAAACTCGCGAGGCGGGCTACGACGTGCAACGCAATGCCGCACGAACGCTCAGGGCTGTGCCAAGTAATTTTCGTATACGTGAATAAAATCTTACCCCTCACTGTTTCGTATGAAAGTCCTACACTCATCGACGCTAATTCGTTGTCAAACTCAACGCATCTTATCAGTAACAAGGGCAGGGAGTGCCTGATTCGATAACTTTTAAGGCCTCACTCGCATTCGTCAGATTATTCGTGGTTGCCTACCAACTTCGCAGCTGTAATGTGTTATTTTGCAACTGCAGGCGGCGGCATGAGCACGAGCAGCAGCCTGCAATACGAGCCGCCGTGGCAGCGCCAGCAGCAGCAGCAACAACAGATGCGACTGCAACAGCTCATGCAACAACAGCAGAGTGTAAGTAGACTATAGTTATCTGTAGGGTGCAAACATACTCACAAGGAAAGGTACCCAACTGTCCGGCTCCGATTTCATTTATTTTGATATATGTTAGAGAGTAGTCTAAAATAACACACGTATTTTTTTTAGCTGCCCAATCTATTGGGACCAACTGACCTCAAAAGCACTGAAAAGTGACTAAACCCTCCAACTTCTATAGAATTTTTTTTAAGCAAGTTGTTAGTTAATTTTTGGCATGGTAATTATGTTTGAGAACATGAAAAAATAATGAGCACGTGTTTCGTTATATAGGCTCAAAGTCGTATTTTGCTAAAAAAACACCCTGCAAAGTTTGAACCCTTTGAGGGTGTTTTTTTTTTAACTAACAATTTGCTTACATTTTTTTTCTCAAAAACAACGTTCTTTTATCTGTGGCGCAATACTACTGGCTGAACGACCCGAGTCACGTGGTTGTTTTGTTGACCTTTATTTATAACCCAAAAGGACAGACTAGATGACGGTTGGCTTTGGGCATCGTTATGCTGAAAGCGAAATTAAACATGTATGTAGGTCTACGTCTCTCTTATCTAGATAAGAGTAAATTGTGGCCCGTTTCGTGAAGCTACAAGTCTAAACTAGCAACATTGATCAAAAACAACACCAGTGCTTTGACTAATGTTGCATTAAGACAAAGTATAAAGACAACCAAGTAGTACGACTTCAGCGGTTTAGGAGCGCGCGACACGTATTTACACAGACGCACGATGCGCGTCTGTGTGAGTGAACGCCATACTGTGGTATGCTCAAATCCTTGCCTGTGGTGCGTCCGTACACGGCGCGCACACATGCGCGCTCCCGATGTACCTTTTGTAGGAAGAAAAACTACCGTATATACCAGTGGTGGGCAAAGTACGGCCCGCGGGCCATCTCCGGCCCGCGGGAGGGTTTCATCCGGCCCGTAGGCGGTCCTTCGAAATAAGTAGTACATATAGCCCCTGATAAAACAAAATTATTCTTTGCTAGTTCTCGCCCTCCTCTGAAATTTCTTATATTTTCTGGCCCGCCATGAAAAAACTTTGCCCACCACTGGTATATACCGTGATTAAGATGTCTCCTGTGTATTCGCTTAGTAACGTTGGGCATATTCCAGATGGGTGCGAAGTACTACGCGGGCGGGCTCGGCAGCCGCGACCCGGTGGCGATGGCGCTGCAACAGCAGCGCGCTCGGGAGTTCCTGCTGGGGGGCGGTGGGGGCGGGGGGCCGGCCGGCGCGCCCGCCCCCGGCGCGGGCCGGCCGCGCGGCCGCCCGCCGCTGCAGCCGCGCGCGCCCGCCGCCCCCGGCGACGTCGTCAACCTGGCCGACTCCGACTAGAGGTACGAGCTCGATACTCCTTTTTTAACCGACTTCCAAAAGAAGGACGGTTCTCTATTCGTCTGTTTTTTTTTTGTATGTTTGTTACGCGATTACTCGAACACGGCTGGACCGATTTGGAAAATTCTTTTTTTGTTTGAAAGGGTATACTTCCGAAGTATATTCCTATTGCAAACAAATCAGGATCTGATGATGGGATCTTGGAGAAACCGAGGGAACTCTTCAAATATTTGAGGCACACATATAGCGATTTCGGTATTTTTCGTAGTTTCTCGTCCATTTCTTACTAGCAATAAGTTTTTAGTGTTAACCGACTTCAAAAAAGGAACAAATGTTTATATAGGTTACTTAAAAACGGCTGGACCGATTTGGAAAATTACTGACCAGCAGAGGGGTGCGAGAGGAGTGAGCCCCACATAACCCCCCCAACCAACATCTGGCCTCCCTAGGCCCGGGGGGGTATGCGTAATGTATTTTCCCACTGCAAAAAAAAAAGGTGGCCGCAGCTGAACCTCAGCTCCATGGGAGTAAAACGTTGGCGTGCTCCTCGATACTCCATCGTCAGCCTTATAGGGAACGTGCACGAACTATAGGTGGCAGCACTAAACGACAAAAGAGACACGGGTGGACAATAAAGGAAACTATCACCCCTGTCAAATCAAGCTGTCAATTTCAATGACAATATGTAAGTGTCAATGTCAAATATACTAAGTCGTAGCTACACTGACGTTAATCGTCCTTCATCGCAATAAATTAACGGCGTTTCCGTCAATGTGACCCCAGTATGAGAGGGTAGATGATTTAGATAGGCGCACCAGTTGCCGACTGATGCCGCCGATCCAAATCTTATACTCTATCATGCTATGAATGCCGACAGTGGTGGAGATCCTTGGGGAAGGCCATCAGTGGACGTCTTTCGGCTGATATGATGATAATGATGATCATGCTGGGGGCACATTAACGGGAAACGCTTTTAATTATCGCAATGAACGACGATTAACGTTAGACTTATATTGACGTTGACATTTATAACGAGTATGACAATTTTAAACCGTCCCTCCGTCCGTCTCAGGCCTGAAAAAATATTTTTCTGGCCTGATAAGTTTTCTTTGCTGTCCGCATATACTATAGTATGCTATAGTTGCTACGCATTCCCTATACATACGTCCCACTACAGAGCACAGGCGTACTATAGAAGAGAGTGAATGGGCTGTAGTTCCCACGCTGGCCGTGTGCAGGTGAGGAACCTCACATACGCCTTGGATTTTTTTCGCGGATGTATGCAGGTTACGTCTACGTGTATTTGGTCTTTGTAATATAATTGTTATCTCATACTTTTTTTATTTTATTGGGCATTCCACGAAAACCTCTACTTTGTCGGGTACTTGACGGCTGTAGCAGCTACCTTAAAACATATAGTAAGTCCTAAATTACATTATCAATTCAGAAACCAAGTTACAAAATATAGAAATACCAAAAATTTACTTTGTTAGAAGTAATGAATAAAATGGCGTCACGTGCCCGACTTTCTGGTGGAATGCCCCTATTAATTTTTCATAGAGAGCTATTGTGTATAACAGCAAACCAAATTAGGAAAATTCAAACCGAAAACGCGTTCTTTTACCAAGGTCCAAGGTTTCGTTCCGCCTTCGATTTATACGACTTCTTAGTAACCTATAAAAATTGGCACGGATTGAGAAATAATTACATGTATGTGAACCTATTACATCTTCATTTTGTTTCAGGGACTCCCGAGAAGTGTATAGTGAACAGATGTGTACAGTGAACGATAATAGGTGCTATGGTGTTGTATGGATCGACCGCAGGCGCCGTCGCGTCCTCTAGCCAAATGTGGAGTGATACCTTACTTGTACATACCCCCGAACCCAGCCAGTCGGGCCCCAACTAACATTCCGCCTTCAGGCTTTACGCTCCTACACCACATATCAAGAATCTCATTTCTTACCCCCATACATTACGCTAACCCGTAGATTTTCGCCACGTAACCTCGACTCCCAAGGGCCACGGTCGCACATATCTCCACTTTTATTTCACAGACAGCGAGAGCCTAAGGCGTTGACTGTTTAGACCTTATGGATAAGTCGTGCTCAAATTAAAATGTGACGATTTTTCTGGGACTTGGATACTTTAAATTCTAATATTTATAAGGTTCTCTTTCGTGTAAACGCAACATTCTGAACGATCGTAGAGCTGCTTTTATACTTACTGTCATGTCGAGCACGTGGGTTGCGTTGATGCGAATGTTGCGACCTTAGGAAGGGCCGCTCGCATCGAATAGCATTTATATGATACGTGTATCTCGCTGACTTACAGCTTGCAAATCAACTAAAATTTTAATTACAGAGTTGATATTACTAGTTATAGTATTTTTAATATTACCCTGAAGATGCTAGCGGACCTTATTCAATAACATCGATGTTTGAAGGAGCACTCGAAGGAATGAGAGTGACATAAATACTTTAAAATATCTCTCAGTACAGGAAAATAGTATTAAGCTGTGTTATATGTCAGTAGTTAAATTACTTCTGTGTTTAACATCTTACTATCCTAAAGAGAGGGTATATGACAAATGTTTAAATCTGCACAATTATAATAACACTACCCTTAGTCTTACGAACTACCGATTTGTAAGGGAAACACCAAGAAATTAAATATTTTGATTTTTTTTTATGTTAGAGTAGGTGGACAATAGCTTGCCAACATTTTTGTTTTCACAAATAATTTATCGGCATTCGCGCTGTGACACTATGTTATACATAGTAATGAATGTATGAATAGATTTTATGTTTTATACGATATGTTGACCGAAATGGGTCTAGCATTTGAAATACAGTCCAAAGTGTGATGTATCTAAGCAGCCCCAGTATTACATGAACGATTTTTTGCACGGAAGATTGTCTCTTGAATATTATTTTGTATGTTTGGCTGATCGTAGTTAATTATATTTCCTTCGAAAAATTATAAAATGATTAAAAGAGCACTTAGCAGCAAAATTTGACATGCTTAATGGTGATATATTAGAAGTTTCTTGGCCCCATATGAATTTTAGTATAATTTCTGTGTTGATTTGACGAATAGGTTTGTACTTGGTAAAAATGGTGGAGCAACTTAGGGTTAGATGAAATTACTCAAGCAGTAGCTCGGCAGTAGATTTTTATAATAACCCCTCAGGCCTTATGTTGCTCCTTCATATTTCTAGCATGTTATGCAACATGACATTTTGTAGTTAATTTATTTGACCTGTGGCAAACAGGTGATTTAGTTGTGATATTGCCTAATATAATTTTTTTGTATACGTTTATTTTAATGAGTCACCAACGTGACTTTAATGTTAGGTTCAGCAATTATAGATATATCTAATCTAGGGTTAATTAATGTACCTATCTACAGTGTGACAGAGCTGTAAGTAGTGTTTATTTGAGAGCCGCTAAAAATATACTTTTGAAACATTCTGAATGTTGATTTTTTATATGATTTAGATTTTTTATAGATTTATAGCTTACAATAATAATTTATAGTTACACAAATATGATAGGAAATGAGCAGTATTCAGTTATTTATAATTTATATTAGTTTCCATGTCTGACACATCTAGTACGGAATATTTGTTTTGTATGGTTACTGTAGGAAGTATCCTTGTATGGATTCTACCGCGAGTGAGGACTGCTGTAATTGTTTCACTATTTATGTAATATATAATTGTAACTGTAGAAAACTTCCTATTATTTTGTAGTACAATCTATAATAAAGAAATCAGAAATGTGTAATGTAGTGTTTTTACTTTTAGTTAGCAACCATTCTAGATTGTTTTAAATTTGAGTAAAATAAGAGGATTTTAGATACCTTTGACACTAACATCAGGTCCACAGAAATATATCGAAATAGATGGACACTCGTATATATACACTCGTATATACCTCGCGTGATAAAAAGAAGGGCCAGGGACCTATTTGCTCGCCGACAACTTCATTTGCCATCAATATTATTATCAGATTTAAAAAATCTAATAATAATGGTTTAATGAATTGTTCAAATACCATCGAATGAAATGGAAAATTTGTTTTCCATCACTAAATGACACTTGACGTTAAACCTACTGTAAAATCTTACACGCTTGGTTCTCATACAAATCAATGAACTATTTCCTTTTATGTGGGCCCGAGTAGCCCGAAAAACTTTAACTATAGATTCTAACAACTATTAGGAGTAAAAATGTTACATTTCATTATTTTTTAAATGAAAACTTCAAAGTGTGTAACAAGCCCATATAAATGTGACTAAGATACTTTTACTAATTTTTTTAAATCTTTTAATAGCAATTATCGTTCGCAGTATTTGACGGTAAGCGACTACGAGACCAAAAAATTTATCTTTTGTTTCTATCTTAGTTTTTTTTCTTTTTTGATATCTGTTCCTCAAGTAAGGATATGTTTATAAAAGAAGGAGCTGAAACTGATTTATTTTGTTCCATAAGACTTAATGTAAAATGACAAAATTCAACCTATGTTGATATAACGTTATTTACTTGTAATACCATCAGGAATACGTGGTTAAAATTTTTCGAGTTATTCGAAGTCATTTTCACCCAACCATCCATGTAGTGTTGCCATGCATAGGCTTTTTGATTGAGTGTCTTGGCATTTTTTTTTGTTGTACCAATTAATACAGAGACACAAAATCCTCCATAATGTAGGGTGTCCGGCCTTTTTACTCAAATGTCCGGCCAAACTGGCTGGTCTATCTGGCTATTAAGTTTGGCAACCTAGCAACCCTACATCCATGTTATCACTTCACCTAACCTGTACTATGAAACCTGAGATTGCATACCCCAATCACTATCAGACTAAAATATTCATATTATACATCACACTATTTTTAGACGGACTCACTCCACGATTCCGTTGCGCGGCAATTATTATTAAATATCGCCACTCTAGGGTGGAAAAAAGAGCATGCGTTAAGCAATATAGAGACAGTCGAATGCGTTTCAACTCTGATCAGTCATCCAACACGAACTGCAGTTTTGTTAGGGAGAGAGTATGTAGTACTAATTCTTATTCTGTGATAGGGCATAGGGAGAGGACACCCTCATGCATGTGATGCAATATAATTATGGATGACTGATCTGTCTGCTGTTTACCACTGTCACAATCAGACAAAACATTTAACAATACCCGAGAAACTGCTAGAGAGTATGTTTGTGAGGCCAATAATATACATCGCAAAACCCCGCGGCACCTGAGGAAAAGTTGAGTGCCCACTAGGCAGGTTGCTGGTTGTGAGTGTTAAAACTGCACCAGTTGATTAATATTTAATTCTCAACAATATATGAAATTGTCCTGCATTGTGGCCCATTAGCCATTCTATCAACAAGAACACATTTTGTACTTTGGCTATACCTATATTACTAATACAGGATAAATTATATAACCTGAGGGGTGTCTAAAGGTAGGGCTGCCATCTGTCCGGGTTTCCCCGGATTTGTCCTAGTTTAGAGTTTCCGGGGAATGTCCGGGCGAGGTTTTATTTTGCTACTCCGGCCCACGAGAGCTAATGCACCCCACCATCCCGAAAAAAAAAAAATTGTGTTATCATTGACGTGTCCGGGTTTTAAGCTCCAAAATCCGGGGTTTACCCTTTTGTCCTAGGTGTCAAATTTTGGAGATGGCAGCCCTACTAAAGGTATACTCACAGGTTACCTGCAATAATATTTAACTATAAATTAAAATGAAAAGGCATTTATTTCAATGTTAGAATTAACATAAAGGTTTGTAGGTTGGGACTTCCTAGTAAGTAAATATATACCTGTGTCAGGAAGTCCCAGCACTTATATAAAGCACTTAAGAATATAGGCGTACAGCACTTAGCAGTAAGAGTTAGATATACTTCCAGACTGGCATGGATGACTATACAGAAAGACAGCGAATATGGTTAAATATTTAATGTTAGTCACTAAATAAAAATTACAACTAATCAGTTTGAATGAAGAGTCCACAAACATATTTATTACACTTTCTCATAACATTACTTAAACATTTAGATTAGGTATTCCAGTCTTAACACCAATAGACACCTCCATGTACTTCAGTAGCCGTTGCGCCAAGAACCGTGCGTCGTTTGATTGGAACACATCGGCAGTCATCATAACCAGATTAAAATTACTGTTAAATGCCACAAGTTCACCAGCATTTACCGCCATCAATTTAGGAGGTAACCCACTAGAGTTAACAAGAACCACACGGCGACTCCGCAGGTCAGGGTGAACTTGATTCAAAACTTTCTGAGCCCATTCAAGGCACAATATTCGACTGGTATCTAAACCCAGGATTACAAAGTCGATGGATACTGTTCCAATTAAATCTGAATGCTCTACAACCTCTTCTAAATTAAAGGATCGTAATATTGTCAACTTCCACTTAAAGTTACCTTCGGCGTGTATGTCTGTGAGAGCTCTAGATATCTTTTCGATTATTTCAACGTTTGATGATAATACAACTACAGATAGGATGTTTCGGTCGGTTGTAAGCCCAACCCAAGGGGCAATTACCTCTGTTTTTTCAGTCATAGATATATTGTGTTCGGTAGCACTTTTTAACGATTACAGCCGCATTAAACAACAAATATTGTTGAGTATTTATAAATAAACAAATTCAGCAATTCATAATTAATTAAGCTTCAACCGCCGCTTGTTCGAATTCAATTCAACTGTCATAAGTTATGTCATTGTCAAGAGACCTATCTTTACCGCCGTACCGCGTACATAATTGACAGAAAACGGTGCTAAAAACAGTGTCTTGAATATCATCAGGCTCATTAAAAATCATTAGTGTTGCCATATTGAGGTCAACCGATTTTAAGTAATTTTATGAATTAGGCGACAAAAGCTGTATACACACCAAGCCAACGAATGCCATCGAATGGGTTTCGCCGGCCTTCGTTGACCCAGTCTGGACGACTTAAACGCCAACGACCGTTCCATAATCGTTCGTTAGCGTGTGCCTGCAATTCGCAGCGTGGCGTATCATTTGACCTGCGTACACACTAAGCCAACGAAAGATATTCGGCGTTGGCTACCGCATGTTCATTGGAGTTTCTTTGGATGCGCCTTCAATAATCAACGAAGGTGAGGCATCAGTCGAATCAAATCAATAAATAAAAACATGTCGTCGTTACCCCACTCTTTTTGGTTATGTTTTGAGTTCTACATTGGTTATGTTTTCAGTACAAAATATTTTTTTAAGGTTAAAAGTATACACGCTACGCTCTGCCGTTTCAACTGAACATTCGTTTGTTGGCCTTCGCCATCGTTGAGTTTGCTTCAAATCCTTTGATGTTGCCGCCACGCTGCGGATCGCCGGCACAGGCCAACGATCAATCGTGGGCGTTTGTTAAACCGTCCAAACACGGCCAACGAAGGCCAGCAAAGGCCAGCGAAACCCACTCACTGGCGTTCGTTGGCCTGGTGTGTACGCAGTTGACCGAGAACTAACGAACGTGCGATAGCCAACGCCGACGAACTTTCGCTGCCGTTCGTTGGCTTGGTGTGTACGCAGCTTTACCCGCCTTCAATATAGTTGTGCAATATTACGTATTGTGTATATTTATTGACCCTATGTAGTTAATATAGGCTACTTGACAGTGTGAAAAATAATGGAAGAATTATGGATATATGTATTAATTATAAGTATTAAAACCAATTTACGTCAATATTACTAAAAATAAATGGTTAATTTATTTATAAAACTCGGATGAAAATTGATTATTTTTTATCTGTCGCCATTTTATCGAAAACGGTTTGGATTGGCCGATGACGTCACACCATAGTAAACAGCATCGACAGCATCTGTCAATCCTATTTTTAAAGGTAGAACGTTATGCGATCCTCGTTGACATTTGTCGGTTTACTATCATGTGTCGTCATAGACGCCATATTGTCCGAGAAACCGTTTTGGCGGCTTATTTTAAAAGTGCATTTTTATTTGCTTTTTTCGGAAAAAATACACAAAAGAATTAAAAATTACCACTTTCTGAGTGCTCAATAGACATCATTAAACAATCGGATTGACTTTTCAGAAACCTGTCAAGTAGCCTAATAATAGGCTACTCGACTGATATCGACTATGCGAAATAAATGAAACAAAGATTGAATGAGTTTCAATTCTATTGCACAATCTCGCATTCAAGTCAAAATATTATGTAACAAAAGAGTGAGACACGATACGAACTTCAAATGAAGACATTAATTAGGCCTAGCCCAGGCGTTTTTTGCAATGATGATCTATCTATTTTATATCTTATTTTTTTAGTTATGTGTGGTCCTGGTCTGACACTTGACAGTGACAATGACAAGTCATGACATTGAAAAAAAAGAAAACGCGGGAAGGAACTTAAACTTATTCATTATTTTATTTTTGTTATTTGCTTGTGAATATTTGTTTATAACAAGTAATTCTTCTCTTCAATTTCAATATCGAAGGGTGAGTACATTTTTTCTAATAAGTAATCAAAATATGTAGAGGAATAAATATTACGGCAAAAGGTGTAAAAGACCACAAAACTATAGTTAATAAGTTCCAATATTTCACAGTAGTCCAGTATGAGGCGACGTGATGACAAATTCCCGGACAATGGCTTCGAAGCCTGGGGTGGCTACATGAACGCTAAAATTTCCAAATTGGAAGAGCAATTTAGTTCCAGAGCGGGTAATGAGCAAGATAAACTCTCCGATATATTCAGCGGAGTTAGCATATATGTAAATGGATACACAATTCCGTCATCAGACGAACTCAAAACTTTAATGGCCAAGCATGGCGGTGTTTATCACACATATCAGAGGAGTGATGATTTCATTATAGCATCTAATTTACCTGACACAAAAGTGAAGAACATGTCTTTAGTTAAAGTTGTGAGACCCGAATGGATTACAGACAGCATTGCCACCAACAAGTTGCTGAATTATAGAGATTATTTGTTGTATGGGAACTCTAGGTTGCAGCCTCGGCTAAACTTCACTAAAATCAAAGCTGATAACCCTGAAGTTGATTACAAACCACTAGCAAATGTGCCTGAGAGTCTTGATGAAAAGTTAAGCTGTATGTCCAATGACAATGATGTTAAACCTCCTTTAAAGTATGTTCCTGACAATTTATTAAAGAAATCAGACCAGACAATGAAAACAGCAGCGGACCCTAATTTTATTTCAGAATTCTATAACAATTCACGGTTACATCATATTTCACAACTTGGAGCATGCTTTAAACAGCATGTCAATGACCTTAGGGAGAGTAGCAATTTTCAATTTCCAGTCCGAACACAGTTAAAGGAAAAAGTTGTTGGTTTAAATAATACGAACTGCCTATCACAAGTCACTTTTGAGGGAGGAAAAACTATCATGCACATAGATATGGACTGTTTCTTTGTATCAGTGGGGTTGCGAAAGAGACCTGAGCTTCGTGGGAAACCTGTTGCTGTCACTCATTCAAAGGGCGGGCAGGGCAGATCCAAAAGACCTGGTGTGGATAGAGATACTGAATTTAATTTATACAGAGAGAAACATGCCAAGAAACTAGTAAAGGCGACTGGAATGAATGAAGAGGATATTAAAATGGAAACTAGAGTAGATGCCATAGGAGATGAAGATGATAAATATGGGTCTATGAGTGAAATAGCATCATGTTCATATGAAGCTCGGGCTAAAGGAATTGGTAATGGTATGTTTATGGGTGCAGCTTTAAGACTATGCCCTGATTTACAAACTATACCATATGATTTTGATGGATACAAAGAAGTAGCTTACACTTTATACAACACTGTAGCTCAATATACCCTTAATATTGAGCCAGTGTCTTGTGATGAAATGTATGTTGATTGTAGTGACCTTTTAAAGGAGTTAGCCATAAGTGTTCAAGACTTTGCAACTGTATTAAGAGAAGAAATAAGGAATAAGACTGGATGTCCATGTTCTACTGGATTTGGCGGTAATCGCTTGCAGGCTAGGTTAGCAACAAAACGTGCGAAACCTGATGGCCAATTTTTCCTGTCTGCTGAACTTGTTGAAGACTTCATTTTTGACATAAAACTGAGGGACTTACCTGGAGTAGGAAGGCAAACTGCTTCAAAACTGGAGTCTCTTGGTCATCAAAGATGTGGGTCCTTACAAAGTCTTACTTTATCTTCTTTACAACAACACTTGGGTATCAAAACTGGTATTCAGTTGTATGATCAGTGTAGAGGCCGTGACAATAATCCTTTGACATTCCATACTATTAGAAAGTCTGTATCAGCTGAAGTAAACTATGGAATTAGATTTGAAAATAATGAACAGTGTATCGAATTTTTAAAACAGTTATCAACTGAAGTTCACACTAGAATGGTCCAGTTTAAAGTCCTGGGAAAAAGTATAACTCTTAAACTGATGGTAAGAGATGAGAAAGCACCAGTAGAAACTGCTAAATTTATGGGGCATGGGTTTTGCAATGTTATTAACAAGTCTATTTCCTTATTGAATGCTACAAATGATGTCGAAATAATAACTAGAGAAGTCATATCCCTTTGTAACAAACAGAGGATAGACCCTAAGGAAATGAGAGGTATCGGAATACAGATGACTAAATTAGAATCATTATCTAATAAAGTTCAACCAAAAGGTGCAATGAGCAAATTTCTCGTAAACCCAAACTCAGTGAAACCTGAAAGCAAATGCATTACTGAGCCTAATCCTACAGAAACGACTCATAGAATCAAATCTGAGCCAGTATCAAAACCTATTACACCCAAAAAAAACCAGACACAATCTCCTAAAAAGTCTCCTGTGATAAATGCCAAAAAGCCCTCACCAGTTGCCTCGGTAAAAAGGCGCGGTCGGCCTCCTAAAAATCTGTCCCTAAGAGGAAATGCTCCAACTTCCAAAAACCTTATGAATAAATTTCTTCATGGACAGAGTAACTTTAATCCTCCTTACAAACCACCTATACCTATGCAGCCTGTGATAAAACAAGAAAAAAATATTGAAGTTAAACAAGAAAATAAAGAAATTAGGAACATAAGTAATCAAGGCTTATTAGATCTCCCATGGGACAAAGTCAGAGAGCTCCTAAGAGCTTGGCTAGAGAGTGGTCAAACTCCATTGCCTTACGATGTTAATTTGATTGTTACATATATGCGAGTAATGGTTGTTAACAAGAACATTGACAAACTAAATATACTTTTAAAATTTTTGAGGAGAAGAATTCGTGAAATGGAAAGCAATAGTTGGATGGAAGTGCATGATCACATCATGGAACATGTCCAGAACGCAATGATTGCTGTATATGGAAAAAAATTGTGGGTTGGTAATTAAAAAGGTAGGTTGGTCATCAAAATCGTTGGAAATAAAACAATTCAGGTTACAGTTATTTTATTTATTTTCCACTGATTCTATTATATAAGACAATGATTTGATACTTCTTACAATATAAGATACATAAATTTTAGCGCAGTTATTGCAAGTATCACTTTTATAAGGCTGCCATGCTAGATTCAGTCATGCATGCAATTTAGTATACACCCTTCAAAGATACTCTAACAATTTAACGTCTTTGGCAGCTTCGGGCATTACAGTTACAATTTTTATAATTGCTTGAACCAATAGCAGATAAGTACACTGCAAATCTCCTGTAAATACGTGTACTTAATTTTATTTTAGTAAGGACATGATCTTAAGTAGGACTTGATTATCATATATTTTTAAATATACCAATACGGTATCACTCATAAAATGGCAGTTAGTATCACCTTACGTTTCGTTAAACACTTATTTAGACTCGTTAATGAAGTTAGTGTTCGGATTATACACAGCACAGACTTATGAGAAGGTATCCGAGGTAAATTCGAAGGTTATATATAAATTACTACTACTTAATCCACGCAACACATTTACTGTAACACAATACTAGTAGATGCGCCAATGATGGTTCGATTATGTACATCTCAAAAATCTTGCATAGTTTAGTTAAAATCCCTAATTTTAGGAATCAACTACTCCACAGTTCCACACTCGAATTTACGCTAATGCATCTTGAAATTTTCGATTAGCAGTTAAAACATCTATAATTTATATCACAGTAACTCACCGCAAAATAATCCATTCATGGATGTATCCTTGTAAAACTGATACTGTCTTGTTGCTATAACAAGTTGCAATGTAGGTATAAATATATACTATTACTCGATATGTAGAATACAAATCAAATTTGTAAGAAACTAATTATAATTTATTTTTACTTCGTAAATTCTAATCTGGAATTCGAACCTAAAACTACATACCTATTTGTGACGACTTCAAGTTAGGTTTTAGCTAATTTGTGTGATCGTTAATAACAATTACTCGTACCGAAGAAAATAAATTTCAAACAAAAGTTAAAAAAATACTAATACCACAACACATTTGTTAGTCTAAAGAACACTTAAAATAATGCTGCGATTCACTAGCAAAACAATATAGGTACCACATGGCATTCAAGTTGAATAGAACCGGTTTTAAAACCCATGGCCCTGTTACATGCAAGCTACTTGCATTACATATAAAAATATACTTTAGCTTTTACAGCCATATTGCTATTAACGATGTTAAACATTATTTGAAATCTCTGAAATGCTACCAACTTCAAAACTAAGCGACAAACGATCCTACTCTCTGCCTGCGTTAGTCAATATAATGGCCATTGAACGACTCGAGATATTTTGTATTATTTTAAGTAGAAGAGTGTTTTTTAATTAAAGATTGTATATATGTACGTAGACACTTTCGTACAATATTCATTAAAGTGGTCACGCAGGCGACGCAACTATTAGCTCCACGACGTCTCACGCCGTCGAGTTGGCAGAGATCGAGTGTTTCAGCTTGGAGTCGATGATGATTTCGTCTCCAGATCGGATGTTGTACGAATACAGCTGCTTGGTTGGATATTTCATCTCCTCCGGGCCCTGGAACAACTCGAGGGTTGAAGTTTATTTATTAGGTATTAAGCATGCATATTAGTGGCTGATAGATAGGTAGAATATGTTAGCACGATCAACTAAACCAAATTATCCAGGGATAGGATAATATACCTGGGAATCCCTAAGTTCCTGATCGACGTAGAAGAGTCTCATTTTGGACGCTGGAAAGCCAGCAAGCCGCTCCAGCCTCGTCTTCATGTCAGCGACAGTTCTGAAATTATTAACATCAGTTTAACATAATCTAATCTAGTTAAAAGTTTGAAAAAAAACATATTTATGCCATGGAGGTACGATAACATCACTTGACATTATTATACTCTGCCTGAATTTTGAACTGCCGACCCTTCAGGTTGATTCCCCCGATAAGGTGTCCGTCAAGATAGCGTACACCGTAAAGATATTCAGAATCTGATGCAGCCAATAAATTTAATAGTACCCAAATAGTACCGACGAAATACCTAGGTGAAAAAAATAGTACCCTTAAACTTTTCGAAATATAAGGCCTGTTCACGGTGTACGCTACCAGCGTCAAGCTGGCGTACACCGTTTGTATCTCTGGAACGGCTTTGTTTTTGGAAACGCTTTATATCTCAAAAAATAGTACCCAAATACTACCGGCCCGGCCCTAAAATTTTATTTCTCTAGCTATCGTAGAAGCCGAGATATAGTGAGCTCTTTCTATAAGGAATTCCCGGGTACGCCAGCTTGACGTTGTGAAATTTTGTACACCGTTAAGTTATGGAATATCTCGGCTTCTACGATAGCTAGAGAAATAAAATTTTAGGGCCCTAGGGTACTATTTGGGTACTATTTTTTGAGATATAAAGCGTTTCCAAAAACAAAGCCGTTCCAGAGATACAAACGGTGTACGCCAGCTTGACGCCCGGTAGCGTACACCGTGAACAGGCCTTATATTTCGAAAAGTTTAAGGGTACTATTTTTTTCACCTAGGTATTTCGTCGGTACTATTTGGGTACTATTTATTGGCTGCATCAGATTCTGAATATCTTTGCGGTGTACGCTATCTTGACGGACACCCGATAAGTAGTAAAATAAAACCGGTCAAGTGCGAGTCGGACTCGCGCACCGAGGGTTCCGTACAAAATTGTCAGTAGATACGTGAATAATTCAAGAAAAATTGTATGGTGGGACAAATTTAACTTTGCTCTTGTAAAACTGTTGTCCCCATACATCGACATATGCCGCGGTTAGTTTAGTAGGAGCAAATAAGGTTGTCTTACGATTTTTGCGAATTTCTAAAAAACGCTGCAAGTTAGGAAAACCGTTTTATTTTTCCTGTAATATTTAGCATAATATTAATAATCGGTAATTATTACAGATTTTTCTGTTCAGTAACTTGGGAGATAAAAAAATAAAAACGGTTTTAGAATCTACATATTAAGCCCTTTCATTCGATATCCCACTCGACATATTAGCTCAAATTTTGATTTTCGACATCCCATTTCGGTTCCCTTTAAAAAAAAGTAAAAAAGGTATAGGACTTTTTTCTGTTCCATACGCTCAAATTAGCGGTTTTTAACACTATTCCATTTCAAGTCGATAGCATCAGTAGATCCTGAGATATCTTGCTGTGACAGACGGACAGACAGACAGAGTCGCACCATAAGGGCTCCTTTTTTACCATTTTGGTACGGAACCCTAAAAACGGCCAATCTGCGACAAATCAAGTACCTAATCGAGTAAGAAAAGGTGAACACAGAGAAATTATAATGTTACCTGTACACGTCAACGGTGCGGACCTCGCTGGTGTCACCGCAAGTGAACGTGATCTGCACGCGTTTCTCGGGCCTCAGGTCCACCGACACGAGGGGGTCAAGCTTGCCGTGCACTCCCACCAGCTCCCAATATCTGGAACAGGAAAGCAATACATTAATGTGTGTTACTAATATGTGACGTTTAATCTACCTACACATGTATCTATCTAATATTTTAATTGCCTTGTTTTGACGCCTAGAGACCTTTTACATCTCTAAAAATGTACTTTTAAGTTTATTGTGAAATCGAATGTAATAATGTCATACTTGTTGTTATATTTAAACAATTTTTAAAAAAGGGAAACTGGTGAGTTTCTTGCTGCGCTTCTTCTCACCAGAAGGTCACTACCCGAAGCGAAAAAGAAAATAGAATCAGACTTGTAAAAGATCCCTTTTCTACAAGTAGGCCCACTTGCAGAAATAAACTATTTTTATTTTATGATATTCTAAACTTGTCAATCTAATATGCAAACTCAGAGCCGTCTCTATCCTAAAATGGGAGGTGTGTGCTCATGTGACTATGATATTGGTTGATGATCTGCAGGAAACTAGACGGCCCTGTAGATCGTGGCAGCTTGGAGATTTGCTCAGAGCGGCCAAAGGAAAAGAGATACCTGCAGGAACTAAAGGAGTTTTTATACGATATATCTATCCGAAAAGTATCGTTATCCTAATTAGGTACTTACTCGTTACGCACTCTCGTTATATGACCACTAAATAAGAATTAACCAGGTCAAGTCGAGATGCTTACACAAAGTAATACCCCTAAGCTATTTAGCTTCGCATCTTGGCAAAATTTAAATGTAAATTGATGAATTTTAACTAGGTACAATGTAAAATAATAGTTAGACGTATTATTGCGACCTTGATGTGTTTCGTCATTGTGCCAAATACGCATCGTAACTTCATATTCATAGAGGCAGGTAACATGCCACGCGAGCGGTTTCATTTAAATTTGCATAGAACTTTAGTCATTTAGGTCGCGATTTTAGTGCAAATTCACTGCCCACACTCATTCATAATTGTTAACCTTCAATCTACTGTTATTTTCCATGTAACTAAACGTATTTGTGCGCCGCAGAAACGAAGATTTGAAAACGAAGATAACTGCATTCTTTCACGTTTAAAAGGCACGAATCAATTATTATGAAAGGAACTATTTTTTAAGAAGAATCCTCTGTAGGTTTACTATCGTCAAATATATAGTCTACTTCAGATGATGATGCCACGACTGAGGACCGAAGTCCTCAGCGCGAGGCTCCTCTGCGTTTATTATATCACGCCCCAACGTGGGAAGCCGCTCAGTATCATTTGCAGAATTAGGGTGCGGTTCCACATATGCAGAGCTCGTGAGTGGACCAATCACAGTGCTCGAAATCTCCACCTCGCCCAGCGGAGCTTAGCGGAGTCTAAGTAGGTACTGTAGCAGTGCCGTGGTGTTTAACTTATCCAAGTATAGGTAAACCGAAGTAAAATTGGCTTAGGTACTTTTTTTTCGAGACCAGTAAGGATTAAGGTATTCTACCTTAGAATAGGCCGGGTATTGACGGTGCTACGTCAGTCAACCTGATTTGCGCTACTCGCCTGGTGTCTGATTTCTAGAGCGTTAAACCGTTTCCTTATAAATACAACATTAATATTCAATAGATAAAATCCACAGCTCACCTATCAGGCCGGTCGCTCTCTGGTTTCTCCATGTAGTACCGGATGAAGGCGCGCTCGGCGGAGTCGCGCTCCTCCTCGGGCACTGCGCCGCCGCCGTTGAGCGTGCGCACGCGCGGTAGCCGCGCCACGAGCAACAGTCGCCGCTCGTGCTCCGTCGACTCCAGGCGCTCCCATAGCGGCCAGCCCTGGAAATCAATATAATACTCGTTATTTTACAGCTCAAAAAAAAAGAAATCGAAAGAGAAAGGAAAGTTTAAAATAAAAAACGATACCAGGAAGAGAGACGCTCAGACTAGGATTGACTTGTATCTTGAGTTAAAAAGAACTCATTTAAGGGGAAACGAAAGATAATGTTACTAATTTTACTGGTATGAGAAAACAAACATGAAATTACACTTTCATTTAGCAAAAAACCGTGTGATAGGTAAAGGGTTCATGAATTTGTGTTGAACATGTCATCCCTAGAGATGCAGCGAATATTCGGCCACTATTCGGTATTCGGCCTATTCGGCCACATTTTGACTATTCGGCCGAAGCCGAATAATGGCATAGTATTCGGCCGAATACCGAATAGTAAATTAACACAAAGTCGAAGGAAAAAGAAGGATGAATAAATATGTTATGCCACACCTGGCCATAAAGTGGCTTTTTCCGCACGCTGCGCGTACGGAAAAAGCCGCTTTCTGGCCAAGTGTAGACATAAAATGATGTACACAACACGGGAGATAATAAAGAAAGCCCTCGATCGCATATTTACGTCCCTCGCTTGCAGCTCGGGCCGCAAACTTCTGCGATCTCGGCCTTTCTTTGTATTACCACCCTAGTTGTGTAATGTACTATTAATAACAAATTATAAACAGTAATCAATATTAAATATTAGGTTAATCATCTTTCACATCAATTTCAAACATATATAGAACAGTAGCATAAACAACGAATTAGAAATTAAACTACAAATGAAATTAAATTTTTCAATGGCGCATTTTTCTATCATAGGCTGCCTACGACGAGTAACAAGTTGCACTTGCAACCTGTACAGAGATTCACGGCGCCGCTCACCCGGGCGTTCGAATTTACTTCATTTTAGGTAAAACCATTGGCCGAATATTCGGCCGCCGAATATTCGGCTATTCGGCCGTCGACTCCGCCGAATATTCGGTATTCGGCCAAATTACTATTCGCTGCATCTCTAGTCATCCCACATAAACATCAGGAAAGTCGGTGAGGAAATATTCCTCATAGGGATATTTATGAACCCACCTATCCCTTTACAAATACGTATATCCGGGTTCAAGTTGATTATACAGTCACGAGTTCAGCAGACGAACAAAGCATATCTCGGGCTTGGAGACTCCAAGAAACAAAAAGTTTGGAATATTTAATAGGATTCTCAAGGATAGAGCAAGCTTCCTTATACGGGACCCCGGAGATCGCAATCGCTAGCCGTTTTGCTATGATCTTATTTATTAAAAGGCTCAATAACGTATTCGTCACTTTATGGACAGAAACATCAAATAAGCAACGACCTACGCACAAAAAACTCCATAGTTAGAGCGTATATAGTAGAGCAAAGATAAAGTCGATGGACAACAGAAAGCCTAAAGAAAGTTCATCTAACTAATTAATTAAATTAAAATGTGGGAAAAATTTACTACAAGCTGTCATATAAAAATTTGATAGGTACGGTAAATTCTGTATATAAGTATAAAACCATACCTAACTCTGTTTATTAGTATTATCTATTCCGGTATAACATCCGCAATCCAGATTTTCTTTGTTAGCCCGATGAAATGCGTGATCAACCTTGCTCGCCGGTTTTGACTAAAAACGGAAGACGGAACCTTTGCATGCGTCAGTCCAATACGTTTAGTACCTACTTTGCAAATGCCCTTTTTTATTAATACTAAGGTATTGATTGAGTGAACCCTGGATGGTTTAGCTTCATTTTATCAAATCTGTGGCTCACTTTTACTGATAATGTTAAATTCTCTAACTTCACAAGTGTAAGCGAGATAAGTGCCTATTAGGTAAAAACGGCTGCTATATTACAGGGATTCAATAGACAGAGTTTTTGACTTTCGGGAATGATTACTTTTTTCATTAAGACTAAATGATTGAAGTAGTACTAATGCTTAAATTTGCTACAGTTTTGGACTTTTCGTCAAGGCAAAAAAAAAACTGTTTATTTTTAACAACGAATACCAAGTCAAGGGGCGAAATATTTGATTGGGTCATATATTGTATGGTAAATTTTAAATTTCGAATGCAACAAAATGGTGCGTCCGTTCCAGCCGGTAACGGTTCCGTTCCGACTCGTTAATTGCGGATATTGATTTCGGTCCGAGGTCCGGCGCAATCAAAATGTCATAAACAGATCCACTCATCCATTGAAACGTTCCAAACGGACGGAGGGTGCTATAGAGTTCACATTTACTTATATAGTTATGCGTTATGCATTTCCAATACGGAATGGATGATACTGGAAACTACAAGCTATTAAAACTGGTTATTAATAACCGCCCATTCTGTGTTTGTAGGTATTTCATAATTATGGCGAAGAGTCAAAAGAGTAAACTGGAGCAAACTTTTGTAAACAAGAACAGCGAAATAAGGTGGCCAAATGTTTCAAATTGGTCAAGTGGGGATTGGCAGACTCTTGTTACTACAGCGTAAACCAAGGGCGGATCCAGGATTTTTTTCTGGGGGGGGGGGGGGGGGGCGCACAAGGAGCAAACTTGTAAATTTTTATTGGCGTAATAAAATCATTTGTGACGTCCTACGTGAAAAGGTACCTTATGAGGGTTTCTAGTTACGGAGATATGAACGGTTTAGTGAAATCCTTCAAAATCATCATTTTTTTCTTTTATGCAAAATTGTAAAATATAGGAATAGACGTGTATTTGTAGCTTGGTTTCACTGCTGTACGTTAATTTTTTCTATATAAAAATTGGGTTCAAAGTTTAGTAGAAAAGGTACCTTATGGCGGATCACATACAAAAATGATAAAGCTGTTGATAAAATTCATTAATAAAATTTACTAGCTACTTTTGCTTATTTCTTTTTTATACCACGACGGTGGCAAACAAGCATGCGGCCTGCATAATGGTAAGCAAAAATTTTCGAAATGATCCTAGAAAGCTGAAAATTTGGAAGGAAAGGGCCACTGGGTGCCACAGATTCGGAATTGAAAAAAAAATTAAAATAAAAATAAATTCATTTGTATGTCGTTTTTTTAAATTTTTAATTATTAAACATTTTTTTAAAACAGATAAAAAAGTGTTTTTGACGAATCGTATAACTTTTTGACCATTTTTAGAAAGACCTTGTTTTTTTTTAAAAATTGACAAAAATAAAAAAAAAACACTGGCGAATGCCCATCATTTTTGACCATTTTAGAAAAAGTTTTTTAATTTTTTTTTCAAAAAAACTTACAAAAATAGACATAGATTTTTTTTGCGGTTTCTATAATTTTTTACCACTTTGTCATGCTTCCCTTTCAACCATTTTAGAAAAAGTCTTAAAAACATTTTTTTTTAAACATAAAAACGTGTTTTTGGCGCATCGTGAAACTTTTTGACCATTTTAGAAAAACCTTGTTTTTTTTTCAAAAAAATTACAAAAATAAAAAAACACTTTTTGGCGAATGCCTATCATTTTTGACCATTTTAGAAAAAGGTTTTTATTCATTTTTTCGAAAAATTTACGAAAAAAGACATTTTTTGGCGGTTTCTATAATTTTTGACCACTTAAGAAAAAGAATCTTTTTAATTTAAAACACGCTAAAATCCACGACGAACACTTCTCACAACTATTCGAACGAAAAGGTAAGCAAATACTGCTCATGCCGGCCGGCTGAGACTCCGAGCGGCCAGCAAGACCGAGAGAGAACGATACGTAAAGTGTTGGTGAGAGTAGGACAGATGCGTGGCGGTACTGGCGGTGTAGCCAAAATAATACCACGGCACGGCGGTATGAAGGACAAAAACTGAGCAAGTTACGACAAGTATTTCTAACATTTTTAAATTACACCGCCATAAAGTACCTTTTGTACTAAACTGTAGAAGCATATTATTCAGCCTTTAATTCGCCTATAACAAAAATAAAGATAGGCAAAGACGTGTCGTAACATATAATTTACTAAATGGAAATACATAATAAAAAAAAACACAATTTTTACACAACATTGAATATCTCCGTAACTAGAAACCCTCATAAGGTACCTTTTCACGTAAGACGTCACATTTGAGAATTACTCTTAATTGGTCAAGATTTGAAGTAAATTTCTAATAACCTTTTTTCTTCAGTTTTCTGTCTTAATACAAGATTTGTAAATAAATAATGTAAATATCGTGCCATACTGTAATTATCAATATTTTTTGCTTATGGCCCGCCATAAGGTACCTTTTCTCAAATGTATGGGAATAATTTGTGATTTTTACGTAACTTCAATCGTTTATAACTAAAAAAATACGACTTGTAGAATAATAATGACACTTTTGAGATACTTGTGTAGACTGATTAAATATAATTTAGAACTCATTATACGAAAATTGTGAATATTATAGGAATGATGAAACATATAATAAAAATGACATTTTAATTAAAATAAAAATATTTCGTTAACAATGTGATTTTATTTCTATCCCAAAATGTGCAGTCTAATATCTCTAACTATATACAATGGTTCAGATTACAATATGTTAAAGAACAGGCCGAAATTTCTTTTTTTTTAATTTCGTTCTCAGAAGCGACTTGCTCTAATCAAAGGCTGATTTTTCACGACCTGGAAGTCACATTAAAAAAACCATTACTGATTTCCAAAGAAAAATACCTTGAGATACATAATCAATCATCATCTCCATAACTTCCAACGGGAACATACTTAAAATTAGTTTCAAACTTCTTTTGACGATTTCTCAAAAGTGCAATTTTAGCATGTGCAGGTTCGATGTTTTTTAAAAAAAAAAGTATGGGACTTAGGGTCGTGATTCTTTTTGTATTAGATAGCTTATTTAACACAGATTTAGGATCTGTGCTTAACTCAATACCAACCATAAGGTACCTTTTCCCGTGGAACGTCACATTTTTGCCTGTAAAAATATTGTGCTATACTAAGATCTGGTCTGGTCTGAACAGGAATAACATTTTGCAACTAGAGCTAATTCTATATGTATAGGAACTAGGTATCTTGCTTTGGAACAAATAAGCGCTTGCTTAGATCATAACGTCACTTCCGTGTTAGAACTTAAGATGGAACCACTAAGGACTAGGAAACTAAGTATAGTCTATAGTCGCGCACGTGGTTAAGTGCGTGATGGAATAATGTATATGAATTAATCTAGTAGGTAACCGTAAAAGACAATACTAATTGTGAACCAACATCACGATACGCTGACATCACCTTGGCAACTGATTGTTACACAATAAGAATAGCTTTACAAAAAAGAAACGGAATAAAACACTAGTAAATAAGAAACTCGTAATGATGAAATTACGCTGCTGGTGGGTATACCTACGGTCACCTGCAGAGAAAAGGAAAACTTATCTTTAAATATTAGACGAAGTTACATGATGGTACCTACCAAGAGACCACAATAACATACTTAGTATAATACCTACGTTTCTGACAAAAAAAGTTTTTTTAGATAAGCTGTTATTGCCGACTGTACTTTTTATATAATCGTAAACTGCAAGTCAAAGCTACTTAAACAAATGAGCCCAAAAACAATGAATTTATCTTATGCAGTTTAATTTAGATGATGCAATGGCTATCATCCGGCTCCCTCATCAGATCGCTCCATGTACATATAATAATATTGCAATATTTGCAATGTTACCTGATTTACATATTCTTGCAAAATTTCAGCTCCATCAGTAATCGGAAAGTGGGTTAAATTTAACTTGCAAGATTTGATTACAATGATTACAGACACCGGGGCAGGTGAAACTAAATAAAAAATTGTAAAAACAGCTTTACTTCGTATATTATATTATTTTTCATCACACTTGCTCGAAAATGGTGCATTACACGTAGGTTTTGCGGCCCGTAAATGAGCTATTACGCCCTAGAGCGTAATGGTTTTCTTTTTAAATTTGTAACGCTGGTTCTGTTTTACTCTTATTTGTCATGTTCAAAGGAAACGCCAACTTACTTTTTTAACTTTTATCATTGAAATATTTATTTAAAGATAACTGTTATTGTAAAAGCATGTAAACACATATTTCGGTAACATTAATTAAATGTTTAAATAATGTATTTCAGTATGTTGCAAATATAAAATTAACTAATATGGCCGTTTTAGGTCTTTACCGCTATGGTTTCCGAACATGACTTGACATTCGCATTGTCTATGGACATATGTCACTAACGTCACTGTCTGTTTTAATATTTTCTTGTCATATTGGGGCGATTAGTAAGGTTATATTATTAAGAGGAAATAGTAAGGTCGAGAGAATTGAAAATTAGGTATTTGTAAAATGTCTCGCTATCCCGCACTGCCCGCCTCTCACCCGCAGAGCGCTATAGAGACAACTGCAGCTTGGACCGAAAATACCTTTTAAAATTTCATGAAAACAACGTTTCGTAGTCTCCTGATTTCTTTCTTAACCTATTTAACTAGTTTTTTAATTAAACATTAAAAAAAGGCTTTGGCCGTGTTCCTATGTTTTCCTTTTTTTTAATAATCTAGTCAAATTTGTTTTCTGGATGTGTGAACACAGCGGAAAATCTGGCATTTTTTTAGGTTTTTGAAGGTTAATATCTCTTTTGAGAATCAATTTATCGTAAAAAGGAAAACATAGGAACATATCAATAGTAGCCATAGATTTTTCGACAAAAAGTGATTGCTCTACTGGCATTATCCAGGGAGGAAACAGGGGACTACGTTACGTTTGTATGGAAAAACTGCCCTCCTGTTTCCTCTTAAGATTTCCTCACAAGTGTGATGAAAAACATTGTGTGTGCCACGGGCGGTAAAGGAATTACAAACTCGTTTTATTAAAGCCCTCGGTTTCATCTCGGGCTTATAACAAACACTCGTTTGTAATTCCTTACTTACCGCCCTAGATACACAATGTACTAATACAGGTTCTACCAAAACAGGTAGCTTGCTTTACTTAGCTGAGTAAATAGCATCGCGTAATGATAGCAAAAACCGCTCTGTTGCTAAAGGAAACCGCCATGCCTTGCATGACGTGATGAAGTAACAATTGCCCTTCAGCTACCTAGTTGTAGAAGTTTTGCACCCAAGCAATAGGTGATTTTAGTATAATTAGGTTCCTTGGCTTGAAATTTTATCGGGTTAATAATTCGAACAATACCTATCCACGACAGTTGTTACTCGTACCTATTCGTATTGGTAGGGCTAAAATAGAGTACTTTTTACACCTTTATCTTCATCATAATCATTTCAGCCGTAGGACGTCCACTGCTTAGGTATTACACCTTATTACACCTTACTCTCACTTAATCTGGAACTGATTGCTATCTAGATATACTACATTACCGGACATATTTACACGAGTTAAAGTCAGACGAATTTCTCACTAAATTTGTCATAGATTCTCTTTTGAATGCACTTTCATATAGGTACCTAACGATGATCAGTTAGGTATTCTTTATTGCGTTACATTCTCAGCAATCTACAATAATAAGAAACACGATCCTCCAAAGTCATAGAAGCAGTACATGCATTCGGTCGTGTCTATATTTTATGACATTCTGTAGCAGGTCACGGTCGAGACTATGCATTATTGCCCTTTCTCCGCGACAGAATGGAAATGGCGGAGCCACGCTGTGACCTAAGGCTAATGCAAGAGTGCAGTATTGCAACGTACAATGTGGAACAGCATTGGCCCACTTGTGTTACTCACTCGCGGTGATACCCCCCTGTGATTAGCATATTTGAATCATCCAGTTTTCCATACAAATGAAAAGACGGTTAATACATGAATTTTGGTTGCAATGTGTTTTATTTCACAACTTGATACATTTTGTCTGCGCAGCCCATAAGAAGTCTTAGAAACCCATAAAATACTTTTAATATAGTACATTACACAACTAGGGTAGTAATACAAAGAAAGGCCGAGATCGCAGAAGTTTGCGGCCCGCCGAGCTGCAAGAGTGGGACGTAAATATGCGATCGAGGGCTTTCTTTATTACCTCCCGTGTTGTGTACATCATTTTATGTCTACATATGGCCAGAAAGCGGCTTTTTCCGTACGCGCAGCGTGCGGAAAAAGTCACTTTATGGCCAGGTGTGACATAAAATAATTAAAAGTTCAATTTCGGACAATGCTAATTGCATGTTTTTGTGGTTTTTGCGACTTTTCATTTTGGGCCTAATTGTATGTCATTAAAATGGATCGCTAACCTAAACTAACTCTCACTATTTCTTTACAAAAGTTCTATAAATAGATTTTTAACGATAATATTCACGACAGAAAATAGTGTTTTTAAATAGGGTGGCACCAATCATGGACACGTTAAGCACAGTAGTACCCAGTAATGGACAAAAAACATTTAAGGGATTGATAGTTTAAAAAATTAGTGACAGTTACTTAAAATGTAGATTTCATGGGAAAACATGTCCATATTTGGTTCCTGTCCATTGCTGGTGCCGATAGTATAAAAAATAATAAATAAAAAAACCTGCTTTCCCGTTCATATATTTTATTGCACTGTTGCAAGATCGTGAATTTAGGTCCATTTAAATGCAAAATTTTAAACTAGGTTTATTTATTAATGAATGAATAAATCCTGTGACCTTTATTCCAGCCAGAGGATTCCAGTTGAACCGGCCTATCGCCTACTTTCGGCACTGACTCATCTACTAAATTGGGACAAATACCCATCGATCAAACTGAATGAGCTTATTAAGGGCATATATATCGATTATCTTCATTGCTAATATAATCGGCGATAATAATTTTAGTGGCTTAGGACAATTCGCTCAATTGAGCGTGGGTGCTGCTGCTGATGGAGAAAATTTCTAGGTACCTACTTGCATAGGGGCGTTTGTCCTCCCGTGGACGGCTGCGGGGCAGGGGCGTTTGTCCTCCCGTGGCGGCGAGGGTGGGACTGGCGCCTGATACACGATTGGACCCCGTGTGTTCGGTGCCGGTTCCTGGTTTCCCCGGGGGACGGCCGTTGGTCGGGGGGAAGCAGGTGAGGGAAGGCACACTGGCCATGCTACAGCGTGCCTTTTTCGGAGAGGGTTCGCCCTAGGGCGAAGGTGCCGGTGATGTCGTGGTGGCTTGCTAGCGATCCCACGGCATCACCATGAAGGCACAGGGTGGAAGCATCCCTGAGTTTTAGTGGGTAGGCCAATCCCTTCTGGAGCGGAGAGCCCCACATAACCAATGCGTAACATCTGGCTGTCACCCCCGATGGCCTTAGGTTACGTAGTGGTATGCAGTTTCATGCATTTCTCCGGGTTAAAAAAAAAAAAAAAAAGGTACCTACTTGCATGAGACCTGTCTACTTCAGAAAATGTAATCCTAGTGGTTTTTTTATTCAGGACATACAGATTTCTCAGTTAGTGTTCGCATCTTTCCTGGGGACATCACCAAAATTAGGGGATCGTTATAAGGATCGGAATATCCTTATTTTCTTGCTGGACCCTGATTATGGGTATTAGGTGATATACGACGCTTTAGTGCCCTGTATTGTGTACTGTACTTACATACTGCTAAGCTAAGTGCTAAAACTACACGACATCTAGGATTGATCCAGCAAGCGTCCGGCTGTCCTAGAAACGGCAGCGGTCATAGGTAATGCATGCACGGGTCACGACACGATTGCACGACTTTACGGCTTACAGCACGTGTACTGACAAGGGGTATGACCGTGTTTTATTGCTCTGAAATATCAAGTTCTACGACGGAGTTAATAATTATCATTATTAGCATTCGTTAGATGTCGCTATAGATTAGTATTGTGTATTATTCTATAAAAGGGTACCTAACCTATAATTCTGACCTGTGATTGATGATCTGTAGCCTTTACGTATCTATTGGTCAGTTGGTCAAATTCACATTGCTAGTTAATTACTCCTAGGATTACTTTAAATGTTTTTTCATCACACTTGCTCGAAAATGGTGTTGTTACACGTAGGTTCTGCGGACCGTAAATAACCTATTACGTCCTAGGGCGTATTGTTTTTTTTTTAATTTGAATATACGCTCATTCTGTTTTACTCTTATTTGTCATGTTCAAAGTATTTATTTATTTTATTTAAAGAGAACTGTTATTGCAATTAGGTACATATTTCGGTAACATAATTATAGTACATTACACAACTAGGGTGGTAATACAAAGAAAGGCCGAGATCGCAGAAGTTTGCCGCCCGAGCTGCAAGCGAGGGATGTAAATATGCGATCGAGGGCTGTCTTTATTACCTCCCGTGTTGTGTACATAATTTTATGTCTACACTTGGCCAGAAAGCGGCTTTTGAAAAAATTCCACTTTATGGCCAGGTGTGGCATAAAATGTTTAAATAGCGTACACATATCAGGTTTTGTAAATATAAAATCAACTAAAATGGCCGTTTTAGATCTTTACCGCTATGGTTTCAATCAATTGACGTAGTGACTTAGTGACCGGTTTCATTAATTTCGCATCCGTTTTATAATTACTGATGTGGTATAACCCATTAATCTTTTTCGCCAATTATAATATTCAAATACAATTCCGTCGCTTTAATACCACATTAATTTTGGTTAAGTTGTTTTGAATTGGTATAATTTATCGAATCTAAAGCCACAAAATAGAATTACTTAAAATCTTGTGAACTTGATAGAAGCTTGAAATATAAATTTACTACGTTATGTACCTACCTACATATTTAATTTTTAGTTAGGTTCGGTTCGGATATCTTATTAATTGTCTTTTTGCAGAATGCGTCAGCTGTAGTTTAAAACGGTTACTTGACATATTTACCAGTTGTAGTTATACATTTCTAACTTGCAATAAAAATAAACTCAGGCTATAGATATACTCGCAGGTAGATACAGGTAGTCCACAGCTGAGCAAAAGCCTCTCCCCTAGATTTCTAAATTCGGGAGTCTCTTGATCAAACGAAAAATTTACTGTTTAACATTATATTAAAAGTTATATACACAATTAATTATTGGTTCTTATTATTAAAATTTTTTTTCTTTGTCATGTTTACCTACTACATATCTATATGATTCTTATTTGCCTAAGATAGGTATTAGGTGCCAAGTCAAGCAGACTCATCAAGGCAAACTTTACATTAGCTTCAATCAAACAAAGAGTCAGAAGCGCAGAAGGCGTAGGTGTAAGCGACCGTTACACTGGTTTCTTATGATGAGGTATGATATGAAATATGATTCACTGGCCAACCCAGACAGGCCGATGCCAGTATTTTTCCAATTTCAAAATTAGGTACACAAAGAGACAACTCAAACCACGCAATGGTGTATTCGCAAAATTCAGTTTTATCTCGTTTACTGAAGGTTCAAAATACATATCCAAAGACGCAGTCGTAAAACGTTTTTAGTGAAGCCCATGTGGCCAATGTCACTGGGTCACCTTTAGCTGAAAGGATAAGGATATTGGCCCTTCGAAAGGACATTATCTCTTTAATTTGTAACAGCGTTTTATTTATTTACTTAGTCACCAAATCAGCAAAATATTGTTGAGGATATTTTTTGTGCTTTTGATTAACGAGGCGTCGGCAAAGGTAATGAACAACACAATCCGACGTTAGTAAGGTTTCTTGAACTCTACGTATTTTTGAGTCAATATGAATTGACGGAAAACAAAAGGGCGGTGTGATTTTTGTATAGAGGTAGAGTTTGGGTCAGAGAGTGAGATAGGCTTTACAAAATTACCAAAACTTTTCTTACACAATTAACAAAAGGGCGGTGCGATTTTTGTATAGAGGTCGAATTTGGGTCAGAGAGGGAGATAGGCTTTACACAATTACCAAAACTTTTCTGACACAATTAACAAAAGGGCGGTGCGATTTTTGTATAGAGGTCGAGTTTGGGTCAGAGAGTGAGATAGGCTTTACACAATTACCAAAACTTTTCTTACACAATTAACAAAAGGGCGGTGTGATTTTTGTATAGAGGTAGAGTTTGGGTCAGAGAGTGAGATAGGCTTTACTCAATTACCAAAACTTTTCTTACACAATTAACAAAAGGGCGGTGCGATTTTTGTATAGAGGTCGAATTTGGGTCAGAGAGGGAGATAGGCTTTACACAATTACCAAAACTTTTCTGACACAATTAACAAAAGGGCGGTGCGATTTTTGTATAGAGGTCGAGTTTGAGTCAGAGAGTGAGATAGGCTTTACACAATTAGCAAAACTTTTCTGACACAATTAACAAAAGGGCGGTGCGATTTTTGTATAGAGGTCGAATTTGGGTCAGAGAGGGAGATAGGCTTTACACAATTACCAAAACTTTTCTGACACAATTAACAAAAGGGCGGTGCGATTTTTGTATAGAGGTCGAGTTTGGGTCAGAGAGTGAGATAGGCTTTACACAATTAGCAAAACTTTTCTGACACAATTAACAAAAGGGCGGTGCGATTTTTGTATAGAGGTCGAATTTGGGTCAGAGAGGGAGATAGGCTTTACACAATTACCAAAACTTTTCTGACACAATTAACAAAAGGGCGGTGCGATTTTTGTATAGAGGTCGAGTTTGGGTCAGAGAGTGAGATAGGCTTTACACAATTACCAAAACTTTTCTTACACAATTAACAAAAGGGCGGTGCGATTTTTGTATAGAGGTAGAGTTTGGGTCAGAGAGTGAGATAGGCTTTACACAATTACCAAAACTTTTCTTACACAATTAACAAAAGGGCGGTGCGATTTTCATCTCAAAATATGTTTGATTCGCAGACGAAAACGTGGGCAATAGCTTTAATTTCATTCGTTTATGAGATTAAAAATATTGCCCGCGTTTTCATTGTTAGAGTTATTTTCTGTTATTGCAAGCAACGACGTAATGAAAGAAAATTAAGTTAATTTAGTATTAGAAAATGTGTAGTGCGATTTTTGTATAGAGGTAGAGTTTGGGTCAGAAAGTGAGATAGGCTTTACAGAATTACCAAAACTTTTCTTACACAATTAACAAAAGGGCGGTGCGATTTTTGTATAGAGGTAGAGTTTGGGTTAGAGAGTGAGATAGGCTTTACACAATTACCAAAACTTTTCTTACACAATTAACAAAAGGGCGGTGCGATTTTTGTACAGAGGTAGAGTTTGGGTCAGAGAGTGAGATAGGCTTTACACAATTACCAAAACTTTTCTTACACAATTAACAAAAGGGCGGTGCGATTTTCATCTCAAAATATGTTTGATTCGCAGACGAAAACGTGGGCAATAGCTTTAATTTCATTCGTTTATGAGATTAAAAATATTGCCCGCGTTTTCATTGTTAGAGTTATTTTCTGTTATTGCAAGCAACGACGTAATGAAAGAAAATTAAGTTAATTTAGTATTAGAAAATGTGTAGTGCGATTTTTGTATAGAGGTAGAGTTTGGGTCAGAAAGTGAGATAGGCTTTACAGAATTACCAAAACTTTTCTTACACAATTAACAAAAGGGCGGTGCGATTTTTGTATAGAGGTAGAGTTTGGGTTAGAGAGTGAGATAGGCTTTACACAATTACCAAAACTTTTCTTACACAATTAACAAAAGGACGGTGCGATTTTTGTATAGAGGTAGAGTTTGGGTCAGAGAGTGAGATAGGCTTTACACAATTACCAAAACTTTTCTTACACAATTAACAAAAGGGCGGTGCGATTTTCATCTCAAAATATGTTTGATTCGCAGACGAAAACGTGGGCAATAGCTTTAATTTCATTCGTTAATGAGATTAAAAATATTGCCCGCGTTTTCATTGTTAGAGTTATTTTCTGTTATTGCAAGCAACGACGTAATGAAAGAAAATTAAGTTAATTTAGTATTAGAAAACTTGAA
Organism: Eudemis profundana; assembly: GCA_947034925.1. Classification (NCBI taxonomy): domain Eukaryota; kingdom Metazoa; phylum Arthropoda; class Insecta; order Lepidoptera; family Tortricidae; genus Eudemis; species Eudemis profundana. Next base: position 14,663,529 of record OX344808.1, on the reverse strand, counting down.
TCATAAAAACTCTACATTACCTAATTTATAACAATGTAATAATAATTATGAAAGGAGAGCACATGCTTTAATGGTCATATTATGAGATGTTGTTTCGATTTGTATCATTAACCAGTACTTTTATATACCTTATGATATGCTATTTTAACATTTGACGCCAATATAACGGTTACAAAACTAGTCTATAACATTTTATTATGTAACAGTTAAGATAATGATTTACAAAATGTACTACCCAATTTACTCTCTCATTATATCTTGGATTATTAAGAAATACTCATTTGTGATTTACGCAAATTTATATGATTTACAAACTAAGATTTACTGTTGCGGTTAGTTTGGTTAACAGGCTTGGCAACGATTGCGATAAAAAGAAATCATATTTTGTCTATGGTCGGAAGTGTTCGAGCCAGAGGAATGGAATGGAAGGTTACCGGGTAAAATACCAGAAATATTCAGCTATAAGTAGATTGGATCGTTTTTACAAGAGTCGTTGATTCCTAATCCTAATTTTTTTTTGGAAACTTGAGATGTACCTATGGTTGAAATTCGAAATTTACTTCTTCGTCTAGGTATCTAATCTAAATTAAAAGCGGACTTTTTAAGTTCTTAATTATATCAAGAATTCAGTAAAAGCAAAACTAAAAATATATATTATACTTATATAAGATTCATGGATGTTTATTAATTAGGTATAAACAACTCATGTTGTTACACGACTTTGCAAATAAATAACATCTGTTTCGATAAACAAACAGTTTGTTTAGTATTTACTTTATAATAAACGTGTACGTTTACCAATAAGTAATGCCTTCGAGCAAATTGCGCGTTACACATGATACAAAGAGCTCGTTTCATAACTTTACGTCAATAGCTGTGACATCACTTTACTACGACCATAAAGTAATAATACATAGAGTGTCCAGTTCATACAAGTCTCGAATAGTTCGAAATATCTACAATAGATGTCTCTCGGAGCACGAATGAATAAGAATATTTTTTTCATCACTTGAAATCAAGATGTTTACCACTTTATAATGTACGACTTTAATTTATTTAGCGTAATACATCAGAAACAGACAAAAATACCCTTTCTAATATTGTAAATTGGTATGTAACCATATATCGCATACATTGATTTAAGCGTCATCTATCGCACCGGTTCATAACGGAACTAACACATTACGTGAATCAATTCTTGCCAGAATAGGCAATAATAGATGTCATTAAAAAAATCTTTCAAGTTGCTTGGAAAGGTTTTAGGGCGCCTAAAAAACAAAATACTAATAAATAGCTACAAAAAAAAAGCTAAAAAGACCCTACCTAACACAAATTACATAACATACAAATTATGTGCCAGAACAGGTAATAAACAGTACATTGCGACGTTGTCAGCATTCTCCTTGGCATATGACGAGCTGGCAACAAACGCAACGTGAGTCACAGGGTAATTTTTGCTTTGCTATTTCAATCTGAACGTTTTGCATTCCGTTTCAATACTACCGAACTCACATCGCGAAAAAATAAATTAAGCTCTTACTAATCATTTACACTATAGGAATTTAACAAAATTCTAGTTTTCCTATTATTTAATTCTCACTTAATCATAATTTGGATACTTTTATTGCGACACATATTATTATTAAGAATGTCAAGTTGCATAAAACGGAACGACATAATGAATATGAAATGATAGAGGGTTGCCAAAATTGAAATTGTGAATTTTCTGCATAGACCAAGGCAAAATTACATTAAAATATTATTGTGAAATAATGTATTTGCGGCATAATTTATGATATATACAATTTGTATTTGAAGTAAATTGGAAATATATACCTATCACTTGTAATATATCTTACCACAAGGATGTCAAAATAAAATTTTAATGTTATTGATAGCTGAAAGATAAGATATTTGTCGGAATTTCTGTATTACGTTTGAAGTCATTAAACCCCAAATGGCACACCCTGATCCGATCACTGATTATCATCATATACCTATGACCTTTAGGATACTTTCCTATATTTTGTAAAGGATGTAAAGTTAATTACAGAACAATTTTAAGCTACAATAGTACATTACACAACTAGGGTGGTAATACAAAGAAAGGCCGAGATCGCAGAAGTTTGCGGCCCGAGCAGCAAGCGAGGGACATAAATATGCGATCGAGGGCTTTCTTTATTACCTCCCGTATTGTGTACATAATTTTATGTCTACACTTGGCCAGAAAGCGGCTTTTCCGTATGCGCAGCGTGCGGAAAAAGCTACTTATGGCCAGGTGTGGCATAAAATATAATTATATTTATGTATTAACATTTGGTATACTAAAACACTGATCAATGCATACCATTAAGTCTAAAATATGAAATTTATTATAAGTCTTTTACACTGATCAGTGCCTTCGCTCACCAAATTGTAGTTTTTGTATATATTTGTAAAATGAAACGCAATTTATTAAATAATAACATTTATTCCACCTTATACACAAATTTGATTGCATTAATTAATTCCTCATATGCGTGTAAGTGATGCACCATTATCCTCCTCCGCCAAGAATATTCGCAAAGCCAGTCAACGAAATTCAGCTTGCGCTGGCTTTGCCTAAATTGCTTCTTCAATCCTCGCCATTGGCTCTCAATCCTCTGCATGTGTGTCCCATCAGGTGCCACAAATTTATTTGTCGGGTCACTGTGATTGACCCTTTTATGGATATAACCATGCTCGGGAAGGCTCAGATATGCTTTCCAGTAATCTGTATGAGTAATGGAGCCTTCCTCGACATGTTTTTTTATGAGTGGCACCAATATGTCTGCAGACCTTTCATTGTCGGGACACACCTCCAGCCGCAGGTCATCGTTTCCGTCTTCTATCATTCCAATCACCCAGTGTCCATCGATATGTCTTCCTCTATTATACTTTCTTTTTCCAAATTTTGATTTGTCTATCTGCACCACTTTATTACGGCCCCCTATCTTCCCTTGGTCCCTTTGTTGCTCCAATTCATATAATGCGATGGTTTCCCGGCAATAACTAAACCAATCGGCTACAGTTCTTATAGAATATTAAAGTGATCGGCAACCGCGCGTTCTCGAACCATGTCCCAATAGCACGGGACACTGGCTTAGTCCGGCAGTTACTCTTCCGGCATCTAAATTTGCCAACTTGGCCAGATTCCTCCGTCAATGTCATCGGCTTCCGATGATAACTGCAGATTTTCTGCCTAGCTATGAGCCCTCTCTCTGCCGCAAACTCAACGGACTGGGCAGGAGTCCCCAGCCTCGAGAAGATTCTTGTCCAATTCCACATAGAACTAAAAAAAATAGAAATGCGATTAAAATATGTGTTTTCTGCCTTATAGCGAGGCGGAAAAGAGGGGTTTTTGATTTCTATTACATAGATAATGTAACATCAAAATATGTGTTTTCTGCCTTATAGCGAGGCGGAAAAGAGGGGTTTTTGATTTCTATTACATAGATAAAGTAACATTGAAGTAATAGAGTTATTATTTAATAATATTTGTGTTTGACTCAAAATATTTAAAATATTTGTGGTAATAGTTGTGTTTCTCTTTTCGACCAACAAGTATTACAACAATATGGCGTTAATATAAGATTTCATTAAAACATTACATTAAACTTAAAACTACATTTATAGAGATGTAAAGGGTCTCTCTATGCGTCCAAACAAGACAAATATACAAAATAAATATGTAGAGTCTCCGTTGTCCTACTTCGTGTTAGGGCAAATCCGCCACTGATAATAATAATAAAAATATCCCTACTTCAAGAGAAACACATATTTTTTAATTATTCTATACGTAATTATGTGTATACTTACATTGAAATGATCTTCACAAAAGTACATCATTGTTGTTTGTTGTTTTAGGTCTAACCATTGTTGTCGTATTTCTGGTTTATGTGGCACAGGAATAAATAATTTCGTTCTTTTCCTGTTATTGTAACAAAATGGCACTACACAATACTGGTAAAATAACTTTAAACTCATTTTAAAATAACAAGAGATGACAGAAGTTATAACCTCAAAATTACGTTTTGTTCGGTTTGAGTAGAATGACGTCTTACAGACCACGTGACGACGTATGGTGTTTCTGCGACCAAATTTAAACGTAAATACTTTTTTTGTGTTTTATCATTATAATTCGGTTATTATTATTGCAAAAAATATTTTTGAAGCTTAAAATTGTTCTGTAATTAACTTTACAAAAAATAGGAAAGTACCATATTACTGGGAAAAAGCGACATCTACTACACTTCAATCAATTAAGATGTCTATTCTTAGGCATAGATGGCGCTACAACTCAGCGCCATCTAGGTCTAAGCATAGACAATACTGTCGCCACACTGCCGCCATCTAGATCTAAGCTAAATTCAGTTGGTTGTATTTTAATGTATGGAGCTGATATATCTTCTTATATTTAATTTATGCTACGACGCAACTGAACGTAAATCCATACACAGCGGAACACTTGGTTTAACAATACTTTCACATTCTTCGTCGCGTGACGGTCACAAAGAGACAAATAAACTACAGGAAAAAAGCTTCTATCGTTACACATATAAGGTCCTGTTCAGTTCGATAAACGATGTTGGATATAAGTGCAGTAAATTGTATTTACGTTTATTGCTAACTGCCGGTTATATTCCGCTGTTTGATTGATCGGCCTTGACACAGACAACCACGGAAATGAGTGAACATAGACAATTAAACAGTTTGCTAATGTTGGATGCGCTCGCTGTTTTTTGTAAGTCAACTGGATTATGTTTACAAATGCCTCGATAAGGAATATTGCAAAGTTCTATTTTATGTTTTGTGAACATGACAAGAAACATTGTTTTAAAACGTACCTATAAACATTTAAACGGTCCAAAATATAAATTCAAGTAAAATTATATTATGAATACAGGATTTTAAACACGTTAGTTACGTGTAAATTACTTTGTTTACAATTATCGTGGAAAAATGACACGCAATTAAGGAACAGACCACAACTCTGTAAACTGGATTACTAGATGCGCTCATCGGTTTTTATAACTTAGGTAGGTATAACACCATTTAAACGTAGCAACATGTGTTCTGTTCGCTAATGTTAGTCAATTATATCGAAATAACATTACAACAAAATCAAACGACAAATCAAAATAATAGGACAGCTTTTCAATTAACTAAAACCGGGGTTACTATAGCTCACTTTTACAACTAGAAGAAGCAAAGTAAAGTACTAATACTTCAAAAGTCTCCCTTTGAACGGCCACGAGTGTTACCTATAATAAAGTCATTCCGCCATAAAATGTCTTTAAAATAGGTCACGAAACGAAAAGGAACCAAACACAGGAATAACCAAGGTCGAGCATCAGCGGGGATATTCCTATCCGTACCGTGTAGACGTAGACTGTAGCTACTAAACACGTCCCTTTCCATCAATCAAAGATGGTGGTTTTGTGGTCCCAAATGATTGAGTAGGTAATCTATTTCCAACAGAATAAAGAGCCGTATTAGATTTTAAATCTGATTAGTCAAGTAGCATATTATTATTCGAATGGGCATGGTAGTTATTGTTTGTCGATTTCCAACGTTAAGAAGTAATCGGAACCAGTGTGTGCTCGTAAACAATTATCACGGATTGTCGGCGTCTATATTGACTGTGTATCGGGTGCCTATAAGTCAGATCGAGCCAACGTGTTGAAATTACGCGTGCCGGGACTCGAATCCGTATTGCGCAAGGCGTCAAGTGGGCCACGACTAAATCCGGAAGACCTTCACCTGCATTATACAGATAGCTCTCCCGAGGGACGCTACACGCGCAAATTACGATACCCCAAGGTGCTAACAAAATATACGAACGCGTGCCGTCGTATATTTAGAGCGGTTATAGCCGGTTTAATGCAGTCGAATCGGCGCACCGATTAGAACTTTTCTAATTATGCCACATTCACTTACTTGAACTCGTAAACTTTTCAATGAGGGAAACTGCGCCAGTCGGTCCACTTCGTCCCACGTCCCGAGGCCGGTGTTGTTCAAATTCAAGAACCGCAAGCGTCTGGAACATTAAACGGTTTTAAGACTTAAAGGTCATCTTTTATGAGCAAGCTAATTACACTTCTCTCATAGGTTCACTAGGTCAATGTTAATGCGAGCAGCGTGGTAACCACTGATAACGAGATTCATTAGATTTACTTACGGGAAGGCGTCGTGACTCTTCCTGTTCCCATTACCGTCGCCGCATTTCTCACAAGGATCTGGCTCCAAAGTATTAACAGGACAGTCATTCACCAATAGCGTCTCTAAATTCGGGAAGGCGTATCCCAGTTTAGATATCTCTCGCCAGCTGTTAATAGGGTTTCCAGAGAAATGGAGCTTCTTTAAACCCTCATGTACCGGCTCGAAGGAGTCTGGAGCATTGAGTCTTGAGCAGACATCGCATCTATCTTTCTCGTCGACTTCCCGGCCGCTCAGGTCGACGTACGAGTACTCATTGAGGCTCAGATGCAGCTCTTCGAGAGCTGGGAGAGCCTTGAGTAGCGCGTATACGTTGGGCCAGCCCACGAATGTTGAGTTGAGCACCAGGTTGCTGAGGCTGTCCCATCGCGGGTTGAGCGCTTGGGCAGCCTGGATTTGCGCCGAAAGGCGGTTGAAGCTCAAGTTTAAGAAGCGTACGCGCGGTGTCTGCTCCAGTATTGCGAAGACCTAGGAATAATGCGCTATCTTAATACTTAATTTAGCGTGATCATGATCATGATACTTGAAAGATAAACCTAAATAGAACTGCTTTATTCATACAGATAATAATCGACTATTACATTTGTTATCTTGTTGATTGCAAAAATTGCAAACATCGATATCCAATAATGCATCAGCTAACGTCCTTTTAAAAATATCTAACATACCTCTTCCCACTCCGTAAGCTTATTGTTGGCTATGTCTAGCTCGACAACGTCTGCGCATTTGTCCGCCAGCACGCAGGCGTCGCCCGCGCAGTCGATGTCGCAGTCATTCAGCACCAGCAGTGTTGGCACACTGAGCCGCGGCGACCTCTTGGGGACAAAGATGGCGACTGGCATATTGTCTATGCAAGGGTTCACCTCGCCTTTTGCGCCATATTTGCGCTCCAGCGCCTCTAAAAGCGACGGCATCTTTGCTATTGTACCTGTGGAAGAAATAAGGGTAGATTAATCCTTATTCATTTATGAAAGTGCTACTAAAGGATACCCATGAAAAAAACCCTCGCATAAGAAAAAATATACTACGTCACAAAGCACCTTTGGGCCCCGAACTATTAGATGAAATTTTGTTTACGAGTGAGTTGGAAAACTTCGGGTAGGCTGAAAAGAAAAAGGCTGAAACTTATTTAGGTAGCGATTGTGACTTATTGAATCTGTGTTTAGTTTAGGTAGAGAATAAACAATTAAATTAATATAATTCTTAGTCGATGTTTCGCAGTAGTCCAGCAGGGCTAGATCACTAAGGGTTTTCAGAAATAAAGGATCTCTGATTCTTTCAAATATACTGGGTGTCCCAAGAAGTAGTGATATACTGAAGCTGGGAGGTAGAGAACCTAGAGGGCTATCTGAATCACCCCCATGTATATTCCGCGATTTTTCGTATTTTCGGAGTTATGACTTTTTTTTAAATTTTTCACCTACGATGAGATTTTTATTTATGGTGACGTAAATTATTGCGGTAGATGCTTGATTTCTTTTTGTGTGCTAAGCTGATAGGTAGGCCAATTCAGTATCTAGTTAGATCTTTGAATGGAATAAAAAAAAATTACATGCCAAGAAAGATAAAATACATACCGGGTACCAGATCAGGCCGTATGGCCACTATGCCGGATCCTGATGTAGTAGATACAGTTGTTGAAGATTCAAAGATCTAACGATAGTAAATGTTACCATACTGAATTGGCCTATCTATCAGCTTAGTACACAAAAAAATCAAGCATCTACCGCAATAATTCACGTCACCATAAATAAAAATCTCATCGTACTCGGCGATAGGTGAAAAATTAAAAAAAAAATTCATAACTCCGAAAATACGAAAAATCGCGGAACATACATGGGGGTGATTTAGATAGCCCTCTAGGTCCTCTACCTCCCAGCTTCAGTATATCACTACTTCTTGGGACACCCTGTATAATCCAACAACTATGAAGGTTTTACGTCAGCGACAAACAATAAAGTTATCCTGATGCGAGTGTCTTCTACTCTACCTACAGCAATATTTTTGTCAATGAAATGAACATTTCAATACAGAAACGAGCTCGTTAATTTGATCCCGATTTCCCGAAAGACGTACAGACGTATTATGTAATATAATAAGACGTTACATAGTATTTAGTGAACTGCAATGAGTCATTTGGCAACAGAGCAAAATAATTCGTGTCGCAAGGTTTCAGTGTGAGATGCTCTGTGATAAACTCACGAATAACCAACTTTTAGTTAAGGTTAAACATAGAGTTTCTTTGTCAATCCTATCGTGACAAACAGTACGTGACAAAGAATAACGTGACGTCTGGGGAGCATTGTGGCCCTAATCGTATAAGGTTTGAGACGTGACACTTAAATCCAATAGGTAATCTGACATTTAATCCAATATGTTACCACCAGATAACAATATAGAAGAATAATAGGTAGACTTTTAGCGAAAAACTGTCAATAGAAAGCAATGATATAGCGGTGCAATCGCCAGTAAATCGTAATGATTCTTGAGAGTTCTTTCTTATTCTGCACCTGCAGTACTACAGAACAAATAATATGTATAGTTAAGTAACATGATATTAGTTCATAGAGACTATAAGCCAGAATTGTCTTGAAAAGGGCAGGGTGTCAAACGTCGCGTGTCGCGGATCAAGGGGTTACCAGTGCAGATTAAACGGTTGATTTACAGCTGACTATATCACGCACGGTAGGGCAATTGTGACAGTGTTTTACATATACAATTTCTGACAATATAGAAACATGCTTATTCAAAGAAGTTTAAGATCAATCAGGTGATGAAGAAAGTGGAACTAACTTGGACTTTTAGAGAATAGGAGAGGAACGAATAGGATGTATTATAAAGCTTAAGTATCTATCACATAAAGAGACGTCTCCAATTGCCAATAGCAAACAATTTTATTAGCTTACTAGCTCAAGCGTCTAGGTACCTAAGTTTATACTGTGCGCACATCACGTTCTCTTGGAAAATAAACTTTGAGGTGTCCGTCAAGATAGCGTACACCGTAAAGATATTCACAATCTAATGCAGCCAATAAATAGTACCCAAATAGTACCGACGAAATACCTAGGTGAAAAAAATAGTACCCTTAAACTTTCTGAAATATAAGGCCTGTTCACGGTGTACGCTACCGGGCGTCAAGCTGGCGTACACCGTTTGTATCTCAGGAACGGCTTTGTTTTTGGAAACGCTTTATATCTCAAAAAATAGTACCCAAATAGTACCCTAGGGCCCTACAATTTCATTTCTCTAGCTATCGTAGAAGCCGAGATATAGTGAGCTCTTTCTATAAGAAATTCCCGGGTACGCCAGCTTGACGGTGTGAAATTTTGTACACCGTTAAGTCATGGAATATCTCGGCTTCTACGATAGCTAGAGAAATGAAATTTTAGGGCCCTAAGGTACTATTTGGGTACTATTTTTTCAGATATAAAGCGTTTCCAAAAACAAAGCTGTTCCAGAGATACAAACGGTGTACGCCAGCTTGACGCCCGGTAGCGTACACCGTGAACAGGCCTTACATTTCGAAAAGTTTAAGGGTACTATTTTTTTCACCTAGGTATTTCGTCGGTACTATTTGGGTACTATTTATTGGCTGCATCAGATTCTGAATATCTTTACGGTGTACGCTATCTTGACGGACACACTTTGAGAGTAGCTGTTAAAGTGTGAAAGTAGGTAATATATCAGATATTTGCATCGACCACTGTCGACCTATATTTAAGAAAGTAAGGAAGTAGGGTAGGTATAGGTAGCTATGTTTCAACGTACGCATTACATTCAACAATTAAAGGACGAAACAACTACTCTAAACAGATAGAGTTCACATCAGTCATTTTCAAAAAAATTGTACATAGTTAAGGGCCTAATAAAAACAAAATCACGATCGCTTCCTCTGTGTTACGAAAGTTAGGCATACAAACTATATGGGTAACTTTCGTAACACAGAGGAAACAATTAAGTTTTGTTTTAATTAAATCCCTTAATTGTGTAAATTTTTTTTGAAAATGACTCATCATTATTTACATTTTAAACACATTCATGTGAAAGTTCTAATTAAAACGATCAGTTTAGATTACGACTTATTGCATTTTACTTTTGAACGTGCAATGAATACGACTTGATGCAATTTATTGGAGCGCTTCCAAAGACGACCATTACCTCATTCATGCCTTGAGAACAATTATGAATCATTATTCTCAGGCAATTTTACTATTAATAAGGCCGAGAACTCTGACATTTAATTTGATAAAAGCTTAAAGTGTCGCTGGTAAATTTAACAGAGTTTGACTGTTTACTGATTTTACTTGAAAGCCCAAAACTTAGCCTTATTATAGGCTTAGTTTTCGCCACAAACAGATACCGTCAAATGGGGGAACTTAGGATAGGACAAGCGGGCAGAGGCGTAGCTGGAATGGCTGATACCCGGGGCGAATATGTATGTTGTCACCCAATAACCGGGCTTTTTTGTTGCTTTTTTTGCGGCCAATGAGAGGGTGGAGGTGCATTCAGCGATTGCATGTCATGAAATTTTCCTTTTCGCGACCAGGTGGGTGTCACCCCCCGGTGCGGACCGCATCTCTCGCCCCCTAGCTACGACACTGCATGCGGGGTAGGTAACATTAGGCAAGAAAAATATCACTGTACCGTTAATAATATGTATTTGCATATTGGATCTTAGACCTACCTACATTAGTTCTTTGTAAAAACATTTTGTCCGTAGTTACCAGTGGCATGGCGTTGGAAGAAATTCTTGGGCAAGCTGGAGCAGCTTTTACTTCAATCTTCTTTAAGAGCACTTGAATTAAGTGCTGAACAGCCTAATATTAGGGAAACCGATGGGAATCGAGTTCTATGGACGCCACGCCACTGGTAGTTACCCCACGTAAGTTTCCCCATTTAACCGTAATCAATCTTATTCGGTAGAAAAAGATAAATGGATAAAACGGACGCTGCCCTGTAATACTAGTTTTCAACAAGCTATATAATAGCTAGCGTATCAATATTGATCGCAAAACCAGCCATTAATCGATCGAATGAGCAATCGATACCGCAGAACTATGGCCCAGCCAAGCGGATGCGTGTCGAAACGACAGCCAAGTGTCAGACTTCACGGCGCACATCGTTCGTACATATAATTTGCAATTATGTATTAGTAATTTAGTAATGTATGTTTCGAAACTCACTTTTTGTACAATTACGGAATGATTCTTTATGTTGCTTTGCTTGTCATAAATTTTAATAGTCCGCGGTTTTGATGTCAGTCGTTTGGTATGTTTTATTGACGCTCGAAGTGGTAGCCAATCATTTCACAAAAAAACTTTCACAAATATTCATTTTAAAAACAACGTTTGGCAAATGAACAAATGACAAATTAGTCGATCCGCAAAATAACGTTTCACAAATTGTTCATTCATTACACAAATTATTTACTTAATAAAAACTCATATTACAAATAATTATTCATTTATTAATTACGACTATTGGCAAAATAACGTTTGGTAAATGAACGTTTAATAAAGTGCATAGGTAGTTTGGTTTAGCCAAGCAAGATATGATATGACGGCAATATCGCTAAGGGTTTTAATTTTATTTTATGATTTACTGGGTCTTATTGCTAATATCACAAATAAATTGGTCGACAGTTACCCGCTTGACGTTTGGCATTGGAGGAGTAAGGTAACATTAGAAGGGGGGTTTCTCAAGTATCGGGAGAGGTCATTCCGTGCGCATCCGAGGCTCAGTGCATCATGCTTTTAATACTGTTCAATTTATTGTGCCTTCCACTGGTAATGCAATGCCACTGCAGTTTATTTATGAAATGCACTTACGATCTGCATTACGATAATAGGTAAATACAAGATAATATAATAATGCGATAAAACTTAAAAGCATTTTGTTACGAATTACATTTTTAGTAAAAGCTTTTTGCTGGCGATTTTTATTGGATAACGGATGCACAAATTTCCAACCACTAGAAGTGGGTGAATACCAACTTAAGATTTGACCCAACATCAACGTATGAACCAACATAATTTAACATAGGTACAAAGTGTAAGAGAGGACAATAGAGAGATCTCTCTCCAGACAGTTGTTGGGCCTGAAGACCGAAGTCTCCAGGCCGAACACCCTATTTTTTCCCCTTTTCCACTCATACATCCATACACTGTTGTTAGTACTTATAATGAGGAAGAAAAGCACCTGGGCACCTAGATGCAGGTCAATATGGCAGAGGCGTGGCGTCAAATACATATATTCTTAGTAAAGCCGAAGCAGATTTGGATAACTTTTTCTCCAGGAGTAGTACCTAGATACTTCGGTCATATTCTTTCAAAAATAGGCAAGCCGGTGGGAATCGGGTTCTATAGACGCCACGCCACTGCAATATGGTCTTTATAATAAGTATTATGGTCAATTGCGTTTTGTGATACTTACTCCTACCATGACTTAATCACAGTAGCAAGACTACACTATTAACAACCACGGTTTAGTATACTGTGTTTTGGTCAAGTGAATCCCTTAAGTGATCTTATTAATTTTCCACACTTTAATATAAATAAGTAAGTAAAATTAAGAGTAGTTTTATATGTACTATCTTTTTGTTTCCTGTACCATTGAAAACCAGACAAATGTATTCGCAATTTGGGCGCCAAATGTCCACAAGTACAATAACACGTACAGTTTGATTGTAGATTGTAATCAGTGTTATTAAGTGCACGCATTACAGACCTTGGTGTCGTAAAGTTATAACATTTGTATACACGTGACTTGGGCTGACCTATTCGCCCTATCTATAGGTCAGGGTTGACTTTCAAGTCAATATTTAAATTGACGTCTTTCTTGTAGTCGCCTCATACCGTTAGGCATGTCACATTCATTTTAATAAGTCTGTGTGTCCTTGTCAGATGATTTATGGGATTGGGCTCCTATGCTACGCTAAGCACCGCTACGCTAGGCCCGGTAAGGATACTTTACTTTTCCGTTGGAAATCCAACCATCCATTTATTTTGGTCACAATGTTGTCCATGTTGCTTCCTGTCACAACTGCCCTTGAGAATATCTCACGCAAAATTATTGTTACGCTACAATGTGCGTGAATTAAGTAAGCAACAAATACGTAATTAACGCACTATTTAAATACCTAATTACCCATAAAAACAATTCTTGAAACTTTATATATGGATTGTACAAAGTTATAGGGAGGCACATATTCTATAAACTAGTGGATTGGATCTGTGAGCTATAGACCTCTGTAGGGTCTGTCAACTCCCATAGCTCAGCCAATTATCGAACCTGCTCACAAAATTTCACGATAATCTGTTGAGAAATGCGACCTGCAGATGAGAACAGCCAGACATCCGCCGGACAGACAGACATACGAAAGTCTTTTTCCCTAGCTGAAACGGAGACGCTTCGCTCGCTCGGTCAGCAAACATACAAAACAATCGATGAAAATCAATAAAATATCTAATGACAATAGACAGAATCACCGTGATATCGGCTACTGAACCAACCGAGTACGGAAATTGATTGTTACGCTTAGGTTTCGACAAAGGCCAAGGCCGCATCGCAATCAGATTCAATTACAATTCCCCTTTACTAATGTCAGTTTTTTATGAATTTATAGCTTGTCATAAAAATATTGAAACAGTAAAAATCGTACTTTATTGAGGAATAACGATACGAGTAATTGGACATAAGGTCATCCATTTCAGGATTTTCAGAAATAAGTATTCATCTCTGTAGAGTAATCTATAACTTCGCCCTCGCCATTGAGGGTCATGCAGGGTATGGTATGGTCCGTCAAAGTCGAAAAGACGAGTGGGCTGATATATTTTGATGCCCGATTACGAACTTATACTACTAGTTCTCAGGTTAAATTATAGTAAATTACTCTAATATAAAGTCTGCTATGAATTCTATTACGTAGCTGATTTTGTAAGCTTAGGGTCTTTACTTTAGGCCTCAAATGTGTTGTGTATGTGTCATACAGCACATCTGACCGTTCCAGATTTGAAACAGCGCGTATAATTCCATTGCACGATTTGCGGCTGCCATTGGGCAACGTCCATCTGTTGTGCAAATCTTCACTTGCGAAAATAGTTAATGAAATGAAAATGAACTAAAAGACAAAGGCTTCCACAAAAAGGCTGTGGATGGTTAAAGATGTGGTCAGCCCACGCAGGCACCATATTGGCGCCAAACGTCTCGACGATTAAGGGCGATGCCGTTCTATTTTTTTTTCTTTAATAACATTATTATTGAATTTTATGTAAGTTTACGGTTTGAATTGGCCTACAAACAACTTTGAATCGGAAAAATTCAAAACACCAATCACCTAAATCAAATAGGAGATTTTTGCTGAACTCTTCTACAATTGGAAAAGTAGTGGTAAGTGTTATTTTGGGCAATTATAATTTGATGTGCCCTCAAACCAAAATCACAAAAGCAGGAGGGAAAATTCGAAAATAGACTGTGATGATGAGAGGAAACAACACAAAAGTTTGGAATTGAAATTTACGAAACCTCAGAGAAAACAGAAAAGGGGTGACGACGTAGTTCAAGTTACAATACAGTTACAAGATTATTAATCTTCAATAAGGTTATATAATGTATACCTAGGAAGTATATTCCCAGTGATTGGACGAAAGCAGTCAGGCCTAAGCTTCGATTGTGCAAGAACAATTTGCGAGTCTCATACTACAACAATATAAATCAATAATAACCACGACGTGATTACTGCATGTACTAATAAATCAACAATAGATTAACTAGACTAGACGTGGTTAAGAAGGCTGTCGAAAGCGAGAGCGCAAGGTCGAGTATGAAACAGGGCTCGGACGGAACTGGGTATTTTGCAAAAACCCCGAAATAGCGTAATATTTTGAATTATTTTATGCTTTTTATGTAAGGGTCAATAATGTATTAATTTGTATTATTAGATTGTCCAATTAAATAGTAAACCAAAGAAGGAAAAGATCGGAATAAATAGCGGAGAAAATACCGCTATCCGAATCCTGGTATGAAACGATACGAATAATATATTTATTGCTAAACAATTGCTCAAGCTGCAAATCAAGTAGATAATTCATTATCAAGGAAGAAAACTTTCATAGGCACTAAAACCAGTAACACAAAGACTTATTTTTCATCAAATGCTTATATGACAAACAAGTGCAATCAGAGAGAGCGTGTGGTTTTGAATGGACTAATATTATGTTTAAAAACGTAATTTTTAGTTACTATGAACTATTTTTATTGAAACTATTCTATACTATCATATCAAGGGTAGGTGTCTGTAATAGCGTAAAAGACAAAGACAACCTCACGCAAACATAATATGACAAGAAGGTCAAATTAAAAAGAGCGTTTATTCCATTTCCAGGGACAAGGTTGATTTTCTTGAAAGTCCTTGTCCTTGTATAAACACTACAAACAAAAGTAATTCAGGCGAAGTGTTTATACTGGTTTTATCCTTGCAGATTTCGTTAGAAAAACTTAATAATGGTTTCAGATAGAACGTATGCTGCTTCAGATTTTTTTTAATACCTAGTAATTTCTGGAGATAAAATAGGAATTAATCGGACAGAGAAAAATATGTCTAACGAGTATGAAGACTGCGTTGAGTTTCGCTGGGCATTTATGATTGTTGGAGTTCGAAGTAAGATAAGGTTCTCAGGTCCCGGGTTTAAATCCTGGTAAGGGCAAAAATTTGTGTGATGAGCGCGAGTATTAAATTTGTTCCTGAATCACAGATATTTTCTCTCTATTTAAGCATGCATATCGTCGTCTAGTGCCCATAATACAAGCATTGCTTAGTGGGGACTAAATAGATCGATTTGATTCTCGCAATTTTTAGTACCTACCTAGTTAATTTGTAGGTATCATAAAGAGCAAACAGGCAGACAGACGAATCACCTGATGGGAAGTGATTATGGTCACCTAGTTACATACGCAACACTCCGTAATACCTTGCTGTATTTGCTTTATCAATCTACCGGCGCCGGCGCCCTGTTAAACAAATTTTTCTAACAAGGTTTTCAATATGACGAACAACTTTATGAAAGCTCGTTTTGGCATACTAAACATCCAAGAAGTGTAATTAATTATTTTTCTCCTTTATTCCCTTATTGTCTTATACAGTAATTAATAAAACCTCTAACAGTGTATGAATAACCTTTCGGCTTCGGTGGATAAATCACTAAGACAATGGGGATTAATAAAATTCAGTGCTGCACGAGGAACCATTGTTTAGCACTTCAAAGCTACGTAGAGCTACCGAGACGGATTAGGTTCAGTGCGACGTAATTTCGAAGCTGAGTGACCGCGTGAGAACGCGCGAACGATAGTTTTTATATCCACGTCGTACTGAACGTGCTATATTGACATGTCGAAGATCCGCGTTGCACTGATCCTAGCCTTTAAAAACTGCAACAGGAGTGGACATAGCGGAAAAGTTTTTGCAAGACGTCTACGTTTTCTCTTTTTAAACAACTGTGCCTAGCTTGATAATAAGCAGTGTTCGGATCTTAGGTGCTATTTGCGGTAATATGACTTCAAAGTAGGGAATGCAATAACCGGGCAAATTTTATAACCGGTTATTAACCGAAGTGATGCCGAAAAAACCGGTTAACCGGTTAATAACCGGTTAATTCATTTTCGTCCATTTTCGTCGTTTTTGTGAGTGTATGATAATAAAAACTACTTTAAAATATTGCTCAGTCGATTATAAACAAAATCAACTTAAAAAACCGGTCAAGTGCGAGTCGGACTCGCGCACCGAGGGTTCCGTACAAACTTGTCAGTAGATACGTGAATAATTCAAGAAAAACTGTATGGTGGGACAAACTTAACTTTGCTCTTGTGAAACTGTTGTGCCCATACATCGACATATGCCGCGGTTAGTTTAGTAGGAGCAAATAAGGTTGTCTTACGATTTTTGCGAATTTCTAAAAAACGGTGCAAGTTAGCAAAACCATTTTATTTTTCCTGTAATATTTAGGATAATATTAATAATCGGTAATTATTGCAGATTTTTCTGTTCAGTATCTTCGGAGATAATAGGGGGGGGACGGTATTTTTTTTAACGGTTTTTGTCTTCAATCAAAAACTACATGTCTAAGAAAAAAAATAAAAACTGTTTTGGAATCTACATATTAAGCCCTTTCATTTAATATCCCACTCGATATATTAGCTCAACTTTCGATTTATGACATCCCATTTCGGTCCCCTTTAAAAAAAAAGTAAAAAAGGTATAAGATTCTTTTTCTGTCCCATAGGCTCGGATTAGCAGTTTTTAACACTATTCCAAATTTCAAGTCGATAGCATCAGTAGATCCTGAGATATCTTGCTGTGACAGACGGACAGACAGACAGACAGACAGACAGACAGACAGACAGACAGACAGAGTCGCACCATAAGGGTTCCTTTTTTACCATTTTGGTACGGAACCCTAAAAACAAACAATAATAATGGAAACTTTACTGACAGTAAATCGTAACAATTTAGCCAGACAGACCACCAGACCGAATTCAAAAGTAAGGCCTGTTTTGAAACGGATTCACTACTTACCTAGATTTACAGTATGAAATGAACATAATGTTTCTTTATTAGTTTTTTAATGCGGGTACATTACACATTTTTGTGTAACATAAATTCCAAGAAATCAAAGTACATAGAAAAATTAAATGGCGCTCTCCTATGGTCCAGACCAGGAATCGAACCTAGTGCCTCTGGATTTCCGGCCCAGCGTCTTTAGCCTTCGACCACCGGAGCACCCAGCAAATCTTTTAATTTTGCCATCTACTTTGACTGTCGTATCATTCTGGTTTAATAGGTTTTTTAACCTAACACCATCTATTCTCGCTCGATCGTCAAAGCTGAAAAGTATTTGCATCGAGGTGGGTACATGTGTAACACGTGTTCTCGTTCTCATAGATGGCTACTCCCTTGGCCACAGAACCCAATACCGCTCAATATGTCAATACTGTTAGACTTCGTTGGATCTAGTCTTTAAGCTCAATTTTCTCTCGCTCTTTATCATCGTGGCTCAACCCCAACTATAGGTACGGTCAAAATAATGCTGGAAAAGCGTGTTATTTAACTAAAACTGTGAGGCATTTTTTGTTACCTTTTACCCGCAGCTTCACCTGCGTTATTCCCGATATCCTTATCCAGGACTTAGTCTACTTACATGCCAAATTTCAGCTCAATCCATTCAGTTGATACTGCGTTATTAAGTAAGAAACATCCAAACAAACAAACAAACATTTTCACACACTTGCGCATCAATAATAGTAGTGGTAGGTATGGTATATTATTGGCGTAATATTGCTTTATCGAATGGTAACCAACACTCAGTTGCGAATATCATATCGCTAAAGTACCTGCTACACCAGATATTTGCAGACACTTTTCCCATCATTTTATGGAGAAAGTGAAGAAATTTTCTTTCAGCAACGGTATAAGTAATATTGGTTTACAGGTTGCGTTGGGAATCAGTTTTACGCAGTTTCGCCACAAAGTATCAATTTTTTGTCATCAATTTGGCAGTGATTTTCGGCGTTAGCCTTAGTTCATTTTTACGATTATCTGAAAATTTACTGAAAAAAATTGTCTTTGGTATAACACTTTTGTGACTCTGGTGTTTGCTATGGCGGTGTTTGCAAATAAAGTACGTTGGGAAATATAAAAAAACTCTTAATTTGGCGAATCCGTTACAAACCAGACGTTAAGACCTAAAAGGAACACAAGGAAAAGATGTAGACTGTTAACTATAATTGATTGAATCTGGCTGACTTTACTGTTGACTATAGACAACACCACTTACTAATAAGAAAAACTACAGGCAAGAAGAAAAAACATAAAGAAAGAAAGTGACATGATGAGAGTTTGTTAAATTATAAAAGTACTTTTATTAGTGTGTAATGCTCAAATCGCTTCAATCTGCAGAAAACCTTAAAGGAACAAAGTAAAAGTTAAATGTGATTGATTTTTAAAGGTTTATGAACTCGCATCGCAGAGTAAAACTAATGAATAATCTGAAAGGAATAAGGTAAAATTACAGAATTTTAGTCAATTTATTATAGTTTTTTATATTTCGGTTAAAAACCGGTTTCTGGACTCTATAACCGGTTATTAACCGTCGACAAATACAGGCGGTTAACCGGTTTGCATTCCCTTTCAAACGTTATACAGAAACACGGATATTTCTCGGAATTCTGGAAATAAATATTATTGTAGATGCATTTTTTGTTTGTTATATGCGTCTATAGTGATAACCCATTCCCAGAATCCTGAGGAATATCCATGTTTCTGTATAACGTTTGAAGTCCCCAAATAGCACCCAAGATCCGAACACTGATAATGAGGGTAGACATTCATCTAGACAGCATACCACCAGCATCACATTGCTTCTCTGTTAATCCGTAATAGTAGATTTTGGCGATTTACTTGACTTACGTTTCTTGTCACCAGAATGTTTTATTTTTAAGTAGTTTCCTTCACCAGCTGTAGGATTCTAAACAAGCTAAAGACTTCTACATAGGTAGGTACATTGAAAACGGATACGCGAGGTACTCTTGTAATTGTAATCAATGAGATCTTGTAATTGTAATCAATGAGAAAATCGCAAGCGACGTGGACAAAAAACAATGCTGCTTGGACGAACACCTAAAAACTCAATTCGCATGATCAAACTTATACTTTTGATATTTTATTTGACTATTACATTTTATTACCCCCGACATTTCCCTTTTGGCTGTCTGAAAATTAGCGTGCAATGAAGTTAGTTTATTAGTAGACAAGACTCTAGAAATTGAACAACAGTGTTGTTTTTATACCCAGTTGTACTCGTGTATCGTGTTTCTCTGTCTCTCTTTTGAATTCTAAAAGTAATTAACAATTCTAATGTTAATAATTATCTATAAAATAACTATAGCTAGACGTATTGGATTAGAAACAAACATGTTAAGTCTGTCCGATAAAAGATCGGTTTAAGGTCAAAACCGGTCTGTGTTCTCAGTTTTCTGAAACTAAAAAACAGTTGACCCTTATTAGAAAGACTACTGCTACCGAGTATAAGATTAATTAAAAATATCTAATACAATCACTATCCCTTATAGTTAGTTGTATCATTTGTATCTAGTTCTTGTTTTTCTTGTTAAACATATATCGAGTTAGATGTGCGATACGTCATCACAATAGAACACGATCAGAAGTTTAATTTTGAAGCCCTTTAAGTATCGCAGTTGCGGTTCAAAACAAATCGCACAAATCAATGTGTCTGGGCCTGGACTAGACAACAGATTGCCAGACCCTGGGCGAGAGCTGCAGCGGTGTAAATAATTCATTACTGCAGTCTGTAAGGGTGGAGACACACGTCGAGACGAGGTTGCTGAACTAAACGTCTCGACTTAAGGAAGGCCTCAATCATATCTATGCTATGTGATATCATATTAGGGGCAATACAACGGGCACTATTTAAGACCCTGAGGTGATGTTCTGTAAGTTATAGAATGGTGAAGCATCCACTCAATCCCCACCCAATCAAAATACAAATGTTACAAATCACAGATCACCTCTTAAGAAAAAATAAACTGTTTTGTGGTGTGCTATTATGATATAGGTATACGGCGAGGCTACTTGATGCCTAGTTTCTATAATGGCATCGTAGGTATACAGCGAGGTGCAAACTAATTGTGAACTTGAACTTATTGTTTCGTCATAGTAACAAAGCCTATAATTACGGTAACGATAGAAGTATAGCAGACTCAAGGAATTAAAATGTCGAGAATCGGGCAATAACTCGTTCTGTCAATGCCATTGCCTGTGTCGGGCGCCCAATGTTCTTTGTTCTAATAGACAAGCAGATTCCAAACTGTTCTTTGCACATAAACATACCTTATCTATCAGTGGCGTGGCGTAAAAGATATCCTTGGGCAAGCCGGTGTAGATTTGGCGTACATTTTCCTTGAGAGCTGTAGGATAAGGTGCTCAAATGCCTCATAATAGGCAAGCCGGTAGGAATCGAGTTCTTTGGACGCCACGCCACTGTTATCTATTTAGGTACTATGAACACAGACAGCAAAAAGAGCACCATTCCGTAATGAAATGCATTGTAGTAAATCATACTGTGAGGGTGGATTGTGAAGACACACCCCGTCTCGGCGGTGAGGAATTGGTAGAGGGTACTGAACTGGAAGTCTAGCCTTCCGAGCATTTGTAGAGAACTCCCTGATTGAATATACACCTATCCGTACAAGAAACTAGATATTGGTAACTAACTTAGCTAAGGTTTCGAGCCGGATAAAGGAGAACAATAGAAAATTTGAAGTATTATTAAAAAATGAAGTATGTAGTGAAACATTCGTCGAATCTGGGGAAAGGATGCTAACACAAGATTTGGTCCAATTGGTAGAAATGGAAAGTGCTGTCTATGACAGTATTCACTTATAGTCGACGTACTTTTTAAAGTAGCCATCTGTATTCTACGTAGGTATATGTATGATTTCAAGTTTCAATGCCGTATAATAACTTTAAAAGTAGTTTGTAATGAAATTAAACTTGCAACATTTCCAAAATGACAAATTGCCTGAAGCTCTCTCATTCTTCGCTCTTTCAGAAGTTCTCATGTCATGTCATGTCATCTCATTTTATGAAATCTTTTAGGAATATGAAGTACCTATTACGCACGATCAGATCTAAAACAATTCACACTAAACACTCATTAGGAAGATAATGGATGCGATTACCGAGGCGTGACCGTGTCTGCGTCCTTCGCGGACATCCACGGCACTCGCAAAAAACGATTTGCAATAGGTACCTATCGCGAAATCATAAAGATTAAATACTGCGTAGTTTTAGACTGCGCAGTAGGTATGGTTGGTTTCGGAGCTCGTCTGGTCAACAACAAAGTTATTTAATACACAAGGTCGTGCAAAGTAGAATTTTTACGGTCATAACTTTGAATTACGCTTACGCGTTGTTAAATGTGCGATAGATGAGTAGGTATCTATGTCAAACGTTTTGATTACTTTTCCTGTACGTCGAAGGTTTGATTGCCTATGCCTATTCCTATAGTTACGGTTTCTTTGAATTTCTTAAGCAGGGCGCCAAAATTTCAGCCAGTGAGGTTTCGGAACGCTTTCGAAAACCGAAAACCGCGAAAAGTTCTTTGGGCGCCATCATCAATTTGTTCACCAATTGTTAAATTGTTAGATCTGGTACCGCTTGGCCCTTTTCTGCTTGTGGAGCAGGTTGTGGCATCGTAGTTCTCGAACGCATGGAGTGAATAAATTTGAATGCCATTTTTTTCAGATGTCGGGGGTTCCTAAGCCAGTGCTTGGGTACAATTCATGAAGTGCACCATGTTTTTGTTATTTAATGTCCGTTTTGGGAAAAGCGGTATAGGGCTTCCAATACCGGTAGTTTTGTACGGCGGGATCCCGGTATTGACCATACAAGTAGGTACTACTACTAAGTAAGTACAACGTTCGTGAATCGAGACACATGGATGGATATCTTACCACTATCACCCCACCCACGTCTACTGCTTAAAATTCGCGGCTTTGGTTGTTAATTTTGCACGGCTGCATTCGCAAGGACGCACTATTTCTGAACGCAGTGTTGAAACGCGCGGGAACTCGATGCTCAAATGTTTTCACCGATTTCCTTTCCATCATTTTTTTTTTATTGTTTATGCCTAGCGCCGAAATAGCGGGCGAAGGTTCCGAAACTCGGTCACGGTTAAATTAAAACTAACCGTTGATAAGATATTGTGTTTACAGTGTTCATTTCAACAATTTAATTACAACTAGATGCCTATTATATTAAAATGTAATTAGATCCGAATAAGAACTAAATGTAATTAAGAATTTGACAATTGCAGGTTTTGTGACGTCAAAAACCAGCTCATTACCTTTTCGAATGTATTTTTGTTGTAGGTTTAGGTAAAATTCTACAGGCATTTTCATATCCTGAGAATCTCGACAGTTATCTTTTTTTTATGATTACATGAAAGGGCACACACATGGATTTTCATACAACCATTCACCAAAGGTGGGAACATTATGTGTATATTAGGATGGGAAAATCTAGATAGAGCATAACAAACAATAGACTACCAGCTCGTCGTCCTTCACACTTTATTTATATTTTATCGCGCGATTAACGGCGTACCTAGTTACCTAGAACAAGGAAGTGTTTTTTACAACGACGCCACTTGACTGCCAGGCTGCCAGGCATCGCCGTAAAACTGGTTTCCACAGGCCGAGCGATGCAGTAACATGACATAAAGAAAATAAAATATAACACTATCTAAGCACGTGTCTAAGTTTTTAAACTGGGTGTTTTATAGGTCACTACAGTGAGGATTCTGAGGATGAAAACAAAACAATGTGTACCAGTGTTGCCAGGGCCATTGAGTCATAAGTAACGTTTTGTTTCTCGAAAAGTAACATTTTTGCTGGGAATGTAACATTATGGTGAAAAAATTTTTTTTTCAGCTTTGACTGTTGTCAAGATTGAGGGTAATAAGGTAAGAACAAAGACTTCTACATTCTGCTGAGCTGTGGAGCGCGGGAAGGGCCACACGTTTAAATTCTATCTCCTGGGAGGAATTCGATCCACAGCTCCGCGACAAGTAACGTCAAACTTGACAACTCTTAACTCACTTGACATTGGCAAAGTGCCTTGCAGCAAAAGCCAGAAAACAGAAAAAAATACTTCTACATAGGTACAATCCTGAAATTTGCTTTTTGCTAACAGGATATCTTTTTCATAGTAATTGTACATATTTTGAGTTACACAAATACTTCAAATTGAAAAAAAATATAGTTGAATTAATATTGAATTATCTTGGCTTTTGAGAACAGGTTTTGTTTTTCATTTTAATTACATATTTTAATAGACACATTCACAATCAAAGCACATGGGAAATAGTTGCTATTAATATATCATTTTTAAACATTTGGTGATCTTATCAACTTCTCACTCTTTATATATGTAAATGAGTTCTATCATGACTAAAAATCACAAAATTCGTATTGAAAATCTTTTCACCGACAACTAAGATATTTTAATATTGTCGCAGAAGCAAGTAGCTTGATTCATAATTAAAAAAAACTGTTTTATATTTATTAATATAAATATTACAAGTTCATAAAAGTTTAGGACAGTCAGTATAGATTCATGGAGTTAGAATGACTTAGGTATAAGAAGTTGAGATGCTTATTAATGCATACCTACGAGCCTTCCGTTTGCCTACATAAGCAACATAATATATGAGAAGGATTCTAATGTTAAATTAATTTCACAAGGAAAATTTTACAGGATTTTTTTAAACTATAGGTATGACATAGTCTTTTAATATCACTCATTCTCTGTGTCTTTGGAATACAATAAAAATCAATTGCAAGTATAGCAAACAATACTTACGCTGATTGTTACACAAACAATTTTCTAAAAGCCTCTTAACGTCGCTATCGCTTTTTAAACTGGAAGTACTTTAATCGCCGAACGGTTTTACTTTTATAAGTTCATATATAATTCTGATGAAAAATTATTAAACGTCGTCTTCAAGTTTCATAAATTTAAATTTTCAATATTTACACAACACTGTCTACACTAGTAAAGTCACAGTAAGTAAACAATAACAAATATGGCCATTATGGCGAAGCGAGCGCGGCCGAAATTTTACGAAATTGAAAGTTCGTAAGCTGACATTCCGCTTACTCAAACATAAGTTAACATAAGAGCGAGAAGAACGGCGAAACACGAACTACGAATTTCGAACAGATATGACTCAATGATATTTTATAAGTAGATAGGTTACAAGCACTCCAAAAGTGAAGCACTGAAACCACGATAATTGTATTGGTGCCCTTTTTGTAGTGGGTAGTCACTCGCGGGTCGGTCAACGAAACGCACGACGATGTCAAGGGTGAATATTTACAAGATTCACAAAAAAAATGCCGTCGTGTGTGATCAGAAAGTGCACCAATCATAGCAAAAAGTGCAACAAAGCGCAAGGGATCACATATCACCTGTAAGTACGCTGAAATAATTTAATTTTATAATTTTTATTATTTTATTTTTCAAATACGACGCCATCTTACTACCATAGAGGTCATTTGAATGAAAGAGACAAACTTACGTCTTTGACAATGAGAGTGACAAGGATAACCAACCTTCTGCGTGCTTAATCTGCGAGCGCCGAGCAGGCTCCGAGTCAATCCGAATCTAGCCGATGGGTACACTCGGTTACGTTTAAAAATTAATCGCGCAAGTAACAAAAAGCTAGCTGTCTCTTTTTTTTGCATTATTGTAACTATGCCATCTCTTTTATGCAATCTGTTAATATGTGTGAGTATGTTCACCGTACAGTGAGGTACCAATGTGTGCTGCTGCTTTCTTGGAAGCATATTTCTCAGCTGGCGAGTATGCGTATAACGTATCTTCTTATAAAATATCATTGATATGACTATACTCGTAGTAGTGAAACTTTTTATGGGTGCGTTCGGAAATTAAGAAATATTTTTTGTATGTACAAAACGTAATTATTAAGAAAAAAGTTAGGATCTAGAAAAGTAACGAAATTTGCTTAAGAATCAAAAATTACTAACATGTAACGTGAGAGGGTCAAAAGTAACGCAAAATGTTACAAATGTTACTAAACGGCAACACTGATGTGTACTCACCCTATGGAGCGCAGCAGCGATTAGACAAAATCCAAAAAAAATAAGCACGTTCTCATTAATTTCTCAAATAAAACAAATTTACATTATAGGAGCTTATTTCCTATCAAAACCCCTTTGACGTACAACAAAAACCACTGTTATGTAAACAAAGATTAACACTTCATCAAAATTGGCGGGTGTAGTTATTCTACATGTGCTCGATAATTCTTCAGTAATTTGTAGCGTGATAGCTATTCACATGTTTTAATGCATCTAATATGAATCCCATACGATCTTGGAAACGCACTGAAACAAAATGACAACACTCAGTGTTTACATCGATATCTTGCGAGCTCGGCGCAGCCCGCACACACACTAGCCGCGACCGTTCTGTGTGTATACGAAACGGACCAAGGTATTGACTGGCTGTAGTGGGGATGAAAGGGGTCAATGACGTTACCAGCTGAGCAGTGTAGCAAGAGCGAGCAAGCTTGAGTGTAAGTAAGCATGTGCGTTGAAACAGCAATACAACAAAGTGAAGCACACTAACATAAATTAAGAGAACATGGTACCATGTACATACCGCGACTCTATGTGCGCATTGCTGACCCCAGATTTTCTCAATTTTTTACCTAAAACTTATTTTTGCATTTGTTATTTTTCAGTTTTCACATTTTCCTGTCTAAAAGTCATAAATTTTTTGACGAGCTCTTTCCGTCAAAATTAACGAAAAAGAAAATGAATTTTGATTGAAGAGGTTGTTTAATAGTTGTGATTATTTCTAGTAAAAAAAAAACTTATAATAATCGGTAGGTGATAATTTAATGTTCAGGACACAATCAAATACATTCATTAAATTTTAGTTCTTTGTTTAGTAGTGAACGAACCACATTTAATTAAAATAGAGCTTTCAAATCTGGTAAATACCTATACAGATCTGAGATTTTCCGATGTAATAAATGAATGTTATGGCCAAATTCTCTTGAAAATTACCACATTTATGATGGCGGTATAACAAAAGACTAATAAAGCACCGATAATAAATGCATAAATGCTTGCATTAAAATTATAAAAATATATATTTTCAGTTACAAAATTTAATATGGGATTGGGGATTTTCTTCTACGATACTTGGCAACACTGAAACAGCGACTGTCATCTGTCACTTGTTAGCGGTGTTGCCTTATATATGAATTTTCTGCATTACTCAGATTTTTGGCAATGGACCCAGCATCCCCACTTTATAGATCGAAGATATAAAAGATGGGACTTGGATTGTTTCCATTCATGTTGAAGTAAAACGCATCTGATGTCTCAGTTATACTTTTCGCTCTTGTAAGAATGCACTTAAAAAAATATATAAGACTTCTGATTTTAAATTTATAACATCATAACGCTTTTTTTGACGTACACAAAAATAGGCCTTACATTTAGTATGAAAAAGAGCCAGATGAATGAGGTGACCGCAGACATATTTCTAAAGAATAGCCCAATAACTGTTTATTTATGTATTAACGATAACAAAGCCTGCTTATAACCTGACACATTAAATTAATGGTAGGGTTAGCTTAGTTTCGACCAATAAAATCGTACCGACAACCAGTGCTACACATGAAAGTCATAATAGAAAAAAATATTAAAAGTGTAATTTAAACGCAGAGGGCTTTGGACACTTCTTTTAATCAACGTTCTCACTATTTTAATCACAAAACTTATTATAAACAAATCTCTATACAAATGACATTTATCTTTCTATCGTGATAGTCAGGACTGGAGTGAGCTTATGTCATTCAACGAACGACATCAACATTCTTTCATTCAATTTGAAATAGAAATAGAAATATATAGAAATATAATATTTTATTTGCATAGAATAAGTTTACAGAGAGAGTCCTTAGATGAAATACAGACAATTTGTGGCTTATTCTGCTATATGTATTAATGTAGATAATACTAGCATGCAAAATATAATTGTTTTTTTTTTTGTTTACACTTATTTTATACTGTATTCTGGGTCAGAAAATCTTTGATGTGATAGTAATTTTCCTCCATTAATAGACTAGTTAGTGCTCTTTTGAATTTGTTAAGCGGGAACTCCCGCATTTGTTTCGGCAGCTTATTAAATATTTTCATGCACATTACGTAACACTGCTTCGTGTACAATGTCAACCTTGGAACACGATCATGGACTAAACGTCCTGTGTTTCTTGTGCTGTTTGGATATACATCTTTTGCTGACTTGAATAAATGCATATGCCTTTTCACAAACATGCAGGTCTCTAAGATGTATAAGCATGGGAGCGGTAAAATCTTCAACTTCTTAAACATTGGCTTACACGATTTTCTGACGGGTGCATCACAGATGGCTCGAATACATTTTTTTTGGGCAATGAACGCTCTATTAATATTTGCACTATTTCCCCAAAGAACTAGACCATATCTTAAACTAGAGGCAACATAACCATGGTAGGCGGCTAAAGTGGCATTCAAACCTGAAATGCGCCTTAGCCGACGAAGTACATAAACAAATCTATTTATTGAATGTGAATCGTTCGATTCCAAACGGCCAGGGGCCCGTTTCACGAAGCTACAAGTTACAAATTACAAGCGGAAGTCTCTTTCTATCAAAAGGTATTAAAAAGAGCGAGGCGGTAACTTGTGTAAAGTAACGGCTGCACAGAACAAAAAGCACACAGGTGAGTGTCACCAACGAAGTTGCCAAGCTATAGTCAGTTATATTTTTTTATGTTTGTTACTTCAGAAATCCATCGTTTATGAATCGATTTGAAAAAAAAAATACTCACGTCACAAAAATTATACACGATGTGTTTTATTTTTTCTAAATCTAATTTTGATAATGGCGGAGGGAACTCTACAAATATTTCGTATAATATCACAAGCATTTTAAAAAAATAAAATTGTTCACAACTCCGCGCTTCCGCGGTTTTCCTGATTTCGTTGTCTGGAAACACTGCTTGTCAAGTTGTCAATGTCACTGTCATTGTCACACGATTAATGCCCGGTCCGGTATGAATGAAGAAGGCATTTCCGATCAGTTCAGTGCATCAAAGCAAATAATCAGAAGAATGCGATAAAGTGTTACATAAATGATCAGTATTTTTTATGTGGCGGTCGTGGCGCTCACAGAAACGGTAATCAGTTGAGCCTATCGGGCGTTTCCACTGAGTAACAGGATAATAATTTTAGCGGAATTTGGAAGACAACAAAGTTCAGGTCGGTATTTTATTTTACGAGTCATACTTACCGTCTTAATGTTTAGTCAGTGTAATAAATAAAGATGAGGTAATCTTTTAGCGTGCTCTGGTTTGTTTGAATTGGTCTATTTACTACTAATATTATCTTAACTTTTGCTTTTAAAGTTACGAAATGTGATATATGAGTGTTTAATGTAATATATCTTATTTGTCGCATTAGACGCCGTATAGCGAAATAGTAGCTTGTGTAAACTTACTACTTATACATACTCTTCTTTTATATCAGCCTATGTACACATTTCACTGCTGGGCACAGGCCGTAGCTTTATATTTGTGGATGTATGCAGGTTTCTACACAATTTTTTCTTTTGCCAAAAAGTTAATAGTAAATTCGAATCACCTTTCATGCAATATCTGAACCACTCGGCTACTATATAGGTATTCCTTTAAATTTTTTTAAAATGCACTTGGGCATACTTTTCGTGGAGGTTGTAGAGTTAAACTGGTTTATTCCTACATCCAGATTGAGGGTATTTTTTGCCACCGGGCACCTTGGTAAGTAGTGGTGACTTATGAGCGTCACTGTCCACCGCCATACATTAGACTCATTTTGTTATTTGCTTATAACAGAGTCCTCTGTCATGTCTTAGTACAGCGGTCCCCAAACTAGCCAGATCCAGCCCGCCAGCTGGTCCAATCCAGCCCGCGGAAGAGCCCATGGGCTGGTAAGGTGAAATATAGAAATGATTTAGGTATTCTGTTATTATTATTACATTAAGCTCTTCCACTGCTGGGCAAAAGCCACCACATATTTTTTCCACCGGCCCCGATTAATTGCCATGTATCTAACCAGTGCTTTAAGATGAGTAGTTTTTTTGTTGTTCACAATAATTTAGTATTTGTATTTTTATTGTAATTGAAAGTCATTGTTGCATAGACTCCTTTGCAGTAAAAATATAAATTTTATCACATAGTTAACATTGAACTAACCTTCAGTCTATAAACACAATGCTAGTCAACAACAATGTCCTATTAGTTTTATTGCTATTAGAATGATAATAAAATGTAGTACTGCCAACAAACAAGTACTAACCTATTACACATAATGATACATAGACATAACATTTCATTTATACTTACTTTGAAATCGTTGAAAGATTGAGATCTGTAAAAACCCACATACTAGACTGAAACATATTTACAGTTTTCATTTAATTTTACTGTTAAATAAACATATACAAATCTGTATATGTTTATTTAACAGTAAAATTAAATTTAACTTTAATTAACAACAAAATAAAGATCATTTTAGAATTGGCTATTTGACAACTTTTTCTTTGATATATGTAGAAAGACCTCTCAATAATTGAAATATTAGTGTAAAAACCACCTCAATATTATAAAAACTCACCGAAATACAATATGTTAAAATCACATTTTTAGACTTTCCCAAAAACATGCTGAAACATTCCATACTGAAAGCCCATTTGACTTTGACTTTGACTTTGACATTGTAACGTGACGTCATGAGACATATGTTGTTTGGGGAAATCAAAAACTTTGTTCTGCAACTATTTAAAACCTTGATAGGATCTTATATAATTTTTACAAATTTAGGTTACAGTCAAGTACCTAATTCATGCATGACATACACTATTTCATTGCAAAGGTTCTACATCCGCAGACGAAATGTCATGTAATTTATGCCATGAAAGGGAATGATGACCCTCTTTTTGTTTGTATGGGAAATTGATTGACTCGAATCACCTTACGAAAAACTCTTCCATTAATTAAAAATATAATCCTTGTGTGGTGACATATGGACTGTTTTGAATCATATTTCTAGCTGTGTTTTAATTTTCAGAATTCAATGATGATAATGCATTATTATAATTGAATATTATCGGTCTCAACAGAATGCCGGCACCGTCAGTTGGACTGAAGACTGCGAGAGCCGCTCACACTCTGTGGCCAACTGTACAAGCGAGGTTCGCGTCAACCATGGACAACGGAAGTAACTTCTTTTTTAGACAAGTAAGTTTAGAAGGGCTTAGAAATTTTTAAATGTTTTCAATCCGGATTATGTAAAAAGTACTGATAATTTCGGCCAACTCTGATGTGCAGTAGAGTATTAGTGGAGGAGTGTATAGCGTTGTGGTGGTATTATAAATAATCAGTACCTAGGTAATCATTGAAATAAAATAATAACAATTTAATATAAGTGTCTTGTTCGCAAGCACTTAGTTTTGTTTACTTCACTCGAGATTAGCACTGTTTAGTTCGCTGTGAAGGTAAATCGCAACCTTGGTGAGCGTAGGTAACTATTTTGCAATGTGCGATGACGAAGTTACGTAGCCTCGTCGTGTGGTATTTAATCATTATAGTGCTGTAATTGGAACTAAATTGAACATTGAAAAACTGTTGCATATTTTCAGTGCTGCATTATGTCAGCGTAGAGCCCGTAGCAAATTCTTTCATGAAGCCCTTCTTTTGGTCTAAGATACCCTCGAATATCAATGACATTGTTCACGAGATGTCACATTATTTGGGTACGGATTACCTGTGACTTCATAACTGTCTATCATTAAAAAAAAATCATATGATCCACGGCATGGCTGTAATAAAAGAAAGCACAAAGAACGAGCAAAAGAACCACAACAATGCAAAAGAAGTAATACGGCTCGTTGTATTTTCCAGCTGTTCGACACAGTGTCCAGCACATACACATACATCCTCGGCGACCCGAACACGAAGGAAGCGATCCTGATCGACCCGGTGTACGAGCACGCCGAGAGGGACGCCACGCTACTAAAAGAGCTGGGGTACAAGCTCGTCTACGCCAGTGAGTGATTATTGTATTTATGCCACACCTGGCCATAAAGTGGCTTTTTCCGCACGCTTTCTGGCCAAGTGTACTTAGACATAAAATGATGTACACAACACGGGAGGTAATAAAGAAAGCTCTCGATCGCAAATTAACGTCCCTCGCTTGCTGCTCGGGCCGCAAACATCTGCGATCTCGGCCTTCCTTTGTATTACCACCCTTGTTGTGTAGAAGAAGAAGAAGAAGAAGAAGAGACATTTATTTTGTAACCAAAAACAACTAGGATGCAAACTTAATCTATTCTTAAACCTAATGGTACAATGGTAACAAAAATGGAACCCACTCAGCATGTGTCGCGACACTCGTGAGTGTCACGACGCTGATCTTCCGTGGGCCCAGAACAGAGTATGTGCAACAGCGTGCTGTGTACGTTCGTATGCACCGTGCAGTATGTAGGTGCGTGTGATAATAAATAAGTATGTGAGTGTGTATGTGTGTGGAGTGCAATTATATGATAATTATTTAAAATAATAATAATAATAAAATGAAGGTATATGGGGTATGAAAGGGAGTGCGATATAAATACATACTTTATTAAGTTAAGCCTTCTGATGGGCGATAAAGCAATATACGGGACGCGCTTGCAAGTTACAGGCCATAAATCAGCCCACAGACACGGTAAACGTCAGCCCAGACACAATTGCTGCGCAAACAGATGTTGCTTGAGTAATTTTTTAAAAAGGAACTTTGAAGGAGCTCTTCTAACTGGGGGAGGCAGATTGTTCCAGCATTTCGTAGCAGCATACCGAAAGCTGCCACGGAATGCTGCTGAACCGTGTCGCGGGCATATGAGTCGAAGAGCCTGCCGTTCAGGGGCACGTGAAAAAGTGAGCTTAGAGTAAAGATAAGGAGGTTGCCTGTCTCGTATCACATCAAATAGCAGTGAGGCCAAATGATATTCTCGACGAGCTTCCATTTTCAGGAGACCACCTTTGTTTAGAAACGGGGTGACGTGGGCTCGAGGTGGGACCGGATAACAGAACCTTACACAGGCATTTTGCAGGCGTTGTATAAGCTTCTTGGTCCTTGAGAGTAAGCACTGCCCCATAACCGTGTCAGCGTAGTTCAGCTTAGAAAGTATCAGTGTGTCACACAGTTTGATGCGCATATCAGTGTTAAGATAATTTCTAACCTGGTACAAAACTTTCAAGCGATAGAAGCAATTACGCACAGTCTCGGCAATATGTTTTTCAAATTTCAGGGTGCCGTCCATATGAACTCCTAAATTACGAGCTTCCGGGACGTATTCGAGCTTGTCGCCGTCAATAACCACATTCGGGCCTTGCGATAGGATTTTTGCAATTTGGTTTTTAGTACCAAGAACTAAGAACTTTGATTTGGAAGCATTGAGAATCAGGCCGTGTAATGTACTATTATGTCACACCTGGCCATAAAGTGGCTTTTTCCGCACGCTGCGCGTACATAAGCGTAGTGTAGACATAACATTATGTACACAACACGGGAGGTAATAAAGAAAGCCCTCGATCGCATATTTACGTCCCTCGCTTGCAGCTCGGGCCACAAACATCTGCGATCTCGGCCTTTCTTTATATTACCACCCTAGTTGTGTCGTGTACTATTTTAACACACTTGCTCCAAAAGTGGCTCTTATTTCATTGTTATTACGCGTGGAACGGAGCTTTCTACTTTACATTACTGCACTAGTGTTATAATGGGCTAGTTTCCTGTAGTAAAAAAAATATATTTTACACTTATTATGTATGTATGTATGTAATGTATGTAAACACTTTATTGCACATAAAATTACACAGAAACAGTACAAAGATCAATGGCTATGTACAAAGGCGAACTTATCCCTGTAAGGGATCTCTTCCAGCTAACCTTTGAGCAAATGAGAGAGAATAACTAATGTCGAGGAAGATAGACAAACCAACAAATGCAATTAATTTATCTACACAAGTAAAGGAAAATAAGGCAAATTTTGAATACACATAAAAACTTAACTTGGATATAGGTACTATTATTAGATATACATATATTAAAAATAGTCAATATATTATCTAACTATATATATATACATATCGTTGTAAATAAATACAGATATACATATGTCTATATATATACATATATAAAAATATACTAAGCGTTCAATCACATTGACAAAAAATAACCCTTTTCTGAGTTAGCAGTCTGAGAGCCATAGCTTTTTTAACTGTTCCTTAAATGATGCAATGCCTCACGGACACCGGTAGAGAGTTCCATAATTTTACAGCGTGAACGGTGAAAGACTTTCCATATGTACGGGACTTATGAGTCGGAATGGCAAGAGAAAGATTGGTACTCGATCGCAAACGATGACCACTGTCGACAGCCATATAGATAAATCTTTCA
Organism: Eudemis profundana; assembly: GCA_947034925.1. NCBI lineage: Eukaryota > Metazoa > Arthropoda > Insecta > Lepidoptera > Tortricidae > Eudemis > Eudemis profundana. Next base: position 14,629,167 of record OX344808.1, on the reverse strand, counting down.
GAAAGGTAGGAGGGGGATGCAGGATTGAATAGCACGTTGAAAAGCAATGACAGAACATGCACATCCCTACGACGACGGATAGGAAGCCAACCGAGTTGTGATCGATATTGAGACACATGGTCGAATTTCCGCAGACCAAATATGTACCGTATGCAAACATTTTGCAGTCGCTCTAGCTTGTCAAGGAGGTCTTCTGTAAGGTCCAGGAACGCAATGTCACCATAGTCAAGGAGAGGAAGCAAGAGAGATTGAGCAAGAGAAATTTTTGTGTGAATTGGAAGGAAATTCTGCAGACGCCTCAAAGAGTGAAGCGACGCAAACAATTTCCTGCTGACCTCGGCTAAGTGAGCTGACCAGGAAAGTGTTTGGTCAATGGTGATGCCTAAATTTTTAACAGTAGAGGAGAGAGGGATCGAGGTCCCATCAAAAGTAATATTAGGCACTACCGTATCTGACAATTTTGCAATGAAGTGATGGCTACCAATGACAATCGCTTGCGACTTATTAGCGTTAACTTTTAATCCAAAATCGGAGGCCCAAACACGTATAGATTCTAGGTCGATATTCATAGTGTTAACTAATGATGGAAAATCATCGATAGCAGCCGCCGCGTATATTTGCAAATCATCTGCGTAAAGATGGTAACAGGATTTTAAGGATTTCGTAATGCCATCAATAAAAATTGAGAAAAGGAGAGGAGAGAGCACACCTCCCTGAGGGACACCAGCGGAGAGGTCACACCACTCGGACACCTTGTCATCAACCTTGACACGCTGCCGCCGCCCAAAGAGGTAGCTACGAAACCAGGATAATGCGGTTTGAGAGAGGTTTAACGTATTGAGGATCCCTAGAAGGATATCGAAGTCTACAGTGTTGAAGGCACTACTAAAATCCAAAAGAACGAGAAGTGTGAGCTTTTTGTTTTCGATATTAAAGCGAAAGTCATCAGTGACTTTAACCAAAGCCACTGATGACTTTCTTTCTTTCTTTATTATCTTATTAAGCTTCCAAAACTGATCCCAAATAAATCCATATTCTCTTATTTTCTTGCTTTTAACGATTTTAAAAAGATAAGATATTAAAATAAGGAGACAATTTGACCCTAGCACCCTGTGACGTCATTTATTCAAATTATCTATGAAGCTCCATACTATCGTAGCGTTTTGACACGTCATAAAAATAAGCTGAATTGACCTGTTAGGAAACTAGCCTATTACCGCAAATTGACCAATGAGAGCATGCCGTGGGGCTCAGTCGGCGGCTATTATACCCGCACCGCGCAGCGCCGAGACCGCGTACATCGGCGCCCGCCTCGCACACCTCTACACTCCACCCACACATCGCTACACCACACCAGAAGTGTTGTTAACCCACAAAATAAGTACAAAAACAGAAGTTACGCCATACTTAGAAACAATGTCTCAATTTGTTTATGTTTGTTATGAATAAATGACTATGACTATTTCCAGTGAACACGCACATGCATGCAGACCACGTGACGGGCACAGGGAAGCTCAAATCCCTCATTCCTGGGTCGAAAAGCGTCATCGGTGCTAACTCGGGCGCCCAAGCTGACGTGCACCTGAACGATGGAGCGACATTAAGTGTTGGGTCTCTGAAGTTGTTGGCAGTGAGCACTCCAGGGCATACAAACGGTTGTCTAACATACATTTGGCATGATCAGGTAAGACTCTACAAGATGTAATACCATCTGAAGTAGAATATCGAATTCGAGATCTAAAATGTAAACAAGTGGGTTGCCACCATTAAAAAAATAAACGTTAGTGGTGGTAAGTCTAAAATCATTGAAATAAATATAAAAAATAAAATATTCACAGGTAAACACAGTTGTATGGATATTTAAAAATATGTTACTTAGTTATATAGCGAATTAATATTTTTTTATAATGTATTTGTGGTGTTTAAATAAATTATATGGAGTTTAAATTTATACTACTGGCAATGGTAAGAAGCTGTAAACATTTGGTATGTAATTAAAACTACAGTTTATTTTTAATATTATTATCAAATATTCGCATATTATATATAAAACCTAATGACAGTTTTTCAAGCGAAGCCGCCAACTATGGCTGACATGGTAAAAATGAATAAGCCGCCTGTGGCTTGTCATGACAATAATAATGAGCAAAAGAGAAAAGAAGAATGGATTATGGTAGAAAATAAGAAAAAACTGAGAAATAGATTTGCGGGAAGGACGGGGAAGGCTTCATGTAGTCCGTCTGGTAAATTTAAGGCGGCTGACACTAAAATACCCCTTTTTATATCAAATGTAAATAAGGAAACCACCGAATCTGACATATGCGAGTATATTGAAAGAAAAACTCAGGAAAAAGTTCAGCTGGAAAAAATGAACATGAAAATAGAAAAACCATATAACGCTTATAAGTTATATGTTTCTAAGGTGAAACTTAATATTTTCCTAGATAAAGGCTTGTGGCCGGAAGGTATTACATTCAGACGTTTTATAACTTTTAAGAGAAATGGTAGCAGTGGTAACGGTCAGTTCGACCGTACTTCTGAGAGCGAGGATAAAACTAGTACCTAACTTTTATGGATAATAAAAATAAAAAGTCAACTATACTAGCTACATTTAATTGTAAAAATGTGATCACGTCGGCTGAATGTGTCAAGAGATTGTGCAGTGGTGTGGACGTCGTCGCCCTTCAAGAAACTTGGCTTTGGCCTCATAATCTGACTTATCTTGGTACCTTGGATGACAACTTTGCATATACGGGTAAATCTGCCATTGACCCGTCCGTCGGCATAATCAGAGGAAGACCGTACGGCGGAGTCGCCTTGCTGTGGCGTAAGGCAGCGTTCCCGAATGTTTCCGTGGTATTATGTAACAGTGATCGGTTAGCGGCTATCAAGATAATGGACTCTGGCCGTTCTATACTAGTTTTCACAGTGTATATGCCTACGGATTCACCTGAAAACCTGGTGGAGTTTACACAATGTTTCAGTGAAATAATTGCAATAATTGAAAGTAGCCATTGTGAGTCGGTGTTTATATTAGGTGACCTAAACGCACACCCGGGTGAGCGTTTTGCTAGTGAGATGGTGACTCAGTGTACGGAACAACAGTGGTCCTGTGTCGACTTGGATTTACTACCACAAGGTACCCATACTTTCGTTAGTAGTGCTAATGGTGCGTTAAGATGGCTCGATCATTGTATAGTAACGAAATCGGCAAGATTACTTGTAACTAAAGTGTCAGTATTATATGACGTTTACTCATCCGACCACTACCCTATGTTAATTGAATGTAATATTGACACGATTGAGCGTAAGGCATTATCAATTAATACAGCCTGTAACAAAGTAATCTGGGGTCGAAGAGACCATTCTCAAATTGATATGTTTATGAATTATTGTAATAATGAATTTAAATCAATAGACTTCATGCCTGAGTTTACTGAGTGTGCGCATAAAACATGCGTAAATGCTCACCACTTTAAATTACTGGATATTATGTACCACAATATTGTTTCGATTCTTATGGAAGGCGCGAAAAATTCTTACTCGGGCCCGGATCGTAATAAAAAACGAAAGGGTGTACCGGGGTGGAATAGGCACGTCAGAGAAGCGCATCAGGAGGCTAGACTGTGGTATAGGACATGGTTAGAACACGGGAAGCCTGCGGTTGGACCTATTTTTGTTCAAATGCGTGAAACCAGGCGAACTTTCAAATCCAAACTCAAATACTGCTTAGATAATCAGCAACAAATTAAAATGGATATGCTAGCGAATAATCATGCTAAAAAACAGTTTGATAGGTTTTGGAAGTCAACCAACAAACTTAACCACAAGTCGGGCCTCCCGGTGAGTGTCGGTGGTCTGCACGAGCCCAAGGAGATAGCGAACGAATTTCGTAAACATTTCAAGGTCGAGTCACCGTTAGCATCGGCGCCCGCTGTACGCGAGGCCGGGGCCGTCTATGGTTCGGACTTCACTGTTAAGTTTTCTGTCAAAGAAGTTGCTGCAGTAATTAAAAAAATGGTGCGTGGGAAGTCGCCGGGCCATGACGGCCTCAGCATCGAGCACCTTAAAAATGCAGGTATACACTTTCCGAGAGTACTTGCAATGTTTTTTAATTTGTGTTTGAGCCATGGATACCTGCCGAAAGACCTTATGTATACTGTCGTAGTACCCATAGTTAAAAATAGAACTGGGGATGCCTCTGACATGTCCAACTACAGGCCCATTTCCCTGGCTAATGTTATAGCCAAGGTCCTGGACAGTTTGCTTGATAAACAACTTGCCGAGCATATTAACTTGCATGACTCGCAATTTGGATTCAGGCCTGGCCTGTCCACGGAAAGTGCAATTTTGTGCCTCAAGCAAACTGTTCAGTACTATACCGACCGGAAAACTCCTGTGTTTGCCTGTTTTTTGGACCTGTCAAAGGCATTTGACCTTGTATCCTATGACGTGCTATGGCAGAAAATGCTAAATGAAACTTCTGTACCGTCTGAGGTTATTACACTGCTCCGTTATTGGTATTCCAAGCAGAGAAATATTGTGAAGTGGGGGTCGATGCACTCGGAAGAGTACAGATTGGAGTGCGAGGTGAGACAGGGGGGCTTGAGCTCGCCCCGCCTCTAATCTGTACATGAACCACCTGATTGGTGAACTGATTAGCACCAGGATTGGTTGTCATATTGACGGTGTATGCGTCAATAATATAAGTTATGCCGATGATATGGTGCTACTCAGTCCATCAATCAGGGCGTTAAGAAAACTCTTGGCTGTTTGCGAGTCCTATGCGGTGGCCCATGGACTCAAATATAATGCCAAAAAAAGCGAGATGTTAGTATTCAAGGCAGCTTGTAAAACATACACAGAAGTGCCTGACATCTTGCTCGAAGGTACTCCTATTAAGCGAGTTAGCAAATTTAAATATTTGGGTCACTGGGTCACCGAGGATCTAAAAGACAATTGTGATATTGAGAGAGAGCGCAGGGCGCTGGCTGTCCGCTGCAATATGTTGGCCCGCCGTTTCTCACGCTGCACACAAAAGGTAAAAACGACGCTCTTTAAAGCGTATTGCCAATCGTTTTATACCTGCAGTATGTGGGTCAACTTTACGAAGCGGACATACAGTGACCTGCGAGTACAATATAACAACGCGTTCAGGGTGCTGATGGGGCTGCCGTGGCGCTGCAGCGCGTCGGGCATGTTCGCGGAGGCGCGCACCGATGGCTTCGCAGCCATTATGAGGAAACGGTGCGCGTCGATGCTCGCGCGGCTCCGCGGCACTTCCAACAGGGTCCTGAGCGTGTTCGTTGATCGCTGGGACTCTCAATTATTGCAATGGTGGATACGGATACAGAAGATCCGTTAATGTAATAAATATAAAGTTTTGTTTGTTTTCTTTCTTTGTGTACTAACATTATTTATAAGTTTATGTTTGTTACTAACACTTATGGGCTTAAAGCCTGAAATAAACTATTTGAATTTGAATTGAATTGAATTTACAGTGGCTGCCTAATGTGACGTAATTAGCAACATGGCGTCGTACCGATCATTTGCCTCACAGATAAATAAAATTTAAACTTATAAAAATTATATTAATTTATCAAATCACTTTCAACGAAATGTAACGAGTAACTTATGTTCTAGGAATTATAAGCTACATTTGACAATACGTTTTATAATTATTAATTACATGTGTCAAGTACCCTATTTCTTCCCTGGATTCCTGTCTAAATAATTCCGCATGAATAGACTAAGTCTTCCACCCACCCAATATGTTACTGAAAAGTATACATGGTAAATAAAATTATAAAACATGCATTAAACAGAAAAGATTTTATACCCCTGGAAGGCCACTTTGACATTGACAGTTGTTTGTTTACATTTTTGATCTCGAATTTGATATTCGACTTTAAACGTATATTCTGGTGTCCTAAAGTCTTTGGCTCAAAAAGCGTCATTGGTATTTGGTGTCAACTCCGGCGCCCAAGCTGACGTGCATTTGAACGATGGAGCGACTTTAAGTGTTGGGTCTTTATAGTTGTTAGTAGTGAGCACTCCAGGACATACCAACGGTTGTCTAACTTACATTTGCCATGATCAGGTGAGACTACATTCTGGTGTCTTAAATTCGTTGGCTCAAAAAGTGTCGTTTGTATTTGGTGCTTGCTCGAGCGCCCAAGCCGACGTGCGACCTTGAGTGTTGGGTCTCTGAAGTTATTGGCCATTATCAGGTAAGACTACAAGATGTAGTACCATCTACAAGTATCCTAAATTCTTTGGCTCAAAAAGCGCCATTGGTATTTGGTGTCAACTCGGGCATCCAAGCCGATGTGCATTTGAACAATGGAGCGAATTTAAGTGTTGGATCACTGAAATTGTGGGCAGTGAGCACTCCAGGGCACACCAACGGTTGCGTAACTTACATATGCCATGCCTTATCATGGCAGGCATCAAGGCAGACAACGCACTTGACTCCTCTGGTGTTGTAGGTGTCTCTGGGCGATTCGTTTGCTCATTTGCCCCCATGACAAAAAAAATGTTTTACCAATATTTTGGTATATACAATTTTATTCTTTACCTCTATTCATATACTATATAACGTGGTTGATGCTAAGTTGGGCACCCAGGACGACGTGATGTCCATTTGAATGACAGGGTGACTATGAGTGTCGGGTCACAAAAGTTGTTGGTGTTGGTAGTGCCCCGGGCACACTAACGGATGCCTGACGAACATCTACCATGATCAGGTAGGACGCTGAAAGATGTAGTACCGATCTATATTCTGCTAATTGCTATAAGGATGACTGGATTAAAACTATATAATAGGCTAGATGACAAAAAAAAACTGTTTAGTCCGTCTGTTACATTATGAAAAAATATTGTACACGTATTTTTTATTTTGTTTGACAAACAAAAACTGACGAGGATAGAGTGCTTAGAAGTTTCGAGTAACGTCACTCTTGAGTACAAATTGTACTCAAGAGTGACGTCACAAGCCCCCACTCCAGAAGTTTGATGATCTATAACTTTGTCGATTTTTAATATTTTGATAAACCAAAAAATACGTGTCCCATATTTTTCCATAATCTAACTGACGGACTAAATAGAATTACATATTTTTAACCCAGTGATCATCCCTATTCTATTTAGTCCGTCAGTTAGATTACGGAAAAAATATGGGACACGTATTTTTTGGTTTATCAAAATATTAAAAATCGACGAAGTTATAGATGATCAAACTTCTGGAGTGGGGGCTTGTGACGTCACTCCTAGGTGAAAATTGCACCAAGGAGTGACGTCACTCGAAACTTCTAAGCACTCTATCCTCTTCATTATTTGTTTGTCAAACAAAAGAAAAAAAAATACGTGTATAATATTTTTGAATAATCTAACTGACGGATTAAACAGTACTTTTTAGTTGTCTAGCCCATTGGTTCGATAAGTGTGATAAGTTTTGATCGCGTCTCTGGGTTCCTGCGTTGGTCTTCCACAGATCCTAGTACCAATACGCTTTATTTCCTATAACCATATTTTCAGGGTATGGCCTTCACCGGGGATGCTCTGCTCATCCGCGGTTGCGGCCGAACCGACTTCCAAGAAGGTTCCTCCAAAACCTTGTACAACTCCGTCCATAGAAAAATATTCACCCTACCAGACCATTACACCCTGTATCCAGCACACGACTACCGAGGGCAGACGGCTACGACGGTGGGAGAAGAGAAGAAGTATAACCCTAGATTGTCGAAGAGTTTGGACGAGTTTATTAAGATCATGGATAACTTGAATCTGCCGTATCCTAAGATGATTGGTGAGTCCGGTACCGTCCTCATATGGTAGACGTCCGAGTGATTGACACTGTCCTAGTTGTTAAGTAATAAGCAATAGAGGCGACAGCAGGGTGTCAACTATTGGGCAATAGCGTGCCAAAGACTAAGACGTTTACCTTATTGGATTCCAAAAGCTTTGATTATAAATTATTGGTAATAACGACATCTAACGGAAATTGAAAACATTACATTGCGTTTGTTGGACCAACTAGCTGTGAAGCATTTATATTAAACCAATACTGTAGATGTCGCTAATATCAATACTTACCGACTAATTGGGTGATCGTGAAAAAAAACATTTCTCATTTGATTAAAGAGAAATTATGGTTTTTTCATCACACTTGCTCGTAAAGGGTGTTATAACACGCGGGCTTATAGACCAGCTCGAGCCGATTTAGCTCCCGTGGGTTATAAAAATCTATAACTCCCACGGGAGGAAAAACTATGAAAATCTATAACTCCCGTGGGAGTTATGAGTTTAGTTTTAAAATATAGAACCAACCCGTACGTCACTTCAGACTAAGGAGGTTTCAAATCAGCCAAGGTTTATTTCACATCTTCAAAACTTGGCTACAAAACCAATTTTAGAGTATATAAAACTTATATGGTATATTTTACTATTATTTCAGTAATTTTTGCAATTATTTTAATGCAATTAAATTAATTTAGTTTAAAATTTTATTTTGAAAATCGGTACAATTTGGCGGCATTGCCTGTCAAGTTTAAAAACTAAACGCAGTTCTTAGCATTATCTGTGGAAGACTATATTGAAAAATGTTGACAGCTGAAGTTGTCTCTTAGCGGGTGCGTTTAGTTTATTTGATTTTTATGTTTTATTTTTTTTTCCTCGCAAATGTGATGAAAAACATTGTGTGTACCACGGGCAGTAAAGGGATTACAAACTCGAGTCATTAAAAGCCCTCCGCCTACGGCGTCGGGCTCCTAATAGACTCTCGTTAGTAATCCCCTTCTTACTACCCTCGGTGCACAATGTACTATTTTTTTTCAGATAAAGCGCTGCCTGCCAACAGAGTCTGTGGGATCTACTAAATATACCAAATGTGTTTTCACTAAAACTAGTAATACTCTAAGAGGTGGCTTATTACTCTAATTAATAACGTATAGTATTTATATTTTTATAATTGGTAGTCTGTGATAATGATAATGATAAGGATTATGTTTTGGCTTAGTCCATTTATACTAAGACATGTGCAATATTGTCTAAATTGTTAAAACTTCTAAGGTACCTAACAAAATGATATGTAGCTCGAACAAATATATTAAGTTAATATAAATAAAAAGAACAATTACGATTTATTAACAACACAGAACAAAGTACGTCTAACATTATTATTGTATAGAGTTTGCTCTCACATAGGTACTCTAAATCGAAGTACTTATGTTAAAAACTAGATAAATATTTACGTACGTAATACGTTATTTTACAACGTACTGATTTGCGGTAGTTAATGTGCACAGGGCTCTTTCCATATATCTGAACAATTGGAAATATTAGAAGAATTATTTTATATGAAACAAATTTCTAAATCTTACTACTTAAATTAGGTAAGTAAAAGTATAATTTTATTTGTTTAGTAAGCAAATATTTGCTGTGATTTACTGCTTATATCACTATTTATGTAAATAAAAATTAATAAATTACTAGGCAATATATTTTTTATTTCTTATTTGTCTGTCCTGATGCCAATAGGTTTGGTTTTGTCAGAGAATCGCTCCATTGTCGAGAAAGTTTTCAAAGTCGTCTAAAAACACGTCAACAATGAATACTGCGGAGCATGTTTGACATAAAGGATTGTTCATTCCAAAGACGAAACTACCTAACATAATGTTCTTGGTGCTAAAATCCTAATGAATTCAAAAAAATAATAATAAAAGAAATAACTTTGCCTTTCATTAAATTGTCGAAAGGGGCTCTACGCGTTGGCTTCGGCTCCGCGCACGCCTCCTAAAGGTCCGGGACACCACTATCCCGTGAACGGGTAAGACATAAAGAAACAAAATACACTCACGGACAATGAATTCGGGTCATTTTCTATGAACAATTATACAGAAAATTACGTGATTACCCGATTATTAATTACCCGAATTCATTGTCCGTGATTGTATATCGACGTGAACCTCGTTAAGAAATGAATAGCAATAGAAGAATCATAACGAGAAAAGAGAAAATAATGGAAAAATTATGAAAAACGAACCGAAGCGATCATCTTGCGGGAATCTTCCTCCACTATTCTGCCGTCCTCACTAAAAGGCCGCTAATTTGTACTTACGAACTTCCATACTAATTAGCGGCCTTTTAGTTTGAGGACAGCAGTATTCCCATATTCTCGTACAGTCCTTGACATAGTGTAGGTAGCATCAAGGCCCCGCCCCTCTATACATTACCCTCGCTATCAAACGCAGTGCACCCGCTATTAACGTTCCCCTACTCGCGACATTTGCTAATGCCACGACCGTGACTGTGGCGGTATTGAGCAAAGCATGGATTTATTGATCCACTGATACCCGCTACTTCTTATTAGTGGTTATTACAACGCTATAACACCTCTAAGTGACCAACCTGCCTTGTAGGCGCTCGTAACTTTTGCCCAGATGCCGGCCGGGTTTGTGTTGCGCATTATTGGCCTCACAAATTCACTCTGTCGGTTTCTAGGGTATTGTTAAATTTATTGTCTGGTCGTGAAAGTGTTAAACCGCTATAACACCTCTTCCGAGATATTATCCCACATGGTGGTGTAGTCAGCTTTCCGAACTTGTCTCCTCCACTTCGGTCTGTCCTTCGGATACATCGAAATATAATGTATGGAAAGTTACTTGCTAGCTCCGCCCCGTTGGTACTTATTCCGTGGGGCGATTTTGAGCTTCAGTTACACTTCCATACTTATTATATTTCGATGTTCGGATACCTGACACGCAGTCATGTGATCTTGTACCTACTTTAGCACTAAGTACATCTTTCCAACGTTTTTGGTCTGCCCCTGGATCTTCGGCCGCAGGTGGAAAGTTGTAGCGCCTAATTTAGTACGTAGTCGAGGTGATCTTCGCGTGGCCATCGTAGCCTAGTCTCTTGTAGCTTATTGTTGAGTAAATGGTAGGTACATTTTCAGAAATGATTAATCAAACTATACATTCAGATATGAGATTGAGATATAAAGGGATATTGTGTGTGAGTATTTTCATTTGGATAGAGCTATCTAAAGTTTGCCATACGGTTACGGTTTGCCGGAGAGGTCTACCTGTGCAGGTTACCTGCGCAGGTGGCACAGGTGAAGAAAACTGCAGAGGTCGGTTCCCATACACGTTCCGGTCGACCTGCGCAGGTATACCTGCACAGGTAGACCTTTCCGGCTAACCGTAACGTGTATGGCCAACTTAAAGGTGGTAACCTTTAACCGATTCGTTGCGGATGGCACGACAGGCATCATGAAGGTTGGCGTGTGGCGTCATTACGCACTGAAAGGGTTAAGTTGGCAAGGTTGGATACATTAAACCAATAAGTTTAGTGTTCAAACTCTTTAGGTGTGACATAAAACTCATAACTCATCAATCATTGTCAAGTTGTCAAAACAGAAGAAAACTATCGAAATGTTCACAAAAGTATACGAGTCATTCGTTTTAAGTGCGTGGTGTGGACAATTAAGTAGTAAGAATAATACCTACGTAAAGCTGAAATACAGTAAATACCTTGAACAAGAAATAAGACAGGATGGAAATGGACGGACAAATTCGTACGAACCACGGCATGGTAAGTAGGTAGTTACAAAGAGCTTTATATCTAGGTAGACACAATAAAATACAATCCAGTTATCGAATAATTAGCTTCACTTGTTGTGATATGGGGTATTGAGAATTCATGCTCACTGTGGTTACCACTACACCGTTGTCTCGAAGAGAGAGCTCTTTAGCGATAAGAGCGGTTTCCGCGCTGTTTACCTCTTACAAGTTAAATTCTGTTTTTTTTTTATTATTCTCTGATTTCATTACTTATGTATACTTGCTAAATGGGCAATCCAATTAGACCATGTTAGTTATTCCAACAATAGAGCGACGATGTTACCTTCATTTAGAAGATGTCAGGGCGCTGGGGGATCAGAAGTAATGGTTTGATACGATACTGCAGGGGATAAGGCGGGGGTGGCTATCGAATACTCCATGTATCAACCGAACGATAAATCGTCGACGGGAGAAAATAAGAATTTAAATGTGCGATGTGCAATACAGCACATTATCAGACCAATAGGCCATTCTAGGGAGTTTCCGGTAAAACTTAGGTAAAATACTAGATGGAGAATGAAGTGAATGAGGTTAGATGTAACGTTGCTTATGCTTTTCATGATAGTTTAAATGTCAGCATGAACAAACAGACTTTTTATTACATTTCAGAGTGTTCCAGTGATCGATTATCCAGTTTCATAATAATTTTAATCGTCGTCGTCCTAAGGCTTTTTTCCGTCGCTTTCGAGGTAGGTGCGTCTTAACTATGATCTAGATTTGCAAATTTTTATAATGTTATTACGAAATTGCAATAATGTAGATAAACAGCAAATTTAATTTCAACCTACAGCCATATATATATATATATATATATATATTATAAGCAGACACACATACACATATGTATTATAAGCGTGATATTTTTTTTAAACCAGACAGAACTTACCTGGCGAATTATACGATCGATCGGCCGCTGACACGAATACGAATATTTGTTACATAACTACTACTTAATCACACCGCCATCGCTAAGACTTTAGTCGAAAAGTATCTTCAGAAAATTTCCTGGCTGCGTGGCCCAGAAAATTCCGACTTAACCTAGAAAAAAGTGATTTGTACGCAAGTTTGGCACGGCCAGCCGGACTTGGCAGCGCCGGACCCCACTCAATAAGTTTACCAGTGTTCTTGGCCCACTAGGCTCTCGTAAGATTTAATGAGGAATTCCAACTGAACGTTGCAGGAATCGAGGTACAAGTTATTTTTATGTGGCATTTGGGGTGATTTTTCTAAGTAGTGTTATTGAAATGCTACTCTTTACGTAATATTGCATCACGTGATTTTATAAATTGATTTGGGCTAGTTTTACGTTACATTTCACTTTGCTACAGTAAAGTTATCGCTTTAACATAAGAATAAAAATGTTCATGCACTTTGACATTCTTCCTTTAGCTACTCTGACTGTAGACTTCCTTTACCTACTCTGACTGTAGGCAATTCCATGAAAATGTAACAGAAGTTATCATTTCATCGCATCATTTATGGTGTAAATTTAAGTATTAATTTTAATCTAGATAAGTATAACTTTAATCCCTAGATAGGTATATCGGTACCAAAATATGCATCATCAATAAAGGAACACGCGAAAAATTGGTAATTAACGTTATTTTCTGTCATGGAATTACTCTGTTTATTATTATCAGTAGTACGCAATAATTGCATTAAAAACATTTTAGTTTTCACCAAAGCCTGAAATCGATTTTCGGACCATTTTACAGAGATAACCTCAAACAGATAGACGTTAAGCAGCCTGATGGAAAGGGCCCGAGGGACTAATAAAGCAGGCATCAGCCTAAAAATATCCCTAAGGGTTGAAATACCAGACCAGCCCTAAAGGGCTAGAATGAATCATGCTATGGGTTACGCAGTGAATCATTAGTGTGGTTACTATCCATACCATGGTTACTATGGAAACAAACCGAAAGCATATTTCACGATTTTTCCAAATCCAGATTTTTTTTACAGACTTTGAATTGAAACGTACAGAAAAAATAATTTTGGGACATCGATCGGTAACCGATTACCAAATAGTCGTCACAATGACTTTTGCAGCTCATTCAAGATTTTATAAAAATCATGGAAAAGACTTCCCAGTTTCGTTTGTGATGAAAGTGGAAATCCGAATGAAAAATAATACAAGGGGCCAAACTATTTCCTGTTGGCTTGCTAAAAGCTCATGTATGTACATGTGGGTAAAGGTTTCTTAAAAGCTAACGATATTAAAATTAATACACGGTTTCTAATTCTACATAGTTACGAATTCAGTGAGTCATAGTTCTTCAGTAAGGCAATAATGTGATAATGTGTCGTTATCTACAGACATAACGTATTAAATTGCATGCCATACCACTCTAGTCGTTACTGTTTTATATGAAATCGAACCGTACAAGTTAGGCGACAGTGAGGCAAGTTGTCGGGTGATTTGATGGACAGATTTTGTAAAAAATTTGGTGATTTTCATAGGTCAAAATATATTTATATTTCATCTAAGATAGGCACAATCTTTACCTTCAGTTTCATAAGTCACAGATAAGCTTGTCTTTTGTCAACTCGCAGTGAATATCGGCAGCTTATTTCCTAAGCTTCATATATCGCTTTTATAATATAGAAACATGAACTTTATTCCTCAACCCACTAGGTTGCTTTTGCTATGTGTTATGAATGGGAAGGTTCATGGCGCAGTCGGTAAGGTCGACAATGGATTGCAGCGGTGAAGCACCAAGTCTTAATTGATTTGTAACCGGCCAGAGTGTTTGCTTTCCTCGATTTGATTGGTTTGCCGAATCAGTGGATGTCAACTGAATGAAGGATGCATTTACATAGCCTAGCTACTGTCAGTTTTGATGGAGATGGAGACCGGAGATGTAACAAGTCAATTAGGGTTTGCTAACGAGGTAAGGATGGGAAAATGTAGGCCATTTTGTAGTAGACCTGATGTAGAAATGCAATGCAGCAATTTCGGAAATCTCTATATCTGTAGGTCTAGTGCAAAGGAGTACAGTCACCGGCAATAACATATGATGAATTGGGGTAAAATATGATTTTCCGCACGCGTACGGAAAAAGCCGCTTTTTGGCCAAGTGAAGACATAAAATGCTGTACACAACACGGGAGGTAATAAAGAATGCCCTCGATCGTATATTTACGTCCCTCGCCTACGGCTCGGGCCGCAAACATCTGCGATCTCGGCCTTACTTTGTATTACCACCCTAGTTGTGTAATGTACTATTTTTTAACTTCTTTACTGACGGACTATTGAGTGATGACTACTTTTGATTTAAGTCTATCATTTATAATAAAAGTTACTGTGATCACCACCGCTTGCTGCTTTATTTGCTGGAATGACTATCCGCGCCAACGTCCGCCGTCCTACCATTTCACGAAAATATGTCATTGGCAAATGTCGAGGTTAAACCAATTTAATAAAGAAAATCCTGTGGTCCAATTATCTTTTAGAACCTGCCAGAGACCTCAAATGTCCAATTACTTAAATGTTAATCCTGCTGAGGCTATAATCGGTGCCTCAGTTCTAATTAAAATTCCCTTTCCAAAATATTAATCTGTCACTAATTAAATAGCTGCGTCGATATTCTACGAACTAAGTTAGTCCAATCCCTCTCAAAGACCGAGTACATATGTACCTATCTATGTGTATGTGCCGAGTTGTATACGTTAGGTACATAGGTATATATCAAATTCCTAATTTTCACAGTCTTTACATCGTACTGGTCTGGTGAAAAAATCATAATCCTCATGTTCGCTTCAAACTTAATAAATAATTCTTGCATGTCCAGTTAATATTAGGTACTGAACACAAAATGGCTGTAATCCGCTGTGCCCGTTCAACGTACCTACTAATTAAATACATACAGCATACACCTACGTATCCCAAAAAATTATGAACCTTCAAATGATGACAACATTTCGTCGATTTTCCATCATAATAAATACAATTTCATGGAAATCAAATGAAGGGTACACGGTAAGAACATGTCTAAGTCACCTTTTTTTGAAAATGAGATTTTAATCTCAAATGCAATGAACTTGAAAAAGTGCCAAGTTTGATACTCGAATGTTGAGTAAGACCAACTTAAAGCCGATTAGTCAATTTTGGGCACTGACATAACATGACAGTTTTATGATTCTTAGGAATTTTTCTCCACCTTTATGAAAACTGCATCAAAATCGGTTTAATAGAGTTTGGTCTTCTCGCGTACTATTACTAGAAAGGACACGGTCAGGGACTATACGTTAAAATACTTACTAGTATAAATTTAGGGTTAGGATTCTTGTGGCAATTTGGACACAGAGTGCAATGCAGTCGCTACCTACTTTTTTTTGATTGAATGAATAATGATTGAATGATTAATATTTCTTGGCATTTTTATATTTTGTTAACACTAAGTGCTATTAAAAATACTTCAGGAAGTACTTACGGGTTGGGTCCTGATCGCCTTACTTGCATTTAGCCTTGGTATTCCAAACGTCTCAGTTGTACACTGGCCAAGTATGCAAAATGACTTGTTTATCTAATCCCATGATTACAAAATGGTCCAAGTTTCGAGAAGACTTAGGGAGCAAAACGCCTAGGTCGTGAAATGCACAAGTAGGCAGAATGTCTCAATTGTATAAAGTCTTGGTTGTGGTAAGGACTACGTAATCAAAAGATTACGATTTAACTACATAGTCTTTATACTATAAAGATATTCTACAATATTGGACGTAAAGATTATTCAGACCATATACCTATTAAAACATTATCACGTTAAGCCGTTTTGCAGTCAAGTCATTCAGTTTACTATGTCTTATAACAGTGAGGGCGTTTTACAGACCAAGACATTTTACTCCCCGGACAAAAATACAACTAAGGTGCTCTGCTCTCTAAGGCTAAATGCAAGTAAGGCGTTCAGGACCCAACCCGTACTTACCAACAGTCATCTACTACGAAATTGAATTCATTCATACAAATGCGATAAATTAAGCAGTTGTCTAAATTTGACAATTTGGACATGACTTGTATCGTGTCAATATGCCATATTATAAAACTATTAGTCAAAAACTTTTTGGGTAGGAACAAATATTGCGTACGATTAAATATTTATATCGATACTCTGAGGGGATTACAAAAACAAGATAAAACATACATATAATCCATCTAAATATCATATAATTTCATTTAGGTACTTACCTAAATAAAAGGTACCTACTTTAGAACATTGAAAATAATTTATTCATTCAATCATAAAAACTAACTAGGTAACAACGACTCCACTGCCCTTTGTTTCCAAAATGCCACGAGGAGTCCCAACCCTAAGTATAATATACATGTATAGATATTTCTACATATCATATCAAAACACTTTACCCTCTTTTGGCCCGTTTGAAAAAAGTGCCCTAATTTGTGCTCAACATGACACAGGCATGTTAATCAACAGATTTCCATGGCACTTTTAAAAGGCCCTTCGACCCCCGGGACGATGGGCCTTCCATTAAGACAATTACGCCCGGGTTATTCTAATCCCTCACGTTTTAGGCTTACGGAGTATAATGAAAATATTGCTGCATGCGGTTAAGCGAGGCGATATGCGGCCCGTTGGTTAGTGGATGGATTAAGCGGAAAACTTATTAATCCAGAATTAAAACAAAGCCGGAACACAAACTTTATCAGCAAAGAACAATTTTCGGAAATATCGCTCTAGGTAGTGTTAACCGAGTACTTAAACACGTCCCATTAAAAACATAAATGTTAAAGAATACTAAGTTTGTTAACCGTTTCGCTAATAAAATAAGTGAGATCTAGCTATAGAAACCAAGTTCTTTCAAAGATTCTCTCCTCCTCCTTAAGAAGACTCCTTAGATTACAGCTCCTGCCATCATGCATATGATTGCATAACTGACGTTCTTCAATTGCTTAAAATGATTTGTTTTGTTATTTGTTACTCAATAGCGCAAGCTTGGCAAGGCCGAAGCAAATATTTATTATGCCACACCTGGCCATAAAGTGGCTATTCGGCCAAGTGTCGACATAAAATGATGTACTCAACACGGGAGGTAAGTAAAGCCCTCAATCGCAATTTTACGTCCCTCGCTTGTAGCTCGGGCCGCAAGCTTTCTTTATTTTACCACCCCAGTTGTGTAATGTACTATTCTAATACTTTTCTAATACGATGTCCATACACACCACCTGACTTGTAATTTTCACTATAGGTAAGTACCGTAAAACGGTCCTACTTTGCACCAAAATTTGCTCCAAAATTATAAAATTCGAAATATAATTAACGTTACAAATAAAAAAATACGCTACTATCTATTTCGTCAAATATATAGAAACAATAAATTCGGAGCAAAGTTACCCATAGACGCGGCAATACTTTGCTCCTAAATACTAAATGTTTCTGGAGCAAAGGTAGACCAAATTTGCTCATAAAATGGGAACCGTATTAAAACAAATAACGGAGATAGAAAAAGTGGTGTGATCGTCTGTCGTTGTTTTCGTATCGGATGCAATATTAATTTTATACGTAGGTACCAACATTCATAGATATCAAGAAACAACCCGTTAAATATGTTTTCGGGGTTGGAGCATAGTTATCCCTGTAAGAGCAAAGTAGGACCGTTTTACGGTACTACTCGTATACGTTTATACGAGTAGTATCATGCGGTCTCAATAACAAACATAATACCAAGTACCTATATTCCTGCAAGATTTACGAAATTGCTCCAGGCATTAGTTTGACACCGGACGCGCGTTTCTCTGCAAAGGGAACCGTTGTGGTGCACTAGCGTCGATACCGCAGTACCTATCAAACCCTCGTTCAGTGCCAGACAGCGTACGCTCCAGAAATTTCCATACGGTGACGTCATGACATGAGGGGAGGTTTACAAATGAAGTATGAGTCAGAAATTGTACATATTTTACAAACATCTATTTCGCAATACTCTTATTGAGAATATGGACTTAATAAACAGCTCATTCAAGCGAGTTTTTGAATAGAAATGCCCCGTAAGCTCATGGAGAAAGCATTTTTGAAAATTGGTCCATCAATGAATTTAGGTACACAGGTTTGAAAATTGTTAAATACAAAACCGTTGAATATACGTATAGGACATTTGCAACACACGTTCTATACCTAATAAGTGTGTAAAGTGTGGTCTAATGAGAATAGACGACTAGAGTGGTAATACAAAGAAAGGCCGCGATCGCAGATGTCTGCGGCCCGAGCTGCAAACGAGGGACGTAAATATGCGATCGAGGGCTTTCTTTATTACCTCCCGTGTTGTGTACATCATTTATGTCTACACTTGGCCAAAAAGCCACTTTATGGCCAGGTATGGCATAAAAGGTTTTTCTGAACATCAGTTTCTGTGAAGGTGATTGTCTGAAAATAGAGATCCATCATCCATTCATAGTCGTCCAAAAGAATCGAAATACCTATAATCTATTTATATGAAGATACGTAAGTAATATTTGTGTCAATTTATATCAAAATCAGCCAAGTCCTCAAAATTTGGTATGTCACTTTGAATTGAAGTTTATTCCTTCTTTGGAAATACATTGAAATTCGTCCAATTTTATTTTGCGTGGACTTGGGCAATGTTCATATGTAACGATAGAATAATGTCCATTTAATATCATTTTCAAGGAGTTTGTCAGCCTGAGAATGAAAGAGAGGAGGCGGTTCAGTAGGCTTATGATGCTACGCTTTATCACGCGATAAATAAATGATAAAGCCTCCGTCACGTTCTGACACAATGTGTGTGAGAGTGACGGATGTTTTATGATTTATTTTTCGCGCGACAAAACGTAGCATCATAAGCCTACAGGATGCAAGGAGTTGAAAATGTTTACCACCTCACGTTTTTACATGTCTTCAAAGTACACGTCACACAAATTTTCACGGCAAGTTATTTTCGTCACGACATATTTTGTTTGCATAATTTCGTCTTTATCATATTCTTTGCTAGATACAATCTTGGGGAGAGCGTGTATTTACATAACAAATAAATTTGCCCGGAAATAAAATAGGGCTCCCCTCCCCTCGGAGCGTCTCAGAGGACTCTGCTCGTGATTCCCGAGACAGTCCTAGCTGGTTCTTATTCTCATATCTGTTTCTGACATTGAAAATTGAACTTTAATACGCTTAAAGCAACGTTCGTTTTGAAGTGAGGTTGTGTGGTCAACTTGTTTTGAAATGGTTGCAGTCTCGATATGGTAACGGACGTTAAATCAAAGGCCAAGTTTGGAAAGGTTATAGATACCGAGGCCCGGCAGGGAATTTGGGAAATCGAATTTAAATTGTCTCTAGTCAATAATTTATCAAGCTTCGCTTTGGATATCCTGGTCTGTGTGGTTGTAGCAGAAATCATAAGCACTGCTCCAAATGTATTCACTGTGTTCCAAGGGATTGCAGACCTGAGTACCTATTTGATATTAATTTTAGCTTGATACCTCCAAGCGTTCCTGAGAAAAACATGTTTAACAGACTGACAACAAACTGATCCTATAAGGGATCCATATTTTTCTTTTGAAGTATTGCATCTTATTTATAACATTATTTAGAGATTCTTTGTTATTATTACTTATCATTATTTTTTAATTTATAATGTATAATTAAATAAGTGAAATGTCTTCCTACAAGCTTTTTTGCCTATCGGGCTGTCGTCATATGCGTCATTTTGTTGTATTATGTACCATTAGATTATCCCCATTATTGTAACTAATTTAACAATTACTAGTAAAAAGAAAATACAGTACAGATGTTGTGAATAAGATTTTGTCATCGAAAAAACTAGAAACACGACTGAGCCTGAAGTGTCAATCACTTACCGTAATAAATGATTGACATGCTATATCTAATAATAGGAAACTTTATTAGTTAGTGTCAAATATCAAAATGAAAACTGACGATAATCGAGAGAGCAAGTTAAATACGAACTTTTCCGACAAAATACGATGGCAAAATATTATATACTACATCTAGTCTAGTACATCTGTACGAAAAGGCAACATAGAACATAAAGAGAAAATATTTCCTAAAAGCTGGGCTATGTTGGTCCACTAAGCCACAGATTACCAAACGCTGGCATCAAATGCATGCATTGCTAACCGCTGCTGACTCCTAATATATGCAGTGGACAGGCGACCGACTGTCAAATTATTTTTCATCACACTTGTTCGAAAATGGTGTCATTACACGTAGGTTTTGCGGGCCGTAAATGACCTATTACGCCCTAGGGCGTAATGGTTTTCTTTTTAAATTTCTAACGCTGGTTCTGTTTTACTCTTATTTGTCATGATTAAAGCAAACGCCAACTTACTTTTTTAACTTTTATTACTGAAATATTTATTTAAAGAGAACTGTTATTGCAAATACATGTAAAGACATATTTTTGTAACATTAATTAAATGTTTAAATAGTGTATTTCAGTATTTTGCAAATATAAAATCAACCATTTTAAGTCTTTACCGCTATGGTTTCCGAACGTGACTTGTCGTCTTGATATATGTCACTAATGTCACTGTCAGTTTAACAATTTTATTAGGTTATTTTAATCAGATTTCCTCACAAGTGTGATGAAAAACATTGTGTGTGCCACGGGCGGTAAAGGAATTACAAACTCGTGTTATTAAAGCCCTCGGCTTCGCCTCGGCCTTGTAACAAACACTCGTTTGTAATTCCTTACTTACCGCCCTTGATACACAATGTACTATTAGCGGTCATTCGGTTTAGGTTTACACCAATTTGGCATGGACAAGCGGGTTCAATGAACGGTTGGCAGCACATGAAGAAATAAAAATCCTATCAAAAATATTACATGTTAAAAGATGCAAGTCTCGTAACGCAGTTCTTCTGCAACAAAAAAAGATTTGAGATGTACGAGTAATGTTAAACCAAGTCAGTACCGGGGGGGTTTCCACAGAACTCGATTTCCACCGACTTGCCTATTATTTAACCATTTACTTATGCAGTTTGTATTGAAATTGCAATATTTTTACGTTTTACATGCATGCATGCATGATATGCTAATAGCTAATTATGTTTAAAATTTGGAGTTTGGGTGTCTGCTAGAACGCTAGGAGTACCTTAGAATTATGATGATCATCAGTCAGTCAGTGACAAAACTAAGGAACTTTGACGTGCAATAGTTCTTGAACTACAAGTTCAAATTGAATGTCATTGAGAAAATATTTAAGTCTAATTATTATATCACTTTTATACCAATACTAGCTTATGCCCGTGACTTCGTCTGCGGCGTAAATTATAATCACCCAACTAGCAAAATAGCCAAAATACCATAAAACCTTCTTTCGACCTCTGCAAACTTAGCGTAGTCCGACTATAACATCCTAGTTTAATTTAAATTGAAAATGACGTATAACGTTATTGTTCAGCTCAAAAGCAATAACGTCTTTTTACCTATGTATCCAACATTAGTATTAATATATGTAGATATGTATATTGACTACATCTCGAAGTTGGCTGTTCCCAATATGCTGATTCTAGTCTTAACTAAGCAAGCCTATTGTTCCGTACCCCGCCGGCAAACTTGGCTTGTTTGTTGATATTAGATGTACGAGTACTCGGCTGTTGACTACATTACCTGAGTGAGAATTGTTTGGTAGGAACCTTATGTATCTACTAGCTTTTACCCGCGACTTCGTCCGCGTGAAATACGAATACCCACGTGGTTGGTTAAAGGTGGACATATTTTACCGCTGGCTAATAGTAGTACCGCTTTCTACATTACCAAAACCAGGTAAAACTGGCCGTGCGTTAAGCAGTACCCCCTAAGAAGCAACCTTTTTTAGTCCCCCCGCGGCTGAGTTTCGAAAAACGGTGAATTCACGTTTCTTTTATTGAAGAAACGTGATAATTCTCAGATCTCCCATTTCAAAAATCATAGGTCCTCTACAAACTTTAAATCCGTATTAAACCCATTAGAGGACGACTTTTTAAGAATGTGTGGATAATATATCGATACCTTTATATTTTTTTTTTATATAGTAGCTAACGAAATTGACGCGGGCCGCACTATGTTAATAATTGGTGATTTTATACATATCTGAATATGTCGACCTATACATACAAAATAGCCAGGAAGGCTCGCGGGCCGCAAGTGAGTAGTTCACGGGCCGCTGGTTGCCGACCGCTGCTTTAGACTCAAAGGACGTAAACGCCGTGGGTTCTAAAGGAGCTTACGCCCTTTGAGTCTAAAGGTATCGATATTATCTTGGTTTTTAGTAAACAGGATTTTTATGTAACATTATATCTCTAACTGCAAGAATCATTCTCTCTCTATACAAACTGTAAAACCTTTAAAATACGAATTTCCAAAAAAACTTCTTTATTATTTTTACATTGTATATAAGTAATGTTTTTACTCAGCATATTTCAAGTTTCTAGGTTTAGTAGTTAATGACTATGTCCAAATTCAAATTTTCAACCCCCATTTAACTCCATTTAATTGGGTATGAATTTCGAAAACCGGCAAAGTTACTTTTCTTGATATATAATGAAGAGTTTACATATCAAGTCGCAGATGATTTTTAAAGTAGGAGTACTTTAAAAATCATAACCCAAGTATATCATAGTCCAAATTAATTTTGAAAAACTGTGAAATCACTTTCCTTTAAATTTAATAAACAGTCCAGTCAGTACATAAAGTTTCAAACCCTCCCATGCAAAT
This sequence comes from Eudemis profundana, assembly GCA_947034925.1. Classification (NCBI taxonomy): domain Eukaryota; kingdom Metazoa; phylum Arthropoda; class Insecta; order Lepidoptera; family Tortricidae; genus Eudemis; species Eudemis profundana. The sequence goes on along the minus strand of OX344808.1, from coordinate 14,605,861 downwards.
ATTCAACCCGTTTAAACCCCTCAAGGGGAATAAGAACCTCTGCATATGTAAAGTTTCTAGATCTATAAGTTTTTGTTCTGTTTTTCAAACTTTCAACCTCTGTTTAGTTAATTTCTATATGAGATAGGGATGTAAAGATACCGATACCGATATATCGGTATCGCCGATTATATACAACCGATATTTGAAGAGCGCGAAAAGAATTTGTTGTATGAAAAAAATCTGCAAAAAGTAATTTCAATTACTGACTTAATTTATATATTGGTCTATTACTTTGTGCAATAATAATTATTATGTTAATTATATATTTGGATCATAATAAAAAAAATGTGTTGACAATTTATTTATTTTTACTTTACACCTTCAAGGTTGACTCTCTGTTAAATATAGCCAAGTTTTAGGTATAATAAGGTATGTCCCAAATAATAAATCTGAAGTCTAAGATATCGGTATCGGTATCGCCGATAATTTACTACAAATATCGGTATCGTATCGGCAAAATTATGTATCGTTACATCCCTAATATGAGATGAATTTCGAAAAATGGTGAAATCGCTTTTCTTTTATTCTAATAAAGAGTCTAAACATGATCGTTCAACCCTCTTACTTTAAACATCGCAGACTCTCCATACAAACTTTCAATCCCCATTTAAATCCCTTAGGGGACGAATATCAAAATCGGTGAAATTACTTTTCGTTGATTTAAATGAAAAATCTAAACATGAAGTTTCAAATCTCTTACTTAAAAAGAACGTAGAATCCCGATACCAACTTTCAACCCCCATTTAAACCCCTCCGAGGATGAATTTCGAAAAACGGTGAAATCACTTTCCTTTCATTCTAATGAAAAATCTAAGCGTGAAGTTTCAAAGCTCTTACTTAATAAAATCTTAGTCTCTCCATACAAATTTTGAACCCTTTAGGGAATAAATTTCGTAAAATCGCTTCTTATCCCTCGCCTACGTTATATCACTAACCTCCCATGAAAATTTCAAGTTCCTAGATTCAGTAGTTTCGGCTGTGCGTTGATGAATCAGTCAGACAGGACATTGCCTTTTATATATCGTCGACCGTAGGCTGAATTAGTGTAAGGGACATTGTTTTGCCTGTCCCTTACCGTAATTCAGCCTACGGTCGACGATATATAGATTTCGTACTATTTTTCAATTCTACACATACATAAATCCCACCAGTTGAGTAAAATTTAGTAACGCAAAGTTCTGAAAACTGAGCTTATTTTACTATACTTACCTACATATTAATAAAATTGCTACATGACAAAAACTGAAATTGGTTTTCAAATTGTTGTTCATACTTCCATAGTAACCTATCATCATAACTGTCAATAAACCCATAAAAGAATCTGTCATGTAACTTAGGTACTTTTGATCGGTAGTTAATCAATTCAGTGGAAGCCATAACAAAATTAACCCTCACAATGACTAGCTACGACAACATGTATCATTTCGTATCATAATTTCTAATCATTTCTTGTTTCTCACATGCTGTAAGGGGTGACTCATTGCATTTATTCCCACAAACACGTTGCTACTCCCACTTAAAAATACCAATCCTGTTGCGACGGTAGTGGGCAGGGAGGATTGAGCTCAGACGTCGCTATCAATTTGTCCGACCGGGCCGTGTGCTCTATCACACTTGAAATTCGCATTGCTTGTCAAAAACTGATGCATCATCATCGGGAAATCCGGACAAAGCCAGACGAAGACAACATTCGGGTATAGTGCTCATTGTACACGAGCTGTAGTGCGCGTGCGTTATCCTCCCACATGCGTCTCTTTCCCTCCCCGGGCGCGCTTTCTCCGTCCCTCTCGCTCCCGGAGGGTCGATCTATACGACGCTAGGTACGGCTACGGCATGGTGCTGTACCGTCGTTAGTACGCAGGTTTCTGGCGTCAAACTCAAACGCCACTCGGCAGTCTGGTAACGGAACGCTCCTCGCGGCCGCAATAATGTCGCGCGCCGTGCTTTTTATTAGTGTTTTTACCATATTTTTGGACGTCCTCCATGCTGGCCAGGTAAGTCGATATTTATGTAGTCCTCATTCGGCGTATTTTCTTCATAATTTTGTGTCGGCGTGTTCCGAGGCCACTAAGTCGAAAATCGATTGGACGCGTTTGAAATTGTTTTCACGTCGGGTGTAAAATAGTAGCTGAAACAAGTCGGCCGATTGATACAGACGCTTCGGCCGTAAAACCCTGGTATTTTTACAGCGTTGTTAAAGAAAAGCGGCGTTACTTTTTAGGGAAATAGTTAAAACAGATTGCGTAACTTGTAAAAAAAAACATATTGCAATTTAATCATTCGCGCTTCTTTACGCACTTTTTATTAGAGTTGAACATAATTGTTACGACCTTGCATAACAGACATTGCTCATAGTAGGTAATAAAAAGTTAATGAATTAGGCAATTAATTAGCTCCAATTAGCAAATCCCGAAAAGTCATATATGGGTAACGCTAGCTTTTCTGTAGCATACTTATTCAAAAAACGAAGCACTGAAAATTTTTACTCCTCTAACTGTTATTATCTCCTAGGAGTTTGAGTTGCTTTCTTAGATATTTCTAGAATTATCTGCAGCTCTATTTAAACATGTTTAATGGTTCGATAAATATATTTAAAACATCAAAGCCGTTTTACGCGTAAACTCTGTTCGAAACGTCAGCACTTTCTACGCTAACGTTTACTGCCCGACTTTCATCGCTCCGTAAATTTCCAGCGATGGGCAATATTTGACAATGGTACTTACAGGGTAGAACAATAGCTTTTCTTTATAGCGCTATATATTTAATGCTATCGTATCGTTTAACTGCTAACAAGATCTATGGTCGCAAAACGGGAGGGTTACTTACTGCCTAACTGATAACAAATTTAAAACAAAAGCAGATTGTTGATTCAACGTTAATATCTGGTAAAACATGTACATGTTTATCCATTTTCCTTTTTTTCAGCATTTTGAACATAAAATCTACATCTATATCATTTTAGGTTATGCATTTGATTTTTTTTACATTAAAAGAAATTGATAAATGATTCGCACATTTTAGGGTTAAGAGCCAGAATTAATCTGATATTAACAATTTCAGTTATCTTCAGAGATGAGTAATTTAGAAAAAAATAATAATATTTCAATGCATTATTAAACATTTAGAATGAAAATTTTCAAACGACGACATGCATATGGAATTATTTTTCCGGCGGAAACCTAACAGAAACGAAATTCAATTAAAACTTCGTTTTAACTGAAACGCTGGTTGAACTACCTACATTCAGGTATGTTTTAAATATTTTTTGAAGTTGTTTTTAACTATGACGGTCCTCTTCTTTAGGTTGTTTGACAAGAAGCTAAATAACCGTTTTTTTATCAGTACAGAATTGCTCGGTGTTCCACGCAAACGAACTGGGGGTTTAAAATCAACTGTGACGACATCAAGTTTGTTTGAAATTTGTTTCATAGTTTGATACATTTTGTATGAGAAGCCAAGCGATTCGAAACACCGATCAATTAGTTCGTAAAGTCAATTGAAACCTCAGAATTGCTCTAAGCTACAAAGATGCGAGAAAATGTATAACCACAGACATGCCGTGCGAGCCTATTTATTAAAGAGATACTCAGGGTTTTCATTTACCGTAAAGGACATATACATTGCTTACGTCCTTCACTGCATTTGTGTCTCAAGGTAACTATCGATACTCAAAAACGCCAGCACTCAGTATCCATTCTCAATAATTGCAAAAAGTCGCATCAACTAACAAGTTTTATAGGATGATTTGACGTTATGAAACTGTTCTGCAAGGTTACAAGGTTGGTAATTCTATTACAGAGTCTTGAGTCTGCAAATGAAGCCTGAGCTAGGACCGCTGCCAAGTCTCTTAGTCTATAAGCACCTTCGTAGCCTCGTATCTTGCCGAATTTATAGTTTTTCTACCTTAATAAGGAAGCATACAAGCTGCACGATAAGAAGTGTGTCATGTTTATACGGATTTACTTAAGAAATGGATGTACTAGAGATATTGATTACATATGGAGTATCGGATTTGAGCTAGCCAGAAGTTTATAATGAATACAAAGATTTTGGAAGAGGAAGAACAAGAAGATGCGCGATAAAGCAGTGAACTGAACTGTCGCAGCAAAGGTAGATGAGGCAATAAAAATGATAGCGATTATGATATTAAATTATACAAAATGACGGTGTCTCCTCCTCCATCTGCTGACTGCGCTGACTTTTGTGAAAAATGTAAGTCAACAAATTGACATTTGTTTCATAACTGGAAAGAAAAATGATTTTTGATTGGTTTTAAACGCTATTTGGTTAATATTACTCAAAGGAAATTTTACTGAAACGTGTGATTGAGAACCTAAGCTGCGAAGTACTTAACTAATGAATCTCTTGACTAAGAACCTAATACACCAAATGGAACACGGAACTAGCAAAGCCTTTACAAGCATGATAATTCTATTAAGGACTTCAGAGGTTGCAAATGCCAGGTCTAGGAGAATTGCCAAATCTTGCCAAATGTTGCCAAGTATAGCCAAATGTTGCCAAGACTAGCCTGCAACCACCCTCGCCGTGTTAGCGACGTAATTTATTACTTGTGTGGAACTTGGAAGTACGATTTCTTTCAGATTGCAAAAGAGGAAAACAATGAGAAACAAATGCGCAATGCGTAAAAATACTTTTGAATGTGTGCGCCAAGGAATTTATAAAATTTTAATGATATACATGAGAGAGAACAATCTTTGAGAAATGGTACATTACATACCGAGACCAGTAAAGTAAATAATGTCTCGGATCACATGTGATCTGGGACGATAGACATGTGATCTGAGGCTTTCTTATTTACTGGCCAAGGTTTGTATACTGTTTTTCTGTTCGATGGAGCCAGAAAGCGTTATCTTCCTTTAGCGCAGCGGCCGGCAAGGTGACGCTTTCCGGCCGGAGGCCAGAAAAATCAATTAAGTCTTGAAAATTCAATCCAAATTTTTTCGCTCTACTATTAGAATTATGTTATATAAGAGATTATTATGTTATATAAATCGCTTGACGTGACGATACCAATAAATTGGTCTACTCTGTTGGTTGGAATAGCAGCAGCAGTATAATGTGTAATGCCACGGTCTTTTTTATCGGAATAGATACGTATTATGATGAGTATTGATTGTCAAGTTTCAGTGTTAATAATGAAAAAAAGGTTTTAAGATTTAGAAAAAATTATATAATTCGTCATAAATCTGATAACTGGAAAATCTGGTACCTATTTAAATCCAATCAATCCTATTAATTCTTTGGTGAAGTAGTACAAGTAATTAATTAACATATATTTTCTTTCAAGTGATGCATTTGGAAATAGATAAATATCAACAAATCCTATATGGATCGTCATAATGCGGTGAAGAACTAAAGAGATATAGAAGTCGTAAAATTGACGCTGAGTCAATACGAGATGCGGCTGCCAAGTGGAGCGCCAACGTGCTCGTTCAGTACAGACTATTACTACTTAAAGAAGACCAAAGAATATCTAACAAAACATCGAGGCAACTCTTTTGGTATTCTTGGGACTTTTGTTTGAGGCGGATATTTACTGGAATACCAACTACTGTTATTCTTAATTTTTAAAAGTTATTAAATGTCATTAAAAACTCAATTACTTTGCGAAATGAAGCGACGCTTCCATGATTGTTGGGTTCTACCGTGGGCACCTAAAACTATGCATAAGTATAAGTACTTTGATTGATTCTAGTTGGTATTCACAACTGTGTCATTGATCAATCTTTGAACGTTGTACATATACGTTTGACTAGATCAGTAGGCTTATGATGCTACGCTTTGTCGCGCGATAAATAAATGATAAAGTATCCGTCACGTTCTGACAAATAGTATGTGACAGCGACGGATGCTTTATCATTTAAATATTGAATATCATAAGCCTACAGATGTGTAAAATTGCTCGTGTTGTTCATTTCTAGAATTTGAATTTTACTTACAATTGTTTTAAGAAATGTATCAAAATAATACTTTATTTTAGCAAAAGTAATTTTTACAGATGCTATTTTAACATGGAGTGTATGAACCTTCGACTTTGAATTATTGATCACAATAACAATTTTGCAACTGCTGAAGCTTTCAAGACATTATTAGGTCGCGGATGTCCACTTTAAAACTAGTATCTAGATTTCTGGGTCTTCATCGCGGTTTTTATCTTTGTTATCATCAGTTGGACTTTTCTAATTGAGACATCTTGTGCAATACCGCTTGGTATAAAAATAGTAATCACGAAATATGGCAGACTTACAATTATAACGTGTGGATCTTGCGCATTGACCTCGTCGAAGATCGTCATCGTCCAAGAGGCTAAAACATCTTGTGCATTTGCGAATGTTTGTTTCTGACGTCATATTTACGGCAGGAAAATGTTCTACCTGCAAAACAATAAAAAAATTGTTCATTTTTAGAGCGATGTAATCAAACGCTTAAATGCTTTAAATAATATTAACATTAATAACACAGCGGATTGCATAAAGGAAGGATTGCAAAATTTAACAGTCGGTTAATAACTATCTGTGAAGGCCAAACATATACATTAAAAATATCTATTTAATGTTTATTGCACAAAACAAAAGTTATTGTAACAGGCGAATTTTGGACAAGGGATATTATTCGTACCTGAAACCAGACGGGAGCGGAGCAATATGCAACATACAAGTGAAATAACGAAAGTGATGACGTTTCTTTCAGGAATCCGCATATCTCGGGAACATATGGGACGATATTAGTTTTGCAGTACTGAGAAACAAAAGTGTCTATCGAATAAAACTCTGAAAGTCTTTTATTTTCTACTCTTCAAATTTTCTCTCGAGCGGTCCTGATTTCATAATTTTTCTTTGTAAAAATCGGGCCAGAGTCCATGGGAACCTATTAACTGGGTGCGATCGTTTCATCGTCACTACCATCAAAGTTCACCATCAAGCATGATCGGAGTCAAAAGCAAGCCTATTTAATATTTAAAAAAAAAACAGGATATGATAATCGTAGAAAGACCTTTGTACATGTACGTGTGAAGGAAAAGAAGGGTTATGTTTGTGTCGGACTGCAGTGAATGACTGAGTCGGATAGGAAAGTGGTCATGGTATGATGAACATGATTTGTGGATTTAGATGCTATCTTGTACGGACGCAGTGTTCTGTGCAATGAGCAATTTTATTACGTAAATTTTGCCAACATGAAAATGTATTAAACAATATTAGGTGTTATGTTATGATAAAAGTAGATATATTTGAATCTAAGCGAAGATAATTATAACGATAGAGGAATCAAGAATTGCAAGGAAGAAATAAAACAGACGATACGATGCCGAATAGGTCTTTAATTGAATGTCAAGTTTCATTCAAGCTAGTAGTGTCTGAGTATCACAAACCACTGTTTAAATCCTAACCTAAAAGGAAACTTAACCACACTGTCGTTTATTCTAAAGGACGTTAAGTCTTGAGCGGTCAAAAGTGTCCAAGAACGTTTTCAATTTAAATACAAGACTCCTTAAAGTGGAATTGCAGTCGCGACAAAAGGAAGTGTTTCAAACTGATAAAATTTTAGTGCTTTTTTATCTCGAATAGGACTGTGGTTCTCTTTATAGTCAACACATGGTTAGAATACCTCATTTATTACAGCGATGCTTATATTACTGTGTACTTGTAAAGTTGACTAGTTTGGAGTAATCGTTGATCGAAGTCTATATTGTACCTACTTTGCAATGAATTTGAAGGACAATTTGGAACTCAGAAATTTTCTTCTTTTTGTCGGCACGAGTAGCACTATTGACAGAGTGGTCGTGGTCGTAATTTGAGCTGTCGGTGGCACGCTTTATGATGCGTCGCCATTCCTCTCTAAGATCTGCTATTTTGGTGCATTCGTGCAAGGAGAGACTCAAAACTTAACTTTCAATATAACTATTTAGTCGACTGAAAAATATTTTTATCCTTAAAATGGGTGTCAAATATTTTTTCAAAAGTAATATTACGTTTTTAGGTGTTCGAAAAATATGATTTTAATCTCACACAGTGATTCGTTTTCCCGCCAGGAGAAAACTGATACCAAAAGTGTATGGAAAATAGGAGACACTTTTTTCTTAATTAGAATCAATGATTACTGAGTAAAAGAAACTTAAAATTATCTAATTCTGAAAAAAGTAAAAGGTAGGTAGGTCAAAAGGCCTATAAACACAATCTAAAATATATTAAGTCTATCTTCATTGATAATATTAATTATTCTTTCCCGGTCACTCAAACACTGGTTTGAATAGCTCACTTACAGGGATAAGTTCCCTTTGCACGTTTCCATAAATGTTTATATAGATATTGTTTGAATATATAATATTGCACATGCAATGAAGTGTTTTCATATATGCATTTTTTTGAAAGCGATGTCAGAATATTAGGGCTACCCAAACCTCGGGCAAAACATCGTAGATAAATCCACTTGAACTATTCCCAACTCTTTTGTTCAAAGCGGGATTAAATCGGGAAAAGTGAAAGAGTACATTTTTAATTACCAACGGCTCTAAGCGAAGATCCAGAGTTCCGGATTAAAATAAATTTTCGGCTATTTTCAGGAATACCAGGCAATTCTCGGGCCGCGGTTGTAATGGCGTTTCTTTCGCGGGATTTCGGGATTCCGAAAGGCTTTGGCCGGTATTGTTTCTAAATCGTTATGGAGTGCTTTTGTGTTTTGTGAGCCAGTTACGTTTGGGTATTTTTTAGGATGAGCCCAGGAGATTTTCTTAATGGTATGTTGTTTCAAGCGGTTGAATTGTAAAAGTAATTCAGAGTGAAAAATGTTTACTTGACTTAAATGAGGCGCATTCGTGATTTGAGTATTATTTGACACGTTTAGATTGCTCGACATTTACTTAGTAAAAAATTACCAGGTAAATAAAGACGCATAGCCAAAATATTTAGAACCACGAAGGGTAGGCGGGAAGGAAGATATCTTTTTTGGGAAGTTAACTTTCAAATCATGTGAAAAACGTAACTGGCTAACACTAAAACAGCTTTGTATGCAAACCGTTTTATTGTTTTTAACTTAATACTTTTGTACCCCCCTTCATTGTAATGGTGAATACAAATTCCGGCAAACGTTCAGCAGTACAATCCCAGGCAACGAGTAAAGTTGGTACAGAGCTGTCTGGCAGGGTCAGGCTTAGCTAAAGCCTCATTCAGGACAAGTGATAAGGAAACTACTGCCCTGGGATTCGCATTGTTTTGAATCGTACGTATCCTGTATATAAGATATATGTGTTTCAATTTTAGTTCAGATTTAGGGAACGGACAACCGATTTATGTTGGTCTAAATACGCTTTTATAAATAGGCGCACCTTTGTTGTTTACATAACTATGTAGGTAGTGTGTTGTGTAACATTTTAGGGTAGAAGAGGATTATACCTATAAATGTATAAATTGGCTTGAAGGGATTTTCTTAACATTGTCTTTATACTTTGACATTGTTGTAAGAATATTTGTAAGTATAAATAACCTGGCTTGATGGTAAAATGGTAAATATTATCGGAATTCTGTAAATTATTTATAAAAATTATTTTAATATTTTTATACGTCATTTAATTTAAAGGCTTTCAAGCCTTATGATAAAATTAGATTCGATTTCTAAATATGCTTACTTTTATCGTCGGTTTGCCGCGCGTGCGGTAAAGTCTTGATAAAATACTTACTGTACTAAAAGTCCAGTATAGTTGATTTACCTGCTCAGTACAAAGCTAGAGGCACTCCGTACCCTCTGGTTTTACGATGACGTATTACAATGTATATCTTTGTCTCTTCCAGGGCCCGGAACCGGTACTTTGCAAAAACTCCAAAATATATATTTGAATTATTTTATGCTTTTTATGTAGGGCTGAATAATGTATTTAAGTAATGACTTCGTATTATTAGATTGTCCGATTACAAAATGAAATAATAAGCCAAAGAACGAAAAGAAAGGAATAAATACTGGTATTTTTGTATGGAGAAAATACCGGTTTCCGAGCCCTGGTCTCTTAATTTGGTACATGTGCTACGTGATTACAGGATAAATGAAACACAAATGCATAGAAATATCTACGTACGGTACACATACATATAATTAGATTAGTCTGTTTTCACGTCATTCAAACAGAAAATATGAAACTTTATTAATTATTATTACCAGCGACTCCAGCGAGTGTCAATAAAAGTTTATTGACATTTGAAGTAAAGTTTCGTGTTCAGCCAAGAGAAGCCATGAAAATCGTCTGTCATTAATACGGAAATTTATTGACTTGATTTTTTAAAACGATTTATAAATGGACCACATACATGTTTTATTTAATGTTGTATTCTGAAGGATTGTAAACCTATAACGAAATTTAAAAAAGTCATGTAACATACAGTATTTACTAATTTTGGACTGTTTCATATAAAAATGTTGGCAAAATCGGGCCCAAGTCGTTCTAATTGGATTTTTTCGGCTATAGTAAATTAAAAACTGTATACAACAATGCAGTTGGACGAAACCTCGTACTGCCATATTGCGCTAGTAACAAATGACTGCAACTGTGTAGCCAAGAGCCCAATAACTCTTTTAAAGCGATCTTCGCCGGATTTAATTGCAAGCGTGTCTGGGATTCATGGTTTTGCGTTTGTCCGTGGATCACAGACCACCTCCACTAGACGGAGCATGCCATACGACACGAGCTCACCACGCATATGTGCGATTAAATACCGGTAGATATTACTAATACAACGCGTGTTTCACATCTTTTTTATCATTTTACATTTCGAGATTGTCGTCGGATTGAACAGAAATATTTATTTCACGTTTGGTGCACACACAAGTCAGAAACGTGGTCGCAACTGAACGAGCGGCCGGTCGCGTAATGTCGTAATGCTATACAATTGACCATATCAGATGTGAGCGCGCGCCGCTCAACATGCTCCGTCTAGTGGAGGTAGTCTGTGCCGTGGATGATACGGCTTTGTGTGATTTTTCTGAGGAGCATTCATTGAGATTTTAAGTATAGTCTTAGATCAAGTTTTAGTCATTGGGGATTCCGTTGACTGCAGGTAACGGAGACTAGTCTCTATGCTGATAATAATAATAATAATAATAATAATAACAAGCAGGGCAGCTTGTGGCGAGCTGTTGGGGAGTAGCTACCCCACGTACCCGAGTGCTCCGGGGGGTCCTTAGGGAGGGTCATGGGATTTAGTGAAAGGACCTCCGCCTCTGGCTTGCCTTAACCGGCCGTCCAGAGTGGAGTCGCGAGAGCTATATGCTCCAGGCGTGGAAGTGATAAAAGGCATAACGCCGCGAGTACCCTCGGAGAAAGCGCAGCACACCTCTCGACACCCTGCAGCCCTCGGCAGCGGTGTTGCCCCTGGGCCATTGCTCATAATGTCGCTATTTAACAGGGGCCCATCAGCGGAGGGCAAGTCACGGTCTGTCAGTGCCGCGAAAGCCATGAGACACTTTTCCTGACAGGCGCCGTCATGTCTCAATCCATAGAACAGTATCTAGTCCATAATTCCACCACCATAACCCAGTAAATTTAGATTCCATCAATCAACAATAGTCCTTGCACCTGGCGGGGGCTGTCTCTGCGTGCGTCCCGTGACACGGGCAGGGACAGCATCCGCTGGGTGTACACGTTGCCTTCATTAAATTGTCGAAAGGGCCTCTACGCGTTGGCTTCGGCTCCGCGCACGCCTCCCAAAGGGCCGGGACACTATTGTCTCGTGTACGGGAAAGACATACAAATAATAATAATAATTTTTTTTGTAATATATATTTGTGTCAAACATAAGGGTAGGATTAAATTGTCCGCATAAACAATGATACCCGACTTTACCCTACCAAAATTGTTAATGTCCCAAGTAAATGATCGATGAACCGTCCGCCGTCATAACGTCCTAATGACATCACCCAGTATTAGCAAGCTTCCGTGTAACGTACTTTTAATTTTTAAGAATCTGAGTGGTCCAGTCAAGCAAGACTTAAAAACGTTCGGACTTTTGTACATTGCACTAAAATGAGGTAGTGATTCGGTACTTTTTCACACATTTTAACCGTTGTTTTACCGCAAAATTAAGAAAAAGTCGGCATCGCAGGCGAAAATAATGAGTCTGTTCTCTAATTGAATTAATGCGCTTAGTCGGCCGTTGACCCCACTCGAGAGATTAGGACTCTTAACGCTAAACGGCTTCCATGCTGCGCACTATTTTAAAAATTACGATAAAATTATCCCCTAAATTTTCTTCAATGCCCGTCTTAGCTGTGTTATTCACCGATTTTGAAAAAGAAGGTTTGACGGTTTTTTTTACCTATCTATGTTCCTCAATTACTCGAAAATGACTGGTTATTGCTTTGTCTGTTGTTACCATAAACAATTGATAGCCAGTTACTTATATGATATTTTCTTTAGAGACCAGTTATAGGCAATTTGTCCAACCTAAGTAGGTACAGCTCGATTCATAAGAGCTGGCGCGGATTTTGTACGCTTATTTCTACCAAGGACCATTAAAACAAGAGGACTGTCACTCTCCATATAAAAAGCTGTTCCCCGAATTTACAACGCCATCTTTGTGTAAGCTTGGTAAAAGAATGATATTATTTACAATTATTGAACTTTGCAAACGTGACACAGTATTTAAATGTTAGAATTTATTTATTATTAGCTGTTTACGAACTAATTGTTACTATACTATGTTTCTTTGTTTAATTATAACATCGTTAAATGTTTAGTTTTTGTAGCACCATCTAGTTTTTGCCCGGAAATCCCCTAGCGGTCGGGTTACAATCCAAAGTATGGCGAATGTCAGTCCTCTTGTTTTAATTTAATGGTCCTTGTTTCTACTAATTTCGCGCCAGCTCTTGTGAATCGACCTATACAAAATTTGCAGAGAGACAGAAATACCATATAAAAGCACGGTTTAGGTTTACGCATTAAATATTAATTTCACACGTTTTTAGCGTACCTACGTACTTAATGAGTATGTATTGCTGTCTTAATGCTGGGTCAATTTATATTGCACAGGAGCGTTTTTAGGGTTCCGTACCAAAATGGTAAAAAAGGAACCCTTATGGTGCGACTCTGTCTGTCTGTCTGTCTGTCTGTCTGTCTGTCTGTCTGTCTGTCTGTCCGTCTGTCACAGCAAGATATCTCAGGATCTACTGATGCTATCGACTTGAAATTTGGAATAGTGTTAAAAACCGCTAACCCGAGCTTATAGAATGTAAAAAAAATCTTGTAACTTTTTTACTTTTTTTTTAAAGGGGTCCGTAATGAGACTTTGCAAATTGAAAGTAGGGCTATTATATTGAGTGAGGTATCAAATGAAAGGGCTTAATTTGTAGATTAAAACGGTATTTTTGTATTTTTTTTTAAATAAGTAGTTTTTGATTTATGGCGAAAAACGTTAAAAAAAATACCGTTCCCCCCCTATTATCTTCGAAGTTACTGAACAGAAAAATCTGTAATAATTACCAATTATTAATGTCATCCTATATATTACAGGAAAAATAGAACGGTTTTCCTAACTTGCACTGTTTTTGAGAAATTTGCAAAAATCTTAACACATACTTATTTGCTCCTACTAAACTAATCGCCATATAGTTTTTCTTGGACTATTCATGTATCTACTTATGAGTTTGTACGGAACCCTCGGTGCGCGAGTCCGACTCGCACTTGTTTATCAAAAGGTGTACATGTTTTGAGCAGTTAAGGGCGGCCGTATCAAATCAATACATTTTCGTGACGCAACGGAAAGTTAGACGGTATTTAAACAATATTAAAGTAACTACCTTGTACACTTTTTTTGAAAACCGCTTGAAAATGAAATGAAACATCGAGCTAAACAACGAGAGGAAAATGTTTAAGTCAAATTCCTTGAAGTTTTTGCATTGTCTATTTGTCACGTCGTATATTCAGGTTTATATTTTCGTCTCAATTCTTATTCCGTTACTTTAAGTACAAAATAAACGACAAAAAGTCTCAGTTGGTTCATTAACTGTGGAAGCAACTGTTCCTTTTACTCTGCATTAACGACAGAAAAGTTACAGTCAAACTGTAAAAGACGAGCAAAAATCTCGTTAAAGAATTCATAATTTGTAAGTGCTTCGGCAGTACTTGGAGTTTCAAAAAGTTCTGACAGGTTTTTACGTGAAGTAAGAAGAGCCTGATAATTTATAAGATGAAATTATACGGGTGGGTGTCATATTAATTTGTCTTGTTTCAATAGTATAATTATACTTTGCTAAAGTGTTAGGTTAGCATTCGTTGTGTTTGATTATGATTTATGATATTACACAAATCGAAAACGAAATGTTCTTCACGAATAATGTACCTATGCACACTTTATTTAAAAAGGTCAGCGATGCGTGAGTGCGTGACGGTTTTAAAAAAAAGTAAAACAAGGGTGGTTTACAGGCCGTATGGACAGACGAGGTTTTGGGAAAAAGATGAGAAGGTTAACAAGTTACCTTCCACGTCGTTAACTTTCGGTTTCGGGACAAAAAAACTCAGGGACTCTTTTTCGCAAACGTGCATTACATAATGCGGTCTCAATTTACGTGTCGATTTTTTTCTTATTTTCACGGTTCATATTGCGTTTTTTCTGATTTTAATTGTAATTAAGTATATTTCTACGGCGATAATTAAGTATATTTCTTTAGAAGTATACATTTTTGATTTAAATTTTAACGGTCATTTTTGCCCATGGATTTTTGGTTTCTTAAGATATCAGAGGGAATATTATAAAGTCGGTTTATTCCAGAACCTTATTACATTTTTAAAGATCTCATATTATCCGGTTTTAAGTTGGTTTTCCTTGAAATCGCAATATAATACACAGCTGTTAATATAAAATGAAACGAGGTATAGAACTTTTAATAGTTAACGAACAATTCAAGAGCGAAATAATAAAAAACTAAGCTAGCTAAGCTCTATTGTTGTTTACAGCCGTGCCAAGTTTGGCGCCGAGGTGGCAGCTCTAGTGTGCCAGATTATTTCACTTACCCACCCGATGGGAAAACTCTTTGGAATCTAATCCCCGCCCACAAGATGGCGCCACCGTATTACGTTGGAGCTAAGCCGCTACGCAGTACACAGATAATACACATTTGAATAGTGGGACTGGGAGTACGAAGTACTAATTAAAAAGTAATATTGGTATATCCTCGAGTTCACAAGGATATTTACAATGTAAATTATTTGTCCAAATTACTTAAATATGTAGTTGTAAGTGAGTACTTGCAATGTAGACTAAATCTCAACCGTGCTTGGCATTCATAATGTTACTTCTATTCTATGCTTCAAAAAATAGATTAGAAGCAAATTTATCTGAGATTTTTTATTTACTAAGGAATTTCGATCCAAATGAATTACTTTTATAGGTTAAGCAGGAAAAAATACTATAGATTATTGAACTTAATTATAACACACGCTTACTAAGCATAGATGATTGAAAGGTTTTTTCCAACGGCATAATACACATTTAAATAAAGGCAACACATGACACGTCAATAAATTTCCGTATTAATGATACACGATTTTCATGTCTTGGCGGAACACGGAACTTTACTTCAAATGTCAATAAACTTTTATTGACACTCCCTAGTAATAATAAAGTCTGGTATTTTCCGTTTGATTGACGTGAAAACAGTCTATAATTATATGTAGAGCGTACCCACGTAGATGCTTTCAATGTCTAAAAATAAAATACAATGTATAAAAATTCATATTTGGACATCCAGTACATAATTATTAAGAGTTACGACATCCAAAAGTAACATACAGTTAGTAATTTTGAATTACTAATATTATTTCACAAGCTGCTGAGTATTCTACTAAACAATTTCAAAGAAAATCAATTGTGTTCGAAATTTTGACAGTTTTTCAATGTAAGTCAGTTTTTCTGTCACTCGACGACTATCCAGAAATTTGAAATTATATTTTTACATTACCAGCCCATCATACACACAAAATATTGCAGGTGACTAAAACAACCCCCTGTAGAAACAACGGGTGCGTACTGAAAATTATATCTTTTAAACTTGAATGACCTTGACCGATCTATCCTCTATGTTTACTGTTCCCGCGCTGTGTTCTGCGGGCCCGAGATTCAAAGACTCTTCACAGTCTTTAGCGCAACTTTCCAGAACTTGGCCGACTATCCTTTGTTTGATGAGTGTGAGACGTGCATAATGAGAACGTAGTTTAAGGGTGATTACGTTTTTGTAAGGCGTTTTTGACAAACATTCGAGAGCAATTATATTCCGGGTCACTAAAATAAAATGTAATATCTCAAATAGCTTGTTCGACTAAATTATTATTTACTTTTTAAAAACATAATATAAAAAATGCGTCAATAAGTTTAAAAAAACCATTACTGAAAACAATTAATCTTTAAAGCTAGCGAGCTGCATAAGTTCTCGAGTGTATTATTTAACATCCATGGGTTGCAAGAATGCGAAAGTTTCTGTAATAGCAATGCCATGGAGTCAAACTTTTCTGAACTTAATTTGGCATACAAATTTTTATAGCAGAGCAACAAGAAAACGACGCTTTAATGCATTAAAATTGGCAAGCCAATGGGAATCGAGGTCTATTGATGCTAGATCAGATTAATGTGAATCCAGAGATTTTCAGTATGACCTAAGTACAACACGTTTGTTCTCCATTTTACATACGTGCTTATTTTTTTGTTTTACATTGTGTGTATGTACAATCGAACCAACTGAATCATGACCCACCATAAGCTCATTTTGCTAAAACTCCTAAATGCAAGTAGGTCGAAATTTGCTTAAAGATAGATTTCCATGGTGAGGAACTTGTTATCATTTTATTAGACACTGACATTTATGGAGTGCACTGTCACTGTATTCCGAGATATATTCTATTCGCGTGATTTTTTTCGTATGCCATAGCCTTCCTGACTTGAGACTATAATCCGAGCTCTCTGTTCTTTTAAATTGGCCATCATTTAAAATGATTAAGCATTTTACAATTTAGTTTCTATTCTTTCACATTGACTGACAACTGATAACTTGACATTTGACGCACATTTAGAACATTGTATTTATGAAATATTATTTTTCCATCATCAAAAAGTTAAGGTTATCTAAGCGAGAGCTAGCTCGAGATTCAGACATTGACTGTAAAATGTGTTTCTATTGCAATGATAACAAAGGTTAAAATTGTTTCCGACCTATATTGACGTAATTTTGCTAGGATCTAAAACGTCCTAAGTGTGTCGATAGACCTTACAAGTTGGAAAGTTTCAAACGAATTGTCAGCAAAGTGGGTCATGATTCAGTTGGTTCGATTGTACTCGTGTGTATTATCCCCTAGAGGTGGTTTCAGTATAAAAATAAAATAAAATAATTGATTTCTGCAAGTAGGTCCTCAAGGGCTCTTTTACATGTCTCATTATTGCTTAGTTTTGTTGAATACGTTGCTTTTGTAAGATTAACCCCCAACATTTATTTATTTTATTTAGTTTGTAGAGCATGAAATAACAATAACAAGGCATTGTTCGAGTTCAGTCAAGTTTACTTTTAATTATATTCATCGTTTTATCAATAATAAAACCACAGCGGGGTTGTCCACTCACTTTCAGAATTTAAATGAAAAATTTAATAAAATCACAGTTTTCGTAAAATAAACTGTAAAACGTTTGTGTAGTAGCTGATTTATGACGTTTTATGTTTAATTTTATTAACTGTGACCAGATGCTTCGTAAATTTCATTTAAATTCGTAGCGCAGACGAAATTGATTTACCTACGCAAATACCCAGCTGACCAAATAAACCTAATTAACCAGCTACAAGCCCCTTTCAAATTCAAATCGGTCTGAAAATAGACCCTTATATTAACATACTCGTATATAAATGGGTTTCCAGATCGCAGTTACTGTTAATGGGACACTTAAGAGTTTGATTCTAGCCTTTGGAATGATCTGAATTTGTCATTTTTGTGGAATGAGTATGCCAAAAAGCAAATAGGAATACAAATTCAATGTATTTTAATGATTTTTATCTATTTAGTTCAGCAATTGGGCCATGACATTGAGCGTCAGGCAAAAAAAAATTCTTATAAAATCATCGTGATTATAATGGTTAAATTGCACAAACGTTTATTATTGTTTATCAGGACATATGCTTTGCTTGGGCCTGCAGGATACATACTTAGGTTACCAGAGCGTCATTATGCATTGTACGGTTTTTTTTTTCTTTTTTTTTTTTCTGACAATCTTACACAAATCGAACTAGCCCCATAGTAAGCTCAATAAGGCTTGTGTTATGGATACTAGACGACGATATATTTAATAGATACAAATACTTAAATACATAGATAACATCCATGACTCAGGAACAAATATTTGTGCCCATCACACAAATAAATGCCCTTGCCGGGATTCGAACCCAGGACCTCTTGCTTCGTAGGCAGGGTCACTACCAACTAAGCTAAAGCGGTCGTCAAACGTGGTGGTGTGGTTTGGTTACAACAGTTCGTTACTTTGGCAATGCTCTTTTACACTCCATTCGTCTCGGTTGCGTTCTGGTATCAAACATGATACGTGATGATTGATGATCCAATGTTGCGATCGCAGGGTTAGCAGATTGTTTTCTATTAAGAGAGCGGACTCAAAGGCCTCGGTAAATTGTACTGTCTTGTTAGATATACTTAGAAAAGAAAGTTCGGAGAGATCAGTTTTCATAGAAAATGTTATAGCTAAGATTGATATTGAATCCCATCAACCATTTATAGCGACATCTGTTGATCTCGATTTGTTATCTCTCATTGTCTATCTATAGTAAACGTAACTTAAAAGCGACGCGTTCTGTTTCCGAAGCACAGTTTTGATCCCTCAAGCCAATAAGGATAATGCCATTACGTCCCAGATACCTCCCTTACCACACGTCCCCCTCCATTACAAGTTGGTAGGTTGGTCTACCCGCACCTTTTAAACTTATACCCGGACACCCCTTTGCTTTGGGTTGGAGTGAAAACTTAGTTTTTTGTTTAGGTGTATGTGCCGGTTTTGTGGATACCAGCAGCATCCGGATCGGGGATACTCCCTAAAACTTGTTTTTCAAGGCTCAAATAAAGGCAAAGTTTTTGAACTTAGGTACATTCTTGCTTACTATAGGTAATACAATTATTGGTTACTATGTGGAATGTTACCAAGTTCAGGGGATGACCCCTATTGTTTGAAGAATAAGTAACTTTAGGTGTAATATTATCTGTGCTTGTTTTTCTTCTCGAACTATTTTAACTCGTTTTGATCCGATCAAAATGTCATTAATAATAATTGGCCACCTTCATAGGTTTCATACCGTTTACATATAAAATGGAAATTGTTTCTATAGCTTTTTTCTGCGTGATCCAATAACTGAGCGGCAATGAAATGGCCTCCAAATTCAATAAACTCAACTTAGGTGGGCATTTCTCCAGAAATATGTCTGCGACTCATTCATCTGTCTCCATACATTTAGTATGAAAAAGGGCCAGATGAATGAGGTGACCGCAGACATATCTCTGGAGAAATGCCCAGGTATAAGTGAAAAAAGGTAAGGAAGATTCCGCCTTAGTATACTATCAGACATCTGTCTATAGAAGAACCCACCGAAATATATTGAGATAGAAGTAAATAGTTAGTCGATCTGTATGGCAACCAAGCGTGTAACGTTTTTCGCTTGGCGTTTTACCCCAAAAGTGTAATTTAGTGACGGAAAAGTTTGGTGGTACCTACTTGAACAATTATTACCATTATTATCAGATTTTCAAATCTGACAATAATACTGACGGCAACTGAAGTTAACGGCATGCAAAGTAAGTCGCCGCCACTTCTTTTTAGCACATGAGGCACATACACTTTTTCCTTCTAACTCGACATATTTCTGTGGAAGAACCTATAAAGAAATATCTGTTTCAAATATCGTATATAATCGAAAGTAAGCTACGCACTATGCAATTTATCCGCCAACATATTGTTACGATCGGCCGGAATCGTGGTTAAATGTGTGAGGAAGGCAACCGCAACTTGCCTCCACACCTTGCAACAGGGAAATCAGCCCATTGTCTGCACGTCTTGGGTCCTCAAATTTACAACAATTTTTATTTGTATTTGTATTGTATAATGAATGATCGATTAATTTTGTTTTATTTTATTTATGATTGTATAAGATGACATTGTATGATCAATACACAATAAACGAGTATGAGTATGAGTATGGAACATGCACAACGAAGGTGCTGCCAACTGGTGCCGCCAATACGAATCTTGTACTCTATCATACTGGGGCCAAAGTAATGGGTAAATGCGGTTAATATTGCGATGATGGACCATTAACGTTGGTGGCCGCGACTATAACCTGATTTTTTCAGGCCTGTTAAGTTTCCTTTACTGTCCACATAGTGTCTCTTTTGTCAATTTAGTGCTGTCAGTTGTCACCCTTATAGTTCCTGCACGTTCCCAATCATTCTGCTCGCGACCGATCGTATATCTCGGTGGTAAAATTGTAAGGTGTGTAGAAGCTAGAATTATATTTCCGCACCCAATTGCTTCAGGGCTATTCTTCAGAAATATGTCTGCGACTCATTCATCTGTCTCCATACATTTAGTATGAAAAAGCGCCAGATGAATGAGGTAACCGCAGACATATTCTGAAGAATAGCCCTCTTGTATGTCAACTGAAATGTGTTGAACGGTACGGTACCAATTTAAGTCTGGCCACATTTCAATTAATCGGCAGACTGAGCCTAGACCTTAATCCTTAAAAAAAAAGAAACAGCCGTATCAAATACCAGTCTGACTTACCAATACCATCCCCCTGCCAGTTCGGTTTCGACCGCTATATTAAATGTAGTGTAGGCTTTCCACACTTCTCGTTCCCGCGGGATTACGAGCCCCGGTAAGAGGATTATCCGAGAAACTTGTGAAGGTATCTGTACTACTGATTTTTGAGGGATATTATTTGCGGATTAATCTGTTTATTTCAAATTATAACCCGAAATGATGTGGATCAGCGCCGTCTGGTCGTCGGACGCGAACGAAAGTTTTGTTAGAGAGAGAGAGGCTTCTGTAGGTAGTATAATAATTATTCTGTGCCGTAAGTAGCAATAGGCAAAAAGAAAAACTTTTATAGCAATCAGTTGGCTGACTTTTGTCATAAATTGGAAAAATTGAAAATATTCTGCCGATTCATAAGTAGGTATTCAAAAGAATGATTTAAACTAGATACTTGCATACCTAAAAATAATATAGAGAGGTAGTAGAGTCACTGACGATACATGATATTTTAAAATCTACCAAGGTATTATTAAAGACAATGTATGATATTAATATGGAATCCTGGCCACCAGACACCAAAACCAACTAAGTTCACAGTAACCTGAAACCAGTGGGCGGCGTAGGAACACCTGCTCGTACAAGTACAGTCAGCCGCAATAAGGGCTGCAGAGCAGAGGGCTCAAACATTACTTACCTATAGTCGAAATATGACAATCTAATATTAAAGATTTTGTGAATTTTAGGGATGTAACGATACATAATTTTGCCGATACGAGACCGATACCGATATTTGTAGTAAATTATCGGCGATACCGATACCGATACCGATATCTTAGCTAACAAATGAAGTATGAACTTCAGATTTATTATTTGTATGTCCTTATTATACCTAAAACTTGGCTATATTTAACAGAGAGTCAACCTTGAAGGTGTAAATTAAAAATAAATAAATTGTCAACCCAGAATTTTTTTTTTATTATGAACCAAATATATAATTATCATAGTAATTATTATTGCACAAGGTAATAGATCAATATATAAATTAAGTCAGTAATTGAAATTACTTTTTGCAGATTTTTTTTCATATAACAAATTCTTTTCGCGCTCTTCAGATATCGGTTGTAAATAATCGGCGATACCGATATATCGGCCGATATATCGGCAGCGGTATCGGTATCGTTACATCCCTAGTGAATTTTAACATTTTTAGCCCGCGGCAAAAGGAAAAGTTACGCTATTAACATGACAGTGCATAGTGAGTAGTATTTTAGTAGGTATTTAGAACTGATATATCAAAACGCGATCGAAGGGTCGCGCGGAAAATCTGTCAAGATTGACATGGGACCAAAGGTTGCTCTAAAAATATCTGAACACAATATTTTGGCCTGGTTATTGTTTCGGTGTACACCCTTCGCCCCTCGCCTGCTGTTTACAGTCAGCGTCAAAAATATCTACACACGCACCTATTAAAAACATGTGAGCGCGAGTCTATTGTCAAATGTGTAACTCATTCAGACTCCACTCAGATAGTTTTAATTCCTCGATAACATGCATATATTTATGATTTTGATAGTATATAGGGTCCTAATTTATTAGTTGCAGATATTTTAACACATTATACTTTACATTAAAATAATTAACTTTAAATAGAAATTAAGAAATCTTTTCATATAACTTTTTTGATTTAACCTAACCTAACCTAACCTAACAAAAAAATTAATTATAATTTCGTCTAAAAAAAATCACCATGTGGAATATCACATGTCACAATAACACTATCTGTCATGTCAACAATTGTTTGTCGTAAATGTCGTAACGGTTCGGCGGGAAAACTGCAAATGTCATTGTGAAGTGGCCAGTTACAGTTAAGTGGTACGTAAAAGAGCTACTAGAATCTGTTCAATGAGTTTTCATTTAGTAATCACATTAACAGGGTGTTATTACGTAGCAAATTTGTTTTTCCTTTTTCTCCAAAAAAACATCGTAAAAGCTATAATGTTTCATGTTTTAATATACTCCAGAGACCGAGTACTATGAGCTGTAAACATATCTGCAACTAATAAATTAGGACCTTATATTTTGTGGCTTTTGGCGGGATCCCGTCGGAACAGTATAACAGCAGTAATGTTTCTCCCTACAAAAGGTACATCGCCCGGCTTGTAAAGTCGCCGTCAATAGAATTGGCTAACTTTGTAAATAAACCGCCATATTGAAATTGTCTCTGAATGATGAATTTACTAGTGACGGGGAAGACTCTTACTTTACTCTTTTATGTCAAAACATATGGACTATTAAAGCATCGAACGCAAGAAACCGGTATTTTTAATTTGCTTAATCAGAAGATGAATCGTTACTTGAAGATTATGTATCCACCAGTATTTATCACAAAAGGTGCCATTATTTCATCCGTAGCTCTATCGATGATGCCGTCTAAATATTTCATGTTATTTTCTTAGGTACAGAGCGTAAGTTAGGTAGTGTGTAGCAGCTTTACAATATCACCAACTTTAGTCACAACGCTATCATCATAGACAATTGTAGAATTTAAAAGAAACAAAAACGTCATTCCATTATGTCATAATAACCTATGTATAATTAAAATTTAAACTTTTAATGAAATATCCAAGATTCAATTATTTATTCTACGGTTTTGAATTTTACGGCAACGGCCGTTTAAATAGTGTATGGTTTCAGTGGTGTTTGATGAGGTGGTGTGAAAGTTCAAGGAGAAACAGTGACAAAACAAAGTTACGCCTTTTGTTTACATTTTTAGCAAATTATATTGACGGCGACTTTATGTGTGCGCGCCGTGAACGAACGCACTAGGTACGAGCAAAGTTTTACGAATGCGTAAGGGGCATTTCTCCAGAAATATGTCTGCGGTCACCTCATTCATCTGGCCCTTTTTCATACTAAATGTATGGAGACAGATGAATGAGTCGCAGACATATTTCTGGAGAAATGCCCTAAGAATGGCCCAATACGGATCGACACGACCTTGAATACGTATCGCGCTCCTAAACAGCCGAAGTTTGACTACCTGGCTGTCTTTATACTTTGCCGTCAGGCATCACAGCTCGACATCGAGCAGTACATAGGGCCGAAGAGGCTCACAGTTTTTCCCGACACAAAAAAAAACATTGTGTGGCTTGCCGTTATAAAAGTCTCAACGAATGCCGGTTCCCTTGAAGCACATTATGCAAAAAATAACTAGATTCAATCGCGCTAACTACGTGCAATTACTATGAATTCCAGACATAACGGTGAAGGATCGCAGACCGGTCCCGAAGGACCATTTGTGAGTGGACAATGCCGTATGCGTATGCGCATAACCGGTACAATCCCGTACAAAAGAAATACGTAGTAACTGCTTATAAAAATCATACATAGTTGATGCATTTATCTGAAGAAGCCTTTCACGATGCAACGTTTGTTTTAGCGCTAGTTGTTCGCTATAATAAAATAGAAGAGGCAAGCAATTACGAAGATCATTTCGTTTGGTTACATTATACAGAGTATGGCTATTCTGAGAGAAGCCCGGAAAAAAATCGTCAAGATCACTAACGGAAAGGTGTTTGAATATTTTAAAACAGTCAAGCCTATCTATACGTGTTAATTATTGTGTAAAAATATAACGTCAATTGTTTCCAACTTGAGATCATGATTACCTACTTGATTAGGTACAAGAGAAATCTTTACAGTGTGAAGTACAATTCCTTAGGAAAGAGACCAACGCCATCTCTCGGACACGAAGTTACCTCTTGTTCGAATAATTGCCCTCATTTCTGTTTCATTAAATGCAATTTATTATTTTAATTCATTATTATCGTAACTAGATACTCATCTAATGCGGTTAACCAACGAAAATAGTAACACATTTGCCAGTTGTGCTATTGCTCACTTTCGTCACGGCCGGGTAGGCACGGCTATAAGGTTCCGATCAACAATACAGTCATATGTTAACCCACTACATCAAAATGCTCAATGGACCGGTAAATGGGCCCTTCTGCCCTAGTTGCCGAGGAGCGCCCTAAACGACTAAGGCAAGACGCGTTAGGTTATTTTTAGTCTGTGATGCAGAGAAGATGGAAAAAAGAAGAGAGAATGAAAAAACAATAAAACAGAAAAAAGTTTAGTTAAGTAGATGAGTAAATAGGTCCTGATATAGAGTACCTACATAAGTTTATCGATAGATATTACTGAAACTGTCTGTGATTTAATGATGTATTTTAAATTTAAAGCACCTTACGTAAGACCGAGAAAGATATCGTTCCTATACTTTCTCAACCACGTATCTAATCGAATAGTTTCATAGGAAAATCACAATTTTCTACTCGTAACACAGGTGCTTTTTCTATCAAACTATTCGATTAGATATATGATTGAGAAAGTAAAGGAACGATATGACACTTAAGCACCTTTCGAATGATGGAAATTCACAGAACTGTTACGATTACGGGTAGCTAAATAAGTTGCTTGCTAGAATGGGCAGACACCGATGTCCATTTATATAATATTTAATCTCTAAGGGATTCACAATTCAGATGATTGCCTTTGCTTCTCCCACCCCTCACTTGGCAAGATCGTCAGGATTCATAGGTAACTAAGATATAATTTATAAGAGACATGGAAATGTTATTTCAGCGAAACTGTCGTCTATACGGTCATTTAAGATTCAAACCGCACATATTTCTAATTGACTAATGTACTACATGTAGTCAATTAGAAATATGTGTGGTTTTGTTGGTTAAATGAACGCTAGCACTGTGCTCAGTTTTAGCGTTCATTTAACCAACAAACTCTGCAATTAACTGAGCCTGACGAACTAAACACGTGTATAAACACTGTCCATAGCTAGCTCTAGTATATAAACTATACGATACATAGGTAAATCTACAGAGTAATGACATTATCCATAGCTAGCTAGATCTACGGCTATCCGGGCTGGTTTGGCGGCCGGCCGAGTAAATGTTGGGACAATCCGCTAACAATAGTAATTAATATGTGTATGTTCTGCTGACGTTAATGGCAGGTTTATGGACTCGCCTGGACAGTGAATGGAATTGGAAGCGAACGGTTTGGTTGATTTATTAGTTGGCAATGTAATACGCTCGGTATACTGTCTGAGGATGGAGTTTTATATGAAAATATTGATTAGGCATAGGCATATCCCTGAATGGAAGCAATGTTTTATACTTAACTGGTAAAGATAAATTGATATGCGATTTTCGTCTTTGAAGCTTATATCGATTATAGGCATGCTTTTATATCAGTAAGCTTATAAAGCTTAACTTAAATATATAGTAGAAATTAAAAACGATTTCTATTCCAGTGAACTAGGGGGACTGCATAAGAGGAAACGGGCATGTGGGTAGACCATCAAAATTTATAGGCATATGCTTTTTAATACATCGTTTTACATTCTACTAGCAATAATGCTAATAGAATAAAAACTTGAAGACTTTGTCAAGGGTCAACGGCCAGAGGAAACAGTAAGGTCGAGAGAATTGAAAATTAGGTATTTGTGAATGTGTCGCTGTCCCGCACTGCCCGCCTCTCCCGCGCAGAGCGCGATAGAGACAACTGCAGCTTGGACCGAAAATACCTTTTAAAATTTCATGAAAACAACGTTTCGTAGGTAGTCCCCTGATTTCTTCCCCAAAACTTAACCTATTTAACTAATTTTTTCATTAAACATTAAAGAAAGGCTTTGGCCGTGTTCCTATGTTTTCCTTTTTTTTTATTAATCTAGTCAAATTTGTTTTCTGGATGTGTGAACACAGCGGAAAATCTGGAATTTTTTTTAGGTTTTTGAAGGTTAATATCTCTTTTGAGAATCAATTTATCGTAAAAAGGAAAACATAGGAACATATCAATAAGTAGCCCTAGATTTTTGGACAAAAAATTATTGCTCTACTGGCATTATCCAGGGAGGAAACAGGGGACTACGTTTGTATGGAAAAACTGCCCTCCAGTTTCCTCTTAAGATAATAATGTGGTCATTGCATTTTTCTTTTCTATTCTGCTAGCGTTAACGCTACAATAACCTGTGTGTCGCCACAGAATTTTCAATTGCCAAGTCTATCTATAATTTTATCAAGACACAATTAAGCCCAATATGCTGCTTGAGGCGCCAAGAGCTCGCATACCTAATTCCGTACGTTCATACTAAGCCCTGAAAAATGAATTTAAACCACGCCACTTGAAAAGAAAATTGCGCTGAATAATTTCCCTTCACAAACACGGTTTACGTGCATTGTGAAATTACTTTACCGTGTTACGTTCCTACGTCGAAGTTTCAGCTTTTTGTTTGAAATTGTCCTGTATAACATTCTATGATAGCTAGTATCTGTAAATCTGTGTTTTTCTGTTGTGCAAGAAAGAATATTTGTATTGTATTGTACCTACAAAAATGGAGCTGTCTCGTCTTCAACAAGCTAAATCTTGTTTATTTTAGGATATCTGTAATTTTTTTATCTGCAATAAAGAGTATTATATTGAAGTGTATTGTTTTGTATTGTAAAGCCCACTTGACTAAAATCTTATGCATATCGTTGATCTATAATATGACTTAAAAATTGAATGCCTTTAGCGCCAGATTTGTCTTTGGGATGAACAATGACGGTCCGATTTACCAATTATCGTACATGTCCAGTTCAGACCACACAGGCCATCCGTGGCCAGCCAAGCGTGGCCAATAGCTTCTGGGCGCGACTGGGACAGGCATGGCTTGGCCTTTCGAACCAATAGCTTTTGACCACGATGTAATACGATCAAATAGCTTATATGTGAGTCTTATATGATGAAAATTGTAACGTCAAACGAAGAAAAGGGTATGCATCCTGCTGTATAAATACCCGAGTCAGGAGTGACTCACGCCGTGATTTTACCGCGTGCCTTGAGCAACCAGAAAGAGCATGCGTATCGTATAAGTGTACGCACACTAGGTACGTACGCGTTATGCGATAGAGAGAGTCGGTCGGATGCGATGCGTTCCGTCCGGTGGTCGGACCCAAACGACAGTTTTGTTAGAGAGAGAAGCTTCTGTACGTGGTACTAATACTTATTCTGTGACCGACTTTTGTGTAGTGTTTCTTGAATATTGTTGTTCTAGTGATTTATGTTTTTTTTATTGAACGTTATCGTAGCGTTTCAAACATTTATTTTAAATAAACATAAAAAGTATTAACAAGCGAAAGCTATTGAAATTCATACCTTTCTCTAGTTGCCATAAAAAAAAAACAAGTTCCAATTCTATTAATTATGACTAGTTATAAGTTATATGAAATGAACTGTTTACGCAGAACAACACAATAAGTATAAATAAAGTTTTACATAAAGTTAGTTAAATACATCAAGTTTTTTCTAACTAAGGTCATTAAAATATTTGCGAAGAAAAGTAATTATCTTTCCCAGTAATTTTGCCGGAAGAGGGATCGATAAATAAGAAAGGACTTCAAAGTTGGAGCAAAATTTGACGTTTATGACGTGTTGTCAATGGGTCTTTTGAATCTGAAAGGCTTGCTTTTGATCGATTAGTTTACCCAGCTTTATGAAGTTCTGTTGATTTAAACTCTTTTGTTTATGCAGAGAGTTTGTCTAAAAATTATTAATTGGAAAGGAAGACTTCAGTGTTTACGATAATAACTGCGTATTTGTTAGCTGTTGTTTATTTGGAGTGACGTGAATGCGGAACGTGAATTATAGAAATGGACTTACCCCGATAACATTTAAAAAAAAAACTACTCCCATTTCGCACAATATGCAACATTCAGGTGTATATTATTTGCTCCACCTTATATTTCCTGTTTCGAGCTACTTACGTGACCACGAATCCTTTAAATTAATATCGATCTAATACTTATTATTAAAAGGTTAATTACCAGAAAAATAGACGCAATATCGAATTTTTACTACCTACCTGTCTTATATTTGCATACAGATATAAAAAAGGTTTGAAAAGAAACATGCATACAACGGAAAACAAGACACTGGGACCTATTAGCACCTTGGGAACTACACATAGAAACTTATTGAAATAATTAATACAAAATTTTAAATAACTAACTAATAATCCTTCGTTTCGCTTTTCATTATACGCCCTCACCGTAAACACATCATTTAGTTTCATTGTGGTAAAATCTACTATCTTTTGTAGCGAGACAAAACTTATCATTGCAAGCAAAATAAAAGCTGAAAGGGTAGTTTTAACGTAAATCTCCCACTTTGCTTCAAATCCTGAAGGATCGCGCCGGACAGGGTCGACCCAATCAGATTACTGCTTGATTGCGATTTCATTTAGCCGACATAATCGCCGGAACAATCGCACCGGCGATTAGGGGGCGGGGCGAAGGTGAGTCCGCTAGGTGGGATTCATTAAGTCAACCGCTAGAAGCAACATTCTATTAGCGTTAACGCTACACGGTTTGTATCAACTTACCTGTTTTGTGTTGGATATTTCTGATATAGGGCGTTTATGTTACTGCGACAAAACTTAAACGAATAATTCCTAAATTGTATTGGAATTGAACTGGCTTATTTAGTAAAAATATTCATTAAGACAACCGCAAGTAATATTCTATTAGCATTAACGCTACACGGTTTGTATCAACTTAACTGTTTTGTATTAGATAGAACAGATATAAGGCGTTTTTGTTACAGTTACAAAGCTTAAAAAGGTTTTTATAATGTATTGCAATTGAATTGGCTTATTCAGTATTTTCTACTTTCAAAATGCACTGTATGTGCGTAAAACTGTCATACGTTGTAAACGAGCGAATTGAGACAACATTCTAGAGACAGTTGTTCAGTAAAAGTATCAAGCCGGACAAGTAGTCCAACTTCGGCCGATTAGGAGCGCGCGACACGTATTGACGATTTGACGTGAGTGCGATCCATAATGGAGCATTCTTAAGCATTCTTAAATCTTTGCCTGTAGTGCGTTCGTTCGAGGCGCGTACACATACAAGCGCGCGGTGTACATTTTGTATGAAGAAAAATTACTGCTATTATACTGTGGTTCAGTTCCATATATTTTTTAATAATTATATTACAAATTGTGGCGATGATCCTTTCCCGTACACGAGACAATGGTGTCCCGGCCCTTTGGGAGGCGTGCGCGGAGCCGAAGCCAACGCGTAGAGGCCCTTTCGACAATTTAATGAAAGGCAAAGTGTATACACATACACCCAGCGGATGCTGTCCCTGCCCGTGTGACGGGACGCACGCAGAGACAGCCCCCGCCAGATGCAAGGACTACTTATTGTTGATTGATGGAATCTAACTGGTGGTGGAAATATGGACTTGATACTGGGCTATGCGATGATCCTTAATTATTATAAGATATGATTGACACGAACAATAAAGGTGACGTAAAATGGTAAACATAAAGTTACCCTGTAGCTCTATGGCTTCAAATTTCCCTATATTTTTCTAGTCAAAAATCCTATAGTTGTTCCATATTGCTGTAGCTACTAAATCTGTTGTTTCACCGAGGCATGTCATTTGTATGCGAAAATTGAGTGCCGGCGGCAAATGGATTAAAAGAGACACCAACATGGAAATAGGCATATTGAAAAACGGCGCCAGTTAGACCGCGTCGCTATATTTCACACTGACTGTACATCACGCCTCATTGCGTAATACAGCGGATTTTTAGTTGTCCCCGCATTGTGAGCTTAGAGGTACATACTCTGTACTTTTAGATATTTAAAAAAAGGTAAACAAAAAACCACGTGACACGGGTCGTTCAGCCAATGGTATTGTGCTACAGATACAAAACGTTACTTTGATTGGCTGAACGACCCGAGTCACGTGGTTTTTTGTTTACCTTTTTTTAATTACCTATAAGTACAGAATAGTTATGGCCAGTTCACATTATTCCAGTCCAGTGATCCAGCGGGCTAATCCAGTCCAGTTGTGGACTGGAGCATATCGTTTACATTATTCCAGTCTTTTAAGAGTTGTTAAAGACTGTCCAAAAACAACCACGCGTATTCACTATATCACGTTCAATCCAGCACTGGATTGACGGTTTACACTATTCCAGTGGCGCTGGATTGGGTGAGCTGGAATGAAAAGTTGACGGTCTCTCCAGTCACTGGACTGGAATGCTCACTGGAATGGGTACATTGCAGTGCATTCCAGTGTCGGTTCACATTATTCCAGTAGCATTCCAGCACTGGATTGGATTGCTGGACTGGAATGCTACTGGAATAATATGAACTGGCCATTAAGAATCGTCTTGACGAGGAGAGTTGCGATAGTGTTTACTAACAAAAATGTGTTTTAGGGGAGACCGGGGACGCCTCACTACATTACATTGAATAAAAAAAAAACAGCTTACAGTAAAAAAATAAATAAAAATAAAAAAGCCTTTTATTTCTCGCGTTCAAAAAATTCATACCTACATGCACAATTATAGTAATTAAAAAAAAAAAACAACAATAATAATTTTTTCATCCATGCCATGCAACACATTTAAAAAAAATAAATTGATGCTAAATTATTTGATATTAAATATTGGGTATTCTACAATTTCATTTGCAAATTTTATACACATTTCATTATATTGTTAAAATAAACAAAATTTAAAAAAAACATTCATAACTACCTAATTACCTTAATTTCAATTCATTAAGGTTCATTATTTAGCATTTTTAAACATTTCACATATTTCTTATTTCTAAGTTTTTTTTCTTAAAGGAGCATTTATTTTATTTTGTTTCTGGTCCATCACAGTACGTACGAAGAAGTACAATTCAGTAATTTAAGTATGTACAAGGTCGATTCATAATAGCTGGTGCGGATTTTGTATCTCTTATGAATCGACCTGTAACTTCTTAATTTTATTCCAATAACTTCGCAGGCATGTACGTGTGCCAATTTTCAAAGGTATGTTCATTTCCAGCGTTAAGTACAGACACATAACTCCACTTTTCTCGCTTTAAACCGTAAGAGACATTTCGAATCATAAAGCAGCCATTTCAACGTGGAAGGTAGTTTGATGTTCATCGTAAAGTCTGCATTACTCCATCTAGACAAGTTTAACCCACTTAGCCCGACCAGTTGTTATAACACCGCTCAAATTGATTTAAATGTACCCTCAAGTTTTAAATAAAAAAAATGATATTTTTAAAGTATTTCTTCGGTTATCTCATTCAGTGCTCATTAAAGTTCGATTTTATCCAGTCGTAATACACAAATATAGTTTCTTTGAAGCATAAATTGTGTTTTATCGCAACAGTTTCATTTCAATTCAATATGTCTGGTAAAAGGTAAGCTGTTATTAACATATCTTTGTATGCTGTTGTCTTTTTGGTATATATTATTTATCACATGACTATTAGCTACTCATATAGTAATATTTTGACTTTTGTGATGATATACTGTGCTACTTTTTTGTTAGTGAAATAGCAGAGGTGTTATAACACCTGGTAGTAATATCAACGTCTAACATATTTTTGTATGAAATTTTAGGTTACGTCCAAGAAAACCATTGGAGCTTACTGAAATAATAGAAGAGTTGGAAAAAGCGGACGATGACACATATTTACCGAGTGTTATTGCTATTTTGCCCCCGGATAATGCAAATGCAGATATAACTGACGAGGATTCGGGTGAAGCTGAGGTCATTTACAGTGAGTCTTCTTCAGATGATGAAGACAAAACACCATTGTCTCACCTAGCTAAACGCAGATGCATCGACCGATTTTTCTGCAGCTGGGAAACCAATAACGCCAAAAAATTAAACGTATACTTGGCGAAATCAGCATTGTCCAAAAGAATATCCTCAGTTGACAAATAATCAAGCCCCTAAATATTTACAATCACCGATGTATTATTACGAAGCTTTGATGAATAATGTTAATGAGGTCATTGATTTACTAGTGCACTACACAAATATATATGCATAACAAAAAAATAAGACTGGTAATCATGCAGGGATGAAATGTTTTCTTGGCATATTATTGTTTAGTGGATATGTTGTCGTGCCTCGAAAGCCAAAGTATTGGGAAAAGTCTTCAGACACAGATTTTCCATTGATCTATAATGCTATGTCACGAGATCATTTCACTTTTATAATGACACATATCCATTGCTGCGACAATACAATAGTGCAAGAACAAAACGACAAGTTTGCGAAAGTAAGACCCTTATTTGATATTTTGAATAAGATTTTTTCGGAAATAATCCCTTAGAGGAAGTCTACAGAGGAGAGGACTATCATATTGCGGTGTAAGTTTATAATTATAGAGCGTTGTTTATGCTGATTATACATTTAATAAACGTTATATTTTATTTTTCTTATCCTAACCCTGTATTTTATCTTCCAGCACTTTGTAAAGTAGTGCATATTCCTACCAGGTGTTATAACACCACCCATTTTCCGGCTTTCCCAGGTGACTTTATTTTTTTTTATTATTTTTCCCGTAACTCAAGAACAGTAAATAACAACATACTAAATTATTATAAAAATCCGTGATCGTAAATAGTTTCAGGGTTATCTGGGTTAAATGGTCTTCATACGACATCAGTAGCTGGAAGTGTAGTTTATACAAATTATATTCATACAAAACTTCCCCAGTTGTTGCCTAGAGTCCTCTCAGGTGACCTATTATCATTACGTTTCGTCCTAAAGTGTCACAGTATGTTTACGCGTTATTGTATTGTTGGTATAGTTGTACGTACGCGTAATACGTATATGGGTACAAATTACTTTATTCTCTTCCTACTCAAGTACTCATTTAGTAGTGGTGTATTTGCTGAGAAAGCATTTTCTATTTTACGTACTTAAATAAAACAGTTCCGTGATAGATACTAAATAAGAAACGATTTTTCGAAACTCAACCTCTTAAGGGATGAAACGGAATATGAAAGTTTGTATGAAAACTCGGAAATAGACACTGAAGAAGTCGTGGGGCAGCATTTATATTACTTGACAAACTATCTTGATTTTTTTAAAAGATGACATTCTGTAGTATAAATTACAATAATATCATCATCGTCAGACACCTATGAATTTATAATGCAGTCAGCCACATAGCCACAATACCTTTTCGTGCTCATTCCAACAGTCCACACTTTTCAGGTGCCATCCACTTTAAACTTTGAAACAAGCCATTTCAGACTAAATAAAGCTTTGTCCTCTCTGGAGCCAGTCCAGTAGCTCACACCCCGTTTTACTACTGGCCAATGTAAATGTGCCCTACGTAAACACAGTATAAACGCCGTTAAACTTGATACGTGCTGGTTTGTTTTAGTTTTATGTTTAGTAAGAATAGCTTGCATTGTTGCAGTGAAACAAAGGTGAAATCGATAATAATTTCAGTCTAGACGTTGTAATAAAACACTTGATGTTCACTTGTCGGATACGGAGAAAATTCATAAAAAATACATTACGTTAAAATATACCTTGAAGAATAGAACGAGCTATCAAGTGCCAAGCCATATACAATTTGAGTTTATGAGTTAAATCAAAATAGTAGCTCTAAGGTTATCCTTTGTTCTGCCCATCTTTCCTATGTAGTTAAGTGGTCAAAATTTGATATCAATAAGAAAATTCATTCTTTTTTTGAAAATACATAAAATCATTAATAAATTTGACTTTTGATATGTGACAATGTTCGTTATATTTTTTAGGAATTTCCTATGAAGCTTATGCAATTTGATAAGTGACGATGTTCGTTACATTTTTCGGGATTTTTCCACGAAGAGTTGAAATCATAAGGAAATGCATATCATCGGGTGACAACCGAAATTCACTAATTAACAACATTGAAATATAAACCGTGCTGTTAGTCTAATAAAGTTGCTTGTCACTTTAATTTTTTGAACGTAAATACCTAGTTAGTTTTGGTTATCACCCCACGATATAGCAATTGTTATATAATCGCATTCAATTGAATGGTACGTTTCCATTTTGCAATTTAGGCTATATAACCCATTTAATTGTATTAGCTTAAATTACCTTAACTCAGAGTCACATCAGCACCATCTTAATCCGCTAAAAAACTCTTTTCAGCGGAACGAGCTAGATTTACCAGGCTAAATGGGGGAATACTACAACGCTAAGACAAAATAAATACTAGTTTTCTAAAAGAAAAGTAAGACTACTTACTTTACACCCGAAAGCATTTCCTATAATTGATTAGGGTCTTCGGGGACTTTATTAAATCTTTAGTATTTACTTCATCACACATGTTGACAAAATATGTTGTAGGTACCTAAGATGTTCTCTTCAAAATTTATCGATTCAATAAACCAGAGAATACAGAGGCTCCAAAGTAAGTATATTGTCACTAGCGGAATTGATGGGATCGCTTGCGAGGCATTTTCGCGAACTGTCAAACGCTTTTAATTACTCGCTGTCACGAAATGGTTATTCGTTATTACACTTTATTGACGTAAATTATTACTCTAATAAAGATAAGACGCACAATTAGACCCAATGCACATCAACGAGTTTAGGTAACGATCCACGTATTCTATTACGAACAGGGAACCTTTAATGAATTTATCTTGTCAGAGGGAACGTTAAGCAAGTTTGGGAACAAATTACGGGCGTAAAGTTGTCTCGCACCTTCGACTTCTCTAGTAATTACGGGTAGTTGGAAGACGTAGGGGCTGACAAGCGCGCATATCGCAGATCCGCCTGGCGCAAACGAGCGAGATAACCGCTTTATTGCCCGACGACTTGCCGGCGCGGCGTGAATCAATATTGTGACTCGATACTGCAAATGAGCAAATCGATGCGACTTGTACGCCTCGTTTGAGTTGTTGTCTGTCTGGTGCCGCACGACCCCATAAAGCTACTGGTAGTTTTATAAAATAAGACTGAACGCGCCAAAGGACTCCAGCTGCCCGCCTGTCTGTTGTTTTATGTATCGCTCGGCTTTATGAGGCGTCGTTTGTGTGATGACGGCCTTTTTAGTTTATATACCTCTATAAGTTTTTGGGACGCCGTTTATTAAGTAAAATATTTTTTATTTTCTTTAAGTATTTGGGTCGTCACTTAAACGCCTTTTTGAGGGAGCTGGAAGCGTAGTTCAAAATGGCACTCGAGAATCAAGATAGCTGATGATTCTATAAGGAAAAAAAGAATGTAGTTGTAAGTGAGATTAGCCGCCGGCGAGTGGCTGGCTACCAGGCTCGCAGCGGTTTCGCGGAGTGTCGCACGGCGCTGTGAAACGGAGCATGTAGGTTAAGAGCCCTCGGCGCTTTGTTAGCGCGCTCTAATCACTGCCGGCCCTCGACGGCACGCGACTCGAGGGCTCGTGGCACTAGCGTTTTGTGCCTCTCCTCCTCGTCGCCTCGCCTATCTCGCTTCCCATGCCTTCCTGGTACGGCGCATAATTTAAAAGATTCGCGGCGCCATAAAATTACAAAAAGCCCTATAAATCTAAATAGACTTTATGCCCGGATTTGGCAGCGACGGTACGGCTGGACACAATCCAAGGTACGCTTTTAATTTCACCAAATAGAGGTTGCGCCATATTTTTTGGGATATACAGGGGTGCAAAACTACCAAGTTAGATTTGCTAGCGGTAATTTAGTAGATGTTGAAGAAAATTGGACGTAGCGGAAGTCATAAGGTTGGCAATGGTGTGGCGAGGCGCGGGTATCGGGCGTAATGGCTGAAGGACCACTCGCATCTATTATTGTTTTGGCAGAATTTATATGGACGGCGTTGACCGTGCTTTGAATTTGTAATTGGATTTTGCGAGAGCTCTCGACTGGCGTGTTCGAATCTTTTTATGGTATCCCTTGGGCGGAAAGTTTTTTATTGCGCAACGCTTATTTTACAAGCTTTTGAAAATGACGTTTCATTTCCACATTGTTCTCGGAATGTCGCTTTAATTAAGAGTAATTAATTTTATTATGTTTACGTTTAATGTTATACACTGGTATTATTCCGATCAACTGTTTATTTATATGAATCTAATATATTTTTTAGTAAACACAAAAATACAACGCTGTACCGATTCAATTTAAAAGTCCTATTAGTATAGTGATGTAGTCGATGAAACTTGCTACTCTTGCCACCTGATCCTATCCACAGCCACCTAACAAAAAAACAGAATTGCAACATAACAACTAAGTAACATGACATTTTCAAGCCAACAGAATTTGTTGGCAGAGGAAAGTTGACAAGTATCACCAAAAGTAGCATTCCAACTACGGAACACAAAACACTAAACAACCTTGTTGCACCCTTCATTTCTACTTGGAAATTCGTTTAAAACCATCAAGTGTATATTCTAGCGGGGAAAATGTGTTCAAATGGATTTTCCGACAGGCTAATAATGAGGTGCGGTTTGCTTGTCCCGGGGGAGGTGGGGGCAAGACGGCAACTCATTTCCGC
The DNA here is from genome assembly GCA_947034925.1 of Eudemis profundana. Classification (NCBI taxonomy): domain Eukaryota; kingdom Metazoa; phylum Arthropoda; class Insecta; order Lepidoptera; family Tortricidae; genus Eudemis; species Eudemis profundana. The sequence continues at coordinate 14,568,664 of OX344808.1, read as the reverse complement.
CGCGGCGGAAGAAGGCCGGCCAATAAGAAAAAAAATGAATTCAGAAGTCACTCGTACTTTTTAAAATGTAATTTTATATTTCCGTGTTTTGTTGTACACGCTGATATCGATCGTTGTTTGAATTGATGGTTATTATTTATTTTAATTTTAAAAATTTAGCGTATGTTTCAACTAAGTATTGATATTCTTTTGAGTATAAATCAAATTGGTTATAGAACGAAACTGTTATTACAATATGTTCTACCACGTTTACATACTTAGTCGCTTGTTTGCAAAAACACTTAATAAAAATATTCGACCTCAAACCTCAACTTTTTGCGATAAAAAATTATGTTACATAAATACCGTACCTATTTATATAATTTCCCGAAAGTAAACACGCAATATTATTCAAACAAGCCTCCAAATCAAGCAAAAGTATTTCTTTTCAAAACATCATTAACAAAAATTTGGACGACTGTCGGGAATATAGCTATCGTTACGCAAAAAAATGTTTTCCTCATTTTTCATAGGCACAGTCACGATTTTTAATTTGTGGCCCATTTCCCAGAATGTTCTTTGAACACTAACTACTAGTTAGGTAGCTTAGTAACCCGTAGACAATTCACATTCGACACTCAATGCACCTCAAGGTATACATTTTGCTGTATGAGATTCGACCTTAAGCCTAGGTGGGTCGCATATTAAAGATCGTGACTGTACCTACTTTCACCATTATTATTTATATTTGATTCTTCTTATCATACTGTGTAACGGTCTTTAAAGAAAGCGACTGGAGTTCCAGACAAGTTGAGTCATCGATGGAACTAAACAACAAGATCGATGATGATGCCACTGACCTTCAGGGAAAAAGAATAAACAAATCGTCACTACTTTGAAAAAAACTCGTATCTAAAAACGTCTTGGAGAAAAACGTCAAAGTTACATACAAACTTCATATAAACTTACTGCGTTTTTACCTGAAGTCAGTATCAGATACGAGTTTTATTAAAGTAGTGACGAAATGCATCTGATACTTTAACGTCAACTAATCGCTTTTGCCTGCGATTTCTCTCTCTTAGGTCATTCGTTCACTTGCCCCTTGAAGACGTTATTTTTCTATTGGACATAAATTTTTCACGCCAATGGCACGGGGGTATCCATCGAGGTGAATAATACAATAGCTGCCTATAGTATTCGAATTAAACTTTAACTTCGCTTAGTATCATGTCATGTCACTTCACTTGATGTTATGGCAACATAATAGTCCACAGAAATTCAATAGCGTAGTGATTTTATTATTAGCGCCCTTTAATTGAAATAGTGGCTCATGTTGAATTTTACAACAATCTGTAGGTTTGCATTAGTGGCGTGGCGTCAAATATATTCTTAGTAAAGCCGGAGCAGATTTGGATTACCTTTTCTTCAGGAGTATTCGATACTCCGGTCATATGCTTTAAAATAGGCAAACCGGTGGGAATCGGGTTCTATGAACGCCACGCCACTGGCATGCATAGAGATACACAAAATTATCACAATAGAGCAAGAATAAAAGTAATAATATTGTAAACATATGTCGAAATTTTGAAAATAAAATATTATCAGGGGCATTCCACCAGAATGTCGGGCACCTGCGTGACTCCATTCTTTTCATACATCTAAAAAAGTTAGGAAGTCTGTATTTGGCATGTTAATACAGTGGAACCTCGATACGTCGAAATCCTCTATAACACGAAATAAAATCCCGTTCCCCCGTTCCCGTCCTTAGACCGTCCGTTAGACCTCCATAAGTCGAAGTTACCAATTTTACCTCTATAACACGAAGTAGATGAACTTCAACCTCTATATCTCGAAGAATCAAAGAAAACGTTCTTTTGTTTTATCACCTCTGTATCTCCAAGTTTGTGAATATACATATACCTCTGAAACCTGAAGAAAACTTATGCCAGCAATTTTAGCTCTACTCGATTTTTTATTTATTTTATCTCTGTAACTCTAAGTCAAAAAGTACAAAAGCCTTAACATCTATACGTCGAACATGGACCTATGAAAATCTCTGGTAAGTCGAAACCTCGTTAACACGATTTTTTTTTAGCGTTTCCGTTGAGTTTCGACTTATAGAAATAGGCTACTTGATGACAGTTCAAATCAGCTTCTTTTTATGAAGTGTCAAAACGCTCCGAAAGTATGCAGTTTAGTATGAAATACTATCTTGTGACGTGCTTGTGACGTCATGCTCAACATGGTACCTTATTTTTAGTTTTCGTCATTGTAAAATCGTTGATGGCACGAAAATAAGTTTGAATGATTTTATCCGGGCTGTTTTGGAAGCGTAATTTGCTGGTTAGAGTTAATGAATTTATTTTGATTGTTGTCAAATACCCTATTCTACTGTATATTATAACTTGGCTTTTGAATTGTTGGTGTATTCTAAGACTTTCTAAAATTTTTAAGGAATCTGCCATAGCCGTCACGTCCCCGATAAAGTTTACGTTCTGGTGGAATGCCCCTTCAGAATCCTTACATTTGTATGAAAAATAAGTTGCACGGAAACTATACGTAAATACACTTTTTCATGGTCAAGATTACTTGTTTTTACTTATGCTTGGGTTAATTTATCCTAAGGCAGTTTGATAAGGTTTTTAAACGCCTTAAAATAGGCAAGTGTATGGACGTGGGTCTACTTAATTAATGTGACGCCACTCTTACTTCATAGCTATGAAGGCGAAATTGATGACATAATAATTGTTACAATTAGGTACCCAGTAATTTTACATAGCCTCATGCCTCTAGTACAGTTGTCTAAACCAAATCAACAAATCTGTACCTCCAAAACCATTACAATTCGCTCCCGATGCGCAAAAGCCTATTTTTTGGCAAAACAGCTACCAGGTCGGACTGTCCTGGCACTCGGCCAGGGTTGGCAACAACACATGTAGGACGCCGAGACCTAGTTATGCCCGTCCTAGTTTAGCTAAAGGCTTTTTTCTACGCCTCTTAATTGGCACTATTGGCAGCCCTAATGCGGGTTATCCATTCCCTATTCAGTGTCAATTTGTTAATATTGCATCTATTAAGTTAAGTTAATCCTTTCGGGATTATTTTATATCATGCAGATACTTCATTATTTATACTGTCTACCTCGAGAATATCTGTAAATTTTCTATGCTTGTCAATTTTTTTCAGTCTAACTAGTCTCGATCCAAGCAGGATTTGGTTTTTACGCAGCACCGTTCTTTAACTTTAAAATCTTTACCTAAATGCTTACAATATAGGTACATATCGATCTAATGGATTTTAAGCGCATAAAAATAACTACAATGTTATTTGAGTTGTAACTAATTTAAAATGAAATTAATGTTACTCCTTTTACATTTTTAATGCTCCCACGTCTAAGCCGTGATGTAATTCAGTCTCAATTTGCAGGACTGCGTCAAGGAATTTTATTAGGTCCCTTTTTTAATTAAGGAGGCGTCCCTACGGCCACGGGATCTTCCGTTCCTAAGGCTATCATTATACTTAATAGCTGTGGGAGTTGCCAACTCTTGAAAAGTTAACAAGCCTGGGAAAATTCTACCTTGCGCTTCCTTGCAATGTCATGTGCTGCTTTTACGGAAGCCATTTTGCGATATAAACCAGTATCTATTCCCTGCAGAGATTTTCATTAAAAGTTTTTTAAAGTTTACTTTATTACAGATTATTAAATAATTAAGAATGCAAATAGAAAATGAGACGTAAATACCTACTATGAGTATTCAAGTCCTTGAAGATTCCGCACAAATCGAGTTAACCTTATTTCTGTTATTCTTCTCGAGATACAAAGGAGATGAAATTCCGACCGCTGTCTATGATTTTATGAGAACATTTCTTGAGGGCTTTTACTTTGCGACTGCTTTACTTTTTGATTATGAGTGGTAACGAAAAATCACAACTAAAAATTCTCATCTTATTTTCCACAGAATTAAATAGCTTTATCGCGATATTGAATTTGTGTTAAAAAGAAAATATTATCGCACGTCTCGAGCAAAGTTGTTCCAAGTCACGTTTCATGAAATCTGAATTGAAGATTCTCGCTGAAACTATTTTCTCGTAGCCGAGGGGATGATTCCGCACCGCCTTTGAATGCTTTTTAAAACGATGAAAAAGAGAAAACATATCTTTTCCGCTTTTCCGTTTGAGAGACGAACTGCGCACCAACGTGCGATACTGTGTCACATCCTTGTAATGCTTTATTTTGTTATGCAGAACTGTGGAGTATGTTCGCTCGACGCCCGTACAAAGTTATCTCTCTCACTTTGCCTCACAAGTGCGGGAAAACGAAAATGGCCGCTTAGTTTCTAGAGATCGTGAAAACTATTAACATAAAGGGAATACGCTCTCGGCAGTTCTGGAGCATACCTGCTTGATTTAATTGAAATTTCAAAACTTTGAAGACTTACAGTTCCTCTTTGGAATCACAAACAACTTTACAATTTCGCTTTGATAAGGCCGTCTTTATTCAAGTTAATTTGTTCGAACATTAATTGGGTGGAAGTTTATTTGGAAGATGAATTATAAATTCAGGGGGCGTATGTTGTGACCCGTGATATTTCGGCAGTGGACTCGGAAGATAATCGGTTGACTCGCAAACAGAGCCATTTAAATGCGAATGGTGATTATCGGCTGACGGCTCGACTCGCTGATTAAACGACTCCAACACAATAACCGGTATTCAGCTCTTTCGATAATGGAGCTGAATTCGTTTGTTAGTGATTATAGTAATGTTACGGCTTTTATAAAGGTTCTGCATATCATTGTCTCATTGAAATACAATATGTTAACAACTACATGAATGAATTGAAAATGAAATGTAGGTATATGTGTTTTGTTCTATGCTAATAAACGTTTTTTGTTTCAGGTAAGTTATATTCAGCAGCAAATTGGGTAAAAATCCAATCAGCTAAGTTTATCATAAAAACCTTAACATTTAGCCGTCGCATCGTTGTTTGAATTAATTCCTTTGAGATTTTTTAGAAAAATTACGCTCTGAATTATTAATTTAATATAAGGTCAGGGGTTTGAAATTATTTTTAATTATCCCGGCTACTGCGTGCCCGTGTCGGTGCCATCTTGAATATTCATTCCGTGAAGGATCCCGCATTATTTTTCTAGAGTTTAACCTAATTCTGAGTAATGAGGGAAAAGCGGCTTGGAAAAGGGACAAAGCGACGTTTCTATACAGTCTGAGTACAAATTATATGGTAATTGTACTTGTAACGGTGCTTAGTGTCGTTACATTGTTTTTTTTTGGCGGTGGAATAATAACTTGAGGTTTAGGATTTATTATCTGTTTCTGTTACCTATGTAACAATGTCCTAAGAACATAATAATTATAACTGCGTTCTTTTCGCATTATCATTTTTCTTAAACGAAGTAATAATTGTTGATTTCATAGTGACTTTGTATGTTTTTAAATTTACCGATTTATGAATCGTTTCATAAATATTGAAGTAAAACAGCTCAAAGCATTTACAAAAATTTATCATCATAGCCCACGCCGATGCTAGTGAAGTAATGGCCTCTTTACTTTTACGCCTTTTACCCGATCTTATACTACATAGTTGGGTACACAATTTCCCCATTTACTTTCCAATTTAATTTGATTTGACCGAGCTGGTAGCCTGTCTAGTGACGTTTGGCCTAGTTTTGGCCACCACTCTGACCACTTTTGACTAACAGCCGTGTTTTCATCTTGCCGAGTGTCCCGCTGCGTTTTAAAACGGAGAACTAAAAATATCTACACGACAGGCCGTTAGTAACATTTACCGCCCGCTATGAAAAGAGAAGATCCCACTTTCTATGGCTATCTACGTAAAATTTTGTTTACACTACGGGCGGTGATAAAGAAAGTACCAGATGGTATACTTACGGCCCTCACATTTTATATTTATTTACCTCGATATTTATTTTACCGCCCCAGTTGTGTAATGAATGAATGAATATTTTATTTGTAATACATCAAACCAAACTATATGATGGGACTGAAGATATTTTTCCAAATAGACTTAACTTGGCGGACTCGGCTATCACGTTTCACACCAACCCCGCTACACACACCCTTAAGATCTCGTTACTGATCTCGTTTGTCACGTGGACGTGTTGTTTTATGTCACGCTCGTAAACCGCGTCCCGTTGTTTAACCAATCCACTCCTGTCCGAACCGGGACGGCGTAAAGGTCTTGCTTTTTATTCAAAAAAACCCGAGTTTCATTCCTCACCTCACCTAAGGTTCAGTTGTTTGGAGCCACAAATACGGGTACGCAGGAGAACATCAATATAATTGTAATGGGACAGTAAATACATATATGTAAAACAATGAAGCTTCACAGCATCGTCCTCAAAACATTTGAAAGCGAACGCATATGTTATAGTACATATTGCACCGAGGGTAGTAAGAAGGAGATTAATGACTCGAATTTGTAATCCCCTTACTGCCCGTGATAAACACAACGTTTTTCATCACATTTGCGAGGAAAAAAAATAAGACAAAAGGGTAGTTCTCTACGACTAAACAGTCGCACCAATCGCATCATTACCATCGCCACATTATGGATGAGCTCCCTATAAACTATGGAGTCGTTTTCGGTTATCTTGTAGAAGTCGCGTGCTTCTGCTATTTTTATCATAATGATCCTGATTGCTTTTATAAAACGGCCAATAATAGTGGCGATGGTAATGAAACAAGCAAAACGGTAAAAAATCGCAGAGAACTACCCAAAAATCAAATTATTCACTGTCAACTTTTTTAATATAGTTATCCGCAGATAATGCTTCTTAGTTAGCACTGCGTTTAGTTTTCAAACTTGACAGGAAATACCGCCAGCTTGTACCATTTTCAAAATAAAATTTTAACCTAAATTAATTTAATTGCATTAAAATAATTGCAAAAATTACTGAAATAATAGTAAAATATAACATATAAGTTTTATATACACTAAAATTGGTTTTGTAGCCAAGTTTTGAAGATGGGATATAAGCCTTGGCTCATTCGAAACCTCCTTAGTCTGAAATTACGTACGGGTAGGTTCTATATTTTAAAACTAAACTCATAACTCTCTCGGGAGTTATAGATTTTCATACAGTTTTTCCTCCCGTGGGAGTTATAGATTTTTAGAACCCTCGGGAGGTAAATCGGCTCGAGCTGGTCTATAAGCCCGCGTGTTATATAATCAATGTTATATAATCAATCAAAACACCCTTTACGAGTAAGTGTGATAAAAATTATGTTAATAGCGATATTTCCAAAACGCCTGCCTGTGCCCCTTATTTGGAGGAAGGAAATCAATCGAGCTAGCACAACTGGTCGCGACTTCGCTTATCACGCGACAATGTAGGCTTATGATGCTACGCTTGGTCACGCGATAAATAAATGATAAAGCATCCGTCACGTTCTGATAATATGTGTGTGAGAGTGACGGATGCTTTATCATTTATTTATCACGCGACAAATCGTAGTATCATAAGCCTACTGGTCTGTCACTTTCGCACTATATAAGGTCCTAATTTATTAGTTGCAGATATTTTTACAGCTGATAGTACTCGGTCTCTGGAGTATATTAAAGCATGAAACATTATAGCTTTTATGATATTTTTTTGGAGAAAAAGGAAAAACAAATTTGCTACGTAATAACACCCTGTTAATGTGATTACTAAATGAAAACTCATTGAACAGATTCTAGTAGCTCTTTTACGTACCACTTAACTGTAACTGGCCACTTCACAATGACATTTGCAGTTTTTCCGCCGAACCGTTACGACATTTACGACAAACAATTTTTGACATGACAGATAGTGTTATTGTGACATGTGATAATGCACATGGTGATTTTTTTTAGACGAAATTATAATTAATTTTTTTGTTAGGTAAATGAAATCAGTAAAGTTATATGAAAAGATTTCTTAATTTCTATTTAAAGTTAATTATTTTAATGTAAAGTATAATGTGTTAAAATATCTGCAACTAATAAATTAGGACCTTATATATGTAAATGATAAAGGATAGGTTGTATTTGTCAAGTGACAAATAGTCCCGCGTCACAATTGTGCTAAATATAGCTCCACAAATTAATGTCTAAGGCGAAGGCTAGACGTACAATACATACTTTGATCCATCAATATGGTAAACTAGCATTTTCCCGCGGCTCCGCCCGCGTTGTTCTCGCTACTGTCCCAAGGGAACTCTTCACCGGGATAAAAAGTATCCTATGTTTCAATCCAGGGCTTGGTCTACTTCCATGCCAAATTTCAGCTCAATCCATCCAGTCGGTACCCCGTTATTAAGTAACAAACATCCAAACATCCAAACATCTAAACATCCAAACATCTTCACAAATATTCGCATTTATAATATTAGTGGGATACTGATGGATCACATGATGTTCACGTAATCCATCAATATACTACACTAGACAATCAATAAATATCACAATATTTGATAAATATCAGTAAATCACAGTATTTACTGTACGTCTAGCCTTCGCCTAATATGACGCATGAGCAAAATTCTTCAAACGAAAGTGAAAACATTTGAAAACAAACGCGTCTGTTAATTAATCATGCGAGAAAATGAAAAATTATTCCATTTCCGTTACCTTCGGGTGCCGTACCGGGACCGAAAGCCGTACGGGGCCCGGATATTGCCTGAGTGATGCGATCCGGACATAAATCAGGCCCGGGCAAACTCCTGTTCCTCATCCTTTTATCGCCAAAACGTACGGTTAATTTTCACGCGTTATTTCATCACGGGTTTAAAGAGGGTTTGATTTTATTGGAATAAAATGATGTCTTCATGATTTTTAGAGGCTATATTTTTATACTTATTGGACACAACTACTTAAGTAGTATGTTGAGTTGGTAATTGCCGGGCTTACAAAAGTTTCAACATGAAGCCAAAAGCTAATTCATTAAAGGTTTGCTCATTTATTTCTCAGTTACTTAATAAGTGAAACCACTTAAAGAAAATAAGTCTGCCTAATGACCAGTTTATATACAAAACGTATAGATAGCGGCATAAACGGAAAACTTATGTTAAAGAATTACAGCATGGAAGATAGATATAGAGTTAAGTGATACAGCGCGATACTTGAATGGCATTGAAATTCACCCGGATAAAAATGGATTATCCGGATCGTAGTCTACGTAACCTTGTCGATAACAACTAGGCTAATCCGACGCAGTGCGTATTGATGAAACCGTCCGGGAGAATACTGATGAATATATATAGGCGGTGCTGCCTATAAAATATTGCAATATTTGATTGGTTTTCGAATTTCGACAGGTTTAAATTTGAATATTCGGGTTAAGTTGAAAAATTTTAAACCCGGATTTCATTACTCAAAGTTAGGGAATGCAATCTCGTTCTCGCGAGATCTCGTTTTTGCGAGATCTCGGCCGTTTTTAGCGAGACTGATCTCGATCGAAAAATTGGCGAGATCTCGCGAGTTTAACGAGATTGCGCTCGAGTTTAAAAACGTTTACTAATAACAGTTGTTGTCAAGTCAACGCGAAAACGTGATTGCGTTCGAGAGTTTTTGTGGTTATTAATGCAAAAAAGAGTTTTCTATGTGATTTACGAGTGTAATAACGAACGATGTCGGAGAATACAGTTTATAACGACTATGTGAGATTTGCGTGTGACGCAAACTGATAACTGAACAAGCTTTTTATTTTATTAGTATATCTGTTAATTAATATTTAATTTCTAATAGATCTCTGAGTACGTATAGTTTTCTTTCATGTTTAATAATATTTCAATTTTGGTCAACTCAACCACAGAATATTTAATACTCAACTTAGTTACTGAGATTCATTTTTCATTTTAGTTTTTGACTTGTTGTTATTTTATTATTAAAAGACTTTTGTTTTATCTTAGAAGAGAAGACTGATTGTTTATTTTATTTCTTATTTGATTAGATACATTTTATTTATTTTATTTTATTTATTTATAAATACATGTTAACATAAATACATGATAATTGATAATGATACACCAAAGTTTACTTCTTGAAAGTTTATTGAAAAATGATAGATTATTATTAGCTACGTCATTGACGATCTCGCTTTAAATTCTTGTAACTTGACATGCAATGCAACTTATAATGTAATTTTAAAACGAGAAATAAATAATCTAATCTAATCTAATCTAATCTTACGTAAAAGTTTATAAAAATAATACGTTAAAATAAATGTTTATTTCATAACATCTCTAATCCTTTTTTTTCTCCTAATGTATTTAAGTATTGTTGCAAGAACAAACATACAAAACCGCCAATCTCGCGAGATCTCGAAATTGGCGAGATCTCGCGGTATTCATATTCACAATCTCGCGAGATCTCGCCTGAACCCTAATCTCGCGAGATTGCATTCTCTACTCAAAGTAGGCGTGTCGGTAAAAACGCCGTACAAAATTTGGCACTATCATTTATCTCAGCTACATTAGCTTATAGTTATCTGACACCCGGGGGTCGCGGTCTTATGAAACCGCCTGGATAAATATTGATGAATATAATTAAGTACTACGTGCCTACAAAGTATTGCAATATTTAATGGAATTCAAATCTTAAACGATTAAAATTTAAACGCCAGCGCTATCTGGGTAATCTGAGGGATAATTCATTGACTATCCGGATTACACTAGACACTTAAGCGTATCAATAAAAACTAGGCCAAAAATCTAGCACAATCATTTGTCTCAGTTACATAACCTTAGTGTTGTCCGATACCCGGGTGCCTGTGGTCTGATGAAACCAGCCTGTTAAATATTGATGTAGGACCTGCAAAATATCGAAATATTTGATTGACATTCAAATTCCAACCGGTTAAAACTTGAATAAGTCCCCGGATAAAAAAAGGATTGCTCGGATTTTACCAGTCAACGTAAGCGTGCCAATAAAAACTAGGCCAAAAATCTGGCACTATCATTTGTCTCAGTTACATAACCTTAGTTATCCGACACCCGGGTGGCCGTGGTCTGATGAAACTGGCCGGGTGAATACTGATGGAGGACGCTGACCCGGCCCGGGCATTTATCACCTCCCTGTTGCATAATGTGCGGAGACTAGGATAGAGTTCTCTATACGATTAGAATGAAACGTACTGAGGCATTTTATGCATGACTCACACTCGTATTATGTCTAGGAAGAAAGTTCTGTGTATTAAGTAAATTCTCAGTACAATCGCGGTCGATACAAAGGGCTACCCTGCTTTGCATGCTTACATTATGGTGTAATAAAGGATAACGGAACAGCACTAGCGCATTTTCTTGCGCTAACTCAACGCCTCTGACACTTGTTACAGAATAAAGTACACCAAGTAGACGTTTTATATGGATTTTTTATTTCCTCCAACTCCTATTATAATATAAACCTTACCGCATTGTTATCTGTGACTGTTAAATAAATCTAGCACGTCATAGTTCTAGGTCAACGGGTCTTTAAATTTTGGTTTCCTTGAGAGTGTCGAAATTTACGTTTTTTGCGGCATAAATGGCCGTATCTTTTTTTAAAATTAACTTAGAAGTTTGATTTTTTCACATTATATAGTATTATTTTCAACTCGTTACCTCCACGCGTTCCCGAGATAAAGGGTGTTGACAGACGCACAACATAGTGCTCCTATAAGGGTTCCGTTTTTTCCTTTTGAGGTACGGAACTCAAAAAAAAACAAACTAAGTTTATACAGATAGTCGAGACTCGAGAGTACTTACTGGTAACCCTGCAGGTGTCAGATCCTAAGTTAGTATACCACATCAAAAAACCGGTCAAGTGCGAGTCGGACTCGTGCACCGAGGGTTCCGTACAAACTCATAAGTAGATACGCGAATAGTTCCAGAAAAACTGTATGTCGATTAGTTTAGTAGGAGCAAATAAGTATATGTTATGATTTTTGCAAATTCTAAAAAACAGTGCAAGTTAGGAAAACAGTTATATTTTTCCTGTAATATTTAGAACCTGGCGAGTAATGATTCTATTTAATAGCAAGGACCATTAAATCAAGAGGACTGTCATTCTCCATACAAAAAGCTGTTCCCCAAATTTACAACGCCATCTATGTTTAAGCTTGGTAGAAGAATTATAATAATTATTTACAATTATTCAACTTTGCAAACGTGATTAGCTGTTTACGAACTAATTGTTACTATATTATGTTTCTTTGTTCAATTATAACATTGTTAAATGTTTAGTGTTTTAGCGCCATCTAGTTTTTTCCCGGAAATCCCCTAGCGTGAAACAGGCCATCGCTTAGTTTTGCTACTCTCCGCTAGGATTTTAAGCTTTTGTAAATTTCAAAAAAAATATTAAAGTAAGGAAGACCGTTCTTATTTTCCTGTAATATTCAGGTTGATATTGATTACTAGTAATTAAGACACATTTTTCTGATCAGTAACTTCGGAATTAATAGGGGGGGGGGGGGGAATGGTACGTTTGCACTTATAAATCGAAAATTACTTATTTAAGAAAAAAAATAAAAATGGTGTTTTAATCTACAGGGCTTATTACCCTACTTTAAATTTTCAAAGTCCCATTACGGAGCCTTTTAAAAAAAAAGTAAAGAAGGTACAATATATTTTTTATGTCCAATAAGCTCGGGTTAGCTACTTTTAACACTATTCCAAATTTCAAATCGATAGCAGCAGTAGTTCCTGAGATATCTGGCTGTGACAGACGGACAGACAGACAGACAGAGTCGCACCATAAGGGTTCCTTTTTTACCATTTTGGTACGGAACCCTAAAAAGAAAGCGTTGTGTGGAGTTTTATTTCTACTTATACCTATAGGTAATTATTATTTCAGTTTCAGTTTAATTAAGTCGAGAATGTTTGAGAGAACGGTAACCATGGTTACCGAGGACTGTCAAAAGTTTGCTGTATAAAGCGCTCTTACCGCTATCGTCAGCTTTATCATTTATATAACGTTTTTATTGCTTTATGAAATGTTTGAACTGCAAACACTCCATGTATGCGGACCCGGGTATTTCCCATTGGAGCACCCGGATATAGGGATCGTGAGTGTGGCGAATATTAAATAACTTAGCTTTGTGCGAGTTTCCGAACCGATCGGGACCCGCGAGGCCGGGCCTTTTGGACTATTGATTAAATTATTCAATTTGAATATTGTTCTCTTATAAAAACACGTTTTTAACTAGCTTGGATCACGCGCGAATGAATTAGTTTTCAGCTTTGTCTGACAGTTAAATAAGTTTAACAATTACTTAAAGACTGGTGCGCTGCGTCCCCGTCTCTGCCATAATTTTTTAGAGAATCACCATATATTTAAGGAACTAAGGCGTGTGGTGGTGAAATACAATGAATTTGCCTTTGGCCTTCTTTTTGACGTTCTGATACAATAGACTGTTTACATTCCTTCCTTTGTTCAACTATAATTTCTCCCTGTTTCCTTCTTTCTTTTCATCTTGCCAATGTTTAAAAAGGTCGTTCCCAAGAGTAACTGGTCGGGGACCCATTTAACAAAAAAAAAAAACAAAATTTGAGACTCACTACATCGATGTTATCAGTGTTAATCTTTACAATTGTCGCCCTAATATTTACTTGTGACCCAGTAGATCACGATCCATAGCCTGGTAAATGCTGCTATAATAACTTGTAGGATTTTCAGTGACAGTTGTATGTTTTACTATTTACATTCATTGTAAATAGAAACTCTCACAATGTTTTACTTCTTTTTTCATTTCTCTAGCGCAAAGCCCATGTTTACTGCAACTGTAGATTCGTCCCTAGTGCCAATTACTCTCAAAGCAGTCTCCGCCGCTTTCAGAATTAAAAATAAACCTTGAATGGTCCCCTAAATAAACCTTGGCTGGCAGAACAATGCAACCGTAGTCATGAGTGGTTGAGACCTTGCGAGTTAGAGAGGTAGGAAAAGAAAGCCATTGAGTACTGGTGATATAATATGTATGTTTTCTAAGATAGCTTTTGAGTAGATACGCCTACTAATAATTGCGAGCCGGGATATGATTGAGGTGCTGACGGAGGGCAATAATGACTAGACAAGTTAAAGTCCCTCACCCCCGCACTTCACCCATACCCCGGGTCCGGAGTCCGACAGTTGGGACTTGTGACATTGTCTGATAGTTTTGTATAGGAACAGTGAACGTTTTAAAACTGAATACTTGGGGTTTCAAGAACAAACAAAAAATATCGATTTGCTTTATATATTACCAAGTTGTTATCACTTTCAATGTTTGCTTACTATAAGAAGTGATAAGTATTCTTCGGGACATCAGATTTAATGAAAGGAGATTGCCGACGCGTCTATGGGGCCTCGTACCAAATCAAAAGTCATTGTGTCAACACGAAACCGACTGTATCTTAGAGAACAAGAAACTGCCTTTCCGAATCACTAAATCCCATTAAAATTGTATTCGGAGATCAATAGGAAATTGAGATTGATTTCCTGATTTCGAAGTTAGTTTTTGCGTAGCAAACCGTCTAAATATTTGTCAACCGGCCAAATACAAAATCACCTAATAACTTTAATTCCTGACGTTGTCGAGACTTCACTTAACTTAGTCGTATGACATGTCATTTCAGATACCTGTGTTAGGTTTTTTATTGTGCCTATTCAGATTGTTAAAATGTTATTATAAAAAAAGTTCTTTGAAACTATTTTGATACATCGTGAGATAAAAAATATTGTAACATTACATTTACGCGCAATGTCTCGTATAGTGAAGTATCAGCGAGATATCACGAGTTATTTGTACCAAATAAAGAATTTAAAATGATTTACGTCCTTCGACAAAAAATTGTGAAAAGACGTGTCTTATAAAGTGCCTAATATTTAAACTTAGAATAAGACAGAATGTCAAGCTGTCAACTTTCTTGCTAAGATCATGCAGTTCGTATTAGAAAGAACCGCGGAGTTTTATGGAATTAATATTTTTGTATACATTCGCGTAGACGGTGGTGCCACTGTCATAGGCCTTTTAGATTTTGACCGATTTTGTCTGTCAAATACAGTTCTAAGGAATTCATACATCTTTCATGGTGGCGGCGGAAATCGTACAGCAAAATTCTTTTTTAATTGATCTCAGATTTCCCATTTTAAATTCAGTAATAAAAAAATCCCTCTGGTTTAAAAAATAAAACTAAGTTTTTGGTATCGTTTTCGTTGTGACACAATTAATAACGATATTGGTACCAAAAGTCGGCAATCTCCTTTAAAAATTCCAATAATTGACACCCATGTGCACTAACCTGAATAAATAGTATTTTATTTTTTATTTATTATATTAATCAGGATATACGATAGTTTCCACTACCGAAAATCATTGCTATGACATGATGCTGCCTGTAATCTTAAATGAGATGTGTAATAATTTTTATGCCACACCTGGCCATAAAGTGGCTTTTTCCGCACGCTGCGCCTACGGTAAAAGCCGCTTTCTGGCCAAGTGTAGACATAAAATTATGTACACAACACGGAAGGTAATAAAGAAAGCCCTCAATCGCATATTTACGTCCCTCGCTTGCAGCTCAAGCCGCAAACTTCTGCGATCTCGGCCTTTCTTTGTATTACCACCCTAGTTGTGTAATGTACTATTATTTCTTTCTTATTATATACCTACTAAAAATAAACACCCGTGGCGAAGCTAATTAAATATAGTAACCGATGCGGGGCGACACGGGGAAACCAATCACTTAAATGTTTTCCGCCCTACTAAAGCAGTTCGTTAAAGAATACCCTTTTAACTCAAAATACAACAAATCAACGTTTTAGAGCCTTATCACACTTGCGATTTGCGAGCGAGCTGCGGGCGAGTTAGAAGCGAAGTTCCATACTAATGTCGCTCTGTTTTTGTATGGAAACTCGCCTGGTTTTGTATGGAAATTCGCCGGCAGCTCGCCCGCAAATCGCAAGTCTGATGAGGCCCTTAGCGTAATAATGTAGCAATACTGCTATTTCACAGCTATGATTTTTATAAACAACAACGCAAAGAATAAACAAAGTGTATGTTTATGGAATGGAAGCAAAACTTCGTGCAACCATTCGTTGCGGTAGTCCTTCCGGTGCCCTATGTTAGACACTTGAGCAGTGGACGTCTGATGACACTCTTTCATCGTTGATACATTTCTCTCAACAGGTTAAAGGTATTTCAGGTTAGGTATATCTACTTTATTCAAATAATCTCACCACGTGGCATTAGGTACAGCTAAAATGCACACGAACACTAGTTTCCGTATATTCTAAAAGTGCTACTCTTATGTTGATTGTGCTCCTAAACTATCGTGGTCATACCGTATGCGATGATATATGCAAGCCGGATGCGACGCCGACGTGGGACAAAGCTTTTCACGTGCACTGCATTTGTGCGATTCTGTGTCACTGACTACGTAGGGATGTAGCTATTTGTTGGAATAGCTAAAGTTGAGCTAAGTTTCAGAGTCCGTTTGTTCCATTTGACGTTTAATTTAAGATGGCCGCATGTTTCGGATTGCGTGCGTGTTTATGTTTATGAAATGAGTTTTGGACTGAATGTGGTTTGTTTTAAAGTTTATTATTCTTTGAAGACGATATATTAACTAACTTCCATGAGCGTATCTTCACGTGCGTTTTTGAGTTTATATCTTGGACGATTTAACGATGCGGGTTTTACTGATTTCATATCTTAATGAAGAGGGATGCTACTACTCTATGATATTATTAAGTTGTATACTCTGCCACTTATAGTCCAAATTCTCCAAGACATTTTACTTGAATTAGTTAGCAGATAACAGTAGGTATAGACAACTCCAGTGAGGTCATTTTTAATAACAACAAAAACTAGGTAGAATCTATATCCGTCGAACAGCTGCACTTGAGCAGAGATCCGCTACAGAAGTCGCTACAACAGCCCGGGCTTGAAAAACTGAATTTACCCGAGAAATTCGCAATTTACTTTCAAGCATGGAATGTTCTAGTTTCCGCTCCATCAGTGTATTGTGCCGGATAAAATGGATTCCACTGGTCCAGTGATTAAGCTGCGATCGCTCGGAACCATACCGCTATGCTAATATCATAAGAGCGTATGAATTTGGCTGCTCGGGCGCTGGTAAGCCTTTTTGGTATTGTTGGGAAGTATCGCAACGCGGTCGGTGGAGTGGATACTGGTATAGTGGACGAAACAGTTTTGTGGGGACATCTGCGGAGCTGCGTTCCGGTTCGTTTCAGACGCATGTTTGAGCCGCTTTGATTGCGGTACCTACGTTTCGATTGGGCTATTTGGCGAGTATTTGAGGATATGGAGGACTGACTAGATTGATCATGCAAAAATCTGGCCTGGTAGCTATGCTTTGGCACAACCCATAACACACCTTTTGTACATATGAATAATGGTCATCCCAGAGGTTCAGTCGGACTAACTGACACAAAGGAACTATCAGTCATAGAGTCAAGAGCAATATCACTTATTGTAAAGAAAGAGAAATGCACACACTTATTCACCATCCGTTACACTGGAAGATGACTCTTAGAATCGCGGTTTTACAGATACGTGTTGCCTTGAGTTCCTTGTCAATACTCTATCTACAGAGACTGGTGCCTAATAAGAGTCGATTGCTCTTGGTTTAATTTGTGGTTGACCAAATGAGCAATATATTCAAGCAAACGTTTCAGGAACACTATCTTCACTGCCAACCTAAGATCACATTACGAATAAAATACGGCGAACGAAAGTTATAATAAAAGAAAGAAAACGCGTTCTTACGTGGAAGGCGATGGACATCTTTAATTATCACATTCCTCGGAAACTCACAATCTGGTTGAGAGATGCGAAAACTTTGGACATTTAGAGCAACCTCTGGAATTTCGTAAGGTTTTCCATTTAAGTATTTTAACGTAATTTAATGGACACGGCTGGTCATTCCGCGTGTCACTCGCCTGGTGCCGGCATTTTGCACCGGAATTTAAAGGTGCGGCCATTTTAGAGCAGTTCCCGGTATTTTGGGAGTAAAATGCGGTGCATATTTTTGCACTCTTTCCGTTTGCGACAGAGAAAACATGTAAATATTGATCGTTGCAGGCTATTACGGATTTATGCTTTCATTTAACGCTCAAAATTCCAGTTCTGAAATATTGTTGCACGGAAAATTATTTTAAAATAAATGCACATTAAAATAAACATTTTGTTCCATATACTTTTTTCAGGGTTTTTAAGCTTTTCCCTTTTTCCTATTAAGTTTTAAAACAGTTTGAATGTAAAGTAGGGAAAATATGCTTTCAACTCTCTAACAGCTTTTCAGTCCCCTTCTAAACTTGGGACGTAAACATCAACCAAAAAATTTGCATAATTTCTTCAAAACCATCTCAAAATCACTGACAAGGAAATCTTGAGGCTAAATATTCATTTTGAATCAAAGAGAGTCGTGTTGATAAAAATACACTTACAGGGGAGGGATCAAAGTGAAACAGAGTTATGCTTCAGATTCCGGAGTTGAAAAGTCAGTTGGTCTGATGAAGTGTATTGGACATGCGACCAAAAGGTTCTGAAGTACAATTTCCATGAATAATCGGTGCATAAAACCATGGCCCGTTCCGATCCGGATTGAATAAATACGACAACATCCACATCGTGCACGAATCCTATCAATCTGTTTTGATTATTTAAGTGATGAATTGAGCTAGTGAACTATATTTAAAAGGATATAAATGGCTATCCTGAGAAGACAACCTTTAAGCTAATAGAACAAAGCTATCATATAACTTCAGTCGCGTGTAGGTTCTAGCATCACCACAAAACATTTCGAAAGAAAAATGTTTCTAAAATAAGACAGTAGATTCGTTTATTTATCTGAAACGCTGCCTTGGAATTTGTACCTGCCAACATTCATCTAACAAAAAAAAAATCATTCACCAGAAATTAACTTCAATCAGCTGGGAACATCGCATTTTCTGGCCGTGCGGACATTTAACGCGGGTAATGTTCATAATTCATTCACATATGAATCCCCAAGGTCTCTCCCGCACCGTCCTTTACCTTCCCTTCGGACTCAAATCTATTAACGACGGATTATACTCCCGGCCTCATTAAAACTTCTGTGACCTTTATAATGACCTAAGAGGACTTCAAAAGTACTGACATAACTGTTTATTACTGATGTATACTGTCGCTTTGGCAGTACAGAGGAGGACGGATGTCATACTGTGGCCAAAATGCGTTGGTGGAGTGTTTAAGTCGATGAGTTGTATTTAGATTAGAGATTTCGTACGTTTATGAACTGTGTCCTAAAGTTATATTTTGCAGTCTATACTTAGTAAGGATAGCCTTACTATTAGACTTACATTGAAACTTGAAAAATATCCCGGACTGATTTTGGTCATGCAGAAAGCCATCTACCGATACTTAAAATCGTCTATTTCTAAGAATTGAAATTGAAACCTACTTATCATTCTCCGTTTCCTCCCAAGGAAATAATTGAGTTTACTTCTATCGTACCTACTTAGTTTTTTATATGACCCACGGTTTCATCCAACGACGGTATAACTGGTAATGTTTTTACCCAACTTAATCCAGAGTTCAATTTGCCGCTCTGCGAACTTCTACAATGTCACCCTGAGTCGCTTACATACGCTTTACTATTTAAACTTTCTAATGAATTGCATTTCAGTTTATTCGGGTTTTAACTCGTGTGCGCGTAGTTTTGGACGTTTTTGTGAGTTTGTTGCCGGTTAACATAACAATTAAGCTGCTGAAGCCAAAGGCTTTGATGTTGGAGTTTGGGGCAATATTCGAGCACCGCTTTGAGAAGGGTCTTAATTTGCAATATTAAAGTCACTATAGTATTTAATAAAGTTTGACGGCGTCGCGATGTTTGAAACCTGTGTTTTAGAGTTCAAAAAAGCGATAAAGCAACCAACTACAGCCAGATTCATCCACATAGCTCAAACAATTGCAAAAGTTAAGTGGCAATGGCTGGGCCCATTGCTTGTAGAATCGACAGTCGCTGGGTACGACGTGTTTTTGAATTGCAACCACGCAACGGTACGCACATATAGCGAAATTAAATTTTAAAGACATATCCTTAGAGAGGTGTTCTAAGAAATATTTTTTAGAAATTCATTTTCCAAAGGGTTGATACAGGGGATGGAAGTCTGTATGAAAAAGTTCAGTCAGTATCTAGTTCTAAATAAACAAAAAATAACTATTTTCAAATTTTTCAACTAAGTGCCATGACTAACGGCGTACAACTTATGCCCTCATGAGGCATGGGGAGCAACGGTGAGTAGGTAGTCAAGCTTTGGCGTACCTCACCTTCGCATTCGCATCGCATACTCCGGTTTTCAATAAAGTTTTACAGTCAAATTCTTACACTTCTGAGCAAAAGTTCAATCAAAAATATCTGAACACGCTTCTACGCCGTTAACCATAGAGTCGTGTTCACATATATTTGATCAAGATTTTGGTTTGGATTTTGGACCTATAGGTTAAAATTGGCGGGAATGTCTTTTTCGGACAATATACATGAAGGTCCGAATCTAAGTAGTCCCAGATATTCTGTGCGGTACGTAAGAACGCCAGTATTACTAGTAGAGAATACTGCCGTCCTAAGAGTCGTTGTTTGTAGTGGGAAATCCTCACTAAATACCTGCCTTTTAGTATGAGGACGGCAGAATAGGACTAGATCTAATGAAGGATGGTTCACAACTTCGCTGTCAACTTCGTAGCTAATATAATTTGACCCGTGAACTAATAATATATACTATATACCCGCGAACTAAGAACTTATAATATAATAATAATAAACAGTTCATAATCAGGGTCAAAATATGTTAATATAGGTAAAAAAATTAAGCTCTTGCGTTTTATTTTAATTTTTTTTAAAGTCTTGACGAACTTGCGACCCTTATTAGGCATAGGAATCTTCGGACCAGGTGGTCGGCCGTGGCGTTCCCTGAGGTCGAACCAGGTCGTTAACCGGGCCACTTCGAGTGAATCGGACTAAGTGGTGGCCGGGGGCGCCTATACTTCTTATTCTTTAACCCATCATAAAAATATTATTTATACCACACCTGGCCATAAAGTACGGAAAAAGACGCTTTCTGGCCAAGTGTAGACATAAAATGGACAACACGGGAGGTATTAAAGAAAGCCCTCGATCGCACATTTACGTCCCTAGCTTGCAGCTCGGGCCGCAAACTTCTGCGATCTCGGCCTTTCTTTGTATTACCACCCTATTTGTGTAATGTACTATACTAAATGGTGATTTTTGCGATATCTCACTCCGTTCATGTTTCTTTACGAGTTCGATCTAAACCTGAAATTGCTATTATTTTATATTTTAAATATGGCGGTATTTCACCGACCCGAATTCATCGTCCTCGAGAGTATTACAGATTTCAGAAAAGGAATGTCTATCCGCACACTTCACTGACACATGCCAGGGAGGCTTTACTTAAGTTTTTTACCTATAGGCCCCATTTAGACCGGGCGAGAACTCGTATGCGATTTTCATTTCACTGCGGCGGCGATTAATCGTTCAACTGAACTCAACGCACCTAGGTAGCCTGCAATGTAATCAAACTCGCATACGAGTTCTCGCCCCATCTAATTGGGGCCTTACGCTCGTGGCTTCCACTGTAATGGATCACAGAGCGTATTAACAATTGAAGGGAGGTTTACAAAAACAACATAACTGATTAGACTGATTGATACCTAAAGAGAAACATTTTTAATGACAGTAGGTGTCAACCAGTTTAATCAGTTAAGCTGTTTTTGTAAACATCGCTTCAATTACTAGGTCACGGGATAAATTACTGGTGATATTGACTGTGGAGTTGTGAATTAGTCTACTGCACTAGGTCCGCACAGAGGTACCATAAGCCGCATTCCACTCAGTGCAAACTACGACGTACAAATCCGATTAAACCACAGTCCATTCTAGAAGGAAGCGTACCGTAGACAATACACCGGTAGGAGATTATGGCCGGCTTCCATTTCGTGCAAGACCGAACACTTGATTAATTTAATTAATGGAATATCATAGCTACAAGACATACTTATTGATGTAAGTATGTACCTATGACAAGACGTATAGTCATGGTCATTGGTCACAACTGTGACCTAAATGAAAATCTTATTAAGCATATAAAACTACTTACATACTATTTCCTTTACATGATAAAATTGTGTAAATAGTTTTGTTACTTAATAACGTGGTAAAAATCAAATGGATTTAAGTAGATGAAATTTGGCACACAGACTAAATTTTGGATTGAAACTTAGAGTAGGTATAGGTACTTTATATCTCGATAAATTTAAGAGCCTGCCTCCAGAAAACTAATCTACGAATTATGACCTTTAAAAATGATCAAAGATCCTGATTTTGGGGCGCACTGGTGATTATTACTTTCATTAACACGCCTTATTACAAAACCTTTCCAGCAAAACCAATCAATGGCTCGTCCCAAAAATAGCTAGTAGGTAGACCTTGGCGTATAAAGTGTATGGAAATAGGTCATTTGACTTAATAAGGCCGCCTCTTTTCGTCTCCGGTTTTACATAATTCATACCGTTTTTATGAGAATTTTATTTTTACTTTTTGGCCTTTTGTTTTTCAAGACAATACCTAGGTTTAGTAGGTTTTTTTATAAATTAGAGGAGGCGGGATTTTTGTAGTACCCAAGCCAATTATATTGGGCGTAGCTCCAGACGGATTTTGGTTCAAGTAACTACTATTTATTTTATTTAATATTGCGCAAGTTGCGTCTTAAAGAAAGCTGGAAAGTATTTTTCCAAAGTTAGAAGTAATGGACACAGCTATCATTAAGACCGTGTCCGAATCACAGCAAAAAATAATAGCAAATAGATACAATTATAGCCTTACTTCTGAAAACATGGCTAGTTATTACAACAAAAGGCGTTATTTAAGTTTGCGGCTTTAATAGTGGATATCAAACGTGACGTCTAGGTCAAGGCCTTTAATCGAAATGCGCGTTATTGCTTGGCACGTTTTGTCCCTCTCTACCCAATTATAAGAGACAAAGACCAAACACCATCTTTTATACATTTCACAACGCAAAGCCATTATTCATTCATTATTAATTGTTTATTAGAGCGCAGATAAAAGAACTAAGAATGGATTTTGAGAAAATCATCTCCTAAGAGGGCGAAGAGGAAGTAAATTCGAATCAAAAAGTTGAAAAATCGATGCAAATAAAGCCGCGCCGGGATCTAGTTGTTGGTACTCTGGTTATTACGCGTATCACTTTGACGTATCGCAGCTATTACGAAAATGCTCGCGTCAAAGGCTTGTTGGTCAGCGATACCTGCGCTAACCGCAATTGGTTTTCAGTGGAAAAGCCGCTTTACTTGCAATTTTTTATCGTGCAAGTTTAGTTCTTATTGCAACAGCGACAAAGTTAAGTCATAGGTACTATATTAAATGTGTTATTGTGGTCTGATTTTCACTGGCAGCTTCAATTATCTGGTCACTTGTTATGGCTTCATGTCATTCAGTTTTGAAGAATTTTATAATGTATTTGACAGTCTACTTGACTGCTGTTACCTAGGATGTTCATTTGCGGCTGCTCTGGGCGGCCAAAGCAAAAACGAAACCTATAATATTATAACAACTTTTTCTGCTGGGATCAATAGTATACCTATTGATCCCAGCAGAAAGAAAAAATCTTAATACCTAAAGTCCTTTGTTCATACTTTGATGGAGTCATATTTGTATTGGTCGTTAAATAATTTATAAGATTCCAGCCAAATGCAGGACGTCCAAGTGATAGATAAAGTAGCTTTCCATGTGAGTGTAATCGGAGGCTAAAAATAGTATTCATCTGTACACCGCTATAGTTTGTATTTAACCAACAATTGCTCTCTTTCCTGTCTAGTTTAAGCCCAGATATGTGATACCATCTAGGATAAGTTGCCTAGTCCCTATGGTTCAACCAAATCCACTTACAGCGGATCTAACGAACCCAGCTCGCCTCATTAGTGCGCGGCTAATCTTGAGGGAACGCCCTGACACACTGGCTCACTTCCGCCTTCAAACAAACATTCGACAAGTGTGTAAAAGGGGTTTTTAAAATAGTTTATGTATTTTTGTTCAGAATCCCTTTTTATGGGTATTTGCTCAGCGTTTCTCGTATGGGAAACAATGTGCTCAATTTTACTATAATTGAACGGCACTAACGAACTTCAAAAAAGAGAGAAATTTAAATTTCGTCAGTATCTTGGTATTATTTATTTATGTATTACTCAAAAACGATTTGGATTTTTTTATGTCTTTCCCTGGTCAGGAAACAAAATTTTCTTCCCACGTAGCGAGTAGAAAATGCCACTTACGAAAACCATATCCAATTAAATAAATCAACAGTCAACTTTTTGTGTCGGCGTTTAAAAATAGCCACTTTGTGAACTAACAGCGTCTTAACAAATGCGCCAATTTGGACAATCCTCTCCCACGTCCATACTACAGCCTCATTAGAGCGGCTATCTTAAGGGTCCAACTTAAACCCTGACATTCCAACTTCCACAAACGTCTTGGATGTCGTTTAAATGTCTCTAATTTCAGATTTAAGGAGCGGAACATTTGACTCAGATGGTGATTAGCAATTGTATCTTATTTTTTATAATCGAATTCAAAAAAGAAGCCCCTTTTACTTTAAGATGGCTTTGAAGTTTTTTTTGTTTGAAAGGTTTATACTGCTCAGGTAGTTTCCTTGGCGTCAGATTAGGGGCTGATGATGGCATCTTGGCAAAATGGCGGGAATAGGCTTGTGTCCTAAATTTTGTTTCTGATGTAAATGGATTCTACTATTTATGAGGAACAAATATATACCTATAACTACTACACTTGGATTACTATAACAGCCACAAATTGCAATCAAAAGTAGCCGACCGCACCGATCGTTGAAAGCGGCCCATACAAAACGAACGCACCCTGAGACGTCATCTCTTGTCCTCGTTGTACTAAGTCTGTATGAAAAAAAAAAATAGCATTTTGCCATTTTGAGCACGAAAAAGTGCGAGTAAGCACATAGTTGTCGTACATTTATTTTTTCAGTGTTATTTAAGCATTTCGAAATTGACTTTATTTTTTCTTTAAGACGATAAAAAAATATCGTTTTTTTAAACTTTGTGGTGTCATAACTTTATATTTTTTATAAATGTTTTGTTTATTTCTTCTGTATTATGAAAATTTAGTATTGTCCAATTCATGTGTCTATATTATGTTGTAAAATTCAACATTACGCCGGGTGAGACTCATTAGTCAACATCCCCATTCTTCAATTGTTTTCGGTTTGATTTCGGTGTTATTAATAGCTTGTTTGAATTTGGTTATTTTTAAAAATGTATTAAATTATTGACATACAAATCGCCCAATTCAATATTCTTTATTGCACACCAATAGTATAATATGTACAAGCTAAAGTGAAATCTAAGTAATACCAAGGACCACTAAAACAAGAGGACTGTCATTCGCCATATAAAAAGCTGTTCCCCGATATTTACAACGCCATCTATGTATAAGCTTGGTATAAGAATTATATTATTTACAATTATTCAACTTTGCAAGCGTGATACAGTATTTAAATGTTAGAATTTATTTATTATTAGCTGTCTACGAACTACCTAATTGTTACTGTATTATGTTTCTTTGTTCAATTATAACATTGTTAAATGTTTAGTTTTTTAGCGCCATCTAGTTTTTGCTTGGATATCCCCTTGCGGTCGGGTACGATCCAAAGTATGGAGAATGACAGTCCTCTTGTTTTAATGGTCCTTGGTAATATAATTATGATAACGTTATAATAGGCTTCGCGCTATTTGTTTCGATTTAAAGCGGCAGATCGGTTATAGAAGGGACAAAATCCATTATTAAATTCTACCCAAGCTCTGTCAGGGACTTATCAAAATGTAATATTTCAACAATGAAACCATTAAGGCACCTGACGCTAATTAAATATTTAGCCGAGGGCCAAGATGCCAGATTGTATTCATTAGACACCCGGCTACTTAGCGGGCGCTTGGCGCAAGTTCTCGGACGAAAAGGTCACGTCAAATCACACAAATATAATAAATGTGAAAGTTTGTGAGATGTTTGGATGTTTAGATGTTTGCAGTAACAACTAAATGGATTGAGCTGAAATTTGGTATTCAAGTAGACCAAGTCTTGGATTGATACTTTATATCCCGGTAAAGAGTTCCTTTAGGACAGTAACGGGAACAACGCGGGCGAAGCCGCGGGTAAATGCTAGTGTAAAATAACCAAACATGCCAACAACATACCAAACTCCACATGCTTGTAACATTGGTATTTTCGATCTGCTGCAGAATCAATACGTTAAATTTGTTTTATAAGAATCCAACATAACAGCTCAAGTAGCAGACAAGCTGTATAACAGCTTATACAGCGCTTATAGTTACGAGTATAGCACTCAAACGTGACGTATACTTAGGGCATGCAACACCGGTATTTTATGTATGTCTGATACCGGGATCTCAGAACGGCGCATACAATACAAGTAATACTTACCGGTATTGCAAGTCCCAGATAGCAAAATAGCTGTATAAGCTCTATAACTGCTTATACGTGTTACTTGGGAGGCTCTTTGAAATAAAATAAACAACTAGAACCTACATTTCAAACATCTCGCACAAGGCAGGAGCTACATACACATCAATATATAATCTACCTTAAATATCGATTGATGGGAAGCATAATTTTTCCATTTCATTTGGCAGTATTTGAACAATTAATTATACTATTATCAGTTTTTCAAATCTGATAATAATATCGACGGAAACTGAAGTTTGACGGCGTGCAAAGGAGGTCGCCGTCACTTCTTTTTAGCACGCGAGGTACATACACTTTTTCCTTCTACCTCGATGTATTTCTGTGGTTAACTGGCTCAAAGTTTATCTTACAAATAAGTATGTGATTTAACGTTTCAGAATCGCTCTTTGCTTTTCACTTAAGGCGCCAGGTCCCATCCGTCCCCGCCCGCCTTATCTGGAGGACTCTCCCGACTTTATCAGGCAAGCAGTATAGAATGAAGGGCACTTGCCTGCTCCACTATGCCGACGAAAGGATTCGCACTTGGCTCCTCAACTTTTGCATAAATCAATCAAATTTTTGAGTTTTTCGAGATATTTCTGGCCCTTGTGGATGCATGATATGAGAAATAAAACGACGGTACATAAAAATGTGTGATAGCTGAATAAAAGGAAAAATTCAGAGTGTTTATTATGAGATTGGCAACGAGGCATTTTTTGGTATTGTACTTGAACGTTTTCGGGAATTTGAATGAAATTAAAAAATAGTGCTCTAAAAACACCGATCCCGATGCTCTAAAAGTTGCATTGGTTACACCAATTTATAAGGCTGGAAATAAGAAAGAAGTCTCTAACTACCGGCCCATCTCGCTTCTCAGCGTATTTGGCAAACTTATAGAGAAAGTCATAAATCACCAACTACTCAAATATCTTGAGAGTAACATGCTTTTGTCACCAAATCAGTTTGGATTTAGACGGAACCGCTCTACGGAACAAGCAGTCAAGCTGCTTGTTAACAAGATAGTGGACTGTGTTGATGGAGGCGAGAAGTGCGTAGGTATATTCCTGGACCTCGCCAAAGCTTTCGATACCGTTTCTGTTCCCATCCTCTTAGCCAAACTTGAGCGTCTCGGAATGCGAGGAACTGTACTCCACTGGTTTAAGACTTATCTCCAGGGTCGGAAACAATGTGTTCGTGTGGGAGATCATTGCAGCGAGTTTTCAAATGTAAACTTCGGTGTGCCTCAAGGTAGCGTGCTAGGGCCTACCTTATTCTTAGTTTATATAAATGACCTCTGTAATCTCCAATTACATAACACCACCATTTTGTCTTTTGCCGATGATACAGCAATCTTGATTAGGGGAAAGGACTGGGTCGAAGTGCAAAAGCTCGCAGAGCTTAACATGGGCACAGTCAGCAACTGGCTCAATACAAATCTCCTGACACTAAATGTCAGAAAGACAAAATACATGTGCTTCTCCATTAACTCCAGAGGTCAACCAAGTAATGAATTTTCTATTCATGTCGATCCCCGACAAGACACACTAAACAATAGTAACTATCTTGAGCGCACAAACGTTATAAAATACCTTGGTATACTTCTTGACATGAACTTAACCTGGCGCCAGCATATAGAAACCCTAAAGGGCCGTGTTCGTAAGCTCATGTTCGTGTTTCGGATCCTAAGAGATGTTGCGTACCCTGAACTATTGAAAACAGTATACTTTGCACTTGGCGAATCGATCCTAGGATATTGTAACTCTGTCTGGGGCGGGGCAGGAAAAAGCATCTTAATTAGTTTAGAAAGATCCCAACGATTACTTTTAAAAGTTGCATTTCGTAAACCATCACGCTACAACACGAGAGATCTTTATAGGCTCGCAAATGTCCTCACAGTGCGCCAATTGTTTTTAAGAAAAATCATGCTGGAATATGGTAAAAAGCACGATAAAAACTTTGAAGCAGACACAAGGCGACGCCAACGCTGGAAAACGCCCCAGTACAAAACAAGATTTGCCCAGCGTTTCAGTGCATTTATTTCCCCCCTAGTAATGAGGGTTTTTTGCAAGTTTTATACAGCCTCTCGACCCCCCCATAAAAAAATTCTAACCCAGTGGTTAATGCAACACGGCTACGACGAGACCGAGCAGCTTCTGTACGTCCTTCGATAGTATTATTACTTACCTATCACTACGTATATATTTATTTATTTAATTGTACATTCTAAATTATAACATATCTATTCGCTATTTATTATTATCATATTTTAAAATCTGTTTATTATTCAGCCCATTTATACTTATCTGGTATTATTCTGTCCTATGGTCTACAATTGTATGTGAAATTGTTAAATAGGTCCTAACTCTGTACAATCGATTGCATGTTTAAATAACTATGCTCGCTGCCCTACTGGGTCCTGTAACACAGGATATCCTAGCTCAGGACCCAAAGCAATGTTTCCTTTTTGTATGTGATTAGTTTTTAATAAATCATTTCAAATCATTTCATTTCAAATCATTTCATTTCAAATTTCAAACAACATCTTTAGTATCTGAACAGACTTAGCGCCGAAATATGATTTTATAAATCGTGCAAGCTTATTTCTCAGGATGAAAAGACAACAACAATAATTTATCGCATTGTAATCATAAATTTCTATGAGTAGAACATATTTTTAAGTTTCATTCAAATTTCGTAGTAGGTACAACGAAGAAAAATTACGAAAATACACTCACGAACAATGAATTCGGGCAATTTTCTATATAAACAATTGTTCATAGAAAATGACCCACATTCATTGTCCGTGAGTACCTAACCTATACATTTTTTTCATTTTTAAAACGCTCTTCAATGCTTCTTCAAATGTTTCATAAGTTTCATTTTTTTGTGGCAGACCAGCACAGTAGATCATAGTAATATGTAATACACTCCAGCAAGAATAAAACCAAAAAAGTTTGTAGTGGATGCTTTGGACCAAATTTTTAAAGTGCGCACTCCATACTAGGGCGGTAAAAAGTCCTTGTATAATAAAAAGGAGTTGTAAAGGCTGCTCTTGCCGCTTCACAATGCAAAGGGTTTAAATATGCAATGTCTCTTTATTACAAGCTTTTATTTAGTTCCATTTTAAATTTAAATCTACTTGTCTAGTAGACCCATCAATCCTGCTAAGTTTCCGAGAAACTTTATAAATGTATTTTACAAGCTTTTATTTAAATTATGGATCTGTGACATCTGGAAATAAACGTTATATTATTATTATTATGTATGTCTTTCCCGTACACGAGAAAATGGTGTCTCGGCCCTTTGGGAGGCGTGCGCGGAGCCGAAGCCAACGCGTAGAGGCCCTTTCGACAATTTAATGAGAGGCAAAGTGTACACCCAGCGGATGCTGTCCCTGCCCGTGTCATGGGACGCACGCAGAGACAGCCCCCGCCAAATGCAAGGACTATTGTTGATTGATGGAATCTAAACTCTACTGGGCTATGGCGGTGGAAATATGGACTAAATACTGGGTTATGGATTGAGACATGACGGCGCCTGTCAGGAAAAGTGTCTTATGGCTTTCGTGGCACTGACAGACTGTGACTTGCCCTCCGCTGATGGGCCCCTGTTAAATAAATAGCGACATTATGAGCAATGGCCTAGCTAGGGGCAACACCAGTGCCGAGGGCTGCAGGGTGTCGAGAGGTGTGCTGCGCTTTCTCCGAGGGTACTCGCGGCGTTATGCCTTTTATCACTTCCACGCCTGGAGCATATAGCTCTCGCGACTCCACTCTGGACGGCCGGTTAAGGCAAGCCAGAGGCGGAGGTCCTTACACTCTTACCCATGACCCCTCCCTAAGGACCCCCAGGAGCACTCGGGTACGTGGGGTCGCTACTCCCCAACAGCTCGCCACAAGCTGCCCTGCGTTATTATTATTATTATTTATATTGTTTCATTTTAAATTTGAATCTACTCGTCTAGTAGATCCACCAATCTGGTAAGTTTCCGAGAAACTATATATTTTACAAGCTTTTATTTAGTTTCACCTGTCCCGGTGTCTGTCTGTCTGTGTGTTTGTAACCAATTCTTGCAAGTTAAATTTGACCCGCTTCCCGGTTTCCGATTGAGCTGAAATTGTGCAAGAATAAATCAGAGGACAATGCAATATTATTATGACATGAAGCTATCTGATGGAGCCGGATGGTAGCCATAGGATCATCTAAACTGATAAATCCACCGTGTTTGCGCTCATTTGATTAGTTTTGACGTAGGTACAGTTTGCGATTTTACAAAAAAGTATCGGCAATAAAACTTTGACTAAAAAACTTATTATTATATCAAGTACAACAGTCAATGCAAACAAAGAACCTATCACAATTAAGCTTCATATATCTACGCTGGCAGTGGGAATTAAAATGATGCATATAATATACTAATAGTTGGTGTTATTGCGTATGTGGTATACAAGAGTAAACAACGAATTTTGGCAATTTGAAATAATGTTTCATGTAACAACATTTCTTAATGAAAATAAAAATACATTCAAACCACAATAGTTGTGAAGTCAACGGTAATATTGAAAAATCATTATAGTCTAAGATCCCAGTATAGAACGACCTTCACCGAGCTGGTTAATGGATGAAAAGTATTTTATATTGAATTAAATATGTTAATAAATATATTGCAAGTGGGTTGCCTAAAAAAATTCAGTCCAGAATATGATTAATTAAAAGTAAAAAAAAATTTTTTTTTTTTTAATTTTCACCGTTTTGTTTAATAGACAAATGACATACCAATCAAAAGTATTAAGCCTATAGAATATGCAAACGTTAGGTTGCCTATATTTTTCCCGTCATAACTTTTGGGTTGCCAGGCATAAACAGGTACATCATATTAGTAATTTGCACTGGTCTGGTTAATGAATAAACTTTATGCCAAAATAAAGACTATATTATTACGAACACGGTGATATAGGGTTGCCTGCGAAAAATCAGTCCTGAATTACGGTTGCCGAGTTTTAAAAAGTCAAATCCCTGCAATCCCGGTTGCGTTAAGATTGCACCTGGTTGGTATGTGATGCCAAGGAAACCAGGTGCAAACTTAGCTCAACCGGTTAATACGAAAAATTTAGAATGAAGTCGGCACGGGTACATCGATATTAGTGATTTGCACTGGTCTGGTTAATGAATAAACTTTATGCCAAAATAAAGACTATTTTATTACGAACACGGTGGTATAGAGTTGCCTGCGAAAAATCAGTCCTGAAGTGCGGTTGTCGAGTTTTAAAAAGTCAAAGACCTTCAATCCCGGTTGCGTTAAGTTTGCACTTGATAGGTATGTGATGCCAAGGAAACCAGGTGCAAACTTAGCTCAACCGGTTAATATGAAAAATTTAGGAGGAAGTCGGCACGGGTACATCGATATTAGTGATTTGCACTGGTCTGGTTAATGAATAAACTTTATGCCAAAATAAAGATTATATTATTACGAACACGGTGATATAGGGTTGCCTGCGAAAAATCAGTCCTGAATTACGGTTGCCGAGTTTTAAAAAGTCAAAGACCTTCAATCCCGGTTGCGTTAAGTTTGCACTTGATAGGTATGTGATGCCAAGGAAACCAGGTGCAAACTTAGCTCAACCGGTTAATATAAAAAAATTAGGAGGAAGTCGGCACGGGTACATCGATATTAGTGATTTGCACTGGTCTGGTTAATGAGTAAACTTTATGCCAAAATAAAGACTATTTTATTACGAACACCGTGGTATAGAGTTGCCTGCGAAAAATCAGTCCTGAAGTGCGGTTGTCGAGTTTTAAAAAGTCAAAGCCCTTCAATTCCATGTGGCTTAATGCCACGGACCCTGTATGCGTTAAACTTCAGCCTGATAAATGCGGTTGGATTGTAGATGAATATTTAAAACCAACAGGGTTTATTGGAGATCAAACACCTTTAGCGGTAGAAGATATTTTAGAAACAACAGAAAAAGAAAGCGACGACGAAGAATGTTCCAAAGTTGAACATCTACATTTTACTTCCGATGAATCAGCCGCGGAATAATGTTTAATAACAGAAAAAAATATAAATTTAAAAACTACTGTATGTATGTTACAATAAAATTTTGTATATAGGCGTTTTTATTTTTTAGTTTAAATCTTGTCTTGTCGAAAACAATGACCGGTTAGGGTGTCCCAGATTTTGCGAAAATCCAAACCGAGTAACGCATACCCTCTAATTATGTTTTGTATGTGCCAAAATGCCCCTAACTAAACCAAAAATCAGCTAATTCTGTGTATGGGGACCCGGGCCGACTTCATCGTAAATTTTTCATATTAACCGGTTGAGCTAAGTTTGCACCTGGTTTCCTTGGCATCACATACCAACCAGGTGCAAACTTAACGCAACCGGGATTGAAGGGCTTTGACTTTTTAAAACTCGACAACCGCAATTCAGGACTGATTTTTCGCAGGCAACTCTATACCACCGTGTTCGTAATAAAATAGTCTTTATTTTGGCATACAGTTTATTCATTAACCAGACCAGTGCAAAACACTAATATCGATGTACCCGTGCCGACTTCCTCCTAAATTTTTCATATTAACCGGTTGAGCTAAGTTTGCACCTGGTTTCCTTGGCATCACATACCAACCAAGTGCAAACTTAACGCAACCGGGATTGAAGGTCTTTGACTTTTTAAAACTCGACAACCGCACTTCAGGACTGATTTTTCGCAGGCAACCCTATATCATCGTGTTCGTAATAAAATTATCTTTATTTTGGCATAAAGTTTATTCATTAACCAGACCAGTGCAAATTACTAATATGATGTACCTGTTTATGCCTGGCAACCCAAAAGTTATGACGGGAAAAATATAGGCAACCCAACGTTTGCATATTCTATAGGCTTCATACTTTTGATTGGTATGTCATTTGTCTATTAAACAAAACGGTGAAAAGTAAAAAAAAAAAAAATTTTTTGATTTTAAATTAATCGTATTCTGGACTGAATTTTTTTAGGCAACCCACTTGCAATATATTTATTATCATATTTAATTTAATATAAAGTACTTTTCATCCATTAACCAGCTCGGTGAAGGTCGTTCTATACTGGGATCCTCTACTATTAAGACACGTCTTGAATCACAGATAATATACTATCAATGAACATATCAAATGTCGAAAGCCTCTTAATAGCTACAGCCTAAATTTTGGCAGATATACAATTACTTTCAACGGAGTCGAAACTTTCGAAACACATCAGCGAAAATGTCTAAATTTTTCCTGAAAGTAGGTGCAAAACTTTCCGGAGCGGTTACGTAACGGACAATGTTTTGGAATATCCATCATAGTTAACATAGATTCCTT
Source organism: Eudemis profundana (assembly GCA_947034925.1). Classification (NCBI taxonomy): domain Eukaryota; kingdom Metazoa; phylum Arthropoda; class Insecta; order Lepidoptera; family Tortricidae; genus Eudemis; species Eudemis profundana. The sequence continues at coordinate 14,534,801 of OX344808.1, read as the reverse complement.
CGCCGATAAAAAGGGTCGATGCTTCAATAAAGCCAATGGCTTGATGGCTTGGCTACAAGGGTATTCACATATTATTATTGCGCCATATTTCAGTAAGTGGAGCATTTCATTACGTCCATATAAATCACCAACGCAATACGGCAATCTGGATATGGTACTTATACGTGGATATTTAGAATTCCGGTTTATGTGGTGGTTGATTTTATCATGCTTTAGTGTAGTTTATGGCTTAGTTAGTCGCATGGAAAGTGGAAAACTGTTAAGTAGAACCGAGTTGTCTATGGTCATCGATATTGAACAACAAGCAATCAAGCTCAACATGAGTTTACGCGGGTTTGTTTTCCGCAACTCGATGATACTGCATCTATTTTGCGTGAAGAAAATAGCATTGATATATTGAATTGATTATAAGTTTTTGGCTTAAATATAGCCGATCTTGTAGTAAAATGTATCTGTAGTAAAATTGTATCGAAAAGCGCAGTGTTTTGACAAGCTTGCGTCGTTCAAAGGTCCGTCTGCTTTTTATTTAAATAAATTTCTTATTTCAGCCATCTCCACTTGCATTGACCTTAAAATGTATCACTGTAAATTTCGTCAATAATACAAATCGGTGAATGAAGGGAATTCGCTAATATCCTCAACTTTGTTGTCAGATTAATAAGGGCCATATCTTGCGATTTGCAGGCGAGCTGATGGCAAAACCAGTCACGAGCGACATTTGTATGAAACTTCGTTTCTAACTCGCCCGCATCTCGCTCGCAAATTGCAAGTGCGATAAGGCTCTAAAAGCGTTCACATGTACAATCGAATTTATTTACATCTACATATAAGAGAACAAAAATATCTGAACACACTTTTATGCTACTGACAATAGGGTCATGTTCAGATATTTTTGTTCTCGTGAGTAAATGAATTCGACTGTACATAAAGTTAGGTGTACTATTCGTCCAAACAGCGATATGGGCCGCTCAGGTATATTATGGTAAATCATGTCTAGTTACGGACATGTATTTTCCCCACTATTAACTGGACACTGCGCCGCACAAACGATAACGGATGGCCCATTACCTGTCATCATCAGTCCCAAACGACTGCATTTATTGTCGCCCGGACCGTGTAGGGGATCATTCAGTATGTTATGGTAACGTATCTAATGTTTTCATGTCTTTGATATGGATTGATGAACTCAAGACTTGTTTAATTGAACAATTCTGTTTTAACCTAATGCAAAACATCTACATGTAGGCTAAGATTATGCTAAAAGACCCTGGGTTTTTATACCAGTTTACAGCGGTAAAATATATTACTAATATATTTAGGTAGCGCACTAACTGCAAGTGCAAGCTGTTACAGTAGGTCTACCTGTAACAGTTTAATATACAACCTGTATGTTACTAATTCAAGCATTATAAACACGGTATAAAGTTCTTATACGCTCTTGTGCAGCTTACGAGGTACCTGTACCCTGTACTTTTAGCACAACTGTGACGCGCGACATCATGTCACGCTACCAATGCTACCCATTACTTTCTGTTCAATACAGTGCGAAAGGAACAGGTCACGCTCTGTCGCGCGACGGGCGAAATCGCAGCCAGTTGTGGTGTGCTAGCTCAACTGGGCTACTTAACTCTTATTGTTGCTACCGCAGAAATATATCGAGATAAAAGGAAATAGGTCGTCGATTTGTTTGAAAACCAAGCGTGTAAAGATTTCCGATCGGCGTTTGACGCCAAAAGTGTACACTAGTGATGGAAAACATATTTTTTTCATTTCATTCGGTGGTATTTGAAGAATTAATTATATCGTCCACCATGATTATCAAATTTGTTTTCAAATCTGGTAATAATATTGACGGCTACTGAAGTGAACGGCGTGCAAAATAGGTCGCCGTCACTTCTTTTTAGCACGCGAGGTACATACACTTTTTTCTTCTGCCTCGATATATTTCTGTGGTTGCTATACGGTAGCTGCGTAGGCTGGGTCGGGTTTTAAGAGGTCTGCTGTCAAATTCATACTAAGCATGAACATAATGTGACGGAAGTCTTGTTATGTTACGAGTATCGTCTAAGTATCGTCGATGATTTGTGACGTAAGTGGTAAACCATTTAGACTAAGACGAAGCATGGAAGTAAAAATATTAGGTAAAGAGTGGAATTGGTCGTGAAACATATACAATTATACGCCCGAGCAAATCGCATATAAAAGTAGGTAATCAAATAAAATCCAATTGACCTTTTAGTAGTTAATAAAATTCAATATGCGCCGCGTAAAACGCTCGTATTTTTCATTGCGAAGTAGCCATCAGTTCCGTTCCGCCATTTTAAATTCAACTAAATCTACGCCAACACTAACTGAAACAAACGGGCGGGAAAATGCGCTGGAAACGGAAACAGAGGGAAAATAAAAGCAGTGGACATGGGACATGAGCGTGCTACTTCCGGCCGGTTGACTTTTGAAACCCTTTTGTGACAGTACTTGGGAAGAAGTTGCGGGTAGCGATATTTTTGTCGTATTTCGTAGTTTGCGTAGCCCTTAAAACTTACTAAACTTCCTTCCAACTCTTTTTTTAAAGCTGCTTAAGATATTCTTCAGCAAAAATACGATTTAAAACTGTCAACTTTCTTAAAACACTTCCTTGAAATTCCTTTGTAACATACATCACCTTTATCTTGGAAAAATGCGAGGTCCCGGGCGTTTGAGTAGACTCAGCAAATATTCCACCTGGCCGAACCCGCGGGATAAAGTGAGTACATTAATAACCACCAGACACATTCATCACACGTAATGCGCTGTCTCTTTCAGTCCGATGGGCCGTGTTCGCGGTCGTGCATTTGTGATTTACCCGTACACTAGTTAGTGCTCTCACTTCTGGCCTGATTGGACGGTCGCTTGTCGAACTGGCACAAACTAACTAGCCAATAGCCTAACAATGACTTCCAAAGATCACTTATATGTGTGTTTTAGCGCATTTAAAATGTCAATGAAATCAGGGCAGCGTGGATGGACATTATTCGTACAATTGGTCAAGAACTCACGTTTTTAGGGTTCCGTAACTAAAAAGGAACAAACGGAACTCTTATAGGATCACTTTGTTGTCCGACTGTCTGTCAAGAGCCTTTATCTCGGGAACGCGTGAAGGTATCAAGTTGAAAATAAAACCATATACTATCAGCCATTTTACTATCGTGCGGCGGTGCGAGCCATTGTTGCATTACAAATGATGCATTATAAGCAAATTTGTAGCCAGTTGTATTTAGCCGTACTGTTTTTTCTTCCACTACTTACTTCTATTTTCATTCCCCTTTGTTTTTCCTTGAAATTCATAAGTGCATCATGAAACTGCTTCATTGCACTGTAAACGAGATAAAATGATTGATTCCACTGCTAACACTGAACTAGCAAGAAATCCAATAAGCCTACGCCAAGTTTCACTTAATCAAACTAGAACTTGCGAGTTCAAAGCATTCCGGCGGATTATTCGCGCAAATCCTTCTCCATGTCAGTTTGAATATTCGCTGCGTGGATGTAAATATTGCTATTGCTTCTCAAGTGCGCTTCTGAAGTCTTAACAGCGTTCTATGCATTCGTAGGTTGTGGTACTTGTGGTAGTACAATTAGTGACATTAGATTACTTACTAAATGAAGTGAAATAAAGCATTCAGTTGTACCTATTATGCTAAAATACATGAAAGAGAATCATAATGTTGAATAGTAAAATCTATAATAACATTGCTTTTTACAAATGTAACATGATCTTCAGTTGGACATGCTTTATTTTCTATACCTTATATCTACTATAAAGTGTTTTATTTTATAATCCGCTTTTACTTTATCGCCGTTAACAATAATACCTTAGCTCGATGATAGGTTTATATCTTTAACACGGCTCTACTTGAAACTCCTTCAATCCTCGTGATACTTCCAGCATCCAGTATTATTTCGCTCGCCGCTTTTACTCAAAACTAGTTCAATCTAGACAGAAATCCCGCCAGCATTTCAATCGGAACTTAGTCCAATTTCAGTGTCGAAGTCCGGGATTCACTAATGTGTGGACTTCCGAACTGAAATGAAAGAACTGACGTGACTGCCGTGGCGCAAAATAGCTTTAAAGTTCATTGGTTTTATAGTTGCTTGGAGTTTTATAGCGGTGGAGGCGTGGAGTCACGGCCACGAAAGTTGAAACACATTACGGGTTGAAGACAATTTGTGGTGTTGTATTTTCTTTCTGTTTTATATTTCTGGTGGCGGAGAAAAGTGTTTCTACTTAGGCGGCACATTTTGTTTATAATTAAAATTTGACGCGTTGACGTAATTACCAAACGAGTTATAGTAGTTACAGTAATAATACATAATAAATACTTTGCTTACGTAATAGATACAAGAAGTAGTCGATGTAGGTGAGTTCAAACTAGCAGACGTTTAAAACTATCCGTAAATTGAATGAGGAAATTCGGCAAAATATTATACAACGTAGCAGTTTCAGCAACTTACAATGAGTAGTTACAGAAAACTATCGATATCCGTCCACGTAACCCAATAACAGACACTCGAACTCATATAAATCCACAAAGTACTCGAAAAATTCCTAGTATTTTGTAGATCGATAGTTTGCGCCATACCCGCAGCGGAGGCGTCGGCTAGGAGTAAATGAGAAATTCCTGTACGTGCTAGGGCTGCGTGACGACGCCGCGACACGCCAGTCATGACGATAACGACTGAATCGACTCCACTCGATTTACTCCTACTGAATTGAGTTGAACTAGTTGGAGATTAGCTTCGAATATTAAATTACTGTTTTATACATTTAGATATATTAATGTGATGTTTTTATTTGGGCTTCAAATAATAAAGATAATGGCAGCAGACTATTGGCGAAAATAAATATTTAAGTACTTATAAATATCGAACAAGTGCAATCTGGTTTCCAAAAATGGGGGATTCGTGCTAATGTACTGTGGTTAACATTTTACACATTTAACTAATGAGCAACGATATTGTGTTCCAAGGTTTGTTGATTGCCTTCCTATTCTCAAAAGGATTTGGAAGAAGATTTATGCATACCACTTCATGTATTTGTATTAGCTAACTAAAATGTATGTCTGTGTAAATGTATGTTTTATCGATAAACTTTTACCGACCCTATCCCGCCCCTAACCACCTGAAAGCTTCCCCGAGTATTAATTCGAGGATCAGGTAATGGGGACTTTATTAAAGCAGAGTTTTTCAGAATCCCGCTATGGTAATTTTGAGCTCGCGTCCCTTCCCAGTGTGTGGCATACTTACCTAATTCGCTTTCGCTTCAACTTTAATTAGTCTAGCTTAGCTTTGTCGCAAGTTTTTTATGTGTTTAAAGGTTTTAGCGTAATTGAAGACGTTATCTGAGTGAGATTAGAATTAATAAATATACAAGATTTGTTTACTTGTGCGTTAGTTGGGAGATGGAGCGAAATCTTATTTAAATCTGGGCCTTATTTGGCACATTTCTACAGTACGATTATTTCCACTTTGACACTCGGGTGGTCACGGTTTTAATCGTAAAGGTCCGTGTTTTCACATAGAGTTTATAAAATCCTAGAATTTACTCGCATAAAATATTCAAATCTATTTAATATTATTAATAATAAAACCTCAACCTAAGCATAGAAACTTCATTAACATTCTAAATATTCAAATAGACTAAGTATAATCAACCTTTTACGTACGTGAAAGGCTAGCTTTCAAAATCAAAGCAATTATTATTAATACTGGTATTAATTATTAATCATACAATAAGTATTTATTGTAAATAACGTTTAAACAAGTAAATTCCCTTGTACATACTAACTTGTGTGATACGTTGCGTACGGACTGTATTTTATTTTTGAGATTAAACCATCGCATAAAATAGTACTCAAATTGCACTATTTAGTACCTAGCATAGAATAATTGTACCTCTTCGCATTATCTTAATATACGAAGTTCAAACTGGTCCGTACAGAACGTGCTCGTTCTGTACGGACCAGTTTGCCGCCTGCCTCACTGGTCCGTAAAATTCTGATTATTAATTAAATTATATTAATAAATGTGTAGTTCTTACCGATTTTGGGGGATTTATTCGAATGTGTAGTTGTCTTTATTATAAAACTAACTGAATCTCATCGGACTGATGTATCGACAGTCTTTGAAAACCCGCCCCGTAAGTGCCGAAAGTACCGGGACGTCCCGGTTCTATTATCGGCCAGTACCGCAAATCCCGGTTGTCCAGTACGGCACCGGTACTGCGAAAGTGGGAACTCCATTACATACCATGTTAACATTTGCATACTTTATTGTTATATTTTCGAAGAAAAATTATGCCAATCTCGTTCCGTCTTGCACTCGAATACTTTTGACTCCACGTCACAGCTTTCACATATATTATTAGAAACGTGTGTTAACAGGTAATGTTCGGAGCCATGCATGTTATGATCAGCGTTCCCGTTAGCAGTCGACATGACACATCGGCTGTATAATAACACCCATAGCGTTCCGTTAGCGTACACTATAATTTGCCTAAGGAACGCTGCATCGGACACCATGGCCGATGCGGTAGATAAAGAGAGAGTGTTTCCATTGCTATTACCTAAATTCAAATAAATAATTATGTAAGTAATACAAAGATGTAAGAAGTTTTTAAAGTGTTTTACTTTTGCGTTATTTATTGTCAGTCTGGCAATTTATCTAATCAGAATAAAGTAAAAAATACATTACATACAAAAAAATAGAAGGAGAAAATAAAATAGGTATGTCTAAATTAAACAATATTAATTTAGCGAAATGAACAAATGTATGCAGGTACTTATACAAAACATGATAGGTGTATTTCCCCAATACAATATATATATTTCAACAAAAATTATAACACAAATGAAGTCCATGTTGTACGAAGTGGAAAAGTATTTGGAATGGATCGTTCGGGTATAAAGGTTTAATAGTACATTACCTACTCACCTACGGCGGTAAAACGAAGAATGTCTCAGATCATAGGTATTTGTCGCCCGAGCCGAGAAATTTTATGTCTCCCCCAGGCCAGGAAGTGGGATTTTCCGCCCGCGTAGCGGGAGGTAAAGGGTCGATTTCAGACGTTTTTCTGGCGTTTTTTTTATTTCATTTTGTGTCACTCGACTTTTACCGCGGCGGACTGTCGAGTGACGACAACTTTTGATTAAATCATGTGTAGCCTCGATACCTTCTATCGTTTATAATAAAAGTTAACTGTGACCGCTTGCTGATTTGCTGGAACACGAATGAAAAAACCGCCGCTGTCAAAACGCTCTGAAATCGACCCTAAATGTCACTTTATGGCCAGGTATGACGTAAAATATATTCTTATGTATGACTGACTAGAGGAACTATAAAAATATAATTAAAATACATATTTAGAGATATTTTAAATCCTTGTTAAACATACTGAAATAATAATGAAACAGTATTTATTTCTGACTTATGTAAGCATTATTTAATAACATTATCTTTATTTTATGGATATTCGTTTGATCATGAGAAAATAAGGAAGTGTTATGATTAAACCAAGACTGTCAATTTAGCGCGGTCGACCAATCAGGGCGCCGATCATGCGGCATCCTGATTGGTCGACAGTTATGGCGCGGTAGTAGAGAATAAGGAGTGGGAACTTGGCTCCATGCGGGATTTTTAACGGCAGTCTTGTTCTAATCACGGAAGGGTAAAATACTCAATAGAAACGCTGTTCCTAGATTACAAAGTTTAATAAACTGTGTTCCACTAACTGGTGAGTTTGTAAAGGATTGCAAATATACAATCGTAAGTAATCAATTTATTATGTTTTTCATTTAATTCGCCCACCTCTGGCTAGCTTGACTTTTGCCTAGATCTTTTCGCTTTAAATGGCTAAATAACGCAATACGCGTACATTTCAGAAGTGCGGTAATATGGGCCCCAAAATGACATTCGTATTAATTTTTTTTAATATCAAATTAAAAAAAAAATATATATATATATTTCCTTTTGAAAAAAAAACGTTTCGGTCAATTTCTTTCCAATGCTTTTCCGATTGTATGTACTACATCAAACACGATTTAGTCAAGTGAGGCTACGAAAGGTTGTGTCGTAGTTACAATGGTGATTTTTTTTTTATGTTTAACGTTGTTACTAGTATTAGTGTGCAATAATATTAAACAGTGATTGTGCGTATCTGTTAGCAATCGCGATTGCCAGACCAGGTGGTTACAATTTCTCCACCTATTTTACCGATACTTTCAATTGAAAATTAATAACTAGATTCGTTGGTATATATTTAGGTAAAAGTTTCCAAATTGAACACGCATTAGCTACTACCCTCTTTATTTCTCTTTTCTTTATTTTGCTGAAGCTAATGATTTGCCGAATACAGCTTCGGTTTAGTCATAACGTGAAAATAAAAATGCATGTTATTGTTCTCATTGCAGTTTAATTAATCACAAGACTTAATAATAGCATTCATTATAAAATCACATTATCATCAGTGACTCCCGCAAATAAATTGCACGTTTCAGGCTCCAATGGACGATAAATCTGGTGGCAGAGTTCTTTATACTCCTACAAGACCTACAAGCCGAGCATCGGGGGAAAGGCCGTCACGAAGCACTACCCGGCGCCGGGCAAGCAGTCGGGTCACGCGGCGCTCACGCAGCCGATCCAGTCGGCGCTCACGAGGGCGCGCCAGTCGCTGCTCGCCGAATCAGGACCAGCACCGGCGGCAGAAAAGAGGCAGCCAGCGCAGCCAAGCCACCGGAGGCCAGCGTAGCCACGTGAGCAGCCATGGGAGCCGCCGCCACGAACGCGTGATGTCACCGGAGCCGAAGAGGAGGCGGTCAAGGAGTCGGAGTCGACACCGGTCCCGCAGCCGACGCAGCCGCCAGTCGCGCCGTTCCGCCTCGCAACGCAGCCGACGTAGGCGTCGGTCACACAGCCGCAACGAGCAACAGTCCCAGGCCATCGGTGAGCCATCAAATAATCATAGTATAGCAGATCTCGTAGTTGCTTTGAAGATGTTAAGTAATAACAACAGTAACTTAGACAAATTAGGTTCTATGAACAATACTGTACCTGAATTCGACCCATCTAAAAAAGAACAGACTATGACGATGTGGCTTCATAAAGTGAATGAATGCGCCAGTATTTACGGTTGGACAGAGAAGCAGATCGTGCATTTTGCGTTGCCAAAATTAAAAGGTGTTGCGCAGAGATGGTACGAAGGTCTCCCATCTGTTCTCTTTACATGGGTCGAGTGGCAGGACAAACTGTTATTGGCTTTCCCATCAGAGGAAAATTATGGTACTATGCTCAGTGATATGTTAGCTAAAAGAGCTCGTTTTTCTGATCCCTTGGAGGAATACTACTATGAGAAGGTAGCTTTGATAAATAGGTGTGGTATTGTCGGTAAACGTGCGGTAGAATGTATCCTACACGGCATTGACGACCGTTCAGTACGACTAGGTGCTGAAGCGGCTCAATACGATGATCCAAATAAGTTATTACCATATTTACGAAATGCCAGGAATACAAAACAAAGTATAGATCGTAAATTCGCTAAAATACTGCCACCGAAAGTTCAAGACGGGCAAGCTCGCGGCAATCCAAAGCATTTGCGCTGTTCAAATTGTAAAAAAGATGGCCATGTCACTTCGCAATGTACACAACCGATAAAAAAATGCGGTAGGTGTTCGAGGGTAGGTCACGATACTGAACAATGTTATGCTAAGCTTCCTAACGAAAAAACAACTATGCGCGTGACAGGGGATAATGATTCTCTCCTTTCAATTCAATCTACAGCAAAGCCTTGCGTTGAAAACCCTAACGATAAATACTTCAAAACCGCGTTTGTAGACGGCAACCCCTTGGATTGTTTCGTTGATTTCGGAAGTGAATGTTCCATGATTAGATTCTCGGAGTACAAAAGGCTGTTTTATAATAACGATGAGATGGAAATTAATATCAGTAAATTGCCTGTACTCAGAGGGTTTGGTAATTCTATGGTACGACCTATCGGAAGACGAAATGTACAAATAGTCATAGATGGGGTTGAAGCGAATGTAGACTTATTAATTGTCCCTGATAATGCTATGCCTTTTAAATTGTTAATTGGACAGACATATACTGAACAACCACACATTGCCATACAGAAAACCAGTAGTCATTTGGATATCGTAGAGTTTGATCAATTAGCATCAGTCAATAGTAAAGTAAAGTTAAATTGTGATAAAGATTTGGTGATTTCCGGTCCCACACTCATTGAGGTGCGCACAGATCCCACATATGTGGGAGACATTTTTGTAGAAGGCGGACTCCGAATTTTGGATGGAGTGAGCTATTCTGTGTCAAGTGGAGTATTTCGTGTTGGCGTAGGAGGAGTAGGACAAATTGCAGCTAATTGCTCTCCAAATAGTCCCTGTTTATTGAAGAAAGACTTTTTAGTTGCTCGGGGCCGTATAGCCCAAGAAGAGAATCCTGTAGATGTTATGAATGTCTCTCCTCAAAACTCTAATAAAGTTGCCGACATATTAGATGTTGATTTAAGGTGCGGTGAGGATTTTTCCGCCCAGGACAGGAATAGACTTCTTACCCTGTTAAATAAATACAGATCATGCTTTGCTTTCGACTTAAGTGAACTAGGCAGTACTTCCGTTGGAGAGATGTCTATACAGCTTCAAGATGATGACCCAGTTGTATACAGACCTTACAGACTTGCTGCAGCGGAAAAGGAAAAGGTCAGGGAAATGATCTCGGAGCTGTTAGATAATAACATCGTACGCCCTTCTACATCTCCATATGCCAGCCCTATTGTTATTGTTAGGAAAAAGACTGGAGAGCTTCGATTGTGCATTGATTTCAGAGCCCTTAATAAGAAGACTGTTAAGGAAAATTACCCAATGCCCCTTATCGATGACCAATTAGACGTTTTAGCAGGTAATCAGTTCTACACTACCCTAGACTTGGCTTCGGGGTACTATCAGATACCGATACGCGAGGAAGACAAGCATAAGACTGGATTTGTGACGCCCGATGGGCATTACGAATTTAATCGGATGCCCTTCGGGCTAGCGAATGCACCGGCAACATTCCAGCGTATAATGAACCAAGTTTTAGGTTCCGCTCGTCATAAGGAAGCCCTGGCGTATCTAGATGACGTTATTATACCGTCCAGAGATATTACCGAAGGGATGACAAGATTAGAATCCATTCTTGACATGTTCTCTGGTGCGGGGCTCACTCTCAAACTCTCCAAATGTTTATTTTTTGGTCGGACAGTAGAGTACTTGGGTTTCGAAGTATCCGAGGATGGTATAAGGCCAGGATCTAAAAAGATCGAAGCCGTAGAGCGGTTCCCAGTCCCCGAAAGCCAACATAATGTCCGCCAATTCTTAGGCCTAGCTAGCTTCTTTCGCAGATTTGTCCCTAACTTTTCAGTCATAGCGAAACCTTTGACGAAACTATTGAAAAAGGACGCTAAATGGTTTTGGGGACCTGATCAGGAATCTGCGTTTAGAACACTACAGCACGAACTAGCACAAAAGCCTACATTGGCGTTATATAATCCCCAAGCACCCACTGAGCTACACACCGACGCATGCAAGATAGGAGTCGCGGGTATTCTGCTGCAGAAAAATAAGGAAGGTATACTCAAACCTGTCGCATATTTTAGCAGGCAGACCACCCCGGAAGAACAAAATTATTCGTCCTATGACCTCGAAACACTGGCCGTAGTGGCATCCTTGCATAAATTTAGGGTGTACTTGGTAGGGGTCCCTTTTAAGATTGTCACTGACTGTAACTCATTAAGAGCTACTTTCCAAAAAAGAGATATGCTTCCCCGCGTTGCTAGGTGGTGGGAGCAAATGCAGGAATATAATTTCAGCATTGAATATAGACCGGGTAACGCAATGGCCCATGTCGACGCACTGAGTCGCAACCCAGTGCCGGAGTCGTCGCCACCGCCACAAGTTTCACAGAACGTATTCCTAGGGACTGATTCAGATTGGCTGACGACGGTTCAAAATGCAGATAGTGAAGTTCAGAGAATAATAGGCATTTTAAATGATCCTGAGTTGGACAACATCATTGACATTAAGTCTAACTACAAATTAAAGAATAACAAACTCTTTAGAGTTACTGCAGACGGTGACAGATGGGTAGTCCCAAAGGGAGTGCGCTGGCAGATAGTAAAGCAAAATCACGACGACATAGGTCATTTCGGAGTAGATAAAACCCTAGAAAAGATTAAAGCTTCTTACTGGTTCCCTAAAATGCGTACTTTTGTCAGTAAATATGTCACATCCTGCTTGGAATGCGCGTACTCGAAATCGACAGGAGGTAAGAAACCTGGTTATTTACACCCAATTGAAAAGGTTGACACTCCATTTGATACAGTACATGCTGACCACGTTGGTCCATTTGTTAGGAGCTGTAGAGGTAATGTTTACATTTTGGTCATAATAGAATCTTTCACGAAATACATTTATTTAAAGCCTGTTAGAAACACGAAGACTCAAACTTCCATTAAAGCGTTTCGCGAATATTTTGGAATTTTTAGTGTCCCACGACGAATTATTACTGATCGCGGCACTTCATTTACGAGCGAATCTTTTAAGAAATTTTTAGCCGAGAAGAATATTAAGCACGTGCTAAATGCTGTCTCTACACCCAGAGCCAACGGGCAAGTGGAACGTTATAATAAGACGTTGTTGGACGCTTTAACTGCAAAATGCATTGGATCACCTGAAAACAAATGGGACGACCACTTGCCCGATGTGCAATGGGGACTTAATAATACCTTCAATAAAGGCATTAACCGTACACCCTCGGAGGCGTTATTTGGTATGAGGTTAGTAGGGCCTAGTGAAAGTTGTGTACTTGCAGAATTAAACGATGATATCACTAGCGCCGAATGCCAAGGACTCAATGAGATTAGAGACGACATAAGTATACATGTAAAGGCTTCACAAGAAGCCCAGAAGTTATATTATGATGCGAAACGGTGTAATCCTAGGAAGTACGTAGTGGGAGATTTGGTTCGGATTGAGAGACAAGTCCCGGCTACGGGTAGTAGTAAAAAACTAGTACCTAAATTTCAGGGTCCTTATAAGATTACAAAAGTGTACGATTTTGATAGATTCCAAGTTGAAGACACTCCTTTAACAAAAAAGGGTAACAAACGCTATTCTACTATAGTTGCAATAGACAAAATTAGACCATGGTTAAATTATGCTAGACCCCATGATGTTTCCTCAGGTGAAGATGATGAACAAGCTGGCAGTGATTAATGAGCTTAGTAGTACCTATTGCTAAATATTTCATATGTGTAAAGATGACTAATTATTGTTCTAGTTCTAGATTTATAATATCTAGGCTATGAATTTAGTGATTGATATCGAATCATTATCGTTGCTATAGATATTAATCATGATGCATGTAACAATGATGATTCTAATTAAGTCATTCAGACCATGAAATAATGTCTGTTTATTTAAGATTTTATGTACTTATTGTTTTAGTTATCATAGGCCATGAAATAATGCCTATTATTTGATATGTCCGGGCCATGAAATAACGCCCGTTGCACAATAATTCCAGGCCATGAAATAACGCCTGTTAGTCAGTAACCCGGGCCATGAAATAACGCCCGTTGCGCAATAATTCCAGGCCATGAAATAACGCCTGTTAGTCAGTAACTCGGGCCATGAAATAACGCCCATTTCACAATAATTCCAGGCCATGAAATAAAGCCTATTAGTCAGTAGCCTGGGCCATGAAATAACGCCCGTTGCACAATAATTCCAGGCCATGAAACAACGCCTGTTATATAATTAATTTGGATTATAAAATAACATTTATTTGTACAAAAGGATTAGGCCATGAAATATTGCCTGTATAGATATTATATTATTATTTCATTATTAAGGCCATGAAATAATGCCTACTAATTTATTTATTTTTATCACCTGTATGAAGAACTGCGAGTTCTAATAGGTTCTCTGATGATTGTTTCGTTGATGTTTAAGTATATAATGATTAGTATATTCACGAGGTCGTTTCAAATGTTTTGGATGGCCGACTGTAAGCATTATTTAATAACATTATCTTTATTTTATGGATATTCGTTTGATCATGAGAAAATAAGGAAGTGTTATGATTAAACCAAGACTGTCAATTTAGCGCGGTCGACCAATCAGGGCGCCGATCATGCGGCATCCTGATTGGTCGACAGTTATGGCGCGGTAGTAGAGAATAAGGAGTGGGAACTTGGCTCCATGCGGGATTTTTAACGGCAGTCTTGTTCTAATCACGGAAGGGTAAAATACTCAATAGAAACGCTGTTCCTAGATTACAAAGTTTAATAAACTGTGTTCCACTAACTGGTGAGTTTGTAAAGGATTGCAAATATACAATCGTAAGTAATCAATTTATTATGTTTTTCATTTAATTCGCCCACCTCTGGCTAGCTTGACTTTTGCCTAGATCTTTTCGCTTTAAATGGCTAAATAACGCAATACGCGTACACTTAGGTGGGTGACTCGCACATCCTCAAATTCTATTCCGCTAAAACACTCGCTGCCAATGACTAAAGAAATCCAACAGACGGACTATCAATAGCGAAGTGACGGCTATTCATTGGAGCTAAAGTCCCATCCACTTATCGTGACGTCACCTCGCTCGATATCTAATACCCCCCCAAGAGTAATGGATTCCGTCACGCCACCGGCTATTACGATTTGCCTTTGTCGACTTCCAAATCGATACGTGAAGTTAATGAAGTCGACTTTTAATGTGACACGAACGGGCTAAATTGAATTTTAATAGATTTTAGCTCGAGATTTCTTAGTACAGATAAAATTGGTGAGAAAAATAGGGCAGGAATAGGGTGATAATCCATGAACAATGTTCATTGAACATGAGTATGAACTATGTTTTAACTTTTACAGCCTTTTGTAACTGTTTAAACAAAATAATCTGTTCATTCAATTAAAACTTCTTTGCGTTTGTTCTAAGATCTTCAAAAGGATTTGGTTCGTTCAACTTTGGCATTCTCAGTCCTAAAGGTGAGCCTAACATTTGAAGGTCCAGACTAGGACCCTAAATTAGAATTCAATTAGTTACATGCGGTGTTTTATAAGTAAAAATATATTATAAGACGACATTTAAGAGACTAACCAAGTTTTAAGAAGATTTATTTGAAACTAATGGGACTGTACATGCATGACTGATAATGATAAGGGGAAGAGTAGGGGTTCGGTTTCGGCGGGTCGTTTGCAGAACTGTAATGTTGATGAAGAAAAAATATGTTTTTCTCAGTCTATCCACGACCACGAACGCTATGAGGGGTTTCGAAACGTTGAAGTGCAAAATTAAAATAAATTGTGCGATTTAAAAATAAAATAATTGTTTTATCACATGGTAAATGATTAGGCAACTATATTTATTGACGTCAAGCTTAGATATTATATATGGAATTAATCTATAAAAGAATTGACGTGTAGGTATAGGCATTTATTGCGACTTAGGAACAGTAAATGCACTTGATTGTAGGTAAATAATCAGTTTGATAATATTGCAACACACACAAGCTCAACAAGCTGTATAAGAGCTCATATAAGCCTTATTTTTAAATTTAAATATGATGAGAATCATTTACCTTACTAAATTTTACCTCAAGAAAAAATACAAAAATAACGGTTTATAGGTATTACAAGGCCTTTTAAACTGCCGCACCATAACCTCTAATAAACGTCGATGCGATTAGTTTCCTGTTGGCTAACTTCGAATGGACTCCGATATAGTATCGGTGATGACGTGACGGGCCGGGCAGTGGCCACGCGCGGTGAAATCTGATCGCAACATGCACAATGCGATGTTACCGTGGAATTCGAAAAAGGCTGGTGTTGGGTTACGTCTTTTTGGGTTAGAAATGTGATTTATCATGCAGAGTGGGATATACATAAATCAACAGACAGAATAGGTACGGTTAAAAATGTATACGTATAGAATTTGGAATTTATAACTGCACATACATTTCAAAAGGTATTGACTAAGTATTAGTAAGTAAAATATATTAATTCCGAAATATGTATTATTTCAACTTCTGGTATAATATTCATCTGGTTTCTAGAAATATAACTGGAGACTGGAAATTTTTATTCAACTGGATTCGCACATTAAGGGTAACGTACCACGATCGAGCAAAAAGAAGCCAAAAAAACACGTTTCTTAAATGGGGCCCCCTTTTTACTTTATTTCGTTTTTATTATTTGTTTTTATATTGGCAATAAAATACACAATTTGTGAAGATATCAAGCATCTACCTAATACCATTCCTAAAATCGAGCAAAAATCGAGTAAAAACGTAAAAAAAAAACACTTTTCTTGTGTGGGGACCCCCTTTAATTCTGAATTTTATTATCTTTATAAGATCCTACGGCGTACCGCTTGCCTGATGGTAAGCACTAAGCAGTCACCGTAACCTAAGGACGCTGATGGAATATCAACAATATTAACTGCAATAAATCCTATAAATACCTACGCTCACTCCATCAATCAAGATGTCTGCACTGAAAATGCTACCTTTACGAGGTTTGACCATTTGACTACGAGTATAACTGTAAAATACTGGGTATAGGATATATAAATAATACAGTAATTCCAATATCTTTATTAAGTCACCTCCAAAGACCGGTTAGGTCTAGAAATTTAGACCAGCATTCTCCGACCCGTTTCTAGTGGGACCACTTATCTTCATCACAAGCCAAAAAGGGTGTAAATGCATATGTAGTCTGAACTTATATACTCTTTCTGGTTGAAAAGTTAGCTCTTCCCTTTATAGGCAGCAAGGGAATCAAACGATCTTAAAAGGAAGGATTGGACGTTTTAATAGGATCTAGTGTGGTTCCCAGGATTTCTAGTTCTGTGTAGATTCTTTGTGATCCAGTTGTTTGATAAAAAATACCATGTTATCTTGTTTGACGTGTGTAACTAGTCTTTTTAGTTTTTTACGTGGGATAATATTGCGGTCATCAATTTATCTGTAGACTTTTGCGGCGAAAATGTAAATTTATTATGCTAATATTTAATGAAATGTGGCATTTTCTATGAGCTCGCAGCGAGACATTTGTATGTAAAGGTGGTTTTCCACCGGCAGGGCGAGACGAGGCGAGACGAGGATTAAATTGAAATTTGTATCAAGTTGCGCGATGCGCGAGCGGCGATGCGCGAGGAGAGGATTGAAAACTTCATACAAATTTCAATTCAATCCTCGTTTCGTCTCGCCCTGCCGGTGGAAAACCACCTTAACTTCGTATCTAACTCGCCCGCAGCTCGCTCGCAAATCGCAAGTGTGATAAGGCTCTAAGGCTACGAATGTTATGCCTTGATCACACGTACCGAGCAAACGGGCGAGACAGTGCCCTCGGCCGAGTACTCGGTTCGTGTGAACGGTGTGCTCGGCCGAGTACGGGAAGAAACGTACTGGGCCGAGCACTGTCTCGCCCGTTTACTCGGTACGTGTGATCAAGGCATAATTTTTACTAAACATAAACAATGCACGGCGGCTAAAGCCCCGCCGCCGTCTGTAAAGTTGGACATTTATTTGCGATGAAGAAACACCGCTGGTGTTTCATCTCATTAAGCTTTCATACAATGAGTGAGTAAACTCCACTTGTTGCGATAGTCCAGCTAATGTATAAGGTTGAACAATGATTGGAGTCGGTCGGATTTCCATACAAATATAAAGAGGGTCATTGTTCGCTTTCACGGCATCAATTATATTTAAAATGTGTTTTTTTTTATAGTTTGATATTATTTTAGCGCGAAATGATACGAGACGTCACAAAAAACCAGAACTAACGTGCATTGGGTTGTTAAGGTCAGCGGCATCTATGAGCATCATTCGAAACTAAACGTTTTTTTTTTGCTTAATTTTTTTTTTGAGAGTTCTGATGTCATTTTGTGAAAATAAAATGTATCAAGTTATAGAATAAAATACATTTCAAACGTCATTGATGCCATAGAAGCAAACAATTTGAAGTGATGTTTGATGCAACCGTATCTTTTGAACCAATAAATATAGTCCGGCCATTCTCACGAAGTATGTCTGCGGTCACCTAATTACCGTGACGCTGTTTTCATACTAAAAGTATAAAAAAAAACAAAATAAAATGAGAAAGAAATGGGTCTACATACAAGAAACGTGTTTTGGCGCCTTTTTGCTCATCGGTGTGACTCCGACTCGCACTTGGCCGGTTTTTAAATGCATTTAAATTTTTAGGTGGCAGTGAATGGGTTGTTTATACTGGATTGTAAGGAATGCTCAGTGAGTTCGTGGAGGCGTGTATATTCAGTTAGTCTTTTGAAAAATAATAATATATAGTGCTCATACCTTCAGTAAAATTTATATAGTAATTATAAGTAATTCGTCTTTACACTCCATAGATTACACCGTTTAATAAATAATACTGATTTTGGAGGGTTTGATCTTTTTTATAAGATGTTTATAGCTATGTTGAACGGAAATAAAACGAATGAAATGAGAACTTAATCATTTCAAATCCTAAAGATGCTGCCGTATAATCCAAAGTGCCGCATATAACCGCTTGCAAATGCACCCATTGAATGCTATGATTTATTTATCCAGCATCCAGCCGCTGGGCAATCAATGGCCCGTCTACAGGATCACGATACAAACAACCAACTTATCTATGCCACCTACCTAGCGATTATACACTTTATATCAACGGAGTAAGAATCTTGACGTCTGCAACTCAAAGTTGGCCAAGCTGTTCTGTAGAGTTGATCTAAAAGTCCTTCGTACGTTTAAGTTTCAACGCCACTTATACCCTTCTAGATTTGAGGGGTAGGTAGACGTCGCGTGGGAGACGCGTGGGCAAACTTAAAATAACCCGAACAAAAATTTTCAACCTTATTACAAGAGCAGTAAGCAACAAGTGAGCCTAGTTCATGGATATCGATTTTATGCAGATACAGTCGGCAACATTGTTGGCATGCTTGAACTTTTATGTAAATTCGTGTTTGCCATTTACGATCGTCTCAAGAGGACGTATTCGCGCATTCGTGGAGCTAGGACAATGTAAATAAATAAGGAAGGGGCAATAAAAGTTGTACGTACTAGAGTCGGATTGCCACAAAAAGTAAGCGTTACTACTATTCCCATGCGAACAGTTAGAATAAGATGTAAATTCGATGCTTCTTATCAATATGCAGGCTATGTAAAATTGCCAACGCTTGCAGTGACGCGGTGGACATACAATTTGACCCGCTCGGTAAATTTATAAAATCAATACGAAAATGTATTATAAAACGTTAGGCCTTGGTCTAGCGTTTTATTATACATTATTTAATTTAATTTGATTTGTGAAGTAGGTATATTCAATTCAATTCAATCATTTACAGGTAAAATATAAGTTATATTACATGTCACATACTATGTAGTAGTCCGATTTTTTTTGCGTGATGCGCTCTCAATTAATTAATTTAATTTAATATTTCACTGTTAACATATAGTACGTAATTATATATGATATTTCTTAGTTGTTTATTTCCACAATTTTGCAAGCGGTGTTTACCTGTAAGTGATCGTGACATCATTCTATACAAATGTACTAGTTAGTTCGCTAGATACTGTTGTCAACAATTGTTGGTAGACCTTAAATAAATAAAAAAAAAAAATAATAATAAAAAAAATATTTCACCCTTACATTGTTGATAGGTATATTAAGGTAAGATAAGATAAGCGTTTATTGTCAGAGCTGTGCACAAAAGTTCTTATAAATAGGTACATGGTAGGTCCCAACAGCCTGCCCATTACGGACGTACAATAGGGTTACAATTATATAAAACTTCACTAGAATTCTATGCTACATAAAAAACTCATTAAGATTATAAAAATATTTACGGATAAGCCATTCTTTCAATTTCCTTTTGAAATTAATACCATCCATCGATTTAATGCATTCTGGCAAATGGTTAAAGATTTTTATTCCAGTTACATAAGTGCTTTTCTTCATTATATAGCTAGTAGGTCGCACTGTTAGTAAACGACTCGCACAGAGCTCTTTGCTTCCACTTTTCTTGTTCGGACGGCTAAGGAGTGGAATATCTCCAGCAAACCTTTTCCCGGAAAAATCTCTTCATATCTTCACTAATTTTAAAAAATCTCGAATTTACAAACGTCGTAGACAAAAACGTCAAAAGTTACATACGAACGTCATATACACTTACCTACTGCGTATTTACCTGGAGTCAGTGTCAGATATGTTTTTTTTTTTCAAAGTAATGACGATATACTTATACTATCTACCTAGTTAGCATGGTCTATCATCGACTTTATCGTTATCAATAGGTAAGATAGAAGTCAAAAGGTTTCATACCGCGAAGAAAAGAAATGCTTAATTATAACGAAAACACTTTGTCACTAATTTATACTATTTTCTCATCTCATTTCTATAGCTTAACTTCTTTAGCACTTATAAGTAAAAAATTCTTATAAAATTCTTATAAAAGTCTTATAAAATTAGCTAATAAAATTGACTTACTCAATACTCATGTCTACCTGTTTTTTGGGTTCCGTACCTCAAAAGGAAAAAACGGAACCCTTATAAGAACACTTTGCTGTCCATTCTGTCTGTCTGTCCGTCTGTCAAGACTCTTTATCTCGGGAACGCGTGGAGGTGTCGAGATGAAATTTAAACCATATACGCAGGTCTGGGGTCCCTTGAAGCTGTCAAAAAATCAAACTTCTAAGTTAACGTGAAAAAAGATACGGCCGTTTATGCCGCAATAGGGGAGACCGGGTATGGTTGTCTCACGGGTTGGTTGTCACAGCCGCCATTAAATAATACGAAACGAAGGAATAAGTGCATCGATTGGTGAAGTAGGAAAGGAGGTGAAGCTCTTGCGATCTTTTAACACCGAGCGATGTAATTATTCCTTCGTTTCGTATTATCTTATGGCTGCTGTGACAACCAACCCGTGAGACAACCATACCCGGTCTCCCCTAAACATAAATTTCAGCACTCTCAAGGAAACCAGAATTAAAAGGGTATTTACTTTCCGTTGACCTAGACCTAGAACTATGAAATTTGGCAAGTAATACTGTCTTATACTACAAGTATAGGAAAAAATCTGAAACCTATACATTTTTAATTAAATCATAAAAAAATTTACTTTACTACGGGAATCAAAATTTATAGGGTACTTAAATATATGTACCTACAAATTTGTACGGAAACCGTTTTTCTAACTGACCTGCGATTGCTCTCAGTAGCACCTGATGGTATGCGACTACGAGACCAAAGATGTAGCTCGCCGGTTCAGGAAAACCCACGCTTGTCTCGAAGAGTCTTAAGTTATATTTGTCAGGTGATGCAGACATTGTAAAACGTGAGTTTGAGAATAGGGATGACGACTGGGTTAAAACTATATAATTCAATTTAGTCCGTCAGTTAGATTATAGAAAAATATAGGACATGTATTTTTAGGTTTATCAAAATATAAAAAATCGGCAAAGTTATAGATCATCAAACTTCTGGAGCCGGGCTTGTGACTTCACTCCTAGGTGAAATTTGTACCTAGGAGTGACGTCACTCGAAACTTCGGAGCACTCTATCCTCGTCATTTTTTGTTTGTCAAACAATGTTGTACAATATTTTAATAATCTAACTGACGGACTAAACAGTTTTTTTTAGTCGTCTAGCTAGCCCATTAGTCACCTTACGAACTATAGTTTTATTTATCCGTATTACGTCAGACTATGGCACGGCAACCCTAATTTCTTAAAATGGAGAAAGTACCCAGTAACAAATCGAAGTTACTGTACTGTAAACAAGCTATAAATAGTTAGTCGTATTATAATATCTCGCGTAGGCGGATCGTGTACATTTATCGGCACTATCTAACCGACCTGAACAGGCTCCTGTGAATGTATAAAATGTATAAACCACAGGCTCCCACAAACACACATATACTCATTATAGAAATGGCCGGGTTCCATTTACGTAGGTGTTAAACAAATCTGGCCCAATATTCGTACCGTGAGGAACAAAGCCTTACAAAATGGTACTCTAAATCCATTGACTTATATACAGACATAGAAGTTTTTGTGGCACAAATAAATTTGTCTTAGGGACTTCCCAAGGATATTAATTTATCGATAAATTGTACTTTCTTATGACAGTTATGACTATGGGATAACGAATATGAATATGCCAATTGCATACCAGTACAAAGTTACACAATATCATACAATTTACTTTACTTTGTATGGAATTCGATTGAATAGCATCAAACGAAGTTTTTGTGTAAGAAACACGTTAATAATACAATTATAATAGTTGAAATTGATGTTTATTTGAATTTAATAATCTCTAAAAAGTATGTCTATGAATTACTTAAATTATCATTATTATTTATTAAAAGGGTCATGTACAAATAAAATATAACTACTTAGTAAACTAAACTTAAGTAAGAATTAAACTAAACCTATTAAAATAAACCTAAATTAAAACTAAAAATTATCTAAAAAATTGGGCCCCCTTGGCATAGTGCCGAATATGCTGGCAGCGTTTCCCCGCTGTATGGCGATACTTATTCGCTGTGCGAGGAAGCTGCCAGCATTTCGGTCCCCGGTGCAGTCGACCAGCCTTTTGGAGAGATCCTTGAAAAGTGCTTGTGCGCTGGGACCCCACGGGCCCAGGGTCTCGACGCCGAATGGCATAAAAATGTATTCGGAGCCGAGACCCCTGTATTTGTAGCTCTTTAATTTTTCGGCCGCTTTGGCCGCCGCACCTCGCTGGGTGCTGGTTCCGTTGAGGTGGGAGGGAGCCAGTGTGTCGACGCAAGTAGCGTCCCAAACCAGCACCCTGCCCAACCTCCACGGAATCAGGGACATCCCATCAGGTCTCTTGCCATCGTCTCTGGCAATGCCAGTCGGCTCGAGAAGAGCCGGCACGTTGACGGTGGCAAGAGACCTGCGGATTATATCGTTAAGTGCGGCGTGCCTAGAAAAGCGGCCAGCGCTTTTCTGGCATGAAAGCCCGTGGTGTCCTAGCTGGTCGACTTCGCTGCCGCAGGGGCACCGGTGTGGAGCGCAGATGCGGACTCCGAGCCGTAGGCAGGTTGCCAGGCGGAGGGTGTCAGGTTCCAGGAAAGTTCCGGTGTGTGGCGACGGATAAGCACGGAGCCAGTCGCCGGACTCCCTGGCGCCTGACGCCAGTATTCTGGCGCGTTCGGAACCTGCGCTACGGCTCAGGAGGTTGTCGGATGAAATTTGGCACATTGTATCGTCCCAGCTCCTTTGAGAATTTGGATGGGGTGGAAAATCCATTCCCGGGCAAGCAACAGACCAAGCATTTTTGGCCTCTGCCAGGTCAGCAATCTCATAGTTTGAGGGGAGACCTCGTAGGATTTTACCTATGAGATTAGCTGAGCTGTGGGCAGAGGACAAAAATGCAGGCAGAGAAACACTAGTAATTTTGCGGATCCCTAGCCCACCGTGCCGGATGGGGAGGGATGCTTGGGTCCAGGACTGTTCGCTGAGCTGTATATTTAATATAGACTCCAGAGTTGACCTGACGAGATCGTCTAAAGGTGACAGGACATTTTGAAATTTCCAGAAGGGGCTGCAGCGAAGAACGTATGTTAATTTCGGGACGAAAAGGCAGAATTTAATTACACATATCGCATAGTGAGGGCTAATTTCAAGGAGACGGTTTGCATGGTTTTGAAATTTAGAGATTGAATTTTGTACGTAGTCTGGAAAAGAATTTTCGAAAATAGGGGAGCCTAGGAGACAAAGTGAATTGTCATTTACTATTTTTATGTCAGGCAATAAGTTACTAAATTTTTGTTCGATTTCGTTGGGATTTAAGCAAGAGTTTGGAATGTAAAGTTCGCATTTACTGTAGTTGAGGTCTAAGCCGATATTTTTGAAATCGTTCTTGATGGTGCTTAGGTCCGCGATAACAGTATCTACATTGCCTCCTAGGGTCCCGTCATCTAAATACCAAACATTGAATTTTGATTTTAATTTTTGGATAACCGGGTTGATGGCCAAACTGAATATTGCTGGCCCGAGTGGATCACCCTGCTGACAGCCGACTTCAGATGAAAGAACGTTTTCGCCAAATAGTAATTTAGAAGGGTCCGCGTACGAGAGGAGGAGGTAGTTGTATACTTCGGGGATGTTATGTTTTATTTCTGTCAGCAGGGCGCCCCTATTGACCGAATTGAATGCATTCTTAACATCAATTTTGAGCAACACTTCGGGCGATGCGGTGGAGAGGAAGGTGCGCAAGGAGTGAACCGCTGCTTCGCACCCTCCTTTAGTACCGAAGCCTAGTTGTACGGGTTCGAAATGGGGTTTTAATTTAGAAATTATGTGCCGAACTGCAATTTTGGAAGCAAGGCGCCGAAGTGTTGCACCAACGGCTATTGGTCTCACTCCCCCGTCTCTCTTCGTGAGAGCTATTAGGTTAGCGCCAAATAGGATGGGGACTATGTCAGGGTTAATATTGCCGAGGAACATTTGATTTAATAATTTTGTGATGGAATCTAGGAGTTTTTCACCTGCATCGCCTGCTGAAAGTGAAATTAAATCTTTGAGATGTTGGGGAGAGATACCGTCCAGGCCTGAAGCAGAACCGGTTTTAAAAGAACAGATTGCTTCGAAAGTATCTCTATTATTGATTTTCAGGCAGACCTGGCTAGCCGTTGGTGGATCCAGAAAAACGGGAATTGAAGGAGCTGGGGGATGTTTTGTTTGTAGGGCCAGGAGCGTGTCTGGAGTATTTGGTGACAGCACGTCATTGGAGAAGAGGAGCCGAGTTGCACCTTTTAGGTCCCCGTCGCTAATTTTGGATTCAATGTACTTACAATGGTTGAAAGGACGGTTCTTATTTTTCTGATCTGTGGACAGAGCGGATGTTTGGTTTGAGCAGTTGTTTTTAATCTTTTGCGTAAGCGACGTGGTCTGATTGTCTTTATTGACATGGAGGGTACGGAAAGAAAACAGAAGTAGGTTGTGCCAGTCTGCGACTGTGTTGTCTTTCGTGCACTTATCGATGAGATGCGTGAGATGTGTTGCGACGGTTATTCTGGCGCCCCGGGGAATTCTTTTGACTAATGGCGTATTGTGTTTTAGGTTGCTGATGTAGAGGTGGAATGGTGTGGCAGGGTGGTTAGATGTCGATGGCGCTGGGGGCGGGATGGAGATGCTACTGACTGGTGGAATGTCATTCTGACTGAGGCAACTACGGTGTGCTTTAGTGAAGTGAATATTGAGTCCTCTTACGGTGTTGAAACATTTTTGACACTGACTGCACGCGTGTTTGGTTGATGTACTGTCACCAGGCTGGGTTGAAGACTGCATCCACACCTAATTTATTAACTAAGAAACATCCATTATAATACGGTAACAAAAATAATCTTATAAATACAAATATAAAAAAATCGTTTGACAGCCACCGGCACTCTGACGTGTAGTTGTCACGAGAGGTTGCGCGGAGAGCTGCGTGGTGGTTGTACGCTGCACGTAGTTGAGCTTGGCGCAAGCGTCGTTTGGTCGTCGTCTAGGAGGCCCGATTTTCGGGCCAATGACGGAGCGTTCAATCGTCGTATGGTCGGTTGCCCGGGAAGCGTCGTTGCTGGGGCGATGGCTTCCTTGCGGGAAAAACTTCAAAATGTATGGCTTATTTTCTGCCGACTGCGCAGTTGTCCCGGGCTGCCCACACTTGCCCATGCGAGTCAATCACTTAGGGTGTGAATACACTTAATACCGGGCAAGATGGGTTTGATTTATAATTTTAATGGATTATTTTGTATCAGCTGTTAGTTTGACATCTCTGAGTTGCATCTATTTTTATTTGTTATATTTTATTTTTATTTATTATAACATTATTATAACATCGATGGATAGTGATCAGCAATTTAGTTCATTTCTATTTTATCCGGTGGACTAAATATCTACTATGAAATGACACTTCGAAATAAGTATTTGACACAGTTATCGATAAATTTAATACCGGAAGGAAGTCCATAGTTAATTGACGTTTTTGCCACATAAATTTCTATGTCTGCTTCGCTATTGATTTCTTCTCTAATATTAATTGACCCGTCAATTAGTAATAACAATTCATAATCGGGGGACTAAAATATGTGGATTGGCTCGTGGCTTCCACTTTGACGAACCACGGCAGCATAACCATAAATTACGAACTTTTATCACAAGTTCTGAATTATTCTACTGGTCAGGCATTCTGGTGAGAGAGTGGATTGGCAAGTGTAGGGCTTTTAACCCATCATGCAAAATAGGTGCATCATCAGGGGCCCGTTTCACGAAGCTACAAGTTACAATTTTACAAGTCTAAACTAGCAACATTGGTCAAACCAACCAATGGTGTTGTGGTATTTGGCTAATGTTACTAGTTTAGACTTGTAAAATTGTAACCCGTAGCTTCATGCA
This sequence comes from Eudemis profundana, assembly GCA_947034925.1. Classification (NCBI taxonomy): domain Eukaryota; kingdom Metazoa; phylum Arthropoda; class Insecta; order Lepidoptera; family Tortricidae; genus Eudemis; species Eudemis profundana. Next base: position 14,508,301 of record OX344808.1, on the reverse strand, counting down.
ACGGGCTCCAGACGTCGAATTGTGGAAAACTAACCCGCGTAAACCTATAACCTACCCCATTGGTAGATACCATTGTACCCCATAGTTGCACCAGTTGGCCAGGCCCTATATATACGTCAATGCCGAATTCGCATTGCGTATTTAGCAACCGGCGGTCGGTAACGATTACCAGTTTGATTCCTATCCGAAATACGTTCCCTTTCACGCGCAATGGGTTAAATAAATTGGGACCCGGGTAATGCGGGCCAAATCCCCTCCCCGGGAATACCTATCCCGTATGATTTATTTTTTATGCTCCCTCAACCGAGACTTGGGGTAAAAGTCGAATATGCGAAAACTCCAAGTATTCATTGTTGATCGACGTGGAAATTCAACTGTTTTGTCTGGCTCTGTCGCTATGGAATAAAGGAGGCTATAAACGTTGAAGATAGGATATCAGGCATAATGGTTGATCTTTTATTATTTCGGAGTTTTAAACAGGGTGATAATATGAGATAGGTAAAGGTGTGTATGTTATCGTCGGGTGCTAATTCCGCATATTTTATTAGGGTTTAACACAGAGCTTGAACACGCGAAAAGTTATAATAACTTTGGCAGCGTCGGCTTATAATTATATGTGATTTAAAGTATCTTCCTACTGAGAGAGTTCATACATTTTTGAAAAGAGGAGATATATTATGATACCTGTATAAGGATGCAATAAATGTCAATGAGTGCAGAGAACACATAACAGTAAAAGTCCGCGAATGGATTTGAGATGGACGGTCATTTAAGGCTAAACGATGCGTGTGCCGGGTGAATGACATTATTTAGTGTTAGTGCAAAGTGCACCGACATAAGCATCGTTGCAGAAAACAATCTTTGTTTATCATCCTTGGTTTATTAAACACGAATCTAAGGAATCCGAGACGAAAACTTATTTGCCTATTATATTTTTAATACCTTGGCTACTTGGCTTTACATTAGATATTCGATTTAATATCCGCAGTGTCAATGCACTGTATACAATGGAGATCGATCCACTCTATTTAATGGGATTGATATTGAGAATAACTTAATAAGTTTTGCGGACTCTTTTGGGGGACACACACCTATGTTCAGCAGTGGACGTCTCCGGGTTAAATGAGAAAAATGATAGACTTCGTACTGTCAAACATATTCTACTGCTTTAATTAAGTTCTTAGCCAATATCAAAATAACTTTTTTAGATAGTTGCTTATATTTCTTTAATACTTACATTTATGGCTTCAACACCGTACCTACATAATACAGGTTGATATAATTACATAAAATCAATCGTTCAAAGAGTAACAAGTTCACCTGGATAGTGTCACGCAATAATGCGTTAAGTGCTATAGAAATCCTATGCAACTGACACACTATTGCATTGCATAACAGGGTTCAACTATTCCTGTCATTTGTTTTTGCGTAGTTAGCGAGTTTTTGTTATCCGATCATATATAAGTGTAACTTATCTTAATTAGTTATACGTTTTTGCAAATATTATTGTACGCCCGCAAAGGGTAGCTGTTGGGACTTTTGTATTCACAATTTATCAACTTTGTATTATCATGGACATGGACACAGTTATGCAATAAAGGATATTCTATTCTATTCTATTCTATTCTACAGCGTTGGAGGGACTATACCGACAAACTTTAACTATTGATTCTAACAACTATTAGGACTAAAAAATGTTATGTGATGTATGTATAGTCGAAAAACGCTTACTTTCCGAGATATTCATTATTTTGTAAATGAAAAATCCCAAGTGTGTAACAAGCCCTAATAAATGTGACTAAGATACCTTTACTATTTTTTGTAAAATCCTTTAACTAAACAGGAATTAACCTTCGCAGTATTTGATGGTAAGCGACTACGAGGCCAAAAATTGACCTTTCGTTTCCATTTTAGCTTTTTTTTCTTTTTGATAACTTTTCAGCCAGTAAGGACATGTTTATAACGAGGGGCTTAATTTACTGATTTATTTTGTTCCATAAGACTATTAATGTAAAATGACAATATTCGACCCATGTTGATATAACATTTTTTACTCGTCACACCACCAGGAATTCATGGCTAAAGTATGTCGGTATAGTCCCTCCCACCCTGTATATAGAGCTCCAGGTTACCAAATAGTAGGTTCATGTAGCATTTACGCGTAGCGAATTAATTATTATAATAATTTGCCAACTATTTGATTTACAATTCAAAACAAATACAAATGCTAACACAGTTCTCAGTTTGTAATAAGTAATAACAGTTCAACGCCAGTGTTTATTTAGTGTTTCCAATCACATACAGAGCTAATACTTGTGTTAAATAAACCAGTTATTGAACCCTAGTTAATAACCCGCGTTTAATTTAGTAGTTTGAATGAAATCAATCAGAACTGTTCCAATCATTGAAACGTGGTTCGCAATGAAATGAATGAAAGTCAATTATTTTCCAGTGTCCCTGCAGATCGGTTGATTTTAAATGATTATTGGTGAAATGATGTTTATACATTGATTACATGCTAAACTTTATCAGCATGCATGCTTAACATGCAATAATGTAGGCCTCTTTAATTCCATTTTGGCGGAGCCCCCCTCAAAGGTCGCCAAGTTTGTATACGGTTTTTTTAAAACATAATGTACAAATTTGGTAATTTTCCAGTGACCCTGCAGATCGGTTGATTTTAAGTGATTATTGGTGAAATGATGTTTATACATTGATTACATGCTAAACTTTATCAGCATGCATGCTTAACATGCAATAATGTAGGCCTCTTTAATTCCATTTTGGCGGAGCCCCACTCAAAGGTCGCCAAGTTTGTATACGGTTTTTTTAAAACATAATGTACAAAGGCCGTAGCAGGATAAGGGAGGAAAAAATGCCCTTTAATGATTAAGAGCTGTTTATTTTTTCTATAGTTGCTTTCATTTAGTTGTATAGTTGTGCAAAGTTTGGTTGAAAAATTCCCAGTGGTTCAGCCGGGAAAAAATAAAAACAAAATTTATGAAATTTCACGTATCTCTAAAACTATAAATCTTTATCATAATATCTTTAATTCATTTTGGTAAATTAATAGGTATGTATGCCTTAAAAGAAAATTGAGTCTCTATCTTTGCAATTTCTGTAAAAAACACGTAAGTCAAAATTTCAAAAAAAAGTTTTTTTGATACCTGAAGGAGTGACCACTCTAAGTGACATTTCTAAAAAAGCCTTATTTAACGATCTGTCAGTCATATAAGTTTGACGGTTAAAATCGAAAAGCAACAGTGTCAAAATTAAAAAACTATGTTGGTCGGATTCTGTTACATTTTATTCTTATACAATTCTAATACAGCCAAAGAACTTAAACATAAATATTCTTTGTTAAGAACTAAAAATAAAATAAATTTATGGCATTTACTCGTATATGTATCAACTTAAAAATGTCTTTTACTTCTTATTTTAATCACTATCGCTATCTTCATTAACGGTAACACTAATACCGTTTCTCAAAAAAGGTCCACTAAGAATTTCGGCAGGCTGAATAATTTTTGATAAATATCTTGCGTGCGATAGGTAGTACACAATTGCGGCAATGTGTGAACAACACCCTACCTACGAATGAATATATCTGGTGAAACGATAAGTAAGGCTTAATTAGAAATAATGATGATTACCTATTTGAAAAAAAAAGGTTTTATAAGTTAAAAGGCGACAATTAATACAAATACAGGCTGGTTTTCGATAATCTGTACATATTAAAAGGGGTGAAATTCCATTTAATTTTATCGGTAAAAATGACTAATTTTTGTTTCTGGGCAAAAAAAAATTTTTTACAGATTTTTAGTTTGCTATGAAATTTTGGGCAGTACATCTGTTTGACGCAGTATAACTTTTGATCTTATTGTTCAAAGCTGTAAGAAAAAAATGTTTGTAAGATCACAATTAAGTGCTAAACGAAGATAAGCATGAAAAAATGGTCACAATATTCGCAAACTTTCGAGAAAAACGGTGTTTTCCGTAAAAAAAACTGAAGTTTTGCAGCCGTTTTTCACAATTATAATTTTTTTTGACGAGTTTTTCTTCAAGTCGGTGGTTTATTGTTATTGCTACTAAATAACGTGTCTATTGCCATGACCCTGCAATTTTTTCTTACAATTTTAAGCAATTAGTTCAAAAGTTATACCGTGGCAAACAGATGTACTGCCGAAAATTTCACTGAAAGTTTAAAAATCTGTAAAAAAAAACGAATGACCACAAACAAAAATTAAAATCAGTTTTACCGATAAAATTGGCTCAATAATTGATTTATTTTTAATTTCTTACAAAGAAGATTTATTTTTAAGTTCTTTGGCTGTATTAGATTAGAATAGTATAAGAATAAAATGTAACAGAATCCGACCAACATAGTTTTTTTAATTTTGACACTGTTGCTTTTCGATTTTAACCGTCAAACTTATATGACTGACAGATCGTTAAATAAGGCTTTTTTAGAAATGTCACTAGAGTGGTCACTCCTTCAGGTATCAAAAAAACTTTTTTTTGAAATTTTGACTTACGTGTTTTTTACAGAAATTGCAAAGATAGAGACTCAATTTTCTTTTAAGGCATACATACCTATCAATTTACCAAAATGAATTAAAGATATTATGATAAAGATTTATAGTTTTAGAGATACGTGAAATTTCATAAATTTTGTTTTTATTTTTTCCCGGCTGAACCACTGGGAATTTTTCAACCAAACTTTGCACAACTATACAACTAAATGAAAGCAACTATAGAAAAAATAAACAGCTCTTAATCATTCAAGGGCATTTTTTCTTCCCTTATCCTGCTACGGCCTTTGGTAACCTTTTTGTTTTTTTTTAGGTAGGTATTTAAGTAGGTTTTTTTAATTGTATTTTTGCTTTGATGATTGAGAGGCTTAACGGAGCTGGCATAGTCAGTCTGACAAAAGCTCCCTAAAAATAAAGATTAAAAAAAAAAACTTTATCAGTAGGTACACGTTATGTGAGTATAATAATAACTCTTAGCTTATGTAACGTATTTCGGGCAAAAAACCTATTGAGTTTTTTAACCCTTTTCCAGTTTGTCTTAAGGCGTATTTTTATCAAATTACTGTTTCATATCGTTTCTAAAAAACATTATCATGGCTTCTCTTCATAATACGTGTATTGCTTTCTTAATATTATAGTATGTTTTCTATTGATGTTACAAACTACAAAGTTTCTTCATATCAAAAGAAGTATTTATCTTTAGAAGTTGAAGGTTTACCTAAGCCTATATTTCGCCAACATATTATCGTATGCCGATGGAATTTATTCCTAAAATGCGTATGATTTTATGTTTGATTTATTTCGTACAGCAGCAAATCAGCCATTTATATTATTCAATAAGACGGCTAGTGGGAGCGCCGTTTTAAAAGTAAAATTGCTTTCTGGTTATAGAAATTAGAGATAAGAAGCCAAACTACGCCAGATACCAAACCTGGGTTTATTAATTTAAGAGTACAGTTTCAATTATCAACTCCACAGCTTCTACTGCAATTAAGGATTCATAAATTAATAAACATGAATTTCATTACCTACTGTTATTTTGCTATTAGTATTACTTTACACCGGTAGCTTGTTTAACTCTACATTGTATAGAAGTAACTATATTTATGCCACACCTAGCCATAAAGTGACTTTTTCCGCACGCTGCGCGTACGGAAAAAGCCGCTTTCTGGCCAAGTGTAGACATAAAATGATGTACACAACACGGGAGGTAATAAAGAAAACCCTCAATCGCATATTTACGTCCCTCGCTTGCAGCTCGGGCCGCAAACTTCTGCGATCTCGGCCTTTCTTTGTATTACCACCCTAGTTGTGTAATGTACTATTTTGTTATATTTTATGGGAAAGCAGCCCAAAGTGTTGAAACAAAATTATTTTGATTTGGATTGTCCCCCACATGTACAATCAATGAAGAAAGATCGTTTGTTTTAAATTTAATATTATAACAATCAGAAGATAACCATATAGTTATCTTAGTACAAATATATACTTTTACTCAATCCCCATCATTACCGATGGTTCTAAGCATCGTCTTCTCTATAGAGTGTACGAAATCCTCATAAAAAATGAATGGCTTTATGTCCTGCTGAATTGACATCCGCCGAAACGGACAATGCTCAGATCTCGTTACATTTTACGAAGTCAAAAGAACCAAGTCATTTCGGACCCTCGAGTAGCGACATATCGGACCCTTTATCCCCTTTCTGACATATAACATCAGTTACATAAATTGTTACTTACATTTGCGCTACGATGCTTCAAGTACAATTCATCCGATTCCTAATGGAATGATGCTTAGGAGCAGCTTTGTAAATTTTAAACCATGCTTATGTGTTCGCTATTCAATGGTATTAAATACAGCTATAAAACTATACATCGGGGAATGATACCGAGTTCCGATACCAATATATTTCGCGTAGTTGGGACTCCATTGTGGGATATTGGCAATATAAACTTGCGAGGCGTCGCATTGTTCCTCGTGCTTATTGCGATATAAACAGCGAACACGGTCCTTAGTTGCTTGAGAATTACACACTACAGCTCTTATCTTAAGCCAATAAAACGGCGCAACAACTCCCTATACTGGGCAAAGGTAAAGTTTGCATTTGACCTTACAGGCGCCGCCCGGACACCCTTCAAGCACGGGCCTGATTGTGACTCACCGCCGCCCTGCCACATCGTTTCACACCCTAATGACGAACCGATAAGATCCAATTTTCATGATCGCACACAAAGACGAGGCAAAAGCTACCTTAGACTACCGTAATTAAGTACATAATCAAACAATTTGTAATCGATCAAGGCGATAAATCCCTACGGACGGCAACGTTGAAATACGGACGCTAAGCTACTGTACCAGGGTTTATTGTAGTTCATAGCGGTTGACAGACAAAAGCCGCTGAGTTTTATAGTAATTTGAGCTTTATCTTTAAAAGTATAGGGCCGAGTTTCGCTGGTAGCAGTTTGTAAGGTTGTATGTTAAGTTTAGTTCGCAGCGTGTTTTGTGTCGGTAATAAAATATGGCTGAAGCCAGTGTCGCTAGTGTATGCTAATGTTTTTTATAGCACGCAGGGTACGGCGGGCTGATCGAATTTATATGACGGAAAAACGGTTTTCTGAAACAGGAGGTGGCGTTAGTGTATCGATTGGGGGAGTATGGAAGCGAATGGTGCCGTGACGCGGGTGAAGCAGTAACGAGATCAAGGAGTTACGTGCGGCTTACTGCTGAGTGAATAAATGACTGGGAGCTTTGTCTGGGCGCCTTTTGCGATCGAATCAGGGTACTTTGCATCTTTAGGATACGTTCACATTATGTTCATGCTTTCCGCCATTAGTTGGTGCGCTTCACAGACTTCTCAGTACGTATCAGTACGTATGTCTGGTCTCCAAAACTCACGTACACCACGGTTCTCAATTAAATTGTACGCCAGTAAGATATTCTCATAAGGAATTTAATTGGATTTTAATATTTTTCCTTATCTGTCCTTACTGCATTGCTCAGTATTGCTACCTGTACCTTGTACCTGCTTTATTTTTTTCCCAACGATGGGTTTTCATTATCGATTATCCTGTTGGACATCAGTATAACTGTTAAAGAAACAGACTAACTGTTACTTTCAATATCCTATTTTAATGAAGAGGGTTCGTAGGTCGTAATATATACGGCATAGCCTTGGGAATTATGCCGCCCATGAAATATTCAGCTTGATTTATGACGCCTTTATGTGTTTTCGAGGCCGTCTAATGATATTGTAGGAACCATTTTTCTTTCGACATATCAGTATAATATGTCCATGTCTTTATAAGACTTTCCTTAGTCAATGTTCAACACACTAATCGGATCATTACGAGTGTTGGTTACCTACCACAATATATTCAGGTAACTAAATTAAATAAATATTAGGGTGCAATAAATAACTAAAATAACTGCTTGGTTAACCAGCCGTCAACGTTCCAAAGTCAAGCTTAGTATTTGGTACAATCGCACTAAGCTGGACAAATTTAGAGACAGCCTGCCAGTGTCTAGAGTCTAGACAAATAATACACATTATATCTGAAAACTTTATGACGAAGTGAAACAAAAGTCTGACCAGCCGATCTTGACGATTGTTACTGTTTGGGCGCGAAGATGAAGGAAATACTCGGAACTTAACACTTAGGGTCATGTACACACTTTTCATTGAAATTACTGTGATTTAAAACAAGTTTAAGAGCCAATGGTTTAGTTCGCGAACACTACAGCATTGATCCACACAAACCGCGCCAAGCGCGCGTCGTTTTTTCTAGCTGTCCACAACTGTCAAACCTCTCCAGTTGTCATTGTCACTGAGTGCTCGAACTACTCCATTCGGGATACTGAATTTCCCGCTCTTACGTTATTAAAACACGTTTCCATAATTGTTTAAATTGATTTTAACTACCGATTTATCCACGCTCCGTTATATCTCGCTAGCCCAGAATGAATTCCCACGCGAATATTAAGGGGAAATAAGGCAAGTGAAGATTACCCAATTTTAAAATTAGCTCGATTTTACTTTGCAAACTCTCAGTTTATTAATGCTTTCATATAAATTCTGTTTCAATGTAACTTCGGTTGGAAAAAGTTTTTATCAGGGTCCCATGTGAGTCCTCAGTCATCGGCGAGGAGGAAAAGGGCCGCTAATTAAGGTAGAGGGGGTTCCGCAAGGTATCTTGTACGTAACCTTTGTGAACTGCGTATCTAGAGGGTAATTAAGACGTTATTAGCATTTTTAATTAAGCTGAAGGCTTTTTCTGTAAGTTATGTTGGTCAATTTTAAATGGTTCACCAAAAAAAACACGCATTGTAAATGTAAAGCTTTTTATTTCTGAGATAAATGCGTTCTTCTAATCTTTACACATATTATGTAATATCGATATTTGAAGACGCCTAACACGACTCAACCTAGTTTAAAACTAAACAATGGGTACTAAGGGTATGGGTATGGGTATTAGACAACAATAAATATACGTACATATAGGTGAATATTTAGGTACTTCCATAGAAAACATTCATGACTCAGGAGCTAATCAAGTCATTACACAAATATTTGCCCTTAACAAGATTTGAACTCAGGATATCTAGCTTCGTAGATGGTGCCACTCCCAGTAGGCTAAACGCGTCGTGTATGTATCATCATCATCATCATTTCAGCCAAGAGACGTCTACTGCTGGACATAGGCCTTCCCCAAGGATCTCCACGATTGTCGGCTTTGTGCTGCTATTATCCAGCGGCTTCCCGCGGTTTTCACCATGGTGTATGTATGTTAGTACTTAATACTTCTGTCAACGAAACAAGTTCTAGTTGAATACGCAATTAACCAACTCGCAAGCCGTGAACGGCTGTCTTATTCTAAACAACAGTTAATAAAGCCGAGATTACATCCATACTCGAGACACGCCTAAAATGCTAAACAAAGCATTTGAATTACCATAGCTTAATTTTCCAGGGTACGAACAACGCATTCTCATGATAAAGCAGGGTTATTACTCTACTGCTTCTGTCTGGAGAGTCTTAGGTGTTTATGGGTACAAAGATGTACCGTTTTATATAACAGGAACACTGGCCGCCTGAAGCGTACCTAAAATGCTAGCTGTAATAAAATAATTAACAGCCTTGCCGTCTGTATTACAGAAAAAGGTCCGAAGTTGTGATACGGCCTCATTTACACAAGATGTTTGTGATAACCTTTGAGGTACAATAATATTTTCGTCTGTGGAACTTGCTTTGAGGAAGGTGTAAAACGTCGCGATTGTTTGGTAAGAATCCTAATTAAAATTTGATATTGTGTTTCGTATGAACTTGATGAAAATATAAACTACCTACATTTGACATCTTAAAACGACAATGACAAGATTTACAAGCCTCATAAAAGTAATATTCGTAAAATAGGTCATTATGTTACACCTGCAATGAGGTCTTTTATCAATTTATAAATTACTAGCTGTTGCCCGCGACTTCGTCCGCGTGAAATTCGAATACCCATGTGGGTGGTTAAAGGTGCATATACCTATTTTACCGCAGGCTAATAGTAGTACCGCTTTCTACATTACCAAAACCACGTAAAACTGGCCGTGGGCGAAGCAGTAACTACCCCCTAAGAAGCAACCCCTTTTGTCCCCTTGGGGATGAGTTTCGAAAAACGGTGAAAACACTTTTCTTTTATTCTAATAAACAATCTAAACATGATCGTTCTTTCTTTTATTAAAGAAACGTGATAAGTTAGGAGAATGACTTTTTAAGAATGTGTGGATATATTGTCTTGGTTTTTAGTAAAGAGGATTTTTATGTAACATTATACCTCTAACTGTAAGAACCATTCTCTATACAAACTTTAATACCTTTAAAATATGTATTTCCGAAAAACACTTTTTTATATTCTTTTTACATTGTATATAAATAATGTACTCAGCATATTTCAAGTTTCTAGATTTAGTAGTTAATGACTCTTTCCAAATTCAAATTTTTCACCCCCATTTAACTCCATTTAATTGAGTACGAATTTCGAAAACCGGCAAAGTTACTTTTTCTTGACATATAATGAAGGGTTTACATATCAAGTCGCAGATCTCTTACTTTAAAAATCATGTCCTAAGCATACAAATTTCAACTCCGACTTTATTTTTATAGGGAATGAAATATTTTTTTTTATAGGGAATGAATTTTGAAAAACTGTGGAATCACTTTTCTTTAAATTTAATAAACAGTCTATACATAAAGTTTCAAACCTTCTCATGCAAATATTCAACCCTTTTAAACCCCTCAAGGGAAATAAGAACCTCTGCACATGTAAATTTTCTAGATCTATAAGTTTTTGTTCTCTCTTTCAAACCTTCAACATCTATTTAATTCCTAAATTAGATGAATCTCGGAAAACGGTAATAATGGCTTTTTTTGGCTCATTTTAAAAAGTATATCTATGATGTCTTAGATCTTCTATTGTGAAAATCATATATTCCCGATACAAACTCTCAAACCCTATTTAGGCTTTTCGGGGATGAATTTCAAAAGACGGTGAAAATACTCTTCTTTTAAAACAATGAAGAATTTAAGCATGAAGTTTCATACCTCTTACTTAAAAATATCGTAAAGTCCCGCTACAATTTTTCAACCCCTATTTAAACCCCTTCGAGGATGAATTTCGGAAAATGGTGAAATCAGTTTTCTTCTATTCTAATAAAGCAGGACGTTTTAAACCTCTTACTTAAAAAGATCGTAGAGTCCCGATACCAACTTTCAACCCCCATTTAAACCCCTTGGAGGATGAATTTCGGAAAACGGTGAAAACACTTTTCTTTTATTCTAATAAACAGTCTAAACATGATCGTTCAACCCTGTTACTTTAAACATCGCAAACTCTCCATACAAACTTTTAACCCCCATTTAAACCCCTCAGGGGATGAATTTCAAAAAACGGTGAAATTACTTTTCTTTCATTCTAATGAAGAATCTAAGCATGAAGTTTCAAACTTCTTACTTAAAAAGATCGTAGAATCCCGAAACAAACTTTCAACCCCCATTTTAATCCCTCAGGGGATGAGCTTCAAAAAACGGTGAAACCACTTTTTTTTATTCTAATGAAGAATCTAAGCATGAAGTTTAAAACCTCTTACTTAAAAAGATCGTAGAATACCGATACGAACTTTCAACCCCCATTTTAACCTTTCAGGGGATGAATTTCGAAAAACGGTGAAACTACTTTTCTTTCATTCTAATGAAGAATCTAAGCATGAAGTTTCAAACCTCTTACTTTAAAAATCGCAGTTTCTCCATACAAACTTTCAACCCCCATTTTAACTCCTCAGGGGATGAATTTCAAAAAACGGTGAAATCACTTTTCTTTTATTCTAATGAAAAATCTAAACACGAAGTTTCAAACTTCTTACTTAAAAAATCGTAGTCTCTCCATACAAATTTTGAACCCCTATTTGAACCCCTTAGGGGATGAATTTCGAAAAATCCGTTCTTATCTCTCACCTACGTCATATGACCATTCTACTGTGAAAGTTTCAAGTTCTTCGCTTCAGTAGTTTCGGCTGTGCGTTGATGAGTCAGTCAGGACTTTGCCTTTTATATATATAGATGATACTTAGAGCCATGACGATTTCAGTAAATATATAATGAGAAGTTTGAATCGTTTTGAAAAGTATGTGAAGTTTAAATTATTGTAGTTTGTACAGAAATGAGCGTTTAATTTAACATTCTAGAAATCGAAGGTCCTTGAGAACGAACAGCGTCGCTGTGAACAGGCGGCCATCTTCGATTTAACTGGAAATTCTGTTAACGGAAAGTTCTTATTGTAAAAGCTGGAGACTTTACAGAAAATTCCTTTGTTTGTTAGTAAATCTTGAGCAGAAATAAGTCACGCTCCTAGAAAACCCATTGACATAGTTCTTTTTTAATATTATTTTATATAAAACATATCTTTCGTGGAAATGATTTTCTAAGACTTTATTAAATTCAACGTGGTGATCGATTTGAAAGACGGACAAAAGTCAAATTTAACTTTGCTAATTGGTTTTCCATATAAACATAAAAAGAGTAAGAACGTGACATAAGCGCTGAAATGCTCGTATAAAAGGGTTTATATGTGGTTATGATTGTGATATTATACGGCCTTATTTAGAGTGGAACGGGTAATATTTAATACGGGGAATTTTCCTGGACATTTTTCCGGGCCGTCATACGAGTATAGTTGTTGCTGGATATGCGATATTCAGTCCAGTTGGCGCAGTTTTTATACAAATCATTGACAGGTGGACGCACACATGCGTAACTTTGTAGCAATGTGGAAAATTGAGAATTTCTGTTCTGGAAAATACAATTGTTCGTTGTCACTGTATTGGCATTTAGTTAGGAAGTGGTATCTACCGATGTACTACGTTTTTTGAAGAACTACTATTTAAAAAAGTGTGATACAAAACGGTTGAGTGAATGAATATCAATAAATTTAGGGTTTTTGGCCTGTGATTGATTTAATGTAGTTCATGTGTAGGTAAAAGTGAACATAAAGGATGCATTTTTGTGGTTTCTGGTATTAATCAGATTAGTTAATACTACACCTGCAAAGAGACTGCCCACTTTTGCGTCGCCAAAGATTTCATCGAATGTTCACTTTGTCGGCCACTTTTCCCCTGAAACTGGAAATGTTTCTAACTTATTAAAAGTTGTCATACAAAATTAAAAAATAATGCTTATTTTTTAATAAAAAAAGTATGGTATCAGTGGTAAATACTTTCGGTGAACTGGCGTTGATGAATTGATCAAACTTTTGTCAAACATTGGTCAAACTTTTGTCGCCGACACAGAAGTGAACTGGCAACATTAACGTTTCTTGTGGTAGGAATTACCATCGATCGTACCGTGGGGTTGCATGAATAAGCATGAGTCATGGGAAATTTTGAAATGTGTCATACGAATTATGCTAGCATACTCGAGAATTACAAACAAATATTATACAGGCTGGGACGGGCCGAGGGACTTTCCTGCAAATGTGGCATTGTTTAACTATAGAACATTATTTCCTCCAAATAAACTATGTTAATATCTGTCACCGTTTTCAAGTTATAGCTTGTTGAACTTTCATGCAAAAACCTGCATATTTAAACCCTATTTAGAGACAACAAGAAACTGTTAATACCTTTTTTGTAAACTAATTCTTCACAAACGTCGTCGGTAATTAATGTGACATATTGACAGCAGATCAAACATAATAAATGTTAGTAATTCCGTAGAAGCAGTAGGATTGTACCAATGTAAAAAAATATTAATTTGATAGTGTTGTTTTTCTTTATTATTACAAGCATTTAACTATTGAAGGTCGATTCTACATCTCATATGACACTATATTTTGCAGTCCCTCGTGGCATTCCACCCGGTATACTCTAGTTTTATATGTTGTTATATTTATTTATTGCTTTGGTTATGGAAATGTACGGTGGTATAACAATTAACTATCCACAAAACTTAATCATAGGGCTTTTCTCAATTCTCAAAAAGTCGTACTTACTTTTAATTTTACTGAAATTCACTGGTTAATAATAATTTTTCCTTTTTCCAGGTAAGTTCCGGTGGAGTGAAAACTCATAAGTATTTCAGCGGAATTTCCCATTAAAAAGAAGAAACTTGGAACAATGGAAGGTTCGACCGAATACTTTCAGTTCATTTCAAAAGGCCTTCGAGAATGAACGATTTATTTTGAAATTCAAAATGAGCTTTGAAGTATTCGTATTTGTATTCGGCTTGCCGGCTCAAAGTTTTAATTTGACGAATATTTTAACAGTATGAAGTATCAATTTTTCTTCACGTAACTTCTTCTAAAGTTTTCTGAAGCTGTATTTATCTACTTATATAGTTAAACGCGCCTTAATCGCATGAATCTAAAGCCCAACTAAAGTCTCTGTTTTACTCAATGGTTGACCGGTAGAGAATGCCTTAAGGCATTAAGTCCGCCAATTGTACCTACTTTTTTATTACTGTGCAATAAAGTTTAAATAAATAAATAAATCTCCATATCACTAAACTGTTTTGTATCGTGAGTTTTAAGTACAAAACAGATCACACGCGCCTTTAAAATTTCTACTACGTTTCAGGATCCAATTACCTTGAAAATACCTCCTATTGCAAAAATAGTATCAGATTTTACATTCATTTTTGTACTCGTGCACTCAAAATTTCTAACGCTACATTATTTGAAACGATCTGAGAATCGCTCCCCGAGGTGGACAAAACATTCTCTAATCTCCCGTCTGTCAATGGCCGCAACAAAAATGGTGTTTCACAATACTGGCCGCACATAAAAAGGAGGCTTTATAAATTTCGTAGGACCATCGCGAGATTGCGTGCATCCGGCCAAACGGGACTTTATGAATGTATGAACACATAGAGTTTTTATGGCCCAGTTATGACGCTCAGGGCCCCAAGATTGGGCCCAAGGCGATTGCGTGCTTATGATAAAACGCAAGTTCAAGTAGAATAGTGTGCAAAATGTTTTATGTAGGAGGGCGAGATTACGCGGCATAGTTACCTATGACCTTAGCCGTAAACTGCCCATAGTGTCCATGCTTCAGTGGGTTTTATTATCACCTAGTGTTGGGTTAAAAATAGTTAAAGAGAGTCGTAAAAGTAACATGTAAACATAAAAGATAGGCACCATTAGTACATTGTGTATCAAGGGCGGTAGGTAAGGAATTACAAACGAGTGTTTGTTACAAGGCCGAGGCGAAGCCGAGGGCTTTAATAACACGAGTTTGTAATTCCTTTACCGCCCGTGGCACACACAATGTTTTTCATCACACTTGTGAGGAAATCTAATTAAAATTAACCTTACTTAACCTAAATAAAATTGTAAAACTGACAGTGACATTAGTGACATATCCATAGACAATGCGCAACGTTCGGAAACCATAGCGGTACAGACCTAAAACGGTTGATTTTATAATTGCAAAATACTGAAATACACTATTGAAACATTTAATTAATGTTACAGAAATATGTGTTTACATGTATTTGCAATACCAGTTCTCTTTAAATAAATATTTCAGTGATAAAAGTTAAAAAAGTAAGTTGGCGTTTCCTTTGAACATGACAAATAAGAGTAAAACAGAACCAGCGTTTCAAATTTAAAAAGAAAACCATTACGCCCTAGGGCGTAATAGCTCATTTACGGCCCGCAAAACCTACGTGTAATGCACCATTTTCGAGCAAGTGTGATGAAAAGTAATATAATGACAATAAAACGGGTAAATAAATAAGGTAACTAAATATTTTTACTGATACTTCATTCGTTGCAACTTACGTTCATCACAGCATCTTATCAGTATTATGATAATGACCTCACATTGCGAGGCTCGCAAATGTTCGCGAAATAAAAATCGAAGCAACGCATTAATCAGTAAATACTACGTAGGCTATCTGTAGTATTCACTGAAACGACTCAAATACCCTCCTTGTTACTATTACCGCGGAGTGTAAACACTCCGAGTCGACACTCAGACCCCAGGTGACTCAGAATCATCAAACCACGTAGGGTCGACACCCTTGGGGGTTATTAAACCATTAGGGATGAAATAGGAGCCGCCCTTATCTGAAGCAATAAGCAAAACAAATCGCTTGCTGCACACACGGGGAAAAGGTGAATTATAGGGCCTGCAAAGTCGAGATTGTGAATGTGAATGGCTAATGATGTTTTTTTGGTTTTCATATTAATTGAGGGGGGTCATTATCGTGAGGATGTTCGTAAAAGGGACACATTTAGTAGATAGTCGTGTGTTTATTTATATTGCACTGTAGGGACTAGCGTAACTAGCCGCTATCTCCCTTGTTATTTGCGCAGTTGGTTCCTCTTATGCCACGCATAAACAGTTCGAAATGCGATAGATGGAGACTTTTGACTATTTTCAACTATATAATAACGTTGGTATAACTGCTAAATACCTAGAATCAGTTTTGGGTATCGATGAAACCGTATAATATGCCATTCCTTGTATTGCTTCTGTGCTATTTAGCTATTGCAAACAGGTTTTTGTATTGACTTAAGTTAGTATGGCATTTTCCCGCAATAGT
This sequence comes from Eudemis profundana, assembly GCA_947034925.1. Taxonomy (NCBI): domain Eukaryota; kingdom Metazoa; phylum Arthropoda; class Insecta; order Lepidoptera; family Tortricidae; genus Eudemis; species Eudemis profundana. Next base: position 14,491,686 of record OX344808.1, on the reverse strand, counting down.
TATTTATTTATAGTATTGCGCCATGCTACCGATTAACTGCAGAGACATGGATCTACGGTGGGTGAAGATTAGAAGGATTCAACAAATTATTCAGTTAGTGAAGAATGCTGGGGGTCCCAAGTTGTGCTTTTACCTCAAAGCCTGCGCAAAACAATTCATTTGTCAGCGCACGAAGGGTCTTAAATTGTAATTAAAGGCAGAGCAGAATGTAAGCGACTTTTTATTTAAATGTTTGAAATTGCGTTTTCCACAGCCGTGGGTTGCAATACTGCTATAATACTTACTCACTAAAATCTGGTTGTAAAGTAACTTTTTCAATTTTACGAAATGAAGATACAATTCAAACTAAGTAAACAATTATTTTTCGTCGTTTTGCAAAGACCAAAGTTTTTAAAGAGATATCGCGGCGGTTGAAAAGAAGTCATTCTTGTCCTGTCCAAACAAAAAAGGAAACCTTTTTTAGACGTCTCATTTAAAATTGACAGTATTATTTATTCTTGTTTCTTTTACAAAGAAATTATCTTTGCGTAACGCAACTAGCGAATGTAATTTGGATTCAAACGTCATTACGGAGTATTCTGTGATAAGGGAGTCCCAGTTGCCCCCTAGGGGGATATCTCCGGGGGTGAAGTGCTTCGCAGCGTCACCACATTATAATTTAAAAAAACAGGACAAAATGATGCTAACTTTTTTTTATAAAATAATGAACACTTTTTTCGAAATAACCGACTTCAAACTAAAATGTAGTAGTTTATATAAAAATACCCATGATTCTATCATCAGATTCTGACTTAGTGACCACCTGGGAGCTATTCCAACAAAAAAAAACAGCCATTTTCGAGTACTCGAGGAACATACATAAAAATAACTGGCCAAGAGCATGTGGGACCATGCTCAGTGTAGGGTTCCATAGCCGTAATTAGAAAGTAAAAAATACGATATAACAAAAATACAACAACAAAAGAGCATATCTTCATAGCAATTACGTCCTTTTGTTGAGAAGCGCAGTTTATCGGCAATAACTCAAAAACGGTTAATCCGATCGCGTTGAAAATAATTTTCGTTGAAAGTATAAATTAAGGGTTATCTTTGTATTTTTTTTTTATATTTTTCGGACACACAGTTTAGAAGATAGAGGGGGGGGGGGCACAATTTTCACAACTTTCGGAGCGATTATTTCCAAAGGTATTCACTTAATCAAAAACATTACTTAAGAACCTGAACAATGTTTTTAAAAGAGCTGTCGAACTATGTACCGCACGGTGATATTTTATGAAAAAAAAAAATTTTTTAGGTTCTGTAACATGTATGGAGTGCCCCTCCTAAAAATATTTATTTTAGTTATTTAACTAGCAAACTAAGTAGCGGCTCATACAAGACACCTATATTCCAAATTTCATCAATATCCAGCGTGTAGTTTTTGAGTAAAATGCCTGTGACATACGTACAGACGGACGGACGGACATGACGAAACTATAAGGGTTCCGTTTTGCCATTTTGCCTCCGGAACCCTAAAAAGATTCCGACGTACTGAGAACCTGGTCTTTTTTGTAAAGTTGGTAGAAAATAGCAGTAACAAAGCTATTCAAAGGGATTAACATTTAATCCTTGGCCTAGTATAGGTATTTTATATTATATACATCTACTTATAAATCTACTTGCAGTGTTCGTGGTCAACAAGCTGTCTTAAGACTTGAAACAAATATATGGAGTCAAATTAAATATAGTACATTACACAACAAGGGTGGTAAAACAAAAAAAGGCCGCGATCGCAGCGGTAATGCTTGCGGCCCAAGCTGCAAGCGAGGGACGTAAATATACGATCGAGGGCTTTCTTTCCTCCCGTGTTGTGTACATCATTTTATGTCTACACTTGGCCAGAAAGCGGCTTTTTCCACCAACAATCACTAAACCACTTTATGGCCTAGTGTGGCATAAAACTGTTTTAAAATATGCACACACTACATTTTATAGCGTATGGTAGAAGGCCTGCTTGTTAAAAGTTGCAAGTTACTTTGCATTTGAGAAGTAAAATACTAATCCATGGGATTCCTTTAAGATGGTTGCTCTACCCAAACGCAGAATTGAGACCGTATTCATAAAAGTAGGCGCAATTTCGCAATGCCGAAATTTTTGCAATAAGTGAAAAAGCCAAGTTATTTTGTCGTGTTTTGTTCGTTGGCGTAATTGATTGTTTTTACAAATGTCATTGAATTTTATTGAATTAGGTATCTTGACTTCTTCGGCTTCTTCAGAAATCAATCAGCAATCGCAAAAAAGAAAATTTGATGAGTTCGGTTAAAACAGGATTACCAAACGAACATTTGTAATTTACCTGCTTGGTTGCCAAAAATTTACTCATTCTTCACTGTCGTCACAGCTCTTCCAGATTTTTACATATTCCCAATCTTATTCGGACGCGAGATAGAGTGGGAACAAAACCTTTTGACAAATAGTCGGGGGACGATCTGAATTCATAAGTGTTCGGGCCCTGTTGCGGACAGACTTGGTAGAAGTTTTATTTAAAAATCTGGAAACGGGGCTTCGATGATAAGTAAGGTCACGCCTTTGCTTGAGAGATGCGTTGCGTTGGTTGCGTCGAATACTATCAAGTTTCTTTTTAGGGTTCCTTATCAAAATGGTAAAAAAGCAACCCTTATGGTGCGACTCTGTCTGTCTATCCGTCTGTCACAGCAATATATCTCAGGATCTACTGATGCTATCGACTTGAAATTTGGAATAGTGTTAAAAATCACTAACTCGAGCCTATTGGATAGAAAAAAATCTTATACCTTTTTTACTTTTTTTTTAAAGGGGTCCGAAATGGGATGTGGAAAAACAAAAGTTGAGCTATCATATCGAGTGAGATATCAAATGAAAGGGCTTAATTTGTAGATTCCAAAGCCATTTTTATTTTTTTTGTTTTTTTTAATACCCTCTACTGGGACGCGATTTTTTCCGTTTGCTCTGATCTTGGGTAACTTGTGTTCATGTGTTACATCCTCCTATACCACTATCATTCATCATTATATATCATGTATCGTGTAATAGTATGTATGTAGGTATATTTGACAGCATTTTTATGTAGGTTAATCAGTATTATGTATATGTATATGATTTGTGTTCACAATTTTGCGGATTTGACTATGTGTCCATGCACCAATTTAATATTTCTGTTTGGCCCAGCGGTTAACTGGTAGAGAATGCCTTATGGCATTAAGTTCGCCGTTTGTACTTTCCTGTATTGTGCAATAAAGTCTAAATAAATAAATATCATTATGCTAGAAAGTAACACTCTCCACGTCTACCTGGACATGTTACATGCTAGAGTTGTTAATTATAAGCTTACTGCATCGGGCATTCCGCAATAGTCATCATCATCAACCTAAATACGTCCCACTGTTTGGTATAGGCCTACTCTTGTAGATGAGTGAATGGGCTGTAGTCCCCACGCTGGTCCACTGCGGATAGGGGACTTCACATACATTTTTGATTTTCTTCGCGGATGTATGCAGGCTTCCTCACGATGATTTTGCTTCACCTGAAAGGTAAATATTAGCAATCTAGCCTCAATAGTAGCTGATTATATTAGTACCTTGGCACAGTAACGAAGCAATTCTGTAAACGTTTTAATTAGTCAAATTGATGAAGTGACGAAGTATTTGTAGTGAATAGTTAAACTGTATATTTGCCCCTTTCGTATCAGTACGAAAATAACAATATGCACATTTCGACCTACACCGTCACCATCGCTTCAATGAAGTATTCAATTTTTGTTTATTAGCCTGTGTGTTTAGTGTTCCCATGCCGGGAGAAAGTCTCTCTGGTTATCTCAGATCCTGGTTTGATGCCTCCTCCAACCAGTTGATAACTTACTTATTTATTCAACACTCTTTCAACATTAAGTACATATCTAAAAGTAAATACACGTGTTATTTATAAAAAAAACCGTGGTTCCGTATATACGTATATTTTTTGGAGCAAAGCTTAAAAGCTTTTATAAAAACACTGTTTGTTCAACCGAGCCGCCTTTTTACACGATAAGCAAACATTTTCAGAACGTGGGTCGACACGTGACTCTCTATATACAAAAAACTTTTTATGAAAGGGTTGTTACTTTAGCTTTGTCACATTTTATTAAATTATTGTATTGTATTATTCGCTCTACTATATTACGGTGTTACAACGGCAACATGACATACATAATGCAAATTCGCATAAATCGAGTACTTTAACTGTCAAATTCATTGACGCTGGGATGTTTTTGTATGTTGTAATATATTAAAATCATCTTTCATCAATCAGCGCCACCACACCGATTAGTCATTTTCAAAAAAATTGTACACAATTAAGGGATTTAATTAAAACTGAACTTAATTTATTCCTTTGTGTTACGAAAGTTACCCATATTATAGTTTGTATGCCTAACTTTCGTAACACAAAGGAAGCGATCGTGATTTTGTTTTTATTAGGCCCTTAACTATGTACAACTTTTTTGAAAATGCCTCATTAACCGAAAATTTTTACATTTTTTGTTTTGCTAATCGCTGCACGCTGAGCTAATCGCTCCTTCTAAACCTAAGCGCGCCATTATCAGCTTCTTTCGAATCAAAGTCCACGTTCTGCTGACACTACCAATTCCCGAATTCGCGTTCTATTTTATACGATTTTTATGTCGAAGATAAACTTTTTACAGCTCCCTGAAATTTGTCTCTCCATTTTGGCTATCTTAAAATGCTATCATAATCACCGTTAAGGTTGTTGACCTTTGGGGGAACGAAATGATTGCGCTGTGGTTTCAATTTTAACACGATATTGGTCCAGTGACATATTTATATCTATCTCACTAAAAGGTCCTTCGTGTCCAGTAATCCAGAGGTGGTATGCAATTGATCAGAAAATTGCGTGTGTCAATTGTGAGATATTTTTATGAGATCTGAAAATATGCGTAAACATTAAAATGTTTGTACTCTACAGCTACACTATTACATGTAGCCTTGTAGAGTCTAGCCTAGTAATTATGACTCAAACATTATTTCCATTATGATCCCGATATATTTAAAGCATTTGAAAGTTTATGACATTTTACAAGAAAATTATGAATATAGAAACAACAGATCGTCTTACAGTTAAAGAGAGATTTCTTCCCTTCAAGATTTAGGTGTATAACTTTCTGGGCACTTACGCGTATGTGTAACTTCAATAATTCCACGTTGTTGTACTATAATGCTCCTCAATGACTCGACCAGTAGGTATAGTACCTATAAGGATAGTTTGTTTAACGAGTAGAACAAGGGCGATGACCGCCAGGTGCGGTGTACGCCACTGCGTCGGACGCGTCTCCTGGGGACGATTACCCACCGACCTCGGCAATTCCTCTGTGCTGTGCCGTTTACCATTATTTCGGAATGGTCGAGTACTTTTGTCCTTGCTTGGTAAATCTATTATGCGAAACGCTTGTAGAGGTTATTTGATGGCAAAATAACATGATTGACTCTGGCTGACCAGAGATAGGTCAGGAAACGAGTTTCTACTATCCGGTACAGGTAAGGGCAAAAATGTGTATCAATCGTTTCTTAAATATGGTAGGTACGAGGTTTTGATAGCCACTGTAGAAAGAAGGTGTATTCGATTATATTTTTGAGCATTTGTATGCACTAAAATGTTTACACTTTACTGTACCTATTACGTCAGACATAATATGAAAGTTAATAATACTACTCATCTAGCCAGATATGTGACGATCACATGTTGTCATTATCATATTAATAATATCTTTCATTTGTAGCAAATTAAGCTTCTCTTTCAGGTTGTGCTTGGAGTGCCTTTAACTGTCTGTATTTGAAGGATAATTATCAAGATTTTGTATCTAATTGACATGAGATTTAAAAAAAATAACGAAACTATGGTTATTTATCTAATAAACAATAAATGAGGAGTGTCTTTTCAAAAGGGCTTATTTCTCTATGAAACCCATACAAAAATAAGCCCTTTTGAAAAGACACTCCGCAAATATTAGATAACGCTTAGAAAGTGCAATCAGCCAATTGATAAACAAGAAAAAGATAAAATGCACTCTGTTTTATACTCGTACAGCAACATTTCTACCGAGAAAACTTACTGGTAAAAATTAAACCGCTAACAAGCTATTGATTTTATTGTACTCTATTGAATTTAATTAATCTGGTGACTAACTTCGAACAAGAAGATAAATGAAGCAAGAGCGGAATACCTTCTATTCTGAATTTAAATAGCTAACTATGCTGTTTATCCATTTTTCTGCCTCAACAAAACAAATACTACACCATGCTATTTGTGTTTTCACATCGTTACGTAGTTTCACCATTCAAACAGGGATTACCTAAACAAATATATGTAGTTCACGAGAACAAATATGTATTTGAGCCTGTAAATATTTGGCGGTACGGGTCAAAATCGATTTGAAACGGATATGCTGACGATGGATTGTGCCGACTGTTATCTGTGGCCTAAATTCCTATGATTGGTATGATTATAGTATTATTATGAGTAACTCCGTCACATATATAACCTAATGTAAGAAACTAAATGGTAATTATTTGGCTCAGTTATCCACAGGAATCCAAACCTAACCAAAAGGTAAAATATAGGTACTTACCTCCAAGGTTTATCAGGTCGTAATAATTAGGAGCAATTCCTAAGCATCACCTACACAAACAGGGCTTATAGAGCGTGAAAATAAACATTAACTTAATCTAACAGGCAACAGTTTCATTACCCAGCGTAGATACCGAGTCCCCACAACTGTACGCAAAATAGGTTAAATTACTGCAAATTGGAGCCACTCTTCCGACCTAAATCTCGAAGGGCTTTGCTTGTTTCCCTTACCTAATAATATCCGGGAAAAAAGAGGTAGCACGAAGAATTATGACACTGTCTGGTTTTTATACATGGGATTATCTCATGTAATACTTTAAAAATATAGGATAATTAACCTGAGATGTCATGAGACGACTTTGTATTATAATGCATGGAAGAACGGAGTCCACGTTATACATAAATTAGTCGTACCTACGCTTCGGATTATTAATATATTATTTCAGCACGTTTTCTTAGGTTTCTTCCTGAATATAAAACTTAAATTAGATTGTACTTAAAGGTATAATAGATATAATAATCAAGTTACGATTGATACGATATTTGGTGGTGAAATTTCTCGACATTAGACCAATACGAGTAGCAAAGGCTGACCCTTCGATATTCAAGTATTATATGATTACAGATAATAAGACTAATGTTTCATTAAATTTAACAAAGCGCTACGTCCTTTTACGTCAAATAAATAAACTAATTCCGCGAAAAACATTTCCTACTGCTATCGAGTCGATCGGGTAAGGCCGCGAAAAGTTGGGCATTGTCTTGATCGGCCATTGTTAAAGGTCCATTGTGTACTCACCCCCGTCGCTGGGCACAATGCGACTCTATCCTGATAATGACACTGTCTTAGTACCTTTTGGCACGTTTTTATTCTGGGTTATTAAGGTTACCGAACGTTGATGTTCTCGAATTGAGCGTCTAGACTGTTTTGTGCGTACTTAATTATCCGTTCACTTTATTTCAAATCGTGTGACCATTTCAATGGGCGGGCATTTCTCTAGAAATATGTCTGCGACTCATTCATCTGTCTCCATACATTTAGTATGAAAAAGGGCCAGATGAATGAGGTGACCGCAGACATATTTCTGGAGAAATGCCCGGGCATCATTTTATTATGTTACTTGTTAAAATTGCCCAAATATACAGGATGTTTTTAATGACTAGCCAAAATGAAGTATATTGATAAAATTACGCATTTTTGTCTTGGTGTCACTCGGTGCTAAAATGTTTGGATTTGGCGGCACTAAAATGAATCAAAACGGTTTTTTTTCACAATGCACTATGTGAGCTACACTGCTACAATCGCCCTAATCTCCCCGTATATTGACTGCTCCCAACTTATATCAGCAATTAAGCCAATTTCTAAATATATTTTTACCAGTGGATCCGCCTGTAACTTCGTTTGCGGAGTTAAAAAGTCGGATAAAAAGAATCCTATATGTTAACTGGGGTCATAATCTACCTCTACTTATACCAAATTCCGGAAACCAGCCTGGTATTTTTTGCGTTATGCGTGAACAAACATGAATTTTTTACGATTTTATGATATGTATACCTAAAAAACCTAGTCTAAATAGACTAGGTTTTTTTTGAAAATGGTGTTTGTAAACGATAACTAATACACAAAATGTCACTAGTGGTAGGAACTACACTGTATACAGCCTGTAAATCTAATACGGGCGAATATTGAAACGGTGGTCAGCATAGGACCTAAGAAGCATATTTAGATAACTATTGCTTAAAACCACAATGAAAATATTTACCATACAAAATAATTCGGGCCGCAATGTAACGCAACACATTCAAGTTGACAAACACGCTAGTTGACAGTTACTTTAAAAAAGCTCGTATCTCGCAATGTCATAACAAGCATGTATGCGGTACATTGCTGCTCGGTAAATTTTCAAAAATTAATTACGAGGTCACTATTAAGTGTAATTTAAAAAATCATATTAATTAATGATAAGTTGATAACACTACTAAACGCTATATTTGGTTTAATTGTTCACCCGTATTAGACTTACACGCTGTATACAGGTATGTTTAGGTAGTATAAGTAGGTATCCTATTGTTCATAATGTTTTCAGTGAAGAAGTACGAGTACATTTTACAGTGTTCTGCACAAACTCACTGCCGTATATCGCGTAAATGAGTTCAGTAATTTCGCCGTAGAGTAAACACTCGTAAAGCATCAGAACGACTCACTTTGTGTATCTTATTTACAGGTGGCGTAATTATTACACACGTATTTCAACTTTGCTCATTTGCACGCTTCTAGTTTCCTATATATTGCTGGCAAGAGGTTGGAATGGTTAGGAAAGGAATATGTCTGTTTACGTTAGAAGTTGTGTGTTCCAGTTCCGAGCGCCGTCTTTCTAACTTCTCGTGTGGTTAAATCTACTACAGAAATGCAGTTCTTGAATTAAGTCTAATATACTCAGGTCATGAGTATCTAAAATGAAATTATTGGGAGTGAACTTCCTGATACAATGAATAAACAAAAGCAGGGTTTATTACCAATGAATTCGTATACATAAATTCATTAGATGATTGGCTTTGTGAATGACAATAGGCCCGTAATTAAATTGTAAATGTATGTTTGACCTATTTTGATTTTGGTAAAGGCCCAGATCAGTTGTTTCATGCTTCAAAGAAGTTATATAAAGTAAGTTTTTGCTTGTAATAAAACATTTTCATTTACCAAAGTTTGATGATTACATTACATCTTTTCATTATTTCTTTTTGTAATAAAGTACGTAGGTACGATACAAAAATATACTTTATTGTACACCACAAAAAATGTACAGGATCAAACAATTTTAACGGTATGCAACAGCCTTAGCTATTTTCTGACTGTAACTGTAACTTATTTCCATTAATTTTATTCATAACGTGACACTTTTGATGTTAAACTTAAATTTTGGAACCAAAAACAAAAGGCACAATTTTACTATGGAACTAAGCAAGTTAATTACAAAGTCCAATGTGGTGTTGTTTCATCCGTATAATAAGTAAGCTGGCTGTCCCGCCATACATAGTCAATGCGGTCATCGGGGCTTTTAGCTGATGAAACCCACGTTCCTTAATCATTTCCAATCTTAATGCTACGCGGTTTGTAAGTGTGGAAGGCTTGGCTATCGAGGAGCTATCGGCTGAAAGCACTCTAGCAGATCGTATTTGAATAAAACTATTTGGAATACCTGAGTGTGGAATTGAAATACGCGGGTAAATGAAAAACGCGTTTGCTTACTAAAGACAAAAACATATTTGGGTCGATATTTTGGTATTTTTTATTTTTTCCCGGTCCCCTCTTAATGATGGTAAATTACTCTGTTCTTGATATATTTTAACCCATTCAGTGCTGAGATCCCGACTATTGGATTAATTTTGTATGAAAATCGGGGACTGGCACTAAACGTGTTAAATGTTAAAATGTAATACAATCATGTTATGGTGACTTTGCTTTGCAAGTAAATAATAGTCTAAGAGCTAGTTATGGAAATAGGTTTGCAAGTTATAGGGCAACGAAATCCCTCCAGTTAGTATGCCATCATTAATTCATCCGGGCACCTGCCAGCTGTTCAACGGTGGTTGTGGGAGTAGTAAGGCAACAAAGGTGTTATAAAGCAATTGAAGGTGTGCAATTTGTGTTAAAATCCAAACTGTGTAACGGTATGCGCTCTAATTATGTTCTAAAATGCCCCTAAAAATCAGTTTATTCTGTGAACAAGAACCCGTGCCGACTTCATCCTAACTTTCTCATACCTCCCGGTCGAGCTAAGTTTATATCGCGATTGCGCGATGATTGTCAAAATGCCATCCAAAAAGTATACCTACAACATTTTGTATATTATAGAAATAAATATTTCAATGTCAAACTATGATTGTAGATGCCACAATCCAGCGTGAACTGTACATGCCTTTATTATCTGCCATTAACCTCATTCGAAGAACATCAGAAGGCTCCAATATAGTCTCGCTATCACCATCTTAATAATTCATTCACTTCATGATAATTCCATGCCACAATTTACGTAAAAATAAGATTCCGCGCTCATACCGCATGAATCTTTGATAACACATGCCTACTACATACCTTTTCATTTCTGCCGCTTGCCAGACAGTATGCAACATGTAAAAAGCACTACAATGTATAGAAAGATAGAAAGAAGACGATTTTCCCGGCGCTTCATTATTTCCTCTGGCAACCCCGCAACCCTTTCTCGGCCTTTTTTTTAAAAATGGAACGTGTCTCCCTCCTTTTTTCCCTCGACAAAGAAACGAACTGGCTGACAGCTAGCTTTTTGCTAATGAAACTTTTTGGTTGCATCCTACAATGCCAATTCGATAATGAATCTAGAGAAACTAGGGGCGTTTCTTTGACAAAGCTTTCTTAGTAGCCGTTAGTTTTTGTTCGGAAATTGAAATTGATTTTGTTTTCCTTGAGCTTGTTCGTATTAAATGAAGGAGATGTTAAGTAATTTGGCAGGGAACGTGGAGTTTTATTAAGTTAAGCGAACTCGAAATTCTCAGTCGTCTCATCTAATCTCCCCGTAATTGCGAGTGGGGGTTTAGCATTATCCGTATGCTGACGACGTCATAAGGGAAGCCATCACATAACTGGGACGACGTTTATATTAACGCTGCACTATCAAGCCTAATAAATAACGGCAAGCGCTGCGGTGTTTGTTATCTGCTCATTACTTCATTGCTGTGCGAGCGTATACGTCAGGAAAACGAGAGTAGCAAAGTACCAATTTAGCTTGTGTATGAGCTTATTTATAAAATTTATTGGAATAAACATAGAAAAAGGTCTTTAGTCAAGCAGCGTGGCCTTATTATATCATTTATTCCTCGTACCTATTTTGCGAGGGATAAATCAATTACACCTTTTTATGTATGTGCAAAGGGTATAAGGGCTATGTCGGTAGCTGACTGTACGAGTACAAGAAAGCGAATCATCGATATATAAATAGATATACAGGATGATTCGGGAGACGTGATCGAGTATTCAGTAAATGTTAATGGATAGTTTACCATCGCATTTAAGTGAAACACCCACAACTTATTCCTTTTTAGGGTTCCGTAACTCAAAAGTAAAAAACGGAACCCTTCTAGGATCACTCGTGTGTCTGTTTGTCACAGTCAATTTGCTCCGAAAGTACCGATTGAGTTGAAATTTGGTACATATATTAAAGTCAATAACCCAAACACGGACGTGTAACGTAAATATATGAATTTTAAACATGGGGCTTTTTTGGGCATATATCGTGTGATATATCAAATAAAAGAGCTCACTGTGAGAATCTCGAATATAATTATATTTTTTATAATTTTTATATAAACAGTTTTGAAGCTATTTAAGAAAATAGGTAAAAATTAGTAGTAGTCTGAAAATCAGCGCTGGGCTTCAAGCCTAGCACATGCTGAGACTGGTACCCATTACCAAACATAGTTAAGGTTTTTTTTTATATACGGATATCTACTAAATGTTAAGTTACTAAAATAAGTTTCTATCGTTTTGTAATGTACTTTTAATTATGTTTTTGGTAATAAATGTTTTTGAATTTGAATTTGAAATTGACCATTCCCCTCCCCTATCTCCAAAACGATTGGCCCTAAAATTTTGAAAAAAAAATACGAAAAATAGTCCTACACCTATAGATTACAGGAAAATTGTGTTGTATTGTTTTGAACTTACGAAACCCTCTCCACGCGAGTCTAACTCGCACTTGTCCGTTTTTTTTTTACTTTTTGTTGTATAAAATGTTTGTATAAAACTTAATTTCCGACAATCATGGTAACACTCTATAAACTAATAAATAACGATAAAACCTCAGGCTGTTATGACAGCACTTTGATATGAAGAAGGTAAATTGTCATTGTAATCGTTAACAAAGATTAACAGCTAAACTAACGAGTAATTAATACAATACTGAAGTATTCTAATTTTGAGAGACCATGAACGTCGTAAATAATAAAAAAAAAAATTCGATACGCGCAAAAAAATTAACGCAAATTTCACAAATACTGGCACTAAACAGTAACTTATAATTTACTGTATTCGTAGTGTTGATTCTGCTCACGTCTCACGAAGCATCCTGTATAAATAAACGAAAAAAAATGGCGGTCTACCTATTTCGGTAGGTTACACGTTAACGCGGGCCAATTTTCCGCAACTCGACGACAGATATGCGCTTATTTTCTGTTCGAACCTTTTATTCATCTATAAATAGATTGGCGTGTACACGTTCCAAATTATGGCGGCATATAATTGTCAAACTGAAATAAAAATATGCACTCTAGTGGCGTGGCGTAAAAGATACCCTTGGGCAAGCCGGTGCAGATTTGGCGTACATTTTCCTTAAGAGCTGTACAATAAGTTAGTCAAATGCCTGATATTAGGCAAGCCGGTAGGAATCGAGTTCTTTGGCCGCCACGCCACTGATGCACTCTCTATAGTTGCCATAAGAATTCGAATTACATTTCCCAAAATACTGGTAAGGAACTTCTATCAATTGGAAACATACCTCATGAAATCTCCAGTTTGTATACCAATTACATAAGAAACAGTTTAGCGTCAACGCTCCTCTACAAATACATTCACAGTTCAATGAACCTGCTCGTAGCAGGCGTAGCTCCGTAGCAACGTACTCGTAGCAGCAGCTACGGCTCATTGAAAAGTCGTTTTACTTGATTGCTTTTAATTATTATAGCTTGTGCTACGGGTGAGGGAGTTTTTAGCTAAGTATTTACACTACTGGTAAATTGCTACGTTATCAATATTGACCTATTTTTTATCAAAGCAATAATGTATGTTAAGTGCTTTTTTTTTAAACGTGCTTCTTTCTTGCTTCTCATAACAGGTCATATTTAGTTTCCGAGACGCTGATAGAGTCAGATCTGTAAAAGACGATTTGTCTTAACTTGCAAAATAAATTGTTTGATTATGACTGTAATTGAGATATGAGAGAGAGGAGAAATGAGGCGACATCTAGTGTTAGCTTTGGATATTCGCTTGGAACCGTATGTCATTTAAACAGTTTATTGAACAAAAATAAAACAAAAATCAATAGCTATGCTATGTATAAAGGCGAACTTACGATGTATAGTGAATACAGTCTGGTTAAGTATCATCTCGCATTGCTTTTTCTAAAATATGGTTATTTCGATAATTTGTTAAAATCAAAACAAAGGGCGTCAGGGCATCATATTTGTAACATCGTTGAGTTTATTAAAGGTGGTTGGTTTTAACAATGAGTAAGTCCTTTCAGTCGACGTGTGAGAACATTAACAGTCTTTTTACTGTATTTCACCCAAGTTAGTCACATTTAACCCTAATTTTTTCCTCAAGACGAGCATTATACATGGTCAAGTTGAAGGTATCATAATCTGAAACGCTAGTAGAAGCATTTGAAACACTAGATAGAACTATATACCCTTACCCTTACGCATATCGATGGTAATAACGGCCTTAATGTGTTGCAATCAGAACAAACGGCGGTGTCATGGCGCCGTCACGGGGACGGTTTAATTGCTTCTGCTAATTGCCGCAGGCTAGATAGACGGATTTATTATATGTATATGTCTCGGTTGAGTTAAGTTTGCACCTCGTTTGTACGCGACTTCATAGACGCCAGGTGCAAACTAAGTTCAGCCGGGTTCAGTTATGATTACGAAGATCATATGCCAATTTTGATTAGGCGGTTAGCTTAATTGGTCAATCAGACCAGTCTTAAATTAAAGATGTTCAAAGTCTCTACTGAGGGTTTTCAAGACAATAGCATAGTAAGGAGTATGCCATTCTTGATTGTGATGTGATTACGTAGGTACTCGTAAATAATAAAGCTTTCATAAGAAACATTCAAGAGTATAGTAAAAATTATCTAAGGTGTCCTAATGTTTGTTCATTCTCCTTACGAACATTCGGGCACCTTAGGCAATTCTTACTTATACCTAAGTGAGGAAATATTCCTGCTAGTCATATAGACCTTTACTAGAGTGCAAACCTGAAACCGCTAAGTACATCTAGACAAGGTCAGTGCTTAGAGCAACACGAAAAGTGTCCGTCAAGTTAGCGTACACCGTAAAGATATTCAGAATCTGATGCAGCCAATAAATAGTACCCAAATAGTACCGACGAAATACCTAGGTGAAAAAAATAGTACCCTTAAACTTTTCGAAATATAAGGCCTGTTCACGGTGTACGCTACCGGCGTCAAGCTGGCGTACACCGTTTGTATCTCTGGAACGGCTTTGTTTTTGGAAACGCTTTATATCTCAAAAAATAGTACCCAAATAGTACCCTAGGGCCCTAAAATTTTATTTCTCTAGCTATCGTAGAAGCCGAGATATAGTGAGCTCTTTCTATAAGGAATTCCCGGGTACGCCAGCTTGACAGTGTGAAATTTTGTACACCGTTAAGTTATGGAATATCTCGGCTTCCAGAGATACAAACGGTGTACGCCAGCTTGACGCCCGGTAGCGTACACCGTGAACAGGCCTTATATTTCGAAAAGTTTAAGGGTACTATTTTTTTCACCTAGGTATTTCGTCGGTACTATTTGGGTACTATTTATTGGCTGCATCAGATTCTGAATATCTTTACAGTGTACGCTATCTTGACGGACACCACGAAAAGGGGTCGCTATTGCTCGTTTTTCCGATCCGCACGCACTCATGTGCGCGCGTAGATAAAAAATCTTTGTCACTAAGGGGTTGGGATCATAACGACTACATTTTCAAAACGACTAAATCATCATAAGGTCCAGATCTCTAAAGGACCATCTCTTTAGAAAGCCCATATCTCCGAATGACTAGGTAGCAAACTACTACCTCGTCTAATTGAGATGTTGTCTATTAACGAAATGGTATTTTCACGAACTAGTCGTTTTGCTCCCTTGTCTTTGTGATATGTGGACTATTAACGATGTGGTCTTCTCAAGAAGTAGTCGTTTTGCTACCTAGTCATTCGGAGATATGGGCTTTCTAAAGAGATGGTCCTTTAGAGATCTGGACCTTATGATGATTTGGTCGCTTTGACAATGTAGTCGTTATGATCCCAACCCGAAAGTAATATAGATTAAATGCGTAGTCGCACTTCCTCACTCAACACTCATTACGCACCTATATCTATAGGTAATAATCTTATTGGAAACGGAAACGTGACGATTTATTTTACTCCAAAAACCATATTTCACTGAAAAAAATACAGCTTATATGTGTATTGTGTAATTTTCTAGTTTATGCCACACCTGGCCATAAAGTGACTTTTTCCGCACGCTGCGCGTACGGAAAAAGCCGCTTTCTGGCCAAGTGTAGACATAAAATGATGTACACAACACGGGAGGTAATAAAGAAAGCCCTCGATCGCATATTTACGTCCCTCGCTTACAGCTCGGGCCGCAAACATCTGCGATCTCGGCCTTTCTTTGTATTACCACCCTAGTTGTGTAATATACTATTATGACTAATATTCTATTTAATTAATTTCAGTAACATTGCTTTTTAGCGAATAATTGCCTTCAGAAGCTATGTTTCTAAATAATGATGTATCTTGAAAAGATACTTCAGAAACAAGTAAACGAGTATTATGTAGTTGTAGTATCAATCAAACAGTTCCGTGACTAAGCTTCTGACAGACAATTTATAGTCTAAACTAATGCACACAGGGGTGAAATTTGAAATGCATGTTATTTAGGGGACTAAGAAAGTAATTTTCGAAGGTCAAACCCTAAAGGCTTACGGATGAAGTTACGGGCCGGCATGTAGTTATGTACAACGCGTGACACTGCAACAATCAGAGTCACGACCGACAAATGTCATGGCGCTGGTCATGGCTGCGGTTTAATTGCTTCTCCTAATTGCTGCAGGCTGCAAGACAGGACGTCTCTGTACCTAAGCTATGGCTCTCTGGCTTTCAACTGCGGTCGCGGCTGCGAGGGGTTTTGGGAGCCACTTTTCAAACAAGCACGCTTGAAAAGTGGTTACCAAATTGTTTAAAGTTAATATCGTGCTTTTTTAAATCATTTTACCATTTTTGGGGGACAATAACATGTTCACTGTCTGTGACCCGTATTTGTGTCACGGCAGGCCTTTATTACAAAGCCGTAAGGTTTACAATACAGATTCCACAGTGAACAAATTTGAAAATATTGAATATGTGTTTCGAATATCTATTTTACAAGATTTTACAAATATTTTACTCTGCTAGGCTCCAAATTGCAATGCAGGGCTTCAGAAAATGAAGGTGAGAGATGGTGCAACATTATCCTGATGCCCGGATCTTATCCATGTATTACTAGTAGGAATTAGGTTTTATTTCAAATCTCAACTAAATCTTAGATTAAGAGATATTTAAGTCAGTTTGTCATTTATTTCATACTAGCATTTTCCCGTGGCTTCGCCCGCGTTGTTCCCGTTATTGTCCCAAAGGAACTCTTTACCGGGATATAAAGTATCCTATGTTTCAATCCAGGACTTGGTCTACTTGCATGCCAAATTTCAGCTTGATCCATCCAGTTGTTACCCCGTTATAAGGTAACAAACATCCAAACATCTTTTTTTTTATGTTATAAGTGGCAAACGAGCAGACGAGCTGCCTGATGGAAAGCAGTCAACGTCGCCCATAGATATCTGCAACACCGGAGGTGTTACCTATACGTTGCCGATCTTTGAGAGCCCTGTTTACTCGTCTTCACAAACTTAATTTCGCATTTATAATATTAGTGGGATATGTGACAGTAAAAGTACTTGTCATTCTGTCTATTTTTCTTTATTTCTCTCTTTTCCTAAAGCGGATTGGCCACTGAGTAGACTATTTTAAGACGATTCCATTTTACCTATCTCTTTGTTAAAGTTTATAATTATACCGTGAAAAGGTTCCAGACCTTTTCACGAGTGCATGCCCACACGTGGGATTAAAGGACTAGAAAATGGACCACTGTGCTTTGAAGGAAAAAAGCAACAACTATTTATGACTTTCAAACATTGTTAGATTTCTTTCCTTCATTGACCGTCGGTATATACCACCGTCCGAAGACGGATGTCTATTTCCTCCATATATTGGTTGGTGTCATAATAATATAGCCTAGTTACTAAAATCAATAAAGTCTACTTTCCAAAACTTATACACCGTGCCCCCGAATAACCCGAAAATTTTGAACCACGTATTCCTGATGGTATTACAAATAAATAACGTTATATCAACATAGGTCGAATTTTGTCATTTTACATTAATAGTCTTATGGAACAAAATAAATCAGTAAATTGAGCCCCTCCTTATAAACATCCTTAGGTGCTTTAGGAAAAGGTATCAAAAAGGAAAAAAAACCAAAACGGAAACAAAAGGTAAATTTTTTGGACTCGTAGTCACTTACCATCAAATACTACGAAGGTTAATTGCTGTTTCGTTAAAAGATTTAACAAAAAATGTAAAAGTAGTCACATTTATTAGGGCTGGTTACACACTTGGGAGTATTCATTTAAAAAAAAATAACCGTTTTTTGACTATACGTCATATAACTTTTTTTACTCCTAATAGTTGTTAGAATCTATAGTTACAGTTTTTCGGGTTACTCGGGGGCACGGTGTATATAGCGCAGGCCCACATCAAACGTCCCGTATAACCTAAAGTATCGGTTGTATAATGGTTTTCAATAACGCCAATATTAGCAAGTTTCCCCAATTACCCAATAAGGGTAAGAACGTATACTGAAGCAAAACTTTGATTAGCGTAACAGTTTCCACACCAGATAATGAAAAGTTTAACTTATACAGTATGCGCTCGTGGGGTTTCCTATACCGGGGTAGAAATTAGTATGAGCTCGGGTGCTACTCGATATCCAATAAGCCATAGCTATAGGTAGGCAATAACGAGAACAGTCATTGGTAAGCATTTAGGAGAATATAGGTGTGTTTAAATTTGACTTCTCATCTACAAATTAACCATTCAGTTAGGGCATTTTGGTATTTAGAGGCGTTGTTGACTATTTGCTAATAAATAAATTTTCTTTATGTGGGCATTTTGCTTCGTACTTACTAAATAAACATACGTAGCACTGCTAATCCTCACATTTCTAAAGATAGAAGGATATATAGACAGGTAATCTTATAAAATAAAAGCCTTTTATATAAAATCACTTATCCGGCTTTTTCCAAAAATACACGTCCGTACTCGAGAACCCTCTTCAGTCCCGTCGATATTCGTTATTGTGTTCCACGCGTCACGTCCTATCTGTAATATAACGTGTTATATGTAGTGTGTATCTATATATAGCATACTTTGGCCTTAATCGAGCCCGATATTCTGATGAAAAACCCAAGTGGGTCACATTCTCACGGCCAAGCGGGTGTCAGCCCGATAATAAACAGAAGGACGTATCTTTGCAAGATGATATCGGCAGTTAAGTTTTTTTGTGCCAAGAACGAAGGGTAGATGTCGGGATGGCACGGATATTTTATACGATGGTTGTACTTAATGATAGAATGATGATCTGATTAAAGATGTAAATGTCTTGAGTCACGTTGGATCAAGTCGCGTAAGTCTTTGGGATAATATTGAACCTGTTTATTATTACATTCGCCCTATCTGAAAATAGGGGAGACCGGGTATGGTTGTCTCGCGGGTTGGTTGTCACAGCGGCCATAAAATAATACTAAACGAAGGAATAAGTGCATCGATTGGTGAAGTACGGAAGGGTGTACAGCTTTTGCGATCTTTTAGCACCGATCGATGTACTTAATGTTTCGTTTAGTATTGTTTTATGGCCGCTGTGACAACCAACCCGCGAGACAACCATACCCGGTCTCCCCTAAATATGGGAAATTGTTCATTTATATTTTGATAAAAGTTATGTGAACTGTAGAATAATTTCTCAGGATTTGCCATACGCATCTAACTGCGAAGGTTACAAAATGCCTAGCTGCCCTATTGTGACAACTTGCAAAGTTTGTTTCCGAAACGAATTTGTTTCTTAATAAAACTAGTTGTAAATAGGATAATGTAATCTGACACAACTATACAATACAGTATTCTTAATTGCGCACCAAATCAAAAAAGATCATAAGAAACTTAAATGTAAAAAACAGCATGGCGGTCTTATCGCTTATAAGCGATCTCTCCCAAACAACCTTGTCACGTTACTATTATAACACGTTACTAAAATGTAAAACGATTCGAAGTGTCAAACGAAAGTCATTATGATGGCGATTATAGTGACGGAAACGGTTTGGGGAGAAAGAATGCCATGACAGCGGTTACTTTGATTAATGAGGTTCATGGTACGGTCTATATAGTAGCTGGATAAGAGTAGTCGGTGTCATTATAGTTCTATTAACGTCATGCATGATATCAAAAGGGATTCCATCCAAAGTTCGCGCCAGTCGAGCGTGAGGGAAAGGCTTTGAGATTTTCTGTGTTATACGCATTTATTCACTATCATCTATTGAGAGTAGGCCTGTCCACCAGTGGGATGAATATAGACTGATGATGATGATGCAGTTTATATTCTATTCGGTATACTGGCAGGAAGAGCTATACTTCCTTAATAAATTAGAAAAGTCTTGTTTATTTTCATTTCTTTCGTAAATATTCTAAAAGCGACCCGCTCTGGCTTGGCACGGGTGCAATGCTGATACTAAATGCATGTATTATGCATATAAACCTTCCTCTTGAATCACTCTATATATTTAAAAAACGCATTACAATCTGTTGCGTATTTTTAAAGATCTAAGCATACATAGGGACAGACAGACAGCCGGAAGCGACTTTGTTTTATAGTATGTATAGTGATAAACTGATAAATATTATGCTTTTGGTTATTTTTGGCAGTGTATACTGAAATTACTCATTCATTTAAAATGTAGGTAGTCACGGAGCTCGAAGCACCAATGTGTGATTGTTAGAAACTTGCGGTGCAGTTTATTTATTGTAACAGTAAACGGCCATTCTCACGAAGTATGACTGCGTCTAATTACCGCGTCTCCATATATTTAGTATGAAAACAGCGTCGCGGTAATTAGGTGACCGCAGACATACTTCGTGAGAATGGCCGTAAAAAGTGTACGTAACTTATCAGTTTTATCTTTAAGCATAAAATGAAGTATTTACCCGCTTTGTGGATATGTGTTTGTGCCTTTTATTATTTTGTTTTTTGTTAGTAAGATTAACAAATTGTATTAATATAAATAAGCAGCCATTTCTTCTTATGTGCCCATATAAAAGTCATGTAAATATCCGAAAACCTAACCCCAACGTTTATTTTTATCTGTTCTTGGAAGCCTAATTTTCAGAGCTCGGCTGTATTTAGTAAATAAATCCCTTAGCGCACGGGAACTTCCATAGCCCCAGGTACGTAAAACACCCTCTCGAGCGAAGTTTATTTGCCCGAATGGATCTTACAAAGCCCTTACGACCTACTTACTGGGCTCGTGTACTTACAATCGACCACAGTCTAGGCCCAAGTGGTAAGAATTACTTTAACTTCAACAAACTGTTGGTATTCGAAATTTGCAGCATTTTAGTTAAAGCTGTAAATATATGTCACTATATTTATATCGTAAGCTATAAAAGCAAGCAAAAAGAAAGTTAAATTTATTTTAATTTTAAAGGATGAACTAAGTCTTTGGTTTTAAACGAGGTCAGGATATCAAAGTCTGGAATCTCTTTCGTGCACCCTAATACTGTATGTATTATATTCTTAATTACTAGCTCAGTATTGTAACCGTGAAAACGTAATCGGGTCGTATTATCTTCGCTTTAGTAATACTTGTATGGATGCCCTGAGCCTTGGCTCAGCTGTTTAAGAACGGCATAAGTACTGTTGATGGTATAAACTATCCACTATTTATTCAGGTATACGGATGCAGATAGAATTACGGTGGAAAAACGATATAAGTGCGGTGTGTGGTTGATTTTTGAATGGACATGCGTTAGCGAGTATAGTCACGGTAAATAAATTAGCTGACGCAAGTCAACTATGTAGGATTTCGGGCAATCCATTGAGATTCTTTGTGGAAAGCGTGTCAAAGTACCTACATCAGTTTAGGACGTATACGTATAATGTTCGAGCATTTTATTGCGTGTACAGTTGTATTACAATACAAAAATTTTGTCTACATAACTTCATCATCTTAATTACGCTCTAAGAGGTGGAGGACAAGAATCATGCCAAAGTTTATCTAAATAAATCCATCGGTTTAGTCATGAAAACTGGACAGATAGAATTACGTTTCATATTTATATACATATTATTATGTATTTCTTCTCTATATACTGTGTTATAGCTGTCCGGATGAACGGAGCAGCCAGTGTGGAAGAGAGATAACACACATGAAATCACAGAGCTGTCAGACGGACCGTTTGTGATGAAATCTTTCTCATTACTAGTTATTCAGGGAAAATCCTATTAATATTATAAATGTGAAAGCTTGTGAAGATGTTTGGATGATTGTTACTCAGTAACGTGGTAATGATTGAACGTATTGTGATGATGATATACCTACGTACAAGTAGACCAAGTCCTGAACTGAAATATTAAGGTACTTCATATCTCTATAAGGAGTTCCCTTGGCATAATAACGAAAATAACACGGGCGATTACGCGGGTAAATGCTAGTTTTTAACCGACTTCCAAAAGAAGGACGGTTCTCAATTCGTCTGTATGTTTTTTTTGTGTGTTTGTTCACCGATTACTTGAAGACGGCTGGACCGATTTGGAAAATTCTTTTTTTTTATTCAAACGGTCCATAAGTTGGCATTCGAGTACAATTCCAACTAAAATGAAAGATACTTAATAGTTCGTTTCTTGTATTTTCAATTAATTGAAAGTTTTATGCGCTTATTTCATAGGGCAGGTTTTAATGAACTTACTTTAAATCTATTAGAATAAAAAGATTTTAATATGACTTTATTTTTACCACTGTTAGTGTCTTTCAGTTTTTTAGTTAAAGTGGTCTCCGGCGGTATACGAGATTTCAATCGATACATTGATTTTGAACACTACATACCTCCTCATAGATTAGAGAACAACAACCTCGTCATAGATTTGATTAGTCAAAGAGCTATGGATTAACTTATTAGATTATGTTTTTTTTTTAATAATAATAATCAAATGTATTGTTTGTTGATCGACAAATGATACATATATGGGGCCATCCATTTATCACGTTACCTACATGACTTTTCAGATTTTTTTAAGTCAGTAAGTTAAAAACTGGGTCTACTCATTAACAGTAATTATTTAAACCACTTTCTCTCTCTAAATATACGTGTGATGTAATAATAGATGATCTCTAAGTGTCATAGATATATATATCTACGACACAAAATTATCAGATTTGTATTTTCTTCAAAGCGTTTATAAATTTTCCTCCCCGTAGGTACCTACTTTACATGCTCGTGTAATTCCGAAACTCTGATATCTTTGAAGGGCGATTAGGAACCTTGGTAAAATTACCTTAAATATTCGTCCAAACATTCCAAGTCGCTTCAAACGAAGACACTTTGTTTATTAATAAATCTTTTGTAAGTCAGACTTTTGCGCCCGTTCGGAATTTCCTTATGTACACATAATTATGAATAGATCTGAAGGTGAATTCAATTGAAGGTGTTTACGGGCCAAATATTATAACTTTCATTTCGAGATCATCGTCATCATTTCAATTTGGAGACATCAATTGCTGTAGGTATACAGGTCCCCTCCAAAGACCTCTACAGCTTAGTTGTTCGGTAAAGGAAAACATCTGATGATTCCTTAATACGTCCGCGAAGAAATTCAAAGGTGTGTGTGAAATCTCCTTCCCACACTGGGCTAACGTGGAGACTAGAGCCCATTTCCTTCAATGAGATGCAGGCCTATGCCCAGTAGCAGGATGTTTGTAGCCTGAAGATGAATAAATTCGACAATGTCAAAAACATTCTTAAGAATCATAAGAGGTTCAAAAGGAATCACGACTTCTTAACGTTTTACTAAAAATGAGACGTTTTAAGCACAATTAAGTATGTTTTTTAGGTCAGACCTGGCCATAAAGTGCGGAAAATCCCACTTCCTGGCCTGGGGGAGACGTAAAATTTTGTACTTACTACGGGTGGTAATAAAGAAAGCCTCAGATTGCATATTTATCGCCCTGGCTCGGGCGTTAAATACCTGCGATCTGAGATATTCTTTGTTTTACTGCCGTAGGTAAGTAATGTACCTACTATTACATTCCATTTACAGTAACACCACGAATCGTCGAATGGAGACCACGAATCGGCAAGCGCAGCGTCGGACGTCCACCAACAAGATGGACAGATGATCTGGTTAAGGCTGCTGGCTCACGGTGGATGCAGGTTACTTCCAACCGAATTAAGTGGAAATCTATGAGGGAGGCCTATGTCCAGCAGTGGACGTCCTATGGCTGAAATGATGATGATGATGACAGTAACACGGCAGGTTTAATACCTACTGTTAATGACCACACACACACACATAGTTTGTATTGCTTGTGAATATCTTGTTCACGTCAGCTTAGTTAGAAATTAATCACGTCAAAGCCGTTACACGCACAGATTGCCTCCATAAACCGATCTCCCTATTATTGACAACCGTTCGCTCAATACAGTATCTTACTACTCAATACACCGCTACATCACAGTACCACAGTATAAGCAGTAGCACAGTCTGCACAGTATAACTTCAAAGAAAGGTAGGTACATCGCGTGACATGAATGTGTGCGTGGCACAGCGCGCCAGCAGAAACGCAGATTTTTAGCGATATAGGTTAGCACTCGTTAGCAACAATAGCGCTCTAGGGATACCATGTACGAGTGCTGGTACATATGTAATTCTCCTAAAAGCCAGGAGTTAGACAAACTACCGGCCCACGTACACAGAACGCCTGGCATGCGCGTCGTTACGGCACAATCCAAACTATATCACCACAGTTAGCCATCGCAGCTATGGCTCTGTGATGCGTGACCATTTCTATGAAGATAACCTACTGGTTATATTGTGACAGCACAAACACAATGCTGTATTATAGCTATTAACCCAGTCGTTATCTGGTCTCCGCCCCAGCGGTTGAAGCATTGTTCCAGCTGCATTGTTCCTGGTATGCCCGGGAAAGAAATCCTCAAATAGCCTTATCAGATATACCCGGATAAAGGGCCGGGTGAAATTTATTAGCTTTGCAAGTGAAAAGTGTTGCCAGGGCTTTGTGATTGTATTGTTTATTGCTGCGATGTAAAAGTTTGTTATCTCTTAATGCAGTGGATTGTAGGAATTTGTGATTTTTAACTATTTTGTAGTACATTATTATAAATAGTTTTTTTCTTTCACATGTATATAATGATTTATATAATTAAGTAAAAGATATGTACAGTCACTGTATATAAAGCTATCATTATTTTAAGCCATCTTACCTCTGTCTCTTGCAAAAATTGATAGATATTTTTGCTGCTGACAAAGTGATATTATAAAAATATTAGAAAAAATTACAGGCTCGTAATAGTATTTTATGCAACAGTTGTATAAGTGGGTTCAAAAAATGCGAATTGCGTGAGTTGCGATACGAGCCGCGAATGCGGCGAGTATCGCAAATAGAGACGCAATGAGCGTTTTTTGACTTAATTATACAACGTTGCATACAATACTTTTTCTACGACTAGGTTTTAAATTAATAAAATACAAAATTAATCATAATCTGGAAACAAGGCAAATATGACGTTTGACTGACAGTATGTGTCTATGGTAAACTTTTTTTTTTATTTAAAATATACTTGAATTAAAAATACTTTTTTATGTTGGCATCAATGAATTTAGTTCGGAAAGTTTTGTTTTTCTTAAAAACCGTAGGAATTTAATTGTTTGTTAAGTTGGTAGTTGTGCATTTTTACCGTAAAGTTAAAATTGAGAGCTTAATCCTTGACCTAAGTTTAACCTATATTTAGAAGTCTGTGGCTGCTAGCAATAACGTAAAGTGACTATAACGACACTAGTGCTGTTATGGGGAATAGAGAATAGACTTCTCTGAACTGATATTATGTATGTTCTTATATTAGTGTTCGTGACCAAGTAAAAGACAGATAACAGTACAGGAGTAGAAAAAAGATTAAAAGTACGGTATAAGTAGGTATATGCATAATACTTTCTATCCGTTAGATGGATGAAGTTATCGCTCTCAATAAAATTGGACTCTCTATCACTTACTAGTAAAGGTTAGTGACTCATGAAATACATATGAAATTCTTTCCATCGCCAAACTTTCTTAAGTCATTCCAATTTTAAGCCACACCTTAAAAAAAAGAAATAAAGTAAATAGGAGTTGATTATAAATAAGATTTATCATTACAGCATTGCATTAAAAATAATAGTACATTACTGCAGAGGCCGGGAAGTAAGGAGTTGCCGGCCGAGTACATATAGCTGGCCGAGCGAAGCGAGGCCAGATAGTTACGAGGCTGGCAACCCCATTTCCCGCCGATGTATGTATATTGCTTTTCTCAAATATGCAATGAAATAAATAAACTTACTATAATAACCTTACTTAATATTTTATAACACAAACTTTCTGTCAGAAAGTGACATTAGTGACATATTATATCCATAGACAATGCAAAAGCTGTTTCAGTTCACATTTTTACCGCGAATATTTAGATTCAATATTTTAAATGTGTATTCGTGTAGTTAAAATTGCAATTTAAAATTGTTTATAATGTGTTATTTGCAGTGATCGTACTTTTTCCAGCATTCTGAGTGCAATGACGTCAAATGGCACACGACAGCGACCTAGGGTTGTCGACGTGTATAATATGATTGACGTTTAATAGTATTTTATGCAACAGTTGTATAAGAAGGTTCAAAAAATGCGAATTGCGTGAGTTGCGATACGAGCCGCGAATGCGGCGAGTATCGCAAATAGAGACGCAATGAGCGTTTTTTGACTTAATTATACAACGTTGCATACAATACTTTTTCTACGACAGGTTTTAAAATTATAAAATACAAACAAGGCATAACCTGCAAAGAAGGCAAATATGACGTATGACTGTCAGTATGTGTCTATGGTAAACTTTTTATTTTTTAAATGAAGTTGACACGCAGTGAATATATTAAAAATACTTTTGTTTTTATGTTGGCATCAATGAATTTAGTTCAGAAAGTTTTGTTTTTCTTAAAAGCCGTAGGATTTTAATTGTTTGTTAAGTTGGTAGTTGTGCATTTTTACCGTAAAGTTAAAATTGAGCGCTTAATCCTTGACCTCAGTTTAACCTAGATTTAGAAGTGTGTGGTTGCTAGCAATAACGTAAAGTGGCTATAACGACACTAGTGCTGTTATGGGGAATAGAGTATAGACTTCTCTGAACTCATATTATATATGTTCTTATATTAGTGTTCGTGACCAAGTAAAAGACAGATAACAGTACAGGAGTAGAAAAAATTATGTAATATTATGTTGTCATTGAAAATGAAACACTTTTATTTTACTTAATAATTATTGCTTATTTTCACACACAAAATCAACGCAACTGTTCTTAGCACTTGACGGGACGTCAGTGAAGAAACAAAATGACTTCTATATTTATGCACTGCCATTACCTACGCACTATACTGTCTATGCTAATATGTAGTTATTATATCAATTCCTTATCATAAATATGAACTATAACCTGAGATAAGGATTTATTGCAACTGTGTTACATTTCCTCATATACTCGTAGTAAATTAACCCTTCATTTCATTATGCTTATTGGGTTTACATGTTCTGATAATATTTTCTGTATTTCCGATTTGTTTAATACGCTATTTTATTTTTGATTTTATTTGATTCTTGGTTCAAACTATTTAATATTGGGCTCTACTCACAACCCTAGCACTGCACCAAGAATGCTGGAAAAAGTACGATCACTGGTTATTTGTTATGTTTATGTCAATTTGAAATAAATAAAACTGCAAAATATAAGAAACATCGTTTTTAGTTTTTTTAATGGCTGAATGCCGTGATGCTGTGGCCCAAATAAATGTGGAATGGAAATTTAAAAAAAATACATTGCCGGCCTAGGCCTAAGTATGAAATTCCATTACGTGCCAAGTGTCAAGCCGCACCGGAAACGAGGTACTTTGCGGCCTATTTTTAGGCACGTAATGTCAACATTTCATGCCATGTTTGAGAAAAATATGTTTTTAAACTCATGTAATTTAAATTACTTCCAAACTAAGTTTGAAGACGATTTACGATTACCCTTAACCATTTCCGTGGGAACTAGCCGGAAGTTATGAGTAACGGGCGAACTTACAAACAGTCCGACTTGATATTAATCTTAGTTTATATCTTTCAAAAGTTTCCGAACGTTCGCGCGGTGAGGGAAAAATGCGGCGGGATTTCATCTGATACAGGAAGTTAATGAAAGTTTGAAATGAGAATGATGACACATGATGCAAGTACAGGAATTACAAGTTTTACTAAGACTAACGGCCTTATCACACTTGCGATTTGCGGGGGAGCTGCGGGTAGAGATGTGCCATTCCCGGGAATATTCCCCATACAAGTGGGGAATATTCCCGGGAACGGCACATCTTTAGCTGCGGGCGTGTTTCCATAGAAAACCAGTCGCTGCGAATTCGCGCGTTTGTATGGAACTTCGCTTTTCACTCGCCCGCAGCACGCTCGCAAATTGAAACTGTGATAAATGTAACGTAATGCTATAATGTAACGTAATGTAAATGGTCGTGGTATTGTTGTGGTTAGCGTTTGCACGTTGTCCCGGCGAGACAGATCAGATGTGAGCGTTTTTCAAATAAAGTGTAATATTTTTCTTTGACACAATATTGACTATTTGAGTTTTTCTTACTCAGAATCGTTTGTACATTCCAATCTAATTCAAGAACAATAGGCTAGCTACTTGATGATGGGTGGCACGAGAATAGAGTGGTACCTAATTGATTTTACCCGAGAAGTTTTGAAAACAAATTTAAGGGTTAGCGTTCATTAATTAATTTTGATTGTTTCAAATACCTTTGTGCCCTCAACCTAAAGGAAAACGTATGAGGAGGGTTGTTGCTATGTGAGATTTTGTACGATAGGCGACCTTGTAATATACCTATTACTATTATAATATATCCTTGAGATATTTACGCAATCTACAAGCAGCTCGTTATAAAGATATTAAATGTATATTAGACTCCTCTAATTAATTGTTCCTTGAAGAGCTCTATCGTTATATTTACATTTCGCAATATCGTCTCGAAGACATCAAACAGCGACAATAATCAACTATCCTCATTTGTGAACAAAGTACTTAGGTAACCCTACATGGCACGGAAAATAACCATTTAACGATTTTGTATATACCTACTCGTACCTATACAATACATACAATTGTAGCAAGATTATGTGAAGACTACGCGGGTCACGCAAAAACTACTGGACCGATTTCAACGAAATTTGGTATCCAGATAGGTTATGAGCCTGGCTCCCGAAGGATGCTTTTTAAGTGACAAAGTATAGCTTTAGTTAGCTTATTTCACCTCCGTTAACAAAGTTCCTTTAGTTATCCATAAATTTTGATTTTTTGAGATATCATAGTGGAAAGCGATCAGACGAGTTACTGTATAATAAAACAAGGTACCTATATTTTCCTGTGAATGCTGATAACGTCATGTAAACTTGGGTACCTACGTCATAGCACATCAAGGCTTTTTTGCAATTGAAACTTTCTCGTGACGTAGGCAAGCAAGTTCACTCCGAAATTCCGCAATACGCCAAACTCTATATTTTTGGTCAGCCTTTATATGTCTTTATGCCATACAGCTACCGCTTACACATTCCGCAAAACAGTTGTAATTCACGAACAAAAGCATTCAACACACTCGTCACAATTAACAAAGAATAATCGATCTTCATCCCTCCGAATAGCTTTCATTTTGCAACAGTCAGACGACTTAATAATGCTGGTAGAAGTGGCGTTTAGCGGCCACTGGCAACCCTGGCTGTAAATATTATAAACGTCATATGTGTATTTGAGAACTAGAATATACTTACGACCTTTCTGATACGCGAAGCTGGTTATTTAAGGTGCTAGTGGAATAAGAGCGTATGTGTCGTCGAATTTGATGGATTTAGGTTGTTTTTGGTCGGGGAAAGGCATAAATACGTGTCGGTTGAGTTCGGGCATTTGTCATTGCACCTCGGGACGTGTCGGGTGATGGATGGAGGGCATTGTTGCCAGTTTCAGCCGGGTTTAGATTCAGGTTAGGGAGTTTTGTGCTTATCTAGCTATCTAGTGGCTCTGCATAAAGATAAATGTTGGGTAGTACCTATCCAAAGATAGCATACAAACCTAAAGCGAAAAAAAATTTTATCTAAAGAACAAACTTAAAATTTATCTAGAAAAAAATATTAACTGAGTTACCTATTTAATAATACATCTAATGGTGTGCTTTTGTTAGGTTACTATATTTGAGCAGCAATGATATTTAGATCACATTTTTACCGGTACATTTTTCTCACATTTGTGGTACATCGCGCGACTTGAATGTGTGCGCGCAGTGAACGAACGCACTACAAAGTTTAACAGATGCGTAAAAATGCTCCAGTACGAATCGCACCATCTGCGCCTCGCGCGCTTTCCTAAACGGCCGAATAGGATAGACGACCAAAAAAAAACTGTTTAGTCCGTCAGTTAGATAATGAAAAAATATCGTACACATATTTTTTCTTTTGTTTAACAAACAAAAACTGACGAGGATAGAGTGCTTAGAAGTTTCGAGTGACGTCACTCCTTGGTACAAATTTCACCTAGGAGTGACGTCACAAGCCCCCACTCCAGAAGTTTGATGATCTATAAATTTATAGTAATAAAACAACTTAAACGGATTAAATCGCGTATATTACTACATTTTTAAGTCCCGACGTTTCGTAACCCTTTTCAGCGTTCGTGGTCGCGGGTAGACTGAGAAAATCATAAATTTCCTCTGTCAAAATTACTGTTGTGCAAACCTACCCACTTTAAAAAATACAAATTCAATATTAGTGTTGCCAGATGGGCCTAATGTGTACCTAAAGATGTTCACACACATGCCAGAAGGGCTTAAAACCTAACCTTAGAAAAAACTAGCGGCGCTTCCAAAAGGCATACTTGATAAGAAAAGCATACTTAAAGGCATACTTTTGGAAGCGCCGCTAGTTTTTTCTAAGGTTAGGTTTTAAGCCCTTCTGGCATGTGTGTGAACATCTTTACACATTAGGCCCATCTGGCGACACTAATATTGAATTTGTATTTTTTAAAGTGGGTAGGTTTGCACAACAGTAATTTTGACAGAGGAAATTTATGATTTTCTCAGTCTACCCGCGACCACGAACGCTGAAAAGGGTTACGAAACGTCGGGACTTAAAAATGTAGTAATATACGCGATTTAATCCGTTTAAGTTGTTTTATTACTATGAGTGATAATCGCGGAAACCGAAGACAATATGATCTATAAATTTGTCGATTTTTAATATTTTGATAAACCAAAAATACGTGTCCCATATTTTTCCATAATCTAACTGACGGACTAAATAAAAATATATATTTATGCCACACCTGGCCATAAAGTGACTTTTTCCGCACGCTGCGCGTACGGAAAAAGCCGCTTTCTGGCCAAGCGTAGACATAAAATGATGTACACAACACGGGAGATAATAAAGAAAGCCCTCGATCGCATATTTACGCCCCCCGCTTGCAGCTCGGGCCGCAAACTTCTGCGATCTCGGCCTTTCTTTGTATTGCCACCCTAGTTATGTAATGTACTATTTTAACCCAGTCGTCATCCCTATTGTGACTACTTCACTGTCTTTATACTTTGTAGCTCGCATCTAAACTAAACATGAGAATCCTAAACTAAACCTCTAATCAGAAAATGTTTACACAAAAATCGGAAAGCGTAAAATCCAATTCCGTCCTCCAAACGTATGAGCATGTGTAATTTATTAGGGCATTAGTAATAAAACCGTTTAGATATAACGAGATAGGGCAAGGGGTGTTCCCCGCATTGCGTGACTAAGTGAGGGTAGTTCGTGGAGGGTAGTTCAAGGACAAACTACCGGGTTTTGCCACTCCTTTGTTATGCTGGTGAGTTTAGGAGTAGGTTAAGTAAAGAAAAAACTGGACAAGTACGAGTCGGACTCGCCCACCTAGTGTTCCGTACAAATTTGTAGGTAGACAGATTTTTCCCTATACTTGTAGTATAAGACTTACTTACAAAATGTCATAGTTCTAGGTCAACAGAAAGTACCTACCTTATAAATGTTTATTCCCAGGAGAGAGTGTCGAAATACTTTACGTTTTTTGCGGCATAAACAGCCGTACCTTTTTTTACGTTAACTTAGAAGTCTGATTTTTTTCACAGTTTCAAGGGACTGTAGACCTGAGTATATGATTTTATTTTCAACTTGATACCTCCACGCGTTCTTTAGCTAAAGGGTCTTAACAGACAGACGGACAAGAAGGTGTTCCTATAAGGGTACTATTTTTTCCTTTTGAGGTACAGAAACCTAAAAATTAACGCATTGAAAGGGAAACAGATAAAAAATACTGTTGATATACTTATTTAAAGACTGTACACGATAAATCTGGCCATGCATGATCTGGTATATATTTTCTGTTCACTGAGGCAGTATTTTTTTTTTAATTATAATGGTATACAAATACAATTAAAATAAAATCATACTATAATCAGCACCAGTCTCGTGCACCTATTGACGGAATACCCTGCCTGCGCACTGTGGAAGCACTGGGATGCTGTACACATGGGTTCGAGAGGCTGTGTGTACAATATATTTTAATAATGTTTTAGTTGTATTGGTTTGATAGATTTATTTGTATTTTATATTATTATTTTATTAACATAGATTATAAGCCTTTGTAACTAACACGATGGACATTCCGACACAAATAAATGAATTTGAATTTGAATTTATAATATATGAGTGTGAGTGAGTTTTCCCGATAAATATTTTAAGGTGCTTATAATCTTTTGACCAACGTTATTTATCAAGTTAAGCAATAAAACACAATCCAAACATAATTAATGCCGTTGAAGCAAACGATGGCCCTTCTTTTGTTTGTATGCAAAACGTACCGACTCGAATCACTTTAAGTTCCAAGTTAGTTTAAGTCCTATACTGCCGTCATACTCTAAAATGCGACTTTTTACTAAGAAAACTCATATTAAAAAGTCGCATTTTAGACTATGACCTTCTGCCGGCGGCTATACTTACTCGTATTTCTGCGGGGTACGGGGGCTGTTTTCAGAATGTATTATCCCATTGATTTTTATTTAGCATTAATGACTGCCAACGAAATCTAAATATTTTATTAGAAGAGAAAAATTTAAAAATTATATGTCTTGGACAGGATTCGAACCTGCGTCTCCTACGGCTCTCTGGACCAACACAGCCGCGCTACCAATTCGCCTGTTGACTCGATTTTTTTTCTGTCGTAAATCGATTCTACTATTTGTGAGGAACAAATATCTATATGACACCTAATAGATTTGTATAAGTATAACAGCCACAAATTGTAATCAAAAGTAGCAGATCGCACTGAGCATTGAAAACTCTATACTAGTCTGTATGAAAAAAATAGCATTTTGCCATTTTGAGCACGAAAAAGTGCGTTTAAGCACATAGTTGTATTACATTTATTTTTTCAGTGTTATTTAAGCATTCCGAAATAGACTTTAATTTTTCTTTAAGACGATAAAAAAAATATCGTTTTTTTTAAACTTTGTGGTTTCATAACTTTATATTTTTTAGAATTTTTTTGTTTATTTCTTTTGTGTTATGATAATTTAGTATTTTCCAATCCATGTGACTATATTATGTTGTAAAATTCAACATTAGTCAACATCCGAATTGCGCCACCGAAACGATACCCACGCCATCCAATTTTTCAACCAGGAGACGCAGGTTCGAATCCTGCCGGAGACATATCATTTATCTCTTCTAATAAAATATTTAATACCCCATTGTTATCAAATTATGTGTAAGCTTTATATTCCTCTCATGATACTTTCCACAGATTTAAAAAGAAATTGAAATCGATTTTATCGCTATTGCAAAGCACAATTAACCCTCTCCTGCCCTTTGTTTCAGGTGAGTGAGCTGAGCGGGGGTGCCAATCCTTCGACCACTGCCCGCACACAGGTAAATGCGGACGACATTTTATAAACTGCTATAGCTTTTAAAATAAGGTGCATTACGCTTAGAACAAAGAGTACATAAGTAACTCGGAAAATTCGCGACCGTTTTCTATGTCATCTGTTTCTGAGAAAGTAGCGTATCATTTTGAATGGCGTAAACATTAAATTAAAACAAGGTTTTTTAAACTCTTACGTAATTTCGTTGGCTTTTAATTAATCGACGACATCCGTTGAGTTGAGAGGACGTAGACGGCCTAAAAGGTAGCTAAGATACTGCTTCAGCTAATATAGGTGAGCTTTAAATTACACATATAGGTACACCGTGTTTTTTTTTATTTACGTTAAATTCGACAGGTTGCTTCGTACGTCAACAGAAGCTATCTGGTATATCGCTTTTTGTTAAATTCGAATTTTTTTTTTACTAAATACAAAATAAATTAATATAGAGAACCATTTTAAAAGACACTTCTGAGTTAGTTAAAAATTAACGTCAAATAAGACAGTATTGGGATTATGACAGCTCATTTATACCTTCTGGTTGGTGATTAAATTAAGATTATGAATATTTTAAAAACGGTATGAGTTACAACATTCGTTTCTAGAGAAATTAACTTAATTAGATCTGAAGAATGTGCCCTCGAAGTTAACGGAAATCAATAAAAACACGGTGACACTGCGTAGCTGGAACTATAGAATAGACTTAAATATCACGAGAAAACGGTAGCGAATAGCAGAGTGTATAGTCTTAATATTAGACATAATATATTGGTTATTTGGCAGCCGACTCTCAAGAGGTATATACAGTTTTCTTTGATATGTTGATAAGAGAACAGTCCCAAGTAGGTTTTTAAGAGATAACTATGTTACCAGTTAGAGATAAATGTGTTGGCCGTGAGCTCACGGGTCTTTTAACAGTAGGTGAGAAAATCGATAGATTTTTCAAGACATATAACTTTAGTGTCTAACCCCGCTTACTTCATATATATGTAGTACAAATTCATAATGGAATTGAAATATTACTTGATGAATAAATTCCAATATCTAAAACAGAAAAAGTGCGTCTAGGCGTAAGGTTGGATACTCAGATATTTTTGCCCGTTTGGTAACTTATATTTATATAGCTGTCGACTACTGGACACAGGCCTCCTCCATAGATCGCCACAGCATGCAACAACTTCCCGCTACTCTCACGATGTCGTCAGTCAACCGAGTCTGTGCCGTCCTACAGTGCGCTTACCTATACGTCACTCCAGGACTTTTCCTCCCAAAGGTTATCCGTTTGTTAACGTGCATAGGGATATATCTGATCTAGACTATAGCACCATTACCAATTAATAGACACTGACTAAAGACCCAATAAATCCGACGCAATTATAGATGTGCGCGCAATTGGCGATAATTAAAACCCGCAAATGGTACCCGCGGTTCGAATGTACCGCTTAATCTATGTAATCACGTTACTACGGATTGGCGGGCAACCTAGCTCTAGAGAGGTAATTTAAGCATTAAATAATGTGATTAATAAACCGGCTTCACAGCCTTCGAAATAAATGTTGGTATTTCGCATTCTTGGCTTGGTAAAATAACGACGCATCTTCCGTATAAGAGTATATTAGAGCCGATGCGGTCTTCGTCGTCGTGTTACCAAGGATGCGATTTTCAGAGTGGGAACATTCTGAAATTCCGAAGTCGTTTTGTATAGGTACACTAATTTTGATCACCTTGACCTCTAGATGTTTGTGAATATGGATTTGCAATTTACTCTTGTACGAAAAAAAACACTGAAAAAAATTCCCAAGTCAGTTGAACCGTTATCGAGCAATTGGGGACGCCTCCTTTTTTAAACTCCCGTTTTTTTCGAAGTCGTTAAAAATAAGGTTCACTGGAATCTATATATCATTTGAAATCCAATGTTTATACCAGCACTCTTAGTGCATGTTCTGTGTAATTATGTCGGCCGCCGGCAGGGGGCGTGCGTGATCGCCCGGCGTACGTATTATTCTGTAATGGGCTTTTACACGCCACTAAGGGGGTTTTCACCCCACCGCGCGAAAACAAAGGCTTTCGCGACTTGCTATGAATTAGTATCTTGAAATTTGTTATGTGTATTCTAGAACAGCCTCCAGAACAGTAAATATTAGATAGAATTGCCAAGATGTGGTATTCCCTACCTAAATCAGTTTTTCTGATCAATTGATCGATTGATTAGATGTCATGTCAGACATCTGACCTGAGCATAAGCGTGATTTGGGTACACCTCGTCCCTCGATTCATCGTAGACATATCACTGCATCAGTACTTAGAAACAGCCGTTATAGCTCTCAAAGCTGAGGTTTTTTTTTTATGAAATAGGGGGCAAACGAGCAGTCGGGTCGCCTGATGGTAAGCAATCACCGTCACCCATAGACACCTGCAACACCAAAAGAGTCACAAGTCATAATGGCTCTTATACATATATCTAACTTGTTATACTTGAGTGCTTATTAAACTTGAAGTGAAGAGAAAACCCATTCAATGTAAAAAAAAAACAAGTAAGTAAAGTGAACATTTATACAATAAGCGTTGAATAAAATAAACGGCCTATCCAACAAAAACAATACAGTCCAATGCTCCTCAGCTGTGTTAAGTAGTATACAAGTTTCTATTCCCAAGATGCACCTTTTTCTAGCGTATAACTTTTGCAAATACCTATACTTAGTCGTAGATCGTCCGAGCAATGGAGAATGTCACGCTCCTTTATAATCCGTATATATAGGCGTATATATACGCGAGGCTATTTATTCACAGTCTCGGTAAATAAATAGCCTGTTTTCTTCACAAGAGCAAGAAGACATTTCCCGTTGTCACGTAACAGGGACTTGTCATATGTTGCGAGGCGGTTTGGCCTCTTTCACGAGTCATACAAGTTTGCCCTACATTAGTTCTATGTGCTTCGAAACTAGACTGGCAGGCTACGCGACAAGCCTGTTGTTTACTAGTACTAACTTTACAATAAGGAGGGTTTTATCAGCTATAATTTACTATAAAGACTTTCATAGCTTGCTTCTTTGTCATTACAAGGGTACACCTTACTTAAAAAACAATTCAGTCGGAAAATACATCGAACACACTGTTAACTGTAGGTACCTACATTTGTAAACTAATGTCAACTTTATTGGAACGTGTTAAAGTCTTTGGGTGGTCAGTTAACAGCGGCTTCGTTTGTACCTATAGGAATATTTAATCTAAATCTTCCGCTATCGCTAATGAGGGTGTTTAAAAATCATAAATCCACCAGGTGGCAGCAGGGTGGCGAATGGTCTTTTTGACAGTAGGTGTCAAAATCCACCAATCACATCACCTGATTTTGACATCTACTGCCAAATAGACCATTCGCCACCCTGCTGCCACCTGGTGGATTTATGATTTTTAAACACCCTCATTAAGAGAAGCGCGGACTGAACCATATACGGAACGATAGCACCACTTAAAAGGTCACCCGGACACATGTAAATTCACCCACAGCAATTTTAGCTACTAATTGACTTGACCCGCTCTCTGTTGCCGAGTAGCGGAAACTATCGCACTGCACCGGCGAGTAATAGACCAGTTTCGTTTTATTGCATTAGCAACTTTAAAGTAGTTAGTTGTAAGGTTCGAAATAACGCAGATGTCCTGAAATACTTGTTGATTAGACGGGTAACTACAGCTATCAAATTTGCGTTCGAAATATAAACGAACTTTTTGGTGTTCTTGATTTAAAGATTTAAATATTAGTAAATAGGGTTCATGATTATAAGAATTACAACCACGGTTTTTGGAATTGTTACCTTTTTCTATAAGATTTGAATAGTTAATACATTTTCGTCGAAATGTATTCTCGGGAGGTTAATTAATATTCCGTTTGCTTATGGTTTCCA
Source organism: Eudemis profundana (assembly GCA_947034925.1). Classification (NCBI taxonomy): domain Eukaryota; kingdom Metazoa; phylum Arthropoda; class Insecta; order Lepidoptera; family Tortricidae; genus Eudemis; species Eudemis profundana. The sequence goes on along the minus strand of OX344808.1, from coordinate 14,453,987 downwards.
TTTCGTAGGTAGCTTTTGGGGTATTTCATCGAATTCTAAACACTCCCTGTAGATTACGGGGAAAGTTTTGTTTTCTTTGATATACATCCGGGGTTGGCGATATATATTTGGAAATTTTGTCGGAATCATGTAGGTACTGTAGATACGCATGTTTCTAATACATGGGTGTATTTTCGCTGGCGTAATTTCTCTGGCCACCAATATTTAAAAGATTCCTCCTCACTGAACTGGCATTCGTTGGTTACTTGTTAGAACTTGACTGATTCTACATTGTAACCAAAAGTCCAATTCTAATAAGGCAGAATCTTCTCAGTATTCGCCAATATGTCATGACAGCGAAATTACGTTTTTGAAAATACACCCACATACATACATGATTTGTGTTCACAATTTTACAGATTTTGACTATATGTTCATGCACCAATTTAATATTTCTGTTTGGCCCAGCGGTTAACTGGTAGAGAATGCCTTAGGGCATTAAGTTCGCTGTTTGTACTTTCCTGTATTGTGCAATAAAGTTTAAATAAATAAATACATTGTTTTTAATTGAATACAATCAGAACCACTTTCTGTTCTTCGACTAGTAAATAATCATTATTTCGTTCTCTTTACGTGAAGAAAGAAGAGTAATTACTATTTATTTAAACTCAAGTAAATAATTAGTTTAAACTCAAGTAAGGAATAAGTCATTTACTCGGACTTTTTATTGCTTTCGAAATAACCAATTACCTACATAGATAAAGATAACTAAGCATACCAATACCTACTTATTCGTATTGTTCAAAATAATTTATATTTTTTACGTAAACTTTATATAGTTATTCATAATACATATAATGACGTTGAAACAAGACTATGTGCACTTATCAAGCAAAAACTACTTATTTACCAGACCGATTTACATGAAATTTGATATAGGTACTGTAGATTATGACCCTTTTTACCCGACTTATTTCATTTGCGGGCATCTTCTAGTATTCAAATAAATAACGATTACTTACGTAAAGTAAAAATGGTCTCAATTCGTTAGGACTTAATCAAAAGTTATTTGATACTTGAATGAATCCATTCCACGCAGATGGTTCTATAAAATAAAATAAACCGTAACATTATTTTATAGCTTGGACAGCATTCATTTGAATCCTTTATTTTGAAACTGTGAAAATCTGGTCCACTACCCTGTCTCTGTCAACGATTGAAAATAAAATATAGCACCATTCCTGACTACAGCGTCCAGTAAAAAGTTTTCGTCAAATTGGATGTTTGCCGTACGAAAATATATTTTAGGTGCATAATTGTCAAAATGACGTACCAAATTTATTTGTTCGATTGAAATTATAACTTAATTGAAAGCAACAGGGTTGAATTTTCTAGAGTATGGTTGAGTGTGATATTGCAACTAGTGATGTGGTCGTAGTGGCTGGAAACCTATAAAATCGGTGAAATAAAACACGGCTCTCATCGACTGCACGAGTCCAATCGATGTGGGTTGCACTCGATTGTAGCTTTCAATCACTCGGTTTATGAGTTTTATGACTCTTTCAATTTTTTATCATCATCATCATCATTTCAGCCATAGGACGTCCACTGCTGGACATAGGCCTCCCTCATAGATTTCCACTTAATTCTGTTGGAAGCAACCTGCATCCACCGTGAGCCAGCAGCCTTAACCGATGACACACCGATGCCGATGATGGACATATGATCTGGTCAATTTTTTATACGTGCTCCAAAAGTGGGTGTTGTGTTGTTGAAAGAAAGGAAGTCTATTTTTATAAGCCTAATCTCTTCGTCTTCAAGAGTTTACCAGGCATTTTACATGTTACTATGCAACATACGATTTATCAGTTAAATGGTTTAAAAATAAATAATAGTTTTAAGGGAGTAGTCAAAAATTGTAAGCTCTTTTTCAACCCCTGAATGAATTGTATTTTTTTAGTAGCCATCATTTATTTTTTCTTTAGTAGATACCTACCTAAATGTCAAATGTCCATCGTGACTTCACATATTTCACCTTAACAACTAACCTAAACGTCGTATGGATTATTTGTGCTTTTATTTTAAACCAAAATGTGTATATTTATATCCTTTATCAGGCAGTAAAGTCCAAATTCGCCGACCGCAAAAATTAATACGAAAATCCAAAGTGAGAAATAAACGCTGGAAAATTGTAACGATTATGGTTTTATTGTGGACCGTTTCAATTTTCGGATGATGTTTTATTTAAACAAAGCACTTTATTCTACAGGCATATGTCATAAAAGCAACGTTTGGTTTATATTATCATAAATTTGGCGGTAAAATGGCGCACACATTTTTATGGCAACACCATGATTATAAATGCGTGTTTTGAGGAATTGTGTATTCTGCCTTCACGTTGTGCCTTCAGGGTGTTTATGTTAATGCTATTTCCTTATAAATAATAACAGAACTGTATTCGGCACTTGAAGAGAAGCGCTCGCTGTAATATAACCTTAAAATCGGAGGTTTTCATAGAAATTCGCGTGAGCAGTATGAAGAAAAGTTTTCGCGCTCCTATACATTTCTAGGCCGCGTCACCTCATAAGGAAGGACATCTTATTAGAAAGAGAAAAGTGGTAGTATTTCATAACATGAAGCCTCAATGGGCATAGAAAATCTGGAGGAATAAAAAAATCTTCTAAAGGAAAATGATTGCATAGGGACCTAACCAGACAACATAATTGAAAATAGTCAGTATTATGTGTTAATATCCGGATCGGAACACTCGGAGAGCATAGGCATATCGTATAGTTTACCTAGTTTTGGTATTTGGTACGAGTAATACTTTTTGCAGTCATAATCCTACAAACTGGCCAGATTATTTATTTATTTTAATATCCGTGTAGTTTTATGAATCGTGAGCCCAGTAGCTTCTATTTTTCCGTACATCGGTTGCTGTAGGATTGCAGACTTCACTAGCACTCGTTCGGAAATTGCATCGGCGTTTTGCTCGCTTTGCCTCCGCTGCTCCCGCGCTAATTGCTACCAATCTATTGCGTTTTAATGTGTTTGCAATCGCTGGATTTATTTCGATTATTCGAATCGTATCCTCTGTTTTTTTTTATTATTACCGTTTGTTTAACTTACTTCCTTTTGCTTAGAATTTTTGTTTTCTTTCTAATATGTAATTTCTTAGATATTTTCGTGCAGTTGTTTCCAGTCGATATTATTGTATGCGTGTGGATTGAGTGAGCACCCTTCTGAAATAAAAAAAAACATCCTGTTCATTTAGTAAAAGTTCTAAAACAATTGTAAAACTAAATCTCTGTATTTGTAAAAAGATAAGTCAAAAGATATAACCTTTAACGTGTGCTCACTCAGTTCTCACAAACTACCAACGAAATCAGGGAATGTATTCATTTAACATATAATATTTATATACGAATTTTTAGTAAAACCTGTGCTAACTTACCTTTATAATTTGTAGATCACCTAGTAACGTATTTAAGATTTTACAAATAATTTCTTATGCTCACTCAATCCGCACACTTTCGAAAACCCGATTTCTGATGAAAAAACTGAAGATTTAAACTGCTATATATGTGTATAGTTTAGTAAAACTAATCTGGGAATTTGTAAAATACAAAACGAACCACTAACGTGGTAGGTTTTTGGATAATAAATGTTTGTGAATGCTCACTCAGTCCACACGTTTCAAGTAAGTTAAAAATGTAAATATCTCAATATTTGTAGTATTACATAAACTATAAATTACTTCAACTTTTAGTAAAAAGTTTTACTAAATATCCACCATCTAATATTTTATATTCGTTGTCTGTTTTTAAAGATATTCAATTGCAATTTTTGTAATGTAAGTAGATCGATTAGATTGACCACACTTCATTATATTATGGTCATATCCAAAATACAGTTCATTTAAAAAATATATGAGATCAAAAAGGTTACTACCCCTGGTACGTCACTTTGACATTGAAAGATGTTTTATTTTTATTTTTTGATCTCGGATTAAATCTTTTACAGTAAATGAAAGGTAATAATTACGGATCAGGTAACTCTTAATTGTAATAAGTATGTACTAACCTAATCAAAACAATTGTTTACTTTAAAATTTAATTCATGGATATGACCATAATATAATGAAGTGTGGTCAACCTAATCGACCTACTTACATTAGAAAATTTGCAATTGAATATCTTTAAAAACAGACAACGAATATAAAATATTAGATGGTGGATATTTAGTAAAAAATTTTACTAAAAGCTGAAGTAATTTATAGTTTATGTAATACTACAAATATTGAGATATTTACATTTTTAACTTACTTGTAACGTGTGGACTGAGTGAGCATTCACAAACATTTATTATCCAAAAACCTGCCACGTTAGTGGTTCGTTTTGTATTTTACAAATTCCCAGATTAGTTTTACTAAACTATACACATATATAGCAGTTTAAATCTTCAGTTTTTTCATCAGAAATCGGGTTTTCGAAAGTGTGCGGATTGAGTGAGCATAAGAAATTATTTGTAAAATCTTAAATACGTTACTAGGTGATCTACAAATTATAAAGGTAAGTTAGCACAGGTTTTACTAAAACATCGTATATAAATATTACATGTTAAATGAATACATTCCCTGATTTCGTTGGTAGTTTGTGAGAACTGAGTGAGCACACGTTAAAGGTTATATCTTTTGATTTATCTTTTTACAAATAGAGAGATTTAGTTTTACAATTGTTTTAGAACTTTTACTAAATGAACAGGATGTTTTTTTTTATTTCAGAAGGGTGCTCACTCAATCCACACGCACACGATATTATTATAGAATGTCAATAGTTTGGGAGTTTATAATTTAGGGATATTAATATAATATCCACGTTGTCTATACGTTTACCTCCGGCTGCAACATATACATTAACATACAAATTAATTTACGTACAATTCAAAAACAGCGTCATTAATAATGTCAGCAATATTGGACAATTTTAAGCGGTCATCTTTAAAATCTTGCCTCAGCAAATCAAATACGAAAACAAGTATTAAACGCTCTGAGTTGTTGTAAAGTCATAAAACCAGCTGCAACTTTTACCCTAAAATATTTATTACAATATTAACGACTCAAAACATCGAGCAAATTCGCTATAAATATACCGACGCTAACCAAACGCGTGATATTATTAGCTATTACCCGCAGTAATGGCGGCTGGCGGAAAAAGCGATAGCTGAAACAGCCATCGCGCCAATGGCTCGATTAGCGGCAACCGGGCCCTATTGTTTAGCGGTAAATAATATCTGCTGTAATCGACACGGTTATTTACAAAGCCACCGATGTAAATGGGTTTAGATAGAGAGGATACAATATAATAATACCCTATTGCACTCCAAAGAATATTACAATGCAAAGATATATAAAAAAAAACCGGCCAAGTGCGAGTCGGACTCGCGCACCGAGGGTTCCGTACAAACTCATAAGTAGATACATGACATGAATAGTTCAAGAAAAACTATATGGCGATTAGTTTAGTAGGAGCAAATAAGTATGTGTTAAGATTTTTGCAAATTTCTCAAAAACAGTGCAAGTTAGGAAAACCGTTATATTTTTCCTGTAATATATAAGATGACATTAATAATTGGTAATTATTACAGATTTTTCTGTTCAGTAACTTCGAAGATAATAGGGGGGAAACGGTATTTTTTTTAACGTTTTTCGCCATAAATCAAAAACTACTTATTTAAAAAAAAAATACAAGAATACTGTTTTAATCTACAAATTAAGCCCTTTCATTTGATACCTCACTCAATATAATAGCCCTACTTTCAATTTGCAAAGTCTCATTACGGACCCCTTTAAAAAAAAAGTAAAAAAATTACAAGAATTTTTTTACATCCTATAAGCTCGGGTTAGCGGTTCTTAACACTATTCCAAATTTCAAGTCGATAGCATCAGTAGATCCTGAGATATCTTGCTGTGACAGACGGACAGACAGACAGACAGAGTCGCACCATAAGGGTTCCTTTTTTACCATTTTGGTACGGAACCCTAATTATGGTAAACAATGCGGTCTTAGGGCCTCTGCTAGCTGGCGCAGACGCCTGCCGCGGACGCACGCGGCGGGCGGACAAAAGTATGGACCCGCGCCCGCTTCACTTAGCGCTGTTCATGCAATTTCTTATTAGACGGGCGTCCGTTCCGGGTAATCCGCGTCAGCTAGCGGAGGCCCTTATCGCTAAAAAGCAATCTCTTCCAGGCTATATTGGGAGAATTCGATTTGAGTGGATTAGTTTTAATATAATTAATTCAGGATGTAACAAAGCGGTAGTGCTCTAAAACACACATCGGAATTAGCATTAATTAATTTTATTACTTTAACGGAAACTAATCAAGGCTTACAATTAAGCGGTATCCAAGTAATATGTGGTGTAAACGAAGTGATTAGGAAGAACCCTCAGAGTGATATACCTAACCTGGGTAGTTAATACCTAACAGAACAATTGACTCGTTTATTTACGGAGCCACCGAATTAGATGGGTGTAGATAGATAAAAGGCTTTCATCATCATAAATTTAAGAGACTTGCTCTTGTCGGTGGAGTAATCGCCATTCCGTTCTCTTTTCTGCTACCATCTTGAGCTCTTGATACGACGTCTTCCTCTGCCTCTTTTTCCTTCTATTTTGCCTTCAATTATAGTTTTTATACAGCCTGTAAATCTAATACGGGCGAATATTGAAACGGTGGTCAGCATAGGACCTAAGAAGCATATTTAGATAACTATTGCTTTAAAGTTTAAACCACAATGAAAATATTTACCATACAAAATAATTCGGGCCGCAATGTAACGCAACACATTCAAGTTCACAAACACGCTAGTTGACAGTTACTTTAAAAAAGCTCGTATCTCGCAATGTCATAACCAGTGTTGGGCACTCATGACTAATATCGTCAATCAGAATAAAAAATCGTGAGAATAAATCATTTCAGTTTCAATCAGAATAAATTTGAAATGATTAAATCACTTCAGTTTCAATCAGATTAAATTTGAAATGATTAAATCACTTAAGATTTATTCTCACTCAAAAATTTGAGTAAAACTAATTTAATCACCAATCAAATAAATTCAATCATGATTTTTTTAGTTAAAATGAATTCCTCTGATTGATTTATTTATCGAAATTGAAATTGTTATCCCGTCTATAGGCTTAGTAAGTAATGTAGTAGCAATATCTTGTATTTCGTGTTCCACTATTCACTCACTCCTGCACACAGGCATCACATCAGCAAGCTGAACTGAACTGATGATGGAACATGGAAGTGGGCTCGTTTTAATGAGTTCTATGCATTTTTAACCGACTTTCAAATGAAGGACGGTTCTCTATTCGTCTATATGTTTTTATTTTTATTTTATTTTTTATATTTGTTACGCGATTACTCGAAGACGGCTGGACCGATGTGGAAAATTCTTTTTTGGTTTGAAAGGGTATACTTCCGAGGTGGTCCCATTGCAACCAAATCAGGATCTGATGATGAGATCTTGGAGAAACCGAGGGAACTCTTAAAATATTAGAGGCACACATATAGCGATCTTGGTATTTTTCTTAGTTTCTCGTGCATTTCTTATTAGAAATAAGTTTCCAGTCTTAACCGACTTCAAAACAAAGAGCAATTTTTATGTAGGTTTGTTCCCCGATTAATTTAAAACAGCTAGACCGATTTGGAAAAATGTTACCTCCTTCATAATTGTAAGAAAAACTACTTTATTTCTTCTCTAAAAACTAAGTTGTACACAGAGATGGGCAAAATGTAATCGACTAACGATTAACGATTGAGATTAACAGAATTAATTGCGACGGACGATTGAAAACGACGACTGATCAATCTTAGTTGTATAGAGTGCAACTAGTTTAGTTGCAACTAAATTAGCTGCCGATTGATTTCGGTCAACTAAACTTTTTAATCGACTTATTAGCTAGACTATTTTTCCGCAAATAATGTTAGAAGCAAATTGAACGGAAAACAACATGCAGATGTTTCATTCAATAGAAGTAGAACGTGTTATTTTTAGAAGATTCGTCGGCACTTCTGCCGCCATAACGCAAAAGGGCACATCTAACATTTTTTTCGACACTGAGTTCTATACATATTCGGAATCAGTAAATTTCACTGATTCCGAATATGTGTACAACTCAGTGCCAAAAAAAAATGTTAGTTGTGCCCTTTTGCGTTATGGCGGCAGACTTGCACCAAAATGCAACAAACAACTTCCAGGTAAGTAGGATTATCCCATTGTTTTGTCGCCGCCTGACACTAAAAAGAGATTTACTAATGACAGAGACAACAAAATATTGATAATATCTATATCTAAGATTTACTCAGTATCGTATAGAACTAGTACTGAAAGTATCAAAATGATTATGAATAGAGCACCTACCTACCTATTTACCTACTATTGTTTGCGACTTGTAAACATTGTGCATTGCAGTTTTTCGTTATTTATCGTAATATTAAGGCCCATTATATTGCATTTTCATTCAAGCGTTTCAAATTAAACTTGTATACATAATTTTAGCTCAATCGGTTGAAGATATCTGCTTCAATATAAGTTGCAAGATTCCACCCAAACCAACATAGTTACAACGTACGCATACGAGTACCTACAATGTACATACCTACTCGTCGTAGTTACATATTGCAAGTTATCTATATTGCAAGTTAAATAAAAAATGCAAAAACGAGCGACTACGTAGTTTTATTTAATATAGATTTAACCGTGAAATTTAGTCGATTGAAACTAAAACTAATTTAATTGTTAGTCGACCATTCTCACAACTAATTTAATCGCAACTAAATTAATCGCCATTAAAAAATGACGATTGATATTTTGAATCGATCTCTGGTTGTACAATCAATATTTTTTAGTGTTGTACTAAATAATAAAGACATTTTAAATTATACACGTCACGCTTGTTAAAATCACGAAAAGTTAAGGCCTGTTTATAACAAATCAAATGAGCCCAAACTCGCGGGTTTTACTAAAACCCTTCAAAGAGTACCATTACCCAGCACCTGGCTCCATCGTCAGACCACCACCATAGAGTGTAATGCATACGAGTAAACTCTTTACAACAAATAAAATGAGCCCAAACTTGACAGATTTACTAAAATTACCACTGCCCACGTCCTGGATCATCACTGGACCATCACCACAGGATTTAATGCATAGGACTCTTTACAACAAATCAAATAAGCCCAAACTCGAGGGGTTTACTAAGACTCTACGAATGGTTCCACTACCCACCTCTTGGCTGGCTGACCATCGCCGTATAGTGTAATGTATACTATACTATGTATAGAACCCTTTACCACAAGCGAAATGAATCCATACTTGAATTGAAGGTCTTACCAATAGCCATTGAAGAGTTCCACTACCTACCTCCTGGTTCCATTCATCATCAGATAATCTCGAAGCTACCTAATTACTATGCCATAGGTTGTGTGTCATATTTATTCATGGTTAAAAAAAACTGAACATTAAAAGTATGAGAAATAGTTCAAATTACAAGTGCAATCAGTGAACTAAATGTATAAGAAGAATAAAATCAATCTTATTCTAAATATTAATAAGTCAACTAAAACGTTAGTTTAACTAATAGTCTGTCGGAATAAATTAATCAAAATTTGATTTGTCATTTAGAATAAAAATGAAATGATTTAATCATTTTAAATCAAATCAGAATAAAAATGAAATGATTTAATCATTTTAAATCAAATCAGAATAACTTGCTCATGATTTTCAATCTTACTCAAATATTTTGATTGAGAATAAAATTTGGAATTTTATTCTTATTCTTAGTCAACTAAATTTTTGCCCAACTCTGGTCATAACAAGCATGTATGCGGTACATTGCCGCTCGGTAAATTTTCAAAAATTTATTACGAGGTCACTATTAAGTGTAATTTAAATAACTGGTCAAGAGCATGTCGGACCATGCTCAGTGTAGGGTTCCATAGCCGTATCTATAAGAAAATGTGCTACAGATAAAAATAAAGCTAAAAATAAACAACTGGCAAAAGGTCTTAAATGCCGTGTAAATCAATGGCACTTAAAACCTTTTGGTATAGAAGTTTTTCGGCAATAACTTCAAAACGGTTTATTCCTTACTATTCAAAATAATTTTCGTTGAATGTATTTATTAAGCGTTACCTTCCTGATTTTTTTCATATTTTTTGGATTTACGGTTTAAAAGTTAAAGGGGGGGGGGACACAATTTATGCAACTTTCGGAGCAATTATTTCCGAAAGTATTCACTTAATCAAAAAATAGTACATAAAAGCCTTATAATGTTTTTAAAAGAACTATCGAATTATGTACCTCACGTTGATGTTTGCTGAAAAAAAAAAATTTAGCTTCTGTTACATGTATGGAGGGCCCCCCCTAGATTTTTTTATTTTTATTATTTAACTACCAAACTTAGTAGCGGCATCTACAAGACATCTATATTCCAAATTTCATCAGTATAGGTCTTGTAGTTTTTGAGTAAAATGCCTGTGCTGTGACATACGGACGGACGGACGGACGGACGGACGGACGGACGGACGGACGGACATGACGAAACTATAAGGGTTCCTTTTTAGCCATTTTGGCTACGGAACCCTAAAAATCATATTATTTATTTAATCGTATGGCAAGAAAAAACAAGAGAAAAACAGATACAGAAAAGGTAATAATAATCATAAAATGCACTCCAGAGAATTAATCCACTTCACAGCTTCGTCGGTCAGTGTAATCAGGTCTTCCGGGGGCCCTCCGGTGTATCGGGTTGATGGGCACTCTTGAAAAATATGATAGATGCTTTGCTCCTCAGCACCACAGTGACACGCAGGTGACTCGTTCCAGCCGCAGCGGTATCTGTATAGGGCGCAGCGACCATGTCCAGTGCGCAGCCTGTTCAGGGTGCACCAGGTTCGCCTCGGTAGATCAAACCCCTCTATTCTGGCACCTGGCACCAATTCCGAACCGAAATTGCCAGACATTGCTGTCGTCCATAATTGTGCCCACTTCTGGCTGGTGTCATAAACCTCTTTTGAGAGGGATAGCGCAATGTTGTAAGGTGGGTTTCTGGACTTTAGGCGGTTCTTTATAGGGTCCATAAACTCACTGTGCATGGGAAGGTTCGGTTTATCCCTGATCTTTCTATATTCCCTCATAAGCGCCTCCTTTCGACGCAGGTCAGGCGGAGGGATCTGACATAAAACAGGCAGCCACTGACATGGAGTGGACTGTAACGTGCCAGAAATGAGACGCATGGTTTTGTTCAGCTCGGTGTCGACTTTGGTGGTGTGAGCACTGCCAAGCCAGGCTGGTGCAGAGTATTCCGCTGTGGAGAAAACCAAAGAAAGTGCGGAAGTACGAAGAACATTCGCGTTTGCTCCCCAGGACGTACCGGTTAGTTTTTGGATTAGGCTATTACGGGTTTGTAGCTTACGTGCAGTACCGGCAAGATGTTCTTTGAAAGTCAGGGAGCGGTCGAGAGTGACGCCGAGGTATTTTGGGGTAGGATTATGTTTTACAGTCGAACCGTTTAGGGACACTTCAAGCTCACGGTTTGCCAGCTGGTTGTGCAAGTGGAAACAGCAAGCTTCGGTTTTGCTCGTGCTTGGTGTGAGACGCCACGTTCTAAAATACCTCGACAGTATCTCCATGTCTTCAGTCAGGCAGCATTCCAAGCTGACAAAAGACTTATGTTGCGTGACGAGGCAGATGTCGTCGGCGTAAATAAACTTCCGAGAATGGGTGGTAGGCAGATCATGTATGTATAGATTGAACAGGGAAGGGGCCAGGACAGAGCCCTGAGGTAGACCGTTGTTCAGCTTCCTCACACTGCTGACCTGGCTACCCAGGTGCACACAGAAACGTCTCTGAGAGAGCATGGTGGATATGAGTCGGACAATTTCCAAGCTAGGGACCGCGGCTAGTAGCTTAAAAAGCAGCCCCTCTCTCCAAACCGTGTCGTATGCTGCTGTGAGGTCGATGAACGCAGCCCCCGATTTAAGTTCTTTCTGGAAGCCGGTCTCTATATGTGTCGTCAAAGCCAAGACTTGGTCTGTACAACTTCGCCCACACCGGAAACCTGCTTGCTCTACGGGGGTTACTTTATCTATGAGATGAGCTATTCGTTTCAGCAGGGCTCTTTCGAGAAGTTTGTAACAGTTGCTCAGTAAAGCAATTGGGCGGTAGCTAGCGGGATCATCCTCACTCTTTCCTGGCTTCAGTAATGCAATTATTTTTGACTCAGTAAATAGCCTTGGTAGTTTGTTAGACTTAAGAATATCGGAAAAGAAGAGTGATAGCCATCTTGTAGCGTGTGGGCCTAGTCTTATTAAGAATTCGTTGTAGACACCGTCAACACCTGCTGCTTTTCCTGTTTGCAGTCCTTTAATAGCGAGGTTTATTTCATCCGGTGAAAACGCTCTTGACAATTCTAGATCAGGTGTAAGTTCAGCCTTCAGTTGTTGCAGCCTCTTTTTTATTTTCTTTGTCTCCAGTTTGTCTCCTTTTGCTCTAGACATAGTGACTATCCTGTTTGCTATTTTATTTGGGTGAAGTGTAGAGGTAGATCGCGTTGCCGACTTCTTCCCAGTGAGTTTGTTTAGAACACTCCATGCTTTACGGCTGGAACGCTTGAAATCCATGGATTTGACTGTGTTTTTCCACTTATTACTTCGGTTCTCATCTAAAGTAGCTAGGAGTTCAGTACCAATTGAGCAGTCTCCAGTTTGTTGGTATTCCTTAAAAAGCCTTTCGCTATCCCCATTCCACCCAGGGATATATTCCTTTCTGAAACCCCGACACACGTGAGACTTAGCGGAAGATAGTACCAGCCCCTGGAAGCGTGTGTAGTTACCTACTGTGGGGGGTATAAATCGAATTCCTGCATCCACTTTTGCTGCGTAACTTGGCCAGTCTGCACGGTTGAAATTCCAGCGCGGTAATGGCATTGATTTAATAAGGGGTATTTTCAACCCCACTTCAAGCATTACAGGTCTATGTTGGCTGTTGGGGAAATTTCGAAGGACGACCCGGTTTGTTGGAAGAGGTGTGCCTGCGGTATCTTTGGTAGCAAAGGTAAGGTCCGGATTGTAGTCTTTTTTCCAGCGGGCTGAGTGGAAAGTACCCCTGTCCTTGGCATTAAAGACTAGAAATAGGTTGTTAGATTCCGCCCACTGAGCCAGGGCCAGCCCGTTTGCATCGTTTGTAGTATAACGCCAAGTCGTATGGTGACTGTTAAAATCCCCAGTGTAGATGCATGGGTGTTGGAAGGAGGGGAGACCGTTTTCAGCCCAAGTAGCTAGCGGGGGTTTATAAATATTTGCAATCTTGAAGTCATCCACCTGTATGACTATGATAAAGTTATTAGCTGAGTCATCAGAGTACACGAGGCTGACTTCTTTCAAATCGGACTTGGCATAGGTGGCAATGCCGTATTTATTGTGATTCAGAGCGCTCACCAGCGCAAAACCTGGTATTTTACCTCTACTACGGATATCCTGATCATCTTTTGTGTGTGTTTCTTGGAGGTTTATGATGTCAATTTTATGTTCTAGCGCAAGTTTTGACAAATATTCACATTTTGATCTACTTAAACCTTCTACATTAATCTGACAGATTCGGACTGAAGGTCCGAGATCTCTGGTCTGTAGGTTCTTAAAATACTCCTTCTTTGACATCATGTATTAATTCGCTTCTGGTAGGTAGATTGCACTTCTATATTCTGTATCTGGTATCTAGCTACGAGACTCATAAAGAGCAGTGTAGCAGCCAAGGTTGATTACTCTTTAGCACCACCCGGGGGACACGTGCAAGGCAACACAGGGTAGTCTTCTTGCGGACGCGAGTAATCTTCGCCCCCCTAATCATATTAATTAATGATAACACTACTAAACGCTATATCTGGTTTAATTGTTCGCCCGTATTAGACTTACACGCTGTATAGTTGTCATGTCGTATCAGGTGCCCCAACATATTTCCTCTTCTATTCTCAATATTCTTCATTAACATTCTCTTTTCACCTATTAGTTGCAGCACATCATCATTCGTTTGCTTGTCCGTCCAGCTAATAACTTCCATCCTTCAAAAGGCTTTATTTTAATATAAATTAGATTAGGATGTAACAAACCGTAGTACTCTGAAAACACACATTGCCCTTTATTGTAATCGTTTAATGGGAACAAGTCTGGGCTTACAGTTAGGCAAACAATATCTGCAAAAATTTGCCGTTGTAGGTGGCTTTAGTTTAGAGAGCTCTCGATAAAGAAGCTTAGATGTAGGTGGATGCAGCTAACAATAAAGTCTAGTTAATAACATCACTAACAACTTTTAATGAGCTCCCACAATTTGTCAGATCACGTCCTGCATGTCTAGCATAACTGGCCGCGACTTCGTTTCTCGCGCGACAGAGCGAGACCTGTCACTGTCACACTATATTCAGTGGATAGAGATAGGTAGCATTTGTCGCGCGACAAAGAGTCGCGTGCCACAGTTATGCTAGAGGTACTGACCTGCTAGAAGTTGCCGTTGTAGGTAGGTAGTTTAGAGATCTCTCGATAAAGAAACTTAGATGGACCTATAACGATTTGTCAGATTACATCCTGGCTAGTGTCCGACCGAAACTAGTTTTCACGGCCGAAACCGAAACCGAATTTCGGCTTTGATCTCAGTTTCAGCCGAAACCAGAACCGAAACCGAAACTTCCATGTAAGGTCATGTTTTCGTGGGAAGATAAAAAAAAAATTCAATCATAATCAGTCAGTCTTAATTTGTAATAACATATTAATAATTTAGTCTCTAAAATATTGATTTAAACTTTCACGATTTTCACTCATTATTATAACAAAACGGGACTTAATCGCGTAAAAACACGCAAAAAAAATCGCGTGTTTTTACGCGATTAAGTGCCGTTTTGTTATAATAATGAATTTAGTCTCTGATATTTAGAGTTATATATATTAATATAACATATTATAACTTATTATTTCAAATAAATGATCTGCTTTTTGAAATAAAGACTGTCCGATCGCAGTACGAACCCCTCAAATTCAGTTTCGGTTTCGGCCGTAGTTTCGGCCGGATGGCAGTCGAAACCGAAACTATCCCGAAACCCGTTATTTTGCCGAAACTAGGCGAAACCGAAACCGAAATTTTGGTTGGACTCTAATCCTGACCAGTAGCCTTATGATCCGTAGCTTTGGTGATCGATAAAATTAAATAAATGATAAAGCATTCGTCACGTCCTGACAAGTATAAGTGTGAGAGTGACGGATGCTTTATCATTCATTTATTGATCGACAAAGTGTAGCATCGTAGGCCTACTGGTGACAATGGGTCTGCCTAGGAGGTATACTGTTTCAAACAACAAAAACACGATTTCCCAAATCGGTTCAGCCGTTTTTAAGTAATTGGGGAACACATATATAAAAAATCCGCTGAACAGAGAACCGTCTCCTTCTTTCAAGTTGGTTAATAATGCTTTGTGAGTGGCGAACGAAAATAAATATTTAATCCGTTTGCTCTCTTTATAAGAAAACATTTTTTCTCCAGTATAACCCACATTTTCTTTATGAGAGACTGAACAAATTACATAAAAAGGAATGAGTAACCTAGGTTACCTAGGTATGGCGGGGCAAACCCTTTTCAAGTTCTCAGGTGCGCTGAATAATTGAAACAAAGCCTTAATCGTGGATCTAATCCTGAAATTAAAGTTGTAACAAATACTACAAATAGTTAGCTTTTAAGTGCCAGTGACCGTGGGACTTTTATAAAACGGCCAATAATAGTGGCGATGGTATTGAAGCAAGCAAAACGGTAAAAGGGTAGTTCTCTGCGATTTTTTACCGTTTTGCTTGCTGCATTACCATCGCCACTATTATTGGCCGTTTTATAAAAGCAATCAGGATCATTACGATAAAAATAGCAGAAGCACGCGACTTCTGCAAGATAACCGAAAACGACTCCATAGTTTATAGGGAGCTCATCCATAATGTGGCGATGGTAATGATGCGAATGGCGCGACTGTTTAGTCGCAGAGAACTACCCAAAATATCGCAGAGAACTACCCTTAAGTCATTAGCAATACAGGAGACCACAGGGTGTCGACTATTGCGCACTAGCGTGTCGAGCCCTAGGACGTTTGCCTTATTACTTACAAAATGAGGCACAAAGAAACACTAAGAACGACATTTCTTCAACGGACGACGGCCCGACGGTCAACATCTCCAGCTTCTCCTGAGGATGCCTCGTAGAGAGGCGAAACACGTGTCGAGTTTTGTATCTTTGGTGGTAGTTTGTTATATTTATTTGCATGTGAATGCATGTAAAAATACGCAAGTAATTATAAAGGTTTAGCACTAATTGACTAACACGTTATCATATCGCGGATTAGCAAAGTAATATTTTTGTTTTAATGAATTAAGCAAGATTACATTACATTAGGATTAATTTATTGTTTTGTAATTAGTTACAAGCCTTTATTAGTGTTCCCTTTTATTTTTCTGCGAAATAATTAGTGGAGCGCTCTTATTGTTGCGTCTTATTGTTGGATGCTATCTAGTCATTTTTTTTTTAATTTTAATTGTTTTAATCTGAATTGGGTAATTTGATAGATGAATTGTATTTATAAGAATTATCAAATTTTTAATGTTATTAATTTATTTTTAATTCTGATTGTTTATTATTGAATTTTACACAAATATAATTTAGAATACAGTTAATTATAAATGTCCCTGTTATGATTGTTAAATGCTCCTTATTTTAGTGCTCAATGTACTTTTTAATGTTTTTATGAGACCGTCATTTTATTTGTTTTAATTGATGAAATTGTATCATAGTATTCTTTTAACGTGATGAATTCCACTTCCCACACGGTGACATGCCCCCATTGCCCAGAGTCGTCACGCAGGTTCACGTCGCACGGCCTAAAGATTCATGTGGGGCGTGTACACAAGGACGTGGCGCGACCGTGCTCGCAGCCAGCGTCCGCCCGGGTGTCTCCCCGCCTCGACCGGCCCGGTGGCATCAGTCCGCCGCCAGCACCGCAGAGCTTGTCGCCACCCGGAGTAGCTCTAGAGAGCCTGGGCGCTCTTAAGAAATCAGTGCGCGTGCTTAAACACATTCCTTGGGGAGCAAGGAGCTTAGCAGCGGAAAAATTGTGCGCCGTTATAAGTAAGTGCGTTGAAAACAACGATACTGCTGATTGGTATGCTCTACTTACATTTGCATATTCGGCTCTAAAAGCACCGGAACAGCAGGGTCAGGGCAATCTCACTACTAAGGTGAAATCAAATATAGCCGCGGCCGATTGTTGGTCCAGTTCAGTAGAACTTGGTAGTGTCGGGGAGGCTTCCCTAAGGTCGCCTTCTGTCCTGAAGACAACCGAGTCCAAAGTATATGAGGGCGATGTTAGGGGAGCCGTTCGCGTGTTAATGTCAGATGACTCAGTGGCACCTCCGGGTCCTGAGACGCTTGCCTCCTTGCGGACGAAGCATCCACCCCCGTCCCGCACGTTAATCTTCCCTCGGGAGCCGGATCGGTCCTTTCAAGCCTTGACGGTGAGCCGTGAGGACGTGGTTCGAGCACTGGGGACTTTCCATAGTGGGTCAGCCGCGGGCTTAGACGGAATTCGTCCAGCTCATTTAAAAGAGTTAACGTCGATTTCTGCTGGCGACAATGGGCAGCGGCTGCTCGAGTCCTTGGTCATATTATGTAATTTTTTACTTAGTGGGCAATTAAATCGCGAAATCTGTCCATACTTATACGGATCGTCTCTGTGCGCTTTGACAAAAAAAGAGGGAGGCATACGGCCAATTGCGGTGGGTAGCACTTTTCGCCGTTTGGTAGCCAAATTGGGGTGTCATGTGGTTAAGGAACGAATGGCTGCGTATCTTCAGCCACATCAGCTGGGTTTTGGCACGCAAAGGGGGTGTGAGGCCGCGATCCACGCCACACGCACTTTTGTCACGGAACCCGGAAATGCAGACTGCGTCGTCTTGAAATTAGATCTCAAGAACGCATTCAATACTGTGGAGAGAGATGTTCTATTGGGCGAAGTTGAAAAACATATTCCTACTCTGTACCCTTTCTTACACCAGGTCTATCACTGTCCTTCTAACCTCGTCTACGGTGATTCCCTGATTCTTTCGCAGGTGGGTGCGCAGCAGGGAGACCCTCTTGGGTCGCTTACCTTCAGTCTTGCTATTCATGAAGCGGTGTCGTCTCTGAAATCTCCCCTTAATATTTGGTACCTAGATGACGGCACATTAGGAGGGGAGCCTGAGGTCGTAAGGCAGGACTTGGCTATCCTTATTCCCCGCCTGAAGGATATGGGACTGGAGGTGAATGCGGGAAAGTGTGAGGTTTACTGCTGCGGACCTGCCTCTTCTTCTTCTTTGACTTCCTTAAGGTCTGTGCTTCCTGGTCTCAAAGAGCTCTCACAAGGGACGTTTACCCTGTTGGGTTCTCCCATATTCCAAGGAGCTATCTCTAGCGCAATAGCGGCCAGGAAGTCACTACTTTTGCTGGCCCAGGAACGTCTGAGAGGTATTAATGCCCACGTCGCCCTGACTTTATTACGAATGTGTTTCGCGGTTCCCAAGATAACTTATCTTTTAAGAACCACTCCAACATGGTTGTGTCCTGATGACATTTCTTCTTTTGACGCCGCGTTAAGAGATACAACCGAGGCAATATTAAACGTGTCTCTTTCGGATGAGCAATGGGTCCAAGCGTCCTTGCCCATACGTCACGGTGGCCTCGGTTTGCGGCGTGCGGGGCATGTGGGCTTGCCAGCCTTCCTCGCGTCGGCACATGGAGTTGGTGGCCTGGTCTCTAAAATTTTAAATTCTCATGGAGACAGGGTTACCATTCCGTTTGTGGATGATGCACTGGAGAGGTGGACGGCTCTTTACCCAACTGCATCGCTGCCCGAGGCTCCGCAGATACAGCGAGTTTGGGACGATGTGGGGGCTAGGGACGCTCTAGCACAGCTCATGGGTGTAGCCACAGGGGTGGATTTGGCCAGGCTAAAGTCTGTGGCAAAAGTCGAAGCGGGAGCGTGGTTACAGGCTTTGCCTGCTCCTCATTTGGGAACACTCCTGGACAACGACTCATTGCGGGTGGCAGTAGCTCTCCGCCTGGGCTGCGATGTTTGTGTGCCTCATAAGTGCATCTGCGGCTCCATGGTGGAAGCGAATGGCCATCACGCGTTGAGTTGTTGTCGGTGTTCGGGAAGATTTCCACGCCACCACGCTCTCAATGACATCGTGAGGAGGGCTTTGGTATCCGCCAACATCCCCTGTGTGCTGGAGCCTCCGGGTCTCTGCCGCACCGACGGCAAAAGGCCGGACGGCTTAACACTAGTGCCGTGGCAGAAGGGAAAGTGCCTGCTGTGGGACGCGACGTGCGTCAGTACTTTTGCTGCCTCACACCTCGGCCGAACGGTGCGTACAGCTGGTGCCGCGGCGGATTGGGCCGCAGTCAAAAAACGAGAGAAGTACTCAGCGCTGGGCAAAAACTATTATTTCGTACCCCTGGCGTTTGAGACTACTGGGTGCTGGGGGTCGGAGGCTATTGCCTTCATTTGGGAAGTGGGTCGTCGAATTAGGGAGAGGGGGTCTGACGCCCGCGCGGGTTCGTATCTGGTGCAAAGGCTGTCCATCGCCATTCAACGTGGCAACGCGGCCAGTGTAATGGGTACCTTTGCGACGACTCGAGGGGCCCGTTTTGACTATACTTAAGGGTAGGCTTAAGTAATTATAAAAAAAAAGCAAGATTAATCAATAATGTTTTTAATTAATTTTTATTGGGTAGAACCCTAAAAGTGTTGCTAGCATTAGTGGCTTGTATTTAACGATATTATTTCTGCAATAACATAAATCTGTTTAGTCTAGACTGCAGACGCCGTAAGTAAATTACCCCTGTCGTCTGCAAGAATATTATAACTCTTAGCGTTAGGTGAGTAACTGTTTTACCATCAAACATTTTATTTAACTTTTTGTTTAGGGCCATTCATGAAAAAACATTATTCCCCTGGCTTTAAATGCTTAGAACATTTCTCCTCTCCAGAGACTTGGCGGAATTATTATATATTAAGAAGTAGCTTAGATTTGGATGCCCCTTGTAGTTACGTAATTTAATTTGATGTATTTAATAAATAAACAATAGGCTATTTTACAACTTTTTTCTGTGATTGGTTATAGAAAGATCTCTCAATAATAGAAATAAGAGCGATAAAACTACTTTAATAACATAAAAACTCACCGAGACTCACCGTTTCAGCCCCAGTTAACCTCATTTATTCCCATTAGGGATGAATTCCGGAAAACGGTAAAATTACTTACTTTACTCGACTTTTATTGAAGAGTCTATGTACGAAATCTCAGATCTCCTATTTCAAAAATAGTTTGGGCCCTGTACAAACTTTCAATCTCCATTTAATCCCCTTTGGGGATGAATTCCGAAAAATAGTAAATTACCCATATTTGTGAAGTTCCATTTTCGAAATTATTATAGTTCTCTCAAAGTGTTGGCTCATGAAAAGTATAGTCGAGTTGGAAGTGCCATAGAGTATCCGACATTGAAATTAACGTTTTTAAATTTCAGCCTATGACATTTTAAATTGAAGTCGACGAGTAGGAAATTGTATATTTTACGTTTAATAAACGAAAATTTGTAGAATTGGTTATTACTAATGGTTATCCCACTAATATTATAAATGCGAAAGTTTGTGAAGATGTTTGGATGTTTGGATATTTAGATGTTTGGATATTTAGATGTTTGTTACCTAATAACGGGATAACAACTGGATGGATCAAGCTGAAATTTGGCATGCAAGTAGATCAAGTCCTGGATTGAAACATAGGATACTTCATATCCCGGTAAAGAGTTCCTTTGGGACAATAACGGGAACAACGCGGGCGAAGCCGCGGGAAAATGCTAGTTAATAATAAAATCAGAAAACAGTTCCGATAAAGTTTTCAATTCAACAATCGCGATTTTGCATGGTGCCTCGCTTGCATTTGACCATCGTTATCCATTGCAATTCATGCTCGGATAGATTTTCTAATAACTCTGCGTTTGATTTGTACATGGAAAAGAAACATAAACCATTCTATAGTCTCATTGTATACCAGTGGAATGTTTACAATACCCAAACTAGAACGTGGTTAAAATTTGAACTAACTATTCGCCTGTTGACTCGATTTTTTTTCTGTAGTAAGTCGATGCTACTATTTGTGAGGAGCAAATATCTATATGACACCTAATACATTTGTATAAGTATAACAGCCACAAATTGTAATCAAAAGTAGCAGATCGCACTGCACATTGAAAACGCTCTATACAAAATGGCAGAAACTTATGACGTCATCCGTTCCATCGCTGTACTAAGTCTGTATGAAAAAAATAGCATTTTGTCATTTTGAGCACGAAAGAGTGCGTTTAAGCACATAGTTGTCATACATTTATTTGTTCAGTGTTATTTAAGCATTCCGAAATTGACTTTAATTTTTCTTTAAGACGATAAAAAAAATTCTTTTTTTTTTAAACTTTGTGGTCTCATAACTTTATATTTTTATACATTTTTTGTTTATATCTTTTGTGTTGTGTTCTTGTGTGTTATATTATGTTGTAAAATTCAACATTAGTCAACATCCGAATTTTGTACACAAAGAATTTCATTTTTAGGGTTCCGCACCTCAAAAGGAAAAAAACAGAACCCTTATAAGATCACTTTGTTGTCTGTCTGTCTGTTTGTCTGTCCGTCTGTCTAGATCCTTTATCGAGTTGAAAATGAAAACATATACTCAAGTCTATGGTCCCTATTGAAGCTGTAAAAAAATCAAGCTTCTTAGTTTAAAAAAAATTTCAACACTCTCAAGGAAACCAAAATTCAAAGGGTACGTTCCGTTGACCTAGAACTATGAAATTTGGCAAGTAGGTAATACCGTCTTATACTACAACTAGGGAAAAAATCTGAATACTATACATTTTTAATTAAATCATAAAAAAATTACTTTACGAAGAGACTCAAAATTTATAGGGTACTTTAGTATACCTACAAATTTGTACGGAACCCTTGGTGGGTGAGTCTGACTGGCACTTGTCCGGTTTTTCTATAGACGGTAGAAATACCATCATGATGTTTTCAATTCAACATTGTCCTCACTATTTTGTTCAGTCCATGGGCTAGCTTTTGCTACTATATTGGACTTTGCACTCATCTCGGATATCTTTTCTTCCTTTTCATTTGAATCTATACTTATAGCATTGTTTTTGTCTATTTTCAGAGATCTTTAATGAGATTTTTGGTCTGATCATTGTTATCATTTAAGAACTTTGCTCTTATCGATGGAGTCGACGCCATTTCAGTCGATACTCGACCAAGCTTTTTACATCCCGGTAGGACACGACATTTACTCTTTCTTTCAGCTGTTCTATGAAGTTTCTTTGTTCTAGCTTAGGTTATTCGCCTCTTTCCGCTAATACACAATATGAAAGCTTCTAACCTTTTTACATACCTAATCTTGTTTCATGGTCATGACCATACAGCCAAGAACGCACGAAATATAGCCTTTTTTGAAAAATCATAAATATTATAATGCTGATATAGTTACTCTATAAATATGTTCTTTAAATGCCTCCTCTTCAGGTCATTAGACAGCACATATCATATTACCCTTTAGCTTTAATTACTAAATGTAAAGGTACCGTAACTTGATTAACAAGAGAGTGCTAGAGAGTGCCTTTACCTCCGTTTATAGTGCACTCTCGAAACGAATCTGTCAAAGTTTCAACATAATTTCAACACTAACATAAACTTGGCACGAACGAACGGGCTTGGTATGAATTAAGTCAGAAGAGGCTTTAGAGGTTTGAAACCGCCATCGATATAGACTTGCTACCATCATGTGATTTAAGAAGAGTAAGTATATCAATGTCTTTTAAGCGATTTCACGAAAAGCAAGGATTTTTCATTGTTACATTACATTATTACATGTATTTTTCATTAAGAAGTGTCATGTTAAACACACCAAATATTTTGTTTTAAATTGAGTTTGTTTGTGATATCGTAGTTTCTAACGTGTAGACCGATTTTAATGCGATTTTTAATTCTTTTTCGTCTTTTAGAGACCATTGTACAAGTACCTGAGCAAGAGAAATAATGCTGTTGTCTCAGAGTATACAAAAATATCAAACCCAGGTAAGAAAGTTCTAGTGTTTGACACACAAATGCCCGAGAGTTGACAGCCTGCTGTCTATTACTTAACATTTTAGATGGCAACTACAGGGACAGTTCGAGCACTTGGACGTCTACCTTACATTATTAAACTCCCACGTAGAGGTAGTCTGCAGAGTTATATCTGTATATCTGCCAATTTTCCCTCACAAGCCTATCCAAACTTCAGTAAATGTATCGCAGTTTGACGTTACTCTGCCGATGACAGTTTGACAGATCGGCGAGCCGCGGTCGGGTCCCGCCGGTCTTCCCTGTTTTATTTAACCGGTTAATCGGGTGATTTTGCTGCTGGCTGTCATTCATTGGAGTTTCAACTTTAGATATATTTACATAATATATTGAGATTTAGCAGAAGTTATTTTGGTACTAAATTGACTTCGCGAGCTCTTTGTAACAAATTAAGGCTCTTCTTGAACTGAAAAAAAAGAGGTTCCCAATTTTGCCCCGTTTTTTTGATATGTCATGTATGTTTTCGAATTACTCGAAAACAGCTGGATTGATTTGATAAAATCTTTGTAGTCACCGGGTTAGGAGCCTTCTCAAATATAGACTGAACATTTTTAGTTCTTACAATTCAGCCATTTTGAATATTTATTTGTAACTGTCGATTATATAAATATGTATTTAAAAAAACTCAGTGATAAGTTCGAAATGCGGTAACTAAAGAAAAAAACTATAAATAAAACAATAAAATAGTACATTACACAACTAGGGTGGTAATACAAAGAAAGGCCGAGATCGCAGAAGTTTGCGGCCCGAGCTGCAAGCGAGGGACGTAAATATGCGATCGAGGGCTTTCTTTAGTACCTCCCGTGTTGTGTACATCATTTTATGTCTACACTTGGCCAGAAGCCACTTTATGGCTGGGTGTGGCATAAATGGTATTTAATTAAAAATCTATAAAGACGCATATTAAAAAAGTCACGAAGCAAATACTGTAGGTACCTTTCAGAATAACGTTCATGACTCGCAGTTTCTTAATTAGGAGTTAGTTTAGCAACTTCTGGTCCGAGCTCGGGAACTAGACCAAATTCAACAAAGTCACCTTTTGGCGCGTTCATGCTGAATTTCGGATTCGCGCCCGCCGGGCTGGAACTGCAGGAAGCGCTGCCGCCAAGTCCTGTTACGGTGACTTACGCATCGTAGCGAATTTGTAAGAAGATTTAGGCGTAGATTCAATATTTTTTTTTATTGATGATTATGTATGTTGTTATTTGGATTATTTGTATTCAAATTAGCACAATAAAATCTTCTTTATAACGTATATGCGAAAAGTGTTTGTGGAAAATTATTTTAACGCGAAGACGAAGCATCGATCGGGACGAAATTGGTATAAATTCCAATTGATAAAATTTGTTATATCAAACTGCCTTCCTATTAAACCGTATCATCAGTAGGTATAATTGTGAGTGTACCTTATGATCTTTTAAAATGTTTTATGTACCAACCAACAACCATATTTCCCTCTATTCTTCACGCTACGACACAAAGTGGCACAATGGAATATAATTTCCACATTAATTCTTTCACATAACGACCTCGTGCCGCGAATCGCCTAAATACGCAAAATAAGTTACGCAAGCACCTATTGGCGGAGATTTATCGCTTGGAAACAAATTTGCGTACTTTTTCAGAGCGCCACTTTAGCAAACATTCGGCAAATCACGTGTTTATTCCATTCGAGCGAATTTTCCCTTGACGAGCGAAGTCGACATCTGCTATGGATTTTTTGGTTTTAAGTTCTAGACCTTGGCGTTTTATTTGACACTTCTGACTGTTTATCTGTTAAATATTTTTTTGAACTTTTTGATTGGTTATTTTGCGCCTTTGTCCCATATTAACACTAACTTCATCCTGATTGCCGTTGAGTCGCCAAAAAAAAGGTAGACAACCGTTCAGAATGAAAATGTTTCATCAGCACGTATCTCATGTCTATGTGGTCGCTGTATCAAAGTAAACTCGCTCAATTTTAACACGATACGTTTAGCAGATTCGCATCACGTATCCACCGTTTACGTTGCCAACCTCGCATTTTTCCCAAACTTTTCATTACGAAAGCAATCTTGCTGCCTATATAACAAGGTCCATATTTTAGTGGAATGAAAATGGTGATGTAGGGGTGGGAAAGCGAAGTCGATATGGCGCTTGGCCGGTTTAATAACTGGTCACACGCTTCGCCTCGTGCTTACTAACCTATGAATTTTACGGTGTATTGGGTATCAAAGGTTGGGAAGGTCATTAATATGTTGTTCGTGGCGTAGTTCAGAAATGCCACGCAATTATTATGTGCCTGGATTTATTTAAGGAAAAGTATAGCTTTTTTTGGATTTAAGGGCCTAGTGAAGTAATAATTTGAGTTACCCCTTTGATACGGAGATAAGAAATGTACCGCTATATTAAGTCAGTCCTGTCAACATGTTGGTTAATCTAAACTTGTCCACAGAAGTTTTCTCCGTGCAGGTTTTTGGTAAAAGGAATCACTATCCTCGTTTTCCCTCGAAGGTTGTCCAAGTGTCCACCTGGTTTTTACATGAAGGAAAATGAATTAGCTTCGCATTAGCTTGTATTTATTAATTCTATTGCAACCATTATCATTTAACGCCAACTTATTAAGGGTTTGGTTTCGGTATAGAGTTGATGGTGGTGGTTGCAGGACCTTGTGCAGGGCTCGCCCGGATCGCTACCACCATCTTATCTACTAACCTGCCGCCAAAGAGAAGTGTTAGCACTGTTGTGTCGTGGTGTGGGGGAAGACAGCAGCATAGTATAGAGGCATTCCATCTTATTCCTCAGGGTTGGCAACGTTTTTGTAATATTATGATTGCAAATGTCCATAGCCCTCAGGAGTCACTTATCATCATGTGACCTGAGCGCTCGTTTGCCATTCCCATGACATAAAAAATGTTAAGCGGATGAAGCTATTTTAAAATTATATTGAAGACTTTAGATAGTCACTATGTCTTGTAATCGTTGAATACTACATTGATCTGCAGCGCGTCCAAAATTGGCATTCTAAACATGCATCCGTGCCAATAGCTGTCCGCATTGCAGTCCGAAATCTAAAAGAATATGCCTTATCCAAGATACCATATCTATTGTTGAAGTTTCCATAAATACATAACTACATATTAGATTTTCTGATGATAACACGGCGAATGGGAAAGAAGTTCGTGACGACCTTAATTTAATGTTTAAACGTGCTTTTACAAGGGCGATCATTGAAATAATGTGACATTTTGTATTATTATTTTCTTTTGAATATGGTTGACCGCAGGTTCAAGAGATGTAAAGGACAATGATTTGACTGTTCCTTGGCCCTTTTAAACTACGGTCTTATATTATATCCTTGTTTTGTTTTATGTTACCCTACGTTTTTTAAGGCCATAAAAAGAAAATTCATTGCTTTTTCTACAAAGTAACGTTCGCCCGCAATTATACCGTTTTAGGGTT
Source organism: Eudemis profundana (assembly GCA_947034925.1). Lineage (NCBI taxonomy): Eukaryota > Metazoa > Arthropoda > Insecta > Lepidoptera > Tortricidae > Eudemis > Eudemis profundana. The sequence continues at coordinate 14,427,275 of OX344808.1, read as the reverse complement.
ATTCTTAAAAAATACCATTCCCCTGGCCACACTCTTTGATAAATACTCAGAAAATCCCGCCTCATTAGAATGGCATTTTTGGTTACTGTGCAGAACCTGCTCAGTTCTACAATGTAAACAAAAACGCCATTCGTTTGTGTATTTGTGGCCAGGGGCAGGGCCCGAGCTAAATACCGGTTCCGAAACCGGTATATAGCAAAAACTCCGAAATAGCCCAATATTTTGAATGATTTTATGCTTTTTAGGTAGGGCTTAATCATGTATTTCAGTAATGACTTCGTATTGTTAGATTGTCCGATTAAAACATGAAATAACAAACCAAAGAACGAAAAGAACGGAAAAAATACCGGCATCTTGTATGGAGAAAATATCGGTGTCCGAGCCAGGGGAAAGATAGCTTTAGCTTTTAGTATCACGATGTTACACGACTGATGTACGACATATAAAAATTATACGTTATTATTAAATTTTTATTTAATTATTTCTTTCTCTTTTGCTCAAGGGTTAGCTAGGACAGATCCCTTACAGGGATAAGTTCGCCTTTGTACATTACCATTAATTTTTGTATTGTTTTTCACTGATTTTATGTGCATTCAAGTGTTTGCATACATACCAGTGGCATGTGGTCCATAGAACCCGATTCCCACCGGCTTGCCTATTTTAAAGCACCGGTGTATCTACTACTCCCGAAGAAAAAGTAATCCAAATCTGCTCCGGCTTTACTAAGAATATATTTAACGCCACGCCACTGATATCCGAATGCAGATAGCGCATTACTAATTAGTGACAGTAATTTGCGTATCTACGTAACAAACGAGATACTTTAATCAAACTCACTTTAGAAATGAGATATTAATGAACTTTTATTCAGATTCATACTAGTTCGCCGGTCACCGCACGTGCCCCTGCGCCTCTGCGCAAACTTGGCCCCGCACTGCGGTGCACGCGTGCATCCTTAATGCTGACGTCACCGGTTGGAATGCTAGTGGTCTGTACAAGGAGCCTGGCATTTGGAATGCACACCGTATGTATTTATGTAAATACACACATGAGACAGACAATATGTACATGCTTATGCTGGGAGGCTCAATATGTAGGCCCGGGTTATACCTACTGCATCCAAGCGGGTTACGAGGGCGACACTGAAAGTTTTTAGAACTGGCCACTTTTAAAATATATAATGAAAAAATAAGTTTTAAATTTGAAAATGGAACTCTTTGTTAATATTATTGTGTATGTATTCCATTCATCTGTCATTTGTTTCGGGATTTGGCGGCAAATTGAAAATTGTCTGTGTTACGTCAGGATGAATTTAACGACAAAAAAATTCCGTGCAATGATTTTTTATGACTTTCGATGTCATTTAAGTCAACAAGAAAGTTATGATAGACTTCGATTGGCCTTTCACGATGAAGCCCCATCTCGTGCCACTGTTTACAACTGGTTTAATGAATTTAAACGTGGTCGCATTAATGTCACCGATGATCTGCGTGAGGGACGGCCTTCTACGGCGACGACTGAAGATAACATCAGTGTGACACTGACACTGACAAAAGAGCGACATATTAGCAGATTCGCACAAACTTAGGCATCGGTATGAGTCAAGTCCACAAAATCCTTCATGAACATTTAGCGCTTAGGAAGATTTTTACTCGGTGGATACCTCATAATTTGGCCGAAGCTCAAAAAGTCCATAGAAAAGACCTCTAAGGACGAGTGGGCAAAGTGCTTTTCATGTATTGATGTCCACGGAGACTATTTTGAAAAGATGTAATAAAACTAATAACTTGATAGTTTGTTCAGTTTTGGATTTTCTAAGAACTTTCAGTTTGACCCTCGTATACACGTTTCAGAAAATGGCATCACTCCTGTGAACAATGCAATAGTTATCGGCACGGGTATCATTACGTTTTTATCTTAAAGGCCTAGCGAAGAATCCAACAAGAAAAGTAGACTTTTAAAGCCCTTAATTTTGGTGATGCTTACAGAAAATATCTAAAACACTAACTCATACTAAAAACTGTGTATGACCCAAGTAAGATATTGCTCTTGGGTGGGTTTTTACGTAAGTAGTGTAATGCCTACTTAAATTTGAGCGCTGTACGTTAATCATCTTGGTATGGCTATCAATTTGGTATTTGTTTCAAAACGGCATGCGACATTGATGTAAACACGATGAGACTGCTTTACATTTGGAGTAGGTATTTAATTTTTGATGCTGAGAAGTAAAAAAAAAGAGCAATATGAAATTTAATCATGATAGAGATCAAAATATCAATTCCTAGTAATTATATTACATGTTGGGTATTTCATGAGTGTTCGTTTTCTGAAACAAGTACCTACGTGAACAAATAGAATAAATACAAATTCAACTGTCAGTGATTTTACTTATTACGTTCCATCATTATCAGATACATCTCTACATTAGTTAGAACTGTATCTGATCTTCAGACCTAGTTTGCTAGTTCGGCGCCCACAACATATTTCAAGTCGAGCCCTTTTGCAGACCAACTTATCTGAAACACGTTAAAGCTCTTAAATACATTGACAAAGCGTATATTATCGTTTGACTTGCTTTGCAGATAAGATGGCCGAATGTAGTCGAATTTATGGCGCCCATGAGACATTTCCCGTGAGGAGGTGTTATTTGAAGCTATATACATACAGACGCATGATTAAGACAAGTGTTGCGGTATTAGGCTTATTTTGATCTCGTAAAAGTAAATAACATTATCATAGTGACATTTCGATATTAATGTAGTGTGTTCGTTCAATCAGTTAAGCATGTTAATTCAGATACTAGTATAAGAATTCGGAGACTCATAGAGATTTTTACGTAACCTGATTAGAACAGGGATATAATAAGGGGGATATTAGAACTAGGGATAGATTAACTGAACAAATTGTGTATTTGTTCAGTTAATCTACTATACGCAAATTGATTTTAGTAGAACATTTTTTTTATGTGTGCGATTCGAAATCTATAATTAACAAGGTAAAGTTTTATTTACCGGCCAACTGAAGACTAATTTATAGATACATAAGTTCATGAAGACGGGTCCCAACAAGCTATCTTAAGGACACAATACAAATTAGTACCCAATGGTAACTATCTGTGATAGTGACGATATCATTTAATTAAGAAAGTATCCACTTTGTGTTATTACTCTCGGATGTCAGATTGTACAGCGATAAAGGTATAATACACTGAAAGGAGTACGGCGCTCGTAAATCCTGGTTGACGTTTGATGCGGCCGTGACGGCGGAGTCTACTGAATAATACAATATCAATCAGTATACTGTACATTGTTATGTCGATGATAACTTTGTTGCCTAAGTGAATCACTAATTGGTTGATTTATAAACAATTATTTAAAGATAAGTTTTGGTTTTCTGTTCGACTGAATTTTCTTTGTATTTATATTATGCAATATTTTCGCTGACTGTGAACCAATTTTGGGTCATTGTCAGATTTAGGTTCGCGTCTTTCCGGTGAATATATTCGAAATTAAGGATTCCAGGGCCTAATTTTCTGTTAAAACTCTTAAGAGAATAAATAACGTTCCCTCTTCTATAATCCGATGTAATAGCAACAAACCAAGGACCATTAAAACAAGAGGACTGTCATTCTCCATACTTTGGATCGTGCCCCGACCGCAAGGGGATATGCAGGCAAAAACTAGATGGCACTAAAAAACTAAACATTTAACGATGTTATAATTGAACAAAGAAACATAGTATAGTAGCAATTAGTTCTTAACAGCTAATAATAAATAAATTATAACATTTAAATACTGTGTAACGCTTGCAAAGTTGAATAATTGTAAATAATATAATTCTTATACCAAGCTTATACATAGATGGCGTTGTAAATATCGGGGAACAGCTTTTTGTATGGAGATTGACAGTCCTCATGTTTTAATTTGATCACCGGAGGGACGACTTTTGTTTTTTGAACTGACAATGACCCTTTTATTATTTATTTATATTTAGTAGGCTAAAGTTTAGGGTTTTTTAATCATTTTGTTTACCATTCAAAAGGATAAAAAATCCAATAAGTTTTGTAACAAAAAAATTCTGTGCAGAGAAAGGAATGCAGATTTTAGGCTGCGTTTCCACCAGGCATGTGCGACGATGCGTAACGAGGGATGTCAGACATGTGTTTGCAATGAACCAATAGAAACACTTAATCTACCTATCCTCGCTCAGCGCAGCTCTAGTGGAAGCAGCTCAGCGGAGCGCATATCTGAACCCATCTATGTTTTTTCATTAAATAGGCACTATAAAATTTCAATTTAGTAGCCTCACGGTTGACCTAATGTAAAGTTTGCCAAGATTGATTGAATTTAAAAGAAATACATTTATTCAGTATCACACACGAATACAGAATTTAGAACCACACAAAATATGAAAAATTACTAATTTTTAATCGAGTAATGTAGGTTTTCCAATCTTAATTTTAGAGATATAGAGTCACATTTCAAAACTTTCGAGCGTGTGCGTGGCTAAGAGCTATTTTCGCTCCCATTAGTTTAGCATATACGTTAGTTTATGGGCAAAATGCTTACATAAAACTAAATCGCGTTTGCCTCGGGGAGGGTAGGAGGAAATAGCCAATATCTATCCTTATAATGGGCAGCTGGCATATAGCAGTCGGGCCCTGTATTTACATACGTATACCCAAGTATCCCATAGGTGTATGTGAGCGTAGCTATGAAATAAAAAGTATTAAATAGGAGAATTAAAAGTGTTAAAACTGTTCGGAGGTATGGCGCATTTCTGTACTAAAGTTCTTTTTTTCTGCCTTTGAATGAGATTATTTTACTTATTTCCGATCATGCCCGACCATTATAATATGGTCGTGATTGTTTGTCACTTGGTCGTATAAAAAAACCTGTTGGTTAGAATTGATGGAGCATAATATAATAGCGGAAGCGATGTGTTCTACACTTTAGTCGTAAACAAACATGCATAGATTTTAAGAATCTGACATGTTTTTTTTTATTAAATGGGATTGCTTTCGACTCCAATATGCCTGATCGTAAGCGATGATGGACTACGATAACATGAAAATATATCTTAAAAATGCCTACATTACGCATTGTGGTTTTAAAAATGTCCGGATTATAACTTCATCCAACATCATCGGCGTAACAAAATCACACAGACTTCGCTGGTTTGGTCACCTACTCCGAATGGGAGAGGATCGTGCGGCCAAGAGAGCGTACGTGGGACGACCAACTGGTCACCGCCCGGATGGGCGACCCAGGTATCGCTGGGAGGACAGTGTGCAGGCGGATCAGCGACGTCTTCAAGTCGTTAACTGGCAAGAAGTTGCGCACGATCGGGACAGATGGCGTGCTCTCGATTCGGAGGCCAAGACCCTCTTTGGATCCCCGAGCCAAGTTAGTTAGTTATAACTTGACGGAAATAGTAACCCAGCTTGAGAATTCCATATCTTGGCGGCTCGAATTTTAAGAAAGACGATGCAGACGGATAATCGGCAGTACAAACAGCATAAAATAGTCTGTAAAATAGAAAGCGCCAAATATATCATCACATATTTCTATGTCCATAGTAATAAATATATTTTGCTATATATATCGTCATTATTTAAAAAAAACACGTATCTGATACTGACTCCAAGTAAAAACGCAGTAAGTGTATATGAAGTTCGTATGTAACTTTTGACGTTTTTCTCTACGACGTTTTTAGACACGAGTTTTTTCAAAGTAGTGACGATGACAATATGGCGGTTTGAATGTTACAGGTTATTTGATGCTGACTGTACTTCTTAATCTAGAAGTCTAGAAGTATAATAACGCCGGCATGATTCAACATAACATTCTCATCAATCTCATCATTCAAAAGACGAATGAGGCTTCTAAGTACAAGTCTAGAAGTTACTTTACATTAAGTTACTTATACGCGTTGTTACGTAGGTCAGGTTTCTTAATTACGACGTTACTTTTTACGACGTCTATAAGTGTAAAAAACTTTCACGATAAAGGCCTAATTTAGTTAGAGAATTATGTTCAGACTTATGTTTAAGTAGAAAGTCGCAAGGTTATGTTGCTCAAGTTTTGTTAATTAAATATTATTATAGGTATGAGATTAGCTGTTTTTTTTAATTATGCCTTACTCGTATGATGACTACTTTTCTAGAGAAATATCACATATCACTTACTTTAGTATCGAACTCAAGTCGTTATACATTGTTTTCACACAGAAAAATCGTCTCTATTACATTAATTTATAAAATAGAACAACATTCCTTACTTATTAAATTTAGCTATAAATAGTTTTTTTTATTGGTTCCATCTACTAGGTAACCTAATTAATGTTTAACATGGAACTAAAGTATCGCATATAATTAGGACCATTCATGCTTTCTTATGTCTTGAATATGCTATTATTGAACCGAAGAGCTACCTCTTGGGCCTCACAGTCACTTACTATCAAATATAAAAACAGAACTCCGTAATTATATGTAGGTACCAGTAGAGTCATCAAATATCTGACCAAATAATCATCAATCTAACGAAAGCTGCTCGAAATAAACTTCATTCACAATGCCGTGGCAAAAGGCCATTCAATTACCGCGATATATCGACTCTATCAGATCCGGCAATAAATTTAGGCTTTACACGTAAAACCTAGATTTGATCGCGCGGTGGCTGTATTTAACGCTCTATTTACTCTGCAGTCCATTTATACGAGTTTTGTAAAGATTAAACTACCCAAAACTAGGTGAATACATTTTAGTACCTATTGGGCACGATTTTAGAAGGTAAGAAGAATTTAAATTTTGTTAAAAACACATTTTATAAAACCATTTGAACTCTAACCACGTTAGGTACATAGAGAATATGTGATGGTTATTCTGTTAGATTTTTTAATGTTGTGTTCGGTTTCCGCGATTATCACTCATTGTAATAAAACAATTTAAATACTAATTCCCAACGTTTTATAACGCTTTATAACGTTTGTGGTCGTGGGTAGATTGTGGAAAACAATTTTTCTCCGTCTAATACAGTCGTGCAAACTACCCACTTCAAAAAAATTGGCTTCTATGGCCTTTGATAACGTATGACTATAAATGACCTTACTTAGGCTCTGTCCCCACCGCCAGCGGGTAAGCGAGTAAAGTTGGGCGAGTAGCATTACATTGCGGATCTGGAAACGTCGATTGATCACACTGTGTCTGGTCAGCCCGCAATGAACTGTTTTACGCCCAACTTTACTCGCTTACTCGCCGGCGGTGAGACGACTGCCTTAGACAGGTTGTATAAATATTGAAAGTTATAGTGTAATGTTTGTTATAATTTATGTATATCAAGAATCGTCATCTGAAAGTATTGACTTAGCTTACCTGTACTATTTAGTTGACGGTTTCAGAGAAAAACAACTACATATGCTAAATGTTATATTAGATATGACTTAAATGTTTATGCAACCAAATATGAAGCCTTAGTAAGCCCTTTTTTTGCGCAGATACTAAAATATAAACGCTTTTTCTTCCAAAATATTGCAGTACTTATTCTTTGAAACTTAGCCAGCTTGCTAACTTGTTTTCTCTGAAATTATCGTTAAGAATATCGAAGTAGAATAAAACAACGAATCCCCGAAGAACATTCTAAGCTGAGGTTTTAAGTAATTTGCACTCGAGTTTGTTCAATATTCATTAAGCTACAGGTTTGTATTCAAAACGCGAAGTTATCAAAATATGGAATGGATAGGCAGAGAGCTTATTTGAATTATTTAGACGAAGGACCTTTGGAGGTTCCAGGCCGATTCCACTTAAATAGACATATATATTTAAGGTTTCGGAAAAAAGGACCTGGATCCCTAAGAGGTTTTAGATAACACAAAATATAGGTTTAGTAGAAAATCGGAAGATTATTTATTTTTTAAGGCGCAATGATAGAAAACAGGTGGCTGAGTTTTTGGTAGGGATAAGTGAACACACAAACAAGTATCAACAACATAAAAAGTAAGTTATTAGTAAATATCTTGTGCCAGGAGTCCACCGCTCTTCCATATTTACAAGTGGTTTAGTACTGTTCTAAAAGTATTACTTAATTAAATCTGAAACTATTTTACTTAACTATTGTTTATGTCTCTCTGTGTGTGTGTGTGTGTGTGTGTGTCTAGGCTAGGCCACGTCACGACGTGGCTCGATTTTTAACACGTGTTACACGTGTAACGGGGAATATACCCGGGAATGGCACATCTCTACGTGTAATCCAGTTAAAAATGTGCAACACGCAAAATGCATACATTTTGCGTGTTGCACATTTTTAACTGGAGCCTTTGCTATTGATATTAGTTTAAGTAACGGGAAGGGACTGCAAGCTATTGTTTGATATGATTTAAACTGGTGTCAGATTCGTCTATAACGTTGACATGAGCTTAAGCTTCCCTAAACTGGCTCGATTGACGTATCGGTTATCGAAACTCTGCTTCCAGAACTTTGCCACATATAATATTTACGATGATAATTCATGCGTGAAGCGCAAATGAGTTTAAATCAGACCTTATGTTGAAAAGAACATGAGCGTTCAGAATTAGAAACAATCTTTGTTAATTTAACATGGGAAACAATGGAAGAAAACCGTCGAATTGAAACAATAACAGGCTTTAAGTAGTTAGAAAACTGCAAAAGCTTCTACTTTTACAAGTTACAAGCGTTTATTTAATTTACAATGTTAGTATGATGATATTTTAGTTTAGGTCAAATTCTGCAAGGCGAATTAGAACCATTTTCCTCTTTTTCTGAATTCGTTGCAGTATTACGTAAAATAAACCTAACGTTAACGATATTCAGTTTGCGATTATAATACAAAAAAAAGGTACAATCGGTAACTAAAAGATTGAACTTTTTTCTCAGAAACTATAAATAAAATAAAATAAAATAATTTATTTCTGTAAGTAGGTCCTCAAGGGCTCTTTTACATGTCTTTCTTACATTCTTTTATCTTCTTTTTTCCTTTTCTTTTCTTTTGGCGCTTCGGGTAATGACCTTCTGGTGAGAAGAAGCGCCGGAAGAAACTCACCAGTTTCTCTTTTCATACATGAGATTTCTTTAATACATTACATTAACTTAAAAACTACATTTATAGAGATGTAAAGGGTCTCTCTATGCGTCCATACAAGACAAATAAAAAATAAATTGATACTAAAATTAATGGAGATGTAAAGAGTCTCCGTTGTCAAAATATTATGTTTTGGAGGTGTAAAGGATCTCCAAACGTCAAAATACAAATTGAGAATACTTATTTACTAAATATCTTACAGAAATGTAAAAAAATCTGTGACTCACATGATGTACCTAACTAAAAAAAACATTTTTTTCTTAGAGATGTAAATGGTCTCTATGTGTCAAAACCATTGGCAAGTACAAAAACAGAAAAAGACAAAATCAAACATTGTTTTAAAATATATCTATTTCAGTCGCAGTTAATCCCACGGTGTTTCATCATTCATGTAGTCTTGTGTGCTGCAATAAGCCTTAGACATGAGTTTACGCTTTACACAATTCTTGAATTTGTTAATAGATAATTCAGTTATATTCCCTGGCAGCTTATTATAAAACCTTACACAATTACCCATGAATGATGTTTTTTTTTTTTTTTTTTGCATAACTCTAATGTCTCGCAATAAATATAAAAGGAAATAATCTACATTTTTCCCAATTTATTCTGTGGACGCAGCTTATTTATAACAACAGTTTATGCAAAGTAAAATAGGCCTTATCATTGAATAAATTAAGGTTGAAATAGGTAATAAGCGGTGAATGGAAGGGTGGGCGCCAGGCGGAAGGAATAGGTTTACTCGGTAACAGTATGACCAGTAGTTTAACTTCATAGAAAGATAGGCAGATCGCGCTTGAATGAGTGCGCGGCACAGCGTGTTAAAAGGAGCGTATCGCGGCACGCACACATTGATATGCTATGACTAACTATTACGCCCACAGAAATATTTCGAGATAGAAGGAAACAGTTCGTCGATTTATATGGGCACTAAGCATGTAACGTTTTTCACTTGGCGTTTGATGGAAAAAGTGTAATTTAGTGATGGCAAACATAAATTTTCCATTTCATATGGTGGTATTCGAACAATTCATTATAAAAAAAAAATTAAAATAAAATAATTTATTTCTGTAAGTAGGCTCTCTCAAGGGCTCTTTTACATGTCTTTCTTACATTCTTTTATGTTCTTTTTTTCCTTTTCTTTTCTTTTGGCGCTTCGGGTAATGACCTTCTGGTGAGAAGAAGCGCCGGAAGAAACTCACCAGTTTCTCTTTTCATACATGAGATTTCATAAATCATTATACCATTATAAGCAGCTTTTCAAATCAAATCTGACAATAATATTGACGGCAACTGAAGTTAACCGCGTGCAAAATAGGTCGCCGCGACTTTTTTTTAGCACGTGAGGTACTTACGTAATTTTTTTCCTTCTACCTCGATATATTTCTGTAATTACGCCATACGTAGTTCGGATTGTGCCGTAGCCCTGCGCGCGCCAAGCCCTCTTTATTTACGTACAATGGTACTTGTGTATGTGTAATGAATGGTCCTAAACAACCGGAGTCAGACTACTGGACTGGATATACTGTGGCTCGGCCCAGGGGACCGGGGTGCGGAATGTTAATGTTGAGGATGACGGCCTGGACACCTTTCCAATAAGAATGGCGCCCGATAAGGCATTTTTATCAAATTTTGCAGATCTTTGAACTTCCTGTACAAACTTAATTATTTAATTTTTATCAAATGTTGATCATTATTATAAAGTTTTTGACGATCAATTAGATTATATAGAGCTTACTTGTATTTAAATTGCATTTATAGTCGTTTTCATTAACTCGAAGATTGAAAAATTGCAGACAGTTTAACATTTGTATATTTACTGTACACTGCTATTTAGCTGGATAGGTATATTTAAATTTAATAATGCACCAAATAATATGAATAGGAAACAAAACATACAATAACGAGTACACTCTTAATTCATCCTCCACACACATGCCTCATTGTTCATATCTACTAACATGTATCAAAGCATCACACATCGAAAAACAAAACAAAACGTCTTAAAATTCCAGACATCTCACTTTGTCAGTAGCTGACACATCACAGCATTAACCTCAGATTCCTGCGCCCCCATAAAAAGGTTCGATTCCAATTCACCCTTGCTCCTTTTTTACTCCTCCCCATGGGTGGGGCGGGGGAAGATGCGCGCGCCTCTAAAATCAATACGGTCGTGTTACGCACAAATATACAGGGTGATGTCACGGCCAGACCGACAATTGCTGTAATATCTGAAGATATGATATGATGTTAATTTGGAAAAAAATATTGTTAAAAAAATAGGTAAATAACCAATTTTTGGGTTAAATCCACTTTTAGTTGATTAAGTTATTCTTCAGTTAAAACTGTCAGTTATCCTGCTTCTTTTTATTTGTACTAAAGGGCGCTCGCAACTTTAATCGCGGAGGTTAAATAAGTTAAACGTTTTGATTGGGTGTAGTGGGGTAATAAGTACTCACTATATAAAATATTAAAGTGTAAAGAGAGATGTCAAAGAAAAATATAGACCTGATTTATCGCACAATCGCAAAAACGAGATTTTAATGCAATACCGGTATAAAAATGTATTCATCAGCATGCAGCTGCAATTTAATTTGCAGCTTATTAAAATTATTTCATTAGGTCATAAAACATTTATAACATTGTTATATTTTAATCGGTCCTCGGAATTGGTAAATACGAATTCAATAATGTACAAAATTATTTCAAATGAAATGTTTAACACTCGAAAAATAATGTACGTACCTAAACCAATGACCGCTAGCCTCGAGTTGTGGCCAATGGCAATGAACTAATTAGCTTTATTATAAACACATTGTTGTAATAGCCTTTTGATGGAATTACTGACGTCACATAGACTGAGCTATTTAAATCAGGTCTTTTATTATTTGAAAAAAAAAATGTTACAAGAGGCAAAATAAACTAGAAAATTATATTTTTTTTATAAACATAATACCATCAAATAATCTTAATTACGTTGTTAGTATTGTAAGACATTGCAATGCCCTGGTATCATGTACCTACTGTATAACATTTTAAGATCTACTGTATGGATAATGAACATGAACGCAATAATTGAATAAAAATAAATCAATACATCCATAATTTACTTTGATAGTGTATCTATTAACAAAATAGACTGTAATATTTGTACTTGCGCAATAGTTGTGCAAGTAACGTAATATAGCAATGGGTATAAGGGTAATATTTACGTAATTACGCAACTAATATACAGGGCTCTTTAAAAGCATTATACTCGTATCAAACAAAATTGTCATTCACCTTGTTATTCGTATATTGTCAAGTTAAGTTTAAAAAACAGTTGTATACCTAATTATGTATTTTTTAACATTAATTTTATGAATCTTCATAATTCAAGCACATGCCCACGCTATGCGCGATTGAATACATTAATGGCGAATGCTTAGCCGACCAGAAATCGACTCATTATTTTCCCAACCTCGCATCTTCCTCTTACGATATCACCGAAAGTGAACTTTATGATTTACCCTCAAGGTTGATTTTACAATTTTTACTTCAATTGAATAAATAAAGTGGTTAAAGTAAGAAGTCAAAATGAAAGAAGTTGCTGAAGTGTTCTTGAGAAGTTAAATTTAGGACGCTTTTTGTTGAGTGTTGGTATATTTACCTAAGGATTTTTTACTTGGACATTTTGATTTATTACTTTATATTAGGGTGTATTTTCTCTGGCGTAATTTCTCTGGCCACCAATATTTAAAAGATTCCTCCTCACTAGATTGGCATTCGTTGGTTACTTGTTAACTTGACTGATTCTACATTGTAACCAAAAGTGCCAATTCTAATAAGGCAGAATCTTCTCAGTATTCGCCAATATGTCATAACATGAGTTGGACGCGGAGCAGGTGTGTTTGGCGAGCTTCAGTGCTACCGACATCTACGCAGCGAAGAAGGTGCTGTTCGAGTCCCTCGGGATCGCCGGCACAGTTATACCTCACCGGAGAGGAGACGAATCCGGAAAAAAATCCCTTAAGGACATCGTTGATGTTCTGAGGGAGCGAGAGAGCGACTTGCCTGAGTTCGTGGCGACGGAGGTCTCCAGATTGCCGTCCTGCATTCCAGAACATGTCGACGTGAGTGGCCTGCTGAAGGAAATCGTGGCCCTTAAAGCAGGCATGGCTGAAATTTTGAGAAAATTTGACGATTCACAGGCTACTATAGCCGAGTTACGCAAAGAAATCATCAGTTTGCGTAATAGTGCCCCAGAAACTCGGTCACCAGTGACGTCAAATTCCAAGAGTAATGACCGGGCGTCAAGTGTCGACTCGGTCAGTTTGCATGTTGCTGACACTGCGCATGCCGTTCCACTGCCCGCGTGCCCCCTCCGCGCCGGGCCTCCCCCCGCCCCTTCGTCTAAATCACGTCATCGCTATGCTGATGCCGTAGCCGGTCGGTCTGTCGCAGCCAATCGGAGAGACGCGCCGTCAAGAGCGCGTGAAGTTCGGGTTCCTCCAAAGGAGAAGCCCCCGCGCACCGATGTGGATAAGGAGGGCTTCACAATGGTGTCGAGGAAGCGCAACCCGCGCAAGAGTCAGTGTGGTACTGCAGAACCGGTCGGTTCTGGTCTGCGGGTCGCCACACCGGGCAAGGCGCTATATGTATCGCGCCTACATTACACCGCCACGGCTGATGAGGTGGCGGAGTACGTTCGTCAGAAGACCGGCTTCTCGCTGAGGGTGTTCCAGCTGCGTTCGCGCCACTATGTGCACTTCAGCTCGTTTGTGGTGCGCGTGCCGCGGCCGCTGCAGGAAACCATCGCAAGTGCTGACTTCTGGCCGAAGGGTGTCGTGTTTCGACGGTTTCGGGGCAACCTGCCGAATCCTACACCAGAGACGACGATGCAACGGGGCCACGCCGTTTCGTCGCCTAAATAGTTATTTTATTTCTACGTTTCATGACGCATTGGTTTTTTTACTGTAATGTCATGTTAACATGTATTAATAAATAAATAAATAACAGCGAAATTACGTTTTTGAAAATACACCCATTAATATTATTATTATTACGTATAGAAATATCAATCGGATTAAGATATAAATAATGACGAATCCTTACATTTATATTGTGGTATATTAGAGAAAATACATTAAACCCTGAATTAGAAAATGAAAATTATTGACGAAAAAAAACAAATTGTTTCGTATTGACGGTCGCATTAATTTGGTCTCCATCGACTTCCAGCGACCTTCATCAGGTCGTTACACCATCTTGCAGGGGCGGGGGACCCGCGCTGTCCAATATTACCCATTTAAGACGTATTTTTGTCACAATTTGAATTATTAATATGTTTGTATTTCATGTATTTCCCTGATTGGTCTTATATTTCCTCATATACATAGCCGCCGATTGCTCCGATAATCGTATTAAACGCAATAAAGGCTGATTGTTAACCTATTTATCGAAACGATAAGAACGTTATGAGGGATGCTAGATCCAATTAATTTAACAAGAATAAAATCCCCTTCGGCCGCCGGGACGTGATTAAAATGACAAAAAGTTCCATTAACCCGCTGATACTGAGGAAATAAAGCCCAGATTACACTTGCAGAGTATCTGATGAAAACTAAATTATAATATACCTACTAATATCGGTACATAATTCCTGAAGCTTTCTATGTCGACGAATTCCTGTTCTCCTTGTTACTATTTTAGACGGGAACTAATCTTTAGTCACTTTTCATCTCCAGTTTACTCTTTACACTTAGTGGAACGTGGAAATTAGGAGAGTAGCGTCCAATAGCATCCATTATAAAATGTTTAAGCCTTGTTCGTGACCTTGTTTGTGAATCCGGAGAATGATAACGTGGAATTGATATTGAATATGTCATCTACTCATTCCAATGTTCATTAGTAGGTACAGCCACCACACGGGAATGTTACGCCACTTGCGACCCTTCTTAATTTAGCCGTGTAATCATAATTCGTTATCAGTCGTGTGTCCAAAGTACGCCACAAGTACAAGTACAGTGGCAATGGCAAGCATTGACTACCATTTATAAATAAAATTATTGTTAATTCAGTTATAGACCCATTTGCGAAAAATAAAATACAAACTCTAAGAGGAAACGCATAAAGTAACACGTAGAGCATCTGGGGGCACGGCAATGCCCCCGCCAAGCGCACTTGCAGGTGCAGTGGTATTAGGTCCAGCAGAGCATCCAAGGCTGCCCCCGGTGTAGAGGATAGGGCTCCAGTTGCAGTTACGCAAGCGGTGCGTTGTAGGCCGCTTAGCTTTTGGATAGTTATCTTTTGGTTGGTTTTGTTACACCAGACGGCAGAGGCGTATGTGATAGTAGGCCTCACAACCGCTGTGTATAGATAGCCACATAGCAATGGTGGGTTTTAAGCCCCATTTTGCTCTTGCCATTCGACAACAAGTCCATAAATCCATCTTCGCTTCTTGGATTATATTTTCCAAATGTGTGTTCCAAGGTAAATTTTGGTCTCGTGTGACCCCTAGATACTTCGTCGTCGGCAATGTGTACGCAGAACCTGGCGCCAAGACGCTCTTCTGGCTTTTCTGATCTGTTTGTTATATTCGGTCAACGCTCTCCCATACCGTCCGTCATCCGTTGCCACTCACGCGGTTTGGT
Source organism: Eudemis profundana (assembly GCA_947034925.1). Lineage (NCBI taxonomy): Eukaryota > Metazoa > Arthropoda > Insecta > Lepidoptera > Tortricidae > Eudemis > Eudemis profundana. The sequence goes on along the minus strand of OX344808.1, from coordinate 14,411,551 downwards.
CGAGTGATTGAATATGCGACGTGTGAAGAACCGTAGTCTTTCGAGCTTTTTGTTCCACCACGCCGTTGGGTTGTTTGTGGATGATTCCTTCAGCGGGCAGTTCTGTTCCTAGGCTTTATTGACGCCGTGCGTCAAGAGCTCTAACGCTATTTTGAGTGAATTAGGTGTTTTTATAACTTTGGGAGGGGGGTCCTTAAGATACTCCTAACATTTATTATTAGACAATTCTATTATAACTGTAACACTAGTGTATACCAGGTTTAAAGGTAAGAGAAGGCACGGGACGTCTTGCGTAGGGTAAATAAATCTCTCAAGTGTTAATCCCGGTCCTTACCCGTCCGGATCTCGGGACCCGCGGTATCACTTGCGATAAGCTCAACATTTTGCGTTATTGAATCAAAATGGTAATACGAGAGCGACAGTGCCTTATCTTTATTGTTGTGTTATTATTTTTGACCCAAAATTGTCCGTAGTGAGGTCTTGTAAATGCATTTGATAAATTTGTAGTTAGGGGACGACGCGGTTAGTAAATAGGTAATTCTTTCTGCTTTTTGTGATCGTCTTTTAAGATTGCGCCAACAATTGCAAAGTCGTTCATGTTTAAGCATAACACACACACACACACACACACATAGTTCTAAGTACTTACTAACAAATGTACGGATCATTGGTTATCTGATTAAATAAATAAATAATAATAATAACGGATATCACCTCTTTTTTTATTGTTACTCAATAAAATAAAAAGTAATAAAAATGTAACATTCAACACTTTATTTCACAAATGACGAAAACATTTTTCAACTAAAAGAAAAGAATGATGAAAGCTAAAAGGTACGATTTGAATTAGTTATTAGGAATGAATCAATATGGTCTAGACGTGTTTACCTTCGCCGAAGTCTGCATAAAAATTCATGACTGCCAGCGATGATAGTGAATCGAGAACCTTGCAAGGGTAAGTGTGCGAACCTTTTTAACCAACTTTAAAAAAGAGAAGGTTCTTTGGTTTTTCGTTGAAATGTTTTTTGCATGTTTCCCGATTCGATGTGCAACAAGTATGGGGATTTATTATCAATTGCGTCACAGTTTTTTTATAAATGTCTAATCATCCAATTGACGAGAAATGTTGGTTAGCGTTCTAAAATATAACAGTACTAGCACAATTATGCACCGAGAAATATATTTGTTTTACAAAATGCCATTCATTTTTGTATAAAAAATTCATGAACCGAATTATTTGTTGGCCGAAATTCAATCATACTGCTTATTACGGCTACAAAAGGATCAAATTGTATACTTTCTAAGTAGGTAACATTCAAAGTTAAAGTTCTATATTCTACATAGCATTCATGACAGAGCCTACTTATCCTACCGGAGGATTACACGTTTGCCCCTAGACAAGCCGGTGTAAAAAAACTCGGTCAACATAATTAAAAATTACTGTTGTTAAATTTTTACATCCCAACTAAGCGGATCCGCCATCAATCACTGTTCAGAACCACGGTCCCTTTTTGCCCTCGGCCGCGAAACCCTCTTCAAACCAAACTAAATTTTACTTTATGAATGACTGGGACCGCTCCACAGAGTTTAAACTTTAACTTAAACCGCTTTTTCGCAGTCAACGCTTAAACGAAGATAAACTGCTTTTCTGGTCCGTATATAGAACGGACGGACGGGACAGTCAGTTAAAATTGGGTTTTAAATCTGGCTAGTTTTATGCCGTGCCGAAAAATTCTAAAAAGGAGCCTGAATCAATGAAATTCATAGATTTATACTACTTTCTAGATTTGTACGTTAGTCGAGAATGGACTTCCAGTAGTTTTTTTAAATAAATTTCTTATGAACGTTTAGTGGAATAATCAAAATTAGAAGATCGCCAATGGTTTTTTGTCTAAAGTGGAATTTAAGGAGCTGACAAATGAAATATCTAGAAATTTCAATTAAATGGCATTCACACAGTAGTATAAATATTTCAGTATTAATGGTCAATTGAGGACGTGAGGTGTCACATTCTGTTTTGCAAAGATTGAGCGTCAATACCTACAGTACATTTCATGGTGGCGTTAAATTGTACGAAGTCTACATTTAGGCCCTTATGTCAAATTGGTCATTCTTGATAATCTGATTCCTCTATAAATATTGGCGAAATCTCTGTAGATTCCACGTTACTAGAATATCATTTTTGGTAATTGTGTAATACGTACCAACCAAGCAGTGGCGTGACGTCAAATATATTCTTATTTCTTAGTAAAGCCGGAATAGCATTACTTTTGCTTCAGGAGTAGTATAGATACTCCGGTCATATGCTATAAAAAATAGGTGAGCCGGGGGGAATCGGGATCTATGGACGCCACGCCACTGCTACCAAGTTCTATACAACAACCAAGAATAGATAATTTCCAGTATTTGTGAACAACAGAACCAGATTCTCGAAGAATGACCCTTTTTTACCCAACACCAACATAACCCTACACCAGTTCATATTTAGTATTAATTGGCTATCAAAGCACTAGAAGGAACTTGCGGATAAATTGCCGCGGTCCCGGACGGCGAATACAAATTAGTTTAGCGGTTATTGCTGCTTCAACACTCCAACAACACTTATTGTTTGCCGGCCATTATTAGTGTTTACTTGGTATAACTACGTGGCCTGGTTATAAACCCATTGGTTGGGGTTTAACTTGGACTTGAATCCTCTATTTGGTCACTGCAATTTGTGTTAGTTATGCTAGTTAGTCTTGGCCAAGCAATTATTATTATTCTTTTTGTGTTTTTACGTCGTTATTACATGTATGCCATATTTTAGATATTCATTATTGTGCTTTTGTGACAATCATTCCTCTATTTTACTTATATTAAACTTCTTTTCTATAATAATTACTATTAACACCGGGATACGTAGGGATATGTATCAGTTAGTTACTCCGTGATGATGGCACTTGCAACAGTGCCGAAATATCGGGAACTCGTAAAAACAAACGTACATGGTAAATATCCCGGTGTTCATAGTAGTTATTATATGAATGATCATGTTAGCAGTCATAAGTCCCTACCGAAATGTGAAGAAGTTATTTTGAACGATAAGTTCCAAATAAAACTACTACCTGTGCCACCTTAAAATATTAGTTATGTGCATCTTCAGCAATTAAATATTCAGTAGACCTTTGTCCCTTATATGTCAGCCGTTTGACATCCCGATACAATAAGACACTGGTTTATTTTACTTGAACTACGTAGCTTTATTCAGGTCTTCTATTTCTCTCTCAGAACCGCCATTTTAGTGTCTCATTTGTCGATATATCGCGCATTTACATCACTTTAATCCATCGTAATGTAGTGCGCTGTAGATAGATTTACGGCCCAATCAGATTAATTTATCGACGAGCCGACGAGGAATTTAATATCATTAGGTTCGAGTGAAATATGTAAAAATTCCACGGATTCGGGGAATACTCCGGTTTCCAATTGAATTGTCATGGATTCCAATTATTGCATATTTCGAGACTTTAAGTATTGGAAGTTGAATTATGTCAACCGTCGATGCAACATTTTTTAACATCTATGGATTCTATGGAAATAAAACTAAATATAATACTTGACTTTTTTAACTTTTGGAGTGTATGTTCAGTTGACAAAATGCTTCAAAAAATGTAAATGTCTGACATATAAGAGCGTTTTCGAAAAAAAATACCGGGGTAGCTACTTTCTCAAAATATGGACTTTTGAGATTTTTCTGGCTCAGAATCGTTAGTACATTTGAACCTTATACGTAAAAAAAAGTGTCCCAAAATTTGTATGGGATTTTTGTCTTTCCACTTCGTCACGTTCATACAAACACTATGGAAAATGGTGACGTAGTGAAAAAAAAAATTGGGGCACTTTTTTTACGTATAAGGTTCGAAAGTACTAACGATTCTGAGCCAAAAAAACCTCACAAGTCCATATTTTGAGAAAGTAGCTACCCCGGTATTATTTTTGGAAAACGCTCATAAATAATAATCAAAGAGAATTTTAGAAAGTGTATTCAATTTACGAATACTCTAGTAATACCAAATGTGCTTATTAACAGAGCACACACAATTGTTTTTAGATAAAAGTGATATTCCCTTACAAGAGAATATTTCATTTAAAATTATACTAAATTGTGCAAATCCAGCAACATTTTTTATCCATTTTTACATGACAAACAATGTCTTTTACAAAGTAATTTGCAATTTTAAAACTAATGCGTATTATCTTACAAAGCTTTTTAAATGTCTTTGGAGCTGGCTGGAAAATGAAACCTGGTTAGCTCGACTATCTAAGTTTAAAATGGAGCCAGGAATCTTCTAAGAGTTTAAACAGCGTAAAATAGTATTCGTTGTAGAATATATAAGTTAATTTAGTTTAATAGTAGATTAGTGTGTTTTAAGAACAATTTTAGCCAGGTTATTACGTGTCTGCTGCCTGTCGTTTACCTCATTTTTGTTCTTTAGGATCGGTTTTGAAATCTTAGAGCAACGCTTGTGATATGAGAATAACAACAAAATAACTACAAACTAAAAAAATTAAAACAACCGGTTTTCAATAAACTAATTTCGATAAGAAATGCCGAGATTCTATCTAAAATAACCAAATCGCCCTATGTGTGCCTATAATATTTGAAAATTTCAATAACTCTAAGATCCCATCATCAGATCGTGATTTAGTTACAGTGGGACCACCTCTGAAACATACCCTTTCAAACAAAAAAAGAATTTTCAAAATCGCTTCAGTCGGCTTCGAGAAATCGGTGAACAGAACACAAAAAAATATAGCATACAGAAAAATCGAGAACCGTCCTTCTTTTGAAAGCCGGTTAATAAGAGCAATGGAACAAAAAATCTAAATTAATCGATGTATGATTATCGTGTACACATTAATCGATATTCTTAACAGCTAAATCAAGTTTGGTTATTTGGTAAATGAGTATTACAGCTATAATACTCCGTACTATACAGGTCGATTCACAAGAGCTGGCACGAATGGATTGAACGAAAGTAATGTCACTTGTCACTGTTGAGTGATGTTCTTATACGGGAGGCTTCAAATATTTTGTAAACAAGTACCTACATAACACTTTCATCGTCATTCAAGAAAAAAATACATATTAATCTGCACGCAACTGGCAATGATATGGCAGAAAGGTAATTTTGACAAATACAAATATATTATTATTATGGAGTATTTATTTAAATGATACCCTTTTTTCACACTGACGCCGCAATTTGCGAAATCATGGCGAAAATACGCGAATATCATACGAAATTTAGATGTTTCATTACGCAGTTATGAGAAAAAGATTGTCTTAATACACGTTAGTCGCTTATTGAATCAACCTGTATTTAATCATTTTGTGATGCACACATAGACATTATCATTCACTCGTTCAATCCATTCGTGCCAGCTCTTGTGAATCGACCTGTACAAGTACACATAATTATCTCCGTTACTTTATACTTCTACGCTACCCTCATTGTATTTTCCGCCCGTCGCGGCGTAGCGCGTGCTACGCCGTAGCAATAACAAATTAAGACTAAGTTCTAAGCCCAGTTTATAATGTTTTAATACCTGTGCAAATTATATTCAGGTACTCAGCTAATGATTATTTTTTAGGGTTCCGTACCTCAAAAGGAAAAATCGGAACCCTTATAAGATTACTTTGTTATCCGTCTGTTTGTCCGTGTTTTATCGGTATCGAGTTGAAAATAAAATCATATACGCAGGTCTGTCCTTTAACACTGTGAAAAAATCAAACTTCTAAGTTAACGTGAGAAAAAGGTACGGCCGTTTATGCCGCAATAAACGTACATTTCGACACTCTCAAGCAAACCAAAATTTAAAGGGTATTTTTCGTTGACCTAGAACTATGAAATGTGGGAAGTAATACCGTCCTATACTACAAGTAAAGGAAAAATCTAAAAACTATATATTTTTAATTAGTTAAATCATAAAAAAATTACTTTACTAAGGGAACCAAAATTTATTGGGTACTTTAATATATGTACCTACAAATTTGTACGGAACCCTCGGTGGGCGAGTCTGACTCACACTTATCCGGTTTTTTGAAATCTGACATGCTATTAAATACAATGTGTCGCAATTTTCGCTCAGCTCGTGTGTTTATTTGCTATTGAAATATTCACCACCCCGTAAGGAAAAAAAAATGCTTAGGGCTCCGTGCTTCAAACGAAAAAAAACCCTTACGGTTCACGTGTTTGTAACACGGAAAACCCTACTTTTCTCAGGATGGTCAGAAACTCAACCTCATGATTATAGCTGGAATTACGAAAAAGTATTCTTTTGTTCTAAAAATTGGCCCGAACATCTCGTAACTTGTTATAGTAACTTTTTTATATTTTGAAATGTCCCGACTTTTCTTCCCAGACATTTTAACGAAACGTGCACAATTTGCCCTGATGCTAATTTTAACTCTTACAAAACATTGTTATCGTAAATTCCACCCTTAGCAGAGAGGTGAGGTAAGTAAAAAGTAAGTGAAGAGAGTAAGAACCGCCGCGAGCATGAAGTGCGGTGCCTCGAGACTTGCCAAGTGACGCTCTAGGGTTGTCACCTCATTAGAGATTTTTCCTTTAATTCGTGCACCCATTTTTACTGAGTCTAAAAGGCTCGAACGACGCTTTGAATGCAATTGGAAATCGCAATCATTAACGATTTTTCTTGCATTAACTGTAGCACTGATGTTTGATGCTGAAAAGACTTGTACAATGGGATTAAATTTTGGGAAAAAAATTACTTAGTCGCTTAGAGATAAAGTCATGACCGGTCTGCTTATATATAACTAAAACTGACCGTAAAAGAGTGGATCGTTGATCGTACTCGTAAACAGTAAGTGCGGTACGCCACTAGACTTCTCAACTCAAGTGATGCTGCAGGGTGTCACTTCATAAAGGTGGATGAACACATTTAAAATCCATTCGTTGGCAAAGGCTTTAAGTTGCCTTTGATGCCGTGTAAGTGTAAGGACTTGAGAGACTTTGATCTCACGAAATTATTTAGATTAATAAAAAGTTTACGAAATTGAATTCTTAAGATGAATGATCTGTTTTACCCAAGATGCATGAAAAATCATTCTGAATGTTTACGAACGCACTACAAAGTAATGTGGTTTTAAAAGAAGGACTTCATTATCTTTAAATTAGGTGTACATAAAAGCTGTGAATGTCCATCTTCTTTTAGTTTTTTCATATTACTCTATCCTAATAAGTCTACTACGGTCAAAATAGAATTCTATTAAATTTTGCAATTGGTTATTACATACCTATTTTATCTATACTTATCTATGTCGAGGAATCCCGAGACTACCTACGTGCTAAACAAGAGTGATGGTTCTTCATTCCTTGTAACCAATTGTTTTTGTCACTCATGTGCGTAATTGATAATTTGTCGGATAATTTGTTTCGCAATAAACAATACTGCGTGTCAGCAGCAGCCCTAGAATAAATGTCGGGTACGGTCAACATCAAACCAAAGATTAATAATATCATTATAAACAGGAAAACAGGTTTTTTCTATGATTTCGCTTTTTCTTGGATATATTGATAAGTGGTATTGCTCCAATAGAAAGAGCGTTTTTGCTATGAAAAGAATATATGTATGTATAAGTGGTAAATGTACCCATCACAAGATTTAGGTATTACAATTAAGACTGAACTATACAAGTCTTTAATTTTTCTAAAATGTTATGTAAGAGAGAAGGGGTATAGTTGTCTCACGGGTTGGTTGTCACAGCGGCAAAAAAGAATACTATTTAACCGTAGGAATTGATTGGTGAAATACGGAAGGGGTAATTCCACGATAGGGTCCGTTACATTTTTAACGGAATTGCCCGAAGGAAGAATATGCTCATGCGACCTTTTAACACCAACCGATGCACTTATTCCTTCGTTTAGTATCCTTTTATGGCCGCTGTACCAACCAACCCGTGACACACCCATACCCGATCTCCCCTACCTAAACTATTTGTGATCTAATCTAATACCTAATAGGTAGGTAAAGACATTTTTCTGGTGATTTCAAAATAGTACAATATTCGAACATCAAAGAATACCCAAATAGGTATTGTCCGATCTAATACAGTCAGCATTACATTCTACATAGGTATGTAGAATGTAATGCTGACTGTATTAGATCGGACCCAATTATTTCTTTTCTCCTCGATTTACCCCGACAAGGTTAAGGATTTGTTAGGTTCTGAGACCTGGGAAGGTCTGTCACGCGCAAACCTCCTCTATAATACAATATAAATCGTTTTATAACCCGAACAATACACGTATTTATGCTTAAGTACCGCTTGAATGTTATCTCTTACAAGTTACTCTCTTACAATTTAATAATAACTGAGAATACATGCAAAATTTCTGCAGCAGGCTATAAAATGTAAGCCGAAATGCCTGTTATTTAAAGGTTTAGTGTCTTTAGTCTAATCAAATAGTATTACCTACTAATTATGTAACGGAGCAGAGCTCTTCTCAACAGTTATTTTATTGGAAACTACCTCTCTTTTTCCCTAATTCTATCAAAGTAGCTGTGTGTAGTTAATAGGCTATTTTACAACTTTTTTCTGTGTTATGTTATAGAAATACCTCTCAATATTAGAAATATTAGTGAAAAAACTACTTCAATATCATAGAAACTAATCGAGATACAACGATGTTAAAATCACATTTTTAGACTTTCCCACAAAAAGCCTCAGAACGCTTCATACTGAAGCATACAGGTAAGGTATGCTTCAGTATGAAGAACCTAGTAGCAATGTGACGTCACACGGTCGTACGAAGGTGGTTTGATAAGTACCTGTTTTGAGGTATTTAGAGTAAAGATAGAAAAACCTTATGTTAATACAATTTGTAGCTAGGCTATTTACTAGCTGAATACACTAAGTGTTATTGCTGTGGCATTATTTTTTTTTCTTAAAAATTAAAAAATTGTAAAGTAGTCGCATGACAGGCTTCTGGGTATCTTTACTAGGGTACAACTTTTTTTCTTTTTCTATTTTTTTAACTTGGTGAATACAAATAACTTGCTAGAAATCCAGTGTAAACAATGGTGATAGATCAATAAATACTCGCTATCCTGTTTTTTCCTGAACCCACTTGCAAGTTGAGATCGTGAACCCATTTTTGGTGCTCATTTGGAGCCACACTCTGTTGCTTATCCCATTCTTGTGAATAATGTGTTTAAGTTTCTTAAAATCACCAACACGTAAGTCAAGGACTTTAGCTATCACCTAAATCTTCATCATTGATCATTACACATGTGGTTTCCAATTTTTTATATGTTTTATTAGTCGATGTCAATTTTGAGCCAATACTGTCAAGAATCGGCTCTTATTAAAAAAACAACTATATTCTAATAAAAACACTGTGAACTATAACAGTAAGAGAATCTCCAAAAACAGACATAATATTTTTTTTCAGTACCTATTAAATAAAAAAAATATGTGTGGATCTTGCGGCGAACTGTTTTAATTTTTTCATAGTTACGTCCACGTCGTCGTCGGAATCGTGCAGTTTGTGATCCATAATTCAAAGAATAAAGATGCGACTGTATTGAAACTTGGCTCAAATACCTATAAATAATGTGTCATACAATAGCCGGAAACATGAGCATGTCAAGATTCCAGAAGTACCTACTTAAAAACAGGTACTTATCAAACCACCCTCGTACTTTCTATGGGGAGATCAAGTATTTGTCCTGCAACTTGGGGTTATCGTATCGTTTCATAACTAAAGTTACAAAATGTTATTGGTTATTCAATGGTATTAATAGTTTTTAATATTTTCATACTTCTAAAATGGACTTTCCTACTCAACTTTGAAGGCTTATAAAACAAGTTACACTTTAGGTGTCGAACTCAAAACTTCAACATAATTCCTTATTTTGCCTATTTTACCAAGATCTTTAATAATTTTAACAAATTTCAGGTGCAGTAAAATAGCCTATTACCTTTCATTTGGATTTTACAATATCGTTTTTTATACATAGATGCATGTTTTACTGTTTTGTTTCTTTTTAGGGTTCCGTAGCCAAAATGGCTAAAAAGGAACCCTTATAGTTTCGTCATGTCCGTCCGTCCGTCCGTCCGTCCGTCCGTCCGTCCGTCCGTCCGTATATCACAGGCATTTTACTCAAAAACTACAAGACGTATACTGATGAAATTTGGAATATAGATGTCTTGTAGATGCCGCTACTAAGTTTGGTAGTTAAATTATAAAAATAAAAAAATCTAGGGGGGGCACTCCATACATGTAACAGACGCTAAAAAAATTTTTTTTTAGCAAACATCAACGTGAGGTACATAATTCGATAGTTCTTTTAAAAACATTATAAGGCTTTTATGTACTTTTTTTTGATTAAGTGTATACTTTCGGAAATAATTGCTCCGAAAGTTGCATAAATTGTGTCCCCCCCCCCTTTTAACTTTTAAACCGTAAATCCAAAAAATATGAAAAAAATCAGGAAGGTAACGCTTAATAAATACATTCAACGAAAATTATTTTGAATAGTAAGGAATAAACCGTTTTGAAGTTATTGCCGAAAAACTTCTCAACCAAAAGGTTTTAAGTGCCATTGATTTACACGGCATTTAAGATCTTTTGCCAGTTGTTTATTTTTAGCTTTATTTTTATCTGTAGCACATTTCCTTATAGATACGGCTATGGAACCCTACACTGAGCATGGTCCGACATGCTCTTGACCAGTTTTTTTTATGTTATTTATTTTTCACCGATATTGGTGCAAGTGATGTTTGTTGTTTGTGTCAAGCCAGTATATTTATTACCCAGGTAACTATCTCTCTAGTCTTTTACTTAAATTTAAGGTTTTTATCTCGCCAGCTACCCCTAACCTGTTCGACATTAGCAATAAATCTTCATTAATTATAATTGAATATCTCTTTCATTGTCTCTTCGTCTCCTTTTGACGTGCCTAAAATCTTGAATAAATTATCGCTCTCGATTTTTCCTTTTTAATTATTTCCTGTAAAACGCCGACGCGGCCCTGGCATATCGCGGTGTCAGACACACGAGAGCTCGGAGGAATCTACATACATTAGCATAAAAAAGAAAGTTAGGTGGATTTTAATTCGCTTGTCTGTTTTAGTTCTAGCTTTATTCGTTAACTTCAAATTGAATTTGTGCTCAATAGCGCTTCGCGTTTTAATAAGGCACGCGAATGAATAGTAGGTAATGTGCAAGGAAGCCTGTAAGAGTTTTATTTATAAAGATGATTTAGAGTTCGATCTCGAAGTTTATGTATATTTGTTGTTCAATGTAAGGCTGGTCTCACGCAGACTGAATTTCATAATTTAAATTCTGGTGTGGATTGATCTTACCAATCTAATACGTTTTGTACCTGACTTTACAGTGCGTTTTTTTTTAATATTTCATTGCAAACCTCCATTCCTTACTAAAATATACATAAGCGAATTATGCTTCACTTTTTCAATTACTCTGCTAATTATATATTTAAGCAGGAGCCAACCCTCATTATATTTACTACCAAACATATGTATATTAAAACTGTGAACTTTAATACAGCCCATGAAATGCAAGCCAGTCACTATTTTATTCAACAGGGTTGTCGCTGCATTTCGGCTGCCAGTTGGCAAGCGTTCCAAAGCGTGTTCTATAAGGTTCTAGAGTGTTCTACAGCGCCCAACGGAGTTCTAGGGCAGCGGCCTTGACTGCTGAACGTCGGTAAAGATTAATGGGCTCGCACTAACGCGTTTTATTTAAACTGTTAATTTAGGCTGAATAAAAGTAAAACTATGATAATCGAGTGGTTCGGACACGCGTCTTTCAAACACAGGTGGGTTCGAATCCTGGCTCGCCGCAATGAGTGTTTCGAAACGTATGTACGAAATATAATTTTATATTTAGTATTAGCTTTCCGGTGAAGGAAAACATCGTGAGGACACCTGCATATATATGTGAAGCACAGACTACCTCCACTAGACGGAGCATGTTGGGCGGCGCGCGTTCACATCAGATATGGTCAATTGTATAGCATTACGACATTACGCGACCGGCCGCTAGTTCAGTTGCGACCATGTTTCTGACTTGTGTGTGCACCAAACGTGAAATAAATATTTCTGTTCAATCCAACGACAATCTCGAAACATAAAATGATAAGAAAGATGTGAAACACGCGTTGTACTAGTAATATCTACCGATATTTAATCGCCCATGTGCGTGGTGAGCCCGTGTCGTATGGCATGCTCCGTCTAGTGGAGGTGGTCTGTGATGTGAAGTCTTCTACCGCTCTGAGCCAACGTGGGGACTACAGCCCATTCACTCTCATCTCTATGAGAGCAGGCTTGTGCCCAGCAGCAGTGGGACGCATATAGGCGGATGATGCTGAAAAGTGGCCTAATTCACAATTTTACCATCAATATCGTTAGTAATATAATTTGACCAAGGATCTAGTAATAACAGTGTGTAATGGGGGCTCATATGTCGGTCTGCTCGTCGCTTCGACTTTGACGGATCACAGCAACGTGACTTCCGATTACGAACTAACCCTTTAAACGGATAACCCACTCAGTCCTACTCCCACTTCAACTTTGCCGCTTTTTGACCTACTTCGGCTATTTTGGTTTACGTATGACAAGATTACTTAACAGGTATTCTAAAAACGTATACCATGATCCAATTTTCTTAATAGCCTACTTAAGAGTTCCACTGCTGGACAAAGGCCTCCCCTCCTCTCATGAAGGTGAGAGAGCAGTCTGAGAGGGTGAGAGAGAAGATCTCTTAGTCTGAAATGCGTCCAAGTCGTCTCGCCGTCTCTTCTATGATCCTCTTAAATATTATTAATTTCTTGCTCATTTCTAATATTTGCATTACATTCGTTTAAAATTCCCTTTAGTAGTTGTTCTTCAGAACTAATAGCAAGTTTAGTAAAGTTCTAGTAATATCAAAGTGTAACGGCAACAGCAGTTCCTCTAATCGCCGCTTAGGACACTCTTTACTGCGACAAAACTCACTTTGAATACATAAACAGCACAGTGAACTGTATAAAGACTTTAGTAAAACTGCTTTGCAAGCTTGATAAGCTTTAAGAAATATAAAGTGTGTTTAAAAATATGTTTAATACAGTAAAATTATTCTTATTATACTGAGATCACATTTCGAACAGATTTGAACTTTTACATTCATAAAAATAAGAGAATGCTAAATACTACGTAGGTACCTACGTTCGTTTTTTTTAAGAACAGGTAGTAAAACCAAGCACAGATAAATTAAAAATGTAGACAATTATTGGTTCTACCGAAATCGCACGTTTTGTCTGTTTTTGTGCATTTGTGCAAGCCGCATTTTCTAGCGTCCTTTGTTGCTTTTCCTAGAAAGAGCCGAGGCGGGACGAGGCGAAACGTTTTATGCGATCGGCAATAAAATTTCACCGACGAGATTTTATATATTCTGAGTATATAAAATTATTGAAATATCTCAGCCGATGGTATAGCGCACCATTACTGTATTTTAGCCTAGTGGTATACCTTACCCAGTTTGAAGTGAGCTCATCCACTTACCTGTACTTACAATAAGCATTGTATCTATAAAATGCTATTATCTACTTTTGTTCTCGAACCGCTAACCAAATACTTACAAAAAAAAGGTTAGAAGTACACTGTAAGTATATCGAATTTTCAACCTTATTTCTTGTCGGGTAGGTTTGAAATGGAAATGAAATGCAACAAATGTTATGATCTGTTAGTGTATTTTGTAGTCTATTGTCCAAAAAATAACGTAGAAAAACTATATTAACCTTCCAAGGCGTTTATTATCTTCTTTTACTACAAGCTCATTATCATAATTTGTGGTTAACCACTCAATGGTATTGTAGTCTCAAGTAGAAGAGCTCACTTCAAACTGGGTAATAGCTATAGCTTATTGTTTGAAACTTGCCTGTAATTCCGGTTACTCTCGTTAGAGAAGGAATTTTGTATGAGCTCGGTTTTTAAAAAAGTTATTAAGTTTTTAATGTTTAAAAATTTTCACAATATTATATCAATAGTTTCATTTTAGATTACATAACTCCTACGTATTCGTCATGTGATTTCTAGGAAAACCATCTTGAAACTAGAAAAGTCGTGTGGATATGGGATACTTTATATCTCGGTAAAGAGTTCCCTCGGGATATTGATGGGAATAGCGGGGGCGAAGCCGCGGCTGAATGCTAGTTTGACATATAATAAAGTACTAAAATGCATCAACTTACTACAAGATTACCCTCTAATATCCTAGAGAAAAAAATATAACGAATGTATAGAAGTTCAGAAAATCCTCGTTTGGAAATCTTCGTAGTGGTTTTCTGGTACAGGAACCCGTAACTAATTAAAGCTCAGCATGTTTACGATCTAGTGTCGCCTCGCCGGCTGTACTTCGGCAAGATTTAATATTAACGTAAACAGTGTCCGGAGCACACACTTGTGGCGAGAGGCGCCCGATATTGCAAAAGTTGTCCGGCGGCTACTTCACGCGGTTCCTAAACGAATGTACTCGAAACTTTTTGTGCTAAGTTGAGTAGATGTTATCGTGACAGTAATCAATTGTAGATTAGGTAGAACTACCCAATAGGGTATTTGACACAAATAAACTAATTAACTCTAACCATCAAATTACGTTTTCAAAACTGGCCGGATAAAATCTATTAAACTCATTTTCGTGCCACCAACGATTTTAAAATGACAAAAACTAAAAATAAGGTACCGTAAAACGGTCCTACTTTGCTCCTACAGGGATAACTATGCTCCAAACCCGAAAACATTTCTAGCTCTGTTATTTGTTTCTATGACGATTTTTGGTCTAACTTTGCTCCAAGAAACATTTAGTATTTAGGAGAAAAGTTTTGCCGCGTCAAAGGGTAACTTTGCTCCGAATTTATTGTTTCTATATATTTGACGGAATAGATAGTGGCGTATTTTTCAATTTATAACGCGTTAGGAAATTCATTTTTTGTGTTATATATAAAACAAGTATGTCTTAAAATTAAAACGTGACAGATTTATTTCGAATTTTCTAATTTTGGAGCAAATTTTGGAGCAAAGTAGGACCGTTTTACGGTACCATGTTGAGCATGACAAGCGCGTCATAAGTAAATTTTTCGTACTTACCTACTAAACTGCATACTTTATGAGCGTTTTGACACTTCATAAAAAGAAGCTGATTTAAACTGTCATCATTATAACCTATTATGGCTCGAAATTAAATGGTAACGATCGAAACTTTTATACGAGTATTCATGTTCGATATTAAAACAATTGTAGTTGTGCGAGGGAATATCAGATCATTATTCGCAGTATAATCTTGTTTGGTGATAGCGCATAATCTGTATATATTTACCACTATTTACAATAGTCTGGCCTCGAGTAGCCTGTTTATTGACTTTTGTTCGGTTTAGTTTAATTAAACCTTTTAAATTCGGCTTAATGGCCGGTTGAGTTTTAATAGGAAATTTCTGTTTTGTTTAATACTCGATGGAATATTTAAAAAAAATTCTGGGTTTTAAATACAATGAATGAATGATATAACATTGATTAGGTAATATGAAATATTTTACTCTTATACCAAATAGAGGAAAATACTACTCCAAAGTTTTTATTTTTACTACGCTATAATCCAGGGATCAATATGAAACCTATTAGAGGTTATATTAAAGGTTAATACGGTGTACCATTAATTACAATATCGTCAACGAACCGGGCCGTAAAAGTCTCACGTTTACAACGTCGTAACTACAACTCTAGATTAATGGTTACATTGATAAGTACAAGCATAAGTTGATAAGTTAGGGAGGTATCAGGAGCACAATTTTATTTTTCTAGGAACGGTTATTTTTTGACAATGCTTACTAAAAATTAATAACTAGGAGTTTTCAAAACAAATATTATGTTTATCGAAAATTCATCACGATTTGTATGTATTTTATCTGGTTTTCATGATTTATTAGATTTTCCAACAGCAGCAGTACAAATGAAGTAAACTCTTTAAAGTATTTGTTTTTATTTGACTTGGCCTAAATAATTATGATGAAATTATGTACATGTATTCAGTTTCGATGCCACTTTGAAGGTTTTCTCAATTACTAAAGATGTAATACGAGGGATATGTCAGCGAAGTGCCTTTCCGAACGGTTGAACATGTACATACCCTGCAATACCCACTGTGCCCTCGCCTTAAAAAGCCTTTTACGATAAGCAGGCTTATTACACGTATAGAGGATTTATGACGTGCATGTATGTTGCGGCTATTTATTATAATGGCTTTTATATTAGCGGCTTAGAAACTTCGTGCATTTTATCCAAGGTTTGGATTAATTTGACCTTTTACTTAAAGTACAAACGTAAAAATTTGGGGCAGACAAATGGCCGAAAACATCTCCGAATACACCTTCTGCAGTGGTAATAACTTCGTACTATATTTATGAAACGATTTTATTCTATACAGGTTTTTGCACTTGACTGTACCTATACGTACTTGAACACTTTACAGTTTGGCATTTAACTATGGAGCCTTAGTTAAATGCAAACTCAACCTAGCAGTCCTGCTATTGATGACTGTAACTTACACTTGTTATGAGCGAAACAAGATCTGTTTGCAGCTTATAAAAAGAAGATGTTTTAATTGATTTACGACACGATTTTAACAGAATAAATGATTTGATAACAAACATTACAAAGGGTAGACGCTATTTCACGAACAGTCCAAATAAATATCAATTTTTCATATCCCGTTCAATAAAATCAATAGCTATACACATTATAGTATGATATGTACTTCTATAAAATGCAAGCTTAGACTCGTAGCATTGCTGGGAAGCTTAGGCAACCTCGCATATTACGTTTTATCGGTACAGCACCTTAAGTTGTATGCAGCTAGGTAGTGTTCACAACAACCTAAAAACGTTAAAATAACACCTTATAAAAGTAAATACGCTGTATAACCTGTCTAGACGTTCCACAACGGATTTGGCTCTCGAATCTAAATATCCATTTTATTTCCAAGTGCCGTCGGAATGTCGGTGCAAGAATTTTGCTTCATATTTTCGGTGCTTGCTACGAGAGGTTGGGAAGCTGTGTATTTTTGAACGCGTTTCATGTACATTAGAAATATTTGAGGTATATTTTATTTGACTACTTTGTTATCTACCGTTTATGACAGGTATGTATTGAATAGATACAACATATGTAGTATATATACTAGCCATGCAGCAGTTTACTTCATTTTCATAAAATAAATGAATAAAAACTCTTTATTACATTGATGATATTTAGCATAACGGCGGAGTCTTAGGCCGTCGTGGAAAAAAGGATTCCAATTGGAGTTTATATGTCTCATTTCGGTTACTATTTACTCATTGACACTAAATGTTTGTAATGTGTTAATGTAACCGATATAGTATGAAGCCCAACTCATCATACGCACTCACACTTAACAATGTGCCTCTGTTTTGTTATGAGTCTAGAACGCTTATATTAAGAAATATAACCTAAAATTCAACTACTTACAAACAATCCGCATGAGCAATCATTCTGGCCTCCTCATTGACTATAATGAAGATAAATTGAGTAATAATTGACTGTCATCGACGCCGATTAATTTCAGCCAGCGCTTATTTACGATGCAATCATGATGTGATTTATCATACTGACTGAAAATATTAAGCTCTTGGGCTGCAGAATTTCGATTATAATTGATTGTAAACTTACAAAAATAGTCTGGAAAGAAAATAAATATTCCCAGATTTGTAATATTGAAAATATTGAATGCATAAGCGTGAAAAGTGGTTTAGCATGAGAAAATTACCACCAATTAAGGCAAGCAGACGAAATAATTCGTGTAGTTTTGAAAATGAGCACCGGGCTTCCTTAGGCTATCAAGATAAAGGCACTACAATTTCTACGGGTTCTTCGTAGCAATGGGACTGATAAGCATTGAAGATACTTATTTCTGCCAAAACTGACGTTTCTCTTCGCCTACTATGTCTATTTAAGTGACCGGCAATTGAAATAACGTTCAATTCGTAAAGACTTTACATGATCACTTTCGATAACATCAGGTTTACCTTTTACCTTTAAAATTTTTGAAAATTTTACGATTTCAGTGAAAAAAATGTCGACGAAATGTATATGCAATGAAATGAATCATTCGACGAAACGTTAGTCGACAAAATGGCAGCCACCTGTAAAAATTAGATATTCATTCCTTTTCATTCACTACCAACATGAATATGTGTTTCAAATGTTATCTATCCTTTTTTACAAGCTTTTATTTAGTTTCCCGTCCCGGTGTCTGTTTGTTTGTCTGTCTGCCTGTAATCAAATCCTTCAAGTTCAATTAGACCCACTTCCCGATGTCCGATTGAGCTAAAATTTTGCACGAATATGTAAATCAGATGACAATGCAATACTATTATGACATGGAGCTGATCTGATGATGGAGCCGGATGGTAGCCATAGGATCACCTAAATTACATAAGATAAATCCACTCTGTTTGGGCTCATTCGATTAGTTTTGACGTGCAGTTTGCGATTTTACAAGAAAAGTATAGTCGGCAATAAAAACTTGTCTCATACATTTTTTTTGACAGAAACTTATTCTTGGTGAGTAATGTTTTTTTGCACGACTAGATGAGATCTATTAGATTAGCGCAGACTCGGTGGACAGATGAGCTCGTGAAGGTAGCGGGGAACCGATAGTTGCGGTCTGCTTAGAACCGCACTTTGTGGCTATCTTCGGGAGAAGCCCATGTAGGGTGACCAGATGTCAGGAATTTTCCTGACATGTCAGGAATTTTAGACATATGTCAGGAATGCGGCCGGAAAAGGGAAATGTCAGGAATTTTTGGCAAATAAATAAAACAATAAAATGTTATACACTGTAAACTTTTATTTTTAAATACAATAACAAGAAAGGTAAAGCCACAAGTACTTTGGATATAAATTGCAACTTATAAGTAATCGTAATTATCTTTTTACGAAATAAACATTAAATCAATCAACATTGACAAATTAAACAATTAAAAAAATCAACAATTAAATAACCTCTAAGTAAAAATAGTAGAATTTCTTTTTGTAAAATGTTTTTTAATCTGGTCCACACATTTTGTCCTGGCTGCCGGTTAACACCACCAAAATTAACATTGCCGTTATCAGCAGTGTATGATACACATTTTTCCAATAAATCATACTTCAGCAATGTTGATTTTATTATTTCAGTTATGGTTTCAGCCGTTTCGTTTCGCGTATTCATGACATCCAGCACTTTTGTCGTTATACCTTCTTGCCAATCGAAGAATTGGATTAATATGGGAAATATTTTTTCAGCACCATGATTACTAGCATCTGTAGAGACACCTATAAATTCTATGGTTTCCAATGATTGTTGGATTTTGTTCAAAACCCACGGCGTGATGACTCCAGTAACAATGGCTTCAGTCTTAGTCCTCGCACAAGAAATACCTTGCGCAATGTTTGAGTCGGGAAATATAGTTTTAAGTAGCACACTTGTGCAGTCCATAGACCTAAACGAATGATGATGATTCACTGTATGAAGAGCCAGCGTAGATTCAGCTGCAGAAATTTTCGCCGTATTTCCAACACTTTGAGTTTGGAATACCGAGTCAATTTTGACATTTTTAGACACCGTTAAGGTTTGTTTTTTTATTTTTTTGTGACTGTGTGTGTTTTTCAATGTCTGAGGCACCTTTGAATCTAATAACAATACGACGTAATAACAATACTACGCCGCGAGCGCGAGCGCGTGAAGCTCGTGCTGCTCGTGTCAGGAATTTTGGCCGAAAATCAGGAATTTTGTCAGGACTTTTGAAATTTGTATCTGGTAACCCTAAGCCCATGTCCAGCAGTAGACATCCGTGGCTGATGATAGATAGATCTATTTATTGTAAATTAAACAATCTTCCTGAAATGTTATCCCCTAACAACCATCACCCCAAACTCCATTAGCCGTTGTTTCCCAACAAATAGTAGGCGTTGTAGTAGTTAGTTCTAGTGCGGTAGTTACGGCACGTTTCCAATTCTACTATATACTGTATGTATAACAAGTATCTACAAGTTGCCTCGTTAGTGGAGACTGACAGGGAGCATTCGAGATGATATTAGACATTGTACAGTTTGTAGTTCCATTTTGAAATTATTAGGGATTGGTTGGAACGTGAATCTTGTTAGTTATCTGTTTCAATTGCTTAGCTTTATAGTGTGATACATCTACTCTTTTAGCAATAGGATGGTGACATTTATGTACCTTATTTCACTTATTTCATTACCTTATTGATGATCTAATTGGTGCTTAGTGTGATTCAATTAGTAATTACTAGACGTAAAAACGAGGAAAGTAGAAGACGGGTTACCCATTACAAAAAACACATGTATGTATTTTTGTGAAACTTAGGCGAATATTCGTAAGTTATCTCAAATTAAACGCACCTGTGCTCAATGATGTAATGGCTTTTTCATCTCAATCAATAGAAATGAGATGACCAAATCCCTCTTATTTGTGAGATCAACTGGAGAAAAACTAAAAAAATATGTAAAAAGATTTTACGCCCGTGATTGGCGTGTTCCTTATTTATATCAGACCAGGGCCATTGTCCACAAGCGTCTCGTGTGCGTTACAACAGTACACACAGTTCCGAAGTTGCGGGGCAGTTGGCAAGTCGCGACTAAGAGGCATTGTGTGTCGGCGTCGAGTCGGACAGATAACTTTGTGCCGACTAGGGTTTGCACTTAGCACCCTTGGCGAACTTCGAACTTGATAATGGTGGTTTTATGGTGTTATTAGGAAAGCGGAGATGATTTAGAACGATAAGGGCAGAAAAAAGTAAATTATTGTAAGAGTACATATTATAATGCGAATTTTAAACGCCCCAGATATCTTTGGATTATTTGATATTGTGGCTGAAAAAAGTACCTATTTAAAGCATCGTTCTAATAGACGCGATTGCGCGATCATCGTAAGTTCGCGCGAATTTTACTCGTACGAACGCGCGATCAAACATATTGAACTCGAATAGGTGTCCTAACTAACAATCGCGGGGTCGCGCGTTCGTACGAGTAAAATTCGCGCGAACTTACGATGATCGCGCATTCGCGTTCTATTAGGACGATGCCTTACCTACCAAAAACTGCATTAAAATCGCTCCACGTGTTTAAATGT
Organism: Eudemis profundana; assembly: GCA_947034925.1. Classification (NCBI taxonomy): domain Eukaryota; kingdom Metazoa; phylum Arthropoda; class Insecta; order Lepidoptera; family Tortricidae; genus Eudemis; species Eudemis profundana. The sequence goes on along the minus strand of OX344808.1, from coordinate 14,390,333 downwards.
CCCAATCCTATACACAGCTCCACAAATAAACACACACAGAGCACACTATAAAATTCATGTCAAGGTATAAGTGGATAAGGCTGCCACATTGCCGAGAAAAGTGGCTTAATAAATAGTTCATTACACAACTAGGGTGGTAATACGAAGAAAGCCCGAGATCGCAGATGTTTGCGGTCCGAGCTGCAAGCGAGGGACGTAAATATGCGATCGTGGGTTTTCTTTATTACCTCCCGTGTTGTGTACATCATTTTATGTCAACACAACGTACGCGCAGCGTGCGAAAAAAGCCACTTTATGGCCAGGTGTGGCATAATAGTACATTGTGTATCAAGGGCGGTAGGTAAGGAATTACAAACGAGTGTTTGTTACAAGGCCGAGGCGAAGCCGAGGGCTTTAATAACACGAGTTTGTAATTCCTTTACCGCCCGTGGCACACACAATGTTTTTCATCACACTTGTGAGGAAATCTAATTAAAATTAACCTTACTTAACCTAAATAAAATTGTAAAACTGACAGTGATATTAGTGACATATCCATAGACAATGCGAAACGTTCGGAAACCATAGCGGTACAGACCTAAAACGGTTGATTTTATAATTGCAAAATACTGAAATACACTATTGAAACATTTAATTAATGTTACAGAAATATGTGTTTACATGTATTTGCAATAACAGTTCTCTTTAATTAAATATTTCAGTGATAAAAGTTAAAAAAGTAAGTTGGTAGTTTCCTTTGAACATGACAAATAAGAGTAAAACAGAACCAGCGTTTCAAATTTAAAAAGAAAACCATTACGCCCTAGGGCGTAATAGCTCATTTACGGCCCGCAAAACCTACGTGTAATGCACCATTTTCGAGCAAGTGTGATGAAAAGAATATTATACCCGGCAGACGGCGGATATAGGCTAAAAAGATAAATAAATAGAATAGCGAAAAAAAGGCTTTTTTCAGAACGTGAAAAGAAATTAAATGACATGATTACTCAGCTAAATGGTACTTCACTTGGATATTGTTCAAAGAGAAACACGTCATTAATCATTTCCTCACAAGTCTAACATCTAGTTCAGTCGACTCGCTACCGACAGCGACAGAACTAGACTCCAGTTAATTTAAGGACTTTTCGCTTCGGCAGCCTCTACTTGGCTAATTTGCGGTGTTTATTTTAAACTCGTATTTCGCTGTTAGGTTTGTCTTAAGCGCTATTAAAGCCAAACTATTTTATCTTACTTTTACCGCTTCACAAATGTTTTGTTGTTTCAACATATTCTAGAAATTCACTTATTTTTATTTGCCAGTTACCTACACACCACAACACGGTGTGATTGTTGGATCGATTGGTGGTTATTTTTGATTGCTAATTTGCCTGTTGATAAACTATTTGCCTGTAGGCAAATTATTCACAAAATTAAATTAAAAAATGCGTTTTTTAATTATTTGCGGTCATAATAACTATAGTCAATTGAAATCTGGGATAATTCATAGGGACTAGCTTGTTGTGTTAACAACGTCACATTCTTATGATTTAATTAAGTGCTTACGGAAAATATTTGACACTAGTTTCATTTACATAATATACTATTCTTCAATACCTGGCTGTATTAGCAATATCCGCTAATCAATCATAAAAATATTATTATCCAAAAATGGTGATTTTTGCGATATTTCACTTCGGTTCTGGTTTTTTCGAGTTCGATCTAAACCTGAAATTGCTATTATTTTCAGTGTTATATTTGCAGATAATATCTAAAATTAATTAAAGATCAAAACGGGATAGGGACGGGCACAACCTTGGAGTATTTTAGGAAATATGGCGGCATTTCCCTGACCCGAATTCATCGTCCGTGAGTGTACATGCTATATCTATACTTCTTATCAAATTACTCATACAAGTATACGATCAAAATATCAATTGCAATTCGTTTAGTTATTTATGTGTATCGGCATGTTAGTTTAGTACCTTTTAGCACAGCAAACTCTATCAAAGAACATTTCTATTTTTCAAAACATCGCACATGTAATTTCTACTGCAGCAAGGTATTTGCCTGTTTCCTATTCCTATTTTCTTTTCCTTTTTTTTTCCAATCCGGATCCCCTGTGAAACTCCATTCCTTTTTCGTACTCGATCAATCTGTTTGCCGGCTTTATTTGCTGGATCATGTGACTGCATCAAATGTACTTTGAATTTATCGGGTTCAACGGACTTTGAACACGGAGGCATGGGTAGAAAAGGGTTTGCAGAGGATTAGGTTTGAGCACGCAATTGAAAATGTTATTTAAAAACGTGCCTACACAACAGGCGGTTAACTTTAAGCATGATAATACTTACCCACAGAGTTGACTCATGACAGGGCAAATGCAAATAAAGGTATTCTGTTATTTGATATTTATTTTTCTTTTTCTATTTTATGTCGTTCTCAAGCTGTATTTCTGTGTGTGCAATTTAACATCTGTTATTATATGTATACTAGAAAACGTGTAAAATGTAATTGTAAACGTTAACTAGTCGACATTTGCTTCGGCCATTAGCCTGTTCTCGTCACTTTTTGAGCAAATAAACGGGCACATAATAAAAACATGCCTGTAGTGTAGTGCCGCTTTAATTTATTAAACATTTTTTACTGGAATTCTGTAATTCGAGAACACTGTCCACTTACAAACGGACGATACTAAAGAAAAAGTTAAATGGCCTCGTAAAATTGCCAAGCAAAGCTGCCTATTTGCATTCAGAAAATATTTTTCTGTTCTTTGTTCGCAAATTAGCAGCTATAAGCGAGCAACTGCTTTTATGAAAACTATTTTAACAAAATTATGAAAATGAGAATTTTCCGATTTTTACCGCATTTTACGGTACACGATAGGTACCTACTTATGTTAGTGAATTGTGTTTTGAAATGAGTTGGATGTATGTTAACAGCTCAGAACATAGAATACTACTTATACTTATATTCTTACATCTGTGGTTTACAGGTATTTTGCGACATTTGTTTCAGTTTCTCTTGTAACTGTATTATGAGTTACTAGCACCAACCCACGGCTTTGCCTGCGTAATTCCCGCAATTATTCTAAGGGAACCTACGGTATCTTTAGTAGAATAGGATGTTAGTAGGCTGAGACTTCTTCATTATAGGTACCGAAGTATAACAAAATAATGATTATCCATATAATTTTTTGCTACAGCGACTACTGCAATGCAACCGATTCATTTTACAATGTACTTACCTACTTACGACGTTCTTATCTAAAACATGCATAAGTTCATAATAAAAATCAGAAACCATTTGGCACAAGAAACCATTCTTCACCACACTGCAACAAGTCGCTCCCTTATTATAAAACACTTCATAAACTGTTGAAATTTCCGCCACGTTAAAGTGGAGCAAAAACCCAACAAACAAAATACTTGGAAACTGCGCTAGCAAGCCAGACGACCCGTTGTCCGGTCGGTGACCTTTCCGGTAACATTTCCTTTATTCGAGAACTGCAAGGTAATCGGACTTCCCCCTAGTCTAGACCAATCAGGAATTTCTGTTATGCTCCTAACTTATGCTATAACTTTAGGTGCCCATTCATTCGAGTGAGATAGTTTGGATTCTGGACAGCTGAAAGTTTAGCGGAATTCTGTAGGTTTTTGGATTTGACGTGAGTTTTACTGTACGCTTCTTTAACATTAATTTTAATATCATTGACAGAATAAGGTAGCGTTAAAATAAATTCTATATCCAAATAAATCCGAAAGTATTGGTTTTAATTCTTTTGCACTACAACAGCAGAGCCACTATTAGGCATGTTTCCTTGTGTAGTGATTTAATTTGAATTTAAATGTATCTTAAATAACTCTGTGTTTACCTTTTGAGAGCGCGTAAAGACAAATCATAAGTTACCATTCATATACGATAAACTGGGGCACGCAAAAATATGCGAAAGGTTACATCGGGTACTACACAGCAATTAAATTAAGTCGTAATTAATATTTTTCCGTGTCCAGTTTCATCATATATTATTGCTAGTACTGTACCTAGAAGAAGACTAAATATTAGAGTTTTTGAGAGTTTCTTCTTTATCCTTCATATTACATTCTATAAGCTTTGCAAACGTTACTTGAAATAAGTACTATAATATTCTAAGCATACATGAATAAAGTACTGTTACCTTATATCCGTTCTTTCCTTGTTCCAGGCAAACAGCGGAGCGGAACCTCAAGTGGCAGTACTTTGTGAGGCCGGTTCGACGTACCACCCACAGTACATGTCAGCCGCTGGCCGATGGACGCCCGACCTCACCACCAAGCCCCACAACTGCTTGAAAGACAAGATGGAGATTTTGGATTACTGCAAAAAGGTAAGCACCCCTTCAAACTGTATGAATCACTGGCAATACATCGACAGTCGATAAATTCACGCCCGACCTTACTACCAAGTCCAACAAAAAATGTTTGAGCCTCAAGTGGCAGTGCTCTGTGAGACTGAATCGACGTACCACCCGTAGTACATGTCGGCCGCCGACCGATGTACGCTCGACCTCACCACCAAGCTCCACAACTGCTTAAAAGACAAGATGGAGATTTTGGATTACTGCAAAAAGGTAGGGCAAGTACCACCATTACTTTCAGACTATGCACCAAGAGAAGAACACGTCTCGTCTGCCTGGCGGCAGATGCGTCAGGTCAGGCCTCTTTCAGCAGGCCTCTGCCTCCATTTTCGTGTAAGTGTTCCATTTACCATCAAGATGTAAATGTGGTTGAGACAAAATGGAGATTTTGGATTGCTGCAATACACAACAGCGAAGCACAATAGTTGTAAATAAATTAAGTTAAACAAAGTAAAGCCAGGAAATTCCCGCTAAATATCAGATTTCAAAGTTATAACTTTGAGTTTTCTTCTCTAACAACTATGTCTTCCTTTACAACGGACAAGTGGCTACATAAATAATAAAGTGCACGGTATTCCTTAAGAGCCTTTGATTTTTACTAAGATGGTTTTTAAACTTCATCGCGAAGTGGCAAGAAACAAAGCATCGCTCGAGTTTCCACAAGATCTCCCGTCGGCAAGAAACATCACAGGCCAAACTTTAAAGGATAAAAGTTTATAAAAACCACCCTACCTTACCTGTGCAAAGTAAATTGTGTTTAAACCCCGCAGAACTGGAAGCCTTTAGTCGAAACAACTTGAATAACGAGTTGACCCCGTTCCGAGTTTTTAACCAGAGTTAACAACTTTTTGCATTAATTTACCTCATTATTTTAACAACACTGAATTTATATTAAACGCCTTTTTTTATCCGGAATCTTAATTTTTAACTAGTATAGTCAGTATTGCACTTCGTCTGAAGAGAATTTCATAAAACAAAAATCAGATTCATGGTCAGCGGATAAGATTTTTAGATATTAGTCAAACTGATTTGTTTTTTCTTCTAACACTCTGCTGGAGATTTTTTTATGGCATGGCGCTCTTGGCGCATCCAGCCAACTCTGATAGAGTTAAGCGATAGGGGAATAAACTATCTCAACAGCTTCCGTCCCATCTTTCGGACATGTTGAATTCACCTCCTCCCACGCAGTCTGTGGAACGCCCATTTCGTGTTCTACTGAAAAATACTAAGTTGTTTTGGGTTGAGTCCATTTTAGTAAGGTTAGGCTCGTTCTAAAGTTCACCCCTGAGCTTAATGTGGAAGGCATTAATGGTAGACAACAGCAACGTCCAAGAAAACTCCCTTGCTCTGTGCATGAGATATTGGCCACTTTTACTGAATGAGTTGTATATAAAAACAAGTTATCAGCATGTTTTTGAGCGACATCAATCTATTCCAGGTGTACCCAAGCCACGATATCACGAACATCGTTGAAGCGTCCCACTACGTGAAGGTGAGCAACTGGTGCAAGCTCGGTTCCGGCAACGCTGCCAAGTGCAAGGTCACTCGATGGGTCAAACCTTTCCGTTGTCTTGGTACGTACTGCTTCTTTATTAACCTAAAGAGTTTTGACGATTTTCTTACGATAAACAGCCCTTTGCTAATTCTTTAGGAGAGCGCTCATAACCATGGTCATTATGATTAATCGGGTCAGAATATCTTACTTTGAAGCGATTGCCATCTGGCCTACGTAACCCAGCGAAATCAGGCAGACCATGTTTAAAAGCGACACATATGCGTGTTAATTTGGTTGAATTCTATTTATGTATTTGACTACTCTCGTAACAATCGAGGGACTTAAACGCTGGCAACTTCCTCGCAACACCCGCTAAAGCTTTGGAATTAATATAATGAGGCAATATTGCTGCATGAAGCTGCCAAATTACCACATTGTACTTATCACAACAGCATTCATTGTACATGTCCTTTTGATATTTTACTTGCTCACGCGGTATAAAAAGTTCACGCAATAAATATAACCATAATTTCATCGTAGTTACTCAACGAAATTAAATACGTAACTAATGAACTTCTTCGTCTTCTTCATTGATAAGATGTTCCTAAGTAAACTGTTAATTGAATTCCGTTAACTACTAATTTGGTGGCAGAAGGTCCATTCCAATCGGACGCGCTGCTGGTGCCGGAGAGCTGTCTATTCGACCACATCCACAACCAGAGCCGCTGCTGGCAGTTCGCCCGCTGGAACGCCACCGCCGGCCGCGCCTGCGCCCAGCGCGGCCTGAGGCTCAGGACATTCGCCATGCTGCTTCCTTGCGGTATCAGCCTATTTTCTGGGGTCGAGTTCGTGTGCTGCCCAAAGCATTTTAAGGGTGAGTGGAACTAGTATGTTGATAGAAGGTCAATGCTGGTGCAGGAGCGCTGTCTGTTCGACCACATCCGCAACCAGATTCCCCGCTGGCTATCTCTTTGAGATTTAAACGTTCAGCTAACTTGTAGTTTTTTGTACCTGGTCGAACTACGACAATATGCCTATAGTCAAATCTGTAGGCAACAGGTTCAATAAATGTTTCGCCATTGATAAAGAGCAAAACAAATTCATTGAATGAAAAACATCAAACATTACATAAACACACACTTATATTCATTATTACTATTAAAAAAAGGCATTTACCATGCATGTTTGTTTTAAGAAGCTCACGATATTTCGCCGCTTGCAACAGTGTCGAATTATCGGGAGCTTCCTTAGCTTATTAAAATAAACATACATGGTAAATACCTCGTTTTTAATAGTAGTTATTATGTAAATGATCATGTTCGCTTAAAAACGTATATCAAACATTGCAAAAAATGTACTATACTTAATTATAATAATGGACCCTGCTAGGGCCCAAATTTTATTCGAAAATTGCTCATATAGTAATTTCTCTTATGTTACAGAAAACGTGAAGATGCATAAGCCCATGGACGTGGGAGTGCCAGTCAGCCCGGGCGGTGAGGAGATGCTGGCGGCCTCAGCGGCCATGGACGAGCGCGATGACGACCTGTTGGACGATGACGACGCGCTTGACGACGATGATGACGATGACACCCTGAACCTGAGCGACGACGACGACGATGATGATGCGGATGACGGTCAGTTAAATAATATAATAATAAAGAAAAATATATAATAATAATCAGTTGCTAGAATATGGTGACAAGAGAAAGTCGTCCCAAAACATTTACATCACAGTTTAAAATTACTAGACCTGAAATCTTTTATCTACACCATTCTACAAAAGGTCGCTATTTTAAACACTTGCCGAATTGTAAGAAAGTGTCTGTAACTGGACCCAGAAATGCAATCTACCTACTAGTAGGTACTTAACCGGCAAACATTAAATTGAGAAAGATACATTTTTGAAACTTTCTTAGACTGACAGAGTTGTTTCGCTGCAGTAGATTAGATCAATCATAATGAAAAAACTAGAAGTCTCTTTAGTCTCCACATTAAGTACTATCAAAGATTTACGCAAATCCAAAAATTTTGCAAAACGCAAGCTTGGAAACGTCTTTTTGATTTTGGATTAAACTTTGCAGACATGGACGAGGATGAAGACGCGGATCTATCCCGAGACGATGACAATGAGGACGACGACTACACGGACGGAGACGACAACGCCTGGCCCCGTCCAGAGTCCTCGTCCGCACCTTCCACAACGCCCACCACTACGACTACGACTACCACCACTACGGTACGTCAGTTTCTTGATTCATCATCTGCAGAAAGACTACTGGATATTATAATTATGTGGTAATAGCCACGTGTGGCTGACGGGTGGGCGATCAGAGTTAAATTGTTTAGAAAATGCTCAGCAGCCCCTTTCTGCCTTTCACCATTTTTTTGGTTTATTGACATTTTAATTTAAATACGTGCCATTAACTAATAGTTAACAAACGGCAATATGTTTCATCACAAGTTGAAAGGTTAGAGTATTCAAACATAGCTTATGTAAACATAATGACCCCACACGTTTAAATAAAAATGTCCTTATCCTAAGAGATAGGGATGTGTGGTATATAAGCAAAGCGATCACTAGTTTACTTAACCATGAGGTAGTTTAAGGCCAGACTTATCTTTTTCAGGCGTCCACTGCAACTTCGGACCCGTACTTCTCCCACTTCGACCCGCGCACCGAACACCAGAGTTACAAAGACGCGCAGCAACGCCTTGAGGAGACCCATCGTGAGAAGGTAAACTTAACCTCCTTTAATATAAATTCAGGTTTCTTTTGCCCCACTGCGTAGAGTACGACTACGATAACTTTGCAGAGCGGAACACGGCAGCACCTCCATTTAAGTCACATTTTCATAGAAATTTGACTTTTAATCGGAGGTGTTGCCATCTTCCGCTCTGCACATTTATCGTAGTCGCACTCTAACAATATTAATTATTTCAGAGCACAATATAGAGGTAGATATGTAGTTTGATTTATAATTAATCAACGTCACGTCTAGACAGCTAGACTTATATGAGACAGAATCATATTCATCGTAGTTCCAAATTTAGATAATCGTAACTAAAGCAAAGCTATAAAGTTTGGAGCTTATTTCATGCACTGGGTGTAGACACCCGTATGTATCAAACGTGTATTATAAAGTTTATGACACTTCACGATTATCCATCTCAAAGCCGCAAAGCTTGTCACTTGCTATACATATCAGTCGATAAGAATAGTGTTATTCTTAGAATTCAATACTTGTATCCCACGATTATACCTACATTTCAAACTTCATAAAACGTTGTGATTATGTGCTTCATGTATGGTAAGGCTACACACGTCGCAATAACGATTGAAGATTCGTGTTGGTGTTACTTTAAGAACGAGACATCAACACGAACCTTCGCTTTATCGCGATGTGTGTAGCCGTAGGTTAGTCGCAATCACACTAATATTATAAACTAGCATTTACCCGCGGCTGCGCCCGCGTTGTTCCCTTACTGTTTACTGTCCCAAGGGAATAGTTACTATTTAGCGGGATATGAATATCCTATGTGTCAATCCTGGACTAAAACTTCACAAACTTTCACATTTATAATATTAGTGTGTTGTGAAAGTTTGTAAGGACGTTTGTTACTACAATGCGGGCAAAGCCGCGGGAAAATGCTAGTACTCAATAAAATGGTAAACATGATCATGATCTTGAAGCACCACAATAAACAAAAATGTAATTGTTGATCAGATCACCAAAGTGATGAAAGAGTGGTCCGAGCTGGAAGACCGCTACCAGCAGATGATGACGTCAGACCCCAGCTCTGCGCAGACTTTCCGACAGCGCATGACTGCTAAGTTCCAAGCTAACGTGCAGGTAACAATAACCAATACTTCGGTACCTTCTGAAACACCAGTAAAATAGTAGGCAATTCCTCCGGTATCCATTGGGTGATGACTTTCCATCAGGTGACTGTTTTCTCATTTATGGCGACATAAAAATAACTTGTTTCTTCTAGTATTTGCCATTAGCTCGTTAATTTCGTCGTCTTTGAGCCATATCCTTTACCATGACAGCGTATTTTTGAAGACCGGTTGCTAAAAAAAATATTGCATACAATTTCTGAAATTTCGATCATTATAGTGAGATCTCAATATAAAAGTAATCAACTTTCTCTATTAAATTTTGGTTTTGGGCTATTTGTGCAATCTTTCCATGTCATTCTTACGGCACTCAAAACAATTATGAGCAAGGAATGATAAAAAATAAATTTTAGTTCTCCAGATGTCACTTTAGTTAATGGAGTGGATCTATTGAAACTACAAATATATTTTTTACGATTATTGAAACAAAAGCCAAGCATTTTGAAAATTCCAAGAAGTATTAAATCCTGACACTGTATCAACAGGCTCTCGAGGAAGAAGGCGTAGCCGAGCGCCGTCGTCTGGCCGCGTTACACCAGCAGCGAGTTTTAGCGCACCTCGCCCAGCGACGACGCACCGCGCTCGCTTGCTACACACGCTCGCTGAGGGACACGCCACCCAACGTAAGTCACCGGTGAAAATAACCAGGCATGGCGCAATTTCCGAATCAAAAGTTAGAGAGAGGTCAGGGACGGATCTGTTGAAGCCCTTTGTTTGATAAAGGGGCTGCAGACTGCCGGGGTAATAAAAACAAATGACCAAACGGGATGATAAAGAAGTAACTTTTTACAAGCTTTTATTTAACTTGTAATGTATATTTGATCGGGTGGCATCTTGCAACTCAATTTTGAACCAGATGTCTTCAAGCGATTCAGCAGCAATTTTGCAAGAATATGTAAATCAGATGATAATACAATATTATTATGACATGGAGCTGATTTGATGATGAAGCCGGATGGTAGCCATAGGATCATCTAAATTACATGAGATAAATTCACCGTGGTTGGATTAATTTAATTAGTTGTGACGTGCAGTTTGCGATTATACAGAAAATACAGTCGGTAATAAAAACTAGCCTCAATAAAACACTGTTTGACAAACTTATTTCAAATGCAACCTTTATTTTGCAGGCCCATCGAGTTCAGAAGTGCTTGCAGCGCCTAGTCCGCGCGTTGGCTGCTGAGCGCAGCGGCGCTCTGGCCGCCTGGCGCCGCGCCGCCGCGGCCGGCCGCGAGGCCGCCGCCGCTGAACGCGCCAGCGCTGCTGATAGACTGCAGGTAAGACTCGTGAAAAATAAGTAGAAAGCTCAATGCCTTAATTTTGTCTTTGCGATAGAGATGCAACGGCCATTTACAATTTCACAAATCTAAACTAGCAACATCAGTCAGTCAACCTTTGGTTGGTTTGACCAATGTTCCAGCTGTGCTCTTGCAATTTCAACCTTGGAATATAATGTTTATAACTATTAGCTATTTCTATAATGGTTCTTCAAATTAACTTCTTGAACCCATAAAAACACCGAATTAAAGAAAAAATAATTATATTCCTGGTCTCGGCACCATTCATTCGCAATATCGTGTATTACACATATTTTTTTTCTCAGGACGCTGACCGAGCATTGCAACGCGCTCTGACTTCTCTACGGCGTCGCCCACACCTGTACAACAACATCGGCACTGCTATTGAGGACTACGTTCAAGTTAGTTTAAAATTAGTAAAATTCATTTTTAGACTTCATTATTTGCATACATAGGAGTATATAGGTACCATAGCATTCTGTCTTTTTTAGTTGTGCAGACACTAATATACATGAAATGAGAGATAATGTTAGTCTGGCTCTATCAAACATAACCTAGACTAGGCTAGGTAGGTAGCTTCCTTGGCATTACCTGAGTTGGACAGTACATTAACCTTGACTTAACGGATTGTAAACAAAACCTAAATTTTGGTTATTCTTTTCCTCAGTCCATGCAATCTAAGGACGATATGGCGGTATCCCTGATGTCGATGACTCCCGAGGCCGAGGAACTGCTATTGGACCGCATCGAGGCCGAAGTACAGAGGGAGCAAGCTGCTAGGGAGCAGTTGAGTGCTAAGAGAGACCAACGCACTCGCCAGCGACAGGACATCCAGGAGGAAAGGGCCAGGGTATGTATTATGTATTTGATTTGTCATCCGACGTCTTATTCCATCTAGTCTAGAGAGAGTTACGCTGAAGTCGACGATCTGGACGTCGCCGGAATTACTAAAACACGCCGTCGCATCTCGATGCCGCATTTGGCTCCCTGCACCAACTGTTAAAAAATAAACTGTTAAAAAATAAAAGCTAAATCCCGTCATCTCAACCATTGTTGCATCATCCGCCGTCCGAGGCGGATGTCCACCCTTAATCCATTACCTCTTTATTCCACCTGTAAGGTTCATACGTGGATTAATATGATTATTTATTAATTATTGTGATAATTTTTTCCTAAACTCAACTTATCGCTCTCTATCTTTCTTTCAGACCTCAAATGGTGTAAAGGAGACCGAAGAGACCGACGACGAGGCCAGTGAGGTCAGCGACACCGAGGAGACCACCGTGGCTCCCACCACGCAGGGCCCGCCTCCGTCGCCATCGGCCTCCCCTGCCCCATCTGCCTCATCCGTCTCGGTGCACGACATCACCACCCGTGCTGTCTACACACAGGAGACAACTACTACTGTAAGTGACAGCATCATACGGAAAGTGATACATCAACAACCCCACAGTAACCACCCTAAACCTAACCTAGCATGCTCCGTCCGCCATTGTTATGCATCTTGAGTGATATGCAATCGATCAGACAATGTGTCAAGACAAAAAGCTTTATGTACACTGAACTAATTTGGTTTTGTGTGATGCTGGTATGGGCTTTATGACAGCTAGTGAAACAACTAATAATTAATTTGTCTTGACTTCATTGCTATGTATTCGTGACGACGTCTTTTTACGTTAGCCTGAAGCTTAAACTGGCTAAAAACCGATCGTACTCAATCCTCATTTCATCTTTTTGTCGATTTAACGACCTTAGAATATGGTGCTTCTAACCAGATCGCCAATTCATTTGCAGGAGATCATCACGAGCACGGTGACAGAGGTACCCGAAATCGAGACCGGCGAGACAGACGTCGTGGGCGAGACTTCTAGTCGGCGATCCACTAGCGAGGTACGCACTGAAATAATTCCTGAAGATTACCTACTTATTAGCGAAACCTCCCGATCGTAGTTTATGGACACGATTAGAAAAATGTGTTCGTGATTACCTACTGAGGTAGGTTAATTTGGCTAGCTTATCATTTGCGTGACATTTAAGGGTATGTAGTAGTCTGGTTCGAGATAGTCGACATGCTCTTTGTTATGCCCATCCATCCTGGTTTTTAATTTTTTTTGGCGCAAGTCAAAGAAAAAAGCAAACGCAACTTTAACGTCAACGTCACGATTAGGTAATGAGCGAGTAGAGCAGTGTGTGGGCAGAGAGGGCAACATTGCGGCAGTGCGAAGTGCGAGAACTAGAACGATGAGCACCGCTAAGGGTATAGAGTGGCAGAGACATTAATAGTTATGTTATTTGCAGACGGAGGGTGAGGGTCTGCGCGCAGCGCTGGAGCACGCGGAGGAGCGCGCGCCGCCGCCACCCGCGCATACGCTCAAGCACGAAGTGTCGCATTCGCAGCCTGTGAGTACTATATATATGTTTTTATTGCGTTAAATAATACAAATTAATAAACAGAGTATGGTAAAATATAGTAAAAAGAGGAGAAATCTAGTGCTCCAGGATGGGTATTCCGCAGCCATCTTCGCATCCAAATCTTCCTATCTTTCTTCTCGTTCCCCTGATTCTAATAGAGACCGCTCTGATGATTGATATTTGTATTTTGACTTTGATCCAGTTTATTATTTGCGAGTGTGGCTTGGACCATTTTTCACATAGCTTAAGACATGTTTTTTTTATGAAGGATTCATATTCAGTTCCGACAACGCCATCACAAGAGACCACAAGGGGAGTAAATGAAGCTCTAAGATCTTCTGCAGTACTATTGTCTTTACTAAATACTTTTTGAAGCCGAAGCAGTAGCAAATTCGGGATTCTAGTTTGGGTGTAACTTGGCCTTGAAGGTTTTATCAAGGCAAACTAAACAAAGAACATTTCATTGAAATGGATCCGCTACTGATCCGGAGACGTCAAGTGTAAATAAGCAACATTGGTCAAACCGTGGTGGTTTTTGTTTAATCTAGAAATATTAAATTAATGTGGCTATTTTCTAATTTTCAGGGCTTCACGGTCCGCAGCTCGGGCGGTAACGGCGGTAGCGGCGCACTGTACCCGGCGCTGTGCGTGGGTGGCGCGGCGCTCGCGGCCGCCGCGGCCGTGGCGCTCGCGGTCGCGCGCCGCCGCGACCGCAGCCCGCCGCAGGGTTTCGTGCAGGTTAGTGCCGCCCGTGCCCGACTCCACGGTCAGCTCCGGCGGTGACGGCGGTAGCTTCTAGGCGCTCGCGTCTCGAATTGTCTAACGAAGCAAACTTTTTCAGTATCTAAAGAGTTGGACGAACGAAGCTTTCGTTTCGTAGAGCCAAACCAAAAGTAACAGAATAGTACATTGTGCACCGAGGGTAGTAAGAAGGGAATTACTAACGAGAGTCTATTAGAAGCCCGACGCCGTAGGCGGAGGGCTTTTAATGACTCGAGTTGGTAATCCCCTTACTGCCCGTGATACACACAATGTTTTTCATCACATTTGCGAGGAAAAAAAAATAAAACATAAATAAACTAAGCGCACCCGCTAAGAGACAACTTCAACTGTCAACTTTTTCGTGACTTTTTCAATATAGTCTTCTACAGATAATGCTAAGAACTGCGTTTAGTTTTTGAACTTGACAGGCAATGCCGCCAGATTGTATCGATTTTTTTATAAAATTTTAAAGTAAATTAATTTAATTGCATTAAAATAATTGCAAAAATTACTGAAATAATAGTAAAATATACCATATAAGTTTTATATACACTAAAATTGGTTTTGTAGCTAAGTTTTGAAGATGTGAAATAAGCCTTGGCTGATTTGAAACCTCCTTAGTCTGAAATGACGTACGAGTAGTTCCTACATTTTAAAACTAAACTCATAACTCCCACGGGAGTTATAGATTTTTATACAGTTTTTCCTCCCGTGGGAGTTATAGATTTTTATAACCCACGGGAGGTAAATCGCCTCGAGCTGGTCTATAAGCCCGCGTGTTATAACACCCTTTACGAGCAAGTGTGATGAAAAAACAGTTTCTTAAGTATCTGGTTCTCGTAATCAGTTACTTGTCAAAAAGAAACAGTTACGTTTTCTTACAATGAAAACGCGTGACTACTCTGGGCGCGCGCTATCATCGCGGTGTGCGGAGCGATAAAATTCGCATGCGGCTGCGAAGGCACGGAACCGCTCGACCATGCGTCCTCGTCTCCGTTCGGGGCTGCGGTGCATGAGATCCCGCCTTCATTACCGAGTCGCGTGTCGAGATCCATTATGCATAAGTCAAAATTCCACACAGTACTACAGAGATAAAAAATCCCTGAACATAAAACTCGATCAATACAGAATACAAACTGCCGCCAGTAAGTACAATATAACTGACCACAGATATTAATGTTCCTGCAGGTGGAGCAGACGGGCGCCGTGGCCCCCACCCCGGAGGAGCGACACGTCGCCAACATGCAGATCAACGGCTACGAGAACCCCACCTACAAGTACTTTGAGGTGAAGGAGTAAGCCGCCACACTCGCCCCTCCCAACCGGGTACGCCATCTCTCGGATCGTACGTAAACTAAGCTTAATCGTGTAGCGCAGTGTCGAGACGCAGTAGCTTAATCACAACTGCGTGGATTCCAGACCTGTACATATCTCAATACAAGGTCTCGTGGGTTACTGGGTGTTTCGTATTTTCCGATTTGTTGTGACGTGTGCTAGTTTTCCCTATACAGGGTCGTTCACCCTTCACATCTAAATCTTTGCCCTTTAATTATTTATGGAATGAATGTGTGTGTCCCTTTAGTGTTTTCTGCCCGGTGGGAGGTTCATCTATTCACATTACACGACAGCTTTTGTAAAGTAAACTTTAACCAGATCACAGTAGGGTTCATTTTACAAGAGATTTTCACTTGAGAGATGTAGGATTGTCTTTTAACAATACCAGCTTTATTCTTTTGTTGGTGGAGTTGATATTGCAATGAAGCTTGTGTGATTAGTGGACATTTTGGTTAGCGGTTACTCGCATTTTGACAGATTGTCGGATCGTTTGATATTATGTTGTTATCTTTTGGCACCAAAATATTTATTATTATTTCATAAGGTTAGACTAAGTTTTTGTCTAGTGTCCTAGATACTCATAAGTGTCACCTTGTAGTGGAGTTTTTAAATTTAAGTTTTCGAGGCCGCAGCCCCGGTGACAGTGTCCAATGAGTAGCCTTACTTTAGATCTTTTGTATTTCTAAGCCTTCCTTCACTTGATACATTTCATGATTGATCTCATATTTCTGTTCTCATATAATATTAATTTAGTGATAACGTCTCTATTTCCCGTTGAACATTGCCACCGGGGTCAGTGGAACAAACGTCCATGGTACGCTGTGTAAATAGGCTCCGCGTACAAATTCGAACCTAAATTACTTACTCTTAAAGCCCGCTTTCCTTTACTTTTTTAACGTAGGTAGAACATAACGTGAATTTTATGTAATAAAGTGCGAAGATATATTTTAATAATTAATGTGTACTTAGCGAAGGGACGGGCGGCAAAGCCGGCGCGGGCGAGCGCTCACTCTAGTCTCCTTCTAGTCACTGTGTCTCTTCTAGTCCTCTCTCTGTCTCCCTCTGACTCCGCTCCCCTTCCCGCTCGCCCGCGGGACAATACTCACAGTTCCCGAGCGCCCTGTACTCAACGTGTGTTTATATCGGCGGATCCGCATCCGCTCGACACTTTTGATTGTTGTAACAATTTCGCAAAATCATAAAGTGAAGCTTCGTTTTCTAGTCAACGACATAGAGGCATAGAATAATTCGGCAATTTTTCGGCTACGGTTGTGTACACACCTTGGGTACTCGGTCGCGAAGCAAATAAGCTTAGTAAGTGTATGTACGGTTATTATATAAGTAGATGTACAAAAAGTAATACATTATTATAGATGTTTTAGCGTCAGATACATAGATATAAAGCAAAATATAATTATATATCGCATTCGTCCGTTTAAAGTAAGGGCTTGCGCTCGTGTCTAATCCCACGTACCACACTTAATGTTACGCCGTAGTTAAGATGTAATTCTGCCTCAGTATTATATACATTTAAGCTTATTTGTTACATAAGCTAATTTATATACACTATTTCTATTCGTTTCGGGCGTAGTGGCGTTACTACATAAGGAAGTCATATCAGAAGCGCCACGGTGCTACTTGCCGCGCGCTGCGGCGTTGCGCGCGCGAGGCGAGCCAGCAAAAATGGCTGACAGTCGGTAGTGAGGACGCGCGAACACAGATGGCGCTCGCGGCACCGCAGCGTGCGGCAGTAGCTCGCGCCCGCGGCTTGTCTTACCGCAATTACATAAGTTACTCACTGTTTAAAACGTAAGTTTAATCCCGCATCAATCGCTGTGTATTTTTAATAAACTGGAACTTACAAGTCGACCACATATTTTTTTAATCAAAAGTTTTGCTCAAAATCCAGCCGTCACCACATTGGTAATAAATATCAGGTGTTTTTAAATTGAATGTAATATTCGTGGTTCGTCAATAATATTTGATGTTCGTAGAAAACCTGGTTTCTGTACCTTTCCTTGTCACTGTTTCATGTATTTTAAATAAGTACATTATAATAAATGGTTTGATGATTTTTGTGTTTACTGTGCTGCATTTTATTGTGAGTTCGAAGTTCAAATTGAATCAATAAATAGAAATTTAAAAAATTGGTGTTGTTATTGGCGGGTGACGCTATGAAATTCCTATTCCATAAAATATTTAAGGCTAGGAGTAATTACGAAGAACAACACACGTGCCCAGTTAGAAAACCGCTCAAAATACAAAATATATTTATAAAAACCTGAGTAGATACAGCAACAAGGACGGTTAGGAGTCGCCATAGCAAATTTTCCACACAAAACAAAAAACAACTCTCTCATACATTTTGGTCTACCAACTCATGAGCTTTTCTGTGAAACTGCAGATGTTTTTCATTTACAAAGTTGACCCTATATAATTTTTTTCCAAAATCATGGATAATATTCGAGTTGTGATAGGCAAACACTGTAATCTGCACGTACGCAGATTACTCGATTTAAGAGAGATATAGTGCTATCCACTGATAAGGGTTTTCCTCTCATGAGCACGTAGGTTAGTAATATATATAGTCATAGTATTGTATCTTAAGGAGAACTTGAACAGAACTAGAGTATAGTGGAGTAAGGCTGATTACAACCATGTCCAAGTATATCGAGTTCTTTTGGTTAAAACCCCCCATCCTGACTGCCACATATTACATGGCGACCTTATAATGAAGTGCTGTAGACACTAGACAGCACTGGCGTGGGGTTGAAGAAATCCTTGGGCAAGCCCAAGCAGCTTTAGCTCTAATTTTCATTAAAAACACTAGAATTAGGTGCTGAACTGCCTAATATTAGGCAAGCCGTTGGGAATCGAGTTTTATGGACGCCATGCCACGCCATGGATAGGCACTACAGATAAACCTTGGTTAAATAAAAAAAACCTTAAGCATTTGTTTCTATAACATAATATGTGGTAGGTTCCGACAGTACTTACCACAGTGTCGGATAAGGTGTAGGAAGTTAAAAGAGGTACTATATATGTACATACATATATGAATCTAAGTAGAGTCTAAATAGTAGGTGGCTTCACCCTGCGCGCCGATTGACTCGATTTGCCTCAGGATCCGAATATTCTGGATTAACTTTACTCCGACTTTGTCGGGCTCAGCTAAGTTTCATGTCGGAGTCTTCTTAGCTGGGCAAGGGGTAGCGAACCGACAACTAAAACTCCCAGTAGCTCGATTACACACATCTACATAAGGACAGGTTGAACCGCTTCCACCTTTCCCGCTGGTCCGTTGCTCACTTTGAGCAATCGGCGAAACATATTGGTGGTCGGGCTAGCAATCTGTTTGCAGGTGTGTAAGCCCCCACCAGGTTAGATTCCTACAAAAAAAACCCTGCGGGCTTTCAGCCTCGCGTATAAAAACACCACAACCTTCCATGTCTTGGCTTCAAGTTAGCTCAGCCTTTGGTATCGCAATGGTTGAGGAAAACTTACGAGAGTTTGAGAGTTACCTTCCACGTTAACTCAAGGAGGTCACTGAATGGTGGCCAAGATCGTCAAAATAAATACAGGAAGTTATAACCGGCTCGATCACAGAAATATATAGATTGAAGGAAGTACTTCATCGATTTGTATTGGAACCAAGCGTGTAAGGTTTTACGGTAGACGTTTGACATCAAGAGTGTAATTAGTGATGGAAAACATACGATAACAATCTAAATAACCGTCCTGATCAAGGATTAATTGGGACATGTCCGCAAACCCCTGAAAATCGGGAAAACCCGCTCAAATCGGAACATCTGGCAACTCTACCCGCACCTCACGCGTATTCCGACTCTCAAGTAGTTAAGTCCAGTCCAAACTATTGACATTTGACCGATCAAGCGACCTATGCGAACGAAGCGAGAGTCTGTGAGTCAACTAGGGGGACACAACAACAAAATAAAGTTAGTGTGTAATTATTCTAATATTTCATTGGTCAAGTTAGTTTTGAAGCGATACTGATAGATGGATATGTCAGAAAATAAGGAAGAGTACATTTTCTGCTGATCTGCTGCCTGCCCAAGTAGTAGTGAGCTCGCAAGTCAATGAAACAATATTAATCGAGTATCGCTCAATTAAAAAAAATCTAAGACCGGATATGGTGGAACGAACTGGGTGTGATGATAATGATGAAAAAAAGTCCTTTTCCTGGGAATCCTGCGGATTAGCCTGTGAACGTCCGAAATATAGTACTGACCTCTAACTAGGGCATGCAGTACCGGGACCGGTCCCAAGCCCAAGCAAGTAATCTCCCGGTACTGAGCGGCGCCGGCACCGGTATTCCCGGGACTCCGGGTACTGAGAGTTAATTAATTTTTTTTTGTAATCAATCCTATTTTAGAAAGTAAACACTGTAGATAGATTCCTTATATGTATTTAATTCAATAAAAATCATGTCTTCTAATATCCAGGGTCTGATGATGGAGCCGGAAGGTGACCATAGGAACTTCGTAATAAAACGTCGAAACCCCATCGTGTTTGGGCTCATTTGTTTCCTTTTGACGAGTATTTTGAGCCGAGATGATGTCCAGGGTCTGATGATGGAGCCGGCAGCTATCTATGGGAACAACGTAAAAAAAACGACGCAACCCCATCGTGTTTGGGCTCATTTGTTTAGGCTTGACGAGTACTCTGAACCGAGATGATATCCAGGGTGGATGATGGAGCCGGAAGGTGGCCATAGGAACTTCTTAATAAAATGTCGGAACCCCATCGTGTTTGGACTCTATCATCAGACCCTGGATATCATTCCGGTTTAGAGTACTCGTCAAGACAAAACAAATAAGCCCAGACACGATGAAGTCCCGACGTTTTATTACGGACTTCGCATAGGACCTTCCGGCTCCATCATCAGACCATAGATATCATTCCTGTTCAGAGTACTCGAAAAGACGAAACAAACGAGCCCAAACACGATGAGGTTGCGTCGTTTTATTACTGAGTTCCTATATACACCTTCCGGCTCCATCATCAGACCCTGGACATCATTTCGGTTCAGAGTACTCGTCAAGACGAAACAAATGAGCCCAACGATGGGTTTCCGACGTTTTATTACGAAGTTCCCATGGCCACATTCCGGCTCCATCATCAGACCCTGGATATCATTTCGGTTCAGAGTACTCGACAAGACGAAACAAATGAGCCCAAACACGATGGGGTTCCGCCGTTTTATTACGAAGTTCCCATGGCCACATTCCGGCTCCATAATCAGACCCTGGATACTCTACCATAACCCATTCTAATCTACTCCGCCCCCTTTTACCCTAAAAACTATATAAAATACATGAAAGAATGGAAATATACAAAAAAATATCGTTCATGAGTAAAACCGGGAATACCGGGAATACCGGTGCTGTGAGCGGCATAGCGGATACCGGGAATGACGGGAAATTACAGTACCGGTATTTCCCGGGAGCACCCCCTACCTCTAACGGGGGTCAAGTAAACTATATGTTAACGTACCTACACTGACAGTTTATTCTTTCTATAGAGACTGAACATCTTGTGGCAATGAACATACGGCAGATGTCTCTGCATGCAATGTCAAAGGTTAATTAAAAAATAATGGAAGTAAAAAATATAGTAATGACGTTGAGGACATCTAGCGGCACATAAAGGAATTAACTTCTTTTCATGCTAGCCAGTCTCATTGCATGGCGTCCCCGTTCGCCAAACTAACACACTCCATCCAAACAAGATGGCGCTACTAGTCGTAACAGATGGCTCGTTTCATAGCATCATAAACTTAATTAGATTTTAATAATTGCCTGCTAATAACTGTTTTAGCAAAGTTAGCGAACTACTAACCATGTACTTATTAGAAACTAGGAGATGTGCCGGGTTTTGAATCTGAATTTCTTTTTATTAGTTCAATTTTAATATTAAACGAAACTAAACTGTTACGTAAACAGTGTCGTCATGTTAGTGCTGATTGCTATGTTTTTGTTAGCGTTGGTGACGTTTCGGATTCTTTAGCAGCATATACGTAATTAAACGTGAATCTAGACATACGCATTTTATTACACAGCTGTAAGTCATGAAAACAATCGTTTGATAACACAATCTTTTGAGAAAATGTGCCAGATTCTTTTTTAATTTAGGTCATTTCACTTATTGTGTAGTTAAATAGGTTCACATCACCAGGGTGTTGTTATATAGAGACGGTGCTCCGGAAAGGACGACCTTTCGTGAAAAGAAAGGCCGCAAGAAACTCACAAGTTTCTTTAAAAAATAAACATTAAGGTGATTCGAGTCGGATTTCCATACAAACATAAAATACACTTTAAACATTTAACATGCCGTGGAAGCAAACGATGACCATCCCTCGCTAAGTTTGTATGGAAAGCCGACCGTCTCGAATCAACTTGAGTTTTTTACCTAGATATACTTATTTGACAGGTAACGTTCTGTCGCACCACAAGCTAATTCGCGGCTTTAGGCTAATTCAGAACTCCACCGTCAATCTCGCTCCTAACTCACCTACTAACAACAGTTCGTAATTGCGGGTCGAAATATTATGTTTGGTCGCTCAGCAGTGGCTCACTGAAATATACGATATGTTATCACTTATACTATACGATAGATTATAGAAGGAAATAGTTCGTCGATTTGTATGGGAACACGGCGTGTTGTGTAAGATTGTGCGTTTGGCGTAATGTAATGATGGAAAACATACCTTTTCCATTTCATTTGGTGGTACTGGTACCATTATTATCACATCACATCATGACATCACATGTGGAAAGCTGTCGGAACGGATTGAAGTTTGAAGCCGGCGAGCAAAGAAGGTCCTTTGACTCTACGAACTACAGTAGCATGACCTCCGACTACGAACTGCTCTTATTAGTTCACGGGTCACATTAATAGCAAAGTAGACAAACAAAGTAGTCCTACACCGTCCGTTTAGAAGCGCGCGACACGTATTTACACAGAAGCACGATCGCGCGTCTGTTTGAGTGCGATCCATACTGGAGCATTCTTACGCATTCTTAAAACTTTGCTTGTAGTGCGTTCGTACACGGTGCGCACACATTCAAGCGCATGATGTACCTTTTCTAGGAAGATAAATTATTGCTATTATACTGTGTTAATAGGGACCAGCTTGACGGTGGAGTTCTAAATTACCCTACGGTACTAAACCGGTTGGTGATGTTAATAAATAGGGAACGAAGTCTTTATGTAATAAAAGTCAGTCGGTATTGTTTTTCTAGACTCCTTTCACATTCATAATCACACTAGCGAGTCTAACACGCCTCGCCGCTTGGATAGGTACGTAGGTACGTAAGTTAAACACTGTTCATTAGAAATCGTGTTATGATTTATTCTTCAGAAATATGTCTGCGACTTATTCCTGTGTCTCCATACATTTAGTATGAAAAAGGGCCAGAGGAATAAGGTGACTGCAGACATATTTCTGAAGAATAACCCTTATACATACTCGTAGTGCTAACTGACACAAGATACTTTTAGGACCATTTAGTTCCAAAAGTAGCGTGTAATTTTTAAGCTTCACAAAAAAGAGGCGGTTTTCTAGTCTGTTGTATTTTTTAGGGTTCCATGTCCAAAGGGTGCCAACGGAACCCTATTACTAAGCCTCCGCTGTCTATCTGTCCGTCTGTCATAGGGCTCTAACTTTTGAACCGTAATAGGTAGAGACTTAAAATTTTCACAAGATGTGTATTTCTGTTGCCGCTATAACAACAAATAATAAAAGCAAAATAAAAAGAAAAGGGGGTACCATTACAAGAAACGTGTTTGTGTCGGTCAGTCACAGGACTGTATCTATTGAACCGTAATAGATAGAGACTTGAAATTTTTACAGAATGTGTATTTAAAGAAGGTTCCTATACAAGAAACGTATTTTTTTAGTCTTTTTGCTTGATTATAATAATTTTAATAGTCAGATTCTTGATAATAATTGTTCACAAAATGAGTATTTATATTGCCGCTATAACAACAAATAATAAAAACAAAATAAAGTTAAAAATAAAAATTGGTCCCCATACAATAAACGTATTTTTGGCAACAAGATCAAGAATTAAGGAACAAGATCATTTTGTTAAATTAATCCCTATAACTACGGTATTTTTTTTTAAAAACCCATTTAGTAATTGGTCTCAAATCTTCTGCGGCAGTATTGTTTTGTGTTGCTAGGTAGTCCACGATAAAGTATGTACTATAACTTTTATAAAAAAAATAAGCGGGTCAAACATCGAATCTACATTTGAGATGAGAAATTATTAAAATATTATACTGAACTCAAAAACAAAATAAAAAATACACAACAAAATATTTAATCCAATCAAAAGTTATATTAGGTATAGATAAATATATTATTAATAAGTACTTATCAGTACATATGTGTATAATTTTTACCCGACTGCGGCGAAGCCCGAAGGAGAGTTATGTGTTTAATTACCCGACTGCGGCGAAGCCCAAAGGCGGGTTATGTATTTAACCTGTATGTATATATGTATGTATGTATGTCCGTATGTCCGTTCCAATGTCCAGTCGTAACTACTCAACGGCACAACCGATTTTGATAAATGATACATCATTAGATTCGTCTTGATGGCGCGAGTGTCACTTGGTATTATCAAACCGCGTTGAGAAAGGGATTCGAGTGTACCGTTAGCACAAGTGTACTTAATAAATGATTAAATATAATCATAAACCAATCTTTGATATCTTCATAAGTGCAGACCCTTATAGATAATAGAATTAATAGCTAAATATGATTTTTATGGTTCTTAAAGTAATTATTTACAACATTTGTATTTTATTTAAGTAATACACCGTGTTTTTTTATTTACGATTAATTCGACACGTCGCTTAGTACATTAACAGCAATCAACTTGTATATGGGTTTATTTTAAATTGAAAATGAGACTTGTTTTTACTTTTTCATACAAACTAAATCAGAATCGTGTTGATCACAAGTGTGACCTCTCACTTTCACCTCCTTTAGCGTAAATGTAAAATTGCAATTTTGACAGTTTTGACTTTACATCAATGACAACACTTACCAATTGTACATAAATTATAAAATCATACTTAAAATACTTTAAAAACGGTGCTTAAGAAAGTAACTCTATTTGATCTGAAGAACTATCTCTTAATGCTATCGGAAATCAATAAAAACACGCTGTATAATTTGATATTTTTTCCATGCTTTAGAACTTCATTGTACCAAAATAACAATTTAATTTATCTGCATACTCTACCACTGACAATGTCATATCATGCATTAGTTCAAAAATGACATATGAGCTCAATCCCTTTCTAAACGCGGTTTGATAATATGAAGTTCGTTAAAATAAACAAAATGGCGGATTTTATGCACTTTTAAAGTGCACCGCTGTCGGGTTTTTTTTTGTAAAAATATTTAGTTATTATTGCATTGAGTTAGCTAATTTCTGTACAATAAGCCAACAAAGTCGTATACCACTTTTGAGCTCTAATTACCAACAAGTACCACACTCAATTAAGTAATAAAGTTGTAAGGTCAACCCGGGTGATTGCGTTTTTATTACCTTTTTAAAAGTACCCCTAAGTAGTACAGCGTATACGAGAGGCAGGTAGGGTAGAGCTACCTGCCTCTTTACGCTGTACTTTACAGGCAGGTAGGGTAAGGGTAGTTTTAAAGAGTTCAGATTTAATAGAATCTTTAAAAGACGTATTTGCCTCCATAGAGGCAATGGGCTAGACGACTAAAAAAAACTGTTTACTGACGGAGTCAGTAAGATTATTAAAAAATATTTTACACGTATTTTTTCTTTTGTTTGACAAACAAAAAATGACGAGGATAGAGTGCTTAGAAGTTTCGAGTGACGTCACTCCAGAAGTTTGATGATCTATAACTTTGTCGATTTTTAATATTTTGACAAACCAAAAAATACGTGTCCCATATTTTTCCATAATCTAACTGTCGGACTATTACCCCGATTGACCTTAGACCAATTTCTTGGTTTACTTTACCATCCGTGCGCAATACCTACGAGTACACCTATAAAATACAATGTGCATCTATGAACATTTCAACTATACTACATATTGCCAAAGACAGGCAGACGTACCTACAACAAAGTAATGTTCCGGTTTTACCCATCGAAGTACGGAACCGTAAGAATAAGTATATAGAATCTGGGCGTGGAAACGATCTACGAACGATTTAATCCTTGTGAGAATGATCCGACAATCGCGGTCAACTATACCATGCTTATGTATCTGGGATTTGCGCATTATTTAACCGCGGAGGATTCTTTATTTGAGTACTACAAAATGTGTCCCTGCACGGTTAAATAATATGTAAATCGGTGGAAATCGAGTTCTGTGGATACCTGACTAAAATTGTTTTTTAAGCGACTTGGTTAAAAAATTACATCTCAAAACTTTTTTGTTGTAGAAGAACTGCGTTGCATCTTTTTACATGCAATCTTTAGTACATATACTACATAATGAACTATAATATGTTTATCTATAGGACCTACAATCGCTATGGTATGTTGTATGAACCAGGCAATTCATATTTTTCAACGAATACAAATGACTTGTTCACACCTATTCAAAAACAATATTCTGTAAGGTTACCCCGATCTTTGGCCAAATGTAGGGTAACTTTGCCCACCTTTTAAATCACATAATTATCTCAAATCTGTAAAGATTGTAATTCCCCATTTAAAACTTTGCAGGGAGGAACATGGCAACACCTCCATTTAAATTTGTATCAAGTTGCGCGATGCGCGAGCGGCGATGCGCGAGGAGAGGATTGAAAACTTCATACAAATTTCAATTCAATCCTCGTGTCGTCTCGTCTTGCCCTGCCGGTGGAAAACCACCTTAAACTCCGACCGAACTTTCGGTCTCGGTTTCAGCCTAGTTTCGGCTTAGTTTTAGTTTTGCCTACCATCAAGCCGAAACTACGGCCGAAACCGAAACTGAATTCGAGCGGTTTCGCGCTGCGATCGGACAGTCCTTATTTCAAAAAGCACAAATAATTGATTTGAATACAAACAAATTAATAATAAGAAGTGATCTTAGGTCATGTCCATCAATATAACTTATTACTTCTAATATCAGACACTGAATGATTAGTATGTTATGATTTTGTTTCTTCCGTCGAAAACATGACCTTATATGGAAGTTTCGATTTCGGCCGAAATTTAGATTGAAGCCGAAATTGGGTTTCGGTTTCAGCCGTAAAAACTCCCCACCACTGTCATAGGGAAAACAAAGTGTTACATTTCAGTTCAAAGGCATTGGTAGGTAAGTAACTGATGTAAATATGTTTAGGATTTCTGACTTCTTAGTGGTTTCAATCTTACCTTGTAAAGATATATGTTTTACGAGTGGATGCCTGCAACTTCATTCGTTTTGTTACCTACTTTATTTGGATAAATCTTTATAATGTACAAACAGACTAAGTCTTAGCACCGAATAAGTAATATAACAGTACTACGTACAGAAGTCTCGGGTTATTCTTCAGAAATATGTCTGGCCCTTCCTCTGGCCCTTTTTCATACTAAATGTATGGAGACAGAGGAATAAGTCGCAGACATATTTCTGAAGAATAACCCTCTCCCTTTCTAACAAAACTGGCGTTCGGGTATTCGTTCGATTCACACACTCACATAAGGACAGGTTGATCCGCTTCAACCCTCCCGCTGGTCCGCTGCTCACTTTGACCAATCACCGTAACTTCAAGGTGTCCCTGGCCTAGTGTCCTGTACGTCTAGCATAACTAGCCGCGACTTCGTTTCTCGCGCGACAGAGCATCACCTGTCACTGTTACACTATATTGATTGGAAAGAGATGGGTAGCATATCTCGCGCGAGAAAGAGTCGCGTGTCACAGTTGTGCTAGAGGTACTGGTTCGATCCCAGGCGTTTTGGCCCCCACCCAGTCCAACCCTGTCATGGTGGGCCGGGACTAGCAACCTGGTTCGATCCCAGGCGCCCCCGGCCCCCACCTGGTCCGATTTTTGCTACAGCCAATAAGGTTTGCAAGTTAAAGTCTGTGCGGAAAGAGAATAGGCGTGGCGAAAAACGGAACTAACCTAACCAGTGTGGCAAATACGGTAGAAAAGCATTAGGTACAGCGCTCCCAAATCTAAATCCTATTCTCTTTCCGCACAGACTCTAGTCAGGCTTATTCGGCTCCGAGCACCGTCCCTCTCTATCGCATAACGCGTGCTCATTCTGGTCGCTGACTAAGCCACTCTGCAGGGGCAACATTTTGTACTAGTAGCCGCAAGGCGACTTCGCGGAGTGTGTCACTCCTGTACGTCTAGCATAACTAGCCGCGACTTCGTTTCTCGCGCGACAGAGCCTCACCTGTCACTGTCACACGATATTGAGTGGAAAGAGATAGGTAAAATTTGTCGCTCGACAAAGAGTCGCGTGTCACAGTTGTACTAGAGGTACTGGTCTTACTACGATTTTATTATAATGTACAGAATAGGTTAAAAGTAACTTGATTAAAAGAAAGCACTAAAGTACAATAGTACCTAGAGGTACTTCAAAACATCAGATTATCGAATTGAATGAAAAATCCGACGTTACGTAAGTACAGTGAAGTGGTTCTGTAAGTCGATCTATCCTTTTTACTATTCCAAGTACTAGAGGTGGACTCCCGGGAGAGTCGTGGCGCGTGTTTTATTCTCGTAGATATTTATTAAGTAATTTAACAGTTCGATTAGCGAGTAGGTTTCAAATAAATGTAGTTTTATAGTAAGTATAGGTCAACGGAAAGTACCCTATGAATTTTCCTTCAGAGTGTCGAAATTTACGTTTTTTGCGGAATAAACGGCCATATCTTTTTTCACGTTAACTGATGATTTTTTTTTTTCACAGCTTCAAGGGTCTATAGGCTTGAGTATATGATTTGAATTTTAACTCGCTACCTCTACGCGTTCCTGAGATAAAGGGTCTTGACAGACGGACAGACAGACAGACGGACAACAAAGTGATCTTTTAAGGGTTCCGATTTTTCCTTTTGAGGTACGGAACCCTAAAAATAGCCTAGATAGCTGCTTAGATGCCGTAAATTAAATAGGTAAATAAAATTAAAAATTATTTATATGCGCTCAGCCTTCTTTTTACCGCCCGGTGTCTACAGTACGTTTTCCCCTAAACAGGAAAATGCTACTTACGGCTTGGAGTCCCGATTGAGTGTCGGTTCATAGCTAGCCAAAGATACGAATTAATACAATCCTGCCTTCGCCATTAAAAAATATCTTGTCAACGTTTTGGCTTCAATGGCACTTATACCATTTGTGCTATTGCGTCAGAACCCATAGCGAATTGCTAATGGCCACAGAATTGTGCCACGCCATGGCAGAACGTAACGCTACTTTCCTGTCAATGGCTGAGATTGCCGTGTGTGGTTTGTTCCTACTTGTAACATTATTGGGTGGCGGCCATCTTGGGCCTAAAGTTCCTGTTATAACAAAATTAAGAATGATAAAGGTTATATATGATAACAAATTACTGTCCAATAATAATTTTGAGACAAGCTTTTATTGCTAAATGTACCTACAGTCAGATTTTTGTATTAATCGTAAACTGCACGTCAAGGCTAATCAAATGAGGACAACACCCGGTAAATTTATCTTGTGTAATTTACATAATCCTATAGCTACCACCCGGATCCATTATCAATTCAACTTCATGTTATAATAATATTGCATTGTCGTCTCATTTACATATCTTTGCAAAATTTCAGCTCAATCGGAAATTGGGAAGTGATTCAAATTTAACTTGCAAGATTTGAAATTATAGATACATTGAGCAAATA
This sequence comes from Eudemis profundana, assembly GCA_947034925.1. Taxonomy (NCBI): domain Eukaryota; kingdom Metazoa; phylum Arthropoda; class Insecta; order Lepidoptera; family Tortricidae; genus Eudemis; species Eudemis profundana. The sequence continues at coordinate 14,360,913 of OX344808.1, read as the reverse complement.
CAATGAAAAATCAAATACGATTTGACTACAGCTAAAGCCGGATTCGAACCCGCATCTCTGTCATTCCGGGACAGCGAGTTTAGCTTCTGTCGTTACCGTACGTAAATTTCAATGTATTCGTATCGTTCTGAGATACTAACGCCCTCTGTATCATTTTGTTTGAAAGGCTTAGCGCCTTAACACCACTCTAAGACATGTGCGGTTAAGATTTGATTACAGACACACAAACACGCAGAGACACAGACACCGGGACAGCTTGTAAATAAAAACCGGCCAAGTGCGAGTCGGACTCGCGCACCGAGGGTTCCGTACAAACTCATAAGTAGATACATGAATAATTCAAGAAAAACTATATGGCGATTAGTTTAGTAGGAGCAAATAAGTATGTGATAAGATTTTTGCAAATTTCTCAAAAACGGTGCAAGTTAGGAAAACCGTTTTATTTTTCCTGTAATATATAGGATGACATTAATAGTTGGTAATTATTACAGATTTTTCTGTTCAGTAACTTCGAAGATAATAGGGGGGGAATGGTATTTTTTTTAACGTATTTCGCCATAAATCAAACACTACTTATTTAAAAGAAAATACAAAAATAGTGTTTTAATCTACAAATCAAGCCCTTTCATTTGATACCCCACTCGATATAATAGCCCTAATTTCAATTTTAAAAGTCTCATTACGGACCCCTTTAAAAAAAAAGTAAAAAAGTTACAAGACTTTTTATACATCCCATAAGCTCGGGTTAGCGGTTCTTAACACTATTCCAAATTTCAAGTCGATAGCATCAGTAGATCCTGAGATATCTTGCTGTGACAGACGGACAGACAGACAGACAGACAGACAGACAGACAGAGTCGCACCATAAGGGTTCCTTTTTTACCATTTTGGTACGGAACCCTAAAAAGAGCGCTTTTCCTGTGGACAAATCAACGACGTATTAAAGAGGTGGTCAAGGTACATAATATCATTAAGTTTATATCTTAAAGGTCTAGTAAATAATACATGGTATTTATTGTCTACAGGGTCCAGCGAGAAAATTAGACTTTATGGACCTTAATAAATCAAATTGATCAGTTGGGCTTGCTTAACAATACTTTGGTAATTATTTGAATTCAATGTACCCAAGTACCTATTTCTAAATACATATCTAACATTCAGATATCTTCACTTGGAACATATTAGTATACTATAATGAATTCCACTTTGAAGCCAGCTACATATGAGCCGATTCCAGGAAGGAAATATTAATTTGCCGCTTGTTAATAAAGACATTTCCTAGGATTCTGGCAGTCTATTGCTAGGTCCTTGACATTGACTCCTCGGTATATAATACCATTATCAGAGAACGACATTCATAAACTTGGGCCCTGACAATTAACGGTTGAAATAAATGAATGAGCATTTTTAAATTGGGCACATGTCTGTATGTACATTATAAGCTATAGGTACAAATATGCTCTTTTCGATATTGATCATTAAAATGTTTTTCTAACTTACCAACCTTTGTGTTATTGATTACTGCCTCGTACCCATAACAAGCGCTAGGATTTTTTTCACTGGCTGTTGCAGGGGTCGACCCAGGTCGCTAGTCCCGGTCCACCTTGAGAGGGTCGGACTAGGTGGGGGCCAAAGCGCCTGGGGTCGAACCAGGACACCTTGAACTTACGCTGATTGCTCAAAGTGAGCAGCGGACCAGCAGGAAGGTTGAAGCGGATCAACCTGTCCTTAAATATGTGAGTGTGTGAATTGAACGAATGGGAGTTTTAGTTGCCGGTTCGCTAAACCTAGCCCAGCTAAGAAGACTCCGGCAAGAAATTCAGCTGGGCCCGAGCAAGATCGGAGTGAAGTTAATCCGTCGCTGCCGTTAATAATCAAGCTACATGGCCTCTTTTGTCACAAAGCTCTTCAATAATGGGTAAAGAAAACTTGAGAAGTACTTTCAATCGGAACACCCATTAAGGTAATCCATGTAGATCCTTCCTTACTCACAGTTGTCCATAAGGTTTTAAAAAAATAATATGTATTTTACAACCGTATGTCATGTGGAAATGTCGTCTCTATAAGGATTTCATACAAAGATTTTAACATGACACGGCAGGTTAGATTGTACTGTACACATGCCCGCCTTCAGGTGATTCGTGTCACCCGTTTCTTCATACAAACGAAAAGCTGTTTGATAATTTACTTGAGCGACATATATTTTGGTTAAAATGTCCTTTACTTCATAGTTTGATACATTTTCTGTGCGCAAAATTACACGAGAACCTCAAAAAGCAAAAAAGGAAGAAATTACCTAAAAGTTTAGTTTCGAATCATGATAATAGGTAGGGCTGTGATGTATTGATGGCCAATGGCATGTTTTTGTGTTTTTTTGGGACACCTTATGTTGTCTTGCGCAAACAAAATATATCAAGATAGAAAACGAAACCAATTCTAATCAAAGATGTCGATAAAATGGATTCTTAACTCCCGTTTCGTTTGTATGGATAACCGAGCTTCTAACGAAGTCAGCCTAGCTAAAACGAATGATAGACCTAACACAATTCATGGTTGCGGGTGGAGAGTAAGTTTACGGGAAAGTAGGCAAGTAGCTAACAAATTACGAAACCCAACGTCGCTCTAGTCGTACTTAGTATGTCCTTGATAGTAGGGGAGACCGGGTATGGTTGTCTCACGGGTTGGTTGTCACAGCAGCCATTAAATAATACGAAACGAAGGAATAATTGCATCGCTCGGTGTTAAAAGATCGCAAGAGCTTCACCTCCTTCCCTACTTCACCAATCGATGCACTTATTCCTTCGTTTCGTATTATTTAATGGCTGCTGTGACAACCAACCCGTGAGACAACCATACCCGGTCTCCCCTACTCGTCTATGGGACTGGGTCGTTTTTATGAAAATATGTCCGTAATTCGGGCTTAATTTAACAAAATGTTAAACTTGTCCTTTGTGTAATGATTGTTGCCTAGCCATAGAATAGAATAGAATAGAATAATGTATTCATCAATTCACATTACATAATTATTATTACAAAAAACATAACCTGCAACAGAAAGACATGTCAGTCAAGTAATGGACTTTTTAAAGCATAATAGGTACTTTATAAATCCTTGCATATATTTTCAATCTATAACTTAGTTTTATTCATTATCATAACCATCCTAATTATTATTATTATTACTTATTATGTATGTATTTCCTGTACACGAGACAATAGTGTCCCGGCCCTTTGGGAGGCGTGCGCGGAGCCGAAGCCAACGCGTAGAGGCCCGTTCGACAATTTAATGAAAGGCAACGTGTACACCCAGCGGATGCTGTCCCTGCCCATGTCACGGGACGCACGCAGAGACAGCCCCCGCCAGATGCAAGGGCTATTGTTGATTGATGGAATCTAACTTTACTGGGTTATGGTGGTGGAATTATGGACTAGATACTGGGCTATGGATTGAGACATGACGGCGCCTGTCAGGAAAAGTGTCTCATGGCTTTCGCGGCACTGACAGACCGTGATTTACCCTCCGCTGATGGGCCCCTGTTAAATAGCGACATTATGAGCAATGGCCCAGGGGCAACACCGCTGTCGAGGGCTGCAGGGTGTCGAGAGGTGTGCTGCGTTTTCTCCGAGGGTAGGTACTTGCGGCGTTATGCCCTTTAACACTTCCACGCCTGGAGCATATAGCTCTCGCGACTCCACTCTGGACGGCCGGTTAAGGCAAGCCAGAGGCGGAGGTCCTTTCACTAAATCCCATGACCCTCCCTAAGGACCCCCCGGAGCACTCGGGTACGTGGGGTCGCTACTCCCCAACAGCTCGCCACACGAAAATAACAAGATTAACAATTTGTTAAATACCTACGGATATTTTTCTAACGACCACTATACTAAAAAATAGGGATGTAACGATACACAGTTTTGCCGATACGATACCGATACCGATATATAGTAGTTAATATCGGCGATACCGATACCGATATCTTAGCTAAATAATGAAGTATGAATTTCAGATATTTTTATGTCCTTATTATAACTAATGGCAATGACTACTGGTTATATTTACCAGAGAGTCAACCTTGAAAGTGTAAAGTCAAAATAATAAATTTTCAACTCAAAATTCTTTTTTTTTATTGAGAACCAAAGATTTAATTAACATAGTAATTATCATTGCACAAGGTAATAGAATAGACCAATACATAAATTAAGTCAGAAATTGAAATTACTTTTTGCAGATTTTTTTTCATACAGCAAATTCTTCAAATATCGGTTGTATAATATCGGCGATACCGATATATCGACGATACCGATATATCGGCCGATATATCGGTATCGGTATCGGTATCGTTACATCCCTACAGTAAAAAACATCAGAGATATAGTCCGTACAAACTCTTAGACCAAATGCTGTCAAACGAACGCAAGCCAAAAACTACCTTATGTTCTAACTATAAGGACGGTTGTACGGACTATACAAACGCCAATAAAATTATAAGTGGATGGATACTTCACTAAATAATTAAAAATGGGAAGAATTATTCTCTCCGGGTGCGCCAAAGTTCATATAAAATTGCAAATTCGATTATTGGAACTCCGAAAATGTATCTCATAAAATTTTACAACCTAATGATCATTGTACATATTTATTTTTAGTCATAGTCATTGGAACTCCGAATGTATTATAATCATAATGTTGTTCAACATAAATAACTTTGTTACTATAATTTATGTATATATAATATTTCAATATAACGTTTTCAAGTAATAATATTTGGTGTAATATATATTTCAAAATATATCGCTGCTTAGTCATAATCTATTCGTATATATTTTTTTAAGTTCACATTTTTAAGCAATAAGCTTTTGTATAATATATTTTTCAAATTATACTGCTATTTATAAATGACCCTAAAAACGAAACAGCTCCCAAAATAGGTAGGTTAGGGTTATTTTTTTTTTATGACCCTAAAAACGAAACGGCTCCCAAAAATAGGTAGGTTAGGGTTATTTTTTTTAATGGCCCTAAAAACGAAACGGCTCCTAAAAATAGGTAGGTTAGGGTTATTTTTTTTAATGGCCCTAAAAACGAAACGGCTCCTAAAAATAGGTAGGTTAGGGTTATTTTTTTTATGATCCTAAAAACGAAACGGCTCCCAAAAATAGGTAGGTTAGGGTTATTTTTTTTGATGATCCTAAAAACGAAACGGCTCCCAAAAATAGGTAGGATAGTGTTATTTTTTTGATGACCCTAAAAATGAAACGGCTCCCAAAAATAGGTAGGTTAGGGTTTTTTTTTTGATGACCCTAAAAACGAAACGGCTCCCAAAAAATATGTAGGTTAGGGTTATTTTTTTTTATGACCCTAAAAACGAAACGATACACGTTGTGAATAAATAATATAACTTCTAAACATTATGAGCAAAATGATTCTATGAAATAAGTTGAATTATGATTGCATATTATGCGTTACGATACACGTTGATTTCAAATTATATAACTTATAATCATTATGAGCAAAATAATTATATGTAATAACTTTATTAATTAAGTAATTCTTGCTAATAACATTATAGGTACAGATAACATCTAAATAATAACATTATGTGTACAAAAAATCGATTTTTTTATTATTAATAGGCAATGTAGTAGTACTAATAAATATTAAAAAAAATTAGGAGCAAAATTTTTCGGAGAAATGATGAGTATAGTCACAAATCGTTATTTGTATAAAAAATCGAAATACCAATTTTATATGAGCCAATATGGACCCATTCTCTCCCGTAATAAAAAAGGGCTATGTGATTTTTTAATGCAAATTTTTATAGTTTCTTGATTGATGATATCTATTGAGGCTTGACGTTGGTATTGAGAGGTCTAAAACACATATAAATTAGGGCACCAACAGAAAGAGACTTCACGCCTTACCACTGGCGTGTATTATGTAGGGCTGTATCACGTCAAAATGGCTGAACAGAATTCAATAATTTTTAGCGTAAGGGTGGCTGGGGGGTACCAAGGCAGTTTAAAAGACACACCCGATAACGGTGAAGCAAACAGGGGGTTATGATGTTTATAGTAGCAGAGGAAATCACAAGCAAATTCTAGTAAATAAAAAGTAAATTGAATGTAGGTTCAATATGTGTGGGCGTGGAGATACTTATTATAAATAAGCCGTGTGTGGCACATGTAAGCACATGTAAGCACATACATAAGTTGTATTTTTTCAGAAGCTTGAACAGTTACAATGGAAGGGGATTCTAAATCATGGGATCTTGTTTCCCATAGAGTTATAAGTCATAATGTTTTGTTTGTCATAATTACCGAAAGTCATAAAACTTTTTTTAAACGAGTATTGTTTACGATATCGTATAGAAATCAATTGGTTAGATTGAGTTTCTTTTATGAATTTGTAACAGTTAACGGTCTCAGAGAGAAAAAATACATTATGACTTTCGGTAAAATGCCATAATACCTACTTAATTTTTACAAACGATAGGTACACGATGACTTTTAAAAACTATGGGAAACACTATTGACTTTTAGTATTATATGTAAGGGTGCTGTTTTCGCTGGGTATTGAAGAGCTGGCTTTATTTTCCAAACCAGAGTATAATATTAATTAGGTGCATTGTAATATGCCTAAATTGAAAAATTATGAACTTTGACTTAACTTAGACTTTGATTGTATTTCTGTGAGTACCTTAATACGATTTTACAGAAGAGGCATTTTAGTTCAGGATTGAGTATAAACGTCAAAAAGCCGGTAGACAGACAAACATTAATGAAGAGTTGATGACAAACTAATATAACGTCAGAATAACGTCAGAAAAAGGCAACATTGCCGACGTGATCTTTTACTTTATATGGGTATTTAATTGGTTGTTATTTTGAAAGGTTATTAGTTTGCACGCTTTAATGAAGAAAGCGATTTAGAGGCATTTTCCGTTATAGGGACACCAGTTGAGCAATTCACAACTGCGCCGCAAATCTCGTCCATATTATAATTTGACTCGTGAACTTGTTTAATTACAATAGTAATCGGAGGGTTGACATCTTTTGTAATGCGTAACCAAACAATAAATGATTTCTGATTCTAATTCTGAGGCCATGCTGTGTTGGTTTGTCAGAGACGAAGTGACGGGCGGAGCGACATAATTGTAAATATATTTGGGACGAGATTGACGGCAGAATTATGAATTGTCCTACCTAGCGAGGTTTAACAAACAGTTTCGCAACTGCCGGCAGAAAAGATGCACCTTGGAGGCGCATAGTTGACGCCTAAATAAGACAGCTCATCGAGGGACGAATCGCGTATAACTTGGTTACATGCAAATCTATCTCATATTAGTTACTTACTACTGGACCCGTTCGTGACTTCGTTCGCGGAGGTGAAATGAGCTAAATATCACTTTTTGCTTCACCGTAGTTGGGTAAAAAGTATCCTATGTTTTAACCCTGGTCATACATAATCTACCTGAATATCAAATTTCATGTATCAGCCGGGTATTTTTTGTGTCGTGCGCGCACAAACAAACAAAGAAACAGACAACAATTCCTAAAACCTATTCATTTGCGTTTTATCGCTTCTTTTTCTCACTTCCCACTCCCCAGCAACTTTTTTGGAAAAATGTTAATGGTATGAGTAGATATTCATAGTCCTGCTACGATTTTACTATATTAGGCATGGATAGATAGAGTCGTTGCAGTAAGATATCAGCTAATCCGTATATATTTTTGGGCTGCCAAATACATCCTCAATCGAAGTTAGAATTTCTCAAGGGACTGTGGGAGGTTCACCATGCAAAAGAAAAATGTCGTAAAGGCTTACATTTGTTACAACTTTACTGTTTTATCCATTTGGGCGGGTCTCCGTTACGTCTGGCTATTCACGATGTCTCAGGTAGATCTTGTTCGACGTTATTTCGTAACTTGGGATAATGGAAGTAGGGTTATGCTAATTGTGACACAGGTAATGTACGATTACCTACTACATTCCTAGTTTATAGTAGAAGAGGCTGGCTAACGAAGACCTTCCCTCATTCTTTTTCTTGGTGAAACAAATAATGTCATATCATTTATATGGCATAAGTGGTACCCAATTTGGTCGCCTCTCTTTATTCTCAAAAGTGGCGTTTTCTTAACCAAATCTAAAGGCAGTTAATTTTATAGCAAACACGACACATTATTGGCTATGTAAAAGTTGGTAGATTTAGGGTTGCCGCGATTCCGAGGGAACATTTTTAAAGCTGATTTAAGTACGGGATTTCGATGAGAAAAAAACAATACAATAAAAATATACTTTATTGCACACCAGAAAAGCACATTACTCTAAACAATTATATCTTGTTGATTTATTTGTGTCTTAATATCGTTGGGCTTGATTTTTTTCTTAAAACTTGATCATTTTAACATTAAAATAAAAACACTGAATGATTTTCAATTAAATATAATCTTACCAGGATATGGGATGGCAATTCTAGCGGTTTGTAAATTTTTTTTAGAAACGTAAAAAAAATTTACAAATGCTGTATACAAAATTGGTTTCATTTGGAAATAGGATGAAGGAAGGTTTCATTTGGAAATAGGATGAAGGAAATTACATATATGTAATACTAATGCTTCTAGAAAACCCGTATGAACTTTGTTTTTACAATTTCGCTAACATCAAATTAAACAGCGGCAACAGTTATTCTAAAATGGCTTTACATTGTCGATGGAAAGTGTTTGCGTAGGTCGGGATCGATACCATCAACTGACTTTTTCTGCAACTACTGAAAAGGCAGTGACAGACAGTAGTTGAACGGGTAAGACCTGATCAGTTTTTACAGGTACCTTGTCTTGTCGGAACACGACCTAGGTCGCTTGACAAAACTTAGAAGAGATCACATCTCAAGTTGAGATGTGATCTAGACATTCCAAGGGAATCCCCTAGTTTCCTATAAACTTATAAACCATAATATAGATTGTTTGTCATAATTACTGAAAGTCAAACCATTTTTTTAAACGCGTCATATTTTCAGAATACTTTAAAACGATATAGCATGAAACCAATAGGTTAAGTTTGGTTTGCTTTGGTTTAGAACAATTGAATAAAATTAATTGTTTCAGAAAAAAATAGGCATCATAACTTTATAATTAATAATATGACTTTTGAGGTTGCCTAGAAGAGCCCTCTTTAACGATAAGACCGCTTATTGTTTACCATTGTTTTTTTAATTAGTTACTAAGCCTCCGCTGTCTGTGCGTCTGTCCATGAATCACAGGGCTCTAGCTTTTAAATCCTAATAGGTAGAGATTTGAAATTTTCACAGAATATGTATTTCTATTGCCGTTATAACAAAAATTAATAAAACTAAAATAAAATAAAAAATATAAGGGGGTCCCTATACAAGAAATCTCTTTTTGGGAGTATTTTTTTGCTGGATTTTAATAATGGTAATAGGTAGATACTTAATATGTTCACAGAATGTGTATTTTTATTACCGCTATAACAACAAATAATAAAAACAACATAAAGTTAAAAATAAAAAGGGGATCGCATACCATAATGATGATGATAAGGAACCCTTCGTGTGTGTATCCGACTCGCACTCGGCCGGCTTATTGTATTGTATCATTTTTATATTATGGGAGACAATATAAACCCCTTCCAAGAAAGACAGAATATTTCCAATATAGCTATCGCTATAAATGACAGGTACGGTGACGTCCATGCGGTTCATGTGACCTTAGTTCTTTGTCTACGCGCCTTTGGGGGCAATTATTAACTTAGTTAGGTATGGCCGTATTATTGTCTAGTCTAGATATCTACTCAGATATACATAGGTTGGATATATCGTGACGACATCTATTCATATAATAAAATCATAGCTTGACTATAGGATATTACGCAATTAGGGTGGTAAAACAATGAAAGGCCGTTATCGCAGATGTTTGCGGCCCGAGCTGCAAGCGAGGGACGTAAATATGCGATCGAGGGCTTTCTTCATTACCTCCCGTGTTGTGTACATCATTTTATGTCTACACTTGGCCAGAAAGCGGCTTTTTGGCGGAAAAAGTCACTTTATGACCAGGTGTGGCATAAAGAATGTTACGTTAAGGCACGAAGTCCCACCAGCGGCGACCAACGAGCAGCGATTGGCGAGTTTTTTCTTCGCGGGCGAGTGAATTCTCTTAGAAAATTTACTCGCCGGCAGTGTGAACAGCCAGCGATGAACTATTAATATATGTGTCTCTTTTACTAACACAGGATCCTTATCTTTTGTTCGTTTCTTGGGCGAGAAAATCGCCGATAGCTAATCGCTTTCTCGCTCTTGGTGGGACCAGTGCCTTAGTATTTTTCCAAAAAAGTAATGTAAACAATAATTAATAAAACGTTAATCGTTTTTGAAATGTTTTTCTGTTTGTTAGTTGGTCGGTCTGTTGTTTTTTCCATTCGCGCATCATGAAAAAACTGCCGGGCCAACTACCATGAAATTTTGTATTCAGGTGAATTATTATGACACCGGATAAAATACAGGATATTTTTTGCCCGACTACGGCGATTCAAAAAATACATTTAATTTATTTCACCTCCGTATTAATCATCATCTAAATCATGCAACCTCTAGTAGCAATATTATAGACAGTATTGTATCAATATTATATGTATTTTAGACAGTTACAGACCCACCTACTAATCGAGTAAATCCCAAGAAGCTCTAGATTTATTCTTACTTATATATTATGTATTAAGTCCATGAACGAGATATACATATAGGTATGTAATTAGGATGACTGTATCATCAGTAGTTCGGGTTGGGTCAGTTGGAGTGAATATCATCATCATCATCATCATCATTTCAGCCATAGGACGTCCACTGCTGGACATAGGCCTCCCTCATAGATTTCCACTTAATTCGGTTGGAAGCAACCTGCATCCACCGTGAGCCAGCAGCCTTAACCAGATCATCTGTCCATCTTGTTGGTGGACGTCCGACGCTGCGCTTGCCGATTCGTGGTCTCCATTCGAGAACCTTTCGGCCCCATCGGCCATCTGTTCTACGTGCTATATGCCCTGCCCATTGCCACTTCAACAAGCTTATCCGTTTAACTATGTCGTAGTGAATATGTTTTCAGATAATTTTGGGACACCAGTCTCCTTTTACACACACATATCTATCTAGGGGTGTCTAAAGTACGAGAAATAAAGCACTGTATCAGTAAATTTGATTAAGTATTTTAATCGTCTACGACACAAACACAAGAAATCCCTCATTTCCATTTAGATGCCTCTTTTAAAATGTACCCTATTGTATTACATACAAGGTTCAATTTCATACAACGCTATCACAACAAATAAGCCCTCAAGAAAAGCCACCCTCATTTGATTCCGCATTGCATAGACAGTGCAGCATCGATTCGATATTGACTAGGTGTTAAGGCTCCGAGTTCTAGTCTCAGAAAACAGATACACCATTTGCGGTACTCTTTTTTAAATTATCTGAGTTTCTTTTAAGTGGGTAAAGATTTATTTATTGAAACAATTGGACGAATTTATGCATTATTGAATCAAGTGTCGTGGAAATGCATGTCCTATGTACTGTAATAGGGTATTTGCCTGTAGGCAATATAAATTACTACACGCTAGCCTTTTAATCTGCTTTCGAAAATTTGCAAAAATAAACTAAACATCAACTATTTAGCGTTTTTTTAAACGATTTTCAATAGATCAAAACTATGAATAAGAAGACGCCATTTTACTTCTTTCCCATACAAACTTCATACTATCTGAGCGTTTTTACCCGACTGCGGCGAAGCCCAAAGGAGGGTTATGTGTTTGACCTGTATGTATGTATGTATGTCCGTTCCTGTGTCCGCTCGTAACTACTCAACGGCACATCCGATTTTGATAAATGATACATCATTAGATTCGTCTTGATGGTGCGAGTGTCACTGGGTCAACATCAAGTTCGTTGAAATAAACAAAATGGCGGATTTTATGCAGTTTCAAAGTGCACCGCGGTCGGGTTTTTTTTAGTAAAAATGTGGTTATGACACTTCATAAAAAGTACCTAGGTAACTGATTTGATCTGTCAGGAAACTGCCTCATTCGATATTGCATAACACCGGTTACCAGATTATTGCTTTCGACGCCTAGAGTCCGACTACGATAACTTTGCAGAGCGCAACATGGCAACACCTTCTATGAAAATGTAACTTTTAAATGGAGGTGTTGCCATGTTTCGTGCTGCAAACTCATCGTAGTCGCACTGTAACTGGGTCATTATTTGAGCGTTTCACCCGCCTCACTTTCGTGGACACATTATTGTCGAGATTCCGGCAGATTTTAATGTAGTTTCAAGACATTTGTTAGTAGTCCCGGATATGTAACAAATAGCTTGATATGAGACCAAAATCTAAAGGAACTTCAACAATAATGTGTCCACGAAAGTGAGGCGGGTGAAACGCTCAAATAGTGACCCAACTGCCTTGGTAACGAACTTTTTACAGAAAACTCGGGAAATCATAAACGTGAACTGTTATTAGTGGTATTTGATTGCATACAAATTCAGTAGGAATAAGCAGAGGTTTAGACAAGTACTTCTGGATGACTCGATTTAGTTTTACTATCAAAATTTGATCACAGTTTAAACAAATATTCTAATTAGGAATATAATACCAACTACGCCATTACCTGACTAAGATTGTATTGTACCGTACCTACCTCTAGTAGGTACACACAAAGAGGAATAGCTAGCACCGCAAACAATAGTTATATCGGAATTTTATTTCATTCGGGGTCGAAACCCCTGGTCCATGGGGTTCTCACCTGCTCTAAAAGAAGTTACGGGTCGAATTTTTAGAATAGGCCGCTTGAAGGTTTCATTCGGAAACGGTAAATAGTTTATTTAGTTGTAACTTGTAACTCTTGTAAGCCATTATATCGTCGCTGGAAAGCAATAATGCTGTAACCCTCAAAAAGTAAACTTTTCACTAGAGCCAAAAAACGTTTGCATTTTTTTAGAAAAATTCATAACTCTCAAACAAAAAGAGATTATTAAACCCCCTTTGGTAGACTCGTTGTAAAAAAATCGAAGTTTATAATTTTGGTGGTAAAATTACTATAAACTTGTTTTTAATATAACTTTTGTCGTTTACAGCATTTCGATATTTCTAATCATGGCACGCAATAATGCTGTAACCTACAAATTTTTTGTATGGAAACAATATTTTAACCAAATCTCACAGTCGTTTTAAAATGCTGTAAGTCTAAAAAGTGGTTCGTAATACAATTTTTGGGAGATGAAAACTTAAATTAACAAGATTTTTGTACTGCAATGTTGCTGTAACTGAATGAATGAAAGGAAACAGGTATGAATGAAGCAGTGTAAGTGCGAATGGTAGTTTATGTCAATCCATTTTAAAATGTCAGTGGTAAATAATTGTTGATCTGTAGTAATAATATTTTCTGAACTACTTAATTAATATGCCACACATACATATATTTATGCTTAAAATGTTATGTTTTGGCTATTAAAAAGTTATCATTAAGTATTGTTATATTTATGTTGTTGGACTGTATGTATGTAGATGCAGCAGCACTATGTAATCGCGTAAACTAATTATTATCATTTGGTTTGGACGATGATTGAGAACGGAAGTATGGTATTTATCAGGCTATAAGTACACAGTATTAAAAATAAAAAACCGGTCAAGTGCGAGTCGGACTCGCGCACCGAGGGTTCCGTACAAACTCATAAGTAGATACGCGAATAGTTCAAGAAAAACTGTATGTCGATTTGTTTAGTAGAAGCAAATAAGTATATGTTATGATTTTTGCAAATTTCTAAAAATCAGTGCAAGTTAGGAAAACAGTTATATTTTCCCTGTAATATTTAGAACCTGACGTGTAATGATTCTATTTAATAGCAAGGACCAATAATCAAGAGGACTGTTATTCTCCATACAAAATGCTGTTCCCCGAATTTACAACGCCATCTATGTATAAGCTTGGTAAAATAATTATAATATTATTTACAATTATTTAACTTTGCAAACGTGACACAGTATTTAAATGTATTTAAATTTATTTATTATTAGCTGTTTACGAACTAATTGTTACTATACTATGTTTCTTTGTTCAATTATAACATCGTTAAATGTTTAGTGTTAGCGCCATCTAGTTTTTTTCCCGGAAATCCCCTAGCGTGAAAAAGGCCATCGCTTAGTTTTGCTACTCTCCGCTAGATGGATTAATGGATGGATTAAGTTTTTGTAAATTTCTAAAAAAGTATTAAAGTTAGGAAGACCGTTCTATTTTTCCTGTAATGTTCAGGTTGATATTGATAATCAGTAATTACGATACATTTTTCTGATCAGTAACTTCGGAGATAATAGGGGGGGAATGGTACATAAAAATGTATAAATTAAAAACTACTTATTTAAGAAAAAAAATAAAAATGGTGTTTTAATCTACAAATTAAGCCCTTTCATTTGATACCCCACTCAATATAATAGCCCTACTTTCAATTTTCAAAGTCCCATTACGGAGCCTTTTAAAAAAAAAGTAAAAAAGGTACAAGATATTTTTTATGTCCAATAAGCTCGGGTTAGCTACTTTTAACACTATTCCAAATTTCAAATCGATAGCATCAGTAGTTCCTGAGATATCTGGCTGTGACAGACGGACAGACAGACAGACAGACAGAGTCGCACCATAAGGGTTCCTTTTTTACCATTTTGGTACGGAACCCTAAAAACTTATTTTTTTACAAAATAAAGAAATCGAAAGACGTATCAGAAATGCCTGGAGGAGCTTGTGGTTGATGAAAACACTAATAGTGGGAAACCCCTTATCCCTGAAATGTAAGCTCATAGAGATTTGGTGCATTCTACCCATTCTGACTTATGGCGCCCAGTTAAGGTCTAGGAGGACTTCAGAGATAGAGGAAAGTATTAGAAGAGAGGCTCATGCACATGAGACACTAAATCTAGTTGAAACAATCGTTGTTTTAAGGTTGACGTGTCATTTTATTAAAAAAAATGCTATTATTTATCTAATCGATAAATATATTCAATTCAATTCAAAAAATAATATAGATCGTTTTACAGAACAGTTATGATACACGTAACGTATAGTTTACATGCATTAAAGTTTAAACGGAAAAATAATTAACGTGTTTTTCTTTTAAAGTAGGTTATGTTTATATTACCTCTATAATCTAAAGGGAGCTTTGCAAACATTTATATTTAATTCAAATCATGATTAAATCTTTTAAAAAACGAAAACTAGCAAACTACAAATAAAATCGACCCTCAATACTGTGTACATACAAACTTACTATATATTTTAAAATGTATTTACTGTCATTATTCATTTATTACTGTATCTTTAAAATGCTGTACACCATAGTTTATTCACAACATCTCCCGACAAAATGCTGTAAATGACAAAAATTAGTCAAAAGTTGAAATTTACGGAAAGCAAAAATGCGGTACGTGATGACGGAGAACTAATTGCGGAAACCATTTTGCTGTAAACCACAACGCAGTTGAAAACACGGGATTTTATGCGGGTTACAGCGTTTTTTCATTCCGTGATTACAAATTTAGGTGAAAAAAAATATGCTGTATACATTTTATTTATCATCACAGACAAATAATAACTATACCAGCCGACGCAGAAAAAAAAACTGAATAAGATTATGCAAAAAAAGCATTTTCGATGGTGGTGCGGGTTACAGCATTATTGCTTTCCATCGAATACAGAATTAAGCAACAGATCGAATACATTAGTTTTCTATGCGATTCGAACGATAGGAAAATTTTAAGTAATTTTAAATTATAATATGAAATTCTAAACAGGAGCTAGCTCGAAAATCGTTTTTATGCCACACCTGGCCATAAAGTGACTTTTTCCGCACGCTGCGCGTATGGAAAAAGCCGCTTTCTGGCCAAGTGTAGACATAAAATGATGTACACAACACGGGGGGGTAATAAAGAAAGCCCTCGATCGCATATTTACGTCCTTCGCTTGAAGCTCGGGCCGCAAACTTCTGCGATCTCGGCCTTTCTTTGTATTACCACCCTAGTTGTGTAATGTACTATAACACGTTCGCTGGCGGTAACGGGTATCACCGTAAAGTTGGATCCACGCTATATGACGGTACGGCTAACGCAGTATTTATTCGCATTTGCCTATAAGTCAGTACGGTGCTTGCCGATCAAAAGTATCAAAACCCATACCATTATTAAGGAGCAACATTTTACTGTCATATGGAGCACAACTACGATGACACTGCCGTCGAAAGTGTAATCTCAAATTCGAGTTTGACTCTGACTCACACAGATGCAACGTGGCAGTGGAAACCGGTTTACATTTTAGCCTATTCATAAAAATTTACGTATTTTTCTAAATCTGTATTTCGCTTCGGATAAAGAATATTCCAAATTGTATGGGCAGTTACAAATATTCTTTTATGCCACACCTGGCCATAAAGTGGATTTTTCCGCATGCTGCGCGTACGGAAAAAGCAGCTTTCTGGCCAAGTGTAGACATAAAATGATGTACACAACACGGGGGGTAATAAAGAAAGCCCTCGATCGGATATTTACGTCCCTCGCTTGCAGCTCGGGTCGCAAACTTCTGCGATCTCGGCCTTTCGTTGTATTACCACCCTAATTGTGTAATGTACTATTCTCAAATATGCAATGAAATGTTGACATTACGTGCCTTATAATAGGCCGCAAAGTACCTCGTTTCCGTGCGGCTCGACACTCGCCATTTAATGGAATTTCATACAACATTGCCGGCCGATACCCGGCATTTAATGGAATTTCATACTACTAGCTTAGGCCGGCAATGGGGTTTTTTTTAATTTCCATTCCACATTAATTTTTGATACGGCATTCAGCCATTAAAAAAACAATAAATGATGTTTGCTATATTTTAGAATTTTATTTATATAAAATCGATATCATCATAACAAATAACACATTATAAACAATTTCCATTAATTTTAAATTGCAAACTTAACTAAAAGAATGCACCTTTAAAATATTTCATCTAAATATTCGCCGTAAAAATGTACACTGAAACAGTTTTTGGAAAGGAAATTGAAAATGTTTCCTTCTGTAATTCTATTTTTTGTCTACTTAACTTTTAGTGTCTCTAGAAAATAAAGTTTGATTTTTAGGAGTGTTTTTAATTTATTTCATTTTATATTTGAGAAAAGCACTATACATATCTCGGCGTGAAAAGGGGTTGCCAGCCTCGTAACTATCTGGCCTCGCTGTCGCTCGGCCGTCTATATGTACTCGGCCGGCAACCCCTCACTTGCCGGCCCCTGCAGTAATGTACTATTAATATGCATGTATGAATGTACCAGTGATAAATTAATGATACCCGTAATTTCTACTATGATTTTATGTGCAATTAATATCGAAGTTGAAACTCGGTAAGTAGGAAAATGACAATTACTTCACATGAGTCATCTCATTTTACAGGAGTAGTAGTCCTAATCAATACTTTATGTTTCTGTGTTACTCATTCATTGTTCAATCTGTTACAATACGGTATTATTTGTGGGCATAAAATAATTTCCTTTCTACTGTCGGATTCGGACATTTAATTTTCCGTACTTTTAGAAGGATGTTAATGTGCTTGCATTGTGTTTTGATGTATCATCGTTTTTTTTTATTGGATCCAAAAACCCCACGCCACGTCTAGCTTAAGTCACTAGTTTGAATTGTAATGATATTGCAATAAAGTAATATTATATTACATTCTATTTTATTGTCACTGGCCAAAAATATATTATAATTAATATTAAACGTTTTCTGTACATTTTCTATACTTACAATAAAAATGTCTGTCTCAGCATTAAACTCGAATAATAAGAGACTAATTTCGATGGCATTTTTATTATTTAATTTATAAATACATATTTATCTATTTAGCACATGCTATTGTACTTGAATTTGATACTTACAAAGGACGATACTAATACCAACTAATACCTTTATAATTGAAGTATTTTTTATGATGTAGGTACGTCCTAAATATTGATATCCTGGAGGCGAATGATGGCCACGCTTTGTCGCACGATAAATAAATGACAAAGCATCCGTCACTTTCTGATGGAATATGAACGCAACCTAACTATCTGGCAACACTTTTTCTTCTGCTATGCAAATTTTCGTAATGTCATTGTTATTGTAAAGTTTACTTTCTTTTCAATATAAATTAAGGGTTAACTATCATTTCTTGTTTTAATTATATCAGGTTATGGGCCCAGCACGCTTCCACTGCGCGTGACAATATGTGTGCGAGTGACGGATGCTTTATAATAAGCCTAGTTGGTCAATTAATATCTACACATACATATAATAAAATGCAGCATGGCAGGCATGGCAGGGAGACTATATGTATGTATAATGCATCACACAAAAACTACCAGACTGATTTCCATGAAATTTGGTGTACAGATAGGTTATGGGCCCGGTTAACGAATAAAATACTTTTTACCCGACTAAGCTGGAGCAAAAAAGTACATTCGACTTATTTCACCTCCGCAAATGAAGTTGCGGCCGGGTCATCTAGTTTTGAATATAATAACTAGAACACAGGCTAACCTCAGAATAGGCATTTGAAAAGCCACTGAACCAAAATCAAGGCAAATCCTCTTATTTTTGTATCTGCCAACCAAGTCGCCGAACTAATCCATCTAGGGCCTAGACTCCCAGACTTTTCACAGCCTACGTCATAACTTATAGACATTGTGCGTTAATACCGAAAATCAATTTACTTCGCAATCCATTAATTTACGAATCGCTTCAATACTTATCAGTCGCCAAAATGCGTTGGTCCCCGTCTCCCTTCCTGCCCTTGTTATTTAGTGGGGCGCGCGCGGGTTTCAAAGATCTCCCAAGGGTCAGGTTATAGTGGGCGACAATAAAAGTTACCCCATGTTAAATACAATGCATCGTAAAGGGGCTGCTACCCTTATGCCGATCCGAAGATTACTGCAGGAGCACTGGTCGTCGCTTGTTTGGAATATTATCGGCAAATACAATCTAGTGATAGTCATCTAGCTTTAAATGAATGTGATTTGTTTTCACAGTTCAATGGTTGCCGGTTGTTAAATCATTAAATCATTTATTGTTCTTTTCTCGGGTTTAATGCAGGGTCATGATTTCTAGAAAAAGCAACGCGAAATACGTCGTATCGTGGAAAACATTCAATCAAAAACCAATTTCATGTCAGTGTTAGAAAGATTAAAAATTTAAATATAATTTTCCAGGACACGACGTCGCATCGTGAAACGATGCCGTGTCGTAGCACGACGCGATATCGTATCGTGAAACGATGCCGTGTCGTAGCACGACGCGTTATCGTATCGTGAAATGATGCCGTGTCGTAGCACGACGCGATATCGCATCGTGAACCGATGCCGTGTCGTAGCACGACGCGATATGGCATCGTGAAATGATGCCGTGTCGTAGCACGACGTATGTGTAAGATCCCTGAGCCACTTGTGACCCTACTTAGATGCCAAAAAGTGTTTTAGGCCATTTTCACCTTCGTATATAAGGTCGCGGGCAAATTCATAATATTAAAAAAAAGTCTGTATATCAAATATATTATGAAAATGTCTTATATAGGTTATTTGGAGATCTAGATTTATGGAAAAATTATATTTTTGGGGATGTTTGTATACAACATGTGCGTGTGTTTGTCGCTACAAAACGTCAAACCTAACTTTTGTACAGTGATAACCATATCTCCAGATAGTTATAGGATGCTTTTTAGTCGACTACGTAGAAACAAAAATGAGGGTTACGGTTACGACTTTTTCATCTTCGCGGGCGAAGTCGCGGGCATCTTCTAGTATGACAATACATATTTATAATATGCTGTTTTTAGTCCAAATCAGAAGCTATATTAGCCGCGTGGTTCGAATATGCGCCTTTCAAGCAGAGGTCGTGTGTTCAAATCCTGGCTCGTACCAATGAGTTTTTCGAAACTTATGCACAAAATATGATTTGATATTCACCATTAGCTATTGGGTGAAGGAAAAACATCGTAAGGAAACCTGCATACGTCCGCGAAGAAATTCAAAGGTGTATGTGAAGTCCCAGTGGGCCAGCGTGACTACAGCCCGTTCACTCTTATCTATGACGTAGGCTAGTGCCCGGAGTGGGACGTATATAGGTTGCGATGATGTAGTCCAAATTAAGCAGTTGACGAGCAACGGCCGAGCTCCGGCGTTCGAGCAGATGCCAGCCGACTTGTTACAAATTGCTTACCGGTTGCTTACATAAGTACTCGTATAATCGTTTACTGGGAAAGTTGGTCGTACACTAAAATCACGAAGACTTTGTAAAAGTGAATAAAATTGGCTGTTTAGGTTTTTGGACGAAACTTGGAGAGAATATCGAATTGTATTCGTAGTTCATAAGTATGATCGTTTTGGACATTTTTATTATATACCGTGTTTTTTTTATTTCCGTTAAATTCGACAGGTTGCTTCGTACGTCAACAGGAGCTACCTGGTATATCGCTTATTGTTAAATTCGAATTAATCGAAATAATATTTTTTTTGCTTTTCATACAAAATAACTTAATATTGAGTTCATTTTAAAATACACTTATGAGTTAGTCAAAAATTAACGTCAACTATGACAGTGTTGGGATTCTGACAGGTCATTTATACTGGTTGGTGATTAAATTAAGATTATGAATATTTTAAAAACGGTATGGGTTTACAACATTAGTTTCTAAAGAAATTAACTTAATTAGATCTGGAGAATACCTATGCCCTGTAAGTTAACGGAAATCAATAAAAACACTGTGTATTTAGTTTTCGAAGACT
This sequence comes from Eudemis profundana, assembly GCA_947034925.1. Taxonomy (NCBI): domain Eukaryota; kingdom Metazoa; phylum Arthropoda; class Insecta; order Lepidoptera; family Tortricidae; genus Eudemis; species Eudemis profundana. The sequence goes on along the minus strand of OX344808.1, from coordinate 14,340,067 downwards.
TTAATTTACTCCTACTCAAATTAAATTAGGTATGCATACATGTAATTGTACCAGAAAAAAAATGGCTAGTTCCTGACCCACACTGGGTCAGCGTGGGGACAACACTATAAAAAAAACATTCAATGGCCATAGCAGTGAGACGATAGACGATGGACATAATTTTTCGTATATAAGGTATGAAAGTACAAACGATTCTGAGTTCTGAGCAAGAAAAACACAAAAAGTAAAAAGGAACACCATTTTTACCCGACTGCGGCGAAGCCCAAAAGGAGGGTTATGTGTTTGACCTGTATGTATGTATGTCAGTATGTCCGTTGTCGTGTCCGCTTGTAACTACTCAACGACACACCCGATTTTGATAAATGATACATCATTAGATTCGTCCTGATCGCGCGAGTGTTACTGGGTACGTAAAATTGATAAAAATGCGCGGTATTTTTTGCACCACAGTCGGTTTTTTTTTAGTAAAAGGCTCAATTTTAAAGCGTTTCGACCGCGGCGGTTTTTCTCATTCGTGTTCAAGCAAATATAGCAACAATCCGTGGTGACCGTAGTTAACTTTTTTTATAAATGATAGACGGTATCGAGGATGCACATGATTTAATCAAAAGTTGTCGTCACTCGATAGTCCCTTAAAAATCGAGTGACACTAATTAATTTAAAAAAAAACGCCTGAAATCGACCCAAAAATGTGTTCATTGAAAAATATTTGAAGTCGATTTTTTTAAGTTGTCATAATAGGTACCAATAGCTTTAAATTTCAATGGCTGTAGGCCACTCCTTGGTAATACCGTGGAGTTTCTGCGTAAGCTATGACTTCATATTAACAGCGATTGCTCGCTGACTCAGAGGTTTCCTTATTACATTTGACCATATTGAACGTAACGCTAACGCGTGCCATGAACACTGGGCTAATTCACAACTTCTGCGTCAATTCTTTCATCTATGGTAATTCCATGAAAATGTAACGCAAGCTACCATTTCATCGCGTGTTTATTTATTTATGATGCAAATTAAAGCTTTAGTTTTACTCTACATAATTATTACTTATCCCTAGATATATTGACACTTAAATTTGCACCATCAATCAAAAAACACGCGGAGAATCGATAACTGACGGACGTTACTCTCTTTCTACCATGGAATAGGCTACTAGACTAGACTGGGCTCGAAACCGGTATTTTGCAAAAACCCCGAAATAGCCCAATATTTTGAATTATTTTATACTTTTTATGTATCAGAGCTCAGTATTTAAGTCATGATTTTGTATTATTAGATTGTCTGGTTAAAAAACGAAATAATAAACCAAAGAACGATAAGAACGGAAAGAATACCGGTATTTTTGTACGGAGCAAATACCGGTTTCGGAGCCCTGCTAGACTCATATCAAATTTGGTGCAACAAATGATTATTTTCTTTAGTATTTATTTAAGAAATCAATATTTTTCGATTACGGTTTATTAAAAGTGTTTGATGGCTACATATTTTTAATTGAAAATTTGTCTTATTTTTTTTTATTTTGAACTATGAAAACGGTATCGGCCATTATGTGACGTAATAGGACCGTAATCTAACTTCATGTCGAACCTTATACGAGTGAAACTCGCCATGTAGCTTTGCTTTGCTGTGACATTGACATAAGTGACTTGGTGGTTTTTTGAGGTTGTGATCGTAATCGTTTCGTTTTGATTGATTGATTACTATTAATTAGCATTCCCCATAAACGCTGGATAAATGTCAAATGCTGATTTTCGATTTGAATGACGTCACACCATAGTTAATCTAAAGATTAACATAGCTAGCATCGTTTTCGCGCGGTTACGAAAGTTTAAATTATAAATTTGCAGTTTTCTAGGTCGTCGTTACTCTTCAAAATAATTTTCGTTGAATTAATTTATTAAGCGTTACCTTCCTGATCTTTTTCATATTTTTTGGATTTACGGTTTAAAAGTTAAGGAGGGGGACACAATTTATGCAACTTTCGGAGCGATTATTACGAAAGTATTCACTTAATCAAAAAAAGTCCATAGAAGTCTTATAACGTTTTTAAAAGAACTATCGAATTATGTACCTCACGTTGATGTTTGCTAAAAAAATTTTTTTTAGTTTCTGTTACATATATGGAGTGCCCCCCCTAGATTTTTTTACTTAGTAGCGGCATCTACAAGACATCTATATTCCAAATTTCATCAGTATACGTCTTGTAGTTTTTGAGTAAAATGCCTGTGACATACGGACGGACGGACGGACGGACGGACGGATATGACGAAACTATAAGGGTTCCTTTTTAGCCATTTTGGCTACGGAACCCTAATAAGGGGTTAAGTAGCCTATTAGCCTATACATTAATTCAATTATAATAAAATACTGTGTTTATTGTGAAATCTTCGTGTGATTCGGTGATTAATACAAGGCGATAACTTCAGTACTTTTATTGAACCGTACGTTGCTAGGTCTACAACAGAAGTGATCATTTTTCCTTACATTATACAATAAAACGTAGGTAAATAAATAGTTTTTGAAAATTTTGTCTGTTTGTGTGTCGGTGTTTCTGTTGTTTGTTTGGTCGATTTTTATGAAATCTGGTAAACAGGTATATTATGACACCAATCAAATTATATTAGCGACTAGAGGACCCGCCCGCAACTTCACTCGTGGCAGTGAAATAAGGCCGGCTTTACACCTGTAAGTTTTACTTACGTAAGTAAGGACGCAGCTATACGTTAGACTGAGATAGCTGACTGACTATCTCAGTCTAACGTATAGCTGCGTCCTTACTTACGTAAGTAAAACTTACAGGTGTAAAGCCGGCCTAAGTACGGCTTAAGCGGATAAGATGTATCCTGTCTTAACCGGGGTCATAAATGTCATAATCTACCTGTATACCAAATTTCATGAAAATAAGTTCCTTAACCATAATCAAACAGACAAAAATGTAAAAAGTCTTTTTTTTCTATTTTATATTTATTTTTCACACTTCTCAGTTACTTTTTTGGAAAAATCTTAGTGTAATCCTTAACAACATAGTCTTCCTACGATTTTATTAATATGTGAGTATAAGAAAATTAAATAGACTGCAATACGGCCACATCTCAAAAAAAAGTTAGGTGATTCATCATGATGGCATTACGTGTGAGTGCAACTGTTCGTTCATGATGTCTTTCTTTGGGAAGTATGTAAATTTGTACTGTACAGTCAGCTACAGAGATAAGTAACCTCTGTAAACGAGTGCGTGTATATGTAGTGCATGGTCTAACTTCACTCCGACCTCGCTCGGGCTCAGCTAAGTTTCTTGCCGGAGTCTTCTTAGCTGGGCTAGGTTTTTTAGCGAACCGGCACCTAAAACTGACCCGTGTCATCCTTCACGCTGGTCCGCTGCTCACTATGAGCAATCAGCGCAAAGTCAAGGTGGCCCTGGCCAAACGACCTGGTTCCACTCCAGGCGTTCAAGCCCCCTCCGGACTCTCTGGACCGGGACTAGGTGACCTGGTTCGACCCCAGGCACCCCCGGCACCCACCCAGTCTCTCAGGGTGGTCCAGCTAAAAATTATTAAAAAAAAAAAAAAGTGCATGGTCTCTTTGGCTATCTGTGCAGGCTATCGGCGCCCAAAGTAAAAATAGGATAATCAAAATATCAAATCGCCCTCGAAATTTGGTACACCAATTTGAAGATCACTCCTCTTTCGAAAAAACACACATCACATTACTAATTAGCTTGGATTCAAACACTTTTGATATTATAGGACACAAATGATTTTGCGATTAGGAAAAAAAAATAAGCCGAAAAGCTTTTTATTAGCAATATCTGTACGTACTTATATGAAATATTTCCTAGATTTTTTTTGCCTTAACTGTATTCAAAAACGTATTTTTCTATTTGACTTATTTTATTAGTCAGTCAGTACTCCGTCAAAATCGGGCCAATATTTTATTGTTACGCGAACCGACAGATATAGCCGCTGGGGACTTTCGTTTATAAATATGCATAGCCTGTAATGTGGCACATCAACGTGTGTACTTATACATGCGTCTACCTGTATTTTCGATAAAAAAGAATAGTACCTACATTACACAACTAGGGTGGTAATATAAAGAAAGGCCGAGATCGCAGAAGTTTGCGGCCCGAGCTGCAAGCGAAGGACGTAAATATGCGATCGAGGACTTTATTACCTCCCGTGTTGTGTACATCATTTTATGTCTACACTTGGCCAGAAAGCGGCTTTTTCCGTACGCGCAGCGTGCGGAAAAAGTCACTTTATGGCCAGGTGAGGCATAAAAATCATAATTGTCAAAGTCAGCGTAACAAACCGAGGCTCTCCTTTTTGAAGCTGTTCGTGTAAATACGAAATTGAAATGTAACATTATAATAATATTATAAGTTTAAATTTCTTATACTACGTATCTTTAATCATTTTACATTAAACTACTAATTATAGTACAAGTACAATTAACTTCAAAAGTACCCGGACAATTTAGCACATGATGTAATATTAAAATCTCCAGGTACTTTTAAACAGAAAATACATGAAACGTAAATATGACAACGATATTTTAAAATATGAGTTTGTTATTGCCAGTTTATCATGATTTTGATGAAATTTAATACACACAAACTGTGATTTCTAACTTGACGTGAAATTTTGTTGTTCTACAAGTGGCAGTTTAATAATTATGTCGACAACACAATACTTTCCCAGAGGTATTTTGTGCTATATAGACATTAATTACGGGAAAAATACTAATTCCATTCTATCAGCTTAATTATTAAAAATACCACAAATCTAAGTGAGGTTCACTACCTAAATATTATTTAAAACTAGAGCTGTTAGGAAAATTTAAATGTTATATTCGACATTGGCCACGTCCATTAGCGACAAACCCAAATCTGCAAAAATTATCCGAGATAAAATCATAATTAGCGATTTTTTTTTCATCAAACATCAACATGTGGTACATAGTTCGACAGCTCTTTTAAAAGCACTTTAAAGTTCTTAAGTAATATTTTTGACTAATAAGAAAAGGTACCCAACTGTCCGGCTCCGATTTGATTTATTTTGATTTATCTTAGAGAGTAGTCTAAAATAACAGACATGTATTTTTTTTAAAACTGACAAACTGACCTCCAAAGTACTGAAAAGTGACTAAACCCTCCAACTTCTACAGAAAAAAAATTTAAGCAAGTTAATTACTGGTTTGATATTATTTTCCTAAAAAAACCACCCTCAAAGGGTTCAAACTTTGCAGGGTGTTTTATTTAAGGAAAATATGACTTTGAGCCTATATAACGAAACATGTGGTTATTATTCTTTCATTTAAAAGATCATTTCAAAAATATATCACATATGTATGTTTCCATTTCAATTCAATAACAACAAGAAACACGTTCAACACCCCGCGCTCTTCGCCGAAACGTTTACAATGTTCTATCACCCCTACCTCCTGGTGTACCAATGTCGGTACTAAAAAAAGTGATAAATCAGTAACGCAGCCCAATTGTAAAAATTAACGATAGAAATGAATGACTACTAGCGCCATACTAAGATGAAAGTTAGATAGATGGACGTTGATAAAATAACCAAAGATAGTTTTCAATAAGGGTGCTTCTGCTATCACCCCTCGGGTCACCACGACTTGTGACCTTTATGCCTCACTAATTCAAAGTGAAGCTGAAGGCCCGAAGCGTTCCAGGTCGTCTTACGCAAATCATATATCAATCTCATTTTTGCGAGCCCGTAGGGCGAGCTTCAGGTTGCGAGGCCGAAGACCGAGCTCTTCTGCAACCGCACTATATCCGCAGTAAGTCCAACGGAGGCCGAAGGCCAAGCACCGCTTTGGGCCAAAGGCACATGGTTATATCACGCCAACAGTATATGAGTCTCATTTTCGGGAGCCCGAAGAACGAGCTTCAGGCTGCAAAGCCGAAAGCTAGCTAAAATCTTGTTTAAGTCTTTTTCGTAGTTTTAATTGTTAACTATATTTTTATTTGTAGCGCATTTCTTTTTAGTAACGGCTACGGAACCACACGGAACCCTACACTGAGTATTGCCCGACATGCTCTTGGCCAATTATTTTATCGTGCGTCGGAATAAACAGGTTTTTATTGTTCGTAACCGGTTAATCTGACATGAACATTATGGTAATATTCCCCTAAAGACCGGTATAAAAATAACGGTTTCACGAACGAAACCGAGATGAAAAGGTTTTGCACCAAGTACCTACATAATAACGGTTTTTGAAACTTAACCGGTATCCGCGCCTTGCTTTTGATTACCAGCTGTGACGTTTATTGTGGTCGATCGAAAGGATACAAATAGAAATTAATTCGGCTCAATATTAAAGAAACAGTATTTTCCAGTATTTGCCAAAACGCTCAGATGATTGGTCGTGGTCGTGGACAATTTGGGCTTTGTTGGACTAACTCCGACAGATTGTCGAGATTATGTTCGCAAAAATGACACGCAAGTATAGGTTGCCTTGCCTTCATTATACTCGTATATCTGGACAGTAAGACGAAGACAATTTAATCTTTAGAAACATTTACGGCTGCCAAGTTTAATGCACTATCAAGGCATTTTTCCCACAAGGAAAAGGTATATTGATCAACGCTTCCGCTCAAATAAATGAAATAGAATCTGAACCTTAAGTTAAAGGAATAAACACCATTATCGGGTAATGTTTTGAAGTTACATCAAAACGCGAAACCCCACTCAGGATCGTCACGATTTCAATGTCAAACGCGAAAACCTTATATACCTACGGCCGAGGTCATGAGTAAAAATCAGGTCAAAATATGTGACGTGACTCATATAACAGCATAAATGGTACTTAAACATTTTAATCACAATTTTTGTTTTGATGTATATTTAAAACAGTAACTAACAGTAACTTTCTATTTTGTCGTTTCTTTCTGTTATGTCGTTGATATATATTTCAGTTGACATCTTTTGCCGACGGATGCATTCAAAGTACAGAACACATGAAATCTGAATGCAGAGAACAGATCAGAAGAAAACAAAGATTAAAACCTGTTTTATTACTACATTGTCCTTTATTGGAAGTTTTTTCTCGATCATGACACAGCACTAGATATTCCGGTATAGATACGCAGTTAAATACAATACTTACAATAAGTAGCTATAAAGGCCTTGGCAAAAATAATTTCTTGGTTTAACCTAATATGAAATAAAAAAATCCAGACCATTCGTTGCCTATAATTATTATTATAACCTTTGTTTAACTTCATCTTTTAGTATGGGTCAAGTTTTATTTTTGCTGAAAACGAGTGTTCTGAGCGAAGAAATTTTGAATTGAAGTAGCTCTACCTCAATAATTGGCAACATATTAATGTTCAAACTGTCATGAGTTGATTTATTACGAGAAAGAAAATAGACAGCTCTGGATAATTACGTATATAATTATATACCGAAGGTCAACCTTTTCATTACTTATTTTAGTCTTTGTGTCAATAAAGCTTATTAAACGGTTTTATTTAGCTTGACCCTGTATACTTATTTGTTGGTTTATTTATCTGTATCTCAACAAATCTTGCAACAGCTTTTTCAACTATTTTACTAAACCGTGTTTAATGAAACTTTGCACACACATTCTGTTCTCGTGCCAATACGACATTATGCTGATTTTAACTCGGTAACGAGGGTCGGGTGATAGAGTCAGGTTTGTGGAACTGCTGATGATTTAAAGTAAACCCAACTTAAAGTTATTCACTTGTTATCATTCAAGTCCAGTTAGATTGACTTAAATTTCGGTATGAAGAGATGACACTGATATAATACCAAACACTATTATTAAATCTGTTTTAACTTGACTAAAATAAGATAAAGTTCAACTCGCTTTACTCGAATATTCTTCTTTTTATAACTTTCAGTACTGAAATGTGTATGTTGTTTCTGTATGAGGAGTCTTTTTTTCAAAAAACTTATTTTCTCTGTAACATATGTTGGGTATTCGCAAGTTACGTAATTTAATGTTATCAGAAGTTCAGATGCTAGCTTACAGAAATACGAGTAATAAGACCTTGTGAAGTAATTTCTCAACTCACCCTCGTTTTTGTTTCATCGGGTTAGAGAACCCTTTTTAGTTCTTCATTTCATTTAACGTCTCACCTCAAAAGGAAACAAAGGAATACAGTTTAAGTAATATTTATTTAATGATCATCTCTTAACCTATGACAGGAAACATTTATAAAATAGCAGCTAATCACAATAATAAAATTATTATAACATTTACAAAACGTTCTTAATTTACAAACTTCGAGCAATATCTCGCCTCTAATTTAGGTAATACTAAATTGACTAATCCATTGAATAGTAGATATAGTGGAGCAAAATAATATATTTTGACTCCGCAATAGTTTATGGAACTTAGAAATCGCAACAGTTTCCCCCGAAAAGGGAAAACACACATCGGTAAGTATTCGATCGAAATTAAATATGGAATATTGATAAGTACATTCGGGATTCATCATGAAATGTATTGGTCTATATCAAAATCACCTAAGTCCACGATTTGGTATGTCAATGTTAATCAATGTATATATTTATTTGCTGGAAATATTTCGAGTCTTCAAATTTTAATATGGAAACTTCACAATCCTTATTACGTCTACGCTCTTTGTGTCAATGGTCGTATGTTAATTTTAAGTATTTTCACTATTAAAATTTTTTGAAAAGACACAAATTCCATTACTAATTCGTTTGGACTTAGACGCTTTTTGTATGTAACGATACAATTGACTTTTCTGAAGAAACATCTTAATACCGCTTGATAAAGATAATTCAATGTATTCGAGAATAGGTAGCTTCCACAAATTATGTTCAAATGACCGGCCCGTTTGAGTATTATTTCCACATTTCTAAACTTACAATTTGTTTAAAAGTCCGTACGGTCGGTGGGAGCTAAATATATAAACTGTTACGGATATAATATTGTACAAATCGAAAGCTTCCCGCCAATCGCACCAACCTTAAAATAGAAAGCCAGGAACAAATTAATTTATGAGTAAAAACGCGATAAATGCTGAAAAATAAAATATTCTCAACAATAAAACGAAGCAAATAAAACTAAATTGACTTAATAAACAAAACAAAAGTTTTAACTCTCATAACTTGTATTAAGCAGAGTATTAATCACATTCAACGTCATTGTATTACTCGACTCACCCGATCATGTCAGCCAACATTACTAAATCTTAAAGCATTTGTAATAAGAACAAACGTTTGATACTGGCTTTGAGAAATAAAAAATAAAATGTTGGCATTTCTGTGAACCTAACTCAATCGAGCACATTTCTCGACTCTCCTTAAACTAGAGGCTCGGCATTACTTATTTATTTCACTAAAATCTCACATCTCTTTGAGGAGAAATTTCTAAAAGCCACGTTCGAATTTCAAAGAATTATACGGTTAAACAGACGACCTCGAAATATAGTTGAAGACCTCTAGAGGAGCGACTCGGTGTGACGTAACAGGAAATTACATTAATTTTCTATTAGAACTCCTTGATGGTGTTGTTAAGTACAAATACCACTGTGATTCAACCTCAGTCAGATCGATGCAAACAAAAGAAAATGAACAACAAAAACGACGTATTTATCGTAACTATTGTCAACTTATTCTTTAAGTAATGATAGTCTTATTTCGTAAGCAGATGAAATAATTTGCGCAAACTGTGTCGACACTTTACAAGTTAACTGAGTTAGGAGTTTAGTTACTCGCGCAAGTACAGTCGACCAGAAAAGTGACGTTATCAAGATAAGAATCGGTTGACAGTATTTCTTGTGCGGGAAACTTTTTTACGAAGAATTTTCGAGTTGGTCGTGAATTCGCGACGGAGCCGCTTGAGCGATGGAAACGACAGAGAGAAATGATTTCCTTAATATTTACTTACGATCTACAATACATTTTGGTCATTTACATAATTACTTGTTCGTTTCTTTGTTTTGTCATCAAACGTGGCCAGTAGAATTTACATTATGATGAAAGAACTACTTACGATTATGTGCGTTTTATTCATTTGTAAAATACGTTTGGTTGCAATTCCAACTCAATAACGTGTGAACAGTTTTGGAACGTCTCGTGTTATTTGGAACACCCTAATTGTGTTGAGTTCTGGCCTTATAAATCACGTATGCGGCCTCCCCAATAGGGCGATGGCCGGCAAGCACTTAGTTATGTACAGTAAAATGCTTATCAAGTTAACATACAAACGCAGTCCCAAATAATAAAAAAATCTACCATTTAAGTGTTCACGTTACGATGTCAAAATTTCTAAATGCTAACGGCCGATACGCGGCCTCAAAATTCGGTTAATCCGTATAAAATGGCCAAAAAAAGGGAATCAATTTCGAAGCAGATTTTTAATACATAGCACAATGTCCAAACGTTGGGGAAACTAGCACGAATACGACACACAGGCTAGGCTAATATCACAGGAGTGCTGGGAACGCTGCCCTGCGCCGGGGGCGGGCCCCGGCGCCCGTCGCGCCCCCCCAGGTACCTACTTACCATTCAGAGGGGCGAAACGGGCCACTGCCAATATATTTTGCGACAATTAAGATTTCCAAAGAAAAATAACACTTATGATTTCTTCATGAATTGCACAATCTGTTGAGATAACCAGTAAACCTATTGTTTTAGATAACGCTCATACGCTTCCTTTTTGCCTTCGATGAAATAAAATATAAATTACGATTGAGTAACTTTTTCCAACAAATAGCAAACACATGGTAACAAAACATAATCATTATGACACGGTAACAGTTTTAAAATATAGTAAACACAGAACAATTCGACGATATCTTTCCGACACTGTCAGTCTAGGAAGAGTACAGCCAGGAAAGTGGTACGTGACTAAATCGTGCCTCGCATTCCGCGTAGGTACGCGTTGTCGAGTAGCACACCGATATCTTGTAGATCGACTACAAGACCATTGAAGGTGTTTTTTCCTCGCGACATGCGCAACGTAACGCGGCAGAGCGCCTCGCGTTGTAAACGCTATGTGCAGCGCAATGCACTTTTACTTTCCAAGTGATCGGATGTTTAGAAACCGTCTGTGTTTCGGTCAGTTCGTACCGCGAACTTCCCGTTCTAAACTAAGGCAAATAAAAATAATACTTCAGAGCGTTGGCACAGCCGTTCCCAGTCGTTTTGCACTATCTCTTAATCACTATCTTTAAATTATGTATAGTACAATAATGTAACATTATAATCGCTTATAACTATTCTCCAATGCGAATCATCAACTCGTCGAGTCCCTCGACACGACGCGACGTCATAGCCAACCAAACACTTCAACTGTTCGATAATAAAAAATAAATCGTTGAACACTAATTGGACCGCGCCCGTCAGTAGCGCCTGAGCAACTTTCACTAAATAATAAAAAACACGCTAACAAAGTAAGTACTCCTTAACAACAAAGAATTGGCTAAACGTCAGTCCGGGGTAACGTCTATGATAACACACTGTCCCGTCGAGCCGCCGCGCATACCGCGCCGCGCGGGCTCTTCTGACACATTTGTTTCCGAACAGTGTCCGGTAACGCGGTCAGCGACTCGGGCGCATTCGGGGTCACACGAGCGCTCACTCGGCGCGCTCGCATCACAGCGGGGTGAGGTGCGCTGGCCTGCGCGGTCACGAGTCGAGCACCGTCAGCAAGCTGGGCGGGAGCAGCGCGTCCTGCCGGGGCATCTGGCGCGCCAGCTGCGCGCACCCGAGGTTCGCGTCACCTAGCTCTGGGATAGCGTCTAGCAACGCCAGGCACTCGTCCTCGACGGCCCGCCGCGCTTTCTTCCCCACCCAGGAGTCGTCGCATTCCTCTCGCGCGCGGCGCCTGCGCGCCTCCTTCTCGCGACGCGCCTCCTCGCTCAGCCGGCAGTAGGTGTTGTTGATGCAGACGGACCTACGCAGGTCGCGCGCGGGGTCCTCGATGTTCTCGAGCTTCTGTGAGCAGATCTCGATGACGCGCTTGCGCTCCTCGTTAGCGCGCAGGCGCGCGGAGATCATGGACAGCTTGGGGCGAGCGGCGGGCTCCGTTCGCGACGGGCCAAACATGTCGTCCTCAAGCGCGTCGGCCAGCGCGCAGCCGGCCAGCCCCGCGCCGCGGGCGTCGCGCTCCTCCTGCGGCGTCATCCTGCAACAACAAACGACACTTATTAGTTTAAGCAAACATCCACCGAAGTCGGGAAACCCACGCGAAATCAGTCGGGGCCATATCGGAAAATGCATGGGAAAGTAACTGATCGTTCATCGCCTCGGGCGAGCGGCCTCGTATCGAATCGAAAGTAAATTACTATTATATTCCATTTCAATATTCGACTCATTATTTTCAGTCTAGCGTCACCATTGAGTCACACCTCCGTTGGCCGTTATTCAAAAATTAATTGTAACAAAGCGATGAGGTAAAAGATTGCAAAAGATTTAATGACCTAATTACACAGAGGTGGCGATAAGTCCACATTTCGTTACAGAACCAGCTTGTTTAATAACGATTGTTATTATAGGTGGTCGATTCACGAGCAAAACAAAGGAGCGTGCTCAAAAAACCCAACAACAAATACTGGGCGAAACCTTGACAACGACACAGTTCGAACACCCACCTGAAAGATATATCAGGAGTCAAGACGAGCACTCCCGAAACCAGCATGATCACCGAGCCCTGATTAAACACTCCTCAATGTCACAGTAAAGTTCAAAACACTGGCACAATACGGGCGCGCAATCCGTCACTTTGTCCTCGACGACGGAAAAAAAAAAGAGAAGTGAAACAAAAATAAACCGTTCACAGCGAGACGCGTGCGCAGCGCGGCGATCGCTCGGCGAATGACAATGACAACATACTTCACTTCACTGTAGATAAGACATTGAAAAAGCCAATTGCGTCATTCGTGCACAGCTACGTACGTTCGTGCGGAGAGGAAACCGTGACGTCGGGCCCCGTCATTTTGGACTCTATTGACTAACCGCCACGGCTCAAGCGTTTGTCGTGGCCACCAAACCATCGGCCCACAACAATATTGTAAAAGTGAAATCCAGTAGAGGTCAGCGGGAGACGTAAATGTAACTTAACTACGCTGCAAGAGCTTATTCGTACTAAACGAAGAGGAACACTAAGAAGATTTTCCCAGAATAGGTAAAATCTAAATATTTGAGAAAGAAAACTGTTTACCCAACGTTCTAGGACCGAGAGAAAATAAAAGTGCCAATAAATCGGAGAAAATCACCCCCAACAATGATAATTCTGAGATATAAATAAATGAAGAACCTGGAGATCTAGAAATTTAGTCACCTGTAATGTGCTCGGAGATTTCTTTACACAACATGATATATACAGTATTTCCAGGATAACGAGAAAACATCGAGGGCCCTCAAGGTTTAACAACGATCCTTTCACGAGTTCCCAACCCAATAACGAAATAAAATGGAAATTGTCGTCTAGCACACTCCAATAATTCCGTAAGAGCACTATGCCGATGAAAATATGTAGAAACAATACAATGACATCACTACAACACCGCGTTTGAATTATGAACTTGAAATTCAGCCAAGAGCATTAGGTTACTTAGGTTGTAAGTATTCCACTATAGAGTTTAAGTTTAATAACGTCTTGTCTAGCCTCGCCGCGTCGCTCGATCTTATTATCGAAAGGAAAGTCGTTCCACGATACGTGTCGCAGCTCCAAAACGACTGTTTCCAACCTATCATCCTTGTCTGGAAACTTCAGTATTAAACCTACGAACATTACAACAAAAACGTTGGTATTCCTCATATTGTTAACCCATTATCGACGGAAATTACAGGAAACTACGCAATCCCATCACATGACGTCGTTAATTAAAATAGCGACTCAATTGAAATTATTTATTAATTAATAACATTTTTAGGGTTCGGATTGCATCGGAATTTTAGTCTTGTCCTCCCATCATTAATGTCAATCGCTGGAAACTGTTTTTGTGCTCAGTTAACCACAAATCACAATCCGCTGTTTGAAATATTATCCGAACTAACAACGACAGCCATCATAAAGGCTTGTGTATTAAAAAATGACATTTTTAGACATGTGTATCAACGGGCAAACCAGGGCTCTGTAGTCACAGGAACCAAGCTTATGGAAAATTCACGAAACTGCAACTTTCGAAGCGCTTGACCTAGAAAGCCGAAATTTGACAGTTTCGCCGTTGAATTCTCAGTTTTGGTTAAAGCCACACATTCATATAAAGAGGTTGACGTGCTTAAAGTATTAGATGAATAATGTGCGGCGGGTACTTCTCGCACTAATTAGAATAACATTATGAGAGGCGACGAACTGAGTTAATGGGCATTCTAACTTGCCGATCGCGCAGGAACGAACAGATTGTCGACTTGGAAACTCGCCGAAGTCGCGCCATCGCCAGTTCAAAGTTGTGCAACGGGGGCCAATTGAATACGTAAAATAGTGACAATGGGAAGCCCTCGCGGGCTCGCACTTGGCCGGTTTTTTTGAAGCGGCGACAGTACGCCGCGGCGACCCCACCAGTTACGATCTAATAAATCTTGCCCGGCTCACCCGCTGCCTACTACTACCTGCACTTTCTTTTCTCTGTCTCACACGAGCTCGCGGCGTGAAACGTATGCGCTCGAAACACTACCAAAACGCGGACCTTTTTTTAACCCAAGCTTTAGATATTATCTAAGTGGGTGACATTGACGGATAAACACACGGTAGGTAAATAAGTGTTATCGCCCGTCATTGAGCTCTGCCATACAAATAAATAGGAATTCCATTGCTGAGGTCACGCTTAAGCTTAAATTTGAAACTGAATAGTCTGGGAGTCCTAATTGGTACTGGTTTCGAAGCAGTCTTTAATTTCGCAAGTAAGTTAATAAGGTTGACGCTGGCAAGGTCGCTCAAGAATGTCGAATACCTTTTAAACTATCACAAGCCAGACTGTATAATATCCGAAATCGGCGTATTGGTTGCATTCATTAACGAGTTATGTCATGGTGGCTCGGATTATTGGAACGTTATCGTACGATGTACATCTGATAGCAAATTTCAGACCATTATTATCACACGGAATACTCGATTTCCCATTATTTGGGAGCGGGGGCGTTGGGAACATTCGGAGTAGTTCGATGGGGACTCAAGTGGGCGACTTTGATGTCCAACGCCGTATTTGATAATGTAAGATATTCTATTCGATGTAAAGATGTAAATAAGTGACCTTTAAGAAGGGTTTAACAAAAATCTACAACGTCAAGAATGTTACTTAATAGAAGATAAAAAATTTTAAAACGAAGTTACTGGTAAGAATGGGCTGCCGTATGGCCGCTTGGACACTTTCACCGACCCTAGTTTGCCCTTAATAGCCTCGCCATAATACCACGAGACTTCAAATTAAGTACTTATTTTCGATTACAGTAAAAAAATTGCTAGTACCTTGAAAATTCTTTCATTAAACAATTTAAATGTACTTTTTTACTAAACAAATATTGCATTATTGAGTCTTGATAATTGAATTTTAGAAAGTAACAATGACTTGGCTCCTTTAATTTGGCCGAAACTAGTTATTTGTATATGACGGAGTCATCTAGGCAAACATGCGCAGTAGATCGATACGCTAACAGGGTTATATCGTACAAGTGCTGATCTCTATGAATTAGTTTCCATACTACTTAAAAAAACAAAATAGGTGTAATCATTTTATTGTTTTACATTACTTTAAATGTTTACTTTATTTGAACATATCTACACTTAGAAACGGCAATGAATACATCTACACTTAGAAACGGCAATGGAATAACCGATCTTAGAAAAGTTACACAATCGTTCGATCAAGTGTTATGTAATAAGCATTAAGTATCCAAAGAACTGACACTATCTATTACAATTAAATCGTTTCTAGGTCAACACATCCACGTACGCTTGGGAAAACAATGTTAACGTCGCAAAGATGCAGTTTAAAACCAACAAAACAGCGGTTAATGTTTAAAGAGAACTAAAGTAAACTATACAGAAAACTTCAAATTGTAGAGAGAACAAAAAAGCAATTTACATCTAACAGTCCATTAAGATAAAGAGAAACTTCTAATCTATTTAGCCACAATTATAGTCACTTCGTTAAAATTGTTGAATACGGCAACTTTTAACTGGTAATACGAATTCAGCAGTGAAAACTTTGCGCAAAGCGAAATAACCGTTAAAACGCAACCGTGGATCGTCGACAGGGACCCGTGGAAGCCAGGAACCGCGTAATTTATCATGGGGACTAATCAAAATTACCATACTGCTGTAATATACATCATACCTTACGAATATAAAGCTGTAGCGGTGATAGGCGCAGACAATGGACGCCCGCGCGAATAAATCACGCGTAATGGCTACGTAGTTGACGCTCTTTTTAAAGTTATTGGCTTTGTACATTACTTCCTCTTTAATGGCATGATCCGAATATTCCACCAACGGACAATTTTACCAGAGCGAGTCGAGATGACGTGTTAATTGAGTGACGTCATTACGTAACTTCGGCGGCGAATTTTTACACATTCACGCTAAAGTCTACAACGATAACTAATGAAAGGGATTTAAAAATTCCACTCAAATTCCGAGGCAAAGTTGATAACGTTTAAATGCTTTAAATTTTACCTGCACCCGATGACCTAATGAGTGCGGCTTCCACAATTTTCTAATTTCCTAGAATGAATACAAAATGGTTGGTTAAGAGGAACTTTATTAAGGCTCCTCGCGCCACTAAGAAACCTAGGAACGCTCTTGGCACATTTCCCACGGGCGTAAAGTTGGATGGGGAAGGTACTTATGCTTATAGATCGTATTAGACTGAGACAGTTCCTTCCTTATCGCTCAATTAACACATTGATGCCGCAAAAATTCGAGCTTCTTTGGAAAATGACTCATGGCAAATTTTCCGTATCAATCTAGACTAATGCCAATCTAGGTAGGTAGGTATTACAGGAAAGGTTTCGTTTCAGATTTACCTATAATTATTTTTTGTTTAGTTTTATTTTAAGTTTTTTTTACCTATTATTGTTGTAGCTTTTAGTATAGGTATAAGCATTCAGAAAAGGATTAAAGAAGATCCGCGTTACAGTAGAAAAAATATTGATAAAATGTTTTCTAACAATTTTCTTTTACTTGAAATGGTTAGTAGCGTAATTAATGGACCATTAGGGTAGTTCTCTGATTTCGTTCAAATTGTTGGTATTCTCTCGAGTTTTCTTATTTCCTTGGATTGGATCTAATAAAGGGTTTTTTATGGTTTAGCACTCGTTTATGAATATGTTATTGAGAAAGGCACCTTTCATAGTTTATTACTTTTCAAGATATAAGCCGGAAGGTAATGAAATACGCGCTGGTAATGAAATTCGCCAAGATGGTAATGACTTGCTAACGGAAGGAAATGAAATCAGTTTTGACTCTGTTAATTAACTGTCTCATCTAATTTAAACTAAACTATCTATCATCTGAACAAGCTAAGGAACATAAATCAGTCTATATAGTTTCCATATCACATATTTTAAGAGGGTTTAGCAATTTAGTATACTATAGTTGTGACATGTTTTGTCACCACTATAATATGGAAAAAACGTGAAAACTAGTAAAGGGATAAATAGTTCAGTCATTATAGAATTTGACCCGTGAATAATCAGTTATTGGTTCTTTTCCAAAAAAAAAGGTTTTTCTTGAAAAACTCGGCCATTTTTGATTTTACAGTAAAACCGTTAGGACAAAAATTGTAGTAAATTTGATTCTCTACAAGTTTGGTTCTTACAATTTTTCTTTTAGGATCGATATTTTGGAAATTAAATTTGAAAAAGCGACAAATTCAAAATATTTTCATCATCTCGTTTATTTTCAACTTTATGGCATAAATGAAGAGGACTAAACTTGTAGAAAATCAAATTTTGAACAATTTTGGTTCCCACCTTTTTTTCCCCCAAAATCGATATTTTGGAAATTAAACCTGAAAAACGCGACAAATTCAAAATATTATCATTATCTCCTATGTTCCCCGTTTTACGGCATGAATGAAGAGGACTAAACTTGTGGAGAATCAAATTCTGCACAATTTTGGTTCCCATCTTTTTTCCCCCAAAATTGATCGCTTTTTTCAAATTTAATTTCCAAAATAACGATATCCTAGAAGGAAAATTGTGAGGACCAAACTTGTAGAGAATCAAATTTCGTACAATTTTTGTACGTACGGTTTTACTGTAAAATTAAAAATGGCCGAGTTATTCAAGAAAAACCGTTTTTCGAATATACACAGGAGCCTGATTCAGTCTACTTTTTGAATTTACACTCCCAGTGAAAATATTAGTCATTACCTTCCATACTCGTTCATTACCATCCTTCAAAAATTTGGAGGGGAAAGAAGGTAATGACAAGGAGATGAATGACATTTCAAGGGTTTTTTTCAACTAACTCATTTATTAGTTAACCTTGAATAAAACCAAAACGTCAGCTGAAAGAAAGTTTAAAACACAACAAATTCGAAAAAGCATTATCATTCTAATTGAGTACTTACCGAGTTTATCGCAGGATAGTAATGATAGCACAAACGTGACAAACTCCTTTTCGTGACGGGAGAATTAATTTTTTTTCGCAGACAGTGGCGCAAGCGCCTATCTCGTGGTAGCTCGTGGTCGATTGATCAATAAGCGATGTTATACTCGACAGTAGACGCTCACAACATGTTTAAAGATCGGTATATACATGAATTCATTTCTCGCGCGGGGAATGACCGAATTGCGGTGACAAACGTTTAGGTACCTCTAATTTTATAATGATTGTATCATTAGTCTTCCAAATTTAGTTTTAGATTCTCGAATAAACTAAAATTTGATTTAATGCTAAACGAAACCATTCTCTTTAACGTGTTTGACTTAAAATGTGACCAAAGTCACATATTAACGAAATCATACAGAGGTGAATGACAAATTGGGGTGTTTTTATTTTATAAAAAATAAACAACAATATTGCCGGCGTTGAATATTGCGTGCCTCTATACCTAACAACTTAAGTAATATTTCTGCATTCATAGAATCTCTTAAAATCACGTACTTTACGAAATATACTTGTTTAAGCTCTTTTTGTACGAAATCAGAGAACTACCCATTAAGCCTATTATCATCTTTTTAGTTACAATTCAGTCACAAGGGATCAGCCTTGAGAGACAAAGCCATTTGCGGAGATAAAGTTGAGACGTTTTTCTCAGCGGATCGTTTGGATGAAATTGTAAATGACGGAAATTTCAACAGATGTCTTTGTGACTGACTTGTAAAGCGACAGTTACAACACGCAAAACAGTCAAGTAAAATGTATACAAGAGAACTGGAGTTCCATTTCATGGTGTGTGAATTAGCACAGTTTAAGTCCAATTCTTAAAAACAAAAATATTTATGTCATAAATATATAATTACATGGGCCATGGTTAAATTCAGCGCGAGTTTCCGATTAGTTGTGTTTTTTTCCCAAAAAAAAATTGGTATTTTTTCTTCATTTTTTTCTGAAAAAAATTAATGGTATTTTTGGGTGATTAAAAAAATCAGGCAAAATATTGAGGCAATATCAACTAATGCTTCCT
This sequence comes from Eudemis profundana, assembly GCA_947034925.1. Taxonomy (NCBI): domain Eukaryota; kingdom Metazoa; phylum Arthropoda; class Insecta; order Lepidoptera; family Tortricidae; genus Eudemis; species Eudemis profundana. The sequence goes on along the minus strand of OX344808.1, from coordinate 14,320,470 downwards.
CGAAACAAAGAAAGCATTGAAATTTAACGATGACGCTAAAGCAAACATGAATATGATAATGAAGCCCATGAGTAACAATAATGTAGGTATGAATTGGGTATGAAATTGTATTGCGAAACAGTTAAACGGGAAAATGCTAAAAAAATCTGACTAAAGAGCGACAAAAAAGGTGGTAGTGGAAGATAATTGCTTAGCGCTGAACAAATAATGACGCTGAATGCATTTTGGGGTTGCGAGTTGCGAGGTTTACGTAAATTTTTTTTAATTTTTTTCAAGGATAAGAAAACCTTAAGCCTAAACCTTAAAGAGCCTACTTGCAACTCCAAGTAAATAAGTAATGCATTGGTAATCAAATTAAACAGAGCTGAATAGAACAAAATTTATGATACCTACGCAATTATTGATTTAATAATCTACCAGCCAAACCATTCTGGAATAAAAGAAGTGAACACACCCGTACCTTGAAACATGTCTATCGTACATTGACGAAACATTCTACATAACATAATGACGGAGTCAATGCGATCATAATTGAAAATGAAGAAATTCCGAAGAGTATTGCGCCTATTCTAAAAGCGTTAGAAACGATATCGAATCCGAATCGCTTGCTTTTATCCCGCTCGCTCCCCCAGCGCGAGGTGAGAGGGAGACAGCGCGCTATGATCACCGCAACGAAAAAGGGCTGGTCAGGTAAAAAATACCCGAAGAACAGTTTCAAATGCTCGTTTCAAATTAATATCTCAGTAATAAAGTTATCGCTATAGAATAAAGTGATCATTAGATCACTTTGTTCTAAAATTTGACGAATATTACTTTAAGTTTAATTAACTTCAATTATTTAATTACTTTCTAACAGATGTACCTACATTGCGTATCCACCGCTCTTAACTCTTTGTTCCTTTGAATTTTATTACATCCGGTTTTTCTTTGTCAGTCTTTACCTTTAATTAATTCAAACATATTTTCACTGCAAAATAATTATTACTTATTACAATTACATTCACTACAAAATGACATATCATTGTTAACGGTATCATTTATTTTAATAACTTTGTCGACGTTAAAATCTTATCGCTGCATAAATTCTAAACGTTACTTTAAATATGCCGTTAGAATATAAATAAAGACCGAAGGTGGTTATGTCACGCTAATCAAAAAGTTTATTTCCGTAAAATTACCAGCCATTCATCCGGCGTCACAGCGGTCGAAATTAAGTGTTAACATTTTTATAGCATATCCTATTTAAATTTTGCAAAAAAAACTACCCCTCAAAACATCATTTTTTTTACAAAAAAAGTTTACATTAATTAACAAATAAATTACCTGATGATAAATGACAATCCAGTGGCACCAACAATCCGAAACAATAATAACTGTAACACTTGTGTACAAATCGAACTGTTAATTACACATAATGCGAGCCCGAACGAGCTGTATCACAAACGATCAACTTAGCACTTGTCCAAACAGAGCTACATAGAACTTTACACATCAGACATGGCGTCCGCGCTGATCGGCGTCGCGCGCCAAACTGCGCTCGTCCCATACATAAGTAAGTTCGGTGATTTATAGGGCGGAGGGGCGGGGGGCCAATGCGCCCCTTGCAAAGGATACCTCATTATCCTTACTCTAATCCGTGCCTTTTCATAATTTTTATTTATTTATCCATGGGTAACTTAACCTTTTCAAAATACCACCTAGCTCCAGAGAGAAGCATATTAATAGAAATTTAAATGTCACTCCCATCCCTTACGCCTACGCAATTCGATCCCATTGCAATACATATGTTAAATACAATGGTATTTCTTTAGGACAATTTAAAATGATTATTACCATTTATAGTATTATAACTTTGATTACCTTACATTATCAAATTAACTGTAGAATATGCGGGATTTATAAAGTAATGAAAACTGCGCAGAATCCTTTCAATGGTAATAAAATCCCTGTGAAAGATTAATTCGGGGCGAAAACAACCGGACTTTAATCCCAGACTTTCTAACCTTACCACTCGCTGGCACCAGTACTAATTACATAAGTGTGTTTACTGTGTTGGTTACTAATGATTAACTGTCATAAATAAACATTCCCGAGTTTTTACCCTGAATCCTATTCAGAAGGTACCGTAAGATCGGGGTACTTTGGCCAAATGTAGGCTAACTTTGCCCACTTTGTAAATCACATATCTGAAATCTATAAGGTCTGATAATAAACATAAAAACATGAACGGTCACCTAAAACCAACCACATGGCAGTGTGCCGTAATTTAAATGCAATAATGAAACCTGAATCGAGATAAATCCCTCTGGCCAAAGTTACCCCCCAGGGCGAAAGTACCCCGACCTTACGGTAATAAGAATAAGGTTTATTCGATAGAAAGCGCAAGTAATTTTTTCTACTAAATACTAATAATAAGTAATTCATATTTTAAGTAAGTTGCAATTTTTAAACTTTTAATGTTTAAGATTTTAAATAAGTACATAATATTGGATCAGAATAGACATACTTAAATATTAATATTATAAAGCTTGATTTTTTTAATTTGGTTAATACTTAATATCCTAACATTTTTTGCCATAACAAGACGAAGACGTGTGACAGTGTTCAGAATTAATTTTAAAATACATTAAATTAATTTTTAAGATACTGATATTTTAGACTTAATTATACAACGTTGCATACAATACTTTTTTCTACGACTAGGTTTTAAATTATAAAATACAAAATTAATCATAACCTGGAAACAAGGCAAATATGACGTTTGACTGACAGTATGGTGTCTAGGAATGGTAAACTTTTTTTTTTTAATTTAAAATATACTTAAATTAAAAATACTTTTTTTATGTTGGCATCAATGAATTTAGTTCGGATAGTTTTGTTTTTCTTAAAAACCGTAGGAGTTTAATTGTTTGTTAAGTTGGTAGGTGTGCATTTTTACCGTGAAGTTAAAATTGAGTGCTTAATCCTTGACCTAAGTTTAACCTAGATTTAGAAGTCTGTGGCTGCTAGCAATAACGTAAAGTGACTATAACGACACTAGTGCTGTTATGGGGAATAGAGTATAGACTTCTCTGAACGCATATTATGTATGTTCTTATATTAGTGTTCGTGACCAAGTAAAAGACAGATAACAGTACAGGAGTAGAAAAAAGTCTTTGTATGCTATTCCAGATACATTGCTGACAAACACGGTGCTAATTCATTCAAAGGTACTTAGAGCATAATTCGAGTCAATTAGGAGCACCGTTAGACATGCAATACCTTTATACCAAAAGTTTTATTCGGCTAAAATCAGCATGCAAACAAAATAGTTCTGAAAATAAAAATCCGAAAAGTTTCCTGACTGAACAGTAACAGCATTAAAATTAAGTCAATATACGCAAGTGGAGTACCTATACAGATACCGGTAAACCGGGGTTACTTTAAAATGCAGAGGTGACTTTGCAAAAGCAGTTTTTCTGTTATATAATCGATTTTTCCTTTACTAAACTCAATATACGAAATAAATTTGGTTGATTTTGCAACTAACTATTAAACTACATCCAAATAAAGAAGTATAAATACCATGTTATAACCATATTAAATCTATCAAAGTAGCCCCATTTTTTCCTAAAGTCACCCCGTTTTACGGTATTGAGTGTTGTGGGAATACGAGCTATATTTTTTTTATAAAATTAGCTTAAAAACATGTTTTAAATCCCGTTATGTTATACATATAATCTGTTAAAATCATGAAAAAATAATTATATATCGATTAGTTTGTATTACTGTATTAAGAAATATACTTCACTAAATTACGTCTGGTCGTCTGTTCAGCTTAGATACCCTAGGAACATTGCCAAATTTCCACAATAACGTGCTCAGGGCCTGATAACATATGCGGCTGTCTGGTGCTAAAAAGGTACTAATTACAGTACAGTTTACAAACCTGTTGATTACGCGTGATCACAAGTATGATTGCCCAATTGAAATTCAAGGCCTCCCGTATAATCGTAAGTTTTACTACTGCGTACTGGCAGAGCACAGTTTGTAAAATATAGTAAAATAGACTATGGTTGTTATACAAGGTGACATTTTAGTGGTTGTTTTCCGTTTAAGGGCATGTTCAGTATCGTGTTCTGATTAGGAAAAAGTGGAAGACATTTTTTTTAACGCGAAAAAAATATATATTTTCTATGGAGTAGGTCGTTTAAATTAGCCGACCCTCCATACAAAAGATTTTTTTTTTTAAGTCAGATTTTTTTTTCTTCTTTTTCCTAATCAGAACACGATACTGAACATGCCCGGATTAAACGGGAAACAGCCACTAAAATTTCACCTTGTATATATAAACCTTTTTCTTTATTTATTTTTTGTTATAATTGGTGAAGAATCGTAGCTTTAATGAGTTAATGATTTTTAAGTACACACTAAACAGTAATTATAGATAAAGCCAATTACAGAAGAAGTATTAGCTAATTTTACGCAAAGAAATTAAGCTTTTTTTAAGGAGCTTTTGTCAGTCTGACTATGCCAGCTCCGTTAAGCCTCTACTAGCTTTTATTTTTAAAAACAATAAATGATGCATTCATAGATTTTTTTAATCCACTTGCATTGATGGGGAATCGAACCAAAAAAATATGTTTTAGAATCAATTTCTATGTAACATTATTTTTATTTATAAGAAGTTTTGCATTGTCCGACGAAAACATTTCTCCTCTCCAAATTCAAATCTAACCGGGCTTATAACTTGTTAGTTATAAGTCTTACCATCCTGCCCATAAGTATTGTTAAATAAGTAAGAAAAGCAATATGTGTAATCAGCGCTCTTTAGTATTTATTTCTCTGTGCTCAAACGAATACTACCTACCCTACTTTAGAAAAAGTTAACATAATATAAAATTACGTATATAATATAGAAATAAGCACGCGTAAATAGCTAGAGCAGATTTGCACCGTAAAAGTCCCTTTAAGTTTTTTAGCATATTTTTGTGGTTCTGTTCCCCACCAATGTAATATGTGGTTCTGTTCCCCACCAATGTAAGTGAATTAAAAAAAATCTATGAATGCATCATTTATTGTTTTTAAAAGTAAACGCTAATTTCCTTTGCGTAAAATTAGCCATTTCCACTATTTAAGGTACCTAGTTGTCATACCTACATTGGCGTTAACTTTGTCCATCCTGTATAAACAAAATAAAATTTCACATTGATGATCTAAATGTTTTTTAAAAAATATATATAAAGCATTATAAAATTGTGTACTTATATTTTATCAAAATATGGTAGGCGTCTCAAGTACCTAGTAAAAAAAAAAAAGACTTTAATCATCAAAATTGTGTACTTCAAGGAATGCCAGGACCTTTCTTTTTTTATTAAATGTATCTTAATACTTTCGCGTGAGTACCCATCAATTAAGCGTTTTTAAGCCTACATTTTCGACGTCTATAGACGTTGCTCGCGCGAAAGTGTTAAATAAGTACGTCTATAAAATACTAAGTCAATCGCCTACGTAGTTCTGAAAATAAAAACTAAAATCATTTTTTTTTATTATTTCGCAAACGGTAGGTAAGCATTTGAGGCATAATATTCGGTAAATATGTATGTAATAATTATACGAACAAACGTGCATAATAGTACATTGTGTATCAAGGGCGGTAGGTAAGGAATTACAAACGAGTGTTTGTTACAAGGCCGAGGCGAAGCCGAGGGCTTTAATAACACGAGTTTGTAATTCCTTTACCGCCCGTGGCACACACAATGTTTTTCATCACACTTGTGAGGAAATCTAATTAAAATTAACCTTACTTAACCTAAATAAAATTGTAAAACTGACAGTGACATTAGTGACATATCCATAGACAATGCGAAACGTTCGGAAACCATAGCGGTACAGACCTAAAACGGTTGATTTTATAATTGCAAAATACTGAAATACACTATTGAAACATTTAATTAATGTTACAGAAATATGTGTTTACATGTATTTGCAATAACAGTTCTCTTTAATTAAATATTTCAGTGATAAAAGTTAAAAAAGTAAGTTGGTAGTTTCCTTTGAACATGACAAATAAGAGTAAAACAGAACCAGCGTTTCAAATTTAAAAAGAAAACCATTACGCCCTAGGGCGTAGTAGCTCATTTACGGCCCGCAAAACCTACGTGTAATGCACCATTTTCGAGCAAGTGTGATGAAAAAATATTTCATATTCAGCCAGGGGCGATTTTACTATAGCGATCCGGCCAGACCCTTTAGAATAAAATACCTACACGACTTTACCGCAAAAATCATAAGAACAGAACATGAAAGTAAGTAAAATGCTATGACAGTTTCGTACAATCAATTCAGCGAACGAGGAAAACGTATTTCCTTTCAAAGAGGTTTTGCTTTCGCGATCTTGCCGTGAGATGAAAAATTCACTGCTCAAACGGGATCTTAGCTGCGCCGTACCATGTTGCTCTTTCGGTGCTCTCACCGCCACTGAGGTTAATTAAAAAGTTACCAGTTTATATGTATACAATTTTATGAGTTTTATGTACCTACTGAATACACTACAAAATTTAATTTATGCATTTTTTTGCATAAAATGGTAATTTTACTACCATTTTATGCAAAAAATAAATAAATGTAAGGAGTTTTATTTAATTAGGTACCTACTCGAATTCGTCATATAAACAGCCAGTTATAAATTTTTTCACGAATCAAGAATATTATATTAAAGTTTAAGATATATTACATTTTCATACAAACTATTCAAGTGAGAATAAATTGTAGTCTTTTAAAAAGAAAAAAAACGTAAATTATCTGATATAAAAATACTTTCTTTATAAAATAACAATGCAATTATCGATTTACCATGAAAACAGAAAACAAAATTTAAAATATGTTTTTCTTATTAAATAATCAATCAATTTAAAGTGCATGTGCTTATGCAGTAAGCGGCTTGTAAAAATCAAAATAAAAAATAATATCTTGCTGTTATGTTAAAACGGTAAAGATCGGTTGTAAACAGCATTCAAACTCCCTAGCTAAATCAAGAACTACGGCAGTCCTGTATTGAATGTTTACAATTATACGTAACGCATTCCTGTCTGATATGGAAATGTGTGCATGTCGAGAGGCCATTCGGTCTCCGTTGCATAAACAGCTCGCTCGAGTGCAGTTCCCAGACAACTGTCTAATTTTTATTAGACCAACGGATTTGGTGCGGCACTTTCAACTACTCCCATTTTATTATTTTTATTCGTCTGCTTTCTTGAGATACCTAGGTGGTTTTACAGATCTATCCAATTTATTGTATATAAACGGTAAAATATAAGTAAAATTGCAAAATATAAACATTTTATAAAGAGTCTATGTCAACCCCCACATTAGTACATTGTGTATCTAGGGCGGTAAGTAACCGTAAGTTACCACCCGTGGCACACACTATGTTTTTCATCACACTTGTGAGGAAATCTTAATAATATAACCTTACTAATCGCCCCAGTATGAGAAGAAAATACTAGAACAGACAGTGACGTTAGTGACATTATGTCCATAGACAATGCGAATGTCAAGTCGCGTTCGAAAACCATAGCGGTAACCGCCATTTTAGTTGATTTTATATTTGCAAAATAAAGAAATACATTATTTAAACATTTAATTAATGTTACCGAAATATGTGTTTACATTTATTTGCAATAACAGTTATCTTTAAATAAATATTTCAGTGATAAAAGTTAAAAAAGTAATTTGGCGTTTCCTTTGAACATGACAAATAAGAGTAAAACGGAACCAGCGTTTCAAATTTAAAAAGAAAACCATTACGCCCTAGGGCGTAATAGGCCATTTACGGCCCGCAGAACCTATGTGTAATGACACCATTTTCGAGCAAGTGTGATGAAAAATTATTTTAAATGCGAAAGTAATGATGTCTGTCTGTCTATCTATCTATCTGTTGCCTTTTTAGGGTTCCGTAGCCAAAATGGCAAAAACGGAACCCTCACAGTTTCGTCATGTCCGTCCGTATGTCCGTCCGTCCGTCTGTCTGTCCGTCTGTCCGTATGTCACAGGCATTTTACTCAAAAACGCCGGTATCACGATGGATATTGATGAAATTTGGATTAAAGGTGTCTTGTATAAGCGGCTACTTAGTTTGGTAGTTAAACAACTAAAATAAATATTTTTAGGTGTGCACTCCATACATGTTACAGAAGCTACATGTCATGTCAGGAAATATCAGCGTGTGGTACATAGTTCGACAGCTCTTTCAAAAACATTTTAAGGTTCTTAAGTAATGTTTTTCATTAAGTGAATATCTTTGGAAATAATCGCTCCGAAAGTTGTGAAAATTGTGTCCCCCCCCTCTATCTTCTAAACCGTGTGTCTAAAAAATAAAAAATAAATTACAATGATAACTCCTCATTAATACTTTCAACGAAAATTATGTTGATCAAGATCGGATTAACCCTTTTTGAGTTACAGTCGGCAGTCGATATACTGCGCTTCTCAGCAAAAGGGCGTAACTGCTATGAAGATACGCTTTTTTGTTGTTGTACTGTTTTTACATCGTATTTTTACCTTATAGTTACGGCTATGGAACCCTATACTCCGTTTTTTTTTCAATGTGGAGATTTGGTAAGCAAACCTGACGTTTGTCAACTTGAGGTACATTGTGCGGTAACGTCGTGTAATTAATTAATTTCATTCGATAGCAAATACTAGATTTTTATGTGGGTAAACAATATACATAGTTAACAAATCAAAAAATAGCAAATATCTCCTATTTTACTTACATTATTCTGTAAGAAAAAATCAAATTCATATTTTTGGCCATTATTGTAATCATTTGTAAAAAATGTTGCACAATAAAACACCCAAAGAGGCAGAGAGATTTTGAAGCAATGGTCAGGTTTTTAAACTTGTTGTCGTTATGATCAGTATTTCAATACAGTCGCGAATAAATATCAATACCTACTTATCATTTACATCTTCTGTATTCGTATTTATTTTGTGATTTATCAAAGCAAAAAGCACGCGTGTGTAGTAAGCGGCGTTCCGCGCGTAAGAATAATGAAATTAGAGCCTTACTAACTTTATGAGCAAGTGTGTTGAATTTTTTTAAATTATAAATTAAATTATTATACCTTGGCTTGGCCTACTAAGTGAGCACTAATAAATTATTATAGGACAAGAAAACGACATAATAAATATCAAGTACCTTTAAATTGTTCATTGATACATACAAATGTTGACGACCACTGATTCTTTTGTTTACCTAATTTCCACATTGAAAAAAAAACGGAGTACCTATACGCAGCAGTGGCGTGACGTCAAAGATATCCTTGGGCAAGCCGGTGTAGATTTGGCTTACATTTTCCTTCAGACCTGTAGAATGCTCAAATGCGCGTACGGAAAAAGCCGCTTTCTGGCCAAGTGTCGACATAAAATGATGTACACAACACGGGAGGTAATAAAGAAAGCCCTCGATTGCATATTTACGTCCCTCGCTTACAGCTCGGGCCGCAAACTTCTGCGATCTCGGCCTCTCTTTGTATTACCACCCTAGTTATGTAATGTACTACAAATAAACCTAGCTTTACATTTGATACTTGCTCGTAATACCTTTCGACGACTGTTGTTTTCCCTAATTGCGCTATAATGATTATTGGCTTGCTGCTAAGCAGCGAGTTTATTTACCGCATATTTTTCGGTCATTAAAAAATGGTGAGCAGTTCATTAGGAAAAAAATAACACGCTTATATTGTTTTGGTTTTGTTCTAAAATGTTTATCTGGCATCCTGGCCCAATCCTGGTGCTAAAATATCTCAATTTAGCTAAAAACAGAAAACTTTTAGTTGCCATACTAAACAGAACAGGTACAGAACATTCAGAATATAGGACAGTGAGATACATACAAAGCAATTTTACAACAACATATTCGAGTAACTAATAATAATTTCAGGCACGCAACTAAGGAACGGACTCGGCCAGCGTGTGCTGCGACAGCCTTGCGCAGCGCTGGTTTTCAGTCTGGCCCTTTTCTCTTATATAGGATGTTCCTAATACCAACGTACATACGAAAAGGGCTGATAGGCCAGCTCATAAGACACCAGATTAAGTAAATTGGACCTCAGTAAAAATGTCTCAGTTTTCAAGATACTGACGATTACGTTAAGTTTGCACCTAATTTGTAAGTGACGTGAAGTACGCCAGGCGCAAATGTAGTTCAACCGGACCGTATGAGAAATTTTAGATGAAGTCGGCAGACAGCCGGTAGACAAACATAATACCAATTAATTTTGTAACAAAATATCATTATCTCAAAAATTATTACAGTATTTACTTAGTAAATGTTATACCATTTTAGAAACTACAATAAATGCGTAATTTTTTGCGTCATGTGCCAGGCTGTGTTGCTAAATTTTTTTTTCACCGCCCTCGTTCAAAATCAGAGGTGAGATTTGGAGAAAACTGAAAAATATTTTTTGTTATTCTACTGTGTCCAGAGCATGAAGAAATTAACAAAAATAGGAATTGCGTTCAATAGCATAGTTATATGGCAACCCATAGAAAAAAAATATTTGATATTTTAGTCATGACACTCAAAACACCGAGTTAGGTTATCACTTAGCACGAATTTTGCAAAAACGTCAATAATGTCAATATCTCGAAAACTAAGAGATTTTAACTGAGGTCAAATTTACTTAATCTAGTGTCTTATGAGCTAGTCTATCAGTCCTTTTCGTATGTACGTTAGTTTTAGGAACAACCTGTAAAGGTGTGGGAACATAATAGGTCTTCCAATCCCGGGATCTATGGCCAATCCCGGGATACCGGGATTACAAAAAATCCCGGGCTTGGAAGCTCTAGTACAGAACTCCCAAAGTACCAAATTCTTTATAGATTGACTTCGTAGGTAGTTAGGTAATTTGTTATTGTGGGAATGTCTAGATAGTAATTATAAAATACATATATCAGAAAGGTAAAAAAAAACTTGTCTTAACCTTCTAAGGCCCAGAGCACTTTTGGTGTTTTTGAAATTCGAACCTTATTTCATAATATAAAAGTTCAAAACTCGTTTCTAATTAGTTCCATAGGTAGTACCTACCTAACTAGAAACCGTGGGCCGCAGGAGGTTAATTTCTAAACAAATATTAAATAACCGTCTTCGAAAATTTTATACTTGAGGAGTTCCCTCATTACTGATGTGCACGTTGCGGAAACTGTCCAAAAAAATTTTATGGTATAACTTATAAACATCTAAAAAGTCTTATTAGATTTTTTAAGTTATATCTAAAAAAATTTGGAAAATTTCCCCAACTTGCACATCAGTATCCCTGATATATCTTCATGGAAATCATTATCAGACAGAACTGTTTTTTTATGTAAAAGGGGACAATATTGGAATTATTTATATGGCATTTCAATTTAAAAAGAGTCTGTATATTGTAGTCTCTTCGCAGTAGTTTAGAAGCAGGTACCATATATATTTATTTTATGTATGTATATGTCTATATATAATGTATCTAGTTTATTATTTTAACCGACTTCATGATACATTTGGTTGTAAATCAAAACACCGCACCTATAATCTGTTTATCCTGATGGTTGACTGGTCCGCCATTTGTACTTTCTTGTATTGTGCAATAAAGTTTTAAATAAATAAATATATAATTCGGTTTATATGTTACAGCCAACTGGCTTAATCAGCCATTTGGTTAAATGCCTAGCATTTTCACTAAATTATGACCCGCCAGCAGGTCGACGAAGCCCCGCTAAGCGGGGCTTCTACATCTGCTCTGAGGGACACAAGCTAACTAACAAACCTAACCTAAAATTTAAATGAAAAGGCTAGGCAGTTAACTAAATGGCTAATTAAGCTAGTCGGCGGCGACATATACATGACGAAGTTCTGAGGTGACAAGCATTAAAAATAAAAACACAACCTACTAGAGATCCTCTTCTTTATAAAATTAAAGCATTAAAACTTCAGAAAACTACGGATAACTTTAGGTAATTGTGCCACCTGTTTATGAGGCCCAGACAAGAATATGTTAAGTAGATTAGATACATAAATAACACCGGTCGGACCTTCCTCAATATATAATCTAAGTATTAATTAATGTAGAACAGCTTTATGATGATAAGGCCAATAGGTCAGTTTGCTTGATAACCGCGCTCGGTATCACCGCTACACTATACTTTTAATATTAAGTTGATACACTAAATACACCGTGGCCTATTCCGATCGGTCAGTATGGGAATGTCTAAAACTATAAGAGATACGAAGATCTGTTCTTAGGAACCATGTCATCGATTTTAGGGACAAGAAAAACTGCATAAGTACATAGATTTGAAAAAAAAAATTGTATTTTAACCGGGAGTCGAACAAGGACGTTTTGAAAAATAAAACTTACATTATTTCTATTTGGATATCGATTGTGTAGGTCATAAGCAGTAAATATTACTAGGAAACACGATATCTAAAACGAATAAAATCCATTGTCTTTAATATCTTTTATGCCACACCTGACCATAAAGTGACTTTTTCCGCACGCTGCGAGCCGCTTTCTGGCCAAGTGTAGACATAAAATGATGTACACAACATGGGAGGTAATAAAGAAAGCCCTCAATCGCATATTTACGTCCCTCGCTTGCAGATCGGGCCGCAATTTTCTGCGATCTCGGCCTTTCTTTGTATTACCACCCTAGTTATGTAATGTACTATAATTCAATTAAGATTTATTTTCCAAATCGATTCCCGGTTGAAGTATATTTTTTCAAATCTATGTATGCAGTTGTTCTTGTACCTAAAATCGATGACATGGTTCCTGAAAACAGATCTTCGTATGTCTTATAGTTTCAGACTTTCCCATACTGACCAATCGAAGTGGGCCACCCTGTATACTTATAGGATTTATTATTATTTCCGTAGAATAGATTAGATTAGATTAGATTATTTATTTCTCGTTTTAAAATTACATTATAAGTTGCATTGCATGTCAAGTTACAAGAATTTAAAGCGAGATCGTCAATTAAATGGAATAAATCAAATTATTATACAATGAAAAAATAAAAATAAATAATAAAAACAAAATAAAACATCAATTAGCACGGTCGAGATACACATTAAATGTCAAAATAAATAAATAAGGCACAATATATTTACTTCAAGGATACAAGTCCATACTGTGGCAGGCCCGCGCAGGCCCAAATGCTTGCCTGTGGTCTGGCGCACACATGCGCGCTCCCGATGTACCTTTTGTAGGAAGAAAAACTACCAGGTACTTGACATCCGAGCCGAAGGCAAGGGCGATAAAATGCGATCTGAGGCTTTCTTCATTACCACCCGTGGTAAGGGTAAGTACAAAATTTTACGTCTCCCCCACGCCAGGAAGTGGATTTTCCGCACACGTAGCGGGCGGTAATTGCCACTTTATGGTCACGTGTGACGTAATAGTACATTACACAACTAGGGTGGTAAAACAAAGAAAGGCCGAGATCGCAGATGTTTGCGGCCCAAGCTGCAAGCGAGGGACGTAAATATGCGATCGAGGGCTTTGTTTATTACCTCCCGTGTTGTGTTGTGTACATAATTTTATGCCTACACTTGAACAGAAAGCGGCTTTTTTGGCAAAAAGCCACTTTATGGCCAGGTGTGGCATAAATAATTTTGCTACTGTATGAAAAATAGGGCTTTTTACATCAACAATGAGAATCCCAAAGAGAGAGAGAAACAAAGGTTTTTTTTCTGAATAAGTGCGTGATTTTTTTTCACAAAACCTGGTATGATTTGAAAACTTAAGTATGTAATACTCACGACATGAATCTATCTACAAATTCTACAAGGTTCACCTATGTTTAACGTACTTACAGGCATTTAAAACTGGATTTTAACATAGTAATTAATTTTCAACGTTTCATTTACTTTGACTTCTAAACTGCTTCGTTGCGTACTCAAGGTCCGTCGACACATTATCTATCTTCTTTATGCAAACTTTATCATAACTCGAATCCCTATACAATTTTTACTAACTTTGTACAGAACGTTAATATAGAATACCAAATTGAAAAGGCATCAAAATTACTACTGAGTCTCTGCCCGTCTGGCTGTCTATCCGGTAGTCATAATCACTCCGGAACCGAAAAAGAGAGAATATAACAGATCAATATTTAATCTTTTTTAAATCCTTCCGTCCCCACAAAGCCCGCTAAAGCTTCGGTATCGGCCTCTTCTTTATTAATAAACCATAGATTATTTTGTTTTTTTTAACTGTCTTCATTTTATCGGAATGCCGAGTGGCCAGTGACAGCCAGCTGCTCGGCCCTCGAGCGGTCATGCGTGAAGGTGCGATTCGAGCTGCCTGTTAAAATCAAATATTTGAAAATCGAAACTAATTGTTTTCTTTGTTCATTTAGTATGTGTTAATGTTTTTTTTCATTTTTATTAGCAGCATCAGCGACACGCAAGTGCCATTGGGCGTTATTGCGAATGGAGACCATGAACTACTACTAACCTAAACACGTAGCGCAGGTGGTGCTTTTATAAAATGGTCTGACGACCTGGTTTAGGTTACTCGAAGCCGACTAATACAAGAACACCCACGATCGTGGCGACGAATATGCCACGATCTAATTAACAGTTAAACATTTCTTAACATCATGTTTCATTATTGAAGGTTTATGTAACCTATGTCAAAATTAACGTTTTTATACTAAGTCTATCCAAGTTGATTTATTTTATCTGCTTTCGAGCGAGACCAGTATGCTTTGATGCTACGCTTTGTCACGCGATAAATAAATGATAAAGCACCCGTCACTCTCACACACTATTTGTCAGAACGTGACGGATGCTTTATCATTTATTTATCGCGTGACAAAGCGTGGCATTATAAGCCTACTGGGCATGGCATAAGCCTTATAAAACAACAAAATGAGTTTAAGTAACCAGCCTAGTATAACTTCATGAAACAAGTACCTCCTAACCTAGTTACCCATTTTAAAAAGGGTACATAATCTTATGCTGTGGTAATAACAACCACCATGTTGCCGAGTTCTGAATATATAAAACACAATAGAAAGTGTGTTATTGTATTATACTTTCCAAGATATAGCATTACATCACCTTATAGCTATATTTATTATTCAGGCGAGATGCTCTCGTCCGACAAATGTAAACAACTGGAGTACATTTCAGTCTTGGAAATTAATAGTACATTACTTACCTAGGGCGGTAAAACAAAGAATGTCTCAGATCACAGGTATTTGACGATAAATATGCGATCTGAGGCTTTCTTTATTACCGCCCGTGTTAAGTACAAAATTTTACGTCTCTCCCAGGCCAGGAAGTGGGATTTTCCGCACTTGTGGCGTGCGGTAATTGCCACTTTATGGCCAGATGTGACGTTAAGTACATTTTTGCAAATTAGGGTCGCAGCGAAACGCCGACTTTTTATATTTAGCAAATACTTTGTCAGTATGAATTTTTGCCCTTTTAGTGCATTTCTAAAGAGTCTGTACACATTTTTGTATGAGTTACTAACTGTCACAGATGACGATAATTTTCCTATTTTGTTACCTTTTTTTAATGATAGATAATACTATGATTGATTGTGTTTCATAATTAAGATTCCGTCTGAAATATTTTGCCATAATTATCCAAATGAATCAATAAAACATCAACCAATAATAAATAATGATGAAAAATATTAGTCACAAACCAGGAATCCATTAATTATTTACTTTTATAGAAATGCACTCAAATTATTACCTAATGTTAATGTAAAATCTCTCCTAAACATTCGGTTGGCATCTACTCCCCAGAATAAATTACGAAAAAAATCGGTCATTCTGAAACGCAAATAATCTAAATTTACGAACGGTACTTTTTTTAATAAGTTTGGAATGCGCAATGTGCCTTATCAGTCATGTTATATAGTGTTTCATTTAAAATAATTACATTTTTAAATTGACCTAAACACTAGCTATCCTTCCAACAATATCTCGTGTCAGCCATCGCCCGTCTAGTCTGGATTCTCATTAGCATTCTGTGATACCTATTTATTTATAATCTGTGCCTTGACATGTTGTGTCTATGCATTGTTCAAAGAGCTTTTGATTTGTACAAATCACTACAGCATATTCGATTTTGCATCATGACTCGTCAGAATAGGCAACGTGCAGGAACTATACGTGGCAGCACTAAATCGACAAGAGACACTATGTGGGCAGTAATAGTAGCTTGTGTCACAAGGGAGCAAAATGATGTATTTACGGCGAGGGCGTATATTGAATCCTGAACGAAGCGAAGGATTGTACAGTAGAATCCCGACGTAGCGAGGGATTCTAAAGTATAATCCGGAGCGTAGTGAGGGATTCAAGTGTTAACGCCCGTGGTGAAAATAATTTTGCTACCAGGTGACGCATACTGCTTTTCACATCGACTATGAGGAAAATTTAAATACAAACGAAAAATAACGAAAAGTGAATCAAAGAGCATCACACATTAGGTATTATTAAAATGAAATGTTAAATTGTTAAATTTATAGTCTATTATTATTTTATAAAACGATTATTATTTTTTACGGACGGGACGAAAATACCACTTCCATATTATATTTATGACCCTCGCCTGCGGCTCGGACCGCAAACACATGTGATCTGGGCCATTCCTTATTATACCGCCCTCTGTGTGTAATATACTGATAAAGCTGTCTATGGTATGGCGTATGCTAAGTGGGTTCAAACTAAAAATAGCCTGTTGTCCTTGAACAGAAAAGTACCACTTTGATCCCTCTTATAAGGGAACAAAATACTTTTTTCTGAATAGGAGGTGTGAAAAGAAAACTTATCAGGCCTGAAAAAATTATATAAGAAAAGGTTATAAACAGTAATGTTAAGTACGTCGTGGCCACACTAACGTTAATCGTCCCTCAACGCTATACCCCTCAATGTGACCCCAGCATGTTTTTTTGTTGCGCTTGAAGAGGTGCTCTAGGAGCTGTCACAACTATCGGACTTCGTGGCGGTAGGCTGCCTCAGCAAAACCTCAGCACCACGGGTGTGTAAAACAGTGGCGTGCGCGGGCACTGGGCCACAGTTAAAAACGCCCTCAAACGTGCCACTGCTGGGTACTGAACTGGCCTATTTTCATAGATAAATATAAATAAATAAATATACGGGGACAATCTTACACAAATCGAACTAGTCCCATAGTAAGCTCAATAAGGCTTGTGTTATGGATACTAGACGACGATATATTTAATAGATACATACATACAAATACTTAAATACATAGAAAACAGCCATGACTCAGGAACAAATATTCGTGCTCATCACACAAATAAATGCCCTTACCGGGATTCGAACCCAGGACCTCTTGCTTCATAGGCAGGGTCACTACCAACTAAGCTAAAGCGGTCGTAAAAATAGATGAGAGCAAGCCTCCACGCTGGCTCACGGCGGGGCATTTCATTATAAATTAATTAGTTGAAATTGTCATTCGGGTTTTAGACACTAATTTATTAAAACCGCCCAGTACTAAACTCATAACATGTCTAATACTAGGAAAAAGCAATGCATTTTAGACTGACGTCTGACCTCTTAGCTTTGCCTCTCATTCATAAAAAGACTGGATGAAGGGCAAACCGACCTAGACGGTCAAAAAACTTGGTTCGTGTTTGGTGTATCTTTTATTTATATTACCTACTATTGTACTATTGCTTCAGCCTTATTTTACATACTAATCCACATTCTGACTAATTTATTGTACCTAATAATATTTTGAATATGAGAGAAAACGTGGCTGAAATAGAGAGTTCCTAAGTCATGTGGAAATTAGGTATAATGTTTACGTACTCGTATTGTACTTTCTGGCTACTTGATTACTTAGGCTTTTATTTTAGGTGTATATTGTTTCTTTAGAGTTTTAGTTTAATTCATATTAGTGTGTTGTGATATTAGTGTGATGTGATATTAGGGTGATTTTATGAATACATTTCAAATATAGGCTTAGGTAAATACCTCGATTGTTTTTGTTGATATGAATCATAAATACATATATATTTTATACTCTTCTACATAAAGGAGAAGTAAATTTTCTATACTTCATGAAAATTTAACAATAAATAAACTACGCTATGACATATTTTATTGTATGGTGCGAGTTTACACAAACTTGACTTCCACACTAAGTAAATACATACTGAAAATATAGCAGATATTAATTAATATTTTAGTACTTATTAAATGAGTTCAATGAACAATAACTTTGAATACATCTGTTAAGTTATGAATTGATTATGTACGGGATCATTATCACGATCATTCAAGTCAAAGTCAATGTCAAATCATATTTATTCAGTTTTAGCTTGTAACAAACGATTGCGAAGGTCAACCGCTCCGCTACTATTGATACCTCAAAAAAAATCAATGTTAAGAAGATAACAACGAACATAATAATACGCCGAATAAAATACTGTTTATATTCTTACTTGCCCGAATACTGTACTTGCCTGAATACTGCACTTGACTGTTGTCAATCAATACTCTAATCCAGCGGTCGGCAACCTGCGGCCCGCGGGCCGCATGCGGTGCGTGAACTGCTCACTTGCGGCCCTATATTCCGGCCTGTATCGCAGTCGCTATATTCCGAATAGTATAAAATCACAAATTATTAACAAAATGCGGCCCGCGTCAATTTCCTTAGCCTTGTGTGGCCCTTGGCTTCTAAGCGGTTGCCGACCGCTGCTCTAATCGAAGTGAATGCGCTGACTGCTGTGAGGCTATGACCCAATCAATCTATGTAGTTTTGGCACTCTCCTTTTAAAATAAATTATGAAAAATTATGGCAATATCATAAAAATTGCTGATATGATCTCAAAACTAGCCTATCGACATTTGGACAGGAAAAAAGTTCGGATTTAGTACTACAAAAGTTGAATAAAATTTTAGTGAAAGTGTCTACATATCTTAAAGAATTCCTATGTCCGAAAATGCACTGACTTTAAGACTAAAGTTATTGCAACAGCTCCAAATCTCAAGGGCAGCAGCATTCTTGTGTGCTCTACAATGAGTGAGGTCAATTGGGATATTCTCACCGACCACCGAGCCAAATCTTAACCACAGTATAATACAGTAATTTTTCTTCCTATAAATGTGTGCGCGCCGTGTACCTACAAACGCACTACAAGCAAAGAAATAAGAATGCGTAAGAATGCTCCAGTATGGATCGCACTCACACAGACATGCTATCGCGCGTCTGTGTTTATACGTGTCGCGCGTTCCTAAACGGCCTAAGTTGGACTGCTTGTTCGTCTTTGTACTTTGCCTTAACATTAGCTGGCTTCAGGACTATGATCTATGACTATGAAATGTTGAGGTAGTTTGTTGGGATGTGGAACTGTGAACTTCACACTCCCACATGCCACGATCCTAGCTTCACACTGTGAAGCGAGTGGTACTTTTTGGCATCATCTCTTATTCCGTTACGCAAGCTTGGCTTTCCCAATCTCGCGATGAGAATATTTTTAGCACTATAAAAGACCTCTCGCTCTCTTTCTTCCTAGTTATCATCCCACATGGTGGTGGGGTCAACTTTCTGAACTTGTCTACTCCACTTTGCTCTGTCCATAATATCGTCTTAGAATACCTGTGACACTCAGACAAGTGTTTTTGTACTATAAATACATAATATAGTCAAGAAAATGTTTGAACGTCACATTCAATGATAGAGGTCTCTCGTACAGGCTAAACCGGTAAAAAATATGCATGGTATTTTTGAAATCTTATTTCGTCAGAAAAAATAGGGGATAGTAAAAATATGAGAATCTCATCGCGCACATTAGCGTTTTAACTAACGTCCAAATATGAAAAAGAACTTATTCTAAACAACACTTTAACAGCGACGTCGGTTCCAAACTGATACAAGGCAATCTGCATCATACGAGTATGATTCTTCTGGCTTTATTCATTTTTGTAATTAACAATAAAATTAAGGGTCTTAGGTATAATTGTGTCGCTATACCAGCGTATCGTATAAGCGCATTTGTATCAATTAAAACGAAACAAGAAAAAACAATTAATGCGTTTAAAATATTCACGCCGCAAACCAGCTCCGTTAAGCTATACCTCCGATCGGAAGCAAAGAACGTGCCAAATGAAAAACGGCTTTTGAGCGGAAGAGTTACAAACATAGATACGTCTTTTTTACTCGGTTGGGCAGCATTGACAGTACCAAACCAAAATGGCTTATGCAAGAAGAAGCCGCGAATATTGATAGGGCTTTTTGATCTGGTCGGTTAGCGGTGAACGGTGCTGCGGCCTTGCGCTTGCTTCGAAGGTGAAAGTCTGCCATTATGAACCTCGACCCGCCAGATTTGGGTTAACGAAGTGCTCCAGACTTCCGTGTTCCAAACAAGACTGTTCCAGGTGACACGGTGACGATGGAACAGGATTATGTTCTAAAAGGCCTATTGTACACAACTTTGTGACGGAGTTCTATTTTAGGCACAGTAGGTATGATTCTTCGCAGCTGACCTTGGTAGTAGGTACATAAACAAGATTCTACCCGCAAGCTTGTTTAGGGCAATTCCCTCATTGATATAATAACTAAAGATAACAGTTTGAATATAGTTTTGTTTTTATTTATTTGCCATAAATCCCACTAATATAACTGTGAGTTTGTGAAGATGTTTGGAATTGGATGTTTATTACTAAATAACGCGGTAATAGGTAACTTAATGGATTGAGATGAAATTTGGCATGCAAGTAGACCAAGTCCTGGATTGAAACATAGGATACTTTATATCTCGGTTAAAAGTTGCCTTGGGAAGATAACGGGTATAAGTATAACGCAGGTGAAGCCGCGTATAAGGGTCAATTGCAGAAAAAATGTACCTTTTACGTAAAAAATTGTCCAAACTTTTCCGTACAAATTTTGAATCTCAGTTTCGTTACGCCCAAACTAAATATAGGGGAAAATTTTATCAGTTTCGTTACGATTTTCCCCTATATTGGCACAACTATTGGGACATTTGGCACAATTTTTTTTTATTTCATAAATGAAAAGTGCTCATGATTCTGAGTTAAATGGTATAAGACACACCATGATCAAACAAAAAAAGTAAAAGGTAATTTTTTTCTGCAATTGACCCATAAATGCTAGTGTTTTATAATTCGACCCTCTGGGCATGCCAACAAAACACACAACGCAACAGAGTAAGAAAATAATATAGTAGAAATTATTTTACTTTTAGAATCATAAAACTCACTAGACTAGATGATTAAAATCCTGCAATTCAGATGTTGATGGTAATTTAAGTCCGGCAGCGAAGCTATTCTGGATTTCCATTTTTTCAGTAGTCTGGACTGTCTGGATATTATTTTCATCACACTTGCTCGAAAATGGTGTCATTACACTTAGGTTCTGCGGGCCGTAAATGACCTATTACGCCCTAGGGCGTAATGGTTTTCTTTTTAAATTTGAAACGCTGGTTCTGTTTTACGCTTACTTGTCATGTTCAAAGGAAACACCAACTAACTTTTTTCACTTTTATCACGGAAATATTTATTTAAAGATAGCTGTTATTGCAATAGTATTTTATGCAACAGTTGTATAAGTAGGCTCAAAAAATGCGAATTGCGTGAGTGAGACGCAATGATCGTTTTTTGACTTAATTATACAACGTTGCATACAATACTTTTTCTACGACTAGGTTTTAAAATATAAAATACAAAATTAAGCATAACCTGCAAACAAGGCAAAGATGATGTAGGTACCTAATGACTGACAGTATTTGTGTCTATGGTAAACTTCTTTTTTAATTTGAAATATACTCGCTAGTGACACGCAGTGACTATATTAAAAATACTTTTTTTTATTTTGGCATCAATTAATTTAGTTCTGAAAGTTTTGATTTTCTTAAAAACCGTAGGAATTTAATTGTTTGTTAAGTAGGTAGTTGTGCATTTTTATCGTAAAGTTAGAATTGAGCGCTTAATCCTTGACCTAAGTTTAACCTAGATTTAGAAGTCTGTGGCTGCTAACAGTATCGTAATGTGACTATAACGACACTAGTGCTGTTATGGGGAATAGAGTATAGACTTCTCTGAACTCATATTATGTATGTTCTTATATTAGTGTTCGTGACCAAGTAAAAGACAGATAAAAGTACAGGAGTAGAAAAATACATGAAAACACATATTTCAGTAAGTGCCACGGGCGGTAAAGGAATTACAAACTTGTGTTATCCCTAGATATAGCCATACATTGATAGGATTTCGACATGAATAATTTTTGGAAGCCAATATGCTCTGCTGATATATTATTAGCAGGTTAGATTCCTTATAAAAAAAGTAAATATTCAAAATCTTTACCTACGTGTAATGTCTCAATCGATGTCACCTTGACCGACCTTGCGTGCAAAAGCGTCTAAACGAGTCTAACTAAACCGTAGTAATGCACCGAACTCGAGTGACGGTGCAAGTCAGGTTGGTTGGACCGAGAACGCTAGCACACTTTCAACTGAAGTCGGGTTTTTAATTAGCTCAAGTAGACTGGCATTTAAGTGCACATTCGATGCGATTATGATTATTACCCCAATGTCACCGATCATACTTTTTCTCACCTATTTAAATACAGAAGTTGAGATCACAAGATTCACAAGTGATTGAAGAGCTGGCAGCTTCCTCGCACCACAAGTGGCTCACTCCGCGATTTCGCCGCGCGGCTAGTTCCAAAATTTGCCTCTCCGGAGGGAATTAGCCAGCGATCAGAAAGAGCACGCGTTATGCGATAGAGAGAGAGAGAGAGAGACTGTTGGATGCGGTGCGTTCCGTCCGGTGGTCGTGCCCGAAAGTCAGTTTTGTTAGACAGAGAAACTTCTGTATGTAGTACTATTCGCTTTACTTATTTCATTATTTTAATGATACATAAAGTACATAGGTAACTGTTTACTTATCAACTTCTTTTTCTTTTCACTAGCCCTTCCCTTTAAGCGTTCTTAATATTGAGGCGCCACATGCTCCGTTAATAAGCATCATCAGCAGTCGGCCACGTTGCTTCATGTCGCTCCTCAGGAGGCTTATGATGCTACGTTTTGTCGCGCGATAAGTAAATGATAAAGCATCCGTCATTCTCACACACACTATTTGTCAGAACGTGACGGATGCTTTATTATTTACTAGCAACCCGCCCCGGCTCCGCACGGGTGCAATGCTGATACTAAATGCATGTATTATACATATAAACCTTCCTCTTGAATCACTCTATCTATTAAAAAAAACCGCATCAAAATCCGTTGCGCAGTTTTAAAGATCTAAGCATACATAGGGACAGACAGACAGCGGGAAGCGACTTTGTTTTATACTATGTAGTGATTTATCGCGCGACAAAACGTAGAATCATACGCCTACTGGACATCTACCATCCATGTAGTCTATCAAAACTGCAGCTAATTAGTTCTCCTTTAATCGTTAGACAAATAAAAAGCACACAGGCACTACATATACCCTTACTCGAATTTAATTCCTATACTGCATGGTTCAAATCTTATCTATAAATTGGATGAATGCAGTCTTATCAAAATAAAGATTTTAAACTCAGCGAAATCATTACATCGTTATTTGGCAAACATTCAGATCCCAAAATGGTTTTATGAGCTTATAAGTCTGTCATGACCGTAGCAACGACTTCGCAAGCAAATATTATGTTTAGCTTCTCCGCCTCAACCCTATTTAAGACATATTACTTTAACTTTTCACTCTTCATCGTCGAAATTTAGAACAATATAAACTAAGCCAGACAGCCAGATAACCTATTAAGCCAGAATGATACAGAAGTCAAATTAGACGGCACAATTGAAGGCACTTGCTGGCTGCTTCGGTGGTCGAAGGGTAAAGACGCTGGGCCGGAAATCCAGAGGTACCGGGTTCGATTCCTGGTCTGGACCATCGGTGAACGCCATTTAATTTTTCTATGAACTTTGATTTCTTGTGTATCTATATATGTAACATAAAAATGTGGTGTAATTTACCCGCATTAAAAACTAATAAAGAAACATCATGTTTCTTTCATATAATATAAACTGTCTTATTTAAGCATATAAGCTCATGTATAGTAATAATATTAACTTTGTAACAAGATACAATAAGCTTTAATTAGTACATTACACAACTAGCGTGGTAATACAAAGAAAGGCCGAGATCGCAGTTTTTTGCGGCCCGAGCTGCAAGCGAGGGACGTAAATATGCGATCGAGGGCTTTCTTTATTACCTCCCGTATAATAAATAGTACATTACTACAGAGGCCGGGAAGTGAGGAGTTGCCGACCGATTACATATAGATGGCCGAGCCGAGCGAACGCGAGGCCTGATAGTCACGAGACTGGCCGAGGTATGTATAGTGTTTTTCACACTCAAAAAATCAAAAATTGAAGGAAATTGTTTATAATGTTATTTTTTATGTTCATGACGATTTTATATAAATAAAACTGCAAAATATAGCAAACATCGTTTATTGTTTTTTAATGGCTGAACGCCGTGATGCCGTGTCACAATCACAAATGAATGTGGAATGGAAATAAAAAAACAAACACATTGCCGGCCTAGGCCGAATGTTGTATGAAATTCCATTAAGTGTGAAGCCACACCGGAAACTAGGTACCTACTTTGCGGCCTATTATTAGGTACGTAATGTCAACATTTCATTGTATGTTTGAGAAAAATAATTATACGCGTAGTGTTTATTCTACTCCTATGATTTCATTTATCTTTATGTCTTGCTTGTCTAATAATATAATAATAATGCTAGTCTTATTTTAAAGCCTTTTTGTAAACTGATTATATGGTTATGAAAGCAATATTGTTTTTTCATTGGAATCACGCACGAATACCAAATCACAGTCATCTCATATCCAAGAACCAATTTCTTTTTAAAATCGTAGTATTACGCTAATAAAGGTTTATAGTGAAAATCTAATAACAATATTTGATATAAAACTAATCTGGGACTTTATTCTACAGATAAACTTATTACTTAAATCTATTTAATAACAATGCAACTGAAGACAAAATATCTTTCCTAAATGAAGCGAATGTTTAGTTTTATTATGTCACCCTCTCATAAAGCTGTTTTCTTTCAGAGTTATTACAACAGAATTGAATTTAAAGGTATGTATGTCTTCACGGGTGCTAAAATAATCAAATTTTCCTTATTCACGAGCTTTATAATATTAACTTATTAACAAAAAGCTCTTTCTGCTAAATTAAATAATGATGCAAACTGATATTTCCCTCACATCCAATAAAATTTGGTAAAGGTACTTATCCAACAATGCAATAATACTACCAAAATTCCAGACCAGAATTATTTACGCAGTAATTTGTATTACCTACTTGAAATTTCATACTGTACCTAATGTCTCGTATAAAATCCTGACCACGTATATTTGCAATGTTTGGTCCGGTCTCAATGGTCGGCCGTTCATTGTTTGTCTTGTGGAAAATTCCGAGCTCTCTTGCTTGGTTATTGCTTTTGTCATTACGCGCGTATTAACTCTAAGTTAGCAGATTACCTGCCAGGTTTAAGGCAAACAACTGTATCGTACATATATAGATACAAGAAATCAAAGTACATACATAGAAAATAGTAGTATATAGAAAAATTGAATTGCGCTCACCCATGGTCCACACCAGGAATCGAACCCGGTACCTCTGGATTTGCGTGAGACGCTGAGCCGGAAATCCAGACCCGGTGTGGATCATGGGTGAGCACAATAAAATTTTTCTTTGTACTACGATGTACTACGATTTCTTTTTTTGTATCTTTATATGTTACACAGAAATGTGGTGTAATTTACCTGTATTAAAAACTAATGTGATGCGTGAACAAATGGGCAAACACACAGTCAAATAGGCAAACACAAACAAAAATTCCAAAAAATGTTTATTTATGTTTTATTGCTTGTTTTCAACAATTGGCATTTCTAGTTATCTAATAGTTTGTGTAACTGTAACAATAACTTATAAAGTGATATGATATCCCATAGAACACGAACGTACTAATACGGCCGGGAACATGAAACAGAGGCTACGTGCACGTAGGTACTTAACTACGAACTCGTACTCATATGTATACCGACAACGCAACAAAGGCTTTACTTCAATATGCCCGCCCCTACGCCAGTATTCGCGTCCGCTTACCTTTCAGATTATTCGTTGCAACATAAGTGCTTTACAGTTTTAGTAATTATAAGCTTCTATGGCTTTGCACTTGCATTTATTAAGATTTAAATAAAACTTGTATTTTTGCACCAAACACTGTTACAAAATTCAAATTAAATTTATTTTAATCACATTTTCTTTATCGCACATGAAATTCGATAGCTACCTATTCTAGTAATGCTTAAAATAAATGTTATGTTTTTGCAGTTTACATCACTACGTCTAGCAAACCAAAACACGTAAGAGAATAGTTAGGGAACATTTTGAACACACTGTACGAATGTACTAAGAATAAAAAGCAGACCGAGGAAATGACAGGACGACCTGGATGTATTCGACCGAGATTGGCGAAACATTACTGAAGAAAGAGTCTTCAGTGATGTCCAAGAAGGAGTGAAAAAAGAGAGAATTGGTGTTTTTCCGTCATTGTTAAATAAAACAAGCTCGTATAAAAAGAACAATTATAATCTAAGAAATTACGAAAAGAACTCTAGGAATTAAAATTTGAACGCAAAATCATCTCACGTGAACCCAGCTTGTACTGAAGTATTTATTTACTCTTCAAAGTAAATGATAGTAGAAGCCATTTTCCAAGGAGGTATACTGAAAATTCAGCACATAAATATGACTCATATTTCCATAGCAATATTTGCAATACATAAAAGAAATAGGATATTGGATGCAATAACAGATTATAGGCAGTCTTTGTTTCTCTTTCATTCAATTTCGATTGCTGTGTCTTCTGAGACGTGCCTTGTATCCTCGCACTTTCTACTCGTATTAACTTCATCTGTAACTTCCATATCCGGCGATGTAAGAAAAGGTTTGTCGATGTTGACTTACTTTCCAACACACAAGCTGTAGATAATTAGATCTTATACAACCCTTATAGCGCTTAAACTGGAGGTACCTATAATAACTGTATATCAGTGGCGTGTCGTAAAAGATGTCATAGGGCAAGCCGGTGCAGATTTGGCGTACATTTACCTAAGAATAAGGTGGTCAAATGCCTAATATTAGGCAAGCCGGTAGGAATTGAGTTCTCTGGACGCCACGCACTGCTGTATATGTTTATGCCGCTTGTGTGCAACTTGGGTTTCAGCCGTCTATTTTTAAGCAGTGAAACGTAATTTAAGATGTGTTTAACTATTGTTCATGTAACGAAAATATTAGTTGTATATTCATTTTAATGGTCGTTACGGATACTTATTTTGCATTTCGGAAAAGACTAGTTCTGGATAAAATCCTGGGAAGCATGTATTTTATTTATCTGAAATAAATATACAATTTTCCTCTAGCCCATTAAATTTATGCAACGAGAGTATATAAATAGCTCTTTAATATTTTATGAAAGCGACTCTGGTATGTATATTTATGGTTCCAAGTTTGAACATCGATATTCATCCACTGCATTACTGAAGAATTATTAGGTAATTGTAGTAGTTATTCAATAAATACAATACAATACAATCATACTTTATTGCACACCAAAAGATAAATTACAATGCAAACTTATACAAAAACATTGGTAAACAATAGGCGGTCTTATCGCTAAAGAGCGATCTCTTCCAGACAACCTTTGGGTAGCGGGATAAATGGACATTATGAACACCTATCTATCTAATAGCTTATCTTTTTCCTCCTATTAACTTTATGCCTTGTTTTAATTTTATTGTTTATAAAAAATGTTGTGAGATCTTCTGATAAAGGTACAATTCCCCTTACTAGGATATCGAAACTTTTAAACATCTAACTAATTTATCCTGTTAAAAATGCTTACAATATACGCCTCACGCCGAATGATGATGATGATCCCTATGACAGTTTTCCATACTATTGCCACAGCTATTGTAATGGAGACGCTATCGATTTTTAATGTTTGGAGACATTATTTGGAAGTATATAGAACGCGCAGCGTGCGGAAAAAGCCACTTTATGGCCAGGTTATTGAGGCAGGAATTTCAAGATGGCAGATATGACTCTTTTAACAAAAAAGCGTCATTGGGTGTGGATTTTTAGGTTTTCGGGAGTGCAGATTTCGAAAATCGCATCGGTTGGATTTTAACGTGACAAATGTCACTGTTATGTTAAGTTTAGACTATGTATCATTCGTAATGTAATGTGAACGCGTCATCGCTGATGGTAATTCAAATTTGTGTACAAATATTGCATTAAAGTAGTAATAATGTGAAACTAATATGTAACTTTATTTTCGGATTTAAGTGTACGAATACAAGTGGAGAAAATGAAATGTCATAGGAAGGGATCATTCGACATGAGCCGTATTTATAAGCAGTTTCCTTCCATATCCTTTTATAATTATGATGTTAAGCCAAAAAGATGGCCGATTATTCACGTGAGTTCTTACAGGCCTTACAGAATACCTTTTTTTACAGAGAAGTTTGTACCTTTTGGAAGCCGTTGATAGTCTCAACTTGTTGACGTACCACGCAACTAACAAATTGAAGTCCATTTATTTCATGCATTGAATGTCATATTCGTATCTTTATATTTCACGTCTGTTATCACATTAGCTCGTCATCTGATAACGGCATCCAATCTTAGCCTCGAAGCTATCGGTCGTTGGCTCGACCGCGGAAAACGCGTGACGGGACCGCAATGACACACATGTAGAGCAAAAATAACGGGTCACTTGAGTACCATAGAAGCGATCCCAATAGGTGCGTAAATTACAGCTATTAAAAATCTTTAGTAAAGCAATCATCTCATCAGATTTTTTTTGACAAGAAAATATATAAAATAATACTCAAATTCGATTTTTATGAGACTAGATGACGTCACACGACTTTTTTATTCAAACTTCCATCTCCCGTTTCAACAAGTTAGGGGTTGAAATTAGAAAAAAAAACTTTATTACTTTGTTATTAGTGTACTTCTACAACTCTAAAGAACATATGTGTTTCCAATTTCTTCCCGCTATCTTTAGCGGTTTAGGCTGTATGTTGTCAGTTAAAGTGTCGAACGGTTTTATTATGTACCTATATACTATCGATGATATATAGACTAAATGCCGCCCCGTAATTTCGTTCGCGTTACTTTCCGATTGTTTCATACAATACAGGAGTATCCCATGGAAATTATAACATTTCCATAAGTAAGCGACACTACCTCTTTATCAATACTTTTAACGAGTAAAATTTGAAAGTTGTATATCGGTATGGTAACATCATAACTTGGCTTAAGCTTGATAGTGTTTCTTAGCAGTTAATAAGTTTTATTAGGGTAGCTACTATAGTGGCTCGTTACTTAAACGACAAAAAAAGGTGTTTTCGTGGAATGTACATTTTGCCTGAGTAAGGGCCGATACAAACGGACTGCAACCCAACTGCAACTCCCTACGATTTGTATGGGGTCTGTAGCGGCCCTAAGACGCAAATGAACTTGTCAAATTGTTGAACAAAAAAATGACAAGCAGCAAGCGCGGCACGTGCGACGTCCCGATCCGAGCGCAGTCATGTCTATTAAAAGCATCGATTTAACGAGCCCAGTGAAGGCGGAATATGGGTCGCGGATCGCTTACTTCTGAAACGTGTAACAGGTTACATCGCTCCTATATTTACAAACTAAGAATGAATTAAAATTAACCGAGTTCGTGCGGAGAAAATATCGTTAGGAAGTCTTGAAGTACTTTAATGTGTAACTACAAGTATAGGAGCGTCCTCACTGGAAGCGCTCGCGTATAATGAGCGCACAGACCACTAGTGGTCTGTGAATGAGCATTTGGCATCGAATATTCGAGTGGTGTAGACGTTGAGTCGAGCGTTTGGTTGGTTGCTGCGATCGCTCGTTTACAAAATGCTCGCGAAAGAATGCTCTCAGTGAGGCCCCTGCTTATAATCCCGACGGTCTGGTCTTCCTGTCACAAGGGTTAGCTATGGATGGATTAACACGTTCACAGTCCCCATACAAAACTATCGGACAATGTCACAAATCCCAACTGTGCAATCAGTATAGGGAAGTGACCCTATAGTGGAAGCACGGACTCCTAAAAAAACCTTCATGACCCCACATTGGCGGCACCAGGACAGGGAACGTGTTAGAGTCGGACGGACTACGCTAAGTTTGCAGAGCTAGGTCGAAAAAAGGTTGTTTTAAAATATATATATATATGGCAACATGGAGAATCTACAGCAAGAGGACTATTTAATCTTGGTACTTGGCAATAATTCTTCCTAAATAAACAAAAATATTGCTTTACTAATCCGCGATATGATAACGTGTTAGATAATTAGTGTTATTTTAGTTTAGGATAAATTTTAAGTCATTTTACGTTTTCTATAATTAGTGCTAGCCAGTTATATATACTTGCGTATTTCTTCATGCACTTACCTACATGCAAAACGAAAAAACTTGCAAATACATATAAAAAACCACCACCAACACCCAACCGATTTGGTATTGATATTGATGCAGTTTACAGTTTTTCGAAAATCATCGAATTATTTTATTTTATGCTGTTTTTTTAGATTAATGTTTTATGATTTTTGTTTTAGTGCACAATAAAGAATATTGTATTGTATTGTAAGACGTTGTTGCAAAAACGTGTCACCACAAGGACTAAGATGTAGTTTCTTACGTGCCTGTCTGGGTCTTTTAACTTTCAGACCGGACATTGCAAAATTGTTGACTAACGGCAGAAATAAATAAAAGTTTAATTAGATCACGTCAATCACATGAGAAGAACCAATTTCGAATTCCATATAGCTTCCGTTTTTTTCACCCATTCGACAGAAATTGGAGGGTAATCGTTAGTTCCTTGAAGCCTTTGTGTGTCTGTCTTTAAACAGTGAAAAAGACTGTTTACAATTAACAGGGTGAATCAGGAGACGTAATCAGCAGTGGTGGCTTGCTTTGCTTGAAAATTGAAATGGCAATGAACTAAATTAGGTAGGTAGGTATGCATGTGGCTACCGGATGAAACTTTGTTATTTTTTAAATTCTAAATGAAAAATTAGTACTCATATCGACATAATGTAGTTACCTTACATATCTGTCACCCTCATATTGTATGAGTCAAAATGAGTTAGGGTGAACACGATTTATAGTACATTTTAAAGCAAACAAATATATAAAGAATATGCTTCCGTTTCGTGCACAACTATTATTATTTTCTCTCCAAATACAGCGTGTAAACATTTTCTAGTTTCGTTTATAAAAATCTATTCTAACCCAAAATGCTTCGTAACTTCACAAATGTATCGCCGTCTGTCATTTCCTGGGAAGATTACGAGGGCCCGACGGTTCGTTATTTCTCGTACTACGCTTCTCGGAACTTCGGAGAGGGAAAACAAAAGACGGTTCAATTAACAAAATTCCAGAATTTTCGAAACAAAAGCACCGAGTTCGAAATTCAAATTAAGAAAACGAAACTTTGCCGAATTTGAAATGCACTATAATTCGGTTAATAGGGGAATTTACTGCGAACTTTTTTAACACTGTCATAAGTGGCTCCTAGAGTAAAATTTTATATTAAGTTAAATCGCCGTGATGAATTGGTATTTAAATAACAGGGTAGATGTAAGTGTTAAGCAACGTTTAGTTCAGGCAGCACTCGGCAGCATACATTTCGGCCTTAAAGATTTGAATGAAATGAAAGCAAGCTAAGGAATATAATCGATAAATACGAAGTCGAGATAATGTATTGCCATTCTGTTTATCGTATACTCTTGGTGTTTTTCAACATTTACATCTCGCAGAGAAAAAGAACTGCGTAATTATACGCCAAATATGCGCCAATGACAAGAGTCAACGGACGAACATGTAAACAAATTTACTAGTTAACATTACAATTTACGTATTAGCTTACATAATATACCTATACCGATGTAGTTTTAGTGGAGGTAAATAGGTACATTGAAGAATAATAGAAATATTATTAACAATTAAACTAAACTAAACCTATTTGATGTCCCACAGATCGGGCCCCCATCGAGTCCCATTACGCTCACAGGTATATAGTTATGTGTTTAATAGGTATACCTGTGTGCTTAATGGGACTTTCATACACTATACGAATCTTCAGGGATATATATTAGGTATATTATAAACATCTGTTATACTTGTATTTTTAATTCCTTTAGGCTTAAATAAACAGAGTAGGTATTCATCCCAACTATGTTAATTATGGCAGGCTCTGAAATTTGTATTTCAGTACTTCAAAACGGAAAATTTGAATTTAAATTCTTCATACGTAATTTCAAAACCATTATAGAAATAAACACACTTAATACTTAAATAACACAAACTTCAAATTTAAATATTTTCCAAACATTTACATGATACTAAGATCTTAAAGAAATTAGCATAGAGGGTAGCAATATCAAATCAATCTCCCTCAATCCTAATTCGGTGCTATAATTATCGCTGAAATGTATAAGACTGAAAATATAGTTCTAATATGGACCTTATTACTTTTTATTAATGTTCAGTTTGTAAAGGAAAATGATCTCATTGATACCAGTTTTTGAAAGTTATCTCGACACTCGGGCTATTCGGCGTAGCTCAATATTAGAGTTGTGAGATATTCACTACATCCATCATTTTCACTCCTACGACAAATGCTTCTAAATCAGAGTAGGACAGAATGTGAATCTAAAATGAACACTAGGTATTGAAGGGTTACGACCCCTCCTTTTACATTCAGACTATGCAATATTTTTTGCACGTACAAGTATAGTTCAAATATCTATTTGTTAAATGTATTTTATGCCACACCTGCCCATAAAGTGGCTTTTTCCGCGCGTACGGAAATAGGCGCTTTCTGGCCAAGTGTAGACATAAAATGATGTACACAACACGGGAGGTAATAAAAAAAGCCCTCGATCGCATATTTACGTCCCTCGCCTGCAGCTCGGGCCGCAAACATCTGCGATCTCGGCCTTTCTTTGTATTGCCACCCTAGTTGTGTAATGTACCTACTATTAATGCATTTTACGGAGCTATTTATATAAGTAGCAATGGACTATTATTTTTATTACATTTGACTTGGTTTCTACATAGTCCGCTCACTGCTCCCAGTGATGTAATAATTTGTCAACCGTATCGCTAAGGTCCCAAGTGTACTTGTGGTTTCACGTTAACTGACAAATTTCACTGTAAATACTATTCGTTGAGCTTTTGGAGTTCTTGTCGGCATTAGCCGACAACGTATTTCCCTGCCACACCACTAAATTCCCACTTATGCCAATAGCACTCAACTTACACCCTTACATACAATCCGGTTCGGTTCACTCCATCAACTGTGCCATTCAATCAGAAATTCAGAACACAGGTCAGATTTGAAACCTTTTTAGATAAAAACTTAAAACAACAGCACAGCAACCTAATAACGTAATCATCTTATTGCACTAAGGAAGTTATTATTGCGAGTTTAGTACCATGTCGCATTAAGTGAATGAATGCGATCCCATAGACATTTTATCAGACGAGTTACAGCGACACGGTGCTAAATTATGAGTTTGAGGGCGAGCGAATTCAATTGTGTGCGTGGGTGTAGGTACGCTTCCATTTCAATGTGTGGGTTGCTTTATATGTCTTAATATATATTACGCATATGTTTTTAGTATCAATACAGTGTGTAAGTCTAATACGGGTGAATCTCTTAACGGTGGTTAGTATAGGACAAAGTGAAGGTAATTAGATAAACACATTTACTTAAAGTTGCAACAATAATTTTGTCCATACAAAATAATTCAGCCCGCAATGTAATGCAAACACACTCACGTTAAATGCTCGTTGACAGTTACGTTGACATTTCGGTACCGCCGTACCGCAACCATGTTTACAGTACATTGCTGCTGAGAAATTTTTAAAAAAATAATTATGGGCTCGTAGTGAACTGCAACTTAAAAAAAACCTTTTACTTCATGATTACACTAATGAATACTATGTCCGATTTAATTTATCGCCCGTATTAGACTTACACGCTGTATATGTAGCGTCTACTTTTGATTATTAACAATGTATTGCCAGATATCTAAATCTGGTGAAACATGCGATTTTATAAAGCCAGTTTATGCCACACCTGGCCATAAAGTGAATTTTACTGCACGCTACGCCTACGGAAGCTCTCGATCGCATATTTACGTCCCTCGCTTGCAGCTCGGGCCGCAAACATCTGCGATCTCGGCCTTTCTTTGTTTTACCACCCTAGTTGTGTAATGTACTATAACATTTCTTCGCACTTTTATGCAAATATCTATTAGTTGCTGTAAGGACAAGCACTAAAAGCTTGGTCCCGCCTTACTATTGTATAATTTGCTAAATCACTGAATTTCTTAAATTCATTAAATATGATCGTTAAATCGTGACAAAAGTATTGACTTTCAACCAGCTGGTTGAGGTACATAATTATGTAATAATTTTGTATGATTTGATGCTAGTAAAGTAAATTTTATTTTAAATAAAAACATAGTGCACAAAAAAGCAGGTGTTGGTTACATTACAAGTATAGTCCACATGTTCGGTTGGTAGTGGGGCTAATATTTTGTTTTATCGCGTATAGCAGGGGTTCCCAAACTGTGCGCCGCGGCGCCCTGGGGCGCCGCGGAAAGTAAAGAGGGGCGCCGCGAGTCGATCCTCTATCATTATCTAAAACCAAAAATAATTTCTAAAGTACCCTTATCGAACAATACTATCAGTCGAAAAATCCATGACATAGCTGAGGATCTCAATTTATACCAATTAATAGAAAAAATTAAAGGCAAGGATTTTGGTTTGCAACTTGATGAGGCAACTGACAGTAGTAGCATCTTATTTGCTGCGTACAAAACTAAAAAAACTATGCATAGATATGGAAGCTGAACATACGGCCCTGCTGTTTTATTGCAATTCACGATGGCTTTCACGTGGAAACGTCTTATTTCGTGTGTTCGAATTACACGAAGAAATTCGCACTTTTTTGCAGCAAGAACGTCATGAAAACACCAAATATTTTACTGAACCAGAGTTTTTGCTAAGACTGCATATTTGTGCGATATATTTGATAAACTAAATAATTTGAATCTGTATTTGCAAGGCAACAAACAACACGCACATTCTGAAACTATCGGAGAGGATTGCGGCGTTTAGAAAGAAACTGCAGTTGTGGATTAAAAAAAATGAATGAAGGCGGTGGTCAAGATTGCTTCCCGCAATTGTATAAATATGCGGCATCTAATGAACTGGTTGTGTCACAAGACCTGATTGATGGCCCTTTTCACGGAGCACCTATTGAAGCTCACTTAATGGTTTTCGAAGTACTTTGCAGATGATGATGTCGAAAAATTTGCGTGGATCCAAGATCCTTTCCATGCACAAGCTCCAACAGGATTCACATCACAAGACGAAAAGAGTCTCATTAGGGTCTTGCGACAGTAGCCTGAAAACTACATTCACCAGTTCCGATTTGGTGGAGTTTTGGCTATCGATAGTATCGATTCAAAATGAATATCTAAATTTAACTTCAAAAGCTTTAAGAATTTCCATTCATCGTATTTATGCGAAGCTGGATTTTCAGCCGTAGCTGTAATCATGACCAAATATCGCTCAAGGATCAATGTGGAGCAAGAAATGAGAGTAGCAGTGTCAAGTCTTATTCCCCGCTTTGAAAAACTATGCGGAGATCACCAAGCTCACCCGTCACATTGATTTGACTGAGTGACTATCGTACTATATTTATGTTGTTCTTAATTCTTTCTTGTTGTTTTCTATTTCAATCCTGAATTCCTATAAATATAATAAAAAACTCAATTTCATATTGTGGATGTTTTAATCTTGGTGCCTATCTAACCTAACTACTAATATTGTAGGTACCTATTTATATCGATTATATCTATTTCAAATAGCCAACTAGGGTAGGGCGCCGTGACGAAGTACTAACCTGCGTAAGGGCGTCGCGGGCCGAAAAAGATTGGGAACCCCTGGCGTATAGTTCAATATTAAGTGAAAAAAAAAACACGATTCTTCGAAATGTTTTTCTACTGCATGCTATTAGATCACAATTAGAGTATTTTTTTTTAATATTCTCTTAACTAGCAATACTTGCACGTAATAGAATTATATTACGACAAACGTACCTGGGCATTTCTCCAGAAATATGACTGCGACACATTCATCTGTCTCCATACATTTAGTATGAAAAAGGGCCAGATGAATGAGGTGACCGCAGACATATTTCTGGAGAAATGCCCACCTACTCATAGTACAGTTGCTACATTGACCCTATCAAACACCGACGTCATATTATCATATCACTATGTATGTACCTTATCACTTAGATATATGTTCTATAGAAATATATGACGTCATGCAATGATTTAAAACATGTATGCTGATAGTAGTTTTAAATTAGTTGATGCCTGTAAAATAATCGTTACATGAATTTTCATCACACTTGCTCGAAAATGGTGTCATTACACGTAGGTTCTGCGGGCCGTAAATGAGCTATTACGCCCTAGGGCGTAATGCCTTTCTTTTTAAATTCGAAACGCTGGTTCTGTTTTACTCTTATTTGTCATGTTCAAAGGAAACGCCAACTTACTTTATTAACTTTTATCACTGAAATATTTATTTAAAGATAACTGTTATTGCAAATACATATAAACACATATTTCGGTAACATTAATTAAATGTTTAAATAGTGTATTTCATTATTTTGCTAATATAAAATCAACTAAAATGGCCGTTTTAGGTCTTTACCGCTATGGTTTCCGAACGTGACTGTTCGCGTTATCTATGGACATATGTCATAATGTCATGTTCTGATTTAATATTTTTTTGTCATACTGGGTCGATTAGTAAGGTTATATTATTAAAATTTCCTCACAAGTGTGACGAACAACATTGTGTGTGTCACGGGCGGTAAAGGAATTACAAACTCGTGTTATTAAAGCCCTCGGTTTCACCTCGCGCTTATAACAAACACTCGTTTGTAATTCCTTACTTACCGCCCTAGATACATAATGTACTATTACAATTCTGTGGGTTTAGTGAAAAGGGACACAAGTCACATATAACCTAGGTGCAAAAGGGCCAAAGTCATATAATACGGTTGCGGTTGTGACCTTTCGTACCTAGTATAAATGTGTTTTGTACCTACTCCTTTTCACCAGACCCACAGAATTGTGAATCTTGTGCTAGTGGTACTGTTTTATCTTGGAGTTCTATAAATATTCCGTAACGTGATAACGCAATTAATGCACTGGCCTCGTTAATAATTATATAAAAGTCAGAATCCGTCACATAAGGCAAACAAAGATATTTAATCGATTTAAAGTACGCACGATTCAGTATGATAAATATCTAAAGTAAGTAGGTTATAGTTTTATCCTATTTATCCAGCTTATGGAATATTTTCCCTGTTTTAATAGAAAATCTGCATGACACAATCCAGTTATAAAATTTCTCATGAAATAGCAGCTTTTTAGTTTAAAGACGCACAGTGTGATTGAAGGTACAATAGATAAATAAAAAAGTTGAGCGCTTTAGTATTTTATTGTAACACGCATCCCATAATAACCTTTCATTATAAAGTGACATAGTTCTAAATATATTCAAAATTTTACGTACACCTAAAAGTGGCAATAACCGGCCGCTACGCGTGCAGAAAATCCCACTTCATGGCCTGGGGGAAACGTAAAATTTTGTACTTTACTTACCACGGGCGGTAATAGAGAAAGCCTCAGATCGCATATTTATCGCGCTTGCCTTCTGATCGGGCGTCAAATACCTTCGATCTGAGACATTCTTTGTTTTACCGCCTTAGGTAAGCAAGTACTATTGAATGGTCTTTTGCACGTACACGTACATAGATTTCTGTGGGTCTAGTGAAAAGTGGTACAAGTCACATTTAACCTAGAAGTAAAAGAGCTTAAGTCATACTATACAGTTGTGGCGTTTTGCTCCTATGTGCCTACCATGAGTTGAGCGTACGATCGGCGCTAGCGAGCTTAACGTATCGAGAGTCAGTGCGCCTCTCTCGCACGCGCTGATAGTACGATAGAGATAGACTGTCATCGAGCGCTCGATACTCGCTAGCGCCGATCGAAAAGTCAACTCATGGTAGGCACACTGGTATAAATTTGACCTGTACCCCTTTCCACTAGACCCACAGATTTGTTTTACAGATCGTCAGTCTTGGTCGTCCCGAACGACAGTTTTGTTAGAGAGAGAGAGAGAGACTTCTGTACATAGTACTACTCGTATTACTTATTCTGTGGCTCACGGGAGCTCCTTGTTAAGCGTGGTCTAGCAGGATATCAAGTCAGTAAGACTCGCGTCAAACGTAATTCAAACATGCAAAATTATAAGCCGCACAGTGGAGGGATTCTACCTTAGTAGCACTTTTGGTTCTACAATATGGGTTCCCTATTCAGACCCTACCCTAACCTACCCTAGCCTAGCCTGGTGGGTAGGGTGTCCCAGAAAGCAAATCTCCATACTAACTTTGAAGCCAAGTCGGCACGGCATCACAGAGAGCTGAAATTTTATACACCATAACATTTTAGTAGTCCCAACATTTTTAGGGGGTACAAAAGAAAATCTTGCCAATACAACAAAAAAATGTTTGTTTTATTTTTTTGTAATGCATACCCCTGAAATATTTTTTAACTACTCAAATATACTGGTATATAAAATTTCAGCTCTCTGTGATGATGGGAACCCGTGCCGACTTGGCTTCAAAGTTAGTATGGAGATTTGCTTTCTAGGAAACCCTACTGGTGGGCCAGGAAGCCTTTCTGCCCTCTGCTTTCTGTGTAGGCACAGAGTTAAAAGTCTGCAATGTTATCGCACCCACGTGTTATTGGACCAACATCAATGTTTATCGAACTCTTATAAGGCTATCAGTTTCAGCACACGCTTATCAGTTATCAGACGAATACAAACGGTGTCGAAGTGTCGCTTAGTATTCAATTTGATCATTGATTACAATAATTTGCTAGGGGTAATGCTGGACTCCTTGTAACGTTATTAAATAACGTTTTTAAAGAATGCTAACGGATTTGACACATTGATTTTACGACTCTAGCAAATTCACTTGATAATTGGCTATAATTTGAGTTTTTAAATTTCTTATGGATCTCGCTATCAGAATTGAATTTTGAAAAAAATGGGACAAAAACAAATTTTAAGCCTCAAAGTAGGATAGTGTTTTAAAAACCTAACCATCGTTTCTAGGTCTAAAATTCAATATTTAGGTTTTTAGTACGCCCAGAAGACAATTTAGAAAAACATCCTAATGTGCCACAGTTCCCATTATCACTCATGCACGCAGCAAAACAACAAACCATACATGCTTGCAACTCAGGGAGACTGGTTGTTAATGGGAAAGATCGACGAATCGGGGGAAAGACCCCAAAGCAACCGAGGAGAAGTGGAAAGAACCGCCACTATTTTGTATTTGATTCTGCGAGAAAAAAAGTAGTGTTTATACTTCAATAGAAATAAAACACTATCCGTCACCTTTTTTGAACCTCACCATCCAACAGATCACAACGCACATCCGTCCCGTCCGATCCGAGGCGAAACACTCAAAACGTAGCCCCAGTCGCTATTAAAGCTTTTTACGACCGAAACCTCGTACAAAGCGGTTTATTTTATACCTGGCCTACTCCCTCTTACTAAACGAACCGAGAGCAAATTTTGAAAATCTTAATTGTAAAATCCTGGTCACAAAACACTAAAAAAATATTACATCATATACTAGGTAAATGTATAGGTAGGTCACTTTCAACTCGAATCCTCAAGTCGGTTACAGTCGGAACGGACGGACGGAAAACAATAGAGCTTAGGTACCTATAACTCCTATATCATCATCATTCGCTTGCCCTTTTCCCATTCATTTGGGGTCGGCGCAGCATGTCCTCTTCTGCCTATAACTCTAGATAATAAGGCATATGAATAACTGTGTAAGTGTAACTGCACTTGTAAAATTTTATCCCCACACAGTTACTAACTGTGTGGTGGTAAATTTTTCCTATAGCTTATTTATGCAATAATGAGTATATTATTAAACTTATTAAACCTTTTTGTACTTATTTCTTTTCATATGTTATGTGAACATACTTAGTGTTAAAACATACTCATACCCATTGATAGAGTTAAAATATAATGAGTTATACTTATGAGCTTAGACATACGCTTGAAAGAAAAAATGGTAGGTACCTTATGAAACAATAATGACATTTTCATTCAGTAAAGTAACGTGACTGAAATTTTGATATTTATACGTTTACGGTACTATCATAATGTCACATATGTTCTCGAGTACATAATCAAAGGATATCATTCTTCATGTGAAAAAGGAAAACTCAAAGCGAAGGAAATATTCTACTTACTTACTGATTACATCTTGATCTCGTTAAACTTCGAATTAAAGCGAAGTCCAGTTATGTCATACCTGAAACAGATTACATTGAACTACATAATTTCAACATTACCAAGTTTCAATCATGTAACATTTCTTTCCTAACAAAAATAAACTCAGTAAGAGCGCACTAGCACCGTACTGAGTTCAAAACGTTAAATTTCTCTATAAATATAAATGATACATACGCCTTTTTGACATTGGCAAGCCAAAAGGTAGTAAGTGTGTGTAAAATTGTTGAGTTATAAGTCGTTATGGTTGTGATAGGGAGGAAGGAGAAGCGTCGACCGATATCGCCCGAAGTGGTACGGAAACTGTCGAGCGAGCGTTCGTGGCAGTGGCACACATACCGAGGCTAGGCCCTTGATTAAAAACAGTGACAGTTTCGTTGCGTTCGGACAGTTTAGTTTTCGCATGCTAATTTCGTTGCTTCAAAATTGTGGGTAATAATTGGTTTTTTAGGTCAATTTACTTTGAATATGGGTAAAGGAAAAAAATCTAATAATATTTATTTATTTAGACTTTATTGCACAATACAGGAAAGTACAAACGGCGAACATAATGCCATATGGCATTCTCCACCAGTTAACCGCTGGGCCAAACAGAAATATTGATTATGAAATATCTATAAGGCGGTGACATAGCACATGTCTGAAACACGCCAAATTATGTTCATGACCTAATTTTTTAGAGAAATAATGTTTGCATTCTTTTAACTGGCTCTGGCAGGTTGTAGATATTAATAAACTATTTTTACAAGCTTTTATTTAGTTTCACCTGTTGACCTGTCCCGGCGTGAGTGTCGGTTTGTAACCAAATCTTGCAAGTTAAA
Organism: Eudemis profundana; assembly: GCA_947034925.1. Lineage (NCBI taxonomy): Eukaryota > Metazoa > Arthropoda > Insecta > Lepidoptera > Tortricidae > Eudemis > Eudemis profundana. The sequence goes on along the minus strand of OX344808.1, from coordinate 14,279,089 downwards.
TTTGACACACTTCCCGGTTTCCGATTGGTTTGAAATTTTGTAAAGATATGTACCTTAGTCAGATGAGCAATATTATACAAAAATAGTACAGTCGGCAATAAAAGCTTGTCTCAAAAAAACATTATTTGACAGAAACTTTTTTAAAGTAGTTTCTGTATTGTTTGATTTGTAAATCAAACATTGAATGTCCAGAATCTATAAAAGTCACATAAATCAATTTTATGCCACACCTGGCCATAAAGTGGCTTTTACCACACGCTACGCGTACGGAAAAAGTCGCTTTCTGGCCAAGTGTAGACATAAAATTATGGGTGAACACACGGGGGGTAATAAAGAATGTCCTCGATCGCATATTTACGTCGATCGCTTGCAGCTCGGGCTCAAACATCTGCGATCTCGGTCTTTCTTTGTTTTACCACCCTAGTTGTGTAATGCACTATTAACACTTCTTGGAACACGTGTATGAAATGAATAGGTTCTGTGTAGTGTATTTACCAATAACAATCACTAGGTTTAAAAAAATAGGGTTATTTATTAAATTTCAAAGTAAATAGTAGATTGTGTCACAAGGGAGCAAAATGATATATTTACGGCGAGGGCGTACATTGAATCCTGAACGAAGCGACGGATTCTACAAATGAATCCCGAGCGTAGCGAGGGATTCTAAAGTAGAATCCGGAGCGTAGTGAGGGATTCAAGTGTTAACGCCCGTGGTGAAAATAATTTTGCTACCTTGTGACACATACTGCTTTTCACACCGACTATGAGGAAAATTTAAATACAAACGCTACCTACCAAAATAACGAAAACGAAATATATAGTTATTCAAAGAGCATCACACATTTTTAATAAAATGAAATGTGAAATTGTTAAAGGCCGTAGCAGGATAAGGGAAGAAAAAATGCCCTTGAATGATTAAGAGCTGTTTATTTTTTCTATAGTTGCTTTCATTTAGTTGTATAATTGTGCAAAGTTTGGTTGAAAAATTCCCAGTGGTTCAGCCGGGAAAAAATAAAAACAAAATTTATGAAATTTCACGTATCTCTAAAACTATAAATCTTTATCATAATATCTTTAATTCATTTTGGTAAATTGATAGGTATGTATGCCTTAAAAGAAAATTGAGTCTCTATCTTTGCAATTTCTGTAAAAAACACGTAAGTCAAAATTTCAAAAAAAAGTTTTTTTGATACCTGAAGGAGTGACCACTCTAAGTGACATTTCTAAAAAAGCCTTATTTAACGATCTGTCAGTCATATAAGTTTGACGGTTAAAATCGAAAAGCAACAGTGTCAAAATTAAAAAACTATGTTGGTCGGATTCTGTTACATTTTATTCTTATACTATTCTAATCTAATACAGCCAAAGAGCTTAAAAATAAATCTTCTTTGTAAAAAATTAAAAATAAATCAATTATTGACATTCCCATTAATATTGGCTTGAAAATATACAGGGTGGTTTTCGATAATCTGTACATATGAAAAGGGGTGAAATTTCGGCCAATTTTATCGGTAAAACTGATTTTAATTTTTGTTTGTGGTCATTCGTTTTTTTTTTTACAGATTTTTAAACTTTCAGTGAAATTTTCGGCAGTACATCTGTTTGCCACGGTATAACTTTTGAACTAATTGCTTAAAATTGTAAGAAAAAATTGCAGGGTCATGGCAATAGACACGTTATTTAGTAGCAATAACAATAAACCACCAACTTGAAGAAAAACTCGTCAAAAAAAATTATAATTGTGAAAAACGGCTGCAAAACTTCAGTTTTTTTTACGGAAAACACCGTTTTTCTCGAAAGTTTGCGAATATTGTGACCATTTTTTCATGCTTATCTTCGTTTAGCACTTAATTGTGATCTTACAAACATTTTTTTCTTACAGCTTTGAACAATAAGATCAAAAGTTATACTGCGTCAAACAGATGTACTGCCCAAAATTTCATAGCAAACTGTAAAAATCTGTAAAAAATTTTTTTTTGCCCAGAAACAAAAATTAGTCATTTTTACTGATAAAATTAAATGGAATTTCACCCCTTTTAATATGTACAGATTATCGAAAACCAGCCTGTATTTGTATTAATTGTCGCCTTTTAACTTATAAAACCTTTTTTTTTTCAAATAGGTAATCATCATTATTTCTAATTAAGCCTTACTTATCGTTTCACCAGATATATTCATTCGTAGGTAGGGTGTTGTTCACACATTGCCGCAATTGTGTACTACCTATCGCACGCAAGATATTTATCAAAAATTATTCAGCCTGCCGAAATTCTTAGTGGACCTTTTTTGAGAAACGGTATTAGTGTTACCGTTAATGAAGATAGCGATAGTGATTAAAATAAGAAGTAAAAGACATTTTTAAGTTGATACATATACGAGTAAATGCGATAAATTTATTTTATTTTTAGTTCTTAACAAAGAATATTTATGTTTAAGTTCTTTGGCTGTATTAGAATTGTATAAGAATAAAATGTAACAGAATCCGACCAACATAGTTTTTTAATTTTGACACTGTTGCTTTTCGATTTTAACCGTCAAACTTATATGACTGACAGATCGTTAAATAAGGCTTTTTTAGAAATGTCACTTAGAGTGGTCACTCCTTCAGGTATCAAAAAAACTTTTTTTTGAAATTTTGACTTACGTGTTTTTTACAGAAATTGCAAAGATAGAGACTCAATTTTCTTTTAAGGCATACATACTATTTAATTAACCAAAATGAATTAAAGATATTATGATAAAGATTTATAGTTTTAGAGATACGTCAAATTTCATAAATTTTGTTTTTATTTTTTCCCGGCTGAACCACTGGGAATTTTTCAACCAAACTTTGCACAATTATACAACTAAATGAAAGCAACTATAGAAAAAATAAACAGCTCTTAATCATTAAAGGGCATTTTTTCCTCCCTTATCCTGCTACGGCCTTTACAGTTCCTTATTATTTTATAAAACGTTTATTACTTTTTACGGACGGGACGAATTTACTACTTCCATATTATATTTATGGCCCTCGCCTGCGGCTCGGACCCCAAACACCTGTGGTCTGGGCCATTCCTTATTATCGACTTTATGTAGAGTCGATATGTAGAGTCGATATGTAGAGTCAATGTAGAGTCGATATGGGGAGTCGATATGTAGAGTCGATATGTAGAGTTGATATGTAGAGTCGATATGTAGAGCAATAATGTAGAGTCGATAATGTAGAGTCGATATGGAGAGTCGATATGTCGAGTCGATATGTAGAGTGGATATGTAGAGTCGATATGTAGAATCGATATGTAGAGTCGATATGTAGAGTCAATAATGTAGAGTCGATTATGTAGAGTCGATATGGAGAGTCGATATGGAGAGTCGATATGTAGAGTCGATATGTAGAGTTGATATTTAGAGTCGATATGTAGAGTCAATAATGTAGAGTCGATAATGTAGAGTCGATATGGAGAGTCGATATGTAGAGTCGATATGTAGAGTTGATATGTAGAGTCGATATGTAGAATCGATATGTAGAGTCAATAATGTAGAGTCGATATGTAGAGTTGATATGTAGAGTCAATATGTAGAGTCTATAATGTATGGTATGGCAATGGCATATTCTAAGCAGGTTCAACCTAAAAATACCCTGTAGGTAGTCCTTGAACAGAAAAGTATCACTTTGATCCCTCTTATGAGGGATCAAAATACTTTTTTCTGAATAGGAGGTGTGAAAAAAATATAAGTTACTAATAACAGAAATTAATCTTCATTAAAAATACGAGTATAAAGTACTTGACGTAATAATTTCTGGGTGGAAGGCCGAAAGTCTGGAAATATCCGGACAAATCCGGACGGATGTCTACTCTAATTCCAACCAAAGGCACTGCAAGGCAAATTAGATTACTTGTGTAACTGACGTGGCGCGCTTTCGTATGGAAAAGTTATAAAACGTTTAGTATTTGTAAACACTGATAACGTAGAAACTGGTACAAAATAAACAGCGATAGAAACTTTTTCGTCTTCAGGATGGTGCTTGTGACAATGGAATGGAATTATCAGTTTTCAGTGAAAAAACATTAAGATCATGTTGCAAGCTGAATTATGTAACATCATGAAAACTTATCTTTCTAGAACTCAGGGTCAAAATTCCAGGATAAATCTTAACAGTGCATAGTACAACTCCTTAAGCTAGTGAAATACGATGTTTCTGACAATTGGGATTATTGTATAGTTAAAAACCGGATAAGTGCAAGTCAGACTCGCCCACCGCGGGTTCCGACCTACTTTAATTAAAAAAAACTATATTTTTTATGATTTAATTACAAATGTATAGTTTTCAGATTTTTCCCTACATATACTAGTAGTATAAGACGGTATTATTTGAAAACTCATAATTCTAGGTCAACGGAAAGTACCCTATAACTTTTGGTTTCCTTGAGAAAGTCGAAATGTACGTTTTTTACGGCATACGGCGTGGCTGTTATAGTAATCCATGTGTAGTAGTTATAGGTATATTTGTTCCTCATAAATAGTAGAATCCATTTACATCAGAAACAAAATTTAGGACACAAACCTATTCATATACAATTTAGAGTTCACGTGGAACCGGGCAGGGTATAGCAACTGATATAGTATTAAATATTAAAAATAACACCAAAATTTACCCTCCTTAAGATGGCGACTGACAGCATTTGCTTGATGTGAATAGTCGCATTGAGAATTTGTTCGTTGTGTGCAAATGGTGACAACACCAGTCACAGGTCCTGTATGGTGGTCTCGATTATATTTTCGCTTGTGCTCCATCCATCTAGTTGTAGTCAATATTCAATATCTCTCACGGCGATACTCGCGCTAGCGACTGACTTGTAATGTAACATTCAGAGGTATTCGCCAAAAAACTGACAACAAGTGGAGCGCGCTCTAGCGCTCGACGCTCGTCATCGAGCTGATCCGCTCGCTGTATGATACTCGATTTGTAACGTGCTCGCATCGAGCGGATGCTCAAGTCAGTCGCCACCTTTAGACTGATTCCTGGATAAATATATTGCGCAAATGTATAATTGCAGACGTTCTATGGTTCGACATCGACATCATTCATAAATTCCGATACAGCATATAGTAGCACTTCTTTACTGAGAACGCCCTCATATCAACCTATTTCTTAGACCTTACTGACCATAGACTATGCACTAAGTGCTCGTGCTGGACTTTTCCTGAGAACTGCACATTTGATAGTTAAACGCGCACCAAGATAGGTATTGATTCAAGAGCTGTTCATTGAAAAAGGGAAATTTTTTCCTCTTCACTTCATAGAAAAGTATCAACCCGCACCTACCAGGAATCGTCGACTCCAATAACGCACGTGCATTTAAGATCAAAAGGGCGTATCACAAGTAATATGCATAGCCGCATACCTCCTTCTTCCACTAATCAAAGAACATCATAATGTTATGTGACATTGAGTCCTCATGTACCGAACGAGAGACAAGGATTTGTTATGAATAAATTGGAATTGCCAATTAACCACCTCATACATTCTTAATCGGGTAATCAAAATAACAAAACTCTAAACTCAAGTGGAGAAAAATAAGTGTCATAAATATATATACGGTCTAGCTACATGGATACTATAAGTTAGTTTCGAACCTATTAACCAGACACTCCAGCAACATTATATCCTTCATATAATTATTTTACTCACTACCTACATCCGTAGGTACATCTAAAAATGTAAACAAATCATTGAACAAGCGTACATACCTAATCGTGAAAAAAATTTAATGACAATGACAACAACAATACGACTAACAACAAACAACTCAGAGCAACAACCATGAAACCTTTAAACAAACATCATAAATGGTCCTAAATCCAAATAACAAAAACCATTTTTTTGTTCCAACTCTCCTATAATAATATTGTCCTAGAATCGGATGCTTATCACGTCGAAACCCATGGTTAATGTCCACAGAGTCACCCAAAAAACCTTCACTATCTCGCATTACTGGGATAAAGTAAAACAGTAAACCATATTTAACACTTACTTCAACCGACAATCAACTTTACTACTTACAGTTACGTCTCAAAATCGATTTTCAGTCGTATGTCTATTATCAGGATAAATGAAGATTGTACTTTATGGCTTGGGGTTAGGGTTTATTCTTGAATGTAAGTCGGCAGCCTAGTCGGTATCGCGTGTCCACATTTTTTACAGGTGTTCGATAGATAACACCGTACTTACTTTATTACTCTTATCGGTTATTGGTCCGAGGACTTGTCATTAAATAGAGATATACAAATGCGTTTGTGAAGGACGAGGACTACTAACAACTATAGCCGATTTCAGAAATTTATTGTTTTGTTTATAATTTTAGTTGAAGTGGCAAAGGGCTGGGCATTTACCTCGAAAAACCCATGACAGGACGTAAATGTTCTCCTCGAATAGAGACCAGGAACTGGAAGTCGCAGCGTGGGCTGGCTGCCCACAAGAAGTTGTTGGAGGCAAAAAGCATGCAACCGTTCGTTGAAAGTCTTAGGGCGAGACCTATGTTCAGCAGATAACGTCTCATAATTTTATAACTAACTAGCTAGGTCTGCCGCTAAGCTTAGTGTAGCGTCACATACCGGGTTACTAAAATAAAAAACCGGACAAGTGCGAGTCGGACTCGCCCACCGAGGGTTCCGTACAAATACTTTAAATAAAGACCTACATATCTATGATTTAATTACAAATGTATAGTTTTCAGATTTTTCCCTATACTTGTAGTATAGTATAAGACGGTATTACTTGCCAAACTTCGTAGTTCTAGGTCTACGAAAAGTACCCTATAAATTTTGGCTTCCTTGAGAGTGTCGAAATATACGTTTTTTGCGGTATAAACCGATGCGGTATGAACCGGCCATGATTTTTTTTGGGTGGTCTGTGTCCCGTTTGGTCAAATTTGCCCACTTTGGGAAAACTGGAGTTGTGCCCCTCTCCGATGACGGCCATGACTTTTTTTACGTTAACATAGAAGTTTGATTTTTTTTTACAATTTCATAAGGGACCGTAGACCTGACTATAAAGGTATTTTTATTTTAAACTCGATTTCTCCACGCGTTCCTGAGATAAAGGGTCTTGACCGAGAGACAGACGGACAACAAAGTGATCTTATAAGGGTTTCGTTTTTCCTTTTGAGGTACGGAACCCTAAAAAGCGATGATATAACACACACATTATATAGACATACACGCTCTGACAGTGATGGGCGAAAATCGGGTACTTACAAGGTACTTATCGGGTATATAATCGAGTAATTATTTTATTGGTTAAAATGCATTCAAACACCCCGCCCTGACAAAGCGCCAGGTATGACGGGCTACAAGCGTTGCTCAAAATATAACTAGGTAGGTACTTACTGTAGCATACCAGGGTTATTCTTCAGAAATATGTCTGCGACTCATTCATCTGTCTCCATACATTTAGTATGAATAACCACATTTTTACTAAAAAAAACCCGACCGCGGTGCACTTTGAAACTGCATAAAATCCGCCATTTTGTTTATTTTAACGAACTTGATACCCAGTGACACTCGCACCATCAAGACGAATCCAATGATGTATCATTTATCAAAATCGGATGTGCCGTTGAGTAGTTACGAGCGGACACAGGAACGGACATACATACATACAGGTCAAACACATAACCCTCCTTTGGGCTTCGCCGCAAAAAAGGGCCAGATGAATAAGGCGACCGCAGACATATTTCTGAAGAATTGCCCCCCAGCACCTCCTTAGTAGAGTGCCGCAGAATCGCTATAAGCACTCAACTGCACCATGCAATAAGTTTGAGTAAGTAGGTTTCAAACCCATTTTAATAATGTGTTTATCGTTAGAACTTGAAAGTTATATAAAAATATACAACAATTGTGAGTCACACAAAAGACGATTTCTAAAGCCTGCCCGCTAAACGTTCGAGTTAAGATTAGTCACACAATAAAAATGCCCGGCGCGTACGCACAAAACAACACCAAACACGGCCATCCGATTAATTATCCATACCCTTTTTTACATGGGTACCTATAATGGGTCTTAGGGCATTCACCTTAGGGTTTAGAAAAAACCCGCTGAAAATTGGCCATGACGTAAGAGCGCTCAAATATTTATAGACCAATGTCATCTCCGAGCCCTCTGCCAAAAGTGTCAGTGACTCTGCTTTGTGAATTTAATTGAATATTGTGATGGTAATTATAAACTGTGGTTTTTTGCGTTTGTGGCAGTACGTTGAGGCTCTGTTCAGTGACGGATATGGTAAGGTGTGTAATGAACATATGACTTTAAAATTAGTGTTATTATTTGGAGAAACAAAAGGGGCTAATGGGGTTTAAGAATGTATAAAATAATGATCAAAATTTTAGATACACCCCGGTAGGAAGGAAGAGTCAATAATAAGCGAAGTAAAGCAGCATTGTAATACATTTTCTAGGAAATCTTTTTGTAATTAAATTTGTTTATTTAAACTTTATTGCACAAAAGAAAACTCATCGTACAAAAGGTAAACTTAATGCCAAAAGGCTTTCTCTATCAGTAAACCATAGGGCAAAGCACATATCTTGTGGGCGGTGCTACTAACAAAAAATTAAAATACATTACATCACATATTACATACTGAAATTAAAAAATCTGCTGGAAAAAATAGATTTATAGACACTAGGAAATCATGATGATTTTTTGAGCTCTGCGCCTCAGTAGTTACTAGTTATTCGGTTGCGGAAATTTTCCGTTTAGACAGCGCATCAGTACGTTTACCTTTACGTCAGCTAATAGTTTGCCCTTGACTTGTCTGTAACGGCATTACACTGTTTTCATTTTCCGAGTGACTTTTTGACATTGTCTGTCGGCATGTCAAATACGCCATCTCCTTTTAATAGTTAAGCACAAAGGAATAAATATCTACTTTAATAATTTTACATAGAAGCTTATACTCTTATTTTATTAAGTACCTACACACATACATAGATTAAATCAAAAACGTAGATAATAAAAATCTGTACTTTTCGGTATTGATACTTGCAAAATCCAATTAATATTTTTTGGTAATACATATGTATTCAGTTATCTACGTTTCGCGTTATAAAAATATCACATAATATGTATTTGACACTTTATCTGCACAAACAAAATCTGATAACCCTGATAAGATAAACAGTTATGCAAGCTACTAGAAACCTGATAAAATATATTAGCTGTTATGGCTAACATTAACTCAAATATAAATAAAATACATACGAGTAGTATTTTTGCCATGGCCTATTCAACATAATATATTAAAATTCCTGAAATTGTATTTACGTAGACACACAATGACAAGATAATGATAGTAGACCATAAACTATAACCTATAACAAAAGTAAAACTGAAATTAAAAATAACGCAGGCAGTAGACATGAACGAGAATAGGAAAGATCAATGAAAAGTCAACAAATTACACTATCATTATTAATACTAGATGTAACGGTATAACGTATTGTTTGACCATTTCTTAATAGCTCGCTATTTCTAGATGCAATACTCTGGAAACTATATTACCTACATAAATGAGAGGTTTTAGCGAAGCAACAACAGCCAGGAACGATAAACTCTTTTGTGAAAGGTATAGCAAGAATTATCTAAAGTGTCCGAATGTTCGTAACGAGAATTTTGACGACCGCTTTAGCTTAGTTGGTAGTGACCCTGCCTCCGAAGCAGGAGGTCCTGGGTTCGAACCCCGGTAAGGACATTAATTTCATTTCACGAATATTTGTTCCTGAGTCATGGATGTTTTCTATGAATTTAAGTATTTGCATCTATTAAATATATCGTCGTCTAGTAATCCATAACACAAGCCTTGTTAAGCTTACTATGGGGCTAGTTCGATTTGTGTAAGGATTGTCCCCTAATATTTAATAATATTTAATGAACAAACATTCGGACACCTTAGATAATTCTTACTATATATATTATTTACACATTCAACGTGGAAACACATTCATTTTTAAGATTACAGAAAAGCTAGATTTTAACAGACAGATAATCGTTTAAAGAGCAGAGTGCAAATGAGTTTGTATTAATATTTAAAATGAAAATGGTGAATATGTAAATAAAAGCTAGTAAGATGTATGAGACTTAATATATTCACAAGTACCATTTAACATTCTATGAATGCAAAGAACTGTTATTATTCAACACTCTCACAGTCGTGTATAAGGTAGACGCATTATCACAATGTATTTTACTCATCATATGTACGTTCAAAATTTTGTTTTTTTTTTGTAACACAACGAGTAACTACTCTGCTTTTGTAAACGTCGTTGAAATTAAATGGACTTCGAAATACAATATGTATTTAGATATATGTTTAAATATATAGGATCATATTCCTCAGCATATTCGTTAATATTTCCTTTATCATATCAACACCACAATTTTACTTGATTCAGTAGATGCGCATCGATAAATGTCCAATAATTAAAAAAAGAACGCTAGGCTTCCAAGGGAGCGTTTTATTCAAATCATGTCTAAGGGTGTATAAGTTTTCGGTGACCGAAAGTACACCCAGGGTGCACTGACCCGGGCAGACGTCTGAGTCTGTCACAGACCGGCTCGATGTTCGGAGGCAGAAGTGCGTGAGGGTTTCAATATTCTATATTTTGCGTTTCCAATTTTTACTAAGGAATTTATGAAGAGGCGACTCAGATATATTATTTATTTGATAAATACATCACCAAATTCTACCGAGGCTAAAATACAATTTGTAAGTTCATTTTGGTTTGTTAACCGACTCCTTATAATTGTGATGTTTAAGGCCACAATAATAATTGTATACTACCTTGAGTAGGCAGGTAATAATAACACGAGCTAAATGAGAGGCCGATAAAAATCTCTCTTTATAATCGTCTCTCTTTCGTTTCGTCTCTCCTCTCGTCTCTCTTACACGTCTGGTCTCTCTTTGTGTTCGTCCATAGTTGACCAAAATCATTCTGCTCTGTAAGTAAATTCTGGTTATGTCCCCGGGTGCGTTATGCAGCTGTCCTTCCCTAAAAAGTTGAAAAATGTAGATCCATTACGTAATTTGTGTCGGCAAATAACTTTCAGCCAAGGACATCTCCTTTCTTATCTCTTCAAGGCTGAGATATTTCTTATAAACGAAGTACTATTATTTCTTGGAACGAGGGTTGAGCTAAAGTCACTTACAATTAGAACCAGTTATTAATCTATAAATATTGCAGAAAAATACATTTAAGAGACTAATTTTTTCAAGCAAGCTTCATGAACTTTTTTTTTCATACTATACGGAATAATAAGAATTCGGAATAAGTTGTTGAAATCATAACACAGAAGATAGAACCAACAGTTATTGTGATCTTAAATAATTCATTATTTTATTACGTACTATCTCGACGGCATAGTTTAATATTAATATGTAATCATTATTAAACTGTACCAAGAATAAGACGAGCACGCAGCAGACATTTATAAGAATAAGAAACATAGAAAATCAAATGGATTACGCGATCTCAGATATAGTATGGTACAACTACATACATACTATAAAATGTTAACCCAAGATTTGCATTACCGCAAACTTAGTCGTGTCGTGTGTCACTTGCATCCAAAACTGAGGAAATTTTCCAAGTAAGAAAGAACGTTGCGGTTAAAACTTTGCACTAGTCGTTCAGACATTTCACAAAACAGCCGAGATTGTGCGATACTTAATTAGCACTTTGAGAGGCGTACACAGTTAAAATTTACAATTAAGCTGTAGGTATGTATGTACCTAGTTACGCTAAAGTATGCGAATTTGTCGATTGTGTTAACTGGAATTCTGCGATTTATCAGTCTCGTAAGATTTACGCTGGAATAAGTATTAAGTGTAGAAAAGTAGCATTAGAATAAGTTTAGAACTTTAAAGTATACCAAAATGTTAGTGTTAATGTTTTAGTTGCCTATACAAAAAATACTTAAGACCATTGAGTTTTATTTCGTGTTCGGTATAAAACAAAAACATATCTGCCCCCAGATAGTGCCGGCAGTGCCCCCGCTAAGTCGAGCAAAACTAAGGAATTTACATCTTCCCGGGCTGTAAGTGGCAAATCCCCATCGTAAGACGTAAATTTATAGACACCATAGTCGGTAATAATTAATGATCACGAAACACGTGCGATGTGGATCATTCCCTGTATTACCGCCCTAGGTGCGAAATATACTTGAATAAATATGGATAGAATATCCATTCAGTACAGGCATAGTATATTAAATTAAATGCTCAAAATGACGGTGACATAAAAAAACACAAATTACATTTTAGTTTTAAGTCCTGTGTGATGATTCTTCAGGCGCCGAATACATAAATTATTAGATTGCAAATATTTTTCTATCTCGCGCTTATATCTAAACAGATGTGTTAGAGTGAGATGAAAGTTAGCAATCTAATTTACTGTCGTATTTGGCGCGTGTGGCACATACCTTTAGACTCAAAGGGCGTAAGCTCCATTAGAACCTACGGCGTTTACGTCCTTTGAGTGTAAAGGTATCGATATGTGGCGCCCGCCCGGTTTGAAAATGGAACTTAATAAAATTCAGCGATGACGAGTGTCTCCAATTAATGTATTTTGCTTTAAGCGTGTTTAAACCAATTCTAAATTTTTAAAATGTTAATGTGCTACGTATAAATGTACCTATATTTTTGTACATTTTTGTTTTTATACGGTTTTTTAATAATAATAGGAAAGGAATGGATCTTGATATCAGCTATTGGTAGACGATGAAGTCGATGATAACCTAAGTTTGTATAGCAAAGTAGCAGACAAGTAGTCACACTTGCGCCGTTTAAAGTAAACGCCATAATTAGGCGAACTAGTTTGACAGATAAAAATGTTGCCTGACTCAAAGAAAATTAAATAGTCATACTAATAATTTGCACGCATCAGGATAGGTCTAAAAAACAAAATAAATTCATGAAACGTGTAATCCTTAAATCTTTTCAAGAATTTATTGTGTCACCTTACTTTATTTATTAGGTTATAAATTAAATCGCAGTCAAAGGTCAGCGAAATCTAACGCTTTTCCTTATTTTTATTATATCGACAAAACATCACTGACATAACTCTGGCAACATTTGTGCTTGTGGAACTGTCAAACTAGTTCGCCTAATTATGGCGTTTACTTTAGGAGCGCGTGATACGTATTCAAGGTCGAGGCGCAGACAGTGTGATCCGTACTGGAGCAATCTTACGCATTCTTAAAAATCTGTTTGTAGTGCGTTCGTTCACGGTGTCCACACAAACAAGAGCGCGATGTACCTTTTTGTAGGAAGAAAAATTACTGCTACTGTGCCTATCTATAGGTTCGTGTTGATTGGAGTATAATAATTTAATTTTTTTTTGTTTACCGCGGTGGGGTAAAAGTGCTCTAGCAAAATTTTAACCAGGGTCATAATTGATATGTGCACCAAATTTTATTAAAACAATTTCAAAACTATTCATTTGCTTTTTATTACGTATTCTTGACACTCCCTTACACTCACTTACTTTGTTGGAAAAAAATAATGTGCAAACACACCCTTACTATGATTTTATTATAATGTACCTAGGTAGTAGTGGCGTGGCGTTGAAGAAATGCTTGGGCAAGCCGGAGGAACTTTGGCTTCGATTTTCTTTAAGAGCACTAGAATTAAGTGCTGAACTGGCTAATATTAGGCAAGCCGATGGGCATTGAGTTCTATGGACACCACGCCACTGGTAGTACCTATAGATACAATATGGATTAAAACAGTCCGTAGGTATAAAAAGAGCAATCAAATGATAGTAAAGCCGCCCTAACGCAACCAAATAACCCAGTTTTATCCTCGCATTAGAAGTAGGTAAAGTAGTTGGCGGGCCCACTATTTAAAACCGAGCCACTTTTACTGCCGGGAAGCGTAACTTTACTGTACGTAAAACACCTATGAACTTTGGGTTTTTAAATACCACATAGTTAATAAAGTTTTCCATTACTGAGTGTTTCGTGGTGATCATGGAAAATTCCAGGTTAACTTTAATATCGATCAATGTCTATCTACTATTAAAACACATAAATAAGTATTCATAATGCTGCGATGCTTTACAAGATTGCGAGCAAAATGATGTGTTTGCGGCGAGTGCTTATATTGAATCCTGAGCGAAACGAAAGATTCTACAAAAGAATCCTGAGAGTAGCGAGGAATTCAAGTGTGAACGTCGAAAATGAAAATTATTTTCCTACCGTGTGACACATACATACTGTATTTCCCACTAATGAGGAAAGTATGTATTGAGCCAATATATACAACGATACAAGGTAATAAGGTAAGTATACTGAATTGTACGCTAACTGTTTGCAAAATGACCCCAAATTAAAAACATCATAGTAAAAGCTTTGAACAGCTGTACTACTTTGATCCCTCCTACGACGTAAGGAAAGGCTTTTTCTGATTATGAGGTGAAAAACAAATTTATTCAACGTGATCAAGTGCCAGGATAATTAGTTAACACGTTCATTGCGGTATCAGGTCTAATAAACTGATGATGAACTTTTCTACGGGGCGGCACTAAAAATACTGTTCCTTACGCTGGTACGGGCCAGATATCTTCGCTTTGTGAAGGAGTGGAAAAGAGACGAATATTGTTTTTGAGTGGTCTCTTCAAATATTTTACGATGGTATGGTAAAAAGCTATCAGGTCGATTAGATCTGATTCCGACAGAAAGTATTTTTTTGTCACGTAGTGCGGATATCAGGTCCTTTCGACCTGATACCCGATGACCCGATAACCGCACTAGATATAAGGACAGTTTGTCTAGTGCCGAGCTCGAGTACAGTTGAAATAAACAATACTCGGTAATTATGGGGCTTTTATTAGTTATTTTAGCGTTTTATTCGAAAATATTGATGTAGAGCTTGAATGCAGTTGCAGTGAACAATATTTGAAAGGTGTTGTGTGTGGTTTTGTAAAGTTTTCAAGGTTCACTTCAAGATAAAATCAAGATACTGATAATAGAAAACCAATGAAAAAAGGCTTATACGTGGGCCACGTAGGACACCTGCAGTATATCGCCTGAGTAGCGATGTGAGTATAGTACTAAGTTACTTACATATATAGGTACTATAATTTATAAGTTCATCGTTATTTTATCTTTATGGCCCTAAAAAAAATATCGCTAAGTTAACCATTCAGTGAGGACGTAAGGTCGAATAGATCTGTCATAATATTTATTTTATTTGAGGTTCCTCCAATTATCCGATTTACAAACGGCCGAACTATACAATAATATGTTCATCGAAACTACGTTAAAATACAAAAATAAAGAGAAATTGTTACCTGGAGCTAGTAAATTGCAAATAAACAGAGGCATGTCAAACAGATCTAATCGACCCTATGACGATAGTTAAGAAGCAGGTCCAAAATATCTGTTATAGTTCCAACTGAAAGCTACCTAAATGGGCTGCCGCATTGAACGTGTTAATAGCCATCTCATGTGTGAAACGACGCCACTACTTACTGAAATTGTATAGTGATAATAAATTAGTGATGCTTTTGTTGTACTTATCATTTTTAAAAACTAAAAATATCACAATGAATCCATTATTTAAGAACAAATTGCTTGAAGTGTGTAAAGTGTAAGAAAGAATGTTAGCCTCATTAACGCTTTTAATCGACTTAGTAACATAACAACCAATAAGCCTACCGGGATCGGAACTCATAAAAAAGGGTTGTATTTTAGCAAATTCACCAACATCTATTATATCTTCACTTCAGCACCGTAAATTTAACTTATAGCCGTGGAGCCCGACTCATCCGCCGACTTGTGACGCAACGCGACGCGCTTCCGACCAGTCGGCCAACTAGTCGCGAGACCCGGCGTGCGATTTCAATCTGTTTTCTTTGTCCGGAACTCAATACGTTGACTGGTTTGTTCACGAGTCGGGAGTTTAGGCGCGTCGTCGAACGAGTCCGCGAGTCGGGGGTCCAGGGGAGACAGGTGCCTTATTTCACGGAAAGAGGGTCTCCATTTGAAGATCAGATGTATTAATTCGGTCTAGCGATGGCTTATTAATCAGGAGAGGTAAACACGTTTGTTTGGGGAAGAAGAATGCTAGCAACGAAGTAGTTTGGGAGAGAAGAATGTTATTTTTATGTTATTAACAAATAAGGTATGTGTTTTAAATACCTTGTTGCAATTTACGCGCTTATTCTATTAAATTTTCTTTAAGTTAAATAATTCGCAATATATTGATTCTCTTACGTTTCATGGAGACGAAAATATTTTATTTGTTTGACAATACCCATAGCTAACGAAATTACATACATACAAGTCGCGTTAAAAATACAAGTGTAGGTATTAAGTATATATTTTTATTATACAAAACTATGCGCTGACTACCATCGCAATTATCCAATGTAATTAAATTAAAATCCGCATAGAAAATAAAAAAGAGCAGCAATAATGTAACATTTATTTACCTTTTCTACAGTTTCGTTCGGATACCGATACACATTTCAATAATACGGAGTGGTGAAATGTGAATATTTTAACAGGAATACAACCCTTTGATATCGTCCGCCGCTTCGTAGGTAAATAGTTTTCGATTTTAATTCGTCTGCTCTCGTTAATTAAGAGAAAACTGTGAAACGCACGTATATTTCATGAGACAAACCGATCTCTTTCTATATTAAGAGGATAAAGGAAAATTACATAAAAAATTTGATCTAATTGGATTACTTAAGTACCAAATTCAGTTGTTAGAATAGCAATGTTGTCGCATCAAAAATCGAAACTCGCTAAGTAGGCCGTCGTATTCTACCGACATTACGCGAAAGTAGTTCGAATTCCTAACGCTTGGTGGTGTCGTAAGTTCAGAAAACCAAATTACGAAGATCCGCTACCGATTCTTTCGCCTCCTGCGGTTGGCACGTGTTATTACAACCGTAGCGGGGGAAGATAGCTCTTGTTAAATTGGTGATCGTCTAAGTACCTTTCACGATCTCAAGGCGCGTCACTTTCCCTGCTCTAGTGAGTTTTTTCCAACGTAACATCACCGCGATTACATCAATATCGCATGCGTATCGTTCCGCCTGTATGCCGCACCTGTACGAGCTGGCTGAATAGAATCCTTCGCCATTTAAAAAAGAGCTGTCATTTTTGGCGGGAACGTAGAGGCGTTTTAATACCTTTAAATACACAGTGTTTTGTTCTTGATAGGACGTATTTGATAACACGGCGTGGAAAGATTCATAATAATGAAACAAGTATGCGTCGGTTAGCACGTACTGCAGCATATATTAGAAAATAGACTTTAATATAAAGATTGTAGGTTGAAAATTGCCTGTGTTGTTCGATGTGGCAGTAACGGTCGCCGTCCCCACGTCCCCCACTCCACCGCCTCTGCGTTTGTTTGTTTTAACAGATGCACCAATTTCAATAAACTTTTGTTCTTACGAATTTACTTATCGGTTTGAATTTAGTATTTTTTACACTCTTACATTTAATACAATTCAAGGTTACTGTAAGATCTAATAAATTATACAATAACATTTAAGTATGATTTTCATGAATTCATGCCCCATTTATTCGCTACCTGAGACCATTACATATTAAATTAATTAAAAAAGTTACCTTTAACAAAACACGATCAAGGATTGATTGACAAGGTAAATTATGTAAGTTGCGTTACGTATGTTATTTAAGTGCTATTGGGCCTATTGGTAACTAAAGGACATTTAGGTAGGAGGTTAAATCTAACGCGCGGGCTAAATTTAGTGACGTAAACCATTACACGAAGAGGAAAATACCTTCACTGTAAACTTTGGTTATTAACGTTCAAATAGTACATTACTTACCTAGGGAGGTAAAACAAAGATTGTCCCAGACAGGGCTCGGAAACCGGTATTTGCTCCATACAAAAATACCGGTATTCTTTCCGTTCTTATCGTTCTTTGGTTTATTATTTCGTTTTTTAACCAGACAATCTAATAATACGAAATCACTGAGCTCTACATAAAAAGCATAAAATAATTCAAAATATTGGGCTATTTCGGGGTTTTTGCAAAATACCGGTTTCGAGCCCTGGTCTCAGATCGCAGGTATTTGACGCCCGAGCCGAAGGCAAGGGCGATAAATATGCGGTCTGAGGCTTTCTTTATTACTTCCCGCGGTTAGTAAAAAAATTACGTCTCCCTCGCAGGTGTGACCTAAAGATATATTGACGCAATTTAATTTACCTACGGATAACGAGTTCTACGAACAAGTTATTTATTATTAGGATTTATTCTTATTGAGGTTTGAAGTATAGAGGTTCCACTGTATTAACCATTTAAATCGTAATTAGTGCATGTTATTAGTGTTTAATAACTAAACAAGGTCATAAATATAATAGCAATGTTAGGTCTAGGAAATAACGGCACGCCTAATTCACATAATTTTCCCATTTGTTCTAATTTCCATATTGTAATGTGGATTAAATTCATATTTCATAAATGAAAAAAGTAGGTGCCTGTTGAATGCCTGTAATTAACAGTGTTTTTGCGTGTGACGTTATAATAAGTTTAAGTTATAAAAGCTCCTTTTTTCTCTCTAAAACTAGTATTAATATAGATAATGTATTAATCTAACTGAAATAATTAGACATTATTCAAATATAATCAAGGCCTGAATATCAAAGGAAGACTAGACGTGGCTGAATTGGGACCATAAAAGATATAGACACAGATTGCCTGCCGAAGGCCTACTTTAATCTTTTAAACAAAACAGACGATATCTCTTTTATGTAAGCATATATGATGCACCACCACATATACATTGAAATAGTACATTTCTGCTGAGGCTGGGAAGTAAGGGGTTGCCGGCCGAGTAATAGTAAACAACGTTTATCGTTTTTTTAAAGGCTGAACGCCATGATGCTGTGTTACAGATAAATGTTGAAATGAAATTTAAAAAAATCATCTTGCAGACCTAGGCCGGCAATGTTGTATGAAATTCCAAAGGAAATAAAAAGGCCTCTCATCTAACTGCACCGAAAACGAGGTCAAAATTTCATTGCATGTTTGAGAAAATTATTTTTTCAGTACTACAGGAAGAAATCTCTAGCGATGAGACTGCCAGTGACAAGTTTGTCTCTATGGGTAAATTTTGTAATGTTCTAATTCTTGTTCTTTGTTGCTTCGAAGTGCAATCAAAAATAAGTTTTAGTGATCGCCAGAAAGTTTTGTTGCTCATTTAGTTTAATTTTTTTACCGTTCATACACTAGTATGCTCCAATTATAAAATTACTCGAGCTAGCCTTTCACAACTCAAAGTCCAATGTCATAGAGAGAATTATATAGACTAATATGAAAATTAGAATGTGAACTTCTATGTAAATTACGATTTTGTATTAGTATGCACTAACTTACTTACTGTTGACTAACTTACGCCCGTGGTCTGTCAGGCCTCAGCTTGCTTATTAAAAATACTTAGCGTATATTTTATTTTAGTACAAGATTAAGTAGCGCTACCGACGGTCCCATCCCGGTCTAATAGCTGAGTTTACAGATAATTAAGTTTTAGGCCCTATTCTGTTGATAAAGGAGAAGCATTGCTTTCGAAACTATTAAGCAACTGGGGTTAGTGCGGCGGAGTGAGATATAGGGACGGAGTTCATTGCACCATAACGCGTGCATACAAATAGGTACATACGTTACGTGGCAGACTTATCGACAGAAGAGCTCTCTCCCGGGAACGTAAGCGATAAATCGCGTCTATTTTACCTACAAGTTGTCAGGTATCCTAATGGCCATATATAAAGGTTCTAGAATCGTTTTGTTCCTAATCTATAATCAAATTATACGCTTACGCGGATACGCTTTTAAGATTCAGTTAATTTTACATATGTCCCGTGACTAAAATGCCAAATATGTTTCGTTATGTATACAACCACTAGTAAAAAATCTACTATAAATTACGTTACGACTATGTCAGCAATATCTTTACATCAAAAATATTATTTAAATCGCTCTAAGTACGCGTTTGAGAGCTATGATGCCACGATTAGATAGACAGACAAGGACTTAATACGTACAATACAACACAGGTCTTTTTGCTAAACAAACATGGGCATGAATATAAAAAATCCAAAGACTATTGCAATTAACAAAAACAGAAAATAAAACTGCCTTAAGAAAGTTTATATTTCCGACCTTAGGTTCAATTGGCGTAAGGGACATTGATTTTCCGGTCTGTTACCCCAAAGAACCTACGATCAACGATATTATGACATCTTTATAATAGTATTTTTTTTGTATATTATGTATTTTAAAATTATAGTAAAGGATCTTAAGATCTCTTACGATTACATGGGTACTAACTAGGTTAGCCATTCGTAAATCCGTAAGATTCTTCAGATATGATATAATATTATTATAATTTTTATCTAATATCGCATCGTTGTTTCGTTGAAGCAATTTCTGTCAACATTTGGCATTCAGATTAAACTTCTTGCGACAGAAGCAAGATTAGATTAGTTTGATTGGCTTGATTACAGTAGATTAGCGGATGATAAGGCAGTTCATTAAAGGGTACCAATGTCTGACCGGGAGGAGCAATACAAACCAATGCTATTGGCGTACAATTTTTATAATGAAAATGTAATAATGAAAAAGGAAATTATTTAAAGAAAAAATATCCACAAAAATACCTTAAAAGACGTATTTACATATACTTTTTTGCTGATAAGAGTGTGATATATAATACGTCAAGTAAAACCGTAAAGTTATCAAATTTATTTTCTAGTAGCGATATAAATTTCAAATACCTTGTGTGTTCATAAGTTTTGAGACGATTTTTTGAAAGGCCTCAAAAAATAAATTTTGAACTGGCGGCATGATAAAAACTTTTTAAATTTTTTATTTAAAAGATGACAGTTAGAAAAAAAATTGATTCGGGTGATATTTTTCGGTGAACCGGATATTGAAATATGATCTAAAATATATTAAGGTATAATCTAAAGGGTCTACCTACAGTCGAAGAAAAGTCTACTACTTAAACGATCGTTTCAGAAAATTAAGGCTCGCTTGATTTCAACAATTGCTATGGAGACACGATCCCAAAAAGATTTTGTTTACCAACGAAAAAATCTTCACCGTCGAAGAAAAGCTTAATGAACTAAGACGATTCGTGCCTCTATTGACGAATGGCCCACCTGTGTTCAGCACAATGGCGACCATTTGGAATAATTTATATTTTATTTTTACCGTAATATAATGATTTTTCTTCCTTCTAAATTTTGTTTAAATACGTTAAAGCGTGTTCGAGAAAAACATGATTTTGTTCGTCTCAAAACTTATAAACATACGAGGTAGTTTACTGCGTAACAATGGGTAATAATTATTTATTAATATAGTTACTAACCGTAATTGAAAACAATATTGTGCAAACGAATAAATTCACGGTAGCAGTAAAGTTGGAGCCTATAAACATTCTTATGATAAAGTACAATAAAAAAAGTATAGCAAAACGAGTATTTTTAAACACATTTATCAAAGTGGTATTTATAAAACTGATGTAAATTAAGTAAATGTACCCTTTTCTTCCTCTAACTTTCTTAAGTAAGTATAAGTTGCTTGCAAAGTTGAAGTTATGACTATTGCAATTAGGATCTCTCTCACTTGTCTAGCCTAACTTGAACCAGTAGTCAGAGTCAGCATTATGCGCTATTAAATTAATGTTCTTGTAAGTTTTCGTACAATCATTCAATGTATTACGTACCTAATTTAAAATAAAATTCGCATTTTCATAAATATGTGAGCAGTTTAAATGAAACAAAAGTATCTTTTGTATTTGGTTAATGTAACGTTATTTATTTATTTTGTTTATTGGAGAACAAACAGAAACAAGTGTACAAAGGTTAATAATTATTTCTAAACACTAAAGTAAGAAATATTCACTTATTTCCCTAGCAGCTCTCACTAAGACAAGTTTATCCTACTATCCTATCCTCGATTACGGGGTAGCAACTTAATGGATTGAATTGAAATTTGTCATGCAAATAGACCAAGTTCTGGATTGTAACATAGGAGACTTTATATCTCGGTAAAGAGTTCCCTTGGGATACTACGAGAATAAAGCGGGCGAAGCTGCGAGTAATACTAGTATGAAATAAATATGTATATGGCAGATATTACTAGGACATGTTTGGCCGCTTTCGATTGGCCCTTGGTCATTTTCAACCCTCGATTCCAATATAGTCATCATAGAAAATATGTATCAAAATTCATATATGTAATTCAAAATTCACATGATGCAATATTATAAAATTATCTTGTGTCAGTTACAAAAATTAACAAATTATGCACGTTAATACTCGTACCGTGCTCGTACCTAAATCAAATGGCAAACGTTAGAGTTGATCCGCAACAATTCGAAACGCAAATCGAGCGTTCTATTTGTTCAAATTCGAGTTTCAACGTAGGAGAGCATATCGTACGGATACCATTCAACCGCGCTCACGTACAAACTTCATTTACACTCATAAATAACGCACCGCGCGCGATATTGCTCCTTATATCTACGTAGCGAAGACCTCGCGGAATGAAAATAAATGGCATTAAAGGGAAAATATATATTGGCGAAGAAGTACATCGAAAACGCACCCAACATTCTATTTTTAAAATCGATGCGGTGACCGAAGTGGGGCTTGTAGCTATTTCAATTATAATAGCGAGGTATCAAGATTGGAGACGTGATTTCACGGTTACCTGTTTTTTAACTATGGTAATGAAAAAAGGTGATCGCGGATACTTATTGATGACAAAAGAAATAGCTTCGATATATCGCTCCTCTGTAAATTATACATAGTTAAATTTTATCTAAAGAGACCTAGCCTCTCTGAAACCATAAACACGGAACTCGCCAGGGCCTTCTAAAACTGAAATTCAAATATAGAATCAAGATCATTTCGTTGATGTGACACAATCTGCCCTTGCAGTCGAACGCAAATAGATACGTTATCGCGTCAACATCGTAAATTTCTTAATTAAATCAATATAAAATATCCCACCCACTTAATTTTAGTAGCACATGTCTTTAAAATATATTATCAAGAATCCCAAAATAATGATGTGAGGGATTTGATTTAAATGTCCGTTACACCAATTCTTAATTAATGTATCGGCACCTACGCCATCTGGAATTTTCTTGATCTGTATATTCAGAATACTGTGTCGGATGGAAGAATATAATTTCGTGGAAGGGCGTATACCAACGAAGGAACTAAGTAACGGAGTTGAGTGTAGCATGAAACGGGTACAAATAGAAACACGCAGCGCTGTGTGACGTCACTGCCTCCGCCATTTAATTAGTTCCTACTATCTGCATTGAGCATCTAGACTTTTAGTTAATATGCATGTCTACCTTGAAATACAAAACCACGTCCGACGTAGTAGGCTTATATCGATTACGCATTTGATCAATTGATTGTCTAGTTAGTTTTCCTTGAGTGCACTTGTTATCTTTTACAACGTAATCTTCACTTATAAAAAATAAATAGACAAAATTATAAACGGGCCGTGTGATTCCATTCATGAACAAAACGATACCACTATTTAGTCGAACAATTTATTATCACCAAAGTGTTCAGCGGTGAATTTATGAGGCGAATTTCCTCAAAAAAATATGGCTGTCTGCCAAAGTAATCAGTGTACATTGTAAAGTAAAAGCGCCCTTCGCGGCTTTACTGTACACGGTGTACACCTATAATGACGTATCTTAGTACGAGTGTCATAGAGGCATACGCCGTTTTGACTTTTGGTAACAGTATACGTATATACAGTCTGATAAGTATACAGTGAACAGTCAACCTAGCAGTCCACGCTTTCTCTACGACATGAAGTGCGTTCAAGCGTAGGCAATCTTCGACGAGTATAACTTCTGTAATTCTATTGTTTTCCTTTTAATAATTGCAAATTGCTGGCGATTTGATTTTGGAATTAGTGAGTTTTTCGTGTTACTAGTCAGAGAGTGCGCTGGAGAGATAGCGAAAGATTTAAGAGGGTCTCTATTTTTACCCCACTGCAGCGAAGCCAAAAGAAGGGTTATGTGTTTGACCTGTATGTAAGTATGTATGTATGTCCGTTCCTATGTCCGCTCGTAACTACTCAACGGCACATCCGATGTTGATAAATGATACATCATTGGATTTGTCTTGATGGTGCGAGTGTCACTGGGTATGAAGTTCGTTAAAATAAACAAAATGGCGGATTTTATGCAGTAATAAAGGGTTTTTTTTTATAAAAATGTGGTCATTACGAAGTTATAGCTGACATTGGCCGTAGTTTTATTTTGCTTGGTAGCGGCAAAGCGGTATAAATTTGACTAGTTCAATAAATATGTATGTTTATTAAACTCCGAAATCCGATTTATGTAATTCTACGATCTAAGTATAACCATTGTCAAAACATGTTGACTACGCAGAGGTATACCTGAGTTTAGTAGGCTCGTAAACTAATTTCCTTTTACAAGCCCGTCGTCGTGAAAATCTTATGTCCCTTACACCAAAATACACAATAAATTAAACCAACGCCTTCACAAGGAATGCAGTTTAAACCACTTTTGCCATACAAAACGCTATCCCAGTCCCACAATGAAGCCACTCAAAATCGTACTAAAACATTCCGTATCAAAATATTTTCACGCACGCACCAATCTAACCAATAACCTACAATAACGCCAACTCGGGCGCAGAATTCTACATTCAAAATGAACTCTATACGAATCTCCTTAGAGTTCAAAATTGTAGGAATACTTTAGTTTATGGTTGTAATAAGTGTTGCTTACTGTATATTGACAGGTGGATAGCGGCTTGCGTGTGAGGTAAGTTAAGTACGCTAAGTGATCATCGCTCCGTTTATAGAACATGGTGCCAACTGCAATCTTTGACACGAATTCGTATTGATAACTTGGAATTTGGTTTCATGGGAACCAGTGTTTTATTGGAAAAGAACGAGGACTTTGTTTAATGTGTTGTAAGTTGTTTTCATAATTTTCTAAGTAATATAATATGTACCTGTACATTATATGTAAATATTATTTGTTTAATCAGGTATAGTCGCGGAATCCGCTGAGTAGCATAAAATATAGAAAATATAAAATGCTGCAAAACATTCAGCATTGACACCTACCTTGTACAGGTGTACCCTTGTGTACTTATGTATTGGGATAATGTACAGTCGAGTTCATTTACATCTACACACTTACGGGAACAAAAATATCTGAACACGACCCCTATTGTAAGATTTGTAAGGAGCATAAAAGCGTGTTCATACATTATTTTTGTTCTCTTATATGAGTAGAAAAAGAAGAGTAGTCATCATTACATTTTTGGCTTTTGCGTCTACCTTCGATTTTTTTCTATTCGAGTTCATGATAGTCTATTTAAAATTACCAATTTAAATAATGACTGTGTTAATATGAATTGTTAAATATTTTATGAAGGAATAAATGAGTGTATAATAGTAATTGATAGGTCAGTATTGGAGCAGTTGCCTTCCACTCCACCGCGCCAGAAGATATTTAAAAGCCTGTTGGAATCGAGCGAAATGAGAAATCGAGCATCTGCAATGTCTAGACATTGTAGAGTAATACTATCGCCTGTATATTCACTATTAATTTTAATTCATTTAATAATGACTCCAAAAGTCAACAACGATGTAGCAGTAAATTTGCAGCACGTACAAGATTACTAAGTTACTTTAGTCGTAAACGTTGATTACCTGCAGTATTTAACTTCTCAGGCAGCTGCCAAACGGATAATGCACAAACAACTAAGTACAACTCAGACAAATTAATCAGACGAGTAATAATTAAATTTTGACTGAATTTAATTTATCTATGTAACAAAAAACCTCAACACTATCTCTCTTCCCAGCTATTATCCCACATGGTGCTGCTGGTGCATGGTGGTGGTGGTGGAGGTGGTGTGTGATATGGTGCTCCTCGTGCGATCAGCTCTCCGAATTTGTCTCCTCCACTTTGCTCTGTCCCCGACATTAATCCTCGGATACCTGGCACTCTGTCAACTCCCTTAGTACTACACTGACTGACAAAAAATGCGGAGTCTGACGTTCGTTCGCAGTTCTACATACAGAATTAGGCTCGAAAAATAATTTTCAAATTTTAGTTATATCCTTTAGGTACACTGACTGACAAAAAATGCAGAGTCTGACGTAGCAGTTCTACATATAGAATTAGGCTCGAAAAATAATTTTCAAATTTTAGTTTTTAGTTATATCCTTTGGGTACAAAAGCTTTTACGGAATTTCAGATATTGACGATAGTAAATCTTAACGGGTGAATATTAAATAAGTAAAATATATACATATTGAGTGAGACACAATCTTGTACAAATCGATCTAGGTAGTCCCAAACTAAGCAATGTGGGTACTAACCGATATACTTATAATATTCGAAAAAGACCCTATTAAGTAATAGTTTAACGAGCTTATTGAACTTTATTAATATGAATTTAAATGGCGGATTTAATTCTTATTTATTCATCCAGTAGACGTAGAGGAACAAAGACAAATTAAATAATTATTTTTAATACACTTGCTCAAAAAGTGGTACTTTTCGTACCGTACGGAAAGTTGTATTTTGCACACTAGTGCTACTTTTCAGCGAACTTTCGAACCCTAAATAACAAATTTATTTGTAAATAAGTACTTAAACCACAAAGTAATACTAAATATATTTCTTGTTTTTTCATGTTTCAATTTAATTAAATTCTGTATGTTCACAACCGGTGCCATGTTTTTGTTTCATCGATTTTTTTTTGCAAATGTATTAAAAAACGTCGTTTGATATACGTGCGGAAGTGTCATTTTGCTTGTCCCTCGCCTGGCGGCTCGGGCTAAGACACAACCCAAAAAGTACTATTTTGCGTAGATTACTCAAGAAAAAAATAGTCACTTCTTCAGTGTAGGTAGCTTTAGAGTAGAAAAAAAGTAATCATAAGTATAGGGTACGAGTACAATAACCCGAAAGACAGCAGCAGTGGGGTAGCCACCTGTCACTATGCGGTTCAGCCGTGCTCACGATATTCATGTCCGTCATAGTGTCGACCGGCGTTTATTTGGGGTAAGGGACAGGAAATGTCCCTTACGCAAAATAAACTTATACATACTAATTATTATAGATGAGGTTAGTTCGCCTGAGTTTCATAATTTTTTTAATGGGTTATTGGTTGTTATCTTTGTTGTTTCAATAATAGTACATTACACAACTAGGGTGGTAATACAAAGAAAGGCCGTGATCGCAGAAGTTTGCGGCCCGAGCTGCAAGCGAGGGACATAAATATGCGATTGAGGGCTTTCTTTATTACCTCCCGTGTTGTGTACATCATTTTATGTTTATACTTGGCGAGTAAGCCACTTTATGGCCAGGTGTGGCATAAAATTTATTATTACCATATAAGTAAATATATCTCTACATATACGCCATTTTCATTGACACAAAATGAATTGGCATTTTGACCAATGTTATATTTTACAACATAATATAGTAAGGATTAGAAATACTAGATTATCGTAACACAGAGGAAATAAACACAAAAAGAAAGTTAGTGTTACAATACTACAAAGTTTTATCTATATTATTTGTCGTCTTAAAGCAAAATAACCATAGGTAAGGATGTATAAATATAAGTGTCATATATGTATGAGTTCAGATTCTAGAATTAATACTTCCTGCACTTATACCAATTCTTACAAAACCTATTTGCTATAAAAAAATCTATGCGTTATGATAATATTTATCACAAAACTGCAACATAAACAGTATACCGATCGACCAAAAAAGACATATCTTATATTACAACTATTACAAGTCTCATAGATATATATATATATATATATATATATATAAAGGCATTTTTGTCTTTGGAGGATATTCTGCCCTAAACGCCTATATGAGCCTCATGGGTACTACGCTTTTTGGTTTCAGATGGTATTATGAACCTGTGGCGTGTCCTCCCGCACTAGTGGCGCCGGCGCATACAGCTAGCTCACGGGTGACCGCGCCCGACCGCACCGTTACGTATCAGCCAGTTTAATGACTCACATAAAAACTGCTTATAGCTGGACAATGGCAGTTGCTAGATGAAGTCTGATTCCGATTATGAGTTTAAGGCTCGAATAAACATATTCTGAATGAACATTGTCCATCTTAGCAATTGCCTAAATTTACGCATTTTTAATTAAATAATTAAGGAGATCGTATGATTGTGTCATTATATTGCAAATAAAAAAAGGATCAAATTACTATTTAAACATAGTCACTTGACCACGTCATCGTAAATGTGACAGCAAATTGTCGTAAAATCCTTAAGGAGGAAATTTCAGAGAATTTTCATACAAATTTCAGCCGCCCATGTCTCCAGCCGTGATCACTTTCTGTATTTGAAACATTATTAGTTCGATAGTACTTTTCCTTCTGATCCCGCTAATAAGAAAACAATACCGAAAAAATAAATCCATTTGAAAACTAATAAAAATTTGATTAAACCGTTGTTTGTGTGAGTGTAGAGTATCGTGTCGGGGTAAACAAAAACGCGGCAATTATCGACAACAGCTGATTCGAGGTGTCAAAAGAATGCCTAGATTGTATTAAAACCTACCCCTAAAACTTCTGTCCGCTAAGCTAATAAAAATTAAAAAATAAAGCGCTGTCAGTCGGTATCGAAGATTATCGTATCTCCATGAACAAATTTCATTTCCTA
This sequence comes from Eudemis profundana, assembly GCA_947034925.1. Lineage (NCBI taxonomy): Eukaryota > Metazoa > Arthropoda > Insecta > Lepidoptera > Tortricidae > Eudemis > Eudemis profundana. The sequence goes on along the minus strand of OX344808.1, from coordinate 14,250,335 downwards.
AACTGATTACAAGAAGGTGGTATTGCACTATAACCGTTTTTTTTTCGGATAAATAAAAATTGTACAAATACTTGAGTTATTTTTTCCATGGATATAAATACGTACGAGCTATTTATTCTTAGTAAAAAATATTAGATTTATCGATGCAGTCCATTAGTTTTCAAAGCTCAAAGAGTTTACCATCATTGACCATAAATGTATCGTTTGAAAAAGCCTTTTTCTTTATTGGACTCCCATGCTCAATTAAAAAAATATGTTGCCTACATACATAGTCACGTTTATATTTGAAGTTGTCAAAATCGTTCATACAATAGCAAAGATTTTCCTTGTTATTAGTTTTATTATTTTAATAGAAAACGGTTAATTATATATTTCCTTGATCAACATTTTGTATTATTCTACTTGGGTGGTAAGCCTGCCTGATGTGAAGCGGTCACCGGAACGTACTGCCATTTTACTAAAAATAATGAAAACTAACGTACGCAGAACGCACACTAGAGATCAGATGGATTACCTGTGAATCCTAATTGTCATCGGAAGATCGTTGCGGTGCCCAGCGCCGGGCATCTACTGTAAAAGCGAGCCGTCAACCGTCACCCCTGCTATGAAAAACTATAGCTCGGCATATGCCGGCCGAGTACATATAGCTGGCCGAGCGAAGCGAGGCCAGATAGTTACGAGGCTGGCAACCCCATTTCCCGCCGAGGTATGTATAGTGCTTTTCTCAAATATGCAATGAAATAAATAAACTTACTATAATAACCTTACTTAATATTTTACAACACAAACTTTCTGTCAGAAAGTGACAATGTGACATATTATATCCATAGACAATGCAAAAGCTGTTTCAGTTCACATTTTTACCGCGAATATTTAAATGAAATATTTTAAATGTGTATTCGTGTAAGTAGTTAAAATTGTTTATAATGTGTTATTTCTCATGTTCATGTCAATTTGAAATAAATAAAACTGCAAAATATAGCAAACATCGTTTTTTGTTTTCCGCCACTTCTTAGAAATAGTAAATATTTGGTTGGGTTTAGCTAAAAATAATAAAAATACTACGCAAACGTCGTACAACGCTACCTGAGCAGTGAGCAGCTAAAAGTGGTAACTTTCTCTTACGTTTCCCCTTAATGTCAAGGTTTATCATTACTGTAGCGACTTATTCGAACAATTAAAAACTTGGTTTAGCGATAACTATTGAAATAATACACGTAAGTAAGTACCGTGATAGTACATGTTTGTTATTCAAGCGGAACACAGCGCGCGCCGGCTTAGCCGATTGTTATGACACGCCTTCCGCCGGGCGAACACACAATAAAAACTGCTAAATATCGATAACTTTAAGCAGGTTAAGGTTTTTCGTTTTTGAGTGCGTAAGGGACATTTTACACGTATTCTCTGGAAATGCTAAGTGCATAGGAATGTAAGCAAGGCCAATATCCGAGTGCTTGCCACTATTTCAGTAGCTGCCATCCTGAATGTTAAGTCATTCATTAGCAGTATAGATTATCACACCGTGTCAACTATTAGGCGCTATCGTGTCAAACACAAGAACGTTTACCGTAGCTAGTGGTGAGAAATAAACCTTAAAATGCTTGACATTTTCGTGATAATCGTTTTAAAATCCATTGTTCAAATGATTACCATATTTTTGGCGTAAGGGACGGCTTTAGAGTTACCAAACACGCCTGACGTCTGCACGAACATGAAATTGCAGTTCTGGCTGCGAGTTACTTTATTAATATTTCAGTTAGAGGGGTATTTTAAGCCAATAGTAGTAAAATCTTTCAGATTATCACGATAACAATGTTCTAATGGTTGTCGTGCGTTATCGTGCGTTTATTTAACAGCCGGAGCGTTGACACTTATCTTATCAACAGAGATAACAGACTTGTGGTCGCTGTGGTATTGGGTTATAAGATGCAATCAGTTAAACAAAAACATGTTGCGGTAGCATATGATTTGAGATGATTATAAATAAAGCATTTCTATGAAAAAAAAAAATTGGCTTCGAAAGACATTCTAAGATATTGAACAATGAAATTAAAGCATATATTATATCTTTTCACTGATTATACCACCTACCTTGACACAGTTTTTATAAGTTACATGGTTACTTAAGTTATTGAGTACAGAGGAAATCTTGGTTATCTTTTATCTAATTATACCTAAAGTACCTATTTTCCTAACAAGTGGTGATTCGAATCATTAAAATGTATGCATAAATATAATGCTGCAGCATTATATTTATGCATACATGTAGCTCCTGATGTTAAAAATCCCTTACTTAAGAAATGACTGAGTACCCATACAAACTCCCCCCCCCCCCCCTTCTCCATACCAAATTTCATCAAAATCGGACAACACATCAAAGTCGGAATAACAAATAAGTCGGATGCGGCCAACGGATATTTGTGAATTGAATTGCACGTAAAGGGAGATACAACGAGGATTCTCCTCTACTGGAGACGATTCCAGTCTCTTTTGACACATTGTTGTATAATACGTTGTTTAATAAATTATTCTATTCTATTCTATTCTTCTAAATTGTTTAGTAACACGATGTCCTGACCTGATGGAAAGTAGAAATAAGGTCTGTGATAGAGCAGGCTTTCACTAAAAACGCAGGTCAACCAGCAGTGCGATTTAAATTAGTTCCTCTAATTTATTAAAACTCTTTAACAAATATATGAAATATTCATAAAACCTATTCACAATATAAATCGCATTAACGCATTAATTCTACTCATTTACGTATTATTATGCGATGTAGATTGAATAACGACGTTGTACCTCATTATCTAAACGAAATGAGTAGAATAAACAATCCTATTCTGAAAATTTAAACCCTCAATGTCAAGTTCCGAACAGCTTATTGTATATTCCAGTTTACTGCACTTACAACATTTTAACAATACGGCTAGATATTGGATAGCTCGAAGGGGCAAAAGATGTAATTAATCGTCCAGGATGACACTGGTATAGGGCTTAGGTACAAAATATTAACCGTATATACGCCGTAATGAGGTAAAGGATAATTCTTATGATATCGGCGGCTGTAGGTTCAATTGGCGTAAGGGAAATTAATTTGCCTGCCCTTTACGCCAGTTGAACCTACGCTATGGTCGACAATATGCCAAAATTAATAAAATGGCGTAACCAGCGTAGAATGGACATCACACAAGATTATTAATTTTTTCTCTATATTCCAATTGAATGGTGTTAAAGCTCATGTTATACATTTTATATAGCTATTTGTTAACACATTCGCAATGTATGTATGACTTTGGTTACTAATTTTCCTTTTGTACAAACATTTTAAAATTAGTAGGTAGGTAGGGTAAAATGTTCGAAACAGTTATGAGTAGAATTAATACCAATCACAAATTGCATAACGTCGTACATTAGCTGGTGAAAATCCTTAAATCCAAACAGCGGTAAGAGTGTGTATGGAAGACTTATCAAACCTCATCTCAAAATATGATATAACTTCCGCCATCTCCTATCACGCATTTAATTTGTCTTGGAATTTAAACTTTAGCTACATGAAACAAGGTCGTCTTTTGAATAAATAATTTTATTCGAAGTCTAGTTTGTGTAAGGTTGCCCGCGATCTGCGAAGCTAACTCCCCTTTAAAGGCTCCCCTTCTCGGACGAGGCAAAGTGCGTGCCCCTAATTCCACAATAACTAGCCTCATTCGATTATAAACCGTATTTTGAACACAAAAGGTTTATTATTGCTTGTGTGTCGTTAATAAATAACCACTGGGTAATTGTGGCTGTGACCGGCGACATTGAATTGCTGTATTTTATTGAAGTAATCGAATGATATTTATTGATTACTTATATTATGATGAACCACCTGACAAATAGTTAATAATATCATAAGTTCCTTCGTTACAATGTGTATTCGTGAATGTATGTAATTGTGTATTATAGCTAATATACAAGGTGTTTCATTGAACATAATAAAACTCATGGTTTTTAAACTCCTCTACCTGGTGCTAAAACCCTGTACTGTGTGTCTCGTGTTGTTAAAGTCATCTTAATTAATGAATATCACTGTTTTAACTATTCATATTTTTTCGGTCTCATCGTGGTTGATCCTACTTAGCGTTAAGAGAAAAAAGTTTGAATCTAATTTTGTAGTGAAAACTTACCTGTTTGCTTATCTAGGTCGATAATTTATGAATAAAATGCATGCATTCTGACACACTATTGAAGTTATTGGTCATAACAAACAAACAGGTCACGTAAGCGTGACGTCATAAGGTGTGCCCACACGAAGAGATTGTAATTTCTTAATTCTGTTAGTAAACTAGGAAAAGTTAATTATGATGTATATTTTAATAAATCAATTTGTGAATTTTGTTCTCGGTCGTTAACTGAGCCGGAATTGCTTAATTTGTATTACGTTCAATGAAACACCCTGTATTATTATTGGAGAAAACTGGTAGCCATTTAATAGATAGCATTATTTCCAATACAAGTAATATTTGTGACGAAGAACTAGAAAATATGAAAAAATACTAAATACCCTTATTTTAACATTTAGTACGCCTTTTTTCTTTCAACCATAATAAAATATTCACGCACAGAATCACTAGAAGTGCTTTAAATCGGCAAGGATAAATTGGTGTAAGGGACGTGCGACAGACTACAATATTTCTGAGTTATTTATAGAACGTTTTGTACCCACAGAGCGGCAGGCACGCCATCTGCACTCGAGTATACTCGCGTAAGTGACTGTTCTAAATAAAAAAGTTTTTGGCTTAATTTAAAACGCCCCATACAATAAACGTGTTTTTTGCTCGACGATGGCACGGAACCCTTCATGTGCGAATCAGACTCGCACTTAGCCGTTTTTTTCTAATGCATCGTATATTCTACTGACATTGTATTAGGTATTTCATCATCGTATTAGGTATTTCATCAGCAATCACCTTAACATACGTACTATCAAAAACTATATAACTGAACGTTAGGATTAAATCAACCAATCACAGGCGAAGGTCCCGACTGGCAGGTAGAAGCCAGACCCAGACGTCTGACATTCGAGCCTTGATAACATGCTAGAGCCATTGTTGTTAATGTTACAAATTAATTATTACCACGGTCCTTAATACAATCCATTTCATTTGGTAACTGTTTGATAATATACAGGATTGTGGTTAATATAAATTATAAACTGTTTTAACAATATCTATTTCTGTGGGTCTAGGGAAAACGGATATAAGTTACATTTAACCTAGGAGCAAAAGAGCTCAAGTCGTATTATAGAGTTGTGACCTTTTGGTCCTGGTATAAATTTGACTTGTACCCTTTTTCGCTAGACCCACAGATTTATAACTTTTGGTCAAGCGTTATAAAAAGTACAGCCAGTATCAAATAGTTTGTAACATCCAAAGTGCCATATACATACATATATCGCATCGCAACACATCGTTGTTACTATATCATATGATAACAACAAAGTAGTCCAACTTCAGCCGTTTGGGAGCGCGGGACACGTATTCACACAGACGCGCGATAGCACCAAGCCGATCCCCAATCCAATCGTAGTCCAGTGCAGTGTAATAAACATTCTATAAAACTCGTAATTAAGTACGAACTATAATATGGTATTACTTTCATAGATACTATTATTACTTTAGAAAGAGTCAGTAGTGGAGAAATTATTATGTATTTACTAGCATTTTCTCGCGGCTGCGCCCGCGTTCTTCCCTTTATTGTCCCAAAGGAACTCTTTACCGGGATATAAAGTATCCTATGTTTCAATCCAGAACTTGGACTACTTACATGCCAAATTTCAGCTTGATCCAGCCAGTTGTTACCCCTTTATTAGGTAACAAACATCCAAACATCTTCACAAACTTTCGCATTTATAATATTAAGTGGGACGGGATGGGATGTATGTACCGTACCTAGCAGCTCTGGCTTCAATTTCCTTTACGGGCACTAGAATTAAGCGCTGAACTGCCTAATATTAGGCAAGCCGACGGGAATCGAGTTCTATAGACGCCACGCCACTGGTACCTAGTATTTGCAGGTTTGCTCATTTTATTTAGGTATTATTATATTTATAGCATGTAATGGATGCCTCCGCTCTCCGCTGTTTCGAAATGAATGAAAAATAGAAAACCGTCATTACTACCTATAAGCTGATGTCGTAACGTAAAGTACTTCAGTAATGACATGTCCCTTACGACAATTACGCCACTCTATTTGCCTTTACGAAATAAGACGCCTAACAAAAATAAAGTAAACAATGTTCTGTAATTACACAAATTACAGTCAAAGAGTGCCAAACTCGGTATGAATGATATTTGGTTTAGATATTCCTCCGTCTATTGGGGGTGGCCGCCCCCTCGCTAAATTGACCGAAGCTATCGCAACCTCCTTTTCACATTACATAATACTTCAAATATAAACCCTATCCCCACGTATTAAGATATAAGTTTGTATAATTGTATCGCAGTAATATAAGTCGTTTAAGAATGTGTTGTTTGAAATGGCAGCGCCTAACCGACTTGGTAAAGGAGCGTTGTTACACAAATACGGCGTTAATAAACACAGGCATTTTATTTGAGTTTCGCTGTCTCTTAAAGGTAAAGTTTGTTAAACGGAATTTACTTACACGTATGATACTATTTTTATTGTGGCATGTATACCTGAAAAAGAGAAAAGCTCGTGTTAAGTAATATGTATGGAAAATAATTTAAATACATGAATATATATTTATGTACTTATTTAACAAACACAGTTACATACAAATCAAACTTATTATTATGGCATAATGCATAATTCTAAAAATCTGTTGTTATTATCTGTCGTTTCGCACTTGGCAGAGCGGTCGTGGTCGAACTGAGTCCACATCGGTGGTAGAGGCGAACACAGCAACGCACGATCTCCCGCCATCTCTCCCTGTTGGCAGACTATCTGGCACAGTCAGATACGCGGTTTCCTATAGCGGCTTTCACTTAGTCAGTCCAGCGCATGGGTAACCTGCCGCTCGATCTGGTTCCCTCCACTTTTCCCTGCACAACCAACCGCTTCTAAAAATCTGCCTTATCTAAAGTCATATCAGTTAAACCAATATAAATCACGTCATCACTAGTCCCACAAAGGGCGTTACGTAGTATTTTTTCGTTTTTGATAACATTTTGAACCTTATTTCAACATACATATGAACCAACTACAGTGTCGCTTCATATGTGTCATTTATTTTAGAGCAAAATGAAATTTAACAATACTTCTTATACTAACAATAATATATACAGCTGCTAGTTCCGAGTGGGCAGTAAACACCCTGCTTCTATCCCCAGACATATTCAAATAGTTATTAACAATAGTGCATTATTATCTCGTCAGTAGCGAAAACAACGCTATTAACCTGTTTTATTATGCGTATTTAACCTCTTCAACGTTGCATATCCTTATGCGTATATTATGTACAATTGTACATGTCACTACATAGTTAAGACCATAAATATCGTCGTCCATAGGTTCAATTGAAGTAAGGGACATAAGTAACGTCCCTTACACCAAATGAGCCTAGTGTCGATTATATTTTTACACAAGTACCTTACCGCTATTGACAGACAACCAGAGTCGTACTTACATTTTATTGCTAACCTTGTCCGCGTAGATATTTTTGATCTTATCTTTATGCATTTATCGTATACGTTAAACGCGTGGAAATTTTTTAATAACCAAGTAGCCCAACGGACTAGGATATGAGACGAGATTTTAAATAATACTTTCAGTTTAATTTAAAACGCTAAATTATGGCGTAAGTGCAAGTAAAGTCAGTTCAGTCATACCCAGCAATAAAACTAAATCTTTGTTTATCATAATATCGATTCGTTGTCTATTCGAAATTATACCTCCGCTTTATTGAAATTTTAACGGTAGCCATAAATACTAAACTCCGAGGCAATCTTCATGTATCGCCACAAGTGTAAATGATTTAAATCCGGACCTTTCCGTGATTATCCGGCCGTGTGGTTAGCGCAACAAGAGAGCCCGCGTCGTCTCTTTTTAACACATCGTGGAAGACTTCAGTGTGAGTAGGACAACTGCTTTGGTGCAACGTTTGTAAGGGCACTTTGATGTAGTCTTATTTGGAGCAGTTTGGTTTTTGTTTTTGGTTACGCGTCTTTATGTCAATGATTGTTTTGTAACTTTATTCGTTTTGTAACAACGTCGGAGTATTTGAATTCCTTTGCGGAGTTAATTGTCGTAATCATATTCGTTGTTACTTTATGTTAAATTTGGAACAAAAAGCAAGACAAGCGACTCAATTAGACAACTCTAAAAAATATCAACCCACATACCAGCTTACTCTCATATTTTACTCTTCCTCTTAATCGAAAAGCGACCTTAATCTGTTAACAAAACAGGTTAAAATTGCCTACAGTTAAAAAGACATAACATTCGTTTGGAAAAATAACACGCAGACATTTAGCAAGGACAGGTAATTAAAGTCAAGTAGATAAACGTAAATTAGTATAGCTATTAACCGACACCGCAGAAAATATAAATCTCTACTCGTTGAAGAAAGACGTATCTTATCGGACGAGTATAAATAACTTCATACGTTATGTTGGTCGTTATTCGTTAACTAGCGAAGTCTCGGACAAATTAAAACTAAGATTTATACAATTGAATTTTTTTCATTCTGCGTGAGTTGAGTGGATTTGGCCTGAAGTAAGGGCCACTTCGCATTCCCACAGAGAAGTATAAATAATTTATGCCGCACCTGGCCATAAAGTGGCCTTTTCCGCACGCTGCGCGTACGAAAAAAGCCGCTTTCTGGCCAAGTGTAGACATAAAATTATGTACACAACACGGGAGGTAATAAAGAAAGCCCTCGATCACATATTTACGTCCCTCGCTTGCAGCTCGGGCCACAAACTTCTGCGATCACGGCCTTTGTTTGTATTACCACCCTAGTTGTGTAATGTACTATAACTGATTACGAAACAGCATGAGTACACATACATATACGTTACCATGGTTTACGGTCGCTTGTATTTCTTATGATTAGGTACCTAGTTTTGCTCTGGCATTTCTTATTATTTTTTTTTAATGTGAACCTTAGTTCAGGAATATATTCCTGCACTAGTCATACGTTTAAAATAGAAATTAAATTTAAAATGATATCCAAACATAAGTTAATAATTAATTGAGTAAGTCAAGCGAGTTAGAGGTCGACCCACTTGCGTTTTGTAGGTCGTTCGTCGTGGCCATTGTCCCCGCACTCTCTTTTACACTAAAAGAGCGTAACTCAAGACAATTGGCAGACCCAAGGCGGTAGTTACGCCCTTTTGTAACGACAAATGTAAACGCCAAAGGTAGCTGATCATTTTAGTACTCTTTTGCGGTAAGTGGCCATACTGCCATGATTTAAATACTTTAAATGCGTCAAATTAGTGATACTAGGTAAGGTAATACCCAGATAAACGCTGACTATTAGCTTCAGCGCAGTTTTACAAAAACATTTGAGAAGTAACAACAATTAACATTAATTCTAGCCTTTATAAAATATTGAAATTGAAAGAAGAAACATACACGTACACTATACAGACACGATTTATTTCACAGAACATTAAGAAAGAAAATGGTTAACGGTAGATAACCCTTACTCTATGTATATTTGATTTCATTACTTTATCTCACCATGGTGTTTAAAATAAGATGTTACAAATGATTTATGTCCTGTAGTTACATGGGCCCTTTTCGGCCTCTAAAGGTAAAAGTTTCAGATTTGAATCACTGCATTTTGTCCATTCATAAATATTTTTTGAGGCAACAACTTCATCTATACGAATATTTTTAATGTACTTAGTCATTCCTTTTTGTCACGTATTCAATGGAATTTTAAAAGTTACGTAGAACCAAATGCAATTGCCCACGTCCTACCACACACTACCATTTTAACAAGACGTACATATACGATATGTATACATAATAATATTATACATGGTGTAGTTTGCGTCTCGTTCTCCTAACCGGCAAATAGCGCTTGCTTAGTAGTTAACGCAATTTATTCAGCTCGCGTTTTTCATTCCTCACGCCGGCATTGATATTCATATCTTTATTTATTTTATAATTTCATTTGCACCGCCTACTCAGACATGATCGCTTTTATCTTATACTAGTTAGATTTCTATAAGAACCATTTTAAGTACTATACCTCATATACCTATAAATTCAAAAGCTTGCATATAAAAGACAAACCAGTCTTTTTTTGGAGTGCAACAATTTGCATTTAATTTCCATAATACCTGCTTTAACGTCCCCGGTCATCTGCTCGTGTTAATATCTACGACCGTAGATTCAATTGGGGTAAGAGACATGCAATGCAAATCAATATCCCTTATGCTATTTGATCTTACGACCGACGATATGTCTTTATTGTGAAGATGTAATCGACCGCAGATTCAATTGACGTAAGGGACAGGCAGAGCAATGTTCCTTATGCCAGTTGAACCAACGATCGGTGAATGCAGCTAGCAAAAATTAACTGCATAAAAAACATTGCTAGCAATGTGCCCAATAGATTTTCTATACAAAAATGTTATATCATTTCAGTTTTCAAAAATCTTTGTCAGTGTCATAATTTCATTCTTCTAGACAGGCTGTACACTGTCTGACAGTCACTGTAAAAGAATTTATTAAGTACCTCATTATGGCTTTTAATAGCATTACTAGACTTTAGAACGTCGGTAATTAATGTGTTAAAATCAAAGCATTTCGATACCTGATAAGGTTTTAAATTCGCATTCAGAGATTCGGATAAAATTGTACAATGTTTTTCTTAATAAAATACGAACAATACAACATGTGTGCGAGACGCTTTATTCAAGCGAAACGTTCTCGAGTTCGATTAATTATGACGTAACAGCATGGGCATTGTGCATTAGGAAATAGGTTTCTGTGTCATTAACAAATACTTGCTCTTAATTGCTTTTGAGTATCAGTGTGATGTTTTAGTTGTGACATCTGACGCATATATTTCTTCGTAAATGAGCAATGGCATATATTTCAAAATAATAACATTACAAAGGAACTAAAACTAAATTAAAATTAAATATACTATAAACTAAAATTTAAATAAATCTAAAAATGGCCCCTGCGGCATGGTACCGAAGATGCTGGCAGCATTTACTCGCTGGATTGTGAGGCTGATGCGTTAAGCGAGGAAGCTGCCAGCTCTTCGGTCCCTCGTGGTTTCTGTGAGTCTCTTCTACAGCTGCTTGAAGAGACTTAAAGCGCCAGGGCCCCACGGGCCAAGGGTCTCGACGCCAAATGGAACAAAATTATATTCGGCGCCGAGACCACTGTACTTTCCCACCTTGGCAGTTTCTGCCACCTCTGCTGCTGCTGCCGCCCTTTTTGAGGTAATGAGCAATTTGTTTTAGTAACCTAATCACTATATCCCGGTCACGGCACCCGCAAATACCTAACGTGATATAAATATGAAAAATACAGTATATAAGAAGTTTTACTATTTATTTACCCTAAATAATGCTTGTGAATATCTTTCTTTTTTTATGAAAAAAAATAGGGCACATCTGGGCCTTGTCTTAGCAGTTCCGTGATATTAGTTCGATTCGAACTAATATATTTGGCACCGAACTAATAAACCAAACTACTGAAACTTAAGGCCCTCGTCTGCTTTAGCCGCTATTTAAAAAAAATGCGTAAGCGAATTGGTCAGATGTGAACTCAAACGTTGGTTATGTAGCATTAGTACATGATACTAAATCATCTCGGAAACTTGTTCAATATGGAAGTGCAGAGAACTCGTGATAAAAGCAAGGCCGGCGATAACGTCTAGATACGCCCGGCAGTCAGCAGATGCGGTTTTACTGCTCTCACGGTCATAAACAAGCAATAGCAACTAACCAACCATAGTTCATTTTAAATCTCAAGCAAAACTGAAAATTGCTATAGCAATACAACTCCAAAATGAAAAACTCAGTACACAGATACTAAGTTTTTCATTTTGGTACCGAATATATTTAAAATGTGTTTTATTTTCCAGCTTGGTACATTTTATTTGCGCGAAATGACATGAGTGGTCTCAAAAAACCCAAAACTAACGTGCAATTGGGGCTTTAATGTCATTGTCATCTATCAGCATCATTTGAAACTAAACGTTTTTTGCAAAAATTATATACTTTTTTGGCTTTTTGCGAGTTTTCGTGTTTTTCATACAAACATAATTGATGCCGTGGAAGCGAACGATCGACCGACTCGAATCACCTTAAAATAAAGCAAAAACTTTTAGGAAATATTTGTGTAAGTCAATGAAGTAAGATGGACGTCCGAGTGATCAACACTGTCCCAGTAGTCGCCATCTTGAATGTTAAGTCATTAGCAATAGAAGTGCAGGGTGTCAACTATTGGGCATTAGCGTGTCGAGCACTAGGACGTTTTTTTAGGTTATTGTGCAATATTTTACATTATTTATCTCTTCCGGATGAAATATAGCTAAGGTACCTAAGTGATGGTTTGAAAGGTTAATATGGTAGCCAAGCCAATCATATTTTCAAAATGCACTGAGCAAAGTGGTTCAACTTTTAAAAATAACTTTTTTAATGACCGTTTACCAGCTGTTGGATTTTATTTTGGGCAAAATAAGCACAACTTGATAGTTTCCCCACAAGAGCCATAAACCAGGGTAATAAGTCCGCGTTATGTATGTTTGCAAACTACATACTCCATAAAATGTCTTAAGGTGCGTCTGCATTTGAGCAGGCTTAAGCCTAGATCACACAGAAGACAGCTGCCAAGGGAATTATGACCTGAGGTATATATTAATAACCACAGACATTCATAGACAAGCTATTATCACCATCATTTTAACCTTGAGAGGTCCACTGCTGACTAGACTTCCACAACGAACGGTTGCGTGCTTATTAACCGATTTCAAAAAATGAGTTTAGTAAAAGATAATTTTTTTCTGCAATTGACCCATGTATGTAACATTGTGAAAATTGCACAGTTTTTATAAGTATGCTTCTAAATGAGTGTGCTGAATTTCGCGCATTTCTCGAAAACTATTGGTCAGATTGCATACATTACTTTTTAGTTGGACCAGTAGGTATAGTATAGTCTAATTTAAGGAACTGTGCAAGTCAAAATCGCTGTAGTAGTTTTCAGATAGACAGATAGAGGTAACCAGGTGTTTAAGTCAACGAGTCAACCTGTATAGCTATCATAACCATACAAAAATTGAGGTTTGATGCAAATGAAAAAAGGCGTCACAAAATTTACGTAATTACCCTGCCGGGGTAAAAATAAGCTTAGCATCGTACATGTGCGGTGCGGGTCGAAACTTGCCTATGCCCAGTAGTGGGACATATACAGACTGATGGTGATGATGACAAAGAAATGAAACCATAGACCGATTAAGAGAGCATGGCTGGAGCTACCCGTTATCCTTCATTAACGGGTCAATGACCCCAGTTCTTTTAAGGCGTAGTTTAATTAATTACACTACACGTAGTTATCACTCGTAACCACCGGAGGTAATGGAACTAATGAACTCAAATGAAAATGTTTACACTGTGCTCTGTTAGAAAAACGCAGTCGCTGACTAGTAAATACCTACTATCTTTTTACTCGTTACCCGAGGAAAATATTTTTGACTTAATAAACATTCCCTATTAGATGATAATAAGGACCTTATCTAGAGAACTTTTACGCAGCTAGAAATGTATTTTTACTGTCGAACAAACATATTTGTTTAGATATAGTTATCTAAAAGGATGAATCAATTTACATACAACATTAAGTGCCTATTCTAATTCGTTTTATAATAAACTGTCTATCAAATCTTTTCCCAGACACTCATTGAATATCATTTACCAGAACACAGTAGAAACTACAAGAACTAGATTTATATAGGACCTTGTCTCAATATTTATCTATCGGAATGTTTTAATTCGGGACTACTTGTACGCCAAATTTAATTTCAGTCCATCCAGTTGTTACCACACTTTTTAACTAACCTCCAAAAATCTTCAGAAACTTTCACGTATATAATATTGGTAGGATTGCATTCTGTAAACCCACAGCAAAACATCACCCAAACGAACTGCTCCCGAATATCAATAAATATATCACTATATTATTAATTCATCCTTAACACACTGCGGTCATCCGGATATACTGTCGATTTATGTGTTTCCAATTACTGAATTTGATTGACTAATTAATTAAAGGTTAATATTAAACTGGAAATGGAACTGCCTTGCCTTACTGAAACAAATAGAGAAAGTTGCTTCGAATCCTGTAGCACCATCGAAATATAATAATAAGATGGAAGCGTAACTGACTCTCAAAGTCTGCCCCACGAAATAGGTACCAAAGAGCTAGTACTTAGTCTTGAAGAAAAAACTATAGCATCAAATTAATTTCTTACGTCAGTAGGTTTGTAACCAATTACATTTTTTTGTCTTTTAAACGATACGCAACCTTTTTGAAATTGCGTCTTCTCAAACTTAATATTAAAATTTGTCATAACACACCGAGTACATTACATACCGAGGCCAGTCAAGTAAGAAATGTCTTCTTATTTACTGGCCAAGGTTTGTAGACAATTTTTCTGTTCGACGGATCCAGAAACCGGCATCTTCGTTTAGCGCAGTGCCCGGCAAGGTGACACTTTCGGGCCGGAGGACAGAAAGTGACTTTAGACTCAAACATAGTAAACATTAAGTTGGTTATCAACCTTACTTATACATAAGATGTATTGATTTAAAATAACTGGCCAAAAGCATGTCGGACCATGCTCAGTGTAGAGTTCCGTAACCTTTTACTAAAAGGAAATGCGCTACAAATGAAAATATACTTAAAACTTAAAACCTAACTACGCCTTCGGCTTTGCAGCCTGGAACTCGTTGTTGACCTTTAAATTCGAAATAAAAATGCCGATAATAATGTAAGTTCTGGGGTATTTGGAGCACTTTCTTTTCCGAGTAGGTGTACTACCAAGTGGGTCCATTTAGTTTAGTGAATGCCATGCGATATCACGTCAATATTACAATGAATGGAAGGCATAAACTGGACAGAGAAAAAACAAATAAAGAAGGTATTGATGATGGTGAAAAAGGGGAAAAATCTTGAATATTATTACAAATACACGAGGGAAAATGATCGGATATTTGATAAAAAACTTACAACCTCGTACCTGCACCTACTACCATCAACTTCTTTATACCCTTCTGAAAGGGAAGATAGAGGGAAGAAGAGGTAGGTAGGACCTAAACGGAGATCAAGTGTAGGAAGAAGCTAGTGTTGTGTATAAAAACGTCAAAAAGCTAGCGTACAGCAGGCAAGATTGGAATCATACCAACGACAAGAGTGTAACTCTTAAATTAATTATGATTGCAATGAATACCAATATAAACAAGAATATTTATGTTATCATTGAAATCGAAACCCACTCTGAAATGATTTCACAATCTATAGTCGACTAGGCTCGCTCGGAGGCAATCATGTAGAAAATTACTGTCGCCTGCGACCTCATATGCGATTTCCGATTGATAAACCCTCATTCAGCCTTATGTGCTTAACCGAAATTGCTACGCATTTAAAAAAATGAACGTGCCCATAATATTGAAAAATACTTACCTACTCAAAAAATGTCACCTTTTTAAAGAGTTCTTTCTACCGTTGATATGAATAAATATCCACTGCCGCGTATACTTAGACCAATCATCATTTTGATATCGGCTCAATTGATTTGGCGGATTTTTTGTCGCGTTCATAATATGAACATATTATTGTTCATATTATTGTCAGAATAAGGTTTGAATGAAAAATAAATATATCCACGCGAAGCTGGGATGGGTCGCTAAGATACTTACACATAATAAAGATCTTGTAAAAGAGAAGTCCGTATTCATACTTCTCTTGTTTCTCCTCGTTTCCTCATGACGAATTATTTACCTTTCTAGGTTCTTACAAGGCTGAAATCTATTTGTATGGTGAGTCAATTTCATAACGAAAACAAAGAATAAGGCCAGATTAAGGCCACGGCTAAAAGCTAGTTTATAAAGCAGTCTCCATCCACAATTAGATGTTCAGAATAAACTGGAATAACTAAATATTTTTACTAAAAAAACCCGACCGCGATGCACTTTAAAAGTGCATAAAATCCGCCATTTTGTTTATTTTAACGAACTTCATACCCAGTGACACTCGCGCCATCAAGACGAATCCAATGATGTTTCATTTATCAAAATCGGTTGTGCCGTTGAGTAGTTACGAGCGGACACAGGAACGGACATACATACATACAGGTCAAACACATTACCCTCCTTTGGGCTTCGCCGCAGTCGGGTAAAAAGTATGGGATCAATGCAAATAAATAATACCTTTGATATGAATCATATGCTATTCTACAACTTTCTTTTCGATCTGAATTTTAAATGATAATGTTATTCTTATTCTCTTACTTTTTCAACCTTGCCTTCTGTATTGGTGGTATTTTTTTCTGAATACCTTTGTTCTCTAATATAATATGAGCAGATATAATATGAATAGTGTGATTTATGTAAGTAAGGCTGCGGTTAAGTACTAGTCCTCAATAAATTTGAATATGATATCTCAATACCGATAAAATTGTCGCATCATCGTAGAATTGCGGAAAAGGAAACTTTCTTAGGTTTTCGTGAAAGTTTCTCAACTACCCACAATAGAGCGTACCTAACTCTACACACGCCAGAAAGTATAAAAATTATATACTTTATTGCAAAGGAGAAATGTTGGGAATATAACTGTATTAGGAATTAAAAAAAACATTACGTGTATCGCAACATTCACATTCAGAGAAAACTTTCAAAGGTAGTAAGTTAAATAACTGAAATAAATATTTGGTGACTTTGGTGAGTGCTTCATACTCCTACTGATCTTATATGCATAAACGTATCGTATTCCTACTTTTTATGCAAGAAATGTGATCTCTTACGTCAATCCATTCCATTAAAAAAAATCTCCGATTAAAAAAAACCGGTCAAGTGCGAGTCGGACTCGCGCACCTCGGGGAGGGTTCCCTACAAACCCGTAAGTACCTACATACGTGAATAGTTTAAGATAAACTGCACTCGCCCACCGAGGATTCCGTACAAAATTGTAGGTAAGTACATATATTAAAGTACCCTTTATAAATGTTGATTCCCTTAGTAAAGACTATATTTTTTATGATTTAAGAATTATAAATTTAGAATTCCTTGTGAGTGTCGAAATATATGTTTTTGCGGCATAAACGGCTGTATCTTTTTTTTTATTTTTTTAACGTTAAATTAGAAGTTAGGTTTTTTCACAGCTTCAAGGGACCATAGACCTGAGTATATGGTTTTATTTTTAACCCGATACCTCCACGCGTACCCGAGATAAAGGGTTTTGACGGACAGACGGACGGACGGGCGGACGGACAGACAGACAAACCCTAAAAATAAACACAAAAACACGTTGCACATACAACCGAATTGGTCTCCACTCAGCAATGCAGTTGGCTGGGCTAGGCATAGCTCTAGCCAACGGTGTTGGTTTTCTATTTAATTTTAGTTCAGAACTTCGCATAAGGTCGACCGTAGGCTGAATTAGCGTAAGGGACATTGTTTTGCCTGTTCCTTACCGTAATTCAGCCTACGGTCGACGAATATACTAGCGTAGTAATTCTAGGAGTTGAGTGAATTGAGTTCACACCAGCGCTTGCGCACATGTTTGATCGCTTATCGACTTATCGTGAATAAATATCGACACGTGAGCCGGATCACTTCCACGAAGTTAGACGACAAATTACGAGTGCTTAGTTTAATCGGAAAAGGTTATGGCATAATCGATTTTGATCACTTGAGTAGAGAAAAACGTAATATCTGCTTGTGTAATATATTTTATAGATTTTTTTTTACGTAGCCAATCTATCAATGTCCCAATATTCCCTAGACGATTCAAAATCCGGATTTTCGTTCGTTTTAAATGTATCTTTTTTAAACCCTTTGCACACGTTAAAACAGTTTCTCATCCTTCTTCATACTTATAGGATCCTGAAGAGAGACTCTTCAGGCTGCTCAAGGTTTGATTTACGTTTGTTCGACTGCCCATACGCGTATAAAATGTGAATTAGCACTAGTAGACCAAACTACAAATAGCCAGTGCTAAAAACGAATTAACTATCCTGTTGACATGGACAGTGCGAATAATTTCCAATTGAAGTTATAAAAGAGTGGCATAAACTAAACTGAATAATTTGCAAAATTCTCTACACCAGTGCTTTAATAAAATTAGCACACTTAAAGAACAACTTTACTTAGACTAAGTACTGCACTAGGCCCTAATAGCACACTTATAATTATAATCGTAACACTTACACAACGCATGTAAACACGTAATGTATCGGAACGACTTCCTAGTTGCTAGGAAATTAATTCAACATGCCAACTAGTAGTCTAATCCGCTAACCGCTCATCACGACATTACATTTCATTGAAATTTAAACCTTAGCGACGTAGCAGTAAGATCTTATTTCAGTTAGCATGAAACAGATAAATAGGAGGTTTTGATGATAATTAGTTATTCTCCAAGTGTGACACAGATGCCATCTGATTGATTCCGACTTTCAATAAATTGACTTTCCTTTTCGTATAAAAGTATTATTTTTTTCGGATCAATCTCACTTGCGATTGATACAAATTCGTAACTATGTAGGACTAGATCGTAGGTACCTCAGCAATTTGTTTTTATGATTATCTTGAAAAGAATTAAACAACATACATATATGTCTTCAAGAATTTCCTAAGGAATTTGGTCCACAATTTGCTCAACTGCATTTCAATTTTATTTAAGTTGAATTAATTACTTCTAGTTCGATCTATTCTGGTTCTTTCATTTCTGCTACAACCGTGCAGTCGGGGATATTTTCCAGGTCTTTTAACATTCATTGATTTATGATTTAAACTACGACCTTGGACTGAAATATTAAAATAAAATTGGTATGTAATTATTATTGCAAAATCCATACAAAATGTGTCGATTTCGTTTCGTCATCTCCTTCAAGGTATGCCACATCGTCGCGCCGGATTCTATTTTGTGGGACCCAGCCTGTAAGGTGTGGTGGGAGACTGCTTGAGATACGTAGAAGAATGACAGGCTTTTGTCCAACAGCGGCAAAAATCATCTTTTTAGATTGCACGCTAATATACCTAGGTACTAAAACTATATCAAACTAAGAGGGGTCTTAATCACAGTAAAACGTGTTTTGTTTACTCGCACCGAACTAACCTCCGACTTCAAACTCTGTCGAGTGTCTAAAGAGGTTGTCATTACCGAGTCTGTATAAATGTACCTCGCTAAGCGGATACCTAATACAACAGGTATAGGTAAGTAGATGCTACGTCAGACGTAGGCCCCATTTAGATAGGGTGAGAACTCGTATTCAAGTTTCATTACATTGCAGGCTACCAGTGGCGCGGCGTCCAAAGAACTCGATTCCTACCGGTTTGCCTAATATCAGGCATTTGACCACGTTATTCTACAGCTCTCAAGGAAAATGTACGCCAAATATGCACCGGCTTGTCCAAGGATATATTTTACGCCACGCCACTGCAGGCTACCTACTACCTACCTACTAGGTACGGTGAGTTCAATCGGTCAATTAAACGCCGCCATGATAGGAAACTCGCGTACGAGTCCTTGCATCCGTCTAAATGGGGCATTAGACACAATAGGATGAATCGACTTTTTTTAGGAATTTCGATTTGGGGCATTTGCAAAAAGGTGGTCTACGAGGATACGAACAATAACTGTTAAGACAGCGAACCTTTTCCTTTTCCTTTGAACATGACGAATAAGAGTAAAACAGAACCAGCGTATTCAAATTAAAAAAAAAATATTACGCCGCATTACGGCGTAATAGGTTATTTACGGCCTGCAGAACCTACGTGTAACAACACCATTTTCGAGCAAGTTAAATAATAGTAGCTATTGACGAACAATTTGTATTGGCAAAGGGTTCTGCTTCAAGTGAAAACAAAAGACACAAAATTATATTCAACAGAATTTGATGCATTGTCCATGTCCAACAGTCTTTAAAGCAAAGCATTACATCTGAAAGGTAGCTGGAAGTCAGAAAATCAGAGTTTCAGTTCATGCCGTCTCTTTTACTCTGCCCTCTTAAAGTCACGAGCGAAAAGGATAAAGCTGTTGATGTTTCAGATTTAGAGTGACCTTTATTAATCAAGCTAAACATATAACAAAGCGAAACAACTTCGTTGCCATGCCACGTAGCGTAGCTAAACAAAAGTTTCGCTCAATTCTCGAATTATTCCTACGTAACTGATCACAATGGTTTATAACTGAAATTTCCAGAATACGCTCAATTTGGTTAAGTAAACGGCTGCAGGATATCCGGTATGATGAGATTTGTAAAGTACAGTCATACGGAATTTATAACGGATCGCATGCAAAATCTGACACCACTCTATTCCTGTAGCAATGAGGTCGTGTGGTCATCTATCTTCTTCTATCTATATATATAAAAGGCAAAGTCCTGACTGACTCATCAACGCACAGCCGAAACTACTGAAGCGAAGAACTTGAAACTTTCACAGTAGAATGGTCATATGACGTAGGTGAGAGATAAGAACGGATTTTTTGAAATTCATCCCCTAAGAGGTTCAAATAGGGGTTCAAAATTTGTATGGAGAGACTACGATTTTTTAAGTAAGAGGTTTGAAACTTCGTGTTTAGATTCTTCATTAGAATAAAAGAAAAGTAATTTCACCGTTTTTTGAAATTCATCCCGTGAAGGGTTAAAATGGGGGTTGAAAGTTTGTATGGAGAGTCTGCTATTTTTAAAGTAAGAGGTTTGAAACTTCATGCTTAGATTCTTCATTAGAATGAAAGAAAAGTAGTTTCACCGTTTTTCGAAATTCATCCCCTAAGGGGTTAAAATGGGGGTTGAAAGTTTGTATCGGGATTCTACGATCTTTTTAAGTAAGAGGTTTGAAACTTCATGCTTAGATTTGTCATTGGAATGAAAGAAAAGCGGTTTCACCGTTTTTTGAAATTCATCCCCTGACGGGTTAAAATGGGGGTTGAAAGTTTGTATGGAGAGTCTGCGATTTTTAAAGTAAGTGGTTTGAAAAATCAAGTTTAGACTTTTCATTAGAATAAAAGAAAAGTGTTTTCACCGTTTTCCGAAATTCATCCTCCAAGGGATTTAAATGGGGGTTGAAAGTTGGTATCGGGACTCTACGATCTTTTTAAGTAAGAGCTTTGAAACTTCATGTTTAGATTCTTCATTTATTCAATGAAAAGTAATTTCACCGTGTTTTGAAATTAATTCTCTAAGAGGTTTAAATGGGGGTTGAAAGTTTGTATCGGGACTCTACGACCTTTTTAAGTAAGAGGTTTAAAACGTCATGTTTAGACTCTTTATCTTCTATATATATATATAAAAGGCAAAGTCCTGACTGACTCATCAACGCACAGCCGAAACTACTGAAGCGAAGAACTTGAGACTTTCACAATAGAATGGTCATATGACGTAGGTGAGAGATAAGAACGGATTTTTCGAAATTCATCCCCTAAGAGGTTCAAATAGGGGTTCAAAATTTGTATGGAGAGACTACCATTTTTTAAGTAAGAGGTTTGAAACTTCGTGCTTAGATTCTTCATTAGAATAAAAGAAAAGTAGTTTCACCGTTTTTTGAAATTCATCCCCTGAGGGGTTGAAAGGGGGGTTGAAAGTTTGTATGGAGAGTCTGCGATTTTTAAAGTAATAGGTTTGAAACTTCGTGCTTAGATTTTTCATTATTATTCAAATTCAAATTCATTTTTTATTTCAAGTAACCACAGACTCATATAATTTTGTTAGTAATAAATTAACCTTAAAAAGAAAGATGTTAGTTGTAGTTCTTACAGTATACATTGATGTCTCGACAAGTGCATTTCACAGCATTGTCTCATGTAGGGGCAATCAAGCCTGTCCGCTATCGAGCGCAGGATGGGGCTGGGGCTGGCACGCACCCGGCGCACCAGGGATGTGCATCGTTTGCGCATTGTTGCATAAAAGCAGTCCATGCGCGCTTCAGCAAACATCCCTGATGCGCTGCAGAAGCGAGGCAGCCCCAACAGCACCCGGAACGCATTATTGTACTGGACCCGGAGGGCTCCATAGGCCCGTTGCGTGAAATTCTTCCACAAGCTGCACGTGTACAGGGAAGTACAATACGCTCTAAATAATGTTAGCTTAACCTCCCTAGCACAGCGTGCAAACTTTCTTTTTAAGTAAGAGGTTTGAAACTTCATGCTTAGATTCTTCATTAGAATGAAAGAAAAGCGATTTCACCGTCTTTTGAAATTCATCCCCTGAGCGGTTAAAATGGGGGTTGAAAGTTTGTAAGGAGAGTGCGATTTTTAAAGTAAGTGGTTTGAAAGATCATGTTTAGACTCTTCATTAGAATAAAAGAAAAGTGGTTCCACTGTTTTTTTGAAATTCACCCTCTAAGGGGTTTAAATGGGGGTTAAAAGTATGTATGGAGAGTCTGCGATGTTTAAAGTAAAAGAGTTGAACGATCATGTTTAGATTCTTCATTGGAATAAAAGAAAAGTGTTTTCACCGTTTTCCGAAATTCATCCTCCAAGGGGTTTAAGCGGGGGTTGAAAGTTGGTATCGGGACTCTACGATCTTTTTAAGTAAACGATTTGAAACTTCATGTATATATTCTTCATTTAAAACAATGAAAAGTAATTTCACAGTTTTTTGAAATTCATTCTCTCAGATGTTTAAATAGGAGTTGAAAGTTTGCATTGGGACTCTACGATCTTTTTAAGTAAGAGGTTTAAAACTTCATGTTTCGATTCTTCATTTCAATCAATGAAAAGTAATTTCACCATGTTTTGAAATTCATTCTCTAAGGGGTTTAAATGGGGGTTGAAAGTTGGTATCGCGACACTACGATCTTTTTAAGTAAGAGATTTGAAACTTCATGTTTAAATTCTTTATTGTTATAAAAGAAGAGTGTTTTCACCTTCTTTTGGAATTCATCCCCAAAAAGCTTAAATAGGGTTTGAGAGTTTGTATCGGGAATATATGATTTTTACATTAGGAGATCTAAGACATCATAGATAGACTTGTTATAATGAGTCAAGAAAAGCTATAGGTTATTACCGTTTTCCGAAATTCATCTAATTTAGGAATTAAATAGAGGTTGAAAGTTTGAAAGACAGAACAAAAACTTATAGATCTAGAAATTTTACATGCGCAGAGGTTCTTAATTCCCTTGAAGGGTTTAAAAGGGTTGAATATTTGCATGGGAAGGTTTGAAACTTTATGTATAGGTACTGTTTATTAAATTTAAAGAAAAGTGATTCCACAGTTTTTCAAAATTCATTTCCTAAGGGACTAAAGTCGGAGTTGAAATTTGTATACTTGGGACATGATTTTTAAAGTAGGAGATGTGCGATGTGCTTGATATGTAAACCCTTTATTATATGTCAAGAAAAGTAACTTTGTCGGTTTTCAAAATTCATACCCAATTAAATGGAGTTAAATGGGGGTGGAAAATTTGATGGACAGAGTAATTAACTACTAAACCTAGAAACTTGAAACATGCTGAGTACATTATTTATATACAACGTAAAAAAACATATTTAAGGTATTAAAGTTTGTATAGAGAATGGTTCTTACAGTTAGAGGTATAATGTTACATAACAATCCTATTTACTAAAAACCAAGAAAATATATTCACACATTCTTAAAAAGTCGTTCTCCTGACTAATCACGTTTCTTCAATAAAAGAAACGTGAATTCACCGTTTTTCGAAACTCATCCCTAAGGGGACAAAAGGGGTTGCTTGTTAGGGGGTAGTTACTGCTTCGCGCACGGCCAGTTTTACGTGGTTTTGTTAATGTAGAAAGCGGTACTACTATTAGCCTGCGATAAAATAGGTATGTGCACCTTTAACCGCCCACTTGGGTATTCAAATTTCACGCGGACGAAGTCGCGGGCAACAGCTAGTGTTAGATATTTCTGCATACCATCATCGTATATTATTGCCCGTAACTGTACAGAGTATAGCTTAGGTTTACTATTTAGAACAGCTCAAACTGTATGACAACTATGATAGTTGAGCGTGGATCCTTTTACAGGGTAGAATTAGAATACGCAGGGTATGCTTCCTTAACTTTGCTCTACGATCTACGTTAGTCGTTGTCGTGTCAGGTCGTGAGCGTGACAATATTTATTGTCTTTCTAGTCCACGCTGGCTTCGGTTCTACATTTAACAGACAACAATACAAGAACTTCCATCAAACCGAAGTGAAAAAGTTACACAATCGGCCAGTCGGTGACAAATTGACAATGCAATTATTGAATAAGTACCTACTTGCAGTTAACAATCGCACATAGTCATGGTCCCTTGGTGTGGGTTTTAACACTTATTTTATTATTGCTGTTAGACGACAGTATACGATACTGTAGGGTGTTTAATTTTTCCAAAATTTTGATTTTCATTTCACTTTGCTCGGTTTCTGAGTCTCCCTCATGCAAAAGCCTCACATCTCAAAATTCATTAAAATTGGTGTATATTTAGAGGTGCACACTTTTGAACTTTGAACTCAAAGAACGATTTTTCGATGTTCCTGAGATAATGAATGATATTATAGTGAAATGTGGCATTGCTTGATAAAAATAATGTAACGATTCCATCACAGTAAAATAACAGAAACAGTTCTTACTTAAGAGTCGTCGAGCGTCACAGGAAACGTGTTACAAACGAACCATAGATGAGGTTTTAAGTTTTATATTTTTTTAACCAGAGGGATTTTTTTATTACTGAATTTAAAATGGGAAATCTGAGATCAATTAAAAAAGAATTGTGTTGTACGATTTCCGCCGCCACCATGAAAAATGTATGATTTCCTTAAAACTGTATTTGACAGAACAAAATCGGCCAAAATCTAAAAGGCCTATGACAGTGGCACCACCGTCTACGCGAATGTATACAAAAATATTAATTCCATAAAACTCCGCGGTTCTTTCTTATATAAACTGCATTGTAGGTAGCTCAGATAAATTCAATCCAGCTGTCATGTACCCATGAAAGTAACATGTTTGTCTTGTTCTTTCTAATACAATCCATTATCTATGTAGTTTTCTTGATCTTAACAAGAAAGTTGACAGCTTGACATTCTGTCTTATTCTAAGTTTAAATATAAGGTACTTTATAAGACACGTCTTTTCACAATTTTGTGTCAAAGAACGTAAATCATTTTAAATTCTGTATTTGGTACAAATAACTCGTGATATTTCGCTGATACTTCACTATACGAGACATTGAGCGTAAATGTAATGTTAAAATATTTTTTTATCTCATGATGTATCAAAATAGTTTCAAAGAACTTTTTTTATAATAACATTTTAACAATCTGAATAGGCACAATAAAAAACCTCACACAGGTATCCGAAATGACATGTCATACGGCTAAGTTAAGTGAAGTCTCGACAACGTCAGGAATTAAAGTTATTAGGTGATTTTGTATTTGGCCGGTTGACAAATATTTAGACGGTTTGCTACGCAAAAACTAACTTCGAAATCTGGAAATCAATCTCAATTTCCTATGGATCCCCGAATACAATTTTAATGGGATTTAGTGATTAGGAAAGGCAGTTTCTTGTTCTTTAAGATACAGACGGTTTCGTGTTGACACAATGACTTTTGATTTGGTACGAGGCCCCATAGACGCGTCGGCAATGTCCTTTGCGACCTTCTCAAAGTGGTAGATTTGTGAGTTTACCATGCGGGCGACGATATAAAATATGTGTTTCAGTACATTTACTCTCTTTCTGATCATTTTATGCAACCATTAAAACAGTTTTTATCACCTTGAAATTTCGGATATACAGAAAAGAGAAACCCAGGAGGTAAGCAAAATCTGACAAAAGAAACACTTTTTTTTTAACTATACAAATATGAAACACCCTACTGGTAGGGTTCCCTTGACTACAGCCCATTCACCCTCTTCTATGAGTAAGCCCAGCAGTAGATATACGTATGTATATTGGATGATTATGATGATGATGATGATGATAATCCCTTGTTGTAAATGTTTTGTGAATTTTGTAACTACTACAATCTACTAACTGAAGAGTACGTTACTAGTCACACGTCTCATTAAGTTAATGTTCTAGTTTTTGCTAGCCATTCGATTTTTTCTCTTTCAGATTACCGAAGGACTCGTCTTATACAACATACAAAAATACATAACATAATTACATCAAGGAGTAAATGTAACATTTCCTTCACCTTACTATACGTCAAATTTTATTTGACAAAAACTATCTAAATTAGGTACATAAAGCGTTTATGATCAAGCAACAGTAACCCATAGCCCTTATAAAAATGATTCTAGACTATTTGTACTGGTATTTGCGACTCTTTCTGTGCTGTTACACGTATCTATTATTAATTTAGGCCATCTAAAGTGACGTAGTTCGTAATAATAATGGCGGTTACGCCGTTCTCCGCAATAAGGGCAGTATTGCAACGTTGCACGAGTAGGAAGCGAGGCGACCTCCGCCACGTCACGAGGCCGCCGCGCCGCTCTCTCTGCAACGTCACAGCTAGAGTTGCCAGATGTTCCGATTTGTACATACAAGTTTTTTAAGCAATCGAGCAGACGAGCCTTCTGATGAAAAGCTGCCATCTTCTGTGGATATCTGCAACAGCAGAGGCGTTATCTATACGTTGCTGATCTTTAAGTGGCCTCTTTACCTACTAGCTTCTTAAAGTACCCCATATCACAGCGCTCTATGAACACAGAAGTTGCTTTATCAAACACGCAGAAAATTTCTCGAACGCGAAACTTTGGAAATTTCTCCTGGGTGCAGTGCGTCGTGTGGCATCCCGATTTTCAGGGCTCTGTGGACATGCCCGAATTAACCCTTGATCGGGACGCGAAATATCCCAATTTTCAGCGGAGTTTATAATATTTGTTATACAAGTGGTGTTATAAAGTAGTGTCAAGCAAAAGGCCAGAAGAATCGATGCCACAGATACCTTCAGTCAAGGCAAACGAGCAGTTATCGGCACCCGTGGATATCTGCAACACGAGTGGTCATAAACATGATGCTTACGTAAATTTTAAACTTCAAATTTTCAATTTATATTTTGCTGTGTTCAAATCGGACACCAAAGTCACGATTTTTATTGCACGGAGTCCCGATTTTTGGCAAACTGGACCTGGCAACACTAGTCACAGCCCTGCGTCACAGCAGCGACCGACCAATAATAACCCTTACCAACTTCAACATAAGGTCCTCCTTAGTTCTTTTATAAGTTTTGTGATACAAACGAGTAATTTTAGTTATGCATCCGATGACGCTCTCCATGGCTGAAGATTAGGGACTGTTTACCTTTAATGGAGGCGCAAGCGTGAGATGTTATTTCCGTGCACTAAAAGAAATAATGTTT
Organism: Eudemis profundana; assembly: GCA_947034925.1. Taxonomy (NCBI): domain Eukaryota; kingdom Metazoa; phylum Arthropoda; class Insecta; order Lepidoptera; family Tortricidae; genus Eudemis; species Eudemis profundana. The sequence goes on along the minus strand of OX344808.1, from coordinate 14,222,832 downwards.
TGCTTAAATACTAAAAAATAACGCCATTTGTTTCACAAACGACTAAAAAGCCAGAGAGTTCTTGAATCAGCATAAGTTTAAAATTTGACAATTTTTTTTTTCACTGTCTTCTCTGTTGATTACGCTCAGTTTAATTAGTCAGTCAGTTTAGTCATTAGATCAGTCACTTATAATGTTTTTCATTGGTACGATACAAAGTGACATCACTGAAATCACCGCATTAAATTAAAATACTGTTCATACGACTAAGCAGTAATTCAATTCCGGTACTATTTTTTAAATAAAGTTGTGTAAAGCCAGAAAGCCTGTCGTCTTTGTTTTCGCACGGATGTAACAATAAACCGAGCATATACAGCAATTTAATCATTTTAATGCATATCATTAATTGTTTCTTTAGCGCTTTTCTCTAAGCGCCGACATTTCCATAGAAACTAAAGATTAATATGCACTTTAATAGATTTATAGCTTTTGAATGGTAAAATGTGTGTCAAGGCAGTGGCGGAAGATCGATCGTCTCTAATCAGATTTAGAAGTAAAATACTTAATGCACTATTTTTAAGGAATCATCATATTCACTGGAAATATTTTGAATCCTCATAGCTTAATGTGGAAACACCACAATTTTATTATAATTATAGATACAATGAGCAAATGCATTGGATAACTCGCTGTCCCGGAATGACAGAGGTGCGGGTTCAAATCCGGCATTAGCTGTAGTCGATCGTATTTGATTTTTCAATGCATTTGCTCAATGTATCTATAATAGGCTAGATGACTAAAAAAAACTGTTTAGTCCGTCTGTTACATTATGAAAAAATATTGTACACGTATTTTTTCTTTTCTTTGACAAACAAAAACTGACGAGGATAGAGTGCTTAGAAGTTTCGAGTGACGTCACTCTTGAGTACAAATTGTACTCAAGAGTGACGTCACAAGCCCCCACTCCAGAAGTTTGATGATCTATAACTTTGTCGATTTTTAATATTTTGATAAACCAAAAAATACGTGTCCCATATTTTTCCATAATCTAACTGACGGACTAAATAGAATTACATATTTTTAACCCAGTCATCATCCCTATTATAGTAAAATACTTGTTGATACACTAGTAGTATATTGATGCTAGAATGACCACAGAATTATTCTAGAACGTTTGTATTCTAGAAACATTCTAGAACTGAAAAGGGTGCTAGGATAAAAAGTCTATATTTTAATCTCTAAATGCATAGAGATTAAAATATAAACTTTTTGGAATACGATTGAATTATTGATTATATAAAATGGACACAGTGGTTTTAGAATGTTTAAGATGATTCGAGTCGGTCGAGCTTCCTTCCACTGAATCAGTTATATTTAAAATATGTTTTATTTTATAGCTTGATACATTTTGTTTGCGCGACACGACATGAGAACCAGAATTTACATGCAATTGGGCCTTGAGGGTCAGCGCCATCGTAAAACTATACACGGTGAAATTTTAGTGGTTGTTTTCCGTTTAAGGGCATGTTCAGTATCGTGTTCTGATTAGGAAAAAGAAGAAAAAAAAATTTTAGCCGAAAAAAAAAATTGTCTTTTATATGGAGGATCGGCTAATTTGAACGACCTGCTCCATAGACAATATTTTTTTTTCGCGTGAAAAAAAAATTCTTCCACTTTTTCCTAATCAGAACACGATAACTGAACATGCCCTTAAACGGAAATCAAGCACTAAAATTTCACCGTGTATATTAATTGGTTTTTTTTTTAAGTTCTGAATTCTCATGTCTTTTTTTATCTTAATTTTAAGGAGCTTGGTCGGTGAACGAATTTTTATGTCATTTCGCGCAAACTAATTGAATCAAGCCATAAAATAAGACACATTTCAAGCATAATCGATGACGTAGAAGCAAAAAATGACCCTCTTTTGGTTTGTAAGGAAAACCGACCGACTCGAATCACCTTAAGTGACTATTTTAAAACTTAAAATGCTACCTACTAAGTAGGGTAAACTTATTTAGAACTTTATTATCATTCATTGTAATCAAACAATTATCTACTAGGTACTAAAATAAATATGCAGGTTAGCCTTGCACAAATCGATCTAGACCCAACCAAACTGAGCAATTTGTTCCAGGGTCTTGGAAAATGTCTAATACAAGCATTGCTTAGTTTGGTTGGGATCAATTTGTGCAAGACTGTCCCGGATATTTATTTCAGTAGGTTGACACATTACATACTTATTAAACGGAAGGATGATTGCCAAATCAAGACTAATTAATCTTCTTGCGGTGATGTTGCCATACGTACTTTTTAATAAACAACTTTTTTTTGACCTCTGCAGTTTAGCTTGGACAGACTATACAATACGATATCATAAACTTTGTAGGTTATATACTCGTAGACTGCAATTGCAGTGTTAAACCCTGCTTGATTATGAAATTTCAAGGCAACCGCTCTTGTAATTACCCTACTTTTAACACAAATCGTGAAAACTTGCATCATGAGAGCCAGCCTCCAACAAACAGCTTATAGTTCGTTAGCCAAAGGACCAGACTCGAAAATGGTCTCTTCAAAACGGAAAACTCTATCAGACTATTTAAAAAAGGCAAAGTTTTCGATTCAACCAAAGGCTCTTTAAGCTTCGGTTAGCAGTTCATTAAAAGGACAGGGGATTCGATTATCGAAACGAGCTTCTCTCCCTTTCACTCTCCAAATGCGGAGGAACAGAGGGACAAAGAGCTATCATCGTATTTCGGAATTTCGTGCTACGAAACATTGAAAGAGGTACTAGTAGTTATTTTTGGTGAGCGTCAAAAATAGACTTTACTTCAAGGACGATAAGATCTTCAATAGGTCGGCTATAAATGGGTTGGGTGTTTGTTTTGTAGCAATGTGCTTTGTTTTGAATGGACGTGGGAAATCATTTTTACCCGACTGCGGCGAAGCCCAAAAGAGGGTTATGTGTTTGACCTGTATGTATGTATGTATGTATGTCCGTTCCTATGTCCGCTCGTAACTACTCAACTGCACAACCGATTTTGATAAATGATACATTATTAGGTTCGTCTTGATGGCGCGAGTGTCATTGGGTATGAAGTTCCTTAAAATAAACAAAATGGCGGATTTTATGCACTTTTAAAGTGCACCGCGGTCGGTTTTTTTTTTTAGTAAAAATATTTAGTTATTCTGAAAATGATAGAGCTTTTGGAGATTATGATTTGATACATACTGTATAAGTAAGTCGCTGCAGGTACGCCGTCCGATTTGAATTTAACACGAAGTCGGGTAAAATATAGAAAAACAGGCACGTTGAAATAAATAAGTTATATGCATCGAATATATTCTTAAAGTAATAATTTAGAAGATAATTACACAACAAATGTCAGTTACATGTACATTATTAAATAACATGATCAGGTCATAGTTATACAGTAATTATTCTTCCTGCAAAACGTACATTGCGCGCTTGAATGTGTGCGCGTCGAGTACGAACGCACTACAAACAAAGAAATAAGAATGCTCCAGTATGGATCGCACTCACACAGACGTGCTATCGAGCGTCTGTGTGAATACGTGTCGCGCGCTCCTAAACGGCTGAAGTTGGACTACTTGTTCGTCTTTATACTTTGGTCATGTCGTCTTTATACTCTAGGATGGAAAGTTTCTTGCACAGTTTGTCCTAAACATTGCAGGTATGTACAATTGTACATTGTATGTGTATTGTTAAACTATTATGTCTAATTTGCCATTATTGCTTTGCTAACTAGTCTTACAGAGCCAGAGCAGAGTCAGAGCCGTGAAATACTAAGATCAACCACGATATGATCGCCTGGCGGCTAAAAGGTTTAGTTCAAAAATTTAAGACGAACTACGAAATGTTTTCTGGACGGTTGCTATACATTTGAGGTCCACGGTTACTACCGATAGGACTAATTTGAAATTAGTTTTTTTTAATATTATAGTAATAAATAAGTTTTTATGTCAAAAAAATATTTTTAAGACATACTCCTATTGCTGATATTGATGAAACCTTTTTGTATGACCGCGAAGTGCATGTGGAAACCAAACAAAAAAAAAAACGGTTGGTTTATCTTTTGTTATTTAAATGATCCTATGACAGCCTTTCGACTCCATACCAGCTCCATTGTACCATATTATTACATCGTCACCGAAGATAAGATAATTTGAGCTCTATCGAATGTTAGGAAATGGTCCTAATTCAGCTTGCAAGACTTCTCTCTCTAACCCTAACTCTATCTCTTGCTCTAACCCTACTAGGGTGGATTTCACAGCGTTTCAAACGCCGTCGTCACTAATCCCGAAATTTCGACGATTTACTTTAAAACTGTATCCCATTATTTTGATAAAATCCGAAAATAGTACCGTAAGGTCGGGGTACTTTGGCCAAAGGTAGGGTAACTTTGCCCACCTTGTAAATCACATATCTCAAATCTATAACGTCTGATAATAAATATAAAAACATGAACAGTCAGCTATAACCAACCGCATGGCAATGTGCCGTAATTTAAATGCAATAATAAAACCTGAATCGAGTTAATCTTTATGGCCAAAGTTACCCCCCTAGGGCTAAAGTACCCCGACCTTACGGTACCTACTGTTTTCATGCTTGATCAAAAATTATGTAAATTTTTAAAAAGATGTCATCATAATATCGGGATTGGTGATGACGGCGGTTGAAACGCTCTGAAACCCACCCACTAACATACAAACAAACATTACAAGTTAAATAAAAGCTGTAAAAAAACCGATTTCAAACACACAAAAAGTACTCTGGGGCTCGAGACGCAATTTTTACTATTAATAGTACTTTTCCTCCTTGTCCCATTCTATTTTCCACACACCATTTCGTTTGCAATCCGGAAGTCCCCTGTTCCCGGTGTAAATAAGCCTTGACGTGAATTCGGCTTCTACGCAGTTAGTGCGTTTTTCCTTGGGCCTCGGTACCATTGGCCTCGACCCACTGCCGCGCGTAGCGCGTAGGCGTAGCCCGTAGCGCTACGACGTAGCTCCGCGTGCTCTACATGCCTTCATAATCAAGATGATTATGGGCTAGTGGATAGCAGTAACTGCACTCATGCTATATTGTACAATGTGATCTTTAGACAGTTATCCCACAAGCCACCTGCTTTGCCCTAAGGTTGGCTGGTAGAAAATTACTTATGGCGTTAATTTCGCCTTTTGTACGATAATTTTTCTTTTGTGCTATAAAGTTAAAGTATTTTTTTTATTGACCTCAGTAGTTAGCACCTGATGGAAAGTGACCACAAATATTCAGTAATCGCTAACACTTGTCTTGAAAAGTCAGATTGTGATGTCACATGATCAAGATAATTAATGCGCTGGTTGACAGTAAATGGCACTCACTCAATATTGTACAATGTGATCTTGACGGAAGATAAAGTCACAGGAACTAATTCCGCATTGTACATGTTTGTCGATAGACACTAGTCAAGGAACCTAATTGCGCACTGAACTTTGTGATCTTCGGCGGCCGATAGAACGAATGTTACCTATAAAATTGCTATGCCCTGACAGGGTTCATGTCAAACTGTAATTACCGACTTTAGCCTTATACTAACATGAGTGCAATAAAGAAATTTGATTTGATTTGAAGTCAATCAAACTCACTGCTCTTTGTGGAATATGAGCATTGACAATTGATACGGAATGAATCTTCGACGGAATCCCTTCGCATCGTACATTGTGATCGTTAGCAACATAGCGAGCTGGAATTGCATACACTTAGAGCAACGCAGAAGAGAGTCACTATAGCCTATTTTTCCGATACAAAACAGTCTGCACAGCGGGGGCTCGTCTGCAGAATACTTAGACACGCGTATATAAAAAACCGTCTGACACTACACAATGAATTAAACAACACTCTGACAATGTCACGAGCACAATTTGGTTAGGTTATTTTTCTAATCCTGTACTTTTATCTGTCTTTTACTTGGTCACGAACACTAATATAAGAACATACATAATATGAGTTCAGAGAAGTCTATACTCTATTCCCCATAACAGCACTAGTGTCGTTATAGTCGCAAAACGATACTGCTAGCAGCCACAGACTTCTAAATCTAGGTTAAACTTAGGTCAAGGATTAAGCGCTCAATTCTAACTTTACGATAAAAATGCACAACTACCAACTTAACAAACAATTAAATTCCTACGGTTTTTAAGAAAAACAAAACTTGTATTCACTTTAATTATAGATTTATTCTCGTTTTGATTAGTTTTTGTTATAGCGGCTAAAGAAATACACAATACATATTCTGTGAACATTTCAGGTCTCTACCTGTTACGGTTTAAAAGAAACAGCCATGTGAAAGACGGACGGACACCCTTAGTGTACAAAACCCTACAAAAGGTGGCTGTGTCACCCGACAGTACGGATATTTAAGTGAATCAACTTTTCTTTGTCAACAAAATTTCACCTTCGACTAAAATTGAAAGGAAATCTTTATTCGGATATTTCTTTAATAAAATGTATGCTTATTTAAAAGACAGAGATAATAAAGCTACATGATGCAAATATTTTTTATTATAACTTGTTTACAAGCAGTGACCCAACGGACATAGCTGTCCCCACTTTTGTATGAAAATAAGGGTTCATCCGCTGGGTCACCCTATTTATTTATTAAAAACATGTTTTATTTTTACCTAATCTATCTCTAGATGTAAGATCTTGCTCCATTTAAACCATGTTAAAACATGCAAAAGGTGAACAGATAAGGAGAAAGGGCAATCTTTGCATAAAGCAAAAAGTTGATTCACCCATTTACAAATTGTAAGTTTTTAAACTTTGGCTTATCAACACAACATTCTAAATAAACACTCCGGCATTAATGTTTACAGCACTTCAGTTTAATTTACTCGCGGATCAGAGCAATAAACAGACGGTACAGGAGAATTAATAATCAAAATACATAATATGGGTTACGCCGGTGTAATCCCGTCGGCCCGGTGCGCGCTAGAAAATGGTGCTCGTTACGTCACTGCCACATACATTGGGATGAACAGATGTGAATAAATAAGCATGCCCATGTTTCATTTACCTTTTTAAAAAGTAGGAAATTAACTTTAAGATTTGCACTATTTGCAGACGCCGTTCATTCTCAATGAATTTCCAAATTGAATAAGTTTTTACGTCGGATATTGCATGAAAGAAACCCCAAGAGCAGCTATTTATCAAAACTAGAATGGTTGTTAATATGCCATATTATGATTGTTTTATTATACAGTTTTGACCAATTTCTGCTACCGAACATTTAAATATCTCGTATTGTAGGTAGAGAAACTCAATATACTTATACCGTTACTTTTATCAATTTTTATAACTGACTCCTATAGTAAAAAACCGGTCAATTGCGAGTTAAACTCGCGCACCGAGGGCTCTGTACAAACTCGTAAGTAGATACGTGAAGAGTTCGAGAAAAACTGTATGGCGGTTAGTTTAGTAGGAACAAATAAACTAAATGTTTTACGATTTTTGCAAATTTCTAAAAAACGGAGGAAGTTAAGAAAATTGTTTTATTTTTCCTGTAATATTTAGGATAGTATTAATTATAGGTAATAATTACACATTTTTCTGTTCAGTAACTTCGAAGATTATAGGGGGGAATGGTATTTTTACCTTTTTCGTCTTAAATCAAAAAGTACATGGTCAAGAAAAGAAATAAAAATGGTTTTGAAATCTACAAATTACGCCCTTTCATTGATTCTTAATTCCGCTTGATCTAATAGCACGACTTAAATTTTTATACCTCCCATTTCGGCCCCTATTAAAAGAAAAGTATAAGAGGTATAAGTTTTTTTTTATATCTATGTAGTAGCAGTAGTTCCTGAGATATCTAACTGACAGACGGACAGACAGACAGGCGGACAGAGTCGCGCCATAAGGGTTCCTTTTTTTACCATTTTGGTACGGAACCCTAAAAAGGAACTAAAGTTGCCTGAGGTTTTTTTTCCTGTAACCTCTCCATTTTAGAAACTCATGCTCAATTCAAAGAAACGCAATGTTTAGTATAATAAAAATATGTAGAACTATCATTTATAATATCTGTCTGTGGTCACTAGCGAGCGACACTTTAAGAGAGTGAACGAGAACGGTGAGCGTTTTTTGCGCGACATTGCAGCGATAGGACAGCCGCAAGCTTTTATTTTGCGACTCGTGCTCTGTCCACGTCACAGTTTAAACACAAACAGTCGGCCTACGAAGAGTACGAGGCCGAGTACGAGCCCTTTCATAGTCCTTGTTATATGAATTGTAGATTTAAGGACACTGAATATTAAATGTCACTAAAATGCAAATTTTACCGATATACCAATATCTGCATTGCTTTGTAATTAATCTTGATAGCTCCGGACATCCGTTATGCCTTTTAACGAACTAATTAGCCTTTCTTATTTGAAGTCTGTTAAAAACAAATCCGAATCCCATTCTGGCCCAGAAGGTCCCATTCAGTACCTACTGTACTAAATTCGCGTCAAATAAACCTCTCATATTTTCATCAACAATAGAGTGGCACAACCGAATTTTTCCTTAGTCCGTTCATTACCGTCTGTCATTGTGCGGTATTGTGATATCGCATACCGATTGATGACGTCACAGCCTCCCCGCCCGCTATGCTCGAGCCAATTTGTCATCTAAACTGTCCAGAGCAATAACGTAGTATGTCACGATGAACACCATACACTCTTACTGTGTATTCGATGAAGAGGTTGTCAGGATGGAGTGTTCATGATGTGGACATACGATTCTGTTAGACATACGTCTGTTTAGGATGAACGTAAACACAATATAATCAATAGATATTATGAAGCCTAGTCCTCGGCACCGGCAGTCTCAAATATAGGTATATGCGCGATACTCTCAAAAAAAATGTACTGGTTTAGATACAGTTTGATACACTGTAGTTTGATATCGACAGCGAAAAATTTAAATGTCTACTTTTCAGGAAATCCAAAAAACAACATTCAATTTAAAAAAAAATAGTTGCTTGGTTGGAAACTCTTAATCGATTAGGATGATTCTTAAATTTATATTGTAACAAGAATGTTGGGCAAGTTGGCCTCCATATCCAATACAAATCTCATGCATATCACGTGAAAGCTAGTTACATAAGCTTAATTTTCTAATTGAGACAAACTCCAAAAGCCCCGGAGAAGAGAGTTATCAGCGTTCAAATACTGGGTGTTAACACGTTAATTGATACTTAATTGATAGTTAAGTACGAGTATCAATTAACTCATAATTAAGAGATTTTTAGTGGTCTTAGTGACTATATCGGTCTTAATAACAATTATAGCAAATGCTGTTGTCAATAAATCTACATGTGATACGACTGGGTGCCGTACGTCTCTGCCCAAATAACTTTGAACTAATGATTGGAAATCTATAACTGAATAAATAGTTTAGGAAATAGTGTCCCTGACGCTGTAAATTAAAGAAGAAAATGTGCGTTACGTCTCTGAAAAATGTATTTTGTTTTTTTGGGAAAATCCTTTACGCCCTAGAACTAAAACTTATCATACTGTCGTTACTAAAAAAACAGTATTGTAAACTGTGAATGTTTGTGTTGTAAGTCATAGGTACAGTGTCCGAGTTAATGATGTAAGTAACCATAAAATCTATGAAAATACATACAAACTACATTATGTTGTATAGGTTAATTTTAAAATTTTAGGAAGTTAAGGCAAAATGTCATAACTTTTTTATTTGGAGTTATAGCAATATTTCAATGAAGAGAAATGAATTGCTGATTTAAATGGCATATTTAGTGTACTTACGACAAAATGTCCCTTACGACATTTGAAATTTCTACTGTCGGTATAAGAATGATTTCACTGAGAGTAAGTGTACAAAAATATTCAAATATATACCAGTTGTTCTTATACTTGAGTACTGCTTGGACCACTTTCAGAATTTTAAAACGACCACGGGCCCCGGTGGATCAAATACTAGGAAGGTAAGTATGTACATACATACAAGGTGAAATTTTAGTGGTTGTTTTCCGTTTAAGGGCATGTTCAGTATCGTGTTCTGATTAGGAAAAAGGGGGAAAAAAAAAATTTAACGCGAAAAAAAAAATATTTTCTATGGAGTAGGTCGTTCAAATTAGCCGACCCCCGTACAAAAGACAATTTTTTTTTTACGTCAGAATTTTTTTTCTTTTTCTTAATCAGAACACGATACTGAACATGCCCTTAAACGGAAAACAACCACTAAAGAGTGAACTGCGTAGCTGCAGACCCCTGCCAATCATATCATGGACCGCTTAGTAGTCAATGGACACAATTAAAAAAACCCTGAAATATAGAATTAATATATATAGTTTTTTAACCAATATTTAGTGTGAAATGTATAAAACTACTTGAGGGATAGAGGTGGTGATCCACGCTCTGGATCGTATCTGGTGCAGCAAATTTCGTTGGCGATACAGCGTGGCAACGCTGCCAGCGTCATGGGCACTTTTGAGCCAGCTACGATTCGGGGCGATCCTTTTTAACGTAAGCTAAAGTGACGATGCCTGTTGCGGATTACTTTTGTTGGTGGTAAGTGTGATGAAGCCTGTTGCCGATTTGAATTTGTACCCACCTGACGAAGCCTGCGTTGCGGATTTAATCTTGTGTGGTGATCTTATATTTTTTTTTTCAATTTATTATGTGTTGATTAAATGTTATTTTTCACGATTAAAGTAATAACTCTACCTGGGTAAAACTACTGCTTTATTAATAATGCCATAAAATAACTCTTCGCTATAGTTCGGTTCGTAAAATTTCATAATATTTTTCGTGTTTCAGGTCTATTTTTAAAGCAAGTGAAAACCCTGAGTCAATATGAAAATAGTAGAATATTTATTACATGCTATGAAAGCGTATCCAATACACAACAAAATAGTTTCGTAACCCTTTTCAGCGTACGTGGTCGCGGGTAGACGTAATATACGCTATTTAATCCGTTTAAGTTGTTTTATTACAATGAGTGATAATCGCGGAAACTCAAGACAATATTATGATTTATTTATTTTATTCTCAATAGTAAATTAGATATCTTAAAATATATTCATTCATGCGAAAGAAAATTACAAATTAAATACTAAACGTTTTAGTTTAGTATTCAATTAAAGTAGAAACAATATACACCTAAAATTTAATTAATTTACAAATAATAACAATACAAAGTAACTAAAACTAAATTAAAATTAAATATACTATAAACTGAAACTAAAATAAATCTAAAAATGGCCCCTGCGGCATGGTACCGAAGATGCTGGCAGCATTTACTCGCTGGATTGTGAGGCTGATGCGTTAAGCGAGGAAGCTGTCAGCTCTTCGGTCCCTCGTGGTTTCTGTGAGTCTCTTCGACAGCTGCTTAAAGAGACTTAAAGCGCCTGGGCCCCACGGACCAAGGGTCTCGACGCCGAATGGAACAAAATTATTTATTTTATTTAGTTAGAGACTTAATATCCCGAAGGCTGTGGGGAGTAATGGCTGATCAATCTGAGCATAAGTGTACTAGTACAAGTATAAACTAAATGAAAGTGAAAGGGCCATTGCCTTTCGACTTTTTCTCGCAAATCCCATTACAATGAAAGTGGTCTCGCATAGACACTTTAAAGAAAATTGTGGCCCGTTCCACACCTAAAAGTTTTATAGAAATTATATTTGATACAGTATTACGATTCGTAATGAATCCCGACTAGACTTCTTACATCTGGGTCATTATTTGAGCGTTTCACCCGCCTCACTTTCGTGGACAAATTAATGTCGAAGTTTCCTAAGATTTTAGTCGCATATCGAGCTATGTGATACATATCCGGGACTACTAACAAATACCTTAAAATTACATTAAAATCTGCCCATCTCCATTAATTTTAGTACCTATAAGTTCGTTTATTTGTGTTCGTAGTGATGATTAAATACAATTATGATGATTGATGAATCTCAAGCAGACTTCTTACATTTCCATTAATTTTAGTATACGTATATTGATTAGTTCCTCTTAATGTGATACCTAGAGACCCTTTATATAACCCAATCTAATAATTGTAAATTAAGTTTATTGTAATGTAATGAATCCGGAGACTATTTATATCGGTAAGAAAATATTTATCCATAATATGTATTTAATCATGCCACAGGCAGACTTGTTGGATGGGGTATTCTTTTTATAATTATTTCTATTTTTAGTTAGCTTTAGGTTTTTTATCTTGATTACACTTTTAGTTCCTATATTTTATACATTTGCCATTTGCTGTACCAACCACTTAATTAAAGTCTCACCAGTATCATGCATTTATGAATTCCACGAATTTACATGTAGGTAAGGTAAAACGTCCCACCCAGTATTGGACACGCTAATGCCCTGTTGTCACCGCATTTTTATTGCACAATTGAAAATTTAATTGATATTCAAAATCATCGTGAATGTATAAACGGATATCATACTTAAGAACACGACATACTATAATGCTATAATGTAGCTATTTAGGTACCTAAGCAACTAGGTACGAAGTCTAGAGAGATGAGATAAAATAATACTTAAGAAGTTCGATTCTAAGGTTTTATGTACTACCTAGTAGGTAGATAGAAAATTAGTGGAACTTTAATTGCTTAAAGATAGGTAAAACTAAAATAATAATTCTTTATTTCAGACATCAGAGACCCATAGTACGAATACCCCGTAACAGTCAGTGGCGTAACTATATCATCTGGGGCCCGTGGCAAATTCCTTTAATGGGGGCCCTATCATTAAGCTTTATTATTTTAACGCTATACTTACGCCGGGCCCTCTTGGGTCGGGGGCCTGTGGCATTTTGCCAGCCCTGCCACCTGTAGTTACGCCACTGGTAACAGTATCAACTGTAACGTAAATACTTATCTTCATTTCTCTGAGTCACTTTCGGATCGAGAACTAATATAAAACCTTGATATATAAGTACCGTATAACTATAGAAATTAGGGCTCGGAACCGGTAAAATGTAAAAACCACGAAATAGCCCAATATTTTGTTTTTTTTTGCAGGGCTCAATAATGTATTTAAGTAATGATTTCGTATTATTAGATTGAACGATTTAAAATGAAATAATAAACGAAAGAACGATAAGATAGGAAAAAATACCGGTATTTTTGTATGGAGAAAATAACGCACTGTCAGCCGAAGAAATCCCTAAAGCACTGCGGCGCCGCCTACGTGGCAAAATCTTCATGCCAATAATCTCAACAAGGCTAGCACAACTGTCCAAGTTACTATTCTCTACCATAAAAACCCCATATGGTTCACTTTAGAATGCGAGAGAAACGAGAGATGGCATGCCACAATAAAAAATACAGAGTCGTGCTAGCCCCACGCCCAATCCACGTGTCACAGGGTTTAAATTGTTCAACTCAAGTATAATGCGTTCTTGCGATGTGTCGAAATAACTCGGATACCAGTATCTTTACTAAACTATTTACTTAAGAACGCGAATTAGATATAAGAACTCTATAAGATTTAAAATGTTGAGACTTTTACGTCGATACGCTAAAAGCTATATTGGAATGGCAGGTTATATCGTGTAGTGCGTTATGCGCGGGAGCATCGCAGCGCGTGCACTTATGCCCTGCATTCTTACTGCTTTCATCGTGCCGCTTACAGGGGCGCTTCTCTATGTCTGTCAGTCGTGTCAAACCAACGGTTCCGCGTTCAACCATCGCTCCAAATGGAACTCCGCCTTAAAACTGTTACAGATTCTAAACAACGGACCAATCACGCAATTAGAATTACGTCACCCAGTTTCGATACTAGTCGGTTAAATAAAACGTATTTACCCCAAAATATCATCAATTATCCTAATACGTCGGCTTAATTGTAACTACATATTATTTTCCGTCATCATTACAAACGTCAGTTGATGCTATTAAATCAATTACTTAAGTGCGTGCCAGATGCTCGGGAACAGGTTTCGGAGCTTTTATTGTACAGTTTTGAGCGGACCTGTCTCTAGTCCCATTTCGCCCTCCTATCCGCATATATTCTTATTCTACCTTTAATACCTACCTTTTCATACTCATTCCTATTCTTATACTTACGTTAATAAGTCATAAACCGCATAAAACAATGCGCAGCGCCTGTAAAGATTGTTACGAAAGAAAACAATCAACAGAAGTAGCGCGAGCGCGATCGTATCTCACTAAAAAAGTATTAGTGAAACATTTGCCTACCTGCTAATTAGACAAAGAGCTTGGATCGGCGCGTCAGTGACAGCATACACAAACATGCACTCACACACGCATAGTAGGCAACGGGAAGCGTGGCGACGGGTCGCGTCTGTGCTCGGGCGGCTATCGACGAGGACTGGGTTCAGTGCCACCACGCACGGCATTCACCGAGCAACGGCAACGGGCACGAGCGAGCGAACAGCTGATGCCGGCCGGCTGCCTGCGCGCACACCTGTGACTTGTGAGCGCACTCTCACTCTCTCGCTCGCACGCTACGCGAGCGCAGCGTCACAGTAGATCTATTAGCTGATGCAGTATCTCAACTAGGCCTAACTAACGCTGTCACGTCAAAATATGTCAACTAGGCAGCTGTCTAGCATATCTGGCCGCGGCTTTGTTTCTCGCGTGACAGAACATCACCTGTCACTGTCACATTATATTGAGTGGAAAGAGATAGGTAGCATTTGTCGCGTGACAAACAGTTGCGTGTCACATTCGTGCTAGAGGTAAGTACTGACCAACGCTGACATAGCCGGAAATAATTTCGTCGTCACACAATTAAGCAACCAAAGCGGGACTCTTGACTCTAAACAAACAGCACTTCACACATCTTAGGCGAAGAGCACACTGAAATCGCCCGTCGCCGCGATTTTTTCCGTGTAGCTGCGCATAGTAGTTGCGAGTCGCCGCGATTTACGCGCCAGTGTGCGCCACCCCGCGATTTTTCTATACAAATCGATGATTCTACATACAAAGTTGAAAATCGCTGATGAATCGCGATTCGCGCTGCAGTGTGAGATCCGCCTTAAGAAATGGGGTTATATGGCTCATAGTCTATGGATAAGTAAAAACTAGGTCTGATTACCTAGATGGACCCGCATTCCACTACATAATTTGATCTTCGTTTTCCTTTTCCACCCAAATAAACAACTCCTCCTACCAGGCACCGTAAATAAAGTATAAAGACAGACAAGTAGTCAAACTTCGGCCGTTTAGGAGCGCGTGATACGTATTCAAGGTCGAGGCGCAGACAGCGCGATCTGTACTGGGACATTTTTACGCATTCGTAAAACTTTGCTTGTATAATGCGTTAGTTAACGGCGCGTACACAACATCAGTGGCGTGGCGTTGAAGAAATCCTTGGGCAAGCCGGAGTAGCTTTGGCTTCAATGTTCTTTAAGAGCACTAGAATTAAGTGCTGAACTGCCTAATATTAGGCAAGCCGATGGGAATCGAGTTCTATGGTACACATACAAGCCGCGCGATGTAGGAAGAAAAATTACTGCTACGTATTATACTGTGCCGTAAGATCCTTGTTAGGCAGCGCGCCAGTGTGCGCTTCATTGGGCGTTTATATGGATTTGTTTTACTGCTCTACAGTTATATATACTGTGGCAGCATCTTGCCCTAAAATCGCTGTGACGTGATTGTGGAATGAGCCCCGTGTGAACAGTGATGTGGCACTGCACTCCGCAGCATAATGCGCTCTAGATCGACGCAGACGCAGACAGCTGGCTACTCGATGAATGGGTGGACGTAGATGCAAATTAAATTATAATTATAATAGTTGGAATTATAACATAGCTCATGGACTCATCGATATGCGCGATTTAATCCGTTCCAATTGTTTTATTACAACTAGTGATAATCGCGGAAACTGAAGATAAAATTATAGATGTAATTGATATCGCTTAACTGAATGCTCTGACGATTCATTCAAGTTTAGACCACAAATAAATAAACCTCAAAGAGAACGAATTTATAAATAAAGTTTAGCTCAATAGGCGTTACTTTGACGAACGGTAGTTGTCTATGAATTTATTTGAATTTTAAGTTAGTTCCAAACCAGCCAATTTCGTCATTCAACCGACAGGGGCACCTCCATAATGAGGCACGGAAGCCAATCTGGTCAGATTGCTACGTTCCTATCGCTTGGCTGACGACATCGACTCATTTGGAAGAAATTTAACTTGAGCAAAATGATTAGGAGAACTGTCGAAATGTTTTTATTTTATAAAACTACTATGGACATTTTTTTTTAGTAGCAACACCCTGATGACATAAAATGTGTCAAGATTTTTTTTCTGACTACAGTTAGCATAAAATAATCTGTAGCATTCCAAATCGCCATATACTCATACATACATATAATAGTAACACGTCTTTGTGCCTGTAGTAATACCTGTTACGAGATATTACAGGCTGGCTCTAACGATGGGGCTTTAAATGTAAAGTTCGATTATTTTCGCTAAACTGAGATACTTTGGTTTTGCAATATCTTAATTCATCTTCAAAGTTCAACTGTGAAAGCAGTGAAATCTCACTTTTCGCATGTTTGTATGAAAAAAGAATAGAATATGGCGTGTTTTTAAAAAGTTGCAAAACGAAAGTAGCTCAGATTAATGTAGAAGCCTCTAAGCTGAGTTATTCCGTAATGAAACAAAATAACTCGTTGCCGATTAAATTGAAAGAATTTGATCGTTCAGTGGTTATTGTGAAATTTCTTATGCCCTCTTACGTGACTGCGCTCACGCTACTTTCACAAAGCGGTTGCCTGCCGGGCTAATTTGACATTGACCAAGACATATGAGGCTTTGGTTTGTTCGATTTTACCGAATGCTGTAAAATTTGCTACCTTTAACAGCCTCATTTATGACGTAACTTGTAGACCCGCTCGCGACGTCCGCGGAGGTGAAATAAATCAAATATCTCTTATTTGTTTTGGCTTAGACAGGAAAAAGTATGTGTTAACAGGTAAAACATATATATCGGTTATTAATAATTACACCACGAACCGACACAAAGTACAGCACTGTTTCTTAAAAGCTGGCCACATTATGTTTACGTTTGACATTTGTAGCTGTCATTTTAGTCTACGGAATTAAAAAATAGACTTTATAATACATCATTATAAATGATAGAGAGCGACAAAGGATTTTATTAATTTACATTCCAAATTTTACATCCAAAATAATTAAACAGTAGGAGTTATAATTACGTTAGTATAGGTAATAATAATCTTATAGTGTTATAATATAATAGTTTTCACACATGTATGATATTAACCTAGCCTAAGTTTACTAACATGGTATGGATCTTCCGAAATAGAGAATTTATTATTGTTATTATATTTAGTAGACAAGCAGAAGTTGAATTGTTGTTGAATTAGTTAATTGTTGTAAGTTTATTTATATAAATATAAGTACCTACAGTAAGACAGTACTGTGACTGTGAATAATCGTGTGATGATGATTCGACACAGAAAAATAATAATACAAATAACAAATATACCTATACTTAACTTAATTTTGCTCAATCGGTAATAGAATAATAGTGTCAAATTAGTGATGTGCAAATTCCGGGATCGCGTCAATCGAATTTTGAAATTCGAACGCTCTCCCCGCCCCCTCGCCTGCGGCGGCGGTCGCGCGCAAGGTTGCCGGCGCCGGTTGGCGCGAACTCATTGCCCGCCGAGGTCATTGTACATCGAGTTCTGATGTCCTAAATAGAGAAAAATTAGGAGCCTCGCTAGACATTCCATAACAAATACATATCTACAGATAGGAAATTTCCTATGTTATTTTATTATGCGTATAATGCATGTGTACTTGTACAGTATATAATAAAGTGTTGTTAACAGAATGGAAAGCGAAACATGTCGATAAAAATTAACGCAGCGCGTGGAATTTAAAGTTGAATGAGAAACATTGGTTCTCGTAATTCCAACGATTGGAACAACATTGCATTCAGTTACAACGTTGTCGGTTTTTGGAATATCTCTCCAATCGGTTGCAATTTAGGGCAATTTTTTTAGTCCCTTTTTTTTATAAAATATGCTATAGGTACTACCTTGAAAATTTTAATAACTATCTTCGTAAATATGACTGTTATATTGCTAAAAGTTCTTTGTTAAGCAGTAACAACTATACCCAAGGACATGCATATAATTACTCACTTTTTTAATTGTATCACAAAGATTTCATGTATTTAACAATTATTTTTTTCATGCCATGCATGTCAACTTGAATCAATAGTATTTTTTTACACTTAACAAATGGCATATTTACCAAGCATTATAGGTCTAGTAGTAGAATGTACAGCTTTTATATGTATTTGAAACTAAATTGTCACTTTAAAGGCCATAAACACAGTAGGTACTCGCAGCGGCAAGCAAAATAAACGTGTTTCTTCGCATTTCCCCTCCAGTGGAAAAAACCTTTTGTTCCTTAACGATTCGAAATACAAGACTCTTCACGACATTTCCTTTCCTCCTGTTAATTAGTCACTGTACAATGGATATTTTATAATATTACGATGTTTGCTTTATTATTAACGACTAGCGCGTGTTTGCGTAAGTAAAGATAGAGAAAGTGAGACTGAGTTTTACGTTAGTATTGGACAATTAGCTAAGAAATTCAGCTCATACAAATAGTTTGTATTACGGCTAATGAATAGAGTCAGATTATGCGTATTATAATGAAAACATAGTTTAATACTGGAGCATAAGTAGTAGATACATTATTCCGTGTAACTATAAATTTATAAGTACACATTAATATACTGAACCTACCAGCGGCGTGGCGTAAGCCGGCATCCTTAGGCAAGCCGGTGCAGATTTGACGTACATTTTCCTTAAGAGCTGTAGAATAAGGTGGTCAAATGCTTAATATTAGGCAAGCCGGTAGGAATCGAGTTCTTTGGACGCCACGCCACTGGAACCTACACAATAAGTAGTAAAAGTCATCAGGGATGTAATAATAAAATAGGTCAAGAGGAAAGTAAATTCACAGAAATACCTTAGTTTTTATCGACATCAATTAGCACTAGGCTTTAATGAAACATTACTATAGTATTTAATAAAAATTATGAACATTTTTATCCTTTGAAGTAAAAATATACTGTATAGAAGCCTTTGTTGTTGAAACCTAATATTGGTTATACATTTTGTTTGATTTCATTCATCAGTACGTCTAGCATAACTGGCCGCGACTTCGTTTCTCGCGCGGCAGAGCATCACCTGTCACTGTCACACGATATTGAGTGGAAAGAGATAGGTAGCATTTGTCGCGCGACAAAGAGTCGCGGGTCACAGTTGTGCTAGAGGTACAGATCAGTCAAAACGTCGTTTTAACCTATTCTAAATAATATCCTCGGTGATAAATACAAGATACAATAAACAATTGAGATAGTATGTAAATAAATTAACAAGCGAGTTGTGAGCTCTAAAAGCCAATGTTTGTCCATAACTACGCTCACAAGAATAGGCTCGTGTCTGCTCACGTAGGCACCAGTGGCGTGGCGTAAAAGATATGCTTGGGCAAGCCGGTGCAGATTTGGTGTACATTTTCCTTAAGAGCTGTAGAATAAGGTGCTCAAATGCCTGATATTAGGTAAGCCGGTAGGAATCGAGTTCTTTGGACGCCACGCTACTGGTAAGCACCTACTCGTCAAATCAGTTAGCACAATTGGTGGCAAGCCCCGGACGTGTAGCGAGCCCGATTAATTGTTCTGCCTGCCTTCGAAACCTTCTTACAACTTTATCGTCTCAACAAAAACCTTCACGCCTTCCCAAATCTCAAACTGATTTTTGGTTGTAAATTACAGTCTTTGGTCTTATTCCTTCACTATTTCAAATTAAAATGAACGTGCCAATCTGAAAACATTTTTATCAGTAAAGACATAAAGTCGGAAATTAAATGAAGTCACAAGCGATTATAAGCTGTGTGGTCTCCATTCTAGTTCACGGAACTCGAAACCATGTTGATCGTATCGTAATCGATCGAACGAAAACTAAATTTTAATACGTACGCGAATTTTAACTTTGCGCATATTGGCTTAATTGAATAAAAAGCGAACCTAACTATTACTAATACAAAACTAAAATTTCGATAGTTTTAACAAGTTTATAGTAATTAATTTATAATAATCCCGGAGGCACTCTATTACTATTATTTTAAGCCGTAAAGATTAGGTGTTTTTGCCATTGAGAAAGCGATGCGTTTTAAGTATACGTTATTGTGGCACGAACCCTCATGGCTTGCCGCCCGGCCCCGTTCCTCCGTTGAAGGGGGGAGGGGGCGTCCCCTGCTAAACGGGATGCGCGCCTCCAATTTACATTTATGAAGTCCCGTAACAGATTCCGGGATGTTTACTTTCGATAATTAAAAACGTCTCAGGTGTAACGTGGCAATCCTTGTGGCAGTTTATCGATAGTTGGCTAGTATTTAGTCGGAACTCTAGACTTGTTGGAAGGAATAGTAAATTATTTAAGTTCCGTGACTTTTAACTTGTAAAATGTGTCGTCTTTGGCGTTACCTTAAAGTTAGTAACATCATTATTAGCAGTAAAATATATAATACTATTAAATACATAGTTCTTGCTTAAATAATGTTTATAAATCTACCTACTTCAGTTTCTACATAGACAACTAAGCATAGCTACTTATACTCTAAATATGTATAGGTAATCAAAAATATTTTAATTATATTTTCATAGCAGTACCTAGTCCATTAAGTTCTAGGTCCTGACAACTAGTACAGTAGTTTTGCCCGACAAATGTTGTGTTTGCGTGAAAAGGTTACTTTTCAAACATTACTTATACACAAAGGGTCTGGCCGGTCTGCTATAGTAAAATCGCCCCTGGCTCAATGTGAAAACTGAATATGCACGTTTATTTGCCTTATTATCAAATATAATTTTACTGAATATTAAGCCTTAAATACTTACGATTAGCGAAATAATTAAAAAAAAAAAAAAACAGTTTTTAATTTATTTTGGCTAAATTACTTTATCGATTCAGACGTCCTTCGGATATTTTATACATATATTTAAAATATGTTTATAAAAAAAAAATGAAAGTCCTAGCTTCTTTTAAAGTCAACATTTTTGTCTGTATAAGTTTTTCGTTTTTTTTTTTTTTTACTTGCAAGTTAGCGACACCTACCATACTTTGATATAATATACACAATTTAATAATCTATTACATATATTTTTTTCAAAAATATTAGTTCGGATCAACAAAGTGGAAAAAGGCTATTTGTATAGGAGTGTTATTCAAATCGGATCCGTAAACGTAAACAGAAAACGTAAGTTGTTCTACCGTGTTTAGGGTTGCCAGATGGTATCCAAAAGGAGGACATGTCCTCCTTTTCTACAGAAAATCCTCCTTTTTAGACCCATCAGTCCTCCTTTATCAAATTATCATCTGGCAACCCTAACCGTGATCGAAATTCAAAGACTCACATTTTGAATTTCGAACACGACGAGCTTCGTATTTAAATCCTGCTTATTATTTTAATTTTAGAATGCACCTATGTGGAGTACACGGCACGTAGTTCTTAAAAAAATTGGCGGGAACGAGAAAAATGTTTGCATCGGATACAATGATATTTTATAAGTAGATAGGTTACAAGCACTCCAAAAGTGAAGCACT
The DNA here is from genome assembly GCA_947034925.1 of Eudemis profundana. Taxonomy (NCBI): domain Eukaryota; kingdom Metazoa; phylum Arthropoda; class Insecta; order Lepidoptera; family Tortricidae; genus Eudemis; species Eudemis profundana. Next base: position 14,201,195 of record OX344808.1, on the reverse strand, counting down.
GAAACCACGATAAATGTATTGGTGCCCTTTTTGTAGTGGGTAGTCACTCGCGGGTCGGTCAACGAAACGCACGACGATGTCAAGGGTGAATATTTACAAGATTCACAAAAAAAATGCCGTCGTGTGTGATCAGAAAGTGCACCAATCATAGCAAAAAGTGCAACAAAGCGCAAGGGATCACATATCACCTGTAAGTACGCTGAAATAATTTAATTTTATCATTTTTATTATTTTATTTTTCAAATACGACGCCATCTTACTACCATAGAGGTCATTTGAATGAAAGAGACAAACTTACGTCTTTGACAATGAGAGTGACAAGGATAACCAACCTTCTGCGTGCTTAATCTGCGAGCGCCGAGCAGGCTCCGAGTCAATCCGAATCTAGCCGATGGGTTCACTCGGTTACGTTTAAAAATTAATCGCGCAAGTAACAAAAAGCTAGCTGTCTCTTTTTTTTGCATTATTGTAACTATGCCATCTCTTTTATGCAATCTGTTAATATGTGTGAGTATGTACACCGTACAGTGAGGTACCAATGTGTGCTGCTGCTTTCTTGGAAGCATATTTCTCAGCTGGCGAGTATGCGTATAACGTATCTTCTTATAAAATATCATTGATCGGATAATGCAAAACTAGTTATAAATAAAAATACAGTTATAAAACGATTGTTTCAAAAACGTGTCCCGACATTATACAAAATAGTGTACGATTTAATTATTGACAAAATGACCAGATGGACAGAAGATTATTTGGAAAATAGTTACCAATCCCTGCCAAACAACGTAAGCCTCATAATTCATATTTTCTATACATTTTTTTGTGAATTGATGTAGAAGTAATCAATCTACATAATAAATGATAATTTTCAGTTGGATGTTGTCAAATGCAAAGTATTTGAGCAAGTAAACCTGCCGAAATATATGCAGGTCGCTTTGTTTCGTAGCTGCCTACCCGACTATGAAGTACTTCTGGAGGAGGAAGAAATTGAACTATTAAAAAAATGCTTAACATGTGGCACAAGTCGTGAAGAAAATAATACAGTTACATTAAGTGATTTGTACTGTAGTTTTTGTGCGGGAAGACTATTCTACAGATATAAGCACATTTAAACTGCAATACTAGAGTATTCAATATTAATTGTAATTAGATAAATATTGATAAGATACCTAATCTTTATCGTAATCGTTTGTAATAGACAAAACATAGGTAAGTGATTAATTAAAGTATGTCAGCGTCCAATGAATCTATTCGTAATTGCAGTAGTTGCAAAAAACAATTTTGTAAAACAAAAGGTGTAAAAAAGACTTTATTGTCTTCTGCCGATGTAAAATTCTATTCGGATTCTTTGCTACAGACTTTTGAACATGGTGATATTTTATGTTCATGTTGCCGCACGAAAGCCTATCGTACTAAACCACCAATTGTGCCCTTAAGTTCAAACTTACATCAAGGGACTATTCTCAGTGATTCAAGCAGTGAAAATGAACTCGTCGCATTTAATGTTAGTAGTAGATGCTCAGTTGAGAGGATAGAGTTACCACTACAACGGACACTGTCTACTCACAGGTACTGCTTCATATGTCATTCTAAATCAAACAACTTACAAACCGTACCTAAAAAGGCGAGATTACTAGTTTACTCCAAAAGAAATATTTATATTCCAACCGAAAATAGATGTTGCTCATCACATTTGATTAATGGTCAATTCTATGAAGATGATTTAAAGCTGATCGAAGTCTATTCAACCACAGCGGCCGTAAATGTTAAAGAGATAGCAGAGTTATTTGGTTGTTTAGTCACTGAAACACAGCTGCCATTAATTCAGAAAATAGTAAATAAATCTGTCTCCGATGACCATTTTGCTCTTTTAACGGGATTTACTTGGGAACATGTTAATATTATTCAAAACGAATTGCACTCTTTACAAACAAAATGTGACATTATACAAGCTGTTGTGATTTTTTTAATAAAACTACGTACAGGCAATAGTAACAGAATAATCGGTACTTTACTGCAGCTTTCTAGATATCAAATAGTGTCAGAATATGTGGCGAACGTTATAGATTCCTTTGAAAGAGACATTCTTCCATTTCAATTTGGTCACAATGCATTTAGTCGCCAATGGCTTATTAACAATCATACAACAGAACTAGCAAAAAAACTTTTTGATGTGGAGAATGTTTTGATACTCATTTTTGATGGTACCTATATATACCACCAAAAAAGTTCCAATAATGAGTATCAACGCAAATCGTATTCCGGTCAGAAAAAAACACATTTATGCAAGCCGTTCACAATAAGTACAACAGATGGTTTTATAGTCGACATGTTAGGACCTTTCCATGCTACTGAGAACGATGCAAGCATTATGCGAAAAGTCATACCCAGTTTGAAAAATCTTATTAGACCTGGCGACATATTTGTCTTGGATAGAGGCTTCCGGGATGTAGTAGGTTTTTTAGAATCTAAAGGTTACCGAGTAATGATGCCCGCTCTCAAAGGCCAACGTAAACAGCTGACCACCGAAGAGGCCAATGAGTCCCGGTATGTTACAAAAGTTCGCTGGGTCGTGGAAGCAGTTCATGGTGCCTTAAAACAAAAATATAAACTACTTGACCAGACATTTGATAACAAAATGCTTGATAAAATACAAAGCTTGTGCCGCATAGCTTCATATTTTTTGAACCGTTTTGGAAAATCTTTAACTTCGGACAAAAATATGACCACCGCTATTTTCGAGAGAATGAGCATACAAAAGAGCAATCCAAATGTGTTAGCTGCGATAGTGGAAGAAAAAGGTTTATTGCGAAAAAAACTTCCTTTCCAAAGCATTTCAGCTAATGACGTTTCAGATTTTCCGCAATTAACGGAGTACGATATGAAAATTTTGTTTACAGGCAGTTATCAATACGGCCAAGCCATTTCATACTTAGCCGAAGTTTTGGATGAAACAGGGAACTTAAATATGGCATATGTAAAAGACCAAACAAATATTTTAAAAATATCTATACAATCACGTCACATATCAAAGAAACAATACAAATGTTTTATAATGTATAATCCAGATAAAAGTGGTATAGATGCAATTGAAAATTATTGCTGCGAATGTGCAAATGGATTAAGGACGGTGGGCTGTTGTTCACACATTTCAGCTATTGTATATTATCTGTCATATGGCAGATATTTATCAAAAATACCGCGTCCTAATTTGAAACTTAGCTCCTTATTTAATAACGACGGTTTAAATATTGCTATAGAAAGTGACAGTGATAACGATTAGGGTCTGTTAGATAGTAAGCTTACTGCAACCATCCTGAGTGATTGTTATTTTATATTCTATAAATAAACTTGTGTTTACGTGTTCGCTGTTCATTTTTAGTTATTTATAATATAATTGTGCTAAAAACTCAAAGAGCGTTTTTCTTACATGTATGTATATGAGTAATAAACATAACGTTCACTGAAAATATATGGAGAAAAATGTAGTACCACATATTACCTATCTCTTCTCTGTTTACAATATATATAAAAAGATATACGAGTAACGTGTAAAATAAAAAGCTAGCCAAATGATTTCAAAGTGGTTTTCACGGAGTTTCAAAGGGAATTTTGTGACGTAAGTTTTCATTTCTAGAGCGATTGTTTAGATTCCGTTTCTAGCATCCTAGGAATAAATGGGGTATGACAATCTTAAGTATCAGAGCAATTCGCTTTAAGTATTTAAAGTTTCCAAAAATGAAAGTATTTTTTGCAGAATTAGCTATTTCCATTATTTGAAGAAGTTGCCGTTCATGGGTGTTCTTTTTTCCGCCCTTTTAGACAAATTGCTTTTTTCCACTTTGTTGATCCGAACTAATATTTTTGAAAAAAATATATGTAATAGATTATTAAATTGTGTATATTATATCAAAGTATGGTAGGTGTCGCTAACTTGCAAGTAAAAAAAAAAAAAAACGAAAAACTTATACAGACAAAAATGTTGACTTTAAAAGAAGCTAGGACTTTCATTTTTTTTTTATAAACATATCTTAAATATATGTATAAAATATCCGAAGGACGTCTGAATCGATAAAGTAATTTAGCCAAAATAAATTAAAAACTGTTTTTTTTTTTTTTTAATTATTTCGCTAATCGTAAGTATTTAAGGCTTAATATTCAGTAAAATTATATTTGATAATAAGGCAAATAAACGTGCATATTCAGTTTTCACATTGAGCCAGGGGCGATTTTACTATAGCAGACCGGCCAGACCCTTTTCAATAATTAACATTAAAAATTGACGACACATCAAAACCGCTTAAGGTTATTCGTGTCGTTGTCGTCCTTCATACAAACGAATAGGAAGTGAGTTAACAGTACCTTTTAATGACATCAAATTAGATTGAAATTTGTTTCATATTATAGCTTGATGTCTGCGCAAAACAACATGAGTCTTAGTAAAAAAGCCATTTGGTTGGACATTGATGCTTCGGCGCCATCTATTAGCGTCATTTTAAAAAACTAAAACTTTTAATTACTCAAAATATATGTATACCACGTAGATATACTGTCTTAGCCTCTTGAGGCTTCTCATATCATAATGAAGCTATGAAATAAACACAAATTAATCAAAATTAATGTCATTAAAGTAAATTATTAAATCTCTCTTCATTTATATGGAGACCCGGGTGACTCAAATCACTTTCAGTAAGTTCATGCAAAATTACAATGGAATTTGAGTCTTTTAAAAAGGAATAAACTTCAAAGTAACTTACCTTTCGAGGCCTCAGGTGATTGACATGTATCGACATGTTTTTTAATAATGTTATCGTAATTAAGTATACCAAGTTATCATATATATACATAATTTAGATATACATATCTTAATCGCAAGAAAGCGCGGTTGTTCCCATATTTTGATCGTAGGTATCCCTTTTTCGTGCTGAAGTATGTTACAATATTTACATACTTATTCGCTAAGCCAAGACGCTGGACGAAACTAAAGCAGGACAGGTTACATGAGTACTGACAATAATACTGTCAATGTCAGGATAAGTTTTTGGGAAACATCAGAAGGGACGGACTCTAATAACATTATGCAAAACACCCCGTGGTCGACCGCACTGTGTGGATCTGCGGGCGCTCCAAATAAGCCCGAATTTCGGACAAGTACATATTATTATAGATTCAAGATGGAGAAATAATACTTCGACTTAGAACGGCCAAAGTGTTATTATAAATTTATAACCTTGCATACATATAATGTATGTATTATAACTAGAGATGTGCCATTCCCGGGAATATTTTCCGTAATTTTCCATATAGTTTGGGAATAGTCCCGCACGGTACATCACTTATTATGATATTAGGTCTATTTTAGAGACTTTTAAAGCTGTAAAATAAATTTATGAAACAATACGTACCTGAGCGTTTTCCAAAAAAAAATACCGGGGTAGCTACTTTCTCAAAATATGGACTTTTGAGGTTTTTTTGGCTCAGAATCGTTAGTACTTTTAGAAAAACCTCAAAAGTCCATATTTTGAGAAAGTAGCTACCCCGGTATTTTTTTTGGAAAAAGGTCACCTACAAGCGCGTGATAGCCATAGATAACTATGATATAATAAAGTCAAAGTCAAAGTCAAAATTTTATTTGCTTGAATCATGGTACAATTAGATGACAAATTAAAAAAGTAGGTAGATCCACACAATTCACCATTACATTGGCATGCAAAAATTAATTTTCAATAAATATTTAACAATCATAAAATCATATTTTATAAAATTGCACAATAAAAATAAATCACCAACGCTAAGTATAATAAAATGTCATAAATGTAAAATATAATAAAACAATAAGAAAATAATCAACTAATTTCGGAACACAATCTCAAGTCTCAAATAATTCATTATAAATTCATGTCAAAATATTCCTTCATGCTGTAAAAACATTTGTCCCTTAGCAATGTACGAAGTTTCCATAAAAAAATCTTATTAGGTAGGACTCTTATTTCTAAAGGAATATGATTATAAATTTTTATTGACATACTGTAGCAATTTTTTCTAAATAGAGCAGTTTTAGAGACTGGCTGCTCAATTCTAAAGAGATCTCTTTCCCGCAATTTTGGGTTTTGGACTGGCTTATTAAATTGCTCAGGATTTTGTCTTACATACTTGGCATGTTCAATAATATACATGGCTGTAAGAGTAGGTATATTCAGTCTTTTAAATAATGGCCTGCATGATTCTCGTGGACCCAATCCGCATAGCGCACGAATGCACCTTTTTTGAATAACAAATATTTTGCTTACGTCTACGGAATTTCCCCACACAATAATTCCATATCTGAGAAGAGATGAAACATAGCCATGATAGGCCAATAGAGCTGTTTGTACCCCTGCTACACTTCTTAGCCTTTTTAGCACAAACACAAATCTGTTAAGTTTGTTACAAATTAAATTGATTTGTGCTTTCCAGTTACAATATTGATCAATAGTTATACCTAAAAAGTTAACTTCATTAGTACTACTTATACATTGTCCTTTGTAGTGTACGTTTAATTGCAATTGTTGAGGTCTGTTGTTTGAGAAATGCACAAGATTAGTTTTATCAATATTGATTTTTAAGTTATTGCTCTCTATCCAGTTACCTATATCTTCAATCGCATTATTAATTACTGTTTCATGAGCTATGGAGTTATCGATATTTGCAACGACAATTGACAGATCGTCAGCAAACATAACCATTTGATGATTCGTAGCCAGAGGTATGTCGTTGATATATAGAACAAAGAGCAGTGGCCCCAGTACACTGCCTTGGGGGACTCCTTTAGTGTTAAGTTGGAAGCTTGATCTGTATTGGACTAGCTCTTTATGTTCATTCAACCGTTCAATTTCAACGCATTGACTACGATTCGACAGATAACTTTCGATCCATTCAGATGCTCTACCTCTGATACCGTAGTGCTCGCATTTTCTAAGAAGAACCGAGTGATCGACAAGGTCGAAAGCTTTCGACATATCAAAAAACACTGCTGCTACTGGAACTTTCTTGTCTCTACTTTCAGTAACACTGCGTATTAGTGTGTATGCAGCATGTGATGTAGACCTATTCTTTACGAAACCATTCTGTTCCTTTGAGATGATTTTATATTTTTCAGTAAAATCAACTAGCCGGGATTTCATAGCCTTTTCGAAAATTTTCGATAGTATTGGTACAAGAGTTATTGGTCGGTAGTTATTCAAATGGCAACGGTCATTCTTTTTGAATAATGGTTTGACTAAAGACTGTTTTAATCTCTCAGGAAATGTTCCTTCCAAAAACGATTGATTAACAAGGTAGGTCAATATCTTAGTAAGTTCCTTTGCCGCACATTTTATAATTTTAGTAGCAATATTGTCAATACCAACAGCATTTGTGTTCCTCAGTGATTTTATTATATTTTCTATTTCATTTTCAGTACACGGCCCTAAAAATAAAGAAGTACTGACATTTCCCTTTGGTATGACTAAGCTTTTAGTATTGGACACTACTGTGTTTTTCGATACATTAATAAAAAAATCATTAAAATTTTCTGCTATATTTTGGGCACTGGTAATATTATCTGGACCTATTTGGATAGATTCGATACATTTTAATACTTTAATGTCGTCGTGTTTATCTTTGATGATGTCCCAAGAAGCTTTACATTTATTTTTAGAGAATTTAATGGATTTTAAGTTAACATTCTTTTGTGCCTGTGTAATACACTTTTTTAACATCTTATTATATCGTGTATATTGACACTTCGTTTGTATTGTGTCTGTATTTTTATTAAAGCAAAGCGATCTGAGAAACCTTTTCCGCTTGCTAGAGATCTTAATTCCTTTAGTTATCCACTTTGGCTTTGGGCTATTTGACTTTATTTTTATTCTAATATTTGGAAAACATAGCTCATAAAAAAGGCAAAGATCATCGTAGAATAAAGAGAAAGCTTTCCCAAAATTGGGTTCATTCATTACTTCATTCCATGTTCGACTTGCCATGCAATCTATAAATTTATCTGTGTTTTCCTGACTATAGTCCTTAATCGTTTTATACCAAAAGTCAGTTTTAAGTTTACTGTTTCCAGATTCATATTTTAAAATTTGACAAGTGTCGTGGTCAGAAAGATAGCGTGTATGTACTTCTCCTATTGCACCTTTAATATTGCTAGCAAAAAGACCAAGACATGCATTCAATCTAGTAGGAACTTTAATATTAAATGTCAAATTATGATGTTGCAGTAAACCTTTAAGAGTTTTTGTGGCCGAGTCGTCTTTTAGTATATTTATATTCAGATCGCCTGTAATTATAATTTTTTTCTTTGGTGAACATTTATTCAGTACAATCTCTAATTTTTCATAGAACGATTGTAAATTTTTACTTGTGTTTGCAGGGATGCGATATATACAAATAACTATACTGTTTAGACTTGGGATTTCTACACCACAGCACTCAAAGACTTTTTCTGTTGACTGTTCATTAAAGTATTGTATAGGCTTAAAATCTAAATGGTTACGCACCAAGATACATACACCACCTCGTTTTTTATTAGCCCTACAGAACGAGGAAGCCAACTTGAAACCTTTAATCGCTACATTTCCTTCACTACCTTGTTTGATAAAAGTTTCAGACAAACATATAACGTCTAAGTGGTTGTCTTTTTCACTGAATTCATTAATGCATATCTCCAATAAACTTAACTTATTTTGAATACCTTGTATATTTTGATGTAGTATTCCAACCTTTTGTTTGCAATTAGGAACGAAAAAATTGAGAATTTTGGTTTCTATTTCCTACTTGTTTAGGTTTTATGATGGATGGGAAATAGTAGGGTATAGTTCCTTTTTTCCTATCTGAATTTTTATTGATATTTCCTACTTCTGTTGGTTTAATGACTAATGGGAAATAGTAGGGTATTGTTCCTTTTTTCCTATCTGAATGCGATTTTTGGACATTGTTTACAGAAGCGGTACACAAGTTAGCTCTTCTAATCCGTTCTTTCATATTTCTTGACACTGGTCCTTTTGTACCTAAGTATTTTTTATCGTAATCATAAGAGTCAATGGTTAAATTAACACGTTTACAAATGTCTTGCAAATACTCCCTTGTCGTTAGATAAAATTTAGGCATATCGAGAAAGATACAGTGTTTCAAATTGTTACAAGCAGCTTTAAGAATTTGATTGATCCTTTTTACATTCAAATGCTTATTCTCTAACACCGGAATTATAATTACATTGCACATGCTTAACGTTTTTAATGCTGCGTACAGTTCGTATTGAAAATCAAAGGGATTGAAGTCATTTTCTCCAACACATAGTATTACAAAATCGTCTGTCTTTACTCTAATTTTATAACAATCTTCTAGAATTTGCTTCGTCGAGGCCATTGGCTTGCATACAGCAGACATCTTATACTCTTCATATTTGGTAGAATATCTTGAGTTATATAACTGAGAAGCGAATCCTTTACATTGTTCGCTTCCAAATATGTAAATCTTGCGACCCTCTTCGGGTTTTGATTTCGATTTTTTATGGTTAACGGAATCGCAATTCGCCGAATAGTTTTTCTGTTCGTGTCCAGTCGTAACACACATTGGTTTTACTTGAATTAGTTGTTTTTCAACATCAGTGATGTGATTATTTAGCCTTATTATTTCTTCCAATGCTTGATCAAGCTCGGCTTGCAAGTTAATTATTGTTATCTCTAGATCCATGATCTTTTTAATGTAAGTCGATCGAATTGGTGTGTTTTCCGTCGATATAAACGCGGGGCTGCATCGTTTCCCAATTGGCGATTGCAGCAGGCTGGTGCTTGGTTCATTTGAATCAACTCCCCGTCTTTTCTTTCTATTCGAGTGAATTATTGCGTTTGGTAGAGTAGGTGTTGAGCATAATTGTTTTAGAATCAAAATTTCCTTCGTTAGCTTTTCTGTGGTTTTGCGCAGCTCTATATTTTCTAGGATGTGTGTTTCTAATTCATTTTGTGTTGATAATAGAGTAGTAGAGAGCTCATCATTTTTTATTTTCAAGCTCTGCACCAATTCTAAGTGTGAGTGAGTATGAGTATCGTCTAAGCTTTCAGTACTTCTGGATATGTCGGTTTGGCTCTCACATAAAGTATCATTGTCAGTCATGTACAACGATTCTGTTGACTTGGATTTACTCAGCGATGTTTGGTTTGAAATAGATAACTGCTCTTTTATATCATTGGATTTTTTACATACTTCAGGTGTCTTAGAGGAAGGTACTGAGCTTAATTTTGTCTTTCTTCTGTGGGTGACATTCTCTTCTCCGGAAAGAATGCGTAGGTTTTGTGTGCATGTTGTGCAGTTCCATAAATGTTTCCTAGACATAATTTTGAACAGTTGATCTGACACCTTCGCACATTTCAGGTCAAAAGTACAAAAACAAGTTTTACATTTGAGATATTCTGTAGTAGAAATGCTTTTTTTGCATTTGTTGCAATTTTTTTCATTGTCCTTCGAGCTCATTTTGTTTTTCTTGTTGTATTACAATTGAAAAGAAAAGAAAAATAAATCTTTAAGATATTATGATGAATGATCTAAACGTTGATTCTATCTCGAGGACAGAGAAAACAAAGTAAAAAAGAATAAAAATGCAAAAAGTCTTTGCTGGGATTCGAACTGGGATCAGCGCTACTCGTTCGTCGAGCTTAACTCTGCGTCGCACCAAATACCGCCACGACGCTGTTGACTAAGCCGCCGAAAGTTAAGGTCAGTATGTAGAAATACAAAGTCATATGACGATTATGCAGTTTCCGAAGTCATCCGATCGCACACGAACTTATCGTCAGCACTCACGAATGTTATCGCCTGCATTGCATTTAAATTTATTAACGTTCACTCCGATATTTGTTTTGGTTGTTTTAAGTGTTATATCGCACTAAAATGTCGTATTTTTTTTACAAATGACAGGTAAAGTTATTGTAATATCACTAGATCGAGTTAACACTACACTATTGATAGTTTTCATGTATTATTTAATTTAATTCGCACGATCACTACTGACACACGTCTTGCTTGCGCTAGCGCCCTCTCGTTCCTAATATATAATCGTCTCGTTCCTAATAGGCTTGTGTACTAAATTTGGTTTCTGATGTGGGTAAATCGATTCTACTATTTGTGAGGAACAAATATATACCTCTAACTACTACACTTGGATTACTATAACAGCCACCAATTGCAATCAAAAGTAGCCGACCGCACCGAGCGGTGAAACCCCCCCCCCCCCCCCCCCCCCTATACAAAACGGACGCACTCTGTGACGTCACCTTGTGTCCTCTCGGCACCTATTAAGTCTGTATGAAAAAAATAGCATTTTGTCATTTTGAGCTCGAAGAAGTGTGTTTAAGCACATAGTTGCCATACATTTATTTATTCAGTGTTATTATTTTTCTTTAGGACGATAAAAAAATATCGAAAATTTTTAAAACTTTGTGCTCTCATAACTTTATAATTTTTATATATTTTTTGATTATTTATTCTGTGTTATGATAATTTAGTCGACAATCTGCTGTCTGCTATCTCTATTGCTATTGCGGTCAAGATGGCAACTACTAGGACAGTGTCGAGCACTCGGACGTTTACCTAACAGTTTACCAGATCTTCCTGAAATTTGGTAGACCCTCCTACCAAATTTCAGGAAGATCTGATAAGCTAAGTCCAATAGAATTTTTAGTTTGAAGGTGAGTTGAATCGGTTCTGGGGCTACAAAGGATGTTTAGGTCTGTAAACTACTAGTAACTTCGCGGAGATAGGTACTGGTTGAAAACAAAAACACCCATGCTATTGCAAAACTTTAGAAAAATATTCGGAAATAATGCACTCTGTTTGTTAGCAGTACAAATGAACGATAAGCACAATTTTATTTCAATTTATAAACATTTGGGTCCCAGGAGACCTAACTATATGTATAGTAGCGCACTCGTTGCGCGAGGTGGAGGGCGAGTGAAATCCGCCTGACGCAAATAACAAGCAATCAGGCAGTTGGCAGTCGCACGCCGCCGCGTGTAGACGTAGTGATTGTCTGCTGTACATATTTTGCACTCTTTTAAAACCTTAACCTAACCCAAACCTTTTCAAACAACTTCGATAGATCGATAGAGTCTGTGCGGAAAGAGAATAGTCGTGGTAAAAAACGGAACTAACGTAACCAGTATAGCATATTTTTTTTTGCAAATACGGTAGAAAAGCATTACCCCAAATCTAAATCCTATTCTCTTTCCGCACAGACTCTATAATGGTTTCTTTCTGTTCAGTATATCGTTGTCAAAACAAAACAGAGAATCTCACTCTTACAAATGTTATTTCTAAGCCAGTGAACACAAACGTGGGAGCTTTTAGATGATTCAACAAAAAAAGAAATATGGCAACGAGTAAAAAGAATGAACGAAATGATTTTATAACTAAAAACTTAAAATTGAAATATAAAAAAAACAATAAAATCAAACTTCAGTTGGCAAGACTAAATAGTCTGAATGTTTCTTCCTCGTAAAGGAAACAATGAACTTGACAATACTGATTTCTAATTACCTATTTATGCCTATAGCCTGACTACTGACTTCTTGTTGCAATTGATGTTGTCCTATTTTTTTATTGAGATCGACTCAATTATTTTAATTTATTTTGTTACTGCATGACAATAAAATCCTCAATTCGAATTGTTCTACACGAATTGTTTGATTGTGCCATTTCCGGAAACTTTTAGTAACAAAGCGTTTAAATTGTAAATAGACTTACTTAACTAGGTCGGTGCACGATTGCTTTTCATTCGTGTTTCTCATGTTCATCCTTATTTTTGCCTTTAGTTTTGCCCTTTTCCTCAAAGCAGAACAATGGTCTCCCTTCAGTTGTGTAATATGTGGTAATATTTCTGCATTCGCGACTTCAATGAACCAAACGCGTCGTCGTAATTGTAAAAGCCCCATCCTGAGGACTTTATTATCCTGTCCTACCTACATTTGGCAGGATTTTACAACGCATGTGGAATAACTAAATATTTTTACTAAAAAAACCCGATCGCGGTGCACTTTAAAAGTGCATAATATCCGCCATTTTCAGTTTATTTTAACGAACTTCATACCCAGTGACAGTGACACTCGGGCCATCAAGACGAATTTAATGATGTATCACTTATCAAAATCGGTTGTGCCGTTGAGTAGTTACGAGCGGACATAGGAACGGACATACATACATACAGGTCAAACACATAACCCTCCTTTGGGCTTCGCCGCAGTCGGGTAAAAAGTATTCGGCTACTCGCTTGTTTTGCGTACTTGGTCCAGCTCTGCACAACATTCTTTTTTTACGGATGCGTGTGTGTTTGATCTTGGTCTCAGCCTCTCAGCTGATGGAAAGTGAAGACATATACCAAACCCTGGTGTTGGGACTGCAAGTAAAATACATACTTAGTATTATAACTATTAGAGTAACAGCTTGGCAGACTGAAAAGGAGATGGATGATTGTTCAAAAAGAGTGCAGATCTTTGTCCAGCATTGGGAGACCCCTACTACTGACTATCAATATACCTCAAAGCTACAGAAAAATATACTTACTCTCGTGTTGAATTGGTAATTCATATTTTTTTCTTGGTGTGATTTAGTTTCGAAGGCACCATATCTGGAAAAAAAACCTACCTTAGTTCACGGAGTGACACAAGCCTATAAAAAGTTGAACCCACGTTTAATGTTATAAAAACGGCACGTCATTGACAACATATGTTCGTGTCCATTAAGTAACGAAATAAGAAGTGGATTCTACAACATGTTTACTAAGTATGTATAAGTAAATAGTTATTTCTACCCTCCGGCCGGAAAGCGTCACCTTACCGGCCGGCGCTAAACGAAGATGCCACTTTCTGGCTCCGTCGAACAGAAATAGTAAATCCCATCAAAAACATTACATGTAAAAAGATGCAAGTCTCGCAACGCAGTTCTACAACAAAAAAGTTTTGAGATGTAGATAAAGTTAAACCAAGTCAGTACCGGGGGGGGGGGTATCAACAGAACTCGATTTCCACCGACTTGCTTATTTTTAGATCTATAAAATGTGTTCCTCCACGATTAAATAATAGGCAAGTCTGTGGAAATCGAGTTCTGTTGATACCCCTACTGTTGGTAACTATCTACTAAAACCGATGAGATTTCCAAATAAATTTTCGTCCCTTAGATTAATATTCAAAAATATTTACTTTGCCTTTGTTAATTAGTGCCCTACGCAAAATAATAATATCATGATTTCAAAGTCGTGGACCGTGCGTTGTCTGTCAGTTAGTCAGACTTTTACGTAGACTCCGCAGAATGCCGCATAGTTGACAATGACACAGTGCCCGGTACAAAAGTAACATTACCAGTAGGCTATTTACAACTCTGCCGTCAAATTCGTCCTAAATATAAATTGTCCGTGAACTAGTAATACCAGTTCTTACTTCACCTTTCGACCGCCACAGTCGTGACCGTCAAGATGGCGTACACCGTAAAGATATCCAGAATCTGATGCTGCCAATAAATAGTACCGGCGAAATACCTAGGTGAAAAAATAGTACCTTTAAAGTTTTCGAAATATAAGGCCTATTCACGGTGTACGCTGCCGGGCGTCTTGAGTACTATTTTTTGAGATATAAAGCGTTTCCAAAAACAAAGCCGTTCCAGAGATACAAACGGTGTACGCCAGCCTGACGCCCGATAGCGTAAACAATGAACAGGCCTTAATATTTCAAAAAGTTTAAGGGTTACTATTTTTTCACTTAGGTGTTTCGTCGGTACTATTTGGGTAGGTACTATTTATTGGCAGCATCACATTCTGGATATCTTTACGGTGTACGCCATCTTGACGGTCACCCACAGTCGGCAATACATCACAGGGGAAAATCGTGCCCTCGACGGCAGGTCGGCAAATGCCGACACACGTTACCCGGTTCAAATTTATTTAAAATATGTATATACCTTTTTAAATGAAATCTCTTTCTTATTAAATTAGGTTTTTTGGAAGTTTTGGCCCCGGCGTCAGGATGGCAGCGATTTGTTTCATGGTATGGCGCTGAAAAGGTTAATCGGTCGTCAAAGGGTACGTATCAAAATATATAAAGTCAAAACATATACGGTTGAAATGAATAAAGTCGAAATGTAGAAATTCAAAATATATAATGGGTCTAAATGTATAAAGTTGTTTGATATAAGTTCGAAACTCATAAGTTCTAAATTCATAATGGTCATAATATATAATGGTCAAAATATATACCGGTTGAATTTCATAATGGTCACAACTCCTAAGCTTGAAATGCATAATGGTCAAAATATATAATGGGCTTTGGAACAACAATAACACAGTTATAAAGGTTAATTATAGCGTAACCTACGAGCCTTTAAGTTTAAACATATTTAACTATTTTTGTAACAGCGAAATAAATCGTACTACCTACCTTGTTTGTATTTCTATGTATAGTATGAAAAAAAACAATATTTTTCTTCATTTATTACATCGGCAAGGACAGTTTTCATAATTAATAGTCAAATTCACATGGAGCTCACAAATAATGTAATTCAGTTGTGGCGTGTGTTGGTAGCAAGTGATCCTAACACACTCCTCCTCGCTTCGCTCGTCGTCGCACCTAACTTTTGGGTTCAAATTACTCAAAAACTCAAATATTTTAAACTTTCAGTTTACTCAGAATATTGAAATTTTTAAAATGTAGTCTGAGAACCCGGTTAGGTGCGACGACGAGCGAAGCGAGGAGGAGCGTGTTAGGATCACTTGCAACCATAAAACGTCGCAGTTTAATTGAAAAGAACAAGCATTTGAGGAATAAATACTTAATTTTTCTAGTACACGGCTATTTATAATCAAATTTTGTACAATTGAATTTAATTGTATAACGCCTTTCATCCCCCAAACTTAAGTTCTTTATTTCGACCATGATTCCTTATAAACATTATATCATTAGACTTTACATATTGTTCCTTACGGGGCTGGATTGATGATTAAAATCTGACTCCAAATTAAAACCTATATTTAAAAATCTACAATATAGACCGCGGCCGAAAGTAGCTATTTGTATGAAAAATTTGTACGAACACAAGATGCGTGCGCTCGCCTAGGCGGTTGATAGTAAGTGGCGGGGCAGGTCCACCGCGTCCCGCGCGCCCTCCCTCAGGCGCTAGTGATGCGCCGGAACATCCTCCGGGGCCTTGGAAGCTGCTGCTTTCAAAGTGGGAACTGCTGCTGGCTCCAGTAACGGGCACAGGTACTTGATGCCGCGTCGGTAGGTGCCAGTCGTAGTCTTCACCTCTGCCACGCGTGCTACTCCATCCTTGCCCGGGAACAGACAAACCACTCGCCCCAACTTCCATTGCATAGGTGGAGCATTTTCTTCCTTTAACAGGACCAGGTCTCCAGGCTGTATAGGTATGCTAGGAACACGCCATTTGTGTCTCTGTTGTAAATCAGTCACATACTCCAGCTGCCAACGTTTCCAGAACTGCTGACGAAATGACTCCAACCGCAGAAATCTGTCTGTTTTATTAAAGCCGGTTTGCTCCAAATCTTGTGATGGTAAGGACGCCAATGGTCTTCCTATTAGAAAGTGCCCAGGAGTTAAAGGATGTAGGTCATCGGGACTAGATGATAAAGGACAAATGGGACGACTATTAAGGATCGCCTCGATTTGACTAAATAGAGTTGCCAGCTCTTCAAATGTTAGGTGCGTCTGTCCTAAAATGCGTTTTAAATGATGTTTAGCTGACCGTACACAGGCCTCAACTAGACCTCCAAAGTGTGGGGAATACGCAGGCTGGAAATTAAACTTAATGCCTTCTCCGGAAGAAAACTCCCTCACGTCATCAGCACTAGAAGTTAAGAAGTCTCCCACTTCTTTTGCGGCTGCGACAAAATTACGGCCGTTATCGGAAAATAATTCTATGGGTTTTCCTCTGCGAGAGATAAATCGACGCAAAGCTAAGATAAAGGCATCCTTTGAAAGCTCACTGACGGCCTCCAAATGAACACACTTATACCTAAGGCACACGAATATACAAAGATAACATTTCGTTATTTTACATCCCCTTCCCTTTCTGTCGGTTATTAAATATGGTCCGGCGAAATCGACAGCTGCGCTCCCAAAGGGATAACCGGGATTTACACGTTGTTCAGGTAATGAGCCCATGAGAGGGCTTGGTGTCTCACCTCTAACTCTTCTACACCTAACACACTGTCTCGCTGTGGTACGAGCCAAGTCTCTGCCAGCAATAGGCCAAACAGTTTCTCTAATGGTATAAAGCAATAGCTGTGGACCAGCATGAAGAAGACGCAAGTGTTCTTGTTGAAATAACAATTTAGTTAGCCTATGTTTGGCATGAAGCAACATTTGATGGCGTGTATCAAAGGAGTAGCAAGACAGAGTCAAGCGTCCACCGACTCTTAATAGGTTTTCACCATCTAAAAACGGATTCAATGAAATCAACTGACTTTTGGAGTTCAGAACTCCTTTAGAGCGAAGAACTTTGATATCCTTTGCAAAACTATCAGCTTGAGATAAATACACAAGTTTTCGAAAGGAAAGAGAGAGTTCATCAGGCTGTAAAGCACCCACTTTTTTGTTGTTTACATTTCTGCAATTGTAAATAAATCGAAGCAAGTAACTGAACACACGCTGAATGAATTTTAATTTTGAATATCGATTAAAGTCTAGCAAAGATTGTTTACTAGTTTCATTTTCATTTATAGTGTTAACGTGGACTTTAACTTCAGGCAGTTCGGGAATATTATTCATGTTATTTGAATCAAAGGATGGCCAGAAAGACTCGCGCTGAATTAAAAAGGTAGGACCATTCCACCATATATCTAAATTATTGTTTTTAATTAAATCTACGCCACGCGAAGCTAGGTCAGCAGGGTTGAGGTGAGTGGGAACATGACGCCATTCAGAGTCCTTTGTTAGCTCTAAAATCATTCCAACCCTGTTAGCTACAAAGGTTTTTAATTTATCGTATCTCGTGCCTAGCCAAGCTAACGCTATAGATGAGTCACTCCAGTATATTTTGCGAACGATCACACAACGCAGGGCGCGTTCCACGGCGTCCGCGAGCTGCGCGCCCAAAAGACAGGCACACAATTCCAGGCGCGGAATGGTTGTCGGCTTAACCGTGGCTACCCTGGCCTTGGCGCAAAGTAGTCGTACCGTGACGATGCCATGCTTATCAGTGGATTTTAAATAAACGCAGGCTGCGTAAGCCGTCTGTGAAGCATCACAGAAACAGTGTAGTTCTATACTAGTAGGTTCTTTACATAAAACATGCCTTGGAATGCGTAATTCATGAAGATGCTTCATGTTGTTGACGAATGATAGCCATTGTTGACTGATTTCATGGGGCACGGGTTCATCCCAGTCAATTTTTTGTATCCATAATTTTTGGATCAATATTTTGGGCTTAATTGTAAAAATACTTAACATTCCAAGCGGATCAAAGACTTTGCATGACTCAGACAATATGGATCGTTTAGTAATTTTCGGTTTATTTTCATAGTTTGTAGGAAAATGTATGAAATCTTCCTTAGGATCCCACCCGACACCTAATGTGTGTGACGATGAACTAATGATTAGATCCTTTTGTGCATTTTCCTGATCAATCAAAATTGATGGCAAATTTGAACGATACTTTCTTAAGTTAAAACACCCAGCAGCGAGTGCATTATCTACAGATTGTTTTATATACAATAAATCGTCTTTATCGTCACTTCCGGTTAATAAGTCATCTACTACGAAGTCGTTTTGAATTATTTGTTTTATTTTGCTATCGCTACAGTCCTCACCAAGCTGCCATAGACAACGAGTGCTCAAGAAGCTGGAACTGGTTAAACCGTACGTCACCGTATGGAGCCTTAATGACTTTATAGGTTCTGTGCTATGATTGCGCCACAATATCATTTGCAGGTCCCGATCGCTGTCTTGGACTTGCACCATTCTGTACATTTTTTCGACATCGCCTGATAACACATACGAATACTGCCGAAATCGAAGCAATATATTAAATAAAGAATCTTGAATATGTGGACCTGCACTTTGTAAATCATTTAATGAGTAGCTTGACGTCGTTTTAGCACTGCCATTAAAAACAACGCGTAATTTAGTCGACTCACTAGACGGACGTAAGACAGCGTGATGAGGAATGAAATAAGACTGCTCAGGAATCAATTGACTGGACTCGGATAAATGCCCTAATTCGGCATACTCTTGTATAAACTGTGAATACATATTTTTAAGGTTAGAATCTCGTGCAAACCTTTTTTCAAGTGATAAAAATTGTCGTTTTGCTAAATTAAAAGAATTCCCTAAGCAATCCGGTTCTGTTACAAGAGGTAACCTGACGTGAAAACGACCATTTTCGTCCCGGTATGTATGCTTTAAAAAATGGTTTTCACATTCAATTTCTTCGTCAGTTAATTGATTATTTTTTTGGGGAATTTGCTCAAGTGCCCAAAATTTTGTTAACTCATCATTTAATGATTCATTGGAGATGATTTCTTTACTTGAATTAAAAAGAAGATGATGACATTGTACTGTATTGACAAGGTATTTGTTGTTAGATGTAAACGGACCGGTTAATAACCAGCCTAGTTTGGATTTGAGAACAATGGGTTGGTTTGGGCCAAGTACTAATTTGTCGGATTCAATCAGAGTCCAAAACAAATCGGCACCTATGAGCATGTCTACAGGCGCACTCTGATTGAATGTAGGGTCGGCTAATTTAATGTTACTGGGCAAATTTACTAATGATGCATCAAATGTTTTGTTGGGCAAATTTCCTGAAATATTAGGCAGTACAAGGCATGAAATATTTGCTTCAAAATTGTTTAGCTTTGACTTTAACTTTAAACTGCAACGTTGCAAGGAATTGGAAAGAGGCTGATTACCTACACCCACAATGTCGACTCGGGTTGGCTGAGGAGTCAAGTTTAATGCATTTTGAACCTTATTTGTTATTAGAGAAGTTTGACTCCCGCTGTCCATCAAAGCCCGAATTGTTAGGCATTGGTTTGTGATTGGATTACATACATCAATTAAAGCAGTTGAAAGTAACACATTATTATTAGATGTAACTGACATACTCATGACATTGTCACAGTCTCCCTCTAGCCCCTCGACCTCACTTTCTGTTGTAGCTATGATTGCGTGTGATTCGGAGGTGCTTACAGCCTGAGAATGCTCTTTGTGCAACAAAGAATTGTGTCGCCCTTTACAAGAAGAACAAGGACCCAACCTGCATTGACGAGCCGAGTGACCTTTGCGCAGACAGTTGAGGCACAACTTCAACCGCAACACTTCAGCTATCCGCTCATCAACGGGCTTGCCCAAGAAAGAAGCGCAGTCGTACAGGCGATGGCTGCCGTTGCACAAGACACACGCCACAGAAGTTGATGCAGTCGAGGCTGAAACTGCGAATGATTTTATGTGTGACTTTTCAGACTTATGAAAAGAAGACGAGTGTGATTCGCCCTTAAAATTGCTGTGGCGTTCGGGCTTATTAATATGTAGGGATTCTAGAACATCCGAACGACTTTTCAAAAATTGGAAGAAATCATTTAAAGAAGGACTTTTACTAAAACTATTTTTATGTTCTTCCCATTTGACACTAGTGAGATTGTCGAGTTTTGCCGCAACTAAATAAATAACCAACGAATCCCATGATTCGGTTTTTTCACCCAGCGTATTTAATGCGCGCAAATTCTTCGAAATGTGATCAATGAGATATCGTAAACCTTTGGCGGAATCGCGATGTACTGGCTGGATGTTAACCAAAGAATGCAAATGGTTGTTTATCAACTGTTTTTCATTATTATATCTCTCACAGAGGAGACCCCAAGCTTCCTTGTAGTTAGCCGAACTAACCTCCAAATTACTGATGACACGAGAAGCTTCTCCTTCGAGGTAAGAATTTAAATAATAGAATTTATGAATTGGTTCAATTCTGTCATTGTTGTGGATAAGAGAAGTAAATGTATCCCGAAATTCGAGCCATTTGTAGTAAGTTCCGTCAAAGTTCGCAATTTTAATAGTTGGCAATTTAAATCCCATAGAATTATTATTTTGATTGCATGAATTACGACAGGTTTGATTGCATGAATTATGACAGGTTGACTCAGATTCGGAACATGCAGATTTATTAGATTTAAATTTACTTTCATGTTGCTCAAGAAAACATTGTGTTTGTGCGATAAGTAACGAAATGTCGGACTCAATTTCTTCCCGAATTTCTAGTTCATCTTCCAAATTAT
Organism: Eudemis profundana; assembly: GCA_947034925.1. NCBI lineage: Eukaryota > Metazoa > Arthropoda > Insecta > Lepidoptera > Tortricidae > Eudemis > Eudemis profundana. The sequence goes on along the minus strand of OX344808.1, from coordinate 14,179,903 downwards.
CTTGATTTAACAATTCTATCTCTGATTGCAATTCATCAAAGTGTGCAAGCATTTCCCGGAACCGTTCAAATCTCTGATTAATCACATAGTAATCACTTCGCGAAATAGATTCACACTCAATGAACGCATTTATAAAGTTCCTATACTTCGTAATGCGACCCTTGACAGAGCTTCGTTTGGCATTTAAATCTTTTAAACTACAATTATTAAAACTTGTTTTTGGAATATTTAACCTTAATAAACTTTCTTGAGGGGATTTAGGGGCTTGTTCACCACTTTTGACAGACATGTTGATTACAAGGAACTAACAACACAGTAACTGTACCACAAACAAACAAAATAATGATAAAACAATACGAAAAATACGTAACTTTAAGCCTGTTTACGCTCCAATACTTAGTAGGTACTCGCTGGGCTAGCGCCGGCGCAGATAAGAAACAGATGGTGCGCTCACAAGCGGCCGCGACACTAAGCAACTGGAATGTACAATTAGTATTTATTTTAACAAATGTAGTAAACCTTTACGATTATAAAACGATTGGGACGTTGTCTGTATGCAAGAACAAAACTTTGACGTACTTATTATGCTGTAAATGTATTTATAGTTTAATAAAAGAATATTGAAATGACTTGCAAAATGATAGTTTTACGTTAAACACTTATTTACTTACTTACTTGTTGTTTAGCTTTGTAAATAGCGTATAGCATAATAATGCGCTGCGCGGCTAAGCATGAATAGTTGCAATTAACAAAGAAAGAAGCAGTGGCAATGCTATTCAGGGAAAGAAGACGAAAAAAAAAACACTGTAGGATGAAGTTTAAAAAGGATATTACAAGTGGGTGAATGATTAGGCACTTTCCTGGCTAAGCGGTTGCTGCGGCGCGTACTTATGTAATGTATGTCGACTGACCGGCTGGCTTCAAGCTGGATATACCGTTATTTGTAATAAGCATTCACTGTCTTATCTTGTAAATTCCGATTTCCTGCGACGTTCCAGCGTATCCCAAACGACGATCGAAAACACTGTACAATAATCTATAATTCCAACAAGCAGCTGTGGCAGGGTCCAAAAGTCGGCGCTCTGGAATGTTCTTGCAATTATTCTTCCGTGCAGTATATTCTCGTTCTTGTGGATCACGTCGGGGTCACCAATGTTCCTTATGGGGCTGGATTGATGATTAAAATCTGACTCCAAATTAAAACCTATATTTAAAAATCTACAATATAGACCGCGGCCGAAAGTAGCTATTTGTATGAAAAATTTGTACGAACACAAGATGCGTGCGCTCGCCTAGGCGGTTGATAGTAAGTGGCGGGGCAGGTCCACCGCGTCCCGCGCGCCCTCCCTCAGGCGCTAGTGATGCGCCGGAACACATATTTTGAACTTATGAGTTGTAAACATATGCATTTTGTCAGTATATATTTCGACCATTATGGCCAACGTACATTATGGATTTTAACTGTTATGATTTTCATTCATTATTAATTTTGATTTTATATATTTTGAACATATGTGTTTTGAACTTATATATAATGACTTTATATATTATGATACGTACCCGTCGTCAAAATATATCTTTAACTAACCACCAGCAGCGGGACCTCCGATTACAAGCTTTTATTACTAGTTCAGGGGTCAAATTATATTACGGACCAGATTAACGGTGCAATTGTGAATAAGCCTACAGCACAGAGTACAGTGTACTCGAGAGAACAGAGAAGGTTGCGGCGCGGGGTCACCGGGGTTCGTGAAACTTTTTGTCCTATTCCAGACGATGCGTAATACAGTACGTAAACTATGCTACGCACGATTATGCGTAATGAGATTTACGCTACATATGTTCTGTTTGATTATTAAAGTCCCCCAGATCAGTACATTATTGTCAATGCGAGGCCCTTATGATTGAGAAAACATCCTGTATATTTTTTATACGTACCCAAGCTTTTACAGGCTAACAAAAAACAATGAATGAATGAATGACTTTCAGCTGCAATTTAAAAAAAACAGAGTTGTGACAGGAAATCATTGCCATGAATAATTTTCACTGGAGTTCAGTTTGAAAAATATATATGTATTTGCTGTGTAGCCTGATATGTCTGCTATTAACATAATTCTTCATTAAACCAAAAACGATCTCGTGGGTGTATACAGGGTAAAATGTGGAGCAGGCGGAATATAAACGGATAGAGAGAACATAATCTAGCATTCATTTTTCAACTTTTGAATCTGTGATGACACTTATATTTTATCAATAAAAAAGATGAAGGCATTCGGGCAATACCATGGGAGAGATTAACGTCAGTTACCAATTCCTTGCGTTTTCTTTTATTAATGGTGCAAATTTAAAAGTCTATATATTTAGGGATTAAACTAATACTCATAATAGTTTAAAATTAACACTTAAATTTGCATCCAAAATAAATAAACACGCGATGAAATGGTAACTTGCGTCGCATTTTCATGGAATAGGCTAGATGACTAAAAAAAACTGTTTAGTCCGTCTGTTACATTATGAAAAAATAATTTTTACACGTATTTTTTGTTTTGTGTGACAAACAAAAACTGACGAGCATAGAGTGCTTAGAAGTTTCGAGTGACGTCACTCTTGAGTACAAATTGTACTCAAGAGTGACTTCACAAGCCCCCACTCCAGAAGTTTGATGATCTATAACTTTGTCGATTTTTAATATTTTGATAAACCAAAAAATACGTGTCCCATATTTTTCCATAATCTAACTGACGGACTAAATAGAATTACATATTTTTAACCCAGTCATCATCCCTATTACCCATTCACTGATTCTTAAGTTGTAAAAATAAATTATAGTTAAAAGAAGCAATTATCACCAGATTCGTAGAAATTGTTTGATTTTATAGCCTGCTTTAATTCGAAGATACCCACATTGTTTCAACGTTTATTTGAAAATTTTCATTCCCATCAATATCATTCACTTGATCGACTCATGCAACAAAGCAATGAATGCTTATTTGTTTTACATCATTCCCAAGTCCCAACTGGGTCAATTCTCGGCTTATGAAAATACCTATTAATAATATCTGTTGAATTTGAAACTATTTATACCTCTAAAAATAAAAGTTAAGCTTTGAGGAAAATTTGCGATCTTCGGTATATAATGCGCTTTCGCTTCAAGTTCCCTCTTCTTTTTCCAACCTGTATATCCACATTAGATATTCAAGAGAATGACATGTCATACACTAGACACCCGACTAATTGGAGAAGATCGTTGTATTAATAGAAGTCATAATTGCTCTGTTCGCTTTGTCTACACGTGTAGGTATACAGTTGGGGGGACCAAGCATGAACCCCCGGGGAACACGTCAATTGTCAATTTCAATACAACTGACGCGTCCTCAGTACTAAAACAGTCTCAAATTATGTATATCAAAACGTCTTAGCTGAGTATCTAAATGTAAACACTCTTCTAAAGATATTTGTATTAATGTACTTAGAAGAGATTTACTTATACTTATTGTTAAGTTATGTTTTCCAGGCCTTGTCCTTGAAATTTGCCAAATTCTAGTCATTCGAAATATCGGAAGTTAAAAACATATTGAAGAGCTTGTGATGAAAAGAAATGAAATAATTTATTTCCGGGCTTCTCAAGGGCTCTTTCACGTGTCTGATTCTTTTGGCGCTTCGGCAAATGGCATTCTGGTGAGAAGAAGCGCCGGAAGAAGCTCACTGGTGAGTCTTCGACACTTTCTCTTTTCAAAAAATTTGTATTACAATAATTGTGAAAATATTACATGCAATTTCATGATGAGAATCTATATCATGATCTTAACCATTAATTTACCTATAATTCTAATTACATCTGCGCTATTCGATAGGACACCCTCAAAACTTTCGAAATTGGAGAGCTAGAACTAGAATGTTGTTATACTATTAAACTTTTCACAGACATCTCTTTCATATATCTATAGCTTTTCGTTACCAACTTAAGCTACGAGTTGTTTCAAGTTTCTCTAAAATTTACTTGCATCACGTAAAGTTTAATGCAGACACCTCTATCTCTAACTTATCGTGGAGTTTATTCTAGTATTTTAACGATTTTTTCATTAAGATCGTCACAAGTAGGTATTTCATAAATTCTCATGATTCCTCTTGATTCCTGTTTTGCTTTCGTGGGTTTTTTAAATTAAGTATGTTTTCATGTAACTTCGCCTTCATTAGTTCACAACTTTTCGATGTCAAAATCGAAAAAAATCTTTTTCAGGTTGCCTTCTTGAGAAACAACCACATCAATTTTAAATCTGTCAGAAAGTAGCTATACTGTAAGTATGTAACATTTAAATAACACCAGAGTGTTCGAACAAGACGTTAAACATTATTGCAGTATATCGTACTCTTCAAAATGGGATTTGAGTTAAACAAAATCAGTTTTTTCTTGATTTTCTAATGTTTCTAAGTTCCGAAGGAAATGGGTGCAGGGTCTGATATTGAGTTAATTACCTACCTACCTGCGAGCCGAAGCGTCCTTTTGTCGGTCGCCTCCTAAGTTCATTGATTCCGTTTTTGCGCCCGGCCTTCTGTATACCGACCGAACTACAAGACCTCTCTTCCACCGCACTCCTACCCTGGATTCAGAGGGACCGGGAGTGGCTGAGAGAGGCAAGGGAGATCAAGAAAGATGGTCGGGTGATACGAACGTTGTGACGGCTATGAAATGAACGTTTAAGCATGTGTTTGTGGCAATGGCCGGGTTTTCTATCAGCATGATCGAAAGTAAACCTTACGTCGTATTGAAAAGGTTTCTTTCACAACAATCTGCTGTCTCAAGTTTCGCTTCAGGATTATCTGAAATGAACCTTACGGTTAATATTTTAAGAGAGACTTTTAAGAAAGATATCGAAACACGCTTAAATGAAATTCAACTGAGGTATTAATGACGTACTTATTTGTATGGATTCGTTATTAACGATAAAAGCTTTTAATTCAAGTTAAAACTATTTTACGTGTATTATGTGAACAATAACTTAGTATTAATCGCTCTTAAGCTATTTAAATTAATCCGGTAATTATACCCTTTAACTAATAGTCTGGAACAGTTAATTTAAATTTTTTGTAATTTCTGGAACTGGAATTTCATGTTAACGCTATTGACTTGCCTTAACAAGTCTAACGCCGTATCTGCCATTAATCAATTGTAATTGTTTTATATTAAACTCTATTTTAAATACACAAATATAGTTGTTATAGAAAACGGGGTATAGTTTGACCAATCGTTTGTGGCAGTAGTAGCGTACAATAATTTTAATTCTGGTAACTAACCCCAAGCTTTTTGGAATGATCAGTAACGTGTATATGGCTTAATATAATTTTTGACCGAGTGAGCGAAGTGAACAAGGGTCTCCGTTTCAGCTTGAGCAAAAAAGCTTTCGTATCTCCGGTGGATGTCTGTTTGTCTGTTCTCTTCTACAAGTCGCAATTCTCAATCAATTCTCGTGAAATTTTGTGAGCAGGTTCGGTAATTAATTTTTTGTCGACTCATTTTGTAGAAATTTTTCAAAATGGCGGAGCCATGGATTGACAGACTCGCGAGGTCTACAGTTCACAGAGCTACTAGTTTAAGAAATTCTAAGCATGTATGCGATTGTAAAAGTGTAGAGAGGATATTTATTTATGCCAGTTCGAGTTGCCCCGCATTGTAGCCGATCCAAAAGACTATTTACCCGACAACTCGCAACATTGTAGCTGTATGCAATTATGTACTCTTTTGAACAAACTTTGGGGGGCTATTCTTCAGAAATATGTCTGCGACTCATCTGCCTCCATACATTTAGTATGAAAAAAAGCCAGATGAATGAGACCGCAGACATATTTCTGAAGAAATGCCCTGGTTACGGCACCGGAAATGAATTATGATTCATAAAATTTTATTGAACAGGTAGCGAACGAACGTAATACAGTTTATCACGTATTATCAACCCTTACATCCACATTCTCAGAATCATTCTACATATATTGAATTTTTCATAAAAATGATTTTCACATAGGTGAGTATTCTAGTTATTATCTAAGTAGGTACCTATGTACATATGGAAAAAATGTAACGGTAAAATAACGGTGATCACTCACTTATCTTAACTTTAAAAAGTTTAAAGTGGGTTAATTACCTACTCAATAAACTAACAATAATGCATGTTTTTACTATTTAGGATCAAATGTACACTAAATATGTAAGTAGGTAAAATGTATTTATTTTTCCAATAGAGACATTTTAAAAAACAAAAACTCACTTATCTAAGAATGTAAACCTTTCTTCCTAGGTACATAGCGCGCTGTGAACGAATGCACTACAAGAGTCTACAAGCAAGATTTTAAGAATGCGTAAGAATACTCCAGTACGGATCGCATTGCCTACGCCTCGACATATACTTATTGCGTGCTCCTAAATGGCCCAAGTTTGACTACATATTTGTCTTTATACTTTGATAAAGTAGTCGTGGACCAATAACCACGACTTATGGTTAATTGGTTATTGGTCGTTCGGTGCGATCGTATTTGCTGCTTTCGCGATGTTTCTCCATCTCTCTCTGTTAGTCTCTATAATATCGTCCTTCCCACGTAAAGGAGGAAGGAATCCTTGAACTTCCAAATGCAAATCAATCTGCAACGCCAAGCACCACGTAATTAACGGTTATAGTATAGTTGACGACAATATCATGTTAGCATATCTAATCTAATCAGACGCTATCCTCAGTCAGTAAAGGACGTTACCGACAAGAAAATCCTACCAAGATATGTCATTATGTAGGTGACGCAGTTAATTGTAAAGTTTCCGCGAACTGCGATCAAATTTGCTTAACAAACACACGCCAAATACGAGCTAGCGTGGATATACTTACGGCCCAAATTGGAATGATCATAACAGTGATATTCAGACCAAATTAATTGCGACCGCTATACTTTAACCGAATAAGGGACCAGTGAATTAGATACGTACAGTGTAGCAAGGGTGATATGCGTGTCTCGAAGTTAACAAGTATAACAACAGGGTCAAGATTCAATTTAGACCTAAATAGGTTTAGACTTACTTGACAATTCAGACCTGATTGCTCGACGAGAGTACAGAAGGACTGAGATGGGAATAGGCATTTATGATTACGCTAATGAAAGAAAAATCCTGGGCATTCTTATTGTTGTTGAGATTTAGTTTAGCAAATAACAATACCTATTTTAAAATTCCGTTGTTTTGTTTTTATAATTCTATTTGTAAACGTCCGTTATATTTAAAATAAGAGGTTTTCTAAAAATCGTTTCTCGTTTGCAGTCGGTTGAAAGTTATAAATAAAAACTATTCTTTGCTATATGATCGGAGCGCTCAATCGCTCCCAAAGCGCATCTCCATTCGTCCCATTTCCTATTAATATCTCGGCAATTTGCGACCGATCGGCGAACATCGCAAACAAATTGCCTTCTATTTAAATACGACGTAATTAGCCGTCGTGTTGTTTGTGGCAATTTCTCAGCTAGATACCTTTTATTTAGGTTAATATATATATCTTCCTTAATCTAGCTCTGTAGATTATCAATAGTACGTTTAGCTACTTTGCCCGCCACATCGTTCGCGAAGATGAAAAAAAAAAACAAAAAATCCGCTGAAACATTCCAAAATATGCACATTTTAACTATATTCTGAGGTAACATAAAAAAAACCATCTTGATACTATGTTCATATTCACATCTTTACTCCATTCCTCCCAAACTTCATATTTAATTACGGTTGTTACACTTCTGATTTATCTTATTCTAATTACACAAAAAAGAATTAACAGATAGATACAATTATAATTTAATGGGATCGGACTTAACGGGCCCGAAGTTTTAAATGAAATATATCGATACCCGGGTTCCTTCTATTTGGCATACGTATTCTTTGTCCGAATCTTTCCTTTCTTGTTAGCCCGAATTTTATTTCGCATAATTTTTTCCAGCTTTATCAGAAACTATTTTAGAAAATATTTTACGTAGGTCACTTAGAATAGATTAGGTTAGGTTAGGTTTCTTTTATAACTATTCTGAAAAGACAATTGTATCTTTAAACTATCAATTATGCGTAAACAGTATTCGGACAGATAGAACATATGCCAAAAACCAGGGTTCGAAACCGGTATTTTGCAAAAACCCCTAAATAGCCCAATATTTTGAATTATTTTATGCTTTTTATCTAGAGCTCACTAACGTATTTAAGTCATGATTTCGTATTATTAAATTGTCTGGTCAAAAAACGAAATAATAAACCAAAGAACGATAAGAACGGAAAGAATACCGGTATTTTTGTATGGAGCAAATACCGGTTTCCGAGCCCTGGCCAAAACAATGGGATCCATCGATACCCTAGTTCACAGTTCACACTTGTACTAATTAAAATTATTTTGCCTGTGAAATTTCTACTTTATTGATTTATGAATGAAGTTACTACATAATTACAACCATTTTCTTCAAAAGTTTAGTATGACTGTGCCCTAGCGTATCAATATTCCGAGGATCACATCGCCACGATTTTGAAAATACTTAAAAAAACGCACAGAAAAAGAGTTCATACTGTTTGCAACAGTGTTAAACAAAATAGGGTCTTTTATTATTCATTGATTCATACAGTCCCTTCCCAGGTAGATCACGAAACGAATAATTGTAGAAACAACTTTAAAGTAAATGAAATACAGTCTAAATTTCAAGTAAAGGTAACCGCTTGATATGGCTTTGCTGAAGTGATTTGGATATCCGGTGTCAACTCGGCCATTACGAGATATAATTTAAATGTTAACTAGTAAACCTTGTGTTTTTTCATGGAAAATAACTCTGTGAATGTTTGATCGATTTGTTCAGATTTGTTCCACGTGGGTAGTTTACATAACGTGGATAAGTAACTAGCCTGTTCGGATTCTGAACAGGCGTGCTCGGATTCTGAACAGGCGCGTTCGGAAACCTTTGTCTAGCGAGACAAAGTAAGAGCCACGTTTGACTCATGATGTACAACATGTGTCGTTCAAACCAAAACTAGAAGAGGAAATTTTACTCCATAAAAGTAAAACTTTTAATTCCCTTTAAAAATCAGCCATGGATTAAAATTCCAATTACGTGTAGGTACTTAACAAACTGTTATCGCTACTTTAAATTCACACACATATGTTAAAGGGTAATTAAGACCATTATAATTTAAACACCATTTAACTTTCCACTGTGAAACCAAATTTGTGGCTAAAGGGCCTACTTTCATTTGTTTGACTAAAACTATAAACTGCACTTTAACCGAACATATTTGAAAAGTCCATTACTTAATAACTTAGACTGCGGAGTCTGCGGAACATTCTATTTGACGCCAAGAATACCAGAAAAAAATGTAGTATCATACTTACAAGAAGAAAGATATTACTTATAATACATAGCAGTTGCTCTCGGGTGTGGAGTCTCTTTTCAAAGTCAGGCACTGACAACACTGGGCAAAACCTAGACCGGTGAATCTAGACTAGAAGCCGGAAATTTGGCGGTAGGCAGCAGCTCAGACAATCACTAAGTACTCTTTTGACCTGCCATACATATATTTTGTTGTTTTTATTTTTAATTTAACCAGAATTTTCGGCATTGTTTAAAATTCGCTAATGCTTGAATTCAAAATTTAGATATTGTTAAATTACGAGTTAATGTAAAAGGGTTTCGTATAGGATACAAGTTTCTAAACAAATAGCAATAGGTAATTATTTTCGGATTCCATGCTTTGATATTGTAAGAGGTCAGAATATTTTCCCGGTCCCATGAAGCCGAGTGAGCGATGGAACGGGTCGCGGCAAACAAAGAGCGGTGAGCGATCTGCGAAGGGTACTACCCTCGCCCCGGCCCTTAGATCGATATACACGCAAAACCAACTTACAAACAAAAACATATTTTTTTTTTAGATTCTTTGATAAGTAGTTGTACTTTATTTAAGTCGCTTTAAGTTAATATTGTCTTCGGTTTCCGCGATTATCACTCATTCATTATAATAAAACAATTTATACCACTAATATTATAAATGCGAAAGTTTGTGAAGATGTTTGGATGTTTGTTAAATTGTTACTTAATAACGGCTAACGGCTGGATGGATTGAGCTGAAATTTGGCATACAAGTAGACTAAGTCCTGGATTGAAACATAGGATACTTTTATCCCAGTAAAGAGTTCCCTTGGGACAGTAGCGGGAACAACGTGGGCGAACCCGCGGGAAAATGTTGACATTACGAACCTTATAATAGGCCGCAAAGTACCTCGTTTCCGGTGCGGCTTGACACTAGGCACTTAAATGAAATTTCATACAACATTGCCGGCCTAGGCCTGCAATGTGTTTTTTTTTTTTTATTCCATTCCACATTTATTTGTGACACGGCATCACGGCGTTCGGCCATTAAAAAAACAATTAATAAATGATGTTTGCTATATTTTGCAATTTTATTTAAATAAAATCGACATCAACATAACAAATTATAAACAATTTCCAATAATTTTAAATTGCAAATTTAACTATAAGAATACACATTTAAAATATTTCATCTAAATATTCGCGGTAAAAATGTACTTTTAGTGTCTCTAGAAAATAAGGTTTGATTTTTTGGAGTGTTTTTAATTTCTTTCATTGCATTTTTGAGAAAAGCAGGAGTTGCCAGCCTCGTAATTATTTGGCCTCGCATTCGCTCGGCTATCTATGTACTCGGCCGGTAACCCCTCACTTCCCGGCCTCTGTAGTAATGTACTATTTAAAATGTGAATATATACTAATATATAATGTCTTGTTTTAGTTTATAATGACAAACAATCTTTTAGCGCCCCTGCCAAAATCATGATTATTTATATTTGTTCACGTGAAAGTGACACGCATACCTCGATGTGATCTCGGAGGGTCCTCTTCCCCAGTCAAGAAGGACGAAATTGGCGAGGTATGGCTATCAATATACACCATTTTGTGGAGGCTCCCCTCTGATCGATACACGCGCAATTACCGCTAACGGGAGCAGTTGCAGCTGTAAGGGCACGGTTATACCACTTTTGTGAGCACTTGTATGCATTCACTATGTAATTCTTGTATGGTATTATGATCGGGGCATGCAATAGTACATTGTGTATCTAGGGCGGTAAGTAAGGAATTAGACTCGGTTTCACCTCGGGCTTATAACAAACACTCGTTTGTAATTCCTTTACCGCCCGTGGCACACACAATGTTTTTCATCACACTTGTGAGGAAATCTTAATAATATAACCTTACTAATCGCCCCAGTATGACAAGAAAATATTAAAACAGACAGTGACATTAGTGACATATGTCCATAGACAATGCGAATGTCAAGTCACGTCCGGAAACATAGCGGTAAAAACCTAAAATGGCCATTTTAGTTTATTTTATATTTACAAAATACTGAAATACATTATTTAAACATTTAATTAATGTTACCGAAATATTTGTTTACATGTATTTGCAATAACAGTTATCTTTAAATAAATATTTCAGTAATAAAAGTTAAAAAAGTAAGTTGGCGTTTCTTTTGAACATGACAAATAAGAGTAAAACAGAAGCAGCGTTTTAAATTTAAAAAGAAAACCATTACGCCCTAGGGCGTAATAGGTCATTTACGGCTCGCAAAACCTACGTGTAACAACACCGTTTTCGAGCAAGTGTGATGAAAAAACATTTCACATCACTCTAATCCCAAGTATTCACACACACAAGCACACAACACAAGCTGAACACTATCTACAACAATTAGTCTGAAAAAACCTAGCACATGCTGAGTCTGGTACCCATTAGTAATGGGTACCAGACTCAGCATGTGCAGCAAATCTTGACCATGTTTGGTAATGGGCCATTACCAAACATGGTCAAGATTTTTTTTATTAATATACAGGTACTTACTTAATCTAAAGTTATTAAATAAGTTTCTTCCGTTATGTTAAGAACGTTCTAGTATGTTTTTGCTAATAAACTATTTTTGATTTTGAATTATAGTTCTAATTAAAGCATTTTAAATGCTGCTTACACTCTTATACTGCTTGAATGCTACCTGGGTATGCAAACTTTATATAATTTACAAAAAGATGTCACAGTGGGTGCATAATTTAGTTGTCTATGTGACGCCTTATAGCATAGTTGTGTGCAGCTTAGGTACATGTTATTCAATGTTGTACAGGTTGATCATTCACTTTAGGGATGTAACGATACCGATATATCGGTATCGCCGATTATATACAACCGATATTTGAAGAGTGCGAAAAGAATTCGCTGTATGAAAAAAATCTGCAAAAAGTAATTTCAATTACTGACTTAATTTATGTATTGGTCTATTACCTTGTGCAATGATAATTACCATGTTAATTAAATCTTTGGTTCTTAATTAAAAAGAATTGAATTTTGAGTTGACAATTAATTTATTTACCTATACTTTACACTTTCACGGTTGACTCTCTGTTAAATATAGCAAAGTTTTAGGTATAATAAGGAAATACAAATATCTGAAGTTCATACTTCATTATTTAGCTAAGATATCGGTATCGGTATCGGTATCGCCGATTATTTACTACAATATATCGGTATTGTATTGGTATCGTATCGGCCAAACTATGTATCGTTACATCCCTAATTCACTTTATCTTATCTAGAGCTTCCAATACCGGCATTAGAAGGCCAATCTTATTTGCTAATAAATCATGTCTATAGCGATTAGGTTATAATCTTCGATTTGTTGTCTATAGAGTATTTCAAGTACACAAAGCAGTCTTAAAATTGCTTAGCTTATGAGTGGCCCCTGTCTTGGCAATGGCTCGTTTTGATTACCACAGCATGTTAATATATCCACATTAAGGGAACTAATATAAAATAACACGATCTACATACTTACAAGGCCAATTTAGACAAGATAATTAAGAATATATTTCAATATATATTTTTTTATATTATATATTTGTTTGACGACCGCTTTAGCTTAGTTGGTAGTGACCCTGCCTACGAAGCAGGAGGTCCTGGGTTCGAATCCCGGTAAGGGCATTTATTTGTGTGATGAGCACGAATATTTGTTCCTGAGTCATGGGTGTTTTCTATGTATTTAAGTATTTGTATCTATTAAATATATCGTCGTCTAGTATCCATAACATAAGCCTTATTGAGCTTACTATGGGACTAGTTCGATTTGTGTAAGATTGTCCCCTAATATTTATTTATTTATTTATATATAATTGAGGTAGGAACGCTTATATATAAATAAGTATGTAGGTACAATTAGAAAGTAATCGCAACAGATTCGTTAATGTGTGTAATCAAGCGAAATTATATTCGCGTCAATCCTCGTCAAAAAGCGTAGGTACTTATTCATATAAGATTTCAAAGATTTGTCAACATTTCCCATTCTGTCCGTACTCTACTCCAAACCAATTAAAAGATGTCAAACATTACTTTATAACTACTAGAATGTTCATGCTACTTTATCCACCCACAATTTAGAGACATTGTATAGCGTCCACACGATTAATTTTGATATCTACTTTTTGGTAGATATCAATAACACTGTGTCAATAAAACTGCTTTCAATAACAATGTTGGAATTCAAATTTATATACTATCCAGAGAAAAGCAAAAATAACAGATTATATACAGGTTCTATCTACAACATTTAAGATACTTTTTACTTCTCATGCTCTTAAAATGTTAATTTAGTCTCTGTATATCGGGACTAAAGTTAATCTCTAGGGATTAAAGTAATTTTTTTTTAATTGACTTTGAAAACCCCTAAACTGCCAATCGGGGTGTTTGTGGTTGGAATATTGTCGCCATTTTTAGTGATTGTGTATTATGTATAGACAATTTTTGGGTGTGAAAATAACCTAAAAAGACAACTGTGCAAAAATATTAAAAAAATAACGATTTAATATAGTAATAATGATTAAATATTACGAATATAAATCAATTTAACTAGATTAGGGATAACTTAATTTTATTTTGCATGATCCAATTAGTTTTAAAATAGGTAGTTTCACGTTTGAACCTGTTGGCTAAAAATGCCAGCATTTAATTTAAAGCCTGAGTGACTTCACTAAGTAAAAAAAAAATAAAGAACCGCGGAAAAAAAATTCTTTGCTTTTTGAATGTTCATTAATCGTATTGAGCACAATATTTCAACAATTAATGTGTATAGTGCAACTTTATACCGAAAGTACGGAACAATAAATATTGTAATTTTATGTAATAGAACGTCGTTTTTTTCCTCGCATTCAAAGTGAAAAGTAGAGTGTTTAACGCGGGACTAAACAACCATAATGACACTCGATCTATAGTCAACCTCGCTACGCTCGGGTGGCTAAACACCTCGTGTCATTATGGCTTGTTTTAGTCCCTAGTTGAACAATCTACTATTTCCATCATGTCGCATAGCCGTAGGACGCCCTGACTAGATAGATGAAAACTTTGTTCAGCTGTATGCCATGACAAACATAAGTAGCATAGTATAGCAGTGATTTTTCTTCCTACAAAAGGTACATCGCGCGCTTGAATGTGTGCGCGCCGTGTATGAACGCTCTACAACTTCTACAAGCTAAGAAATAAGAATGCGTAAGAATGCTCCAGTATGGATAGCAGTCATACAGACGTGCTATCGCGCGTCTGTGTGAATACTTGTCACGCGCTCCTAAACGGCCGAAGTTGGCATACTTGTTCGTCTTGACGTGATAACGTCTTATAATTCGATGGAGCCGGCTGCACGCACGAAAAAGTGTGACGTCATGGGCCGTTACCTTGCAGGGTCGTTACCTGTCAAATAGGTACTTTATATTATTCCAGCACTAAAGTCGTTAAGACGATAGTTTCTTACAAATTGTTAATAAAATAGCCCTTATTCCCTAAGATACGGCTGTCAAAAATCTCTATTGAATGACAAGAGACCAGTGGCGGATTTTCCCTAAGGCCTAGTAGGCCCGGGCCTAGGGCGGCCAGATATTAGGGGCGGCCAATCGTGACAAAAAATCACTGCTGCTGCTGAGAAAAGGGCGGCTGGTACTCAAGTCGAAGTCGAAGTCGAAGTCAAAGTCAAAGTCAAAGTCAAAGTCCTCCTCTATCATTTATTTGCAAAAAAAAAGCCAATCTACAATAAAAAAAAAATCCGCAACATGCTTCGTCAACTTCTAAAGTATAGGTACAAAATAATATCCCCAACACGGCTCGTCCATAATAACAATGGACCTTAAACCAAAACAAAATACAAATCCGCAACACGCTTCGTCAACACTGCCTCCCCTTTAAAATACTCCGCCCCGCACCGCACCCGGCTCAAAAGTCCCCATAATGCTAGCAGCATTCCCCCGCTGAACAGCTAATGAGACCTGTTGAACCAAATACGATCCGGAGCGAGGATCACAGCCCCTCTCACGCAAACGACGTCCCAACTCCACAAAGAGGTTGCGAGCCTCCGCGCCCCAGGGTCCCGCTGTTTCGACCGCTACCGGCACAAAATCATAAGCTGACTCCAAGGCGGAATACTTAGTGTGCTTTAATTTAGCAGCATTCTCTGCTGCCGAGCCCGCACACCGCGAGGTATGCCTCAAATGGGATGCAGCAAATGTGCTGACACACGTTGCATCCCACAAAAGACAACGCCCTCTCCGCCAAGGAACCAGCGTCAGGCCATCAGGCCGTTTACCATCCGTGCGACTCAATCCTGGTGGTGGTAGTCAAAGTCAAAGTCAAAGTCAAAGCCAAAGCCAAAGTCAAAGTCAAAGTCAAGGTCAAGGTCAAAGTCAAAGTCAGGGTCAAGGTCAACGTTATCACGTTCGACTATCGTCAGTAAACCGACTTTACAGACAACCGATTTTTTTTATACTTTGTAAGTAGGTGTACGTATGTCTTTACAATGATAATAAGAAATAAATATAAACTATTAAAACATAAGTAACTAGAATGACTTAAACTATAAAACAATTAGGTATAGTCAAGTATCTATCTTCTTTAATGTTAGTTATTCTTTCTAACTGTCTCAAAGGTTAGCCGGAAGAGACCACTTACAAGAATAAGCTCGCCTCTGTACATAACCATTGATTTTTGTACTGTTTCTGTATGATTGTATGTGCAATAAAGTGTTTACATACATACACACATTGGCAATCTAACTCCTAAAACTACGATTTAAACTTATTTGTCACGGCACGGCATGGCATGGATTGCAAAAAATCTTTCTCTTTCAGCATACGGAATACGGAACCCACAAATTTGTTATACAAGTGTCGGAGTAATGTCTGCACGAGGTACGCTTGTAGGACGTTATTATAATGAGTGCTATGATTTCTAAATGCAAATGCAATGCACCGTACACGGCGGTTGCACAATGCATTCCCGGACGGTTCACACGATTCTACGACTGCATCAGCTGAGGTTAGCCGTATCTCTGTGGAATTCTACAATTTAAATATATTGGTACATTGATTCTTGATTGTTTAATAAAGAGTCCCGTTTATAGGTACTCCACATACGACTAATCTGTAAAGTTTTTAGACTGTTTCAGGATTAAGAAATAAAATCACACAGTTTAATGATTAATATAATAAGTACAAACACAAAAGCAAAGTTTTATTGATTAGTAAGTGTCATAGGGGAGAAATATAATACATATTATATTCACGGCAAGGGCATAGGTCGGCCATTCTCACGAAGTATGACTGCGTCTAATTACCGCGTCTCCATACATTTAGTATGAAACAGCGCCGCGGTAATTAGGTGACCGCAGACATACTTCGTGAGAATGGCCGAGGTCGTTCTTTATTATACAGTGGAACCTTCGAACCTCGATAAGACGAAATCCTCTATACCACGAAATAAGATCCCTTCCCTGCAAGCCCTAAAACCTTCATAACTTGAAATATTAGACCTCTATAAGTCGAAGTTACCTATGACTCCCTACAAGACGTTTTAGTAAATTTTTTACCTCTATAACACGAAATAGATGAAATTTACCTCTTTATCTGCAAGAAAACGGTCTTTTACTTTATCACCTCTGTATTTTAAAGTTTGTGAATAAGTATATTATACCTCTGTAACTCGAAGAAAAATATGGCAGGTAGGTCATACGCATCTTAGTCTTTAGAAAATTTTACCTCTAAGTCGAATATTTTACCTCAGTAACTCGAAGTCAAAAAGTAAAGAAGCCGGTAAAGAACCTCTATTTGTCGAACAAAGGCCTATGAAAACCTCTGTAAGTCGAAGACCTCTATAAACGAAACCTCGCTAACACGACTTATTAGCGTTTCCCTTGAGTTTCGACTTATCGAAGATCCACTGTATATGGCCTAAAGGGCTATTCTTCAGAAATATGTCTGCGGTCACCTCATTCATCTGGCCCTTTTTCATACTAAATGCACGGAGACAGATGAATGAGTCGCAGACATATTTCTGAAGAATAGCCCTAAAATGAATTCCTAAATACAAAAAATGAATATTTAATTTGAGGTACTGCTCAGAATATAAAAAAAAGGTTACCAGATTAACTTCGCTCTACATTGCTACTGCCACATGTAGCCGGCCAAACTATAATAGGATTTCCTCTTTGAAGTACTGTGCTTTCGTTATTACTACTAATTTCACCTTAACATAATAAAATGTAGGTAAGAAATAAGTACTAGGGGATAGTTAGAATCCATCCATATAGGTACCTTTTAATAGTAGAGACTCATAATAGTCATAATGTCTCAAGTGTCTCAACTCAATACTTCACGTTAACGATAAAATAAAACAGCGTAGACAGTAAGCTACACACACATCCTCTCACCAAGTTTATTAAGGCCAAGTGACGCCAACTCATCACGATGCGTCTACTCTGTACTCTATCCCAGCACATTTCAGACTTAGAATCAAAAATTCAACACTTTCATTCAAATCTATGGCGTTTTGCGCACGCCATTCCACAGTCAAATACAATAATCGCGATTTTTATATGAGGAGACGGTTTGAAGCTTGTTTGAAGTCGAATCGACGTCACCCTTCACCCGCCAACCAGAATGGCGCCATTTCCAACAAAATAGACGATTTTCAGCGTTAAATTAAAGCAGCTAAGAGCGCTGTATCGATTCACGATCAGCAATGTCATCTTTGTCAAAATAGCTTCTTCCATTCTTTGTACTTTGACGTGGAGAGGGCGTGGTTTGCCTGTGTGCGTTGTCTCGATTAATCTGTGTGTGTTACACGCTCTATATTACGATATTGCTCAGTCATTCGAACACATCGCCACAGCGCTTTACAATACTTGCACAAAGGACGTGTAAATGATGTTAGTCAAGAGAGCCAGCGATGTATTGAGACCGCGATTAATCGTAGTTGAATGTAATTGCGCGGGGACAGCTCGGACCAGCTGTGTACGTTGATAACCGTGTTTTGTTTCATTTTCCTGCCATAATCGTATGTCTACGTCACCGCCAAAGTTGGCCCCAACGTTTGCTATAACCCGGCCATTCTAAATTAGTTTTATGTCTCCGCGTCGGTATGGAAGAAAGTGTTTCAAAATTGGTCGGGTTGTTGGGCCAACACACTTTGATAATGGGTCAACGGTATCGCCTTCCGCCACACCAGTAGCGGCCTAAATATTTATAAATTACCTGCTTACCCGTTTTGTTTGATTATATTCTTATAGGTACAAAAGAAAAGTAAGCTACCTAGTTGATATTATCTTCTGCTTCTGCGCTTATTACAATACTCTTACAATAAATTTTATAACAGAAAACTAGTTGAGTGAGAAAATAAAATGACTATAAAGAAATGTCAACAATGCTAATAATGGCAATAAACAATTCCAGTTACCAAATTGCAGTTACAAAATTGCAATCTTGGAAGTAATTTTCGACCTGTTTTTCTGCGTCTGAGATTAAAGTTTTATTTTGGTTAGTTTAGGAAGGCCTATCTGAAAAGAAAGACATTATGGGGTGTGGCAGAGGTAGACTTCAACCTTAATTTTGAGTTCGATCAATTATGATGTGGTTTTATCGAGTCTGCAGGTTTGCACTGAAAGTAACCAACCTTTGTAACTATGTTGACCAATCTACCTACTGTTAGAGCCCTTGGTCTGCCAGCCCTCAGCCTATTGGCTTATTAAACACGTACATATTTTCATGACAGAAACTGGCCAGTTCTAACTAAATTGCCTGGACACGTTTTTACATAACATTTTGTCCTTTTTCACATTTCCTATTCCTATCTTATTCTAGTCCAAGATCAGGTAAGGTTACTGAGGATCGCGTTTTGCTATAACAGTAACTTATGTAAATAAAATAAAAAATAAAAAGGGCCCTCATACAATACACGTGTTAATTGGCGTCGTTTTGCGCCATGGTAGTACGGAACCCTTCGTGTGCGAATTCTACACGCACTTGACCGTTTTTTTGGGAGACCTATTCAGCAGTGGGCATCTCAAGGTTAAAATGATAATGTGTTTTGTGTGAAAATGTGATCATTTTGAAACAGCGTTTCACTGTTGTCCGGGCAATTGAACGCGGAATTCGTCTCTAGAAAGTTTCCGTTCGATATCACCGCATAATTCGAGTTCCATATATTAGTGGTCTGCCGTGTAAACTAAAAGGTCGCGGTTACAGTGTATAGACTCGAATAAATCAAGTTAAATTAGGCAATTTAATCGGAATACGTCACATATATTAGACGTAAAATCATATTTAAAGGAAAATGATCGGAGAGATCATACTCTTATCTAGCATATAGGTACATATATACCATATGTATATGCAAACATTCACAGCTTATTTCAGGTTTATTTTATGGACCTATGATATTTAAATAGGTACCGTGAGAAGGGATTGCTAGGACAGTTGGGTTTCGAATGGGGAGAGTAGGGATGACAGAGGGGTGAGGTGGTTTTTAAAGGCTACTGCTACCTAAATAATATATTCTTATTGCAAATGGAGCTGTAGTAATATTCATAATCCAAAAGTGTCGATCCAACAATTTGCCCAACTCACCTTAGTATGAAATTCCTTCTCATCCCAACTACGAGGGACTACGGGGTGAGGAGGGATTTTGTGTTTAGTCTCAAAATTATGAATTGGAACTACCCAAAATCATAAAAAAGCTAAAATACAAACGGCCGGAACATTTATTATACATATATACAATATATGTAAAAATTTAATTTTATAGAGGTTTGAATTTCAGTTTTGTCCCTACTCACCCCGTTTACGGTATCGATAAAAATCCAGAATTTAGAATGAAATGAATTTCTAACCAATATTTTTTTTTCCGCAAACGGGCTGCACGGCTACTTTTATGAAGTACTGTTGCGAGTAGCGCTGTGTAAGTGAATGAAAAAATACAAAACAATCACAATTTTTAGCTAAAGAGTGGAACTTCCATCCTTTTCCTTCCGGAAAATATAACTTGGACCTCTTCAATTCCAAGTGAATGGGCAGTGCCTAGGCAAGCACAGCATCGATTTTATCATCGTTTTTCCCAACAGTTGTGTTTAAAGTTAAATGTTCCACTATTATCCTACGTCTATCCTACTAATATTATAAATGTGTAAGAATGTGAAGATGTTTGGGGTTTTGATGTTTGTTACTAAATAACGCGGTAAAAAAGATCAAGTCCTGGATTCAGGATTGACACATAGGATACTTAATATTCCGAAACTTTATATCCTGGAAGAAAGCTCCCTTGAGATAACAACGGGAAATATGTAATATTATAAATGTGAAAGTTTGTGAAAATTTTGGGATGGTTAGATGTAACGAGGTTTGGATGTTTGTTACTAAATAAAGCTGTGACAAATTAATGAATTGATATGAAATTTGGCATCCAGGTAGACCATATCCTGGATTGAAACATCTAGGGTAGCTTTATATCCCGGTAAAGAGTTCCCTTGGGATAATACCGGGAAATAACGCGGGCAATGCCGTGGGTAAATGCTAGTTACGAATAATTCTACCATTGCCATTAGGGCATGCAATACCGGTTTTACTTGTATGGGCCAATACCGAAAAACCGGTTTTTCGGTATTGGCCACATTCAAGTAAAACCGGTATTGAATGCCGTAATTGGGATGCAAATTACCAATAGTGAACGATGTCACTTACACGGAAAGCCGTCAAATAATATAATGTATCAATTGAGCTGCATAGTGATCGGATTATAGGTGTGCGAGAGACTAATTAGTAACATAATTGAGTGACGTGGAGACTATAATAGTTTTATACAAATACAAATCATTTATTTTTCAGATAACAAGATCCATTGCTGTTAGTTAAATTGACTGCAGTGCTATAGTAATGCACAAACACTTTCCCAGTATTATAAGTGAGAAATTTTATTTTCAATTTTCTTTTTGCACAATATAAAACTCATTTATATGCAAAAAAAATGGGTGCTAATCCTAGTTGTCTATTGTATGCCCGAAGTACATATCGCTCTTTTATAAAAAAAAATAACCGCTTTAAGTCTTCTAACCTATCTGCCATCCAAGTCGGTTCCGCCCTAAAGTCTTGCTTGTTTTGGTGTAATTTATCACCTTTATCAGTATATTGTGTTAGTAATCACCATGTACATGGATGGCAAATGATGCTTTAGCATGTGATTATTATGGATTACGATGATGATGTGATGATAAATTATATTTTTGAAAATGATTTTATGGGTAACAAAGATTCTGTGATTAATATAGAAACAACATAATGGCAGTTGACTAATATGGCAGATGAAACTATGGCAAATGAAATTCTGGCAAGCAAGTGTATTGTATACCGCTAATGCTATAATAATAATCATCATCATTTATTTCAGGCAACAAAGGCCCATAGATAAAAACCTTACAATCTAACATATATATTAAAAATTATAACAAAATAAACTTAACAACTAAAACTATTACGAAAACGCATAACAGTTTAGGCATACGATGATTGAGCATACCGCTTAAATGGCATAATAATAAAATCGCATACAAGTTAATTGGCATACGTGAAATTCGCATAACATTGTTAGGTATACCGAATACGTAAAATTATGCGTTCGGTATAAATGAGCGTTCTTGAAAAATAATTCCAAGTTTATACCCGTTGTTCACAGAATCCCAACCTTTTGGGTTTTAACCGAACTGCTACCGGAAAAGTAGGTCAGGTTAGGTTAGAAGTGCGACCCTTACAGAAACGAACCGCTTCCAGAAAAGTCGGTTAGATTAGGTTTGAACTATGACCCCAACAAAAACGAGCTGCTTCCAGAAATGTAGGTTAGGTTACATTTAAACTACAACCCCAACAGAAACTGAAATTCCAACGTCCGATATGCTGTTTAATATTTATAAGAAAATATGTTATACTTAGTAATTGTTATGCGTATTAATGGTATGCGAATTAAAATATGCGTTTTAAAATATACATTTTAATATTATGCGAATATACAATTATTTGAACAACGATGTGTGTTGTCAAAATAGGAAGATTTGCAGTAGGGAGGTATGCGTTATACCGACCCAAAAAAATTATAAGTAGGATATCAAAAAACAGCACAGGTTTCTTTTTTTAAGTAGCCTGTGTTATTATCCCATTGCTGGACAAAGGCATTTTCCTGGGATTATCCCTATTTGATGTCGACTTTGTATCCTGAAAATAATGTACGGTTACCAAAGAATAAGCAACATACGTTTTCAAAAAGGAAAGCCTAGGAAAAAACAAATATTTTTATATTTGTTCTCCTATAAAAAATATATATATTTAATCATCATCAACTCATATAGGTGCCTCGTAAACTGATATACATACTGTCACGGCAGTTTAAAATCTGACTTTTTCCTCACAACGACCAAAATGAGGATTTTCGATTATATTTATGAAAAAAAACTATCATTTACCATTAATCTAAAACGACTTTATACCAAATTGCGTAAAGGCCTAATTTCCAAATAAAACTCCACAAATAAAAAAACAAATTAGATTTACACTAATAAGAATTTGTCCGTAATATTGCTTTGCCATTCCATAGGCGTTCCAAAGCCGTAGTCTTTTTATAAGGGGTGTTCACCTCCGAGTTAACCTCTGTTGAATATTTATACAAGGCCCCGCCCCGAGCACCCTGTATTGTCTAAGGGGTATGTCTAAAGTACTATCCCTTATTGACAAAGGGGACTAAGCGCCGTACCTTTCTTGATAAATAAGTCATTTTGTGTGAGGATAGTGAGGACTCGAAGATTAAAGGGGAGTGCATTTGTCAATCGGATATTTTTTAGTATTAAAGTAATCCATGTCAGTTAATAGATTGAACATTGGACAGTTTATAGACATATAGATGCGGGCCCGCGAATTCGTCTGTCATCTAACATTTTTTTACAAACTTTCATCTCCTGTTTCATCCCATAAATAAGGGTTCAATTTTTAAAAATCCTATACTAGTGAACTTAAGTCCCCCAAAGAAAATTCCTTTTTTACATGCCGCTTCTTTTGCGCTTGAAGGTGTTAGCTCTAAAAGCTGTCTCAACAGTCGGGCTTCGTGGCAGGTTATGTCTCAGCAAAAACCTCAGCACCACGGATGTAAAACAGTGGCGTGTGCACTCGAGCACAGTAGAGAGTACCTACCTAGCAGTGGCGTGGCGTAAAAGATATCCTAGGGCAAGCCGGTGCAGATTTGGCGTACATTTTCCTTAAGAGCTCAAGAATAAGGTGGTCAAAAGCCTGATATTAGGCAAGCCGGTAGGAATCGAGTTTTTTGGACGCCACGCCACTGCTACCTAGTCTAAGTATTGTTGCAGTATATTGTCTTGTATTTCATCCCGCTGTCATAGGGAACGTGCAGGAACTATTATAGTGGCAACACTAAATTGACTAAAAAGACACTATGCAGAAAATAAAGGAAACTTATCAGACCTAAAAAATACGGGTTATAAATGTCAATGTTGTCAAGTATGAAGTGGTGGCCATACTAACGTTAACCGTCCATGATCGCGATATTAACAGCGTTTTCCGTTAATGTGGCCCCAGCATGATAGAGTGCAAGATTCGGATTGGCATCACCAGTTGGCAGCTCCTTCGGTGTGCACGTGCCCTATAGGCTGTACGTTGTCAGTTACTACACTCAGTACTCGTAGTCACGCAATTGTTTTATTTATATACCTGTGTTGTATTTTTTGTAGGGAAAATATATTAACGATTTATCTAGGTATTTACTTACTACGTTTTTCATCTGGTCGCATTTATAATCAAAATTTATTCAATTTTACATATAATTTGTGTACCACGTACGAGTAGTACTAATGTAGAGTCAGTAACAACACTATCAACATAATTATAGAGCTTAAAAAATATACCACTGACTTAAGACCAGCATTCTATAAACGTAATCATTACGTTTTTATAACTAATTTCCTAAGCTATAAGTCTGAATATGTTACGTTGCCTCGACGATTATATGACGAAATTTTGCTAGTTGGCGGGGTCGTAGCACAGCCTTTTTGACTGTCTCCCGCCATCTCAAAATAAAGCATCGTTCTCGGCTATTTTTTTTGTCACATGCAGTATAGTTTTCTGTGTAGGTATGTTTATGGCCTCAAATTACAGATACACAGGTGAGCTAAATAATTTAGTACCATAATACCTACATCCATAGGTACCGCAATACTAAAGATTCCTGCTACAACAATTGAATTGACTGTACTAATAATTAGTAACTTAAACTATGCAACACGTGATGTAACGTGTAATAAACAACTCTATTAGATTACATATCTATTCTTTACGTTTATACGTAAAACATTATCTTTAATCACTGACATCTTGTACTATCGGATACGCCACGGTTACTCAAATACTCATGCCAAAGCGAACACGCACAAAGCACAAATAGTGAAATTTACGTTAGCCTGTTAACGCCATCTAGTGGTGGCCAATGCAAACTCCACTTCGTTCGGTTACGGCTCGCCCCGTCGGTCCGCAGTACCTACTCTGTGAATTTTAGTTCTCCCATCGGGACGTTCAATTTACTCGTTATGAAATATTATCTAAACGGTTCTGTTACAATTACGTTAACACATAATAATATTACCTATATTTCTGTTACTTTAATCTCCTTTGTACCTACTTTAATTAATGA
This sequence comes from Eudemis profundana, assembly GCA_947034925.1. NCBI lineage: Eukaryota > Metazoa > Arthropoda > Insecta > Lepidoptera > Tortricidae > Eudemis > Eudemis profundana. The sequence goes on along the minus strand of OX344808.1, from coordinate 14,154,805 downwards.
AATGTAATCTTGAGCAAAATAAAACAGCTGCCAAATTAATTGGGTGTTCTAACTGTTCTACTTGAAATTGAATAAAAAAGCTCATAAAGAAATTCAAGGGCGGCGGATCTATGATACCTCTTTACATTATTAGCTAAGGTCCCGGCACGAGTGGGTGAGCAAACGTTTAATGAAGAAAATCCTTATGATACATACCAGTACACAAAATGAGTTAAGTCTTAGAATTTCATTTTACACGATGGCCAGTGTAACCTGAGCTGTGATAGCTTTGAAAGGGCTCCACGGCGCAGTTCTTGCGTGGCCTTCAGAATGGTTGTTCCTTTTACTGGGATGGACCTTGGATTTACTGATTCACCTCGCTTGTAGGAGTTCGAGGTCAATGTGTGCTGTTTGTACGCAAAATTATTTGATGAATACTTTTATTCATACCATATTCCATAAGTCTTTAACGATTGAACGAATTCATCATAATTATACAGTAAATGAGTTGCTTTACCATTTTTACAAACAAACATTATACTTTAGAACAATATTTAATAGAAAAAAATTACTCTAAAGTCATGGGACAGCGATATTTGGCTCAAATATTTTTTTCTGAAATAGCCCTAATACGTCCTTATGGTAATCGACAAAGTAGGATTTAAATATTTTATTAGAAGAGAAAAATTGATGCATTGATGAATTATATGCCTCGAGCGGCCTAGTTTCAGTAGTTCGGTGATTTTAGTCCGGTTCATATATATTTGTTTGAACCGGACTAAAATCACCGAACTACTTAAACTAGGCCCCTCGAGCAGGATTCGAACCTGTGTCTCCAACGTCGCTTCGTGCCAACACAGGCGCATTACCAGTTGTGCCACCGAAGCGATACCCAAGTCATCCAATTTCTCAACTCAACTGTCTCTCAACCTGTGCTCTCAACTTGTCGTCTCAACTCGTATTGAGAAATCCACAGTAACGATGTGCTACACCATATAATAAAAAAATATTTAGAATTAATTGGAAGACGTTAATGCTATAGTAAAAAATCTTAGAGCCTTATTACACTTGCGAATTACGAGCGAGCTGTGGGCGAGTTAGAAGCGAAGTTCCATACAAATGTCGCTCGCGGAGCAGAGTATGGAGACTCGCCCGCAGCTCGCTCGCAAATCGCCAGTGTACCCTTAAAGTACGTTTATGCCATACCTGGCCATAAAGTGGCTTTTTCCGCACGCTGCGCGTACGGAAAAAGTCCCTTTCTGGCCAAGTGTAGACATAAAATGATGTACACAACACGGGAGGTAATAAAGAAAGCCCTCGATCGCATATTTACGTCCCTCGCTTGCAGCTCGGGCCGCAAACATCTGCGATCTTGGCCTTCCTTTATATTAACACTCTAGTTGTGTAATGTACTATTTATTTGGGAACGTCAAAAATAATCACCAGTGAGCACTTGCTTGTGACGTGCTTGTGACATTCATTAGTCCTCTAGTGACGTAACCAGGTGTTGCCTGTACTAGGAGCAAATAATTAAAACGTAGATTGTACTCCTCAAACAGAACAACATTTGTTCAGCGACATTTAAAAATAACTTATGTTTTAATTTTTAGTACACTTTAAAGTTTATTTGAAACCGCAATGTATTGCGATGTTTTTTTTTATGTTTGTAGCGTGACAAGCGACGCCAATTAGACTGATGTTAACGTACATTGAAAACACTATTTAATTTGTATGGAAAAGATAAAATCTAAAGATTACATAATTTTTAAAAGTTGTTGAACGAAAGTTTAATTGTTTGATGAATAGAATCTACGTTTTAATTATTTGATCCTGTTACAGGCAACACTCGGTATACAATTTATCTATACCGTCAATTTCGTTCCATGGATTACCCACAAATATTATGGAATACAAAAAAGAGAAACAAATGTAACGTTATAATACCAAATTATTAACTTTGACACAAAATTGCATATTTGCCACAAAACCGTTTAAACACAACTTCATAATTTAGATCACCACCTGGGACTGGGACGATGCCATTCTGAACACTTCAAAATATAGTCAAAGCAAAAGCCACTAATTCTCGTAATGGTTGTCACTTTCACTTATTTGACACTACGCGTTAGCGTCAATTCAAGGCGTTGGTAGCGAGGTGTTTCTCCACCGTTTTTCAAGCTAATCTTTTTTGGAATTATGATAATTGCATTTTCATAGTTATCTTTACCCTGTGGTAAAACAACACAAGTCCGGAAACAGGAAAAGATGGTAGGTACCGAGACAGAGTTGTCTCGGTACCTACCATCTCATGACTCATCACTTTTTTTCAACGAAATTTCGTTTGTGGGCTTTTTTATTTAAAGTGCGTTCTTAACTGAAAGTTAGCAGGTCGTCACAGAACTGACGATTAGTGTCAAACTCCATACATTTCGTCACGGACTGACAGATTAGACGGTATTTGAACATAGCTTAAGTTTCGCCTACCCATAGATTTTAAAATAAAAATGCCCTTGTACATTACTGCGGAGGCCGGGAAGTAAGCGCGCTGCCACTCGGCCGTCTACATACCTATATGTACTCGGCCAGCAACACCATTTCACGCCGAGGTATGTATAATGCTTTTCTCAAATATGCAATGATACCAATTAAATAAACTCCAAGAAATCAATCTTTATTTTCTAGAGAAACTAAAAGTAGGGTAGACCGAGGCGAATCGGATCAAGTTAAGCATTTTTGTCAAATTCATAAGATCGCGGCTAGTCGGGGGCAGACACTTAGCGTCCTGAGTTGGGTTTGTCTTTCCCGCAATGGCAGTGCTTGTGTGCACCGATGCTTTGCGTAGAGTCACTATTTTCGGTGTGCTGTGATTTTACCGCCGATCTAAAGATGATGATTGCAATATTTATGATAAAATCATTAACAATGTGGCTTGTATTCGTAATTAATGTGATTGAAACTGTATTTTAAAGAGTATTCGCGTTAGTCTGTACGCCGGTTAGCCTCAAGATATTTTTGAAGCCACGCGACGCACGCCACTCGCCTGGTGGATGAGTATGGTGCATACCTAAAATATACCTATGTATCTGGTATAATATAATTTTAAGATGATTTTAGTCGTCAAACCGGGTAAAATCCTTATAAACGAAAAGAGGGTTAAGTAACTGTATACATTTTGGTTGAAATATGTTTATTTCACAGTTGATACATTTTGTGTGCGCAAAACAGCAACAAAAGACTCAAAAAACCTAATTAGGTATTAAAAAAAATAGTTGCGAGTTTTATTTCGAATGATGCTAGATGGCGCTGACACACCTGTACTCCATTACAAGTTTTTGTGGTTCTTGGTGGTGGCAGACAAAAATTAAATACTTTTCAACCAAATTGGATTGTTAACCCTCATTTCACTTGTCAGGAGAACAGGGCGAACTCGAATCACTCTTTAAGTAAAACTAAACACACAAATTCAACCAAAGCGCTTTTTATCTAATAACTTTAATATTTTAAATTAAAGCTTATTTCTAAATGTTCAGATATACAGGTGTTGCCTGTACTAGGAGCAAATAATTAAAACGTAGATAGTAGTACTGTACTCCTCAAACTGAACAACATTTGTTCAGCGACATTTAAAAATAACTTGTGTTTTCATTTTTAGTACACTTTAAAGTTTATTTGAAACCGCAATTTATTGCGATGTTTTTGCGTGACAAGTAACGTTAATTAGACTGATGTTAACGTACATTGAAAAAAATATTTAATTTGTATGAAAAAGATAAAATCTAAAGATTACATAATTTAGAGTTGTGAAAGAAAGAAAAGTTTTATTGTTTAATAAGTAGAATCTATAATAGGCTACTTTCCTCACAGATCAAATCAGTTACATTTTATGAAGTGTCAAAACGCTCAGATAGTATGAAGTTTGTATAGAATAAAAGTGAAATGACGTCATTTTACTCAAACATCAAATCATCTTCTTATTTATAGGTTTTGATCTTTTAAAAATCGTTTAAAACGCTAAATCGGTGATGTTTAGTTCATTTTTGCAAATTTTCGAAAGCTGACTTAATAGCTACTGTGTAGTAATTTATATTGACTACAAGCAAATACCCTATTGTTTGCTCCTGTTACAGGCAACACCCGGTATGATGTGAAATGGCTTAATATGACACACTCCTTGTAATAATATATTTCATATTAGACTGGTGAGCTCGCGACAAAAGAAACGGTGGCTGGCTGCTCAGTGCTCAGCCAGACGTGAGCACAGACTGAATTCAGCTGAAAAATAATTGAAATTGTTCTGCTTGAAATAACGTTGCTTAGTGTATTTAATTTAATACGTTTTCTTATAAATTAAGATAACATAGCTACTCGATTAAACGTAGGAGGAAACTAGAAATATACATATTGTAGAAATACGCTAAGTTTATGGAAATATGAAGAATATTCGCGTATTAAATATTTATTTTCTCGTAATTTAAAAAAAATAAGTAAATGTAATGTTCTTTTGGTGTGCAATAAAGTATGATTGTATTGTATTGTAACTTAAAGTATGCCTAAATTTTCTATGTAGAAATCTGTCTTTGTCTAATAGGTATAAATATGAATCACACGTAATATTATAAATGTGAAAATTTGTGAAGATGTTTGGATGTTTAGATCTTTGGATGTTTGTTACTTAATAACGGGGTAACAACTAGGAGGATTGAGCTGAAATTTAGCATGCAAGTAGACCAGGTGCTGGATTGAAACAAACTGATACTGTATGATAAAGAATTCCTTTGGGACAATAATGGGAACAACGCGGGCGAAGCCGCGGGTAAATGATAGTTCAAAATAATTCCCATCAATTTGATGCCGTAAAATATGACTATAACTACGGACGATTAAGGACGATTTTAAAGGCATTTCATGGCTGTTGCTTATAACTAGGACATTATCGACAGTTAGGTAAGTATCTGGGCCAAAATTATTTTTGATACCTAAAAAAACGTTTCTTGTACATTTTAACGCATAATTCGTACTTGTTAGTGTACCTAATCTCCAAAAACATTATTAGTAGTAATTCAGAACTGCTTACGCTTATGATAACTTTTATCGAAATATGATGGCTATGAACATAAAAATTATGTTTTTGGTAACGCAATGGACACTAAATTTGAGGCGACACGGGGACTGGTTACGTAGTGGTAATTTAAGTAAAAAAATAAGACGTTTTTGTTATTTTAAGGCAGAATTATTGAGAAAATTAATAATTAACATTGAGGCCTGGTTGAAAACTAACGTAAAACAGCTTTAAAAATATTTCGCGACATCATAAATTTTGTAAAAGTGTCTAAACATGTCATGTCTATTTTAGGCAATAAAAATAGTTTTGGCTTATCTTTTGGCTGATCCAATTGCTTGCTTTGAATGACATCTGCGTTAATCTCTTATTTAATTATAAATAAATATTGCACGTAGGTCCCCCTACAGCAGCAGAATATTACAACTTAACATTAATTCGGAGGTTATTTACATTTTTAATTTAAGTTTTATTCATGCTTTTTAAATGTTAATTATGCATTGAATCGTCGTACAACATCAGTAGCGTAGCGAGGGTGGTGCAGGCAGGGCACGTGCCCTGGGCGCCACAAGGAGGTGGGGCGCAAAAAAAAAATGACTAACTACCATCAATTCAAATTCGCAAACATGGTGAAAACATTAATAATATTAATATTTGAAATATTGGGCTATTTCGGAGTTTTTGCAAAATACCGGTTCCGAGCCCTGTTTGTCGCCAAGTCGAGTAAAACAAAGGCAGGGCCAATATCCTTTTCTCGAAGCTATTCAAGCCATTTTCAACCCCCTGTAATTGTGTGCTGCCTAAAGCTAAAACCCTGAAATTTGAGGCATATATAGATAAGGCACAATAAGACTTAGGTATATTCTCAATAACATTCAATTTAAAAGTGTAGTTTAAGAACTTGCACGTCAAAGTTCATTAGTTTTTAACTGACTGACTGACTCATGGGATTCCTTAATTCCTTATACTTAGCTTGAGCTTCAATTTGAAAACAGTAGGTAGTTAGGTAGGTACTAATACGAATACAAATTAAGATATCGCGAACTTTTTACTAAACAGCCATCACTCTCCGTATTTCAATTTTGTACCCGAGACTATAAATCCAAGGGTGTTTAAATCAATAAAGTTAACGACCTCTCAAATTTGAAATAAGAACAGCTGGGGGCGTTGTGGTCGCAAAACTGGTACGCGCCGAGAGGACACCTGCCCGCGCCTGCCAGCCTGCAAACTGGAAGACGCTTAGCAAAAACCACATATGTTCAAAATCTTAAAATACTTGTGATTTTACGCGTGAGACAAAATTAATTAGTAAGTTATACATATAAAACAGACTGCATGATCTGAGCATAATTATAACTGTTTTATACTTTTATGTTAAGAATGTTTATGTTATATCGTTGTATTTTAATCAATGTCTATTGCGCATAATGCTAGACATAGACAATAATTCATTTAGAATGTCACCTAAATAATTCCATTCGAAATGAGGACGGCTATGATTTAAAAGTCAATGAGGACTTGTAATCTATCTAAACGTTTCTAAACATGAGTTCCTGGAAAATTAATCTCTAACAGAACTATTAAAATTGATTCAAACCTACTCAATGGCCCATAACGCGATTAAACATTCGTGCTTCAGTTCTAAAACTTTTTGGTCCCGGTACCATAAAGTTTGAAACCCAAGGTAGATTTTATCGGAGCGAGCCTGACGGACATTGTTTTAATATTCCATATCGTGTGCACGTGCGCGTCGGCGGCGCCCGAATACGACCGAGTGCTGGCGACCAAACCCGAGTGCCTGCACAAACCGTCATTAATCACTGCATGCTTAATTCATATTCAACTTAACCACCTTATATTAAGAATTCAATTTGAACAAAAACAACGAAACGCTTAAGCTCTTTTAAAGAATGAACACCGTATGCCCTCGAGACGACCGTAGCGCATGCGAAATAACCTAGGACATTTCATCCAGAATCAATCCATCGCTGCGTCTGTGGACTCCTTGTTACATTAGGTCCAACTAAAGGAGCGATGTATAAGAAATACATGAAAAAATCAACTGTCTTGGAAAACAGTTTCAGTTGTTGTATGTAGGCCGTTATAACTCGCTTTGTGTTATATCGTGTTGATTCTCAAACCACTTTGTTCGCGATATGCTTTTTGTGAGATAGTGTAATTTAGTTAAAAATGTCATTTTGTCATTATAACGCTGTTATCGCTTTATACTTTTACTGACAAAACCGTTTAGTTTATCTGAAGAATCAGATTTCTGAACATGAATCCGTGATTTGATAACTTAATAGGTACATTAGTGTGTAGTGAGTACATGTTTATATTAGTATAAGATGTTTACATATACTTATTATGGGGGTCCTAGATAACATGAAACGGAATCGCATACAATATCGGTTAAGGAAAGTTACAAAGGCTATAAGCAGCTGTATGTGTACGATGGCCACGTGTGCTGCATAGTAACGTTTGAACTCGGGCCCAGTTAAATGTACCCACGCATAAGTACACTGTTTACATAAAAAGGGCGTATTTATTTGGAAGCTTTCAGTTACATACGTCTTTTTTAAACGGCATTCAGTACATTTGCTACCACGCGTGTGTTGGCTTGGCCAATATTGTATACAGTTAATAATACTAGTGACTTGGATATTCATATCATGAATTAATTGAAGTTACATTTTTCTTTTGTATGATCTACAATCTACATTTACAGTATGCCAAATTTCAAAGACTACCTAATACATCATCACGAATCAACTTTCCACGCAACTAGAAACAACTTGGACAACGAATCGGCGATTCGAGTTCCATGGAATCAAATCGAATCAAGCCTGACTGGACTCGCTGATTCACCGCTCTGCCGAGCCGCGGCGCTGCGGAGTTGTCTTTTGATCGAGTCGAAGAGGAGGATACATCGGATAAACTCGGAATTCAACTCGGATCAGCGGACGAATCAACTCGGGTTACTTGAGATGGAAATGATTCGTCACGTCGCTAATTAAGAGTTAAAAATAGAATAAGTTATAATAACCCACTTTAATAAATACAAATTCAAAATTAGTGTTGCTGTTGTGTTGTGTTGTGTGTTGTTTGTGTTGGGTTGCACAACAGTAATTTTGACAGAGGAAATTTATGATTTTCTCAGTCTACCCGCGACCACGAACGCTGAAAAGGGTTACGAAACGTCGGGACTTAAAATGTAGTAATATACGTGAGTTGTTTTATTACTATGACTGAAGTGTGTACGAAAAATATGTCTTAGTGAAGGCTATTACGGAAATAAGTGCATATTTATTACTTTATTTAATGTTTGAAACTATTATTCATATTTAACCTACCTTGTTGTTTTTGTTATTCTCAAAAAAAAGATACCTATTATTATAACAAGGCTAGGTTTTTTATAATGTGTTTATATTTTGTATGTGCATGTTGTATTTTATATACATATTATAAAGTGCCTGCGTAGACATAGGTGTATTGCGGCGTATATAATAAAAAAAAAAATAAAAAAAAAATAAAATAGTTTATTTTTGCAAGTAGGCCCTCAAGGGCTCTTTTACAAGTCTGAGTCTAAATATGTATGTATTATTTCATTTCTTTTCTTTTGGCGCTTCGGGTAGTGACCTTCTGGTGAGAAGAAGCGCCGGAAGAAACTCACCAGTTTCTCTTTTCTAAAAACAGGTATGACATTATTACATTCTATTTCATTAATACGTTATAATAAACTTATAACTACATTTTCAGAGATGTAAAAGGTCTCTAGGCGTCAAAACAAGACAATTAAAATAATAGAAATAAATTGATAATAAAAATTCATGGAGATGTAAAGAGTCTCCGTTGTCAAAATATTAAGTTTTGGAGGTGTAAAGGACCTCCAAACGTCAAAATATAAAATAGGAATGTTTATACTAAATATATTACAGAAATGAAAATATTCTGCAACTCACACGACTAATTTTCAACTTGTTTATTTTTATCTTCATATATAAAACGTCTACATCTTAGAACTCGACAAAGACTAATGCTTCTAACTTTAGCTGCTTTAGCTAACAATTTCAACAACTCCATAATTAAATAACAAAATTTCTCTGCCGTAAATTTAGTGATGGGAAACGGGAACTTATATACTTTAACAGAGTTCAAATACATTTATAGATACAAGAAATCAAACTACATAGAAAAATTAAATGGTGCTCACCTGTGGTCCAGACCGGGAATCGAACCAGGTACCTCTGGATTTCCGGCCCAGCGCCTTAACCAATTGGTGGTGTAATTTACCCGCATTAAAAACAAATAAAGAAACATCATGTTTCTTTCATATGTAGAGTTCAAATAGCTAAATCACTGTAATAAATAAAAAGATTTTCTTGCATAGGTACAGTCAGAAAAAGAATGCGCCTTCCCTCGGGGTCGGTCCCTCATGTCTGAGGATCGTGGTCAGCATCAGGGATGCACCTGGCGCGGATGATCTGCCTCCACCGGTTTCTGTCCAGCGCGTCTCTTACAACCGTGTAGAATTTGGAGGACGACGAGTCTTTCACTTGATCGGTCCATCTGTTGGTGAACGACCGCGCGATCTTTTGCCTTCGGTGCTCCCAACCACAATCAGTTTTTCAAAATTTTCGTCGCCTCTGCGCACTTATTTATATAGTTGACTGTATAAGCAATACTGACTATGTCTCAATATTAGATTAGACTATAACTGCTGCTCGCATCCAATACCAAACCTCCTTTGTACCTAACTGAAGCCTAATAATTTTTCAGAAACCATTAGCCATAGTATTTTAGTCAGTCCCGGTACTGACTCGTGTCTACAGAACTCGATTAGTTAAATAATGGGCAAGTCGGTGGAAATCGAGTTCTGTGTTTTTTTACTCAGTTTTTGGATAACATACCATTTCTGTAACCTTAATTAACAATTCATGTTAGCGTACACATAAAAAAAAAACTAACCTTGACACCACTAATAATGTTAAAAACGGTCAAAATTTATGAAAAACTTTAATTCGACAATAACTCAAAAACCGTGCCACTTTTACTGGGGTCATGTTAAGTTTGTTTGGTACCTCTTGACCTGGTCTACCTCCAGTGTCACTGTGACGTGTCAGTTATGGGACACCCTGTCTATGGCGTTTTAATGTTACAGACTATTCGGTGCCGACTGTACATTGTTCATCGGTCAGCAACTGTGAGTTCTAATGTAGATAAGGGGATTTTGGCATTTCATAAAAAGTAGCTGAGTTATTCTGTTCGAAGACTAGCCTATGCGATCCTCATCATCACCATCGGCCTATTCATAAACGGTCCACTGTTGGACTGAATGGGCTGTAATATTCATTTATACGATCCTCATTGAACTTTAAACCGATAGGGGAGACCGGGTATGGTTGTCTCGCGGGTAAGTTGTCACAGCGGCCATAAAATTATACTAAACGAAACATTAAGTACATCGATCGGTGCTAAAAGATCGCAAGAGCTGTACATCCTTCCGTACTTCACCAATCGATGCACTTATTCCTTCGTTTAGTATTATTTTATGGCCGCTGTGACAACCAACCCGCGAGACAACCATACCCGGTCTCCCCTACCTATTTCTGTCAATAATGCCATAATGACTAACTAAGCACCATAAGGTGAGGGTCACGGTGCGGAACGGGCGGAAATCGAGCCCGCGCCGCTCGGTCACTCACCCCCGAGATGCTGAGGGTGGCGTAGGGTGCGCTTCCCATGCTTTTTGTGTTTGGCTTTGTTATGTTATCTATCTATGAATTGTCCATCATGTGAGTACAGATGTGCGAGTTGCGGAAGGTTTTAATACAATACAAATATACTTTATTGCACACCAAAAAACACGTTACAAGGGTACATAATATAATTAAAAAGGTAGACAACAAGTGGTCTTATCGCTAAAAAACGATCTCTTCCAGGCAGCCTTTGGGTAGTGGAATTTTAATGTTGGAAATGTTATCGGGAATTTCTGGAAACTTTCTCAGGAAATTTAAGAATGTTTCCAAAACCAAAACCTTATTATACCAGGTGTTGCCTGTACTAGGAGCAAATAATTAAACCGTAGATTGTACTCCTCAAACTGAACAACATTTTGTTCAACGACATTTGAAAATAACTTGTGTTTTAATTTTTATTACACTTAAAAGTTTATTTGAAACCGCAATGTATTGCGATATTTGTTGCGTGACAATGACAAGCGACGTCAATCAATTAGACTGATGTTAATGTACATTGAAAATACTATTTAATTTGTATGAAAAAGATAAAATCTAAAGATTACATCATTTTGAAAAGTTGTTGGACACAAGTGTTATTGTTTTATGAGTAGAATCTACGTTTTAATTATTTGCTCCAGTTGCAGACAACACCCGGTATTTCTGGGGTTGTATCTTTTTATTATATATAGAATTCATGTAAATTGACATCGTATAATTGAAATAGTATTTTTATATTATGAAATAAATAAATCAAAACTAATCTAATAATTTTGAAACATTATCTAGAGGAAATTTCAAGAAATTACTCATTAACTCATTATTAATATGTGAGCTACAGATTTCCTGTAACACTTTATATATTCTCGCGCTTTTCACATTTAAAGTATTGAAACGGATGCATCGCGATAATTATTATAATCAAGAGTAAATTAATAATTATATCGCGTTCGACACGTTTCAAAACTTTCAGTTACTGGTTTCCTTACATTTTTGTGCGCGGATGGGATGGGTTGCAGCGCATTTCATACATACAAGTAATATACCTATTACTTGTAAAACTTGTATGTAATGAGCAGTGGTATTCTAATGTCTGGATACTAGATTCCCAAACATTTTTAACTTAGAACGAGCGAGCGATATTACTTATGTAGACACTTTCCCAGAGATGGATTTATATGACTGTCTTACTCAAAACTCATGTCGGAACATATTAAAAAAACATACTGTTTTTTAACAATCATAAAATAGTACATTACACAACTAGGGTGGTAATACAAAGAAAGGCCGAGATCGCAGAAGTTTGCGGCCCGAGCTACAAGCGAGGGACGTAAATATGCGATCGAGGACTTTCTTTATTACCTCCCGTGTTGTGTACATCATTTTATGTCTACACTTGGCCAGAAAGCGGCTTTTTCCGTACGCGCAGCGTGCGGAAAAAGTCACTTTATGGCCAGGTGTGGCATAAAAAATACTTAAGTTCTGCGCGATGCTTACATGGAAAAAAATAGAGTTTTTCCTGTATAAATTGCCTCGGCCAGCTATTAAAAGTTCAAAGTCATAAACAAAGTTCCTATAGTATAGTAAACCCACTAACCATAAATAATGATTATATTAAAGTACCAGTGGTTTAATTTATTTCTCTTTTGTTTAAAGTGTTAAAATCAATTTCATTATTACAACTAGAACTATTACTATTACGGTTTGAGCTCATTACTAACTGAAATGGTACCTTTCGTCACCCAATTCATGGAGGTGGTGAAGCAAGGCACTGCGTAGATGCGGTAAGGGGTAATTACACAAAAGATCCCATTGGGTGCTCCCAATGGGCTAAGTGTATCCGAAAGGACCCCTACTACCAAGATAAGATTAGATAAAAGGTACCTTGTCTGAGAATGATTTAAATTATTGTAATTTTTATTTGGATTTGTATCTGGGTCGACCTTTACATACATATATAATTACCACGTCTCTAATTTCATATAAACCATATTATTATATGGATGTCAGATGACGACGACGCACCGAGGCCATTAGACGTGGAAATACATCTGAAATCATGAATAATGATTTAGTTTTCATAAATTTAGATCGAGACTTAACTATAAATTCAAAATATTACACTGTGTATTATCCACAGAAATATCTGTGGGTCTAGTGAAAAGGGGTACAACTCACATTTATACCAGGAACAAGAGGTCATAACTCTATTGTATGACTTAAGCTCTTTTGCTCCTAGGTTACATGCGACTTGTGCCCCTTTTCACTAGAGCCACAGATATATCGAAATAGAAGGAAATAGTTCATCGATCTGTATGGGAACCAAGCGTGTAAGATTTTGCGGTAGACGTTTGACGTCAAGAGTGTAATTTAGTGATGGAAAACATAAATTTTCCATTTCATTTTAACAATTAATGATACCATTATTATCAAATTTGAGAAATCTGATAATAATGTTGACGGAGACTGAAGCTGACGGCGAGCAAATAGGTCCCTCCCTGGCGCTTCTTTTTAGCACTCGAGGTACATTCACTCCATCCTTTTATCTCGATATATTTCTGTGGTATTATCCCAAGCCCGACTATGACACAGTATAGTAATACAGTAATTTTAGTTCCTACAAAAGGTACATCGCGCGCTTGAGTGTGTGCGCGCCGTGTACGAACACACTGCAAGCAAAGATTGCACCAGTATGGAACGCAATCACACAAACGCGAGATCGTGCGTCTGTGTAAATAGGTACGTGTCGCGTGCTCCTAAAGTTCCTAAACGGCCGAAATTGGACTACTTGTTTGTCTTTATACTTTGACTATGATGTTGAAAGTCCCAATGATCCCGAAACCACTCGGGCCGCCATGTAGAGGCAGGGTTGCCATTCATTGGGATTTGTCCTGACATATCAGGATTTTAGGGCTCTTGTCAGGATTGCGGTTGACTTGCCAAATCCTTTAAAATTCAATCTATATGATCTGGCTGGAATTAGTTTACTAACCGAGCGAGCGCGAAGCGTTCCCGTTTCAGCTTGGACAAAAATGCTTATGTTGGTCTGTCTGAATTTTCTTCTCTACAGGTCGCATTTCTCAACGCATTCTGGTAAAAGTTTGTGAGCAGTATTTCGATAGTTTATAGAGATTATTTTTGGCGATTCAGTTTTTCAATTATTTTGTCAAAATGGCGTAGCCATGGGATTAGTGTTTTTGAACATTAAGACCTACGGAAAAGCCATCGACCCATAACGAGGAGCACAGGGATTCAGACGTGACTCTTTTGTAGCCAAAACCAGGTACAGAACGCGCCACATAATTTTATCTGTGTTAATTTAGTTACTAGTGGGCTTGTTATTGGCTAGGGTTAAACCGACATAGCTCAACGGATTGCAAACCTTAAGTGGCAATGGGCGTGGCACATTGCTCGCAGAACTGATGGTCGTTGGGGCGTTAAAGTTCTGAAGTTCTGGAGTGGCGACCATGTACCAGAAGCCGAAGCGTTGGCAGGCCTCCCACAAGGTTGACCGGCGATCTGGTGAAAATCGCGGGAAACCGCTGGATGCAATGATTTCAAAAGTAAGGATAGGCCCATCCGAACAGTTCGGAACTATTGCTCCCGTAACAAAAAATGCAGCTATAAGGACCAGCTGCGCAGTGCACGCGCCGCGTGTCACACTGCCGGCTGGTACTGATTTGGCGGTATTTTTACCGCCAAAGCGTTAGAACCGTCTGCGCGCTCGCTTAGCCCTGTCCTTTGTATACGTCAATGGCTGGATGCGAGCTAGCTGCATAATGCCACAGTGGTGGAGATCCTTGTGGAAGGCCTATGTCCAGCAGTGGACGTCTTTCGGCTGATATGATGATGATGAGACTTGTTGTAACTTCACGTAAAAGTGTTGCGAATCAATTCTTTGTCTGTGTAGTTAGCCGTTAGCCTCAAGCCTAACTTGTAGCTAAATTCACAGACACAACGTGGCACGATCATACCTCTAGCGCGGTGCGCGGCAATGTCAGGCCTTATCTATTGATGTCAGGACTTCTCCTTTTACGTTGGCAACCCTAATTGAAGGGGACAATGCGCCAGGCGTTGTGGACAGGTGGGCCACGCTCGTAAATAATACTATATCGCCCAATAACAGTTTTTATACCGACGCAATACGTACCTGCGGTTTGCGAAACCGAAATACATGTAAAACGTCACGTATAGCGCTTTCGATAAGCTTGGTAGTAGGTTTTATAGTCCATAATTACTTGGTATACTTTTTTAAAACATAACTGAAATAAATTTTAAAACAACGGAAATAGAAATAGGATATTTATTACGTCACGAGTGTCACGACACGAGATAATAACCTAAAAAATACCATAAGTAATTTTTCTGTCTTAATTTGGTAATTTACCTCAAGAATACAAATACATAAATATATATAATATGTAGTTTGTAGTAAATCCGAATTGTTTGGTTTTTTGGTTAATTTACGGATTCTTAACGTCTCCTAAGATAAAAGTCAATCAAACAAAGCTTATTATAAAGAGATTTTGTATACAAGTACCCATTTTCATTGCTCTTGCTTGACTATAAAATCAGATATCCAAGGAAAATTGATTGTCAGCCGTGAATGGAATAAATGCGATCCATATTTCATGGAACAAACAAACGGTCATGGGACAGATAGTTGACATATTCTGTAACACAGAATATACCAAAGATAATTAATGAATGCGCCGCGCTTTCAATTCGATACGGCCAGCCATGTTTACAAATTATAATAGGGTAATTTCCTGTAGTAAAAATAAATTATTCAACGCTCATATCAAATGTAGCTTCCGAAACTGATCCCAAATAAATTCAGATTCACTTATATTCTTGCCTATTATAGACAAAATGACAAAAAATATATATAAGGCCGGCTTTACACCTGTAAGTTTTACTTACGTAAGTAAGGACGCAGCTATACGTTAGACTGAGATAGTCAGTCAGCTATCTCAGTCTAACGTATAGCTGCGTCCTTACTTACGTAAGTAAAACTTACAGGTGTAAAGCCGGCCTAACAACAATGGAGAAAATATACTTAGACTTCTGACTGTTGCAAATATCAGACCAGGTGACCATAACAACAAGTGACGTTATTCGTTCGTATTTTATATGAAGCTGCATTGCATACCTAGCCTCTGACCGTTTTGACAGTTCATAATAAGAAGCTAATTTTATATACATATTTGATTTTGAACCGTATTACCTAGATACATTTTAAATGTATAAAATATACTTACAGATCCGTTCTGGGTAAAAAGCAATAAAAAAACTTAGATTTGTATAATTTGCCAGGGGCAAGCTACGTGTTGGTGTGTTTAGGTAAGTTTATCTAAATCATAAGTAAACTACTTCTCAGCTGGCACTAGGTTTTCCGGGCGTAAAACCTAGTGCCAGCTGAGAAGTAGGTTTTAAATTAAATTATTTGCCCGTACTTATTTCCTTGGGATCATCCATGAATCATGTGAGAACGAAGTTAAAGTTTGCCTATTATGCATAAAAATATGTCACAGAATTTTTTTACATTATCTAAATCCACGTCACCCTTTGTTACGCTTTTTCTCGTTGTTTCAACATGACCCATCACGATTGGTTAGACACTTTGAACGTGACGTAATTTATAGATTACCCCTTTCATGTAAAGATTATTGTTTCTTACCTAAACTACAATAAAGAGCGTTAGTGGCCTAAGGCCCTTACTTAGAACCCCAGCGGTCGCCAATAAGCATGGTAAGAGAAAATATTGTGAGGAAATGTTCTCACTGAGTTTGATTAGTTGTTGGTCTGTCAAAAACGTATCCGGACGAATGTGAAAAGAAGTGCTAGACGTCTACAAAAGTTTAAACAATTTTCTTTATGAAAACTGTACAAATATCATTTTCTATAATCGGACACGAGAAACTTATCAAACAAAATCGCCCGTGAGCCCAAAACGACAATGTAAACAACAAAACAAAAGATGAATCAAATTTAAGTACTTATTAAACGTTGAACACTTTTTTATAACTAATTTAATTCGATTTCCACACACCCATTCAAATCACAAGGCGCGATCAAAGCCATGGCTTTACAAAATCGAGTTTAATAACAAGATGAATGCGACTCAGCCATGCAGCATCATAAAGCCAGTAGCAACATATTTTATTTCCTGTGAAAGACTCCACTCCGGATTATTTGCCCTACCGCAAAAGTGCGATTCGTCGGCCGATCGGTCGACCGCGAGGTCGGACCTGCTACGACTGGGTCCACCGTCCGTTGGATATCTCAACCGGTATACCAAGACCCTTCCCCTCTCCCTGTTAGATTAAAGCAAGTTGAATAGGGCGGAGGCGCGTTGAGGTTACTGGGGTCTTTGTATACTGGTTGACCGAAACAAGCGACCGTAAGATTTTACGAAAATTAACTTTAAGGGGTACTTCAATCTAAACCTTTAGAAGATTAAGGTTCGCACGTAAGCGCACATTAGGCGGCTGTGGTTTCTTTAACCTTTATAGTTTACCCAATGCTCAATCTTAAGCGGATACTAAATGTGTTTTAAATAAGACAACCAAAAAATAAAAGCATTTACTTATATTGTGCTTGTTTTGTTTTATTGATATCAGAATTATAAGCTTCTGAATGTAATATCACGTTTGGATGTTAGTTTTCCCTGCTGAATCTCAATCTCATATAAAACCCATCGCTGAAAATATGATTTTCCAATTCCAATAACGTTATTCAAAACATACACGTGTATAGCGCTATAGGACTATAGGAATAGGACTAATTCGAAATTAGTTTTGAACTTTTATAATATGAAACAAGGTTCCAAATTCAAAAACACCACAAGTGTTCTGGGCCTTAGGAGGCTAGGGAAACTTGAACGCGCACGATTTTTTTTCAGATACACATTTTCTTTTCAGTCCATGAATAGGTACAATTATTAGCGTGGCGTTAAATGTTCTTAGGTCAAACTAAACTATATTTGACATACTTTTCATTTGAGAACAGTAAGGATAATATGTAGCAGTTCCTTAAAATAGGCAAACCGGTGGGAATCGAGTTCTATTGATGCCACGCCGTTTGGTGGCATCTATGGAACTCGATTCTTGAGCGTTCTTGATTATGAACGAAAAAGGCCTAATCCTATTTCCATACAATCGGCGATGCCAATTAACAAAACGTTAATAAACAATTATTTAACTCATATTGTTGATTACACGATAATAACTAGTGTACTTATTTGCGTAAAGAATCCGATGATCTCGACACACTGTAGGTATGCTACGAGTAACTGAAATAGTGATATACAGGTTGAAATATTATTCACCGTCCAAATTTTTCCTAGGCATCAATAAAAGATGCCATTTCTGAAAAAAAATGTAGGTAAAAATGTTCCCATAAAATGTGCTGTCCGAAAAAATAATTAGTAACGTGAGGATTACGTGTATCGGCGCGTAAGTTTGTCTGGGAGACTCAACGCGGAGGCGGGTCGAGGTCGAGGGTAGGGGATCGTTGCCGTCTCTCGCGCAGTGCGCTACCGCGGTATCCACAAACGCATGTTTTTTAGGATATCTTTCACATGCTATTTTTCAATATTTTAGTATTGAAAGATACTAACTGAAAAAACACGTACATTCTATTTTTGGCTACAAAATCCACTGTAAAAATTTGAACGGTTAATAAAACTTCACCCTGTATGACGATCTACTTAGTAAACGTCTTAGTGCTCTACACGCTTAGGGTTGCAAATAGAAAAAAAAACAAAATGTTTTTTTTCAAATTTATGAAAAAAAACATGAAAAAAAACCTGGCACCATGGTTTTTTTTCTAAATTAGGTTTTTTTTCAGATGAACAAAAATATGCCACAATAACGGTTTTTCGTGATTTATTTAACTAAACAACAACGTGCGAACATTTTAATTCGATAAACTTTCAGTATACAAACAATTTTTGGGGAATCCCTGAATTCCCCGATGCGGCGACGAGAGGCGTTGGTGTTGTCAACAGTAAATTGCGATAACTACCACTACAGATTTCATTTATGTTGTTATTAATCAAAGTTGTTAAATTAAATTGGTTTAATGGTTAACATATAGTCTAAAACAAGTAAAACAACCGTATAAAAGTATTAACTGCCTTACAAATTTTGAGTTTTCATACTTTTGAAAAAAAACGTACTCCAGAAAAAAAACGGTTTTTTTTCACGGTTTTTTTTCATGTTTTTTTTCAAGTCAGAAAAAAAACCGTTTTTTTACAACCCTATACACGCTAATACCCAATAGTTGACACCCTGCTGGCACCTCTATTGCTAATGACTTAACGTTCAAGATGGTGACTACTGGGACAGTGTTGAGTTCGGTCGTCTACCTTACTTCTTTTAATTGAAATCCATTTAGTTTAAAGTAAATACGAGTATCAGATACGAAGTTTATACATGGCGGAAAAAACGAGCTGAAAATATATTTTCTTATCCCTTTTTGCAACAAGAAAGGATAACGTAATATGAAAGATAACAAATATACTAAGAACGAAAATAAGTTTCTGTTAAAAAATATATTTTTGAGACAAGCTTTCATTTAAAACAGTGGTTCTTAACCTTTTAGCGATGAGGGAGTATTTGGGCTTTTTTATTTAAAGTGCGTTCTTAATGAACTGACAGTTAGCAGGTCGTCACAGAACTGACGATTAGTGTCAAACTCAATACTTTTCGTCACGGACTGACAGGTTAGACGGTATTTGAACGTAGCTTAAGTTTCACCTAACCGTATAGATATTAAATTAAAAATGCCCATTTGACAAAATTTGTGTCTTGTCACGGACCACCAAATGTTTGGAGTTAATATAAAGTGAGTAGGTTTGGATGTAATACGGTATCTTTTCGGATGGCTTTGCGGACCACTTCAGGTGCTTCCAGGGACCACCAGTGGTCCGCGGACCACCGGTTAAGAACCACCGATTTAAAATGAGCCGAAAAACGGTCGATTTATCGTACTTATGTAATTTAGATAATCTTATGACCACCTTCCTACTCCATCAGATCAGGTCAATGTCAAAATATTATTTCATTGTTATCCAATATAGATATCCTTTCAAAATTACCGCTCATTCGAAAACCGGAAAGTGGGTCGATTTTAACTTTCAAGATTTGATTGCAGACAGACAGACAGCCACCGGGGCCAAACTAAATAAAAGCTTGTAAATAACTGCATTCAGAGGCCTAATGAAATATGATGAAGTTTGTTAACAATGTATACTAAGGTTATTTAGAAGAAGAATAAAAACATTCATATATTCACTCCTTGAAAATTAAACAGATTTTAATTTCAAGGAGAATAATTTAATAATTAACATTCAAAGCTAGCATACAACAAATGTACACTTCCATAGGTAACCATTCGTCTGACTCCTACACAGAGAACTAATTAGTAGTTCTAGTAAAGCTTACGTACATAAGTACATCTCTACATTAATACTTAATTCCACAAAGAACAGATAACGTCGGTATTGGACGAAGTTTAGTTCAAGTAATCACGGCTAAGTGGCCAGTACTAACCACTACCACTCACTACCAAAAGGATCCGCACCTCTATGCGATCCTCCGTCACTTTCCGCTACATGAGTTCTGAAAGGGACAAGGTATTGTTTCCACACAGTACGGAGTAAAACTTCGCCAGACGGGCAAGCGACCTAAAAAGGTTGCACTCACTGTGAATTCTTTTTACCGGACTGACGATGAATCGGGAAACAGTTCCTAAAAAGTGTTGCTAGTTCGATGTTTGGTTTCGTGGAAGAGTATTTGAATTTCAAAGTTATGCGCCAACTACGAGCATTCTTGACTGGATGCGCAGCGTTTTTTTGACTGCGTATAGATTTGGCTGAATCTTGAAGCTAACAAAATATTTTAGGTACTGATTTGGGCTGAACGAAGTATCCGACTGTTCAGTTCACACATTCCCACGTATTGGAAACGGCTAGTGAAAATCTTACTCAGAAAACTAACGTGAGACTCAAACATATTGATCGGATCACTCACGTTGCAGTGGCGTGGCGTCAAATATTTTCTTACTAAAGCCGGGGCAGATTTGGATTACTTTTTCTTTAGTAGTAGATACTCCGGTCATATGCTTTAAAAAATAGGCACGCCGGTGGGAATTGGGTTCTATGGAAGACACGCCACTGTCACGTTGTAAAAAGACGAAATTTCCACTTGATATGTTTAGGGAGCATTTGGCATTCCCTAATCATAAGTACTCGTCAACGTTGCCCGTCGACTATTGCGCCTAGGCGCCCTATCCCTTTCATGCAATCTACGTACCTAATGGTTGTGGACAGCCCTAAATTATTTAAATATCGTCCACGCTCTTTTACTATTTATTTTACTTCGATCTTGAGGATTTTTTAATGTTTTTAGAGATATTTAGGATCAATTATAAAGAGCATAAAGTGGTTACCTCTATTCTATTGACACACGTAGTTTAAAACCGGAAAATATTGGATACATTTTAGTTTCGAAACTACTACGTACTACGCACGTAGCAACCGCTCCGCACCCTCGGAGCGTTACGTTCAAATAATCATAAGTGCTTTTTAGTTCCAAAGCCACATACGGCCTTTTGGATTAGTTCAGGGGAACGGGTCGTTAAAAATGTTCCCTTTCGATCATCCGCTCGTGCTCGCGTCCTGCGGCACTCCATGTTTGACAGTTAGTTCCATAGTAAGCTTTTGGAGGTAATACGATGACGTTTTAATAGGCTAAGTCATTTCATGAAGATACAATAGCATATAAGCACATTCATTCACATACTTATTACTTAGCTGCCAAGACATACATTTTAATATTAATTAAAACCCGTCAAATGGCCACTACAGAATGTTGGGTTATCAAAGGTCTCTCAAAAATACTTTCTCAAGGGAGAAGGACCTATGCTGAAAACTGATCAACGCTTGATAATTAAATCCATCATTTAATGTTAATGTAACATTGTTTATATAAGGTATTAACGAATTAGCTACCGATATTTTTGCAGCTGATAGTACTCGGCTCTTAACTATAATGTTTTATACTTAAATGTACTCCACATTTAAGTTAAATGTGGAGTATGTTTTTTTGGAGAAAATTGGGACACAAACTTGCTCCGTAAAAACACCCTGTTAATGAGATAATTAATTTCTTGAGACCTCTTTGAACACCTTCTCGAACCTACTCGTATTTTAGCGGACTCAAAGTGTTAATAAACATCTTGTCAGTTAAAGCACAGGCTGATTATTTTTAGACAGATTTTTTTTTGTGAATTAAAACCAAACACATTAGAAAAGTTTTGTTAATATTTATTTAAAAATTAATTGTTTTAATGTAAGCACACTCTCTCAAAATATTGGTAGCTAATTTGTTAGCACCTTATATGTCATTGACTATGGGAACTGTAGTGAATATTCGAAAAGTGCAACTGCACAATTGTTACTCGCAAAGCAGTCCTTTCTTCCTACATGGTCAGCAGTCACTCCTAACCTCACATTCGAGCACTTTGTCTAGCCAAGAGAGTGTGAGATATTAAATAAGTAGGTATAAATGTATATGTATAACGTGCCATGGTAACCACCTAGAAGTTCTCCTGATATCAACGCAATCGATAACCGCGACCTTGCTCACTTGTCGCATCTCTTATCGCTTTGAACTCCGATATCTACATTACAGACACTATTATTCTAATACTGATGAGGCTATGAGTTTTCCCTCATTTATGCTCCCATCATTAATTTTGGAAACAAAAATTGTGTTTCATTAGCAGTCCTCACCGCAAGTCCACATTTCTAAGGACTATAACAAGAGCTTGCATAGGCACACACAGCGTTTCATGCTACTTTAATTTCGCTGCATAACATCTGTCTTATTTTCATTCTATGTTGAAATAACTTTACTAGAAACGCAATGAGTATGTCTTGATCAGCAAGTGAGTGGCTATATTTTGCAAACATCTGATAGAACGTATTGGTAGATACCAAAAGAACAACCCTTCTACTCATTTTCCTTGATTTTTGAACCAATCTCTATCCTCAACTTTATATTTATCTGACCGATTTTAATATTTTTATGTGAGCTGTGTAACACAATGTGCTATAATCAAAAAACACGCACTCAAAACAACGGAAATGAAAAATTAGGTAGAATGCTACTGGTAGAATAAGCGTAGGTATAGTCGGACTACGCTAAGTTTGCAGAGATCGAAAAAAGGTTTTATTAAAATATATATATATATGTATATATATGGCAACATGCGGAAACTACAGCAAGAGGATTATTTAAACTTGGTACTTGGCAATAATTCGTCCCTTTATTGCAAAATGTGTCTACATACCTACTAAAATAAATATCTGGGCCAGTTTTGCACATCGATCTTGTTTCAACCAAACTAAGGGATTTGTTCCAGGGTCTTGGATAATTTATTATTATATTTACACATGTATTGCTTAGTTTGGTTGGAACTAGTTCGATTTGTGCAAGACTGACCTGAATATTTATTTCAGTAGGTGTATAAACACATTATATACTTATTAGCCGGAAAGATATTTGACAAGTATCAAGACTGATTTCTTGTGATGTTGTTATATGGGCAAGCCCGCAGATTTTGACCAATATGACATAGACGTAACATAAAAAATATTCGTGACGTTATCATAAAACGTTACAATAAGCTTGATCATACTGGCAAATATTCTCATTAGATAATGTAGCTAGGAAAATACATGTTATAAAATATAGTTTACTTTTTAGTGGCTAAAATATAAAATACTTACGTTACGTAAGTTTCAAAATACTAATATTTTCATGGTGAAATAACGACATTTTGAATATAATAATACATTTCACCTGGCTTAAAAACATTTTGTGACGAAACTGACGAGATTTCTTTTTCTCTTTGGTATTACTTTTTTTTGGATGGTCTGTGTCCCGTTTGATCAATTTTGACCACTTTGGGAAATCTAAGTTTGTGCCCCTCTACAAGAATATGAGTTTATAGTACTATATAAAACCTCATTCATAACAAAATTGGCTTTAAAACTAGCTCTATAACGCGTCACCAAAGTATTCGTAACATAAACGTGGAATTCAGGTCAATGAAAAGAAGGGAAGATAAAAGAATAAAATTATTTTATAATCATCATTCGGCAATCGGTAGGACCATCGTTATATCATTAAATTTTGTTTCAATCAAAAACACGACCATGAAGAGTTAAATATTATAAAAATAACAGGGGTTTAAGTACTCGTGGTCGAAAAAAATTGTCGACTTACGCTTTTGGACGGTTTTTAATTTTAATAATTTATTTGAAGGGTTGAAATTAGTTATTGCATTTGCGACCTTGGAAAATTTTTATGGGAATATAATAAAATTGTTTTTAAACCTCTAGGTGTTACCAATTTTTTGTAATCAGCATGGGAAATTTGAAACGTCCAAATTGGTCAAAATCCGCGGCCTGCTTTTTTTTAAATAAAACCTTTTTTTGACCTCTGCAAACTTAGCGTAGTCGCACTCTACCTACGTGTCATTGTACGTGTCTTAACCCTCTGCGACTGAGGTGGTAGTCTGTCAGACACCGCCAAACACATTTCAAATTGCCGTTCAGCTGCTTGGCGTGATATAACCCTGTCTCGCTCAGTACCTTCCTAGAACCATACGCGGCATTGAACAATGACCCCCGAACGGCGATGCGGTGCACACTTTTGGAGTTATGAGCTGCGGGTGTCCCACAGACGTAAGTACAGCAATTTAAGTTGATTCTGACAGACGTCATCTCATAAAAATCATGTATAGTTCTATAGTGTCTGTGAGTCGTCACCTCACAAAAATATTTTTATTTCTAGTGTCTATCAGACGTAATCACATAAATAATATTTATTTTAGATTCCCCGTCAAGGCATGAGGAAGGTAAAACCATTAAAATGTAGTCACATTGGGCTACCCATGACCACTGCACAACAAATCAGTGAATGGCTAGAAGAATTACACGAAGAAGATCATTTCAGTGACGTTGATGACTTGTTTGAAAACTTAATTAGTGTCAACATTAAGACTGATTTGTGCCTAAACCTATCTACAGAAGTTTTTGATTATTTTTTCATGTTCACAGTTTATGTTCATAAGATGAAAAAATAGTCAAGTTTTAAAAAGTTATTGTTAATTTTTTTTTCATAAATAAGTAAAGTAAGATAGGTAAACATTGGTTAAAAATTTGATCACATTAAAGATTATCTTCTATTTCATATTTGTTTTAGTTAAAACAAAGTCTTAATACGTAATTAGATAAATTATGTATTTAATAATTATTTTAACACAATATAGTTTATCATTTTCATAATAATTAAAAATGTTATGCCCCAGTAAAAATGACGTCTGGCAGACTCCACGTCAGTAGGATGTTACCAATAAAGTCACCTCAGTCGCAGAAGGTTAAATTAATTATCAAATCTAATAATTACTTTTACTTAAATTCAGAATAAAAATAAAATTAAAGTAGATTTCATAACCAAACAACCTAAATAACGTAAATATTTCGATTAAAATATTCGATAACATAAAATCCAACTCCCAAAAGCTATTTAAAACTCAGGAGCTATCCGAATACAAAATAAATACAAAATCCATGAAAGTCATTGCGGCACGGAATCAACCGTTGTGGACGGGACGAGCTTTGCATACCGAAGGTAGCTACCCCAGTGGAGAATGGCATATCTACACTTACAACTCAACTGTACTTACGCTATTATAACCCGACACGCTAGCATTTTAGGTACATCGACTGAAAATGTCGTAACTTCGTAGGGATATCTGTGCACTTAGAACGTTATGTTATGGGTAGAGATTTATCCGGACTTGTGAATTAGATTAGTAATATTGCCATAATCAATAATGCGACCAAATACTGGTTTGCAAACATTTTGTCCTGTAATCATTTCAAACTAAGGCGTAATGGACTAATAATGCAGTGATATAAATAATACGTACTGCTCTTTTTCAATTTTTACCTATTTATTTACAGATTCAAATTCAGTTAACTTATTAGAGGTACAATATATAAGACTACATCATACATTACACAGGGTAAATTTAGACGAATATACAATTTAGTCAATTGGCCATACAGCGGGGCAATGCGGCTGGCATATTTGGCACTTTTGGACCAGGTGTGTCGGGCCGGGATATAATTTAGAAATTTAGAAAAATATTTAGTTCTAGTAATTTATTCCATATAGTACCTATATTTAATTTTAATTTAGTTTTATCTTTAGGTAGTTACTGTTTTTATATTTTATCTTTCTGTTAAATAAATGACGACTAACTTATAAAAAAAAAAAAACCACAACCCATTAACGTAGGTACCTAAGTACTAGGTATAATCTAAATATGAAGAACGATTACTAGATAATTAAATGGGAATCGATAAAGTACATAGGTACATAGTCATAATAACACCGAAGTCACCTCTTCTCAGTTTTTCAAAAAAGGTGTAGGACCTCTTACAAATTTCACGCAATTTTGAACTTGCAAAATTTTGAATGTTTGTTAACTAATTGTATCCAAATTGGAGCGTAGGAGACGGCGTATCCTGTAGCGCCAGAGAAACCCAATTAATAATAACGCTCTCCTGCGAAAATGTGGCCTTCTATGGTTTCATGTACCTATATAACTAAAGTTAACAAAGGGGTTCATTTTAATCCTTTTAGGAAGTCATTATAATCACACATTCTGTTTCAATTAGGTGTTTGATTAAAAATTTGATAAACCTACCACAAACTTATAAATTTTTATTTCTTTAATAGTACTTAGGTATTTAATGTTACCTGGGCCAATATTCAGTGTTTTTACGGCGTTTTATTTTCGTCATTATTGTCTCAATATTGTTCAAAAAAACGATGCCTAGAGTTAACTTTTTATGAAACCGAAAAACTCCCGAGGTTAAGTCTAGTTTCATCAAAATTGTCACGATTTGTCCTTTCGTTGTAGTAAATAATCGTCGGACAATAATGATTGTCAAACCGCGCGGTTAAAACGCTCGGAGAATCGCCCACCTATTTATTTATTTCTTTAAACTTTATTGCACAAAAGAAAACTTATCGTACAAAAGGCGAACTTAATGCCATAGGACATTCTCTACCAGTTAACCTTAGGGCAAAGCAGATAGCTTGTGGGCGGTGCAACTAACGTCATTTAACTTTAATTAAAACTCAACTACATTACCAATATAATATACTAATTATAAACAAGTACATATATAGATACGGATAGCTATATATAAATATATATATATATATACATACACATAAATACATACAGATGACACATCTAATCAGATACACTAAGAGACTTCAGTTCTAGTAGCATAGAAATTACGCACAGATTTTTTGAAGTGTCCTATGCATTTTCTGGACACTTAACATTACTTGAATTGAATAAATTTTCGTATGACCGATACGAATGCTAACGAAACTACTTAAATTAACTTCTAAGGTACGAATTATTTAGAATAGATTTTTTAGATCAATTGTAGCGCTGAAAACTGAGTTCTCTATTTTCCCCTCTCTTTATACATATCACCTTAGATGATAATAAGCTTATCTAGTATATCCCTACCAAAAATTTTAATTAGAATTCGGCAGATGTCCTCAGCAGAATTCCACCGCGCCACCGTATGACGGTACAACGGGTGTACTTAATATTGGGGTGTTTTCCAAAAAAAATACCGGGGCAGCTACTTTCTCAAAATATGGACTTTTGAGGTTTTTCTGGCTCAGAATCGTTAGTACTTTCGAACCTTATACGTAAAAAAAAGTGTCCCAATTTTTTTTCCATTACGTCACTATTTTTCATTATGTTTGTATGAACGTGACGTAGTGGAAAGTAAAAAATTCCATACAAATTTTGGGACACTTTTTTTTACATATAGATATAAAGCTTACTACATACTAACTTACGTTTAAGCTTACTGATCCAACAGATATCTTTAGCCATGCAGCGGGGCAGTGCGGCTGGCCTATTAGGCACTTTTGGACCAGGTGTGTTGGCCTGGGATCTAATTCTTATTAAGACATAGTACATTACACAACTAGGGTGATAATACAAAGAAAGGCCGAGATCGCAGATGTTTGCGGCCCGAGCTGCAAGCGAGGGACGTAAATATGCGATCGAGGGCTTTCTTTATTACCTCCCGTGTTGTGTAATCATTTTATGTCTACACTTGGCCAGAAAGCGGCTTTTTTCGTACGCGCAGCGTGCGGAAAAAGCCACTTTATGGCCAGGTGTGGCATAAAGTATTAAAAATATGTACCTAATGTCGTAGCCTTAGTACCCTTTATTGATTTATTCATCGTATTCTACAAATAAATCATTATACACATACATACAGTTTACTGGTACTTATCTTCGTAAAAGAACTATTAATAAAGTTGTAGTCAATTTTTACTAATGCAAGTATTAAGTAAATGCCAGATTAAACAGTGTTTATTTCAAAAACTCTAGTAAAAGAATAAACCAAGCAATTTAAGCCAAATTTGGCTCCAATTATTTCGTCTGCGTCTGGTGCACTCTTTCTCGGGACAGAATAGGAAGAAGGAAAAATTGGCTACCAGCCCATATTATGCATTTAACTGCGACTCGACGTTTAAGCAGATAATTGTAGTTTAATTTAAGTATTATTGGTTACTTAATATTCAAAATTCAAACCACTCAGTAAAATAGGCATGAAAAGCGTACTTCCTATCATCCATACATGTATCGTGTTGAATTATGTTATTTATTAAAAAGCTCTCTATAGCAGTGACTGCGAATTGGGTTTGAAATTCATCAATAGGAGGAGAGCTACTGAACGGTAATATAAGGAGATAAGAGCAATATTTTTTTTCATCACACTTGCTCGAAAATGGTGCATTACACGTAGGTTTTGCGGGCCGTAAATGAGCTATTACGCCCTAGGGCGTAATGGTTTTCTTTTTAAATTTGAAACGCTGGTTCTGTTTTACTCTTATTTGTCATGTTCAAAGGAAACGCCAACTTACTTTTTTAACTTTTATCACTGAAATATTTATTTAAAAAGAACTGGTATTGCAAATACATGTAAACACATATTTCTGTAACATTAATTAAATGTTTCAATAGTGTATTTCAGTATTTTGCAATTATAAAATCAACCGTTTTAGGTCTGTACCGCTATGGTTTCCGAACGTTGCGCATTGTCTATGGATATGTCACTAATGTCACTGTCAGTTTTACAATTTTATTTAGGTTAAGTAAGGTTAATTTTAATTAGATTTCCTCACAAGTGTGATGAAAAACATTGTGTGTGCCACGGGCGGTAAAGGAATTACAAACTCGTGTTATTAAAGCCCTCGGCTTCGCCTCGGCCTTGTAACAAACACTCGTTTGTAATTCCTTACCTACCGCCCTTGATACACAATGTACTATTACGAAACGGAACGGAATTTGTAACGGAAAAAATAATAGGCAATTTTTTTGCGCAGAAAATATAAATATAGAATAGAACAGCGTTTATTTCGTCATCATATGTAACAAATCAGGTGACAAAAGTATAATGTTGAATTAGCATAGCCAAGATGCGCCTTTTTGGCATGCGAATTATACAATTTGAATAATAATAATTAATTATAGGTCATATGTAAATTAAAGTATAAATAATGTCTAAATAATTACAATTAGACCTTAAAAAATAAGTAACGGTCCTTAAATTAGAACATACATGTGAATAAATTTGAATACATGATCATACAGCAGTTTCAAGTTCAATCAACATCATTAAAATATTCATTAACATATAATATTTGTTTTTTAGACATAATCTATGTATTTACATTCACACAAATCCATAGTCAATTTGACACAAGATGTGGCATCACGCCCCTTCAAAAGGGCACTGAACCCGCGCACAGAGCACCATACTGCCGCGCTCAGCGCTAAACGCACTATGTCTCTTTCAAACAGAAATACACTTGCGCCCTTTTTACATAATAACCTTATTATGTAAAAAGGGCGTAGGTGCATTTCAAGCACTTATGCAGTTACGACGTTTCTCGTGACATTGGTGGTATAGATGGGGATCTATTTAGAACTGTGGGGTGACTAGAGGTAATAAATACCGTGCCAGAGGAGAGCCAATGTCAATTGTAAGAATAATAAGGAAGTGAGGAATTAATTGTTTTGACTGTTTAGTGGCATCGCTTTGTGTTCAACCTAGAGCTTCTAATACTGGTATTTATAGAATGGACAATACCAGGATCTTGGTATTTCTCATACACTCAATACCGTTACTCTAAGACAGACATCTAACGTCTAACGGTTTGCCTTACAAATTGTGAATATTTCTGCTACCTGGGTCATTCTCAAAAAATGATGTCCGTAGTTAGGACTTTATAAAACAACCTCTTAATGTTGTTCCTTTGTGTAACGATATTTACCATACAATTTATATGGTTCACTTTCGTTACACAAAAATTAAAGTTAACACTTTGTTTTATAAAGCCCTAACCACGGACATCATTTTTTGAGAATGACCCACACACCATTATTTCCTCCGTGATATATTATTTTATATCATGTATTATTATACCTAGGATTTGTATGTCTTTTTATCTTATGGATACTTATTTAGTTCTACAAAATATAATGCTAACCTAACCTCAACAATTTCACATCTGCCAAACACGTGTAAATTCACAAAGTAAATAAATTGTAGCAAAATTCAAACCTAAATTATTACATCCTACAATTTGTAATTTCCTCGAAAATCTAATTAGGCACTGGAATTATTATTCTGCCAAACTTCCAAAAACTAAATATCAAAGGACTGTTCAGTGCCATTAAAATACCCAAGAGCTAAATGATCGAGTAATGTCTCACGCCAAATAGCTAAATTATATAATTGGGTTTCTATAAATAACTGTCAAACGTACACGGACTCATTTATAAAACAAATTACAACTTCTTTTCGAATAATACCTGCAAACTTTTCACAATTATGTACGTATTTGTACTTACCTTACGAAACACAGTACAAAAGCACGTAACAGAATTAAAAACAATTTAAAACGGTAGACAACAGGAATGTTATGATGTTAGAAATAAATAAATGTCGCTAATTTTAAATACCTTCGTGATGATTCAACCAAATGTTTCCAATGGATGCTCTTACTTCTGATTTCATTTGTATAGATAACCCTAATAATGAAGTTAGTGTAGTGTGTCTACGTTGTCAATATTTTGTGTGTAAGCTTAAGTTACACATAAAATGCTTTTAAACTTTAATATGTTATAATAGATATTCCTTATTAAAGTAATTATGACGTAAGTAACACATTCATATCTAACGTTACGTCATTAGCTCATTCTTGAGCACAAATAAATGGTAACCACAAATCTTTCGGATATTTTCCCGCGAAACTACGTAATGATATGTCCACCCTACTTATGGTTCTATGGGGTATCGATTATCCCCGCCCGCCCGCGCCGCTGCGGATCTCACCTACGATCCCTGCGTCCCGCGCATTTCTAAATAGATTTTTTTGCTTTTTTTTGGCGGCACATGTTAACGGCCAGTGAGTTTTATTTTAAGGGTGACAATCGTTGAAATGCAAACATTTCTTTTTATATATAACTGCCTGTTCTACTCCAGATCGTGTTAATGTATTGTAAAAAAAACTAACAATAGAAATCGAAAAAAATGTATTACAATCAATATGTTTAATGTAAACTACTCATCATAGCAACTTATCGACCGACATGTTGCTTATATGAGAAAACACACTGCTTCCGACCGATCGTACGACAAGTTCGTGATAAAATTGCAAGGTGTGTAGAGTGCATAAAGAGTAAATAGAATCAGTAGACAGTAGATTTACATAACAGAAGGTTAAGTACAAGATTTAATTTTGTTTTTTGTTTGAGTTTGCATTTCGATTATCAGCCACTTCCAGTTCTATGTATGTAAATTAAAGATTTTTTTTATCCTTCACTAAAACCTGTGTGACCTGTGTCATTACATTTCCTAAACTAACACCCACGTTAAAAAAACGTTAAGCATTAAAAGCTTTTCCTATTCCTATGTTTTTGGAAAAAATGCTTGTGTGCTACTAAATTCAATCCCAAAAGGCATAATCGCAAAATAAGCAAAAAACGGCAGAATCCTATTCCATTGCACAAAGAAATACCAGACTATTGCAACGCTCGGAGTAAAACAACTGCCGCTTATTCCATTTTTCCGACGTTCGTTGCAGATACAGGCGGCGTCATAAACATCCGCACACTTCGGCACCTTGTGGGATTCAAATCGTTAATGAGCCAATATACGCAATTATCAAAGTAGGTAGTTAAATTGAAATAGTAAGGTAAATCAAGGCATTATCGCCCAACTAGCAAAATTACCTTATAACGAAAGGCCTATATGGCCATAACTCTTTTAGTCGTCGTTTAAAGGCATTGTTTATGTCAAAATATCGTATAAATGCACTTTACAGGAGGATTCAGCTAATATGGCTACAGACTTTATAATTGGGTCAGGTAATCGCCAATAAAACGAAATAATATGGCTACTATAAGCCTAAAATTATTAATTATCTTATAATGGCCAATTATAGGGGCTTTTAGCCAAACAATATTAAAAGCCATATAAAGGCTATCATGAAGGCTATTTGATCTTGTAAAGGAAATACGCAGGATCGTTATAAAGCATTTTATCTTACAGAAGTCAGAATTTTAACGTTTATATAGCAATGGAATACATATCATTTATATGACTTTTAAAAGGATCGAGGTCTTGGTTAGTCAGCTACATAGTAATTATAAGCGTGTAATTCTTACGATTGTCATATACTTTTGTTTATATAACAAAGTCAGCCATAATAATATCAAGATATCGAATACTTAGCACAAAACATAACCTCTTTAAATGTTTTTTCTTGTAAACGCCTTATAGAGGTGATGTAATTTGTTTAAAGACTTATAGAAACAATAACGAAGGAATGAAAAAAAATCCAAAGTTTTTTCATCACAAAACATTGTCGATTCGGCGGGGCGTTGAAAATGAATTGAAAAACATACCCAATATCGTCATAAAAATGAGTTTCCACTTAGTTTCGATTATTAAAGACACATAAGTAACATCAGAAAAATGGACACACACAGACTTACCTTTTCAAAATGGTTGACGAATAAAATAAATATTATGTCACATTATTTGAAACACACGCACGAAAATACTTGTTGTATGATTGCTGCGACGTTTATGAGTTGGATTACCTTTTAAACGATCCTTACATAGCGGTTACAAGAACACGCTTCTTACGATTGGAGTTTATATAGGTAGCTATTATAAGTTCATTCTTCTTACGCAAGCTTTATAAATTTCAATTATATTATGCATGTATTTTTTTTATACATATAAACCTTCCTCTTCAATCACTCTATGTACTAAAAAAAACCGTATCAAAATCCGTTGCGTACCTAGTTTTAAAGATTTAAGCATACATAGGGACATAGGGACAGAGAAAGCGACTTTGTTTTATACTATGTAGTGATGATTAAATGGCAATACAAGGTAAATCAACGTATTATTGGCCACTAGCTTGAAATAAGAAATCTATACGCTTGTTGTACTAGACATGCTAAGTAAATACCGTACTTATTTCAAGCAATGGAAATTATACTGGTGGTAATAGAGGTGTTTTTGGTGACGTCATCTAGTGTTTTTATTTTCTCCTTTAGGTACATATTTTATTTAGAAGTAAAACTAAGTTCTTTCTATTTTCGATATACCAACATATCATATAAGTTTTATTTATAAATCCCCCGTCAACCATCAGTCATTACGTGAAAAGCTTTTCGGGTCCAGCCAGAGAGAAGATATTTTAGATCAGTTACTTTGAATAAATAATATTCTTGGATTCTTGGCTTTCTTTCTCGCGTGTCTTACCCTGCTTATGATAAAATTTGTATTATATGCGGACTATGCCGTATTTTGGGTGATCGTGAATGGATTTTTACAAGTTTAATTATTTATCTTACAATAATAACTACTATTAACAACGGGATATTTACCACGTATACCTAATGTTAAATATCCCGTTGTCCCGTTGTTGGTAAATATAGGTACCGTTGTTAATAGTTATTATTAGAGTCTGCGCGGAAAGAGAATAGGCGTGGCGAAAAACAGAAGTAACCTAACCAGTATGGCATTTTTTTTTGCAAATACGGTAGATAAGCATTACAGCGCCCCGAAATCTAAATCCTATTCTCTTTCCGCACAGACTCTATGTGAATGACCATGTTAGCTTAAAATCGTATTTATCTTACAATGTTTTTATTGTAGACTAGCTATTTCCCGCGGCTTCGCCCGCGTTGTTCCCGTTATTGTCCCAAAGAAACTCTTTACCGGAATATAAAGTATCCTTTGTTTCAATCCAGGACTTGGTCTACTTACATGCCAAATTTCTGCTTGATCCATCCAGTTGTTACCCTGTTATTTAGTAACAAACATCTTCACAAACTTTCACATTTAAGTATAATATTAGTGTGAAGATTTTCGAATGTTAAAAGTTTAAATATACAATTTAATATAACCAGAGATCGGAATATGTAGAGTATATTTACCTAAACTTCGAAGAACATAGTCGAAAAGTAGAGAGTCCCTTACAACAAATTTTTTATCCGGGACTTAAGTCTCGGAATCTTACTAAAAAATATATTATTGGTATTCTTTAGCACATTTCTCGAACATTCTCAGTATAGCTGTCTCTTTCTAATAGTGCTGTCTCTTTCACTCCTTCGAGAAATTTCGCCATATACTGAAGTGTAGTTCAAAGGCCCATAAGGGGTCCTGAAAACGGATTTTCAGGTTATTGCGCCATCTGATAGAGAGTGTCCTGGAACAGACTGAAAACATGTTTCAGGCGCCTGAAAACAACGGCAACTTGGGTGAATTTTCAATCTTCTACTATGTGAAAGAGC
Source organism: Eudemis profundana (assembly GCA_947034925.1). Taxonomy (NCBI): domain Eukaryota; kingdom Metazoa; phylum Arthropoda; class Insecta; order Lepidoptera; family Tortricidae; genus Eudemis; species Eudemis profundana. The sequence goes on along the minus strand of OX344808.1, from coordinate 14,120,017 downwards.
CACCTCTGAAACGGCCTGATATCACCTTTCAGCCTGCTGAAAACGCTTCTAAAGCACGGAAAATCACGTTTGAAGTTTTAACCTATACCATCGGCGCAACACACATACACACATTACTTTTGCGCCGGTGGCTCTTTCACATAGAAGAAGATCGAAAATTCACCTAAGTTGCCGTTGTTTTCAGGCGCCTGAAACATGTTTTCAGTCCGTTTCAGAACACCCTCTATAAGATGGCGTAATAACCTGAAAACCCGTTTTCAGGCGTTTTCAGGACCCCTTATGGGCCTTTGAACTACACTTCAGTACAGTTATGACGAAATTTTCGAAGGAGTGAAAGAGACAGCACTATTAGAAACAGACAGCTATACTGAGAATGCTCGAGAAATGTGCGAAAGAATACCAATAATATATTTTTTTAGTAAGATTCCGGGACTTAAGTCCCGGAAAAAATTTAGTTGTAAGGGAGTCTCCACTTTTCGACTTTGTTCTTCAAAGTTTAGGTAAATATACTCTACCTATTCCGATCTCTCTATATAAACTTTCAACCCCTATTTAAACCCCTTAGAGGATGAATTTCGAAAAACGGTGATATCACTTTTCTTGTAATCTAATAAAAAGTCTAAACATGACGTTTCAAACCTCTTACTTCTAAAATCTTAGACTCTCCATACAAATTTTGAACCCCTATTTGAACCCCTTAGGGGATGAATTTTGAAAAATCCTTTCTTAGTGCACATTTCGACCTTATAAGGATCCTACGTGCTAAATTTGGAATTCCTAGGACCAGCGGTTTGGGCTGTGCGTTGATATACAAACTTTCAACCCCCATTTAAACCCCTTAGGGGATGAATTTTGAAAAATCCTTTCTTAGTGCACCCCTAGACCTTATAAGGAGCCTACGTGCTGAATTTGGAATTCCTAGGACCAGCGGTTTGGGCGGTGCGTTGATATACCAACTTTCAACCCCTATTTAAACCCCTCAGAGGATGAATTTTGAAAAACGGTGAAATTACTTTTCTTGTAATCTAATAAAAATCTAAACATAAGATTTCAAACCTCTTACTTCTAAAATCGTACTCTCCATACAAATTTTGAACCCCTATTTGAACCCCTTAGGGGGTAAATTTTGAAAAATCCTTTCTTAATGCACCCCTAGACCTAATAAGGAATCTACGTGCTAAATTTGGAATTCCTAGGACCAGCGGTTTGGGCGGTACGTTGATATACAAACTTTCAACCCCCATTTAAGCCCCTTAGGGGATGAATTTTGAAAAATCCTTTTTTAGTACACCATTAGACTTTATAAGAAACCTACGTGCTAAATTTGGAATTCCTAGGACCAGCGGTTTGGGCGGTGTTTTGATATACAAACTTTCAACCCCCATTTAAACCCCTCAGAGGATGAATTTCGAAAAACGGTGAAATTACTTTTGTTGTAATCTAATAAAGAGTCGAAACATAAAGTTTCAAACCTCTTACTTCTAAAATCGTAGACTCTCCATACAAACTTTGAACCCCTATTTGAACCCCTTAGGGGATGAATTTTGAAAAATCCTTTCTTAGTGCACGCCTAGACCTTATAAGGAACCTACATTCTAAATTTGGAATTCTTAGGACCGGTGGTTTGGGCTGTGCGTTGATAAACAAACTTTCAACCCCCATTTCAACCCCTTAGGGGATGAATTTTGAAAAATCCTTTCTTACTGTACCCCTAGACCTTATAAGGAACCTACGTGCTAAATTTGGAATTCCTAGGACCAGCGGTTTGGGCGGTACGTTGATATACAAACTTTCAACCCCCATTTAAACCCCTTAGGGGATGAATTTTGAAAAATCCTTTCTTAGTGCACCTCTAGACCTTATAAGGAACCTACGTGCTAAATTTGGAATTTCTAGGACCAGCGGTTTGGGCTGTGCGTTGATAAACAAACTTTCAACCCCCATTTAAACCCCTTAAGGGATGAATTTCGAAAAACGGTGAAATTACTTTTCTTGTAATCTAATAAAGAGTCTAAACATGAAGTTTCAAATCTCTTACTTCTAAAATCGTAGACTCTCCATACAAACTTTGAACCCCTATTTGAACCCCTTAGGAGGTAAATTTTGAAAAATCCTTTCTTAGTGCACCTCTAGACCTTATAAGGAACCTACATGCTAAATTTGGAATTCCTAGGACCAGCGGTTTGGGCTGTGCGTTGATATGTCAGTCAGTCAGTCAGTCAATCAGTCAGTTTCTTCTTTTATATATTTAGATTGTACGTAAGTTGTCCGTTCTAAACTTTGCAAACCACTTCTCAACCATTTGTTGTTATCAGATTCAACTGAAATTTGGTATTTTCATGTAAGTTCGGTGACAATGCAATATTATGGTACCTAGAATAGAATAGAATTGAGCTGATTTGATAATGAAGCTGAGAAGTAGAAATCGGATTTCGTTAATGCCAAACGCCAGTAAAATCGAATTTCGGTTAGTATTGATTGTTATCACGAGTTGTTAGACCAAGTTTATTTTAAAAGATTAATATTTTTATTAGATTTACTTTGAGTAGCCTCATAACTGTACGAGACCGCCCATGATGCCAATTCAACAATTCAAACGCAAGGACCTTAAAATAAATAGCCGGATGGAGCCTCACCGACAGAGAACTGAAGCCATTTTTAATAAGCCGACTACTTTGTACATACGAGCCGCACGCACACATCAACTAGTTTTTTCCTTTTGCGTACACATAGATAGCCGGCTTATTAGACATGCTTCAGTTCTTTGTTAGCGAGACTCCGGCTATTTATTTTAAGGTCCTTATTCAAACGATTTACATCGCGTGTCAATCTTTAAAATCTTTAAACGGGTTTATTAGTTTGTTTTCGCCATATACGCTTTGCATCCAATCATAATCCCATTGATCTTTGTACTGTTTCTGTGTAATTTTATGTGCAATAAAGTGTTTACATACAAACATACATAATCCCTATACTGCCCTGACATCACATCTCGATATAGATTTTGAGAAAATTAACTTTTTGTAATTTACCGAAAGTCGATCTTCTCAAAACATTCTTCTATTGAGATATGATTTTATAGCTTATCAGGGTAGTATGTCGTTTCATATTATTATGGACTGACAAAATACTGTACCTAACATCATATTTACAATGAACATGACTATAGGTACAATGGAATAAATGAAATGAAAATGTCCTAACAAGAAAAAAAATTAAAAGTGCGACGTTGCCAGCTTACTATGGATGGGATATCCCTCTTACATTATGACGTTTAATGCGTGATCCATGCGGGTTGGAAAAATTGCGTAGTTAGCCCCCTAATAATAATAATTAATAATAAGGACTAGAGTCTGGCCAGCCGCATTTGTGTGTGGCTGGCCAGACTGGAAACTACATGGTAGGTAGGTACAGTTTCATAGAAAATACGAACAAATGAGGTTACTGGTCATTTTCAAATTGTTAAACGCAAACCAAATAACTGAGTGAATCTGGATTTATTACCGCTTTTTACCACTGCTAAATTCGTTTGACCAGACTCTAACACTAGGCTAACTTTAAGTCTGGTTGTTATGAATTTTTAATCTAATTTATTGAAAATTACTGTACGGTACGAATCAGACGATAAATTAAGTGATTTCATATGTATGAGGCGCATTAATACATTATTCGAATTCACATCAGAGTTCAGAATGTGTCACCGGTAATTACCCGGGCTCGAAACACTCACGACAAAAATTAAAATGTCACTCGGTTTCGGCCTTCTCAATAAAGTGAATATTATATTTTTTATGTTGTATAAGAAATAATTACTTTGACATTTTGTGGAGATCATACATGTAAATGTAACTGATTCCGTAGCCATTGGATAAATGGAGGTGTCAAACAGGAGCAGGAGGAGAACTAAGTTAGTTAACTAATGAATTTCATTTCTGAGTTCTAAAAAGTAAAAGTGAGGACTGAAAAATAGTCGTATTAACCTAGGCACAATTTTTTTATTACATTTTTAGGTAAGTTTCAACCGCCGTTGCCCATGTGTTACCAAAAAGGAAAAAAACGGACAAGTGCGAGCGGACTCGCCCACCGAGGGTTCCGTGCAAATGTTTTAAATAAAGACTATATTTTAGGATTTAATTACAAATGTATATCGTTTTTTTTTCTGTACTTGTAGTACTCATATAAGACCGTAATTTGGCAAGTAATGCCAAATTTCATAGTTCTAGTTGAACGGAATATACCCTATAAATTTTGGTTTTCTTGAGAGTGTCGAAATATACGTTTGTTACGGCAGAAACGGCCATATTTTTTTTATACTAACTGAGAAGCTTGATTTTTTTCATAGCGTCAAGGGACTGCAATCCTGAGTATATAGTTTAATTTTCAACTCAATACCTCCACGCGTTCCCGAGATAAAGGGTCAAGACAGACAGACAACAAAGTAATCCTATAAGGGTTCCGTTTTATCCTTTTGAGGTACGGAACCCTAAAAATGCATAAACTTTTGAGGAATATATATTTAATTTAACGCTTTTGGTTTGTTCACATAATTATTGACATAACATAATAATAAAAAAATACCATTCTAACTAAAAATATCTAAGCCTAAATATACCTAAAAACGAATTAAACTACCTATATACAAAAAAAGAAAATTACAATAACTAAATATTTTTACTAAAAAAAACCCGACCGCGGTGCACTTTAAAAGTGCATAAAATCCGCAATTTTATTTATTTTAACGAAATTCATACCCAGTGACACTCGCGCCATCAAGACGAATCCAATGATGTATCATTTATCAAAATCGGTTGTGCCGTTGAGTAGTTACGAGCGGACACAGGAACGGACATACATACATACATACAGGTCAAACACATTACCCTCCTTTGGGCTTCGCCGCTGTCGGGTAAAAAGAATACCCCTTCAAGCAACTCAGTCTGCGGCATGGTCCCCATTACGCTGGCGGCATTACCTCTCTGGATTGCGAGTGCAATTCTTCGAGAGAGGTAAGCGCCAGCTCTGGAATATAGATAAAATATTAGCGAATCTGGGGGCACGGCAGTGTCCCGCCAAGTAGAGCAAAATAAAGGCTCGGCCGTACAATCCCTTTCTCGGTCTTCTTATTTTCATTTTCATTTAAACCATTTGCAATCGAATGTATGAATATTTGGTAACACACGAGACGGCTCTTGAAACGCTCGTCTTCGCTTTGGCTCTTGTCAATATACTTATAGTATGTTCTAGTTTCATTTCAAAACCGTAAAAGTGTTTTATACTGAACATTTCATAGCAATCTTTTTGCACACACTGCAATGGAAATGTTTCAAAAACTAAGAAGAATCCAGCTTATTTTAGTTTCTAAATATTGTTAGGAATAGGTACGCTACTAAAATGATTCAGGTACGTCGTGTGCACGATAGATGAAAAACTGGCCAAAACCATGTTGGACCATGCTCAGTGTAGAGTTCCATAGCCGTAACTACAAGGTAAAAAATACGATGTAAAAAAGTACAACACCAAAAGAGCGTATCTTCATAGCAATTACGTCCTTTTGTTGAGATGAGCAGTTTTTCGGCAATAACTCAAAAACGGTTTATTCGATCTTATTGAAAATAATTTTCGTTGAAAGTATTCATTAAGCGTTACCTTCGTGATTTTTTTCATATTTTTCGGACACACGGTTTAGAAGATAGAGGGGGGGGGGACAGTTTACACAACTTTCGGAGCGATTATTTCCAAATATATTCACTTAATCAAAAACATTACTTTGAAACCTTATAGTGTTTTTTAAAGAGCTGTCGAACTATGTACCACACGTTGATATTTGCTGAAAAATATTTTTTTTAGCTTCTGTAACATGATGGAGTGCCCCCCCCCCCCCCCTAAAAATACTTATTTTAGTTGTTTAACTACCAAACTAAGTAGCGGCTTATACAAGACACCTATATTCCAAATTTCATCAATATCCATCATGTAGTTTATGAGTAAAATGCCTGTGACATACGGACAGACGGACAGACGGACGGACGGACATGACGAAACTATAAGGGTTCCGATTTTGCCATTTTGGCTACGGAACCCTAAAAAGTCATTTAAAATAATTAAACCGACTTCAAAAAAGGAAGAAATAACAGTATGCCACTGCTAGTCTCGTACCGTTATTCCAAATATTAAGGCTGGCACCAACCTCAAAAAAATTGTTGGCATAAAACTGTTATTTCTTCCTTTCTTGAAGTAGGTTTAACTTTTTTAATTACTTACTTTTTTATTTCTTCATTTTCTTTTTTTCAGTAACCGAATAACGCTGTTAAATACACGTTTTCCTAGTCTAGTGACTGATACACACATAACTCTCTATCTCAAAAACTACCGAACTGATTTTAATGAAACTTGCATAGTTCCCTTAAGTTAGACTATAACTATATCTAGTCCAACTAAAAAAGTACATTACAGAAACTAGGGTGGTAAAACCAGGGATCGGAAACCGTTCCGAGTAGAATACCGGTTTTGTTCATTGACCCGAGAACGGAAAGGTTCTGGTTTTTGTTTGTGATCACCGGTTAAAGAACCGTTCTTTTGCGATACCGTTTTTTACTAAGTTCCGTTTCTGTGGAACGAAATTAAACGTTTTTCTCGTTGCGTAACAAGATAGAACGAGTTGCTATTTCTAATTTTACCTTGAGTTTGCCTGCGGGATATTTTGTTTTTCGGTATGCTGCGCACAATGATTTTGTATTTTTTGCTTTTGTGCGTTGCTTAGGTTGTTGTGTTGTTTTGTTACGGATTCATTCGGATTATAAAAGTAGTTTCGGACAATTAACCATTTTTCGTAGATAATTTAGTTAGCAAGTGTCTAGCGCGATGTATTTGGTATATGGTATACATATAACGAGATTAATTACACTCACGGTCAATTAATTCGGGTCATTTTCTAAGGACAATTATAATAGGAAATGACCAGAATTCATTGTTCGTGAGTGTATTTAATTATTTGTAGGTATAATTTTAATTTATATTACCGAGTGAAAAACAAGCATTCTGTCGACCTGATAGAACAAATTAACGTTCAAACTGTTCAAAGCAAAAGATTACACATGGGTGGTCAGTCTGGGGACTAAGATGTAGTGTCTGATGCACTGTTATACCTAATACATACTTATATTTAATTTGGATAAATTTAATGATTAGAGGCAGGTACATTTGTTTCGTCTTGACGAGTACTCTGTACCGAAATAATATCCAGGGTCTGATGATGGAGCCGGAAGGTCGGCATGGGAATTCCGTAATAAAACGTCGGAACCCCATCGTGTCTGGGCTCATTTGTTTTGTCTTGACGAGTACTCTAAACCGAAATGATATCCAGGGTCTGATGATGGAGCCGGAAGGTGGGCATGGGAACTCCGTAATAAAACGTCAGAACCCCATCGTGTTTGGGCTCATTTGTTTTGTCTTGACGAGTACTCTGAACCGAAATGATATCCAGGGTCTGATGATGGAGCCGGAAGGTGGGCAAGGGAACTCCGTAATAAAGCGTCGGAACCCCATCGTGTTTGGGCTCCATCATCAGACCCTGGATATCATCTCACTTTAGAGTACTCGTCAAGACAAAACAAATGAGCCCAAACACGAAGGGGTTCCGACATTTTATTACGGAGTTCCCATGGCCACCTTCCGGCTCCATCATCAGACCCTGGATATCATTTCACTTTAGAGTACTCGTCAAGACAAAACAAATGAGCCCAAACACGATGGGGTTCCGACGTTTAATTACGGAGTTCCCATGCCCACCTTCCGGCTCCATCATCAGACCCTGGATATCATTTCAGTTCAGAGTATTCGTCAAGATAAAACAAATGAGCCCAAACACGATGGGGTTCCGACGCTTTATTACGGAGTTCCCATGCCCACCTTCCGGCTCCATCATCAGACCCTGGATATCATTTCGGTTCAGAGTATTCGTCAAGACAAAACAAATGAGCCCAAACACGATGGGGTTCCGACGCTTTATTACGGAGTTCCCATGCCCACCTTCCGGCTCCATCATCAGACCCTGGATATCATTTCGGTTCAGAGTACTCGTCAAGACAAAACAAATGAGCCCAAACACGATGGGGTTCCGACGTTTTATTACGGAGTTCCCATGCTCACCTTCCGGCTCCATCATCAGCATCTGGATATCATTCTGGTTCCGAGTACTCGTCAAGACAAAATAAATGAGCTCAAACACGATGGGGTTCCGTCGTTTTATTACGGAGTTCCCATGGCCACATTCCGGCTCCATCATCAGACCCTAGATATCATTTCGATTCAGAGTACTCGTCAAGACAAAACAAATGAGCCCAAACACGATGGGGTTCCGACGTTTTATTACGGAGTTCCCATGACCACCTTCCGGCTCCATCATCAGACCCTGGATATCATTCTGGTTCAGAGTACTCGTCAAGACAAAATAAATGAGCTCAAACACGATGGGGTTCCGACGTTTTATTACGGAGTTCCCATGGCCACATTCCGGCTCCATCATCAGACCCTAGATATCATTTCGATTCAGAGTACTCGTCAAGACAAAACAAATGAGCCCAAACACGATGGGGTTCCGACGTTTTATTACGGAGTTCCCATGCCCACCTTCCGGCTCCATCATCAGACCCTGGATATCATTCTGGTTCAGAGTACTCGTCAAGACAAAATAAATGAGCTCAAACACGATGGGGTTCCGACGTTTTATTACGGAGTTCCCATGGCCACATTCCGGCTCCATCATCAGAACCTGGATATTATTTCGGTTCAGAGTACTCGTCAAGACGAAATAAATGTACTTGCCTCTAATCATTAAATTTATCCAAATTAAATATAAGTATGTATTAGGTAGGTATACCAGTGCATCAGACACTACATCTTTGTCCCTAGACTGACTTTTGCTTTGAAGAGTTTGAACGTTAATTAAACAAAAATATCAATAACGCGGTAATAATATAAGTAACGCCTGACTCAATCAATCAGTTTGATTGAACGTTTTTTTTTTTTTTGACAGTGACTTCTTTATTGAAAGAAAGTACAGTAAACTAACAAATACATAGAAGATAAAATTTAAATTTCCTAAAACTAAATAAACCTAAAAACTAAATTAAACTACCTAAATTAAAATACCTAAAATACAATAAAAATATTGTAAAAAGAAGAACGTTATTTGTATTATTTAATTTTGCATTCAGTTTGTTCTGTCAGGTAGACAGAATGCTTGTTTGTCACTCGGTAGTATAGAAATACCTGCAAATAATTAATCTAGTTAAAAAATTACTATGTATCATCTTTAAAAACTTAATATCACAAAACAAACAATATTATAATAAAGAGCGCGCGCGCTTCAACACTCAGAATTTAAACTTTCCCGACAAAAATTGAAAATAAATACATTATCGCGCTATGCGACGCGCTACAAAACACGGAATTTGACCTTGTAAATGCCGGCGCACATCGTCACCACCCCTGCGAGCCCCTCGGCGAGCTCGGCTCGTCGAGAATACCGGTTTTTATTCTCATCAGGAACGTTATCATTTCGTTCTTCATCACTTAGCGATCACCGAAATATTCCGTTCCGTTCCATCAAAATACCGGTTGTAGCACGAACGGAGTAAAATAACGGTATTTCAACGAAATAAAACGGTAATTCGATACCGGTTCCGATCCCTGGGTAAAACAAAGAAAGGCCGAGATCGCCGATGTTTGCGACCCGAGCTGCAAGCGAGGGACGTAAATATGCAATCGAGGGCTTTCTTTATTACCTCCCGTGTTGTGTACATCATTTTATGTCTACACTTGGCCAGAAAGCTTTATGGCCAGGTGTGGTATAAAAGATTTTTTTCAATCTTACTTACAGTTTTTGAGATATGCGCGGACAAACATACTAACATACATACCAGTGGCGTGGCGTAAGCCGGCATCCTTAGGCAAGCCGGTGCAGATTTGACGTACATTTTCCTTAAGAGCTGTAGGGTGGCCAAATGTCTGATATTAGGCAAGCAGGTAGGAATCGAGTTCTTTGGACGCCACGCCACTGATACAGATACATACATACATAGGTACTTATTTTACTTATACACACGAAACATGCCATATATCTAAAAACTGTGCAATTCTGACAATATTACATACATACGGGTCGAATTGATAACTTGGTTTTTTGTAACTCGGTCAATAAAACAACACGTAATTGGTTTTATTTATAAGTAACATTGGTAGGTATTGCAGTTAACAATAATCGTTAAAATAGATTTTATGCCACACCTGGCCATAAAGTGGCTTTTTCCACACGCTGCGCGTACGGAAAAAGCCGCTTTCTGGCCAATTGTAGACATAAAATTATGTACACAACACGAGAGGTAATAAAGAAAGCCCTCGATCGCATATTTACGTCCCTCGCTTGCAGCTCGGGTCGCAAACATCTGCGATCTCGGCCTTTCTTTGTTTTACCACCCTAGTTGTGTAATGTACTAATACAACATAATATACCTAAGCATAAAATTATTAGCTTATGTATAGGTACATGTATCTACAGCTATAATTACTTGAATGTCACAGTGGAGTGCATAAACGACCGGGGCACATATTGGTTTCATCGTTACTTCGGTTGTTTTTGAAATTAAGTATCGATTCAATTATCCTGACCATTGAATTTTCATTTCCATTTCTGCAGGTTAGTGATAAATGCTTTGTTCTCACAGAATTCAGTTTCATTGCCATATATTAATTTTAACTTTTTTGCAAAGGTCTCTTTACTGAATAGCAAAGAGAACAAAAAAGAATCGAATTGTGAGAATCGAATGATTGATACATATTGTGAAGAGTGCAATTTAAATCGTTTATACGTTGAAACGTTGTGATATAACATCAAGTATACCGATTTACTTAACAATCGTTCTTTGCTTTCTAATTTAAATGGACCACACATTTTATTCTATTTTCTAACTGTTGCAATTCAGGGGTTAACGAGCTAAGTTACACATTTAAAAACCCATTGTTACAAATTTCATCCATATTAGTTGAAATATGCTGTAAATCGATTGAAATTGATTCAGGCGTAAGAGAACTATAATTACTGATACAACGGACGTTCAGGCATCAGGGCGTAATAGTACATTACACAACTAGGGTGGTAAAACAAAGAAAGACCGAGATCGCAGATGTTTGCGGCCGGAGCTGCAAGTGAGTCATGTCATCTGAATTAACGACTATTCTATATTTGTCAGAGTTAACTAAAGCTTTTTAAAACACCGTAGCAGTGTATTAGCATTATTAGATTTCTGCACGTTTTCCTCTTGAGAGCCAGATGTTAATGCTGACTTGCAGGAACCGCTGCCAATCTGTTCCAGATAGTCGGGTGTGTTTATACGCTAAGTAATAGTGAAAAAGAAATATGAATAACTAGAAAACGCTCGTAACTTTGTCCGCGAAGGTGAAAGTAGTAGGTAACCCTCTTTTTACCCGACTGCGGCGAAGCCCAACGGAGGGTTATGTGTTTGACCAGTATGTATGTATGTATGTCCGTTCCTGTGTCCGCTCGTAACTACTCAACAGCATATCCGATTTTGATAAATGATACATCATTAGATTCGTCTTGATGCTGTGAGTGTCACTGGGTATCAAGTTCGTTAAAATAAACAAAATGGCGGATTTTATGCAGTTTCAAAGTGCACCGCGGTCGGGTTTTTTTTTAATAAAAATGTGGTTATTGATTTCATCGTAGTTGGATAAAAAGTATCTTATAATTAGGGTTTCTGGTTTCTCGCCTCATTTTTTTTCTCGAGTTTCGAGAAATCTCGACTCCAATTTCTCGAGTTGTCTCGACTCTCGAGTCTTTAGTAAGAAATTGTAAATTATTGTTGAAAATAAAATAAAAAACAAATGAAAAGGGTATCATTTAATCGATCACCAAAATATTCATATGAGCGTGAGCAGAAATATGTATTTGGTCAGCCAAAATAGCTAGTTGGTAAGCAACTTATGGTTAGCAAACATTTATAAATCTGTCTGCAATTAATGATATACTGAACTGCTCTAAATTATTTTGGTCAGCAAATTGAGTATTTGAGCTGCATTAAGCGACCTACAATTAATCAAATTTTGGTAAGCAATCAGTAGGTAAGCAAAATATTTCATTTTATCCATAAAAAAAAAGGGGGCAGTAAAACCTAACTGGTCATTCACAAAATGGGCGCAACTATTCTGCCGCCCATCGTGTGCGTATTTTGTCATTCGGTAATTGTTAGCTGTCAATTAGCAGGTGTCACTGTGATTATATACTGGGTGTCACTGTGATATATACACGGTGTCACTGTGTTATATACAGGGTGTAACGTTTCAAATGTTTATCATTGTTAAAAGCCAAAAAATGGCGAGCTTGACTTTAGCCCTTATTCGTTTGTGCCGGAACTCGAGAGTCTCGAGAGTCAGCTATTTATTTCTCGTCTCGAATGGAGGTGAAACTCTCGAGTCACGACTAATCAAATGAGCCCAAACACGGTGGACTTATCTTATGTAATTTAGATGATCCAAGGCCAACTTCCGACTCCATCATCAGATCAGCTCGATAGAATCGTAATCTTGCATTGTCACTAAACATACATAAGTACCTAAGTCAAATTTCAGCTCATACCAGAAAATGGATTGAAAAAATTGGTTGCAAAGGAACATTGCAAGTTAAATAAAAGCTTGTACAAAAGTGCCAAAAATGGTGAAATCGCTTTTATCGTTTTGACATCACACAGACACATCCACATACATACCAGAACCCAAATCCTAAAAAAATATAAAAAAATTCTGCTTAGCCCCATACAAAATAGCATTGCTAATTGAAGTTGTAGCTTGGTATTGCCGTTTCGCGCGACGCTTGCTTCAAGCCCCTCCTAACAAACCCGCCGGAAGTCGAGGTATTCTTTGTGCGGGCCTTTGTTATGTTATATCATAATACATGTGATAATCATTATGGTTATAGCAATAGGTTTTTTATTGGTAAATATAAAACAATGTAATAATACTAGAACATTATCATAGTTGGCGTTCGATCATTTTCTTCAGGTTTAAGTAAACCAATCATTGTTTACTAGGAGTTCTCAATACGCTTTTATATGGCTAATACAGCAATCCCGGTATCGCCCACACTAAAAAACCGGTATTGGATACTTCAACTGTCATCTACTTAACTTTACACATCAAACAAGTCAAATCCGACAACTCCACGTATGTCAAAATGCACTTTTAAAATTTGACCTAAACTAAAACAAGAGGTTTAATAAACGCTTGTATTTAACACCTCATAGCCAGAAGAATTGACCTATAAAACATTAAAATAAAGATAACAGTACCTATAAGTACGTATCGTCACTTCACTTGAAAGCAAAATCAGTATCCACTTACGCATCCCGCATGTATTTTCCCTGCCGTTTGGGGCAGGGGAGACTCGCGGCACGTGTGTATTAACAATAAATCTAGTTTTATGGTGCCCTTAGTGCTTTTAATAATTGGAAGCCTGCGAAGAACATTTATGATAATACCAAGCCCCAGACACAAATGGGTATAGACAGATTAGGGACTATAGTGTGTAGATGTATAGTTTAGGAAATGGGGTTTGTCTGTTGTCTTTATTGAGATCTTGAATTCTAGGCAAACATTTCCGAAATAAATGCTTACCTACATGTAGTAACAGCGTTTATTACTCTTTACATATATTTAACCTGTATTACATATACACAATACAGGAAAATGGGTACATTCTCGAAACTATGTACTTACCCCTACCTAAGAAATGGCTGTCAAAGATTATGGTTATTATTGTAAACTTTCGAGGACTTGCTTGTAATGTAAAAACGTACGTATAAGCAACACAAAATGTGAGTCTATTAAAATCACATAATTATAAGCTAGGAGCAAAAGGTCTCAACTCTGTTGTAAGACTTGAGCTCTCTTACACTTATGTTCGGTGTGACTTATACTTACTCCATTTCACTAGACAAACAGATATTTTTACGGCGCAAGCCTTCAGCTCCGTCCGCAATATTACGGCTCCAAGCATCCTTTAATATGAAAGATTTTATACATTTATTTTCCTTACAAAGCGTTACTGCAAACAAAAGGTATTTCCATCAGCGACTCACAAAGAAAGTGTCGCCGATCCATCTGTCAGTCCGTCTGAATGGGCTAATCTCCTGAACCACTGGACCGATTATGATGCGAATTCCGAATGGTTTTCTTTGAACGTTTCTTTTGGAAAGGCTTTTTCGACAAATGAGTCGGTTTTCCTTCATTTTAACGTGATTGCTTTGGTTAAGTAGGGGTAAGAGTAGGTAAGCCTTCATGCACTACTGTAAAACAACACATTACGTCTCTAAATGATAATAACCAGTGATTGGATCTTGGATGCAATTTGGGGTATGACTTCAAACGTTGTACAGAAACGTGGATGTTTCTCAAAATTCCGGGAAAGGATTATTACTACCTCTATATGCATATAACAAAAAACGCATCTACAGTAATATCCATACCCAGAATCCCGAGGAATATCCATATTTCTCTCCAAATTGCATCAAGGATCCAATTACCGATAATAACATTATACAATTCCGAAATATTTTTTCAGTCTAGCACTACGCTCCAGAGGAATCCAAATAATTTATTTTTTCCAGCGTATTCTTGACAATGTTTAAAAAATAAAATAATGTATAAAGTAAGCTATATTTCGCTTAGTTTTCGATTTTTGATTAATTTTTGTTTTATAAAATCTCCAGTGTAGGTAAAATATCTTTGTTTGCATTGTATTGTTGCCAGACTGACACTTTATCTGGCTGGCTTGTCCGTAAAAGTCGAGACCAGTCACTAATCAGGGCTCGGAACCGGTATTTTGCAAAAACCCCGAAGTAACCAAATATTTAGAATAATTTTATGCTTTTCATGTAGAGCTCAATAATGTATTTAACTAATGACTTCGTATTATTAGATTGTCCGATTAAAAAATTAAATAATAAACCAAAGAACGGAAAGTATACCGGTATCCGACCTCTGGTCTATATCCCAACCGTCAGAGTATTTTTTCTCCTAAAGCTAAGAATCAAGAAATTATGTCAGATAACGTGTCGGCCTCGCAACCCAATGGACCTTGTATATTAAGCGTCGTTACAAAAAGACTTGGTAAAGAGATACAAAACGAGTTAGCAAATTTGATGTGAAGGTACCTTTAGCTACGCCACGTGCAACACTAGCAAACAACGCACCCTGAACTCTGAAACCAGTCAAAGATAACTTTTTAAAGCTTTATTTCTAACATGTTTTATCGTAAAGTCTTTGGAATAAGTTTAATTTTTTTCGCTTTTTAACCGACTTTATAAAAAGTAGGAGGTTCTCTATTCGGTTTTTTTTATGTTTGTTACCTCAGAACTCAATCGTCTATGAACCAATTTGTAAAAATATTTTTTTCAGTTCAAATGTCCGCCTGTCAAGATCCTTTATCTCGAGAACGCCTAAAGGTATCGAGTTGAAATTAAAACTATGTAGGTACTCAGGTCTATGGTCTCTTGAAGCTGTGAAAAAATCAAGCTTCTAACTTAACGTGAAAAAAAGATACGGCCGTTTATGTCGTAAAAATAGTATTTTATGCAACAGTTGTATAAGAAGGTTCAAAAAATGCGAATTGCGTGAGTTGCGATACGAGCCGCGAATGCGGCGAGTATCGCAAATAGAGACGCAATGAGCGTTTTTTGACTTAATTATACAACGTTGCATACAATACTTTTTCTACGACTAGGTTAAAATATAAAATACATGGACGTCACGCGTGTCTCGTCCGGTCTCTCCGAGTGTGTACAGCCGGCATGACAGTTGTGTCTATGGTAAACTTTTTTTTCATATGGCTGGTGACTCGATGTGACGATAATTAAAATACTTTTTTTTATGTTGGCATCAATTAATTTAATTCGGAAAGTTTTGTTTTTCTTATGAATCGTAGGAATTTAATTGTTTGTTAAGTTGGTAGTTGTGAATTTTTATCGTGAAGTTAGAATTGAGCGCTTAATCCTTGACCTAAGTTTAACCTAGATTTAGAAGTCTGTGGATGCTAGCAATAACGTAAAGTGACTATAACGACACTAGTGCTGTTATGGGGAATAGAGTATAGACTTCTCTGAACTCATATTATGTATGTTCTTATATTAGTGTTCGTGACCAAGTAAAAGACAGATAACAGTACAGGAGTAGAAAAACGTAAATTTCGACACTCTCAAGGAAACCAATATTCAAAGGGTACTTTTCCGTTGAACTAGAACAATAAAATTTGGCAAGTAATACCTTCTTATGCTACAAGTATAGGGAAAAATCTGAAAACTATACATTTTTAATTAAATCATGAAAAAACTGACTTTATTGAGGGAATCAACATTTATAGGGTACTTTATTACATGTACCTAAAAATTTGTACGGAACCCACGGTGGGCGAGTCCGACTCGCACTTGTCAGATTTTTTTGTTAACTGTCATTTCATGATTAACGTAGCTACGCGTTCGAAACGTGGACGAATGTACTATTTATATACGTTTCCGTACATATAATTGATGTTTAATAATCTATTATAGTACATTACGCAACTAGGGTGGTAATACAAAGAAACGCCGAGATCGCGGATGTTTGCGGCCCGAACTGCAAGCGAGGGACGTAAATATGCGATCGAGGGCTTTCTTTATTACCTCCCGTGTTGTGTACATCATATTTTATGTCTACACTTGGCCAGAAAGCGGCTTTTTGGCCAGATGTGGCATAAATATTATTAAGCATCACTGTACTAGTGTGCTAGCTAAGTGTTAGCAAATTCGGTGTGAGGTTACCTTTAGCTATGCCACGTGCAAGACAAGCAAACAATGCTCTCTGAACTCCGAGGCCAGTCAAACATAACTTTTCAAAGCTTAATGAAAGTCCCCTTATTTCTGACTCATTTTATAGTATAGTCCGTTGAATACATTTATTGTTTTCATAATTTATTGCGAACTTAATGCCATAAAGCATTCTCTGCCAGTTAACCTTAGGACAAAACAGATAACTTGTTGGCGTAGATTATTCTTCGGTTTTTATGACTATTAATCGTTCAACTTAAATACATAAACTATAACCCAGTCTTTTGAGTAAGTAGGTATATTGAACAATTTTGCAGTAGCAGCCATGAAACGTCATTTCCAACAACTATCACTGGAATCTGCATATATTATGAATTCATAAATATTATGAAGATATAAAAACTATAGGTATATATCGTCGACCGTAGGCTGAATTACGGTAAGGGACATTGTTTTGCCTGTCCCTTACCGTAATTCAGCCTACGGTCGACGATATATTTACTTTTATTTTAGGTACTACGAATACGAAACAATTGACACCCGAACTGTAAACTAGAGCAACCAAGCCAAAGGAACGCAACTCACAAAGTGTAAGTTCCATCCAACCAATAGAGATCTTAAAGCGTATAATAAGCAAGTTGCAACACCGTGAGTCTTTCTCCTTTAAAATATTGATTTATAAGCGTTCAAAAACCACACTGTGAACAATACGGCACTGCTTGTTATTACGCTCGGAATGTAGTCTAAACTTCTGTTAGATTACAGGCCGCTCTAATTCTACCATCTCCCAAACCCTTCATGACACTACCGTATATCCCTATCCCAAGGATATAGCGTCCAAATTTGAATAAAATTTTATTAAATTGATTTTCAGCAGGCGCAAAGTTAAGCTTGCGCTGATCTTTACACCGACTGGTCGCATTAGGTCCCTTTTAAGGACTATATTACAAGATCCATAAGGGTGGAAATGGTTTATTTCGGGTGTAAATTAAGAGTGGGCCACCACAACTTCGTGGTGGCCGGTGATGGGATGAGTCACATTGGTATCGTGCATTCTTCACTCTGCGTGTATATCCGTTTTCAAGAGTTTTATTTCGTTTTTTCGTCTAATGGGTCATTGAAATGCGTTTGCCACCGTAATGGTTATTAATTAGCACTATTGTTACATTAATCTTTTTTATTATTATTTTATTTTTACTCTAAAACCTTTCCCTCTATTTGCTTGATCAGGAAAAAGTTGTTTCACCCTTGACTCGTTTTGACCTCTTTACCTCATGCATGATTCTACTATCCATTGAACCAGAAAGCGAGTAACAATCTTTCATTCTTGAGTGAGACTCGTGAAATGAAACGTAATGAAATATCTGTGTAGTCTACAAGATAATTGTAATAAGAAGATTGAGTTACATTTATTTATGATATAATTGGCAAACAAGTAGACGAGCCACTTTATTGAAAATGGCTACCATCACTAATGCTGCCGTCATAGTCTAAAACGCGACCTTTTGCTCAGGAAACTCATGACACTAATATTATAAATGTAAAAGTTTGTGAGGATGTTTGGATGTTTAGATATTTATTACTAAATACGGGGTAACGACTGGATGGATTGAGCTGAAATTTGGCATGCAAGTAGACCAAGTCCTGGATTGAATTGAAACATAGGATACTTTAAATCACGGTAAAGAGTTCCTTTGGGACAATAAATGCTAGTAGTAAATAGTCGCGTCTCGCGTGTTAGACTATGAGGGCAGAATAGACAAAATTCGTCGACCGTTGTTAAATTGGCGTAAGGGACAGGCAAATCAATGTCCCTTACGCCAACTCAACCTACAGCCCGTCGGCTGTCAACGTCTGGAGGAGCTGTTTATATGTAATAATTATGTTGCTTAGCTTTAAATTTAACCCTAGATGTTTATGCTGTTTTCTGCTTAGAGGTTTAGGTTTTATTTTTCAAGTTAATTATCACAGAAAACCAATGTTAAAAGATGTTAAATTAGAACTGGGTCTTTAGAAGATTGTTAGAAAAATTTCAATGAGCATTTTATACTAATTATGCTTTTATAAAACAATTAATAACATCTTTAACATATGTTAGTACCTAGAGCCACATCAGCCACATAAAAGTACCTATTTATCAACAAATCGACAGGATTGAGGATTACTTCTTTATCGAATGACTTCGGATTGGATGAAGTGTCCCTGTCTACATAAAAGTTAAATATGTTTAGTTTCATCGGATAAAGACCATGAACTTGGTCTTCTTGCATGCCACTTATCATCTCAATCTGTCCAGATCTTGACGCGTTATTTAGTAACAAACAGCCAAATATCCAAACACTTCCCCTCGTTTATATTAATAAGATTATGATAGCATTTGTTATCTTAATCATCAGTTGGTTCTTCGGAGACTGGATACAAAAAACCTACGAGGTATATTTTAGTCCATTAAATAGTTATTAAATTTCTTATATAACTTATGGTCTTTATCCGATGAAACTAAACATATTTAACTTTTATACATATGTAGACAGGGACACTTCATCCAATCCGAAGTCATTCGATAAAGAAGTAATGCTCAATCCTGTCGATTTGTTGATAAATATAGTTACTTTTTTGTGGCTCTAGGTACTAACATATGTTAAAGATGTTATTAATTGTTTTATAAAAGCATAATTAGTATAAAATGCTCATTGAAATTTTTCTAACAATCTTCTAAAGACCCAGTTCTAATTTTTAATATAAGAAATTTAATAGCTATTTAATGGACTAAAATATACCTCGTAGGTTTTTTGTATCCAGTCTCCGAAGAACCAACAGATGATTAAGATAACAAATGCTATCATAATCTTATTAATATAAACGAGGGGAAGTGTTTGGATATTTGGCTGTTTGTTACTAAATAACGCGTCAAGATCTGGACAGATTGAGATGATAAGTGGCATGCAAGAAGACCAAGTTCTGGATTGAAACCAAAGACACTTTATGACCCAGTAGTTCCCTTGGGATAATAGCGGGAATAACACATGCGAAACCGCATGTAAATGGTAGTCTTTAAATAAGATAGCAGTGGCGTGGCGTAAAAGATATTCTTGGGCAAGCCGGTGCCGATTTAGCGTACATTTTCCTTAAGAGGTGTAGAATAAGGTCCTCAAATGCCTGATATTAGGCAAGCCGGTAGGAATCGAGTTCTTTGGACGCCACGCTACTGTAAGATAGTCACTTTTAAAATTAAAATAATAAAACCTTAAAAGAAGCACTAATGTGAACAAGAAAGTGAAATAAACTACACAATAATTATGGTTCGCGCTTATCATAATCAAGAGCTTGGCGGCACTCGCACTAAACGCTCTTTAAGCTGTTTAAACAAGTGATTACCTATCACAGCAATTTAACTTTGTTATATACAATCTCCACCGTCCACTGTTACAAAATCAACTCTATCTCTTCAAAAATATAACCCATTTTCCTTTGACAAGACTATCCCTGTCCAATAACAGGGAGCCCTATTGTTGCTTACGAGAAGATGTAATCTCTTATTTTATTATTACCTGAGTTAAAAGGGACAGAGGAACGCGTGGACAAAGGAATTTGCACTTTGTGACATTGTAGCACGGTACAATTTTGAATGAAGCTGGTGTACAGAAGTAGTTATTTTTTAAATATAGTTGCTGGTCTGGACCGTAAGGTGAGATGACAAGATGCGTTAATTTTGTTTTACATGTGAATACGGTTGCTGCGGCATAGACGGCAGGTTCAATAGATATAAATTGTCTTTATATTGCTTTAAGCAGCTGACGAAAAATGGTGGTTAACAGAGTTTGAAATCAATAGTGATTCAAAACGTAGGTGCATGAAAGATGTAGAGTAATTTTTTCACATATGTTTTTGTTTCATGATAATCATGATTAGTGATGCAACGAATATTACTTTTACGAATACGAATACGAATATCAAACCTACTATTCGGCGAACACGAATACGAATATCTCGCCATGGTAATAAAAGACAAATTTATTTGATGAATTTCTTTTCTAAATTTGTAGATTTTCTGGTTTAAGGCGATTTCTTTTTAGGGTTCCGTACCAAAATGGTAAACAAGGAACCCTTATGGTGCGACTCTGTCTGTCCATCTGTCACAGCCAGATATCTCAGGAACTACTGCTGCTATAGATTTGAAATTTGAAATAGTTTTAAAAGTCGCTAACCCGACCCTACTGGACATCAAACAAATCTTATACCTTTTTTACTTTTGTTTTAATGGGGGCCGAAATGGGAGGTCGAAAATTTTAAGTTGGGCTGTTATATCAAGTGGGGTATCAAATGAAAGGGCTTTATTTATAGATTCCAAAACCATTTTTATTAATTTTTTTAATCATGTACTTTTTGATTTAGGATGAAAAATGTTAAAAAAAATACCATTCCCCCCTGCTATCTTCGAAGTTACTGAACCGAAAAATCTGTAATAATTATCCTATGTATTACAGGAAAAATATAACGGTTTTCCTAACTTGCACCATTTTTTTGAAATTTGCAAAAAACGTAACACATACTTATTTGCTCCTACTAAACTAACCACCATACAGTTTTTCTTGAACTATTCACGTATCTACTTACGAGTTTGTACGGAACACACGTCATGCACACGTCGTATCGTATTTTTACGTGCCGACGACGCGCGTTTTCCAAGTCTGCCAGTAATTAGAGTTGCGTACAAACATATTAGTTTTTAAATATTCGTAGTAGTATTCGCCGAATACGAATATTCGGTAAATGTCTACTATTCGGCGAATACGAATAATAGTATTCGTATTCGTTGCATCACTAATCATGATACGTTTCAAAATTCTTAATTATTAGTTTGTGTTTAAAATACGATTTTACTGTATTATAGCCACTTTCATCTATTATATTTATATTATGAAATTGTCAAGAAATAAAAAAAAAAGTCACGGAATAAAAAGGTTCGTCACTTTCCGACTCTATGTGAATGAGTTTAGGTTTAAAAGTGACGAAACTTTTCTAAAGTAGGTTATCTGAAATTACATTTGCCACTTCGCGTCGAAAGGGTTGGAAGAATTTCTACTATAATGTGGTTAGTACAGTCAGTATCATATAGTTAGTCTAAGTGGCCAAATATATCGTAACGTAACACATTACTGTTATGAAAATAAAGATATGTTTCGATCAAGGACCATTAAAACAAGAGGACTGTCATTCTCCATGCAAAAAGCTGTTCCCCGAATTTACAACGCCATCTATGTATAAGCTTGGTAAAAGAATTATATTATTTACAATTATTCAACTTTGCAAACGTGACACAGTATTTAAATGTTAAAATTTATTTATTATTAGCTGTTTACGAACTAATTGTTACTATAGTAATAAAACAACTTAAACGGATTAAATCGCGTATATTACTACATTTTAAGTCCCGACGTTTCGTAACCCTTTTCAGCGTTCGTGGTCGCGGGTAGACTAAGAAAATCCTAAATTAATTGTTACTATACTATGTTTCTTTGTTCAATTATAACATCGTTAAATGTTTAGTTTTTAGCGCCATCTAGTTTCTGCCCAGAAATCTCCTAGCGGTCGGGTTACAAACCAAAGTAAGAATGACAGTCCTCTTGTTTCAATGGTCCTTGGTTTCGATATATTTGATTACTTTGGTCGCTACTCTTTGATGCTGATTGTTCAAGGACGGATAACTGTGCATACAGAGCTAATTATAGATCGTGTTTTGTCCGACTACGATGAAACACGACTATGACTTTATTCAATTTCGCAAAGATACGGGTATCTTCTTGTAATAAGCAATACACCTCATTACCGGAACCGGTACTTATATCTAAAGTATAAAGACAAACAAGTAAAATCACTTCGGCCATATATAGCACGTCTGTGTGACTGCAATCCATACTGGAGCATTCTTACGCATTCTTAAAACTTTGCTTGTAATGCGTTCGTACACGGCGCGCACACATTCAAGCGCGCGATGTGTCTTTTGAAGAAAAAATACTGCTATTATACTGTGTTATAACTGCCGATGCCGGTGCTATGCGGTGCGGTCTATATTAGTGTCTTTCTCCCTTTTTATGGCACAACCCCCTTTGTTTGTATCCAGTATTCCACCCAGTAGAGTACTGTTTCCAGCAAAGTTTTTTTTTACATATTTTTTTCCTTTTTGCCAGAGGCTCCGCAACCTCCTCCAGCGGCGTATCTAGTATGGGTAACACCCGCGGCGCATATCTATGGTGTCACCCTATTAGTGATGTAACGAATATTCGTATTCGCATTCGTATTCGCGAATATTCGCAAGATTTTCAATATTCGCATTCGCATTCGTTCGCAAAAATCATTGCGAATATATTGCGAATATTTTTGGTGCATTTTAGATCCTAAAATTAGTGGAAAAGAAAAAAATACGGCCAATATCGAGTCGGACTTTAGCTAAAGATTTTTTCTAAAAACATCATTACTCATTTTATTGCAAAACTGAATTAAACTTACCTTAATCATAATCGAAAACTAAGTATTGAATTTTCAAAGTTATTCATTTTGTTTATTTCTAGTATAATAAAATTGTATAACCAATATTCGTATTCGCATTCGCATTCGCGAATATCAACTTCGATTATTCGTATTCGCATTCGCATTCGCGAATGTTCAAAAACCGGTATTCGTTACATCCCTACACCCTATAAGCCCCATTTTTTGTTTTTCGGCCAGGGATTCATCCCTGGTGTTTGTGGATGCATGTAATTTTAGTTTTTCGCGGCCGGGATGTAAGAACCAAACCTCCAAACATCGTCACAAACTTTCACATTTATAATATTAGTAGGATATCATCCTAATGTTTATTAAAATACCGTCATAAAAATACATAACATTCCCATTAATTCATAACATTTTATCTAGACGAATCAGAAAGTAACCACTGTATTCTAGGATACATTTAGAGTTAATGATCTTTGGTGCAGCGAGTGATATAATAACTAACCCTATTCAGCTTTCCATGGAAATTATGTATATTTTTCCCCATTTATGCACCTATTTCATTTAACTGATGCCCACGAGACAAGAGCTAAATAAATTACCGACTAATCCACCTACGTTATTTAGTATTACAATTTAAAAGTTTAGTTTTTCAAAATAATAACTCAACGTTCAACTTGAGAATTAATTGTCATATTGTTATTATTCAACGAAAGTATAATACCGAGGAAAATAGCAAGTTGATTGGTAATTTTACGAGTTTCCTAATAGCCGAGCCGTAACGCGGTGCCGTAGTACTACTAGCGCCATCTGTGGGAGAGTAGCGGAACTAAAGAGCTTTGTATGCTGGCCAGTGTAGTTTTTCTAATAATAATTATGCCAAGCTAAATTGAAATAATAAACGTTTATGAAAAAAATCGAGCAAAAGTAACCCGGCCTATATTTCAGGCCACAAGGAAACAGTGCCGGCACACAGATTCATATAGGTACAAGAAAATGCTCTTTAATTTCAGGGTTTTCGATTTTAGCAGCAGTACTGCAGAGAAATAAAATCGTCGGATGATCAAACTAGGCATGCAATATTTTTATTAACCCTCCTTCTATTACAGGAATTACTCAAGAGCTTGAGAACTTGAAAGCAATAAAAATATCATTAAAGTAAGATGAAGAGAAAAACTTTCATTATGCCACTGACTTTTCTAAGTAACCCTAGCTAAAAACAGCTGGTTTTAAGCAGAGACATAGTTACATAGGCACCAATTCAAAAACAAATAAATTGAAGCTTGTAAATATCTTTACATTCTATATTTCGACGAAAATCAAAGGTATAAAATTTTGGTATTTATCTGGAATTAATACATCTTGCGTTATGTAGGTACATATAGTGTAAGTTTGTAACCTTTTGAAACTTCTCCACACATAACTAGTTAGTGATTTCGATTTTGGGTTATTCTTCAGAAATATGTCTGCGACTTATTCCTCTGTCTCCATACATTTAGTATGAAAAAGGACCAGAGGAATGAGGTCAACGCATACATATTTCAGAAGAATAACCCTTCTTCGTTGTTTCAATTATACAGCGTGGAAATCCAATACATTGGAACGGTGGCCAGCCATAAGACCTAAAATATTTAGATAACTTTTGCTTAAAACTACAATGAAAAAAATATTTTGTATGGTAAATATCATATCGGCGCGTGAGTTGGGATCAGCATAGATTAGGTGTTTCTAGGCCTAATGAATGTCACGGATAGGTATGTCAATAACTATGTTTAAACGAACAATATGCGTTACACAACTTCGTGTTACACAAAAATACGAAATCTGTCCCCAAAATTTAATACGAGATTTAGTAATAAAAATTACGTTCTAATCATGTAGAAAACCATTTGCTTCAAACTTCATTATCTATGTAACTTACTCTGAAAAAAAGAACAAAAATACGTTTTTTTTGGGTAATGTGATTTTTTAAATACTTTTATGAGTTTTACACAATAAAGCATTTCGTATAAGAATTTAAGAATATGAATGACACTATAAGATAGTAGTGTATCTGGAATAATTTATTTTCAAATATAACTTCAATAATTTATTTTTTATAGCTTTCTTAAGGTTTGCCCCATTTCGTCGTTACACAATGTACCTACACTTTTTTTGCAATTCACCCTGATAACACTACTAAACGCTATTACGCTATAATTATCTGGTTTAGTTAATTGTTTGCTCGTATTGGACTTCCACGCTGTATAACTGCAATCGCAATATTCTAGTTGGGAAAGTGACGTCATTTTCCTCATACGCCCTTTTAGAATGAGCTACTTTTCAAACTGCTATTTTTAATTGAAAAATTTAGTTTTAACGAAAAAGAAAAAATACGGGTAACTTAAAATTTTACCTATTTTCTACCCAGCTCATAAAATGAAGGAGTTGAAAATTTGAAATATTGTCAATTATAAAAACATGTTTCATAGATGGATCTTGCAGGTTGTTTAGTACCTATACGCGTTTTTCCTGTGGACAATGCCAAAGTTAACCCATATTACCCATATAGTTCTGGGTTAAACAAAAAAACTATTATTATTTCCTCTAGACTCATAGTATACATTATAAATTTGATTAATATACTTACTATAAGGTCACAAAGTCGAGAATCACGGTACACCTACAGTCTAGTACAGACTAGTACTAGTACAGACTATCAGCCCACCTACACTTTTACGCAAAATATCATAAGTTCGGGCGTATCAAGCAACCGATACGACGCCTAGTCAGAGCATTGAACGACCAGTCGCCCGACCTGTCGACTACCACTCGAAATCGACTGATCACCATATAAACATTATATTCCTATTTTTTGTGACGTTGAAATTCGGACTCTAATAAAAACCCACCAAGCCTGATTTTACAATGGTTTCATTAAGCAAAATACAAGCATCTGAAAGTTAGATGTGGAAATTTCTCCGTAGCTCCCAACTCAACCTCGTCTCATTAATATTTGATCCAGAATCAGGAGATTAAGGCATAAAAGTTTCCAAATTATGGCAGAGATTCTATTTAATGCGTCAAACGAGTTTTTCAAATAGGCCCCTTGAAGAAAATCGCTCGAGACATGAAATTTAAGCCATTCAATGCATTTATAAATAAGTGTGGTTGTAGAACTTATTTGTAATCTCTTGTCTCATGTATGTTTAATTAACTTTGTGAGGTTATTTTGCGGTAGATTCTATTCATATTTGAGTGGATAGTTTGAATGAATATTGCATTTCAAGAAGGTGTGTCGATCTAATCTGTGGTCGAGTAGGTATACCTACAAATTAAATATTCATAAGCTTATGATAGTGAAACGTATTCTTTAGATTAGGTACCTTCAAATTCTCCAACTTTATCCACCGTCAATTTTTTTGCCGGGCTGTCTAGCATAACTGGCCGCGACTTCGATTCTCGCGCGATAGAGCATCACCTGTCACTGTCACACTTGAGTAGAAAAAGATCGGTAGCATTTGTCGCGCGACAAAGAGTCGCGTGTCACAGTTATGCTAGAGATACAGGTATATTTCCTTCCTGGGCAAAGATTGGACTTGGACTAATTCATCTAAGTTTTCTTCATGTCGTATAAACCCTGTAAATAATTATGTAATATTTGTTTGATTTCCGTATCCCTTACAATATATTTCTTATTTCTTCGACAAAAGTCAGGGCGTACTTGATTTTGTAATACGGTAAAACAGTAGTCTTGGCTTTTTCGCCAAGACTACTGTTTCATCGAATACTAGATTAGAAAAATATACAAACAGAAACAGGACGCAAGGAAAAAAACAGAATGGGTAATAGGTATTAACTATGCAGATAAATACAGATTGGAAAATTCAGAGAATGTAATTATTTCGAATAAGAAAAAAAATACCGGAAAATATGCTGCAGAAAAAGTGAAGAATGGTAAATTTTGCGAATGGAAAGATTACTTCCAGGAAAAAAAATTGGGAAAAATATCGCCACACTCGTATGAGTGCGAATCTTCCCAGGTGAATTTTTCGCTTCGAGCCCTAATCTTTCAAACAAAGGCCATTGTATTCATTATGGCAGCTTTGCCTTAATAGATACAATGGCCTGGTGCCAGGCGCTACAAGCTAGTTACAATAGATACAATGGCCTTTGTTTGGCATTGTATTCATTATGGCAAAGCTGCCATTGAATGCAATGGCCTTTGTTTGAAAGATTAGGGCTCGAAGCGAAAAATTCATCTGGGAAGATTCGCACTTATACGAGTGTGGCGATATTTTTCCCAATTTTTTTTTCCTGGAAGAAATTTTCCATTCGCAAAATTTACCATTCTTCACTTTTTCTGTAGATTCGCACTATAACAGCTTACAGAGCGACTAGTTTATATTAAAGGTACATATTATGTATTGTCTCGGTTACTTTGTATATGGTTGGTCCTCGTCAGTCAAAAGGTTAAAAATAATTAAGGAAACGAAAGGAAAATCAGTAAAAGATGGCCGCGGGTCGAAATATAATTACAGACGTGCATCAATCATCCTTTTCTGCCCTTCCCCCACAGCAAGGCTTAAACGACAGACTTTCTCTATCGCAGTTGTTCCTTTTTGGGCAGTTTAGTTCCCCGCGCATTTAGGCAGCTTTGGTAAAACAAGTCAGCCGTGAGCCATCTTGCTAATGAGTTGTAAAATCGTTACAGTTTTATTGTTAAAATAACACGTGACAACGACAACCCTAATACTTATGCATATAAATTTGACTATAAAATCAAGACCAAGGGCAGGTAGTTCGAAAAACTCACTCGGCTAGAAAATGTTAAAACAAGTTTAATGAGTAACTACAATTTTTGACATTTCTGATCATCATGATGATCCTGATCAATTTTTTGTAAGGGTCGATGGGCCCGGCGTAATACAATCATGTATGGTATGTCTAAGCCACGTTTCCAGTATAAACATTAAATTTTGTTTATAAACACGGTTTCAGAAACAAAATCCACGTGTTTCTGAAACACTTGTGGTAAACACTACTGTTTATCAAGTTATTGTTTCTGTGCTCCCCGTTGGCGATAGGCGTAGGGTTGCCAACCGTACTATAATATAGATAGTATTGTACTATATTTTGGGTCTGTGTGCGTATACTGTTAAAGAAATATATACATAGTACGCAAAAATACTATATTTCGGATAATCCTTATGTGTGGATTTGGGTTGGCCGATTTTACTAAGCTAGTTTTCATTTTTATAAAATAATAGGTTCTATCTAGGCGTTTGATTATACAATTAAATTTGTTTCAGTTAAGATAGTTGGAATTAGAATCGCAGGCGATTTTTTAGTATCTAGTACATTATTGTGTGAGGTATATTAAATTTACACTCTTTTTAAAAGGTATTTCTTCATAGTATTATATTTTCTTTCAGTGTACTTACTATATTTTTATACCCTATTTGGCAACCCTAGGTAGGTATACAAGCACAACAATTCAGTTTGCTAACAGTTACAGACAAGTGTGGACGCGTGTTTGTGCAATAATGTCAATTGTATGGAACGATGATAAGGTTTTTAAATTAATAGAATTATATGAAACAAAACTAATACTATGGGATTCCTCAAGTAGAGATTACAAGAAAAAATCAAAAAAAAATTACGAGTGGGAAGAAATCTCTAAAAGTTTGGGAATTCCACAAAAACACGTTGAAAGCAAAATACATATATTGCGATCCCAGTTCGCAAGGGAGAAAAAGAAAATTATGTCCTCGAAAACCAAAAGAGCTGGGGTTGCAGATACCGAAAAATCTAAGTGGAAATTTTATGATGCACTCAAATTTCTGTTAAGTGTGACAACGGGCATTGGTGGTTTAGATACTGTAAATAAAACAGTAAGTGCTATTCCATAATTTTATTGAAACCGTTGTAGTTATAGGCATTAAACAAATCTTACGAAAAAATACCGGGTGACTCTGCAATTAAAGTATCGTCACAGAATAAATACTACGTATTGTATTGTATCTGAAACATTGTATCTCAGACCGTCCGCACCATGTAAGCTGAAACATTGTATCTCAGACCGTCCGCACCATGCAAGCTGAAACATTGTATCTCAGACCGTCCGCACCATGTAAGCTGAAACATTGTTTTCGTCGCCACGTAGACCGATAGGAAATTATAGGTGGCAGCACTAAAATCTAAATCGATAAAAGAGACACTATGCGGACAGTAAAATAAACTTAACAGACCCGAAAAATTTTCATAGTGGTTATAAATGTTGTATCAACTTATCACGTAAGTCGTGGCTACGGTATCCCCTTGTTTCTCATAAAGTTACCTATTAGTTATAAGTAATAATAGATATATATATTTAGTCCTAATTATGTAATATTTTCAGGATTATTTTAAAACGCTATGTCGGCGGCCGATCGTATAATCCGCCAGATCGTGATATTCCTAGGCATATCATGATATGCCGGCAAATCATGATATGCCTGAGATACGACCAGGCATATCACGATGTGCCTAGTAATAAATACGGCAGATCGATGAGAGCAACGTATTCGTCGATATGCCTAGCTATATACCGGGCCGATCGTAAAATAGTTGCATTTTTGACCACTGGTGGCGCTGCGTCCGCGTTGTCAGTTGTGTTTACCGCGTGAATGATGTCGGCGTCTCGAAGAAATGAATCTTGTACGCAAAATAATGTTATTATTCAAAAGAGAAGTGCATTTCAGGAAACATATGAACGTCAGCTCCATGAGTTTTATATTAATCACGTAGATTCTGTGAACAATGTAAAATAACCATCGACTTCTGCCTGTATTTTAGAGGTTAATTTAGAAGTACATTTCACATTTATAGAGGCCCGTATTTTAGAAGTACATAAATGTAGTAATATACGCGTTAATCCGTTTAAGTTGTTTTATTACTATGAGTGATAATCGCGGAAATTATGAAATAACTATTTCATTTTTTTAGGTTATACAAGCTATCAAACAAACTAGGGTGACCATGCAACGAATTCTCGTGGTGTACTGGAGGTCTAAATACGATGTAATGGAAACTGAAGATAAGGATCCTTATATGACTCCTTATAATTATGGCAGGGAACAATTATGCCATAGTACAATTTAGGTATACAAAAAAAATATGAGCATCAACTTTATACTTAAAGTGTTATGACAATCGATTATTATGACAATAGTTGTTATGCAACCAGACGGGCATCCTTGTATAAGATTACTAAATTACTGTAATTTAATTTGTGTTTTTTAAGAAATAAATGATTTTATATTTAAATATTTTAATTCTTATATTTTTTTCAACTTGCTGAAATTTTGGACACCCTAGTTAAACGATATGCCTAAACGTTGTTAGGAAAATCGTCAAACGATGAGCATTGAACGATATGGCGAGTGATAGCTAGCCACATCATGATTTGCCGGCATATCATGATGTGCCTAGGAATATCACGATCTGGCTGATTATACGATCGGCCGCCGACAGCTATATTACAGAAAGCAATAGGATAGGTTAGGTTAGGTTCGTTTTATAACAATTCTGTAAACTTAACGGTTTCATAGAAAAAAGGTTGTACGACTTTCGATATTTATGAGTAACAGTATGACTTCTAAAAATTATAGGAGACAATATATATCCGGGGCTACACTAACGTTATAATAACGACATTTCCCATTAATGTGGTTCCAGCATGAAAGAGTAGGTGAGCGTTTTCCAAAAAAATACCGGGGTAGCTACTTTCTCAAAATATGGACTTTTGAGGTTTTTCTGGCTCAGAATCGTTAGTACATTCGAACCTTATACGTAAAAAAAGTGTACCTATACATTACTTGATATATACATAATAGTTTTAAGTATAGCTTGTCCTACAGCAAGTTTAGGAAAATCAACTAGGCAAAGATAGGCGCCCTAGGCGAACTTAGGGGTCACTACGGTACCATAGACAAGAAAATTTAAGGCTGCTGTCACCTGCCTCCGACTTCTGAACCCATTTTAGAGTACCTACATATAACATGTGTGTAGATAAAATAATGTATCCAGCTGTACATAGTGTACATAATTAGGCCTTAAAACACTCGTGTGATCTTATTATGAAACTCTCCTTGGACTTGGATCATAATTCATAAAACCGCACTCGTGTTATAGTCGTACACTAACGGAAACTATAACCAAAACTATGACTTTACAACACCGAAATTCGCAGTGTACGACTACATCAGGGTTTCTTAAACTGTGGTCCATGGACTCCTTAGGGGTCCGTGATACGAGAGCCAGGGGTCCGTGGCTCGCATACGACACTAACTTTCAAGTATGCGCTTAATTTTCTTTTTCTCCGATTATATGTGTAAAGAGTCCGTACGATTTTTAAAATAATGTTGGTGGTCCGTGGCCGAAAAAATATTGAGAAACCCTGGACTATATGATGATATTTTAATCGACTTTATCTACCTACACACATAGCATCTAGCAAAAACCCTCCGTGATACCAAGGACCATATTAAAACAAGAGGACTGTCATTCTTCATACTTTGGATCGTGCCCCGACCGCAAGGGGATATCCAGGCAAAAACTAGATGGCACTAAAAAACTAAACATTTAACGATGTTATAATTGAACAAAGAAACATAGTACAGTACCAATTAGTTCGTACTCAGCAACAATGGTCCTTGGTGATACGTTCAAAAACGGCAAATTACGACCAGCATAAAGATAAACTGTTTCGTTACAATAAATTTCTTATCAGTGATATTGTTATTACACTTCCTAATGCTCAAGGTGAGTCGAGCCGATCGATTTTCCATACAAACTAAAAGAGGGTCATCGTATGCTTCCACGACATCAATTGGCCGTAGTTTAGCAAAAAGGATCCAACCCACAAAAAGTCACCAGTGAAATGTCAACCTTTTGTTTAAGCTTTTAATAGTATTTTATGCAACAGTTGTATAAGTGGGCTCAAAAAATGCGAATGGCGTGAGTTGCGAAACGAGCCGCTGGGGCGGCGAGTATCGCAAATAGAGACACCATGAGCGTTTCTTGACTGAATTATACGTCGCGTTTTTTGACTGAATTATACGACGCAAGCGATAGCGTCCACAAGGTACCTTTAGCCGCGGAACGTCACATATGCTAATAGATGAGATTTATTATTTATTTATTAAAAAAAAATTGATGCCGCGGAAGCGAACGATGACCTCCTTTTGTTTGTACGGATAACCGACCGACTCGAATCACCTTGATAATAACATCAAATTAGATTTTCTTACTACATTAAAATTTCGAACATTTCTGAAAAGAAAACAATTTGATTTGACTGCGATGGTTGCGGCGAAAATAATGTCAACCTCAACCATGCACTTAACTGCAAGAAAGGAGGGCTCGTAAAAAGAGGCCACGACCAACACAGAGACGATATCAAAAACTGAGCGGAACCAGCATGGGGTTCGGCTACTACTGAGCCTATAATGCGAGCCGCAACCTTAGATCAACCAGGGCTAATAAGCGACTTACTATTGGAAAGCGTGTGGGAGCCAGCGAGGAAGGCGTTCTTTGACATTCGCATTGTAAATGCCGACGCCGCATCGTATGGTCTCCTCACATGGCCCACAATTGCCCAAATACACGCTCGTGAAAAACAACGCAAATACGATCTGGCTTCAGAAGATCTTAGAGCTTCATTTACTCCACTTGTGGTCTCTTGTGATGGCGTTGTCGGAACTGAATATGAATCCTTCATAAAAAAAACATGTATTAAGCTATGTGAAAAATGGTCCAAGCCATACTCAAAAATAATAAACTGGATCTACCTAAGTCAAAATACAAATATCGATCATCAGAGCAGTCTCTATTAGAATTAGGGGAACGAGAAGAAAGATAGGAAGATTTGGATGCGAAGATGACTGCGGAATACCCATCCTGGAGCACTAGATTTCTTTTCTTTTTACCCGACTGCGGCGAAGCCCAAAGGAGGGTTATGTGTTTGACCTGTATGTATGTCCGTTCCTGTGTCCGCTCGTAACTACTCAACGGCACATCCGATTTCGATAAATGATACATCATTAGATTCGTCTTGATGGTGCGAGTGTCACTGGGTATGAAGTTCGTTAAAATAAACAAAATGGCGGATTTTATGCAGTTTCAAAGTGCACCGCGGTCGGGTTTTTTTTAATAAAAATGTGGTTATTACCATACTCTGTTTATTTATTTGTATTATTTAACGTAATAAAATATTTTAGTACCAACATTAAAAAAAAAAGTTGATTTGACATTAATTTTATATAATTTATTTCTAATTATCTAATATCAGTCGTGATGACGTTTTATTCGAATCGAAATGTTTTTTGTGCTGCCAGGTCTGCTGATTTCTCAGAAGATCTGTTAATTTTCGGCCTTATAGAGGCCTTTGTTTTCGACTTTATAGAGTAGTGTGGTGTTAGAGTTTAAAAGTGGTAGATCACTTTTTTGGCTTACTGTACAAGTACAAAGTAGCCAAGAGTCTTTCACGTGTTTAAATACGTTTATTATCATTAACTACTTATTTTCACTAAAATGGGATATTTTCAGCTTCTTTAGCGGAGACACAAACTTTTTGAACGAACGTGAAGTAGACGGAGTGGGTTCCATCATTCCATATTATAACAGTAACAGAACTACAACATAGAATATAACAATAACACAACAAAACATCTTTTCTCTTTAACTTCGTAATCGATTTTACTAAATCCCAAAACTGAGTAGGTAATTGAATATCCACGAGCGTATCCCAATATGAAATTTCATTACCTGACGGTAGACTCTAAATCTTTCACCGCTAGTATATCATTGGCGAAGATCTCGTCAAGTATTCGAATACGTGTGTTATTAAAACCGAATGATACAGAAGTCAAAGTAGATGGCAAAATTGAGGGCACTTGCTGGGTGCTCCGGTGGGCGAAGTGGTAAAGACGCTGGGCCGGAAATTCAGAGGTAGGTTCGATTCCCAGTCTGGACCATAGGTGAGTACCATTTAATTTTTCTGTGTACTTTTATTTCACTTATATATTACATAAAAATATGGTTTAACTTACCCGCATTAAGAAATTAAAAAGAAACATCATGTTTCTTTCATTTAGTAGGTAAGTGCCGAAGTTAAGGTATGGATAAGATAAGGAAATGATTAACTTTACGTCAAAATCTATCAAGTACTTAGAGGAATTTGGAAAAGATAGAAGACAATTTAAAAAAGTTATGCATGACAGGAGCTGTGATCTATGTATAAGGATCTTTGAAAAAACTTGGTTTCCAGTTAGACCTCGCTTCTTTTCTTAGCGAAACCGTTTATGAACTTGGCATTCTATCGAGTGCGGCCTGATTTCTCGTGTGTAATAATTTTATTGAAACAAAACATGCGATCTTGCATTTAGGTAATTTTTGTGTTATACAAGTAATCTGCTGATTTATTTTTCAATCTACTTATTTTTAGGCAGCTTCTCCTGATTTCGACGATTTTGTTTAGATTTGATCTGGCAACACTGACGAAATGTCAATTGCAAACAATTTTGACAAATCTCGCAAGCCACTGACGCTACTCGCTAGTTAGTTTGTCTTATAGCAAGAATTAGTTTGTTTTGGTCTTTATAAACTAACTTTAGTGTAAAATGAGCGACCAAGAAAGTGATCAAGATATTTCGGAGACGCAACCTGATATCCGCGACGGAGCAACGAATGGTTTAAACGATTCGTTACCAGCGAAGTCAAGAAAGCAGTATGAAAAAAGTTACCAAGATTTTATGGAGTGGAGAATGTCGAAAAATATGTCGTCCCTATCTGAAGACGTACTTTTGGCGTATTTCGAAGAGTTGTCGACTAAATTTAAATCTACAAGCATGTGGACTTTTTATTCAATGGTTAAAAGCACCTTAAATATCAAACACAACGTAGATATTTCAAAATACAGTAAATTAATTACCTTTCTAAAACAAAAAAACGTAACAGATACCATAAAAAAAGCCAAGACGTTTTCACCAGAAGAAATCGACAAGTTCTTGAAAGAAGCACCGGATACATTGTATCTTATTGCAAAGGTAACATGTTTTCCATATTCAATAAAAAAAGTATTGTGAATCGGATGTCTTATTTTCTTGACTGTTAGAATTTAACCAGTTCTAATCTTTGTATGTCATTGTTGCAGGTCGGATTAATATTTGGGATTATGGGAGCGTGCCGGAGACAGGAATTATACAATGTTATGTTCAGTGATGTTCAAGTCTTTGAATCAACTATATTTGTTACTATTCGTAACACCAAATCCAAGACCAATCGGACTTTCACTATAACGGGCAATTATTGCAATGTGGTAAAAAAATACATAAAACTACGCCCAAATCCATGCTCAGAGCTCAGTTTTTTTGTGAACATTGTAGGCGGTAAATGTACAGCACAAAAAGTTGGTATCAACAAATTTGGAGGTCTTGGCAAAACTATTGCTGAATTCTTAAATCTACCAAATCCTGAAATGTACACCGGGCACTGCTTCCGCAGAACTTCTGCCACAATATTAGTTGATGAAGAGGGTGACATAACGGCACTGAAATGCCTTCGTGGCCGGCGTTCTGCAGCAGTTACTGAAGGATGCATCAACAACTCCATCCAGAATAAGGTTAACATTTTAAACAAAATTTGGAAATACCATACAAAA
Source organism: Eudemis profundana (assembly GCA_947034925.1). Lineage (NCBI taxonomy): Eukaryota > Metazoa > Arthropoda > Insecta > Lepidoptera > Tortricidae > Eudemis > Eudemis profundana. The sequence continues at coordinate 14,083,966 of OX344808.1, read as the reverse complement.
TCAAGTGGATAACATTAAGTTGCCAACCACATTAACAAGCATTAACCAAGAGGCTTCTACTGTCCGAGCTGGACAAGTGCATTACAATAACTGCAACTCAAATTGAAGAATTTATGCAACTGATATATTAAGAGAGGCCTTAAAACAACAGTGCGGTTTTATGAAACTAGTCATAGACGAGTTTCATAATACGATGACAAGTGTTTTAAGGCTTAGTTATCTACAGTTGCATACATTACTTATCTAGACATGTAATTAATTATACATCCTCATTATGTTTTTGGGAACCATAAAAATTACTGCCATTGGACCGCCATGGCTGACTTGATTTCAAATCATGACCAACTGGTTTTGAAGCTTCATTATGTATCAGTTGCGTATACTACTGTGATTTGTTTTTTTTTAATCCTATAATAATAGTTGCATGTTGAATTGGGTTTATTTTTTGGTAGGGTACAGCTGGATTGCCTTGCATGTGTTGACTGTGAGTTGCGTGAATGGAAGAGAATAGTTATTTCAGGGTTCACTTGTTTTATGAAGATTTACAATCATTTTGTATTTGTGTTAACTGTAAAATATAGGAATATTGACAATATTGTGGGACAAGACAATCTTAAACAAACCAACCTTTCGCCAAAATAAGCAATGCTTGTATTATGGGTACTGAACGACGTTACACAAATACACACACACGTTACATAATTAAATAAATACTTAATGCCCGTGGCTCAGGAACAAATACTCATCATAGAAATTTTTCCTTACCAGGATTTGAATTCGTGGCAGCTTTGTAGGCGGGCGTTCTAACTTGTTAAGATCAAGCATAAACCAATAATTTAGCATTGAGGCAATGATGCTGGCAACGTTTCTTGAATGATAAAAATGCGTTTTACGAAAAATCGGTCTAGCAAACGCTTTGAGAGCCACCTTTATTTTTATTTCATACATTTTGTACCTAACATTTTTACCGCACGATAAGGTTACTCTTTATAAGGTGATTCGAGTCGGTCGGTTCTCCATACAAACAAAAAGAGGATCATCATTTGCTTCCAACACTTCAATCGTGGTTGAAACGCGTTTTATTTCATAGTTTGATACATTTTGTTTGCGCGAAATGACATGAGAAGCCTTTTTTTTTAAATCGGACCAGGTGTGCGCCGTGGCGTTCCCTGGGGTCGAACCAGGTCGCTTGGCCGGACCACCTTGAGAGGGTCGGGCTAGATAGGGTCCGGGGGCGCCTGGGATCGAATCGGGTCGCTAGTCCCAGTCCACACTGAGAGGGTCGGACTAGGTGGGGGCCGAAGCGCCTGGGATGAGACGGCTCAGAAAACCAAAATGATCGTGCAATCTGCCGGTTAAGGTCAGCGCTATCTATTATCCATTTGGAAACAAACGTTTTTTGGTAAAAAATTATATATTTTCGCTTTTTGCGAGTTCTCGTGTCATTTCGCGCAGACAAAATGATGATTGAAATTGATGATTCAAACGTAATTGATGCCGTGAACGCAAACCATTGACCCTCTTTATGGTTTTATGGATAACTGACCAACTCGAATCACCTTAATATGAACTATGTATTTGACATAAGGCCTTTTTGTTTCAGACTCAAAACAATAGCAACGAGCTGCTTGCAGAGTCTTCCCATGAAGAAAATTTCTACGTTGATATCCCCAACCATTACGAATCTATGGACACACTAACACTGGCGACTAATCCGTTAAGAATAAATCACAGCCAATCAGAGAAATCGGATGAGACAATGAGTGATTTTGCAAAAGACAGCTTGAGGCCTCCCCTAAGCTCAACCCATGACGAGTTCGATATCTACGCACAATATGTTGCTTCAGAACTGCGAGAAACTAAAGACCGTAATTCCATTCTGATGGCGAAACATTATATAAACGATATACTATTCAACGCGCGAATGGGAAAATATCGACGACCTGCTTCCCCAAGCACCACCAATTCCAAGATTGAAGAATGCGTTTATGTTAAATCTGAATATGACGGCGACTATTCCGATTAGGTAACCGAAGTGAACAAAAAGAAGAAGAGAGAAAGAAGTGAACAAAAAAATATATTTTGTTACAAGATGGACACCTAAGTCATTCTTAGGTGGTCTCGGGTCAAAAACGACCAGAGTCAAGCTTTTATTGTTCACCTTTTTTAAATGACCTTAAAGTACATTTCGTATGAAACATAAAAGCTTTTCACTTGATGAAAATAGAGATTTTTGTACAGTATTCCTAGAACGATTAATACAAAAACTAGACCTGATCAAATCAAACTAAAAATGTTGTTGTTTGTGAGACAAGTAGACAGTTTATTCAAAATTAGTAGCCGTCTTTCTTGCCACAAAATTCGACATGTACAACACTGAATAAAACCAGAAAATGTTACGCCTTGTGCCTGAACTGAGTCCGAGCGACTGATGTACTAGTTTATATCCAGGAGAGAGCATCAATTAATAGCTTGGAGGTTGCAGAGGTCGATATTGAATGAATGAATGAATGAATGATATACGGATTCTTGCCAATATTCAACAACCGAACAGCTGCAAACTACATTTCAAAAATTTGAAACTGTTAACCCTCCTTCTCTGTAGATATTGGAGTTTAGAAGTCACCTTTGTTCGAAAACATATTCATCTTTAACTCTCGTCGCCACCAAAATGTAGAACTTCCAGAACCAAAACTCGAAATGTACAAGAATGGCCTTACTGGAGCATTCCACGAAAAGTTTTCGTAAGGGACACTACCTTTAGAATACTTTTGACATGTAAAATAAGGAAGCTGAATGTCGGTATAGTAATATTATAACTTGGCTGATGGGTAGTGTTTCTTAGCAGCTAATAAGTTTTATTAGGGTAGCTACCATAGCGTTTCGTAAGGGATAAAAAGTGAATGTTTTCATGGAATGCTCCTACTCTATCTCTAAAAATATACAACCGCATACCCATAGAGATCAAACAAAAATGAAAAACTGACCGATCCGTTGTAAGCAAACTGAAAACACTGCCCCTAGATAAGTGTTACTACTCAATTACAGAGTTTATGGAAAATAGTATCCAGTAGTGGATATGAGTAGATAATTCGTTATATTTATCAAGTACATTGAGTACATAATTTAATATATTTATTGCCTAAGTTTAAAAAATAAATAGTTTATAATGCTATTCAATAACTATAATTATAGACATCAAGACTGTATAAAACTTGCATTATATAGAATTACTTTTAGTATAATAATTAATAATACCTGTAAATTGCTAATTGTAGGTACTGTTTTTTGCAATAAATAGACATTTAATCTATACAAATAATACTGTTTTTTTTTTCAAAAGTGTAACTGGGGATTGTTCAAAATAAGTCATAGAACGTAAATAAATACCTAGTTTTTAAGTCACACAACTGGCCATAAAGTGGCAATAACTAACCGCCCGCTACGCGTGCGGAAAATCCCACTTCGTGGCCTGGGGGAGACGTAAAATTTTGTACTTACCACGGGCGGTAATAAAGAAAGCCTCAGATCGCATATTTATCGCCCCTGCCTTCGGCTCGGGCGTCAAATACCTGCGATCTGAGAAATTCCTTGTTTTACCGCCCTAAGAAAGTAATGTACTACTATTGAATTTTTTGTATGTTATCTGTTTGTGCGCAAATCATGAAATTTGAATATTGGGGTAAATTATGACCTCGGTTAACACATAGGATACTTTTTTCCCGCCTAAGCCGAAGCAAAAAAGAGACATTTAACTTATTTCACTTCCGCGAAAGCGCCAGCGGGTCCACTAGTACTAAAATAAAAATACCCAATACATACACCCTGTTCGCGATATACCCAGAGGATTGTAAAAGTCCTCTCATTAGGCCCAAGACAAGTACCTAATTTAATTTTGATACATACCCTCAAATCCTCCAACTTTGCCCACCAATATTACAGATATATTTCAAGCAAATATTCCTGAAGTATTTCCTTCTTGGGCAAAAATTGACTCAATCCTTGCCCAAGAAGGAAATATATCTGAAATTTTGCTAGGCAAAGATTGGACGGTGGGCAAAGTTGGAGGATTTGACGGTAGTAAAATAAACGATAAATATACAGACTATACAGAGTGATTCGAGAGACGTAAGCAGGATCAACCCTAGGGATTCAGTAAATTATAAGCTGCAGTTTCGTATTAGTGAGATTATATATACTTAATTTTTTTGGTGTTGAAAACAAAGGTTTAAATCAATGCACTTTTAGGAATTAACATATTTACTGGAAATATTGTGATTCCCTATAGCTTAATGTGGAAACACCACAGTTTTATTATAATTATAGATACATTGAGCAAATACATTGTAAAATCAAATACGATCCACTACAGCTAAAACCGGACTTGAACCCAGACAGACAAGAGGTGCGGGTTCAAATCCGGCTTTAGCTGTAGTGGATCGTATTTGATTTTTCAATGTATTTGCTCAATGTATATGTAAAAAGTTTTAAATCATTTACGACATTCATGGTCGCTCTACAATTAGAATTACAAGACTTCTGTTAAGTACCAATCAGTAGCGTGGCGTCCAAAGAACTCAGGTATTTTAGCACCTTATTCTACTGCTCTTAAGGAAAATGTACGCCAAATCTGCACCAAGCTGCCCAAGGACATCTTTTACGCTACGCTACGCTTTACCTGTGATTCCCGTGAATGTTTGTAAACGTTGACGCTGCCAAAATGACTGACAACTTACTATCTTCACAATCAAAGTGCTGTCATGAGAGTGAAAGGTTTTAATATTTATTATTTAGTTGTTTTAGGGTGACCATGATTGTAGAGAACTAAGTTTCGTACTTAACAAAAGGTAAAAACAAAAAAAATGTGTGAGTTAAAGACGGTGGAAAACCATCCATTTAATATTTACTGAATCCGTAGGGTTGGTCCTGCTCACGTCTCCCGAATCATCCTGTATTTTCACTTATTTGCTAGCAACTTATAGTTTAAAACGTGCAACCCTACTACACTACACGCTGCCGCCTGTGTCCGCGTATGGCCTTTAAATAGGGTTGAAACAAGCAGTGTTCCGCATGAAACATTAACAAGCTGTACCTAACTTGAAAACGGTGATACCTAGATAGTAACTTTGTTTATTTGGAAGAAATAATGTACTAAGGCCACATTTGCAGGAAAGTCCCTCGTTCCGTTTTACCCTGTATATTTATTTAATACTGAGCTTGCCAGGGCTATTCTTCAGAAATATGTTTGCGACTCATTCCTCTGTCGCCATACATTTAGTATGAAAAAGTGCCAGGTGAATGAGGTGACCGCAGACATATTTCTGAAGAATAGCCCACCAGCGCATTAACAGGACTAAATTAGTACATTGTGTATCAAGGGAGGTAAGTAAGGAATTACAAACGAGTGTTTGTTACAAGGCCGAGGCGAAGCCGAGGGCTTTAATAACACGAGTTTGTAATTCCTTTACCGCCCGTGGCACACACAATGTTTTTCATCACACTTGTGAGGAAATCTAATTAAAATATCTTTACTTAACCTAAATAAAATGTTAAAACTGACAGTGACATATCCATAGACAATGCGAAAGTCAAGGCACGTTCGGAACCCATAACGGTAAAGACCTAAAACGGTTGATTTTATATTTGCAAAATACTGAAATACACTATTTAAACATTAAATTAATGTAACAGAAATATGTGTTTATATGTATTTGCAATAACAGTTCTCTTTAAATAAATATTTCAGTGATAAAAGTTAAAAAAGTAAATTGGCATTTCCTTTGAACACGACAAATAAGAGTAAAACAAAACCATCGTTTCAAATTTAAAAAGAAAACCATTACGCCCTAGGGCGTAATAGGTCATTTACGGCCCGCAGAACCTACGTGTAATGACACCATTTTCGAGCAAGTGTGATGAAAAAATATATAGGTACTGATTTTATACTCATATTAGACGTGCAACTAAAACACCAGTATGACCAGTAGGTATCAATGCACACTTTGTTACTTTGCTTTGCTTTTTATGCAGAAACGAGTAAGAAAATATGTATTATAAAATTTACCTTTTTAACTAACTTCTACCGGAGCCATAGTGCGTAGTAGCCGCTCTAAGAGTAAAACTGGCGCCAGAATATTAGACACAACACGCACTGTTTACAAAGTAGTGCTAAACAGTAATATTATTTGCGACAATATAGATTCAAATCATCATCTGATTCTTATGACTGTATAATTCTGCCACCAGCTTAAAAAGATCCCTGTCTCGTTTGAATACTTACGTATTTTACGACCTTTTACTGCAGAATACGCAGCATAAAGTCGGCACGTAGCACCACCACCCTACCCCACCCCACCCTCTGGGGTGGTGGGGGCGAGAGTGTTGTTCGCTGTAAACGTCCAAAGTGATCACAGTTGGAAATTAAACTGAAGATCGATTCGCACGGTGAAGAATTGAAGGTGTTTACTTAGTACGATTTGAAATGATAATGCGAGCTGTTTCGTTTTATAATTTTGAATGATTCTACGAATGTAGGAATGCAAGTTGGTAGACAAAATTATTACATTTGTTATTAGGTTATTACCTACTTAGACTTGATCTTTCCATGGTGCTGTTTCCTTTTTAAGGTTCTGTAGGTACCTCAAAAGGAAAAGACGGAACTCTTATACTAGTTGGATCACTTTGCTGTCTGAGTGTCTGTCCGTCCGTCCGTCTGTCTGACTGTCAAGACCCTTAATTTATCTTGGCAACGGGTGGAGGTATCGAATTGAAAATAAAACCATATACTCAAGTCTACAGTCCCTTGACGTTGTGAAAAAATCAAACTTCTATGTTAACGTGAAAAAAGATATGGCCGTTTATGCCGTAAAAAACGTATATTTCGACACTCAAGGAAACCAAAATGTATAGGGTTCTTTCCGTTGACCTAGCTAGAGCTATAAAATTTGGCAAGTTACCGTCTTATACTATATACAAATAGGTATAGGGAGAAATCTGACAACTACACATTTGTAATTAAATCATAAAAAATATAGTCTTTATTTTAAGTATTTGCACGGAACCCTCCGTGGGCGAGTCCGACTCGCACTTGTCCGGTATTTTTACCATGTGAAAGAAAAGTATAAAGCCAAAACTATCAGATAAAATTTAGGCTAGGATTGAAAAATCAGGTCTTAACATCAGATCTTATCCTCGGGTCAGGTTTACCTAAATCTGTGTAATTTTTTAACTGTTAAATACAAATTCAAACATAGTATGCCTAGTTTACACGAACTTAATACTTGTAACTTAGAGCCATCAAACCCGCTTACATGTGGGATTAGTCTTAGCTAATTTATAAACTAGACATTATATATGTACTTTTGAAAGAAAAAAAAAGAAAATCCAGTAAGAAAAGAAAGAAGCGCGGCGAAAGTGAGCCACTCCTGCCCTCGTGTCTAATTTCCCCATCGCAACCACAGAAGGGTGTCACTCTAATAAGGTAAGGAAAGTACTTGAAATGCCAAATATTTTATTGGTCGAAAGCGAGGGTGGGACATTCTTCACATCGAAATATAATAAGTATGGGAGCGTAACTGAAGCTCAAAATCGGCCCACGGAATAACGGGGCGGAGCCTAGTAACTTTGTACTGGAGAAAAAACTAGCGGTAAATGAAATTTTCACGTCAGATTTTTGTTTTTAGGGTTCCGTACCAAAATGGTAAAAAAGGAACCCTTATGGTGCGACTCTGTCTGACATTAAAAAAATCTTATATCCTCTTACTTTTCTTTAAAAGGGGGCCGTAATGGGATGTCGAAAATTTAAATTTGTGCTATTGTATCAAATGAAAGCGCTTTATTTGTAGATTCTAAAGCCATTGTCATTTGTTGTTAATCATATATTTTTTGATTCATGATTTTTGGTCAAAAATATACCACTTACTGAACAGAAAAATCTGTAATAATGACCAATTATTAATATCATCCTAAATATTACAGGAAAAATATAACGATTTTCCTAAATTGCGCCGTTTTTTAGAAATTTGCCAAAATCGTAACACATACTTATTTGCTCCTACTAAACTAACCGCCATGCAGTTTTTATTCACGTATCTACTTGCTAGTTTGTACGGAACCCTCGGTGCGCGAGTCCAACTCGCACTTGACCGTTTTTTTTTTAAATATGCAACCTATCCACAAATGAAGACTTCTGGAACTTAATACTAATAGGTATTTGTCATAAATTATTTTAGACTCACACATAGTAAACATTAAGTTGGTTATCAATACCACTTGATATAAAGGTAAGACGTATTGATTTTAAAAAGTGGGCGTTGTGGGACAAGTTACAACGTCAATTTTGTTAGACGTTATCGTATCGTATATAAATAATATTTCGATGATTCTTCAAAATTATCACGCCCTTTGGCACACATATTGGTGAATATTCACAAGTACCCGCCCCTTTAGAATGGAATTTTTGGTCATTATGTAGTTACGGCCAACCTCTACAAATTCACCAAAAATTGAATTCTTATTAGGCGGAATCTTCTGAATATTCGTGGCCAGCGGAATGATACCCTTCAACCCAGTTACCCCGAAAGAAACAGAAAAACTAATATGGTGATGTAGATTACGAAGTAGATTATAGTTGCCGTTTAACTTTTGTTGGTGAAGATAACAGGCGGTGTGTCATAGCCCCGGGTTCATTCCGCATCACCATGTGAAGCCAGTGAATACTTTTCCCGCGGCAGCGGCGCTTACCTACACCATCGGGGAGTTTCAGCGCTCCCCACGACAAAAAAACTTTTTTATCAACGACACGAGGGGGAGGGGGGGGGGGGGGTGATAGTACGAACGCTAGGTTTAGTAGTTTGTGCTGTAGCTGGTATTAAGAATAAGGTTTTTTTTTCAAATGCGATAGCGCCCCCTGGATATCATCAATGCCCCCTCATTTCTTCCAAGCCCCCTACCGCCCCCTGGGAATCCGCAGCGCCGACTGGGGGCGGTACGGACCACTTTGGGAACCTATGCACTAGACTAGATGGTTATTTGCCGATGATGGAGGGGATTAACACACATTATGCAGCCATGGCGCTATATAAAGAATGGCCCAGATGACAGGCGTTTGTTCGGTAAATGTGCTATCTGGAACTTTAATACAGCCCGTGGCACAATTCGGATGTTGACGAATGTTGAATTTTACAACATAATATAGTCACATGGATTGGAAAATACTAAATTATCATAACACAAAAAAAAACCAAAAATGTATAAAAAATATAAAGTTATGAGTCCACAAAGTTTAAAAAACAAACTATATTTTTTTATCGTCTTAAAGAAAAATTAAAGTCAATTTCGGAATGCTTAAATAACACTGAAAAAATAAATGTATGACAACTATATGCTTAAACGCACTTTTTCGTGCTCGAAATGGCAAAATGCTATTTTCTTCATACAACTTAGTACAGCGAGAGAAGCGATGACGTCATAGGTTTTTATAGAGCGTTTTCAATGCTCAGTGCGATCTGCTACTTTTGATTATAATTTGTGGCTGTTATACTAGGTTATACTTATACAAAATACAAATGTATTAGGTGTCATATAGATATTTGTTCCTCACAAATAGTAGAATCGATTTACGACAGAAAAAAAATCGAGTCAACAGGCGAATTTTACTTCTCCCCTTGACCACTTACGGCCTAAGGTGACGTAATCTGGTACCCAATGAAAAATGAAACAGTAATTCGATCAATAATAATATTTTATATTTCGCATCACAAACTTGTATTTACATGATTGCTTACACTTAACATATTGTTTTACCATTAACAACAATTCAAAAACTATAAATAATAAAACGGGTGTACTTATACTGATTTATGCGTCAAAACAGCATTCTAAAAGCTTCACTTGAAATAATAACGCACTTGTGGAATGCTTACAATTTAGGTGTGAAAACAATAATTGCCACTGAATTTTAGACCGTATAAATAGGTTGAGGGGTTAAAATTTGAAAGTAAGGACAACGGTACAGTATTTACAACGACAAAACCGTATCGGTTGTAATATCATAAACATTTGATGCAGTCAAGCGCCGAACAACGGAAAATTTTGGAGGCGTTTGGGAAGGCGAGATTATATTTATAAAGGATTAATATGGGAATTTGCCTCTCACAATGTAAAAGTGTGAAGTAATTAATACTGGTAAGCTGTTGGATTTCAGAACGCTTGACTGCGACTACTAACAACTGTCTAGGTACATACGTCACTATCAACCCAGAAGAGGGGCCGACCAAGCCACATAACCACATTAATGCAGGCTTTTCAATTATTATAACTGTAACAAAAGGCTGGATATTATCAGTAAAAAACGCTGTTCCACTTCATGTAATTTAGTAATAACAGTCGTCTTTATTACTGAAAATTTACCAACCTAAGAACAGTTTTACTACTAAAGTAACTTTAAAGGGCCATTTTCTAATAGATTTCTGGACATTTGAAAATGTCATTACGTCACACCTGGCTATACAGTGGCTTTTACCGCACGCTACGCGTACGGAAAAAGCCGCTTTCTGGCCAAGTGTAGACATATAATGATGTACACAACACGGGAGGTAATAAAGAAAGGCCGAGATCGCAGATGTTTGCAGCCCGAGCTGCAAGCGAGGGACGTAAATGGGCATTTTTATTTTAAAATCTACGGTTAGACGAGACTTAAGCTATGTTCAAATACCGTCTAACCTGTCAGTCCGTGACGAAATGTATGGAGTTTGACATTAATCGTCAGTTCTGTGACGACCTGCTAACTGTCAGTTAAGAACGCACTTTAAATAAAAAAGCCCAAATATGCGATCGAGGGCTTTGTTTTTCTAGTTGTGTAACGTACTATAATAGTGAAAGTTTAGATAGTGCCAAGAAAAATGGCCGTTTCAAGTTAGTTTGGTGGTGAAACCAGTTATAACCTGAACAGGGTTGTTGGCTCGGCTTAGAACACGATATCTTCGTCTCCCTCGTCCAGCAGGTTGGTCCCGCCGTCTCCCAAGTCGAGGCCGATGCCTGCCTGGAGCAGTGCCTTCTTTTTCTGAAAATATAGATCATTTAAATAATAAAATCAGTTTCGGCAAAAACAAATATTTTTGAGACTGCTTTTCTTTGCCGACTAGCTTTTTTATATGCACATTGCATGTAAAAACCAATCAAAAAAGCCCAGCAGTGGGATCTTATCGATGGACACCTTCAATCTCTATCATCAGAGCAACTCGATGGTACCGTGAACTAAACGTACTTATATGCCAAACTTTAGTTCAATCGGTTGAGACTTGAGACTAGTTTGGTACATCGACCTTAGGGCACAGTTGTACTAACTTTTTGAAAAAATTGGCTGCAATTAGTAAGTTAGTGCACAAATCCATAAAGTAGAAATTTCATTGGTAAAATAATTGTAATTAGTACGAGTGTGAATTAGGGTATCGATCGATATACTATAGAGTACGACCACCGAGGATTTTTTTTATTTCTTTTGCAGTACCTACATATCGATGAATAAAAAAACGTAGTTATATGTACATACTATTTATTAAAAAAAATACTTTTACGTATTCGGCATTGTGACATAGGGGTCGTGGTCGTGCTAGGTAGATGCTTTCTGTCTGGCACGACCACGCCGACATCGAGGTTATTTTTGGTCAAAATAAATGTACTCATACAATTTTAACAAAAAGTACAATTTTATGCTAGGTATAAACCTAGCATAAAATTGTACTTTTCTTATTTTGCTTTAAAATTCAGTTGCGACATTTGGCCCGAACTTAAAACAAACTTTTGTAAATTAATAAAAGAATTTGGAACGTCGTTCCGACGCGGGCACTCACGGCGATATCTTTAAGCGACTGATCACTGTGTTTTTTTCAACGTGACGTTATTTATCACCCATCTCTATTATTTATCCAGCAAAAATATACGTACCGCTTCCGCCTTATCCTTGATGATCTTCTTCTTGTCCTGGATCTTCTTCAGCCGGTAGAACTCTTCGCGCTCCAACTCGTCCAGTTCAGAGATGATGTACGCCAATGTACGCTCCAGCCGAGGGATGATCACTGCAATAAAGTGTTTTTGTCAAAGTCTGGCATTTTAAAGAGAAGTGTGAAGATTTAAAATGTTTTACATCAATACTGTGACAAAAATATTGACAATATCCACCAACTGTTTGGAGTATGTGACGGAGAACGTGCAGAAACTATATTCGCTGGGTGCGCGATGACAGCGCCAACTAGCGGTTACAAATACCGCGGACTATTTTTTTTTGTGTTTTGTGGCTTTTGCTGCAAGGCACTTTGCCAACTAAAAACGTAAATTTCGCTAGTAAAAAGTCTGCTGAAAGTTCCTTTTTTGGCTATGACGTGCGCTGCGATAGATTATGTTACCCCCACCCCCCACTTTGCACCTAGCGAATAAGAGCTGGCGCGGATTTTGTATGCAACGAGTGCTTATTTCATATTAAATCCTCGCCTGTTCTTATGAAACGACCTAAAGTCAGTTATTTACAACATTCTAAATCTATGCCTGACTTTCTATAGCTAAACCGTGCGTCACGATATCCGCTTTCCCAATTATAGTTGCCTATACAATAACTTACATACTACTGTGTGCTTAGCTTTTTTTTAACACATATCGATACCTTTAGACTCAAAGGGCGTAAACGCCATTAGAACCTACGGCGTTTACGCCCTTTGAGTCTAAAGGTCGATATCGAATCGATATGTGTACTATATTTTTCTGATTTTTAATAAAAAGTAAGCCAACCTCGCTTCGATTTACCCAGAGATAAGTTTATGTTAGGTCATAGAAACCGCATACCATGCTCAAGAACATTAACACGCCCTTGGTGATCTTGACGATCTAAAGGCGAGCTCAACCTTCACCTTGGAGAGCTGCTTGTGTCCGGCGTACGTGTCCGAGCCGCCTTAGTATGCCTATACACAATATTAGTAAACCAACTTACCATGCTCAATAGCGTTGACACGCCTGTTGGTGATCTTGATGACCTCGTCCAAAGTGACGAATGACGTCTGAAGCGAGGCGAGCTCGACCAGCAGCTTGACGGCGCTCTGGAAGTTCTTCTTCAGCTTGGAAAGCTGCTGACCACCGCGGGCCAGGCCAGCAAGCTCATACGTGTCAGAACCGTCCTGGTATGACTCGAAGATTGGCAGTGTGACACCTAGGGACAACATTGTTTGGTTATTCGATGGAACTGGATTTTTTTATTACATTTTAGTCTGTTGGTTTAAATTCATATTTATATAAAATTGTAAGAAAAAGGGGATGACCGTGATAAACATACATAGAGCATAAAAAGTCATATAAAGATAAGAAGATAAGAAGTTTATTGTATAAAGATGTGACAGACAAGGCAAGGAATGTAGATTAGGCTGAAAATTACTCCTCAGTTAAGAGCACAGAAATAAATCGAGGTAGGAGGAAAAAGTATATAGCTCACATGCTAAAAAGAAGTGACGGTCACCTACTTTGCACGCCGTCAACTTCAGTTTCCGTCAATATTATTATCAGATTCGAAAATCTGATAATAATGGTATAATTAATTGTTCAAATACCACTGAATGACATAGAACATTTATGTTTTCCATCACTAAATTACACTTTTGGCGTCAAACCCCAAGCGAAAAACGTTTCACGCTTGGTTCCCATCCAAATCGACGAGCTATTTTCTTCTATCTCGATATATTTCTATGGATAAGAGCCTTTAAATAAACACTCGTAGTGGGAATGAGTAACCTGACCAACTTTAAGTATAGATTCTAATAACTATTGGAAGGAAAAAAAGTTATATGATCAAATAACAGTTACTTTCCACGATATTAGTAGTGGGTAACAAACAAGACCTAATAAATGTGACTAAGATACTTTTTTTTATTTTTTATTTTGTTAACTAAACAAACAAATGATCTCTTGATTCCATTTTAACTTTTTCTTTCCTTTTTGATATCTCTTCATTAAGTAAGGACATGTTTACAAGGAGAGGCTGAATTTACTGATTTATTTTTTTCCTTAAATCCATCTTAAGACTATTATATCAAGTGACCTGGATATAAAGTGGCTTTTACCGCACGCTACGCGTACGGAAAAAGCCGCGTTCTGGTCAAGTATAGACATAAAATGATGCACACAACACGGATGGTAAAAAAGAAAGCCCTCGATCGCATATTTACGTCCCTTGCTTGCTACTTGTGTAATGTACTATTCCATCATCATCATCATAACATTATTTACTTGTAATACCATGAGGAATATGTGTTTAAAATTTGTCAGGTTACTCGTTCCCACCAGGTATATGATGATGATGTAAAATAAAGTAAAAGTAAAATAGCCTTTATTATTCCTTAACCTATTTTACAGTTTTCTGTATTGTATTGAAAATGTTCTTGTTTTATATTGTTAAGGACCCCTGTTGGGTATAGGCCTCCTCCAATGATGATGATGATGATGAAAGAAAAATATGGCACTGTGATTTGTCAGTTGCAGTTCACAGAATGTTCAAGCCTATTGCAAATATAATTTCCTAAATTGATGTACAAAGGCTAAGTATGCAATAAATACTGCTAGTCCTATATATCTATATGCATAAAACAAAGTTGTGTTAGTTACATTACACCTTGTACATTTACGTGTATATTACATTTATAACTTGAGAATGGGTGGCCCGAATAACAGAATAACTATTAAAACATCTAAAAAATAAACTGAGGCGGAACGAAGATCGCCAGGACAGCTAGTTACATATAGGCATGAAAAACATATTTATTTGCTACACTGAAAGTATATATAATTATGCCTAATGGCAGTCATCGCTAAAATCAACACAAATTAAATTAAAGAGATACGAAACAATTAATTGATACCTATTTGTATATGTTCCTATAAGTTGTGATCAACCAAAGTTTATATAGCCCATGAATCCAATTAGAATTAAATTGAACATACATACCAGCAACATTGTCTTTCTTGGAGCGGATCTTGATCTGAGCCTTGGTAACATTCTGCAAGACCACCTGGTTGAAGTCTCCCGTTGTGAACTTAGCCTCAGCCAGAGAGAATGCCGCTTCCTTCATTACCTCACCCATAAGGGTTTTTGTCTATTGGACATTAGTTTTGCATTATTCACTTCATAAAAACACCATTTAATAACAATTATAAAACAGCTCAAAGCTTACTCAAATTATTTATTTTATCTCACAGGAAGAAAACATCACAATATGACAGGTACATTTAAAACCAAAAAGTGGTGTCTACCAATTTATGTTCAGTGCAAAACAAGAAATCTACTAATACATAAAATAGCTTGAATTTTTGCGCAGATAGTTGTGATGGGCTAAACAGAAAAGATGGCATGACTTTTGACTTACCTCAATGATTTTTCCTAGGATCATACGGAACCTCACTTGTAAGGCATCAGCCTTTTTCTTGAGGAGACCATGGCCCTTGACTGCTCCGGCCAGACGGGCCTTTATCAACATTTGAGCCCTGCAAACCCAAGATTATCATCATAGTAATCAAACTAACCACCCTATGTTACTGGCCTAGTTTGGACAAGGTGATAACTGTTATCAGCAGAAAATAATCATTTAAGTAATTACTTACCCCCGAGAAGGGAAAATTTGTAGTTTATCCTTCCCAGACATATTGATTTACGAAATTATCCCTATTCAGGATTTCTTACTCCCAATCACCTGATGACAGAAGACAAGTTGGATGGGATGATAAAAGTATTGTCTATGCTTGGTCTTGTGATCTCGTCAAGATTTTAGTTTACCAAAATATATTTATGAAAAGAACAAGTCATTAAAACTATACAAAGAATAAATAATGCTGCAATTTTAAAGTACTAATAGCTTTACAAGTAATGTATATCATAATTAATTTGTAAATCAATAATAGTGAATGGCTGTACAAACCTCGCGCTTTAATACATTAAAAAATAAAATAGCCATAGACATATAGCATTTACAAAGCTTAATATGAATCTTATACTGTGTCGTCGTACGTTTCTTTATTATTTTGTTAAATAATATCTAAGCCAATTTAATTGAACTACTTTTGACTTTACTTTGAAATAATATCATATTAAGCTTTTATTTTTAACTTTTGAAAAGTTACTTTAACATTTATTAGAAACATGTATTTGTCTTATAATCGATTGCTATATTCATAAACGACTATCATGTCAAATGTCAAATCAAAACAAAAGTGTCAAAAGTTTCTAGTTTCTAATCAAAGCAAAGGATTCAAAGGTACATTGAAGACAATTCCGACCAAAAAAATTTTGTATTTCAATAGGTAATTAATGATTATAGCCAGATTGTTTGTCCAAAATAATTTAGTTCTTATCAATGCTTAAAAAACAATATTTTGTCAGTAGACTGTCGGAGGCCTTTAAATAAAAACCTACACTTTTTTAAAGAATCTACCTACACGACACAATCAAACGTCACACAGGCAGCTAGCTTTCCCAAAGTATTTTTATTAATTATTATGTTTAACTACAATGTTATGATTCTTGAATACGTGAAATCATTTTACTGCCCTGATATTGATATTGTTGACATATATTCCCATTTCAGATGATCTGCGCCAATGGAGTGGTAGTATCCTAAGCTAAAAACATGAACAACAAACAAGGTTGAAGTTCAATTAAGTAAAAACTGTTGCATTATCATGGAGAAACTCTGTCGTATTTGTCTCGAAGCCGGGGCGAATATATTAATATTTGAAGGCCAAGATGAAAGTAGTGTATGTCATAAACTTTCCTTATGTGTGAGAGAAAAGGTGAGTTAATGGGTTTAAATTAAAACATCCTATTAATGTACTCTAATAAGAATCTTATTAGTATAGAGAACATTGTTCATGATAAGGCATTATTTATAACTCCTGTTCAGTGTTGTCTTTAACATGTTGAGTGCCGTCGGACACAAACACACTCGTACATCGTCGGACTCGGAACATTTTTGTTCCGAGTATGTGTCCGACGGCACTCAATGTGTTAAGAATCATATTGATACTAATTCTTCAATTTTGTGATTTATATAAGCTGACAGTGAATTCTAAGAGCTGAATAATAATGGTTTGTAAAATAAGCGCATGCTGTGGCAATGGAGAGCTAGACCCATAATCATTCTTTTTACATTATTTGAATATGATATTTAGCATATTTCGCACCATTAGAATGAAATTGACCTAATTCAACATTTTTTACAATGAAGTTAAAACCAATTGTATTGTTTTTTGCAGGTGGAGGATATTGAGGGATATCCTCGCAACATATGTACTGTTTGCTACAGCACAGTGGAATCTGTATGTTCTTTCATTGAAAAATACAAGAAGTCACACAAAATCCTAGAGAGTGGGCTAGTCCCAATAAAAGAGGAACCCCTAGATGACAGCTGTAATGACAATTATCACCCGGAGCTTGAAATAGATGTTTGCATGGTTAAAACAGAAATGGACACGGTTCTTAATACAGAAGATAGTTTAGGTGAACCGCTCAAGTTAAAAATAGACAAATTAAAAAATCTGTCCATTAAACGGATTAAGACTTCTGTAGATAAAGAACCAACAGTTTCAGATTCTACTTTAAAGAGTGATTGTAAATTAAATGGAGAGAGGTATGTCTATTATTCCATGTATTAATCTACCTTTTCATCTATCTAATTAAAGGGAGTTCTATTCCGAATTTCATTATATTTTGTCAGTATTTGTAGTTAAAGGGATGTTTTCAAAAACAGCATAATTGAATAAACACAGTCAGTAAAAATATTTCTCTATAATGTAAACCAGTTCTTTCCAATTTATTTACTAGAAATTATTTTTTTTTAAATATTTGCATTACAGCATCAAAAAAGAAACAAAACTATCATTAAAAGATCTCAAACTGAGGACAAGAAAATTAAAATTACTCAGAAGACAGAAAGAGCTTGAAAAGAGGAGAAAAACTAAAAGTAAAAGTACAATGATAAACAGAAAGGAACCACAAGAAGCTAAAAAACCTCCAGAGGAACCTAACCCGCCCAAGCTCTGTGACATTTGTGGTGAAATCTTTCAGACATCGGACCAGCTTTCATATCATAAAAAGAAGAAACATGTGGACGAACGCGCTCAATGCCCTACTTGTAACCGAATGTGTTCAAGCACATACTATCTAAATAGGCACATTAAACGGAAGCACAGTGATAAGAAGGACTTTTTCTGTCAAGTCTGTGGTGCGGGTTTTGCCTTTAAAGGGGAGCTGACCTCTCACATCAAATCTGTGCATATCAAAAAGACGGGACCGCCAAAGACATATGCATGCAAGATTTGTGGGAAGACCTACAAGTGTGCGAAGTCAGTTGTAGTACATGAGAGATCTGTGCATACAGGTAATGCATATTCCATTAACATAGTGAATCGAGACGGACTTAGTAGATGATTAAGCAATTTGAACTTTATTCTATAACATTAAGTGATCTTCAGTGGTGTGGCGTAAAAGATATCCTTGGGCAAGCCAATGCAGATTTTGCGTACATTTTCCTTAAGAGCTGTAGAATAAGGTCTTCAAATGCCTGATATTAGGCAAGCCGGTGGGAATCGAGTTCTTTGGACGCCACGCTACTGGTGATCTTCAATGTTAAAGACTAAATTTCCGTGAAAATTTTTTCCGTGTTTACGTGGAACAAGCGCAAGTGAGCTTTAATCCTATGATAATAAGTCTTATTTTCTTTGGTCAACATTGAAACCTGATTTAAAAAAAAAACAATATTGCAACAAGTCATGAATATTATTGTCACAAAACTCTATCCTGAAGTAGTTTTCATAATTATAATGTAATTTAATCAAAATAGACCAGGGTGCATGGGTGGCCAATGGCCATCTTGATTTGACCAAAGATATGTGCTTGTGCTCCACTAAGATTATTTCTTTAAATATTATTATTAGATCTATTGAACTTAATTTTTTTGCCTTACCACAATCGACCGTTTGGCTATCCCAGGAATAGACACTTTCGTCCTACAAGCCTGTCCATATCATTATTTAACTTATAAAAAACAAAACACATTAGGCTAATGAGACCCCACAGGCCGTGTACGAAACCTGCGATTCGTAACCAGTTACAATCCAAGACGAAACCAGTTGCAACAATTTTTCTAATAAACCTAACCTACTTACGAGTTTTGCGACCGCAAGGAGTTTTCTACAAGGAAAAAATACTCGATCGCAACTGGTTTCGTATAAGGGCTACTTAAAAAGTTTTTTATCGTAACTGGCTACGAATCCCTTTCGTACACGGCCGAAGGGAGAGCGTAAATTTTACTTTTTATTAACAGGCGAGCGTCCAGCAGTATGTACAATCTGCAACACAAGTTTCACCCACCACGACTACCTGAAGGAGCATATGCGTCTCCACACCGGCGAGACTCCTTTCAAATGCCCGATATGCGGGCGAGGGTACGCACAACGGTGCAACATGAAGAGTCATCTGCGGATACATAAGGTTTCAGAACTGGATGCTACAGCCCTGAGCACGCTGAGGCCGAATTATTTGAGAAGATTGAAGGTATGATGAAGCTGTGTATCAGATTCTGTAATGTTGGTTTTGGGTTGGTAACAATAGGCTATTTTATTGTAACCGAAGATCCTGTTAAAATAAGGAAATATGTTGAAGTTTTGTGTTCGATAGGTACCTAAAATGTAACTTGTTTTATGAGCCTTCTAATATGGGTGGGAAAGTCCATTATTTATTATTATTAAGTATGAAAATATTTAAAACTATTAATACCATTAAATAGATAGCCCATTAAATTTGTGGTTACTTTGTTATGAAACTGTTAGGATAAACGCAAGTTTTAACATAATAAAGTATAACCGTGTGACGTCATAACGATAGTACGTTCTAGTATGAGAGTTTTTCGGGAAAATCTGAAAAAAATGATTTTAAAATTGTTGTATCTCGGTGAGTTTTTATGATATTGAAGTACCTAATTTTTTCACTAATATTTCTACAATTGTGAGGTCTTCTATAACATATCACAGAAAAAAATTGTAAAATAGCCTATTCAATAGACATCTTATAATTTATTCATTGACCTGTCTGAGATCTGAATATTGCATTATCTGAATGCGGTCGGCGTTGGACCAGTGACCACAGCTTCGTATTAAAAACAGGGTTTCCTGTTACTCAGTCGAAACTACCACTTTTATACAAGGATTACCAATAACAGAGTATGGAATGATCGTACAGTCTTAACAAGAAATTGTAAATGAATGCTCAACTAGATGGCATTACTATCAACGGTCTTTCTCAATACATTTAATTTATATAATAATGCCATACGACTAAATAAATAATACATTTAATGCAGGGAGAATAAAATCGACACTTTTTTTACCCGACTGCGGCGAAACCCAAAGGAGGGTTAAGTGTTTGACCTGTATGTATTTATGAATGTATGTATGTATGTCCGTTACTATGTCCGCTCGTAACTACTCAACGGCACAACTGATTTTGATAAATGATACATTATTAGATTCGTCTTGATGACGCGAGTGTCACTGGGTAACGTTCGTTAAAATAAACAAAATGGCGGATTTTATGCACTTTTAAAGTGCGCCGCGGTCGGGGTTTTTTTTAGTAAAAATATTTAGTTATTGACGTTGACTAGACCCACCTAGCTCGCAGTGCTCGTTGATAGCTTTCCTAACCACGAGGAGGGCTTATAATAGTTGAGAATTTCAAAAACTCATGCTATTTTGTTCATTGTGATGTTTTCTGCCAAAATTCTGTTATTTCTCCTTAAAATTACGAGGCCTTTCCATCCCAATAGAAGAAAGTGTCCGAAAATTCTCCACACATTCATGAAATTTACTGTTATAAAAGTATGTGATAGAATGGTAACAGTAGAAAAGAATGTTGGAACAATTTTTGCCCCATTGGCATTGTAAAAGCCCGTAATTCTAAGTAGAAATAACATGAAATTGTCAGAAAATGGCAAAATAAAAAAATATTACATTACGTACCGAGGCCAGTAAAGTAAGATGTGTCTCGAAAAGGCGAAGCCGAGCGTTTCTTATTTAATGTTCAAGGTTTGTATACTATGTATTTTTCTGTTCGACGGAGCCAGAAAGCGGCATTTTCATTTAGCGCAGCGGCCGGCAAGGTGACGCTTTCCGGCCGGAGGGCAGATTAACATTTTTTTAAGAATTGCAGTTATAATCCTGCAAGCAGGTTAGCTAGCCACGGTCACTATTGGCTACTAAACTACCTAAAATCGATTATAAGAAAAGCTGCTATTTAAGGCGTCCATTCTCTCAGACAAAACTATCATCTCCATACTTTTTGCCAGTAGTTAGTATTAAGATATTGAACTTCGATGGTTGTCGTAATCTCTAAATGATTTTACTTTGTTGATGTCTATTTTTCTAAAATAAGCCTTATTTTTAATTAAAGTTACAATAAGGTTTAAAGAGGTCTAAAGTTAATAATGATAATTACATTATATTACGTTAAAATTCAAACATCAAACTATTCATTAACAACCTGAAATACTTGGAGATAAGAAGCTAAGACCATTCGTTATCATATTATAGTCCTTTTTAAGATACTATGTGTCATGCATGTCAAGTTCCATTCCTTAGGTTAGTAAGACACATTTTCTCAAGAGTTATTCCAGAGATTACTACTAAACAATGGTAGTATACAAGCAATTTTTTTTTCTAAAGCTTAATAAGTAATAACCTTTCATTATTTCTATGAAATCGATTTTTGAATCATAGTTTTTTGATATTTCTTCTAAGTTAGAAGTTCTAACTGAGTTGTGTAAAAGTTCATCTTTTAACAGGGTACATTTCTACATTTAGGTCTGGTTGGAGATAGTGAAAAAAAACTATTTACTATTACTATCTGCCGAATTTTACAAAAGTAAACTATTCTTTCGATTTTAACTTGTTAGTTTACTGTTCGTTTTTAAATATTATCGTTACTTATATCAATCAATACGATGAATCTTGTTATGGTGATTTAAAAATTGTAAATCTCTTTATGAGTAAATATCTAAGTGTAATTTTAGTTACGTTATCATTTAGCTAAGGTGCACCTGAATATATCAATGGCAAAAAACGGAAAATGCCAAAGGAAACCTATGGTGGTTACTACATTTCCGCTTTTTGCCATCGATATGTGTAATCACTTTAATTGGTAATGTATTCATATGAGATGCAGCTTCTGTGATGTATTTTTACATCGCCCCTGATTGGCCTTTTTTTGCCTGTTTTGTGGAGAGAAACTTCCTCCTCGTAGAGTAAGGAAAGCCCTAAGTCGCATACGGAATGTGCAAAAACAGATGGCAGCACTAAATCGACAAAAAAGACACGATGCGGACAGGAAAAGAAACTTATCAGCAGACATCGGATTCTAGGGGGCAAACGCCTGACAGGTTCTAGAGATAGACGGAAGAGAAAAGCGGAAAGCATCATAGGCATACGATGTATCGACGAATATCGATATGAGAACTCTCTGCTTGCCTTTCCATTTTGCACCAAAAATTTCAATATCTTAATGTCAAATATATCGATATTCAAAAATTCAAAATTCTTTATTTCATAAAAAACACGTTTTAGTGGTCTAAGGGATGGAGCCGCCCTGTAAGCAAAAAATTGCCTGTGTTGGGAGTAAGTAATATCCATAAATGTCGATAAAAAAAATCATCTCTCTAGTACCTGTCAGGCGTTTGCCCCCTAGAATCCGATGTCTACTTATCAGGCTTGAAAAAATTGACATACTGGTTATAATTGTCAATTTCAAGTATAGTAAGTTGTGGCTACACTGACGTCTTCATCGCAATAATACCGGCGTTTCCCGCTAATGTGGCCTCAGCGTGAGAAGATTCGGATTGGTGGCACCAGTTGGCTGCACCGTCGTCGTGCACGTTCCCTTTATGTATGGGCCGAACCGTAGGCGAGGGCCACAAAGACCTGCGATTTGGGATATTCGTTATTTTACCGCCCTATATGTGTAATATACTAATTTTACATAGGTACATTGAGTTGTTAAAAAAGGCTCAAGGTAATTAAAGCAATAATAAGATATTCAATAACTTTACATATTAAATGCACAACTTGAAAAGCATATTGATTGTTATTGTTTCTGGACAATTTTGTTGATTCTATCGTAGTCTTTTAATCTATTCTAAGGACTTGTTTTATCATTACATAGTTGTAATTTGCTGTGAATAAAAGAGGAAATAAATTTATATTTCAGTAAAATACTTTTTATTTCAAACTGTATGTACCCTTTCTAGTTCTGTACTTTCCTATAGTTAAAAAAAAGGGTAAGTTCCAAAAAGATCCTTCCAATCGATTTTTTTTTTAAATGGAACGAAGTTGCATTTGTTTGTTACGTTAGAAATTCGTTAACAATAAATTCCTTATGTATACACCGTGGGCCCGTATAACCCGACCAACTTTAACCATAAATTCTAACAACTATTAGAAGTAAAAAAAGTTATGTGACGTATAGTCAATTAACGCTTACTTTCCGAGATAAGCAATTAACCTTCGCAGTATTAGATGGTAACCGATTACAAAGCCAAAATATTGACCTTTCGTTTCCATTTTAGCTTTTTTTTTCCTTTTTAATAACTTTTTCTCCAGTAAGGACATGTTTATAACGAGGGACTGAATTTATTGATTTGTTTTGTTCCATAAGACTATTAATGTAAAATGACAAAATTCGACCTATGTTGATATAACGTTATTTACTTGTAATACCATCAGGAATACGTGGTTAAAGTTAGTCGGGTTGTACTGGCCCACGGTGTATATGTATAATAATAAATAATAAATAAATATTAGGGGACAATCTTACACAAATCGAACTAGCCCCATAGTAAGCTCAATAAGGCTTGTGTTATGGATACTAGACGACGATATATTTAATAGATACAAATACTTAAATACATAGAAAACATCCATGACTCAGGAACAAATATTCGTGCTCATCACACAAATAAATGCCCTTACCGGGATTCGAACCCAGGACCTCTTGCTTCGTAGGCAGGGTCACTACCAACTAAGCTAAAGCGGTCGTCAAAGTGTCATGTGTCATGTATGTAAACACTTTATTGCACAAAATAAGCAAAGTACAGGATAACAAAGGCGAACTTATCCTTATAATGTGGATTGAATTTCTATTGTCAGTTAAGTTTGTATGATGGGCCGCAAGATGATAGAATGTTCACGTGTGCTGGCTCTTAAGAGGGTCTAAGAGTTTTTTTTTAATTCCAAGAATCTTAAGGGAACCTCCCTTAGGTGGATTCAATATATTTTTTGCTTACCTCTTCGAAATCATTTTACTACTTTGTTCCTTCAAATGTGCACATTGATATGCCGAAGTTCCAGGAATTGAAAAAAAAAACACGGCATAGAGCTGAATTCCAACTGGACCTGCAAAATTGCCTCCAATACCGGTTCCAAGTGTAGCACCTTCGTCACTATAGTATAGTCCCAAGTAACAACTTTTAATAACTGTCTTCTTTTTCAAACATTTCATCATTTGTAGTTTAACAATTTGCCAGTGGCGTGGCGGCCGTAGAACCCGATTCCCACCGGCTTGCCTATTTTTAAAGCATATGACCGGAGTAACTACTCCTGAAGAAAAAGTCCATATCTGCTACGGCTTTACTAAGAATATAATTGACGCGACGCCACTGAATTTGCTATACTGAGGTTATTAGCATATTAAAGACTATTTCCTTTCCCATGTTCTGCATCCACTGCTACAATACATTATGAAACCTGGCACTTCCATTTCTCGTACGATCTAACAACCTGAAACAAAAATAAACAGTAATAATATTCAGAGCTACATATTACATAGTTTGATTTGCTTTTAAAACACTAAAAAACTCACTCTTTTAATGAAGCAGAAATATCTTTAAAGCACTTGAGTTTCTCTTCCTCAACATTGGTTAAATAGTTTATCTTGTTCATTTCAATTTCCTTCAGCCTCAATTCTTCTCCTTTTAGCTTCAACTCTAATGCTTGAAGTCTTAACTCTTCACTTTTCTGCTGAACTCTCTCCTTCTCTAATGCTAGTGTTGTCCTTACTTTAAATTCTTCAAAGGATGTAGTTTTCTTTTTGATTTTTTTTCCTGAAACATGAAATTTTACCATAAACAATCAGAATGACAAATATATACAATTAACACCATACAGAAAAAATCCCCGTACAATTGTATAACTTGTATATTTACATACTTCATACTTTTTTTTAATTTGTATTGTCAAAGGGAAATTAGAGAAACAATTCTGAGAGATGTGTTTTCTATGATGTTATGATATTTTTTATATCATATATATTATATAGATATTTTCGTACCTTTTATCTTTACATTCTTTTCAGCATCTGAAGACTCTCCACAGACTTCAAATTTGCTGTCTTCATCTGAGGAAATAATCATAAATATAAGTCCACAAAAAATAAGTGTATGTCCTTAAAATAACAATTTAGTCCAATTCTTATTATTATTATTACACACTCAACCTTGAGATGTTTCTTTGCCAAAAATATTAAATATGGAAAGCTAAAAAAGGACGTACCCTCAAATATATTATCATCAACATTACAAAAATTAGTTGTGTTCTTAGCAATGTGTCCTAAGGCAGTATTATCTTCTTCATCTGAAGACATATCTTGACTTGGAGGGGGATCAAAACTTTCTGTCAGAAAGTTTGTTATTTCATCTGCAGTGGGTTCCGGGATCTCTACTTTACTGACCTGGAAATTGCAATAGAATAGTGAAAGGTAAGTATAAGGCCGGCTTTACACCTGTAAGTTTTATTTACGTAAGTAAGGACGCAGCTATACATTAGACTGAGATAGTCAGTCAGCTATCTCAGTCTAACGTATAGCTGCGTCCTTACTTACGTAAGTAAAACTTACAGGTGTAAAGCCGGCCTAAAAGTTTCCATTTTAAGTAATAGTGAACTTTTTGATACTAATGTTGGAAATCCATTTCAATTGGTCAATCTTTTTAACCATGTAAAATATAGTTTCTTTACCTATTTACTAAAAGAAAAGGAAATTTGACCTAGTAACATTAGATAGTTGTCTTTTCACCTGAATAAACAAATAACATGTAGAAACAAATCTTTTTGTGGGCTGTCAAATTTAATTCATAATCATAACTGATTATTGGTGACACATTTTCGTAAATTATGGAAATTCTTAATCTATGGTAACATTAATGTGTCTTCAGCATGTGACATTTCAGGAAAAACCTACTAACGGGGATGACTATAGTCACCAACATGGTACAAGCAAACCAGGTATGTTTTATATGTTGGTGACTATAAATAGTATGAGGTAGATAGTCTGCTTTACCGAATATTAGGTGTTACTTACTAAATAAAATATATCCTATTACCATTTCCATGTTGAATACATCTGCTTTGTCATCAATGGGGTAATCAACCATTTTCAGCAGGCGCAGCTCCAGGCTGGTGAGCGGACCCACCTGACCATACTTGTAGTGCTTTTTGCGCAATAAAATGTTTACCTTCCTTATTGTTTTGTTTTTCCAATCGGCCCACATCTGAAATTCAAAGAAACCGAATTTAAGTCTTTACAGATAATAATAGTTTTATAGTGAAAATGTTCAGTGCCTTGGTAGTACCTGAGTTATTTAAAATGTCAGGTTAATCCATTAATCTGTTATATTCAATAAGCATATCTAATTACCTAATGTAAAAATATATATACCTTGCACCACTTCCATGAGTTTTTATAAACTCCTCCTTCCACAGAGTTTAACTGCAACGCAATCCGTTTCCAGAAGTTCTGCTTATTAGTTGTATTATAAGAAACCTTTCCATTAACTAACACTCCATCTTCGCTTAGAAGATCAAGCAATTTCTTCATTTGAATCTGGTTTACTCGACTCATTGTTGAATGTGCTGTAGTTATGTGAGTATAAAATAGCAATTATCATAAATAATATTTACAACAAAAACTTTGATGAAACCTTCACAAATCACTGTACATTAAACATTTTTAATTTCAATTGTTTTGTTTACAATTTATCACAACTGGAGACCAATCTGACAGATGCTTGACAGAAGCATTGGTCAGTGTCGCCAAATATAATATCACAACATAAAGTCGACATTGTGGCTGTGGAGCCTGTGGATTTAAATGAATCTTTAGTTACTGACTTTTAGTAACTATATAGAGTCTGTGCGGAAAGAGAATAGGATTAATTTTGGGGGGCGCTGTAATAGTAGCTTTAATAGCTCCTCTACACGATGGGCCATCGCTGGCCCATTGAGATGGCCATGCGATGGTTGATACGCAATTACACGATGGGCCATCGCTGGCCCAGCAAGATGGCCATGCGATATTTGACGTCCACACTATGGAATGGGCCATAGAGTAGATGCGTACCGCCATCGCTGGCCCACTCCATTTGATGTGTGGCCGAAAAACCGACACCGTCGCATTCCACGGCCATCGCACGCGCCATAAGCCATCCGTCACTACTATGCCCTTCACACGCTGGCCCATCATAGTGGGCCATCACGATGGGCCATCGTGTAGAGGCATCGTGGGCTTTTCTATCGTATGTGCCGTATTTTCTATTCGCCACGCCTATTATCTTTCCGCACAGTCTCTACTTGTTTAATATTTTAAAACTTATCTGGGTTTAAAAATGCACGTTAAATTTAACATTCTATTATATTGTAACTTTTGACTTTCTCTACGAAGTTTACTCTTATCTAAGAGTTTTTTCAAAGTAGTGACAATTTGTAGAGAGACAGAACGGATTGCTGAAATAAATAAAGTTAATCGTAGTTTCATTCGGTAGTTGTTTGTGTATATTTTTCCTGGGTTACTAAAACCTTATCAGGAAAATACGCCAGACAGCAAAATTAAAAATGTTGAGAACAAAAATTCACATAGTGCTAAGTGCAATCGGTGCAATTTTAGGATTGTCAGCATTTATATGTTTTTGCATTGTTTACGCAAATATTGAGGCAGGAATGTGGGCGTTACTATCCGGTGAGTCGTTTGCTTCATATTCTAAGGCCACACTTTTACTACAAGCTGGCTAATTCGTCTATTTGATGCCACGTATGTTTGATAGAAAATGCTTTGTAATGCTGAACTTCATTTTGACTTGACACCAATAAGAACAAAACACTGCACTAGAACCCGTGTGTTTCCTTGTAGTAAAAGTTCGAGACAAGTTTTTAAAGGGCAGTAGAAATACTGGTTTATGAAACATATTATATTTCCTTAAAGTTTTGGTCAGTTTTTAAATGCATTCACTACATTGTTATGGCTACATTTAACAAAGAGTTATCATTAACAACTAAGTTTAAGGATTGCCAATGATTCATGCTTATCTTGGGCTGCTATGATAAAATCCAATATAATAAACATGTTTGTTGCAAGCATTTTGTCATTTGATAATAGACTATAGATATATTTGAAGCAACTTACTCAACATGGAATTAATTGTATGCTTCAAAAATGGTCACCGCTTTTATTTTACTTTAATTCTATCCATTCTGTCTTTATTAGGCATGCGGCTTCACATGCATTATTCCCGTTACTGTCCCAAGGGAACTCTTTACCGGGATATAAAGTATCCTATGTTTCAATCCAGAACTTGGATTACTTGTATGTCAAATTTCAGCTCAATCCATCTAGTTGTTAAACTGTTACTTAGTAACAAAATAAAATAATTTATTTCTGTAAGTAGGCCCTCAAGGGCTCTTTTACATGTCTTACATTCTTTGTCTTCTTTTCTTTTTGGCGCTTCGGGTAATGACCTTCTGGTGAGAAGAAGCGCCGGAAGAAACTCACCAGTTTCTCTTTTAATAATTTAATATACATTACATTACCTTAAAAACTACATTTATAGAGATGTAAAGGGTCTCTCTATGCGTCCAAACAATACAAATAAAAAAATAGAAAATAAATTGATACTAGAATTAATGGAGATGTAAAGAGTCTCCGTTGTCAAAATATTATGTTTTGGAGGTGTAAAGGATCTCCAAACGTCAAAATACAAATTGAAAATACTTATTTACTAAATTAAGTCCATTTTTTCTTAGAGATGTAAATGGTCTCTAAGTGTCAAAACAATTGGCAAGTACAAAAACAGAAAAAGACAACTAATCAAACATTGTTTTTAAAATATATCTATTTCCAGTCGCAGTTAATCCCACGGTGTTTCATCATTCATGTAGTCTTGTGTGCTGTAATAAGCCTTAGACATGAGTTTACGCTTTACACAATTCTTAAATTTGTTAATAGATAATTCAGTTATATTCCTTGGCAGCTTATTATAAAACCTTACACAATTACCCATGAATGATGTTTTTATTTTATGGAGCCGAGTGGTGGGCACTGCGAGCTTATGTTTATTCCTAGTATTAATATTATGTATGTCACAGTTCTTCTTAAAATTCATGATATTTTTATGTACATACATAATATTCTCATAGATGTATTGACAATGCAATGTCATTACATTAATTTCCTTAAACTTATCTCTAAGTGAGTCTCGATAATTCATCTTATATATCGCTCGAATAGCCCTCTTCTGCAGAACAAATATAGTATTAAGCTCTGAAGCACTAGCACTGCCCCACAGCAGAATACCATACGACATAATACTGTGGAAGTAACTAAAATATACTAATCGAGCTGTTTTTATGTCTGTTAATTGTCGGATCTTGTTGACTGCAAACGCTGCAGAACTTAGTCTATTCGAGAGATTACCAATATGGGGACCCCACTGGAGTTTAGAATCCAATGTTATACCAAGAAAGACTGTACTATCAACTAGTTCCAATTCCTCATCCTTCACAATGACACTTGCTTGCTCGCGATTTACGTTACGCGTGACAAAGTTTATACATTTAGTCTTTCTTTCATTTAACAGTAAATTGTTAACATTGAACCAATTCACTACTTTAGATATAGCATTGTTTACATCATTGTAAGCTTGCTGCTGTCGCTTGACTTTGAAGATAAGTGAGGTGTCGTCTGCAAACAATACTATATCATGGTGGGTCTTAACGAGGTATGGCAAGTCATTTATGTAAATAAGGAACAGGAATGGTCCCAATATTGATCCCTGCGGTACACCCATCGAGACCAATGACCCCGGTGAGTGCTGTCCATTCACGTCAACCCTTTGAATTCTACCTTGTAAGTATGACTTAAATAAATTCAGTGCCGATTCTCTGACTCCATAGTAGTGCAGCTTCCCGATCAATGTTTCATGACATACGCAGTCAAATGCCTTGGATAAATCACAGAAAATACCTAAAGCATCACATGACTCCTCCCAGGCATCGAAAATATGTTTAATTAGCTCGACACCAGCGTCGGTTGTCGAGCGACCCCGAGTAAAACCAAATTGCTTATTATGCATTAAGTTATTTGTATTAAAATGTTTCATTAATTGGGACAAAACTAATTTCTCAAAAATTTTACTAAAAGTTGGTAGCACAGATATTGGTCTAAAGTTAGTGGGGTCAGTAGTGCTACCTGTTTTGAATAAAGGTGTTATTTTACTATATTTCATTAGATCAGGAAACTCACCGCAATCAACACAGTTATTAAACACGACTACCAAGTCAGGCGCTATGATTTCTATTAGGGATTTAACAGCATGGACAGAGACTCCCCAAAGGTCACTAGTTTTTTTGACATTAATTGATTTAAACGCCTTTACTACATCTGAAGTACTAACATGTTCAAAATGAAAGTCTTTACTACATTCTGGGGCGTTATCTTTTAACAGTGTAACGGCAGCCGAAGGTGATGAATTTAAATGCTTAGTTGTGGATACTGGTATCTCGGTAAAAAACTTTTCAAATTCTGTTGCTACTTCTAAATTGGAATCTACAATTTTGCCATCAATTTTTAGTTTAAGATCGTTTACTGAGTGCTTCGATCGACCAGTCTCCACATTAATTACTTTCCAGGTTGTTTTAATAATATCAGAACTATTTCTTATTTTCTGGCTTAAGTAATTACGCTTAGCTAAATGACAATCTATCTTAAATTTCTTCGAATATTGTTTCACATGCTCTTTAAATTCATCACTCGTATTGAACCGCCGTTCTTCATACAAGGCATACAATTCCTGTCTACGTTTATGTAAGTCCACAGTAGCCCACTCACTAAAAACTGGTGCACCACTAACCACGACCGATTTAGAAGTAAATATTGCGTTATAATGTTCCATAAAGGTGTGAAAGAATGAATTGTACATGTCGCTAGGAGTCGTGTCGGAAGATAAAAAGGGTAGCGCCTGAACTAGACTATGTTTCATTCGTTCGACACGGTCCGTGGTTACTGGTACAAAAGTAATTTGTTTTCTCAAGATATTATTCCTTAATGACTCAAATACAATTAATTGACCTAAATGATCTGATTCCAAATTGCTGATTATACGTTTGGTATTAGGAAGAATATCAGTGAAAATGTTATCAATACAGGTGGCGCTAGTAGCAGTCACTCTTGTTGGCTCCATAAATATGTGTTTGAGATTACACGATTTGAAAAGATTCAACAGTCTGACACTTAATGTTGAATTTTCCAAAATATTTACATTGAAGTCGCCGCATATAAGTAATTTCTTACTAGAAGTAGCAATTATTTTATGAAGCACAGATTCCATTACGTTTTCAAAAAGTTCGAAATCACTTAATGGCGGCCTATAGACACAAACAACAATAAATTGATCTAATTCTACGGCACTTAGTTCTATGGTCCGTTCAACAGACAAGGATACAATATCCTTGCGTTCCTTAAATTTTAATTGTCTATTTAATATGATTAATGACCCACCATGTATGGAACTTAGTCTGGTGAACGAACTACCCACCTGGTGAATCTTAAATTGAGGCATTAGTTCATTATTTTCTAACCAATGTTCGGTTATACATAGAATATCTATATTGTAATCGTTCAAAAAAAGTTCAATTTGCAAGTCTTTTCCTCTAATGCACTGAATGTTTTGATGAACCAGGTGGATATGATTTTTATGTTTGCAGCATTTTTCAATAGATTTATTTAGAACTAAATTGCCAGAGACAGAGTCCTCCTTTGTCTTAAGATTTAATTTAAATTGTTGGTTAAAACTGGAACCAACTCCAAGTTCAAACTACTGGACTGCTCAATAGGAGCAGAACCTGCCAAATTCTTGGCAGAAATGTCGAATAAATATGATAGCGACAAAGCTATTTGTCTTTTATAATAATTAGAAAGGTAAAACTTACCTTTAGTCAAAAATACTTTACTAACATATTTGTTTGTGTCTATTATGGTAAACTTACTACTATATGTACAAAAATTATACAAATATATATTTAAGTTATATCTAGCATCATTTTCTGTTTTTGGCACTTGATTACAATAAGGGAATGTGAACATAATAATTTCTTTCACTGTAAGACTGTTTAACTTTTCTAGGAATTTAATTAAATTATTTTTGTTCGCATTGCCCCGGTTGCCTATAAGAATAAGCAGTGTTGTCTTAGAATTAATATTATTATCATTCAAAATTTGTTTAGAGAAATTATCAAGGCTACTATAAGGCAGACAATTGCTGATTGCGCTAAGTCCCTTTAAATAGAAGTTCAAGTAATTGCCCATATTACTTCCAATCTCATCACAGTACATAATAACATTAGGTTTAGGTGTGCTTATTTGTGTAGAGAGGACGGAGCAATTATTTATTTGTTGTTGAGGAGGTAAACTGCCACACAGGTCCGGGCTAGGTACACCAGCAGACAACTCACTTGTTGACATACACATGACTGGCCATTTGTCAGTGACTCAAACCGCTCTGAATTATGTTTAATTTGTGATATCAAATCATCCATGGCTAATGAATATTCAGTAATAATGTTTTTTGAACTCTCATTCATTTCATGTAATGATTTTATTGAATCCTCCAAACTCTGAATTTTTAATTGTAAAACCTGTGTGTCAGTTTCATATTTTGACTGACTATGTTGTAACTGAGCAGAACACAGTTCCAATTCATCTACCATATTTACATTAATTTTACTAAATCTCAATTTCCTAAAAAACAATTTATTATGTTTTGATAACTTTTGCGTTTTTTTAATGATTCTGTTCAGTTTAACATATTTCTTTAGTTTTTTACCGCTGCACTTTATGAATGTGGTAGATTCATTAGTTAAGTCTATAGTAACTACAGGGTTTTTAATTGCAGCGGTAACCAACTTGGGGTCGGGCCCGACTAGTTCCTCGAATAAGCTCTGAGTGTGCACCGCTGTAGCGTTGTCCTGGGCCTCCTGTAGCTCGTAGATTTGCTCATGAGCATCATGCAGTGCTCTCTCCAGTGAGTCGATATCCTTCAGGGCCTGCTCATACGCTGCAGCACACTCAGTAAACCTGTCCACCGTCTCCTGTAGCCGGGCCCGCTCAGAATTTACAACATTATAATCACTTTCTAAAGAACATAATTCCTTTTTTAACTTATCATTGCTAACAAGTACTTCTAGAAGCTCCTTCTCACTGTCCTCTCTCTCACCAAGCAACTGTGCACACAACTCCTTGGATGTTTTTAACTCAAGTAGGGTAAGTTTTAGCTTATCAACCTCTTGCTGGCGAGCTGCAGCGGCTGCTCTGCGAGTAAGCATTATTAATGTTATGATTCTTTAATAAGTACAAACAAGGAATTGCTCACTAAAGCTTGGCGATGTTTAGTACTTACATACTTACATGAAATCTTGACGTTTCACTGTGCCTATACTGTGTTCTAAATTTTTACAACGATTTACTCTTTATTACAACACAATTGGTATTGACTAGTAAGTAAAAACCAGCAGATAAGATCGTAAGATGAACACAGATTTCGAATTGATAACCTATAACGGTTACAAATTCGAGATATTACAAGGCACTTGTAAACATCACTAAATCACTTCACTTATTATGTATATGTAAACAATTAAAATAAATTACTTATTTCACACCTAATGGGCTTAATATTACACGAAAAATTATTAAATTTGTAATAAATACGAGGGACAAAACGGAATCAGCTGCTTATTCGTTGACAGCTCAATTCAAACATCTCAACATCCAAATATCTTTACAAACTTTCATATTTATAATATTAGTGTGATGCTCAGTAACTCGGTTTCAAATCTTTTAGAATATAATAGGGGTCATTCATAAATTACGTGACTTTAATTTCGTGATTGACCCCTCCCCTGTTCTTGTCACAGTTGGGCACATTTGTGAGAACCATGATTTTCTATATGTTTTCTATGGTTAAAATTTATACCCGCTTTTTATAGTCGAAATGTATATCCATTGTGTTAAAATAAATATATAGAAATTTTATCTACGACAACATCAATAAATTTATAGACTGCATAAGAAATGTAAAACTGAAGTCTACTCCAGTCCTGTTCCTTAATGTGTGACATACTTTATTTAAGACCCCATAGGGCATGTTAAAAATGTGTAACTGCAACTTGAACATGCCATAGAAAATATTTTTTTAATGCCACGTCTTATATATCCCTTGTGTGTACGCCACAATAAAAATATTTCTTTTTTGATGCAGGTATTCATGCCAGCTTAACCCTAATGCTGCACTGTCACTACCTAAAGGAGTCCCTTCATGTTAACTTCTCCCGCAAGGCTCTCCAGTACATCGGAGACTTTGGCATGTTCGGCTTTGTCGCAGGGACAGCCCTCACACTGTTCTACATTTTTCTGGAGATTTATTATAATACTGGTAAGTTCAACTTTGTTACATATTAGGAGCATTCCATGAAAACATCTACTTTTTGTCCCTTACGCAGTAGTAGTAGTGTCAGAGTGACAATGAATTTGCATTTTCTTTTGCCCAAAAACTTGCATAAGTTTTCTGAAATAAGTTGCAAGTTTCCGCTTTCCATTAGGAGAGATAAATGCTTGTTTTTTTGTTACTTCATGGTATTAGAAAATGTGAATGGATTATCTTGCATACATTTTCAACCATTTGTTGCATGACGGTTCCAGTGCTTATGGGTGCCCCCATGCCTCCCCCTAAAACCTCCCCCCGTTATCTCACCACTATAACAACTATATTGTTACAGCTGTCATGCCCATCGAGACCAGCATAGTCATCCGGATGGTCTGGTCCTTCATGATGATGAAGTGGGGCGGTCGGCTATATTACGTCACCCGGTGCTACCTGCGGACATACAACGACCATCAGCTGTTTTCAGAAACCGGACACATTGAAGAAACATAATTACTTTACGTCCTTAAATCGCTACACTCTGGAATCAAAAGGGAAAAAAGCTACAGGTATGTTTTTAAACTGACTTCAAACATCCACTCTCTCTTGCCTCAGTTCAATGGTTTGTGCCTATTAACAACAAATTTTAATAGTCATTTTTTTCTATCATTTGATTTAAACTGTTGTATATATTATTAATGTAGTGAAGCAATTTTATTTGCATCAGATGAAAAATTATGCTAGATATATCGTCGACCGTAGGCTGAATTACGGTAAGGGACAGGCAAAACAATGTCCCTTACGCTAATTCAGCCTACGGTCGACGATATAATATAATTTTTCTGCTCACTGTGACCAATAACCAGAGATCTGACAAATTTGCGTCATCGCTCGTAAATACTGATTATTTTCTTTAATGTATTCGCTGGGTGCGCGATGACAGCGCCAACTAGCGGTTACAAATACCGCGGACTTTTTTTTTTTGTGTTTTGTGGCTTTTGCCGCAAGGCACTTTGCCAACTAAAAACGTAAATTTCGCTAGTAAAAAGTGACAGCTGGTCTGCCGAAAGTTCCTTTTTTGGCCATGACGCGCGCTGCGATAGATTATGTTACCCCCACCTAGTACTTTGCACCTAGCGAATATTGTAACAAGCCTGTGTATTTTTTGACTATCAAAATTAAATCTCAGGTAAGAAATTAATTAAATGATTAATTATTTGATTATATTTTTGAGTCAAGTCCGCATTTTTTAGGAGTGATGACGCAAATTTGTCCGATCTCTGCCAATAACACACGTGCGACTGATAGCACCAAACAAAATACAACCGAATTGAGAACCTCCTTCTGTTTGTAACAATCCATAAAGTGTAAATGAGCTATTAGTTAATTTTAGATGCCAACGGCTCGTAGTTCTAAAAAAGCTCGCTATCCGTAGAATAAGATATAAAAAACCATCAGAATTGGTTTGAAGTCGGTTGTTATTCATTTTTAATTTAGTAGCTCAAGCGATTCGGGCAGTGTACCGCGTTGTTAGTTGCTAGATACAAATGAGGGCTACCGCGAATGTGAGGTCTCCGAAATGTCAAATGTCGCTGTTTATGGGGGGCTATTTACACGGGTTTATTTGTTATTAGAATAATGTTATCAATATTTTGCAATATCTCAGATTATTTATGGCAAATATGAGTTACGGGTCAACGTATGTCAGTGCTTTGAGACAGTGTCATCATTCGGTCACTTATGTCCTCTTTTTTTCCGAACTTAACGAAATAGGGCCAATATTCAGCGTTTTAACGGCGTTTTATTTTCGTCATTATTGTCTCAGTAAATATTGTTCAAAAAAACGATGCCTAGAGTTAACTTTTTATGAAACCGAAAAACAGTCCCGAGGTTAAGTCTAGTTTTATCAAAATTGTCGCGATTTGTCCTTTCGTTATAGTAAATAATCGTCGGACAATAATGATTGTCAAACCGTGCGGTTAAAACGCTCGGAGAATCGCCCAATACTACTCGCTCGATATTTTTATGGTACGGTTTTAAGGCATTAAATACGACTGAAATGTAACTTCGTTTCCACACCCGAAATAATAAACTGACAGCTATACTTTAGGACCCTACTCGACAGTGGCGCCAACTGGCGAGCACAAAAACGGTAGCCCTCATTGTTAGATAAATGTCAGTGCCGTGGCGTCAAAAATATTCTGGACAAGGCCGAGTAGCACCTCTAGCACAGGGGTCTCCAAACTACGGCCCGCGATCCGGTCCAATCTGGTGCCGCTAGAGCTTGCTGTACAGTAAATACAACCCCCCCCCCCCCCCCGATTTTTTTATTTCTTGCGGGTCACCCAGGTCACGGTACAATTACTATTTATCTCTTTCCATTTAATATAGTGCAAAAGTTATGCTTTATTTATAGCGCGATATGTGAGGTCGTGGCCAGTTGCAAACGGGCAGATTTAGCTTACTTTTTATGGACCGCTATTCAAAAGGCGCCAAGTGAATCCTATTACATACTAAACTAAACCTTCGCTGTCCGTCGGTCACAAAGCTTCATTTGAATCGCATTAGGTCTATCACGATACATGAAATTTTCACAAAATCGATACCTTTAGACTCAAAGGGCGTAAGCTCCAATAGAACCTACGGCGTTTACGTCCTTTGAGTCTAAAGGTATCGAAATATGTAATTCTATTGTTGCTGTAACTACTAACAATAAGGTCAACCGGGGTAATTACGTCTATGGGGGCAAATGCGTCTTTTAAAGATTCCGTTTAATCCGAACTCTTTAAAACTACACCTACCCCACCTGCCTGTAGTATACGCAGGTAGAGTAGGGGTAGGTACTTTTCAAGAGTTCGGATTTAATGGAATCTTTAAAAGACGCATTTGCCCCTATAGACGCAATTACCCTTGCTAACCTTAAAACGAAATAGAATTAAAGAACTGGAATACCAAGCATGTTTGGAATATGAGTGAGTCCGTACACAGTGACTCGCGAATAGGGATGTGCCGCTTAAATGTCCAAAAGTGTCCTTAGGACAATGAAGCGCATAAAACTCGCAAGTTTTATACGCATTTGTTCTGAAAATATTTTTGAAACTAACTTTTCGTAATTAGGCAAGCTAAACATATATAGCACAGGTGAAGTAACCGGTCGTAGCGATGGGCTTTACATTTTCATTGTCAGACCGTACAGTGTAACTACTGATTGATGTAGGTATTTTACTGCAGAGTTGAGTGCATGTCTTTTTAAACTGTAGTATATTTCACTATTAGCTAATTGAACTCGACTGAACTCAGAGTCACGGAACACGTGGGGTGGGTTGAATTCGCGGTGGGGTTGATTTAGCAAATAACTCCAGTTAATTTGTTTGTTGTCAACTAAAACGAAAATTCTTATTTAATGTATTGATTATCCGTCTTTTTTCACGTTTATTCTCTTTCTCGTAATTTTATGCGTAATTAGGTATTTCTTTGATATAAAGTAAAAATCCTAACATTTACCACTACATAGAATTGATAAAATGCGTAACATTTTACACTACAAGTCATATACAAAACTGATTCGTCTCACATAATGTCATCGTAATTTTAAACGAGTGCGTAGCATACGTAACTGTGGAGTAGATGTGAATGTATTTTGGCGTTAAAAAGGTTCGCAAAATTAGAGTTCCTAATTTTTTAGATACAGGTGATTGATATTGTTATGTATTATTTTAAATGTGATAATATTGGCTTTACTTTTCGCGTTTTAAAAGGATATCTCTGTGGCTCCAGTAAAAAAGGGCGCTATTCACATATAAACTAGGTACAAAACGATACAAGCTTCAAACCTTTGCATTTAACTTATATGTGGCTTTCTTCCCTCTTTTTACTGGAAGCCTTGATTTGCTCTTTGCTTTTTAACCGAAATGTGCTTAGGTAGTAAGTGCTTATTTTATTTTAAATTTCTTGTAGGTAAAATTAACATAGGTAAATATAGACTGAAAACTATTATTTTCTTATCCTTACTTATTAAATACTTACTGTGATTTGTGTATTATTTTTTTAATTTCTTATCGTCTTTTCTAATTCGGGTAGTAACTAAAAAACTACTAACTAACTTTAAAGACTAATGCACATAGTAACATTTTCTAAATACGTTAAAAAAAATATGCAACACCTGGCCATAAAGTGGCTTTTACCGCACGCTACGCGTAAGAAAAAAGCTGCTTTCTAGCCAGGTGTAGACATAAAATGATGTACACAACACGAGAGGTAATAAAGAAAGCCCTCGATCGCATATTTACGTCCCTCGCTTGCAGCTCGGGCCGCAAACATCTGCGATTACGGCCGTTCTTTGTTTTACCATCCTAGTTGTGTAATGTATATATGTACGACTGTTTAACATGAAATATGAAATGTATGCTATGTAATGTTATGTAGATAATGCGAGTTTTATTATATTGTATGTATCATTAGTTATTACAGGGATATTTAAGTATTAGTTACAATAATCTTTTAGTGCCAATTTTACTATTATTCATCTAATATCAAAAATATCTCGCGATTCTAGACGTAAATACTTTAAAACTCATATCGGATTTTAACTAATTATATGTAATAGAAATTGGTGGATAGTCAATAAAATTTTAATTAAACACTGGTAACGTTAAGCTTTTGAATTTATATTAGTTTTAATTACTTAAATAAAAATATTGTATTCGTACGTAAATATGAAATAAATCTACTGTTTTTAAACGTGACTTTCATTCCCTGGTAATGCGTCTTAGACCTAAGGTAAGTTTATAAATCCGGTCTATTTCCAAATTTATCTTATAGATAGTAGCCTATCCCATGGCGAAAGAGCCCATAAGTCTATCTGGCTTGGCCGCACGCTTCCCGTTAGTTCACTGTCAAGTGGTGGTAGCGTCTTTGCCTCCAAGATGGAGGGGAAAGAAAACATTCAGTCCATAGATGAACGCGCGTACCGAGCGCACGCGGCCGAGGCGCGGCAAATGTCTATGACTTAAAAAAACAAAAAGGACTACAGATGAAGTTGTATTCAGCCAGTAACATTGTAATAAGTGAGCTCATGTGGAACCGAGGAATTCTGTAATAACTTTAAACAGGGTGAGTAAAACTGGATTGCTAGAATGCTAAGGTGGCGCTCTGGATGAAGAAAAACGTGTCGGCTATTCCAAACCCTTGGGTTTAATTAATGATAAGAGCTCTCATTTAGCCTGTTGTAGCTCTTTCGTCTGTTGTTTATGGAGTTCTTTTTGCATCGGCATCTAAAAGAAATTAAATGTCCCGCCGTTGTTTGCCGGTAAATATGTTACAAGATTATGACTGAATGCGCTGTAAGTGCCATAAAGTTTATTTTCTTTTTTACGCTGTGAAGGCATTGATCCTAACTTGTATTCCAAGGTGGTTATTTTTATCTAACGCAGTTTATTAGCACGGAAAGACAGTGAGGTAATCGGACCTTCCCAGTTATTTGCGACTAAACTGCGGGTTTGCAATATTTAATGAATTAAGGGTGCTTTTTTCAATTAAATGTACCCAAAGTTCTTACTCTGAAAAATAATTAAGCTTATCACTCAGCTGAACTAAGTAGTAAGTCTAGGAATCCTCCGATGTCCAATAAATTAAATTAACTTTTCGATTAATTGTTACCTACTTTAGTTTTAATGATGAGGAATACCTTATAAATAGGAGTGTTAAGTATATTTCTGAGGAGATAGGTCAGATGGGCGGTCTGATCAGTGCTTCTATAGGGTCGACTTCGGGTTCGAACGACAATTTAACAATGTTAGATATATTTTGATGTCGATTGTCATAAAAAGCCATCGCCAAGAACATTTCGTAACACATTCATTT
The DNA here is from genome assembly GCA_947034925.1 of Eudemis profundana. NCBI lineage: Eukaryota > Metazoa > Arthropoda > Insecta > Lepidoptera > Tortricidae > Eudemis > Eudemis profundana. Next base: position 14,043,293 of record OX344808.1, on the reverse strand, counting down.
AAATGCTTGAAGCTGTGAAGAGACAAGGAACGATGGCCACCGAATACTGGAACGAAATAATGATTAGGTATTACCAATTTACATTGCATATTTTGATACTTATTTAATTATTTCGTAACGTATCACACCAAAAAGAGCTTTGTTATTTATCGAAAGTTACTGCCTATTTTAGTAACTGTTCCATACTTTTTATACGCACGTTCGTCACAAAAAAAAAGAAAATGTTTGTACTGACCTTTGTAGAAATGGCCACCGAATCTCTTTCATGTTTTTTGCAATGGTAATCGAAAGTTTACACTTTAAAATCAATTTAACAAAAAATACTAGGTAGGTACGAAAGTTTTCTACTTTTTTTTTCAAATTATCGATCTGATAAAATTATTATTGTGACTTTACTGTGCAATAAATGACAGCGAAATCGAATCGCTCAATAAATAACATAAAAAACACTGAAAATCGAGTTTACACAAAGAACTCATTTCGTTTTTCAGTTTTCATTGTTAGATGCTTAGATTTACTTAGGTACGTAAGTAAGTAATATGTCAAGTCGGTGATTGTTTACTAGACCACATTTAGGTACACAACTTTTACTCTACCCAACTTGATCTAGAATCGTATTTGAATTCCCGTTTCATAATAGTTTTCTTAATTGTTTGCCGTTGCCGTATGTACCTATGCTGTTTCATAAGAAAATGGCAATTTCGGGAAATCGGTAATTATGCCGGAAACCGGAAATTTTGCTATAGGTAACACGAGAGTTAGCAACAAGGATTTTAATAACCACAGGTACCTACCTACAATAGTACAAAGTGATGAAATATAAAGCAATGCCATCCATATTTTTACGGTTTCACGTAGGTATTAGGTATACACTTTAAGATTTTACATTACTTAGTTGCTGAAATCTTCTACGTCGTTCCTGTGTCCGTCAAGATAGCGTACACCATATATTCCATAACTTAACGGTGTACAAAATTTCACACCGTCAAGCTGGCGTACCCGGGAATTCCTTATAGAAAGAGCTCACTATATCTCGGCTTTTACGATAGCTAGAGAAATAAAATTTTAGGGCCGTAGGGTACTATTTGGGTACTATTTTTTGAGATATAAATCGTTTCCAAAAACAAAGCCGTTCCAGAGATACAAACGGTGTACGCCAGCTTGACGCCCGGTAGCGTACACCGTGAACAGGCCTTATATTTCGAAAAGTTTAAGGGTACTATTTTTTTCACCTAGGTATTTCGTCGGTACTATTTGGGTACTATTTATTGGCTGCATCAGATTCTGAATATCTTTACGGTGTACGCTATCTTGACGGACACGTCGTTCCTCCGTTCATTACTGAGGATCGCGACCACATATTGTTTGTATCCAAAGGGTGTGGTTATAGGCCTTACCTATGGACTGCGTTCTACATGTTGCCGCTAAACAACTTCTTAATGGAGTCAGACTATCTTGGTGGTACTCTACCCTGAGCACGCCTCCCATTTATTTGGGATCACGCTCTGGAGACCGCATAATATGTCCGAAGTAACTGAGGGCTCTGTTATGACACTTATGACATGTTATGGAGATCCGCGTAGTGATGTTGAAGTGTTTCAATATGGATTGGTTTGTTTTTCTGGCCGTCCAAGGTATACGCGGCAATTTTCTGCTGAAATACTGGCATGTAGAACTTAAAGTACACTAAGTTAATACGTTTCTCATTGAACTTATTGTAAGTATTAAAGTTCTGCAGAGTAGGTCTTAGAGGTGTCTGTTTCTCGAAAGTTGCAATCCTGTCGTCAGATCCGGATTTGGTGCCAACAAGACCACCTAGAAGGTATACCCTTTCAAACATACAAAAAAAAATGTTTCGAACGAACTCAGAACCTCCCTCTTTTTTTGAAGCCCGTTAAAAATAAATTAAGTGACTAATTTATCTATTGTAACCGGATATCCAGCGAACCCGATATGTCCACGAGTCACCGTGACCGTGGTTGCGGCGCTCGAACGGAACTTCAGAAAACAGATCGGGTCACTAATGTAACCATAATTTATGTATTGGTTTACCATAACTACTATAAGGCATGTCGTGTCCTACCGGAATCTAAAAAGCTTGGCCACGGAACGAGACAGCGTCAGCTCAACCGATAAAGGCAAACCTATTAAATTAATGATGATGACGGTTCCAAGAAGATGTCTTTCGGGTACTTAACTTAGGTAGGTACATAGCTATTTCATAATTTTGACTAAGGATAATTTTGGAATATGAAATGATGGAATACGATACGAGCGAAGGTATTTACAAGAGTAATAGGTATAAATAATATTCTATTGTAAATCTTATAGCACGGCTTCGTAACACTTCCTTTCGTGAGTACCGGGGTTCTGTTAACTTTTACTTGTATTTCGCCTCTCAGGTCATAGGCAATTTTCCAAGCCTATATCTCTAAGTAAAATTTGGTTTGTGTTCCGTGACATTTTTGTTATTTTGAATGTAGTCCATGTGTGCAACGCGGAACCCAGTATCGTCACTGCTGCACAGCTTTACTTCAGTTTCTACGCTATACCTACATGCGAACGCATTGCTATAATTAACTTAGAGAATACCAATCTATGCAATTGCAAGGTCCAATTCAAGTCGTGTGCAATTATATGGGAACTTGCAGCTTCCATTTCAGGTTTATCTTTATGCTTGTCATTTGAAAACTAAGGTCTATCTATAGCAGAAGGTTTTTTTATATATTTTTGCTTTCTTTAACTTTACTGGTTTAGTAACGTGAGATTACACCGCGATTATTGTCACAGTAAATAGCTTTAGAACAGTAAAATAAAGCTACATACCTAAACGCTCGCAATGCATTCACTTACTACATCATAGATGCTTCTCACTAATAATAAAATAAAATAAATAAATAAAAATAAAATTGGTTTATTTCGGACATAATCCATATATTGTTAGTTACATGATACTTAATAGTCTTAATAGCTATGTTAGTAGAGTACAGTAGGAAATTAATGAATTCATCTGCCACCCTCTGGAACACCCGGTACGTGCGCGTGCGTTCGCACCCAGTGACCCGGAATGGGGCAGTCCGTCCTCTCACTGATGAGCTTCAGGATGATGTTGTGGCTCACCCGCACCCTGCGCATGAGTGATGCGACTCGGTGACGAATCACCGCGCTTGAACCCCTCCGTGTGAGCGTACGCAAACATTGCCGAGGTGCTGCAGTAGCGTGGGAGCTCCAGCAACACCCTGAAGGTATTGTACTCGGAGGGCGATGTAGGCTCGCTGCGTGTAATTGATCCACAAGTTGCACGTATATAAGGTTTGGCAGAAGGCTTTAAAGCAGTGGTTCCTAACCTTTATTGCCACATCACCCACAGGCCCCCTCTAGATTTGTATCATTACCCCTCCAAAAAATAGGTAATACAGACAAGTATATCAAAGTACTCAAAGAAAAACGACTTAATATGAGTATTACCCTTGAGAAAACTTAATATTACCCCTAAAGGGGTAATTACCCCCAGGTTTGGAACCACTGCTTTAAAGAGAGTAATTTTTACTTCAATACTAGATCATGCAAACCTGCGGGCCAGCATGTTACAACGAACCGCCATCACCAGCGTTGCCAGATGTCCCGATTTTGGCGGGACGTCCCGATTTTTAAATCAAAATTAAATGTCCCGCGCGGGACAGGCTCAGTCCCGCGTTTCGGAGATAACTCTACCGTGCAGCGTGCTGAGGAAGTGCGGGCGGGTGGAACAGACAAGTAATTTAAAACTCAAATAAAAAGATAAATACTTAAAATACTTCTGATTATATAACAACCATTTTAAGTCTTTACCGCTATGGTTTCCGAACGTGACTTGACATTCGCATTGTCTGTGGATATGTCACTAATGTCACTGTCAGTTTTACAGTTTTATTTAGGTTAAGTAAGGTTATTTTAATCAGATTTCCTCAAAGTGTGATGAAAAACATTGTGTGTGCCACGGGCGGTAAAGGAATTACAAACTCGTGTTATTAAGTAACAAACACTCGTTTGTATTTCCTTACTTACTGCCGTTGATACACAATGTACTATTACTATAACCCGCTCTCGACGAAAGAATCGCGCTTTTTTTGCTCAAAAAGTTTCAAAATCCCGACTTGGCAAAAACAAAATCTGGCAACGCTGGCCACCGCCCTCCTTTCCCTCTCAATAATGCCGCGGGTTGTCGCGACGTAACATACGTATCGCCGAGCGCGTGCGTGGGAGCGTCTTGAAAGCCCTGAGATACTGCTTTAGCTAATATATTTACTGTGTTATTACCTAGCATGCCCTAGGGTTTTCCTGTCGATACCCTTGCACTTAAGAGATTGCCGCGAGGCTTGTAACAGTAGATATCGAACTACAACCACACATGCATATAATGTAGATCCATATACATTAGATGATAGATAACTAGTGATATGTCGAAACCTTTTGCGTTAATGATTGCTTATATAATATGGGTTTCTGCTTAATGCGAGATGGGCTGCATGCAGATTTGTAAAGTAATATTTTTATTGTATCTTTAATATTTAAAAAAAAACAGGAACCCTTCAGAGGAGCACAGTTTTTGGAAAAACGAAATTGCCAAAAGTGGTGATTTAGAAAAACGAGTTTCGGAATATTAGTGTCTCATTATCATTATAGAGAATTGACCCTAATATATAACGTTATCTAGACAAAAGGTACTACTTTGTCGCTTGCCAATTAGTATTTTTTATTCTATTGCCAATTTATTGCTAGACAAGACAGCTGTTAAACATGACAGCTAGTAAAGAGGAGAGGAGGACCTTTTGACGAACGACAGTGTACTCTCGTTTTTATACTAAATTTATTTTGTGTCAAACACTGCAGAGTCCTCTGATTTACGCGGCATTATGCAACAATGTGTTTTACTGCTTACCTGAGGAAATGGCTGCTGTCTGTTTTTATGTTCCATAATAATGGGCTTTATAATAATGATCTAGTGTCGTGGGAGATTGCATGCCTTTTAGTGAGCTTTTAAAGATATAACTGACGTTTTAACGCTGGAAGTTAATTATGTTTATTATATTGGCTGCGTATTTTTGTGATGGTTAGCACAGAGGTAGGATAGGGTATACTTACTCAATAAAAGAGTTGAATCTGGTTTCCGAGAACTAGGAAATCTACGGTTGTGTGCAGAAGCTGTGTACCTAATGTTTACACTACTCGAAATAAAAGACAATCAAAAATAGGTACCTTACCTACCTTGTGTGCAGAAGCGATATCAGTCATTTTAAAAAAAATTGTACACAATTAAGGGATTTAATTAAAACAAAACTTAATTTATTCCTTTGTGTTACGAAAGTTACCCATATTGTTTGTATGCCTAACTTTCGTAACACAAAGGAAGCGATCGTGATTTTGTTTTTATTAGGCCCTTAACTATGTAATTTTTTTTTGAAAATGAGTTAAATACCTAAATTTTTTGGACATACTCTGAAATCCCCCGTAGAATTACTTCTCAGGTATGCTCTAATAAGCATATTTTTTAAATTAGGAGCTTAAAATTAAAAAATCAACAAAAAAGTAACATACTATCTATATCACAAAATTCACAAATACCTACGTAATGATAATGACGACATTAATTGGACTGACATCTCCTGTTTTCTCCGTATCTCTTTCTGTAAGTCCTTAACGCATAAGGCGTAAAAGATATCCTTGGGCAAGCCAGTGCAGATTTGGCGTACATTTTCCTTAAGAGCTGTAGAATAAGGTGCTCAATGCCTAATATTAGGCAAGCTAGTAGGTAGGGTACAGAATGTTCAAAAGCAAAAATAGTAATTTGTTAATTTCTCCGTAAGTTCTGCTCTAATTGTTATGATACTTTGTATATAAGTTAGAAATACCGTAATCAATATTGTACCTTTCAGGTTTTTCCAGAGGCTAGGCACATCCTGTATATGTTTGTTTATATTATACATCTCATTTTAATTAATTCTTTTATACATTTTATTTGCTATTACACACTACCACGAAACAGCAGACGTGAAGTCAAACATATTAACACAAGCTTTCCTTGACAACTTAGTAGGTACCTAAGTAAAAAGCTCTTTAAAGACCTGTTCGTTTGTGTATATAGATGGATGTAGGTAATCTGCTACTTACGGTGCCAATGATTTTGATGTTCAGTCAAGTTCATTATTATTTGTGCAAAGATTGGACCAAAAACATCTGAACAAGATTCTATTGTCACAAGCATAAGAACTAGATCAGATATGTTTGATCCGTTCTTTGCTCAGATAATTATGAACTCGACTGTTCATGTAGGTAACTGTAGATAGATCGGCTGCTGACTATACCTAATTTGTCATATCTTGTTCCAAGTATACCGATCACGTACCTAGTGTGGAAATGGTTGAGAATGTTAAGATCGTTTTTGTAGAAAATTAACCATAGGCTTAAACTACTTCAATCGAGTCAATCTGTATCGGTTATCAGGCCACTCATAGGTAACCGCGTTATAAATAGTTTTTACATTGACTTTGACTCTCTTTTCTAGTTCTGACACGTAATTTTATGCGCATTATGCTCCATAACAGTCGCCCCAGGCAATAAGAAACAGCAATAGAGCTCAGCGATCGATGCTTATTACGCGTAGCATAGCACAGTAGTGGCACGTACATTACTTACCTAGGGCGGTAAAACAAAGAATGTCTCAGATCGCAGGTATTTGACGCCCGAGCCGAAGGTAAGAGCGATAAATATGCGATCTCAGGCTTTCTTTATTACCACACGTTGTAAGTACATCGATTTGTATGGGACTGTACGACGCCTGTTTAGAAATTGACCTTACAGCTTGGCCTTTTTTTCTGTAGGCTTATCTAAAGAGTCCAGAGTACCTTAACAAACCCATGACAAAACCCAAATTAAAAAAAACCTCGAGACAGCCGCGATCCTCCGCACCGTGTGTCAAAGAGTTTTCCAAAGTATGCAAAGTCGGTTGCAGGACTTGCAGGAGTGCTACGACGAGACGGTGCCGGTGGCCATTTGGATGGTGTAATTTATAAAAAAATAGTTGCATTAAATTGTTGTTAGGTAATGAAATATTGAATAACGCATATAGTTTTATTTGTATCAATGTTTCAAAAGTGCTAAAATTTTTGGCCCACCCTGTATATAGGTAAGTGACAAGGCCTTTGCTGGGCTTTTCTTATAGTTGCTTATCCTTCACTAAACCCGTCAAGAGGATAAAAATTTAGAAATGCTTGTTTGTAATCTTAAACGTTAGGCTATATGTACCTATATAAGATTATTTTATAAAAAATTATTAAACCCTCTCGACGGTGAATCTAGTTTCACTGGTTTTCGTTTTTTTTCTACTTCTTGAAAGCTTCGAACTCAAAACATTACCCATTCAGCCAGCACGTTCCGTTCCGGCAGATAACGTAATGGATCATAGTTTGTATTCCGAACGCAAGAAGGAAGCATCGTGAGCATTCTAATCATCTTTCCACGCTGGCTGACGCTCAAAAAAACCTGCGGCCGCTCGCTCGGTTTGTTTTAAAAAAAGTTAATTCGATTTTGTTTTTAATTGAGCTACAGGAAGAATGACAGATAGTTATGATGAGTTTTTGTTTTGATATGTTGCACGAAATTACTTTTCCAATCACATTTCTCCAACGAGTTCTTAATTTGAACTTCAGTTGCCTAACACGAAATTTATTTAACGGTAACTCCGTTAAATTTATTTAACGGAGTTAGTGATGTATTGTCTTCCGAAACTTTGTAAAACATGCGCTTAATTTAAAGAGAGAAGAAGTGCTTATTTTGCAATCGTTGTAAGTAGTAAAAAGCTATCTGTAAACTGAAATTTTATTTTCAAGTATTTGCAATAAGTATGCAACCAAATTCAATAATTAAAAGACGTTACAATCGAAGTGGCTGTAGCAATCGAATATCTACTCTTTATATCATTTAAGTACTTTATTTCTTTTATACGGTAAAAATGCCAGGTTATAATGCAACATGTGGTTAACAAAACGATAATGAGCCATAGAAGACGTTTCACAAAATAAAACGATTCGATATTGCAAAAACACAATGCAACAGTATGAACATTATGGTTTCGAGTTGTCACAATCGTGTGGGGAAATGGGAAAGTGTATCGTATCATTGCCATTGTTCAATGTTCACGTTCATCTTATAAAGGTGCCGATTCGTTTAAACTTTAAAGGCTGTTAATTTCTTGGTTAATTGGGTAGAGTGCACTTTAAGAACGACGCACTTTACGAAAATGTGTACTTAAATGTGTAATTAAAAATGTGTAAGGTAAGTATATATATCCTGATAGGAAATATTAGGTTCGGCCATAAAGCGGAATTTCGTTGGAATTACTTAATTTATGGAGAGTTAGAGGATCGTCTATAATGTATATCTAAAAGTGTCCGTCGAAATGTGCTAAATAGTGGTGGCGCTAGTATTGCGGATAGGTAAAATTTGGTATACGGCCGCTTTATTAAATACCTACCTCAAAAATATTAAACCTTACCTCTACCCTCCATATCAGCGCACTTCACTCCGTCTACAACTGCAAAATTCACTTCATACTCTCCTGCAACGCTAGCGCCATTCCGGGGAGATTTTGAATTATTAATAATATTATTATTTCTGTATATCTTTATTCGCTTAGGTTAGGGTTTTTACAATATATATATAAAAAGTAACATACAAAATGAAATTACAAGATATAAACACATTATAAAAAACCTAACCTAGGGTGCCGCCGGCAGCGGGGCGGGGCCCAAGCTACCGGTGGTTAGGGCTGCAGAGACCTCTCTCTGCAACCTCCTGACGATGCGCGCCGTGTCCAGAAGTACCGCCTTCTGTATCTGGCCCTTGATCCAGCCATCTAGCGAGAGTCTCTTGAGGTGGTGATCGAGACTCTTCGCTATAAGCCCGTTCGCCGAAACGACTATCGGAACAATGATCGTCGAATCAACATCCCACATGGCGGTAACCTCGTGAGCCAAGTCAAGGTACTTGCTGAGCTTGTCCTTCTCGGCCTTCACGAGGTTCTCGTCACTCGTCATGGGGGATGGTAATGTCGACGAGCACTGCACGGCGCTTGGATCGATCTATTAGCACGATATCAGGCTTATTGGCTACAATAGTCCTGTCCGTGATGATAGATCGATCCCAATAGAGCGTGGCACGACCATTTTCGAGAACCGGCGTTGGTGCGTACTTATAGTACGGCACCTCAGACCCCACAAGACCATATCGAACAGCAAGTTGCTGGTGAATGATCCTGGCTACTTGATTATGTCTGTGCAAGTACTCGCCGTTAGCTAGATGGGAACAACCGGAGATAATATGCCTGATAGACTCTCCGGGATGGCGGCATGCCCGACAGATGTCGACCGTACCGTCCTTCAGGATATATCTCCGGTAGTTGTTCGTCATCATAACTTCGTCCGCAATTGCACAGACAAAACCTTCAGTTTCCCCGAAGAGATCACCGAAGCGTAACCAGTTCACCGACGCGAGCAGGTCTACATCGGGCCCCGTGAGGGCCTTGTAGAACCGCCCGTGTAGCTCCTTACTCTTCCATATGTCCTTGCGGTCGTCGGTGCTAAGCACCTTAGGTCTACGCCAGTTCTCGTTTGCCAAGGAAAGAGGGGTGAGGCTTCTGTCTACTGCTACTACATCGCGATGTATCCCACACTCGTTGTTTAGGAAGTACTCCCTGAGGCTGCACACCTCGCGGTTATGGAGGTCCTTGGCGTTTAAAAAGCCACGGCCGCCACACTTACGCGGGATGTACAGTCTCATAACTGACGAGCGTGGGTGTAGCATGCGGTGTGTAGTGAGCAGCACACGGACGCGCCTATCCAGGGCGTCCAGCTCAGTCTGAGTCCACCTTAGTATGCCAAAGGAGTAAGTGAGCAGGGGCATCACCCAAGCGTTGAAGGCACGCACCTTGTTGCCGCCAGACAAAAGACTGTTAAGTACTTTTGTCAAGCGACAGAAGAAACGCTCCTTCACCACCTGTATAGTGTCCCTGTCCGCAATACTCAAGGCCTGTGACATACCAAGGTACTTGTAGGTTTCAGCCTCGGAGATAGACCTGAGAGTCATTGTCTCGGAAAGTTGCAAATTCGGGGAATTTACGACTTTCCCTCGTTGTACATGCATGATCGCACACTTATCTACACCAAACTCCATTTTGATGGCACTACTGAAGGTTTCTGTGACCTTCAGTGGCTCCAGCAAGTCTGGGCGCTTGGGTGCAAATAGCTTGAGGTCGTCCATGTACAGAAGATGAGAAATGACCTCACCCCCTCTCCGAAGCCGACAGCCCAGTCCTGAATCCTTCAGCAGAGTGCTGAGTGGATTCAGGGCCAGGCAGAACCACAGGGGACTCAAACTGTCACCCTGGAAAATACCTCTCTCAATCCTTATAAAGTCATGCGGGCCAGGGGGGCCATCTCCGGGTTCCCTCTATGTGGCATAACATTTATTGTCCGAAACTGTTTTAGCATTACAGATGTGGCATAATCGGTTTTCGCCGAATGGTAATCTGGCAGAAACCTTATTAAGCATAATCAGTTACATCCCGAATATGTAGTTGTCTGAAATTAAGTTCGCATACTATTATTATGACCGATTATTTTTACGCATAATTCTATTGTGCAGAATTTTATTCGGCATATTATCGATTGTCCGAGATTGATAGGTTAGGTTTAGGAGAGGTAAGTTATTATAATAATCAAGTGATATAATTCCATTGGACATCTTGTTCATTCAGTATAACGATGAACTAATAACATTGAACATCTAGCAATTCTAACCTAACTTAGTAGGTTAGGCTAGAACTTTGATCCCTCACAAATCTCATAATAAAGAACTGTGGCTAAAAACGTTAGGTTAGATTTAGAACTGTGTCCTTACAAAATAAACAATTGATAGAAAAGGGGCTTAGATTAGGTTAAAACATTTAAGCAATTAGAGTTTTGCACGAGTTCATAGCTATGGAAAGGCCAAAAAAGGGGGGACGGGGGGCGAAGCACCCCACAAGGGGGGCTCGGGGGGCGGAGCCCCCCGCAAGAAAAAAAAGACTAGACAGAAAAAGTAGGTTAGGTTAGGTTTCAACTGCGTCCCCCAACAAAAACGAACTGCTGGCAGAAAAAATAGGTTAGGTTAAGTTAGGTATAGGTTAGGTTTGAACTGCATCCCCTAACAAAAACGAACTGCTGGCAGAAAAAGTTGGTTAGGTTAAGTTAGTTTTGCACGAGTTCATAGATATGGAAAGGCCAAAAAAGGGGGGACGGGGGGCGAAGCATCCCACAACGGGGGCTCGGGGGGCGAAGCCCCCCGCAAGAAAAAAAAGATTAGACAGAAAAAGTAGGTTAGGTTTGAACTGCGTCCCCCAACAAAAACGAACTGCTGGCAGAAAAAGTAGGTTAGGTTAAGTTAGGTATAGTTTAGGTTTGAACTGCATCCCCTAACAAAAACGAACTGCTGGCAGAAAAAGTAGGTTAGGTTAAGTTAGTTTTGCACGAGTTCATAGATATGGAAACGTCAAAAAAGGGGGGACGGGGGCGAAGCTCCCCACAAGGGGGGCTCGGGGGGCGAAGCCCCCCGCATGAAATAAAAAATTAGACAGAAAAAGTAGGTTAAGTTAGGTTTGAACTGCGTCCCCCAACAAAAACGAACTGCTGGCAGAAAAAGTAGGTTAGGTTACAAAACCATATATTGTCGTCGACAATACAGTTAAAAGTTATATTATGACAAAACATCTTTCTGCCACGATAGCATTCGGTGTTATAATTTTATAATCATTTAATTTATGTGTAAATATGATTCGGAACATGAAAAGTAGGACCAAATAATATTCGGACTAACGTAATTCTGCGTAATAAAATTATGCGAATATAGATTCTGCGATAACAGTTTATGCACAAAGCCTAATATGGCTATATACATTATGCCACAAAGAATTATTACTTACAAAATTATGCCACAACAGGGTGAACCGCCATCTCCGCCGCCTGGTTGACGAAGGACTGTGGTCCACTGCCTTATGCATGCGCCTAAGAAGGATTTTAAAGCTGTATTGATTTTATACAGCTCCAAGATCCTCTCCAGCCATGAATGAGGCACCGAATCATAGGCCTTCTTGTAGTCAATCCAAGCAGCCGAGAGAGACCCCCTGTCCCGCCGGACTTGTTGGCAAATGGCCGTGTCGATGAGGAGGAGCTCTTTAGTACCACGTGACCCAACCCTACATCCATTTTGAGAGAAGGCCATAACGTTGTTCGCAACAATGTGCGTGTTGATTTTTGATCTCAAGATGGATGTAAGGAGCTTGTACAGCGTGGGCAAGCACGTGATGGGTCGGTAGTTCTTCGCCTCCGTGGTACTACCGGACTTGTAGAGCAGGAAGGTAACACCTGTTGTTAGGAAAGATGGCAGGGAGCCGAGCTCAAGGGCTTGTTGGAATTGTGTTGCCAGGCGTTCATGTGAGCATCGAAACCACTTGATCCAGAAGTTGTGCAACCCGTCCGGCCGTCCGGCCCAGGACTTTTCCAGTTAATAATATTATTATTATATAGCATTAGCAACCAAACCTAGCTTCAGCTTTTAGCTGGACACTTTTTCAACTGATCCCTCATATAAGATTGTTCTCCTTACATCTACCCTCCATAGCTAAATTGTTCCGACCACTTGACGATTACTATATGAATGACTGAACAGCGCACCCGTTGGCAATCCTTATCGGTAGAGAGAGGTACCTAGTACCTATGTCACGTCATTGAGTTAGTTTACTTTGATTTAAATGTTGTACTATTAGTATACTGTCTTACGATTCATTTAATCAGTTACGATAAAAACTAATTACACACGCGCTTGATTTTGGTTGTGGTGAAAAAAATCTCATCCAAATAAAAATAGGCAGATCTGATACCTACCTACATTGTTGTAACCTGTACCCAGTATCTGTTTTTTTTTCAGTTTAATGAAAACTAAAAAAGAATTTGCCTTATTTTTTTCGCAATTTAAAACAGAGTTTTGCAAAGGACACGAGTTTAGCCTATATCTTGGCTAATTAAACCTTGCACTGGTCGGTGAAATGTCTATCGTAATCAGATCAGACGCGCACACCTTGCAACAGATCCGGTCAATGTCTTCATTGTACGAGGACTTGTAACATATTGGTGCATACAGGATAAATACAATCAAACGGTTTAAAAACGGTCAAATTTAAAAAGATTGTTGTCAAACAAAGTATGGTATTCGGTAAATTAGTAATTATAAGATTTATAAGTACAGGCTGTCTGGAAGAGATCGCATCGATAACTGCGTTACTCTCTGCTCTGCCATTGAATTAGCCGAAGTCTTTTTCAAAAAGTCTCATAATCATAATATATGGAAGCATTGTAATATATCGTCGTCTAGTATCCATAACACAAGCTTTATTGAGCTTACTATGGGGCAAGTTCGATTTGTGTAAGATTGTCCCCTAATATTTATTTATTATTTATTTATTGTTGCTAAACACTTAGGTATTTGCAGATACAAAATACTATTAACTTAGGTAGTTAATAACCAACAGAATGCACTAAATCCTTAAGCGAAGGCACACAATGCAGGGTTATCTGCAAACTATTTTCAAATTCAAATAAGATACGTTTTCCACCCCGTATAATACATATGCAGCCTGCACAATCTACGGCCTGCATTGTATTGTACCTACGTCCGACGTGTATCCGACCATTGTATTAGGCTAGCCATCTCTTTACATTGTTTATGTTACGAAATACCTAAGTGATGTATTGGTTCGTGCGAGACTAACTTACAAATCCACAACACTAACCCAAGCTCTAACCTTACTGGCTTTTCAAATGTAAACTATATCGTGTGGAGTACAAGGTTGGTTTTGCAATAGTACCTAGTAGGTTGAGATAGGAGAGTGTGAGCGTTAGGAGTCAAAATTTCATGCCTGTAAAGTTACATGGTTCAAAAGACCTGCCAGTGAACGTGATTTGGTCATTGTCGCTTTGAAAGCGAAGTCGAAGCTAATTTATGTGTATTCGTTTGTTGTCAGTGCAATATTTATGTTAATGGACAGATTGCGCGATATTTCTTTGTTTTATAAAAACTGGGTTATTTTTGCTGGCCGTAAGGTCGCTTGCGAGGCGAGGCGAGACTAAATTTTGGTGATTTACGTGACGAATGGAAATGAATGCATGCTTATTATTTGTTATGTTTTTGCATTAAACATGGGAAACAAATAGTAAATGGGGCACTCTATAAACTAGGTCACTATGTAACCTAGTTGAAAAAAAAAACACGGAGAGATGCTGTGACTATCTTGTAATGACGTCGCCCCTGTCTGGTTCCACCGGAAGACCAGCGCTGGCTCTTATTTACTGAGGTGGGACCATTTTGTGGCAGCATTCAACTTTATTGTTTTATTTCATTTTATTTATTTTTTACCGCTGTATACTGCTGTCATAAATAAATAAATATTAGGGGACAATCTTACACAAATCGAACTAGCCCCATAGTAAGCCCAATAAGGCTAGTGTTATGGATACTAGACGACGATATATTTAATATTTAATAGATACAAATACTTAAATACATAGAAAACATCCATGACTCAGGAACTAATATTCGTGCTCATCACACAAATAAATGCCCTTACCGGGATAACCCAGGACCTCTTGCTTCGTAGGCAGGGTCACTACCAACTAAGCTAAAGCGGTCGTCAATAAATAAATGCATTTTATTTCTTTTTTTCTTTCTTTCTTCTTTGTTGTTTTTTTTTATTTTCTTATGCAATCGGTTAACCAGTTCCAGTCCACGGCTTACAGAACTGTGAATACTGTGATGCTACACTTCATTCCCAGAATACCACATTTTCAAAATTCCAGATTCTTGATATATCAGATTCTCCGCATACCAGATTCACAAAATAATACATTCAACAAAATCATTTAGGAGCGTTTTCCAAAAAAATACCGGGGTAGCTACTTTCTCAAAATATGGACTTTAGAGGTTTTCTGGCTCAGAATCGTTAGTACATTCGAACCTTATACGTAAAAAAAAGTGTTCCAAAATTTGTATGGGATTTTTGTCTTTCCACTACGTCACGTTCATACAAACACTATGCAAAATGGTGACGTAATGGAAAAAAAATTGGGACACTTTTTTACGTATAAGGTTCGAAAGTACTAACGATTCTGAGCCAAAAAAACCTCACAAGTCCATATTTTGAGAAAGTAGTAACTACCCCGGTATTTTTTTTGGCAAAACGCTATTAGATCCTTGAGTAACCAGCGATTTTATAATCTAGTGTAAAGGGAATGTGGTAAGACAGGAATCTGATAAATCGAGAATATGGCATTATGAAAAATCTGGAAATGCGGTATTTTGGGCATGAGTGGCTACAGTTGGATTTTTTTTGAGGGTTCCGTACCTCAAAAGTAAAAAAAGAGAATCCTTATAGAATAACTTTGTTGTCCGTCCGTCCGTCCGTCTGTCTGTCTGTCAAGACCCTTTATCTCGGGAATGCGTGGAGGTATCGAGTTGAAAATAAATCTATATACTAGGTCTACGGACCCTTGAAGCTGTGAAAAAATCAAATTTCTAAGTTAACGTGAAAAAAAGATACGGCCGTTTATGCAGCAAAAAACGTATATTCGACTCTCTCAAGGAAACCAAAATTTTTCCGTTGACCTAGAAGGCTAGAACTATGAAATTTGGCAAGTTACCGTCTTATACTATAAGTATAGGTATAGGAAAAAATCTAAAGACTATACATTTGTACTTAAATCATTACTTAAAAACAATACTTTACTAAGAGAATCAAAATTTATAGGGTACTTTAATATATGTACCTATAAATTTGTACGGAACCCTCAGTGGGCGAGTCCTTTTTCTGAACCCGCTTCCAACGCTACATTACCGTAAAACGGGGTGAGTAGTGACAAAACTGACATTCAAACCTCGATAAAATTGTATTTTTAAATATGCAAACTGAATTGTATATACTCTAATAAATGTTCTGGCCGTTTGTATTTTAGTTTTTTATGACTTTGGGTAGTTCCAATTCATAACTTTGACAATAAATACAAAATTCCTCCTCACCCCGTGGTCTCTCGTAGTTGGGGTGAGAACGGATTTCATACTAAGGTGAGTTGGGCAAATTGTTGGATCGACACTTTTAGATTATGAATATTACTACAGCTCCATTTGCAATAAGAATATATTATTTAGGTAGCAGTTGCCTTTAAAAATCTCCTCAGCCCTCTGTCGTCCCTACTCTCCCCATTCGTAACCCAACTGTCCTCGCAATCCCTTCTCACCCCATTTTACGGTATTAGCTAGGTACTCGTATTATAGGTATAGTATCTTGCGTGGTTAAGTCCATTGATGAACTTGGAGTTTAATTCATTTTGACTTTGTGCGCGCACTGATAAATTGCTAAGGTCAACAGTCCAAATTGTCACTCTGTATCTATTACAAGATACCATCAACAATGAAGCTGACATTTTACCGACCAATTCTATTATACTCTATCTCGCTGCCATCTCAATTTTAAAACGATTTAAATTCCGCACAGATTATTGTCCCGGTACAAACTTGCAAAGATTACGTGAGTGTTGTGACTAAAGATGTAAATCAATCTATTCCACTTTCAAGATTACATCTTGAATTTAAATATTTTTACATTAAATTGGATTGGCGATACTTGGCTGGTTGGTTGAGATTAATATGGCGAGAGGACAATAGTCCTACGCCCAAGTTGCGGTAAAAGCGAAAAATTGTGTTAGTCAAAACGATTGATCCATTTCTGAATTCTGAGTTGGTTAAATATTTTTATGCCACACCTGGCCATGAAGTGGCTTTAACCGCACGCTACGCGTACGGAAAAAGTCGCTTTCTGACCAAGTGTAGACATAAAATGATGTACACAACACGAGAGGTAATAAAGACAGCCCTCGATCGCATATTTACGGCCCTCGCTTGCAGGTCGGGCCGCAAATGTCTGCGATCTCCTTGCCTTTCTTTGTTTTACCACCCTAGTTGTGTAATGTACATACTATTACACGCTTTGCGAGTAGTGCACATTTTCCGATTTGTACTTTTTGCTTTTTAGGTACGTTCCGCTTGTTTTACAATATGCGTGTGTACATTTTGCGAAGGTATTGTACATTATGCAATACGGAAAATGGAAAGGACTTCCGAAGGTAACGACGAGAGAGAGAGAGAGAGAGATTATCAACTTTGCCGTTGACGTAAGAGTACAACTTAACGAGAGCCTCAAGGAGATAAGACCAAATCAGGAGTGTAGCGTTCATTGGGTTGGGATTGGGAGTCTCTGGCCAAGATTAGGGCTAGAGGAGGGTAGGACTAGGGCTTTCAATGAAGTTGAATGCAGCTGATTTATTATTCAATCTAAAAAAAACTGCTGCAACAGTGATACAAACTATGCCATTACACTATACTTCATATCGACGTTGGCCAGCTTACAGCTTTGCTTTACGATCAGATACATACTGTATATATTCGGAATTTATTTTACTTCACCGTGGCTCTAGTTGTACCCCAATGACACCGACTAACTTCACTATTATTTAAAACGGCAATCGCTGTACTTTCAGTGATGTATGGTCAGTAAATATTATGCTAAAATTATCTCAAATACTTGTAATGTTATAAGAAGACGGGCCCACACGTAACTAGGCAATTAATAAACATTTGTCTTCAACGGGACTGGTCGTGAATAGTCGTGATGCGTGCATTATACGAGTGGCATAGCTACTGCGCCGACACGCTCTCCGATTAAGTAACAGCCTAATTAATTATCTACTGTGGTTTACGTTGGCTTTCTGATTACGACCATGGTAAGTATAAGAAAACCAGGTCTTCCCGAGGCTGCTGATCACGACCTTGGACATCACAAGCTTGATATGTACCTAGCCATTTTGAATTTGAAATGAAATATAAAAAATTATTTAATTATTATTTTCTTATTTATCTTATTTTCTTTTAAAAAGAGGATAGATATTAAGCTAATAGAATAAGATGGTTTTCTTTTCACGCAAATAAAATAACAATATATAATGTCGCAAGCCTGTGAAGGAGGAAAAATATACTTGACGTTATATGAGAACAGTACCTAGTCAACCATTGCAATTTGCAATGGATGAGTAATGTGCAAAATGCACGTTTATGAGCGAACAGTGACATTGGGGCTATTTTCTGAGTATTTTGTGGACACAGGGGTCAGGTCTTCGAAGACTAACCCTTAACCAAGTTTGCTACAAATGCAGTCCATAAAATAAATACATATGCAATACAATACAAGTGATGAATAGCCTTACATAATTGCACTTAAAAAATACTTATAAATTCAAATCTTTTTCCTCCAAACGCCGCGCTCGGATGAGCGCTTTCGCGTGTGCTTGCGCAAAGCAACGATCCATCACATCCCATTCCTTACGGCTCACACAATAAGGGTCAATTTCGTGCTAAAGATAAATCAATATATCCCATTCATCCTTATAACTTACACAATAAGGACTAATTTAAGTGTCAATGGAATGAAAGAACATAAAGCCATGTGGTTTATAGGGACAAGGTTGAAGGGGCTTCTTTTGTTTCAATAATTGCAACAACGTTCCTAGTGTAATTACATGAATTAGCCGGCGACTGAATAAGCAAGGCTAGCTAGATTTAGCTTTATTTGTGTTGTGGTTAAGAAAACAGTACGTAATTAGTAATTAAGTTTAGGTATCTCGGTAGTTTGTTAAATCGGTTTTCCGATTTTCGGTAGGTAAGGGAACAAGTTTTGTCGATTAGAAAAATAAAATAAAATAGTTTATTTCTGCAAGTAGGCCCTCAAGGGCTCTTCTCATAAATATTATGCACTATAATTCGACACTGTATAAAAGACGACAGCCCATCTATGATATTATAAAATTGCAAGGCTTGGGTATGTTTCTTTGTAGCCAAATCATATCAAAACGTGTACAAATTGTACAATGCACAATACAATACTCTTTATTGCACACCAAAAAATTACAGAGATCCTTAAATAAACAAGATACTAAAAACTAATGGTAGGCAACAGGCGGTCTTATCGCTAGGAAGCGATCTCTTCTAGAACAGACAACCTTTGGGTAGTGGAGATGACGCAAGAAACAGCAGGAAAGTACCCGACCCGTAGTAAACCGACTTCAAACTTTTTGGCACAGATAGGTATCCAAAGATGGTATAGAATAGTTAGGTACTTTTTAATCGAATGCGATACCACAGAAGGTGGTTTATGGGGCTTTTTTTCACCCTCCCGTAAGTACTTCTAGTACTTGATAAGATTTAAAGTTACAAGGCGGAGTAGTATGTTAATCCACCCAAATTCATACAAACTGAAGCACGAGTGAGACAAGCGAGGTAATGGCACAATGACTTGATTACCAAAGGCTCTAGTTAGGCTGAAACTGGTGCAATGCCCGAGATGCAGCCTCGTTAGTTGGGATAGTTAGCCAACAATACCGTTAGGCGCATACTGTACTGTCCACGCCGAAGTAAATCACGCTAAAGTTAAATTAGACCCTTTTGAGCGTCACGCTCGAACCAGGGTTTACAAAAATTATTAATTCACCACAACTACCTAAACACCACAAAATGTTGATATTTCCTGTAAAAAAAAACTGCGCTGCCTGCTGGTGATGATTTCTGAAAACCCTTGTTTATGTAGATTTATCGAATTTTGCCTAAACAACTGAATTCAATAAACACGTATTTTCCACCATTCACTAAATCATCATCTGTTTGCCTAATCTCGGCTATGTTATCTTGTGAACACTGACGAACTAGATTTGCAATAAGTATGCATAAGTAGACCTTATTGAGTATATCGATCTAATTTAAACGCATACGTATCGTATTTATAGTTTATACTTACAATGTAAGTATGTAAGTCTTACATACATATGTAAATATATCGTACCCTTGGTCAAATAACGTCTGCAAAATGACAAATTTTCAGGATCTGTGTGTATCATGTAGTTCGTATGATTTGTATGACTTTAGAGCAATAAAAAAACTTTGAACGTAAAGTCACATGCGACGTTATTTGACCAAGGGTACGATATATTATGTCTATGTATTTTCTATTATTTTATTTGTTTTGTTTTGCCTAGATTGCCTAGATACCCTTTACATCTTTAAAAATGTATTTTGAAGTTTAATATAATGTAATACTTACTTTATATTTTTGAGAAAAGAAACTGGTGAGTTTCTTCCGGCGCTTCTTGTCACCAGAAGGTCATTACACACATGACATGTAAAACAGCCTTTGAGGGCCAACTTGCAGAAATAAATTATTTAGATATTTTTATTTTTAGGTACGAATCGAATGGAATGGAATCATTCAAACAGATGCAGCAATTTAAATACTCGTTATCCAATTGCAAATTAGACAGTTCCACTGGGTGCAAAAAAACGCATTGCTTGTTGTAATTTCCCGATGGAAAATAACTACAGTATGCAGTTTCCACGCAGTTTCCATCAGAACTACAGCCATCAAGAAAAGAGCATACACCCACCTGACCCGCTAGGCCTCACCCGGCTAGTGACCTGGTTCGACCCCAGGGAACGCCACGGCCGACCACCCGGTATACTATCGCTACGCCCATTAGGGTTGCGAGTTAGTCAGGCTTCAAAAAAAATTAAAAAAAAAACTCCCACCTGAAAGGCAGGCACCGCACTTGTGTTGCAGGTGTCTATGGGCGGCGGTAATCGCTTACCATCAGGCGATCCGTCTGTTCGTTTGCCCCCTATGACATTAAAAAAAGCCAAATCAATCAAAGAATCATTTATTTTAGTAACTAGGCCCCAAGGGCCGATAGGGCTGATTCTAACAGCGTTTCGGAAAATGACCCGGTGAGAAAAAACGCCGCACTAAACGCACCTGCATGCTATAGCTATGAATATCTACTATTAACGCTATGAATCGCTCCTGCGGACAAAATCTCGCATTCTATAGGATAGGAGCTCTGATTGGCTTAAGTAACGAGTGTTAGACATGCTGCAGCCCGGAGCAATGCACTGCCTATACAAATAGTTACAGACTAACTAGAGGCTTTGGTAATAAAGGCATTACCTCGATCGTTTCTCGTGCTTCCTTCTCTACAATTGCGTAATCGACAATCGCATTCAAAATGTTGTAATTCTCTAATATGAAAGGTATAACATGCCTTGCCTTCTTAAAGCTGTCCTAAACTGAAAGAACTACAAAACTCCGCACAACGCGTGCGAAATTTTATTATCTTTTAAAAATTCTTTGCAATTTTATGAATAGTTTTAAATTAATAAGATAATTTGTTTGTATTCTTTTAAAAAAAAATCTTAAATTGGACCGATATCTGGATGAAAAATGCGATTGAGGTTACCTGTTGAAAGTAAATTTGTTTCTTCGTAATCTATCAACATGAAAAGATTGATTTATACTTAATTACACATCTTAAAAATAAAACAGTTAATATGGCAAAGTCAATAATGATTAAAAATTTGGTTTGGTATGTTATGTGTGTTGGTTTGGTATATGTACGATACTTTCGAAAGGAATAGGTATATACAAATTAACTGTTTTAATAAAATCTGCCATTTCAAGTTTTTAAATGTTTTATTAACTTTTTGTGAAACGGTATTTTTATGTGACGACTTTTTGACACCTACGCTGTCTGCTCCGATTAACGGTTTAAATTCCAGATTAAGTTAGTTGTTAACTGATATTATAAAAAATATATATCACTTAGATAACTCATAAATATAGTCACTTAAGCGTCGAAGTTAGAATAGAACAGCCTGTATTTATAAAGCGTTTATCTTCAATTCCTTTGAGTGTTATACTTAGCTATTAAAAAAGCCACAGTTAAATGTTTCGCGTCTTACGAGAAGCAATAAATCGTCCAAGAGCTCGCTCGACTCGACACAAAGCGAATTGTTTCATGTACAGATAATAAAACAATTAAAAACCTCCTAGTTTACGAACCGGCTTATCTGTGGATGCAGCTACTATTTTACTATCTCCGCAACATTCCATAGAAGCCTTTTCTCATTATTCCTGTATTTATTGTGCTAGTAGGTCTCAATGGCTAGTTTTCACATTCAATGGATTTGCTTTTGATTGTGTCTTTATGGTGAGCATTTATGTAGTCTACACCCTGAGGGCACCTAGTAGATGCCCATGCAATGCAAGCATTTTAGTAGCAAAAGTGCCCGGGTTATAATTTTTCGGGATCTTTTATAAGGCTAACTCCATAGATTTCGCTTTGGAAAGCACGATGTCTGTTGAGAAAAGAAGTCCCGAGACATCATTTTTTACGCACTGAAGACACCAGATATGGATATATGAACCTTAGCTTCAAACCTCGAATTCTAGGTGCATAAATTAGGGTGCCCTTTATTTGGCATAATTTTATTTGTCCGAATGTATTGTTTAGCCCGAATTTTATTTCGCATAATTTTTCTCTAGCTTTAACGGAAAATATTTTGCAAAATCTTTTACATCAGCCATTTAGATCATATTAGGTTAGGTTAGGTTTCTTTTATAGTTATTCTTAAAAGTCAATATTATCTGTAAAATAACAATTATGCGTAAATAGTATTCGGGCAAATAGAACATTCGGACAAATAAAATTATGCGAAGTATTTGTTACGCCCTTTGAAGAAATCTTACAATAGAAGTGTGATTTTTATTATCACTCGGACCACCTATACGTATAAGCTGCAGCAAAAAACGAATAACAATATTTTTATTCAACCGCACACACCCGCGGGCGTAGCTAGTGCAGGCTCTCGGTCCAATTTATTTAGTATCTTGTTCGTGCATCCAGCGCGAACCGACCAGCCTTCTTGACCCCTGCAAGCCGTGCAAACCCCATTCTCTCTTGCAAACGTCCGTTACCTTCAAGTTGGGAGGGACAGAGAAGGGTTCGCGCTAGTTGGTTGGGACCTTGAACAATGTAGTGCGGTTCAGGTTGATTGCACTTGCCGTGTATGAATAGGTTCGCGATCGCAACCAACTTCCGCGTTCTATCTCTCGTTGTCATCTGTGCAAGAAAGTTTAATGGCCTATTATTCCGTTGGATTAATTGTTTACGTGTAGCATAACGTAACATGTGTTCCCAGATAGAACGGTCAGTAGCGACTCTAACTTAGAACACCTTGCTTTGTTTGTATAGTACTACAGGATTAGATAGGTCAGTGCTGGCATGTAGAAATGACTATAAGTACTTTACGGACATGAACAATGCTGTGAAGTACCACACAAACATCCGTGGTTTCATCTTGAGATTTATGTAAGCGTTTTTATGTTCACACCTAGTAAAACCTGGATTTCATACTTCTGATATGTTACGTGATTACTTTTTTACTCTTATCGTAATTAAGATCGTATAAATAAGCCCTAGACCATAAAGTACTAGAACATTCCACAATACCGTCTTTTTGTAGCCTTTCCTTATTTCTTGTGTATTCTTTATCCACCCTTCAGTTAGTATACTTTTTGCGCGCCTTAATGCTAAACATGTAATGCAATTTGCACAAATTAGCATTTTAGCGTAGTCGGAGCCGATTGCGGTAGCTTTGTGAACATTATCTAAAGGTTTTAATAGCATCAGTGGTCAGTAACCTGTAAGCAAATGGAGGACTGCCTATTGCATTTCTCATATAGACTATGTTATGTAATGCACCTATTATCATCTTTTACCGCATTTTCCGTGCAAATTTCAAAACCAATACTTATGACAGTTTATTTTAGTAAAAAATTGTCGGTAATAATCTGACTAACGATTTGAATATTTTTGTTTACTTAAAGCTGTTAAAGATTTTCGATTACTGTCTGGAAAGCTAACATCTGACTTATCTTTTAACATCATTTTCTGCCTTGAGAAAAGCCTAAGGCTGCGTTTATTCCAGGGATGCGTAGCGAGGGATGTGTTTGTGGTAACCAATGGAAACACTTCATTTACCTACCTATCCTCGTTCCGCTGAGCTGTTTCCATTGGTCATCACAAACACATCACTCGCTGCGCATCCTTGGTGGAAACGCAACCTAAGACAGGAATGAATGGCGAAAGATAGTGAAGAAGTCGGTGAAGGTCTTTCAAACTGGACACTACCTTCAGCAATGAAGAGAACGACAAAAAAGAAGAAGAACAGTGATGTACTTACCATCTTTTATGAAATATTATCAATGATTTGATTTGTATATTAGAGGTTGACAACCTCCACCATAAAACGAAATCCTGCGGTACCTGCCTAATAACTTGAATAAAAACCTGTCAAATTAACATATACAGGCATTATTTATGGTAAGACATCTCTGAGTGTCACTTTACGTGCCAATTAGAAGGTTTATCATTATATGTAAATGTCCAACATTCTGTGTCCAGAGGTTTGAATGTATGAGTAGTAAGTAACTAACCCCCTGTCGTATTAATTTATCTAGGTAAGTAACTGCACTGTTTCCTTTAGCAACACAAACGTGATCTTACGGCGATTGGAGTCGGTCGGTTTCTATATAAACAAAAAGAGGGCAATCATTCGCGTCAACGGTATTGATTGTTTGAAATGTATTTTATTTTTAACCGACTTCCAAAAGAAGGACGGTTCTCTATTCGTCTGTATGTTTTTTTTTGTATGTTTGTTACGCGATTACTCGAAGACGGCTGGACCGAAAACTGGGTGGTGGTGGCTGGGTTAAAAACTATAAATATCTGTATATGTATACAGGGTGGGATGGACTATACCGACATACTCCAGCCATGAATTCCTGGTGGTGTCACGAGTAAATAATGTTATATCAACATGGGTCGAATATTGGCATTTTACATTAATAGTCTTATGGAACAAAATAAATCAGTAAATTCAGCCCCTCGTTATAAACATGTCCTTACTGGAGGAAAAGTTATCAGAAAGGTTAATTATTTGGCCTCGTAGTCGCTTACCATCAAATACTGCGAAGGTTAATTGCTGTTTAGTTAAAGGTTTTTAAAAAATTAGTAAAACGATCTTAGTCACATTTATTAGGGCTTGTATGGCACTTAGGAGTTTTCATTTAAAAAATAATGAATATCTCTGGAAGTAAGCGTTTTTCGACTATACATCACATAACTTTTTTTTCTCCTAATACTTGTTAGAATCTTTAGTTAAAGTTTGTCGGGTTACTCGTACCCACGGTGTATATCAATCGTTGATTATACATTTCTTTGGGGTAATTAACATATTATTTTCTGCTTTTTAGTTTAAGTTTTTGGAAGTCGGTTTTTATTTTTTTGTTTTATAGCTAATTTTTTTCTGCGCGAAACGTGATGTCTTGGTTTCTCAGTAAGCCAAAAGAATATTTTAAGCAAAAAAACGTTTGGTCTCAAATGATATTAATAGATGACGCTGACCTTAAAACACCACTTTAATTCTGTTTTTTTAAGACTTTCTATATTGTTGCGCATACAACATTTACCAGGTTATAAAATAACGAACAAGAATGATGATCCTCTTTTTGTTCGTATGGAGAACCGACCAACTCGAATCTCCTTAATGGGGCAAGTTATTATGTTTATGTAGAACTTAGAAGCGTGCTGGGTGGGATTGGTTTTCAGTAAAGTGGATCGGTCCGAGATCTAACGGTACTTGGTCCACTTTAACCACTAAAGAGGGTATAGGAAAGGGCATATATCTATGCCTAGCCTAGGTTTCGCAATAAGGTTCAACGGGCGAGGCCCTAGAATAGGTCTTTACCTTTACTAAATCAACTGGGAGTGTAGGTGTACTTATTGTCCACCTTTCCGAGGTACCAACAAGCTATGGCTTTTAAAATTGTTAGTTGCTGGTCAATATATTGCAAGCATAGTGCAAATTCTGAAGGTGTTAAGCGGTGTTAGACTGTTCTTCATTTTCAAAATAAGCGATGAGCAATTGCTCAGTAGAACATCTAACGATGACCTCCCCTCATCCTTTTTCGTGATGAAACAAATTTTGAACCTAAGCAATACGAGGTAAAATGCCGGTGCGAAGTTTACATACTTTTTATCTGACTGCGGCGAGAAAAAAGGAAGGTTATGATTCCTCAAGAGTAGCGGGAATTAGGTTTTACGGATGTCACGCTACTGTTAAGTACTCAGCTTTGTTTTCCTATGAGATTTGTTGTGCACCAACGCCTTAGGATTGTTTTGCAACAATATTGGTGTCCGTATTAACAAGCACATTATCAAGACGGTACCTCCTTCGAAGCATTACCACAGTTATTATGATAAAGCCTAAACAACAAGCACCGTAACATAATATGTAATTTAGGAAGTGTTTATACGTAGCAACATGCACAACACATTTCCGGATTCTTTCGATGGATTATCGGCTGCCGGATTACACTAAGGAAAGATTACTTGCAGCTAATTATTGTAATTAAGTTGTTCATGAATGTTTTGCGAAAACAATGGACTTTGTGTTAAAGCAAAAATTACGTAAATTCAAATAGCGTTTGAGTTGTAAGAGGTGATTTCTTACGTCTTCATTTTAGTTTTGACCATGACCATAGACAATATTACGAACTATGAAGAACTAAAGATAAGGTACTTACCAACATTTGATAATTCTACCAGTTCCACAGGTATAGGTTACCTAACTGGACTCTAACATGATAATTTGTAAAATTCATACCTAAGAAAGTCGCCTGACTCAAAAGGTGGACCCGATTTTTTCAACCGCACAACCGGCCGCATCTTTGCTTGTCGCGCGGCACAGCAAGACCTCTGTCATTGTCACGTTACATTGAATGGAAAGAGATGTAGCTTTTGTCACGCGGCAAAGACTTTTTACAGCTCTGCTAGAGGTACAGGAAATCGCAAACAGGTAAGCAATTGATCGAAAGCACCTGCAACGGCTGCAGCTATGTAACGGTCTGTATATGTAGCGGTCGATTCATAAGAGCTGAAGCGGATTTTCTATTCTACAAGTTCTTAGTAAGGCTGCGTTTCCACCAAGGATGCGTAGCGAGGGATGTGTTTGTGGTGACCAATGGAAACACTTCATTTACCTATACTCGCTCAGCTGAGCAGCCTTAATCCGCACCAGTACCTCTAGCACAACTGTGACACGCGACTCTGTCGCGCGACAAATGCTACCTATCTCTTTCCACTCAATATCGTGTGACAGTGACAGATGAAGGTGATGCACTGTCGCGCGAGAAACGAAGTCGCGACCAGTTATGCTAGACGTACAGCTTTTATGAATCGCCCAATAACGCATGTAACGTCTGAAGCTAAGGTATGCATTATTATTCCGAGGACTCTAATACCACTACACTCTCGTTACGTTATGTTAATAAATACGTAGTACATTACACAACTAAGGTGGTAAAACAATAAAACAAAGAAAGGCCGAGATCGCAGACATTTGCGGCCCGAACTGCAAGCGAGGGACCTAAATATGCGATCGATAGTGTCCCCATTAGGTTAAAGACGACTGCACCTTACTCACGCGTAACCGTTACTCATCATTACTCGCCGTTTCTATGGTGTGTGATACCAACAGTTAGATACTGCATTTTTCTCTCGAAGGGCAGCCTGGTGCAGGACCAGTGCCTGACTCAGCTTGTAACGGGACGGCGACCTACTTAATGCTTAGATCGAGAAGCGTTAGTCGTGAGACTAAATATCGCAAACTGCGCATAGATAGCCCAGTTTATTCAACATACACTGAAATCTTTCCTGAAAATACGTGAAAAGGCAAGGAACCTAATGTGGCCTACGAGTATCTTAGCTAGAACGGAAAAAAAGAAAAGTTACCGATTTTGACTAACGAACAACCCAGCTACTTTAGGCCAGTAACATTTTTGTAACCGACTTTAAATTTAAATTACGGCACATTGCCATGTGGTTGATTTTAGATGACCGTTCGTGTTTTTGTGTTTATTATCAGACCTTATAGATTTGAGATATGTGATTTACAAGGTGCGCAAAGTTACCTTACATTTGGCCAAAGTAACCCGACCTTGCGGTAGGTCCTCTGTTCATCGTTTTTTATGTGTGTTGCATGATTAATTGAAAAAAAAAGTATACCTCCCAGCTGGTCCCATTGACACCATCTTAGAGAAATCGAGCGAACGCTTCAAATACATATTATAGGCTCACCTATAACGATTTGGGTATTTTTTATCATTGCATTTTTAATGAAAAAGATTAATATGAAGTCTGTTATTTTTTTTTTATTGAAAAGGGCGAAGGAATCTTCGTCCATTCTGCTATGAATAATCGGTAAATAAGTAAGTAAATTTTCTATGCTGATCGTTCAAAATGTCATAACGTCGTCGTCGTCGCAGAATGACGTATTCAATTACGTAAATCCGTGACGAAGTTTACGGTAAGGGTCATAATGGTCGGTCAGACAGTTTTGTAGACGTCACAGCGGTCGACGACACGGTCACGGTCAAGTAACAGTACTTGCCCTAGTAAGGGACAGCCACTGGCTAGGTGAGATGTTTGGAAAATGATTCGTCATGTTTTGTGCCGTGATGGATTTTTAAGGCCCGGCCGTATATTTTTATATTTATATTTGTTGGTAGGTAATCTTAAATAAAACAAAAAAAAAGTTGGTGTCCAGTTTTGTTTGTTACTAATCGTTTGGCCGAATATTTTATTCGCCTATTTCAAAAAAAGGTTAGTTAAGGTTTTTTTTTATGTTTTGAGAAACCGAAGTCGTGAACTGTTAATTCAAAAAGTGCAATATGCAAAGCTAGATCAGGAAAATCGATTTTTTTAATGTCGTTACATTTTCTTTTGTAATGTTTTTCTTCATTACGTACCTATAGGTAGATACAGATAGGTATACTGCAGATAAACTGTGGTTATGCGATTTTCCTTTTTTCACCTTGGCTTTTAGTTTTTCACCTTCTTACTATTGTTCTTAATAACATATTGAGAATCTTATTTCCGTTAAAACAACACAAGTTTGATACAAGGTCACTTAGTACCCGTCAATTAAATCAAAAAGTTGTTAAATTGACTAATTCTCTAGATTCCGTTAACGTTCCAAATCCAACTGATTAAACGTTGATTTATCGCCCGTTTAACGGGTAGGAAATCGACAGTTACAAAACATTACATATAACTTTCTCAGTCGCGTATCTTAAACATCCTTTGATTTTAATATTAAACCTTATCCCATGTGGCTAAAGTTCAAATTTCAAAAGAATATGAGCGTGTGATATGGATTGCAATATATTCCACATTTCTCTTAACGAGATGGCATGTGATAACGATGGTCTTGACGCAATTACCTTTTTGTTTGACATGATTGGGGGCTAAAGTGGGGACAACTATGTCTGTTCTCCAAAGACGACATACGTACTTTCATTGTACCTGTGGCTACGGTTAATAGTACATTACATATACGATCTCATTGATTTGTATGAATGTATCAGTAGCGTGGCGCCCAAAGAACTCGATTCCTATTCCTACCGACTTGCCTAATATCAGGCATTTGAGCGTCTTATTCTACAGCTCTTAAGGAAAATGTACGCCAAATCTGCACCGGCTTGCCCAAGAATATCTTTTACGGCACTCCACTGGTATGTATATATGTAAATACTTTATAGCACAAAATAAGTACTGTTCTGGGTTGCAAAATAAAGGTTTATGTACAAAGGCGAACTTATCCCTTTAAAGGATCTCTTCCAGTTAACCTTTGAGCAGCCTTTGAGTTCAGTTGTTCATTTAGTAGCATATAGTGGAATTTATGCGTAGCGTAAAAAGTACTATTTTTACTTTTATTATTTATGTTTTGATTGCTGCGCTAAAGTTATAGTAAGCCTTAGTTAAATTTTGAGAGAAAATAATAGTTTGTCTTATTGCTAAGTAAGTAATACTAATAATAATTTTACTATTAATAATAAGTAATAGTAATTCGAGTAAGGTACCTAATTGTTTATCTCAGCGGTCGGCAACCTTTTAGCAGCCATGGGCCACATAGTAGCTAACGCAATTGACGCGGGCCGCACTTTGTTAATAATTTGTGATTTTATACGATTCTGAATACAACAACCTTTACATACAAAATAGCCAGGGAGGCTCGCGGGCCGCAAGTGAGCTGTTCGCGGGCCGCATGCGGCCCGCGGGCCGCGGGTTGCCGACCGCTGGTTTATCTCATAAGAATAAGAGTTTTTATTGCAAGAACATATTAGGTACTCCTACCTAGTTAAAGTGGTGTACACAACTACACATCACATACCTACCTAGTGATACAAATTTAAGTAGTGTTACAAATATCCTGAAATAGTCTGTTTGAGGTCCTGATTTTATGTACTGATAGTTTTCTTATTCTGTGGTATCGGATACTGTGACCTCTATGTACGCTTTTCTTTATGCCTTAAATATTCCATGAAACAAAATAAGTCTGTATTAAACCAGAATCGATCACCTAAGCTATGTAATCTGTGACAATCAAGATCCATTGGAACAAAAGCTATAAATCGCATAACTCGCTCCACATCGCTGCTTTCCAGACTTTCACGGAACCCTACAAGTCAAGGTTCTGTAGGTCACAGGCACAGGGGGTCGGCTACTGTCGTACATACAAATCACTCTACTACGACATCCAAAAAGACCCATGTATATTCGAGACCTAAGTACTTACCACATTTTGGATTAGAATGCCAGTTTATCATAAGTATTACAGGAACAATATAGAACCTTATGGGATACACGATAGGAGTTGAGTTTCTTTGACTTTTAGTTATGGCATTGAAACCATTGAATTATAAGTTTATACGTGATTTGGATGGCGATTTCGATGAGTGTGCTAAATAAACAGTTATGGGAGTCGTGATTTTGGTGATAAAGGTATTTATAGCTTGACAATTAAGTACCGAAGAGAGCTTTCTGTAAGCAGGTATAAGTTAAAGTGTATTACTAGCAGGATCTATTGTCTGAAGAAAGTAAAGGACTAGGCTTTGACTGGACCGTATCTCTGGAATTGACAGTGTTGTTTTTATTTGGTCAGTGCAGGCATTGGACACCTCCAATCACACTTCCATTCGATCTCTCAATTCTGCTGGTTAGCGATGATTCATCTATTATTGTACTGGGTAAGCTGTTATAAGCTTCTATAAATTAATATAGAAATATCTTCGCTTTCCAGTGATTCAATTCTTCGACAAATATTGTTGAAGTCGTTTTAATCCTCTAATCCGAACTATTACGAAAAAGACTTAAAGTCGCAGCCATATATTGTGTGTAACGCACAAATAGGGAACATGCACAAAGAAGGTGCTGCCAACTGGTGCCGCCAATCCGAATCTTGTACTCTATCATGCTGGGGCCACATTAACGGGAAACGCCGTTATTATCGCGATGAAGGACGACTATAACGACTAAAGTTGCTGCAGCCACGACTTACAAGCCTGGCATTTATGACCAGTATGATTTTTTTTCAGTCGTGGTAAATTCCCTTTACTGTCCGCATAGTATCTCTTTTATCGATTTAGTGGTGCCACCTGCACGTTCCCTATACTTAATGTGAAAAGACAGATCATCCTCTGTCGCGCAACCGACGAAATCTTGGCTAGTTGGTGCATCCTCATCCTCACATGTGAGGCCCTAAAGCTGTATACGATTTTAAGCTAACATGGTATTCACATAATAACTACTATTGACAACGGGACATTTACCATATATGTTGGAACTCAATAAAACAAACATACATGGTAAATATCCTGTTGTCAATAGTAGTTATTACCTAAAGCTGTAACCACATTAACTAGTGCACTGTCTTGTTAATGTGGCTACAGCTTTAGGGCGTGCATCTTCAAGTCAAAGTCAAGTCAGGGCCCGCCCATCTCCAACAGTTAGATAACATCACGGGCCCGAGAGTGAAAGTCTGTGGATTCACATGTGATCTGTTACGTCGGGTGACGCCAACCGCGACGGACGTTGCTAATGTTCTAATAAGAGTAGGCGGTAATACTATTTGTACTATCAATTATAGCGTGGGTGGGCATTTTTAAGGCTAGCATGAGATCGTGGACAGATAAGATGATCTTAACATTACGTACTTAATATAGCCACCCTATTTAGGTGATTCTGGATGTCCAGTTCTAGATTCTAAACGAAAAGCCTGTCAAGTATCCATTTAATGACATCTAAATGGGTTGAAATTTGTTTAGTTTTATAGCTTAATTCATTTCGTCTGCGCAAACATATTAGAAGGCTCAAAAAAATTCAAAAACGTTCAATCGGCCATTGATGCGACAGCGTTATCACAAAATACGTATTTTTTGGCTCCAGTGGTTTTGCTCAAACAGAATACAAAACAAAACACATTTCAACCAAAATTGAAGTCGTTAAAGTTTTCGTTTGTATAGAAACCCGGGCGACTCGAATCACCTCAATCGATGCAGATAAGTAGGTTTGCATGCAATATAGCAAATCACCACCAATTAGCATAAACCTCGACACGCATTTCACTACGAGGCATCCTCACGAGATGCTGGAGATGTTGCGATTCCGGCATCGAGAAATTACTACTACTTAGTTGCATTAAATTGCTATCTAGTAAATTACTTATTATGGGAACTGGCCGTGTACGTACTAGACGCGCGTGTGCCATGGATATAATGTAAACGTCCAAACAAAATTATATTCCTGATATAGGGACGAATACTAAAAAAAATCGTCTGTAGTGCCAAATTATACCTTTGCCAATAAGGAATAGGTCTGTGTTCCTCTCCCTGTGTGTAAGTCTAGCCGTTCTAGCACTGTGCTATGTGACTAGGAATTTGTCACGGAACAGAATTATCTATCACGTTTTATTTAATATAACGTGAACATACATATCATCCTCTGTCGCGCATTGTTCTAGCCTGGCTGTCTGTGCTACAACACAAACTAAAGTTTAAGAACGATTCTTGACAATATTATCAAATAAAGGTATAAATGAGCACAAATGACCTAGAACTTCCATTAACATTCCCACAAACCACGACAACATTGCAAATGTAGGGTTTGCAGAATTTACACCGTTCCGTTGCTCCGTCCGCATTCCCGTCCCGTGCGGGTAACGGAACGTAACTGTTCTAGAACGTTTGCACTACTTGCCGGGATAATGGCCATACGGTAACAGTTTGTAGGAAAATATGGTGGGACCGAGATTTTCGTCGCTAACAATGGCATCGATCAATTCATGGTCACTGAGCTTTGGTTAACTGGGCTTTTTAGGTTATGATCACATCTATTGTCTATTTAAATGTCATCTACTGTTGGAAAACTAAGTTAGTACTATTTTTAGGGCAATCTTTTGTATAGTTCATTATTACTGCGGCTTTTATAACACCAAGCACATTTCTTACAGTTTATGAGCTGGCATCATCATCATCAACATCAGTCTGATCACGGAAGTAGTAGAGCTAACATTACGGGGTTTTTCGGTATGGCCAATACCGGGATCCCGGTATAATATCGGTATTATAAGGCCTACTAATTAGTCAGGCCTCATATTCAATAACGTGAAGTACCATACCTGATGAAAACTTAGGTAACTCACATAAAAAGATACAACAATCAACGTCATAATCATAACCATAAGAGAAATTGTTAAAAAATCCTTTGCATGGTGTAACTGTCATATGAAAATAAAATACCTACTTAAGATCAATATAAACTGCCGGAAC
Organism: Eudemis profundana; assembly: GCA_947034925.1. Lineage (NCBI taxonomy): Eukaryota > Metazoa > Arthropoda > Insecta > Lepidoptera > Tortricidae > Eudemis > Eudemis profundana. The sequence goes on along the minus strand of OX344808.1, from coordinate 14,009,569 downwards.
CTCCCATATTTAATAACAGCAGCCATTCAATTGTATGATTGATTCCTATTGATAAACATCTATTCCTAAAGAGACAAAAAGGTGAAACTCTTCGATGTATAACGTAGGAACCCGCCGACAATGGCCCTGGCTGTGGGAAACATACGTCAATATCATACCTTTAGTAAAACAAAGACTCATCTCCCTATAACATCCGAATGAGATACACCTTTTTTCCACTAACAGCGCGATTATGTAGATTCTGCGAAGAGCAAAGGTTATGAGTTGCTTCTGTGATAAATGAAGGAGAAAATATGGGAGTAAAAACCCTTTAATGTTTAGCTTTATTCAAAGGAAGCAAGAGATACCCTTAAAAAATAACTTGGCTACGCTCGGTGAAAACTTAGGCATACACATATATTGACATTGAAATTTTTTTGACGCTGAAATTGACACGCCTTTTTCCCCAAATCAGAAATCAATAATAAAAAAAAATGTCACTGGAAACTGAGAGACCAAGCCCCACTCCAATACAATCAAGACCAACCTCCAATGGGATTGCATAAAGTGATTGTACCAATTTGGTACGGAATATTGAAATATTTGGTCTGTTTTGTTGAATTGATTAATTGACGAGAATACAGTGATGATAATGATGGTGTTGGTATGATGATGGGTTGGATACAGAGCTAAAAAAATGTTTTTTTGTTTTCTTACATCCCTTTTCTTGATACCGTGTAAAATTCATCAGGAAACATCGGAATTACGGTGGAACAGACCATGTGCGTGTCTAATCCTTGCTTTATTCGGCTTTTTGCTACGAATGGAACGATTTTATCAACAGCAGTGGTGCTGTGACCGAGACGTGATGATATCAGTAGTTCAAGCATCTGCCTGTCTGTCTGTCAAAGTATAGGCTACGTCGACGGTGGAAAAATCATCTTTTTATAGCCTGGTTAGTCTAGGGTCAAAGGTTGATGGATGAGTAGAACATGGGGAAACAGAATTCTACTTATTTAGAGACACAGATAGGTCCTTTGGTACCGTTTGGTAACTAAAAGTTCGTAACCAACCTCTTACCAGCTGGTTACCAATCGGCACTACGCAGGCCCCATTACGTAACCGGCTACAAACAGAACAGGGAATTTCGGATTCCCATTTCGTAGCCAGTTACAAAACTTGGTTACCAAACTGCACCAAAGGAGATAGGTAAGCTTTGTAATGGATTTATCACACCCCGATTACGGAACTGTAAAAGTAGTGAAAAAAAATCTAATTCGATTCGGAATGTGCACGTAAATGGGCTCCCTCTATTTGGCATAGCTTTATTTGACCGAATGAAGTGTTGGCCAAATTTCTAATTTGCATGATTTACCTGTAGCCTAAAAGTTTCAAAAAATCTTTTACGTAAGTCCCTTAAGCCTTATTTAAGTTAGGGCTCTTTTATAATTATTCTGTCAAAATCTTTGTGTTCTTTTACAATTGTTATTAGTAGTAGGTATGTAATTTAGATGATCCTATGGCTACCATCCGGCTCCATTATCAGATCAGTTTTATGTCATATATTTTGCATTGTCATCTGTTTTACATACCCTTACTAAATTTCAGCTCAATCGGAGACCGGGAAGTGGGTCAAATTTAACTTGCAAGTTTTAATTACAGACACAGACACACAATTAACACACAAACTAAATAAAAGATTGTAAAAAGGAGAACCCGCGTAACTACCACGTATCTTAAGCTATTCACTCATAAAAAGAACATCCAAATTAAGAAACATTCTATACTTAATATTAATTTCACGGAATGATATAACTTTTTACGCGTCAATATAATTCATCGTGGGCGATAAATAACATCAGAGTTCCGTTACCTTGTGAATGAACATTTTCTCACTCGGTGTTTTGTGAACATTTCTGAGTACTGTCAGAAGGAAGTAAGTATATGGAGGTATTTCTTGCCAGCAGTGTCTTCAGCGTTTAAAAATCCTTGGACATAGCGACATATTTCAATTTGTTTTTGCGATTGGAACGCGTTCCAACTGCCGTGTGGTATTTTTGTACAGTCCGAGAAAATTCAGGCGAAAACCAGTATGATCGATATGTAGTTGTAGGTATAGTCTATCAGTAGAAACGAAAAGATCATACCTAGTCAAAAATAATAGTGCACTTCATTTACATTTATTTGGTATGTTCTCGGTTTTTAAGAGATATCGATGATAAGGTACTTATACGTAGGTAAGAGTTTCGTTGTCTGAATTGAACTTATTGTTTTTCAGGTTTCTTCTCTTTTTGTTTATTTTTATCGTTAATTTAGTTAAGCTTAAATAACATTTGTTATGAGAGTAAGACTTATCGGCATGTAATCGATCCGATACAACTAATACGAATCGTATTATACGATGCTTTTGGCTCCGAGCCGGATTACGGAAGTGATACCAATAAAAAATAGTTGGTTATGTAAACTTAAGCTAGGTATCGCTGCGCTGCTTAGAATTACCTTAAAGTATCTTGGGGATATGCCAGGAAGAGTCGTAGCCTTAAGTTTCCCAACCTCTGTAAACTCTAACTTGTGAATCATGGAAGTCGTGGAAGAATTAATGTTTTATCTATCTGTTGCAACTTTTAATGTAAAGGGTTGTAAAGGCGTGTCAGCCCCGAGGGCAAAGATGACATGCCTCATGTACCTATTATACGGGAACTTCTACCCTAAACTGTATCACACACAGCCTGGGTATACATCCGCAAACGGCACATCATCCTCATCATTTCAATGCGAAGACGTCCACTGCTAAACATAGGTCTCCACCAAAGACTTTCACAACCTACGGTGTCACGTTTTTTGTTTCCATTTACTACATTATAATTTATAATGTAATTAATGTGTATTAATACCTACTTGAATCGAACACCTGATTCACACACATTGAAAATTTAACTGCCATTGAACGTGTCAGTTAAATAATCCCAAAGACTTCCACACCACAACGAACGGTCTCATGCTGTCTGCATCTACTTGCGACGACCCTAACCAGGTCGTCTGACCAGCTTGTGACGGTCGACCCATGCTGCCTCATCTGCATCAACACACCATTAATACATCTCAAATGTGTAGGTATAATAAGGCCGAAACGTTTTCGGAGTAAGTAACCGAGGTATCGCCGTATTAATCCGATTTACATCCAGAAGAAATGTGTTTCCTAGGTAATCTACATACCTAGTTACATTTACCGCTGCATTATCCATCATCTTCGTTTAAAATGAAGCCATTACTATGAACAGAACTTAGCTCTTATTTTAACCGCAAGCACGTAAAACTTTCCAGAATAATGTAAGCGCATGAGACAGTTTCCTTTCCCGTAACGGTGCATAACATCACCGTTTTGATGTAATGATAACATCTGTGTAATTTATAATGTCGTGTTTTTGTCTCGGAACCGGCGACACTGGCAATTTTATTATTATAGTGCAGTGGTTATGTTATGGATATAAAAAGAGGTAATGTCGGGCGGAGTTGGTTTTTGTGATTTATTAGACCTGTCTGAAAGTCTAAGGAGGTCTTTGCCCAGCAGAGGAACACTCTGCAAACAATTAGAAAATAGTATATTTGTTTTTTATATAATAACCCTGAATTATAGATTTGTATTTTAATATTTCATTAGTTTAACCCGTACCCATCCACTCCTGGACGTAGGTCTCCCCCCACAATCTACAATCGCATGCTTTTTGGCCTACATCGACTCCATTATAATGTATAATGTGTATTACATCCACTTGAATCGAACATCTGATTCACACACATTGAAAATTTAACTGCCATTGAATGTGTTACTTAATTTTTTTAGTAATCCAGCCTTTTTGTGTTGTTTACGTACATGTAGCTACATTTGATAATTCTCTGCCATCCAATGCCCACCAGTTATAATAAGTGGAGGGTTATACTTATTAGAAATTACAAACTGAACGCGCGTCATCTAATAATTCAATAATAAACGCCCTGGCTAGAAATAAACCGCTTCAAAGGCAGAAAATTGCTCTAAAATTAACACTCGTACCCTTTAACCTTTGCGAGTAACTTGTGTATAATCTGTGCCTTCGCGGTATTAATTTAATGACTGGATTGAAACCAAATGACGTTAGAAAATTGGTCATTACCCCACCGTGTAGAATTAGAAGCCAATGAACCCTAGCCCAAGTCGATATTATTATAGTTGCATTATGAAAAATGTCGTGTTGCCCATGGTAAAAGAAAACCAGATTTGTTCTTCCAGAAATATTGCCAGTGATTAAGAACTTCCATAATTTAAGAAACTGTATCACCATAATGAATTATGAAATAAATTACCAACTCGCGAAATTATTTGTTTTTACATGTTATTTGTTTATTCGAGTGAAAAGGAAACTATTTAACGTTACTAGCTCAAAATTCCCTTTCTTTAGAAGCAAATAAGTGAAGAAACAGCTTTTACACGGATAATTTATTTTGACAAAATGGTAACATATCAATGACGTCACCATGTCTGAGGTCAAAAGAGGTCACCGATGTCAGTTGCGGGAAGAACATACCTGGTTTTGTCGTGCCATGGTTGGTGGTGGGGCTTTTCTGATTCCAGGTAGTTGCTTGACCATAGGTATAGGTAAAAACTTAACTACAGCACATGTTGCATGTAATGTAGTAGTAATAGTAACCTGTCCGTACAGATAGTTTGACGTTTCATTTTAGAAAAAGGACATAAGTTCCATATAAATTCCGTACACTACTACATGCGACAGGTCCTTTAGTTATGTTTTTTACCTATAGTCCTTAATAATTACAATTAACGGTGAGCGCAAATTACTTTGCGCTAACCGTTAGGTATATGCTCTTTTTGAGTATTTACAAAAATAAACTAAACTTCACTTTAGAGCTTTTAATGATTTTAATTTACCAAATCTAAAACTAAGGTGATGATTCACCAAATGACATCATAGCTCTTTTTTAGAGGAAATTTATACTATCTGAGTATTTTGATAAGGTAGTCTATTTTAAGTAAATCACGATGTCAATGACTTAGTTCACGCCCAGTTGCGAAAAAGGTAAATATTCTGTCCTGTCCTACCCCACCTAGTATGACTCGGGTAAATCTTAAGAGTTTTCCAAAATAACAATCAGGTTAAACATAAGAAGAACCTAACCTACCTACCTAGTGACCCTAAGTAGCGAGTTGATTAGCGACCAATCGCTACCAGCTTATTATATCTTGGAGTAAAAATATGTCAATCTGTGCCACTATGACGGCAGCTTACTGACCAATAGTATTTTGTGGCCACAACCTGAGCAGCATGACCTGATACTGACTCAGGTCGAATCTGAAATCTACTTACAAACCTGTAATTACCTAGCAATCATGCTTGCTCGAACATGCTCCTAACGAAACAAACCATAGCAAGCTAATAAAGCTTACGCATCACGATTAATTTAATTACCGTGGACTGGGGCTACTCTGATTCACTGGGTAACATTGATCATCGACTTTTGAAACCTTTGATTTTGAACACGTTTATTAAGTATTTTTATTGAGGTAGCCTACCTTAATACCAAAAACCATCTTATTGCTGAAAAATCTACCGTAGTAAAATTAGCAGCTGAAGCAAAAATCGTTCGAAACATATGGATATTATTTCAGTACCAGTTAATTTTGATATATACAATGTCTTCGACCTGTACCCACTTACGTAGGGTGTACAGTACAAGTACATGTCTCTAAAGCTCTCACCGACGCAGAAAAGGCAATTCAAGCATTTTACTATGGATGGGTTAAAAACCTAAGACTTGAAAGCAAGCATAACTTACTTCATGCTGTATAAAAGGCATACAGATTCCGTAATATGAGTTAGTGTTCGCTTTTTCCTGTGGAAATTATATGTAAAGTTATGCGGAATCAAAATCCGCGTAAATAATTGGGCTCCGAGGTCGTAAAGGGATGGTCCCTAGGACTAAAAATGAGAGAAAATCGTAAAAATTAAACAAATCTATACATACAAAACAGTTCTGTGATTAAGTCAAAACCACGCCGAATAGCGGGATGAAATTTGGGACGTAAAGTGGCCCAAGAAAGGATTTTTCCAAATTTAACTTCTAAAGAGTTCAAAGGGGGATGAAATTTAATATGAAAGTCGTAAATTCACGCGGCTGAAATCGAAAAAAATAAATACAAGGAATGTCAATGGGAACCGCTAAGATCATCTACAAATGGTGAGATCCATATTACTTCAAAGGACAAGTACCTTTGATCCAAGCTCTAATAAGAGAGGAGAATTACCAGCGCACACGCAATTATGCCGCACACCTGTTATTAGAATTATTAGCCACTCGCGACCTGTGGTTAGCCCTCGAACTTGTTCCCACATTTGAAGCTATTTTTCTAGGGTTCCGTAAACTTAAACTTGTGTTTATAACATACTCTCTGTGACCATACATTCATGTTTGGATGTATTATTTCTTTGAAAAGACAACTTCCTTCCATTTCCATTTATGTTGTTAGCCATCTCGACCATATCATAAAATTCACTTCTTCAACTGCAGGGCTAGCACAACTGTAACACGCGACTCTTTGTCGCGCGACAAATGCTACCTATCTCTTTCCACTCAATATAAATAGTGTGACAGTGACAGGTGATTCTCTGTCGCGCGAGAAACGAAGTCGCGGCTAGTTATGCTAGACGTACTGGTCCCTCTACCACGGATTCTCTGCCTTTCTACGTTTCCGACAATGACTGTCTCGGTGTTTATGTTGTCTTCTCGTAATAGTTGTAGTTAAGGTTAAAATTCCATAAATATATGTCATGCAAATTAGTTAAAAGACGGCAATAAGTGTGAGCACACCGTCGCATAAAATCACCTGAGAAATGCCCATATGAAAACTGTAAACTGTAACTGTGTGTGTCATGATATTTTGAACAAATCACTGTATAAATCCGTTGGGTTAGATTACATTTTTCTCATAACAATATTTAATCCAACCATTTTCAATAGTTCCACTACACTTGAAACAAAAGATACGAATAAAAATTATGATACGAAATAATCATTAGTACTTATTTGTAAGTAAAAATCACCGCCCAATACAAATAAGTATACGTTTTCTATTGCTTTAAAAATAATCGTGGTTTTAGTAAAAATTACAATAGAATTAGATTAGCTATAAGTTATAACGGGGTGTATTTTCAAAAACGTCATTTCGCTGTCATGACATATTGGCGAATACTTTATGGTTAATAGAACTTACCTAAGTGAATATCAACCAAAATTATACGAGATGTAACATCCGAAGAGATTTAACTTACCATGTAGTCCGTAATTTTACGTACTGCATTACCACACTGTTTAGATCCGTATCCGGATTATTTAAAAAACAAAAAGTTTCTCAATTGACTCCTTGACTGGACCTCCCGCCGACTACCGCCATTTACCATCATTCGTTTTAGAGTGGAATATCCCGCCTTAACATTTAATCATTATACTGCAACAATCGGGTAGCAATAGCAAATGCTGAGGGGTGGGTGGGATGTTAAATCTCTTCGGATGTTACATCTCGTATAATTTTGGTTGATATTCACTTAGGTAAGTTCTATTAACCATAAATTATACTTCTATGTAACATCCTCGAGATTTAACTTACCATGTAGATGTTTAGCGTATTTGTTGCAGGATAAATAAAATAATTTTAAAGTTGACTTAACTTTAATGTTAGTATTTTCTTGTAATCAAGATTTGTATTAATAATGATATTAATATAATATAATTTAAAGATTTGTATAAAAGCTAATAATTTTTATCATTAAATATTGCTTCAGCAAAAGCTCTATCCTCTTCTGCATTTATTAGGGGTCGGTTATGAAACTAGGCGAAACATATCGAGCCTCCTGTCCAAGCAGCAGTTCTTATAGACACACCACATCTATTTGCTGCAGAAATAGACACGTGGCGTGTGCTATGTGATGTACCTATATAAGTTCACGTTTATGCCACTTTCTTTTAAATTGTCTTTGATCCAGCGGCTTATTGATTGTGAGCTTGCGTTATGTGTAGGTTTTTTAATAGTCAATATTAACTTATCTGTATTTGGTAAAACTCGAAACTGCTCAGTATTTTTTATGTACGAGGATAAAGTTTTTGCTGGACGATTTACTAATACCCGTTCTTTATCTTTAAAGAACGGTAACACCATTCGAAGATTGTGTCTATTTGAGAAACAAGTCTTAATAACATCATCAATCGTTATACAAATATATGAATCATCATGGACACTAATATTATTGATGTTGATTACAGATAATGTTTGCACTCATTGCGCAGTTGATGAAGCCAATAAAGTCACAAGCTTTTTGTTAATTTTTGTAACGACAAACTTACATTGGGATAAAAATTTGAAAGATAGTCTAAAACTAAATTAGGATCCCATATTTCCGTATATTTAGGTAAAGATGTTTTTATTTGAAAAACTACTTTGAAGAATCGACTTATAGGTACAATCGTTATTACAAAAAAAATTTGTTCAAAATCAAAGAAAGAGCGGAACGATAACAATTTATGTACCGTAATTACGTAATACACCATTTTCAAACATTTGCGTGAAAAGATTCAAAATCAACTTAACAGAATTATCAAAGATATGTGCACCATTATTTTGGCAAAACATGAACCACTGTTTAATGGCTGAATTGTATTGTTGTAATGTGCTTTGCGATAACGATTTAATTAATATGTCAATTGTGTTCTCCTCTAAACCTTGATTTAAATACGCTTGCCGGATAATACTGCACACACCAGGGTAAGCTTGTGCCATAATGGATGGAGTTTCCTGCAAGGAGACAACAGTAGGTTTTAATTCGATTTAAAGTATATGACTTCTGATGAGACTAAGGATGTGAACAAGGGGTACCACGGTTGTCCTGTCCAATACGGGGCAACAAATATACCGGTCGCTTTATCGTTAACAATTTTCTTAAGGCATTTTAAGATAATTGCGAACGAAGGAAAGGCGTAAAAATAATATCTATCCGAAGGAAGTGTACATGCATCTATCTCATATGCCTCAGGGTCACGTCTCCAGGATACATACTTAGTACATTTATGATTCCGCTTTGAGGCGAATAAATCTATATCCGGTTTTCCAAACTTCTCGACAACATCGTGGAAGCGTGACTGGTTTAAACTCCACTCAGTATAAATATTGGAAAATCTAGAAGCTTTATCAGCATCTATATTGTCTTTGGACTTGATGTATGACGCATATAAATATATTGTCTAGCTTCACACCACTGCCATATCTCCCGTGCTATCCGATTGAGGTGGGGAAACTGTACACCACCCATACAATTTATATAGGATATAGCAGTGGTGTTATCAACTCTAAGTAAGATATCTGTGCTAAAGAGGTTTCCACAAAACGATTTTTGACCTAAATAAACAGCCAGTAATTCTAGGTTATTAATGTGGTGGCCCGCTTCAGCAGCAGACCAGTGGCCTCTGGCTACTTCGTCGTTACACGCTGCGCCCATCCAGTTAAAGATGCGTCAGTGAAAATTTCGACATCAAATTCGTGTACACGGATAGGGTTCTTTGCACCTGGAATAGCGTTAGCCCACCACTGAAAATCATCTTTAAGGATATTGACTTAATGTCATTTTTGCATCATATGTCTTGTCTTTTAATAAGGCTAAGAATTTTCCCCTTCAAACAACTTGGTGTACATCCACCCATATTCCATAGCTGGACAAGCTGCCGTTAGAATGACTAAGAATTTGGCAAATTCTCGAATGCATATTTGACGTTTATGCGATAGTGAATTTATCATATTTGATATCTTTTCCTTTTTATCTAGGGAAGTTCTAAAGTCATCTCAGTAGTGTTTATACCTAATGATTCCTAAATATCAATATTTTGAAGGAATTAAGTTAATTTTATCGTAATTATTTATAAATAGAAGATCGTCTAAGTATGCAACAATATTGTGACCTTGCATTCTCAGGTAACTCAGAATCGGTTTTAATAGCTGGGTAAAAAACGAAGGAGGCCGTACGGCAAGCAGTTAAATTCCCACAATTTGTTTAAAAATCGAAACCGTAGGTACTTTTTATAGTCTGGATGCATGGGCACTAGAAAGTAAGCTTCTTTTAAATATACAGAAAACATGTGTAAACATCACTAGAAACTAATTTGGACGCAGTTCGAATATCCTCCATTTTAAAATGTCGTTTGAGTACAAATTTATTAAGATTCTTTAAATTAAGTAAAAATCGGTCGCTTCCGTCATTTTCTAAGAATAAGGAATATGGGGGAAACTAATTGACCTGGACACTCCTGGCATTCCTAAATAGTACCTATTTGTTCAAGTTTCGAAATAGCATGTAACATATGCCGTTCCGCAAACATTGGATTACACGGTTCAACTCGTCGGTAAACCGGGAATTCGAATGTAATTTCATAGCCTCGTACAGTATGATAGTATCAGAGGGTAATATGTTCCCATTCAGGCAAAAAATATTTGATACTTCCAGCGTGCAGTACCTTTAACGGCGGGCCCTCCGATCGCTGCTCCTCGGCGGCGGTCGAGCGCGCGTCGCCACTGCCGTCCTCCTCGGCGCCGGCGCGGGTGGGTCGCGGCGCGGCAGCGGCCGCGGCGCACCCTGCTGCCGAGGAGGCGCACGCAAGTTTCCCTGCTGCGTTTGCTGCAAAGGCCTTTTAAAAGCTGAAATGGTTGGAGCTGGTTTCTTTATTTGCCGACTTGATTTTTCGATGACTTTTGAACTTTTAATGTTCTCGCCCAATTTGTCGCCAAATAAGTATTCCTCTCTTTTAACGCCTTTCGTTATGCTCCAAAAATTTTTATCGAGTAGAGGTACGATGAGTCGCCTCCTATTGATACTCTCCTCATGATGCAGGTCGAGCAGTATTTGACTAACTTCGGACAATTTTTTGATAATTTCTAATTTGTACATATCTGCATGAATCAAGCCCTTCGTCAGATTCGCTAGGCCGGCTATGCCAGCGCCGAGTTGATTCTGAGCCGCTTCGAGTCGTTTATCCCGATTTTTGGCGGAATCTGTCAAAACGGTTGTTACCTCCAAGTTGAGTTTCGGAGCTCGGGCTAATACAAAGTTTTCGGGTATCAGCATCGTAGCCAATAACTTTTCCTTTTGACTTTTCTCCAGGCCGTCGGATAGTATTTTACCCCAACGTTCAGAGATCTCTGTCGGGATTTTTTCACCCAAGGGTGCTTCGACCTTCCTAGCTTCTCCTAACATGTTGAGTATGTCCTGAGGAATCGACGGGCCGGCTTCACCTTCGTTCGCCGTCGATGCGTCGGATGCGCGGGCCGCGGCCGGCGCGGGCGCCTCCGACCGACTCCGCGTTTTCGCGCCGCGTTCGCTCGCGGCGCGCTCTGGCTCCGTCTGCTCCTCAGTGTCCAACAGGACTTCATCGCCTGATAAGTCTGCCGAAGGCGACTGTGGCGGAGACGGAGATTCTGACCTAGCGCCACGGTCTGAAAAAACCGACCGGGTGATATAACAAGGATACTTACATATAGGTATACCAGTATTTGCTATCAGAATGGTATCTCGTACCACTACGTTAAGATAGCAAGGCTGAGATAGTAAGAACTATCATTGGTGCAAACTATTGTTGCAGATGGGTATTGCTTTCAGGATAGCATCTCGTACTATCACGCTAAGATAGCAAAATTGTTTTCAGGATAGCATCTCGTACTACCACGTTAAGAAAACAAGTCATAATTTAATGTTGCAAACAAACGTTGCAATTGACTGCATTTTCACAGTATTACAAGGTCAAATTCCATGTAAAAATCGTCACTGCTACGATATATAAAATTATTTTCCATGACGGGTAGGTACTTACCGGTTTCACTATCATATGACTCGTCTGCGCTCGATCCACTATTTCGCGACAAATAACGTTCTTCCAATCTTCGTAATTTGCGAATAAACTCCTCGTCGTCACCTTTTCCGCGTTTCCTTTTACTCATTTTGTCGATCGCGAACACCAAACGAAATATCAAGTAACAATTTAAATTTCTTTACGAACAGTCCGGGTAATGCAACACACAAAATACGAATGATGGTAAATGGCGGTAGTCGGCGGGAGGTCCAGTCAAGGAGTCAATTGAGAAACTTTTTGTTTTTTAAATAATCCGGATACGGATCTAAACAGTGTGGTAATGCAGTACGTAAAATTACGGACTACATGGTAAGTTAAATCTCGAGGATGTTACATAGAAGTATAATGAGATGATTCTGCCTTATTAGAATTGGCTCTTTTGGTTACAATGTAGAATCTGTCAAGTCCTACCAAGTAACCAACAAATGCCAGTCTAGTGAGGAGGAATCTTTTAAATATTTGTGGCTAGAGAAATTATGTCTTTGAAAATACACCCCTACTTGTCTCTTATTTCGTGGACAGTTGAGACGGAACCCTTATACTTTGTCAGACATGCTCTTGACCAGTTTTTGTTGACCACTTACGTTTTTGCGTTGATTTACTACAATCTATTTTTTGCACGTCGGTACATTTGCGTATGTTTGGTATTATTATCACTATTTTACTGACAATGTACTTAGCTACATTTTTCTTTATTCTAGTTGGTTAAACTGCTTATACAGAGTACGTGCATAATAATTAAGGGTCAAGTTTTATCTTTACCATTCTTTAAAGGCCGCCCGTAATCTACTATCTCGAAATACGTTAATCTGAAGCCCATCGAATTGGTTATTGGGTCACAGAATCAGACTGCCATAAGCCTTACTTTTCAATCCTCGTTTCTTACACAGACGTCACCAGGCAAAGAGAACTTTCACATGTATAAAATAAAGTAAAAATTTCTACAAAACTACGCGGAGATTCGGAGGTCTGGAGAAAAGTCGTTAAATATTAAATGCTTTCACATCCATGCCGTGCTCATGAGATAATGCTTTGTGAAGCGTTTGATCAATTTTCACGGAGAATGCTCTACTTACCGGCATACTACTGACCTACACGCTTTATTGAATATTCTTAACGGTTGTAATACACTGTTGGAATACATATAGATATGATCTTATAGATAAAGAAAGTCACAGACTATCCAGAAGACCTCGGTGTGCAAAGTTGTCTAGTCTATTAAAATTTTCCATCAGGTGCAAAGGCCACCAACATAATTTACTTTATCTTAATTCTTCATTTTTTTCAGATAGAATAAAAGATAAAGATAGTATCGTGAAGTATAACGCATGTCATTAAATTCAGTTGTGTGGAATTCATATTGTGCAGAATCGCTATACTAGGAAGAAACAATAATGGCATAAACCTAATATAATCCGTTACAACAGCATCAGTTTATTTAGAAAGCATTTTGAAATTATACTCTACAATCCCTATAATTATAAGGTGCTAACAAACTTTAACTTTACGTTATAATAATTAACATTAACTAGAAATTAAGAAAACTTTTCATATATTTTTTTGGTTTTCATTTACCGAACAAAATAAATAAATTAAAATTCCACCCAAACTTAATCATACTGTTAATTTAACTGACAAAAACATTTTCTGTCAAGTGGACGTCGTTTTCTGTTAAGTGGCCAGGTCATTCATAATGAAAAATTTGTAACCATAAAACCTACCTCATTAACGGGTGCTTTACGTAGCAAACTTACTTCCCTAATTTTCTCCGAAAAACATACGTAATTTGTTTATTGTTTTATACATAAATAAACTCAGAAAGCTTACTACTATCAGCCCTAAAAATATCAGTATATAGCTAATTTGTTAGCACCTTATATTAAATCTGCAAAGTATCAAAGACAACATTAATGTCGAGTATCCGTGTAAATTCCTCATCTCTCAGGGCACTCAGTCATGCTTGAAATCACTAAAAAACCAATAAGAATAGCCGACTAAGTCGGCATTGCATTGCCGTAGTCATTAAGAATCATTTTGCGGTCGGCTCGGACTAAAACGGATATAAGGGCAATTTGAGACAATCTAGACTAGATTTTATAAACGTTCGTGAAAAAGAAATAAAGAAGATGTCTTTCGCTCGTAAACTGTCGCCATTTGAATTGCCGCGGTTTTAATGTAGGCAATAAACTGGAAACTAGGTTCTTACTCTATTATATTAGATCTGGTTCAAATAGAATACTTAACTTAAGTAGTATTAAAAGTACGTGCGTTCTAAACTTCAAGTTATTAACGGAATGTTTGAAATGGCATTTATTGTGTCCATGTAGGTACCTACTGCCAATGTTCATGTTCTCAACCAATACCGAAAAGGTTGGACGGTTGTTAATACTCTTTTCATCACACTTGCTCGTAAAGGGTGTTATAACACGCGCGCTTATAGACCAACTCGAGCCGATTTACCCCCCGTGGGTTACAAATATCTATAACTCCCACGGGAGGAAAAACTGTATGAAAATCTATAACTCCCTCGGGAGTTATGAGTTTAGTTTTAAAAGTCGTACGTCATTTCAGACTAAGGAGGTTTCGAATCAGCCAAGGCTATTTTACATCTTCAAAACTTGGCTACAAAACCAATTTTAGTGTAAAATAAAACTTATATGGTATATTTTACTATTATTTCCGTAGTTTTTGCGATTATTTTAATGCAATTAAATTAATTTAGTTTAAAATTTTATTTTGAAAATCGGTACAATCTGGCGACATTGCCTGTCAAGTTTAAAACTAAACGCAGTTCTTTGCATTATCTGTGGAAGACTATATTGATTGAAAAAGTTGACAGTTGAAGTTGTCTCTTAGCGGGTGCGTTTAGTTTATTTCATTTTTATGTTTTATTTTTTTTCCTCGCAAATGTGATGAAAAACATTGTGTGTATCACGGGCAGTAAGAAGATTACAAACTCGAGTCATTAAAAGCCCTCCGCCTACGGCGTCGGGCTTCTAATAGACTCTCGTTAGTAATCCCCTTCTTACTACCCTCGGTGCACAATGTACTATTACACCCATGTAAGAATAGAACCGATTTGGGTGAGATTTATTTGTCGAGTGTCTTATTTGATAAAAAATAATATGTATAATAATGGAAGAAAAAAGCAATCGCTTTTAACAAAGAGCAATCACTATTTTTTTCTCTTTAAAGAACAAGCAAGATATGTCCTCCATTAGGTACAAAAAAACCTAAGCCTAGAAATGGTTGGTACAGTCAGCATCAAGTAGTCAGTAATATTTAAAGGGCCAGATGCATCGTCCCACATTATCGTGCATAGGTATAGTTATAAACGCGTGTTGTGATATACGAGTATATATGGCGCTTTGGATGTTACTATTTGATGCTGACAGTACCTAACATTAAACGAAAATATTGCGAATAATAACCAACTAAGATAAATCAATCGCTGGCCATAGAATCAGCACAAAGAAGCCATTTCCTCTACTCTCGTGCCTGTGGTAAGATTGGTAAGGCTTAACGAACCGTTAAGTGGCCAGCAGATACCCCACTTCGATTAGACGCGTTTAGTAGAAATTAAAACATCTTTGTCTTGGATTCAGGCCGCGGCAGATATCCGTTACGGTGAGATTGGGCATACGATAGTACTGACAGACTTACAATCGGTTAATTTAGTACCTCTTAGGAATCATTAACTTTTCTAAAAACACCAACTTCACACATGCTGTATTTTTTTTTAACTCAAATATACAATTTCATATAATTAATCTGTAAAAACTAGCCAAGTCGCGATGGAGCTGCTTGTTTATCTCTAAAAAGTAACGAAATCTAGACAAAGTCGTGCCAAGTCTAAGGTTCCTTACTGCGATATCTTTATTATTATAGTTAATGTTGTGTGACTTGGCTGTTGAACATTCTTTATACGTTAGTGGGTACAAGTCAATTTGGTTTTGTACCCTTGTGTACCCTCCAACCTCCAAACTTGTGTATCCAGTAGCCATGATATTTGTGGAGTTCCCACAATTCTTCGTGGATCCCATTATCACAACTGGATTTTGAAAAATGGAAGCAATCTTCTCTTTCACCTAAATACAAAAATAGTTTATTAAATCGGGCTTTAAACGGCAGAGTTCTGAGGTAAATAACAGTAAAAAATATACCTCCTCCTCTTTGTAAAGTCGGTTAAATACTATGGGTCGTTGTCAGTAATTGGGACAAGTCATATAAAACCTATCACATATGGCTTCGTGTCGTATATGGCCCCACGATTGAATGATGAAGGCAATAATTTTACGAGATACACGTATTATTATATCAGATTTATAGACGGATTTAAACAGTGCAGGTATATCATTCCATAGTAATTGTCATACATAGGTATATTTTTATTGACATAAAGTGATACACATCCTCATTTATCTTGTAACCACCACGATGTGGTATTCCCTACCGGCGTCAGTATTTCCGACCAATTATTTTTGCAGAGGTACGTGTGCACTAAGCTACCGTGGTAAACTTGTATGTAACGGTAAAAGCAAAAAAAGCTAAATAAAGCTTGCTTAATCAAAAAAAAGTTATTTTTTGGAATTCCCTGAACTGATAAAAATAAAACCTCATTCGTATCGTTCCACGCGTTTGAGTGGTCCAATCCTTCAATCAACTTGCTTAACTAACAATAAGCCTTGTAGTACGTAAACAACCGGCAAAAATCGATTAGGTATTTCAAGATAATTTTAGAACTAACCTAGGTAGGTATCAGTGGCGTGGCGTAAAAGATATTCTTGGGCAAGCCGGTGCAGATTTGGGGTACATTTTCCTTAAGAGCTGTAGAATAAGGTGGTCAAGTGCCTAATATTAGGCAAGCCGGTAGGAATCGAGTTCTTTGAACGCCACGCCACTGGTAGGTATATATAAAAGAAATGCACACTCCATCCCTAAAGATAACACAGAAGACAATACAGAAGTATATTCAGATAAATTTTGCTTAAAATTATAATGCAAATATTAACCTTACTAAAAGCCCAGCCCGTAGTAAAACGCAATACATTCAAATGAAATAATTAACTGAATCAGGCGTTACTTCGCGGCCTCGTTATCATATCGCGGATTAGCAAAACAATATTTTTGTTTTTTTTTTACATTCGAATTAACGCTGGTTACAATTGCTTTCAAAAACTCGTATCTCGTAACATAACATGCATGTATGCCATACTTAGTAGTGTAGGTAATCATTAATTAAATCTTTTAATTAATGATTACAGTACTAAACCTTATGTTATGTTTAATTGCTTGCTCGTGTTGGGTTTACACGCTGCATGCGTGGTACCGTTTTAACACAAACTATCACCGGTATCTCTTCTTACACTAATGACTTCAATGCTTACCGGAAACCTTAGCATTATCCCGTAGCTTAATTACATAAACAGTTATGTCTGGTTGCGTATTCATTAGCAGCAATTAAGTGTCGTGCGAAGACGTCGAGGCGCATTGTTTGTCGACGCACTTCCAAGCTAAAGAAGGCGCGATAGATAAAAGGTTATCGTAAAAAAGACCGACTGATCATTGATAAAGCGAGATGAAAGCGAAGGCAGATGAAACTTAGTGTTCAGTTCTTTGTCTTGATCTGAAATGTTAGCCTAATTAAGAGAACGCTACTATAACCAATTGAGTGTGTCACTTAAAGTCGTTTGGGTAATTCATGGTTATACTTGTTACTTAAATATTCAGTCCTAGTGTCCTAGGCCTACTTTACATGCACAGAACCCTAGCATTTTATGTGTGTGTAATTTTTTTTTCAAACCTAAATCCATTGGAAAATTAAACGTGACCTCTATATTAGTCAAGGCTAACCTAACCTCTACACCACATGGGTACTTCACATCATCAGCAGCTTACCTATACGTCCGACTGCTGGGTACCGGCCTACTCTCAGACAAGAGTGAATGGGCTGCCGTCCCCACGCTAGCCCACTGGGGGCTGGGGACTTTAAATACACCTTTGAATTTCTTCGCGGATGTATGCAGGTTGTTAAACCTTTATGTTTAGTATTTTAATTATAACACCGGCTGCTTTTTATATTCTATTTTACTGTCATTATTATATTACTGTATTGTCTTATGTGTGTGACTAAACGATTGTGCCACAAATAAACTATTACTTTGATCTACGGATTTTCCCTCTTATTAAGTCAGGTTTCGTCATTTGGCCGCTTACTAGCTATATATTTTTTATTTCAGACCCCTCGGCATGTGGCGGCTCGTGCTGCTGGCGTTGGCGCTGCCGGCGCGCGCGCAGAACCGCGTCATCGACGTGAGCACGACGTGCGACCGGGGCTCGTTCACCGTGGCCTTGCACATGGCTCAGCCGTTCAAGGGGCTACTGTTCAGCAAGGACTTCTCTAGGGAGTGCAGGGTGCAAGGTGAGAATTTACTTAAGTTGATCGAACCAGGTCGCTTGGCCCGGACCACCTTGAGAGGGTCGGACTGGGTGGGGGCCGGGGCGCCTGGGATCGAACCAGGTCGCTAAGCCCGGACCACCATGAGATAAGTAAGCTAGTTTATAGCTTCATCAGCAACTTGTCGTTGCGATGGATTGTTCGAATGTATGAGGTAGATACCTATTTATCTACACACCTTGCAATCAGTCGGCTCGCGAGTCGCGACCGATTGCTACATGAGCGATAAAATTGCAAGATAAATAGAGCATTAGTGCACAGTGCTTCGAACACTCTTCTCTGTGAAGTTTATCCACCACCAGACTGGCTTAAGATGACCATGTTTATGCTTTCCAATATTGGTAGTTGTTAGTCACTGATTTGCTAATATTCGAATTTGGTGCTCCACTACATCTGTTACACTGGCCACACCCGTGAGATAGTAAACTTTATTGTGTAAGTAGACTACATGAGCATTTTTACAAGTCTGAGTTTACCTGCGCTTCTTGAAAGGCGACTACGTGTGTGACCAAGGGACATGCTTGCTTAGCGTCGTATAGCACTTCACGAAGCGGAACACTTGCCGTTTCCAGTGCCCCTTTACCCTTAGAGATATGTTACTAAGCATTTTTTAACAGAAATATATGTTAATTTTCCAGGAAACCAGAAAACGAAGGTGTCTCTCCACTTGCCGACGAACGCGTGCGGCGTGAGGAGTTCTACCCTGAATACCACCACCAGTGATGAGGAGCAGTTATATTACACCGTCGAGCTGGTCGTGCAAATGGATCGACAGTTACAACAGTCTACTGACCAGGAGCTGGTTGTCAGGTGAGGAAAACACCAGGAGAACATTAGTTGCCTGTTCCTCCTCTTACATAGTTCCACCCTGAACACCACCAGTGATGAGGGGGTGGAGAGCTCCATCGTGCAAATGGACCAGCAGTTATAGCAGTCCACTGATCAGGAACTGGTTGTCAGGCGAGGAAAATACCAAGAGAACAGGAGTAGCCTGATCCTCTTCTTATTCAGTTTAACCCTGAGTAACACCAGTAATGAAGAACAGCTCTTTTACACCGTCGGGCTCGTGGTGCCAATGGATCGGTACTGACAGCAGTCCACCGACGTTAGTCAGGTTAGTAAATATCAAGATCCGGCGTAAAAGACTTGCATTTGTCTCGACATCTAATCTATTATGCATCTTTATGGTGCTTGTCCGTGTCGCGCAATTTGCCTTGGCTAAGTACCTACAATACAATACAATACAATTAAGCTAAAAATATTATTATTTTTCTGACTTACAGATGTAAACTGCAGCCGCGAGCAGTCCGCATCAACAGCTCGGCTCTGGAAGGCGTCATCAACTCTAAGCTGCGGGAAATGATTGGACAGGAAACCAAGAAGACTAGGTAAATATATTTATGTGCATAGTCTTACTTGCTACCCATTATTCTGCTCATTAAGTGGATTACATACGCATGGTCTGTTATAATTTAATGTATCACCAACAGCATTTATGTCCGTACTATTATTTTCAGTTCTGAGCTCACTTTAGATACTAACTCATCCTATAATAACTTTACTGTACTGAAGTTCTACTTTACATAGTTAACTTAGTTATTTACCCGTCAATTCCAGGACCGGTCGCAACCGCCAAGGTTGGGTGAACCCCGCAGAACTGGAGCAGCGTGAGTGGCTGATGGAGTCAGCCAGAGCCTGGATGGAGCTGATGCCAGCTGTCCCGACTAACGAGCCAGCCACCGTCGAAGTGGGCCAGCCGACTAAGCTGCTCATACAGTGCACGTTGCCTGGTGAGTACCGCTTAGGGCTTCCAATCCCGGAATTTTTCGTAAGGCGGATACCGGGATCCCGGGATTGGTCGTACAAAAAATCCCGGGATTGGAAGCCCTAGTACCGATCACAACGATAGCTATTGAAGTAAAATAATGTTTCTGCCGATGGAGACAGGCGAATTTGAATCTGGTGCAGATACCGATAAAGCTGTTTACAGTTACAGCACACGTTACTGACTGTACAGTCATTGTCACTGTCACAGTCTTACCTCGCGTTCGCTATTCACAAGCCGTGAGAGGTGCCTGGCAGGCCTTTTCTTTTTTTTTTTTTTTTTGCGGTGGGAAAATGCATTACGCATACCCCCCCGGGCCTAGGGAGGCCAGATATTGGTTGGGGGGGTTATGTGGGGCTCACTCCTCTCGCTCCTCTCTGCTACTCGGAGGGGGAGGAGCATACCCACTAAAAACCCACCGGCGTTTCTCCGCACTGCCGTTTTTGGGGGCACTATGGGATCGGATTCATTCTATCCATATGTGCCCCCCGGCTGCCCTGGCTGTTAGCTGACGCCAGGGCTCCGCGCCAAGGGGAAGGAGGGATCGGAAACCGCCACGATCCCTCCCCCAGACGGGTGGAGTCTACTTTGTGGGCCCCTCACCCACACTCCACTAGGGGTTGAGGCGAGCGCCGAATTGCGCCCGCCTCCTCCCCCTCCGCCTACGCCGGAGCGGTAGCGCGTCCGCAGCTTCCTCGCGCTCCCGCTCCGCGGCCTCCTTCTGCGAAATGACTGATTCGCAGAAGGAGGTCACCGCCTCCCAGGACCTCTCGCTGTCCAGCATTGTCGCGACAATGTTGTGCAGCGAGAGGTCTCGCACTCCCAAAACCGCCGCCATGGTGCGGCGCTCATCGGCCCAATATGCACACTCCTCCAGAGTGTGCTGGGCCGTGTCGTCCGGTGCTCCGCACTCATGGCAGGCTGGACCGGCCTCTCTCCCAATTTTGTGCAGGTAATGACCAAAACATCCGTGTCCGGTCATTACCTGCGTCGTCCGAAACGAGAGGTGCCCCCCCTTCCGGTCCAGCCAGCGGTCGAACGACGGGAGGAGTGCCCCTATGGTGCGGAGGCCATAGGGAGACTCCCCCAGGTTGCCTGGCAGGCCTGGATTAACTATTAGGCAGAGTAGGCAACTGCCTAGAGGCCCCGGATCGGCTTGAAGCCCCGCACACGCAAAAAAACATGAAAATTTGTCATAGACAGCTGATGGGCTACGAGCCCCGATTTGGTTAATCCGGGTGTCAGGGAAAATTTGTGACACTTTAGAACCTGATAGTTAGGGAGTTGCATGGCCTCAATCAATACTTCACGTGACATTCATCAACCCGTTTATCTATTTCCAGTTGGAGTCGGCCTCCGCATAACCAACTGCGTAGCCCACGACGGTTTAGGCGAGGCCTCTCAAAAACTCCTGGACGAGGCTGGCTGTCCCATCGACGAGTCCATTTTCTCCACTCCCTCCATCCACCGCCACAAGAAAGGAACAGAGATAGACTTCGCTGACCTCGAACCGGTAGATCCACAGAGAAATCTCGATGATAATAATAATTTTAAACTGGCTAAAACCGATCCAGATCTGATGTTCAAGAATATTATGACATACCAGCATGCTGTGACAACTTTTGCTGCCTTTAAGTTCCCTGATAGAGCGAAGCTTCATCTGACATGTGGTATAGAGTTGTGTAAAGGGAAGTGCCCTGTGGTAGACTGCAAAGCGTTGCAGAGACCGCAGCAGACCAGAGAAGGGTTATTGAGGAAGGCAAGGTTGGACAAGGATGCTAAAGGAGTGGTCATTGATAGACTGGAGGTCTACAACAGTATTGAGGTGTTGGCACCCAATATTGAGTTGGAAGATGAGGCTTCAATAAGAGGTGAGCGCCTAAATTTTTTATAACATTCCCCCAATTAACGTGACAAGGTTGAGGAGTGACTTTTATTAGTTTGGCATTTTTTTCTTAACTCTAGTTCTAATTTCGTCCTCAACATTTCAGTGACAAGGTCCTGTTTCATAGACCTACTAAATTGTTCGTAAATAGGGTCTTTTGAAATACTTCTTCCTGAAGTTTTATGCTTAAAATTATAAATTTCAATTCAAATCAAATCATTATGTATCCTTGCAAGAGCTTTTTAAGAGGTCTGATTCTTTTGAAATAATTTGTAGTATTTATAGATTACAGTATAGTATTTTATAATAATTTTTTTTATAAAATAAATGCTTTTTAAAAGACTCCACATTCCAAGAGGGATGCCTCTACATGTTATAAGGTACTAGTACATATATTATGTCCACCCAATCTCTTGATCCTACGAATCTGGGGGCACGGCAATGCCCCCGCCAAGTCAAGCAACAATCTTTATTTACCGCCTTGTTTTCATATTGCAGGATCCCGAAGAATCGAAAGTGAGGAAGACGAATTCGTCCGAGGCTTCTCTCCCGGCGATAAAACCATCTGTCTCTCGCCCGGGAAAATGGCCCTTGCCTTCTGCGTTTTAGGGGTCATTTTCCTATGCGCGATCGCCGTAGCCTTCGTTTCCTTAGTGCGAGCGAGACGGCGTCTAGGCAGAGAACCGCTGCATACTTCCCTCTCTTTCTACACTGGAAGCAAGAGTATGTTCTCGTCTAGCGAAAGTTCTAGCTCGGGACTGAGCGGTAGTAAGCTACTTCTCACTGATAGTCCCTATTTAGATCATCATTCCTCTTCAAGCAATAATTGGCCATATTCTAGAGCATTTTAAGGATTAATTTCGCTTGGAAATTCTGTACGATTACTCAGTTTCTGAGATTTGAGCTATTGTATAGAAATCCCACGATGACAATATAAAATAATTATTAAATTAAAAGATTGGATGTTATATTTCGATGTTCAGAAGTATCGCGATGTTTAGAAGTATCGATTTCTTCTAAGAACCCAAGAGAGTGAATTGAGAACAAAACTGTTGTAACTGTGGTCCATTTATTTATAGTCGGTGCTGATTTTTTTTACATACATATTTAATATTTATTTTTATTGAAATGAGTAAAAGAAAAGGTACGGGAATTTATTTAACTTGATAATTCTTGAAAGACTGTTATTTCGTTCATGGGTAAGGCTCAAAAATTGGGCTTATGTAACATAAAAGTAACTAAAAATATATGTTACTGAGTAACTTAAAAGTTACATAAAAGTATTCTAAAGGGATATTCACAATGTCTACAATACACACACTTTTTGTACTAAGTGTTTATTTAAGAGATCAAATAGGTATATAAGGTCCTAATTTATTAGTTTCAGATATTTTTACAGCTGATAGTACTCGGTCTCTGGAGTATATTAAAGCATGAATCATTATAGCTTTTACGATGTTTTTTTGGAGAAAAAGGAAAAACAAATTTGCTACGTAATAACACCCTGTTAATGTGATTACTAAATGAAAACTCATTGAAAAGATTCTAGTAGCTCTTTTACGTACCACTTAACTGTAACTGGCCACTTCACGTAGATAAATTAAAAGACATTTGCAGTTTTCCCGCCGAACCGTTACGACATTTACGACAACAAATTGTTGATATTACAGATAGTGTTATTGTGACATGTGATAATGCACATGATGATTTATTTAGACGAAATTATAAAAAAATTTATTGTTAGGTAAATGAAATCAGAAAAGTTATATGAAAAGATTTCTGAATTTCTATTTAAAGTTAATTATTTTAATGTAAAGTATAATGTGTTAAAATATCTGCAACTAATAAATTAGGACCTTATATACTTTGGTACATTTTTGAACAAAGATGAATAAGTAATTAAAGGCTGATAAACAAAAGCTGTCTTCACAAATAAAATTAAATCATAATTTTTCCCCGGATTACTTGTTATAATCATTGTAATTATGTAAAATAAAATAAAAAACACGTTACTCTTCTTTGTGTTGCGCAGTTGGGTATAAAAATTAAAACAAACCAAATATTTTAAACTCAAAAACCCGACTGCAAGAACTTGTAACTGAAAAGAAAGCGTGAACAAAGCTTTACTTTACTTTTATGTTACGTAACTTAAAAATAAATTAAAATGGTAACATATGTAACTTAAAAGTAACATAAAAGTTAACCTCTATTCACTTTCATTTGCATTATATAGAACAATAACAAACATATTAACTCGAACACGACACCGAATATTAGTTTATAGCTATAAACTAATATGAAGATTATATTAATAATGTATTACGTAATACAAAACAGAACAAATTTACCATGAAATTCACTCGTAACTTTTAAATTCCATAAAAAATCCTCGGCACAAGTTGAATCGTCGCACTGAACTACCCACAAAATGGCCGACCAGTGAGAGGTATACCAAGACTAAAGAATAAATAGTGTTGCCGTTATAATAGCAAGGCAGAACGGTTACTTAAATTAAGTAACTTAAAAGCTTCAATATGTTGACTTGTCTTATGTTACACGTAAATTATTATTTTAAATGGGCAATGCTAATGTTAAAGCTCGAAAAACGTTGCATTAATATATGACAGTTATAAAAAAAACTCCAACATATCAGTATAATATCACAAAACTAAAAAACGATAATTACAATCTTTCAGGAACATTTTTGGGACATTTTTATTTGTATGGAAATCGATGTAATTGCATAAAAGAAAAAAAAATTGGAATACAAACACAGAGATTTACATTTGTTAGTGGACTAGAACTAGTAGAAAAAGTTTTGTATTTTGCACGGAAAATTAAAAAAGTAAAATTTTGTAATTACTTTTCGTAAAAACAATGCCGGACGCTTACAAGTCACGAAATCATCCCTTTTTTACGGCCTTACCCTCATTACCTCCAAAGTTTTTTTTTTATTATTTTTGTACTTACTATTTTTATTTATTGTTAGAGTGTAAGCATTGAAAATGTAATTTGAGGAGGTGCTTTTGATCGAATGGTTTAAAATATAATGTAAATCTTGAGAACGGACAAATATTTGCCATCTCAAGTTTATATTTTGCTAGTTTTTTTAGGTGTATGATTGGTTGAGGGATTTAGTATAATTTAAATTTCATTAGCACTTCCTCGAGACTAAGTATAATTTAGCAATAGTATAATTTCGAAGTAATAAGGACTTCGATCTACTATATTAAATTGATATAAACTCTATTTGTGATATAATTATTCTTAAATACGATTGATGATTTTTATACTTTTACAAGTTTCTATTTAAATAATAAATGAGACGAATATAATCACTGTCTTTTATTTGTCTACATATCGAGGACTTTTTGTATTTTTTTGGTAGGTGTGTATCACGTTTGCTAAGCAGAAAGGCCATTGGACAGTCGGATATGGTGCCTTTCTTCGAAGGACAAAGTTGGGACAAAGGCACAGAGTTTGTCTATATCTCGTTTGGTTAGCAGAATGGCCATTTTAGGCAATATGCAATGATGCTTTTCTCCAAAGGAGAGAGGCACAGTCAGACCCGTCTTTCCCAGTGGGCACTTTGGGCAAGTGCCCAGGGCCCCGCGATCGATAGGGGTACCTAGGGATCTAACAAAATAGTGTTCTGTCAAAGTCATAGGGGCTCCATTATCCTAATATGCCCAGGGTCTCCAATAGGTTATAGACAGCCCTGGGCACAGTAGGTTAAAAAGGGGACATTTAGCTGTCTGTGCCTTACTTCAACTGAACCTATGGTCCACGGTATTATTACCATTAGGACTAGGTAGTTCCCTATTAAGGCCTTGTAAAGAGCGTTGGTGTACTTGTTGGCGGCTTTGGAGTTGGACACGGGATCGTGAGGTCTCGTGGCATCCCAGCAGCCGCCAAAAGCCAATGAGATTTGTAAGTTATTGTACCTAATGAATACTCCTGGGCCAACAAACACTCGTAGGTACAGCCAGGGTAAACATTATGAGAAAATCAGCAAACATCATGACTGTGTAATTAAAATTCTATCGGTCTGGTTATCCTGTCATTGGGTCAAGAAGGTCGGATGGCAGTCGCTCTATGCCAACTAATTAGTTCGGTTCGAAGTAACCTCGTGCCTTTCTTCTTGCCTCTTGCCTTCTTCCAAAATTTGGTTGAAGAGGCCAAGAGAATTTTGAAATTCGAACATGAGCAAAATTGATTCAGGGTTTACTACCGCTACCAAACCAAATTTTAAGAATATTGGATAGAGGGCGCCACAATCCGCGAGGGGGGTGGCACATTAGAGTTTATGCCTGGGGAATTCCTTATTTTTAGACTTGTCCGTATCTATTAAGAAAAGAAGTCCAAAGCACTTTCCATCTAGGTATATTTATAATAGTAGTAGCACGACTGTAATCGAGACTGTAATATTCAATGTATAAATACATTGAATATTTTTCCAAAAAAATAACTGAGAAGTGTTAAAATAAGTAATAAAACATAAATAGTTTTAAAATTTTGAATGATTGTCGGTTTCTCTGTTGTTTGTGCCTGTTTAGATTATCACCGCGGTTAACACATAGGATACTTTTTATCCAACTACTACGGAGAAGTAAAAAAGCGACATTTAACTTTTTCTTCAACTCTCATACACTGTAGTAAAAAAAATCCTAACGAACAATATGTAATAGTACAAAATTCATTCTTCGTTTGATTTTAGCGCTCTCTAGCGGTGAATAGTAAAATCAAAACTATTAAATAATTTATCGCTGGCAACACACTTGTTGCAGGGTAGTGTTGCGCCAAAAATCGATAAAAGAATACGGCGCCATAGACAATTGTAACCTGCCCCTCACTAAGCTATGCCGGTGCATGACATCATTCAGTCAAAGATTATAAAAATAAAATAGACTGTAGAGATAGGTACCTCATGATTCACGAAAAATAGTATTGGTTTTGCAGTCTCACAATTGTTATGTTTCAAAGTGGATTAGTGTTTCTGATCATAAAGACGTTTATTTCCTACTGGTGACTTCC
The DNA here is from genome assembly GCA_947034925.1 of Eudemis profundana. Taxonomy (NCBI): domain Eukaryota; kingdom Metazoa; phylum Arthropoda; class Insecta; order Lepidoptera; family Tortricidae; genus Eudemis; species Eudemis profundana. The sequence goes on along the minus strand of OX344808.1, from coordinate 13,982,449 downwards.
AAAACTGTCCAAATAATTTCTATCCTAATGATTAGGTACTTAGTTTATCATTTGTGTTTTAATATTGGTTTTGAAGCTGTTGGGAAACATGATTGAGGTAAATTAAACTGAAAGCGCTTTTTTTACAATTGTATTTTTTTTAATATACCTACTTTACTATTAGGCAAAATGTATTCATTAGGACAGAATGTTCTGTGGACTGTCTCTCTTGCATAATCTATGACATGGGCGGAAAGGTGATGCTTGCTTTCGCGACGATCTTTTTGCCTCGCCTTCGACGCCGTGTTCGTTCTCGCAGTGACGGCTGAAATTTGGAAGAAAATATATGAACTGCGATTATTACTAAATAAAGTATTCCGTAAATGTGCGGGTTATGTTTCAATGCTTGACAATCCAATTGAAAACTGTTCATAAAGTGTTTGTGCCGTGAGTTTGGATTGAGTACAGTTGGTGTGTGAGTGCATCTTGTGATTTTGTGAGTGCCGACGAATTTATGTGTACAACTGTGTGAGAACAACATTGCTGGGCTTTTAAGGTACGTGGTAATTTAATATGGCACCAATAAGTAGTTATTATGGTTTACTTTTAGCTCGATGAACCGAATTAGGATCGGGTTTTTCGTAATCGGCTTAGTGGGCTAACTAATTAGACACGGCCCTTTTTAGTTTTCTTGTTGCTAGTGCTATTCCCGGCTTTACACAACTGTTGTTTCGACAATTTTTCTTATTAGCATTTTGCTGCATGTTCAGTTTAGTACACCAAAAGTATTGAAACTTTATTATTTAGGTCATCTTAAATTTAATATCCATCCTAAATAGCGTAGCAAAACTGCTGCTGCTTGTAATACAGCATGAACTATGAAATGGATACTTAAAACCTTGTGAAACATTTTGACACCAGCTAGCTTATGACCTTGATGAAAATTGGTAAAATTCACCATAAAATTAGTTAAATCTCTTTAACTAACATTCAGACCAAATTATACCATAGAATCAATAATTACTCAGATTGTATATCTATACTAATGCTATTGAGATAGTAATTAATATTTGTAGCAATAGCATTTAATTTTATCTGTCCATCCTTATCAGAGGAGTGCCAAGGTGTTGCTATTAATTAAGGTGTGGTGCAACCATATAATAACTGATCACAATCCGTATGGTGTTTTGTGTGTGTTTTCCTAAACACTGGGCTTAGTATTAACCCCTTAAAATCGAAAATAAAATTTTCTTAATTTTTTGGCTTTATTGTAACATGATAAGACTTCTCAAGTATTTTCCTTGATTAGCTGTATTAGTGCATGTACAGTCACCTCACGGGAAAGTTAAGCCACTTGCCATTGTTCTTAATTTAGCCATGTATCGTGAATCAGATCTATTTCAGGGACACAATTATAAACAAATTATGATTATATGGCTAAAATTAAGAATGGTGGCAAGTGGCACAACATTCCCATGTTGTCATGTGGTGACTGTACAGTCAGGTGCAGAGATAAGTAACCTGTCAACCCTGCCATATAGACATGGCATGAAACACAGAAGTAACTAAAGTTTCTTCTGTCTGCACATGCAGTCTCTCCTTCTGCAACTGCTTCTCTATAAAGATTTACATTTTTCTTTCTTTAGATTTGCATCTTTCCATCTGCCTAAGAAAATTTTAAACATTTCCAATCAAGAAAAGTATTCATAATATCAGCCATAGTTTTGTATTTACATATAAGTAGGTTGGAGGGGCGGGGTACATAAGTTCTGGAAAACTCATTGGTACGACCCAGGATTCGAACCCACAACCTCTGCTTGAAAGGCGCATATCCATACTTGGCTACCATAACAGTCCTAAAATCAATGGTAATGTCGAAAAAAACTACACTTCGATGGAGGTTCCATTGAAGTTTTCTACATTGCATGAATGGGCCATAAAAGTAAGAAGCTTTTTATATATATCTCAGTAAAGTTGTGTAATTATTATTTGTTTGACTTGTTTAATAACATCAGCTGTTGAAAATACCCACAGGAAGTTATGCAAACATGTGTAATAATAAATAATAAACATGTGTTGCCTGTACTAGGAGCAAATAATTAAAACGTAGATTGTACTCCTCAAACTGAACAACATTTGTTCAGTGACATTTAAAAATAACTTATGTTTTAATTTTTAGTACACTTTAAAGTTTATTTCAAACCGCAATGTATTGTGATGTTTTTTATGTTTGTAGCGTGACAAGCAACGTCAATTAGGCTGATGTTTACGTACATTGAAAATACTATTAATTGTATGAAAAATGACATAATTTTAAAAAGTTGTTGAACAAAAGTTTTATTGTTTGGTGAGTAGAATCTATGTTTTAATTATTTGCGCCTGTTACAGGCGACACCCGGTATAGTTAAACCTTATGGTATTAGGGCATTTTTGTGAAAAGAATTACAGTTAGCTTGTAGTTAGGGGCGATGACAAATTGACAGTTAATGTCAATGGCAGAGGTTTGTTTACAAAGTGGAATGATAGTGAAATGTTTAGACAACATCTATTTTAAACACAACTTAAGTATAACCTAACACAAATATTCTCGCAAAAATGCCCCTTAAGGTGATTCAAGTTGCTTAATTCTTCAAACAAACACATTGGTGGTTAACAAACCACTTTAACAACATCAAATTGAAATTTGTTTCATTTTATAGTGCCATTTTGTCTGTACAAAGCAACATAGTAGTCCAAAAAAACCGCAAAAACTTGCAGTTGTCCATTGGTCCGTCAGTGCCATATATTACCATAATTTAAAATTAAACTTTTACTCAAAATATATAATATACATATATATTTCTAGCTTTTTGATACTTCTCATGTGGTTTTTCACAGACAAAATGTATCAAAGTATAAAGTGAAACAAATGTTAATTCTTAACCCTCTTTTCATTTGATTAGGGGACCCAGAGACTGGATTCACCTTAACTTCGCCTTTTGTAAGACAAGTTTTGCTTTGTGCAATAAAGTTTAAATAAATAAATAACTATGTAATTTGATGCATATCAAAATCACTCACATCCTCAAAATTTGGAATCCTCAGAATTTGATGCTTTTTTAAAAAAAATCAAAATATCATTACCAGTTAGTAGTTAATTTATGAATCAAGACATCAAAAGAGGACATAGGCTTGTAGTTTATCATACATACCTATATCGTCGACCGTAGGCTGAATTACGGTAAGGGACATTGTTTTGCCTGTCCCTTACCGTAATTCAGCCTATGGTCGACGATATGTCAAAAACATGGTTTGTAATTTGGATATTAAAAATTGTATCTATATTAAATAGTAAAAATACATACCTTGCAAATGTTCATTGTTTGATGTCACTTTTGGGCATTTTATTAAAGGTTCTGGCTCCATCTAGTAATGTAGTGCCTGAAAAAAAAGGAGGACATCAACAAGATGATATCCCTAACTACTCCTATCCACAACGGTAAGGCGTCATCCACAAAGTACCTACGTTTACACGATTTTTCAGACTTTTAGACCCCCAAGGAAAGGCTAAATTTTGGGGGGAAAATCATCAAGATTAAATCTTGAAGCCAATGCTTTTGAGCTCTTACAGGCCAGTGTGTGTGCTTCATTAATAGCCTTCTTCTTGGATTGTTAATATAAATAATAACAAATAAATAGACCGATTAAATACGAAAATTACTATGATAGAGTACAATATGTGGCATAGTGATTGTTTAACTTAGTGGTTCTTAAGTGGTGGTCGGCGGACCACTGGTGGTCCCTGGAAGCTTCCGAAGTGGTCCACGAAGCCATCCGAAAAAAATATTATACTACCTCTAAACCTATTTACTTTCTATTGCCTCGAAACAGTTGGTGGTCCGTGTCAAGACACAGATTTTGTCAAATGGTCCCTCATCACTAAAAAGTTAAGAACCACTGGTTTAACTGAAGTAATAATAGTATATATAGTTAGGTGCCAAAAAAGCAACCAAATTATCACAAAGACAATTACTTCAACAAAAGGCGATTACCTCATAGTTTTCAAATGGACAACGAGAAAATACCTCATCAAGGTTTGATGACAACCTCAGGGTTAAAATACAAAAAAAATACACAATCTTGATGAAATAGGTTGCAGAGTATCTGTTAAATAAATACACATATTTCATATTCAACGAAGATTTCGCTGAATTACATTTAGATTACCACGTAACTTTCATCGCAGCGATTAATCTTTAAAGATTTGCATCCGTGAAATCCCTCACAAATTAAACACTTTCATTCTGTACGCCCTAACCGCTCCGTGAATAGGAGAAACAGTAATCTCCGAGAGAAAAAAGCTAGTAAAAAGGCATTCATTTTTAAGGATCTGAAAGCCTACTCAATGTCACGTTCGTATCAAAGGTGGCGTCCTCAAAGTCAAGACCCTTTGGAGCGCCGGGGCCTCGGGCGCCGGCGTACGTAGAAGGGATTCTGAAACGGTCCTAGTCTACAGTGGACGTATATCTGCAAATACAGAAAATCCAATATCCGTGTATGTGGATTGATGTCTTCATATTCTTCAAAAGGTATGGACAGTTCGTTTGGCAAAGCAAATTGGATCTTTAGATATTGGAGCCGATACGGTTATCCTCAAAAAAGAAGCTAGACATAATATATTTTTACTGTGGCGTGTAGTAATAAAGTGCCTTTTGGAGGCGGACGTTTCAGATAATATACCTATAGTGGATGATCATGATTGATCGTATGATATCGGGAAAACTTCGGGAGTGCAGTAGTAATCCGAACACTGTTGATGAGTCAATAAGTTACCGTATTAACGTTAACTTGTTGTGTTTTCCCAAGTTTTATGATGTCATATGATTATTCACTGTATCTATGTTCTTTTGAGAATTTGTAAAAAAAAATTTAGAAAGCGAGTAAAGTTGGTATCGTATCGCACCAGTAAGTGACAATGCTTTGAACTATGCTAAAGGTGCGATCCTATCATATAATGCTTCGTAATATTTCGCTTATTTAGCGATTTCCCTAGCGTGGAGTTGGAAACTGTACCTACCTTGTACCTATCAACTTAAAATATAAATAAAACGTGACTACCTCCGTTTCCCATTACACGTTGTCTTTCAATGTTGCATGGATAGTAACATTGTACCAGGTTGTGCTAAAATGTTACTACTGAACTGAGTAATATGTTGCAAGATGCAACATAGTATCGGACAAAAAGAGGCACGTATTCTTCACACATTCACGGGATAAAGTCGTCCTCGACTGCCGCCTCGCACGCCCGTATTGTCCTGGAACTATCGATAACTGCTGCGTTTAATTTACGCGGCTACTATACGTTTCAGAAAATGATTGCTACGAAAAAACATCATTTTAGTTAAGACTACGTTAACAAGTTAAAAATAGCGACGATTAGCTCGCCATCTTAAAACAACCGTCAATAAAATAGAGGTCAAAGTTCAAAAACATTACCGCTACTTAATCTTTTTATTAACCTTGATTATGTAGCTTTGGGCTAATTCAATATAACTGAAACAGTTTCCATGTCGGCCGGCGTCTAGGGCAAATACGATTTGTACACTTTAGCACAGCACAAGGCCGCATACGAGATTGTTTTTATAGCTTCATTTCCTTGGCCCATATCATGACTATCATGAGCTTTATGAGCAAAAGCGTAGAAACACATTTGATTGGCTAAGGTTCAATGACCTAGAGAAGTTCTGTAGATACATTCTCAATAGCTGGGTCTGAATTCAGCGGCTGACCTAATAGTGTAAAAGAGACGGCTTGATTAAAATATTAGATTTGTAAAAGAGACGGATATCGTTCGTCTTTTGCGCTTATGTAAGTTTTTACAAATATCACCAGCTCATTAGAGACAAATACATTTTTTATATTTTCAAATTTTTTTTCGTATTATAACATTGGTACCTGTCTACTCTGAATGGTTTCTCATAATACTCTGATTCGCTTAATAGGTCATCCGCTAAAATCAACAAGGATCCGTCAAACATCTGTCTCCTGTTTTAATATTTTATTCAATGTTAATTCACCGCCACGGAAGGTGTATTAAAAAGGGTGGTTTCGCGGGGGGGTGCGTGTCGTGCACAAGGGATATACGGCTGGCCGGCGCCAGGAGGGTTTATTCCCAACTTCGACAATCCCAATTGCGCCGTCCCTCTCGCTCGGATCTTGCTCAAGAGGGGAGCAAAAAGGATGGCACGATGCGAATTCGTTTTCGAACTTGGAAGTATAACCCCAGGAGCGCGATCGATAACGCCTAGAGTCACGGCTCATTCTGGCCCAGTCGCGCCGCGCGTTCCCTCCCTTCGGCTTATGTCAGTGTAGCCCAAAACCCTGTGAGTGACGTGAACTGTGTTGTGCATTGGATGCGATGAGATAGTCGATACGGTATGTGGCTTTTTGGGATTGAATCAATAGTGGAATGTGACAGATGATGTCATAGTTTGGATATTTTTCAGATTTAGGTTAATCAGATCCGGAAGCAGCTATAACTAAACATTGTCAGTTTTATTTTATTACGCTACAGTGAAGATGTGTTGGGCTGTGATGGAGGAATTCTGTTCTGTGTTATTGTGTAATTTGCTAATTCGACCTTAATTGTAATACTGAACCATGAAAACACAGCAGTCCATCAAAAGCTCTTAAGTACGAGGTCATCTGAGAGTCGAGACTGTCGTTTTCTTTTAGTTGTATCAAGTTTTTTTTTCAATACTGTGCGATTTTTTGGAAATATACCTGTAAATATGACAAATATCGTTATAATTAAAGAGAGATTTAGTGACCGTACAGTTTCATAAATGTTCATTACCACTAATTACTCGTTAGTGTCATTATGACACCTGCTGTTGCGTTGTCTCTTTCGCCATGATAACAATTGACAGCACATGATATATGGGTGATGTACATTCCACGAACATCGTTGCATCGGTCAATATCCAGTGGTATTTGATAAAAAAATCTTGCATCGTATCTGAATTCTTTTAAAACCAGGCGTAGACAATTGAAGTAATCGAGTCATCGATATAAAATGCAGTAACGAGTCCATTCAATAGAGATGCCGAGCCCACGTTACTGCATTGCGACCTCGTGACCTCAGCATCTGGGATTATAGCCAGACGGCAGATAGACTTCCCGGCGGTCTGTACTCTGTAGTTGCCGGGTGTGGAGCCCCACCCTCTAGGCACACGTTCGGACTATTGATGAGACTAGATGACGTGAGCCAACGTTTTCTTACGTCTGCTGCGGTTTTAGGAGGAAACGCACCCGTTATGACCTTATAAACACTTCCAAATTCGAGGTGTTCTCGATGTTTCTCCTCCGAAGTTAGATCTTTGTAAAATATTTTTCGCAGCTAAATGGAATAAGGTGTTGTGGGTACCAGACTTTAGTGTTTTCCTACGAAACGCAAGCTCGCGGTCTCTCTTAGGGTGGTGGATTTTCTGCCAACGCTCATTTTTATACTATTCATCACTAGCTCGATAGGACTAGATAGTTCAGGGTGAAATTTTGCAGTTTCGCAGTGCGTTGCTTTGAGGCAGTATGCGGTATTGATGAGCGATAGTTATATCGATGGTCCCTGTCACAATTCACATGATGGATTCGTATACCATCATTTGTCATGATTACCAACGGATATCTTGATCAAGCTAAGTTACGTCTACAGAATATGAAGCCTTTCAAATCGCCTTGTCTTACAAACATGTAAGTTTACTTTATAAATGCTCGCTTCCCAAGGTTCGGACTCAATGAAGTGATAATGATCTCCTGCAGATGTTGTCTGACATCATACGATGCAAGTTAGGAAGCGCTCAAGTTGTTTATAGCGTGTGATATCATTTTTGTCGAGCGATACTTAGTTCTCTTTATCATGAAGATAAATTTATAATCTTGCAAATGACTTCTAAAAGAGGTACAGCGCAAAAAAATTACATTCAAATTCTTAATGACTTCAATGAGCGTTTTTGATTAAAACCTGGCCACATCTGTTTTTCATCGGTCGTAGCATACTAGAGGTACTGTTCGAGTGACTCAGAGCAGACATGATACCACTTTGGCCCATTAATGTGTTAATGAACGGCAAAAAATAATGGGTGACCTCATCACCTGACTGCACGTCGGCCATGACTAGTACTTACATGATTTGTATAAAACTCTTTATTGTTAGTATTATGTGGGCGCGTGCTAAATCCGGACTATGATCGGTCACCAATGTCACGATGGATGGTATTAGCATTTTACGTGGACCGAATAAAAGCGAATCGATTCCGTAATAGTGATTAACATAACTATCACACTGCATATCTTATTTTATCACTGGTGACATTAGCCGTACGATAAAATTCTTAATTTGATTACGTTTACATTTTTCATTCGTCTCCAATGGGCGATTATTTTCGCCGTAAATTTTTGGCAGCCTTAACCGGTTTTTAAATGTCTTTCGGGTGCCATTAAAGCGTCTGCCTTATCGGCAAGTTAGTTTGGTGAGCTATCTCCCCCAGTTTGTATCTTGACCCCGCAATTGACCCTGAGACGGGCCAGTTCTGTGACATAATGTAATCATTGTAGTTCTTCGAATATTTGATACCGACACGCAATTGATTGGAATTTAACTGTCTGGAATTAAGGACATAACTGTTGATCACTAAGCGTCATTTTTCTTTGTTGCAGGTAAGCATTGTGGTTAGAATGGTCTCACCATCGTCACAAAGAAACATGAACGTAGTTTTAATGTCACTTTGGGCATCTACGGTATATCTTTACTTAAGAAAAAGCGGACAAAACAAACAAAGATCTGTACAATTTAGGGCATGAGAATGTAGGCACATAGTTTAGTAGAAAGCAAATTGCGCGCCCTTATACCTCAGTTATTCAAACACCTCTTCGATTACGGCTGCCTCGGAATTCAACCGGGTTTTTATAGAAATCTAAATATAGCACCGTGTGCTAGCCGCTTTAATACAGAACCAAACTGCGAACTGTCAGATAAACGTGATCTTTGCTTAGGTTTAAAAGGAAGCTGTTATATTTTTATATTAATAAACTGGACTGGACTTGAATGTCATTTAAACTCATTTCAGGGGCTTTTGTTATAGAGACCGTGCAAACATAATCGTTTGATGGAACCTTTTTTAATTTGGCTCTTATTCTTATTTATATCGTGACTGACCAAATACCTTACTAAATTGTACGATTTCATTTTGTTTACGTTCGAGGTTTCCTATTACTTACGAAGTTACGAGAGGAAGTTGCTGTTTAACTTGAACTCTTAAGTTAGCTAAAGGGCACAGTTGTGCTCGAGTTTCGTAAGAAGTGGAACGCTACAAATTACAAATGACCGCTCATAGCCCTTTCACGGTTGAGCAATGAAAACTTTAATTGTGCTAACAATTGAAGGGGGCGTGCGAGACGAGGGCCTTTCTAAAGTCGATTATCAAGACGCCTTTGTTACCACTGTTTGTTCCAACAAGCGTTATTGTATATGACTTGAGAGCGTGGGCCACATTTACCTTATTCGTCTTACTACTCTTCAAACTTTCAAACGAAACTCCCAATATTCTTTTCATCGTCGCCACTTCTGATATTATTTTGTATTTTGCTATTACCTCTTCCCTTTTATTTTACTTTCGAAAGTTCGATCAAAGTGTCTAGGGACTTGGCGTTTAATATTCCGATGATGGAGTCCTGAGTCCCGCTCGGTCGGGGTCGCCGACCTCGAATCCAGTCCATGTCTTATGCACTCGCCGACTCACGTAACAACCGCTTTCTGTGTAACTTCCTATAGAGATATATGTGTATGCAGTTGCCGGTAGAATCTGTAAGCCAAATGTATTTCTTTACTAACGGTTGAACAATTTGTTGCCATTTGTTTCGTGGTATAACTTCCTAGGTTTGAAACTTTGAATACGTTGTCGACTGTTCTAAAAGATGAAACGAAAAAAGTGCAACCACGAATTCCTTGTACTAAATAGCAGCAATCTTTGAATAAATGAATGTCGATGACTTGCCTGTTCTTATGTGCATTGCTTATGTTACTCATCATCTGCTATGTATTTCACTAGGTGCATGTTTTCTTGATTGTTCTGCTCCACTTGGTCAGTAAAGGCGAGCTGGCCATATTTAGATCATGCTCTGTCTGTAAGAAGTTATCATAATGCTATAAGGTACATCGCTGGTACCGTGGCCTGCTTTTAGAATTTCTTTTTTGCGTCTGGTACTTATCTGGCTGGCACAGGACAGGTTTGACTAGTATCGGCGAGACTAGATTCTACAGTCCATTATCTTATTGGTATTTGTTGTGTATTTTGCCGGTGTAAAGAGGTTATTTATTATAGGCTAGCTTTGCAAACCGATCATTCCATAATTTCTCAAAAAATTTCAAGAAACTCGCTAGCGAATTTTTAATTATGGTCACCAGTTTAAGTCACGGGGTTCAGGAAAATGTTAAGAACTTATCAAACGGAAAAATATATTGGTCGCTAGGCCCTACTACACTAGTGATTTCTCGTTCTCGGGAATAATCCCAAGTTTATCGGAAGCGTTCCCAACTCATGAATATTAGTTGTACTAACTACCAATCAAATAATGTGGTGTCAATAAATGTGTAAATGGATCAGGACTACAGCCTTAGAAAAGCGCATCTAACCAAATCAAGGTTGATGCGTATTCACGAATCAAAGACCACCATTCACGTGGATTGAATACTGAGCAAATTCGCCAGAACAATTTGCCGGTTGTTGGACATCAATTTACAGCAATCAGCCATCGGGCCGCATTCGCGACGCCCTCTACGCTACGTAATTACAATGTGTGCTTATGAATGACTGGCTGATGTCACGTCTTATTGAGTGCCGTTGCTCATGTAACATTGGAGTTTACGCTTGTAACTAGAGTAAATAAAATGACTGTATTCTTGAATCTCATAAATCATAAACTATCATGATCTTGATTTTAAGCGCGAGTTGTAGCTGTGGTTTATCGAGTAATTTCTTTTTCACTTATTGTTTTTGCTTGTCTTCTACTTTGTTATTGTAGTTCCCTCTTGATCTTTCGTATTCTGCTATTATTTCTTTAGTACTGTACTGTGTGATTTGATAAACAACTACCATATTTATTTGGTTAATCAGATCATATTAATTGATAATTTGAAGAGGCGCGCACTGCCATAGACATATCGTCACTACTTTGAAAAAAACTCGTATCTAAAAACGTCGTAGAGAACACGTCAAACGTTACATACGAACGTCATATCATATACACTTACTGAGCTTTTACCTGCAGTCAGTGTCAGATACGTGTTTTTTTAAAGTAACGACGATATGTTCTGTTTTAGATTTGACTTACATCTTCTCTTTTAGTTAGTTTATAGTACATTACAGAACTAGAGTGGTAAAACAAAGAAAGGCCGAGATCGCAGATGTTTGCGGCCCGAGCTGCAAGCGAGGGACGTAAATATGCGATCGGGGGCTTTCTTCATTACCTCCCGTGTTGTGTACATCATTTTATGTCTACACTTGGCCAGAAAGCGGCTTTTTCCGTACGCGTAGCGTGCGGTAAAAGCCATTTTATGGCTAGGTGTGGCATAAATGAGTTAAATGGCAGATCCCCATTGTAGCACAATACAGACTTTATTTCTACGCAACAAAAGCTCCTTTTATACTATACAGCATCCGCTTTCGTTCTTAGAATTGCTAATTGAGCGTGACCTAATTATTGCACTTGTTTTTATTAGCGCTTTGCGATCTGTTGATTATTTCGTGTAGATTTTATGGTCTTTATTACTTGTAATATCCTCGTCAGCAGTAAAATTATTGATGACCTGGATAAAGTTTGGAACAGGAAAAAACACTTATGCCGTAATTACTTAATCACTATAGAAAAAATACGCTTTTAGGAACGATGGAGGAACGATGTTCTGTTTGTCAGTATTGACGACAACTTTTGGGGATACGAATAACCTCTCAAGGTGGTTCGGGCTTAGCGACCTGGTTCGATCCCAGGCGCCCCGGCCCCCACCTAGTTCGACCCTCTTAAGGTGGTCCGGGCCGAGCGACCTGGTTCGATCCCAGGGAACGCCACGGCCCCATCCGGTCCGATTTTTGCAACAGTCAAAAAGGCTTGCAAGTTTGATAAAAAAAAAATGTATATTGATTTTTCGAAAACAACCTTATTAGCGATTATGTGGTGTCAAATTTCTCGGAGGATAATCCTGATTAAAATCCTTTTACTTTTTCTTCAAGACTAGTAAGATAAGATCCTCGAATGGCTTAAAATAGGCAAGGCGATCGAAATCGGGTTGTATCGACAACTCGCCACTTTAGCCATTTCAATGTCATATAGGTTATAAAACAGTATTGTTATGTTTTAAAGCCGTTTGCAGAATTAACGTCGTTGAGTGACGCAATGCGGCGGGGCTTTCTTGCGAAGAAATAGGTTTAAAGCTCCCCTTTATTCCAAGAGAAAGCTAATCCTCTACAAAACTAGATTTAAATTGCAATTTATTATGTTCTCATTACGTTGGAATTAAGGTTAAGAAATCATTACGAACAAACCGAGGTGCGTCTTGTTTAATGAAGATGTTTGTCACGAGGCTTCGTGGAGTGTCCCTGAGTGCCAAACATTGTTTGTTGGAATTACGTACCTACTGATACTGATATAGATTGACCAATTCTATTTTTTTCATGGAAACAATCCAAACAATTAAGTAGCCTTCACGATTGAGAGATATTTGTTAATGTAAATGAAAACAAATCACAATCACAATTGGGTACTTGAGTGTAACCGAAATCTGTAAAAAATATTTTCTGGTAACCCTTAAATGGATTTTGTCCGTTTTAAATGACATACCAATAAAACGCACACAATTCAAATTTGAACGAACTTCTGCGCGGTTCAAGTGTCACGTGACGTTCGTTAGGCTATCCCCTTTCCTCCTTGCGTATCGAGAAGCCTTGCGCACGCGACGCGTGACAAGGAGCAAGTATTCCTAAAAGTACAACGACCGAAACGGTGTAGGCTCATCATCAAAACATTTTTTTCGTAAGTATTACTAGGATTTATGTTATTTTATTGTGTAAATAAGTTGTAATAACAGTTAAATAACAGTATCCAGTAGTTGTTTTGCTAAAATGATCTGTACTTTTTTCATGATGCTTGCAAAAATCAGAGTGTCACTTAAAACGGACATTGCCCGTAATACCTTAGAGTTGTGATTTTAATGTTTGTCATTTATAACGGACATTGCCCACGTTCCCTAAAAGTTGTGATTTGAACATATGTCATTTATAACGGACTTTGCCTGTGATCCCTTAAAAGTTATTTGTCACTTATAACGGACAATGGGCCTTAAGATGACCATGGACAAGACGAAGATCGTATCGAATGTCCATGTAGCGCCCACCACAGTATTGCAAGGCATCTCGGTCCTTGAAGTTGTCGACGAATACGTCTATCTAGGTCAAACAATCAAGCTAGGTAGGTCCAACTGCGAGAAAGAGATCACGGACCGACGGATCGACGGATCCAACTCGGATGGGCAGCGTTTGGGAAACGGCAAAGTATCTTCTCGTCCGAGATACCTCAGTGCTTGAAGACGAAAGTCTTCAACCTGTGCGTATTACCGGTGATGACCTACAGAGCCGAGACGTGGTCTCTAACTATGGGCCACTTAAGGAAGCTCAGAGTTACTCAGCGAGCGATAGAAAGGGGTATGCTCGGGATCCCTCTGCGAGATACAATCAGAAATGAGGAGATTCGTAGACGAACCAAGGTCACTGATATAGCAAACCGGGTAAGCATACTGAAATGGATATGGACAGGGCACATAGATCGAAGAACCGATGGCCGTTGGGGCAGAAAGGTTCTCGAGTGGAGACCACGTACTGGTAAGCGCAGCGTGGGACGGCCACCTGCCAGGTGGTCGGATGACCTGGTTAGGGTTGCAGGGACTCGCTGGATGCCCATCATATATGCCCATATCATATCCGGTCCACCTGGAAATATATTGAGGAAGTCTGTGTCCAGCAGTGGACGTCCTATGGCTGAAATAATGATAATAGAGATGCTCATGGGTATCGTAAGAAAGCTGGCTATTGAACATTACTAGAGCAACGATCTCAGATTTGAGCCTATCGCATCTGCCATGCCACCGACGCAATGTAAGCATGTATGTATGTAACTATGTTTGCTCAGGTCGAATCTTACAACTCAATTTTGAAGCAGATATCTTCAACCGATGGAACTGAAATTTTGCATGAATATGCTGGAACCAGACGGTATGATGATCTTAATTCACATAAGATAAATTCACCGTTCATTTCATTAGTTCTGACGTACACGTACAGTTTGCGATTGTACAAAGAAGTACATGCGGCAATATAAGCTTATTTTTCATTTATTTGTTTTCTTATATTCCGAAAGGGAAAAGACTAGTTTATTTTTAGTTTTTTTTTGAGAAGCATGATAATGATTTCATTGTTTTGCAAGTTTAATAATAAGAATGTATGTATATGTGTAAGGTAAAAGTTTCCTATATAATAAATATGAGTCGTGATCTCAAAAGCTGTGATTATATATAATTTTTATTAATTTCATTTTTTGTGTCCTAAGAATATTTCATTAGGGTAAATGGGCAATGTCCGTTCTGTATGACAGATCTCGAGTACGTATAAATGGGCAATGTCATTTATAAGTGACATGCTGCAAACCATAAAAAAATTATAAATTATTGACAATGACGAAAAAAATTTTTTTTCCCTCCCCGAATACAAAACTATAATCAGGATTTCAAAAAAAAAACAGCAGGGGAAACACATGTGCCCATTTAAGGGTTAAAATAAGCAAAATAAGGAAATATGTTAAAGTTTTGAGTTTAATACCTAACGTGCAACTTACCAATCATTTTAAAAGTATGAAAATATTAAAAACTATTAATACCAGTGAATAAAATTTATGGTAACTTTTGTTATGAAACCGTTACGATAAACGCAAGTTTTAATATAGTTGCAGAACAAAGTTCTTGATTTCCCCAAAGAAAGTATGTATGGTGACTTTACATTACAGTAGGCTTTAGTATGAAGCGTTTTTGAGAAAGTCTGAAAATTAGATTTTACATTGTTGTATCTCGGTGACTTAATGATATTGAAGTAGTTTTTTCACTAATATTTCTATTATTGAGGTCTCTCTGTAACATCACAGAAAAATGTTGTAAAATATCCAATTAATATAAAAAAAAACAAATCGTTACATGGATTCTTACTATCTAGATCTAGAATCATACATACTAACCTATAGCTACAAGCCAATATGTACACTTTTATCAAAATTTATTCGGTCGTCACAATGTTGTTTTTTACAAATGTCGAATCATATTTTGAGGCTAGCTTTCTCTTGTATCACTATTGATATATGGAAAGTGATGCTCAATAGTGCAGTCCGATGCACACAGTAACGCTAAATCAAGTTGAATAATTCAACACGCATTACGAACCGCTGCTATAACCCAAACCTATTTTCATTTCGTAGAAACGTGGTACCGTTTAATTCTTCGATAATGTGATTAATGTGCGAATTGTTCGTTGAACATTATCTAATTTCATATTATTTTTAATCGCCTTTCTCCACTTATATAACGTGCTAATTGTTATAATTAGCTAAGTAGTTCAGTTCCGTTCTGGATTATAAATTTTTCATCACCTCTAATGCGTTTTGTAACTTTTTGTTTAGTTTGTTGCATCGCGCCGATAGTAACTCGATACGAGACAAGTCTGCTCGCCGGAGCAAAGTCGCCCATTTGTTAAATTAATATTGATTGATTCCATCTACTAATAGGCTCCTATTTCACAGTTTACTTTAGTTTCCCATTCGATATTGATTGCTTTTAAAAGTAGTCTTCGAACGTAGCAACGTATAAAGTATGAATTATCGTCTCGCCCCTGGATGGCAATGTTCCAAATATTGGTTTCTCCAGGCATATACAATAGCCTAACCCACTTATTTTTGCATAAGCAGCATAAGCTGAACAACACACCTACTCATCTAACATCCTTTCATCTCGAAACATTGTCTCGGCGTTCTCACACATTTTTCACGTCTACTGTAAAACAATAGCCTACTTGGTCGTTCGTTGTCTGTTTATAATTTTTATGGGCGTAAGAATTATATTGACCTAAATAAGACGATAGCGTCATCGCTTCACCGAGGCAGAGATCATGCATGTGGGCGTAAACATTAAGCGCCATCTTCTGACAGACTGATCTTTGGCAACGATACGTATTACTTTCATTCCAATAAGTGCTCCCGCGTCACCCTTCGGGAACTCAAATCAGGTTACTTCTACAATGTGGAGTCGCTTGGGAGCGTCGAGCAAGTTCAATTGCTTTTGCAATAGCTTTTCGCAAGGGGACGTGTAAAGAACAGTAGGGCGCAGTACACTGTAGCCTCATCAAAGTATTAGAAAACAATTCCAATGTTCCGTAGACAGTGGAGATGTATCGCGTGCTTCAGAAGCAAACGTGCAGTGCATGTGTCGCTATAAAACCGGTCCGACGCAAACAAGCGCTCCGCCGGCCTTCGCCAGTTGCCGACGCCCGATTACGTCACCGTAGCCACCACGCTTATGTCATACCATTACTGTCCATTAGAGGCGATCTACACTTGCCTGACATACAACAATACTACACGGCCCTTGCAAAAACATTGATTCGATAGGAAGCTGCCAACTCTACTGCTTCACGCTTCACTTCAGATTTGACCGTCACGATGATTTTCAACGAAGCAAAGATGATTCGTTCTGCATGAATAGGTACTACTCATGACTGACGGTGACGGCACGCCGATGAAGTATTTGGGAACAATGCGCTATATCGGTCAGCAATCGAGTACTGTACGCAAATGCGTTTGCGTCGCAGTCTACGAAATGTTTACGATTGGTTTCTCAAACATGATCAATGATTTTTTTAATACTCAACAAAGATTCCTCGGCGGTGTTTCGGTGCGAAAAAAATACTGAAAAATATGGGAGAGATTTGTGCGAATATGAGAGTTCAGTGCCGCCTTGTATATGCTCTAACTAGAGTTTACTAGAGTGTTCAACTGTTCTGGTATCTAATTCATGTAGCATCAGACACATAGGTATAAATACGATGTTGGCAGCAAATGAGGCGCATCCTACTTCTACAAAGTTCAGTGCCGACGCCCACTCACTAGATTCATTGACTTCCACCTCAGCTGGGGAAGGATGGTGCAACCATAATTTATGTTTCTATTTAGATATATGACCACGCTCATTGGAAAATTTACTGGACTCCCACACTAAGAGGCTCTTTCATCCAGAATAAGAGTACGTAGACAGGTATTAAATTTGTAGTTTGTTCTATTAAAGTACACGTTAAATATATCGTAAAATAATTGGCATGAAGGTAAACTAGCTTAAACATAGCAACGGAGACACAAGGCAAAGAAAATTGCTGGTCGCTTTCTGAGAAATCTTACGAGTTCGGTTTTATTACGAGTATGTTAAAAATATCCAACTGACAAATAGCGTAGGTATATGAGCCACTCCGCCGATGTCCGGTCAGTGACGTCGGGCTAATACACCACCCTAAGGGGTGGCAATCCTACCAGGGAGTGTAACGTGCCCACAATGCCATACCATAATCTGTTTATATGTCACTTCACACCGTGTCCTGTTTATTTATTCAATAATTCGAGCAGGAATAACGATGTCAGACAGCAAATTAACTGCTGACTGATTATTTGGACGCTTGCCTTTACTGCTTTTCTCTTAGATAGTCCCTTTGAATGAGGTTGACCTGATTAAGTACGAGCTCAATAGATCTCGCATTTCTAATTTCTCTTCGCTGTTTATTGGGTAACCGGACCGGATATCCCATAGTTTTTGACGTGGCGTCATGTTTCGTGTCAGCGGCGTTGTTTACGTTACTTATAACAGGCGGTGAGGGGAGTTGCACGTGGGGAGCCGTTGAGTTTCGATCGTTAATTAACCGTAAGGTCTGCTCGCACCGACCGTTCCGTGAGACTTCACTTTCAGGTTGCTCATCTTGAGCTGGCTAGAGTTTATTGCAAAAATAAACTCTAACAAGCAAGCGTCTTTTTCATACCTGACCTGATTAAAAAGAAATTGGTGCTCGTGATCCGTGATCGTGCCTTGAGGTACTTTAAACTCCTTGTGTAAAAACTGTCGTATCTCACTACTTTAAAAGAAAAGCTGATTGTGTTTAACCACGTAGATTGACTAATCTTAGTAAGCAAAACGAATATAACTGGTGAATCAACATCGAAGGTCGCTTCAATGATAATGAAGCTTGTAAACTTAGCTAAATATTGGATCATTAGCATAAATGTAATATGAATTATTATTAGGTGTTTGCCGAATAATAGGATTTTACGAATCTTGGTTTATGTGCGTGAGTGGGCTTCGGGCGCGGTTCTATATTTGGGTTAATGGATTCGTCCGCGCACAGCTACCAGCATGGGAAGTGCCAGTTAGTTCGTCCGTCCGCTCCTATCAGGTTTACGCCTATCTATCTAGACTGGCACATCACCTGTCTGCCTGTAATATATTTAGTCTGGTTTCGCGCCGTATTCGATCCCTTAGATAGAGGAAACCGATGGAGATGATATTTTCTATTAAGAAAGATGTCAGAAGCGGAAATTGATTAGATTTTATCTTCTGTGGACATCTGCTCGGATTGTAATCTAGAAAGCTGAATAGTATTAATAACAGCCGTAGAGAAATTTAACATCTAGTAATACAATCTTAATTTAAGTACCTTTGAAGCCTTTACTTTAAGGTAATTAAGGAAATCTGAAAACTGATTTACTGTTATTATACTATTTGTTCTCACTTTTTCGGTCTGCAGATTTAGTTCATAATATCATAATGACAACATTGACAACTTCTGCTGAGCTAATGACGCTATTTTTGGAGTCTGTCGTGATGTCAACAGTCGTCGGACGCTGGAAATCGTTGCTGCCTAGAAACTAAACATACCTACTCATTCGTTTAAAGATTTATATGCGCTTGAAATGTTAACCACTATGTATATTTTCGGTTCCTGGTTCGTTATAATTTTAATTAGCTGTACCTATGTGTCAAAGCAGTAAGTAAAAGTTTATTCGGGCATTTTTATTTTAAAATCTACGGTCAGGCGAAACTTAAGCTATGTTCAAATACCGTCTAACCTGTCAGTCCGTGACGAAATGTATGGAGTTTGACACTAATCGTCAGTTCTGTGACGACGTGCTAACTGTCAGTTAAGAACGCACTTTAAATAAAAAAGCCCATTTACATGCAAATAATACGTCTTAATGGCATTAATGAATTGTGCATATAATTTTGAACTCATTAAGAATCGAAAATTACAAAAAAAAGCTTGATTATAAAAACAAACAAGAGTTCAAACTGCGGTTAGAAATGTGCCTGGCTGCGGCAGGTCGACACGCGGCCTACTGTGACGGCATACTACATCCGTTGTACAAATGAACAGTTACTGCACACCCAACCATAGTTCTTATATCCATAAGCATAAAGGTTACGTCATCTGTCAATTTAAATGGAAATCGTAGCTGGAAAACAGCGCTTCCTGCCCTCGTGAATAGAAATTGACGGGTAATTTGCGTTTGGCGGCGAGATAATATTCGCCATTGTCTTTATGACAAAATAAAAGCGTGGTGACGTTCTCACGCAATTAAATACATGTTATAGTGTAACAGTAACACAGATTACATAATTATTGTATTTTATGAGAATAGTTGATAATGCAGTGGTCACTGATACCTGCCACAAAGTAACTCCATAGAACATAGTTGCATTGCAACTGTTTGCCTTGCTCAATCTGCCTACTCTAGCTTGAGTCTGAAGAAAGCGTTGCAGTTTTATGATTAAGTTATGTTCTCACGAACTTTTTCTGCAACTTGGTTACTCAATTTAAGATCGATAAGTATACTTCGTCATGCACTGTTGAGACCCGGGGAGTTCTTATGCATACTTTGCATAACGAGAAAGTAAACATTGTAACGAATCAACGCAAGTATAACAGAAGAAATGGCTTTCTAAGTACAATCCTGTTTATTCGGAAATTGTGATTCTTTTCAAGGGGCGCCGTTGGTTGACCCTTGTCGATAATGAGTTTTCCGCTTTTGGACATTTACTGAAACTGCCTTCGGTACTATTGCGCAGAGAAGGGAAATAACAAAAGAAAATCGCAGAAGACAGGCCATATAACTTAAGGTCCTTGCTTCGAACTGTAAAATGGGATAACATAAAGTAAGATTAATACACAGTTACTGATGTGGTACATATAGAAACATTTAATTCAGCGATCGTAACTAGGAGTGCCAGGAAAGAGGCCGCTACGTATAAGGCGATAATTCTTACAATTTATCGCTCGATACCGCAATGGAACCAGTTTATGGGTACTACTTGTGGTTACTCATAAAATTAATGCCATGTACTAACTAAACCTGGTTTTATGATATGTTAAACACATTTTCATTTATAATCTTAGTTACTAAGCTTGAACACCAGTTTTTTTATGTTACATGATAACACGAATGACTCAACAGTTAGTATGTAACCTTTTCCTTAAGAACGCTAGGATGACACGCAAGTTGCATTGTTCCGCTAAAATCTACAGGCCCCTTATATGAGACAGGAAATCCGTCATCCTCGCGCTTGAGCTCGCATTATGTATGACGGCACAAGAGACGTTATGTCCCCTCATAATGGGAATAGCGTAACGTCTAGTCGTTTACTAGACGCTGGGGGAGACTATAGAAAGCCTACCGTTGTTTGAGGAAAGCGAACCGCTCTGTGTGCGCTAAGCTTGCGTCTAAAAACAAGCATATACAATTTCGATGGAAGTTGTCTTGACGTTTATTAAGTGCGACAAACTTATCTTCTACCGCTTTTTTGACACGATAATCGTAGTCATAGAAAATTAGGCAGGAATTTGAAATAACACTTGTGGGCTGCGTATACTGCTGAACACGGTGGGGTAATTAGAAAGTCCTTATTCGTTTCTTTATTTCTCACCCTCATGACTTTTAAAAGAGTTTGAAGTTATAGTATAATTTCCTTAGATTAGCCCATTACCCGGTATTGTAGCTCTGTAGACACAGCCATTGATATTTCAGTAGGTACATTTGATGGGGCTTCGTATCTAAGATCATTCGACCCCTGTGACTCACCCCGATGTGTACATACATAGCCGTCTAGTCTAGTCAGTTTATTTCTATAAATACCTTCAAGTAGGTTAGAAGATCTGAACATTGGAGATTTCTCCAGCTCACTCGACAATTTACATCTTTGATTACAAATCCTACTTTTCTAAAGACGTCAAAAGTCGTTGTCAAGTATAGAAGTGTCCAGTTAGTAACGATTTCTATTCTACGGGATAACAAACTGAATTTAGCGACGAAAGTTGTATGCATGTCGTGTTTGCAGTTTATCGCTACAGGTGTCATCCTAACGAAGCGGAGAAATGCACATCTAACCTATTAAGCATACGTTACTTAGCACCGCTACTTTCCAATGGCGAAACGTAGGTATATTCTTCAAGATTCTTAGTAAGTTAATCTATGGTTTAATCCATGGTTCCTTGGTTTAATGGTTCATGGTGTACCGACGACGCCATGTCTGCGTACTACCGGTCGTCGACCCCGCCACCTTGCCAGTCGATATGACTGCTTTGTTAGACGTTACTTCGATTACGCCTACCTGTGTTATCAAGGTTAACTTTAAATTTATGGGATTACTAGCGACACGCCCGTGCACGGTACGGATTTTTAAACGTATTTTAATGTTACGATATAATGTAATAAATCTGCGAAGAATTGAGTGCTAAAAATAAAAAGAAAATTACATTCTTTAAATTAAACGTATTTGTTAAAATGTACACTTATTACGATACAGCTTAGCAATTCAATCTCTACCTGAAAGTGTCTTTTGTTTACGTTGGTATTTGAGCCTTCACTGATAAAGTTACGCCAAGTGTTTGCTTTTCTGTGAATTTGCTTATCTTCAATTACTCACCATCGGATCCTATTCAATTTATATTGTATTGGCTATGGCACGTTTGACGAAGCTTTGATCTATCAATGGGTATCTACGTAGTGAAGTAATATACCTAAATAGGAATGACGTTGTACGTGATGGAAAGTGAGGCATTCCATAGGGATTCAAGTGGAGCGAATGCTATTTTAATTTAAATAATGTAAAGGAAGTTAACCTCTCTCATAAATTGTATTCAGATTCCTACTGACGGAACTTAGAGATTTAGTTACGAATTTACATTCTGTAGAACTAAAATAACAAACTTGTAAGATGAGAGTTGATGTTTTGTTTTGAAATCAAAATAACATATTCGAAAGTAGTATATTATTGTATATATAAGTTTGAATTGTAATGTTCTTTTGGTGTGCAATAAAGTACACTCACGGACAATGAATTCGGGTTATTTTCTATATAATTGTTCATAGAAAATGACCCGAATTCATTGTCCGTGAGTGTATTGTATAAATATTTCTGAACAAATCAGTTTAATATAACATTTGTTTACTGAATCACAAAGCTGCTAATACGATGGGTTTGGTAGTATAGATAGATGTATTTTTTTAACTTAACTGCCGCTGTGATCTTAAAAACGACCGACGAGTACTGAGAACAAGTTTTTCGATGGGTACTCGTATAATTTTCGTAGATATTTTTTGCCTTCCGCAGTTAGTTCATATATATATAGAACGGAGGTTAATTATTGTAGTCATTCAAACGCATTAGTCTGTCTGGTTCGTTTAAGTCCGTTTTAAATGTTATAAGTATAATCGATGACATTTCTCAGAAGGCTGTCTTATCGATCGTTCAATGGTTTTTAAGTAGATATGACGAAAACGTTATCTCGAAATTTCGGATCATAAAAAGTTTAACCAAAAAATTTAAGCAAAGGCAAATTTGATAAGGCGTTCGTACTAGCATGCCAGAATTGTCAGATGTTGATGATTTGATACGTATGCGTAATTTTAGTCTCTAATTGAATTCTATAACTTAGAGTAACTTCAGTAATAGATAGCGTCTTCTAAATTACTGCCATGTCAACAGATAACTTGCAAGAATCAGTGATGTAAGGACCTTGTTGATTGAAAAAATGCCATTATCTTTTTTATATAATTGTCTGCGATTTATTCGTTAGGGGACATTGTGGTCTAGGGGGACCTTCAACAACATAGTTGTCCCATTATGAGAGAAGGCCGTGGGCGAACAAATAACCTTTACTACTTATACCGATGTACTATTTAAACCGGCGTTATAATAATACAAACAATGCTCGATAAAACAATATTAATATAACGCCACGCTTTGGTTTACGTAAGTTGTACTTTGTAATGAGTTCTAGAACACCTTATTAATCGTTATATTAATAGTCTGATATTATGAATTAGTCAAACTCAGTTCATAATAGTCTCACCGTTAATAAACATACAGAACTATGAGGGACTTCTATATGAAGTATGTATTTTTGTCCAAAAAAACAACCAAGAAGAGGTAAAATGTGGATTTTAATATCGCCTTGTTTTTATTGTAGCACTTGGGTTTGGTCTATGACTTGTTTTAAGAATAGACGTCTATCTTTTTAGGGTTCCGTACCAAAATAGTAAAAAAAGGAACCCTTATGGTGCGACCCTGTCTGTCTGTTAGGGTTCCGCACCAAAATGGTAAAAAAGGAACCCTTATGGTGCGTCTCTGTCTGTCTGTCCGTCTGTCACAGCCAGATATCTCAGGAACTACTGCTGCTATCGATTTGAAATTTGGAATAGTGTTAAAAGTAGCTAACCCGAGCTTATTGGACATAAAAAATATCTTGTATCTTTTTTAATTTTTTTTAAAAGGCTCCGTAATGGGACTTTTAAAGTAGAGCTTTTATATTGAGTGGGGTATCAAATGAATGGGCTATAATTAGACTACTAAATTTTTTTTTTCTTAAATAAGTAGTTTTTGATTTATAAATAAAAACGTACCATTCCCCCCTATTATCTCCGAAGTTACTGATCAGAAAAATGTGTCATAATTACTAATTTTCAATATCAACATACAGGAAAAATAGAACGGTCTTCTTAACTTTAATATTTTTTTAGAAATTTACAAAAACTTAAAATCCATCTAGCGGAGAGTAGCAAAACTAAGCGATGGCCTGTTTCAGATTACAGAAAAAAATATCTAGTAAATACAGTCATTAGTCATCAGGTTCTAAATATTACAGGAAAAATATAACGGTTTTTCTAACTTGCACTGTTTTTTAGAAATTTGCAAAAATCATAACATATACTTATTTGCTCCTACCAAGGACCATTAACACAAGAGGACTGTCATTCTCCATACTTTGGATCGTAACCCGACCGCTAGGGGATTTCCGGGAAAAAACTAGACGGCGCTAAAAAACTAAACATTTAACAATGTTATAATTGAACAAAGAAACATAGTATAGTAACAATTAGTTCGTAAACAGCTAATAATAAATAAATTCTATCATTTAAGGCGGGGATGTTCGAAGACGACAAGCAATTCGAGCTCCCCGCCCCCCTTAGACGAACAAGCGGCGCGATCCCGTTCGAAATGAACTTTTCGTGACCCCAACCTGTGTAAATGTGTCAACTTATGCCGCAGCGAAATTGTAACAGTAGGTCTACTACCTTACGTACTCTCTGGTTAAGTTTATATCAGGTAGATATACCTATCTATGACATCGAAACACTTAAAATAAAAGGATCATCGTAATGTTAGAAAAGAAAGCGGTTGTTTTTCTAATAGGTACCTAACGTTTAGTTAATAAATAAACTTAAACTAAACATGATAATATTATCACTGCCGGTTACAGTTGGGAGATATTGTAGATTTATTATTTACTTATAAATAAATTAGACCAACAGGCATCGTGTCGTACAATGTGAAAGGTAGGTACATATTTCATCTGCATCAGCAAAACAAAGGCACGGCACGGCCATACCATCCTTTTCTCGCAGCCATTCAAGCTAATTTCAGCCTCCTGTAATTTTGTACTGGCTAAAGCTACAATCCTGAAATTTCAGGGATATATACACAATAAGACATATATATTCTCAATATCATTCAAATTGAACGTGTAGTTTAAGAACTATTGCATGTCAAAGTTCCTTAGTTTTGTCACTGACTGACTGACTGATTCACTGATTCACTGACTGATGATCATCATAATTCTAAAGTACTTCTAGCAGACTCACAGGCTCCAAATTTTAAACATAGTTAGTTTTTAACCGACTTCCAAAAAAAGGACGGTTCTCTATTCGTCTGTTTTTTTTTGTGTGTTTGTTCACCGATTACTTGAAGACGGCTGGACCGATTTGGAAAATTCTTTTTTTGTTTGAAAGGGTAGAGTTCCGAGGTGGTCCCATTGCAACCAAATCAGGATCTGATGATGGAATCTTGGAGAAATCGAAGGAACTCTTCAAATATTATAGGCACACATATAGCGATTTCGGTATTTTTCGTAATTTTTTCTCATCCATGTCTTATTAGCAACAAGTTTCTAGTGTTAGCCGACTTCAAAACAAAGAGTAAATTTATATCTAGGTTTCTTCCCCGATTACTTGAAGACGGCTGAACCTATTCTTTTTTGTGTTAAAGGGTTTATACCTCCGAGGTGGTCCTATTGCAACCAAATCAGAATCTGATGATGGGATCTTGGAGAAATCGAGGGAACTCTTCAAATATCATAGGCACACATATAGGGATCAAACTTTGACTTTGACTCTGACTCTGACTCTGATTCTGACTCTGACTCTGACTCGGACTCGGACTCGGACTGGGACTCGGACTCGGACTCGGACTCGGACTCGGTCTCGGACTCGGTCTCGGACTCGGACTCGGACTCGGACTCGGACTCGGACTCGGACTCGGTCTCGGACTCGGACTCGGACTCGTTCTCGGACTCGGACTCGGACTCTGACTGACTTTGACTTCAACTTTGACTTTGACTTCAACTTTGACTTTGACTTCAACTTTGACTTTGACTTCAACTTTGACTTCGACTTTGACATATTCGATTGTCTGTAAAGTCGGTTTACTGACGATAGTTGAACGTGACAACGTCATAAGGTACTAACCCTAACCTTACCCTATGAAACGGAAAACTCAGCAGTGTCTCTTGTCATACAATAGAGATTTTGACAGCCGTATCTTAAGGAATAAGGCCTAATTTACTAACAGTTTTTGGAAGTCGGTTTTTATTTTTTGTTTTAAAAATTTACTTTATTTTTAAATTTTTAGTAGCGCTGGAAAAATATTGTTTTAACCAAATAGACTTCAGTCTATTTAGTTAAAAGAAAAATTTTCAGAATCGGTCTAGCCGTTTTCAAGTAATCGGGGAACAAACCTACATAAAAATTGCTCTTTGTTTTGAAGTCGTTTAAAACTGGAAACTTATTTCTAATAAGAAATGCACGAGAAACAAAGAAAAATACCAAAATCCCTATATGTGTGCCTATGATATTTGAAGAGTTCCCTCGATTTCTCCAAGATCCCATCATCAGATCCTGATTTGGTTGCAATGGAATCACCTCAAAAGTATACTTGCCGTTTCAAACAAAAAAATAATTTTCCAAATCGGCCCAGTCGTTTTTAAGTAATCGGGGAAAAAACCTACATAAACAATTGTTCCTTTTTTGAAGTCGGTCAATACTAAAAACTTATTGCTTATAAGAAATGGACGAGAAACTACGAAAAATACCGAAATCGCTATATGTGTGCCTGTAATATTTGAAGAGTTCCCTCGGTTTCTCCAAGATCCCATCATCAGATCCTGATTTGGTTGCAATGGGACCACCTCGGAAGTATACCCTTTCAAACAAAAAAAGAGTTTTCCCAAATCGGTCCAGCAGTCTTCGAGTAATCGCATAACAAACATACAAAAAAAAACATACAGACGAATAGAGAACCGTCCTTCTTTTGGAAGTCGGTTAAAAATAAAACAAATGTGTGCAATGGTATACAGTTGAAGAAGCTTATGTTTTGCACAAGACTAAAATTTACTAATCATGATGAAGAAATAATAGTGATAAGTTAAATAACCTATCATTTTAATATTCAGCTAATCATTCGATATCAAAGGCGTTGGATTACTGTTAGAGTGTATACGCTGTGATTCTAGCGTGACGTTTATTTTGCGAAGTTGAAAGTATCGTGTTTTGAACCGCACAGAAACACAGAAGCACTCTTGAACTATAATATATTTCTTTTTCGATCCAAAAATATGAATATTTCGTTACTTAATTTTGATTCTCCCGGAGGTCGATTTCGGAAATCCTGCCCTTAAATACTGTGTCACGTTTGCAAAGTTGAATAATTGTAAATAATATAATTCTTTTACTAAGCTTATACATAGATGGCGTTGTAAATTCGGGGAACAGCTTTTTGTATGGAGAATGACAGTCCTCTTGTTTTAATGGTCCTTGTTCTTACTAAACAAATCGACATACAGTTTTTCTTGAACTATTCGCGTATCTACTTATTAGTTTGTCCGACTCGCACTTGACCGGTTTTTTTTTGTTTGTATCATGACTGTTTCAAACAGTTTCAACGATTTCACTACTGCTAAGAGCCTGTTATTAGTTCTTATTTCAGCAACTTCTTACCGACGTCTTAATTTGCTCCACTGACATTAATGCTGCGGAGGACACTTAGCGCAGTCATGACAGAAATTAATACAGCCAGACTAATTGAGTGCAGTGTTAAATTAGATTTAGAGTTGAGTAAGATTGTAGAGGTTTAAACTTCTCCTACTCTTTAGCTTATTACAATTCCAAATAAAAATATAAATATTTTTGAGATACAAAAATGTTAAACCCGCGTCATATATTAGTTTTCTTTTTATGTTTGTCTATATAATATATTGAAAGAAAGAAAGAAAGAAAATACATTTATTCATGACAGCACAAGATAAAAATAAAAGACTATACACATTTAAATAAAAATAGATACGCTGCCACAAAACGGTCCCACCTCAGCAAAATGCTGACCTTAGAGCCAGCGCTGGTCTTGAGCGTATCTATAAGATATTGAAGCAGACAAGTGTTCTTCGTATTAGAATTTTGGATATTGTGTTAATTTTATGGGAGCACAGTTTTCTTGCGTGACACCAATCAGATACGCTTCGTTCTATTCATCATTGCCATTGCACTATACTATACCTATAGGGTGGATACTAGATACAAATCTGCTTTTGGTAGCTAAGGTTACGTAACGTTGTGAATCATTAAATTAGCGGTTTTGACCTTGTCAAATAGTTAATTTGCTCCACGAGTCTGACTGTACAATGCCAGGTTCTGTTACAATTTAGTGTACCTACATTAAATAATGTAGCGGCGTCGGCAAGGCGCGGCCGACGTCTTGATATCTTATCTTATCATTATCACTGGTATGATGTCATTAGGTCGAATAAAAATATACAACTAAATGCAGTTATTGCGAGTTTTGTTCTTTTGAATTTGTTTACTTTGTTATTCAGTGATGATGAAGTAAGATTTAGTGTATACACTACTACAACTACTATAGTATCTTCGTCTTCTTTTAATTTTTAATGTGTTTAATTCAAGCTAATGAATGTTTAACGGTTTTTATAGAGTCGTAGTTTTAGTTTGTTGCAGACACACCTAAATCTATAAATTTACGTAATGTATGTGAGCAATATTCTGGTCAGTTGAGAAATGCAATATACAGAGTAGGTAATCAAAACATCGTATTTTCCGTTGAGTAATTGTTACGTTGTATTGTTATTATTCTATTGGATTTCATTACAGCTAACTCTAGAGGGTTTTACCCGTTACATTCTAAGCCATTCTAAGCTAAGAATTCAAGTGGGATGCGGGTTAAAGTAGTTATTTGACAGATGTTATCCCAGTCGAAGTATCGAATAATGTGTTCGAAATAATACTAGTATATTTTACTAGAAATATTTTGATTCTTTAGATTTTAACAAATTTGAATGTTGAGACAAACTTCCTTAATTGCCACCCATTGAAAACCCTTTTAATTTGAACTGACCGCCATGCCACCAGTTTTTAGCTTTAATTTAGCGTACTCCGGTCTATTTTTATCTAAACACAATTAACCCTTGTCCTTTCTGCTTTTTTCAGAAGGTTGAGCGTGGCGTGGTGACCGGGTCGCGATGACGACCGACATAACGGTGTCCCGATGGGACCCGTCCATCGGCCACGGGCAAGAGATCATCGACGAGTACGAGTACGACGGCGGCAACTCGTCCTCAAGATTATTCGAACGATCGCGTATTAAGGCGCTAGCTGGTGAGTATGTGTTCATTACTAAGGCGGTATCTTGATTGGCCCCGTGAGCCATAGGCAGATTATTGACAAGTACGACGATGATAACTTGATTTTTCCCAGCAATTACCGCATAGAAGGCATTGGGCGGTAGTTGATGAGTATCCGCTAAAGATAAATGCTGAGGAATCTGATATACACGGTGGGAAGCGAGTAACCCGACAAATTATTAGCACGTATTCCTGATGGTATTACAAGTAAATAATGTTATATCAACATAGGTCGTGTCGTACTTTGTCATTTTACATTAATAGTGTTATGGAACAAAAATAAATCAGTAAATTCAGCCCCTCCTTGTAAACATGTCCTTACTGGAGGAAGATTTTGTACTCGTAGTCGTTTACCATCAAATGCTACGGAGGTTAATTGTTGTTTAGCTAACGAAATAAAAAAAATAAGTAAGAGAATCTTAGTCACATTTATTCGCGCTTGTTACACACTTGGAATTGTTCATTCTAAAAATAATGAATATCTTGGAAGGTAAGCATTTTTTGACTATACATCATATAACTTTTTTTACTCCCAAATCTCCCAATACTCGTTAGAATCTAAAGTTAAAGTTTGTCGGGATACTCTTTCCCACCGTGTATAGGCCTGTGTGATTTTTATGCGGATTTGCAATGAAAAATATAGAGGATGAGATCGAGATAGTTTATACAAAAGAGACGCGGACGTCTCCAGCATTTCGGAGCATCGATTGGCAGCTGTATATTTGTGTATACCCATAATAACCAATTCAAGTCAATACGGACCTTATAGGTACGGTCGTGTATCGAAATGGACTTATGTTAATAATCACGCAGTCACACTACCGTATATGGTTCCATTGCAATAACAATTTACCACTGTATTGCACAACAGACTGCCGACACGGGACGGGATCTCATAATGATGCCATCGTTTACGTTTAGATTGGTTACCAAATAGCAACGAACTTTACGTATATTTTTTAATGACAGGTGCTTTGACGTCAAATTAAGAAACGAATTGCACTAAAACGAAAGATACCAAATTCCATGCCACCTAGTTTCTTGCTACAAAGAGACAATTCCTTTTAGGCTAGAATTTCGCAAATGGCTTTATTATATCGATACCTTTAGACTCAAAGGGCGTAAACGCCGTAAGTTCTAATGGCATTTACGCTATATATATTCACGCCCTTTGAGTCTAAAGGTATCGATATACATACATATATTCAACATTTTGGATTGCACGCAAACATCTACTTTTCTTTCTAGTTATTTACTTTCCTTCTTTATGCCGTATATTATTCAACTTTAATCTCGCCCTAATAACGTATCAAAGCAAAGGGTCACACAGGAAATTTAATTTAGCTGTCGTGACTACATATTCTAATTGCTTGCCATGAAGGCATGCTGGGGGCCTTAGTCATAATATTGCTATGCAGATGGTACGACGTGTATATTAGATTTGTTCATTTCGAAGCTAATAATGTTTGGTTTAATACTCATACTCATACTCATTTATTCGTAAAATGTTTTTCGATTTCACATATCAAAAAAAAAAATTACAATAAGATTAATTAAATTAAATTACAATAATAAAAAGATAATAATTATGTTCCAATTAATTTCTTACACTGACAGTTACTTACACTAATAATATTTAAATAATCATTCGACAATAATAATTGGTTTCAGGATGTGAAATCATAGAATTCTGAAATGAATATATATACTTATGAATGAAATTATATTTCCCTTTTGTTACATTTAGACTAATTAATAATAGTAGGTAGAAAATTACAGTTTTTGTCAAGTTTAATTTGAGCTGAAGAAACCATGTCATTTTTTTTATAAAACAAAATACTGATAATAGCCCTCAACTACACAGATGACAACGTGCTTCTAAATATCCTGCAAGAATCCTAAAATTAATACTTCTGAACATTTTTACATGCATTTCACTGAATTTGTCAATTACATACTTGACTACTTGTATAGACGGTATGAATAATTTACATAGATAGGTTGTAGTAGTATGTTTAACCCACTTCGCTTTATATGAATATATACGGTTGCAATTATATAAGTGGGTTTATCAATGTTATATGCTTAGAAACAATCACGTTGCCACCTATTACGAGTATTTGTGTCAGCGAACTTGCTTATCCTGCGCTAAGATAAGCTCGGTTGTGAAACCGAATCGAAGGCAAACACTGATAACTTATACCTTCATTTTTGTATTTAGGTACAATGGTAATATATTAAAATGATTCCATTCAATATATAGTAAAGTTGTAATACCTTCATGACTAATTACGTAAGAATCTTGCCCACCGTGATGACCATTAAACATTGAACAAGTTTTGAGTCATCATTATAGTACACCAAATAAATGATGTTTTTAAACGTATTGTGAACAGATGAAATATACGTAGGTATTCGACATATAAATTTGTTAAAATACAGAAATAAATGAGGCAGGCAAATACTTATTTCCTTATCGGCTGAAGCTACCGTTTCCGTTTTTCCTGTACCAAGTTCAGAGGTAACAAACGTTTTATAAACCGTAACATAAAGTTTACTGTTGAATCATCCGTTTCTGATACGGTTTTATCAATTCTAGTAGAATTATCTTAAAAATTCAAGATCACTCTCATTTTTACGCAAGTCAGGCATGCTCGTCTAAATTCAACGTATCGGAATTAACTAGTGGTGTAACTAGTGAAGTTAATAGACTGGACCTAAAGTTGTCAATATCTGGAGCATTGGTATCGTATGTCCCGCTGGGCAGTTGGATTTAGTCGCTCTGATTCTTCCCGTTCCTTCGTCGAGGCTGTGCCAATCTCAGTTGCCTCTCAGTGGCCCCCCAGTGGTGACATGACATCTACGAAGTGCTATGATCTGATAAAACGAGGGGTCGATATAGAGGTTCCCGGATTGGAAGTGTATTATGATAAAGTGGTGTTAGAGCTGAGAGGTTAGTGTTATGCCGGTGTTATCATATTTGTGTTCAGGCAACAACACAGATGGATAGTGTTGTTATGTGTACCTTTTGAGATAAGTATGGCTAAGACGATTTAATTTATGGATGTATTAAAGGTAAATTTGAATACGTAGTACATTTTTCCTCCTGTTAGTCCATAGTGAGACTTGAAATTACATATACATCAGTTGAGTAACTAAATAACTCTTACTTTCCTTAGCTGACTTAAAGCTAGAAAGTATGCAAATTCTTGGCACATCTTCGCATAAATACAACCATCGTCCATCTCGCACAAACCTACCCTTTCCGCTCGATGGCGTGCGACCTGCAACTCAATCCCCATATAGTATTACATATATTAGTTACGGAATACAACACCACCTCTCTGCCCTGTTACTGCGATGGCGCCGCCGGCACAGCACGTCCTGGACTTTAGGGCTCCGCAGCCTCCCATCTGGTCTCCACGCCGCGGACGACCCCACTGGCGGTTAATGTGTCAACATTATTTTCTAATTTTAACCCGTAGCAATGAACGTCTATTACGTCCACTTTCATTTTGACCTGACAGGTCTGTTATTTATTCCTTTTTTTCACATTTTACCCACCCTCTTGGGTTTTATTCCTTCTAAAATTGTTGTTTCTTTATTTGTGGTGGGGCTGGAGCCAGCCTTTATTTTTTGTAAGCTCAAAGAATAATGTCTTATTTATTAATAATTTTCTTGTCCAACAGACGAACGAGAAAGCGTACAGAAGAAGACTTTCCAAAAATGGGTGAACTCTCACCTGGTGCGTGTGGGCAACCGCATCGGCGACCTTTACGTGGACATGAGGGATGGCAAGATGCTCATCAAACTGCTGGAGGTGCTGTCCGGAGAGAGACTGGTAAAACACTACATAATTTTCAACATACTTGCTCATAAAGTCGCTCTTATTTCATGGTTCTTATGCGTGGAACGCAGCTTATTACACACAAGTGCTTTTTACTTTACATTACCGCACAAGTGCTGTAATTACCACCAATTGGCCAATGAGAGCACGCCATGGGTGGGACTCGGCGCGCGGATATTATACCCGCGCAGCGTGTTCATGGGCGTGCGGCCGCACTACACCGACACCACACGACGAAGTGACGATAGACGAGGATAGATAAACCACTAAATAAATATGTACAAAAACCAAAATTCTTAATGATAAGTATTATAGTGTGTTGAAGAACGTCGTATGACACTCGTGGGCATTGGTCATTACAGTCTCGGCTATTACAGCCCTCGCCTGGCGGCTCGGGCTGTGCAACAAAGCCTCGACTACAATGATCAACATTGCCCACTCGTATCATAATGTACTATCATTATCAGACTTTGTAATTCCACCGTTAATTTAACTCATGTCATACTCAGTATTCAGCTCATGAACCAAAACATATCAAGACAACTATCAATTGATAGGTTTGCTTCTTACGGGTTACAGAAGTATTCATTTGGCCGTAAATCCCCATACTGTTTTGGCTTTTGTAAAGGAGTATCGTATAAAATAGGTTACTGCAGCTTTGTTTTACAAGAATCCTGAAAGTATTCGTTATCAATAAAAATTATTGTAGGACAAGCATCGATTTGAGCAATAAAACCTTGAATCTAAAGTTGCTATGTGGTGATCACGTCACCCTAGGTGATTACAAATACCTTAGTGGCAAAGTAAAACCCACTTTTGATCGCTAATGTGACGGATCAGCATTAAAGGAAACCCCAAACGTTCCGGATTATCCGATTACGATATTGGTTGAATAAAACGAATATATCTAGATACTTTACTGCAATACCTACACTATTATATGCCGTTGTCTGTCGTCAGACAGCGCTATGTTTAGACAAACAAAGCAACATCAGGACGATGTTATTGCAAATTCAGCTGTCGACATTAGGAGAACTTATAGTAGTAATTAAGTCAGTAAATGTACAATGGTCAATAAAGTGCAATTTTTAGGTACAATTGCAGTATAATTCTTGTAAGGCAGCATTGCTGGATACTATTCCTGGAAAGATAAATGTCTTTGTTCTTATGTAAAAGGGAATGGAATATCTTTGTTTACCATAGCAATGTAAATATTAGCTTCCCTAAATTTATCTCTTGTGGATATTGATTAGATTTCTATAATTTCATCAGACATTATTGCACTACTAAGCAATTGTGACTTGTTTAAACAACGTAGTGCTTAATTCTTTCTGGATCGACGTCAGCCATAATATATCAACTGTGGTGGCTTCAATGGCGCTTACATAACCCTTTTTAACGAAAAATGGTGAAGAAAGTGACGATGCGTTGTGGATCGTTTCTCTAATTTTTCCTTCACTACAATTCCAAAATGTATTTTTGCCGGGGCAGCGCAACGGGCCGCGACTTCGCTACCCGCGCGACACCTCATGCCCTACTCCCTTGTACTGCAATACTGTACTGAATAGAGTCAGGTTATATTTGTCGCGTATCAAAGAGTAACTTAGCGCAGTTGTGCCAGAGGTACTAGATTGGTTTCAGCAGTTGTGCCTATTTCAGTATAATTCCTAACGTTATTGTTTTGGGAGTACATACCGATCGTGTGACTAATCGATGTTTCCCATTCCAGCCTCGTCCGACGAAAGGCAAGATGCGCATCCACTGCCTGGAGAATGTTGACAAAGCGCTGCAGTTCCTGCGGGAACAACGCGTGCACCTTGAGAACATGGGCTCCCACGACATCGTCGACGGGAACCCGAGACTCAGTCTGGGTCTCATCTGGACCATTATTCTGCGGTTCCAGGTTGGTTCTAGATATTTCTCAATCTAAATGTATAAAAAGCGTATCCTTGACTCAGTGACTGATTCATAAACATCTAGCCCAAATATTTGGGTCTTGAAAGCTGATATTTTGCAGAAATTTCATTTATTAGCTAGACGAAGAATAAGGTTTGTTGAAGGCCGAAGAGAAATGCTAGTAAATTAGTAAAAATGATTTTAATCCGTTGACGCGGTTCATTGAGTGATGTTATAAATTTAGCCAGTCTGTCAGTCAATCTCAAAAGTCAATAATAGAGATAAAACATAAATACTTACTTGCGTTAATAAATTGTAATATACGTAAATGAAAATGTATACTGGTATGTGGATGAGAAAGGTATCAAGTTAAAACTGGCTATGGAATGAGCTAAGTAAATACATTCAGCTCATAGCTTGGCAATGCTAAGTAAATAAACAACTTGCTTACGATTCATGGCTATAAAAGGATTGGAATCCCGATAGGTGCAGTGATATCACTGTTTAATTTTAGACTTATGATTCGTTTGTAAAGGGTAATGCGTGATTAATTGTTTATTTTCGGTGTAATTAGTAATGACGTTTGTATTGACCGCGAAAATTCGTTACAACTCCAGATCCAAGACATTACAATCGAAGAAACTGACAATAAAGAAACCAAGTCCGCTAAAGACGCCCTGCTACTCTGGTGTCAAATGAAGACCGCCGGTTACAACAACGTGAATGTACGCAACTTCACGACGTCCTGGCGTGACGGGTTAGCGTTTAACGCTATCATACACAAACACAGACCAGACCTGATACAGTTTGAGAAGCTACACAGGAGCAACCCTATTCACAATCTGAACAATGCGTTCAATGTTGCTGAGGAGAAACTTGGGCTTACCAAACTGTTGGATGCCGAAGGTAAGATAAAGTGAATCTTATTATTAACTAGTTAGTTCGTAATCATACTACAGAAAGGGATCATGCAGTTATCTGAAGGGAAAAGCGCTACTTTTGTCAAGATTTCTAAGATTTGTAACTATGCGCAAAACAATTGATATTTTATGCAATATTGCATTGTTTGACAAGGGTTCCATCTGATAAATTTCCCGAAATAGAATATAAATGTTTAGTTCCGTCAGATTCCTTTCTGTTCCTGTCATTGTGAAGTTGCACCATTTATTCTATGAATTGAAGACGCAATTGAATGTAACCGGCTTAATCGTTTGCACTACTCTTTGTACCCAACCACACCATTCGTTTATTTTAAGCTTCTATGCGGTTTTCATTCTACCGCGCTAAAATTGGGCGAATATTTCTGATGAATCACCTCTATTTTCCAGATATCGCCGTCGACCATCCCGACGAGAAGTCCATCATTACCTACGTGGTGACGTACTACCACTATTTCAGCAAGCTAAAGCAGGAGACAGTCCAGGGCAAGAGGATCGGCAAGGTCGTCGGCATCGCCATGGAGAATGATAAGATGATGCAGGAATACGAGTCACTTACCAGGTGAGATATAAAATCGTTAACATCATCAGGCACCCTAATCATAGGCCTCGTTCATTTCTAGCTTTTGATCATTTCTCATCCAAATGATTCCTAGTGCTGCTAATCAGTACTTACACTTAAGGGCGTATCGCACGGTGACCCGGGGCAGAATTGCTCAGAGATGGCGCTGTCTTGGTCACGTGACCAAATGTTCAAGACTATAATTATGATATCTGCTTATTTTACCAGCATGAGAATCAATTAGCCCAATATTTTGAGTCTCTTTCGATGATTTCTAATTCATAATAATTTATGTACGTGCTTACCAAGCGCAGGAATGTGTATGAAACTCGAGTAGTACTTTGACAGGTAAATATACACGCACACTAAAGCAAAATCATTGATAAAAGTGACATCTATTGACAGAGATTCTAACTTGTAAGTTCGCCTATTGTGCTCCGGCGCTCCGGCTATTGTGTAAACCCGTATAAGCAGAAACTCGGGTAATAGTCATGCAAATTCGAAGGTAAAATAAAGAAAAGTGTAGGTACTCGAGCAACAATATTCTCGAGTTACCATCGAACAAACGAACGCCGATTTTCCCCCTTGTCTACTCCACATTTTTTTTGATAGGTCAAAAAATAACTTTGTAATTACCACCTAGTTTCATACCCACATGGGTATTACTCAATTTTTATTACCCACTGGGTAATATAATAAATTTGTGAAACAAACGCAACCGTTTATTTCGCGATAAATGTACAGCTCTTTTTGGTATGGGAATATATTGAATGGAATAAGACGTATAACTGAGTAAAATAGTTTTATTCATAATATATTTATTCTCAAATTTGGCGAAGCCGATCTCCATATTTTACAGATTCTTAGGGCCGTAAGTTTACGGACCAATAACATATATAAGTTGTATAAACATTGAACAGGCAGACTCAGACTCACTCAATGTGTTAATGAGAGAACTCTTGATTTTCTAGATTTAGTCGTCGTCTTCATTGCTGAAGGTCGTGTCTAGTTTGAAATTTGCTGCACCAAGCTTTTCCAAGCGTCTCTGTCCTCGGCGGTCTTCATGGCTTTAGGTATTGGCAGGCCAGTGAGCTTCTTGATTAGGTCTGACCAACGGGTAGGTGATCGACCGCGTGGTCTTTTTAAGTCTACCTGCCCAACTACCATCAGCTTCTCCAAGTTGTCTGGGTTCCTGCGAGCAACATGTCCGAAGTAGTTTAGTATCCGCTGGGAGCAGATAGTGGACAGCCTTGTTGTTATTCCGAGCTCCTTGAGAATGGACACGTTGGTGCGGCGTGCGGTCTAAGGAATTCGCAACATACGCCGCCAAACATGATTTTCTAGGCTTACAAGTAAACTGGCATTGAGCACATTACTTGAAGTTTGTCAAGGGACGCCAAATTTCTCGAATACAGAGATTGATGCGAGTTGACTCTGTCAGTCGTTCTGTAATAAATAAAGTACCATGTTACTATAAGTCAATAAAACTAGCATTGCAAAACACTAGTAATTCAGTCTAATATTAAATTAACTGACTACCTTTTATATGTGTGCATCTCAGGTCTAGGAACTTAGTATTTTGTTTTACGATTCGCGTCACGATTTCAGGTACCTAAAACATATTTTTAGGGTTCCGTAGCCAAAATGGCTAAAAAGGAACCCTTATAGTTTCGTCATGTCCGTCCGTCCGTCCGTCCGTCCGTCCGTCCGTCCGTCCGTATGTCACAGGCATTTTACTCAAAAACTACAAGACGTATACTGATGAAATTTGGAATGTAGGTGTGTTGTATGAGCCGCTACTTATTTCCGTAGTTAATTATTAAAAATAAATATTTCTAGGAGGGGTACTCCATACATGTAACAGAAGACGAAAAAAATTTTTTTTACCAAACATCAACATGTGGTACATAGTTCGACAGGTCTTTTAAAAACACTTTAAGGTTCTTAAGTAATATTTTTGATTAAGTGAATACTTTCAGAAATAATCGCTCCGAAAGTTGTGAAAATTGTGTCCCCCCCCCCTCTATCTTCTAAACCGTGTTTCCGAAAAATATAAAAAAAAATTACAAAGATAGCGCTCAATTAATACTTTCAACGAAAATTATTTTCAACAAGATCGGATTAACCGTTTTTGAGTTATTGCCGATAAACTGCGCTTCTCAACAAAAGGACGTAATTGCTATGAAGATACGCTCTTTTGTTGTTGTACTTTTTTACATCGTATTTTTTACCTTATAGTTACGGCTATGGAACCCTACACTGAGCATGGTCCGACATGCTCTTGGCCAGTTTTGTTTAAAGAACAAATCAATTCTGGCATCCTCTCTACGATAAATGCATCTTCCCTTCACCAATTGGAAAATTTAGAAACAAAACGAATGACAGCATTATTGGTGACAGCGTAATGTTCCGAAACCTTCTTCATTTTGTGGAATCCTAAATATGGAATGTCAAATATTAATTTTGTACTCGTATAGTAGATTTGTGTTTTCACATCACTTGTATTTATTAGGAAACAATAAGATGGGTAGAGTTATAAGGTGATGGTACAATATAAATTTTCTCGAAAAGTATTTGAACGTCCCTGACTACTAGACTCTCGTATTTTAGTTTGCGCGGATCAAAAAATTGCCCAGAGTTGCAACGTTGCGTTGCCACCGTGACATGCGACGTTGCCATCTGTCACCGTTTGTCAGACATCTATGAATGCCTAACGATCGACGACACTTTTGGCTTAGCGGGAGTGACACCGCCTACTAAGCTAGAGGTCCTGGGTTCAAATCCTGGTAATTTTTTACCCTAATAAGGATTGCTTAGATTGTTTTTGTAAAATTTACCTCCGTATTATTATTATTTCTCTTTATTTAAGTATCCTGATTTAAAAAGTAAAACAAAACAATATTTAGTAGGTACATATATATTTCAGAATATAAATTTAGTCAAAATATTTAGTAATTTGGCATAAACAGGCTAAATTACAAAATTAATTACAGCAGCAGTAGTATTCGATAAAAAAGAAAAAATAAAATTATTTCGGGATTAGAACCCACAACCAAACGTATCCATAAGTGAAGGCTTTAGACCACTCGGCTACGGATGCACACTGAAAAGGTGCGTAAATTAAGATCCCTTTTGAAATATCAATAGATAAGTCACACACACGCCCATACACCATTTGCCTGTGTTTGCGTGAGTTGTGTTACCCACCTGTAGGTGATTCGCACACAGTTATAGAATATCCAAGTTTTTCATCGGTGAAATATGGTATTTAGCGTGAAAATATACCATTTTATAATAAATTTGTGAAACAAACGCAACCGTTTATTTCGCGATAAATGTACAGCTCTTTTTGGTATGGGAATATATTGAATGGAATAAGACGTATAACTGAGTAAAATAGTTTTATTCATAATATATTTATTCTCAAATTTGGCGAAGCCGATCTCCATATTTTACAGATTCTTAGGGCCGTAAGTTTACGGACCAATAACATATATAAGTTGTATAAACATTGAACAGGCAGACTCAGACTCACTCAATGTGTTAATGAGAGAACTCTTGATTTTCTAGATTTAGTCGTCGTCTTCATTGCTGAAGGTCGTGTCTAGTTTGAAATTTGCTGCACCAAGCTTTTCCAAGCGTCTCTGTCCTCGGCGGTCTTCATGGCTTTAGGTATTGGCAGGCCAGTGAGCTTCTTGATTAGGTCTGACCAACGGGTAGGTGATCGACCGCGTGGTCTTTTTAAGTCTACCTGCCCAACTACCATCAGCTTCTCCAAGTTGTCTGGGTTCCTGCGAGCAACATGTCCGAAGTAGTTTAGTATCCGCTGGGAGCAGATAGTGGACAGCCTTGTTGTTATTCCGAGCTCCTTGAGAATGGACACGTTGGTGCGGCGTGCGGTCTAAGGAATTCGCAACATACGCCGCCAAACATGATTTTCTAGGCTTACAAGTAAACTGGCATTGAGCACATTACTTGAAGTTTGTCAAGGGACGCCAAATTTCTCGAATACAGAGATTGATGCGAGTTGACTCTGTCAGTCGTTCTGTAATAAATAAAGTACCATGTTACTATAAGTCAATAAAACTAGCATTGCAAAACACTAGTAATTCAGTCTAATATTAAATTAACTGACTACCTTTTATATGTGTGCATCTCAGGTCTAGGAACTTAGTATTTTGTTTTACGATTCGCGTCACGATTTCAGGTACCTAAAACATATTTTTAGGGTTCCGTAGCCAAAATGGCTAAAAAGGAACCCTTATAGTTTCGTCATGTCCGTCCGTCCGTCCGTCCGTCCGTCCGTCCGTCCGTCCGTATGTCACAGGCATTTTACTCAAAAACTACAAGACGTATACTGATGAAATTTGGAATGTAGGTGTGTTGTATGAGCCGCTACTTATTTCCGTAGTTAATTATTAAAAATAAATATTTCTAGGAGGGGTACTCCATACATGTAACAGAAGACGAAAAAAATTTTTTTTACCAAACATCAACATGTGGTACATAGTTCGACAGGTCTTTTAAAAACACTTTAAGGTTCTTAAGTAATATTTTTGATTAAGTGAATACTTTCAGAAATAATCGCTCCGAAAGTTGTGAAAATTGTGTCCCCCCCCCCCTCTATCTTCTAAACCGTGTTTCCGAAAAATATAAAAAAAAATTACAAAGATAGCGCTCAATTAATACTTTCAACGAAAATTATTTTCAACAAGATCGGATTAACCGTTTTTGAGTTATTGCCGATAAACTGCGCTTCTCAACAAAAGGACGTAATTGCTATGAAGATACGCTCTTTTGTTGTTGTACTTTTTTACATCGTATTTTTTACCTTATAGTTACGGCTATGGAACCCTACACTGAGCATGGTCCGACATGCTCTTGGCCAGTTTTGTTTAAAGAACAAATCAATTCTGGCATCCTCTCTACGATAAATGCATCTTCCCTTCACCAATTGGAAAATTTAGAAACAAAACGAATGACAGCATTATTGGTGACAGCGTAATGTTCCGAAACCTTCTTCATTTTGTGGAATCCTAAATATGGAATGTCAAATATTAATTTTGTACTCGTATAGTAGATTTGTGTTTTCACATCACTTGTATTTATTAGGAAACAATAAGATGGGTAAAGTTATAAGGTGATGGTACAATATAAATTTTCTCGAAAAGTATTTGAACGTCCCTGACTACTAGACTCTCGTATTTTAGTTTGCGCGAATCAAAAAATTGCCCAGAGTTGCAACGTTGCGTTGCCACCGTGACATGCGACGTTGCCATCTGTCACCGTTTGTCAGACATCTATGAATGCCTAACGATCGACGACACTTTTGGCTTAGCGGGAGTGACACCGCCTACTAAGCTAGAGGTCCTGGGTTCAAATCCTGGTAATTTTTTACCCTAATAAGGATTGCTTAGATTGTTTTTGTAAAATTTACCTCCGTATTATTATTATTTCTCTTTATTTAAGTATCCTGATTTAAAAAGTAAAACAAAACAATATTTAGTAGGTACATATATATTTCAGAATATAAATTTAGTCAAAATATTTAGTAATTTGGCATAAACAGGCTAAATTACAAAATTAATTACAGCAGCAGTAGTATTCGATAAAAAAGAAAAAATAAAATTATTTCGGGATTAGAACCCACAACCAAACGTATCCATAAGTGAAGGCTTTAGACCACTCGGCTACGGATGCACACTGAAAAGGTGCGTAAATTAAGATCCCTTTTGAAATATCAATAGATAAGTCACACACACGCCCATACACCATTTGCCTGTGTTTGCGTGAGTTGTGTTACCCACCTGTAGGTGATTCGCACACAGTTATAGAATATCCAAGTTTTTCATCGGTGAAATATGGTATTTAGCGTGAAAATATACCATTTTTTATGCATTTGCCCAAAATAAAACGTAAATTAATTGATATTTGTCAAATTAGTTTCTTAATATACCCTGCCGTTAGCCCGTGAAGGTGCACCAACTTTTGTATGGGAACGCAACCACCTTAAAGTTTAGATTGTCGACATTGTGATTTAGTTAGTTGACCATGGACGAAAAACGGCGAAGGGAAAGAATGCTTGAATGAAGACTACAAGGATAGCTTTTCCAAATTTCTCGGTACGCGAAGATTTTGCAAGTTGTAGCAACTATCATCCTTCGGCACCCCGGTAATAAGTGCTTTTTGCATAGAGGTCTTGAGAGTGAAATGCGTTCCCAAAGGAGAAGCAAAATAACTATGTTTCCCTGGGATTTCACCCGGAACTCACAGGGAAAGATAGTCTTTATTTTTATCAAATGATCTTATTATTCTTGATCAAATGATCGTAGTACTTCCTAAGACCAATAAAATTACAAGTTCGAAAGATAGCTTTATCTGCAGTGTATTGTGGTAGCGGATTCAAGTTTCGTCTGTGGTCGAATAGTTTATTCTACCTTTTATCGTATTTACCATGGTAATTAGATACGTCACAGCAAGCTCATGAATACATAATTGGTTATATGTTTGCAGTGATCTCCTGCAATGGATCGAGCGCACTATCGAGGCTCTGGGTGACCGAACGTTCGCGAACTCTCTGGAGGGCGTCCGCCAACAGCTTGTGCAATTCGCTAACTATCGCACGGTTGAGAAACCACCCAAGTAAGTACCTACTAAACCATAAATGAAATAACAAATAGACATAATTATGCAAAAAGAAACCAACTCCCAAAAAATCTTTTAGAAATTAGAGGTTAATGGCAAGAACGTAAAAATTTCAACGACGACTTTTTGTTGTTTACTGTTTACTGAACTGCTTCAAGATGTATATTCTGTCCAGATATAGTAAACTATTGCTATACTAATGTACCAACATATTTCTGACATGAGTAATCACTTGCTAAACCTACCATAAAATTTTTGGCAAACACCGAATTTTAGCAAATACTCATAAAAGCCACCATATTTAGGGGCGGATAAGAAAGTAATACAATTATTGATTGAGTCATGTATTCTCGCTCGACCATTATATCTTGTAGGGCACGTCGATGGATCAGTGAGTACATGAATACCAGTGGCGTGGCGTCAAATATATTCTTAGTAAAGCCGAAGCAGATTTGGATTACTTTTTCTTCAGGTAGATATTCCGGCCATATGCTTTAAAAAATAGGCAAGCCGGTGGGAATCGGATTCTGTGGACGCCACGCCACTGATGAATACATAACGGTAATTTTTATAGACCCTACCTACCTATTTTGCCTATTTTGTACCTATTTTGTTTATCTGCAGGTTCGTTGAGAAAGGCAACCTGGAGGTGCTCCTATTCACTCTTCAGTCGCGCATGCGCGCGGCCAACCAGAAGCCGTACACTCCCAAGGAAGGCAAGATGATCCATGATATCAACCGCGCCTGGGAGCGCCTCGAGAAGTCAGAACACGAGCGAGAACTTGCTCTGAGAGAGGAGCTGATTAGGCAGGAGAAACTGGAACAGCTGGCGGCTAGGTGAGTTTCAACTTTATTGATGACTTGATGAGGCTATATGGTAAGGGAGGATTCACAACTACCACCGTGCTCCACGTTAGAAACTCAGCGTGCTGGCCACTAGATGAATTTGAATCTTGTTGTTGGGTTTTATTCCGGAGATCTATAAAATATTAATGCTGTAAACGTCCTGACAAAGGATCAGAGTACTG
Organism: Eudemis profundana; assembly: GCA_947034925.1. NCBI lineage: Eukaryota > Metazoa > Arthropoda > Insecta > Lepidoptera > Tortricidae > Eudemis > Eudemis profundana. The sequence continues at coordinate 13,938,155 of OX344808.1, read as the reverse complement.
TAACTATAGAATACAATAGAGTATTCTTCATTATCTATCACATAAAAATGTGCCCCTTAGGCCACGGGGCACATTTTTATCTCACGTCTCTGAACACGGACCGTTTGGTCCGAAAGTAAAACCCCTTATGTAAGGCCCGGGTTACCTAACGTAGTTAGCGAGAGCCTCTTCCAAAGATTACCCTGTTGTTCAGCTTCCCCGTCATATCCGCCTACCATTAGCCAACTTTAATCACATTGGCTAGTTTTCTGAATAATGAACAACATTAATTGTACCCACTTCCAGATTCAACCGCAAAGCCCAGATGCGAGAGACGTGGTTGTCCGAGAACCAGCGGCTGGTCAGCCAGGACAACTTCGGGTTCGACCTCGCGGCCGTGGAGGCGGCGGCGAAGAAGCACGAAGCTATTGAGACCGATATCTTCGCCTACGAGGAGAGAGTCCAGGCTGTTGTCGCTGTGTGCTCCGAGCTACAGGCTGAGAGGTGACCATTCTGTTGTTGACGTATAGTTACCGCAATGTACAAAACCTTATAACGAAAAAATGACTGATGATGTCGTCGCCCCCATGCTAAACTTACAAATCTGCAATTTTGGTGAACTTGGATTTTAGACTTTGCGACTTTCTCAAAGTGGTAGATTTGTGAGTTTAGCATGGGGGCGACGATGTATGGTGATGCATTAATGCCTGCCGTGCACGCACGGTTTGTGATTGACAATCTTGATAGAAGTATTGTCTTGTTAAAAAATAATAATGATAATCATAAAAAAAATACAAAAAAGACATTTAGGGTGTTAATGGGTTAAATAGTTAAACATTATTAACTTATCGGTTGGTTCACGTGTTAGGCCTACGGTTCCATTCCAATTTTGATACGTGGGAAGAAAATACCGCTTCCTGGCCAAGGGAAGACGTAAAATTGTGGATACACCATAACGTAACACACAGTTTTATTTTCCAGAACCGACCGGTTTCGATTCCCGGTTAAAGTATAAGTTTTTTTTTAAATCTATGTATGGAGTTTTTCTTGTCCCTAAAATCGATGACATGGTTCCTAAGAACAGATCATCGTATGTCTTATAGTTTCAGACTTTCCCATACTGACCGATCGAAATGGGTCACCACGTATATTAATTCTGCAACTCGACATGTGATTTGCGCCCAGTTTGCGTGTACTAAGAGGTTTATTCGACAGATACCACGATATGGAGCGCGTGATGGCGCGTCGCGACAACGTGTTGCGGCTGTGGGCGTACCTGCTCGAGCTGCTGCGCGCGCGCCGCGCCCGCCTCGAGCTCTCATTGCAGCTGCAGCAAAACTTCCAGGTACTTACCACTTTACATAGTGGCTCTAGTAGGTACAAGTCACATATAACCTAGGAGCAAAAGAGCTTAAGTCATACAATTTATTTATTTATTTATTTAATTACATATCCGTACAGCTAGCTAATCACCAAAGCGTTACAGATCTTAACTTAGATCTTAACTAGATAATAATAATGCTATCAACCATGAGACACTTTTCCTGACAGGCGCCGTCATGTCTCAATCCATAACCCAGTAATTTAGTCCATATTTCCACCGCCATAGCCCAGTAGAGTTAGATTCCATCAATCAACAATAGTCCTTGCATTTGGCGGGGGCTGTCTCTGCGTGCGTCCCATAACACGGGCAGGGACAGCATCCGCTGGGTGTACACTTTGCCTCTCATTAAATTGTCGAAAGGGCCTCTACGCGTTGGCTTCGGCTCCGCGCACGCCTCCCAAAGGGCCGAGACACCATTGTCTCGTGTACGGGAAAGACATGCTATCAATAAAAAAAGATTAAGACAATAAAGATATACAAAAAAAAAATAAAGATGACAAATTTCTACTACACAACAGACATTGTAAATAACAATATTATGCACATTATGTAGATAAATCGAAACGATGTACATATTTTAGGGCTGCTCAAGAAATTTCTTACATTCTATAGTAGTAATAAATCTTGTTTGTTTACAGGAAATGCTATACATCCTGGACTCTATGGAGGAGATCAAGATGCGTCTCCTGACCGACGACTACGGCAAACATCTAATGGGCGTCGAAGACTTGCTGCAGAAACATGCTCTCGTAGAAGCCGACATCAACGTGCTGGGAGAGCGAGTCAAGGTAATGTGAATCTTGTTGCAAGGGCTTAGGGTTGTTCATTGAATAACATAAATAAAAAAGGAAACATTAACTTATATCACGTTGTTATTACAAGTAAAGCGAATGATATATCTGATCGTATCGTGCTCCATCGTAGGCTACATCAATATATACCACAAATATGATCGAAGTCAACATGAGCGAGCCCATTTAGAGCTTTAAAATATGAAAAAAAGTTATGAATCTTAATGTATCGTTTACACTATTTGCCTCACAAACTTTAGAGTCCTAAATATCGCTATTGTACTGTGCCATATAAGCAGTAAAAAAAGGAAAGAGCCCTGAAACTGTGATCGCTTACACTGTCTTTCGCAATCACAATAAAGGGCGCAAGGGGCAAAGCGTTTGTCGTAGGTACATACCAACAAGTCTTACGCTTTTTTAGAGCATGTCATCACATTTGTGTCATTTGCAGGTGGTCGTGGGACAATCCCAACGTTTCTTGGAGCAAGAAGAGGGCGGATACAGACCCTGCGACCCCGCCATCACCGTGGAGCGCATTCAGCAACTCGAGAACGCATACGCTGAGTTGGTGCATCTCGCCGTCGAGCGCAGGTACAACTTCTTAAATTCAGTTTAAGGACATTTTTATTTTAAAATAGGTTAGGTTAGGCGAAACTTAAGCTATGTTTAAATTCCGTCTAACCTGTCAGTCGGTGACGAAATATATGGAGTTTGACACTAATCGTCAGTTTTGTGACGACCTGTTAACTGTCAGTTAAGAGGACACTTTAAATAAAAAAGCCCTTAATTGTCTCTCATTCTAATATTTTACACAGCAAGAGAGTGAAGGACAGGAACGGAGTGGCCAGTACTAAAGGTCTGGTCTGATTTTTGCCGATCACTGTTGACAAAGTTCTATGAAGTGAAGAGTTGAACACGTTCAAGATTTATTTAACCACTGAAGCAAAATCTCGAGGGGTGTCATTGAAATAAAAAAAATAGTCCGAATGACCTCACATTATAGACTTGAGAATTTTATATCCAAATTTTGATAGGCAGTTATTTTTGTACGGAACTGTTTAATACAGAAGCGAAGTGACAGATAACGTCACTCCAGCTAAGTGAGCCGATTTTTTTTACCCATAATATTGGTCCTGCATACCCAAGTCGACACAGTAATACTCAATATGAAGACTAAACGAATTATACTTCTGTTTGAACAGGAAGCGCCTGGAAGACAGCCGCAAGTTGTGGCAGTTCTACTGGGATATGGCTGACGAGGAGAACTGGATCAAGGAGAAAGAGCAGATCGTCTCTGTGGATGACATCGGCCACGATCTTACTACCGGTACGCATCAAATTACTATGCAACTTTAGTCTACCACTGTGCCCTAATCACTACATAGTATAAAACAAAGTCGCTTCCCGCTGTCTGTCCCTATGTATGCTTAGATCTTTAAAACTACGCAACGGATTTAAATGCGTTTTTTTAATAGATAGAGTGATTCAAGAGGAATAAATACATGTATTTAGTATCACCATTGCACCCGTGCGAAGCCGGGGCGGGTCGCTAGTATACCTAAAGAAAAACTTTTTTATATCAGGACAGCAGTTGTTCAAACACTGTCCATCTTCTCAGTCTAAGACCAGTCTTAGTCGTCATGGCAGCTGCACTTCATATGGCATCTTTCATGTCTCCCATCCGATACTTGGTGGATAGCTATAAAAGCTGGGAATAATTAAAAATACCGCTCACCCATACAAAAACGGCAACTCCGTCACATGTTCAGAGATACTTTAATGGAAATAATTTTGACTCATGCAGTGTCCATTTGTCCAAACTTTAAACATTCCAAGACAATTGACATTCGAGGAAATGGACGTACCAGGAAAATGGACATCCGAGGAAATGGTCCATGGTCCCAGAATGCTTGTGATGCGGATGAAAATTATAACATTTAAGGGGTACAACGTACTAGAGTCTGTGCGAAAAGAGAATATGATTAATTTTGGGGGGAGCTGTAAAATGGTGTCCGTCAAGATAGCGTACACCGTAAAGATATTCAGAATCTGATGCAGCCAATAAATAGTACCCAAATAGTACCGACGAAATACCTAGGTGAAAAAAATAGTACCCTTAAATTTTTCGAAATATAAGGCCTGTTCACGGTGTACGCTACCGGGCGTCAAGCTGGCGTACACCGTTTGTATCTCTGGAACGGCTTTGTTTTTGGAAACGATTTATATCTCAAAAAATAGTACCCAAATAGTACCCTAGGGCCCTAAAATTTTATTTCTCTAGCTATCGTAGAAGCCGAGATATTCCATAACTTAACGGTGTACAAAATTTCACACCGTCAAGCTGGCGTACCCGGGAATTCCTTATAGAAAGAGCTCACTATATCTCGGCTTCTACGACAGCTAGAGAAATAAAATTTTAGGGCCCTAGGGTACTATTTGGGTACTATTTTTTGAGATATAAAGCGTTTCCAAAAACAAAGCCGTTCCAGAGATACAAACGGTGTACGCCAGCTTGACGCCGGTAGCGTACACCGTGAACAGGCCTTATATTTCGAAAAGTTTAAGGGTACTATTTTTTTCACCTAGGTATTTCGTCGGTGATATTTGGGTACTATTTATTGGCTGCATCAGATTCTGAATATCTTTACGGTGTACGCTATCTTGACGGACACGTAAAATGATGTACACAACACGGGAGGTAATAAAGAAAGCCCTCGATCGCATATTTACGTCCCTCGCTTGCAGTTCGGGCCGCAAACATCTGCGATCTCGGCCTTTCCTTGTTTTACCACCCTAGTTGTGTAATGTACTATTTCCGCACAGACTAAACGGTGCGATTTTTATCTCGATTGTAATTGTTACAGTGTACCTGTTGATATCGAAACACAAAGCGTTGGAAGCGGACGTACACGCCCACGAGCCTCAGCTAATGAGCGTGGCCGGCGTCGGCGACGAGCTCGTTTCGCAGGGACACTTCGGTGCCGATAGGATCCAGGTATAACATTATGAGAAACCAGCATTTACCCGCAGCTTCGCCCGCGTTGTTCCCGTTACTCTCCCAAGTGAATTCTTTACCGGGATATAAATCCTATGTTTCAATCCAGGACTTGTTTTACTTGCACGTCAAATTTCAGCTCAATCCATCCAGGCGTTACCCCGTTATTTAGTAACAAACATCCAAACATCTTCACAAACTTTCACATTTATAATATTAGTGTGATGCTACTCTATAAACTAATTTCACTTAATAATTCCAGCGGTTGTAGAACCTTTCTTACAAAATATGCTTTTAAGAACATTATATTTAAGCACGGCCACAAACTACTTACTATTTTTTGCGATTAGACACTCGTATGCAATAAAATACAATGGAAAAGTAAAAAAAAAAAACAATTACGTAATAAAATTCCTATGAGCCCGAAATATAAATTAAGCGGATGCTTGAGCGTCGACAGATGACATTTATGGCAAACAAACTTCGCTTTGTTTGCCGTTAAGGTCATCTTACAGCTTGGGTTTTAAAAAAAATTAATGGGCGGGCCTTGTACCTTGAACCATCAAAAATCGCTTTACAGCTAATCGAATGTCTATTACAGGAACGACTCCGTGACATCCTGTCTCAGTGGAACCATCTGCTGGACGTCGCGTCACTCCGCAAGAACCGTCTTGACGCCGCTGTCCGCTACCATCAACTGTTCGCGGATGCTGATGACATCGACAACTGGATGCTGGACACACTCCGGTATAAACAAACATTTGTCTGACTTATCCATCTTGCTTTTTATGATCTAGAAAGTAATTTATCTCCTTTTTCTCACCTTATCCACGTCAGGTGCACTTCATTCGAATTTGGCCTCCCGCGCGGTGGGCGTAGCCGATCCGGTCGCCGGCGACCGAAACGTCACAGTGGCACAATATAATTATCCTGACAGTACGCAAACGCCGTTGATGCCGGCCGACGCTGCCACCGAGAACTGTGCGAGAACGTACTGTACTCTGCGAAGTTTACCGTGCTGTGGCTGTGGTGGTGGGGGTCTACTGTTTTGATGCGAGCGTGGGAATTCTTGTTTTTTGTATGGAAACGCGCGACAATAAAATATCTGTTTATATTCTCTAACCTGTGTCCACGTCGTCAGCTGTTGGCCCAATCGATCGATTTATCATACTGTTTTTCATGGCTCGTCTAATATTCGCTCGAATAGTTTGAAACATGCTTATGTACCTTTTCTTTCAGGCTGGTGTCATCCGAGGATACCGGCGTGGATGAGGCGCAGGTGCAGAGCTTGCTGAAGAAGCACAAAGACGTCACCGACGAGCTCAAGAACTACGCCAACGTCATCCAGCAGCTCAAACAGCAGGTACGCATATTAAAGTAAACTTGTCTTTACCCCTCGACACAACATAGAAGTGATAAAAATTTAAAGTCATTACCTGTGTCATTATGGTTTTTATTTGGACATAGTTAAAAGGGAATAATCCAATCTGTAAAGTAATGATGAAATATTTGTTTTAGCAAAAAGTTGTGATTCTTAGATTGATATTCAGTCACTTGAGGGTTGAATTCTCTTCCCTCAACGACTTATTTGATTTGTAAATAAGTGTCGGGCGCTCCTAAACTGCCGAAGTCGTACTACTTGCTACGGCCGACCTCTGCCTTTGTTAAAATGCACCATTTTTGCGTGTAGGCTTCGGAGCTGAGCCCCTCAGACGCCAGCAGCGCGGAAGTCCGCGAGCGCCTGGCCGCCATCGATTCGCGTCACGGCGAGCTCGCCGAGCTGGCTCGCCTGCGCAAGCAACGTCTACTCGACGCCCTGTCCCTGTTCAAGCTGCTCGCCGAGGCCGACGCCGCCGACCAGTGGATAGCCGAGAAAGACCGCATGCTTGACACCATGCTCCCGCCTAAGGATATCGACGATGTGGAGATCATGAAGCACAGGTTAGTTGCATATCGGCCATCGACTCGCGTAACTCGCGTGGGTAACTAGCGTCTTCTCGACGCGCTGTAGCTGTTCAAGCTACTCGCCGAGGTCGAAGCCGCGGACCAACTATCGGCCATCGACTCGTGTAACTCGCGTGGGCAAGCAGCGTCTTCCCGATGCGCTGTAGCTGTTCAAGCTACTTGCCGAGACCGACGCCGCCGACCAGTGGATAGCCGAGAAGGACTGCATGCTCAAACCAAAGGACAATGACGACGTGGAGATCATGAAGCACAGATTAATGTGCAAGTTCGAGATGGCGGATAGACACAGTGTCTATCCACAATTGACTCGAACTTGCATGGGCAAGCAGCGTCTACTCGACGCACTCTCGTTGTTCTCGTGGTGGTCGACGCCTTCCAGGTGGTCTGGTGCTATGAGACCTGGTTCGATCCTAGCGACCGCCGCAGCCCTCACCTTGTTCGGAGACTCACTAGCACACGTAAGTAATGTCAGGTATTAAAAAAAAAGTCGATGCCGCAGACGAATAGATACTGAGAAAGATCGACGATATCCTTGGCTATCGAGTACAGGTTTGATTATGTATAATTCTGATGGAGACGTTTGAATGAATAGCGGTTCAGAATTAGTGCATCGAACGTATTATTAGAGTGATCGTGAGAATTCGAGCAATGCGTATGGCTTAGTCACAATCGAACTTGTTAGACTATTCCTGTTTCTTTGCAGAGAGTATTATAGTATGACATTTTATTTGCAGATACGACGGCTTCGACAAGGAGATGAACGCGAACGCGTCCCGCGTGGCGGTCGTGAACCAACTCGCTCGGCAGCTCATCCACGTGGAGCACCCGCAGGCGCCGCGCATACAGGAGCGCCAGGCGCGCCTCAACGCCGCCTGGAGCCAGCTCAGAGACAAGGTAAATCTTCAAGGTTTTATGGAGTATGGTCGTGGCGCGATGTCAAAGTCTCGTCGTCCGCGAATTCCCCATGCCAGGCTAGACGACTAAAAAAATCTGTTTAGTCCGTCAGTTAGATTATTAAAAAAATATTGTACACGTATTTTTTCTTTTGTTTTACAAACAAAAAATGCTTAGAAGTTTCGAGTGACGTCACTCCTTGGTACAAATTTCACCTAGGTGTGACGTCACAAGCCCCCACTCCAGAAGTTTGATGATCTATAACTTTGTCGATTTTTAATATTTTGATAAACCAAAAAATACGTGTCCCATATTTTTCCATAATCTAACTGACGGACTAAATAGAATTATATATTTTTAACCCAGTCGTCATCCTTATTTTGAGATTATACTTAGGTAGGATTAGCCTTCGAGCGGGCAGTTTTCATTTGGAGTGCTGACTCGCTTGGGTGACAATAGTTGCTAACATCCGCAAGGTAATCAATAGGCACCATGATCATATTTTATGATCAATCTGATTCGTCACCAAGAGTCGTGCAGTGAAAATCTGAAACGTTAGTTGCTCCATGTACAGGTCGAGTCACGTAGTGAATCTGCAGCTATGTAGTCCAAAAATATCTGATCCTCCTCGATATATTGCATATAACTACTGATATGAAATGCCTTAGAATATAAAAGAATCGCGTTTTTTTCTTGTCTCTTGGACAACAACAACCCTATGAAATGCCAATGTAACATAAGTTCAAGAAATCTTCATTAAATGTCTATTAAACTGTTTATATTTAATTCTAACAGGCCGAGGGCAAGAAGGACGAGCTTAAATCCGCCCAGGGCGTGCAAACGTTCCACATCGAGTGCCGCGAGACCGTATCCTGGATCGAGGATAAGAAGCGCATCTTGCAGCAGACCGACAACCTTGAGATGGATCTCAACGGTAACTGTTTTTTCTGCTACTATGGGTTGTTTAAGCCACAATATGGTAGAATATTTTGTGTAGCTCTAAAAATGGGTTTTCTCGTTAAGCGGCGTTAACTTGGCAATGTTCGTAATCTTAAGGTACATCGCGCACTTGAATGTTTGCGCGCCATGTACGAACGCACTACAAGCAAAGAAATAATGTGTAACAATGCTCCAATATGTATCGCACTCAAACAAACGTGATATCGCGCGGCTGTGTGAATAGTTGTCGTGCGCTCCTAAACGTCCGAAGTTGGACTACTTGTTTGTCTTTATGCTTTGCTGGTATTAACATATCTGTTTCTCCAGGTGTGATGACGCTGCAGCGCCGCCTATCGGGCATGGAGCGCGACCTGGCCGCGATCCAGGCGCGCATCTCCTCGCTGGAGGGCGAGGCGAGCGCCATCGAGGAGGAGCACCCCGACGACGCCGCGGCCATCCGCGACCGCGTCACCGTCATCACCGACAACTGGGAACAGCTCACGCAGATGGTACGAAACATCTACGAACCTATACAAGCCTCTTAAATGGATATCCTTTAGTGCAGCGGTTGGCAACCTTTTGGTAGCCAAGGGCCACGTAGTAGCTAACGAAATTGACGCGAGCCGCACTTTGTCACAGTATAATAGCAGTAGCTTTTCTTCCGACAAAAGGTACATTGCGCGCCTGTGTGCGCGCCGTGTACGGACGCATTACAAGCAAAGATTTACCAATGCGGTGCGCGTAAATTAAATGAAGGCTAAGAGTTTACGGAGTTGTCCATTTAGATTAGATCATCATCCAACACATCGGACCGTGTTGTAACGTTTATTGTTTCGTAACAGTTGAAGGAGCGCGACTCGAAACTGGAAGAGGCCGGCGATCTTCACCGCTTCCTGCGCTCCGTCGACCACTTCCAGGCGTGGCTCACCAAGACTCAGACCGACGTCGCTTCCGAAGGTAATCCTCTGCACGTGTGGATTCTTAGATTAATATCTTGAGATCAGTCTCTCAAATTACGTAAAAGTAACGCGACGCGGCTATTTAATTGCGTATTTTTTTCTTTAGGGATAAATTAACACTTACATTTGCATTAACACACACAATAAAATCGTAACTCGCTTTACCACTTACCGTGGAATGACCCTTATATGCTTTGGAAACACATGTTTAAAATTTATCAAAAAGTTTGGACGAACATCCGTTTTACTCCCGAAGACGCCACAATCCATTGTGGGTCTTGGTCTCTTCAATAATCCCTCTTCAGTAGTCACAGTGTCTGGCGGCCTTCCAGCTGGAAATTTTCCTATATCCTTCTCAGACTTATACAAAAATCGCCCCAACGAATGCCTACTAACATTAGCTTTATATAACCCATCACGCATAAATGTCTAATGTCGAGCTGTGAAAAGCCCGGCTAAACGTACAACTATTTCGCGCCTCTAATATTAGTTACTCGTATCGCAGATACGCCCTCGAGCTTGGCGGAAGCCGAGAAACTGCTGTCGCAGCACCAGACCATCAAGGAAGAGATCGACAATTACAAGGACGAGTACGCCAAGATGATGGAGTATGGAGAGAAGATCACTGCCGTGAGTCATTACTATACTTAATTAAAATCTCATCTCTAACAATATCAGTTTCTAGACAAATATTATATGTCGCTTTCGTTTCATCATAATGCGAAAGTGACAGGTCGTCCTCTGATCCGCTACAAGTGAAATCGAGTTGGTACTTACCCGGCTAAGTTCTTGAATGTCATGATCACTGGATAGTATACAAGTAATAATAACTTAAAAAGTATACATGTACTTATTTTATTCTATTTGATCAGGAGCCGTCAACGCAAGACGACCCGCAATACATGTTCCTCCGCGAGCGATTGAAGGCGCTGCGCGAGGGCTGGGCCGAGCTGCAGCAGATGTGGGAGAACCGCCAACAGCTCCTCACACAGAGCTTGGAGTTGCAGCTGCTGCAGAGAGACGCGCGGCAGGCTGAGGTGCTCCTGACCCACCAGGAACTCAGGTAAGACCATAGAAGTTATCCTATTTTCACATGCATATGTCGCAGCCAACTGGTTTAGCCAGGCATTTGGTTAACTGCCAAGCCTTTTCACTAAATTATGACCCGCCAGCAGGTCGACGAAGCCCCGCTGCGCGGGGCTTCTATTTCTGCTTTGAGGGACACAAGCTGACTAACAAACCTAACCTAAAATAAGGAGTGCGTTTAATGAAAAGGCTAGGCAGCTAACCAAATGGTTGGTTAAACCAGTTGGCGGACACATACACTATGGCACTGGCCAGGTCAGGAACTAAAAGGGCTTTATTTTACAGATTGGCCAAGACCGAGCCACCCACCAACCTCGAACAAGCCGAGAACATGATCAAGGAGCACGAGGCGTTCCTCACCACCATGGAAGCCAACGAAGACAAGATCAACTCCGTCGTACAATTCGCCAACCGGCTCGTAGAGGAGAAACACTATGACGCCGACAAGATCCAACGCAAGGCCGACAGCATCGAGCAACGCCGCGCCGCCAACCGCGACAAGGCCGTCCAACAGATGGAGAAGCTTCAGGACCAACTCCAACTCCACCAGTTCCTCCAGGACTGCGACGAGCTCGGCGAGTGGGTCCAGGAGAAGAACGTCACCGCCCAGGACGACACCTACCGCTCCGCCAAAACCATCCACTCCAAGTGGACCCGCCATCAAGCCTTCGAGGCCGAAATCGCGGCTAACAAGGAACGCCTGTTCGCCGTACAGAACGCCGCCGAGGATCTCATGAAGCAGAAACCCGAATTCGCCGAAATCATCTCCCCTAAGATGAGCGAACTCCAAGACCAATTCGAGAACCTCCAGACCACCACTCAAGACAAGGGCGAACGACTCTTCGACGCGAACCGCGAGGTCCTCATCCACCAGACCTGCGACGATATCGACTCGTGGATGAACGAGCTCGAGAAACAAATCGAGAACACCGACACCGGTTCTGATCTGGCATCTGTGAACATTCTCATGCAGAAGCAACAGATGATCGAGACTCAGATGGCAGTGAAGGCGAAGCAGGTCACCGAACTCGAAACCCAAGCCGAGTATCTCCAGAAGACAGTTCCCGACAAAATGGATGAGATTAAGGAGAAGAAGAAGTTAGTGGAACACCGTTTCGAGCAACTAAAGGCGCCGCTGTTAGATCGCCAGCGTCAGTTGGCCAAGAAGAAGGAAGCCTTCCAGTTCCGTCGCGACGTCGAAGACGAGAATCTCTGGGTGCTCGAGAAGATGCCTCTGGCGACCAGCACCGACTACGGCAACTCGTTGTTCAACGTGCAGATGCTACAAAAGAAGAACCAGTCATTGAAAACGGAGACCGACAACCACGAACCGCGTATCCTCACAGTCATCGCCAACGGACAGAAGCTCATCGACGAGGGACACGAAGCGTCGCCCGAGTTTAGATCTCTCATTGAAGAACTTACCGCGAGATGGCGAGAACTTAAAGGTAAATTTTCATGGCTATTTTCGCTAGTTTTATCATGAAACGTCCACAGGTCATTCTTATAACTATTTTTTTTAATAAAATACTGCCTACTCCTTGATCCACGTAGACTCTTTTATCTAGTTCTATCAAGTTGCATATTTAGCTAGAAAATTTGTATCTGCGAGAAACGTATCACTAACCGATGTTGACTATATGCAAAACTACAGATGCCATCGAACAACGCAAGAACAACCTCGCCCAATGGGAGAAGGCGCAACAGTACCTCTTCGACGCGAACGAGGCGGAAGCATGGATGAGCGAACAGGAACTCTACATGATGGTCGAAGATCGCGGAAAGGTTAGTTATTGTTTCCTAACATATCAAAATATTATGTTTTTATTGATATAGCTGTGTTGAAGTTACTACACCAAACTGACTACTCCTTTTACAAATATAACTTGAAATAGTTACGGTGGAAGGTAACGTGCTATATAATCACGGCATGTGATCGTTGTGCGATAAAATAAGTCTCTGCTTATGTCAATTAGTAAGTACTTCAACTGTTTGGAGTTATTTAAAAAGTTGGGATTTTATTCCTAGGATGAGATCAGCGCACAGAATCTGATGAAGAAACACGAGATCCTCGAGCAAGCCGTGGACGATTATGCCCAGACCATCAGGCAATTGGGAGAGACGGTTCGACAGCTCACCAGCGAGGAACATCCTTTGAGGTTAGTTTTCTATACAAATTACATGTTAAGACTGTTCTTGACTGTCAAATTCTAAGTTGACTGAGCAGATTATAAAATCCTATAAGTAGCTGCAATAGTAATGTTGCGATGCTAATCTTGACTTGACACTTGAGTTTTAAAGCAGTCTGCGACCGCGATTTTAATGTTTATTTATGCCGCTTTCACGTTGTTTCTTGATTAATTGCTCGAAGCTTTGTCTCTTTCTATAAGCGCGCAACTGAATTGTCAGTCGGGTCATGCGTGAGGTGCGGGGATAGGGCAATGTAACTAGTCGAGCTTCACTTGAGAGCACGCACACATATACCCTGGCACTGAATTTAATCAGCACGTTTATAACACCGCCTCTTTTCCAGCGAACAAATCTCCGTAAAGCAATCCCAGGTGGACAAGCTATACGCCGGCCTGAAGGACCTGGCGGGCGAGCGGCGCGCCAAGCTCGACGAGGCTCTGCGGCTGTTCCAGCTGTCGCGCGAGGTCGACGACCTGGAGCAGTGGATCACGGAGCGCGAGCTCGTCGCCAGCTCGCAGGAGCTCGGACAGGACTACGACCACGTTACTGTGAGTACTATACTACTATCCCTCTGTGGATATACGTCTATCCTGTAGGGTCAAGGTCGTCCATCTTTTGTAATCTCGGTCACTCTGCCAACTGTCTGGAGCACCGTGTTGCCTCTTATCGACCCCATCATGACTTGGACATGGTGGCGGGCATGGTGTTAGTACGTTGTATTCTTTAGTATATCCAGAGATGTCCTGTCCAATCAGAGTCTAGGACCTAATGACCAGGGTAGGGTTTTCTGTAACTGTCCCTGTACTGTTTCGAATCAAGTCATTGTGACCAAAATAAGTATTTGCTTATCAAAACTTTCTTCGTCTCTGAGCTACAATTCGTCAATACTTTAAAAAAAAACCACCTATCTGATACTGACTTCAGGTAAAAACGCGGTAAAGACGTTTTTCTTTACGACGTCTTTAGATACGAGTTGTTTTCAAAGTAGTGACGAATTTTTGTTTGAACGGTGATCGACTTACTCCATCATATGATGCTTATTACTTACTAAATGTTCATATTTATTACAGCTGCTTTGGGAGCGCTTCAAGGAGTTCGCGCGCGAGACGCAAGCCGTGGGGTCCGAGCGCGTGGCGACCGCCGAGCGCATCGCCGACCAGATGATCGGCATGGGCCACTCCGACAACGCCACCATCGCCCAGTGGAAGGAGGGGCTCAAGGAGACCTGGCAAGACCTGCTCGAGCTCATCGAGACACGCACTCAGGTAAACTAAATCGTTTTATCCATGTCGCCGCCAACTAGCTTAATTAGCTATTTGGTTAGCTGCCTAGCCTTTTCATTAAACAGACTCCTTATTTTAGATTAGGATTTTTAGGCAGCTTGTGTCCCTCAGAGCAGAAATAGAAGCCCCGCACAGCGGGGCTTCGTCGACTTGCTGGCGGGTCATAGTTTAGTGAAAGGGCTTCTCAGTTAACCAAATGCCTAACTAAACCAGTTGGTAGCGACATCCATTTGACAGTTTGCGCGCGAGACGAAAACCGGGGGCTCCGATATCTCCGTAAGCTCTGTGTATGTATCTACAAACACACATGTAACATGCTCAACTTAATGACGGTTGCATTCCAAGCAGGATAAGGATGGTCCCCACACTAGACAGTCCTATATGGCGTGGTACAGAATATATTCTTAGGAAAAATTAATTTTGTTGTTCACACTAGGCTAACTAGCTAAGCTTGCTTGTCTCATCATGCACTCAGTTATTGTGACGACTGACACTAATTTCTGTTACACATATTTGACTGTAACATGATCTCGTGACCGCGTCGTGTAACTGTCCTTATAAATTGTCTGGGTCTGACTCTATATTCTAACGTGATCCATTCACGTTAGAATATAGAGCACTCGAGAGATTTTAACCGTCTCAAACGTAACTTCTCTCTTTTAATCGTTTTACGAAGGCTAGTTCCAGGTACGTTTTATATAGACATTTCGTACTTAGGAATCTAAGGGAGTGACCTAATTGATCAATCTCATATTAATTGTTATCGTATTGCTTGCCGTCCTAACCAGATGCTGATGGCGTCCCGCGAGCTGCACAAGTACTTCCACGACTGCAAGGACACGCTGCAGCGCGTGAGCGAGAAGGCGCGCGGCGTGAGCGACGAGCTCGGGCGCGACGCGCTCAGCGTGGGCGCGCTGCAGCGCAAGCACCACACCTTCATGCAGGACCTCACCACGCTGCAGCACCAGGTAACACGTACATCACGCCCAGTGGTGGAGCTAGAACGTGAGCGAGAAGGCGCGCGGCGTGAGCGACGAGCTCGGGCGCGACGCGCTCAGCGTGGGCGCGCTGCAGCGCAAGCACCACACCTTCATGCAGGACCTCACCACGCTGCAGCACCAGGTAACACGTACATCACGCCCAGTGGTGGAGCTAGAACGTGAGCGAGAAGGCGCGCGGCGTGAGCGACGAGCTCGGGCGCGACGCGCTCAGCGTGGGCGCGCTGCAGCGCAAGCACCACACCTTCATGCAGGACCTCACCACGCTGCAGCACCAGGTAACACGTACATCACGCCCAGTGGTGGAGCTAGAACGTGAGCGAGAAGGCGCGCGGCGTGAGCGACGAGCTCGGGCGCGACGCGCTCAGCGTGGGCGCGCTGCAGCGCAAGCACCACACCTTCATGCAGGACCTCACCACGCTGCAGCACCAGGTAACACGTACATCACGCCCAGTGGTGGAGCTAGAACGTGAGCGAGAAGGCGCGCGGCGTGAGCGACGAGCTCGGGCGCGACGCGCTCAGCGTGGGCGCGCTGCAGCGCAAGCACCACACCTTCATGCAGGACCTCACCACGCTGCAGCACCAGGTAACACGTACATCACGCCCAGTGGTGGAGCTAGAACGTGAGCGAGAAGGCGCGCGGCGTGAGCGACGAGCTCGGGCGCGACGCGCTCAGCGTGGGCGCGCTGCAGCGCAAGCACCACACCTTCATGCAGGACCTCACCACGCTGCAGCACCAGGTAACACGTACATCACGCCCAGTGGTGGAGCTAGAACGTGAGCGAGAAGGCGCGCGGCGTGAGCGACGAGCTCGGGCGCGACGCGCTCAGCGTGGGCGCGCTGCAGCGCAAGCACCACACCTTCATGCAGGACCTCACCACGCTGCAGCACCAGGTAACACGTACATCACGCCCAGTGGTGGAGCTAGAACGTGAGCGAGAAGGCGCGCGGCGTGAGCGACGAGCTCGGGCGCGACGCGCTCAGCGTGGGCGCGCTGCAGCGCAAGCACCACACCTTCATGCAGGACCTCACCACGCTGCAGCACCAGGTAACACGTACATCACGCCCAGTGGTGGAGCTAGAACGTGAGCGAGAAGGCGCGCGGCGTGAGCGACGAGCTCGGGCGCGACGCGCTCAGCGTGGGCGCGCTGCAGCGCAAGCACCACACCTTCATGCAGGACCTCACCACGCTGCAGCACCAGGTAACACGTACATCACGCCCAGTAGGGTGGATCGGCCTACTATGAAAAAAATTTTTTTTTACTATAATTGAATGGGCTTTTGTCAAAAGTTGCTTACATACCTGAAACCTCATAATACGAAATATTTTTCAAATCGGACAGTAACAAGTACTCCCCCAACTCACATAAAGTTTTAACAAACTAAAGCTAAATTGCCTGTCGCGTATTGGTTTCGATTTTTAATAAAAATTGGGAAAATTAAAACAAAACAATAACATTATGACTGATTTGTCATCTGGCAACATTTTTCTACTTAAACCTTAAATAAAGAAGGTATTAATAACTTCAACATTAATTTTATATACCCTACACTATCACAATAAATGACACATTAACTACAATCTGATTCTCTTACGTCAAATCAACACAAACATTGATAAAACAAAATATTTAAAATGTCTTTGTCTACATTACGAAGTGATTTAATTTGCCCTAGTTAATATTTGGTCGTGGGAGAGAACTAAAAGTTAATATTTATTCCAAGCTCTTGATGGGCCTACAACAGAACCACGCGGCTTTTCAGGACCAATAGGAAAACTGCTAAAGGACTGCGAAAATCTTCCTTTAGTATCCTTCAAGTCAATTAGGTGTGATTTGCCAGATATTACAAATAAATAACTGGCCAAGAGCATGTCGGACCATGCTCAGTTTAGGGTTCCATAGCCGTAACTATAAGGTAAAATATACGATGTAAAAAAAGTACAACAACAAAAGAGCGTATCTTCATAGCAATTACGTCCTTTTGTTGAGAAGCGCAGTTTATTGGCAATTACTCAAAAACGGTTAATCCGATCTTGTTGAAAATAATTTTCGTTGAAAGTATTAATTGAGCGTTATTTTTGTAATTTTTTTTATATTTTTCGGACACACGGTTTAGAAGATAGAGGGGGGGGGACACAATTTTCACAACTTTCGGTGCGATTATTTCCAAAGGTATTCACTTAATCAAAAACATTACTTAAGAACCTTAAAATGTTTTCAAAAGAGCTGTCGAACTATGTACCACACGTTGACATTTTGTGAAAAAAATTTTTTTTAGCTTCTGTTACATGTATGGAGTGCCCCCCCTAGATTTTTTTATTTTTATTATTTAACTACCAAACTTAGTTGCGGCATCTACAAGACATCTATATTCCAAATTTCATCAGTATAGGTCTTGTAGTTTTTGAGTAAAATGCCTGTGACATACGGACGGACGGACGGACGGACGGACGGACGGACGGACGGACGGACGGACGGACGGACGGACGGACATGACGAAACTATAAGGGTTCCTTTTTAGCCATTTTGGCTACGGAACCCTAAAAAGATCTAAGCACAGACCAACTGTACTTGTATGACATTTGCACCGCAATAAGTTCTGGTCATTGAAATTATACGCTGTCGCAAAGAAACCCTGGTAAAGTGGTTCATTCTAGGTGGCTTACCACTGCAAACCGAATTCTCAGATTATATGTCTCCACGAATGCTCCATCAGTAAATTTATAACATTTAGTTACTTTTATTTTGCAAGTTTATGCTCCCATGTGGTTTGCGATTAAATTGAAGTCGAGCTGCACTTATGGTGCAAAACACTTACACAAAACTATTGAACTGTCAAGATATATGCCACAGCAGTTAAAAGCAGTTAAAATCCTGTAATACAACGAAACGGATTTTTCGGTCATGTAGAAAATATATTACTAGCGATGCTAGATGATGATAGACCAGAAATAAAATATTTGGCATTGCAAAAAATACTTAAGTCACGAGAGTGTTTACCGTCCAATATAAGGATATTTAATAAACTACCAACATTTGATTTTTGTTCTATGAATTACGTTGATATGATACCCTGGGACAATGTAACAATTACTGAGCCACCATTGCTTAAAATCCTCAGCACAGATATTTTAAGAGAGTGCAGCGAAGACTTAAACAAAATTGATGAGTTGATTTTACCACTACTGAGATTATACCCTTGTCATACTCAAAGTACTGAAAGATGTGTTAAAATAGTTACAGAGGCAGCTGCTGCTATTTGTGGACCTATTAAACGAAATGGTTTTATTAAGATAAGGCTTAAATCCCGAAAAATTATGCCTCTGTTTAACTCCAAGAAAGACTACAAAATTAAATAATTTTAGTCATTTTCAGCGTAAAAAAAAAACAATTATCTTTCATCGTTTTCGTGGTTTTCTAATGAAATATGTTAACTGCTAACTTCAAGTGTAAAAATAAATTAAATTCAGACAAAAATAAGATGTTTTAATATTTTTTACATAATATTATAGTTACCACTCTAAAATGGCGGTTGCGTCACTTTTCAGTTAGCTTGGGGCAGTACTTCCTGAAATATTTCAGTTATTTTAATTATACAGATTTAAATGTTTTTGTGAGTAGCAACTTTCTATTACCTGCCAAAATCAAAATTTGAAAAAAAATAAAATCGATCCACCCTAACGCCCAGTGGTGGAGCTAGAACGTGAGCGAGAAGGCGCGCGGCGTGAGCGACGAGCTCGGGCGCGACGCGCTCAGCGTGGGCGCGCTGCAGCGCAAGCACCACACCTTCATGCAGGACCTCACCACGCTGCAGCACCAGGTAACACGTACATCACGCCCAGTGGTGGAGCTAGAACGTGAGCGAGAAGGCGCGCGGCGTGAGCGACGAGCTCGGGCGCGACGCGCTCAGCGTGGGCGCGCTGCAGCGCAAGCACCACACCTTCATGCAGGACCTCACCACGCTGCAGCACCAGGTAACACGTACATCACGCCCAGTGGTGGAGCTAGAACGTGAGCGAGAAGGCGCGCGGCGTGAGCGACGAGCTCGGGCGCGACGCGCTCAGCGTGGGCGCGCTGCAGCGCAAGCACCACACCTTCATGCAGGACCTCACCACGCTGCAGCACCAGGTAACACGTACATCACGCCCAGTGGTGGAGCTAGAACGTGAGCGAGAAGGCGCGCGGCGTGAGCGACGAGCTCGGGCGCGACGCGCTCAGCGTGGGCGCGCTGCAGCGCAAGCACCACACCTTCATGCAGGACCTCACCACGCTGCAGCACCAGGTAACACGTACATCACGCCCAGTGGTGGAGCTAGAACGTGAGCGAGAAGGCGCGCGGCGTGAGCGACGAGCTCGGGCGCGACGCGCTCAGCGTGGGCGCGCTGCAGCGCAAGCACCACACCTTCATGCAGGACCTCACCACGCTGCAGCACCAGGTAACACGTACATCACGCCCAGTGGTGGAGCTAGAACGTGAGCGAGAAGGCGCGCGGCGTGAGCGACGAGCTCGGGCGCGACGCGCTCAGCGTGGGCGCGCTGCAGCGCAAGCACCACACCTTCATGCAGGACCTCACCACGCTGCAGCACCAGGTAACACGTACATCACGCCCAGTGGTGGAGCTAGAACGTGAGCGAGAAGGCGCGCGGCGTGAGCGACGAGCTCGGGCGCGACGCGCTCAGCGTGGGCGCGCTGCAGCGCAAGCACCACACCTTCATGCAGGACCTCACCACGCTGCAGCACCAGGTAACACGTACATCACGCCCAGTGGTGGAGCTAGAACGTGAGCGAGAAGGCGCGCGGCGTGAGCGACGAGCTCGGGCGCGACGCGCTCAGCGTGGGCGCGCTGCAGCGCAAGCACCACACCTTCATGCAGGACCTCACCACGCTGCAGCACCAGGTAACAACTGTACTTAGGCGGATCTCACACTGCAGCGCGACACGCGGCGACACGCGACTCAGCGATTTTCAACTTTGTATGTAGAATCGATTTGTATAGAAAAATCGCGGGGTATGGCACACTGGCGCGTAAATCGCGGCGACTCCCAGCGACTCGCTGCGAATCGCAGCTTACACGGAAAAAATCGCGGCGAGAATCGCTCGTTAAAGCGAGTCACACCTGCGACGTCGCCGGCGACTCGCGTCGTCACTTCGCGACTCGCGCCGTCACGTCGCGGTGACGGGCGATTTCAGTGTATTCTTCGCCTTAGCGGTCACAGAAATATATCGAGGTAGAAGGTAAAACTATGTACCTCGCGTGCTAAAAAGAAGTGGCAACGACCAAAGCAAAGTATTGCACGCCGTTAACTTGAGTTGCCGTCAATATTATTATCAGATTTGAAAATCTGATTATAATGGTGTAATTAATTGTTCAAATACCACCAAATGAAATGAAAAAAATATGTTTTCTATCGCTAAACGACAATTGGCGTCAAACGCCAATCGAAAAACGTTACACGATTGATTCTCATACAAATCGGCGAACTATTTATTACCTTCTATCTCGATATATTTCTGTAATAGCAGTACTAATTGTGCTTGCACACAGAAGATGGCCGTGGCATATTTTGCGATACAGCGCCACGCGTTCACATTGCGCTGCGTTTCAGATGCGCCTTCCGATTGGCAAATCACGGTCATTTTGTGCTAACCGAGAACAAGCATCCTCTAGATGCCGCTGTCACAAAAATAAACTTATTAAATTTTCTATACTCAGGTGGAAGCGATCAGTGCGGAATGCGCGCGACTCGGCGCATCATACGCCGGCGACAAAGCCGCCGAGATCACCCGACGAGAGGCGGAAGTGGCCGAAGCGTGGGCCGCGCTGCAAGCCGCCTGCGCCGCCAGGAAGTCTAAGCTGGAGGACGCGGACGACCTCTACCGGTTCCTCAACCAAGTCAGGAACCTCACGCTCTGGATGGACGATGTTGTACGGCAGATGAACACTGGCGAGAAACCGAGGTGAGTTGTGGACATTCAACGCCGCCGAAATCACTCGACGGGAGATTGAAGAGACCGGAGGATGATTACCAAAGCTCGTCCAATTTGAGTGCTTACTTAGCGCTGTTTGCCAATTCTTATCCGTGTAGGTTTGTGTATTCCAAGACCACCTCCAAGTATCGGACATTCATTATTGATAACCATCCAAGTATCAATTAGTCAGCTATAGCTACTTTTACTGGCACAAATTTTGTGATGGACCAACTTCTACTCTTCACACAAGTATACTTGTTATTTATGATAACCAACTGTGTTGGATATCGGGTTTAACTGCACCAAGGGCCGGACTCGGTTACCCTAACCCGTTCAAAACCCCGGGTTTTTATCACGCTGGGTTTCTAAAACCGCTTAATTTCGGTAAGCTCTTGATTGACTTACTGGTTAATAAACTAACCTCTTTATTCGATTTAATTCAAGTTAGCGCTTACCGAAATCAAAAATCCAGGAAAGTGTTATCGCTTGAAGCGCTGATTATTTACGAGTAAGCTGATTTAGCTTTTACGTAAACTGCCTATGGTCTATAATAGCAGCGCCCGACGCCAAACATGGCAGTTCCTTTGCGCGCGCGCGCTCTTCTAGTACCTACTATTCGCAAGGCGGTGTCGGCACTTGTCAAAGGCTGTGTAATTCGCCGAACTAATACCACTAATTCAAACAAAAGTATACGTTAAGTCAGGTAGCGCAGAGCGTAAATTTCAAAACACATTTTAAGGAAAGGCAAATGATCAAATATGGTAAAAGGGTTGCATTGATTTTGGTACCTGTAAATTTGTTTTGGACTTACTGTCTCTTTCGTTTTTCGTCCTACATCAAAAATTAAATGAAAATTGTTTTGGAATGTACAAATTAAGCCCTTTCAGTTGATACTCCACTTGATATAATAGCCCAACTTTAAATTTCCGATCTCCCGTTTCGATCCCCTTTAAAAAAAAGTAATATAAGATTTTTATTATGTTCAATAGAGTCAGGTTAGCAATTTTTAAGACTATTCTAGATTTCAAATCGATAGCAGCAGTAGTTCCTGAGATATCTAGCTGTGACAAACGGACAGACAGACAGACAGAGTTTTCCCATAAGGGTTCCTTTTTTACCATTTTGGTACGGAACCCTAAAAATATCTAACTATACTTAATCAGTGCTCGAAGCCCAGACCCGAACTGAACTGACGATGACGAACTAAAGAAAACATCACAAGCGGCGCGGCAGCGCGACGCCGAGGCGGCAATGAATAAGCGCGGGAGAGCGGAAAAGCTTACCCTAAACCGAAAGGTTACCGGTTAGTACATGCAAAACACAAACCGAATCAGCTCGTGTAAGTGGTAACCCCTTGTTACGATTAGGTTAACCTGAATAATACGGGTTATCAATATTGTTGGGTAAGCGAATGAACGGGTTACCCAAACGATTAGCTTACCTCATGAAGGGATAACCTTTTTGAACGGGAAAGCCTTATGAAGGGGTATCCCGGTCCCTGAACTGCGTGTTTAAACTGGAGAATTAATGAATACAGTCAGATTATATATATTTCCGATTTTCCCACCTCAGATCCACCACGCCATCCCTAGTGTTGCCATATTTTACCCACACAATAGTTATTTATGTGACTGGTGCATAATGAAAACACTCGTGTGATCTTATTATGAAACTCGCCTTCGGCTCGTATCATAAAACCACACTCGTGTATTAATGCCTAATTATGTACAGTCGCATACATAACTTTATCTACATGTATATCATAAGTTTTCTACAATATGTACAAATATGGCCAGCATTTTCAACTCGTACTATTAACTTATTTGTAGATATAAAACCTAAGTTGGAATAAAACACAAATAATAAGTTAAAACTTTATTTATTTTACTTTACTTTATATTATAATTTATAACTTCACTTTGTACGGTGCAATAAGAAAGTTAAAGTATCTGCTATCGATACTTTAATGTAAACATTAAGATACAGTGTGTTTTAATGGTATCATTAAGATGCAATCACAGGTACGGGTTTCTTAATATAGGCCATTTGCTTATCGTACCTGAACATATTGTAGGGAAATTATGATATGGATGTAGATAAATTATACAACACACTGTTAATCTCCCCAGGGACGTGAGCGGCGTAGAGCTGCTGATGAACAACCACCAATCCCTGAAGGCGGAGATCGACACTCGCGAGGACAACTTCTCTGCTTGCATCTCGCTGGGGAAGGAGCTGCTGGCCCGCCAGCACTACGCCGCCAGCGACATCAAGGACAAGCTGCTGCAGCTGACTAATCAGCGCAACGCGCTGCTGCGCCGCTGGGAGGAGCGCTGGGAAAACCTGCAACTCAGTAAGTTTTATGTAATTTTCTCGTTAAATTTAATTATCCACAAAGTACGTCACACGTTTTTTCAGACATTTAGACCCCATGTCACACCTTTTCCTAACATATTTGACCTTGTTAGTATAGGCTGTCACATTTGGCTAGATATGTAGAAATTTTATCTACGACGCATCGACAAATTTATCGACTGCCTAAAAAAATGTAATACTGATTTCTACTTCATTAGTCATGTTCCTTATGGCATTTGTATTCGATCGTCCGAACTCTCATCATCATCATCATTTCAGCCATAGGACGTCCACTGCTGGACATAGGCCTCCCTCATAGATTTCCAATTAGTTCGGTTGGAAGCAACCTGCATCCCCCCTGTGAGCCAGCAGCCTTAACCAGATCACCTGTCCTGTCCATCTTATTGGTGGACGTCCGACGCTGCGCTTGCCGATTCGTGGTCTCCTTTCGAGAACCGTCCGAACCTTAGTCATTAGTAATATAATGCCGCGGCTCTTGTCTTTCTCTGACATATAGAAAGAACGAGACGCCAACACGAACCTTCGCCGAATCCCGATAATGTAGCCGTAGCGTAAGACATCGAACGGATCTTGTATAGATTACACGTGTACAGTCAGCGTGAAATAATCAGTAATATCCAAAGGGCCATATATACATACATATAATAGCAACACATCTTTATTAGATTGAGTGTGACGATACATATCCTGGCGCTTTGAATGAGACATTTGCTGCTGACTTTACACACGTTATTGTGTCGAGAAACATTAAAATAGTGTAGATCAAAGCAAATTAGAAATGATATTAGTGACTTTTCAAACAAAGGAATAAACTTCGAATTGCCGTAGTTAATTTCGAGGACTTCGATTTTGATATATCGACACATATGGGAACAGAGCGTCGAACGACGAATATATTACTTACATAGGAGTATCCAATATAAGTAAAATGTAACGTACATTTTATTTATATTGGATATGATGCAGTCAATATGTTTATGTCCTTTCCAAGCGGTGTCAACCAAAAAACCTATTAAAAAAAAAGAACACTAAATAAGTTCCGCGGCGGTAATACTACTTAAAAATCTTAAAATTCATATTTCGAAGTTGCTGAACAAGGAAATATTCCACTATTATTCCACAAATAGTAATTATCTATATCAATGCTTACATTAAAATATTGCTTATTTTCCCGTTATTGCTACTAAACCTGACGTGATGAAGTATTACAATTATTTTATTACCGCATTCGCGTTTTTCATTCTCAGTTGTGTAGTCCTATTTACACAACGGAATGTTTCCTTTAGTTTAAACCAAGACAGACGCAGTCACTTAAATCAGCCAATATCATTTATTTAAAGCTAAATAAACAAGTCAAAACACCGAAGAATCATATATTGCGAGTGTTCTTATAAAGAACTTGTGAACAAGCGGTTGTAGAGATGCTGATCTTTGGTATGTATTTACCCCTGTTTATAATTATTTCCCAACAGTTCTGGAAGTGTATCAGTTCGCTCGCGATGCGGCAGTGGCGGAGGCCTGGCTGATAGCCCAGGAGCCATACCTAATGTCGCAAGAGCTCGGACACACTATAGACGAGGTTGAGAGCCTTATCAAGAAACACGAGGCCTTTGAGAAGTCCGCGGCCGCTCAGGAGGACAGATTTAGCGCGCTACAGAGACTCACCACGGTATGTATTAAAACTTACATTTATGGACATAGGAGGTAGTAGAGAATGTTATTTTTGATGTGAATGTGGACATAAAAGAGATCTGTACTAATGTTATTGATCTTATATAGCAAATCGGTGTTTTAGTTTTTAGATTATTTTTTGTCATTATATAAGTCCACTTTATTTTTTTCAAAAGAGGTCACAAGACATTTCTTTCATATATGAATGGGAATGTGTAATTAAGACACTTTTATATTTATATAAAGTCGTCGAATTGATCTTACTTTTGTTGTGTGTATTTTGTACACAGGAGCATGAAAATATTTCGTAAGGGACACCACCGTTTTAATACTTCCGAGAAATAAATTCAGGAAGCTAATTATCATCATTGTAATATCATAACTCGGCTTTAAGATTGGTAGTGCTTCTTAGCAGCTAATACGTTTTATTAGGGTAGCTGCCATAGCGTTTCGTAAGGGACAAAAAGTTGATGTTTTCATGGAATGCTCCATGAGCACTTTACATATTTGTCTGTAGTATTTTGGTGTTAAGTGTGATAATTGAAATGGCAATTACATCGAGATCTTTGCATTCGAAATACGGATATTATTGTGTTTGCGTGTCCGCAATACGTTTAAAAAGAATACATTTTTAGTTGGAACTTAGAGCATACTTTAAGTACTGGGAATGTGTTAAAAACATAACAGTTTGCATGCTTGTATTTATACCAGTAACGTTTTTGGTGAAAAAAAATTGCTTTCTTGTTTGGTGGAGGGTTTTTCAAAAGACTTTATTTCTTTCTACATCATTCTGTCTTCGACTCAGGTATTCTTGTACTGAATTGAGATTCAAATTACCGTTTATGTGAAATGAGCGCTTTTGAAAAATTTACTTCTCTGTTGATTTGCATTTGCACTGTACTTGGTTGCACTGTTTCACATTTTTACTCACTTTTTTCTTTTTAACCATCACTAGCTTGAACTTCGTGAAGCGACACTCTGGCCTAGTGCCCAACCGTGGGAAAAGTATGATGAGTCCTGCTTCGTATTCCAACCGCCCCCTCCCATAAAACGCCGTAACTCCCTTCCAAAAACTTACCCTGAAGAACTCCCAGTGGGAGCAGTTGTAAGAGAAATCCTATACACAAGCGGGAAATACAAAATGGAAGAGAAAGTCCAACCTAGGGAATTAACTCTGGACTGTTCTAAAAAGTTAGTAAGAAACGATTCCTTTCTATGGACAAAAGTGGGAGGGAATAGTTTATCCACAATATCCGAAACGAGCAGCCCGCCTTGTTCTCCTTTAAGAAGGGACACTTTGTCACCAGACATATACAGTTCTGTGTTTTTCGAATACCCCAGCGAACCCGAAAACCCGCCTAGTATAAACTTCTCCTGTATAGATTTCATCTTATGGGAGAGACTGTCGTCTCTGTGGGTATACCCTAACGTTTCGCTGATAAGGCACTCCAGTGCGACGTCATCTAAATCGGGAAGCGTGAAGAACTTCTTCCGCAAATTGTCAAGGAGAAGTAAACCCTCCGACTCAGACAATGTGAGCGATGTTGCCGTGCTCTCCTTACCGGGACTTACCAGCAGCAATAAAGCTATGAACGAACTGGGAAAAGTCGTGAAGTCTATACCTTTGAGCCATTCCTTACTTCTTCTAGTCCAAACTCGCAAACTCCTTTTCCCTGAAGCAGAATGGTATTATAACTACTTGGATAGTGTAAGTGGTGATCGGTATATCGCATGATGCTGCCTCTATGCTGTTTATTTTAAATGCATGGCCATTGATACTTACGCTTATTACATGTTTTAAATATGTACTTGAATACAATTTAAATGGTTTAGAGACTGAAATAATTAGTCGCCATTGAATCTTGTCAAGGAATAGGAAATCGAAAGGAGGCCAAGAACCATAAAACCAAAAAAAATAAGATGTAATTATAGCGTAATACGTGTTGCAATGTGACTAAACCGCAGTTAACTCTTAACTTTAGAGCTCAACCATAGCTGAAATCTTTTTAATTGAGGAGATATGCGACAGGTAATAGGTTATTTGTGCCTATTTCGTGATATCAGCGCGTTTTTTTTATTTTACTATCGTTTTCCATGCTACCTTATTCCACAGTTTCAATTTTGCGAACGCACTTCCATATCCATACACCGAAGTCTAATTTTAATACAGTCTAGTTTTTGCAACACACAAACAGCGCTAATAAGTCGCATATCCTCTCGTCCCTGCTACTAGAACACACACATATGCAAACGTATTAACCATCTCGTTTCCTCAGTTCGAGGTGAAAGAGATGAAGCGACGACAGGAGGCGGCGGAAGCGGCCGAGCGCGAGCGGCGCGAACGCGAACAGGCCGAAGCGGCCGCGGCGCAGGCCGCGCGCGACACCGTCGACCGCGCCGCCGACCCGGAGCCTCAACCGCAAGGTAACACGCGCTTAGTATTGCTGTTTCTTTCTATCACTACGTTGGAGAAAGAGACGCCAATGCCCTGCGCTATCCCTCTTGGCATTAGGTGCAAGATAACTGACGTCCCTTGCATAATCGTTAATGGGCTAGACGACTAAAAAAAAAACTGTTTAGTCCGTCAGTTAGATTATTAAAAAATATTGTACACGTATTTTTTCTTTTGCTTGACAAACAAAAAATTACGAGGATAGAGTGCTTAGAAGTTTCGAGTGACGTCACTCCTTGGTACAATTTTCACCTAGGAGTGACGTCACAAGCTCCCACTCCAGAAGTTTGATGATGTATAACTTTGTCGATTTTTAATATTTTGATAAACCAAAAAACACGTGTCCCATATTTTTCCATAATCTAACTGACGGTCTAAATAGAATTATATAGTTTTAACCCAGTCGTCATCCCTATTCTTTGTTTCATTAGGGCCCTCGTGACTTATGATTGGGCCTGCGCGATAACCCTTGTTGAAATCTCTTTCCTTCTTAATCTTAAAAAAAGAGGAACGAGGGAACGCTTGATCAATGGGGACTAAGTGGTATACGCAAGGCCATTGAGTAGAACGTAAACATTCATTCATTTTCTAATTTAAGTAGTTGAAAAATGATAGTACGGGACTTAATACTGCATTAAATGAATGTTTGCTCGATAAGCCGGCAGGAGTATTGATGCAATGAAAGAAGACAAATATGTTTTCAATATATTAAATATGTAGACGTTAAATTTCGAAAAAGGTAGAAAAAGCAATACTAGCCGTGTAGAGCTCTCTATACTATAATTTAAAATGTACCTCTAACATATGTTCAAGTTTTCGTAAACACAATAAAACTCAAGTGTCTTACATTCGTAACAAATAAGAAAAAATTTACTCTTTTGTTGAATTCCTTTTTGTCTTCTTTTGTAACTATTAAAGAAAATTACTAAAAGAACGAATATTTGGAAAATTAAACTCGTATCACGCGTCTGCTGTGGTTTTGAATTAATATACTGATTGTAATAATTTTAGGCATAACATTTCCTAGCATATAGATGTGATACGGGTTTAAAAGTCTCTTATATTTTAGTACTAAACAGATTCTGTACGAAATGAATTTGTATTTAATTAAGTCAAACGATCGATATAAGGAGTTAACATCACTTCAAATCACAGATTGCAAAGTCAGCACGCATGTGTAATGTCTATTAGCACTTAATCGAGAAATAATACGAGAAACTTCCACTAACTTTCACCGATAACTGGTGAATGCAGCTTGCATATTGCAGTAACACTAAAATCAGTTCATACTTCTGATTTACCGATTAATTTTTGCGAATATCGAATAAAGGTTAAGCGATTAAGCACATTTTGCACTACGATATGCCATGAAAGGCTTACGGCATCGCTTGCCGCTTTTCGTGTGATATTGCCCTTATTGTCTGGGTGCTCGGACGGCGAACGAAATTCCTATATAGTGAAGAAAAATCGGCATTTATTTTGAGATTATGAAATTTCCAAACAAATGCCATAATGAAAGAGCTACTACGATCTCTATTCTCACTGGTATCTCGAAAGCGTTTGCCGCGCGAGCCCCGCGTGAAACTAAGGGCCGTTACTTACCGATGTGTTGTCCACACATGCACACGCGTAGTCGTAAGGAGAACGTCCACTAAAGCGGCTGAGAAGGCCCAAGAGCGACCGCACTCCCAGCCAGGTAACCGAGCGCTTATAAACCTACCAATGTAAAAAGATACCCGGCTATACGCATGAGCTTCGGTAGTTAAATGGGTGTCTACGTTAGACGGGTAACACCGCGCTCGATAGCTCAAGCTGTTTGGGACACGATTTTGTAATTTTAACCGTAGCTTATAGGCTTTATATGTGTTACGTATAAAAACGACGTTATTTTGTTTAGGCCGGTCTAGGTTTTTGTTTCGTAGTTGGGGCTAAATAGCACTATTCTCTATTAATGCACGACTTTTAATGCTCATCACCATTTGTTTAGTTCATCGGTGATGGTATCATCTGACAATTTATTCACGTCGTTTGTTATATTTCACTGTCTTCACGATCATTTACAATCGGTATTTAATCAGAACCGTAATGTTTTTCTGTGAAAATAATTTTGTTTTTTAAAGTTTGTTTACGAATAACGATCTTATATATTTAATCTGTGAAATTAACCTTTATACATACAAGGGAATACTATTTAAATATAAATAAAAAACAAACAAACATCACTAATTGATAGTATTAGCTTGTATATTCTGTAATAGTCTTATAATTATCACCTAAATACCGATTGTCCTTAGTCTTACTCATGTTACATGTAAATTTTATTTTACATATATCCATCTAAGTAGTCATGTTTCCTTATTATATAATTTACTATGTGACGTCTAATCACGGTGAAGGTTTGATACTCTATCTTTGTCACTTCTCTAGCTATTTATTTAGTAAAGTGTGACGTGCCGTCTATATCTGAAGCTGTCGATAAGGTAGGTGTGTGTTACATTCTTGCTTCTACCTCTTGCTTCTATCTATATGCACAAAAAATAGATATATAATTAGACTGTATTCTATAGCTTTGCTTTTTATGATTACCGCTTTGTTTTATAGCTTTATTCTATGTGCTTTATCCAAATTATAAAAAAAATTATACTAGTCATCAGATAGTCATATTAAACAAACTTAATATTATAACAAATGGGTATAACAAACGGTGATATTACAAGGGTAGACATTTAATATTTTAATTAGGTAGGTAGCTGGTTAATCTTGAACATGTAGTTCCTATACTGTGATCCTATTCTTAAGTAGACGTAGTAATAGCGTACCTAGTAGTATTAAACAATGCACTGTGCATGCTGTTGCATGGTATTACTGTTGTATTAATCTGTGTTGAATGTGTATGCGTATTGAATATAAAACAATATTCCTAAAAATATTAGAAATTCAATAATGACCTCGGCACAACTACGCCACCCGCCTCATTGTCATGCGGCAAATACTATCTATCCCTTTCGCTTCAATATAGTGCGAAAGAGACTAGTCATATTCAGTCGCACGACCAGCGAAATCGCGGCCAGTTGTCTGATTTAAGTGTAACAGAATACGCATACATTTTTCTTTGGTTACGTAGCCAGCATGGTAGTGTAGCATTAACAAGCACGTAGTGTCGCATGCAGAGGCACCGCGGGTCGCCACGCCGCCCGCGCCGGCGTCGGCCTCGGCCCCGGTGACCCCCGTGACCCCCGTGACCCCGGCCGCCGTGACCCCCGCCCGGCCGGGGCCCTCCAAACAGACCCCCGCTAAACCTGCACGCTCCTCCAGTGAGTATTGTACACGTAGAGGGTGGAGGGTCGTGGTTCAAATTATCAAGCGAAGTAAAAATGATTAATTCGGGCTCTTAACGAAGTACGTACTAAAAATCAATGGGAGCTTATAGGAGAGTCAGTATTTGAAAGGTTTAGATAGGTATGACATCTATTCTTACGTGTTGAATAAAGATTGAACAACAGCCGAATATGTTGATTGAAAAGCAAGCCCCTTCATATTCGATTACACAACATTTATTAGTAATTGATTTTTAAGTTTATTTTTTTCTAAAATGGTAAGACTATAATGGTGTGTACAGTCAGCATCAAATAGTCTGTAGGTAACATCCAAAGCGCTACATATATCGTCACACGCCTATAGCTATAAAGATGTGTTACAATATGTATAGCGCTTTGGATACTAGAGAAATTAGATGCTGAAAGTACACAAATTAAAATTATAAGGAGATAATTTGAACCACGATTTCCTCGGAACCTAATAGTTCCCCGTAGTTAACGGAATGGTAAAGTACATGTGTGTATGTTTGTCGCATGACCCCTAACAAATGTTATGTGTAACAACAAACGATTCTTTTTTATTCAAAACTAAGCATGTCATTGCTTTTGTTTTTGCTGCGAAGCGTTCGTTTTTGTGTTGCTTTGAAATTATTTTGTTTTTGTTTTTTTTTCTCCACCTTTTATCCTCATCCCGCTCCATAAAAAAATGTGATTAAAAATCATGCAAAATACATTGGTATCATCCATGATCATTTAAAACATCCTTTAAAATGCTCCGTCACTTGAATCCGGTCCCTTTTCCCTTTCGGCCCCTTTTCCCTCTTCGCCCCTCCTTGCCCCCCCAGCGGCGGGATCGAGCTCGAGCCCGGCTACGCCCTCTAGCTCCGGTAAGGTGAAGTCGCGCTCGCGGAGCAAGTCGCCGTTCCGGAGCTTCCGTTGGAAGACCGCTAAGAAGCTGCTGGCCGGAACTCATCACAGCGACGACGAAGGTACGCGCGGTAGTGGACAGAGGTGGATCTGAAAAATACTTATCAGGGCTAACAAATTTCAGTTCACGTCGCTTGAGTTGAATCTAAATCGCGTATTTTCTAATAACCAAAATGAATTAATTAAAGCTAACCATCAAACTATCAATGATTTTAAAATGACAAAAACGAAGGCACCAATGAGCCCATGTTGAGCAATGACATCACCACTCAGTTTTTCTTGGAAAATGCATAGTATCTGAGCCTTTTGACCCTTCATAAAAAAAGATTATTTGATCTGTCATCAAATAGTCTTTTGTCTATGAAATCCATCTTCCAAATTGAGCTGGCAACAAAATGTTTGGTCACTCTTAAACAAACTCCTTTTAGCTAAGCTCTTTTACCACATTTATTTTCTGTTAATTAATAATACGAAAAACATCATAATAGAATCTTTTTTGTCTTCCGAATCTTCAAACATGCGACCATTGATTATATAAAACTGTATGGGGATAACTCAGTTGTTCATTGCTTAAACTAAATTATCAAGTTGTAATTGATGAAGAATATTATAAAGTGGCGTAGCACCACTGTCCACTATCCAACTTATTGTAAGGCTCAGTAGGTAATCTCGACTCTTCGTTTGTTGCGGCAACGAAGACTAGAGACCACGCACTGTGTCAAAGCTTCGTTCACGCCAAGGTAACATCGCACTAAGGGATGGAAAAGAACTGATTAATCATAATTATATAAACTTATAAAAATGTAGTGAATAATGATTTGCCATCGTATTTTTCGGAAAGGTTCGTTTTTATATTGCTCTCTCAAATTGTGTACCTACTGAAGCTAATTGAGAGAACAATATAAAAACGAACTTTTCTGACGAGGGCTAAACATTATTTACTGTATTTGTAGGGAGTTTTAAATTTTTCTCGTATTGCTATCCAATGAGGTCGGTTGTAAATGACTTCTTAACGTGAGAAATCACCATTACAAAACCATTTTAGTATACATTGTATTCTATGTATAAATGGTACACAAAAGTTCCACAAATTGATAGATGTTCTTTGGCGTGAATACTATGATTATGTTAGCAATGTTTGCTTTGAGTGTGCTGTTGTGTCGTGCGCATGGTCCGTGAATCAGAATGGTTATAGTAATAAAACAGTTTTTGTTGAGTGGCTTTTATTCAGGATATACAAACGGAGGTAGTATCAAACCTGTCACTAGTGGTTACGTTAAAGATTATATTAGTTTCGTAGTTTTCAGGTTAATTGCGGTAAATTGACTTAGCGAGGTATGAGAGTAACGAGCATTTAGTCCCTTTTTTAGACTTAGTGACGAAAACTGTCTGACAAACCGTAACTCTCGAAGAGCTAACACAATGCCACCGCGCGGTTCGTTGTCTTGTGACAGTTATTATCTGTTTCTTTCCATTCAATACAGTGTGAAAGAGATAGTTGCATTAATGAGTCGCGTGACAAGCGAAGTTGCGGGCATTTCTACTAGCCTGGTAGAGTCGTAAAACTGTATTGAGTGTCAAAAAAGAAAAAAAAAGGATTCGATAATACATTTAAAGTCTTTATTGTGGATTGTTTGAGTTGATCGATAAATGGGGAAATAATGTTCGCTACTCGTCATCGGTTGGGTTCTCTAGAAGCGAGATATTCGGACGTGTTGTAACGTGTGTGCTGTTATACAGAGGGTGCCAGCCCAGGGAGCGAAGACGAGGGCGTGGAGGGCACGCTAGTCCGCAAACACGAATGGGAGTCCGCCGCCAAGCGTGCTTCCAACAGGTCAGACCACGTGTCAACAGGGTTTCTTTTACTAAAAAAAACTTCTAATTTTGAACTTAAGTTTTCAGCAAGAAGGTTAAGTATCAATGAACTAGGTACATAGTTTATGTTGAAACAGACAGTCATTGATTATCATAAACCTTGTTTGTTGTTTGTTCCATTCAATGATGTTAACGATTTCTGATAATTGGTAGTTCATCTGCGTGTCTGTTACCTTTGGGCAATCAAGATAACTCGATGTAACCAGTAAGGTGCAATCAAAATTAGGTACTAATCATAATAAATATCTTATGTATATAGATGTCGTAGAAATTAGTGTATAAAGTAAAACGTATTCAAAATTAATGTTCATGTAATAATTTCAGTAAAATTCTTACATTTTTAACGTAAAATAACTTAGTTCAGTAGTGTCGCTCGCGTTACAAGATTTTGTTAGAGCTCGCAAAGACTTGTTACGCAATTTTATTATAAGAGATTTACAAGTAAGAAAACGATCGCAACCGTATACAGTTTTTCTTATGCACAATAATCCCTTTATTAACGGTGACCGATTGTGTCTTACAGATCATGGGACAAAGTGTACGTGGTGGCTAAGGAAGGTCGCATGTCGTTCTACAAGGACCAGAAGGCGTACAAGGCCACGCCGGAGCAGTGCTGGCGCGGCGAGGCGCCGCTCGACCTTAACGGGGCCGTCGTCGAGGTCGCCGCCAACTACACCAAGAAGAAGCACGTCTTCCGGCTCAGGTGAGTCTACCGTGATGTTTGTAGTAGCTAAAGAAGGGCCATGTCGTTCTACAAGGACCTTAAGGCGCGCCGGAGCAGTGCCTCGGTGCTTATAACTAAGGAAGGTGGCATGTCGTTTTACAAGGACCAGAAGGCGTGGAGAAAAAGTAAGTATTCCGACTCAGGTGAGTACCGTAGTGTTCGTGGTGGCTACAGAAGGGCTCATGTCGATCTACAAAGCCCAGAAGCTGTAACTGTAATATTGCGCTGCGCTGTAGATGCACTCCAGGTGGTACCGACCCACTCCAGGTAGACCGGCCAGCGACCTGGTTCGACCCCAGGGAACGCCTCGGCCCCCACCTGGTCCGATTTTTGCTACAGTCAGTAAGACTTGCAAGTTTGTCAGGCATCAAAATAAACCGGACAAGTGCGAGTTAGACTCGCGGTTATACTTTATTGCATAGAATTCTTATAGGTTTTTCCTGTAATCTATAGATGTAGGAATATTATCCATATTTTTTCAAAATTCTAGGTCCAATAGTTTCGGAGATAAGGGGGAATGGTCAATTGTTGTCGATTTTCTTAAATAACTTCAAAACTATTAGTATAAAAATGATAAAAAAGAATATATGTGAGATTTTCTTAGTGAGCCCTTTCATTTAATATGTCACACGATATAGTTTGCTAACTTTTTTTTTAATTCACTAGTTGACCCCCCAAAAGTGGCCTCCATGATTAAAATTCAAATATTTCCATGGCACGTCCGTATTTGGGTTATTAACCTCAATATTATGTACCAAATTTGAACTCAATCGGCCCAGTACTTTCGGAGCAAATTGCCTGTGACAGACAGACAGACACCGTTTTTCCTTTTGAGGTACGGAACCCTAAAAAAGCCCAATGTGGGGCTGCTCTAAAGGCATATACAATACAAGTATACTTTATTGCACACCAGAAAAACACATTACAAGAGGTACTTACATAATTAGAACAATTTAAAAAGGTAGGCAACAGGCGGTCTTATGGCGTGTCTGTGTTTCCAGATTGGGCATGGGCGCCGAGTTCCTCCTCCAGGCGCACGACGAGGCGGAGATGTCGTGGTGGCTGGAGGCGCTCCGCGCGCGCACCGCCGCCCCCGCCTCCCGCTCCCACACCCTCCCCGCGCCCGCCAAGGACGAGCCCAAGCGTCGCTCCTTCTTCACGCTCAAGAAGAAGTCAGTGCACGCCCTTACTTTCATATTCTCGCCGTAGCCTCGCATGCCGCATGTGTGTATTTATATATTAGGTGCTGGGGTAGTCGGAGTCACTATCATTAATTAACCTTTGTGCAGTTGGTTAAATGTGTTTTGGGGTCTCGCTCACACACTGCCCGAGTGCCCGCCCTCTAGACGGCGAAACCTCGCACCTTCACTTCACACACTCGAGAAGAATTAGGTGCACGCCTTTATTTTGATATTCTCGTCTAACTGTGTAACATTATGTAGTTGCAGCGAATATTTACCTATTTAAAAAAAAATTTACTATAGATAGACTTTTTGGGCTTTTCTTACTCAGAAATGTGTCTCAAAATTTCCATTCCAGATCGTCATTTTTTTAATTTATATGGACGTGACGCAATGGAAACCTATTTCCCCATACAAAAATCTAGGACAAAATTTTCGTGTATTAGGTTTGAAAGTACAAACGATTCTGAGTAAGAAAAATATATTCTAAGAAGAAAACCAACATGTCATTTTTATTTGAAAAAGGCTCATTTATCAGATCATTGGGTAGTGTGTAACGAAAGTTAACGTCAACACGGAAAATAACCAATAAATGTGTGTGTGTGTGTATGAGTATAATAGACGACATAACGATACGGCGAATACTAACTTGAATGTTATCATTCATGTTGATATCGATTCGAAGGTGTCATATATTATAAGTTACAACAAAATACTCGATTTTTTTATTGTTTCATGTCTGGGGTTATGCTTATTGGCCTTAACGCTTATTAATTAATGAGGCTATCATTAGTTTTAAGATCATACATCGTAATAACTTACCGTGCCATGATTTGATATATAAAACCATTCGATTTTAAGCTAACATGGTCATTAATCATTCGTTTTATAATCATTCCATTCTGTTTTTTAGACCATATACATATAATGTAATGATACTCGTACTGTCTTTCAATTTACATCAGCTCATTTTTGACGTAATTCATTAATACGTTATTGGTTTGTTTTCTAACCAGTTGTTCGTTCTACTAACACGCATGAAATTTAGGGGTATCAAATATGTTTAATAATTGTATTGTAGATAAAACATTGTCTCTCAAACTTCATACTTATCACAAAGGCTGCTTTATCTATTAAAATGAACGCAGCCAGCCAGATAGTTTCGCAGAGTTACTATATCATGTATTATTTAACTTCCACAGCTAAACCTGATCGTAGCGGCGCCGGCGAGCGTGACGTCACCACGACCGCGCTCCGCTCGCATTCGCCGCAGTTTCTCAC
This sequence comes from Eudemis profundana, assembly GCA_947034925.1. NCBI lineage: Eukaryota > Metazoa > Arthropoda > Insecta > Lepidoptera > Tortricidae > Eudemis > Eudemis profundana. The sequence continues at coordinate 13,900,915 of OX344808.1, read as the reverse complement.
GACGCTTGCTGCTGTAAGCTTTGCTGATGACGAAATTGTCACCGGCGGCAATGTTATTAAGTTTAATATTTCGTTGCGTACAAAACGTTATTTAAGACTGTTCGGTGATTGAGTGTTTGGATCGTTTGCCTTCGTCTGTATTGTATTTATTATCGCTCGGTACCGATGGCTACCGACCGAGTGAAGATCACTAGATTTATATCCGAAACGAACCTGTAATTGTTGTACTTGATGACGACTATAAATGATACATATTTAAATATAAAATTCTAAATGCGACGCTATTTATGGTGAATTAATTTTAGTGTTTAAATTTCAGATTGAGAAATATATATTATATTGATTATTTATACGATATATGTAAATGGACATAGTGTGTGTAAATTCGGTTGAACTAGAAATGTATGTCGTTCAGTATTCCCCTACTAACTCAAACTGAGATGTTCTATTGAAATTATAATATTGACCAATCAAATACCATTTGACGGAATTCGAATATCGCATTTGATATGAAGTTAGCTAGAGAATCGGATTGTAATCGCATTTACACTAGCGCCTCCCAGTGTCCGGACTCGGCTCGAGATACGTACTCGATCGCAGTACACTACTCGACAGATATAACGTAAGCTACGTAATTGTACTAGTATAAATTTTCCAATATAAAGTGTCTTCTCCCGCGATACCGCGCCGCTGCTGTTCGCAAAACGTAATGCCGCATTTTTCGGTAACTAAATAATTATATCAGAATTTTCTTATTAGATTCTTCGTAAATATTGTAAGAGGCATTTAGTAGCTAGCTAGGTGTTAGGGCTCCGGAACAGCAGCCCGCGGACTCGCCTCGATCGGACCGTAAGTATGCTTGATCGCCTCGTAAGTGCTTCTACAAACTATCGTGTCTTTATATAAATATAATTTTAATTAATTTTACTGCCAGTTTCACAAATTGTTAATCGTATCTGAATCACCTTCCCTAGATGTTACGATCACACATTTTTAGTTCGGTTTTGTCATTGTATTGTATAGAGGAGTGGGGGTGAGGTGTGGTAGCTACTCGTATGTGCCAGCGTGCTCGCCTCGCGGCGCGCCGGCGGGGCGGCGAGCGCCCGTACCACCGCCAGAACCGACGACACTGTCCGAGTGACTCGACTGTCGCTTCTCTAGAGACCTATTTCTAGAATGTTCTGGAATGATCGGCACACTACTGACTTTATTGTCTCTCTTCTAGAGACTTATGATCGGTTGTATTATGACCGACAAAACTTTCCGAGTGATTCAACTGTCCTCTGAGAGTCACTTAACTGTCTCTAGAGATAATGGTATGGTCGGTTCTACAATAAAGCCGCCCGCGACCCCGCCGACGGCGCTGAATGATACTGCCACAATATTACACACTATTGCATGAGTACCTATGTTTACGTCATTATTTTATTTTAAATATTTTACTTTTTTGATGAAAATATAATAAATAATGTTTTCAAATAAACTTCTTACTTGTTTTATTTTATCCTTGCTTACCCTTTACCGGTCGCATTACACCTTGAACAAAATTTGCTCTGTGAATCGATTCTTAACATTGTCTTTGTATTGATTGACAGTGGCGCTCTGAAACTTAACTTATTTGATAATGTTTGAAAATGTTTTTTTTTCTCTCAAACAAATTAATTTTATGAGTAAATATTATTCACAGATTTTGTACAAAAAAAATGTTATTCTGCCAAAAGGTTCCACTTTACTAGTCATTAAGGTTCTTCCTAGCAATAGGTCACTGCTATGAAGATGCAATTAAAATAGTCCTTATTGACAGGCGGTAACATGGTACTTTTCGTCTAAAACGCCACTAATGAAGTTGGCTCATTCGGATTATACCAAGCATTGGTCAAAAAATATATAAATCATGCACGGTGTACGGTTAAAAAATATCTACGAGGAGATATGCTTTATGACGTGTGAACCAGGGCATCTTTATTGAAAGAACGTCCACTTATCTCCTATCAGTTACATTTCTCCGGTGATCCCATCGCTGATAACAAACAGATAATCATAAAAGTATCACGCTCGAAGCATCAGTTCCATACGAGATAGATTGTTGTTTATACTATTCTAAGTGTAGGGACAGTCGTAGAATGGAATTTTATTTTTAATATCAGAAAAATATAAAAACGGTTGAATATTATAACCACATTTTCCGTTTAACTATATTGCTATAAAAATTAGTGATATAACAACTGTTACCAAAAGCAAGTCAGTAGATAAGTAAAATGTTCAAGAAGTTTGTGCTACTAACATTGCCTGTGACGCTATGGGCTTGGCAGTTATGCCGTGATGAGTCATGCCGAATTGCTGGTCGGCAGGGCAGGATCATGGGCGGCGACATAACGGAACAGAACTCCAGGCCTTTTCAGGTGAGACGGCTGAAAGTTTTGAGGTAATTGTGATCTCTGGGTACAGTTTTAGCGTAGGTAAGCAAGCGAAGCGTTCATAAAAATCTGTACACGCTCTTATGATCATAATAACGGAGTACTGCTTGTCCACGTAAAAGTCAAAGTCGCAGTTCTTTATTCTTCAATTTATGCATATTAAATTGCACCTAGGTATGAATGTCAAGATTTACAACCGGTTCCAATGTGAAACCTATGCCCCGAGAAAAACCGGCTAAGAAACTCTGCGAGGTAGGTATATTTTTTCAAAACAGTCATACCATACAATATCATACTCATCATAGATGGACATAGATCAAGATCAACTGCAAAAAGTTACGGGGGGTATTGTTGTGTTAGGATATCAAGGAACATCAAACAATACACATTTTCCTGGAATTTCCAAAACTGTTTAAGTACATTATTTTCACACCGTTTACCGTTGGAGGGCATTGTTGTGTTAGGATATCAAGGAACATCAAACAACACATTTTCCTGGAATTTCCAAAACTGTTTAAGTAGGTAGGTACATTATTTTCACGCCGATTACCGTTCGTTATAGATAAAACAACAATAATCAATATACCTCGTTCCATTAAAGATAAAATTTTAGTGATATTTTTTGCCCACCTTTATTCGTTTTCTTAGGGTATAATATTACGTTTTGAGGATAACACGATTCATCTCTTCCGGTTTCAAGATGATTTTCCTTGAAATGGCGTGACTGATAACGCACGATTTTTCTAATCTAAAATTAAACGTCGTGTAGGTATTTACTCTCGTACTACCTATATATTTAAGTAGAAACTAACTTATTCCATTTATGACAAAAAAAACATACGTCCGCCATATATAGGTCTTGATTGTAGTCAAATTCTATCGGTTAGGTGGCCCTGTACTCGCGAGTGGGCACGACGGGCGAGATCGGCTTCTGCGGCGGAGCTTTGGTCCACCCGGAGTGGGTGCTGACTGCTGCACACTGCTGTTACCACAACGGGCAACAGGTCGACAATGTGCAGGTAAATACAACCTAATATAATCAGATATACCGGAGATGTTTGTACAGGTCGATTCACAAGAGCTGGCACGAATGGATTGGAGGAGCGAATGATAATGTTTAGGTGATTATTACAAAATGATTAAATACAGATTGATTAAATAAGCGATAATCGTCTCATAACTTGGTAACCCAGTTTGCATTGTGTATTTTATGAACAGCAAAAAAATCCCTACCTACCTACACGACTACTCTGACGTACGACGTAATCTCTTTGTAGGCGATTTTTGGTGCACATTCACTGTACGACCGCTACGAGAACGGGCGCCGTATCGTGAACGTGGACGAGGTGCGGGTCCACCCCGACTGGGACCCGGACTCCTTCGCCAACGACATCGCTCTCATGAGACTTGCTAACGTCATGCAACTTACAGGTATTGTGCTGGGTATAATGCAATGCTCCTATTTCGTTACGAATTGAAAATAATTGTTTAAGAAAAAATAATAATTAAATAAACTTCTGGACACGGCGCGTCAGGAGGTTCCTCTCTCTGCAGCTCTAACCACCGGTAGCTTGGGCCCCGCCCCACTGCCGGCGGCACCCTAGGTTAGATTTTGTATTTCCATTTTTTACTTTACTTTTTATATGTTCATTGTAAAAAAAACCAACCCAGAGAAAATAAAGATGTACCAAGAAAATAAACATTAAAATCACTTCATCACAAACCGCGAACGCAACAAAAATACTTGTCTTTAAATGTAGGTACCAAGCGCACATCGAATTGAGGTCTTCCTCGTATTTACCCCGCAATTGTTTTTGATTTTCCAACATATTGTTCATATTTCAGAAACCATCGATGTAGTTCGCCTTCCATACCTGAGTATATCCAACTTCAATTTCGCTGGTATGGGAGCCACTGTGTCCGGGTGGGGAATTGCGGCGCCAGGTAAACATCTGTTCTCACCTTTAGGCGCTTCTTTCTACGGCGTTTTCGCTAACCCAATGCATGCTCAACAGCAATAACGCTGTGTTTCGCCAATCGCTTTGGTTGTATATACTTACCTACTCATTTGTTTCGTTCTATAAAGGTACCCAGCCCCCTAGTTTTTCTTAAGTTACTGTAACATTTCTAATGGCGCCCAACGTGGGGCCATAGAAACGTGTTTTAGTGATAGTATTTGAAAAATGACGCGTGGTCTCTTAAAATTTCATCTCATGTAACCAGGTTTTATCTTCACTGTACCCTAGAATTACCTAAGTTACGAGTACACGTATATCGGTATAATGAATATACCACAGAAATGATATTAAATTGTCCAGGGGTAACGTTCGTGTCTCCGACGCTCCGCCAGAAGCTGATGACGGTGATGACGGACTCGCTGTGCAGCATACACTACTTCAACCAGCTGCCTCCCAACACGGTGTGTGGGTTCCACGCCACCGCAGGTACTTGCAAGGTACAGAATCCCCAATCGTAACTATTAAGCGGTAGTGTTCGTGTTCTCGACGCTCCGCAAAAAGCTGATGACGGTAATGACGGTCAGTGTGCAGCATACACTACTTCAACCAGCTGCCTCCCAACACGGTTTGCGGGTTTTACGCCACCGTAGGCGCTTGGACTTGGATCAATTCATTGGACTTGTGACCGAACCTGACTAATCAACAAAGAAAATCTTGACAGAAAAATTTGAGAAGATGGGTAGCAAATGTGTTCATGTCTTCTTCATCTTCTAGGACTTCCTGACTATTTGCAGGAAATTAGAAAGTTATTATCAGATCAGCGTCAGCTGAGAGACTTCCAGACACAGACAGCTGGACATAGGCGTCCCCCATATAACACCACCATGACCGGCCCGTGCCGTCCGCATCGATTGGACTCGAGCAGCCTTTTTTATCTTACCTTGATTCTGACATATCTTGATTTTTCAGGGTGACAATGGTGGTCCGATGACGATATGGTACAACGCCACAGAGGAGGTGATTCTCGTAAGTACCTATCTAATAAGTTTGTAGCATACTACACACGTCCACCATTGTTGTAATGTTACCATCGATTTCTAGATATATTTTGAGGAGTGCAATGAGGGGAAAATTTATTGAACGAGCGAGCGCAAAGCCAGCTTAGGGGGCATTCCACTAGAATGTCGGTTACGTGACGCCATTATTTTCGTACTTCTAACAAAGTTAGGAAGTCTTTGTTTGGTACGTTAATATATTATAACTTGGCTTTTGAATTGATGGTGTATTCTAAGACTTTCTGTATGTTTTGTAAGGAAGTTGGCATAGCCGTCACGTCTTCGACAAAGTTGACATTCTGGTGGAATGCCCCTGGGCATTTGGGCAAGGTCGCATTTATTTCTCAACCGATTCTCGTGAGCGGGTTCGATCCAGCTGGTCGATCAAATTTTTGGATTTTTTTCTAAATGGCGGGGTCACTAGGGTTGTCTAGACTCATCTTATTTGTACTGTTTTCGATGAACTATAAATTAAATATGAAATATTTTTTATACCTTTATGACGCCTGAATATCTCATGACTGTATTGCCACGTTTAATTCGTTTTCACGGTTTGTCAGATCGGTATAACGTCATTCGTGGATGCGAGCGGCTGCAACGACGAACTGCCATCGGTGTTCACGCGCGTGCAGCGCTACTTACAATGGATCAGCGACAACACAGGGATCACACTCGAATAATAAGCCTATATAAATTATACCTACTACAAACAACGATATGTTGGTTTAGACTTTCATGATTTACACGTCAGGTAAATGTCCTAGTTTTAGACACCTTGCTATCACCTCCATTGCTAATCGCTGAACATTCAATAATGCAACTAATTACTCCTTAGAACAGTTACGACAGTGTCAAGAACCTGACGTCTATATTATCCACTCAAACAAAAATTTATCTTCGATGCCGGTATTTTTTTTTAAGAACAAAATATGAGGCCTATGTTCCGGCCCGCGAGGCACTCTAATCCGGCCCGCGGCACAGAATAAGAATAGTAGGTACTACATACAGAAGCCAACACAGAAGACACAGAGCAATTGGCAATAATGCTCCCCTTTATTACAAAATGTGTCTATTGAACATACCTGAAATAAATATCTGGGTCAATCTTGCAAACATCGATCTAGTTTCAACCAAACTAAGCGATTTGTTACTTGTTCTTGGATAATTTCCATGTATTTAAATATTATATTCAAATATGTACAAGTACATGTATATAAGTATTGCTTAGTTTGATTGGAACTACATCAAGTTGTGCAAGTCTGTCCTGAATATTTATTTCAGTAGGTATGTAGACACATTATATACTTATTAAACGAAAATATAAATGCCAAGTATCAAGACTAATTAATCCTATTTCTTGTCATGTTGCCACATGCATTTTTTTTAAATAAAACCTTTTTCTAACCTCTGCAAACTTAGCGTAGTCGCACTCTATCAATCACCCCTTATTTTTTTATTATTAAAACTGTCGTGTTTGAAGAAATGTGATGTGAGATAGACGTATGTAATGGCAAGTCTGCACTGCTTTTGTGAAGCGTCAAATCCTTTTATTCAAACATCAACCCTAGCTAGGCCCGTGGAAATCGATCTCGCTAAAATCGCAAATTTATTTGTTACTTATTATGTTTTTCCATGCTCTATAAACAATTCATAATAATACAAGTATTAGTATTTATTTTATTAATTAAAAAACTTAATTATATTATGAAAGACATTAGAGTATGGAATTTTCAATTATACAATAAGAGAATAATGTTACCAGCAGTAATTACTATCCCTATACTTGTCTTGTCTTCAATGTAGAGTCCGACCGAAGTTTCGGTTTCGGTTTCGGCCTAATTTCGGCAAAGAACGGGTTTCAGCATAGTTTCGGTTTCGGCTGCCATCCAGCCGAAACTACGGCCGAAACCGAAACTGAATTTGAGAGGTTTCGAACTGCGATCGGACAGTCTTGTTTTCAAAAAGTATACGTAGATAAACTATTTGAAATGAGAAGTTATAATGTATTATATTAATGATTACTCTAAATATCAGAAACTAAACGATAAATAATGTTATTTAAAGATGAAGACTGGCTGATTTTGATTATTATTTTTTATCTTCCCACGAAAACATGACCTTATATGGAAGTTTCGGTTTCGGTTCTGGTTTCGTCCGAAACTGAGATCAAAGCCGAAATTCGGTTTCGGCCATGAAAACTAGTTTCGGTCGGACACTACTTCAATGTATTGAGAACGGCCGCTGCCATAGACGCCATCTTAATGAGAAACGAATTTTAAGACATATGTATCTGTATGTTCTTCTCTATTTAAACTTTAAAATAGATTCCTTTCCGCATTTGACAACATGTAATCAGAGATGGCGTTAGCAGTTGAAGAAGGTAAGTTGAGGTTTGCAGATCCTTTACAAATGTTGATTGATAAAGTTGATGTAGCTGGTGACGCGCGTGTAGCCCGATGGCCACCCGATCTCACAACCGCCGGACGACGTGAACGAGGTCACTCCCACCTGCCGAATAATAACACTGGTCAATACTAATCATGTCACACGAACTCTGATTTCTTGCGATGTGTTGATAGATTAGGAGGTCGTGGCATATCTTGCGACGTGGACCATCGCGCAAAAGGCTAACTTTTGTGCCATTCGAACTTACACATTGGAGTGATGTGCAACGCACAAAAATAACTGACTTCCATACCAATGGAAGTCAGTTATTTTTGTGCGTTGCACATCACTCCAATGTGTAAGTAGTTTTCAGCACGTTAAAACTACTCCGATACTTGGCTGTGTACTTCCGTGCTCCGAAGTATTAAGTTAGGTAAGGACTAGAAAAGTTACATAACCTTAACTTTTAGCCAAATGTGACTGCCTATGTTAAAACAGAGTCGCACTATAAGGGTTCCTTTTTTACCATTTTGGTACGGAACCCTAAAAATGGAATATGTTACGAAAAAGTGTGACATGGGGGGCTCTAAAAATCTGCAAAATCGTGTGACGTAATTCGCGGATGATAACGGTGCTAACATCAGACCGCTCCAGTGTAACGTGTAACGTTAACTCTTGAGTTAAGAGTTATCATGTTGCTAATAGCTAGTACTAATTTACATAAATCTAACGTTTAAAACTACAAGCTCTTAAAATTAACCGTTAAAGAGGAAAAGACAACTTAATAAAATATAAAAAAACCGGTCAAGTGCGAGTCGGACTCGCTCACCGAGGGTTCCGTACAAACTCGTAAGTAGATACGTGAATAGTTCAACAAAAACTGTATGGCCGTTAGCTTAGTAGGAGCAAATAAGTAGGTGTACGATTTTTGAAAATTTCTAAAAAACGATGCAATTTAGGAAAACCGTTTTATTTTTCCTGTAATATTTAGGATGATATTAATAATTGGTAATTATTACAGATTTTTTTGTTCAGTAACTTCGAAGATAATAGGGGGGGAATGGTATTTTTTTGAACGTTTTTGGTCATAAATCAAAAAGTACAAAATCAAGAAAAAAAACAAAAATTGTTTTGGAATCTACAAATTAAGCCCTTTCATTTGATATCCCACTCAATATAATAGCTCTACTTTTGTTTTACCACATCCCATTTCGGACCCCTTTAAAAAAAAAGTAAAAAAGGTATAAGATTTTTTTTCTATCCAATAGGCTCGAATCAGCGACTTTTAACACTATTCCAAGTTTCAAGTCGATAGCATCAGTAGATCCTGAGATATCTTGCTGTGACAGACGGACAGACAGACAGACAGACAGACAGACAGACAGACAGACAGGCAGAGTCGCACCATAAGGGTTCCTTTTTTACCATTTTGGTACGGAACCCTAAAAAAGGAAAACTTAACTTATTAATATACTTACTCTAATGCTTAATTAAATATAAAAACCTAAAACTAAACTTACACGCTATTATTAACTTTAATATTAAAACGCTAAACAAACATACATGCGAACGCGCAAATAATATTTTCACTATACGGAGCGCCGCTAGCAGAAACCGCCGTGTCAGCCATCTGCGCCCGAGTACGTGTCGCGCTGTCCGCCTCGACTCAGTCCGCCGGCCGCCTTCAAGCGCACAACCCGTGCCTCTCTGCGCGAGATCAGATAAAGACGCGATCTGCGCCGAGCGGACGCACCTTGTTTTAAATGTAATCTCAGTGCCTAGTTGTCCCGAATCGGGAACACCCTACCGGGTGAGAAGCACCCACCTTTTTGCCGCTTGCTGGAGGTCCTCAGCACAGAAGCGCGCCTTTTCGCCGCCAACACCTTTTTGCCGCCCGTGCCCTTTTTGTCGGCCGCCGCAGCCAGAAGCCACCAACGGCCCTTTTCATCTTCGGCCGCCTGACCAGGAGCTGCGCAACGCCAAGGGGCGTGGGGTACTAGGAGGAACCGGCCCACTCTCAAACAGACCACTACTTTTTTGCCAGACCTAGGGATCCGAACCCCCCTGATACTTTTACAATATAAGTCTAAATTTAAACCTTGTTTTATTTGTTCTCGTGGTAGGTACCCCAGCTAGGGCCTTATTTACGTGACAAATTGGCGCCCGCAACGTGTGTTTTTTTTAAGGTCGAGGCATTGGTCTGTCTGAGGGTTGGTTTTTCTTCCTTTTTTTATAAAGCTTTCTTGGTGTTGGAGTGTGTGCATGTCTTAGATTTAGTTCTGTAAGCTTTGTAGATACTAGGCCTTTCTCTCTATTCTATTCTATGGTGACGTGTTCATACAATAAAATAAAACCTTAGATCACTTTAAAACAAATCTAATTTCTCAATAATCCTTGTTTGCTCCGGCTTTCTCTGAAATAAGAATTATATGACACACCTCACCATTTCTTGTAGTTAAGACGCTTTGCCATTGTTTAGTTATTAAGATCGATTGTAACCCTTGTGCAACATTTACCTGATTTCGTGTACTTGCCTGAGCTGTAAAAAAAAAAACCCTAATCAAACATAATTTCAAACTTAATTGAATTTAAATTTATTCAAAATGTCGCGACCAATTAAATTTTTGCAACTTACTAAATCCGAGCTTACCTATGAAGTCAGAATACGCGCCGAAGTACCGAAAGACAAAGTTGAAGATCTAAGACAACAAATCTCTAGACTTTCAGTAAAATACCCTTCTGAAGAGATTTTAGACTCGTGTTTTGATTTTCAAGATGACATTTCCGGTATAAAGGTTACCCTAGCTAAATCAGCGATCAACCTAGCTTCTCTTGCAGGAGACCCCCAACAACCTAGCCTTCTTGAGCGAACTCATACCTATTTAAACCACATTTATCATAGGCTGAATAGGATTTCAAAACCCGAAGAGCCCGCAGACTTAGCCCTTTTGCGTGAAACTCAGGAGTTCTATAGCGAACAATGGTCAAGGCTACAGCAAATTTTTAACACAACTGGTGTTATAGCCGCTACTTCTGCTCATACCACGGGTCATTCTGTCCCCGATCCTGCCGCGCCTAGCAGTGATGAGGGTGATTCTGTTGCTGCAGCGCCCCATAATTCTAAGCCTCAGAATTCTGTTCTTCAGAACATCAAGGTCACGTGTGATCGTGGGCTCAGTTCTGAAATTGCTAAATTAAAATTTGACGGCAAGTCGTGCGTCCGGTCTTTTATCACGAGAGTCGAGGAATTTCGCCAAGCCAAGGACGTCTCAGACTCGAGCATGCTCTCTCACGCTACAGAGATTCTTGTTGGTGATGCTTTACACTGGTACCGCAGTGTGAGAGAAAGCATAACTTCTTGGCAGGACCTCCTTGTCTTGCTAAAAGACGATTTCGACATCGTGGATTATGACTACCGCATGATAAATGAGATTAGGAACCGAAGTCAGGGACCGTCTGAGAGTATAACTATTTACCTAGCTATCATGCACGGAATGTTCAGCAGGCTCTCTAGGAATCTGAGTGAACAAGAACAGCTAGAAATCATACTTCATAATATACGGCCTTGTTACTCAAGCGTTCTTGCGACTTGCCCTTGTCTTAACTCTATCGCGGATCTTAGGAAGCTGTGCAAAAATTATGAACAAATTAAGGCACGCTCGGGTGATTTTAAAGAGCCACCTTCCGTCACGAGTCACACATTGGCTCCAGACTATGCTTACGTTAGGAAAGATGTTTTTAAAAGTCACCTTTACAGGCCTAATTACCAGAATACGCAGGCGCAGGCACAAGCTGGTCCAGGTAATAATACTAATAAGCCTAGTCCTAGCCACATTCGACCTTCTTATGTCGCTGCTGTGAAAAAGGATGATTATTGCTTTCGTTGTCGGGTTGGTACACATACCATGCGAGATTGTCCTGCAGAACGCACGATATTTTGTTTCCGGTGCGGACGTAAAGATTTTCGCCTCCCAGAGTGCCCAAACTGTAACCCCCAAAAGCGTATAGCAACTCGCACACCTGATGAGCAGCCAGCACAGTCAAAAAACTAGGTGTCGAAAATTGTTGCGAGTCTAAATTCAACCAAGATGATTGGAACGATTGGTTGAAAACTTTAAAACATTTTTTTAGCACATTTAAAGTCGCAACAATTTTCAATACAAAACCTTTAGATGATCCTCGTCCCTATGTACAAGTTAGTATAGACAACATACCTGATTTTAATATTTATGGACTATTGGACTCTGGTTCAGCAATCACGATCCTCGGAAATCAATCTCATTCTCATTTTCTCAAATTCGGCTACAATTTATTTACTAACGAAGATCTGTCCATCATAGCAGCTGGTGGTCAAAAAATAAAGTCTCTCGGCTATTTGTTACTACCTGTAATTTTTGAAAATGTCAAACATATAATAAAAGCTTACGTTGTTCCTGAAATTGAATCAAACCTTATCCTTGGCGTTGATTTCTGGAAAGTCTTTAAAATATGTCCAAAATTTCTGGATAATATAAATTATATTTCCTTGACTGAGCCTTGTCTTTCTCAAATTAACTCCTCGACACCTAGTGAACATTTACGTTCGTACGATAATCTCAAACCTTCGGAAAAACTGATCGCGGATAATATAATCGATCAATTTAAAGAGATTTCTTTTGAAACTAAGGGTCTAGGTAGAACGTCGCTTATTACCCACCGTATCGACACGGGCAACACTGAGCCAATTAAGCAACGGTACTATCGCTTGTCTCCTGAGAAAAAACGCATAATAACGGAACAAGTAGATGAGATGTTATCCTTAGGCGTGATCTCCCCTTGCGAAAGTCCCTGGTCCTCTCCCGTGTTGGTTGTGAACAAAAAAGACGGTAAACCTAGATTCTGCCTAGACAGCCGCAAATTGAACTCTGTCACCAAGAAGGACGCGTATAGTCTTCCCTACGTGTCTGAGATCCTAGATAATTTAAAAAATGCAAAGTATCTTACCAGCCTAGATCTCTCTAAAGCTTTTTGGCAGATACCTATACATGAGGACGACAGAGAGAAAACTGCGTTCTACGTTCCAGGTCGTGGTGCCCTGATGTTTAACGTCACAGCGTTCGGGCTCACGAATGCTCCCGCCACACAGCAGCGTCTGGTAGACTCACTGTTCATGCCTGATTTAGAGCTTAAAGCCTTCTGCTACCTCGATGACATCATCATAGTTAGTGAGACCTTTGATGAGCATGTCTCTGTTCTCTTGAAAGTCCTAGAAAAACTAAGGAAAGCCAATTTAACAATTAACCTCGATAAGTGCTGTTTCTTCAGAGATTCACTAAAATACTTGGGCTATGTTGTCGACTGCCACGGCCTTAGGACGGACCCAGATAAAGTACAGGCCATCTATAATTATCCGGTTCCAACTAATAGGAAGGAGGTGAAGCGATTCCTTGGTACAGCTTCCTGGTATAGGCGCTTCATCCCCAATTTTAGTACTTTAGCTGGTCCACTTAACAAACTTACCTCGACTAAAATTAAGACAGCGTCATTCGTTTGGACGGCTGAAGCTGACAAGGCTTTTCTGGACCTTAAATCTAGTTTAGTTCAGGCACCAGTGCTAGCGTGTCCTAATTTTGATCTGCCATTTGATGTTCACACGGACGCTAGCAATTATGGAGTAGGAGCCATGATCTCCCAGACTGTAGATGGTGTTGAACATCCAGTGGCATTCATGAGCAAATCGTTGACTGGTCCTGAGCGCAACTACAGCGTGACGGAGAAGGAGGCCCTTGCCGTGCTAACAGCCTTAGAGCATTGGAGGTGCTACCTTGAGAACGGGCGGCCGTTTACTGTCTATACGGACCACTCAGCGCTAAAATGGTTTCTCTCACTGAGTAATCCCACCGGACGTTTGGCGAGATGGGGCGTAAGATTGTCTGCTTTCGATTTTGTAATTAAACACCGTAGGGGCAAAGATAACGTTATACCTGACAGTCTTTCCAGGTGCGTTCCCGTAGCTGACGTTACTTGTGTTAGTCCTCCAGTCTCATCTGATCCTTGGTACCTGAATATTTATAACGGATGTCTAAGTTCACCAACTAGTTTCCCTAATTACCTTGTCAATAATAATAAATTATATAGGCGTATGAACACGAAAAACATTCTCACCTCTGAATTTAGCTGGAAGGAAGTAGTGCCTGCGGAAAATCGATCTCAAGTCCTCTCTAAATGTCATTGTGAGCCTACATCGGGACATTTTGGTGTCTTTAAGACGTACAAGCGACTGTCCCTTACTTATTTCTGGCCCAAAATGTACGGTGATGTGGTCAAATTCATCTCCACCTGTGAAGTTTGCTTGTCTCACAAATCGGCCACTCATGGTACCTTAGGCAAAATGGGTAGGCCCAAAGACTGCTGCAGACCCTGGCAAGTTATTTCCATGGACCTGGTCGGACCCTTGCCAAATACACGGAAGCAACATTGTTATATATTTGTAGTGACATGCTGCTTCTCCAAGTACTGTCTTATATTCCCGCTTAGACGCGCTACAGCCGAAGTAGTTTCTAAAATCGTAGAGGATAGTGTATTTTTGGTACATGGCATACCGCAAACTATAATCCTAGATAACGGTTGCCAGTTTAACAGTCATGAAATGGCTCGTCTTTTCGATAAATATAAGATCCCCAATGTTCATTTTACTCCGAAATATACACCACAAGTAAATACAGTCGAAAGGTATAATAAAACCATTGTAACAGCCATATCAACGTTCATTGACGAAGACCATAGAACTTGGGACTTAAATTTATCGAAAATTCAATTTGCCATGAACAACTCGGTAAATGAAGTAACAGGATATACTCCTGCATTCCTGGTTCATGGCCGAGAACTAGTCACGTGCGGGTCTCATTATACTGATAATGATACCCAAAACGAGATGGTTTTTGTGCCCCGGGATAGTTATGCGGAAAACTTAGGTTGTTTGTCGGCCATCTTTGACAATGTTCAAGCTGCACTTTGGCAAAGTCACAAGAAAAACTCTCAGCGTTATAACACCAGGAGGAAAGAGATTGACTTCAACGTTGGAGATATAGTTTGGAAACGCAATTACATCCAAAGCGACAAAGGGGCCTATTTTAGCAAAAAACTTGCACCTAAGTACCAGAAATGCCGTATTAAAGTCAAACGTTCACCTCTGGTATATATCGTTGAGGACATGGCTGGTCGTGACTTAGGAGCTTGGCATGTCAAAGATTTTAAAGTATGCAGCGCTGCTAATGTTTAGTAGGATTGATATTTTTTTTTTGTTTTTTTTGTGTTCTCGGGATGGTCGTCACCGGTGAGTCGGTAACGAATATATGTTTTAGGAGCTGTAGTATTTCGTTAAAATTTGTTCTAAGCCTTCACCAGAGTTGTCTGTTCCTCGAAAGAAAGCTCAAATAGAAGCGGGTGGTGACTTCACTAGGTTGATCCTTGATTTCTAGGCAATCTTGCCTTGTAAAGTATTGCGGATATAAAAAAAAAACTATCTCCTCTTGTACTTCTCAAAACTAAATATAAAACAAATTGTAAAGCACCTAAAAAAAATTGTATTGGCTATATTTGTCTGGTTTTATAAATTGCTACACGAGTGACACATACAACTGTTGATGCGTTCCTCATTTTGATAGAAGTTTCCTCATATGTACTTGCTTACATGAGAAAACAATGCGACTGATTTGATTGTGCGACAGATGAAGAATGAAAGTGTTTAGTAGCTGCAAAACCTCTAGTTCTTCTAGACGGATTTTTCATAGGAAAAATCCTTCTTCTAGGAGACCGTATACTGTAACGTGTAACGTTAACTCTTGAGTTAAGAGTTATCATGTTGCTAATAGCTAGTACTAATTTACATAAATCTAACGTTTAAAACTACAAGCTCTTAAAATTAACCGTTAAAGAGGAAAAGACAACTTAATAAAATATAAAAAAAAGGAAAACTTAACTTATTAATATACTTACTCTAATGCTTAATTAAATATAAAAACCTAAAACTAAACTTACCCGCTATTATTAACTTTAATATTAAAACGCTAAACAAACATACATGCGAACGCGCAAATAATATTTTCACTATACGGAGCGCCGCTAGCAGAAACCGCCGTGTCAGCCATCTGCGCCCGAGTACGTGTCGCGCTGTCCGCCTCGACTCAGTCCGCCGGCCGCCTTCAAGCGCACAACCCGTGCCTCTCTGCGCGAGATCAGATAAAGACGCGATCTGCGCCGAGCGGACGCACCTTGTTTTAAATGTAATCTCAGTGCCTAGTTGTCCCGAATCGGGAACACCCTACCGGGTGAGAAGCACCCACCTTTTTGCCGCTTGCTGGAGGTCCTCAGCACAGAAGCGCGCCTTTTCGCCGCCAACACCTTTTTGCCGCCCGTGCCCTTTTTGTCGGCCGCCGCAGCCAGAAGCCACCAACGGCCCTTTTCATCTTCGGCCGCCTGACCAGGAGCTGCGCAACGCCAAGGGGCGTGGGGTACTAGGAGGAACCGGCCCACTCTCAAACAGACCACTACTTTTTTGCCAGACCTAGGGATCCGAACCCCCCTGATACTTTTACAATATAAGTCTAAATTTAAACCTTGTTTTATTTGTTCTCGTGGTAGGTACCCCAGCTAGGGCCTTATTTACGTGACACCAGGTTAGCTCGTAATTTATGCCTGATCTGTGTTCAGGGCACTCCGTCTATCGTATGAACTGAACGAAAAGTTAGCCATTTCCGCGATCGTTACCAGATATTATGTCATAAACTCCCGTTCTATAATAAGTACGACGATAAATGCAAGCAAATGGTTGCGTCATCATTAGGTAGGTTAGGGAGTTCAACTCAACAAATAGTTCATTAGCTAAGGTGCCATTTCAATGGACGCAGAAACCGAAGTCAACCACAGGTGGTGAAAACCGACGGTAGTGTCACTTACAGTTTGTCGCTGAAGTTTTCAGTTTTGTCAGAGTCATTTCGTTACTTGGAACCGGGACGCCTGTCACTGAAGCCAACTTCAGTTCACGCGACTAGCAAATAACTTCAGTGCCCAACAATTGAGCCAGTTACAGTAGTTACTTACCAGCACTCTCCTCCCGAAGAGGTCGACCACGAGAGGGCCACCAGAGTCACCGCCACAGATGCCCCTGCCGCCTAATCCGCTGGTGCAAATGTGCCAGTTCGTCACTTGGAAACCATAGGCCGCCTGGCATTCCAGTGACGATATGATGGGCAGACCCACGTGGCTCACTGACGCTTCATTTGTTATGCCAGTTTGTTCTGCAAATGGGTATACGACGTTTAAAAGGAAAAATCATTTGTTAAAAATAAACTCCAATAACTCAAATTAATGGCTGATTTTTTTGCAAATGTAACCGAAAACCTAACTAACTAACCCACCTAACTCACCTAAAAATTATTTGTCCGGAATTAAGGAAATGTACATTTCAAAAATCTTCAAGAGGTTAGGGCGTTTTTAAAATATTGTTTACCTATGCCACACCTGACTATAAAGTGACTTTTTCCGCACGCTGCGCGTAAAATGATGTATACAACACGGGAGGTAATAAAGAAAGCCCTCGATCGCATATTTACGTCCCTCGCTTTCAGATCGGGCCGCAAACTTCTGCGATCTCGGCCTTTCTTTGTATTACCACCCTAGTTATGTAATGTACTATTACCCTACTACTGTTATAAAAGCGCTTGGTGAAATGCATAGGAATTTTGAGTATATTATATTCATTGCAGCAAAAATCTAGTAAGAAATGTCTGAAAATAATTTTGTTATCTAGACAGAGCGATCTAGGGACAGAGATCAACCCATCGTAGTCTACTGAGCACGATCCTCAACCATTATCTTCCTGCTGCCGCAAGCCACCATGAATAGCAACGTTTCACCTTGCCTGACGATATTCTACGCCTCCTTTGCCGAGACGCGGCCAAGACAAACCGTAAAGGTCCTATAGAAACTTTACCATCTGTCCTGGTCTTGTGTAGCAAGTAAATGTTAACTGACTTAATCTGAATTAGTTATGCACTTACGATCGCTTGTACGGCCATAGCCAGCAGCAACGCCGGTTTGCCCCTCATAAGTCAGGAACAATTCAAAGCCCTCGGGAAGCGCCACAGGAGCTATGCTGTCTGAAAAGATTAGATAGTTACCTAATTACAAAAGTATTCCTGTTTATGACTGGTTTACCACATACCTAGACAAAAGTCTTTTAATTTCTATGAAAATGTGACTTTTAAATGGAGGTGTTGTTGTGTTCCGCTCTGCAAAGTATCGTAGTTGCACTCTATATAAAGGACTTTTCCCTACCATAAACTCTATTCAGGGAGTACGTCTACCTATTTAATATATTATTCTGAGGTGGTTTATGTGTTCAGTTGCGTTACTACGATACCTGAAAATTGAACGTTAGTCGGCAAATAGATCATGGCGATGTCATGAGCAAACGTGGCAGTATTCCAGGAGCCGTGCGTGAAGACTTGCTGCGTGGCGATGCGAGTGCCACCAGTGAAGAGCGTCAGCGTCCCGAGAACCACGGTGAACTGCGACGCCTGCAGGTTGCCGTCGAACCGAACCAAGCAGTGCGCGGCGGTGACCAGGCGGTTGCTGCTGACTAGCGTCGCCCCGCACACTGACATAGACGATGTGTTGATCAGCTCGATCAACAAACCCGCCTGCAACATTTTTAGTGTGAGACCGAGTTATCATCTTTTACGAGGACATCCCCAAAATGAAGGCTTTAATAGTCTTATTTTCTTGCTGGACCCTTGTACGCATATTCGTACATATACGATGTAGTAGGTACTACTAGAGTGTTAAGATAAAAACAAATTGATATGCAGGTACCCTCGCCGCAAACTATTGTATTGCCATAGGAAAGACGCTCATTTTTTGGAATATGTATGATGGGTCTATATTGTCTTCCATAAAATTATTGTTCCGATTTTTGTTGCCCATAACGTTTTGTGTCCGTCAAGATAGCGTACACCGTAAAGATATTCAGAATCTGATGCAGCCAATAAATAGTACCCACGAAATACCTAGGTGAAAAAAATAGTACCCTTAAACTTTTCGAAATATAAGGCCTGTTCACGGTGTACGCTACCGGGCGTCAAGCTGGCGTACACCGTTTGTATCTCTGGAACGGCTTTGTTTTTGGAAACGCTTTATATCTCAAAAAATAGTACCCAAATAGTACCCTAGGGCCCTTCAATTTCATTTCTCTAGCTATCGTAGAAGCTGAGATATAGTGAGCTCTTTCTATAAGAAATTTCCGGGTACGCCAGCTTGACGGTGTGAAATTTTCAACACCGTTAAGTCATGGAATATCTCGGCTTCTACGATAGCTAGAGAAATGAAATTTTAGTGCCCTAGGGTACTATTTGGGTACTATTTTTTGAGATATAAAGCGTTTCCAAAAACAAAGCCGTTCCAGAGATACAAACGGTGTGGCGAGGGCTGCCCTCCCTCCGCGCCTCCGGGTTTGCAAAAACACTCTAGGGGTAGGGCAGACAAGACCACGTGGGAGTGGGGTGCTCTGACTCGGTTTTCCATAGTTATGACTAACAATACAGTATGACTTATTACTTTATGGGTAACAAGTGGATCCCAATGAAACGATATGACGAACAACAATTATTACTCATAAATGTATGCCTTAAACTATTTCTGAATAATTACCGGTATGCCTTGCTAGGTTATGGATATCAATTTTATTACTTTTGTAATGTATGACGTATAACATTATAGATTGTGAAAGTTCGGATTATTAATCATTATACGTAAACAAAATTATGACTAATGATATTTATGGACATAAATTATATGGAAATCAATTTCTGACTTTCAAAATTCGGAACAAGAATTTTATGGGAAACAAAGGGATCCCATGTATGATCCATTAACTCGGTGTAAGGTACTCGTATGATGGTAACGAATACGCATATCAACAATAATTTTTGTACAATATCAGTTTCGAAGAAAAATTATACGAGTAGGTAATCGATGGAAACAAAAAGCGCATAACCGTTCACAATGGAATTCTTTAGGAATATATTCAGGAGTGAATAGCTTCGGGTTGATATGATGAAATCTAATAATTATTTTATACTTTAACTAACCAAATATGGGTGTTCGTTGGCGGGAGCGAAAGATCCCCCTACGATCCTCCCTTGGTTCTCGGTGTCTCCGTTCTCAAACATCAACTGTTCAGTCGCTTTAATCCTCGCTGCTTCGAGTATACCGATCTCTTCATGGTAACTGCGGGTGACCTGTGTCGGATCAGCCAAAACTGAGGCTACGCAAACGAGCCCGATACTCAAAAACAAGTGCATGTTGAAGAAAGCTTAGGCACAATGATAAAAATTGCAATGCAACTAATTTATACACTCATTGGATTTACTTTATCGATAAAAATCAGAACATTGATTAAGATATCAAGATAATAATTGTATTAGGATAACATAATCAATTATAAGTATAATAATCAGTCAATTGGTTTAGGTCTGTCTCGTCGTGTTCCCCGTTCGTCCGTTTCCCAGTTCGCCCGTTTCCCCGTTCGTCAGTTTCCCCGTTCGTCCGATTCCCCATTCTTCAGTTTCCCCGTCTGTTTAGTCTTTTCATGTGACATGTTCATCCATTATGCATTTATCCAACACGGCAAAGCCTAAAAGGATGGTTATGTGTTTGTCTGGGTAAAAAAAACTGTAAGTGCTGGATGCTGTATTTACAGTAAACTATGTATATTACAAGGGAGCAACATTATGATATTAATGGTGAGGGAGTGCGTTGAATCCAGAGCAAAGCGAAGGATTCAGCAATAGAATCTTGAGCGTAGTGATGAAATAAGGCCGGTATTAACACGCCCAAAATGAAAAAAAAAATCCGCATCAACAATGAAAAAAAATAGGTATTGAGCAAAAATATGGAGCAAAATATACGGCATAAGTAAGGCACGAAACATAAAAAGCTTTTCGTACGCCGCGCCCTAATAGCGCTAATTGACGAACTGGGAAATGGACGAACGGGGAAACGGACGAACTGGGAAATGGACGAACGGGTACGATTAGACGAACGGTGCAAAATTGAAAAAAAAATGTATACACACCTTTACTTTATTACATTTTTAGGCATATCTTTGTCATTAAGCGTATATACGGAGGCATACTACATAGATCACTAAATAGCTATAGGGGTTCACCTTGTCTTGGCATAATTTTATTTGTCCGAATGTTCTATTAGCCCGAATACTATTTACGCATAATTGTTATTTTACAGATAATATTGACTTTTCAAAATAATTATAAATGAAACCTAACCTAACCTAATATGCTCTAAGTGGCTTATGCAAAAGATTTTGCAAAATGCTTCCCGTTAAAGCTAGAGAAAAATTACAATAACAATACATTCGGACAAATAAAACGTATGCCAAATAAAGTGAACCCAGCTATAGGACCAGAGAGGAGCGTTAGAGCTGGGCTTCTGGTTGCATAACAACTATTGTCATAATATCCATTGTTATAACACTAAGTATAAATAATATTGATGCTCATATTTTTTTTTTGCATAAATTATACTATGGCATAATTGTTCTCTGTTATGATTATACACGGAGTCATAATTGGTTTAACGATAATGTAGAATGTCATACATTTATTTAATCATAGGTATACTGATGATTATATATTTTTTTAGTAATAGTTGCAAATATCATACTTTAATTAAGCCATAATTGATGATTATAATTACTTTTAGTGAAGAGCGATCACAACGTACCTCCACTTACTGTCCAAGATAAAAAAACTGTGACAGAGCTACACTTAGGTACGACGACGAGCGAAGCGATGAGGAGTGTTTGGTATCTTGCAATCACAACATACCTGTCCAAAATAAAAAAAACAGTAATAGCAATGTTGTGAATAAAGCAAAGTAACTACTACTAAGAAAAACAGGCTTATGCGTTTTGCAGTTTATGCATTTATACAGTATGGTTAAATTGTTTTATGAGCAACCAATTTATGTCCATTATAAAGTATGTTCTTTAAACATTATGATTAAAAACGTTATGCGCATAAATGTATGACTATTTACAGTTATGCGTAATGATGAGTATGACGAATCCACGTATGCCTATCAAAAATATGACCATTCGTCATAATGGACTTGGGCCATAATCATCATTTACCATAGTATAAGGTGCCATCATTTTTGTGTGTCATAATAGTCAAGGGCCATAAAGCTAGCTAGAATTATCATTATGTATTCATAATATAACATGCCATAATATCTATTTTCATAATAACTATTTTCAATAAGATTCATTACTCATAATTTTTTATGACATAATAATCATTAGCCATAATAATGAGACCCACTGAAAAATCCCTCCAACCGGGATTTCGTCAAGTTGCTTACGGGGGGACGGCGGATGAAGCGAAGTTCCCCTAATTGAACGCAGGTAGGTTCGTTAGTCAGCTTGCGTCCCTCAGAGCGGAAATAGAAGCCCCGCGAAGCGGGGCTTTGTCGCCATGCTTACAGTCCTCTAAAAAACCGGACAAGTGCGAGTTAGTCTCGCTTGGAGAGAGTTCCGTACGTTCAAAGCACACACACACACATATATATATATATATATATAAAACAATGAGACTTTATTGCACAGACTTTTTGTAGGTTTTCCTGTAATCTATAGGTGTAGGACTATTTTCCATTTTTTTTTCCAAAATTCTACGTCCAATAGTTTTGGAGGTAAGGGAGGGGGGGGGAGCTAATGGTCAATTTTGGCCTTTTTTCGTAAATAACTTCAAAACTATTGATATAAAAATTATATTTGAGATTCTCACGGAGACCTTTCATTGAATATGTCACACGATATAGTTAGCTAACTTTTTTAAAATTGGCCCCCATGATAAAAAAATCATATATTTTCGTGACATGTCCGTGTTTGGGTCATTAATAATAATAATATATGTACCAAATTTCAACTCAATCGGACCAGTACTTTCGGAGTAAATGGGCTGTGACAGACATACAGACACACGAGTGATCCTATAAGGCAGCGATCGGCAACCTGCGGCCCGCGGGCCGCATGCGGCGCGTGAACCGCTCACTTGCGGACCTATATTCCGGTTAATATATTCCGAATAGTCTAAAATCACAAATTACTAGCAAAGTGCGGCCCGCGTCACGTTCCTTAGCTACTATGTGGCCCTTGGCTGCTAAGCGGTTGCCGACCGCTGCTATAAGGGTTCCGTTTTTTCCTTTTGAGGTACGGAACCCTAAAAACGACAGGACAGGTACGACTGGGATAGGTTATATTATGTATGACATTTGTATAATTATGACTTCTGAAAATTATGTCATATGGATGTTATGAATAAGAAATCATTATGGAAAATGAAATTATGGCAGATGACGTTCGGGAAAGTAAAATTTTTTCTTATGAAATTCGATCAAAAGATGGATTTTTAAGGTTCCGTACCAAAATAGTAAAACAGGTACCCTTAAGGTGTGACTCTGTCTGTTTTCGGCCATTCTCCAGATATATGTCTACGGTCACCTAATTACAGCGTCGCTGTTTTCATACTAAATCTATGGTGACGCGTGAATTAGACGCAGCCATATTTCTGGAGAATGTCCGTTTTCTGTAATGACGCTAAATCATTGGGCCATTATGATTATTATATTCAATTATTCAAGATTAAACCGATATCTCTACTGTCTATCGGGTTTACGCGCTAATACGACTGATAAGGATATTATATAAATCACTGCGTAATTAATTTTGACTATCTTACTAAATTATTTTGTATCATGCGCGCGGTTTTGTTGGCTGGTTTGGTGCTGGTAGCGTCGGTGGCGGCTGGTACAGTGCCCGTGGTGGAGCCGAGCCCCCTGGGATACCATGAGACCGTCGGTATCCCTGAGGCCGCCAGGATCAAGGCGATAGAAGAAGAATACTTTGCCAGCCACAGCAACGAAGACGTGATAAACCCACATATTGTGGGAGGCGCCGTTGCTGCTACCAACGCCTATCCGTTTTTGGTATGTACCTATTTGTATTTCCTTACACATAATAATGTGAAGTCAGTAGAGTATATTAAAAAAAAGACAAAATTAAAATACCTGCCTATGGACTTGCTCATTGTTAGGCTTAAAGCAGCGAGGACTTAGTAGGACGTAGCCGTCCTCCTCTGCCAGCAAACATCAATCAACCTGACAAATTGGTCAGGTATTTATTACCATTGTGTTCGTGAAATTGACAGTCTGTTGTTTCACTTGTTATGTATTAGTATCGTACTGACAGACGGTTTTTTTGTATGTGTGTGTATGTAATACACCGTGGGCCCGTACAACCCGACCAACTTTAATCACGTATTCCTGATGGTATTACAAGTAAATAACGTTATATCAACATAGGTCGAATATTGTCATTTTACATTAATAGTCTTATGAAACAAAACAAATCAATAAATTCAGTCCCTCGTTATAAACATGTCCTTACTGGAGGAAAAGTTATTAAAAAGGAAAAAAAATCTAAAATGGAAACGAAAGGTCAATATTTTGGCTTTGTAATCGCTTACCATCTAATACTGCGAAGGTTAATTGCTGTTTAGCTAAAGGATTTTAAAAAATCAGTAAAAGTATCTTAGTCACATTTATTAGGGCTTGTTACACACTTGGGAGTTTTTATTTTAAAAATTATGAATATCTCGGAAAGTAAGCGTTAATCGACTATATACGTCACATAACTTTTTTTTACTTCTAATAGTTGTTAGAATCTATAGTTAAAGTTGGTCGGGTTATACGGGCCCACGGTGTATGTCACGCAGATCCCATCCCCTCAAAAAATGGCAAACTGTTTTTGTTTTGTACCAGAGAAATGCGCTATGGCGACTCCCTTCCGTGTTAAGTTGTTAGAGTAGAGTCAAACTAATTTCTCTTTAGTGCACACCAAAAAAGGCATTTATTTTTAGGTTTTTCCGACTATAGTATAGGTAACTGTGTTGTGTTTTTTTTCAGGCTGGTCTTCTCATCAGCTTCTTCAATATAGCTGGCAACTCAGTGTGCGGATCCTCCCTTCTTACCGCCAACCGCTTGGTGACCGCCGCTCACTGCTGGTTCGATGGAGTCAACCAGGCCAGTCAGTTCGAGGTGGTGCTCGGTTCCCAATGGCTGTTCTTCGGCGGCACTAGGGTCACGACCTCACAGGTGATCATGCACTCGTCGTGGACGCCATCTACCCTGGCCAATGACGTTGCCATGATCTATTTGCCCACAAACGTAGCCTTGTCAGGTAAATTTAAGTGGCCCGTATTTAAACGATCTTTTTAGTATTTAAATGATCGTTTTATTTTGCAGAAATGGTAAGCAAAAAAATCTAACTGGTCATGTTTTTAATGGTTGAGCTTTTTTCTGTGAGATATTGAATAAATCAAAACAATCGATATTTTATTGTATTTAGAACTACGCAAATGCAAATGTTTGAGATCTAAAAATTACATATGGGCCTCGTTTCACGAAGCCACAAGTTACAATTTTACAATTCTACACTTGCAACATTGGTCAAATACAGCAAGGCCATTGGTTGATTTGGTCAATGTTGCTAGTTACATGGTGGGCCCCAAAAATAAGAGAAATGAGCATCAAATATATAATTTTTGGTCACTTTTTATATAATTCGATTTATCTAAATTACATTTATGTCTATTTTAATTTTGATAAATCCATTTTTGTGTTTTCATATTTTAAGGCATTTTTAGCTTCAATATGTTTTCATTATAGTCTGAGGGACGCAAGTTACCAAACCAACCTAACCTAAAAGAAAAAGGGGATTGATTTCTTTGCTTTTTCTATTAATGCTGTTAATGTGGACGTCGAGCCCCCTTGTGGGGTGATCTCCCCCTCCTCCTTCTTCTGTTTTGCGAGAGGTCAAGTTCTGGGGAAGAATCGACTTTTTACATGGGCTATGCCGCTGGCAGACAAACATGGCAATCTATTATCCTGTAAATTTCAATAAAATATTGTTCTATTTAAAAAAGATTTTGAGACCAATAATATTTCTTTTTTTGATCAAATAGTTTTTTAAAGTTTAGTTAAATAAATCGAAATGTATATGAGGAGATCAATATTAAAAAGCATATTTCATATAAAAAACCATGAAGTATAAAAAAAGCTCAATCATTAAATAAGACTATTATAGTACATTACATAACTAGGGTGGTAATACAAAGAAAGGCCGAGATCGCAGAAGTTTGCGGCCCGAGCTGCAAGCGAGGGACGTAAATATGCGACCGAGGGCTTTCTTTATTACCTCCCGTGTTGTGTACATCATTTTATGTCTACACTTGGCCGGAAAGCGGCTTTTTCCGTGCGCGCAGCGTGCGGAAAAAGCCACTTTATGGCCAGGTGTGGCATAAAATATTTTTTTTGTATACCAAACATAATTATCATGTTACATACCTTATTTGCAGTTCATTTGTCTTTTATCTGTACTTCTGTAGATCAACTAATATACACACAATAATTAATGTAAAGATTTTATACACAATTTATTTTTAAATGCTCATTTACGGTTTTAGTAGCACAATCAATTATTTCCCAATTTAATTGTTTTGTTTCTTTCTAGCTAGACCATCAACCCTTGGTGGTATTAAGCGGCGCTAACTACGAGCCCAAACATGTCGCTTGATGGTTCAGTAACAGAAGTTGTTTGTATTTCAGCGGCCGTTCAGCCCGTGGCCCTTCCATCCACCACCCAGCTAGGGAACGAATTTGTTGGCGAGTGGGCCGTCGCTGCTGGATACGGCAAGACTAGTGACCGTGAGTGAGCAAGACTAGTGAGCATATTTACAACTTACAAGAAAGCTCTTTCTATTATCTTTACTGTCAAATTGCGGTCTTTTTATTGGAGCGCGATAAGATCTATCCAAATTAACTAATCTCATGTTTTCTTTATCATTAGTCGGTAAATTTGATTTGTATAGCGCATTCACTTGTCTAATCAAATCTTACTTTTAAGTCGTTTTAGAAAATTACTAAGTGATGTAAATCATAATTTGAGACGGAAACAATCTCATGTTATTAAAACTTTTATAACGTTTTCTAAAACTTACAATACTTATTTCAGTGCAAACTGGCGTGACAACCGCAACCGTGGTGAGCCACGTGACGGTGCAAGTGATCTCGGTCGCCCAGTGCCAGGCCACATTTGGTTTTTGGGCCCAGGCCAGCAACATCTGCACCAACGGCGCTGGCGGCGTCGGCATCTGCGGCGGTGACTCCGGCGGCCCTCTGGTCGTCAATAGCAATGGACAGAATGTTCTGGTGAGATTTTCTAAGCCGTCACTTGGGGTCTCTGATTTTGCCCGAAATCCTGGATGGATTTTTTGCTGTATTAATATCAAATTATGCAGATTTGTGCGGAAGAAAATTTTCCTAAATCTTGGATCGCGAGCGAACATTGGGCCCTGGAAGAAATGAATATAAAAAATATAAATTAAATCAACCAAGTAACTGCTGTATGGTTTCATAACATATTCATGAGAAGAGCCCGAATTTGGTTTTTGTTCATGGCTCCTCTGCAGTTAACTTTGGGGACTAGCGCGAGGCGAGCGGTCTGACTAATTTAGTACACATACAATTTAATAAATCTGCGCAACCTTCTATTTTTCAAAGCTCTAGAGTCAATAGTCTGTCAAAAGCCATCTCAAAGTAGTAATACAGGTATTTGAGTATAGTTTACTTTATGGTAGTTTAATGTGTGTATGAGGTCAGTTTGCAACTGTGTGTAGCTTTGCATGTTTATAAACGAGCTACAAGCTTGGCCGGGTAAAATATGGTAATTTCTCCTCGGTCTTTGCTTGTTTCCTTGGTTTGTCCACATTAACAGCATTAATTGAATTATTCCAGGTGGGTATCAGCTCGTTCGTAGCGGCCGCCGGTTGCCAGCTCGGTCACCCCTCGGCGTTCGCCAGGGTTACCAGCTTCTACAGTTTCATGGTTAGCCACCTGTAATCATGATCCAATATGATCGATGGATGCAACGTTTTAAATACCGAAGACAGAGGATAAGGAATGAAGTATTATTATTACTCAGCTCAAATTAAACACCACTCGATTTAAGTACGTAATAGTACATTACACAACTAGGGTGGTAAAATAAAGAAAGGCCGAGATCGCAGATGTTTGCGGCCCGAGCTGCAAGCGAGGGACGTAAATATGCGATCGAGGACTTTTTTTATTACCTCCCGTGTTGTGTACATCATTTTATGTCTACACTTGGCCAGAAAGCGGCTTTTTCCGTACGCGCAGCGTGCGGAAAAAGCTACTTTATGGCCAGGTGTGACATAAAGTACTTAAATCGATGTATTCTAAATTTGTCGATTCATTGGTGTCCCTCGTTATGATTGGACAGTGAATGTTGAAGTTTATTATTAAGTGCAGGAACACGTAATACATATACTGAATAAATTATAGCAGTGTACACAATATTGTTTCTTTTCCATTTTTATTTTAATTGTTATTTGAGTAAGACTTGAATGTTTGCGTGAGGTACCTAAGTAGCATGCATAGATAATAATACCATATTTTTACGGTTCCATAATCAACAACTAACCTTATAACTTCGCTATGTCCGTTCGTACGGACGAACGGACATAGCGAAGTTTCTGCTAGTAATTTGGCGTCGGTGTATATTGGTGTATGAATATAACTCCGACAAACTCTACCTCCTGCAAACGTAGTGAAGGGAGGGCCCCGTTACTGCACGTAGAATATGTGCTCCTGACCTGAGTGGCATTTGGCGCGAATATCAGCTAAGCTAAACCGTTGATTGATACGGAATACGTGAAAAATTCACGGTGGTAGTAAATGGGTCAAAATCAGAGAGGTGAGCATTTTATCATTTAAAATATTCGGAAAACAAAAAAAGTTTACTATGGGGCTAGTTCGATTTGTGTAAGATTGTCCCCTAATATTTATTTATTTTTTATTATGATACGAGTGCGCTATGTTGGTCATTACAGTCGTGGCTATGTTGCACAGCCAGAGCCGTACCTGAGGGAATTTCTCCAGAAATATGTCTGCGGTCACCTCATTCATCTGGTCCTTTTTCATACTAAATGTATGGAGATGGAGACAGATGAGTGAGTCGCAGATATAGTTCTGGAGAAATGCCCCTAAGGCGAGGTCTGTAATAGCCGAGACTGTAGGTAATGATGCGTGTCATACGACGTTTTTCAAGGTTATTCTTCAGAAATATGTCTGCGACTTATTCCTCTGTCTCCATACATTTAGTATGAAAAAGGACCAGATGAATGAGGTGACCGCAGACATATTTCTGAAGAAGAACCCTTCAACACACTTGCGAGGAAAAATTATTTAATTACTTTTTTATTGTTTACTAGCATTTACCCGCGGCTTCGCCCGAGTTATTCCCGTTACTGTCCCAAGGAAACTATTTACCGGGGTATAAAGTATTCTATGTTTCAATCCAGGACTTGGTCTACTTGCATACAAAATTTCAGCGCAATCCATTCAGTTGTTACCCAATTATTTAGTAACAAACATCCAAACAACTCCATAGAAGTTAGTATGATATACCTATCTAGATAGAAGAAAAGTAGGTATTTACCATTAAGTATAGCTTTATTACCTTTGATTTTTATTTATTTATTATGTACCTATATACCTAGCGTCTCAAAATGATTTGTATGTTAGAAAGTATCAGTTGCTGTAATTAGGCAGAGGGCATGATAAAACGGAAATTATTATCAACTATTTCTAAGAACTATTTAGATAAGATTATTTGATTATTTACACGAGGCACATACTTAAACTTAGTGATCGAAACGCATAGATAGTGATCTTAAACTGTAAAAACATTTCACAAACATTCTTGGACCATAATAGCGTATTCTAGGAATCAACTAGGAATAGGCAATTTATCAACTTTTTTTCTGTGGTAATAGAAAGACCTCTCAATCATAACATAACTGAAAAAAAAACTACTTCAATATCATAAAACTCACCGAGATACAACAATGTTGAAATCACATTTTTAGAATTTCAAAAAACGCTTCATACTCTCTAAGGGGAAGTCAAGAATTTGTCTTGCAGCTATGTTCAAATTAAAACTTGGGTTTATCCTACGGTTTCTTACCAAAGTTACCATACATTTTATGGACTATTCAATGGTATTATTAATCTTTAATATCTTCACACCTACTTATACTTAAAATAAACTTTCTCACCCAACTTTGAAGGCTCAGAAAACAAGTTACACTTTAGGTATAGAACTTATAACTTCAAGATATTTTCTTGTTTTGCTTTTTTTAACAGGGTTTTGGGAAGTCTTTGGGGGAGACCTATGGTCAGCAGTGGACGTATCAAGGTTGAAATGATAATGAATTATTAGCGCTATCTCATGGGAAATTCATGCATATGTGGATATTTGTTTGATGACATCGAAACGGTAGGTCCGTATTGGTCGGGGTGCTAGACAGGAAACCTCCCAGAGTGTCTGGATTCTTCTCATTCCTCTTGATCCGGTTGATCCGCAGGAAAGGGAAGCGTCTTGGCCGGTGCACCCCGGGAGCAACGGCAAGTGATTTCTTAGGGGCCCCTAATTGATCACTTGCCGATGCTGCGAATGAGCCTGTCAGGGGGGGTTGGGGGGTCCCGCACCGGGTTTCCTCTGTTAGAGGACTCTCCAGGTGCGGCACGCGAGGGTGGAGCGTCGGGCACGGGCAGCATCCCTCCGACGTCTCCTTTTGGGGGGCACTGCGGGCAGGCACCAGACGGGTGACCTGTGCCGCTGCGTGGTGGCGGTGGACTAGTCCCCTGCGTCCCGAGAGCTCAGCCTTGCAGGCTGCCGCTACCTCCTGTGCTGGGGGCGGGACGCGGAGGACTGGCCCACCGCGGTCCGTAAGGACAGGCGGGAGTGTCTGCGGGGTAGGGGCGTTTGTCCTCCCGTGGACGGCTGCGGGGCAGGGGCGTCTGTCCTCCCGTGGCGGCGAGGGAGGGACCGGGACACCGTGTGTCTGGTGCCGGTCCCTGCTTCCCCGGGGGACGGCCATTTGGTCGGGGGAGAGCTGGTGAGGGAAGGCACACTGGCCATGCTACAGTGTGCCTTTTTTGGAGAGGGTCCGCCCTAGGGCGGAGGTGCTGGTGATGGCGTGGCGTTAGTAGATTCCCATTCCATCACCGCGAAGGCACAGGTCGGTAGCATCCCTGGGTTTTAGTGGGTAGGCCAATCCCTTCAGGAGCGGAGAGCCCCACATAACCAATACGTAACATCTGGCTGTCACCCCCGATAGCCTTAGGTTACGTAGTGGTATGCAGTTTTATGCATTTCCCGGGGTCAAAAAAAAAAAAAAAAAAAAGGTCCGTATTGGTCGGGGTGCTAGACAGGAAACCTCCCAGTGTCTGGATTCTTCTCATTCCTATTGATCCGGTTGATCCGCAGGAAAGGGAAGCGTCTTGGCCGGTACACCCCGGGAGCAACGGCAAGTGATTTCTTAGGGGCCCCTAATTGATCACCTGCCGATGCTGCGAATGAGCCTGTCAGGGGGGGTTGGTGGGTCCCGCACCGGGTTTCCTCTGTTAGAGGACTCTCCAGGTGCGGCACGCGAGGGCGGAGCGTCGGGCACGGGCAGCATCCCTCCGACGTCTCCTTTTGGGGGGCACTGCGGGCAGGCACCAGACGGGTGACCTGTGCCGCTGCGTGGTGGCGGTGGACTAGTCCTCTGCGTCCCGTTAGCGGGACATAGAGGACTGGTCCATCGCGGTCCGTAAACCTGACTGTCCCCAGCAACGAGGGCTGGCGACGGTCAGGAACGGACGGGCGAGTGTCTGCGGGGTAGGGGCGTGTGTCCTCCCGTCGACGGCTGCGGGGCAGGGGCGTTTGTCCTCCCGTGGCGGTGAGGGTGGGACTGGCGCCGGATACACGATTGGACCCCGTGTGTTCGGTGCCGGTTCCATGGTTTCCCCGGGGGACGGCCGTTGGTCGGGGGGAAGCAGGTGAGGGAAGGCACACTGGCCATGCTACAGTGTGCCTTTTTCGGAGAGGGTTCGCCCTAGGGCGAAGGTGCCGGTGATGTCGTGGTGGCTTGCTAGCGATCCCACGGCATCACCATGAAGGCACAGGGTGGAAGCGTCCCTGAGTTTTAGTGGGTAGGCCAATCCCTTCTGGAGCGGAGAGCCCCACATAACCAATGCGTAACATCTGGCTGTCACCCCCGATGGCTTTAGGTTACGTAGTGGTATGCAGTTTCATGCATTTCTCCGGGTTAAAAAAAAAAAAAGAAAAGGTCCGTATTGGTCGATGTTTGGTAAATACATGGGAACTGGATAGTTATAATTTACTTAGGCCTATTTAAATAACGAGTAGTGCGGTACCTATCCGTTAGCGCCGTAGTGGTATGATCCAAATTCCAAGCGAAGTAATTAGTAGAGGCGCTTATTACCGATACCCACGGCGGTAGGTACCGGATACCTTTGAATAGGCCTCAGGTACTACGGTGCTCTGCTCAGTTATAGGAAGATCAAAGGAAGGCAAAGTTACATAATCTCAATAAATATAAAATATGAAGGGTTTGGAAATTGGAAGATTTGTTAAAGAAATAAGACAATATTCATTCAAGCTCCTTTATTTCGACCAGGTACCAAGGCCAGTAAAGGCCGTCAGACAAGCCACTTTCATTCAATGCAATCCCACTCTTATCCTAGACACAAGGTGCATCTCTTAATTAGTTATAACTAACCGCATAAAATATACTTTACAATAGCCTTCTATCCCTCTCGTGCCCAAAATACCACATTCCAAGAATACCAGATTTTTCAAAATAGGTACTAGGTACGTATTAGATTTCCCGTATACCAAATTTGCAAAATAATACATACTACATTTTTTTTTAGTTTCGTGAGTAACTTACGTTTTTATAATTGTAACGGGAATGTGGTATGGGGGAATGCGGTATTTTGAGCACTGGGTAGTTCTCTGCGACAAAACAGTCGCACCGATCGCATCATTACCATCGCCACATTATGAATGAGCTCCCTATAAACTATGGAGTCGTTTTCGGTTATCTTGTAGAAGTCGCGTGCCTCTGCTATTTTTATCATAATGATCCTGATTGCTTTTATAAAACGTCCAATAATAGTGGCGATGGTAATGAAGCAAGCAAAACGGTATAAAATCGCAGAGAACTACCCAACGTCTTCTGCACCCGATAGGTACCTCTGCCCGCCCCTTGAGTTTCATAGACATTTATACATTATGCACAACAAACAGTAGGTGTTACTACGTTAGTTAAATTCAAAATGTGCGATTTAAGCGTTCATATATTTTGCGAACCGAATATAACTTTTCATGGCCTAGTAAGTAAATTCTGTTATGTTATGGTCGGGTCGTTTATCGAGAATTATCAATAGAAATTACTGTAAGGTAATTCACATCACACAATTTTTTGTACCAGCATTTGAAACCGGGACCCTTGCTTCGAAGGCGCCTTCGAGGGCTATCAATGTGCAGCTAGCAAAATTTGATAATTTCCGAAAAGTTATAACAAAAAAATATACTTACTTGGACATATAATTTTAGTCTATTTAATTTTTTTTTTGAATCACAACAATAACTTCACACGTACCATGCAATTAAATTGTCGAATATATTTTTATCTATACCATGAATTTGATGAGACTTATTTGATAACATGTTTATTTTTTTAGTTTATGTTATTTATAACAAATTATTCTATAACTATGAAATGTTGAGACTAGATAATTATAAATATAACTTATACAACGTTTAACAACTAAACTATATATTTTAGTGTTTCAGATTAGTGCTACATTATAAAAAGAACTATGACAGTTTCTATTGTTATGGCTACACTACAAAAGCTACTTTCCTATAAACTGCCGTTGAAATCATTATTCGATGTTTAAAATAAACAGATCATTAAAATGCCAATTAAAAGAGGCTCACGATGAAATATTTACAAGCTGCTTCAGCTTCATTAATCTTTTTACCGCTTGTGTATAGACAGCGCGAGTGTGTCCAAAAATCCCTTTACCGAAAAGTTTCAATAATATAGTATTCTGTGCAGTGTTTCCAAGGTAGCAGAGGCGGCGTAAGCCAGTCGGGTAGCCGGGGCGGAAAGGTACTTTTTGATTTTTCGCCCGGGGGGGGGGGGGAGGTGCCTGCCGAATCACCCCCAGACATATGAAATGCGGTCCACTGTGTCACCCCCTAGTGCTTGGCTCCCGGGGCGCGCCCCTGCCGGATTCCTACCTTCCGGTGGCGGCATAAGGGGGGCCCTTATGACGCCACTGGAAGGTAGGAATCCTCCGGCTGACCGTAATGGTTGTGTTCGCTAACCAAACCCGATAGAGGTAAATAAAAAAATATAGTCAAACACTTTAAGGCTTTAAGTAACACAGCGGTGAAAAGGTTAAAATTCGTAGAAGAACGATTGGTCTGAACTTGGTGCCAACATTAATTATCTATTGGTACTTTACTGGTACCGTACCGGTAACTTACTAGTACCAAAAGATTAAGCTTATGATGCTACGTTTTGTCACGTGATAAATAAATGATAAAGCATCCGTCACGTTCTAACTAATAGCGTGCGAGAGTGACGGATGCTTTATCACTTATTTATCGCGTGACAAAACGTAGCATCATAAGCTTACT
Organism: Eudemis profundana; assembly: GCA_947034925.1. Lineage (NCBI taxonomy): Eukaryota > Metazoa > Arthropoda > Insecta > Lepidoptera > Tortricidae > Eudemis > Eudemis profundana. The sequence goes on along the minus strand of OX344808.1, from coordinate 13,866,399 downwards.
GTACGTAGATACTCTTTCTTAAATTCAGTATGATGTAAATGTCCAAAACAATTAACATTTGCTTAATGCAAAGAATTTTCTTATCTTAAGTCGGGTACACACGGCGAATTATTTTGAAATAAATTACTTAAATGTATGAGATTGAAAATAGATAGACAAAACAATTAGCCACGCGATCCCGTAGAATGTAAAGACAATTCCAGTTTCAGTACATTTTGATTCTTATTTACAGCTTGAAATTCATTCTGCCAGAGATAAGATAGGAAACTTCCGCCTAAAATAAATATTTAAAAACTAGGTAGCACTTAAGAAAAATAACACAAAAGTAAACCTAGAAGGAAGCATTAATTAATCAACTACCATACGATATCACAGTTCTTTTATGCAAATAATGTAATTATAATAAAAACTCAAATAGAAAATTACATTTCAAATAATCATTGTAATAAAACTGTAATGGCAAATTTGAAACGAAATTGGCACTATGATGCATTGCCACTGGCCATTTTCATAATTTTTATGTACTGTACCATAATATGAAACAAACAATTAATTCCTTTTTAGGGTTCCATACCTCAAAAGGAAAAAATGGAACCCTTATAAGATCACTTTGTTTAAATAAATGTCGGTATACTTGTACAACTTCTTGTGAAAATGTCCAAATGCAATCAAAGTGCCATTTAAAAGCAACTTACTATCCGCAATCCATACATACACACCAATTCAACGATATCTAACAATTTACTTCCCTGACTATTCTTGCTAATTCCGCTTTCACGCATGACAACACACCTAAATGTGGATTTCCTTATTTTAACTTTGTCTCTTAGACAGAGCAAACGAGTTTATAGGTTGGTATAGATAGGGTGTTGCCTGTAACAGGGGCAAATAATTAAAACATAGATTCTACTCATCAAACAATAAAACTTTTGTTCAATAACTTTTAAAAATTATGTAATCTTGAGATTTTTTCTTTTTCATAAAAATTAAATAGTATTTTCAATGTACGTTAACATAAGTCATTAGACTTACGACGTCGCTTGTCACGCTACAAACATAATTAACATCGCAATACATTGCGGCTTCAAATAAATTTTAAAGTGTACTAATAACCAAAACATAAGTTATTAGTTAGTTTGTGGTTCCTATGTATCTAACTGCTAACAGGTACGACTGCCCCATTCTAGCGTACTGGGTCAGTCAAATAAAGGCGCAATTTAGCTTTAATTAGTCAATTAGGCAAATAGTACTTATATACTAACGTAGAATAATTGTTACTAATATTATATGGATGGTTTAACGTCTGAAATAAAGATTTATTATTATTATTTTTAAATGTCGCTGTTGTTCAGTCTGAGGAGTACAACCTTAGTTTTAATTATTTGTTCCTAGTACAGGCAACACGTTGTATATTCGAATTGTTAAAAAAATGTGTGTAAATAATCCAGAATAGCTGTGACAGTTGCAATACCTACCTAGAATTAGCTTAAATATATTCATTTATATTTATAACTAATAAAAATAGGTCAAGACTCAATACATTTGCCATTTAATCGTATAAATGCTTGATATGAAGACAGTGTTGTTAACATAACGATAATCAAAAAAGAATTAGGCACGTGATTGACTTGGGGCCGTATTACGAACGGCTTGCGAAATTGATTGCAGGTCAGGCACCGAACGTAATGGACCCTCAAGTTAGACTAGAATTCCCTATTTTTTTTTACGTTTGTCAGAATAAACAACAGAAAGTCTTTGTTAAAGTCACTTTGCAGATGCCTGATGATCAACTCCTTTTCAGGTCTGACCATGAATTTGTTTCTCATACGTTTAGAGGGTAGCTTTAGCAATTACCTACAAAAACGATAATTTGAAGGTAAAAACCTTCGATAAGGCCAGGAGTTGACAGATGATGGTGCCGCTGCAAGTCCCTAGCCTTACCTATAGCAAATGACTTTAATAAGGAACTAACGCCATCTACAAATGCTTTAACGTAAGGCTTTTCATTTATGTGTGCAGTAAGTTGAAGTGATCAATGAATGTGTGGAAGAATTAGCTAGGGTTGTCGCGCTTAGGTCGGACAAAGCACTTTGAGAATGTAGTCGGTTAGGAGCGTCGGCACGGTGGGACTGTCTTCGTTGATTGCCTTTAAAACTGAAACAGAAAAATTAGGATTAATCGAAACGCCCCTATTTTCCCTAAAATTACTTATGATAGCATGTGCCCGAAAGGGTAGGCACATTACTGATTTCCCAATCACTTGCTTTTGGTAGCTATAGCTACCTGAAAATAGCAAGCGAGTGGTTACTGGCTGTCTTCCCAATAATTGGCTCTTCTGCAAGAAATTGTTTAAAAACTATGGTGGCATGTGTCTGTAATTTAATTTACTGCCCATATGGAGTATTGTGTAAGGTGTACGCTAGAATTGGACAATCTTGATTGACAATTTAAAATACACAAATGTTGCCATATTCAACCAGTGTTGTTGCTATCAATATTATGAAAAATGACGAAGGGCATGAAGAAGAAAGGCTAAATGGATACAAGAAGTTTGGCTTTTAAAATATGTAGTTAAAAGTATGGTGCAAATTTATGTCGATAAAATTTCATCGATGCTTACGACGATCTACGATAAGCTAATACGTTTATTTATAGGCGATTACAGTTTTTGGCTATTTTATTTGTTGTACTGTTAAACTAGTTTCTAATTCGGTGACATTGTTAGCTAGTAACTAAAATTAACGAGTTATCTTAACGACACACGACAATTTCAATTAAAAAATATATATTTTTGAATTGGTTTACAAAGTATGCTGGCACTTAATTATAATAATTTACTTACTCTTGATGAGAACCTGCAGTGTCTGGTTGTCCGGTGGCCCGTTTTCCAGATGGAACGGTATCACCGTGGTCAAGTACTGAAACAAATCACCGCAATTAGACTCACGGCCGTTCTATTTCAATACAACGCACTAATCATAGTTCCTACCTCCCCGTACTGTTTTTTCGCTACTGTACTAATTGTAATGAACGAAAATAGATTGGGATCGTGGTGGTCGGTCTTCATTTTCTCCGGTTATAACAAAGCATATATGCCTTTATTTCTTTTAAGTAATGGATAATCGAACAACGCGATTTAAATCTCAATTTCTTTATTCCTCAATATCCATCTATCAAATCGTATAAATGGTCAAAAATATGTCTGAATACACCTTCTGCTGGGGCAAAAAGAACTTCGTACCATTATTCAATATATGTTTATGCCACACCTGGCCATAAAGCGGCTTTTTCCGCACACTGCGCGTACGGAAAAAGCCGCAGCAAATGTAGACATAAAATGATGAACACGGGAGGTAATAAAGAAAACCCTCGATCGCATAGTTCACTCACGATCGCTTGCAGCTCGGGCCGCAAACATTTGCGATCTCGGCCTTTCTTTGTATTACCACCCTAGTTGTGTAATGTACTATTTTGCACTTGAATGTACATAATACAGCAACTCGACAAGAGTCAGCTAAAAAGTAAATAAAAGCTTGTGAAAAGAAGCCTACCTTTGACTCGGACCCCGAACTATTCAGGTTCGGCGACCTCTTCTTCTTCTCGGTATGGTACTGCCGGCGCTTGTTCTGCACCGCCAGAAGCAGGGAGATGAAGGTGTTTTTAAGCTCCTTCTCGTATTCCAACTCGTCCCGCAGCGCGAGCTCCGCGATCAAAGTCTCGGAGAATTCTCGGATCAGCACTTCGAGCTCCATGTACGTCTCGTTCAGTTGGGTCAGGGAGAGTTGACGAAGTTCTGGAACATTTAAGGTAGATATTATTAACATTCGGTGTTTACCCAGCATTGAGACAATAACGATGCTTAGTAATGGAAATCGACGTGACGATGATTAACAATTCATAGTCCAAATGAAGATCTTCTTAGGCTGGATTCTAAAGAGAAGTAAGTATTCATTTCGGTTGTCATCAGTTAATCGTGAATTTTACGTATATCTGTCAATTTATTGCAGCGCTTTTGCGTATTTTTTTAAAATATCGGTAATTTTATTTAAAATTAATTGGCGACTGAATCCTGGCATGAATGATGCAATGCAATGCAACTGTAGACTAGTAGACTACTTAAGTCATAGTACAAAAGGAACATGTAGTTAGCAAAAAGTTGTTCATACGTTTGCCACATAATGATCGGCGACCAAACGGCAGGATTCCTACAATGACATCACTTGTACAAAAAAATGCGTACACGCAGTCTCAGAGCGACATCCATTTAGAGAGTTTCCCAGGCCTAACTATGTGTCGACAAGTTTTTGTATTATCCGACGTAGGGAATGTCTGACAATATTCTTTGAATAAAAAGTCGTTTTGTTTGCTGTTAGAAGAAAAGCTTAGCGCCATACTATCTGTGATCGCATACTGCGGTAGGTACTTTTATATCATCGTACTGAATAGCTTTTGTCTACGGTCAGTTTTATTTTACTATTACTACCAGCTTTCTATGTTGTTGAATTACTTTCCGATGTATGCTACCTCTACGTATAGGTACTGAATTTTAAGCCTATGCTTATAAAAGAGTTAAAACGGTGATGACAAAGCAGGACTCACTGTCTTCATAAAGAGGTGAGCTGAGGACTTCCTTCCCCTTCTCCAACGCTTCATTGTACTCCAGGATGTCGCCCTCAGACGACGGAGTCTCCTGCATCATGTCATCGATCTCCTGTATTACCTGTAATGTTACAATCATGATGAGTTAAACATTCTTAGCGTCCTGCCATTATTTAACAAAGAGCTTGGTACTTATAAAATTCACCTAAAAGAAAGGCCGTATTATGAGTAGCTACTATCACCTCATCGAACGAATATTACATAAACGATATCTTCTGAAACCTTCAGTGAAAATAATTGTAGGTACATAGAAACGAAGCTGTCGCTTGTACTTCAGTGCCGAGCTCCCAAACTTCCTTACAGTGTGAACTCGATAGACGGGTTCTTGGCACTGAATATGTTAGAGTTAGATACTATTTAGTGATTTAAATAATTCCGTATCAAACAATTAAAGGAAACGGGGCCAAAAACTAACTTCCTTTTGCTATAAAGGGTTGATTGCTACAGTGATTATTCACGCGATAGTGGATTACGAGAGTTAACTATATTTTTCCCGTTTTTAATACATAGTAACATGATAAATGAGGACCTTTACACGTGGTGGTAAGAGCGATAGTCGACTGGCAGGTCAACCGTGTTAGTTTAGATGTAGCAATGTGGTACAAGGAGAGTATAAAACACTGTTTTACTACTTCACATTGACGCATACGCATACCTACTTCACAATGCATTGGTTTGAAACCGAGGTAAATTGCTTGCACGTCAGGAACATGTTAGTTCTCCTAGTTTAAGATTAGTCACTTGTGTAGAAACCACACAATGGCGTAAGGAAGGAGACGTCGTCTTGCACACTGCGTTTTGAATAGGAACGCTTTCGTAAAATGAAGCAAAGACGCGACAAACGCAGCCTTGTGTACCTGTAGGCTTATGATGCTACGCTTCGACACGCGATAATAAGTGATAAAATTGATAAAGCATCCGTCACGTTCTAACAAATAGTGTGTGAGAGTGACGGATGCTTCATAACTTATTTATCGCGTGACAAAACGTAGCATCATAAGGTCCTGAATTTGCCAAAAAGCGCAGTTTAGAAAACTTTTTTTAAGCCTGAGTAACTTGCGACCCTTATTGGGCGTTACGATATTTGGACCTGGTGGTCCCCTGGGGTCGAACTAGGTCGCACCACCTTGAGAGGATCGGACTGGGAAAACTTTTCTAAATACGTCTTTACGTACGATAGTCGATTTTTAAACAAAGAGAACACCATTGATAGACGTATCTAGGGGGGAAAGGAGGGGGTCCCAGTATGGTCTAGTGCCCACCCCAGTTACCAATAATGGCAACCACGAGACACCACTTTATGTTACATTTTTCACGTACAAACTACTATGTTATGATCCCAATAATACTTTTATTTATTTAGTTATCAAATTTATTCTTAGTTTATTCATACTTTACGCTTTGAAACATTTCTAATAAGTAGAGCAACCCATACCACCATATCTACCATATATATCGCAATTCACACTCACGCTTGTAAAACTACCTTACGAACTTTTATGTAAATAGGAGAAAGAGCGAAATCGTTTCGGTTAGTTGAGTTGTATGATGTTTTTCACTTCAGTTAATCGCATTGCCATTTCTGGAAGCTATTTGTATGTTATTTTTAAGCCTTAGTCACCCCACACGCGAAGAAATAAAATTAGTAACCACTGGACCAGTCGTACACCGACTGAAATATTGCGTCATTGAAAATATTGAATGTAGGTATGACGACAGCAGCATACGCATTGAGCTTTTTGCAATGTATTTCCAGAGTATCGTTTTGAACGAGTCGGTCCAGCTAAAATCATATACATAATATAATGAGCGCCGGTTACTTCGACGATCGCGATAATAATGACATTCGGTCCAAGTTGAAGTGACGGATGACGATGATGATAGTTATGGTTACCGGAAATTACCGGTATCGTAAAAGCTATGAATTAATTTTATCACTACTTTTATTAATTGGTGTCAAAGGTAGAAGCCGTTTTATAAATCAAGATGTGTCTGCCTGTGTTATCTTATTTATTGCAACGGGAAATTGGAAAATACATATAACAGAAACGCATTTTGGTATAGAAGGGACCGCATTCGGATAAGTATATGTCAAATCGCATATCCGATTAACATTTCCAATTTTCCGTTAAAATAAATAAAAAAAACAGATGTATACATTTTTACTTACAAAATGTTTTCTATTCTACCATTGACACTAATCAATGAAAGTAAAAATAGTACATTACTGCAGAGGCTGGGAAGTGAGGCGTTGCCGGCCGAGTACATATAGCTGGCCGAGCGAAGCGAGGCCAGATAGTTACGAGGCCGGCGACCATATTTCCCGCCGAGGTATGTATACTTAGTCCTTTTCTCAAATATGTAATGAAATAAATGAACTTACTAATATCCTTACTTACCCTAAATATTATTTTAATCGGAAACTTTCTATCAGAAAGTGACGTTAGTGACATATTATATCCATAGACAATGCAAATGTCACGTTCGGAAACCATATACAACCAAAAGCTGTTTCAGTTTATATTTTTACCGCGAATATTTAGATGAAATATTTTAAATGTGTATTCTTGTGGTTTAGTTTGCAATTTATAATAATTGGAAATTGTTTATAATGTGTTATTTGTTATGTTCATGTCAATTTTAAATAAATAAAACTGCAAAATATAGCAAAATTCGTTTTTTGTTTTATTAATGGCTGAATGCCGTGATGCTGTGGGCTGTGGCCCAAATAAATGTGGAATGGAAATTAAAAAAAATTCATTGCCGGCCTATGTAAGTATGAAATTCCATTATGTGCCAAGTGTCAAGCCGCACCGGAAACGAGGTACTTTGCGGCCTATTTTTAGGCACGTAATGTCAACATTTCATGCCATGTTTGAGAAAATATAATTAATTCATAACTTAAACGATACCGGTAATTTACGGTAACGGTAAATCAATGTAATACCTTAACTAAATCAGCCTGTAGGTATGTAGGTTGACGTCATTTGCCTGTGATCGGCACCAAAAGTACGCTCCCTGGTTATGCTCAATGACTTATGATATGTTTTAGACGCGGTAGTTTTCTATTTAGAACTTGGTTTGCTTACCTCATCAGCAGTTTTAACGGGACACTCATGGTCCTGATGCAGCCCGCCCAGGATGAGCGCGTGCATGTCCAGGTCCGAGGCCACCGCCTCGTCCTCCGAGCTGTGGATCTCGTCGTCCGGGGTCATCGAACTCTGAGGACAGGGATGAACAAAGGTAAGATTAGACATTTTTTCGTAACATTGGTACTAAACGAATAAACTCACAAAGATTAGCTGAAAGAGCTCTCCTTTACAGGGATAATTTCGCTTTTGTACATAACTTTTGATTCTTGTATTGTTTCCGAATGATTTTAAATGCAATATAGTACTTTATGATATAAGTGGGGAAAGTATTTCATTTCTCACAAGTCGCGAGGTGTCTTGGCCCGAGCCACTAGGCGAGGGACAATACTCGGGACGAGTGGAAATGACACTTCCGCACGTGTATCAATCGTCGCTTTTTAATACATTTGTAAAAAAATGACGATTAAACAAAAATATGGCACCGGTTGTCACCGTTCAGCCAAATGAAAAGAAATTATTTTGGAAAGAAACATACAGAATTAAATAAATTTAAACATGAAAAAGCAAGAAATACATTTAGACTTTTTGAGAAAGTGTATTAAAAAAGTGTTTGTTTCATACATACATATAATATAAAAATTAAATAAATTCGTCAGTCACATTCTCTCAGTTACCAATATTTTTTACAACTTACATGTCGCAATGTAGTATCCAAATCTCAGAATAAAAAGCAAGTATCTATCTATATAACTAGTTAGGTATAGGCACACAATACTGTTTCGTGTATAGTAAAAGCGCATTCCTATAGAAGTTCAAGATATAATATCCTGTCAAGTACATGTTTCAGGGCCGTAGCATTTTTCTTTTAAATCTGACACAATAATCTACGTCATATTTCATTTTCCCATAGAACAATGAGAAACACCAGACACCGCAGACGCATGCAGTCGGTATCATGTTACATTACAAAAAGGACTAAAACAAAAGGGCGCTCGAAAAAGCGGACGTCTTTTGTGCTACTTTCTATCCCATTCACACGTATGTGAGAACGAGACAGACGAGGTAGTTTTATCGAGTGGTTAATAGGGCAGGCGATAACGTGAGCGGTTATTTGGGATCATGGGAGTAAATGAAACCGTGACGAAATAGTCCATTTGCGATGTACTGTTAATTAAAGATGAATCATATGTGGGACTAACTAAAACAGCATGTAGTAATTAAGAATTATAGCAGACGCCAAGTGACCAATGTTCAAGGTAAATGTCCGTCACAGGCAATATACCTACCCTTCGAAATATGTATCTGTCAAAGTCAAAGCTTAGCTTCAACGTTTAAACCAGAGTCCGTAATTCGAGTGGCATAATTGACAGATAATGTGACTTTTAATGTTTATGTTTCTAAATCAAATCAACTTTAATTTTCTAAGTTATAACATAGATTTTCTTTTATTTTGACACGTGTACCACTACCTGAATTATGAACGCACAAATTACAGATTCTGGGTTAAGTAACAATGACTTAAACGACACAGTATGGGGTCAAATTGTATCAGTGATTCTTTTTTGTAGCTCACCTTTTTGTCACTTAAATTTAAGGTGGGAATGTGCATCTTCCTCGAAAACGACTTGGTCCAGTCTATGGGCAGGATGTTGCCGAAGTTGCCGGTGATCGTCCACCACATTCTGGAAACAAAAGAATACTATAAATAAGAATCGTAAATATGAGAATCTTCGTCTTGAGGAAATACATAGTTCGGACATGGTCGTTACAAGATTGGTTATTTCTGATGTCACGGTCTGTTGACAAGAACTGAGGAAGCAATTGTCTGTAATGAGCAATTTGATCATGTACATGACAGTACAATTTGTAAGATCTAATCGCGGCAAGCCAACTCCACGCGAACATTCCCCGATATAACGATATAAGGTCTAACATTACAAAGTACATTTTAACTCTAAATAAAAGAACGATCTTTAAATTAATCTAGTAGGTAAAAAGGTTTCATTATACAGCGTGGAAGTCCAATACGAGCAAACAATTAAACCAGATATAGCCCTTAGTAGTGTTATCATTAATTAATATGATTTTTTAAATTACACTTAATAGTGACCTCGTAATTAATTTTTCTAAATTTACCGAGCAGCAATGTAGGTACCGCATACATGCTTGTTATGACATTGTGATATACGACATTTTTAAAGTGTGTTTGTCAACTTGAATGTGTTGCGTTACATTGCGGGCCGAATTATTTTTCATTGTAGTTTTAAGTTTTATCTAAATATACTTCTTAGGTCCTATGCTGACCACCGTTTTAATATTCGCCCGTATTGGATTTCCACGCTGTATACATAAATCAAAGCTATACATGTGCCATCGCGAGCGTTAAGAATGATTTAAAATACTGTCTCTGACTAGTAACTACCAGGAGACCATAACTTCTAAGGCACTTTATCAACAGCTCAGCATCCGATTGAGTATCCTCGAGACTTAATCGCATAATAAATGTGCCGCTAACGTCCGTTCTATCGGCTTGAAGTCACATTTTATTTTTATTATGTCCAACCAACGCTATGATTATCTAAAGCTGACCCAATTTATCAAGTGAGGAATTCTTACGTTCGTAGAACGACGGGACTTATTTCATGTTGGAGTTATTTATTTTCTACGCTAGCTTGGTTTTAAAATGTGTCTTTAAATATTCTTGCTTTCTAATAAGGAAGTTCCACTAAGGAAAACGGAATGTTTTGCATTTAAAATACGTCTTGGAGTAGCTTTCACGGAGAACACGGACGGCTCACATTCGATTAGATCCTACGACCGGACCAGAAATTCCCTGCCGACAATTCCAAATAGAATTGTATCGCAAACAGTACATTTTATTTATTTATATTCAATAGTTCTGAGTGGTGAAATATACACTTTAGTTTGATTTATTGAAAATTTATTGGTATGTTGATTTCGTACAGAAATATTTAAGATTCTTGTGACCAACCATTTAGACGATTAATGACGGTAACAAAAATTTTCTATCCACCAGGATGCCCTCGACAGTTTCTTTGTGAATTGTTATAAACAATTCCTTGAACAAATTCTTTGTTCAAACAGAGTTCTAAAATGACATTATGGGTAGAGCCGCCCCTTAAATACACAGTTCCGTAGGTACTCTCCTTTGAGCAAAGGTCATTCTGTGTTCATCCCGGTCATACTCAGTCAGAGTTTAATTTGACAATCAACATGTGTGGAACAGACAGGCAGGTGGGCCAAGGTCTTCCTTGGATATATTTAGGGATGCCCGAGATTCATGCAACGCTATAATAATTCTCGACAACTACACCGATCTAACGCCATAGTCCAAATTGAGAAACTTTCTATGCTATGCTTGCAGTCCTAATATTCATTTTCATCGAGATCGTATCATTATATCAATGGCATATCGAATAAATGTTCTCTCGGACGTTTCCAATAATTGGTCTCGCATATCACAGTTAGTTACTCGTAGCAGCGTGTCTCCTTGGGAATGAACGGGAAAGAAACAGGTATAATGCAACAGAAACCTCTAGTGGAGGATTTCTGTAGAATAGCGGTATCGGTATCCCAAACCCTGGCGTTAATCTTGCCAAATCGCGTAATTTGGACCCAGCTCCAAATTCAAATAACGCAAGTCACTAAGACCTATATTAAAAATCCGCACTTAGCTCTGATGCAGATCTCAAGTCACCATTTTTACGTAGGTACTTAAAACCGCGAGAGCACGTTTAGAGTTGAGTGCGGTTTATTAACACGGGCCTACTCGTAAATGAGAACAACATTTGTCGCACGCGGCCGTACTTAGGGAAGAGCAAATGTGACCCCAGTTTATAATCGTAATAGCGGATGCCAAAGACAGAGGACTGTATGTACACACTCTGTAACCTTCACTACGTGAGTAATCCCGCAATGCTGGGAAGCTCTACCTACTTACACAATACAGAAGGCGTATCTTAGTCAGAAATCGTTGTAGGTTTAGTCTTTTTGGATGTGATGAGCTAAATTGCGTCAGGCGTCCAATTCGCCGCAAGGCCGATGACGCGTCCCGGTCCAGAGTTGTTGTAGTTTATGCTCGGTATGCCGGTTTATGACTTCTGCAAGAATAGTTGGGTTGTTTGTTGCTTTTACCGCGATGTTGTGAACTTTTGGGCTTCTAAGTGAATGAGACATTAACCTTCATAAAGGAGAGTTTAATTCTAATACAATGCGGATCACGAGAAAAAAATCTAGGTTAAGTATATGTGTAGTGTATAGTTTCTTGGTTAACAAATCGATTTTCGTGGTTAAAACTTATAATTTTTTATGATTAATGAATATTAGAACGCACCTTATGCGAGCATGTTAGAAAGTGGCATGACCTTTCACATACAATTCCATCGACCTTTTATGAAATCTGTACCGACACCAAAAGTCTTAAGTAACGCCGGTAAGTTAAATTTATTCCCCCTAAATTCTAATTTACATCACCGAACTCAATTAATTTCAACCACGATTACAATTTGTTCATAAACAAACAAAGTACAATTTGATTAACTCAAAGTACTCGTACCTACATTATTCAATTATTTAAATTGATAAACTTAGGACTTTGTTGGTTTAGGAGCTTTTAAATCGGCATTATAAAAGGTCATGTAAAAGGAAAACATCATTTGTACGAATAAAAGAGATAAGAAAAATAGATCGAGGGAAGAAGATGGAGAGAAGTCATGTAAAAGTGTAGTAAACGCACTGTAAAACACCTCTATGCGACCGTCATCCAGTGACTCAGCCGGAGACTCAAATTGTCGCTAATTCGAGATGTCGCAGCATTCAATTGAGGAATGTGTCGCTTTATATCAATCATATCAAAACGACGCATGAACACTAGAAACCTAAATGTACATATGACATTTTAAACATTGCGGTAGCATCAGTTAGGCACAAAGATTGCACGGCTCATGTATATGTATGACTGGTGTCGTTGCAGTTTGTCATTGTTACTGCTGGCTTCTGTAACTGGCCGGTGGCCTCATAGTAATTAGGTGCGCAGTTGCATAGGCTTTTCTTTGCTTATATTTGCAAATCTTAGTTTATGATGAGGACACACAGTAGCGAATGTCCTCGTAAGTAACTACTTAAAAAAATCTGATCAATTCTTATCATGTCAGTATTGTTTTTATTCTCTCCATTTTTGCAATTTTTGGGTTCTGCACCTTTTGTCATCAGGACACCACCACACCATACCCATAAATGCAAAAAAATTTGATCATCGAAGAAAGTAAGCTTTACAAACCTCCAAAGTATACAGCAAATTCCAAACTCTTTTCGTAAAGTTACATAATATGTAAGTGACTAGTTGTGTCTATTTGCATTAGTATTCCATTTTTAAAACAATGGGGTTAACTAACATATACAATGCACGAGGAAGGCGGCCATCAGAGAAGAGTGGCGGCGTGTTGTGAAGCTTGCCACCAACGCCTGAAGTGATGACCACGACCACTCTGTCAAGAGTGATAACGACAAGGACGAGAACATATATCCGGCACCGGAAAGAATGTAAATGTTTTGTGACATTTTTGTACTTAGTTGTCTTCATGTTCGTATAGGTACTTTTAATTATTATAAGATTGTACTTAATTAGCTTTAAGATTTGCTGAAAGTACTAACTCACTATAATGCAGTAGGTAACCTAGCACTTAAGAGGACAAACGCTTTTTAACGGTTTGTTCTACCAGATATATTGATTTAGATGGAGGGTTGTCATATTTGCATATATGAAGTTTTGCTCTTACGCAATTGGTTAAATCACTCAACATGGAATGAATTATCTTGACTAGTCGGTGATTGGTCGGTACATCTATTAAATATAAATTCTTGCGTACTAAGGGTTCTTACGTGATCCTATTAGTACCACTGAGTGACCTTTCGTGCGTTGTCTTGCCCGGTTCACCGTCCAGCCCACTTGCACGTTCTGCAAGACACTTTTACTCGTTCACTCTACTGGTCTCGTCCTCACTACTTGTAAAGAAGTTACTTACTTGGCTTACATTTTATTGACAGTTTACGTAACAGCTGGATGTTTGTTAAGTTTTGTATGGAAAACTTTGTTTACCGAGATCCTTGACTTTGCAAATGTGATGATGAGAAAGTCAGATTGATTTTTGCTGAATAATAGTTTACAGAGAACCAGTAACCATATACCTATATGTCTAATTTCCAAAAAAGTGAGTTGTGAACTAAGCCTAATTTTCGAATTCGAAAGGATTATATTTAGATTAGATAAGATTTTACAGTTCCATACAATTTAATGATAATGAAGACCTACTTGTATACCTTATAAAGTTATAAGTAACCAAATAAACTTTTTTCATTTTCATTTAAAAAAAAAAACATTTCACTATTACAATTTTGCAAAAAATATGACTTTAACTGGTTAATAATGGGAAAGTTTTATAATAAATATAGAAAGTCTGAGAAGTGTTGTAAGACTGTAAGTTTCGCGTATAAATCTTCACACGTTTCAACATATTTGACCCTTTTAAGGGCCGAACGAACGAATACGACAAGACATAAAACATCGAAAGGGCTATAAAACAACAATATGTTCGGTTAGCGATCATTCACATCGATGTGGAGCTTACCTTTGGTCATTTGTTATCCTTTTATAAATACAAAAACTCCTTTTTGCATCAAACCGATATCTCTCTCGCGCCTTCAAACACATAGTACCTACTTGAGATAATCTCATTGTTTATTTTCTAATCGTAATCATTGTTAACACAGCGTTACTTGTGTGACTAAATTCGTAAATTTGTTTACTAAAGTAAATGACAACATCATTATTATAATTATGTTGCATACGTCACACTGTCGAAATTGAATCAAACAATTATGAAAATGTGGATTGATTAAATTAGGAACACTTAGCCTAATAAAGCACTTGGCAGCTTTAATAATCTTTCAACTGATCAAAATGCATTCAAGTGATTTCTTTGTTAAAACAAGAAATATACCAAAATCAATTCGAAGAGTTCGGTTTATTTTTACACAATAATATATTGACAGATGATGATTGAGCATACCAACCAACTGATAGTAATTGCGCATGATCAGATGAGCTGTCTACATAACCGTTAAATACAATCTCTAGATACTCTGTTTAAAAAAAGCTAATTTAAAAACTTATGGGACCAACTATAGGCCCAATTTAACAAATTATAGTTATCAAGTAATTGCGAATGTTACAGCCTCAAAACGTTGTGTACATCGTATAAAGCAAAATAACACCCAGCTTGGTGAACTCATTAATGATTGCATCACAGGCCATATGGTCGAGATAACGATGATATTTGCGTCGGTTGACACTTCTTACCTAAACGGCATATGGTTACAATGTAGGTAGATGTTCAAAAATTGACATGCCAAAAGAGAACTTTCTTTTGTAAGAAAGTTAGAGGACTTTACTTCTATATGTCACGGCAGTGTTATAGCATTTATATTGGATATTTAATGCAAAAAAAGAGACTATACCGCTTGAAAATTCCCAATCTTAGAATATGACTGTTTAAAACAGTATGTCCTTCACTACATAGTATAAAACAAAGTCGCTTTCTCTGTCCCTATGTCCCTATGTATGCTTAAATCTTTAAAACTACGCAACGGATTTTGATGCGGTTTTTTTATAGATAGAGTGATTGAAGAGGAAGGTTTATATGTATAATACATGCATAATATTATAGAGAAACACCGTGCGAAGTCGGGGCGGGTCGCTAGTATCAAATATATTGCGAATACACTGTAATTTCTTTCAGAATTGCGTGCCTTTTGCTCGTGGTAGAAAGTTGCCGGTCCAGTTTTTTGACAGCCAATTAAAGTTACATGCCCTTAGCCGACCGGTTACGTGTTGGGCCAAGCGTCTGCTGCACTTCATCAAAATACCAAGCGAAAAGCGCTAGGCTTAATACAACCAAAAGTTGAATGTACATTATGTATAGGTACAGGCTTATTTCAATAAGCACGCGGTACCAATTTGATGTTTTGTGTCCAGCTCAAAAATGTAAATCCTCTCTTAGTTATACGGAGTGTCCCTAAAACTAACGTCAATACGAAAAGAGCTGATAGACCAACTCATAAGACACCAGATTAAGTAAATTTGACTTCAGTAAAAATCTCTTCTTATTTGTTTGTTTTTGCAATACCATGTCTCAATTTTTTTATGTGAACTAATTCATGATCAGCGTTTCAAAATATCGATAGGTAACCTAAACACTACATAAAAGGGTATTATTGTAATAAAATAATTTAAGTGGATTACATCACCCAATCGATTACATAGTTAATAGTTTTGATTATTAATTATGTTCCTCGGCAAAGGGACCCCTTAGCTTAGCCGCATTAAATACGGACCTATGAAGAGCAGCTAATTGGTACAAAGATGCAAATGAACACCTTTTAAAACAACCGACGATTGATATCTGTCGCCTGGGAACATCACAATTAAAGTCTCAAATCTACCATAAAATATGTTATATTGTTCTTTAGTTTGAAGATAACGCGATCCAAATGTCAATCTGTGCCAGTAGCCCAAAACCGTTTCACCGCCTGATACGGCGCGGCACCGTTATATCAAACACACAATTTGTTTGATTTTCGAATCAACTCGCTTATTCTTTGGCACAACATTTGATTCAACTATAAAGATTATGTTTGATAAAATCTCTTGAAACATAGCATTATTATCCTTTACCATATCTGTACCTGTACAAATGAAACGAATAAGTACATATGTAACTACATATGGTTAGCATTTAACTGGTGTAGGTAATAGATACCTTTTGAAACCTCTCTGCAAAAGTCATATTGAATCTTACAAAGTTACAACATGAAACACAATCAAGAAATTTGAATAGAATAGAATCGAAATACTCTGTGCTATGGCCCATATAAATAAGTACCACAGTTTACCTTGCAATTTAGGTATTTCAGCAATCTTACCAACAATTAACAGGCTTTATAGATTAAACCTTTATCGATGTGTAACATTGATTGGTTGCGAAATGGGCGAGTACATAAAATGGCCATTAAATCGGGGCTCCATTATAATTGAGCTCATTTTTCCAGCTGCAGTGACAGTGATTTCACTACATTGCATTTTTCACAAGTCATTACACAGCAAGACCCTGTCAACTCGTATGAATATTGATTGTGTGCTCGATTAACCTAAGTAAGTAAAATTGATATAAAATTAGGCAATTAGGTCAAAGTGGCCTTGGCATGTATAAAAATACTGTCACATTTTGTTACATAACATTTAGTTAAATATAATAACTACAACTACAGCCCATCCACTCTTATCCATGAAAATAGGCTTGTGCCCAGCAGTGTGACGTATATGATGACGATGATGATAATTTTATGAACATAGATTAATTACTAACCAGTATTGTTGTTTCTCGCTTTTTCATCAACCCTGCTTAATTTAACTGCTACCAATCTTAGACTTAACTCTCTTTTACTTAGAACTTACGAATCTATCCGTGTATATCACTAAATTTGAACAGACACTTGTGAAGTGGGCTCTTGAAAGACTGCTGGCGGCTGAATGTTAAGATAAGTTTCT
Organism: Eudemis profundana; assembly: GCA_947034925.1. Lineage (NCBI taxonomy): Eukaryota > Metazoa > Arthropoda > Insecta > Lepidoptera > Tortricidae > Eudemis > Eudemis profundana. The sequence continues at coordinate 13,849,023 of OX344808.1, read as the reverse complement.
TAAAGTTTCTTTTTACCGAGTCACCCCCGGTTTTTTCAACAAAGGCTAGATATAACCATACTTGGCTATATCTTCGTATATCAGCAACTTTGTATAGAAGCACTTGACTGTTTTGTCTGTCTGTAGCGGCTATCTCGAGCTATCGTCGAGTGGGTCGTACACAAACGAGGCGCGACCTCAGAGGACCGTACAAGGCAATGTGTGGTAACTGGTGAGCAAAAAGTTTACTTGTGAGTTTTTCTACAAGCTTAGGAATAAAAGAATATAAATCTTATTAGTGGTCAGTTCAGTTTATGTCATAATTTTGTTGTTTTTAGTGCACAATCATCGTTATAATTTTAGGGTTTAACTCTTTTTGGTTAACGTTCGTTAAATAGTTAATAGAATAATTTACTTTTGTTTTGTTTGTTTGCGCAAAACAAAATGACCAGTCACAAAAAAGACAAAAAAATACTTTAAGTAATAAGTACAAAACAAATTAGTTTCAAATGATGCCAATAGATAGCGTCGATGCATCAATAACCGATTGCATGTTTTTGTTGCCTGTAGTTATTTCGTTACATTTTGTTTAATAAAAGCTTCTATTTATATTAAAAATATGTCCTATCTACGCAGTTTCATGTTTATAATACAATTAACTCTCTCTGTACTCAGATTTTATGTTTTCTAATCCATAATATGCTTTCTTTTCGTTTTATATAGGCATATACCTATTACGGAACATTAATATGTTCTTATTTATAAATCAGGAAAAGTTTAATAATAAAAGTCTCTACACGTGCGGTTTCTGTGCAATAAACTATACCTAACATTTATGCATAACAACGTGCAAATTATGAAATTGTAGATGCAGTTATGAGAAACCACTTTCCCATTTTGCTCTAGGTACCAACATTTGCTAGAAGTATTTTAATAATAAAAATAGTTATTTATTTCGATCAACTAGGATCACAGTGTTGGTAAAATTACATTTACGTACTTACTTAAAAATAGTGTTAGGTAGTTAAACATTGTACTTAATATAATCATCTATTTACTTTTAAAACTCATGTATCCAGTTTGTTATTGTTAGATAAAGTCTAATCTTCTTAATCGAATTTTGTTATAATAAAGAGTGGAAAACGTGTACCTAACATCAAATCAATATTAAATTTATATACATCACCTATTTCCTAGATCACTTGAAGTACTAATAAAGTTTAGTGTATTATACAAGATGTATATTAGTAATGTTCTCTCTAGCATGATTTACTAACGTCATTTGAAACCAAGTGGCGGTTTTACGATATTTGAAATACCAATAAAGACGTTGAATGTATAAAGATTGTGAAAGCTTAGAATAGGTGACATTAGAGAGCAAATAAAGTAAAGCTGACTGAAAAGAAGAATAGGAACAGAAATTGTTAGCTTTCATTGTATTCGCCATATAGCATATTTCGTGGAAGTTATTAACGCCAAATATCAATCCACATATTGAAATTGGAATTGATTTAATTCACAATCAAATTGGTGATCAGAATATATATTTTTTCCGTTGACTTGTCCTAATAAAGGGAGAACTCATTTATTTATTTAAACTTTATTGCGTAATGTAAAAAATAGGTACAAATGGCGGACTTAGTAACTCAAAGGATTCTATACCAGTCAACCGTAGGACACAACAAAGATTTGCAAGGGCGTAGCCAGGATTTTGTTAAGGGGGGGGCAGGCGTAAACAAACCAAGAATATCTAAGGCAAAAGGTCGCTGGTTATTACCACCCATGGGTGGCGATATTGAATAATAATAATAACCACGCAACGGAATCGCAGAGTCGGTCAGTCCTGATGGAAGTCATAGAAACATATAAGCCTTTTTGAAAAGACTGCTCACATATCTTTGGCTATATTTGGTGATTACTAAAGGGCCTTCAAATCCTTCAATATCAGTACTTTTGAATATGCGTGATACCAATAACGTTCACTAAATGCGAAAATCCTTACAAATAACGCAAAACAGGACCCTGCATCGGTTCTTGGAAAATCTACACGCAGGAAATATCTTACCGTCGATGTGGTACCCAATTAGCTATGAACGGTGGGTGTGGGACTACGGAAAGAACAAATAAGACCGCGGTGCTTGTTCGATTGGTCATGGGCCCTAAAAGTTCCTAAACAAACTTCTAAGAAAGGTAAGGACTGCATTCCAAAGAAATAATTTAACACTCAAGACGAGCACCCCCTCCCCCCCTCCTTAACGTGTTACGTACTTTATGAATGACCCCTAGTCACTTAGAATAGACACGTCATGTCAACGACTAGCTATAAGACTTTTAACATCCCATACTTGATAGAGTGGCATAATTACCTACTCCTAAACAAAGGACTTGTTTTGGACCATATTAGTAATGGCAATATTAGGCACAGATTCAGTTTTATCGTGACCGACCGATCTTTACCGAGCTTTCACATGATCATATAACCCGATTATCGATCGTATATCTTAGGTTTAATCTAGGGTTGCCAGATGGAATTACCGTATTATCGGGAGCAGGAAACAATATGTCGGGATTTTGAGACTTTGGTCGGGAGATGCCCAGCGCACTCGACGCGCGACCTTTTTTTTTAGCCTGAAACAGCACAAATTTTCGCTGGCCGGACCACGTTGAGTGGATCGGACTAACTTTAAAATGAAGTCGTTTGTCGGGAGATTGTCTTCTTTGTTGGGAGTCGGGAGAACATACAAAAAATCGGGAGAACATACAAAAAATCGGGAGAATCCCGCCAATTCCCGATCATCTGGCAACCCTAGTTTGATCCCAGTCAGAGGCAACAAATTTCTTGAGATCTGATCGTTTATTCCTACTCCTCCTGTCATCAAGAGACAGAAGTGAGGGGTTAGAGGCTAAAGAAAAAAAAACAAACCTACCTACCATCAACGAAGTTCAGCGATAACCCTCAATTCTCTATTGGGTTGGGCCGTTGTATATGATGTAGTTAATGTGTAATAAGTAGGGTACACGAGATGTGTTGCAAAGACGATTGGAACCAGTCGCCGGAGATAAGAAAAGGGGGTTAAGTTCATAAAGATAACTGGTTCAAGAATTCCTCTGCTCTTGACTCGTGATCGTGAGAGTTGATGCAAGTGAAACAGTAGCTAGGTGCTCTACGAGTAATTATAGATACGTGTTCTGTTTGGGTCTCTATACAGTATTTATCTGTTTGATTTTGTGGAAAATCGATGTTTATGAAGCTCGTTATGAAACTTTCATTAAATTGAATGCCGCTATAAATGACGCGTCACTTTTGATTTGATTCCTTATCTTGGTGAAACGGAATGTTCAAGTTAAAATCCAATTTATCGAATACTATTGCTACTTGAGGGTATCATAATATGTGACGTTCTGCGGGTAAATGTACCTTAATGGATAATTGTCGCTTGCGTCGTATCCAACTTCGTTATTATAGGACATCAAGATAGAAGGACGCAAGTGACGAAATCCATAAGGTAACCTTACCTACATTTACCTGCGGAATGTCAATAGTCTTTACCTCATTGACGAGGTAAATGCTTAAAATCAAACCTTTTCCAAACAGCCATTGCTGATCTTGCCGTGATTTAACTCGGCTTGTTATCGCCGTACCTACCAGTGGCGTGGCGTAAAAAATATCCTAGGGCAAGCCGGTGCAGATTTGGCGTACATTTTCCTTAAGAGCTCTAGAATAAGGTGGTCAAAAGCCCGATATTAGGCAAGCCGGTAGTAATCGAGTTGTTTGGACGCCACGCCACTGGTGCCTACACACTTCGGCTTAATAAACTTGAGACGGAAGAATTGTATTACCAATCTGGTCATATTGGCAAAAATCGATAAGGATGCAGCTATCCGTCAAAAAGAGATAGGTCCGTCCCTACTGACTGGCCCGACTTAATTGGCTCGTCTGGAACTAACTTATCATTTATATCATTAACTAATGCCATCATACGCGGAACATAGAAGATGCAGCCAATGTAAGTGAGTGGGGATTTTCGAGACACTTAATACCGCCAGCATCGATCGGCCGCGTCGCAGCGGTTTACCCCACTAACCCCGACGTACCGGCGCCTTGCTGCCACAAATCCTTTTAAAGGCAATGCACTTCATAACTTACTCGCATTTGTGTTAAAGGTTACTATAATTACCTTATACACCCGTACCTAGAGAGATGTGCCATTCTCGGAAACGTTCTCCGTTTTGTATGGAGCGAGAACGTTCTCGAGAACATTTCCTATACAAAACTGAGAACGTTTCCGAGAATTCCCGAGAATGGCACAACCCATATTATAAATGCCAAAGTGTGTTGGGTAGTTGTAGTTCCTTTTTAACCGACTTCGAAAAGAAGAACGGTTCTCAATTCGTCTGTATGTTTTTTTTTGTGTGTTTGTTCACCGATTACTTGAAGACGGTTGGACCGAGTTGGAAAATTCCTTTTTTGTTTGAAAGGGTAGACTTCCGAGGTGGTCCCACTGCAACCAAGTCAGGATCTGATGATGAAATCTTGGAGAAATCGAGGGAACTCTTCAAATATTATAGGCACACATATAGCGATTTCGGTATTTTTCGTAATTTCTCGTCCATCTCTTATTAGCAACAAGTTTCTAGTGTTAACCGACTTCAAAACAAAGAGTAAATTTGTATCTTGGTTTCTTCCCCGATTACTTGAAGACGGCTGAATCTATTTGGAAAATTCTTTTTTTGTTTTAAAGGGTATACCTCCGAGGTGGACCCATTGCAACCAATTTAGGATCTGATGATGAGATCTTGGAGAAATCGAGGGAAGTCTTCAAATATCATAGGCACACATATAGCGATTTTGGTATTTTTCTTAGTTTCTCGTGCATTTCTTATTAGAAATAAGTTTCCAGTCTTAACCGACTTCAAAACAAAGAGCAATTTTTATGAAGGTTTGTTCCTCGGTTACTTGAAAACGTCTAGACCGATTTGGATTTTTTTTCTTTTAACTAAATAGCCTAACTAGAAATTTTCGCTGGCCGGACCACCTCGAGTGGTTCGGACTAAGTTTTAAAATGAAGTCGTTTGTCGGGAGATTTTCTTCTTTGTCGCGAGTCGGGAGGACATACAAAAAATCGGGAGAATCCCGCAGAAAGAAACATAGGTCCTTTTACATCCCGTAAAATGTTCCGGTTTCCAAAGAATAAGCTAAATAAGCCACGTAGATGAATCTATATTTAAAGCGGACTTAATTTTATTGTAGCTTCCAATTAACCTTTATAATCAGTATCAGTACTAATGATACCGAAGTGTGAAACGGAGTAAGCATTTACAAACGTTTTATTGTGCATCCAATACAAAAGTTACCGAAGCGTGTTTCGATCTCTTTGATGTGGAATTGAAAGGCTAACGGTCAACAAAGCCGACCCCACTGTGAGATTATCTTAATTACACGATCTACTATCAAGATCTGGATTATACATATTTTACTACGCACTTTGCTTACGGTTTTATTCTTCTAACCACCGCCTATAGGCATAGTAATTGAATTCTGTATCTACAATGATTCTTAAAACAAGTAATTTGGAATATTAGATATTGCATTATTGATGTATCTAATGGCCCGGAAAAAAATCATTGACGCACCACTACATAGAAAACTCGAGAGTCGGGTTTAATTTTTTTAAGGAAGTTGGTATAGCAGTAGCAGACCGCATAATCTGTAGTAAAGAACGTGGGGAGATTCAAATTTAGAATTTTATATCAGTCCCGCGCTCGTGTTTTTGTTTTTAATTTCGCCGGGCGATGTCACTAACCGGCCAGTGTGAATGGGGCCGCCGCGAATAGAAATGCCATATCTTCGAAGTTGGCATTTACTCCATTTTGAACACCGCTTTTGAAGATTTGAGATCTTTGTAATAACGAACGTGACTATTTCTATTTAATTTAGAATACGGAAGAATTTAAAATAAGAACAAGTTAAATACGGTAACGGTTTCAAAACGTGACATTTAACTAATAATTCATGTAACGCCTGTCTCGGCAGTTTACGAGTGTCTGTAGTGGTCCCAAAAATAGATCAATGTTTGTATATTTTTTGTGGAAAGCAGGTGCCATACCCTACCATAGAGCGCGTCAGGTAGAGCAACCTTATTGCCCACTTCCTTCATAAAAAAAGTTAAAAAAAGAGGCGTAACCCGTATATTATAATTTTATGAATAGGTGTAAACTTTTAAAGTCATGTGCGTTTTAATGGATTTTGTATATGTAATGAAACAGTAACCTTTTACGGGTGTAAACAAATGTACGAGAGTTTAAATCTGGGTTTACCTTGACGGTCTGTTGTTTTACAAACAAGAACAGAAATTCACTCAAAAATACTATAAGTTTTAATCATCGCCTATGCTATGCCGCAAGACCATTATCGGCCAATGTTTTGAAAACTTAACTCAAACAATCCATTTTCGAAATCAAAATAACTTGCAAAGTACAATTTCATCTTGTTTATGTTATATTAATTTATTAGAAAGCTTCAGCAGCAATATAATGGGCGCCTCGCTTGATTAATGGCCTCGAATTCCCCGGTTTATTTTTGTTCGTTAAAAAAAACTATCCCGTCTTCACGTCTCTTCTAATTGGATGATGCGGTAGAAATCAAATTAACGTTATTATAAGTCAATGCTTCAACGAAAAAACACTTCTTTATCAACCGAAGACGTTTGACGTATATTGAAACTTTTTGAACACACAAATCGAAAGGTGTTTTAAGGTACCTGTTTTGATATATCAGGTTAAGAGTTTCGAGTTCTTATAGGCCCACTTAAGTTTATTTTTTAGAAGTCGTTTTAACTGGTGTTTGGAATACAAGGAAATATTATGGGTACCGTTTATAGTAGATAAAGAGTTGATTAAATACACTTACCTACCTTGTCCTGTTGAATAAATTGCCGGTCTTAAAGTGTGCTGATACTTACCTGGAACAATGCAAATAATTTATAAATATATTATATCGCTCTCGGATACATTATTAGACTTATTAGACAAATTATAAGCAGACATATTTAATTATTTATAATTTCTTTAAGTACCCAATATCATCTTATACATTGTGGCATTATGGAATTATTCCATTATATTATGTCTTTCCTAAAAATCTTACGCAAATAAATAGTTTATGAGACATTTCGCCTTGATCAACGCCATTCAAAGTTTAATTGCAGAATAAATTACTGACGGCAGAGATTTGACACTTAAGATGGCTGTAATCTAGTTTAATCCGAAGTAACATTAGCATAGATAACTTGTACACGTTAAGAAATAAAAACTAGTAATTGAAAACAAAAGTGTCAACTGTATTAGTGTAGGTTGAGTCCATTTATACCACAGTAGATCATTTTACACAGTACTTATGGCAACGTATCTATGGTGCTACGACTCATGATCATGACCTGGATGAAGATAAAATATTGTAACTTTTCTTCTTAATTTTTTGTTTCGTTGGTCGCAGCAAGTGCCATTTTAAATGCTGCTGAATGCACTAATCAAATATTTTCTATGAATTAAGGGGATAGTTTCACAAGATAATATTTTCTTATAGGCTTAAATAATAGCTAAATGTGAGTTATGGAGGTATAGTATGTAACTGAAAAGAGTAAAGGAAGAAATATGCTTAAAGGCAAACAGTCAAGTTACTTTTCTTTGTATTTAGTTTAGGTACTGATACTTTAGGGATTTGCGATAGTAGGTATCTACTGTAGATACGTACTATCGCAAATCCCCAAGTCTCAGTCAGTCGTTCGCACAATTCAGTAAACTACAGAGAAAAGTAACTTGACTGTTTGTCTTTTAGCATATTCCCTGGTAGATAATCTACAGTGGCGTGGCGTAAAATCCTCGGGCAAGCTGGTGCAGATTTGGCAGCTGTAGAATAAGGTGGTCAAATGCCTGACAGTAGACAAGCCGGTAGGAATAGGAATCGAGTTCTTTGGACACCACGCCACTGGTATCTACCTAAGCAATATAGATATTGAATAGCTAGTAACTATTGACTTGCTGACTATGCAATGTTAACTGTGCATACTACATTAACATACGGCCTTTGGCGCCCAATATGACCATCAGGCCGCCTACACACAATGTGTACAGTTTACACTACGCATTACTCAACTACATCTCTACTTTTAACTATCAAAGGCTACCTGTGAGTTACGATGACGATATGTAGCTACTTGAGAAACAAAGTGATGTTTGACGTTTGGGCTTTTTGAGTTAAGTGCTTCGATTTGTGGACTTTAAAATGCAATATCTTGATATGGTATCATGCTGGATCGTTTAATCTCGCTCAGTCTTAGCTTAAATTAATCAAATTAAAAACAAAAGTGGTAAGAAACTTGTTGTCTCTGAAGCTTGTTTTTTAGTTTTATTAGATTAACGCGGGCTAATTTCCCACAACATGACGTATGATAATGTGCCTATTTTGTGTGATTTGTTATCCTTATAATATGTATAGTATAGTATTTATGTAAGTTGTGTTTGCCTGGAATTGGGTGAATACTCAAATACGATAAGTACCTATTGGCATAGTTTTCATGTCATATAGCATTGTACCTGTTGGTAAACCTTATAAATAAATATTAGGTATCTATATTGCAATTCTAATAAAAATATTCTACCTCTTGTAATGTCTTGTAATTTCTTTGTACCTCTTGTAATGTTTTTTTCTGGTGTGCAATAAAGTATACTTGTATTGTATTCTACATTGTTACTCGTAACGAATAATAACACCAAAAATTGTAAAGCAAATTATTTACGGAGATTCTTCTATATGGTCATAACCATAACAAATTATAACATAAACCTTAGAAACGGATCAGATTAGTATTTATCTAAGTAATGTGTTGTTTTACTATTTCATCTCCCACGCAAGGTCAGTTAATATTAACCTCACATAAGATGGACTTAACTGTAGGTCAAGCCGCTTAAGATGACGAATCGGAAATTTTGGTGGCAGGGATTTCGATTTTTCTCAGGAATCATAAAACATATGAAAGTAATATTTGATAACCTGATTAATGGGATCATCTACTCCATTTTTTGAGACGCAGAAACACGATTTGCTAACTTTTGTAACAGACTTTTGTATGTCAAAGATACCTCTTTCAAAAGCGGAATTTGCACTGTACAGGCAAACCAGACCTATTTAAGCCCCTAAATTCTCTGAGTAACATAGTTTTAACCTATACTTTAATATCTGAGACCAGATTGTTGAAAATTAATTGTAGTTTGTAATTGAAACGAAAAAAACCGTTTCTACGTATACGACCTTTTCATATAAGCTAGCACAAGCGCGTATTTGTATGAAATCAGTCTCCCCTCAGTCCGCCGACGGCCGTTGCCAACGACAGGTCTGTGACAGTTGACTGGCCGCGCCGTAAACAAAACCTGTGAGAAATCTTATTTAATAATGGGAAAAAAGCGTGTTGGTTTTTCCAAAAGGAAAAGGAAAGCACTATTACTTGAAAAATGTAACTATATGACTAAGAGAAAGTAAGTAATCGTCATATTTATACCACAAATAAGTCTAGTTTACGCTGCGGGAAAATGACAACTAATGTTGACATTGGAACAGCGGCGTCGTCGAGACTTTCAATTGTACAATTAAATATTATTTTGGTGTACGTAAATAGAAACATTTGTAATATACCCATTGTATTAAATTAAAATAAGGAAAACTATAATAGTGTAAATATACAGGATGGCTCATAAGTCGGTTTTTCTTGAATGCATTAGTGAGTAGCCAATACTTAGTACCTAGGTAATGTATAATACATATCACTCTCTGGTATATTAAATCAATGTTTGCCTCATAAAACCTCAACAGTTTAACCACGTCTGTGATGGATTCGTAAAACAATATGAGAACTATCCGCTTACAAAATGTAAATATGTAAGAAGGGTATACTACTGATACATAGAGAGAGGTCTTAAAACACGATAGCAACATAACCATTATAAGATCACACGAGTATTTAAGGCTTAATTATGTAAAGTTGCATACATCTACTATCTACACATGTTATTATAAACACTCAAAGGCCAACTAGATTGTCATTATATCTAGTATCGATAAAGATGTTTTAATAACTTTTTAAACATTTTTTACCACTGGCACAGACAACGCACTGACCTTAGGTACATATATGGCTAATGGTGGTCATTTTATACTGTTTCCAAACGCCTGACAGAGGTTTTTTGACATGGACGTAGATTGAAATATAAATACTCGTATGTCGCAATTTCATTCTGCAAGTCCGATATTTCGTCATCTGTGGGCATTTTGATGGGTAAATCGCCAGTGGGTTCCCCGAGATGATAAAAACAGTCAAATTAGTCCAATACACGATTTAATTAGGTTAGACAATATTACAGGTCGATTGTCCTTAATAAATCTCTAACACTAGGTAATTAGTCCAATTATCAAATCAATCACTCGTCAACACGCATGTGCGTCCGCGCACGACAAGGGCTCGCCCAATCTCTGCCTCCCGGTCTTTCCTCCCGCAACCCGCGCCCCGAAGTACTTGAGAGTGCTTCCCGACAAATATGTAAAATTGTAAATATATTGTAAATTTAAAATGTAAAAATTGTTCAATATATTGCCCGTAAAAACACCATGCTCGAATTAATTTTTGTTTGTGCTATAATTTGCAGTAGTACCTATCTATACATTACCAGTTCTTAACCAAAGATTAGCATTATTGGAATAATCTTTTGTCCTAATAATTATCCGAGTACAAAAGATTATTCGGATAATTATCAAGACTTATAATTATTCGACTAAACAATAACACGATATTTTTATTGCTGAATTATTTATTCGTGAATATCCGCGAATGAATCATTCGACCACTTTTCAAATGATTAATTATTTATTCTTTACTAGCATTTACCCGCGTTGTTCCCGTTATAGTGCCAAGGGAACTAATTACCGGCATAGATCCTATGTTTCAATCCAGTACTTGATCTACTTACATGCCAAATTTCAGATCAATCCATTCAGTTGTTACCCCGTATTTAGTAACAGACATCCAAACATCTTCACAAATTTTCACATTTATAATATTAGTAAGGATCGTATTCGGAAAATCCACGAAAATTATTTAAAGTTTTTTGATTATTCCATTCAAATAAATAACACAAATAATATCTAGAATTACTCGTTTTTACGGTACATATATTTATCAATTTCACTTTACTTTTTCCCATACAAACAGTACAGAAAACAAGGTAGTGTTTTATTGATTTGAGTAGATCTGTAGAATACATTATCATTACTAAGTTTTGTGTATCGATTTAACAAATAAAAAATTTAAAAATATAGGAAGCGACTCCATTTATTTTCTGTTCACTTTTGACATAAACAATGTAGGCACTTTTCGATAGGTAATATTAATGTAAAGTTTTCAATGTGCGTTTGCAAATTTGACATATAGGGTTATGGAATTGAGTTCTTTTTAGAATGACAGTTTTTATAGACACAGGTTATAAGTGAGCGTTATTAGCATCGATTATAATGTAACTTGAAATGTCATTTTTGCGACTGATTGTGTGTGATATACGGTATACCGCGTAAAAATATAGGGGGGTGAGCGGGTTGCGGGGCGCAAATGCTCCGAAAACGGATTCATTGTTTAGCGATGCGTCACCTTAAAACGAATCGAGAAGGTGCATAACAAATATTTGATTTCAAAATAATGGTAATAAAATTCGTATACACCGCCGTCTTGGTAATCTACGACAAATAACATGCCGATTATAGCTTGAAAAGTATTGGTAATACAATATTTTATACAGTTGAAATAACGCTATTAAAATATTGAGATATTTAAGTAAATAATGAAGATTAGAAAGATTCAGTGAAATGTCAGCTATGGAACTTCAGTTAGCGTCCATGATTATATTATGGTTAAAGACTATTTTCATCATCATAATGTGATTTTGTAAGACGGTTTTGGTTTTACACACGTTTACTCGTATTACAGAGTTAAAAATCAAAAAATGCGGTGGCTTCTTCTCTTTTCAGCCTTATCCCGGAGTGCGTGCTGTTCCAAAATTGTAGAAATCCTTGGGCAAGCCGGTGCAGATTTGGCGTACATTTTCCTTAAGAGCTGTAAAATAAGGTGTTCGCCTAATATTAGGCAAGTCGGTAGGAATCGAGGTCTTTGGACGCCACGCTACTGGTACCTACACTACACCATTGTATCTTAGCATATGAATGAATATGTAACATCATTAGTCATATTCCGCAAAACCCTACATACTGCACACAGACATAAAACTTTAGTTAATGTACGCTGTCTCTCCAGCGACCTTTGTCTAAAAATGTCACGTGCTAATATAGCTAGCAAAGGACGAGCCCTAGTTACGCAAGCGGCCTGATTCTTATATTGTAGGGCATGTAGGTCGGTTAATGTCAAGCGTCAAATTGCTGGTTCATCGCATCCAGGGACCGGAAAACAGCTTCGTTCGCTTAAGCTCTTCGTAGGGCTTAAGCCGTCTGATTGTTAATCGTTTGTTTCGGTTAACAACTGATTGAATTAACTCATAAACAGGTTAAGCCGGTGACCGAGTTAAGCGTAGCCTACCAAACATGTTTTAAAACAGGTTATTTTTTAAGAGGTTCTGAAGTTGTTTTGAAGGGGTTATTAACAGGTTAAAAAGGGGTTTTTGAAGCAGTTGTTATTTTGTTTAGTGTGTGTTCCCGGTATAAGACACGTTTCGCTTAGCTGTGCATTGTCCACGAAGAGAACTATGAAATTGTCGGTGGAATATCGGTTTGGTTTAGTGATCCGAAGGACTCGAGCCTTTTAGTCCGAAATGTTTAGCCTTGCAGCCCTTTTTTAGAGCTGGGCTGATAGAAAAGGCTTAGTAGAGTTCGTGAATTTAATAAGGCTCGAGTCTTAAAAAAGGCTCAAATATTATAGGCACACATATAGCGATTTAGGTATTTTTCATAGTTTCTCGAGCATTTCTTATCAGAAATGAGTTTCTAGAGTTAACCAACTTCAAAACAAAGAGAAAACTTTATGTAGGTTTGTTCTTCGATTACTTACTTTATACAAGCTATCCCCTGAATAAATGATTTAAGTACTTACTTGAAGACGGCTAGACCGATTTAGAAAATTCTTTTTTTGTTTGAAAGGGTCAGAGGTGGTCCCATTGCAACCAAATCAGGATCTGATGATGGAATCTTGGAGAAATCGAAGGAACTCTTCAAATATTATAGGCACACATGTAGCGATTTTGGTATTTTTCATAGTTTCTCGAGCATTTCTTATTAGAAATTAGTTTCTACAGTTAACCGATTTCAAAACAAAGAGAAAATGTTATGTAGGTTTGTTCTTCGATTACTTGAAGACGGCTAGACCGATTTAGAAAATTCTTTTTTTGTTTGAAAGGGTAAACGTCAGAGGTAGTTCCATTGCAACCAAATCACGAGCTGATGATGGGATCTTACAGTTATTAGGGGAACTTTTAATAGTATATTACATAACTAGGGCTTTCTTTATTACCTCCCGTGTTGTGTACATCATTTTATGTCTACACTTGGCCAGAAAGCGACTTTTTCCGAACGCGTAGCGTGCGGAAAAAGCCACTGGCCAGGTGTGGCATAAAATATTATAGGCACTCATACGGCGATTTTGTTATAGAGTCTCGGCATTTATTATCGAAATTAGTATATAATAAAAACCGGTTGTTTTAATTTTGTGGTTAATTATTAAGTCTATTAAGAGCTGAAGCCTTTTATATCCTCGAGCCTTTTTAAAGACCTAAGGCCTTATTAATTCTTAACATTTATGAATGTAGTCGCAGTCTGGGCCTGCGCACGATGGGAATATTGGGAATCTCAACTAATTGGTTATAATATTTTTAACTTGTTTAACTTAATTGGTTGTTAATTAATTCATAAATAATGTGAAAGTAATTCTGTCTGGCTGTGTATCTGTCTGCCTGTTTGTTTCCTTTTCACGTTTAAATCGTAATCGTGTAACCTACTAACAAAAATATGGAGGGCTTGTGTGGTATCGTTTTCGTGTAAAACAAATCCCATCAAAAACATTCTGTAAAAAAACTAGCCAAGTCTCGATGGAGTTGCTTGTTTATCTCTAAAAAGTAATGAAATCTAGACAAAGTCGTGCCAAAGTCAGTACCGGGGGGGTATCAACAGAACTCGATTTCCACCGACTTGCCTATTATTTAACCATGGAGGAACACATTTTATAGATCTAATCGCATAGTGCCGCAATAATATTGGAGCAACGTTAATAATAGCGTAAGCGCCAACCGTCATAAGGTACCTTTTGATTTGGATCGTCACATTTTATGGAGCCGCGTGGTGGGCACTGCGAGCTTATGTTTATTTCTAGTATTAATATTATGTATGTCACAGTTCTTCTTAAAATTCATGATATTCTTACCTATGTACATACATAATATTGTCATAGATGTATTGATTGACAATGCAATGCGTTACATTAATGTCCTTAAACTTATCTCTAAGTGAGTCTCGATAATTCATCTTATATATCGCTCGCTCGAATAGCCCTCTTCTGCAGAACAAATATAGTATTAAGCTCTGAAGCACTAGCACTGCCCCACAGTAGAATTCCATACGACATAATACAAAGGACTATTTACATGGTTATACATATAAATATGAACCAAATAAGGCTTAAAAGATACATTTAAACCCACCCACTAACGTATAAAGAATGTTCTACGGCCAAGTCACACAACATTAACTATAATAATAAAGAAAGCGCAGTAAGAAACCTTAGATTTGGCACAATTTCATTACTTTTAGGGATCCGTACCAAAATGGTAAAAAAGGAACCCTTATGGTGCGACTCTGTCTGTCTGTCTGTATGTCTGTCCGTCTGTCACAGCAAGATATCTCAGGATCTACTGATCCTATCGACTTGAAATTTGCAATAGTGTTAAAAGTCGCAAACTCGACCCTATTGCATAGAAAAAAAATCTTATACCTTTTTTACTTTTTTTTAAAGGGGTCCGAAATGGGATGTGGAAAAACAAAAGTAGAGCTATTATATCGAATGGGATATCCAATGAAAGGGCTTAATTTGTAGATTCCAAAACTATTTTTAATTCTTTTTTTAATTTTTTACTTTTTGATTTATGACGAAAAACGTTCAAAAAAATATCATTCCCCCCCTATTATCTTCGAAGTTACTGAACAGAAAAATCTGTAATAATTACCAATTATTAATATCATCCTAAAGATTACAGGAAAAATAAAACGGTTTTCCTAAATTGCATCGTTTTTTAGAATTTTTTTAAAAATCGTACACATACTTATTTGCTCCTACTAAGCTAACCGCCATACAGTTTTTCTTGAACTATTCACGTATCTACTTACGAATTTGTACGGAACCCTCGGTGCGCGAGTCCGACTCGCACTTGACCGGTTTTTTTAGAGATAAACAAGCAGCTCCATCGAGACTTGGCTAGTTTTTTACAGAATGTTTTTGGTGGGATCTCTTTTACACGAAAACGATACCACACAAGCGCTAGTAGCCTAAAGTGATTCGTGAAAAAAAAAACAAAAAAATGGTGTACTTGGTCACATTCACCCCGCTCTCTCCACGCACAGAGAACGAATCTGACTTCCCTCCATATCGAAAAATAATCACCGAAAAACACTCTATCTGTAGTAGAAATTTCATGGTTGTAATCTCATGCGCACAATTATGTGACTTAGTAACTCTACTACCGGTAGCTTAAGCCCCGTCTCTCTGCTGACGGCACCCTAGGTTAGGTTTTTTTATGGTGTGTTATTGTCAAAATATTATTTATTTTTATTGTTAAAGATTATTTACATGGTAACACATGAAAATTTTTACCTTATAGGACCCCAGAAAACAATTTGATGTAATATTGTGTAGGTACCGAGGGCCCAACATGTATATACAGTGCGTTACCAGCAAGCAGGCTTTTTTTAAAGTAGGGTAAAGTAACGTTGTTTCTTAACCTAACCATGACCTTTATTTAATTCATCGACTAAAATTCCGATTTCATAAATTTTCTAACAAAATTTTAATTGCAAGCAATGTACAGCAAAGTACTAAATTGACAATTAGATGTAAATGCCAGCCCTTCGTTCTATGTTTATAAGGAAGACATCAAGATAAATGCCTGCATCTACCTATTTCAACAATTAGAGATACTAGGATTGCTACACTTAAGAAAACTACGGAAAAACAACACTAATAAAATAAAACTTAAAAAGCAATACGAGTACTAGACATTTGGACCTGTTTGAAGTGATCGAGAATCCTTTCTTCAAGTTGTACGTGCACAATTCCGTTTATAGGCCTTTCAGACTAACCAGATAGGACCGTGCATTCTCTGGACCTCGCTGGACAGCCATTGTTATCAAACGAAGATTATGTGGATGCCGCTGATTTCGAAAGCACTCTCGATAAAGTCTCAAGGCTTGAGGAACATTTCCACGTGTCGCACAAATCATGTCAGATAATTCACATGTGTCTTTAGCCATTTTAACGCAAAAAAATATCAGTTTTGCAAATAAATGTTTGTTTTGTAATTTGACAAGCCAATGTCAATACTTTTGTAATTGTCATGTCAAATTTTAGAAAAAACTCTTTAAGCTGTGTAAAAAACTCCATACATAAACGTAATGATAAGGACGGCATTAATTGTGGGATTGTTTTTCTCAACTTTTCACCTCCGTACCACGACATGCCTTGTACCAATACCAAGTGCATCAGAGATATGAATAACGATAATTACGTAGTACACCTACTACATTTAAAGTGCGGATTTAGGAAATTGAATTGTGCAGTTAATTCGCATAATTAGGATTTGCTAATACTTGCAAACGATTGCTAATGAAGCATATTATTATCAGTTTTAATAAAAGCCCGCATACCGGTAACACACTGTATATATTTTTTAAATAGATTAACTGTGCTATTTTTTAAAATGGTAAATGTCAAAAAATTCAAACAAATATTATTATCTGAATTAAAAAAAATGTTGTGGTTTTTACTTTTTCGACGATTTTCAGCTATTTTTATATGAAACTATACCTAAATAATGTAAAAAATGAATTTCTGATATCTGGAGGCACGGCAGTGCCCCCGCCAAGTCGAGCAAAACAAAGGCACGGCCGTACCATCCTTTTCTCGAAGCCATTCAGGCCATTTTCAGCCTCCCGTAATATTGTACTGGCTAAAGCTAGAACCCTGAAATTTCAGGGATATACACACAATATAGGCACAATAAGACTTATATATATTCTCAATATCATTCAATTTGAACGTGTAGTTTAAGAACATGTCAAATTTCCTTAGTTTTGTCACTGATTCATTCACTGACTGACTGATGATCATCATAATTCTAAGATACTTCTAGCAGACCTACAAGCTCCAAATTTTACATATAGTTAGTTTTTAGCCTATCAAGTCCTTAAAAACCTAAATATGTTGTAATCTCAGTCACAACTGCACATATAAGTTTGTAATCCTATACAAATACATGCGATTACAAAGTTAGTTTTGCAGTTCAAATTGAAAAGAATGGATTGGAATGTAATAATTAAAGGAAGACCACTTACAAAAAGAAATGAGATCCCATCAAAAACATTACATTACATGTAAAAATATGCAAGTCTCGCAACGCAGTTCTCCTACAAGGAGAGAGGAACACATTTTATAGATCTAATAATAGGCAAGTCGGTGGAAATCGAGTTCTGTTGATATCCCCCCGGTACTGACTTGGTTTAACTTTATATGTATCTCAAAACTTTTTTGTTGTAGGAGAACTGCGTTGCGAGACTTGCATCTTTTTACATGTAATGTTTTTGATGGGATTTGTTTTACACGAAAACGATACCACATAAGCCCTAGTAGCCTTAATTGATCAGTGGAAAAAAATGAAAAAGAGGTGTATTTGGCCCATTTACCCCGCTCTCCCCGCGCACAGGGGACGAATCTGACTTTCTCCACATCGAAAAATAATCACCGCGGTACACTCTATCTGTAAAAAAATTTCATGCTTGTAACCCGATGCGCACAATGATTAAGACTTTTGCCTTACATAAAACATACTATAGCTTGCCAACTTCGTTGGTGACACTCACCTGTGTGCTTTTTGCTCTCTGTAGCCGTAACTACTGATATAAATTACCGCCACCACGAACGGTGACCGACCGAGCCTGCCTCCGGAGGCCTCCATTCGTGTTGGCGGTAACTTGTGTAAGTAGTTACGGCTACACAGAGCAAAAAGCACACAGGTGAGTGTCACCAACGAAGTTGCCAAGCTATACTTACCAAAGTATAATGTTAAACCGTAGTTTGTAATACATAGAGGTACTATCTAAGCTTATCCCTTAATTCTTAGCAATCCTTAATGTGTTAGAAAAAAGTAATTTTAAATGGTATTCGTGTTGTTTATTTCTATGGAAGAAACAAAAAACCTTTAATATTTTCCGTGGATTTATCCCAGTAAAATAACGAATAAATCATTCATCAATTCAAGTGGTCGAATAATTTATTCGCGAATATCCGCGAATAAAAGTCATATCATAAATTATATCACAATAAATACTACGTACATGCAGCACAATAAATTCTTATACTTTTTTCGCACAATTTCTAACTTCACTGTCCGCTGTTTGCAATGGAAGTGACGAAATTCATAAGTAAAAAAACAATTGCAATAAATGTATGTTCAGACACTTCAGGCGATTATAAAATCTATAATTTAAACTGTTAGGTGCAAATTTGTTTGACGCAAAAATGGTGTCGATGTTAACAAAAGATTTACATCTGTGCCGTTTCTCGGCAGCGATTGTCGGACGCCAAAGAAAAATGAGCTGTATTGTATTGTATCTGTATAAAACTAAAGAACAAATTAGTTTGAATTCAATGCCCACAAAAAACAACCCTGGAAGTTGTTATTAATGTTGTGAGTTATTAACTCGAGTTATTTCACAGAGCGTATTAGCTCCTCCATTCAAAATGAAACTAACTACTATGACGGTTAAGATCAATTTCGTTTGCGCTACGTCCGGAACCGGTTCCCAGTAACAACCTTACGGGAGTTATTATTGGGTGTTTTGTGTTAACCGAATTACTTCTTAACTGTGTAAGTTATTAAGCCGGTGATACTCTTAACAGAATAAGACGGTTTCTCAAAACCAACGCGTTAAAAACCCGAGTTAAAACCTCGATAACGGTAAGAGGTTCCGGTCCCTGATCGCATCATTAGATACTATTATAAACTTGGAAATGAGGCGCTTTTGTGCCGATCGTACAACGTCCCTTGCCATAAGAGCATTATGTATAATCATTTTCAATGGGAGCTCGAGTAAGGCCTATATGTGCAAGCATAGAAGTATTCACAATAAGCAGCAAGATGCACCACATACAAACACTATCAAATAGATCAAAAATTAACCACGCGCTAATTATTCTAGGAACACTTATTGAATTGAAGTTCAAGTGTAAGGAAATGTATCGTAAAACTAAACTATCGTTAAACAATCAGGAAAACAGAACGATAACATTTCGTTATTTTCCTGTCAGTAATTACCAATTATAGCGTGCTAATGAGCTATTAACACTGTCAGCTTTTCATCCTGAAAACGTATACTTAATTAAAGATAAACGAATATCAAATTGATGAATGAAATTTATTCCTCACGTGAAAGTGAATTTCATAACTGGAAAAATTCAACAGCGATCTTTAAAAGTCAACTTTATATTAAGATGTCAGAAGATTTGAATTAAAATACGTCAGGAATGTTCGTTGGGACCTTTTCATGCTTCGATTTGTAAAGATATAAGCTGTCGATAGGCACGAATAAGACATAAATCAAATCAGTATGCAGTGAGGTGTGTGATTGGCGTTCGCGTGCGACGATAGTGCTAGGATCGAGACGCTAATGAAGCATTCTATATGGCACGGTTCATGATTTTCCTGAAGCACAATGCACAGGCTGTGCACGATTTGTCTGTATTGGTTTAATTTGAATGCAGTGCACTATTTCATTTTATATGACAGTACCTGCAATTTGAAGAGTCGCTTCAATTGCGTTCGTCCATAAAAACATGCTTTGTGTGTCTTTTCCCTAATTTAATATCACTTATGAATTTGGTAATACCGAATACGGCAAAGGCAGCACTTCAGAGGAAAAAAGACGATGAAAGCTCGTTATTTACACGTGTGGTCATTTCGCATTGAATCAGCCGGGCATCAAATCTTGATCAGCGGATAGGTATAGCTCGTAATTAAAAATTATTAGCTCGTGTCAAAACAGGCGAGGTTGTTCACAAAGATGATGAAAAGACGCATTCGAGAGCCAAAGCCAACCAGCAGTGCCGTAAACAAGTTAACATGTAATCGCAAGGAGAAAGAAAGATAATAAAGAAATGATTTACGTTGTGACATTTTAGAAGTGGTTAAAGCCATATTGACAGTTATTTGAAAATAAGTCTAATAAATATAAACTTAAAGTCGAATGTAGAAGTTGAATTGTGGAACTATAAGTCCTTTGGGGAGATGTATATGATCAGACACGCACGCGCATTGATCTGTATGATTGACGTTCACGTGACGGAACGGCGCCTGCGTCAAATCACTGAATAAATGAATATGCACTCACACAATTTGTATGACGTATGTACATAGAGATATATAGGCACTTAAGCTTTTTCCATTTGAACTAAGAAGGGCCATAACACAATATACATAGAAGACGTATTAATTTTATAATACTTGCATACTTAAGACCTTTTAAATTAGGACTGGAAGGGTTGCTTGTTCACACCGATTTGGTCCGTGACTGTGCGTGTTCAAATGCATAATGAAATATTTTGTTGACATGGAACATGATTCTCATGTTTCACAATCGCAAACAACAGATTAGAGGTTTTTGTTTTGGCTGCATGGCGTGTGAGAAACTAATTTAAGTTCGGTTCATACTCGTACATAGTGTTTCTGGCGGAGAAAACTTAATACCTACAAGTCCGAGTCGAATAAAGAAAGCAAGTACTTTATTATCGACCAATTGTAACCAAGCGTTTTCAATAAAAATAACTGGCCAAGAGCATGTCGGACCAGGCTCAGTGTAGGGTTCCATAGCCGTAAATATAAGGTAAAAAATACGATGTAAAAAAAGTACAACAACAAAAGAGCGTATCTTCATAGCAATTACGTCCTTTTGTTGAGAAGCGCAGTTTATCGGCAATAACTCAAAAACGGTACATTCGATCTTGTTGAAAATAATTTTCGTTGAAAGTATTAATTAAGCGTTACCTTCGTGATTTTTTTCATATTTTTCAGAGGCACGGTTTAGAAAATAGAGGGGGGGGGGGCATAATTTACACAACTTTCGGAGCGATTATTTCCAAATACATTCACTTAATCAAAAACATTACTTAGGAACCTTATAGTGTTTTTTAAAGAGCTGTCGAACTATGTACCACACGTTGACATTTGCTGAAAAAAAAAAATTACTGTCTTTAACATGTATGGAGTGCCCCCCCTAAAAATATTTATTTGAATTATTTATATACCAAACTAAGTAGCGGCTCATAAAAGACACCTATATTCCAAATTTCATCAATATCCATCATGTAGTTTTTGAGTAAAATGCCTGTGACATACGGACAGACAGACAGACAGACAGACAGACGGACGGACATGACGAAACTATAAGGGTTCCGTTTTTGCCATTTTGGCTACGGAACCCTAATAAATCAGAAATATACCTCCTGGTAATCAATTGCTAAGATCTGAAATTAGTAACGAACAACTTCACGCATGTACGTCAGATTCCGAACGTTATATACCCCGAACGATTCCAATAACTCTTTTTAAGACTACACCAAACATTCCAAATTCAAGTACCTATGTTCCCATACAGATAGTACCAGAAATAACGGCTGTTCATGATGCTTGTACAGATCTGTATTTATGTTTATCTGTAAGAGTTGTACGACCGCCTTTTACGTATTCAGCTAATAGTGGTATTCATCACATGCAGGGCCCCGATTCCATCCCATTGTACATCTTGTTACGTGTCGGACCCTACAGTTAGCTGCGTCATGCTCGGGCCCATTATGACCCATAAACGGGGGTTTATTTCGTAATAGCAGAGATCTACAGTTTGTTTATCCTTTTGATACTGAGCTGAGACCTGTTATTACACAATGGCTGTTACCTTTGCAATTAGGTAAGTTTATTTTGATAGCTGGTGTTTGTATGGTAAGTATGTTCTGTGGGGTTGTAAGAAAATGGATTAGAGGTAAATAGTACTGTTATTTAGCAATACCTTCCTTTTTAGCTAATTTTCATCACAATCAGCAGTATTATTTTGCCTCACAAGTATCCGGAGCTATCAAGAAACCGACAAGGTTGAATACCTTTTTGTTTTTCAACTAAGGTAAACGACCTATATGTATGGTGCTCGACACGCTAATGCCCAATTGTTGATAACCCTGCTGTCACCTCTATCGCTAATGATTTTTATGCCACACCTGGCCATAAAGTGGCTTTTTCCGCACGCTGCGCGTACGAAAAAGCCGCTTTCTGGCCAAGTGTAGACATAAAATGATGTACACAACACGGGAGGTACTAAAGAAAGCCCTCGATTGCATATTTACGTCCCTCGCTTGCAGCTCGGGCCGCAAACTACTGCGATCTCAGCCTTTCTTTATATTACCACCCTAGTTGTGTACTGTACTATTTTATTGCGTTACAGAGTCTAGACATGCTCGTACGTAGCAACTATTTGTATTGTTAGTGTCCAATGATAGGGAAACCAAGTTTAGTATACTATACGAAAACGAAACTTGGGCTGACTGTGTGCCTACCATGAGTTGAGTGTACGATCGGCGCTAGCGAGTTTCTCGTATCGAGAGTCAGTGCACCTCTCTCGCACGCGCCAATAGTACGAAAGAGATAGACTGTCATCGAGCGCTCGATACTCGCTAGCGCCGATCGAAAAGTCAACTCATGGTAGGCACACTGGCAAATTAGTTATAGGTACGTTATGAAACAATATAATTGTTTTTAATCCCAAGTAGGGTTGCCAATTCGTCAAACCTAATAGCCGGACAGACCAGCCAGTTTGGCCGGACATTTGAGTAAAAATGCCGGACACCCTACATTATTGAGGATTTTACGTCTCAATATTAATAGGTACGACAAAAAAATGGCCGGACACCGTTTATTTTGGCCGGATACCGTAATCAAAAAGCCTAACTATGTCCGGATTTATCCGGGCGCCTGGCAACGCTAGTCCCAAGAGAAAGCGCATAATACATTGCATAAAGCAACTGTATCAACGTTGCAATGGGAGATACGCTTATCAACTAACAAAGGAAACGGAACGAGGTATGAAACCTATCGCGAAGTCAATGAACCTGCACTTTTTGTCACTTTACATAATGATGGCTTTTGTGAGGGCGAAGATAATGGTGTGAAATGCCTTCGTGAGAATACCGAAAAAGTTTATTGTTTTGGTCTGTTACGTCGCGACAGGAATTAATTTAAGCAGAGAAACTATTTTGGAGAATTATATCCCTCATTATATATAGAGACAATGAATTGTTTAACTTGAAAAGCAATTGAATACATCTGAATACTTATATAAATAAATTAGGTAAAATCCGACAAATTGGCGCCTGTCTTATAAATAAATGCACTTTGGATACCTACTTTGTACTGTAAGTAACAATAACAATCTGTTAATGATAAATTTGCATTTTATTTAAGTATATTTGAAACAATAAATTATGTAGGTATAATTGATTATTTCTAGTGTTATGAAAAACACGATGAAGTTATCTCTAACTCCTAAACAGGCGACGATCAGAAGTCCTTTGATAGAAAACGTGTCCTACCTATATAAGGAAGAGTCGAGGGCTGACTCTTGACGGAAATTATAAATCTCTTGATCTAAACTCAAGGCAATAAACTCTCTAATTTTCATCGGTCAAATAAAGAAAAATCCATTTGATGCGCTACGGAAAACGGAAATCCTCAATACATCAGTACTATAACTCATAAATTCGCAGTCAGTCTCGTTCTTAATATAATTTGACCTGAGAACTAGTGATAACAGTTCGCTTATTGCCTCCATTTTTTTTTGTTCAAATTTGACCATCGATTACGAGTAGGCATTTACTGAACCGGTAAGCTACATTTTCGGCCCCATAGTCGCTTATCATCAGGAGCTACTCAGGTCAATCGAGGCAAAAAAAATTACGAACGAATTATTAGTTCACAAGTCAAATTATATTAGGGTCGAAGTTAAAGGCAAATTTATGAGTTACACTACAGTACACAGTTGGAAAATCAAACCGAACGCATCTTCGGTAAAGGAAACAACTGTTCCGTTCCGATTGTTACCTAATTTTAAAACAACATCTGTTAAAAGTAGGTATGAGTTTTCCAGACATCAGCACATTCGTTAGTATAGTTTGCGGCATTGTAATATTTGTAATGAATTGTCAATATTGAGTTTCCTTGTTTGTGCAACACTGCACACCTTTTTGTACGTTTTTATTTTTACAGTTTCTGTCTATGTTTGTTTAGTACTTTAAATATTATTTTTGTGTGGCTCGTGTAACGATCGTTTCCGCTAATCATCAGTGATTTTATACCGGCAGCACTGCTTAATTTTTAAGTAAAAGTTGCAATTACGATTTTATTCTATTGATTGCAAATACTTTTGTTTCATCATCGTATTCATATTATCAATCATCGTAATCGTCCAAAGAAAGCCAAACATATTTTATTCAAGTGTCATCATAATGTAAGTCGGTTTGTAAAGATGTCATAGGTAGGTATTCTACATTATACAATTTAATTATTTGCTTTAATGCATTTTCGAATTTGCGTTATGGATTTAAAGTCTGTATTGTTAATGTGTTTAAATGAATCGTGTTAACTTTTAATAAACTAAAAAGGTAATTTGATGATGAACAGTGTCAGATTGGATTGAATAACAGCACAGAACAAAGAATTAGCATTTGCACTGCTGGCGTAGTAAGTAGAAACTTTGTGACCAACATGTCTCATGTTACAATAAATTCTCGATAAGCTTCATGATGTCGCCAGTAATTAATTCGCATCAACCGTGTCCACTGGGTCATCAAACGTCAAGCGGATTTGTCTGAACACGATACACCGAGAAAGCTGAAACACGATAATACGCCATGTCATATCGCTTTAATGACACATGCTAGGGAAGCGGACCGTGAAACCCAGACCAGATAGAAAACTGTAAACGCAGTGTATATGGAATGTAACTTGAGATTTGAGGAAGAAACGTCTCTAATGCTCGAACTTACGAGAATTTAGCCGCAGTAACGCGAGTCTAAATATGATGAGGTACCAATCATGGACACGTGAAGCACAGTAGTACCCAGTAATGGAAAGCAAATATTTATTGGCTTATAGCCGACTATTCATGGACTTTACCAGTTATGACCATCAGTTATCTGAACATAGTGTTGACAGTCTAAAAACATAGTGTCAGTTGTAGTAATAAAACAATTAAACGGATTAAATCGCGTATATTACTACATTTACGCATACACATACATAGACGCGATTTAATCCGTTTAAATTGTTTTATTACTATGAGTGATAATCGCGGAAACCGACGACAATATTTTAGTGTCAGTGTCAGTTGCTTAAAATGTTATTTCGCTAAGACTCCTGATGGTAACAACTCCTGCGGTTATTTATTTTAGGCAATTAGCTCTCACTTTTATTACCCTTCGCACCACTTACTTTTCTAGTTTAATTTGTGCCAATTCCGCTACCCAAAGATTGTCTGGAAGAGATCGCTTTTTAGCGATAAGACCACCTGTTGTCTACGTTTTAATATTATGTAAGTACTTCTTGTTAGGTGTTTTTCTGGTGTGTAATAAAGTATATTTGTATTGTATTGTGATACTAAATTCTTACGTTAATTGCACGCTTGAATCAAAAAAAGGACGGAACACCGTGCTGTAAGAAACGTTTTGGCAACACTGGTTTATACAGCGATTATACTCCAGTGTAAGCGATATAATTTTTTATATTTACAGCTTGTCTGCCACTTGGGTCGTTTATTCCGAGCGCAATATAGTTTCTAAATTGACAAGTTAATTACATGTACGCCATTATACGACAAGATTAAGCTATGAACACGGAATTACCGAGTCCTTTGATCTCGGGAGATAACTTCAAAAATAGCTCACCAAAATCTCTTACCTCTGGGGAAAGTGATCTTCGCAAGTACAAAGCTTTTCATGTCTTACGTGCGATCATTAACTGTTTGGAAGAAGTTCAAAAGAAATGTTTACCTAGAGGAGATAGTTTTAGGTCTCGTTGCAGTACCGTTTGAATCAAAGCTAAGCAATGTTATTAAGATCACTTTTCTTCTAAGGAAACTATCATCAAACATAAAGAGATCATTTATTATCAAAGTAAACAGTGGTTATTCATGTGTTTCGGAGTTATAGCAGCAGAAATAATCCACAAATTAGGTTGGCGCAGTGAGTCAAACATATTTTTATATATACGAGTAAATGTAATCATTGGTGAATCGCTTGTACTCGTAAGAGCCGTGTGTAGGTGTTTAGGAACTAATAAACTTCTTACGCTATATCAGCTTCAAACTATATACCATTTCTGTTGTGGCAGAGAGGATAATAGAGAGATCTCTCTTCAGGCGGGTGTTGTGCCTGGGGACCGAAGTCCGAAGGAAGTTGATTGGAAGTGGTATATATAGGGGCATTTCTCCGAGCGTTTCAAACGCCGTGACTGCGGTGGGAGCAATATTGTCGAAGTTCCGCGCGATCCGCTCACCATTTTTCAGTTATGTCGTTGAAAGCCCTGCCGTCTACGACATAACTGAAAATGTGGCACGGATCCCGCGAACTTCGACAATATCACTCCCACCGAAGTCACGGCATTTGAAACGCTCGGAGAAATGCCCGTTAGCATTGTCGCAATGCAGGACACTACGGAAATGGTACCGTCTGTACGATCGGTGATGTAGGCGCGATATGTCGTTGTATTGCTGTTTCTGTGTTGTTCCTCCAACGAGTGTCATTTGGTGGTAGTGTCGCCACACTGTCAACCAATCCATGTATTTCAGAAGAAGTCTTCTCTCTATTACAAAATGCATTTTAATATTTCTGATCGATAGCAGTCGTATGCACGTCGTGATTACATGAATGAAGTGCACATTACACAGTAGTAATGGCCAAGCCATATAAGCTCCATTGAAGTGATTACAGAAATCGTAAAAGAGTGCAAGCACGAGTCTGCCGGGCGGTAAATGCCGCAGCACGCTTATGGCTTCTGCACGTGAATATACCAGAACAGCTTCGCGTGACTTGCCTTTCGTTACTCAGCCATTTTTTAATGTCAAAGTTGACATTACCTATAGGTTTACGGAGGCTAGTTTTCCACTACTGGACCATTATTTTACGTGATGAATAGAAGGCACTACTCTTGTCAACCCAACTATGCAATTCAGTAGGCTTATGATGCTACGGTTTGTCGCGCAATAAATAAATGATAAAGCATTCGTCACGTTCTGACAAATAGTGTGTGAGAGTGACGGATGCTTTATCATTTATTTATTGCGTGACAAAGCGTAGCATCATAAGCTTACAGGACATAGCATGCAGTCGATATGTATTTTATAAATGTATCATACAGTACGTACGTCCCAATCCAAAATAAATCCGTGTTTAAGATTAAATATAAACATTAAAGTAGTAAGACTCAAAATAAATATACTTTCATTTTGCATTAGGGCCAAAAGGGCCCAATCTATGTAGATAAGCTGCGATTAATATTATTGCATGACATATTACTCCGAATTGCCAAAATTCTAGTTTATTTCATTTATATTCCACTAAACGCAATAAAACCAAATATTAAATCCCTCAGAAGCTGTGCTGTGCCTCATAAAAAAACTATCATATACCTTACCAGTAGACTAATAATTATGATTACCTACAGTTGTCATAATGTTGATTGAAAACATACTCGTGTCAAATTTTCAAAGGCCTCTTCCAAGAAATATGTAATAAACAATAGTGAGCTACTTACATAGCGTATTTTCCATTTTCCCACGGACCCTAGCATTATTAGAACGGATAAGAAAGTCGTGTTAGTGGTGATTATGTGTCCCATGTTTCTACTTTAACTACCTATTGAGTATTTTCCACAAACTGCGACAACATAAGGTTTAAATTGAATCAAAATATGATAAAAGAAAATTTTAATTAAGAAAACTAATTTCGGCAGTTCCTGGCCTAAATGTACCTACGGACGCTATGTCCGTGGCAGAAGATTCAAAATTGTACACATGTTTTTGGACTCTCATCGTACCTGTATGGAGTTCAGTAAATGGGTGGCGTTAGGCCAGGATTCGCACTGGCCAAACCGGTCGGGGAGAATGTTCAATCCAGTTCCAAACGGCCGGCTTTCTTTGCTTTATCCTCGTTCGAAATTAAGTCTAAAGATTCTTTATAGCGCCGAAACAAAAATAAGCGATTTTATTCGTGCGAGTTCGAAGCTCTTCGAAGAAATCGAGTTTCTTTTGTTTTAAACCTTGGTTTTACAGAGCTGGTTTTGACTCCACCAAAAGTCGGCTTTTAAACTGCAATCGTTTCACTTTAATGTCACATTCACTCACATATACATTTTAGTGAAGTACCTTACTATAAGGTACAAGGTACTGAACATACTGACAGTGGGGTATAAGGCCGCCAAAATTATCACTTTTTGCTGAACAAAAATGTCCGTCCGGTTCGATTTCATCAAAAATGTAAGGATTGCACTTATTGCATTAAGTTGATTCTAGTATAACACTGTTGACTTGACAGTACAGTACAGTATTTAGGTATTTCCACACATTATTTTTATTTATTATTTTTCTAGTAGTTTGTTTTATCTGAGCACCACTAAACTATTCAACTGTGCCTATTGTGTGAGGTACAAAAAAGTTCGACTAGGTATAATCACTGTTGCCACCTCACGCAAACTCCAGCTCTCATGTAATTTGTACGCCTATGGCGGCACTTGTCCCACTGCCGGCGAGTAAGCGAGTAAAATTGGGCGAGTAGCATTACATTGCGGATCTGGACAGATCAATCGATCATACTGTACTTAACTCATTAGCCCGCAATGACTTGTTATTTGCCAAATTTTACGCGCTTACTCGCCGGCGATGGGATAAGTGCCTATACCTTCTTATCTACTAGATTAGTGTACCAGATTAAATTCAGTTGATATCCGAACGCTACCGTTCTATAACTCGTTGCATGCTGCGAGTAACTGTGCTTGCCAGCTTTATCGGAAATTGAATATCGATACAACAGTTAAATGAATTGTTTACTGAATAGCGATTAACGAGTCGAGAGTTTTAGTCGATTCATTATCTTGTCGGACTAATATCCGATAGTGAAATTAAAAAGAAATCTTACAAGTAACTGTTTATTTTTTTCGTTATTGATTGATAGTAACCAGCGGGCTTTTAACAAAAAAGTAAATGATCTTGTTGGTATATTAATATGTTTGTCTTTCATGTACTTATCTAAAAATATTGTAGTTACGAATATTATTGTAAACCTACATATTATACCATTTAATAGCAATTTATCATTTCAGCGAATGATAGTTTTATGTAAATTATTTTAATAAAATGTTACCTTCATTGTCTCTGACTGTGAAAATCAAAAATGTAATTTCAATTTGCAGTATTTAAGGATCACTAATCGCACAATTTCCTTTCGACTTCATACCTATTTAAAATTTAACATAAATATTTAACAGTATTCTGTTCATATTCAATACAGAATAAGACGCGAAGAGTAATTGGCGAGGTATTGACCACCCGGGAATTCCAGGTTATTTCAGTGAAGCCGTGATTAGCAGCCACGGTGCAAGTCGAGTCAAAAGTGGACTTACCCATATATACCCCCACCTGGCAATCACTCTAAATTAAACTGCACATGCACGTAACAAGGTCGCAATTCCAACTGCATGCATGCGATAGAGCGTCTCAAAGTTATCCCTCGATATATTACGTGTAAAGCACCAGATTTATGGCGATTCGTAATCGGTGCGTGCAAGCGAAACGACTATACTAACATGTTTGAAAGGCCACGGTTGCTGTAAAAAGCTTTTTTATGGTGATGAGTTCGTGAAATCAGCGGGTAATAGGAGTGACAGGGATAGAATCGTGATCGCTCACAAGTCTTAAGGATAAGCGTTGAGGTTTTTAAAGTAACGCGAGTCAAAGGAGGAATCATGTCTCAAGATGGGTTTTTGTTCGACTTCGGAGCTATTGAGCATGCGTCAGGGTAAAAGGGAGGGTTAGGTTGGGAGGAGAGGGGTGTTGAGAGGGACACGGCGAAGGAGACTGTCCATGAAGAGTCTGTTTTGGCAAGGTTACTCTTGTTTGGGGCGATTACGACACCGGCGGCGGAGTTGAACTCTTGAACTAAGTAACCGCTTAACTGGGCTATAAATCAGCTCGAATACATTGAAAACCCATTAAATACGTCTTGTCTGATAGCAATTTCGATTTAATAACGACATATCATTCCTTCGCATTGAAATACATAAGTAGTTAGTACTGCATTTGTGGGATTTACATAAGAACTTCATCATAGAACGATGAATTTGCCTTTTAAAATAACTTGATATAATTGACTATGTTGTCCGGAGAAATTATTTACAGTAGTATCCTCATAAAAAGTATGCATGTTTATATATTTAGGTACTCTTTAATCCTGTGTAATTTTTTTGCGAATATCCGCGAACTTTCGGTTCAATATAAAAAATAACTTTATATAACATAAACTTTTGTTTGAATTTGAGACTGGAGAGACTCAATTTTGCTCATGTTGGTATTACTTGGCAACGTAATAATTAAATATAGTTCAAGTTCTCAGGAAAACGTATGCCACAGTCTATTGTTTGCTTACTCATACAAATTACCATCCTACCATTTTGAGTAATTTTCCTTGTTTTGAAATACATAATAACATTTACGCGTATTAAAACGTCACCGTGATGGTTTATGGTTTGCCTTCTACATTACTTATTAATTTCGTAATATCCTTTAATAGTGCTTTAATTTTATTGTAATTATTTATGCGTCTTGATGTTACTTTATTTACTATAGATACTTATTATTATTTCCCTGTAACTGGCTAAATAAGTTACCACATTTTACTGCTTCCCGGTTTGGGACGCCAGCAATAACGACACTCAGTAATTTGACGATTACGCTAAACTGTAAAGGCACGAGAAACAAACTCTAGGCAAGTATTAGTTATTCTGTGCTCCAAACTTTGTACATGAGCGTTTTCCAAAATAAATCCCGAGGTAGCTACTTTCTCAAAATATGGACTTTTGAGGTTTGAACTGGCTCAGAATCGTTAGTACTTTCGAACTTTAAACGTAAAAAAAAGTGTCCCAAAATTTGTATGATTTTTTTTCCACTACGTCACGTTCATACAAACATAATGCAAACATGGTGACGTAATAGGAAAATAAATTTGGGACAATTTTTTACGTATAAGGTTCGAAAGTACTAACGATTTTGAGCCAGAAAAACCTCAAAAGTCCATATTTTGAGAAAGTAGCTACCCCGGTATTTATTTTGGAAAACGCCCACCTAATAGGTAAAATGGTTAGGGTTATGATAACGGTTATAGTTATTGTGTAGTAGTGGATTAGATACTTTGTATGCGGATACCGGCCAAATTCTATGGGAGTTGTATGTTGTCAGAGTTAGCAAGGTGTAATGACTATGGGCTAGCTAAGCTTATAGCTCGAAGAATCGATGGCTGATTAAGGGTTCTTTTTTTGCAGATGGACTGACAAAATGACAATCTGGTAAATGGGCCATTCTCATTATTGTGCACTCATGTCATAAATTTACTTATAAATAATGATAAAGAAAGTTCATGATAGATAACATGAAGGATTAGAAAAAGTAATTAAATCCACGAAAGTGACTATGTGCACACAAATAAGAACGGCCTCAATGTCCCGAAAGACACACTTTATACATGGGCACAGAACAATAGTACTAGGTACCTACCTACCAGTGGCGTGGCGTCCGGGCGTCCATAGAATCCGATTCCCACCGGCTTGCCTATTTTAAAGCATATGACCGGGGTTTACTAGGAATATATTTGACGCCACACCACTGGTACCTACAGAAGTCTCTCTAACAAAACTGACATTCGGGTCCGGACACCGGATGGAAAGCTACGGATCCGACCGTCTCTCTCCATCGCATAACGCGTATTCTTCCTGGCCGCTACTAGTATAGATTTTATCCCTTGAAGTGAGCTAATGCTTTATAATAGCCGCGCGGGAAATCGCGGAATGAGCCACTCCTGACATGGATACTGAATGGAACGAACCAATTAGCAGGGCCGCGCCGCCCCTGTGTGAGAAGTGTGCAACGCATACAGGCGCCAAGGCAATAGGGGCAGGGGCGCCGGAATTCGAAACACGACGACAATAAAGAAGGTGCTTCATAGGTTTGCACACAGGCGCTGCGGGGGTCGGCGCGGGCCTGCCAATTAGTTCCCATTATTAGTTTCAAACTTATACAGATCAAGTAAAACCGTGGGAAAATGTACTATACAATAAAATCAGTAAATGATTATCTGATTTCAAAGAGAAACCTTTCCCTGCGGTTCGCCATATACCGCTACTTTCATAACTGTCGCGACATAACGGTCACTGAAGATGCAAAAACCATAGCACATGGGATCATCTGCCATCCATCTTGTGCGACAATACAGTCACATAACGGTGGTATAATGGCGGTATAGTTGTTATAATTATTATGGGATAATGTTTTTTTAATGTTAGACTTTAATGTTATAGTGTAAGATCAATGTGGTGCACGTTTGATCCAAAAGTGGTTTATTTTATTTAGGAGACATTTGTAATATATTTTTGACTATTTTCTGCGCTTCACTCTAGAGTGAAGCGCAGAAACAATCAACAAACAATCAATAACGAATTTTGCTTCAGAGATTATATATTATTATCATGCTATAGTACATGTGTGAGAAAGCTTAGTATGTAGATACTAAGCTTTCTCACACATGTACTAAGTCGATAAATGCTTACCAATAAACTTGGATCAATAGTTAGGCTTTCACTACGCAGCTAAACATATTCTCATCTCTTTTATTTCTTCAATCGACAACCTTTTACAGCCTATAAAGAACGGCACTTCTTTTATTGGTGCATAAAACGGATTTAATTGAAACACGTTCAACAAACTTACGGCATCATTGTTCAATGGATTTTAGGCCTTATTTCTTTGAAATTAAAGGTTCTAATATGTGAATAACACCTACTTAACGCTCGTTGCAGTGCGAGAGTAGACAGTGTAATCTATTTTAAATTGAAGGAAGGTCACGAGCTCACCGGGTGCGTTCTGTTCTACGCTGTTAACAGCTAGCGGGGAAATTGTTCTGGAAAATACTGGCCGCTTATAAACAAATGAGTCGGGAATCGACGTTATTTTTTCAACGCCTTTCTTTCCTATGTTTGTTTATGGTACCTACATGAATATGCATTAAATAACAATAGTTTGTTAGGATCGTGCCTAGGTTTTTAACTTTTAACACATAACGTCTAATGTAAGGCACTAATAAAACCATAACTAGAATAAATAATAACAAGAAAGACATTGGCCAAAGTAAGCAGGCTAGAAAAAAATTCTATATTGTAGAACTTTGCTGAATTTAGTGAATACCTCTTGAAAGTTTGTCAGTTTCCTACAGTCCAAAGTAGGGAATGCAATAACCGGCCAAATTTTTTAACCGGTTATTAACCGATGTGTAGCCAAAAAAACCGGTTAACCGGTTAAAAACCGGTTAACCGGTTAAAAACCGGTTAATTTATTTTCGTCTATTTTTGTCGTTTTTGTGAGTGTATGATAATATGAACTACTTTAAAATATTGCTTAGTCGATTATTAAACAAAATCAACTTAAATAACAAACAATAATAATGGGAACTTTACTGACAGTATATCGTGATAATTTGGCCAGACGGAAAATAAAAAGTAAGGCCTGTTTTGAAACGGATTCACTACCTAGATTTACAATATGAAATGAACATGATGTTTTTGTATTAGTTTTTTAATGCGCGTAAATTACACCACATTTTTGTGTTACATAAAATCGAAGAAATCAAAATACATAGAAAAATTAAATGGCGCTCTCCTATGTGTTCGACCACCAGGGCACCCAGCAAGTGCCTTCAATTTTGTCATCTACTTTGACTTTTGTATCATTCTGGTTTAATAGTTTTTTTTTAACTTAACACCGTCTATTCTCGCTCGATCGTCAAAGCTGTAAAGTATTTGCATCGAGGTGGGTACATGTGTAACACGTGTTCTCATAGATGGCGACTCCCTTGGCCACAGAACCCAATATTGTTCAATATGTAAATACTGCTAGACTTCGTTGGATCAAGTCTTTAAGTTCAATTTTGTCTTGCTCCTTTATCATCATGGCTCAACCCCAACTACGGTCAAATCAATGCTGGAAAAGCGTATTATTTAACTAAAACTGTGAGCCATTTTTTGTTAGCTTGTACCCGTAGCTTCACCTGCATTATTCCCGTTATTATATCAAGGGAAATCCTTACCAGGATATAAAGTATCCTTATCCAGGACTTAGTCTACTTCCATGCCAAATTTCATCTCCATCCATTCAGTTGATACTGCGTTATTAAGAGGCTGACAAGACCTACTTTTGTTGAAATTGATGTTATTTAAGCAGTTTTTTAAGAAAAACTATTTGTTCTAGCACATCAAAAAAAATATATGTTAATATTCATCATATTTCGAAGACCGTGGACGGACTCGATACATAATTTCACGAAATCGGCTCGATAGAAAAAAATTGCAAAGATTGGTCTTAAAATCATCATTAAACGGTTCTATGTCTTTATTTTTTTAACGTATGGGTCTGCAAATAAAAACATGAAGTCAACATATTCATACCTAAACCGCTAACGAGTCACATTTCACAAATAGTCCACCCTTTTTTTTATTTCAATTTTTATTTATTATTATCTTCTAAGACCCGGCTGCCCAGAAACAGTGACAGTAGGCTCTCGTTTACTCCGATACAAATAGACAGTGTGCGCTGACGCGCCGTGCTAGACGGACCTATGCTTCTCGTTTGCGCATCGAAAACATCGCAAAAATTTGTTTAACCTTGTGTTAAAAATCTAAAATACTGTATACGTACTTATATAAATCAAAGTTATAATATAAGAAGTGTAAATATTTAGTTAAGTGTGTTAAATGTATGATCACCGCAATAGCCACTGGCCTGTCCAAATGAATACTCATTCAGTTTTACACCTTCATAGTGTTGAAATGTGGACCTTATGTCACTGGATATAAGGTCCACATTTCAACGCTTCTTCAGATGCGGTTTTGGCTACGCCCATCGAGAAACGTTTTGTTTGCATAGATCTATAAAGTTTTCGAGTCGACGGTAATAGTTATGTATTATGAGAGGCATCAATACACGAGTGTGGTTTTAGGAAACGAGCCGGAGCAGGCATGTCTCACTCCGCGATTTTATTTTGACGTAATTATTATTCTTCCTTGCCTAATGCATTAGGCAAGCTCAGGGCTGC